>CM068709.1:27028275-32028275 GCA_035079005.1 Fraxinus americana
AATAAGGTGGTATTACTACTGTTGGACATGTTTATGATGTATCATTTTGTTTCTGATCAAATTGTGTCTTGAATGTTATTTGGGGAACGTTTTAAAATCTTATGTTTATAAACTGTTTCAAACCACTTTTTATCCACACATTTCATGGACCTACAAGTGCTAACTACTTATCCAATACTTATTTCTATCTAATTATAATTTGAATCGTTTATAAACACTTCCCAATTATGCTTTAACTATAAATAATAAAAACGTCTCATTTCTGACTGCTTAAGATTTTAAATGAGGTAGTTTAACATGGAATTGTAGCAGGCAAAGATCTTGGAATTAAGTTTCGCTATCACCTATTTATGACAAATGTGCATGTTTCTGGCCTTTAAACATAAACTGAATTTGGCTGGCGTGCAAGGGGCACGATGAAGACCAAATTTTAAGAAATAAATGTGTTTCCTCTCTAACAAAATCTTTTAATGGTTCAACAGTTGGGAGGAAATAGTTTCTGCACAAGGGAAAAATTCCATCAGTGAGCACCGAAGAAAAAATAATGTGGGTAAAGAAGTTCATTTTGTGGAAAGGGTGGAATTTTGGTTCAGTTGCCTGACAGATTTATGTGTTTGTACATGGCACTTCTCTTTTGAGAATATCTTTTCCTAAGTGCCTGGTGAAGTAAGCTGCCAGCGCTCATTTAAAAGGGAAAGAAATACATGTTCTACTGGATCTTGTTGCTTGAAATTTTTCATGGCTTTGCACCATAGCTTGAAGAAACAGTAGCGTTAGGGAAGTTTTTCAGGAAGCATTTAGGCTACTTCATAACTTGATATAGGGAAGTGACCAATATAAGCTACATAGTTGATGTCATCATATACAGTAATCGACTTCAAAGTAATAAGAACTTGCCACAATCTCATATGGTTATTATCTCGTGCACTTTCAACATTTATGTCCTTCACAAGAATGAGAATATAATTATTGTTATTATTTCTTGAACAGTGATTTTACATGAAACTTTCTGGCTACGATTAGAGCATTATTTGACTGAAATAAAATGCTACCAATGTGCTTCCTAATTAAGTTTGAAATTCACCTGATGTAGGGATGAATCACTGTTAAACCAAGGACTATCACTGAATGATGACCTGCAACGTGTATTGGCCAAGCATGAATTTATCGCTTCTGGAAACAATGTTCCATCAGAGAAACCAAAACCTGAACCTATTCGATCCTTGGTAGATGTTGATGCTCCTCTTATTGACACAGGAGATAGCAAACAATCAGACAAAGGGTAAATTTTGTACTAGGCTTTGAAGTACTGGTCAAATTGTTCCTGGAATAGGCCTCTTTATTTGTTGTTTATCCTTGTATATTATCATTTCATTTAGTGTTATCAAAAATTATCCATCTACAGTCCTGAAGTGCTCAAATGTTTTTCCAAAAGTTTTGCACTATAAACCTTAAACAAGATGATGAGAGATGGGGCAGAACTACTTAAAAGAGAGAACTTGACTCTGTAGTGAATCCAGCAACAGCATCAAAATTCTTTCCTGTGCATATACTTTTCTGGATATTAGATTCTTTCCCAATGGCATTCATGTCCGTGCACTTGGACATTGGTATAAGTTATTCACCTTTTATGATCACCTCCTCTTTCCATCTGGGAAAAAGTGAGTAAAGAAAAGGCTACCATTTGATAAAGTTATAAAGTTGTCACGCATTTGATTCTCTTTCTTAGATATCAAAGTAATGTCTATGTAGTTTGTGATTCAATGTTGTCTACAGTTAGTACATTTTAGATGTTCTTTTCAACTCTTTGCATACTATATGATTTTCTGGTTAAGTTGTTTGTTCGTGAAATTAACGAATATGACTGTTTTGATATTTCAGCATTTTGTAAAACATATCTAAAAAGTTAATTGCCATGTTTTTCATTTTCAGATCCACATCCACTGCAGGTTTAGCGACACAGTTATTACTTCCTGCTATTCCTTCAACTGATGGTCCATCAACATATCAATCAAAGGCTGAACAGACGTTAGATCTTTTGAGTGGCAATAGCTTGAACGCACCTGCAGACGCAAACTCGCCGTCAGTTTTTCCGGTAGGAGAGCCTCAGCTAGGCAGTCCTCTATCTCTGCAGAATGCCCTCGTTCCTGTTGACATGTTTTCGCAAAGTAATCATAACCAGTCCACAAATTCCATTGGACAATCTTATCCTTTGATTCCTCTATTTCAGAAACAAGAGAATTTTCAATCTCCGCAATCATCATTATTTCCAAATGGAGGAAGTGTTCCTAGTAACATGTTAGTGTATGAACAATCACTTGATTCACAAGGCTCTCCTGCCTGGAATGGTCACATAACAGAGCAACAATCGCCACCTTCAACAGTTTATGGTGCGTGTCTAGTTTGCATTTTGTTTTTCTTTTGAAACTTGTCAAAGAGGTATAGAATTGGAGCTTTTGTTCCTACAGTTGGCCAGGCTTTTGGGGATTGTCTAATTTTCATAACTTGTAATATTGGTGTACTTGTGCTATTATTTGGCATTAAAATGCCGATGTCCAAGTTTCTTATGCCTATTTTTGTTTGATAGGTGCCCAAATTCACGGTGCACTTCCACCTCCACCATGGGAACCTCAGCAAGTTGACAACAACCAGTTGCCCAATGGTCAATCCCCGAGTCAAATGCAAGTTTCACAAGTGGTAATGATTCAGTCCCAGCCGTTGCCCAGTGGCACATATTTTCAAGGATCACCACCTGTGTCAAATGGACCGGCTGTAGGTACGTACGTGCAGCAATTCAATATGGAATATCTAACAGCAATCGACAAACAAGCTACACTGAACAACCAACTGGCAGGCTTGCATTCTCAACCAATCCTCAGTTTGCAGTCGACGACTATGTTTCCTCAGCCAATGCAATCTGATCAAATGGCGTATATGTACCCTCAACAAGTATATGGCAACCAAAAGTCGAGCTACGGCTATGGTTACAGCCAACAACCAAATTCTCAATTCCTTGAGAAAAGCATGACTGGGTTATCTGTGAAGGACGACGATGTCATCAGGAACTCTTCATATCAAGTTTCGACTCCATCTTATGCCCCATCCGGGAAGCTCCCGAAGGCAGAGGACAAGCTGTTTGGTGACCTTGTGGACATTTCTAAATTCAAACCAAACAAATCTGCTACAGGTAGAGTTGGGAGCATGTGATCTTGGCTTATATTACCTTTTTCACGTACTTTGGTAAAATTTTGTATTCATTTATAAATATTCTACACCTTCCTTCAATGTGTTTTTTCTATTTCTTAGGATTCTTTAAATTGATGTGCATTTCTTGTAAAACGACAGTATAAATGGAATGAAGAACGTTTGAGACTGGTCTTTTTGACTTTTTATTTCGTGAAAATAGATGACCAGATGTGGAGCAGTGGTTGACTTGACGATTGAATTAGAGCACTTGATCAGACAGATGAAACTTATTGTAGTGACTAGGAGACGGTAGATCAAGAAATGCTCCTCGAGTACTTTTATATGCAGTCTTGAATATTGAGCTACGTATCCAAATGGAGGGGATTGGTCTCAAGAAACACCAAATAACTACAGTTTGTCAAAAAACTTAAAAAGTGACTAAACGTAAAATCGCATAAGATAGAAAATAAACACAGATTTTTCACTCATTGGGACTCGAATGTTCAGCTAAAAGGCATAAGTACCACATTGAACATCTACTAAGTAGATGTCGCTTGAATTAATTAAAATCACCAAGAATTAATTATAGATCGAGATTTCTTCACTGAAAGTTTTCTCTAGCCTCCCAATAACAAATCTACACAGTACCCCTTACAACCTCACAACTTGCACATTAAGTACAGTTAAGAAATCTACCAAAGATTACAGAGATTGAATCACAAAGACCAAGAGCACAGAACACACAGAGAGAGAGAGAGAGAGAGAGAGAGAACCCTAACCAATACACACATTCAATACAGTGTAAAAAAACGCTTGACAAAACTATTTATAGTCCGTCAAAAAATCAAATCCAACGGACAGAATACGATGTAAGGCCAAGATAAACCAATCACTTAAGAAGCAAAATCGTGTTTTCATCGAACACAATTCTAGGCAATTGGACCAGAACCCGGTTTAAACAATATTGGACCCAATCAGCTAGCCCATATGAATAGTGAGAGCCCAATTAGCACAATAGAGGGCTTATTTACAAGCATAATTAACTTAGTCTCCTTCTGGGAAGATTATAAATAGATATAAATGAGTGATGAATAAGTAGATTGTACTTGTGGGTATATTGAAAAGTGTGGTTGAAAATGAAATTTGATACCATTGCTAAGCACTCGTCAATTCAACCTTAATTCAAGCCACGCAATCCTTAGTCGGGTCTAATTAACTTTAGATTGGGTCAATGGATCCTTGACCCAATTAACCCTAGATTGGGTAAATAGTTCCTTGACTCAACCTAAATCAACTCCAACTCTGTGGTTTAAAATCTTAAATACATTCCTATAAATTATGGGATTCACCTCACCTTCATATTTTAAAAATCTACTTGTTTATATCATATTTTGTGAATAAAAAAAGTGAAACAGTAAAATTGGAAATTTGGACACAATTAAAGAAGCCAGTGAAATTTATAATTTTACATAACAAAGTTTGTTCTGAAGCCATGGCGATGTCTAATTAATATTGGGATTTTATGTTTTGTACTAGGATCGGCTCTGAAATTTTGGGTGCCCCGTGCGACATTTTAAAATGGCGCCCCTTTCATGTAATTAAAAAAAGCTTACAAGCACCAATAAAAAAAACTTAATGACGCCTCTTTCATATAACAAAAATTTACCCTTCTAGAACCAAAAATATATAACAATTCTAAGGCATGTGCTGTCGCACCACCTCTGTACCCTCAGGCCGCCTCTGTTTTGTACTAACAAGAAATTCAGATCATTCAAATAAAATGGAAACAATTTTTTTTTTTTTTTTTTCACATTGTACTAATTAGAAATTCGAAAACAAAATGCTTTCACTCTCTACTTTGATTATCGTAGTGCTTGTGTCATAAAGTTTTATCAATTTTTTAATTGGTCAAACTTAAATTTTAACCATACATTTCATGAGTCCACAACTTTTATCAACTTTTCAACAAAATATTTTATTGACTTTTATCAAAATTTGCTAAATTTTTTATCGAAAATTTTATCAAACAACCCATTGATGAAATCTTTTGGTGTTCTTTCACTTGACTTAAAGTGATGAACTTAAATTCTTTCTTTCTACACAATTTAGTTTATTGCAACAAACAATTAAGCTCCTAAGTTTGTACTTCTTCATTACTCATTTAGAGGATTTTTTAGCTTAAAAGTTTCGTAATAATGTTCAAAACATTAGATTTTGAATGACAATAAATGTGAGTAGAAACGTAAGATTACAAACGTACTAAACATACACTTGATAATTGATATAGTACCATATGTCACGAGGCAGGCACATTAGAAAACGCTCAAAGGCAGGCAGCAAGTACGTACGAGAAAAAAGCCTGTGCATGAATTGTTGAGACATGTGGAGTCTGGAATTTATGTTTTGTCCCTCTACTTATTTCGGGTTAGAGAATTCGAAATTGAGAGAAAAACTTAAAAAACTTGCTCAATCCCAAGTGAGACCACCAAATTAAGGTTAAAACTAATGACAAATTTCAGAAGTTCGATCCATTTTTTTGCCAACTCGAGCACTGTTCAAGATTAAGTAGGAATTAATCTTGCAATGGCCTTTTAAAATACTACTATTCAGGGACGGATTCAGGACCTGATTACAGATCGGACTAAGACGTACATAATTTTTTTTAAAACTAAAAAAAATCAGTTGGGGGGGTGTGGGGGCTGTAGCCCGGTCCAGCCCCCCCTCCATCCGTCCTTGCTACCCTCATCTATATATATTGGCAACTAGAGTCTACGAATTATGAAAGAATGGGAAAAGCACGACGGAAAGTTAGAAGATCGGGTGACTTAAGAATCTTAAATTTATCTTTGTGCGATCCCTTTTAAATTTGTTAGTTAAGTTAATTAATCATTTACTAAGCATTCTATCAGCCACGTGAGATTTACCATTAGGTTTACACACAAAAAAGTCTAAACGGAAATAAAAATATAAGTTAGATAAGCAAATTTGAGTGATGAGCAAGAAAAAAAAAAGTAGAATTGGATTATCTTGGTAAAAAAAATTCCCTTGAATTGTCCAAGAGGTACCAGTTGTTTGGTAATAAATTTACATATCAAGGGTAAGCTAGACTACCATATCATTAACACTTTGAAATTGTATCAAAATTTATCATGATGAGTGAAGAACAAAGTTCAAAAATAAGTTGAAAAAAGTGATGCCAAAAAGATTTAAAAATACATATATAGACTATTAAATATAATTTTAGCTGCCAATTTTAGCTCGTTATTTTTGAACTCTCCATTTAACGGGTTTTCAATTCAAAAGATATATTGCAAAGTATGTTTATATTTAGAACTCATATTCTTTGACAGAATGCCACGTGTCATTCTATCATTAAACTATTTAAAAAATAATCAGATTTTTCATTCGATCAACTGCTGTCACCATTGCATTGGTCAAGTAGGTGGACAAAAATATTTGACAAAGTGACTTATTCCATTTCTTTACTCGAATATCTTGAAACCGAACCATATCTATACCATCGCAAAAAGACGCTAGCCATGTATCCCCTCTCAAGTCATCTCAACATGATGGCAAAAGATGTTAGCCAACTCAAGCATTAAGCGTGTTAGACGATCGTCCAAACTCTCCAATTTTTAAAATTCACATATTTTGTCTTTCTTATGAAAAAATTGTGTCCGCAACTAGTAACATTAAAATGAATAATTAAAGACTACAAAAGATTTTTTTTTTAACACACACAAATAGTTTAATAATTTAATTGATCAAAAAATATTTTTCATCAATAAATAAAAAGAATTTATCAGGAAGAAAATCAAAGTTAAAAAAAACAACTTATAAGTTGACAATATTGTAAGAAAAAAGAACAAAAACAATATTTTAACTATTGTATGAATATTTTATAAGAAATATAAAAAGAAATTTCGTGTGTAACGCCACGACACAGCGTTGATTGATGCATCACTGGTGATTCCCAACAATATCACTAACAAAATTATCATCACATGGCATGTCAGTAACCAACAATGTATCGCTGTCGATAATTCCATTTAAATAATGAACATCTACTGGTTTTATTCATCATTATCAACAGTCATACAATCAATGATCATCGACAACTTCTCATAGGTGACTAAAGCTGTAACACCACACTATCTAGGGCCCTATATTTATGTTCTTTAAGAATGTGGTGAATTTATCTAAATTTTAATTTAACTGTCTGACTATAAAAGTTGTTATAAACTAATGATTATTATAATGGATGGTACGGAGATGCTTTGACGACGTCAAGTGCCCAATTGATAAATTGTATTATATTGCATGTCATATTTTTATTATAAATTACTGTATAAATGTTATTATTTAAATATGTTTTTTATTTGATAATTATTGATAGTGAAAATTATCGATAATTTTTCTACATGACATACACATAACGGTTTATTATTTGATGAATGAGGCAATAAAAAACTATGTATGATGACTGTTGATAGTTTTTACTGTGAATAACATTACTCTTATTTATATTTATTGAATGCTAAATTCTGCATGTGGTTTAATTACCCAAACATAATTATTAAATTGTCCACATTTGTTTGGACGGTAATTATTAATAACTATGTTTTAAGAGAGAAAATTTTATATAAATATAATGTGTATTGAGTTTACCTTAATTCATTTTGGAGAGTGTGGACCATTTTCCCTAATTAATTCAAGAATTTTACATATTGCCGTATAGTAATGGAAATGTGGACCATTCTAAGTATTCCCATATGGTATTGCCCCCAATTTCACACATTTATTTCTACAAAATAGATAACTAAATTACTATGATCCTTTTTCTTTATAGTGGAGAACTTCATTGACATATTGGATTGGATGAATAAATCGTGGTCCCTTTTCTTTATAGTGGTTAGGCCTAGGCGTCAGATGGGTTGGTACGAGTATTTCAATACACAGAATCATCCATTATAATTCGGGTATTTCATAAATAGAACCATTCAGGTTCTTGTAAATATTGGAACCAAACCCAAATTCGAACGGTCGGTTTCGATTTTGTTTCGGTTCTACCCAAACATATTTTATATACATTTAATAAACATTTTCATATAAACCATTTTAGTACATATACCGACATGCTACTACTCAAAAATAATTGTGCAAGGGAGAAAGTTCAACTAAAAAATCTTTAAGAATCAAAACAGTGGATACTAAAAACCACGAACATAGGAGAAAATTAAAATATCAAAAATTAAATTATAATTTGAGAATAAATTATTTTTTCTTAATAAATTTTATTCGATCTATAAGCGAGGCATACGAGAGCATATAATTTAATTATGAACAATGCTTAAATTCTTCTACTTTTAAAACGAACTGACATAAAAAATACAAATTAGATACATAATTATAAAATATCAAGAAATTACAGTCTATATATTGAATTTGCTCTATTTGAAAAAAAAAAAAGAAATTATATTTCTAAAGAGAATAATGAACTTAAGATAACAAAAAAGGTGGACCAATCAATGAATATATCAAGCTCATTTGCCGTGCATTATAAAAAAAATTGAAAAATCACTTAATTTGTAAACAATGCAAGAAAGTAAAAAAGCTCGAACTGCAAAGATAAATACTTTGATTCACCAACTTACACATCAATCTAGCTTGAATTTGTTGATTCATAAAAAAACCTAAATTGTAAATATTAACATGTACTAACATTTGAAATACAACAATCTGATGTGAGTCGAGATGTAAGAAGGTAGGAGCTAATTTTGATTTCTTAGGATTAGAGTCTAGAATTTTAGACTAATTACTACCTAAATTAGAATTTTTAGGTTTTATATTTTTTTAAGTAGTCTTTAAATAGTAAAAAAAAATTTATATAAAAATTGGTTCCACTCGGATACCCACGATTTTGATTCAAGAATCGAAATGGATTCAGTCAGTTATCAATTATTTATTCCAATTCCTAATTTATTTATTTTAGAACTGGATCGGAACCTTCGGTTCGATTTCTGTCTGGGATATTCGGCTCCGATTAAAATGTTCAAGCCTAATAGTGGTCAAGGATGAAGAAATGAAAACTCATCCTTAGTATCTCTCATTTTCAACAACTTTTATGATTATTCTCCATTTTTTCCATCTATGGACACTTCCCATTCTCTCCGTTTCTCCAACATTTCACTTGGGTACAATCCATTTCATGAAATTGGCCTTTACTTTGTGATATAAAGTTGCAAGCATGATCATTGTCAATTTAAAGGTACAATCTTGACCTCATATTTATGTTTATTTCTATACCACGTCGTTTTTAGATTATGCGTTACTCATAAATGCAATAAGTAGTATCGTATAATTATGTATGTAATTGACTCTTACATGTTGATTCTACCTAGAAATGAAAACTTTTACCAAATTGTTTCTACAGTTAATACAAAATAATATTATGTGCTTTCACTTGTTTAGGATTTATTTATACATGTCTTAGGAACATGTTTTTAATTTTTTAAGAAAATCTTTGCTATATTCAATTTAATATTTATTTTACAATAATCATGTTTACTTATCCTAAAAACTGTAGTCGTGATTATTTTCTAGTTCTCTTAGTATTTATGGTGCGTTTGATTGCGAGTATGAAATTTGCATAAAAGAAAATAAATTCTAGACAATTGAATTGTTTAGAAATTATCTGTATGGAAATTATTAATCAAATGTATTTGTTGGATTTAATTTTCAATCTAAAAAATATTATACTTGTCCATTTTTTATTGGTTGATAGATGGAAGAGGGGATAGATGAGAGATAAAGAAATAGTGAATTATCTGGAAAATAAAAATCACATTTTTCTAAAGAAAATATTTTTCTTGTTTTTAAGAAAAATATGGTCATGTGTCCAAAAGTAGGAAAATATTTTTCGTGGAAAAAATTGTCCATTAGGCAGCACAAAAGTAGAAAATTATGTGGATTGACGTGTCATGAAGGTTGTTAAAATAATAAATAATTAATATATGTTCTGCTAAATTCATTCGACATGATTTTGAATTTATTTAATGCTTATTGTTTAGGTTAGCATTCATATCTTATATATAGTGTGTTTGAATCTAATTTTGAGGAGAATAGAAATTTTAGTACAGTGATTGATGTGAGAATGTGCGGTGAAAAAGTGATGAAAAGTTTTTGATTTGTGTGTAATATTATTTTATTTGGAGAATATGTGGTTGAAATGAAGAATGAGAATGAAAATGAAAATGAGAATGAGAAATTAATGGGTGCCAAACGGGGCTATAGTTAATATTAAGGATTAATAGCAGAAAATCCTCGTATAAACGTTTTCATTTGTGATATACTTCTACCTATTGAAAATCGCAGAAAATTCTTATGTCGTCAATATCCGTCAAATTTGTCGTTAAAAATAGTAAAAAAAAAATATTAAAATTAAAAATGAATTATTGCAATTTCAATATCCATAAGTTTTAATTTTTTTATACGTGCCACCATCCAAATTTTTAAAACTTTATTTTCCATTTTGCCCCACTTCACTTCATCTTCTTCCCCAAAAAAAAAAAAAAAGAGAAAAAAAAAAGCCAATAAAGATTACAGATTAAGGATTAGGATTTGGAGGAATGGAAATTAATGGGGATAATCATCATCACAAGGGCTGTTGAAAAGATAAAAAGTTGGGAAATTATCAGCCGCGATATCGAAGAGGGGGGCAACCACCCTTGAAATCACCCTCTCGTTTTGGGATTAGGGCTTGAAATGATTTGGGACATTCAATTTTCAAAGTTTGGCAAATTTTTTGGGTTTTCCAAATCTTTCCCACCACAAACTGACCTATTCGTGTGTTTTGGGATAGAAATTTAAGTTGTGCGATGGTGAGGCATTGGTTCCGATGGTGTACGAATGGATGACTGGATTATGAAAGGAATTTTTCAGATTTGAAAACAACATTATGAATTTCCTATTGAAATTATGATAACAATGGTGACTTACCCGTGAAAGAGATGAAGTGGGGTGGGGTGGGGTGGGGTGGAATATAAAGTTTTAAAGGTTAGGGATTGTGGTTGATACATATAAAAAATTTGAAATTTGACTACAATTTACAGAAAAATAAAAAATTTGGAACTGAAATTGCAATTATTCATTTTTAATTTTGACATTTTTTACTTTTTTATAACGGCAAATTTGAAGAATATTGACAGTAGGGATTTTTCGCACAAAAAGTTTTAAACATTGGATTTTCTGCGATTTTCAATAGGTAGGGAGTATATCGCAAATGAAAACGTTTATATGAGATTTTTTGCTATTAATCCTAATATTAATTATGTTAAAGATATTGGGGGCACTTGACTAGAGAACAACTAAGAGATCATATTATTTGCAACAAATTGAAATTTGCTAAGCATTCAATGTAAGTAAACCTCTCATTGCCTTTATGCTTACGTAATATCGCTACATGTGTTAATGTGTTACCTAAATTTGTTATTATGTGAACTTTATATTTTATTATTACATTTTATATCATTAATATCCGCATGATATATTTATGCACGTCAATGCACCCATAAGTATAAATGAAATTTTAAGAAATAAAATTTTTCAAATATCATGAGTCAAATAACGTTTTTAAAGATATGCATTCCGAATGTTTTGTTAAGAGATAATGTCTATACCATAAGAGGTTTGAGTGTGAAATTTGACTTGGGGGACCAGTGCATCCAACTAATGTTCAATGATAATATTAATCTTAATCGATTTGTGATACTACTGGTTGGAAGAATTGTGTTCCAAATAATAATGAGTAATGTTATTCATCCCTAGTGGGGATGAAAACTCAGTGTAAGTAGCTGTAAATGATAGGTGAAATGAAAGGTGAAATTAAATGACTTATTTAATTTCACCTATCATTTAATGTCACATTAGCTCCACCTAAACTGTGTTTTCATTCCCAGTGGGGATGAATAACATTACTCAATAATAATTGCTCACTGTATTTTGATTTATTAGACGATACATCAGTGAGCTCACGATATCAATGTTAAGTTTTATAGATCATAAGCGAGAAATGGGTACATAATGAGAAACACTTTTTATTTTTAAGTAATGCATATCATAAGCATGCATCATATACATGAGGTCATTCTACGTTATTCCTTCCCATTTTCAGAAGATGAAGGCAAGATAATTCGAGATGCAATTTGAGATGACGACTTGTGGTGACACAGATTCAGCATTATCAAATTTAAATATTAAATTCATTTTTATAAATAAAGTTAACATTCAATTTAATTATTTTATATTTTTATCAATCACAAATTATTTTAAAATAATAAGTCGTTGATGTTTATAATGTTGAAGAAAAAATTAACTACTTTTACCAGTCGACTTTCTTTATATATGATTTTAAAAGAAAATCAAATGATAATACTTCCAAATCTAGATATCTAAATTTTGGGGTGTTACAAAAACACCATGGATGATTTTTGAAAACATTATTGATGACATTGCCATCAGTAATCATTAGTGAAGTGTGTATGTGATCATTGAAAGTTGATAATCAATAGATATTAATTGTTGTTGATAATTTCATTTTGAATTAATCAACAAATATTAGCCCTTGTTTGATAACTCTTATTTTCAAATTCTTTTTTTTATATACTCATTTTCAGCCACATATTTATACAATAAAATATTCTGCACATAAATCCAACATTTTCTCTACTTTTTAACCACACATTCTCCTAAAATTCAATATTCAAAACTTTATTTTATCAAAATAATGGTCGTCAAACATTGACTTAATTTGAATTAGCTAACTATTATACTATCAACGATCACCATCGAAATTTCTATTGATGATTAATTATTCCATTAATCCACAATATTACTTTTCTACTATTGTTCTTGAAAAGATTCATTTGACGATTTTTTTCTAAGGCCCCAAATTGCTTCAGCCGCTCTAGATGGCAAAACAATAACAAAAAAAGTTGCAAAATCAGTTTGGTTTTGAATCTTTCTCATCAAAGTAGATGTATTTGCAATTGGTGATTTTTTTTTTTGTCTTTAATTTCATTTTTCTTTTCCTTCGCTCTTGGTGGTCTTTGATTTCATTTTACTTTGATTTTTAATTTATTACAAAAAAAGATGGCAAAACAACAACAAAAAAAACTCGCATTAATTAAACTAGCTACATACATTTTTTTTTCCTAATTTTTAGGTGATGTCGATAATTACTAATGAATACATGTCAATTATCACCAACTTTATAGCCGTTAATACTTCCATCAAAATCATTAACGTATATTGATTTCAACAGAATCACCACTAGTCATGCCTAGACGATCACCGACAGCTTCTCATAGGCGACTAAAGCACTTTCTGTGATTTTTGACAACATCACTAATGACATTGTAGTTGTTGATTTGCTGACGAATTTGTGTTGTTGATCACCAACGGTATCACTGTCATACAATTCCGCCCGATTCAATAATAAATATTGATGTCAATCATGTTTATCAATCGTTATACAATTGATAATCATAGATGAAATTTTTGTCATTATTAATGGTGATATTTAGAAATAAGTACGGTACGTCCCCTCTCATTTTGATCCTGATTTACTTGGGATACGGATTTATGGGTTACTTATTTTTCAGTGGGATTTCAATTGATTTTTCACTTATATTAATTGGAATATGTGTATTTCTTAGGTTTTAGCTTGGGATTTCTGCTTTTTGTTGTTGGGTGTTTTGGACCTTTTGGTGCAAGTGGGAGTAGGTTCTTGTGGGTGGTGGAGCCATCTTCTCTTGAATTTATTCAATTTCATCAAGTCAAAGCAATACTCCCGTGATTCCCAAGATATGGATAATCAAATCTTTCAAAAATAAAATAAAATTATATATACACACACATATGTATATACACACACATACCATCTAATATTATTAATAAAAAAGTTAAACAAATTGCGAACCAAAATAATCTACCCGTAAACCTAAAATGTATTACTAATAAATAAGTACGGATGTATTATGGTATGTCGATACATTTGTCGTAAAATGTACAAAATTAGTAAAATCAATGGAAAAATTAATATAACTAAAAAATCTAAAATTATCGATTGAGTTTTTAATAGAATTTTTTTGCATTTGTTGAATTTTAATCACATCTAATGGGATCCACGACTTGTATCAAATTTTCAATCACATATTTCATTAACTTTTATCAAAATTTACTAAACTTGTATCAAAAGCTTTGTCGAATAAACCGCTAATAATAATTTAAACTACTTATTAATACTTGATTAGCCGCAAAGTAAAATATTAATGAAATGGGAGATTAGTAGAAGATAATTACATATTTAGAGAATTAAGGAAAATATTATATGTTGAAAAGGGATTTTCAGTAATTTTCACACGTCATCCTCGTACACACATTATGCGCAAACACGTAATCCAATGAGTAAATTAAAGCTTAGTAATTCATTTGAAAATAAGGGTTACTTTATGATTTAGGTTTGAGACTTAATGAAATATTTAACCCTGCTTGGTTTAAATTAAAAAAAAAAATTATATTTTTAATATATTATGATAAAAAGTTGATGAAATGTATAATTAAAAAGTTAATAAAAATTGTGAATTCCATGAAATCTTTAGCTAAAATTAATTACAAATTTCGACTTAAATTTTTATTGACTTTTTAATTTGAATCAAAACTTAATACATTTCTACTACATTGTTGTTTTTCTTAAAAAAAAAAAGTAGAAATAAATTAGCCTCTGTTTGGTTTGGATTAAAATTCGATTAAAATATCAAGTCAAAGTTAACAATTAATTTTAACCGCACATTTTATGGGACCCACAACTTTTCAATCACACATTTCATCAACTTTTATCAAAATTTACTAAAAATCTAATTTTAAGTACGTTTCTCTAATGATCATTCAAACAAAACCATGGCACATAGTTTTGAGTGATTTAATTGGATATATATTATATAATTATACGAATTATCATCTCCACTAAATGTGCATTTAATCAATCCTTTACACCTCCCTTACATTTGCCAGTTTTACTTAAGAATTAGTATGATTTTTTTTATCATTTTCAAGAACAAAAGAACGTTGATTTGAATTTTTGACCCAAGAATGATTTACTACGAGCCCCTGACTAATGCTGGTCTTCGATGGAACTCTGTGATTGTATACACATCGTCGTCATTTTCCAGAAGAATAGAACACTAATTTTATTGTTTAATGTTTTAACACAAAATGTTATACAGTCAGCTATTAGATGCATATCTTCAATATACAGTTAGTAGAATTAATTGTCCATTTTATGTACTGTGTGTCTATGTGATATTTTAAGGACGAAATACATTTACTAGAATCTAGATGCATGTACCGTTATCAATCAAGGTTTAGTTGTCCATTTTCTCTGGACATGGTTGGTAGGAAAAGTAAGATGGGTCCAATACTGGAGTCAACTAATTAATTCAGTAATTCTCGACATTGAACTAATGCACTAAAGTGCATGGACGAATCCATGATCAAACTACAAGTCGGACTAAAAAAAAAAAAAGTTCACAATTTCTGTTTTACAAACAAAAAAAAAAAAAAATTACAGTAAAAAAATTAAATGGGTCGGAGACAAGACCGGACTAGCCCGGTCCAGTCGCCCTATGTACGTCCCTACTAAAGTGGTTGAGCAGCTGAGCTAATATGTTGTGTGAGAGCTCCTACAATCAATGATTATCAAATTTCATCTCAATTTCCACCTTCCAACTATCTCATTTTTTTCCTCGAGAAAACGCCTTTAAATTCTATTCTTCTAATCCACGGTGTTGTTCGGATTTAGTATACAAAATAAGGGCACCACACGCGTGGATGCACCATTGTAAGACGCCAAAATAAAAAAAAATGGACGTTTGCTTCTTAGACAAAGACCGGAGAATATGATGCCCTGCTGGGATATGAGATTTTCTTTATTATACTGTGTAAAAAATCTTCTAAAAATTCATAGCATTAATAGTAAGTGGGATCATACAGAAGAGAGGAAGATCTATCTTTAATTGATTGCGTATGAGCGAATATCTTTGTTTGATGAATGAATTATGGAAATCACTATTTATGAATTGAATGAAAGTACAAAAGAAAAATGTGCTTGAGCTGGAATCAATTTAGGAGAAATGCTAAGTGCTTTTGAGTTGAAAAAGAAAGATACCAAAGCAAAGAAGATGGGGGATGGATGTGGAAGGTAAGGAAGAATGGTACGTTTAGCCCTTTTTTTGGGTAATGTAAACATCATTTGGAAATGTTCTCTTGTACACGGTGGGCAGAATAAGACTGCCCACCTGCTGATGTGGCAGGAGAACCCAACCTTGAATTCTCTCCGAGTGATCATTATAAGACTTTCCACCGTGAACAGGAGAACAACTCTGAAACATCATTTCTGCCCACCTGCTGATGTGGCAGGAGAACCCAACGTTGAATTCTCTCCGAGTGACCATTATAAGACTTCCCACCGTGAACAGGAGAACAACTCTGAAACATCATTTCTTTCTTAACCTAGCTTTTAAGTTTTCAGTAAGTTGTCAAAAGCATCCATCTCAGGTCATGTCCTTCTCCATAGTTATGCTCTTTATAATTATTGAGGTAAAGGTGGACTTATTGTGATCCCTCGTTCATTTAGTTGAACCTTCAAGAGCAATGTGAAAGCAATACGATGAACATATAATAGCAACAATATCCAATGGGACCCTTGTTGCCAATATTTACGCTAGAACATTATTTACATAGTCATCAATGTCATTTCTCATGCCAGATTCAAATATTTTAATACAAGAATAGTTTATTACGGAAAAATGTTGTAGAGAAACTTTTTCTTAGAATTTTACACCCTACGTGATTGTGAAAATATGTATAGTAAAACTTTAACCCCACATCCTAAAGATTTTCACCAAATTTACAACCAGTTTGGTAGCAATTAAAATCAAGATTTTAATCAAATTTAAAGTCAATAATTAATTTTAATCATATATTTCATGGGACCCACAATTTTTCAACTGTAAATTTTATCAATTTCTATCAAAATTTATTAAAAATTTGATTTTAATCTCCACCAAATAGGGATTTAACATGACAATTTTTAGTTTACATGCACTATTGGGCTCTTCATTTTAAGCAAAAAAATGCAAAAGAGGTCCAGAAAAACCCTAAAAATATTTTATTCCTACCTACGTACGTGCCTACCTAAGCATTTAATTTTGTATGCCAATTTTTTGGGCAAGTCACCACCCTAGGGTTATCCTCACTTTACCTTCCTTCTTTATTGCCACACGTTTAGGGTTCTCTTTTTCAATTGATAAAATCTAACCACACGCTAGATGTAGCGGTAATTAACACTCACCAATCATATGTCAGATGAGTGCGTGTGCACACAGTTGACAAGACAGCGACTATCAAACCAATATGCACTCAAGGTCCCCAAAACATTGACGCTAGAAGCACTTTGGGTCTCAATTCTTAGTTTTTGGCAATCGCATTCCCGAACTTTCATAATGGTGCACGTGGTTCCTTTGAATGGATATTTGTTTGTTTCACAGTCAATTATACACCTGTCACACACGTTAAAACATTTTTTTAGCGGTGCACATCACATTTCTCCTCCAAAATCAAAACATATTTTATTAGTATATTTCGTGAGATTCATAGGTAATATCCATTTATTAACCAGCAATTTTTATATATTTATAAACACAACTATTTATAATTACACTTGTTAAACATATGCTAAAGTAATTTCTTCTTAAATGTTTTTCTTCTTCGAAGCTTTTGTTTTTCTATGGAAGCTAAGTTTTGCACTATGGTATGTCAACGAAAATGAAGACACCATGCTAAAAGGAAGAGTTGTGCTAGTTGTACGGGGGGTGGATTTGTTGACAATCTCTCGCACATGGGGTGGGTGGGTATTTTTTTTATTCACAGTGGGGGCCCATCATTGTGAGTGATTATCAACCATTTCGATCAACTATGTCTGTACAAATGGCATTGCCCTTTATTATGCCCAACAATTTTTTTTGGTAAGGACAATTTGGCATATCAAAGCCCTGTTTGAATGATGTCTGGTGGAATCAGAAAACGATTGCAAGTCAAGATCTAATTGGTTGGAATGTTGATAAATTTTGTTGGTACACCAATGACTTATAATGTTGTTAATTTCGGTGGAAGCCGACATATGAGTTGAGGGAATTACAAGCCAGTTAAGTAGATTTTTCCATCCAAAATTTTGGTAGCGCCGACATAAAATTTACGTCTATTGCTGGGGGGAGGAGGGTGTGGGTAATGACCCTGACATAAAATGTTATTGCTCCCGTGTTAGAGTTTACGTCTATTGCTGAGGGACCTCAATTTAAATTTTCAAGTGATGATGCTGCCATATCAAAAATTAAGATGTTGGAGCCAAATTCGTTTAACGGTACACCGAATGCGAAATAACTAAATAATTTTCATTGGAATATGGTGCATCATTTCAAGGATGCTCATGTGCCTAAATAAGACCAAATTGACATTGTGAAACTTATCTAGAGATGAGAAAGTGTGGTGAAGGATCGAATTGCAATAAGATAAATGTTGGAAGATAGAAACTATGAAGTGGGAAAGGCTTAAGAAAGAATCGAAGAACCAATTTCTACCTTGATGAGAAGTGTGATGTTTCTTAAAGAACAACAAGATGAGCTGGCTGAAGAGATTGTACCTCGATTGAATCCAATCCGACTAGTTGCTGCAGAAAAGTTATAAAGATGTAGTGGGTTTTGTTGTTGTGTTCGATGAATCAGGTGGATAAGGCACTTGTTTGCAGTATCGCACTTGGTTGGCAGGGGGACATGTGTTTTCCTTAAAAAAATCTTGAGTTTGATGCAGACAAACGCATACAAATGCAAGTTGGACCGATAACCTAACTTTCGAGAATGAAGGGAAAAATGTTTAACTCATTGGAAGTAGTAGAGTTCCTTTGACAGTTATTGTGGAAAATACAGAGGCGTATTTGTGAATGTCGAATTCTTCCTGTGGGAAAGATTTGTTAAACCCATTCGAGAAAAATATATATCTTATAAGATGGGGAACTCATAAATTGTGTGGACCAAATTTCATTCATATGCATGTCACATAATTAATTCAAAATTATTTGTCTTATAAGTTGGAAGGACCACATTTATGTAGATTTTAGTCTACACAAGTTATGAATCCATCATCTTATAAAAAACTACTTTTTTGCCAAACATGCCCTAACGGCATATGGATGTTTAACAAAAAAGATACAATAGCTTTTCATCAAGGACTCGCGTGACCCATTATGAAAGTTTGCGGATGTGATCGCGAAAACATAAAAGAATTGGGATCCAGGTGCTCCTAGTATCGATTCCTTTCCTTTCAAAGAATGGAGAGTGTATTTCACTCTTTAACACTGACGTTTGACTAGGGTTTCAAAAAACGCATAATGGATATGATAAGTCATCCCACCACCTTGTTGCCTTGCTGGCGAAATCTGATTGGATATCTCTCTCCTCTCTCTACAATGCACACATGTTATGTTTTTTCGTATAAAATTGTATATGTCTCAACGGTGCACACACACTCTCTCTCTCATACTTCGCTTTCTCTTTCTAAAACATTTCCCTCACTCTCTCTAAAAAAATTCAAACCTAAAAAATCCTAGGGTTCTCTAAAATTTCGCACTCGAATTCCTCACAGCCACCTTCGGATCTGTTCAAGAAAATCATATGTATGAATTCTCCAGTGTCTTCTCTATTAAATGAGAAGCAAATTTCTGTGAGCCGTGAAGAAACTTTTCCAGGTCGGTCAGTGAGGTATTGATCTGGTTTTCGATTCCAAAGAAAGGTCCGTTTTTTCTTATCTTTTCACTGTTAACTGTATGTATATGTTTTTAGGTATAATTATTTGTTTTCCCTTGTTGATTTTTACTGGGTTTTAGCTGAATTTGAACTTATTTTTTCCCCTTAAATATCTGTCTCTGTTAAAGTGAATTTTTTTCTAATTATTTTGTTGGTCCATTTATTTTCATTTTTGTCCTTTCTGGGTTTGATTTCATGTGATTGTTCTTATTATTTTATGGTACTTCTTATTTATCTGAACTAGGCCGCGTCCATCGGAATAATCAAAACCTTTAATATCTAAACCCTAATTATGTTAGTGGAATTTATTCATAAGATTAATCCATGTGGAAATTTTATTATGGGTTTTGAGTTGATTTTCGACGCGTTGATGAATCTTTTTAATATTATATACTTGTGAAAAATAAGATTAGTAATTTTCATCTCGAGAAAACCCTAAAGTTGAATTTCGTGAATCATTTTCCTGTCTATTATATTAGTTTAGCTGTGTGTGGATTGTATCATTTGCAGAATTCGAAGAATTTTGAATTGGACACAGCCTCATCTATGTTGTCACTTTGGACTAGGGTTTCTAACATTTGTTAACACTTCGAGCTGCCACGCGTTACTGTCATGTATTCTTAATTGTCTATCTTCGATCTGCCATGCATTACTAATTTATTCTTAATTGCCTGCCAATCTCTCAAATTTTTCGCATACAATATTGCAACAGCTTGACTTAGTTTGCTATCACTCGTGGATTATAATGGCTTGAATTCACATTCTTTCATTTGATTGGATTGTAACATACATTCGTTACCTTTATAGCATGCTTTCATAGCAAGGATTGGACAAGACTGGACCACTACTATTAAAAGAAAAGCACCTATAAGTTTGTTCACTATACTTTCGAATCTTGTCTACTATTGTGTAACACAAACGTGCACTCGACGTGAACTTTCATTAAGCTTTGAACTTTGAGGTGCATCAGTATTGTACATTGGTATGGGCTCATGTACCTAGTTATCTGAATGCATGCATTTTACTTCATCCAATGGTTTTAGGCTTTTGCTTTTGAAATGGAGAAAAGTATTGTGGAGATGGAAGTAAATCATCAAAAATGCGATTCTACTGCATCTACACCAAGGCCCTTAGGAATGCTCATTCGGATAAACTCAATAGCTATAGATCTCGGAAAGGTTGCAGAAGCGGATAAGCAAGAGCATGAACACTTCTCCATACGGTAAGCCTTTTGCTAGAAGACTTCGCCCAGCTTGTTTCACTTGTTGAATTCTGTCGTCCTCAAGGGCTTTCCTCTACTCATTGTATGGTTTTGTGTGTGTCAATTTGTGCACTTATGCATGCTTACATGTACGATTCCCCATTGAAAATAGTTCATGATAATTTACATTGAAGATACTGAACATACAAGCAGACTCAAGGTGATGCAGAGTTCCCAATGTTCTTTCTTCTTAGGACCCGATAATAACATATTTCATTTCACATGGGTTCCTTCGTTGAATGTTTGAGGACATTTTTTTATACATAAGGTATCGTGTAGGAGCTCTTTAAGTTTCAGTGAGAATTTTTACTGCATATATATATATATATATTCTAATATTAGAGCTAGTTTGTTTGGGCTGAAATTAATTGTTCTTATTAGATAAAATTGATATAGGCACAGGGAGTGCTGCGTGATATCTTAACTATCTTGCTCATATTGTATAAAGACATGATTACATCAAGGTTCATTAGTGAGGTTGTATACGCATGAAAGTTACGTAGAAACTTGCAAATGTAAATCTTTCTGAATTCTACTGTGAATGCAGTGGATATGTTGCTGGCATGAGGAAAAAGGATCGAAAGCTTTGTACACCTTTTGCTTCACAAGCTAATGATGGTAATTTGGAGGAGAACCTCCCTCCATTATACGTCCCCAGATTTAGATGGTGGGAGTGCTTGAACTGTGTTTCAGATATTGCGACAGAAAATAGTTCAGAAGAAATAATGATGGAACAATCTCCCATACCATTAAACAAAGATAAAATAAATATTCACACAAATTCTCCTACCAGGGATGGAGAAAAAGATATACTGTTGCCGTCTAGATGCAACCAAGCAAGAAATGCTGAAATTGGTGATCAAGCTGTTGGTTGTACATACTAAAGCACGATCTCATTACTAATGCATTAACCAAGCTTCAGTTTGGCTTATCCATTTGATGTCTCTTTATTGCAGTACATATCCCGACTACTTTTGCAGATGACAAGCATGGATCTGATGGCTTTGGAAATAGCAGAAACTGCAGTCATGTAAATGATATCACAAAATCTAATCCATGCTCGACAACGAGACAGACAATTATAACATGTGAGTTTGCGAATAATCTGGAAGCATTGTTAAAAAACTTTCCGTAGTGGGTTTAGCTTGAATATTTTCCCCACGTTCCTGGCTGTGATAACCATTATGTTTGTGCAGGCAGAAAAAGTGGAGCAAATTTCATGGATGGAGAAGGTCGCAATCTGAGTTTTGATACTGCAGAACCTAATCCTCTCCAGGCTCAAGAAACACATACAAATACAGCATGTAATTTGATAGCATCAATGAATTCTTTAAAAATGCTTATTTTTCATTGTTGTTAAATTATGGGAAAGAGTAATATTTTGATTAATTTTTACAGATGCTATGAAATCTAGAGATGTTGATGTCCTTGAGCCAATCAATTTAAGGACTGATATTGGTGATATCAGTGATAAGGCTGTAAATGCTGATACAACACATGCAATCCTTTCAGTTGAAGTGGATAAGCACGACAATGGATCATCTGGAAGTGACAATAAATTAAGTGGATTGCCACATAAGAGAAAGCTTAAGTTGCGTTATCTTGCAGAAATATTGGATGGAGAAAGTCTTTCTGTAAACAATCACCCAAAATTGAGTGCTTCATCCAGTGGAATGCATACTGTGTCTGCTGAGTTAGGAGCAGTTTCATCTCCTCAGGTTCAGGAGGATTTCCTCGAACATGTTGGAAAAGGTATCAGAAGCGCTCAGAGGAAAAGAAAGATTACTCGAGAAGAAAACAAAAGACCCTCAGAAATGAGCTGTCCAAGTAGTTCAGCTAAAAAGTTCAGGGCCTCTAAAGTACATTCAGAGGATAACTCTGTTGAAATTTCTGACTCACAATCGGAAGGAGGTGCATCTACACGAGTAGATTCGAAGATTGGCGGGAAAATTCGAAAGATCAAGCCGGGCAAAAGCAAAGATCTTGTTCTCAGTAAAGAGAAAAGTCAGATCCCTGTAGACGAGGGGTTGTCTCTCCCAGTTCCTGAGCTAGAGGTGCCAAAGATAACTTCTGTAGTCTCTACTAATTTGCCGAAATACAATGTTCCTACCCCATCGGGACAAATGGAACCATTTTTTAGAAGTTTCCAGTCTACACAACAAACTGTGTTGAACTCCAACTTGTCCAAGAATAAGAGGTTTGAAGTTGAAGCTGGTAAGATGGTTCCCAAAAACAGCAAGTTAGGAGAATGCTTAGTTAAAGAGAAAGTGGCATTGGATCTTTCTCTCAACAGCTTTATGAGTGCAGAAAGAAATGACAATGCTAGGTCATTAATGGTGCAACAAAAGGGCATTCATAATAAGGGTCCTCAGAGGAAAGAATTTCTGTGGGATCTGAACGAGATAATTACTCATAAAACTGCTATGCAGGGAGAGAAGCAATTTTCAACTCTACTTGATAATGGTGGTTTACCTCTGCACAAGAATTTGGTAAGCAAATTTCTCTTTAACGTACTCTTCTCAAAATACATAGTTGCTGGTTTGTGTTTTAACTTTTTAATTTTGCCTGGAAAGAAGCAGAAGAGAGGTTGGGGGTGGGGGATGCTGGGAACCAAATCCTGGTATTGCTGATTGTTTTAGTGATACAGTTGATAGCTGTATGTCTTTGGCACGTTAAACTGATGTATGAAACAAGTGTAAACTTTGAAGACCATTTCATTGAGGACTTATCAATAATTCAACAGTTAGGAATTACAATATATTTGGCTGCACTATGAGGATTCCACTTGAAAGTAAATTCAAGATATCACATATTCTTCTGATCCCTATACCAGTTTCATGCTTGATTTATATGAACTTTCTTCATTACAAATTTCCTTCATATGTCAGGGAATCAAAACTTATTTGTTTACTTGAAATAGTGCAAGCTAGAATCCTAAGTACAAAACTTTTTTCCAGGATATCTCTTCCTCCTACAGCAAAGGGAATGCTGGAGAAGGGCAAGAGTGTCCAAGAGTTTCTGCTCCACAAACTGACCAAGAAACTGATAAGAGTATTGAACTTAGAGCATCAGATGACATCCCGATGGACATAGTTGAGCTGATGGCTAAAAACCAACATGAAAGGGCTCTTGGTAGTTCAAAGAAGTACATCCTACCCAAGGAGACCAATAAACCCGTTATAGGGTCTCCTTCTATTTACGGCATCAAATGTCCTAGCACGACCAACTTTTCGCTTGGGAGCACAAGAAGTAATGACATAGTTTTGGCAAATGATAATGTTGGAACTATCCAAAACAATCCTATAAGCTTCCCTCACTTGAACACAAATCAGTTCAACGTGGGGAAACCACAGGAAAACCAATCAAGATTCTTCAGCTCATTTTCACAGAGTCAACCAAGTAAAATGCAGCTTTCAGCTTCAGGCTTCAACATAATGGGACCAATACTCGGCGAAGGAACAAAGACAATGTGGGCTCCTAGGAGGGAAAACATACCTTCATTCTCAGACCAGCACCATAAAGGAAAGACTGTTAGTGACATAAAGGGTGGTGATATGGAAAATCTAGCTTTATGTGACACATTGTTACTTGAACAGGGGATAATTGAGCCAGGTCGGAAATCCGTCGGATCGTTAGATCCTTACTCAAATGACACAATTACAGCAATGCAATTGCTGTCTTTGATGGATCGGGGAATGATATCCAATACTTTCAATGTGGGTGCAAAAGAATACGTAAATAAACCCTTTTCTCCCTGCAATCACCACTCCAGGTTCAATGGGGAAGAGAATTTACTCAATAGATCACTCTTTTCACAGCAACATCATCCTAAGGATCTTATTTGGCTGCAGTCTGGTGTTCGTAGTGCTGGTGAAAGCTCGAAGAAGCCTGCATCTTCCTTAAACTGTAAGAGCCTAACTTTTTAAAAATATCATGTATTCTTGCTTACTGTTGATTTACTTCGTTGGAAAAGTAGACAGAGATGAAGATTTGTAGTGAGAATGGAAAAAATATTATTAATCAGAATCAGTGTATTTATACAATAGTTTGGACCCTTCCATATATCTACGGACATAACTAATGAGATCACGAAACTAATTAGAGTACGAAACAGATGTTTAAAGTTGGATATAACATAACAAATGACATTTATCTTTAAATGATTTCTGCTCTACTTCACTGAAATATTTCTGAAAAGGCTAACGGGTTTTGTAGATCAAATGTCCTCTAAATTTTTGGAGCAAGAAATCTCAGGAAGACCACAGAAATCTGAGTTCTCGAGAGGTGCTTCACATGTTATTCGAGATTCTTGTTTTGGTACAGATAAGCAAAAAACCATCCTTGGTACCTCAAGTCCTACGGGTTTTTCTCAGAAATCTTATAGACATGAAGGTCCTTCAGGCACCATGAATTTGGAGGCCCCCAATAAACTTTCCGCTTGGCCAGTGAGAAGCAAGTCGGAAATGGTTCTTTGCACTCTGAACCGAAACCCTGCTGAATTTAGTATTCCAGATCCTCAAAACAAGTACACCCTCGGGGCAAAAGATTTGAAGTACCGAAAGAGGAATGCTTACAAAGAAACGCCCCGCTCTATTAAGGTGAATGAGCAAAAGAGACAAAGGGTTACAAACGATGCATCAGCAAAGAAGTATGCAAGAAAATAGCTCATTCTGAGGTACTCATCAGCCGAAGATCGTTTCTGCGTGTTCCCTTTAAAACTCCTAATCTAAAGTTTGGATGGAATTTCATGTGAGATTTTGTTTGTCTAGTTTTCAGCTGTATAATTTCGAATTTTAGCAAATAAGAAAAATTATACAACTATATGCATGTTAAGATAGGGAAGTCAATTAAATTATGCATACTCATGTTGATGATTAAGAAATGAGTTGTTTGACTCTGGTACATGGTTCTGTATAAGATCTTTATTGCAATGAATGACTTGGTATAATTTCAAATTGACACATTTGGAATATGTATCGATAGATGTGTTGTACTTTTCCTTAGCAGCAAACTTCTTTTAGACGAGATGTGATGCTTATAACCTGGTAGCTCTTGAGTAGAGGTTAGGCCCTATTTGATACGCCAAATTTTTCAGGGAACTAGGAAAATATTTTTCACTTTTCACTTTTTTAGCTGTTTAATAGGCGAAATTTTCCACGGAAAATATTTTCCTTCTTTCCTCCACACGTATGCATTTTCCGGCTTTTTGATGAAAAAAATTTTTCCAGGCTGGCTGAAAAAAAATCTTTTTTATTTTTTTTGGCAATGGAAACAAATGTTATAACCAACGGTAACATTTTTTTTCACTTTAATGAATAATTTCCATGTAAAACTAAGTCAAACGAACACTAAATTTTGATTAAAAAAATGATTTTTTAGGAAACAATTTTTTTTCCTTTTTTTTTTTTTTTACTTTTTGGCAATGGAAACAAATTTTATAACCAATTGTGGAAAAAATTATCACTTTAACAAACACTTTCCATGTAAAACAAAGTCAAACGAATAGAAAATTTAAAAATTTTTCGGGTGAAAAATTATACCAATCAAACACACTTGAAATCATTTTCCCTATAAAATATTTTTTAGGCAAATCTTTTCCCTATAAAATATTTTCTTTCCACCCATTTTCCACTATTGCAATCAAACGCACCCTTACATATCTTGTAGTATCGAGCTGTCAATGCATCCCCATTTTTCTGGAATACTTAATGGGCAAACTTGATCTAGGAAAATGCGAGTTTTACCCTTTCAGATAAATTCGTCTATCAGTTATCTTCTTCGGACTTTTGTAGTGTTTAATAGGCAAAATTTTCCCGGAAAAATATTTTCCAACTTTCCAAATTTTCCACATTTTTGAGGAAAATAAATTCTTGATGTTTTGTTGGGTAAATATTTTTCAGGTTTTTTTCTTGTTTTTTTTTTTTTTTTGGCAATTGAAAAAAATTCTAGACATAATAGTAAAAAAAAATTTCACTTTTATCGACAATTTCCATGCAAAACAAAGACAAACGAATAGTATTCGGTATGGTTATTTTTTTTCTTTTTTTTTCAATTGGAACAAATTTTAAACCCAATGTTAGAAAACATTATCACTTTAATGAACAATTTCCATAAAAAAACGAAGTCAAACGGACACCACACTTTTAACATTTTTCATGAAAAATTATACCAATCAAACACAATTAATTACAATTCTCAGTAAAACAATTTTTAGGCAAATCAATTCTCTGTAAAACATTTTCTTTCCACCAATTTTTTACATTTGCAATCAAACGGACCCTTAAAATAAACAAGTGCGTTGAAGTTTTAATTTCGAGGAGTTCAATGTAGAACTGACCCTAGTTATAAAGGAAAAAGGTCCAACGGATTGGATCAAGCCTATTCTGAAAATAAACAATTCACACAAAAACTTATTGACATTGTTGACAATGAAACTTATCAAATATATTCGTTTCCCAACAAAGTTTGGCTTGTTCACAAATATATCAAGTCATTTCCGAGCCCCAACATTCACCACTTGTTCGTCTATTGTTGAGCAGTTTTTGAATATCAAACGGACCTCCCTAGAAGGTAATTTTAATGTGACTGATTTTTTCAATCCTATTTTGATCATGTCCAATACCATGTTCAACGAAGATCTATTTATATACTATAATTGCATTGTAGCGGGTATAGTTTAGTGTTAAAAGTGTGATTCATTCTATTACCCCTTTAGAACATTCATATACTTAGGGCTGGGCAAAAACCGATCGAACCCGTCGAACCCGTCCGACCCGACCCAACCCGACCGGGTTGGGTCGGTTTTTTTCAAATTTTTTCTCGGTTCGGTCGGTTGGCAAGGCGGAGCGGGTCGGGTTGCGGGTTGACCCACCCAACCCGACCCGACCCAACCCAACCCGACCGACCAATTAAAAAAAAAAAACACGTTAAAAGAAAGGAAAACCCTAAAGTTGGACATTCATTTCCCATTCCTCCTCTTGGCTGACTTCTACGTTCTCATGAGTCTCTGCACCTATTTCCTCTCAAGAGACCGTCGCCGACCTCTCTCTTCTTCTCCCGTCGCCGACCTCTCTCTTGGTCTCCCTTCGCCGGCCTTTCTCTTCTTCCGCCGACCTCTCTCTTCGTCTCTCTTCGAGGAGATCTTCAAGGTAAGTTTTCAATTTTTTTTTTATTGTGGACTTGTTTAATTAATCTGTTGATTAAATGAATAAATTGATGTTTAGAGCTAAGCTTCAAGAGCTGTTTGACGTGTTTCATTTCATAAATTATTCATGTTTGTACTTCAATTGTTTGTGCCATTGTTGCCCCTTTATGAGCTCATGCCATAGTTGCAGCTTATTCTTTTTTTTTTTTTGAAAAAATAGTTGCAGCTTATTCTTGGTTGTGCTTACTAGCACCATGTTTAGTTCACCCCTTCATTTGGAAGCGGGGGTTGCGTGTGCAGAGTAAAGTCAGAACTTATTCCAACATAGCCTCAGAGGCTAGAATATGAAATTAAGGGGTTATCCAATTGACGCCACTTACTTTTGAGATGAGTTTTTGCCATGGTAGTTAAGGCTGTAGTTGTTGCTTGTATTGGCAGTGAGTCAGTGACTCCACATCGACCAATCATCTCGAAAGCAGTAAGAGTTGCTGAAATAGTCCAAGGCTTCAACATAGTCCATAGATCCCTCTATTAATAAAAATTATCGATACAACCCGACCAACCCAACCCAACCCGACCGACACATAATTGGGTTGGATTGGGTTGGGTTTCAACATTTACATGGGTTGGGTTGGGTTGGATTTCGAGCAACCCGACTATGTTGGGTTGGGTTTGGGTTGGGGCAAAAACCGACCCAACCCAACCCACGCCCACCCCTACATATACTACGTGTAGTTATTTTTCATTTTGTAAATGTAGCGTCTGTTTGAATTCTCATTTTACACTATGAGGACGAGGGACCTCTTAGGTCATGTTTGCCTAAGCTTAAAAGTAAATAATTTTTTTTAATAATCAAATTTATAATTAAGTAAATTACTTATTTCGACACCTAAGTAAGAATTACTTTAAAAGAAGTCCTGCTTGATCCCAATTTTTGAAAATTCTTTTTCCTTCTAATTTTTTTTTTCAACCACACATTTCATCAACTTCTATTAATATCTATTAAAATTTGATTTTTATTCAATCCAAATGGGGGCGAAGTAACCTTTTTAATCACAAGCAACTCGAACATCATCCTCATTCAAGCTCCTCAACAGCCCTATAAGATTGAATCTCGAACTCTAGCAATTTCTATATTTACAATGCTCAATCTTTGATTATAAAGAGGGGGTACGTATTTAATATTAAGAGCATAATTCTACTTGAATAAATATTAAATAAGTAAATACAAATGCCTGAATTGCTTTTATTAAAAAGTTAACCTTTTAAGATGAATTCGAAATTTTAGAAAGTTAATCTTTTAAGATGAACCACAAATCTTAATACTTACTAGATGTATATACCATTCACAATTGCATGAATTTCAAATTTGTAATTAGATGTTTACTCTACTTTTTGCTATTTTATTTGAACAAGTGATTAATCAAACTGTTGACACACAAAACAGGCAGCCCAAATCAAATGGCCTAAGAAAGGAAATGGTTCAAAAGAAGAAGCCCATATAGAGAAATCAGGGTAAAAGCCCAACTAGAAATATCATTAAATATGATGAAAGCCCAAAAAGACAAAGGTACAACGTCGCCCAAGCCTGCAGGACGCCCAGATATTGAGCGAATGAAACACCCTATAATCGCCCAGAGCAGAAGATCAATTGTCGCCCAAGAATGCTGAGTCGCCCAAAGTCCCAGAAATGACTAAAGTTTGTGGTTATCCAAAATCACGATTTAAGACGGTTTGAGCACATCATAATTACGCCCCACGATTTGAGAAAGTTGATGGCAAACAGTTATGAAGAGGGCGTAGTGATAGGAGTTGCACACGGTAGTTATTAGTCAGCCGACCATGATGAAAGAAATGGGTAGTTACAAACAGTTGCTAAACGATCAAAACTGCCCAGACCGTATAAAAAAAAGAAGAAGACAATGAAGAGACCCCAACAAAATTCACTCTCAAAACAGAGAACATGTAACTTACTTTTCTTAGATTAAATTTTAATTACTTCAATTCCCTTGTACTTGTGTGCTTGCGCCCCTTGGAGGCATCTTGTTCGTGTCCAAACTGTAATCTTCATATTCAATAAATGCCCCTTTTTGGGACTTTGTTCCAAGAGGTTTGTCCCTTACACAATCGTCTGATTCCCTTTTTAATTGTTAGCGAGCGAAAACGCGCGAAACAATTGGCACGCCCAGTGGGACACTTGGAGTTTGAAGATGAAAAAGGAAAACATTATGCCTCATAAAAGTTCGGATAAAGCACCAGCAAGTCACGAAGTAGTCCAATCTGTGATCGAGCGATATGAGGATTAGCAACATTCTCCTCAGACGGAAGGACAGACTCCAAGCAGTCACAGTCGTTACGAGCCAATGACAGAGTTGAGTCCTCGAACCATGCGTGCATTGCTTAGAGAACTCACACAAGATGTCGTTGAACATGTAAATTTACGAAACGTCCATAATATGGAAAAATTTACCCAGAGTGGAAATGTTCACTATGATAACATGGCCAAACAATTAAGTGCGTTAAATGATCTCATGAGCAAATTAGTAGGCCAAGTATGTCAACCAACCGTAGGAAGTCATTTCTAGACTAGGGCGATTGTGGGACATGCTTCACCACACAATTCCTCTGGTTTGAACCCAGGTCCAGGTCTAGAAACATTTTTCGGCCCTTCCACCTCAAATCAAGGGGTTAATGGAGCCCCAAATTTGAATGGCGATAACGTGACTACTAACCTGGGGGGTAATCCAAATATAAGGGATAATGTCCTGAATGGTGGACATAATTTACCTCGTGTTAATGAGGGAATAAATACTCAACATAATGTGTATAATGGTCTGAACAATGGTGCTTTCCCTGCCAATCAAGGACCAAACATCAGGCCGCCTCAAATAAACCAACAAGTGAATCAACCCATAGGAGTCCCATATGATCCAAATGCTTTACTAAGGAATCAAATTGCAGAAATAGTACAAGATCAAATGGCTGTTGGGGTACGTCCTATTATTAGGCCGACTTACACTAAACCATATCCTGATTGGGTAGATCAAGCGTACCCATGGCCTAGAGGGTATAAAGTGCCCGAATTCTCATTATTCACTGGTTTATGAGAAGTATCTACTCTGGAACATATATGACGATTCACATTACAGAGTGGTGAGGTGACCGACTACCATAAAATGAGACTATTCCCTAGTTCATTAACAGGAGTAGTCTTTTCGTGGTTCATTAACTTGCCAGCGAATTCCGTTCAGACATGGCAACAAATGGAACAATTGTTCCATGCTCAGTTTTATAAAACAGAATCTGAGGTCACACTAGCCGATTTGGCGAACTTACGTCAAATGCCAAACGAATAGGCAGAAGGTTTCCTTCAAAGGTTCAAACCAGTTAGGAGTAAATGCTTTGTACCCCTACCTGAAAAAGAATTTGTCAAAATCGCTCAAAGCTGTTTAAATTTTGATTTAAAGAAGAAGTTCCAGGATAGGGAATTCCCTGACCTGTTCCAACTTAGTGCGAACGTGATCAGGTACGAACGTTTGATAAGAGAAGAAGAGCAAATAAAAAATTCTAGCAAAGAGACTTATTATAAAGACCCACACTTTGGCGTTCACGCTGTAAACGATGAATTTTATGATCAAACTGAAATATGTTTAGCCGAATTGACCAAGGGGGATGCATATACTTGTCCCATAATGGCTAAGCCTAGGGATGCAGCCATAGATGAACCTGTAAAATGAGAAAACAAAAATAGCAGAACGTTCTCGTTCGATGTGACGAAAGCTGACCTTATATTCGATAAATTATATAAGGATAAGCAGATAAAACTGAGCGATAAACATAAGTTGCCAAGCTCTCAGCAGATTAAGGGTAAAAAATATTGTAAATGGCATAATGCATGGTCACATATGACTAATTATTGCTTCGTTTTCCGTCATGTTTTACAGGACACTATCGAGTCAGGACGAATCACGTTCGAAGACAAAAAGAAAATTACAGTGCATGAAAATCCTTTCCCACAACCACTTGAGGTGAATATGGTGAAGGCCAATGTTACAAATAGATTACCAAGGTTTAAGTTGGTCATCGATGATGAGGAAGACCCTGAGAAACATGCTAGTGTGTTCGAACGTATCAGGGGAAAAGAACCTATGAAGAATGAAGAAGTCTTGTGTGCCAGATGTAAAGGTGAAATGAGAGCAAATACCGAAAAACTAGAAGTATGGCAGAATCACTATCGCCCTGAGTTTGCTCCAAACAGAAGGCATGGCACATCGTTTTATAAGGGGCCGCCTTTGGAAAGGCAGTTCAGGCCAACACGGCATGAGAAATCGTTCAGACCACAGCCTCGCCAACCTAATGTGTGGCACTCATATCAGTATAACGCAAGACGTGTTGTGCCTTTTAATGAAATGACCAGGACTCAGCAAAGACGATTTCAACGGAATTATGGATGAATGATGAGGCAGCAACCAGAAAAGCCACGTCCTAAAGCACCAAGAATACTGGAAATGGTTAATCAAAATGCTCTCGAAGATAGTGAAGAAACTGGCACTGGAGAATCAATGAGAGAAATGCCAGAAAGTTCTTCTGGGAGGTCGAAGTTTGATCGAAGCAAAAGAGAAGAAGATGATACGGAACTACCTCTTACTATCCAGTTCGGCACCTTACTTCCCGTCATGGCTAATAATTATTTGTTGGCCAACGAATTCAAGAATAAGGAGGGAGAAGGAGGAAATGAAGAAGAAGCTTGTGTGTTGGAATGCGAAAGTGGTCAAACGTCCCAAGAAGTACAAGGTGAAGAGGATGATGGCATGACTGATATTGAGGAAGAGATCGATCTTGAAGAAGAAAGGAGAAAGAGAGGAGTATCGCGTAATACCTTGCTGAAACAATTGCATCGGGAAGGAGTTCTTGAAGTAGATTTGTTGGGAGAACCATCTGAGCGTTCTTTCGATTTCTACGTACTATATGGGACACCCAAAAGGAAGAAAAGGATACCTCGTTCTGAGAAATACGGATCTCCTCCAAGAATACTGCCTCCTCCAACAGGTTGGATAGCTACTGGAGAAATTCTAAAAGACAGAGATGATGCCCCACAGATGGATATTCAGCCCGAAGTATTGCAAGTTGATTTATCATAAAGGGATAAGTCGACAGGAGACAAACAGGAAGTAGAAATCGATGCAGCAGAAAAAGTTGTCTTCAAAAAACTCACTATGAAATTCACAAAGCATTTAAGGCCACTTTATGTGAAGGCATTGGTCAATGGCATACCCATGGTGAAGGTGCTTATTGACAATGGGGTTGCCATAAACACTATCCCACTAAGGATGATGAGGAAGTTCGCAAAAACAGAGGATGCCATGATCCCAACAGAAGTCATTCTCACGAGCTTCAATGGGGGAGCCACTTCAGCCAAGGGAGTAATGCCACTAGATATAACTGTGGGTACGACTACTAGGACGACTGTCTTCTTTGTCATTGATGGTCCTACCAGTTACAATATACTGTTAGGGCGAGATTGGATTCATGGAAGTCACTGTATACCATCATCGCTCTATCAATGCTTGGTTTTTTGGAATGACCAAGATAAGGCAGAGGTGGTACAGGCAGATCATAGGCCTTTTGTTGCAGAAACTAACTCGGTAGAAAGGTTCATGTATGAAGAGAACTACGGACCTGTTAGGATAATCCAAGATGGAGAAGAAACTCAAGTCGTCGCACAGAGTGAAGAACCATTTTCGATAGAAGCACTTGCTGAAATGTTCAGTCAAATGAGGCCAAACATAGTGGCCCTAGAAGAGCCAGTTATTGGCAAAAGAACGCTCAGAGAATATTAATGACTTGGAAACCAAAAGAGCATGTGGCCGAGATCCAGACCTTTAAAGCCAGATTAGTGGCTTTCAATAAAGAATGTCAGGAGAAAATCAAAAAAGAGGTAGCATTGAAAACGCTGGGAGACAAATTGGCAGTATTCAAATTGGAACAAAGTATTGACCGGGAAGTTAACAAGGTAGATTGCCTAGAAGAAGAAGTACCTGTAAGGGACATTGACGATGAAGTAATGAGGATCCACAAACCTGGAAACGCTCAAGCACAAGACCCGTTGATCAAAGTAAACATTGGCGGTGTGGGAGAGGATCGCCCAACATTTATCAGCCAGATGCTTAGTCAAGAGGTTAGTACAGCATTAATCGCTTTATTAAAAGAGTATAAAAACTGTTTTGCTTGGGAGTATGAACATATGCCTGGTTTAAATAAAAATTTAGTGGAACATAGATTGCCAACTAAACCAAACTTTAAGCCCCATAAACAGCCTCCTAGACGTTTTGTTCCAAACGTGTTGCCGAAATTAAGAAAGAAATTGAGCGATTATTAAAAGCAGGTTTCATCAGGACAGTTAGATATGTTGAATGGTTATCTATATCGTGCTAGTGTTAAAAAAGAATGGTAAAATGAGGGTGTGTATAGACTTCTAAAGATGAGTATCTAATGCCCACGGTAGATTTCTTGGTTGATTCCACTGCCGGACATGTCATGTATTCTTTTATGGATGGGTATTCAGGGTATAACCAAATATATATAGTTGAAGAAGACATACACAAAACTGTCTTTAGATGCCCAGGGGCCTTGGATGTTACGAATGGGTAGTTATGCCTTTCGGCCTAAAAAATGTGGGGGCGACTTATCAAAGAGCAATGAATCTAATCTTTCATGATATGATAGGCAAGTTTGTTGAAGTGTATGTAGATGACATCGTAGTTAAATCTGTTAAAGAGGAAGATCATTTCGAACAACTGAAACTCTCATTTGAGCGAATGAGACAATATAAGCTGAAATTGAATCCTTTGAAGTGTGCGTTTGGTGTCAATGCTAGTAATTTCCTTGACTTTCTAGTACACCAAAGAAGAATCGAATTCGATAAGAATAAAGTAAAGGCTATTTTAGAGGCCAAACTGCCTAGTAACAAAAAAGAATTGCAAAGATTTCTAGGTCAAGTTAATTTCTTAAGACGATTTATCTCTAACTGTGCAGGGCGAACAAAAGCTTTTTCGCCTCTCCTAAAGTTGAAAAATCAGGACGAACTCGTCTGAAAAGAAGAACATCAAAAGGCCTTTGATAGCCTAAAGACGTATTTGGCAAATCCGCCAGTGTTAGTGTCACCTATCCAAGGACGGCCAATGAAGGTGTATATATCGGTTGAACAAGAATCGATAGCTGGAATGGTCGCGCATGAAGACCAGTTTGGTGAAGAAAGGGCAATATACTATTTAAGTAGACGTTTGACGAAATGCGAATGTAATTATTCTGCTATCGAGAAACTATGTCTCGCTTTGTATTTCACATGTACTAAGTTAAGGGCCTATTTACGGCTTGTAACAGTTTATCTGATTTCTAAAGTTAATTTAGTGAAATACATGTTTTCTCACCCTGTTTTACACCAAAGGATAGGCCTTTGGATTTTGGCATTGTCCAAGTTTGAAATACAATATATACCACAGAAGGCGGTAAAAAATCAAGCATTGGCTAATTTCTTGGCCGATCACCCGTGCCTTGATATGCTTGAAGAAATTAAATTAGAAATAGACTCATTCGAGTTCAAACCATGGATCCTATATTTTGATGGATCAAAAACTTCCAAAGGTGCAGGAGTAGGAATAGTTTTGATAAATCCTCTAGGAATTTGTTATAAGTTCGCCTTCACATTGGACAGAATGTGCACCAATAACCAGGCTAAATATGAGACATGGATTGTCGGCACAGAGTTAATAATTGAAATGGAAGTGGAAAATGTGATTCTAAGAGGCAATTCCCAGTTGGTGATTTACCAACTCACTGGCGATTTTAAATGTCAGAACGAATCTGTTATAAGCCAGTATGAAGTCGCCAAAGAATTACTAGAAGAGTTTGACCAAGTAGAACTCCAATATGTCAACAGAATGTACAACGACATAGCAAACGAACTGGCCCAAATGGCCTCAGGTTACTTAAGAGTCTTAGATATGGAACACACTTGTGAATATGGAACAATTTTGCCTGTTATAAAAAGGAGGGCAAATAAGATTGGAATTTATTGTATACAAGAAGGAGACGCAATAGATTTGAGAGTAGAGATAAAAGAGTTCTTGGAAAAACCAAGTGAAAAGAACAATAGAAAGATAAAGTTACAATCGTTGAATTATACATTAATTGAAGGTGAATTACTTAAAAAACGCCCAGATGGGGTGTTGTTAAAGTGTGTAAGTTTACAAGAAGTCAAGGTGATTATGGCTGAAATGCACGAAGGAATTTGTGGAGCCCACCAAGCTAGTCAAAGGATGAGGTGGTTAATTATTAGAAATGGATATTTTTGGCCTAAAATGGGAGAAATGTATGTCTAATATGCGAAAAGTTGTAGGTATGTCAAAAGTATAGGCCAATTCAGAGAGCACCAGCTAGAGAAATGGTACCTATCATTAAGCCATGGCCATTTAGAGGTTGGGCGATAGACTTAATAGGGAAGATTTATCCACCATCGTCCAAACAACATACATTCATTATAGTGGCAACAGATTTCTTCACTAAGTGGGTAGAGGCCATACCTCTAAAAGAGATATCTCAGAAAAGTGTTATAGAATTCATTTGCGACCATATCATCTATAGGTTTGGAATCCCACAAACCCTGATGGTGGATCATGGAATTTCCTTGAATGGGGATCAAGTGAAGGAATTTTTGAGCGAATTTAGGGTCAAATTGGTAAATTCCACGCCTTATTACGCTCAATCCAACGGTCAGGCTGAGTCATCTAACGAGATCCTGAAGAACATCGTAAGAAAGATGATAAGTGAAAACGCCAAAGATTGGCACGAGTGTTTGAATCAAGCTTTGTGGGCCTATAGAACGTCGTCACGCACAAGTACTAAAGTTACCTCTTTTCAACTGACATACGGGCAAGACGCAGTGTTACTTGTGGAAATCAACGTGCAGTCAATGAGAGTACGTTCACAAAACGACCTAGGCGACAACGAACGCGCAGAGTTGCTCGTCCAAAATTTGTTGGAATTGGACGAATTAAGGTTGGATGTTCTGGATAGATTGCAAGTCCGAGACCGAAAATGGCTAAGTTTTACAACAAAAAGGTCATAGCCAAGTCCTTCAGTTTGGGCGATTTAGTTTAGAAGACAATACTCCCTTTGGACAGTAAAGATCCAAAGTACGGTAAATGGTCACCAAATTGGGAAGGACCATACAAAGTGAAAAGTGTTTTGCCTAACGGAGTCTATCATTTAGAGGATCTAGATGGTACTAATCACGTGAAGTTCATCAATGGCAAATACTTGAAGAAATATGTTCCTTCCTTATGGGAAGACGAACAACTACAAACTTAAAAATGAAAGTTCTAACGAGCGATGATAACCAAATAAAATAAAGAACGAAATACGTCTAAATAAAACTTTTTATTAAGCAAATATTGGTTACATCAACAGAATATCAAAAGTGCAAAGCTTCCTATGAGCGAGAATTTGAAATCTCCTATAAGTTACAATTGAGGATAAACAATTGTAGGCCTTTGGCAGCAACAGTGAAAACTGTGGACTGGGACCAGCCACATCCCCAAAAGCATGGCTGCAATGGCGAGCAAAGGGCCCAAAAACGTTCCTTCCCTCCATCGATAGATGGGAAGAATATTGCAGCCGGTCAAGAAACTTTTCCTATATCTCCCATACCAACAGATGTGTCAAGACGGACACAACACACAGGATGGATCAACTGATCCATTTCTACGGAAAGTTGAAACTGGAGAGAGTGTCGAGATATTGGACAATGGCAGTAGGATGAGTCTTGGAAAATGATTACGAATGAGAGTGATAAGTGTTGAAGGCACAAACGTATTTATAAGGAAATGAATATGAAGAGTCAGGATACGAAATGCCACATACATTAAATGGCCCAAAAATCTGAAGGGTGAGGAAATTGATATGCATGAATCTTAGCATAAAATTAAGTGCTTGGGGGTTGACGATTTAAAAGAGAAACGTCAATTAATATTTGAACATGCAAAATAATTGTTCATTAAAGGCGAAAGCTGCTGTAACAGTTAAAAAGTGACTATGATGAATAGTTCACGAATTTACAAAGAGAAGGACATAAAAATGTCTCAATTACAGTTCACCCCAAACAGATCGCATCTGTTCCCTAAGTTTCGCCCAATCCTCATCCTGCCTTTGAGAAGTAGTATCTATATCGGTCACCACCTCTTCATCCACTTTCAGCTCCTGGTAACGCTCAACTAATGATTTGGTCCGTTCTACCCTTTGGGAAGCGTTACGCTCTTTTGCAGCTATCCTGGCCTTGTAATCATCCATCTTTGCTTGAAGCTCCTTCATCTCTGCAGCCAAAGTCATCATTAAAGAATCTTCGGCCTTAATTTCAGAAGAGAGTTCATTCAATTCAGTTTTAGCCTTGTTGATCTCCTGGAGCAAAGATTCTTTTTCAGAAGAAGCACGAAGATACTGAGCACTTTTGGCCTTCAATTCGGCACATCTAGCCAACAGAGAAAGGACTTCAGAATGAATGGCCCTCAATGTCGCCTTGAATTTAGGGGAAACATTGAACGATGGAAGCGCAAGTGCTTGTACCAACTTTGTGCTCAAGAGATCAAATTTATCCTTCTGAGCAGCATCACTGGCCATGTAAACATCCATGTCCATGAAGGCAACATACTCAAACATTGATTGTCTAAGAACCTCAATGTTTGCCTCAGAGGAGTTTGAAGGATGACTGGAAGAAAGGCAGGATGTTTCCAATTGTTCCCAAGAGGAAAGCAAATCTTGAATGGAGCGCACAACGGTACTAGTGCACTGAAAGAGAATGCTAATGTTAAAATGTCACTACAACAGATCAATCAAGCAAAGCCAAAAGAGTGAAGGAGAAATATGAGATACCTCATCAGCAACTTTCGGGCGTCCCGGATCATCATCAATTGGCCCCATCATTCGTGAAGACTTCCCTTTCTCTGAATAAGACGAACTTGCTGAGACGGGCAAGTCTGTGGGAACACCTAATACACATAGAGGAAAATAGATCAGAGACTGCTGAATCAACAAATAGAGCGAAAGTGTCAAGAAACAGTCGACCTGCTGGCACAGAAATTGGGGGATGAACGTCCTGAGAAGTCTGCGATGCTTCAAGGGATTGTGATGAAGTTTTTGACACTAGAGGTTGTTCTGTGGGAAGAATCCCTTCATCAGATGACCCTGTCGAAACAATTGCAACAGCAGGAGTTGGAGCAGGAAAGTCTGTGACTAAAGCTTCTAAACGAGAAGATGAACTTTTCTGGAACCTTCAAATGGAATAGTCAAATGAAGCATCAGTCCATAAAGATTAATAGGTCATGTTTAAACAAAGTCATTACCTTTCTTTTGTGAATAAGGGAGACATCAACATCATCACCACCATCATCACCAGTGTCATCATGCAAGACCGGAGAAGCTGCAGCTGGCCGTTTCCGGCTAGAAGTACCTTTGGTAGCAATAGCCTGGGTAGTCGATGAAGCAGAAGGAAGATTTGAATGTTTGTGGGAAGCTGATGGTGATTTGGAAGGGCCCTTGATGGACAGAGGAATAGCAAGGATAGGGGAAGAAGGGAGAGTCTCTGAACGATCCAATGAATGAAAAGCACGATTAGCGTTGACTGAAAAGAGCCTACGCTTCACAGATAGCCACAGTTGGTCAAAAAGAGGATGCGTGACAGCAGTAGGATTAAAATGAACAAAAGAAAAGCCTTCAGCCAAGCATTTATTGCGAGCATCAATAGCTCTAGTCTCAGCCTTACTAATAAGGTGAAAACGCTCTGTGATATTTTTGGAGTAATAAGGAGGAACATGCCAAGTTTGGCCGAAACCAAGCTGACGGGCAAAGAAATGAGGAGCATATATCTCAACATCAGCTTTAGCATTTGTCCCTGTCATGATATCATGAAACAATTCCCTCCCAATCAAAAATTCAACCCATATAGACAAAAATGCAGTTGTTTCATCCATAGTGGAAGAAGGACGAACAAAAATGGGGATTTGATGAACGAGAAAAGGAAAGAATGAAGGAATAGAATTCAGTGTATAAAAGAATGTGAAAATTTCTCATTGATTGTCTGTCCTGGTAATCAGAGCTGGTGCATGACTCAATAAACTTCTCATTAAAGAATAATGTTGTCTGATATATACACTTGTCTGTATTATTAAATTAGAGCAACTATTGTTTATTGTTATTTTAAATTAATTGAGGCTTAATTTTATATATATTTCATTTTTTCAGGTGTAACTCGATGGAATTGGACAAAAGGAACGAAAAATTGGCTAAAGAAGACTTAATTCAAAGTTTGGGGACTAAATCGCAAAGTGTTAATAGTTGATTCGGACCTAATGTTGATGAAGGGGTGGAGGCAATTAGATGAAATTGAAAGATAGAGGATCAAGAAGATACAAAAAATGGGCTAAAATGAGTAAAGAACGAAAGATGGACCAAAATGCAACGAAAGGAAAAGTTTTACAACCGTGCGTGCTCGCAAGCCAATTCTCTCGCGCGTACGGGCCTGAATTCCATTTACTGAGATAAAAACCAATGACTATTATTAAATCTTTCAAAAAATTTCATTTAACACTTGATGTATTAATTATTATTATTATTATTATTATTATTATTTATTGAAGTGTTAACCTCTCTTAATATTTAATTTGTTTGTATTATTTATCAAGAGAGGAATTTCATTGTAAAATCACTTTGATAAAGTGTGTGTCATATTGAGGTCCCGTAAAGTTCAATAGTGTGGATCGTGTTGAGATCCCGTAAATCTCAACATTGTATATGAATTGGTGTTCCTTGTTTTTAAATCACCGGAAGCATTGTAAAGGGTTGAATTTCACCATAAGTCAATCAATATAGTGAAAAAGCCTTACTCGTTCCGGAGAGTTTGGTAACGAAGGACGTAGATCATTGTTTTGGATCGCACTTCCACAATTATATCGTTTGCATCTTCTCTCCATTTTACTTATCACTTTTGTATTTGTGCTTAATATTTGAATTAATTTATCACTTTCAGCCGTTTTGCGTTTTCTTCATATTTTTTTTTTCATTTTCCAAAATCTATTTTGGAAAATGACAAAGAGAACACGTTTTTCATTATTTTGAAAAATCGAAAACAGAAAAAGATCCAAAACAATCAAAGAGAACGGCCCCTAAAAGTTTCAATTGAATACACACCCAATGAAATTTTGGAAAATGACAAAGAGAACACGTTTTTCATTATTTTGAAAAATCGAAAACAGAAAAAGATCCAAAACAATCAAAGAGAACGGCCCCTAAAAGTTTCAATTGAATACACACCCAAAGTTTTCATTATTTCTAGGATTATAAAACCAAACACAATATTCCACTAATCTACGCCCTTTACGTTTGCCTGTCTGTATTATGTTTTATCTTGTTATAATAAAATTTGGCAACTTCACATCGCGCCTCTAAATTAGAAAAATATAAGGATTAAATCATTTGTACATTGTTTTTGTACAGTTTGACATGCCTTTGTTAATTCAAAAGTGTTTGGACGGGAAATTGTGTTTTATTTTTAAACTGGTCAATCGACACGTGGGGTAAAACTTGATGTCAAATTCTATACTTGTAGCATGATTCAAAATATAAACCCTACCTAAAACCTCCATCTCTGCGTGTGTGGAGAGAAATAATAATCAACATTATGGACGAAAAGAGAGAAGATGGGCGTTCAGCGACTCAGCTGAGACCACTGAGTTGTACTCGTAGCGTTCTCAACCGTGCCCATGGCTCTGCTAGTTTTTCTCAAGGTACAATTTTTTTATGAATTTTCTCTCCTTTCTGTTTTTACTTATTTGCTCTTTTTTTTAAAAAAATTGATTAATTAATTACTTAATAAATGCTTCCTTGGGCAGGCTCTTTTTTATTTGCTTCAGTGATAATGCATATGTTTTTTTTTTTGTAATGAGTATCTACCTTTCAAGTTGTTTCTTTGATTTGGTTTGTAATATTATGATTTTTCTAATTCTAGAGTATGAAATTCAAAAATTTTCGCCAGAAGAAAACTTACATATTTTGGAAGTTTTGAACACGTATTTCTTGAAACGCAAACAAAAAAGAATAAGATAAATGCCTATTGCCAGCCCTATAATTGTTTTGATCACTTATTTTAGTGATTTTTTTGAGACGAGACTTGATATAGATTATTGATGTTATGTCGTATCTAATGAATATTGTGAAAAAGGAAAATTGTTTTATTTGATCTTCATTTATGTTGTTTTGGAATTTAGTTACTCTGCTTACTAGTGTTGTTTTTGTTTGGTTTCAGGGGAAACCAAAATTCTTGCTGCAGTTTATGGGCCAAAGGCTGGGACAAAGAAAAATGAGAATCCGGAAAAAGCTTGTATTGAAGTCATTTGGAAGCCCAAATCTGGCCAAATTGGTGAGATTATGTTCAGTGTTTGTTTATGACCTATGATGCTACTTAAGTATTTTATATAAATTGTGAAGCAAAGAATTATAAAGGCGTTCCACTACATTGGACCTCTCAAATGTGTAACAACTTATGGAGCCTATTTGGCTTAAATTATCTTTATTGCTAGTAACTAGATTATGTTTTGACTCCATTTGCCCATTTGCAAGATATACATCATTCATGCCTTCACGCCCTTTTGTTGTTGTATTACTATTTTATAGATTGAAGCCCTACGCATCGACTATTTTGCATATACTATGTTGTTAGCTTTCTCAGACAATTTTTCATGAAGTTAAGCTTGCACCACTTCGCCATGTGTAGGTTGAATTTACTGAATGTTGACTTTGGTTGGAAGTTGGAACTCTCCAGATGCTGATGCCGTTCCCATTGACTGATGTTTTATTGAACTTGCTGAATTTTAGGGAAAGCAGAAAAGGAGTATGAGATGATACTAAAAAGAACTTTGCAAAATATCTGCCTTTTGAATGTTCACCCTAATACCACCACATCGATCATTATCCAGGTACAACTGTTGAACAACTGACTGGATCTTTTCTTCCAAATTTGTTGCTAACTAAAATTAACCAGAACCAGTTTGGCATGCTAAATGGGTAACTTTATAAAGAAATTGAATTGTCCAATATCTATTCTTGTTTTGACATTCTTATAAATTCTTTCTTCAATTCTACAAACTTCATTTGCCTTTTCAATGACCATGGAAACACGTTCATTTCCGTTATGAACTGATGTTAACCTCTTCATCATTGCATGCTTAAGAATAGATAGATCCAACATGGTTCTTAGTTAACCAAGCTATTGGAATAAGGCTTAATTTGTTGCTATTGTTTGGTGTTTATCTAGCAATCATGGAGTTTTGCACGTGGGAGGGGGAACAGAAGGTTAAATTGACAACTGCTTCATGTAAGACTGTAAGAGTAGTAATGTAGTATTCTGTGAACCTACTGTGAATCCTAATTTGGATTGACTATCAGTGTCACTACAAAATTATAAGATGATAGAGATAGAGAGACCATTAAAATCTTTGCAATAAAGAAGTTAAAATGTTTTTTGCTAGCTACCTTATTTATTTTTCTTGCTTTTGAATTCTATGACTTTTCAAATTTGCAACTATTGATCATAACGTATTACACCCATCCTACATCGGATATGTTGTGGCTTTGCAAATATTTTATAATATACTGGTGTCTATGACTTTGAAGCATATATTTAAGCATTTTGGGCCTGTAGTTTAGGCTTCGATATGCTGTGAAGGCTAGTGGTTTCACCAGATCGTGAAACATAAGATACAATAGTTTACCACCTTCACTTACTAAACAGGGTCTCTTTAGTCCAATCTTTATGCATCTCCTTTGGTGGTTGCATTAATATCTTTGGTGTGACTCCTCAACTTTCACATTCGTGCAGGTTGTTAATGATGATGGTTCGGTATCCTTCATGATTATGCAGCTTCATTTACTGCAATAATGGTATATGGAGGAAACACTGTTTGCTTTCTGATGTGACTAATGTAATATTCTTTCCCATTTCCTTGAATCAAAACCTGATTTTAAATCTATAGCACGGGGCAATTCTAAGGTATAATTTGCAGAGCAAGCTCGTTTGCCAATTAAAGAAATTAAATGAATAAATAAATTTAGGAAGGTATGCCTGTTTCAATGTACTTGCTGACTGTTTTTAATTAAACATAAATGTTACCAAAGAAAAGAAATGAAACAAAAATTATCAATGAAACGTTAAATTTGACCCTGTTATCTTTAATTTTTGATACTCTGGTTTCTTGATTTGTCTCTGTTCTTCTTCTTTTTTGTTTTTTCTTTTTCACTTTATTTTTCATTTATGTATTTTAACAGAAATTTTGAAATGACCATCCTGGTAACTTTATTATGAGTTCTGATAAAGGACCGCATTTTATGGTTTCTCTATTTTTTGAAAGGAAAGAAAATCTAGGTTTCAGAAATATTAAGGGACAAAAACAATTTTATGCTATCATATTATCTTTGGGTTTTATATTAATTTCATGAAATTTTTCTTTAAGCACTGTACATGTTAATATTCCGTGTTCTGAAGGCCTTGTTAACTTCCTTGACTAACCTTTTGTTAAGCTTCTCCCATGTGCCATAAATGCAGCATGTTCTGCCCTTGTAGATGCTGGAATTCCTTTGAAATATCTTGCGGGTAAATATTATAGCCTTGTATGGGAGGGATTAAAATCGGATTAAAATTGAAAACATAGCTGTTATTGTTGACTTTTATTAGACGAGTGGGACCCAATAACGACCATATTTTCAATTTTAATTGGCTTTTAATCCCTCCCGAACGGGGCCTATATATTGCCATTTTTCCCAGTAGTGTTTTGAGGAATGGTGTACTGAACATGGTTCGATATAGTTGAAATGTGTAGTACTAACATTTGTTGCAATTGTTTTCTGTAGTTGCCATAAGTTGTTGTCTATCGAAACATGAATATTGTATATTGGATCCCAACAAGCTAGAAGAAGAGGTATTCTAAATTCTAATTATTCTTGATTTTGTCATTCTCATTCAGTATTTTCTCTTGTTTATGAAATTTCCTTTTCCACGAGTTAGTCAAATTACTGAATGAATGTATCATTTGCACATATAATTGATATATAAAGTATACCTTAAGTCACTGCTAGTATTGATCCTGTAGCCAGTATTCTGTTGTCTATTTTCAATAACTATTTTCTGTTAATAGCATAATTGTGGGAAAATACTAGGGATGGCAAAAAAAAAAAAAAACCCGTTCAACCCGATACCCACAAGGCCTTGCACGGGAAACATGGTCTTGCCTTGTTTAAAGTTAATTTTGAATATAAGTTTTTTATCACGTTACCAGCCCCACCCCTATCTTGTCCCGAACCCTCTATCCCGCTTTAATCGGGTATGGGGGTAGAGCAAGGTAACAAAAATTCCCGACGAGGCGTGAAACAGGAATGGCCGACCCGCCCCATACCCACCCGATTGCCATCCCTAGAAAATACTTATAGTTTTGACTCCATGCAATGCTTCCATGTAAATACATATTTGATTCTCCTTCCACGTGTGTATTGTACCTAGATATCTCTCTCACTCCGTGCTTGCATAAAACATGGCAGAAAATGAAGGCACTGGTATCTTTAGTTTTCCGAAACTCGATCCGGTCTGTATGTGACGAAGAATCTAAGCAAGAAGGAGAATCAATTGAAAATGGAACGATCACATCTGTTACTCATGGTGTAATGACAGGTAGTTTTCATACTTCCCAAATCTTTTAGTTCATTCAACACCTTCTATTACAATAAATTAGTGGTAAAAGTATGGGAGACATTGGATTCCCTGCTAGTTCACAGAGATGACTGGGTGTCATGGCTAAGCAGTTTAGGATTCTCGACATCTTTCGCTAGTATTTCTTAGTGTGTAATTGTGGATGTATTCCTTTTAACTGATAGTAAAGGGCTTACATCAAGCCTCCCTTGTATTTTTACTGTCGCCATGGATGAGCTTACAATACATAATGAGTTTAATTTTGCTTCTTTCTAAAAAGCAGCAGCTTTTTTTGTTCAAAAGTACGTCCTTAGTCTTCTTTCAGCACTAAGACCCTTTTTTAGGCAATTTTTTTGCTACTGTTGTAGTTATCTATATATTTCTATGACTAAAATGACATTTCATGTATTTTCTTTCAACTTTGCTTAACTTAAAGCCTTTAGATTTCAATGTGCTTCTTCAAGTTTTAACATCTATTCCCCTCCTATACCCGAGGCCGTAAACTGGAACTATGCCCATATATCTAAAAAATTCATTCTAGATATTTCTCATATGGTCATCATGACTTTTTCAAGATGAGGTCTGGTAGTGCACGTTATGCTCCCTCCCCACCCCTCAAATCTATATCACATTGGTATTTTCAATGTTCTTTGAATTAATTACAATACCAGGGCATAAACACGTGCCTGTTTTTTATTTGCCTGCAAATATCTTACAGCTTGCATCCATTTGTACACAGTGAACAATTACTTTCAGTGTCTGGAACAAGGGCACGCTGCGATTAAGCCGCTATCTAATTTTCTTAGGAAAAAGTTGCAGTGGAAGGTACAAAGTGATGTATCTGTACCCGGCTGAATTTATTGAGGGCAATGCATAGGATATCTGCATCAGAAAGTTCTTCGATTTTCTTGGTATGTTATGGATGTCTTGTATGGCATTTTACCATTGTTGCTGAATCTGCTTGAAGTTTGATGTGTTGTGAAATAGTTTTGCATTAACTACCGTATGGCTTCTTTATTAACAATACCTGTTAAAGAGCTATTGGCGTTTATACTATTAATGGAAATACAAAGCATTTAATACTTGTGCACTTGTCTGTGTTTCTTCAAAAAAAGACACAAGTACACAACTCTTCTGGAATGTGTTTTCTAATAAGCATGAACCTTATTCATAGACAACATCATCATATGGGAAAGGAAAAAGATGAGAAAGAATCACATTCCTCTGTCAAATACAATATAAGGAAAACTCGAGTAGATGAACTGAATCAATATGTTTTGCTTGGTTGTCGTCTTAGTTTGTTTTCCGTGCCTCGTCTGATGATCCAATGTGAGACTTCATTGATCAAGATTTGTTTTATTTCGTTACATCCTAATGTGATCTCCTATATAATCTTGCTTATATAACATCAACCATCAATGAACATCATTGGGTGCAGAAACTGAGGTAACAATGTTTCAGTCTTTGTCGTTCAAGCCTTCCTCAGAACCCTGCCTAAAAACCCCCAAATTCCATTACCTAATAGGGGTGGTAACCATAATCAGAACTACCAACATCAGAGTTACTACTTGTCTCAAGACTTTTTCTCATTATTTTCAATTCTTCGACCCCACTGACATTACTTCTCGAGCTTACATCTGTTACCCTTCTCTCTTTTTCTTTCCTCCATTTGCGCTTCTTATACCAATGCCTCGCCAACATTATCCCAAGCCCACAAAACACAATCATGGTGCACCCTCCTCCTATTACTACTAGTTCCACTTCAACAAATCTTTTACCTTTTCCCTTTGGCATTATTGCCCAAATGGCTGCAATAAAAGCTGATGACATAAACAGTGTAGAAATCCACATTATCTTGTGAGTTATTGTCAGTAATTTCATCATGGATTTCCGTTTAAAAGGGGTAATGCTTACAAGAACATTCACAATGCCAACAGAAAGGAACAACGCCACAATATTGCATACCAGAAAAACCTTAAATGAAATTTGCCTTCCAAGAACTGCATTCCCAGTTTGTTGATTGAATCCTCCTGGAGGGTTTATGCCTGCAGTAAATGTAACAGTTGCTATTAGAACTGCAACTATTGTTATGGTATTTCGAGCATTTCGTAGACTCTCATTGTGAATATCAAGCAGCTTTTTGCGTAGTCGATTTCGCCTGTGATGACGACAATAGGGAGAATGGGTTGATTCTAAGTTCTTGTTTGGCGATGAATTCATCCTAGCAACATTTTCACTTGAACTTTTAGAAGTGGAACTGGCATTTTGTCGAACGTCTAGCAGTTGAGTAGATAATTGCTTGCGTCTTTTCGCTCCGGCTCCTTTTAATGCTGGTACAATTGCAAGAGTACCGGAGTTGCTTGCATCTGCTTCAATCACATCAAGAGCTGTTTTTCCCTTGCAGTTCAGAGCATTAACCTCCATCCCAAATTTAAGCAGGTATACAACCATCTATAAGCAATTAATTTACAAGAAAAGTCACGTTTCAGATATTGAACTAGACAAGTTTTAAGAATCAGTATTCATATCCGTTAAATTTTCTCATCTAAACGCTAAATCATATGCTTTTCTTCTAAGGAGTTACATATTCGTCCCTTTCTTTATTTCATGTCTTCGTGGAGACCCTTGAACCCTAAACCATATTCCATAATTATAATCAAAGAGTTAGATAGCTTACACCGGTGAGTTTTCCAGCAGTAGCCAAGTGCAGAATAGTATTTCCGTTACTATCAGCCAAGTTGAGAAGCTCTGTAGTGTCAAGTGTTTCCATTAAGTACCTAATTGTTTCAAAGTGATTATATTTGACAGCCAAATGCAGAATTGTTTCCCCATTGAAAGTAATAATCTCAGCAGATCCCATATTTGCAGAAAGTATCTCATCAATTATGTTAATTCTGCCTTTAATTGCTGCATAATGGAGGGGTGTTCTGCCTTCACTATCTTGTACAGAGGAGAGATCTGAGTCCAGCTTTAGAATTTCTCTTGTTATCTCTAAATGGCCTTTGCTGCATGCTACGTGCAGTGGTGTGTATCCATGAAAATCCTTTTTCCGAGCAAAGTCGGGGCGTGCTCTCAGTATTTCCTTCACTATTTCTGGAAAAGAAGGGGAACGGTTAAATCTTGTTCTCAATAAATTTTGATTGGAAATATGAATTAGTCCATCCTCAATTTTACTTATAAGAATTTAGTACAATCAGATGCTTAGCTAGCAACAACCCAACATGCTTTTTTCCAATAAGATGTAAACGAAATAATTTTATTTTATTTAAAAAAAAAAAACTTTTATATGAATAACATAATATAAATTCCTTATCAAACGTGGAAAATTCTTAACACAGCAAAAATAAGATCAAGTAATCGAACATGTGGTGATCTTGTTATTGTAACATGAAGGTGATAGATTCGTATAAACTTCTAATCAAATGCGTGGAAATTTCGGACCCCATGTTCAACAACCATTGACTTCATGGGTCAATGCACGACAAGGGATGTCCCAATCTCAGCCCAAGTATTTACTCCAGGCTGCTATTGTTTTAATTGAGTCTAGCATTTATCACTTATAAAAAAAATTGTGCTCGTATTAAAAATGTTTTAATAAAAAATAAATCTAACCTGTACGCTAAAGCAATTTAAATGAATAAGTACAAATTCAGTCTCTAGTAGATATCTTTTAGGCTAAGTGGTTCTTGATATATATATATATATATACCTACCTGTATGCCCAGATGAAGCTGCAACATGAAGTGAACTGTTCGACATATCCACTTCCAGCATAAACAGCCGAGGGAAATTCATCAGATGCTTCACTGCGTCAATCTTCCCTCTCTCACACGCTGCGAAAAATGCGCTTTCGCCGAGAGAATTCACTTTGTAAATGATCGAACTATCACTTTCCAGCAACAGTTTGATTATCCCCAAATGCCCTTCTCTGCATGCTTCATGCAAAGGTGTTTCCAGCTCTTCATTTTCCCCTGAAACCATCTCTGGACACAGTTTTATGATCTTGGATGCCAATTCTTCATACCCAAATCTTGCAGCCAAGTGCAGTCCGGTGTGCAGCGATCCTGGGACTGTTTGTTTTATGATGTTTTCATCTTTCTCGATTAGGCTGTGAAGGAGTGAAATGTCACCGTTTACCAATGCCTCGTGGAGTCGACGATCCATTGCAAAAAGGTGCTTGAACCACCTCGTCTAAGAATTTAAGTCGGAAAGGTGAGGAACGAAGGAGAAATGGCTAATAGGGATGATTTTCTGAGGGAACTTTATAAAGAAAGCGAAACCATGTTTTCCACGAAGTTCAAAAGCTACTTTATTTCACTGAATTTCGAAGGAGTTTTCCATGGGGTAATTAGCACATAACGTCCATACCTTTTATTGTTATTGTGAAAAACGTCCATACCTTTCATTTTTTTGGCATTTTCACCCTTATTTCCACAATTAATTGCGCAAAAAGTCATTTTCATCCATTTTCTCAATTAAAAATTGTGAAATAACGAAAATACACTTTCTTTTAAATAAACAAAATAAAAAAGAAAAAAAACTAATTGCAAACATAGTCCCAACTATTTTGAAAAGTGCAAATGACTTGAAAATAAATTATTAAAACGGTAATTAGCACATAATGTCCCCCACCTTTCACTATTATTATGAAAAAATTCCTACATTTTATTTTTTTGGCATTTTCTCCCTTAATTGTATTTTGATAGCGCAAATCATTGTTTCTATCAATTTTTTGAATAAAGAACTTTGAAATAATAAATATACATTCATATTTAGATATTTTTTTTTAATTTCTAATTCTTTAATAATTTATTTGGGACTCGTTTGCATATTTTAATTTTTTAAATAAATTTAATTGGAACTCGTTTTCTTTTTTCATAAAAAAAAATAATTTTTTTAATAATTTATTGGAGACTTGTTTGCACTTTTTAAAAAAATAGGAAAATGGTTGCAATTAATTCTTTAGCTTTTTTTATTTAAATATGAGGGTATATTTGCCATCCCACAGTTTTTTATTGAGAAATTGGATGAAAATGGATAGAAATGATGGTTTGCGCTATCAAATTATAATTAAGGGAGATAATGGCAAAAAAATAAAATAAAAGGTATGGATATTTTTCGTAATAATAGTGAAAGGTAGAGACATTATATGGTAATTACCCTTTTAATAATTTATTTGTGACTCATTTGCTCTTTTCAAAAACGTTGGGATTATGTTTGCAATTAGTTTTTTTCTTTTTTCCTTTTGTTTTATTTAAAGGGAATGGTATTTTTGTCATTTGACAATTTTTAATTGAGAAAATGGATAAAGATGATCTTTTGCGCAATGAAATGTAAAAATAAGGGTGAAAATGTCAAAAAATGAAATGTATGAACGTTTCCACAATAACAACGAAATGTGGAGACATTACATGCTAATTACCCTTTTCCATGGGCAATCATTTTTTTTGAAAGTGCATGTCAACTTTATGACCATATATAAATGATACGTCCTTCTCTAACACTTTAGAATTTAAATTATCAATGCAAAAGTGTTACTTTAAAGTACTGTTGTCGCCAATCTAATGAAATCGTGCAAAAAAAAATTTTTCCTTCCAAAAATGGTGCCTGCACATGCAAAGCATATTCAAGACAAATTTAATTGATTTACATGTATGTGGCTCTCGTTAAACTTTTATATCAAGTGACTCAAGAAAAGTCAATGATGAAAATTTTTTATCGACAAGAATTATGTAAAGTTCCATATAGTTGATGACACATAATTTGCAGCGTAACATTCGCGTTGAGCATAATCGGTCCCACCGATGGGCGTCAAGACTGAATTTTTGGTTGAGCGCAGAGTGAAGAAGTTTCTTAGCAATTAAAAATGGCTGTCAATAATTCTAGGCTCAAGTGTGAACCAATCTTTGGAGAAAATTATCACACGGCTTTAATTAGTAGGGCCACAGTTCTTTCATTGGTAAATAAGAAAATCTCCTATAAATAATTGTGTAATTATTCTAAGTCTCTCGTCAAGTCTTTCTCAAAATCAGAGCACAAATAAGAAAATTAAAGAAGTTGATGGTTCGGAAGGTCCTAGAACCTGACAAAGGATATGCAGTCAAGAAATGCTGCCAATTCGACAGTTTTTCCATTTGTACAAAAAGGGATTGACAGAAAAAGTTGACAAAACTGTGGGATTTAGTGGTTCTCCTAAAATTACTGGATTAGTGCTATTTGTGATATTTACATTGTTTATTATTCTTTCTTATGCTGCTTAAGTGTCACCTACTTACAGGTAGTTAAGTGGTCACTTGGATTATGCTAGTTTGAATCCTTTGTGACCGTTGGATGAGATTGACGGTTGAGATTGAGTCTTACAAGATATTTTGTTTCTTGGTCTCCTCGAGAGACTCCTGACATCTAATCATTTTAGACTATTCCATTTTTCTCTTTCTTCTGGGTCTCTCTTTCGTAAAGTCTGTCTTCTCCTTCTCTTGGGTAATTTATGAGTGATTCTTCTAGTGATTTAGGGGTTAATCTTAGGATTTAGGGGTAAATCTTGGATATATCCAGGCCTGGAATATTGGCTTGTTTCGGTGTGGGTTTTCCTTCTAAATCTGTAGTTAGACTCTGTGTTTTGGGAGATCGTTCTCGATCGATGACCAGAAATTGAACCTGTGAATTCTCTGTTGAACTCTCTCTTTATGGATGGCGATTGCGAACGTGGAAGGGCTGTTCTTGAGCCTACAATTTTCGGCCATAGTAGGGAAGCAGAATTCGGTTTCAATAATTTTTGTTTCTATGTTTTCTTTATGCCTTGAATCTGTTTAGTTTGTATTGCGAGCAGAGTTTTGAACTCTATAGATTCCTAACAAAACTGGTATCAGAGCTCTTCGATCTAGGGCTTGGTCGTATTCTTCATTGAATCTGTTTGGGTTTTTTCTTTCGAGTGATATTATGGTATGGACCTTCCAAGGTCTAAACTGAAAATATTACTTTAAGGCATCTTGTTCTTTTAATCGACACTGATTCCTCTGTGTTTGTTTACTTTGTATGTTGTTGACTGGATTGGGTGATTGGTGGCTTGGCTGGCTTGCTCGATTCAGGGCTTGAGGGTATATTTACTGTTTTTTAACGGTTATTGGTAAGATTGTTCCAAACTTTACTTTGAATTCGATTTGGTGTCCTTTCGTGATTAATAGATGATTGATTGATTACTTATCTGTGAATTCCTGTAATTGGACTTCGGTGACTGATTTTTAATCTTGGTAGCATATTTACTTGAATCAAATATCTGTGTATTGCCTGAGCTTAAATCATACCTGCACACACATCACATTGAGCTTTATTGATCGGATTGATTCATTACTGTGCTTCAATTTTCTGGATATTGTCTTAACTCCGTGTTTCTATTCTATATCGATCACTTGAAAAATCTTTCTAAACCCTTTCTGTTATATCCACGAGTACATGCCACCTTTCTACAGAATCCGTAATGGGTTTGAGCGTCGAATTATCACAATTCGATGGAAAGGGGGATTACTCGATATGGAAACAGAAAATGAAGGTCATTTTGGTTCAACAGAGAGTTGCGAAAGCTCTCGATGATCATGCTACTTTTTTTGATGAGTTAAAAGCTAAAACCGTTGAAATTGAAGACATGAATGAAATTGCTTATAGTTCTATAATTTTACACTTATCTGATAATGTTGTTAGACAAGTTGATAGTGCTAAAGTTGCTAGAGCTTTGTGGACTGTTTTAGATATCTTGTTCTTGACTAAAACTTTGCCTAACAAGATATATCTATTAGAAAAATTGTTTAGTTTTAAGATGGACACGGGGAAGGATGTGGAAGGAAATTTGAGTGACTATAGCATAATTGTCTGGCTCACAATGATAAGAAGTTCGAGGATGAAAATTTAGCTGTAATACTGCTGAATTTATTACCTGAATCTTATAAAGAAATGAGAAATGCCATAAAATATGGTAGAGATACTCTTTCACAAGCTATTGTGGTAGATGCTTTGAAATCTAGAGAACTAGAACTGAAAAAAACAACATAACTAATTCTAGAGAATAAAGCCTATTTGTTAGGGGAAGATTTGAAAAGAAAGAATTTAACTTCCATAACAAGAAGGGAAAGGAAAAATCTAAAATGAGATCCAAGTCTAAAGACGAAGTAACAAGAAATGCTATAACTGTGGAAAGTTAGGACTTTTCAAGAGGGACTGCTTTGATTGGAAAAAGGAACAGAAAAACTTGAATAATAGTGATCTAAATAATGCTGCCATTGTTTCTGAATTGGATAGTTTACATGTCTTGAATGTGTCTGATGAAGAATCTGATAAAAACTGGATTTTGGACATATGGTGCACCTTTCACATGTGCCCTAAAATATCTTGGTTTTATAACTATAGAGAGACTGAACCTAGGAAGGTCTACATGGGAGGCAATAATTCTCAGAATGTGGTTGGAATTGGTAACATAGCCATCATGATGTATAATGGAGCTGTCAGACAACTCAGAGATGTAAGATATGTCCCTAATTTGAAGAGGAACCTTATTTCCTTAGGAACTCTTGAAGATAAGGAATGTACCTTTAAATTTGGAAATAAGATTCTGAAAATTATGAGGGGTCTCTAGTAGTTATGAAAGGATCTAAGAGGAATGTACTGCACTATTTTGAGAGTAGAACTGAAACACCACCTGATTCTAGTCTTCTGACAGTTAGTAAAGACAAAACTGAACTATGACATAATAGAATGGGTCACATTGAGTTTAAAGGGTTAATATCTTTAAGTAATCAGAAATTACTTGAAAACGATGACATTGAAGCTATGGACTTCTGTGAGATTTGTATTTTGGGAAAGTCCCATAAGATGAGCTTTGAAGCTAGCTTTCATAGAACCAGTAGAGCACTATACTATATCCATGCTGATCTATGGCGTCCTGAGAAGCATTCTATATTTGGTGGAAGTAAGTACTTCTTGTCCTTAGTGGATGATTACTCAAGGACAGTTTGGATTTATCCTTTGAAGGCTAAATCTGAGACTTTTGGAAAATTCAGAATTTGGCTTAAGTCTGTTAAGAATCAATTGGACAAAAAACTCAAAACATTAAGAACGACAATGGGCTTGAGTTCTATAATTTTGAATTTGACAACTTTTGTAATCAAAAGGGAATAATAAGATACAGAATAGTTAAGTATACACCTTAATAGAATTGGGTCGCTGAGAGAATGAACATAACCATAATGAACAAGGTTAGGTGCATGTTGATTAACTCTAGCCTTGCCAAAGATTTTTGGGCTGAAGCTGCAAATATTGCTGCTTATCTGATTAATATATCACCATCCAGCTAGTGGTGTCAACGAGTCGAGTCGAGTAGGAAAAAAAAGCTCGAGCAGAGCCCGAGCCGAACCTGGCCTGGCCTGGCCAAAAATAATGAGGCTCGGCCCGAGCCGGCTTAGAATTTTTGATTTTTTGATTTTTTTTAAAAATTTTTTTAATTGCGCCAATAGCTGCCTCTGCTCTTTGAAAAAAAAAAATTTAATTTTTTTTAATGTTAGGCTCGCCCAGGCCACGGGCCGGCCCGGGTTCAAGCGGACTCCCCAAAATGAGGCTCGGCCCCAGCACGAGCTAGGCCTTGCTCGAGCTTTTTTCGGGTCGAGCTCGAGCCGCTTGAGCTGACGAGCTTTTTTGCCATCGCTACATCCAGCAGTATAAACTTTAAGACTCTACAGGAATTGTGGACTGGGGAGCTTCCGATCTAAATCACATAAGGGTTTTTTGGATGTGATGCATATGTATATCGGTCTGAAGGGAAACTTGAGCCTAGAGCTGTCAAGTGTGTGATGTTAGGATATCCCGAGGGTGTGAAATGGTATAGGTTATGGGTTTTAGGGGTTCAAGACATTTAGATTATTAATAACAGAAATGTAGTCTTTAATGAATCTGAAATGCCATGCCTAAAACAGAAAACTAATGAATCTAAAGAATCTGAAACTTAAAGAAATGTTCAGACTGAGCTGAAGTTGACCAAGTTTGATTCACCTAAACCTGGAAATGATGAAAATAACCTACACATCATGAAACTGAAATTGAAAATGAACCTGTAGAGGTGACTGAGCTTCAAGATCACATTGAACCTATTGAAACTGAACTTATTAATGATCAACTACCCAATCAAGACTTTCAGCTCACTAGTGATACGGCAAGAAGGCAAGTCAGGCCTAATCCAGATTTGAATCCCTAAACTTGCCTAATTTTTCCTTAGTTTCAGGTGAAGCCCTTGAACAAATAAAACCTGCCACTTATGAAGAAGTTGTTAATGGAAAATATTCTGAAAATTGGTTAAAAAGCTATGCAGGAAGAAATGCAATCTTTGAGTAATAACAAAACCTGAAAACTTGTTAAAAAACCTAAAGATCAGAAATTGGTCCAATGTAAGTGGATCTACAAGTTAAAGGAGGGTTTGAACCTTAATAATCCTGTGAGGTTTAAGGCGAGGTTATTTGCTAAATGTTATACTCAAAGAGAGGGTATGGATTACAATGAAATATTTTCACCTGTGATTAAGTATAAGACAATATGAATGATGTTGACTCTTGTTGTTCAATTCAATTGGGAACTTGAACATGTTGATGTAAAAACTGTATTTTTACATGGAGAATTAGAAGAAGATATCTTCATGAGTCAACCATAAGGTTTTGTGGCTAAAGACAAATCTGATTATGTTTGCAAGTTGGAAAAATCATTGTATGGGCTGAAACAAAGCTTAAGACAATAGTACAAGAGGTTTGATGCTTATATGCTAAAGATATGGTTTAAAATGAGTGAATTTGATATTTGCTTGTATTTTAATAACATGAAGAGTGGGTGTGAAGTTTACTTGCTGCTTTATATTGATGATATGCTTTTGGCTGGACCTAGCAAGTCTCAAATTAATGAACTGAAAGATCTTTTAAAATCTGAATTTGACATGAAGGATTTAGGAAATGTTAGGAAGATTCTTGGAAATGTTATAACAAGGAATATGGTTCAAAATATGTTAACTATTTCACAAAAAGCATATTTGAACAAAGTGGTAACAAAATTTGGTATGAAAGATAGTAAAATTGTGAATGTGCCTCTTGCTGGTCATACAAATCTTTCACATGCTCTCCTAAATCTGAATCTGAATTGAAAGAAATTGAAAATGTACCTTATGCAAATGCTATAGGTTCTGTTATGTTTGTTATGATTACTACCAGACCTGATCTTACATTTTCCATTAGCCTCCTAAGTAGATTTATGTTCAATCTTGGCAAACCACACTGGGCTGCAATGAAATGGTTGTTAAGATAATTGGTTGAGACTTTAAATCTAAACTTAGTGTATGAGAAAAGATCTAAGAACTCAATCCTTAAAGGATATGTTGATGCTGATTTTGCTGGTGATAAAGATAGCAGAAAATCAACCACAGTATACTTCTTTACTCTCGGTGATAACTGCATAACATGGAAATCACAGTTACAGCCTTTAGTTACATTGTCTAGTACTGAAGCAGAATATATGTTGCCATAACAGAAGTTGTTAATGAATGTATTTGGTTGAAAGTGATCTTAAAATAATTGAACTTCATGCATGATACACCTATTATGTTTACTGATAGTCAAAGTGTTTTATTACTTTGCAAAAATCATGTTTATCATGAAAGAACAAAACATATTAAGTTGGAGTATCATTTCATTCGTGAAAAACTGTCTCAAGGTGAACTTGAATTTGTTAAGATTCATACCGACAAAAATCCCTCAGATACGGGGACAAAAATTCTACTTGTAGGAAAATTTAAATTGTGTTTATCTTTGTTACATATTGATACGGGTTAATTTTTCTTGCAGGTAGTGGGCAAGATGATAAACAATCTTTCATGTGAAAATCCGCAACCGAAAGAAAGAGTGTGTTATGAGAACCAAGGTGAAGCATGTGGAATTTAGTGGTTCTCCTAACACTACTGGACTAGTGCTATTTGAAACATTTACATTGTTTATTATTCTTACTTATGCTGCTTAAGTGTCACCCACTTATTGGTAGCTAAGTGGTCACTTGGATTGTGCTAATTTGAATCCCTTGTGACCGTTGGATGAGGTGGACGGTTGAGATTAGGTCTTACAAGATATTTTATTTCTTGGTCTCCTTGAGAGACTCGTGACCTCTACTCATTCTAGACTATTCCATTTTTCTCTTTCTTCTGGGTCTCTCTTTTGTGAAGTCTGTCTTCTCCTTCTCTTGGGTGATTTCTGAGTAATTCTTCTAGTGATTTAGGGGTTAATCTCGGATACATCCGCCCTAGAATATTGGCTGGTTTCGGTGTAGTTTTTCCTTTTAAATCTGTAGCTAGACTCTGTATTTTGTGAGATCGTTCTCAATCGATGACCAGAAATTTAACCTATGTGTTCTTTGTTGAACTCTTGATTTATGGATGGCGATTGCGAATGTGGAAGGGTTGTTCCTAAGCCTACAACTTCCAGCCATAGAAAGGAAGCAGAATTCGGTTTCAGTAATTTTAGTTTTTATGTTTTCTTTATGCCTTGAATCTGTTTAGTTTGTATTGCGAGTAGAGCTTTGAACTCTCTAGATTCCTAACAAAAACCAACCCCCTACAAGTAGCACGGCTGTTTAGCAAATTCCGCCAGTCACACTCAAATTAACCTACACCAACTATTTGTCTTATCTTCTTTCATTCCAGGCTTTACCCGTTGGTTACTATTTAGTTTCATTATTTGATGGCTCAAATCCTTGTCCTCCTTCAACAGGCCAGAGTACCAACACATCCAATATATTGTTTGCCTTACGGATTCGACAAGTTAAAGTTCTGCAGGGACCAACAATAGCAGCAACCCTACGATGGCGACTGCCAAATATAGTGTCCAAGGGCACTCTCCTCGAAGATGTCAATGGTTGCCCAGCAAGTTGCTGCCATCTCCTCAGCTAGGCGCCGGGTCCACTCTTCTATCATGGCCTTCTCAACCGTAAGTGTTTGAATGTTCACGTGCTCTAAATTTTAAATAGATATGACGTGAACACTAAAATCAGGGGCGGACCCAATGAAAGCCCGACCTACACTGAGCTTGGGGTTGCCCTCATTTATCAGCTGCCCAACTTAAGCTTAAAAAAATGAAATGGGCTAATTAGCCCAATATTATAAGGTAGGTGGATGCCATTGACCTACGGACTACAAACCTTTCCATAATCTATTCCAATTCTTGACTAAACCCACACACGTTCCCACCGAAAACTGGAAAATTTGAATTGAAACCCCAATTTCCACCCAAACAATAAGGTCTCAACTTCATGAAATTGAAGCAGTGAAGTCGTAGGTGTCAATTGATGCAAGTAATAACTCGATAATTTTTTGTAATCTTCTTCTTATACCTCTTATTTTGTTCGATTCAGTTATTGATTCAAAAAAAATGTGAATGGAAAGTTTTGTTTGAGCTCGATTTTGTTCAAAAAATGTACCCAAATTTGTTTTGGTCAATTAAAAAAAAATCTTGTTCAAAAAATTGTTTTGTTTGATTCAAAAAAAAAAAAAAATTCTTCTTTTACCTCTTATTCAATTATTTTGTTCGATTCGGAAAAATGTACCCAGTTTTCTATTTGATTCATTTATTACTCATTAGTTTGATTGATGTCTTGTACAGTCGTTTTGTTTGAGCTTTACATTGTAGTTCAAGGCTTTGAGCTTATTAGTTCAAAGTATTTTACATTCCAGTTCAGAGGATTATTCTTATTAACTTGAGCTTTACATTCCAATTCAGAGTTTTATTTATTTCATTCTTTGTAATTTGTTTATTTACGTTCTAATTCTAACTTATTATAGTCAGTCATAGAAAAAGAGTTTTAAAAAGAAAAGCTCTAAAGGTTGCGAAAAATGTTAACGAGGAAACTTCAAATAGAAACGATTCTGATGTTGCACAACTTCCCATTGATCCGGATTGACTTTGACATTAATTCTTCTGGTTTCATTTTTAGTATAATATTTGTGTTATAATGTTGTTATTATTATTATTATTATTATTATTATTATTATTATTTTATCTTTACTAATATCACCCACATTAAAAAAATTTCCTGGGTCTACCCCTAATTTAAATCAAAATCGATCTTCAAACAATTTAATAAAAGCTAGAGAAATTACACACACTTCTCCGCACTCTCATCTCTCCAAAAACGTTGAAAAAAATTGTTCACCAACTACCCTGTCAAAACATTCTTGATCTACAAATTACAACCTAGAAAAATACAATTTTGTTGGGTTGTACAGAGAAAATCTTGCCAGATGTTTTACAGGTGGCAACACCAATTGGTTATTTATTTATTTTTATTTTTATTTTTTGCTTTTGTCAAATGAAAACTGTCAATTGTGACTGTAAAAAATCTGACGTTGCTTTATTCTATACATGTAGCATTGTCCTAGAAAATAACCAAGGGAAAAAAAAGACGAAAGAAAAAGAGGAAAAAAGTCATTAACCGCAGCTTTTCCTGAATTACACTTTAGCCCCTGAACTTTTCAAGTATTGCAATTAAGTCCTCAATTACTTTTCAATCTTCAAATGAGGCATATTGTTATGGTTTTAGACAGGATATGCTCAACAGTATAAATGACATTTTTGACTAAAAGTTAAGAATATTATCCACTTTATTCTGTCATAAATCAAACGTTAGTAAAGATATTTGACAAAGGTAATTTATTATTTTTTTATTTTTTATTTTTTATTTTTACGGACATAGGCAAATTTAAAATGATCTCCACATGCAAGTTGCAATGCAACAGTACATTTGGGTATAACTTTATCGACAGCAGTTAAAAACCCAGCACGCCATTCTGCTTTCATTTTCCCATTTTTCTTTCATTAAATTTCACTTTAAAGAAGAATTCTACACAAAAGATAGATTGATGCGTAGTCAATTGACAGGTCTGCAAATCTAGATAGAGAATTCGGATTTATCAGATCAAAATTGCAGCCTGTTTACAGAGTTAAAATCAATCCATGGCCGCAGAGATCAAATCTAGTGGTGGGATAAAATTCAAATCTAGTTGTGATGGGTCTTCATCATCATCAAAAGTCAGGATTGATTCATCTGTCAACAAGAAGAAAGTTGTAGAGAAATCCATCTCCAAATCTGAGGTGCCCAGTTTTTTATTTTGTTCTTAAGTTGAGGTTTATATCTGCCAAATTGGGCATTTTGTACTCCTATATAATCTGCCGAAATCATTCTTGTACATAAACTGAGGCAACCATCTGCCAAAGTTATTCTCTATCGTATTCAAAATCAATTGGGAATTTCGTACTTCTATATAATTCGGAGCTGTTCATCTGCCAAAATCATGTTTTTGTAAGTAAATCAATTGAGAGTTAGTATTTCTATTTTGGGTGACCATCTGCCAAAATCACCCCTTTTCGTATGTAAATCGATTGGGAATTTTTTTATTTCTATTTTGTGCATCGTTCTTGTATATAGATTGAGGTGCACCATCTGCCAAAACCATTCCTTTTTGTATGAAAGTCAATTGGGGATTTTGTATTTTTATTTTGTGCATCATTCTTATATGCAAAATAAGGTTTCCATTAGCAAAAATCATTGCTTTTTAACATTTAAAACTTTCTCTGCAATCATTTAATATGATGCATTCTATCGGTTTTACTGTTTTTGTTTTTCTTTTAACTTGAGGACTGATTTCCCGTACGGATTTGTATTTTTATTGAGCTCACAATTTTGTAGTTTTTTCCCCCCCTTAAATTTACTGAGATTCGATTATCCGACATGGTGTAATGGTAATTAGCAGTGAAATGGGTGTTTATGGATCCCAATTGACACTGTGAAATCCTACACCATAAGTAAACATGTGATCTCTTTACATTCCACATAACACCGAGGTTAGGAGTGTGTTTGGTAGGGATTTTTGGGGGAAGAATTGATTTTTGAATAGTGATTTGATGGGAAATGTGTGGTTGAAAAAGAAGAAAAAAGTATTGATGTGATGGAAAATATTATTTTATTAAAGAATGTGTGGTTGAAAATGAGAATTGATTTACTGTAGAAAAGGAGAATCTATACCAAACAGGCCCTAGATCAAGTTCTGGAGAAACTCGTTAATGTTAACTTTATTTCAATGATCAACTAGACGGCTTCAACCCTAGTTCTTGTGTTATAAGGAAATGAAGATAAAATCATAGAAGAATATTCTCCTATAGCAATATAAAATAAAATAAAATAAAGCAATATAAGGGACTCTCGAAAAACTGAAATAAGTGCAGCTCATCGGCCTAGCTGTGCCTCTTCGTGGCTGTTTCCTCTTGTCCGCCTTCGGGAGTTCCAGTTGAGCCTTGAGAATATGAACTAGTCCTCAGTTGCATCACCAATTTTTATTATTCTGATTTATTTTATAAATATGTGCGAGTGTGTGTTCTTTTTTTATATATATAAAATTTATCACTTCATAGTTATTTGTCATCTTGGTTTTGATTTTGATTTTTCATTGCTTATTGCTCAAGTGAAGCTAAAAATGAAAGCAACATCAAGTTCATCAAAGACTGTCAAAAAAAGGGTGACCAAAACCAGAGAGAAAGTTTTTTCCTTGCCGGGACAGAAATATGTCGTTCCTGAAGAGGTTCTGTATCTCTTATATTCCTTTTTAAAGTTTTGTTTGCTTATTATGTGCAGGAAGCTTATACTGACTGAATTCTCGTTCTTTTCCATGTTGTTGCTTCATGTGAACAGCGAGAACCGCTGAGGATATTCTATGAATCACTATCTACGCAGATACCATCAAGTGAAATGGCTGAGTTTTGGTTAGTTTTCTTTTTATCTGGGCCACTTTGTAGCATTGTTAAGCATTGTCCAGTGAAGCCATGCTATCAATCTGGCTCCTTTGAAACTGGACAAATCTTACTAAGTTTTGGCAATTCTTAATCTATAAGATTCATGTAGAGTAGGAGATGGTTATCTTCATGAAGTAAAAATGGATGCCCAATTAATTCGTTATATTTCAACTTATTGCATTAATTGTTTTTTGTGACGCGCCATACTTCTTAGGAACATGTTTGGCCAAGCTTACGTTGTTTACTTATAAGTAAGTTAAATAAATGATGTTTGTATGCTTTGTGCTTAAAAAGTTTACCTTATTTTGACACGAAGTTACGAGTTACTTTCAAAAATAAATAACATTTTTTATTTAAAATCCATATTGGTATACAAATCTCCTAACTTGTCTTGCAGGAGTTTCTCTCATAGATAGTGACAACTGCAACCATAGATGTTTTGTCCTCTTATAGAAGGTGACCTCATTGTACTTCGTTAACAAGGTGTCAACTTCTTTTTCTTTTTCTTTTCCAGTTTGAAATCCTATGCACAACCATGATCTAGATATAAAAAACCTCTAGTGTACCTTTAAGATACCTGTAACTTCCTAGAACGTGGGAAATCAAGTAAAAGACTAAAGAACTCCCTGCAAAGGGGGTATTTGGAATGGTTTAAAAGGCATGAATGCAGACTCAGATATGACACATCGTGAATGTTGCATGTATCCAAAATCCAGGATTGACAGATTAAATTACTATACAAGTTTATTAACGTGTTCACGAATAAGGTTACAACTACAAGAATGCCCAATTATTCGATCTCCAATTCCTGGAACCCATTTCATTATGTTTTTCCTACAATAAGTGACTGGCATGGTTGCAGTGGAATACACGCGAATTCAGGGAGAAAGATGGAGCATGTACATGGCAAAGACTGCAAATTCATTCCAGCCACAAATGTCATTAATAGAAAAAATACCCACAAAATTTAATGAAAGTGGTTCTTACATTTGCCTGGGATCAGCAGGGGGTCTCAGGATTGTTCTGCATCCATGTCACGGTGAAAAAGAATTGACAAAAGTTAAGTAGGTGGGGGAGATTGGTTACCTCTTAGTCCTCTTGCCTTTGCTTTTCTAATCAAATGACACCTTCTCTGAATTTATGTATTTGGTCGGATGGATCAGATTTCTGGTGTATCTTCTCTCTTTATAAAGAGAAACATAGTTTAGTATTAATTTCAGCTCTTTGAGCCTGATTATGACTTGTAGTAAGAGAATTAATTTTCCCAACGGTCATCTGCACTCTTTCGGATCATCTAATAACTAACCTTAATCAATTCCGAACTTAATGTTGAGACCATGGGAGTATCAGTATATTTGGACCTCAACACCCTATCTCAAACTTCCTCTAAGACTTCAGTTTCTTTGCTGTGTCTTGAAGTTTCTTTAAAATAGTGAATTTGGATTTGAGAATGAACTTCAAATCCACAGTTCAAAATAAAGGTAAGCCCATAACCCTATAATAAAGGACACCCCTTAGGCTAGACTTTTCAAATGGAATAACTCAATGTGGTCAATATGGAATTACAAATCTTCTGTAGGAAACCTGGATGAAAACAATCATCAAGAGGACTCATCTTGGTTCAGGAAATATCATGAGCAAGGTGGATGTCAATTAATATCATCAAGAATATAAATTGGAGGAAGAAAACTCAAGATCACAGACAATAGATGTGTAGAGCACTTTGTTAGATATCTACTCCTGAAATTTCAACTTAAATGGACACAGATAAGCGTTTTTTATTACCTCTAGCAAAGTGCAGGCCAAGACCCTTGTTTATATACTTTCTGCCCACAGTTGTTTCAAGCTCTTTACCTCACTCTGTTGGCTGCTAACTAGAAACCATAGAATGAACACTTACGAGTCTTCTCACCAAAGCCCACCTCAATTGGTATGTAATGCCACTAAGAAATAAAATCCATTCCTTCCTAGTTTTATGTATGTTTACAAATTATAATTTTTAGACACGCTTTATCTTTTCTCTGGTTCTTAATTTCGGATCTTCTTCCTCCCTTTATTTATGTAGTTGCCTTTGTATTGGATGTTTCATTCACTTCTAATTGTTAATTTTGAGCAAGACTAAGCTCGAAAGCAAGTCACTGTTACATAGATTTTTATTTTCATCCATGTTTGGATAAGATACTTTTTCTTACTTTTAAGTAAAAATGATTATTTTGAAAGTTCTCTTACATTACTGGCAAAATAAGTAACTAATTTCTAAATTTGACCAATTTATCAGCCAAACGTGTTGTTTGTCTCATCATGTCTCTGGTATCTAGCATTCTATTCCATTCTGTAATTTGGCATCCAAAGTCAAAGTAATGCTGACAAAGTAAGAAATTATATGTGCAGGTTGATGGAACATGGGATGCTGTCTCCTGAAAGAGCAAGGAAGGCACTCGACAAAAAGCAGAGGAAGCAAAAGCAACTTCGGACTGGTACTCCTATTAAATCTCCACTGACCCCACCTTCAAGTAAACCCATGATCTCAAAAAAGCCACTGCTGGTCCCCAAAAATTGTGACGCAAAAGCAAAGAAACGGATATTAGCTGACAGTGAAGAGGACGATGATTTTTTGCTGAGTCCCAAGAGGAGGAAAGGGTAAGCAGAGAATCTTCGTTTTCTATTTGTATAACTGTAGTTCACAAGGGATTAATTGCAATATAGATTAAAACTATCAAAAATATGAAAGATGAGAGATTCTTTATATTTCCTGATCTATGACTACAAATGGACGCAAAGACTGAAACCTTTGTCTTTGACAAAATAAGTTATTTCATGTAATGAGACCCTACTTTAATTATGTACTTGAAGAAATCAGTCATTCCTTAAGATTTCTCTAATACGTTTACTATGTCGGTTTTTTACTGAATTTTTCTACTATTTCATTGATACGAGAAAATATTTTACAATAAAAACATGTAGTATTCATGATAATCCAATTGGTTTGTAAATATACTTATAAGATTATTTGGCTAAAATGTATAGAAAACCACGTTTCCATTGAAAATGTGCAGATTTCGGTTCTCAATGAGAACAACTCCTGAAGCAAATTTACCCAAGGAACTTTGGTAATTGAAAAATTATCATCACAAAAATAGATAAATGTGAAAGAACAATAAATCAGAATGGATTGTTAGTTATAAGCATTTAAATTATACACAGTCCATTTAATCTATAGATAGAAGCTTAGGATAAGTTGATGGTAGAGTTCATTGAGTTGAGTTATTAGATGATGACTTCCTACCTGTAGGCCTTTCTGATTCTCTGTTACCTGCCATTTATACTCAATGCATAGATAGCAACTGCTGCACATGCTTAACGAATTTACTTATAAGCAATTAAATAAGTTTTGAAGTAATAATTTTTTATTGAACAGAGTTGTGACCTAGTTACTTGCAAAATAAGTAACTATTGATAATCCTCTGGTGATGGTGAAATCCGGTGGCTGTGATCTATGTTGCTTGACATTGGTTAAAAGTGTCCAATGCACGAGGTTCATTGCTCCCTCATAACATATTTTATGAATTTCATATTATTTTGGAAAATCATGTCACGAATGTCAATTTTGAGGCCTGGACAAGAGATCAATATCAGGATATCCTGTAAATGAAATAGTCTGAGTAGCATGCCATGGCTGATTATCACATGCTCATATGCATATGGTTTAGATAAATTGTTTTCAAGGTTGTGCATTCTCAGTTTTGATGAGCATTTATTGATGAAAAGGAGAGAAGAATTAATTATAGATTTATCTACATTTATGTTGAAGGGGTCACCAGTTATTTTATAGAAAGTTTCAAGGATTTGACATGGTAGATAAAAGCAAGACTTGACTCGACACTGTAATTGATAAGATTTTGCTTCTTTTTCTTTATTTATGTCATCCTCTCTAATTCCCATCACCATACATTCCATAAAAGCCAACAAGAAATTAAAAAGAAAAATTGTAGATGCTGATTGCCCCTTTAGAGCAGTTCTATAGGTTTTCTTCTACAGACTCTTTGTTTTGAAGTGTATATTATGTCTTTTTTGGTGCCCTTAGAGCAGTGGTGTAACGACTCGACCTCGTACCGGAGCCGTTATCTTACGTACTGTCCGCTCTGGGGTGGGCTTCTGAACCCTAATTGGTACCGGGATTCAACTTAAATATCCTATATGATGGAGGTCTTGGGTTCGAATTTTGGGGGACGCGTCAGAAAGTCGTGAGGGGATAAGTGGGTAGAAGCCCACCCCAGAGCGTACAGTACGTAAGATAACGGCTCTGACGCGAGATCGAGTCGTTACAAGTGGATCACTCTCAGCCCGATACACCGAGCGGGGAGGGTGAGGCTGTCGAAAATCAATTTTATTTTCCGCTTTTTTTTTTTTTTTTTTAAACGAAAAGAAGTGTTTATTATGTACGAGTTTGTTAATCTTCAGTCATAAACTGCCCTGGCTATAGTAATTTTTGCACTTTCCAGCATGGAGCATTCATTCGTGCCCATTATTAGTGTTTAAACCATCAGGGCTGGTTCCAAAATGTAGACACAGTAACGGACCAGAAGAAAATTAAAAGGTTAAAATCTTGTCATTTATATTGCCAATTTCTGTGTAGGTAAGGCATACCAAACTCGATGATTGATATATTGAATTGCATGATATTAGATGAGATTAGGAAGAAGGAGGTGAGAGGGTCATTAGCTGTCTTGTAACTAGGGGTGTTGAAAAGTCCCGAACCGAATCGAATCGAATCGAGCGGTTCTTCATAAATTAAATACCCGAACGGGTACCCGAATCGAGAACCGATGGGTTTGGATCGGGTCTCGGGTCTAAATCAAGAATTGAAGAAGCGAAACTAAATAATTTTTTTATATTGAATTAATTAAATTATTTTATTTTTTCTAAACAAATTAACAAATTAATTAAATAAATCAGATTATTTCATAATTTTAATTTTAAAGTCCAAATCATTTTTAAAGCCTATTAGCCCATTTTAATTTGCTCATGACTACATGACTATTCGAATTTGCTCATTAAATTTAAAGCGTTCAAATGAGATCAAATTAATCTTATTGGACAGTTAGTTATTTATATGTTTTTGAATTGAGCTACGTTAATTTGTAAAAGTTACGAATGAATTGCCATTAATTGTATTTATGTAGTGTTGCTGTAAATATTAAAAAATTTTAATTATGGTATGGATCCGAACCGAACGGAATCGAACCCGAATGGTTTCATAATTATATTTGGACCTGACGGTTCCATTTATTAAATACCCGAAAATTTTGGGTACCCACAGATAGCCCTACTTGTAACGACCGTCTTGTTTACTACAATTCACCCTTGCATACTATTCATGCTTATGAGTTGTCAATTTCAAAGAACAAACGTCAGAATCTTGAAAGTATATTGTTCAATTTTATTGAGTATTACGCATCAAAGAAGTATTTTGACATTTGATATATAATATTGGACAAGATTATCATTCATTCTTGTTTACCAATCACGACGAATTGTTTCGATTACAATTATTATATTTAAAAGAAGAAGAAAAAAACTTGTTATTTATATTATCTAGTATTGCATGTTAAAACATTCGGTTGATGTTTGCTATATACAAATAACATTCGGTTTATGTAGTGAACAACTGTCTATTCATCTAAAATTATTAATGATTTTATATGAATAATATTATTGAATCTCACAAATATGCGGTTAATAAAAAATTAGCGATCATGAATGAACTGTTGAAATTAATTTTTAGGAAACACGAATAGATGCAACGACTAACTAACTGACAAGTTGGGTAACGCAGATTACATAATATTAAATTAAAAAAGTTAAAATTTTTATTAATTCTGTTGCTGCATGGCCCACGTAAGACTCATGAGATGGTCTACGATTCCCCATTTCAGGTGAATAGGTTTGCCTGAGCTTCAAGCAAAGAATGAATGAAGTCCAATAGATTGAAGACAAATAGCACATTTGAAATTGTAACCTTTGATTCATAACTAAAAGATGCAGCTATTAATGGAGATTGTTATATACAAATTGTACAATGAGAGTGTATGTCAATCGGTAGGCCCTTTTTACTTAATTCCATCCGACAATGTCCAAACATGAACGTGCATTTCTTAGTCATACCAACCCAGCTAAATAACAATTAAGAAAGAAGTTTTAAGATCGCAAATAACTTGAACATCGATAGGATAACTTTAACATAAAAATATGCCTCGCTTTCTTGAAAGCAAATATAAATATAAATAATTAAATGAATTCAAGATACCCACATAAATTTCATTAGCAAATAGAGTAATTAAGAAAAATCAATTACTAAAGGGAAAATCGGTTGAGAATAAAATAATGATTTAAGAAATAACTTATAAGACAATAATATAATAAAGAAAAAATAAATTATTTTAGCCTAACTAGTCGTTAACTTACGAAAAAAATAGAAATAACAAAATTTTATCAGTGATATCAGCAATTTTCCCGTGGACAATTAGCGACAAAAAGCATTTTCAGTAATTGCTGACGAAAGTTTTACCCGTGATCATCAATAGTAACAATGTCGATAATTTCATTGAAACCTGTGATGGGAATAGAGTCAACTATCCTCGATGGAATTTTCATCAACGATCATTTTATTCTATTAATTAGTTTTTTGTTATTATTAGAAAGGGACTGGTGTGATATATTACACGTTATATATTTATAATGACGTATTTAATAGTGAGCGTGAGTAAAAGGGTCAAGTAATTTTTAGTTATGCTTGAAATCGTTTTTTATTTGAATTTCAGCAATTACTTTCGAGTAGACATTCTTCGTGTGTTCTATTACTTTGATAATGCGCTTTGTTTATGCATTTCAAGCTCTCGATCACGTTTGATTACTTTCTTAGTGAAGAAGATTTTTTTTTTTTTTTTGCTTATGATCAAGAATTTAAAATACTTCATAATTAGAATGATAAAATACACGCAAGATTTATCTATAGTTAACAGCCATGTGAAAAATGAGAGGTATACCTTTTGATATTTTCTTAATCCAATCAAAACATGGGTCATCGACCAACTTGTTAAAATATGAATAAATTGAGGACTAGATGCAATTTTAAGTACAACATAATACCATTAGAATGTGCCTATGTCTAGAGGTGTAAAGAAGAACCATAAGTCACCTTTCAAGTCACTTGATGCAAGTCTCTATAATTTCGTCACATATTTAATCTTATGCAGCCATTCGTGTTCCACCTATCAAATTAAAATACCTTTAATATTTAATTAAATAAAAAGAGACGTGGTTATCAAAGCCCCAACATGAAAATGGCATAGCCTAAGACATGTCACAATCCTCCAATGTCGTGACATTGAGGTCAAAAGATTGGATGTGGCCATGAATATATCACTATTTTGAAGTGTGTGGAATCATTCTAATATTCTGTATATTCCAAACTTATGTCCCATCTACAGCTCAATTTGTTGGTATACGATTCAATTCAACTTCTTCTAAGGTACATTTTGGAGAGGAAGAGAGGACATTGGTTGGAAGCTAAAGCTTTTACATCATTTATTAGAATATAAAGTCGAGTGGGTCAACACTATCTTTGAATTATTCTAATGAAAGACTATTCATTTTCTCCTAAACTATTTGTACTTCCATTTTCTTCTTGAAAATCATAATCTATTAAAGGAAAAGATCAAATTCCATAACATGATAGTAGAGGTCGCGTGTTGGGCCCAAGGGACATTGGACGCCATTGAACAAAAATTCGGAAGTGTCCAAAAATTAGTTTATCATCGTGATGAAAAACTACCCTTGAGGCGTCGAAGTTTGATGCAGAGTTTTGCCGACTCAAAGATAGTGAGAAGTTCTCACAATTGAGAACAATAGTTCATGAGAGTGGAATCCAATAACTTTTTGATTGTAGAATGGGGATTGTAAGCGGAAAATTCTTTTATTAATTAGTTGGGGTTTACCCCCAAACCTCAAATCTAAATTAATTAGGTGAATTTTTCTCTAAAAAGAAAAGAAAAACTTGTCCTTTCTAGGGAGAGAGATGGAGAATAAAAGAATATAAATGACACACTCAAACCGACCCTTACTTTATTGTTACATTTTTCTCTACTAAATGACACGCTCAAACTATATATGAAAAATATTCATTGATGTTAAGCTTAACTGCATATTTTTTCCTAAGAATCAAGTTGAGAATCATGTTTAAGAATAAGTATATAAGAATATTGGCATTACTTGATATGAAATATTTGCAATGATTAAACTTTAGTTTACAACCTTCTTTTCATAAGCATGAAGTTTGATCAATGCTCAAATATAAATGGAAAGAATACTAATTTTTTTTCCCTAAGTTATTGATCAACTGAATGAGAATGGGTGTCCATGTTACTCTTTGTTTCTGAAATTTATTTCAATATGATTTTTCTTACTTTCATTAAAAAGTTACTGTTTTGAAAAAAAAAATAATATTATGAAGTAAGTATATATGTCAACTCTTAACTAAAGAAAATAATTTTTTTTCAAATCTGAGAATTTACGATGTGACCTCTAACCAATAGAAGTTCATAGTAGATCCTTTGAAAAAAAAAAGAAAAAAGAAAAATACATAGAATTAGAGCTAAAGATGAATTAGACAATACTAGTATGCTTTTCTACGTACAATTAGGACAATGTGTGCTCCTGTTTGAAAGTTACTTATTTAATTATAATTAAACTCACTTATAAGTGAAGTTTTTAAACTTCATCTCAAAACCACGATTATACATGAGTTGTAATTATCAGTACGGGTTGATCCACCAATACTGTACGATGAGTGGCTGAAAGTTGATCCACAGATATTGAAAGTTGGCAATAGGGCCGACAAAAGAATAATCAAATAGACAATAATCTTAACATAGTTATCTAGGTAGTAATTGGAATAACCTAGACTATTAATATGTTGCCTAACTACGACCACGGTAAAAGAACGTCAAAATTAGTAACCAATAATCTCCTTTATACATTTCATTTTATTTGTAAAATTAAGAGTAATTTAAATAAAATCTAGGTACAACAACCAGCATATTTAAATAATATTATATAAGAAATCTGTTCGATTTTCCTCTCTCCATCCTAAAAATAGCCCACAGATCATCAAAATTTTACAGTAAATGACCAAGGTACATTGAGTTTTTAGCATAATAATATATACTCCCGCATAATAATTAACTTATAGTAAAAACTTTAATTTACACTGCATGATTCATGCTTTAGCTATGGAAGGTGGCCAATTGCTAAAAAAATTTAAACACAACAAAAATGTCCTAATAGATCATTCACAAAATACCAACATTAGGGCAATCAAATACATGTTTGAATGTTCAATCTGCTCAGTAATAAAAAAATTCATCATAAGCAGCAGAACTTACTGCTCTCTAAGCACACAGTATAATTAAGCTCTATAGAATCCATCAATAAAAGCCAAAAAGAACTTTCATATACCCAAACAAAATACTAGATTGGATTCGACTGTAACATGTACATTTTTCAACTCAAATCAAGCAACACTACTAATTTAAGTGAAACCCTAGTATCAGAACCCCAACAAAATCTAAATTAATTAGACACGAAGATATGGAAGTACCCAAAAAATGGCACCAAAAAATATCATTTGGGTCACACATACACATTACAATATTGTGTCTGTGGTGCTGCTACCTCAAGAGTCATCAGTATGATAAGGGTTAAATGAACAGTATTAACCTGCATAGGTGAAAGTGAAAACCAGAACGAAAGATATCAAAGTCAGAAAAGGACCCCATTGTACCTCTGCTTCTAGCAGAATGGCCCATTTCTCTCTCTCTCTCTATTTTTTAGATGATTGAAAATAGGAGGGTTAGCTGGATAGGGGTAGCTGTATCTGAGTATCTCTGATATTACTCAACTGCATGTCCTATATATATTCCTTCCATTTCTTTGCAACATCAAGAAGAAACCTTACCGCCTCGATTCATCCCTCTCTCTCTCTATATATAGGCACTGCCATTATTACACATTGTAAATTGGAAATGTAAATTATAAGTGCACAAACGGAAGTACAAGAAATACACGCACGTTGATAAGTACCAAATACAGAAGTCAATTAGTTAATGTTAAGAATGAGCACTGAATCTCATAAATCATCGCAGCCTCAGCAACCACAAAATCCTGCAGAGCCCACCAAGAAAATCAAGAGAATTCGAAACACCACCACCGGCAGCGGCGCAGCCAGTAACCACCCGGTGTACCATGGCGTCCGAATGCGCAGCTGGGGCAAATGGGTGTCTGAAATCCGGGAGCCCCGCAAGAAATCCCGTATATGGCTTGGCACTTTTCCTACACCAGAAATGGCAGCCAGGGCTCATGATGTAGCAGCCTTAAGCATCAAAGGCAACTCAGCAATCCTAAACTTCCCTGAACTCGCCGCTTTACTACCGCGGCCGGTGTCGCTTCGCCCACGTGACGTTCAAGAAGCCGCCACAAAAGCGGCAGCCATGGAAAAATTTGACTTATCGCCACCATCTTCGTCAACTACTTCATCTTCACATTCCTCATTTTCATCGTCTAATTCTGGTGTAGATTTGTCGACCAGTTCAGAAGATTTGTGTGAGATAATTGAATTGCCAAGTCTGGGATCCTATTTTGACTCTCTAGAACTGAAGAATGATGCTGTGTTTGTCGACAACTCGGTGGATTATGGGTGGTTGGATTCTCCGCCTCCATGGCTGAGCAGTGGTGCTGATGATGGTGGTGGAATTCTTGAATCTCTGCTGTGGAATTATTAAGTGAGTGTATGTCTATTAGTAGGGAATTTTAGCCCTTTCCATTTTTCGCATAAGGGCTAAAAACTTTACTTTTCTCCTCCAACCTTTCCTTGTCTGTTTGCCTGTGTACAGTGTACCTCTTCAATAAATCTAACTGTACAGTGTATGCGTCGTAAAGTTCATCTACTGCTTGTTGAATGGACAGTGCACATTATGAAGGTATTTTTTATTTCTTCTTTCTGATTCACGATCTAAAAGAGTATAAACACGGCGTTGTGATGATAAAGATCATGAATTGGAGGTGAGGTCTTATGTCTTCCTCGAATCTATTGTATTTTTCTTCTTTTTAATGTTTTAAGTTTTAATAAATAATGCTCCCTTGTGGTTGTTGTGTACAAATGAGACCGTAATCTTTGACTCAACGTGAACAAATGTTAAGCCGGAGTGACTTTTAGAAGATCTTAAGCAATTTTTGACTGCCTTATCAATCAATTATCACTTGAAACGACATCAATTAATTTATTACGAAAATAGTCTATATTGCCCCCTGTAGTTTCTTTTTATACATTTCTTCAGTGTCAGCCATCGTATGTGACTATGTTTAGAGGGCATACTTGGCAATGCAAAATAAATACACTTTACGGCTACAGTATTTTTTTTCTAAACCTTATAATATGTCAATGAGTTTAATAATAATTTTTATCATAATCTAATAAATTTTTGGCAAAAAAGCACAATTAGGCAAGGGCTAAATGTTAAAGGGGGCACATTGGTCACTTTACTTGATTCAGTCAATAATTGTGGTTGTCCTATCATTGTTATACAATGTATAACCGTATAAAATTCACTAAAAATTTGATAAAAATTGCTCTTTAAATAATAAATAAGTATACATCGGGTTTAAATACGAGCTTCTTTCAGTGTTATGGATTAACGAATGTAGTAAAAAGTGTGTAGTCGTGAAAATTGAGACAGTCTCATTGTTCACTTTTATATGTAAAATCAGGTGCCGGTCTGTTTGATTGCAAATGTGGAAAATTGGTAGAAAGAAAATGAATTCTAGGGAATTGAATTGTCTAGAAATTGTTTTATTGAGAATTATAATTAATTGCGTTTGATTGGTATAATTTTTCACCTGAAAAATGTTGAAAGTTTGGTATCCGTTTGACTTCGTTTTTCATAGAAATTATTCATTAAAGTGATAACTTTTTTTATCATTTGGTCTAAAATTTGTTCCAATTGCCAAAAATTAAAAAAAATTACCATATCGAATATCATTCGTTTGGCTTTGTTTTGCATGGAAATTGTCAATAAAAGTGATAAATTTTTTTTACCATTGTCTAGAATTTTTTCCAATTGAAAAAAAAAAAACCCCTAGAAAATCAATTCCCACAAAAAACAAAAGAAAAACAATTCCTCTAAATCTAGGAAAGCAAGCGCGTGAGGGGCACAGGAGGAAAATATTTTCCAGGTAAAATTTGTCATATCAAACACTACAAAACTTTTGTAGTGTTTGATATGACAAATTTTACCCATCAGGGCCCTAAAGTCATGATATCAAGCAATTCAATGAGAACTCCGATCTTGTCGAATTGGTTACAGGCTAATTTCAGGCTGGTTAAATTTAGCAAAATTTGAATGTTCCTAACACATTTAGCAAGATTGCTTTGTGGCACAGCTGGTGGATATGGTGAAATGATGAGGGTCTACAGTGATGAATTTTCTTAGAAGATAACCTCTCCCCTTGATTTATGACTTTAGCCTGTAATAATTAATCTTGAAAATGAGCTTTTACAAAGGGGGATAAATTTTCCCTCTTCAACTTAATTTTTAAATTAAATAAGATGGTTCGAATACACCCATTTAATATTTACAGGGAAACATGAAAAATAATTTATTATTAGAGAATATATGAGCATGGAAGAGAAATGATTCTTAAATAATCAAAATCAAACAATGGCTTAAGCCTCCGTTTGACAAATTTATATTATTTATGTATATTTTTTTAATAGACTATCGTATTTATGATTGTAAGCATGCGATTGAGTGTATTCGAATACTTTCTGATAATATGAATATGCGTATGCATTGAGAAGCACAAAAGATATGACTAACATTCCGATCGAGAATTATTTTATCTTATGTCGGTGAATAGAAGTTTTCATCTTATTCTAATAAGGTCATAGCGTTAGATACTCTACCAATTGGATTATGCAGTTTGTCTTAATTGTGACGATGGCCCTGTAGGGAGTGTGTATACCATTACATAAAGTATACCTCATATTGTATTGGATTTGACTATATGTGCAAATTAATTTCCATAACATAATTGTCAACAGAAATTAATATATACTTGATTGTCTTAAGAATAATCTAAATCTTCTACGAAGTACTGGTTTATATTTGTGAACTCGAGTTTATTTGATCTGCCAATGAATGAAAACAAATTACATGATCATATGCATCGTTACGTTAGGAGCTGACATGAATAGAAGTAGTGAGAAGCTGTATCCGTATTTGAAACACGTGACCCTATTAAATGGATTAACGAGTCCACTTGAGTTTTTTTTTTTTTTTAGAAAGTAGTATTTGGTGAGAACTGAATCGTAATTTCGTGATTGCATTACGAAGAAACAGTTAGGAAAAAAAAAAACTCAAAGTGAGAAAATAATTAGAAGGTAGAAATGATCGTTTTAGCTCGAATTTAACTATTCGAATTCCGATGAGTAAGACATGAAGATTACTAGTCAAGATGATGGAATTGTATCGAATTGAAATAATATTGCTTCTGTTACTTTATATATTTTGGGGGTTCAATTTCTTTTTTTAAAAGTGAAATGAGCGGAGACATGATTTAAGAATCTAAAAATTTCAAAGTCCTTCCTCCTCTGTGAAGGTTCTATTCCCTTCCGCCGGTGAAGGCTTCTCTCTCCTTCTTGTGGTTTCCGCAGTGAAGGTTTTTTCCTTCCTTTGTGAAGGATTTTCTCCCCCTTTCCTTTTCCCCCTTTCTCCTTTAACCCTAACCCATTCGATCGTGAGCTCGCCGGGGTTGGGAGCTTCGGCTCCCGCCCTTCCCTCTCTTCCTTCCATGTTTTTCCCTTTGTTTTTCCCGTTTTTTCCCTTTGTTTTTTCTGTCGCCTGTGGTTTGCAGGTTGGGTTTGGGCGGTGAGGTGGTTTGGTTCGGTGGCCTGGGTGGTTGCGTTCGCGGGGCTTGGGACAGTGAGAGGGGCGAGCGTGTTTCGGCTTGCGGTCTTTTGCAGTCGGGGTTGGCGAAAGTTTTCTACGGGTTTCACCGGTGGGCCTTTTTGGCTGGTTCTCCAGTGTTGGCGTTGGTAGGAGTGGTGGTGTTTGGTGTTTGCTGGTTGTGGTTTGGTGGTGTATTGGTTGTGTTTGGTTGGGTTTGTTTGATTTGTTTTGGGTCGGGTGCTGTGACGGTTTTTGGGGCCCTGATTTGGTGGTGTTGTGGTGGTTCTTGTATTTGGCTGGGTTGGTGGTTGAATGGTGGTGTTGGTTGGTTAGTTTGTTTGTTGTTTGGTGTGTTTGTGTTGTTTTCGGTTGTTTGTAATGGTGTTGTTTTTTGTTCTGTCTGGTGGTGCTTGTCCGGTTACTTTTGGTTCTTCAATCACCGGTTTGGTGAAGGGCTTTCTCGGCAATTATGATTGATGAAGAGCTGGTTTTTGGATGGTTTTGCATCTGTTTTGGTTTTGGGTTGGTTCGGGCTTGTGGTGTCTGTATAGTTTTTTCTTGGTTGTTTTGGTGTTGGTGTTTTTCTTTGTTATGTTGGTCGTGAGTGGCCATCGTATTAGCTTGGGCTTTGACCTTGGCAGCACTTAATCCCACTTCGGATGGCATTGTGTTGGAGGTCTTTCCTCTTTGTACCGTTTGCTATTATGATGATCAATGAAACTCGTTTTCATCTTCAAAAAAAAAAAAAAAAAAAAAGAAAGTGAAATGAGCGAAAATTAATAATTGTTATGTATGGCCATGGATTGGCTTGATTGCGGTTCAATTATTGGAGCCTAAAATATGGGCAGTGTTACGTTGCCAGGGCCCATGTGGCTTTGGCAGGGTCCTAAAATATATGTCTCGTCATGTCCATTTGGTAGCTTTTTGAAAAGTCTTGGACTTACTTACATTAGTGATGAGAGTTCATGACTTACCAATGCAAAATGGTCAAAATAAGATTATTGGAAGTAACATGATTGAGATTTGCAGTACCTATTCCTACTTAGGTATGCTATATTTGGTCTAGATATATAAGTTGCTCCAATAATACATCAAATATAGTGTAATGAATAGTTTTAAATATAAAGTTTTTGATTTAACCTCATTTTGTCCTTGTTCACACTTTATAAAAATTATTTCTTCCATCAATTCTTTATTTAATATTTTAGTATTAATTGATTCATAATTATTTCAATATGATGGTTATTTTTATTTAATATTTATTTTTAAACTCTAATCACTTAATTAGTAATAATTATTTCAACAATAAATTAAAAAAAGTCAAAAGTTATAAATTTGCACTAGAAGAATGTACATATATTAAAAACATATTTTATATGTAATTTTCCTTGTGCGTTCAATGTAGTTTTTATAATTTGCGGTATTATGTTTAATAACTTTTTCAATTTATTCATAAATACAATATTTTACTTCATTAAATATAATTAATGATTTTTGTAATAATATAATTTGTATAATAAAATTTGGTGTAAATTGGTCTTCAATAGTTTACACCAAATTTAGTGTAGGCCATTGAAGATGGTCTTAAGTGCTTATTTGAGACTAGGTGATGGGAGTTGGGAGTTTATCGCTCGCCCCACCTTGCCCTGCCCTACGTCCAACCCTGTATAAGCAGAGGATGTGGAATGAAATCCCTGCCAGTTGCCGTTCTTACAAGGAATTTTGAAGATCGAGAAATGAGATTTTTGGAGGTTTGTAACAAAAATTTGGAACGCAAAAGTAATCATGCATTGAAGATAATTCCACCGCTATTCCTATTATGTGGTTAATTTAGGAGGATGGGAATGTAATTTTAATTAGATCCTGGGATCAAATTCTTGAGATTTTAGGAATTTACTGTTTTCTTCAACCTATTTTCCAACATGAATAGCTGGAGTCAACTGTGCCGAAAATCGCGAATGATGATATCATCTTGTGATTGTTGCTTAGCTTGTCTTATGTCCACCTATTTGCACCAATCAATTTGATTCCTGTGTGATGTTACCTTGCTTGCATAATTGCCCAAACTTCTTGATTACTTTGAGCAATATACTTTTTGAAATTTCTCAATTTTACGAACTTAAAAAAATTAATTTGATAGATTTACGCATGTGTCATCACTATGGGCAGATTGGGCCGTCACGTTATCCACATCAAGGGTAAAAATGTGTATTCATTAAATATAAAAGTAATAATTAACATACATAACCCCTATATTTTTTTTAAAATTACGATGGTGTACCTAAATTCCAACATGACATAAAATAATTCAACTTCTGTAACTTTTCATTGTATAATTAAGTGAAACATTTGACTCTAAAACCCTCTTAGCAGAAATTGGAAATAAAATTGACCGATGGAGCAATCGTGGGTCAAATTATCCCATAAAATTTTCTTCAATTCATAAACTGTATATATATTTGAAGCCCACAAGTTTTTTAGTTTTGTGCATTTCCCATCACAATTCAATATTTTAGACCCACCAAATAATTGAGACAGCCAATCTTCTACTACTATATATATATTGTGCGTACGTATTTATATAGGTTTCCGATTTTGAAAGTAGAGTATCAGATCAGCTTAGTGCACCAATCATGTGGTACGATACGATGGACATTCGAAGACCTCATGAATAATGTACACCATAAATATCAACCCCACCCAGACACCAAAATCTTGAAGTTGCTGTCTCTTTTTTGGGTTGAAAAATGGCTTCTTTATCTTATATGTACGAGAAAACAAATCTAATGACCCCATACTGAGCTGTGAGCCTTGAAAGAGCTCTCCCATGGATGCGTCAAATTGCAGGACCCATCTCCAGTCTTCTCCATGTTCATGTTTTTTGTCATTTCCCTCCAACCCTCAACTTCTTTCCTCGAGTTATGACAAGAATTAGAGAGCATAATTTTTCAATTTCTTAATGGTCGAGTTCTTGCTCCCTACTCTTTAGAGGTCTTACTGTTGGCCGATTCTTTTTGTTCGGAACTATTACGATATAATAATTCATGATGAATTCAAACTTGAATAGAATCGTAAAGAGAAAATACCAATTAAAGTAACATGAGTATAAGTTACAATACCAAGAGTGCAGGTGTATACATGTTTTTTTTTTTATTATTATTATTATTCATTTATTCCTGTAAATAAAGGTAAAATGACGAGGAATATAATTAGGGCACATGAGTATAGTTCTTAAGATTTTAGTTGTACTCGTCTCCATATGAAATAAATTTTACATTTATTACATCATACTTTATTTTTGTTATTAATAAATGGTTTGTTTAAAAAAGGAGAGAATATTTATTATTGAGAAAGATGTATTTTTGAATTTCACCCCTATCTTTTAAGAATAATGTTATGTAGCCACACTGGGTTACAACCCCATTTTATGTGACTGTAAATGATAAACTAAATTATCAATTTTATCTTTTATTTAGCCTATCATTTAGAGTCATTTACATTGAGATTGTAATCCCAGTGGAGTTACATAGCATTACTCATCTTTTAAAGGAGATTTGAACTAGGCCTTATCAAGCCAATGAAAATACATTGCATTTAATACTATACTTTCACAATAAGGAATATGGAATAAGTTGTGTTGAAAATACATTGTATTTAATACTATATGCACTAAAAATATATAATGTTTCATTTTTTAAAAGACATAGAAATAAATACTATCACAATTGTAAATAAAACATATTTCAATTTGATAATGAACATAATTATGGAATAGGTTCATTGAGTATGTTAGAATTTGGGTGTGATCTGAATTTCTTGTTGAAATAATTGAAGTGCATGTCAAGAAAAATTCAATTTGGAATGATATTGGAGCCAAAGGTGGCGTCGCGGTGTCTGTTTCAGGATTTTTGCATTATCTCATTTTTCGTTTTGAACTCGATTGTTTGACATCATATTTCATCAACAATTCTATTAGGAGGGGTTGGACGTCCCCTACATATTCCCTATGAATATTAAACTCTTTTATATAATTATTATTTTTTATATGGAAAAAGTGATTACTAGCTTTTAAGATTATTGTAATATTTCTCCATCTTCATTATTTGTGGTGCAATAAAATTTCATAATTCTTCTATCATATTTTCTTGTCTTCTTTTATTCTTTTGTTTGTAATCAAATATTTCATTAATGTGCTATATAATTTCAACATCTCAATCCGGTGGTTAGTTTCATATCAAGTGGTATCGAGCAATACGTGATCTTTAAATTCCCAGCAATTGGTATAAGAGATTATGTGTATAATTAACACAACAAGTGGTATCAGAACTTAGGTTTAACGGTTCCGCAGAGCGCATGTTTGATTTGTTCGAGTTTTTTGTTCATGATGGCTTCGATAAAGTATGACATTCCGCTTTTGGATCGGGAACACTAGATTTTCTCTATGGCAGGTTAAGATGGGTACAGTACTCGTACAACAGAATTTGGATGATGTGTTACTAAGAATTGACAAGATGCTCGCAACTTTGACCGCGGAGGAGAAATTATTGAAGGATAAGAAGACAGTTTCTCACATTTATCTTCATCTATCGAATATCATTCTTCAAGACGTTTTGGAGGAGGGTTCAGCAGCTACTTTATGGTTGAAGTTGGAGCAATTGTGCATGACTAAAAGTCTGACAATTAAGTTGTATCTCAAGCAGTGTTTATACTCTCATTGAATGGCAGAAGGAAGATCATTGGAAGATCACATGACTGTATTTAAATAGATCGTCGCTGATTTGGAAGTTTGGAAAGTAAAGTATGTTGAAGAAGATTTGATCTTGATCTTATTGTGTTCGTTGCTCAATTCGTTTTCTTCATTTAGAGACGCGATTTTATATAGTTGTGATACTTTCACCATAGAGGAGGTGTATGATGCTCTATTTTCAAAAGAGAAGATGAAGTATCTGGTTTCTGAGGCCAGAGATGGAGAATGTCCGGTTGCTTATGGTGGTTCTGGAAGGGACGGATTGAAGTCTAAATTCGGTAATCAGATTTGTAACTTCTGCAAGAAGAGGGAACACGTTAAAAATGATTGCTATAAATTGCAGAATAAAGAAAAGTTGGTTGCAAGTCTATATAGGAAGCAATCATAGAATCCAGGTGAAGCAAGCCTCACAGAGAACATTGCAAGTGAGAGAGATCTTTTGACTATTTCTGACATCGAGTCTAAACTAGAGGAGCATTGGATTCTGGATTCAGCGTGTGTTTCATATGTGTCCTAATAAGGACTTGTTTGCCACATATGAAACCGTTTCAAAGGTATCCTGGTTATAGGAAAAAACGTACCTTGTCGGGTTGTTGAATTGATATGGTCAGATTGAAGCTATTGGATGTGACAATTAGAATACTTGGTCAGGTTCGACATGTTCCAGATTTGAAGAAGAATCTCATCTCACTGTTTATTCTTAATTCAGAGGGTTATGAGTTCTTTGGTGAATGTGGAAGTGAAGGTAGAGGTCTGAAAGTTTAATCTAGCAAGGAGTCTTCTTTAAAATCATTGAGTTTGATTCTTTTTTTGGGGTACGTAACAACCCAATTTGGTGAATTTTAAAATCATTACGATTTTTTGGGAATTTAAAGTAATTCTGCAAAGTATTGTTTGGATCCATTGGAAAATGTGGAGTATTTTGTATTTGGTTGGAGAAATCAATTTTGGTTATTGTTGAAGAGTCAGTTCATTCCCTGTAGACGGATTTTACTTCTCCGGGTGGAGAATATTTTGGAGCTTTGTTCGTTGCAGTGGAATTCGTGTCAATGTGGAGATTGTTAAAATTTGGTTTGACCCGAATTTCTTGTTGAAATAATTGAAGAATTCTAATTGAAGTGCACATAAAGAAGAACTTAGTTTGAAATGCTATTAGAGTCTTATATCAAGGTAAAGTTATATTTTGGAAGTTTATTGGGAGTTGAAAATTTGTATTAGATTTGAAGAAGAGTTCGAGATGAAAAAAACAACTTGGAAAGAAAAAAAATTGGCAGAACACCAGGCGCCGGCACCCCTGTTTGAGATTCTGTCCCGGGCGCTCACGTCTATTTTGGAATTTTTACATTTTCTCTCATTTTTCGTTTTGAACTCGATTTTTTTAGCATTCTACTTCATCAACAACTTTATTATGAGAATTTGGGTGTCCCCTTCATATTTCCTATAAATATTAGGCTATTTTATACAATTCTATTCTGTGAGAAAAGTGATTACTAATTTTTATGATCATTATAATATTTCTTCATCTTCATTATTTGTGTTGCAATAAAATCTCATGATTTATCTACCATATTTTCCTGTTTTCTTTTATTTTCTTGCCGTGATCAAATACTTCATAATTGTGTCATATAATTTCAACGTGTCAATCTGATGGTTGGTTTCATATCAAGTGGTATCGAGCAAAGCGTGATCCTTGAATTCTCAACAATTGGTGTCAGAGATTTTGGGCATAATTAACACAACATGATAATTTGATTTTTGGCAAAATATTCAATCAAGGGAAGGAACTTCTCATTGTCGTTGACGTAGAGTGGATTCTAAAGAAAAGATAGAAGCTGTGGAATGTAATCAACTAACCTTTTTTTTTTTTTAACTAATGAACATGTGTTTGTCCTGCCAAATTAATCCTATTGTAACATAAGCCGACAGCCAAAAATCATAAGTCTACTGTTGATTAATTACAAATTTACAAGTTGTGTCATTACTTTTGATTAAGTGGTTGATTTAAAGTTCATCCAATCGTTTATGATCGAATCAATCAACTAATCATTCTCCGGCAAATTTTAAATTTAGTTACGTGTTTAAATTGACTTAATCAATGAACCTTCGCAATAATGACTTTTGGCCTATTTTACTTTACTCCGTGACAAAAGAGTAAATCCTTTTTCTTATAATATTTAATATGATCCAATATTATATGCATAGTTGATTGTTAAAAGAGTAATATTATTCATCTGGACTTCAGATAATTTTCGATTTACGTCGCAATGAAGTTACTGCCTCATTATTCAAAGTCTAAAAATCTACTCAAACTTTATTAGATAGTGTGATACAGATCGTATTGTCACATGCAACAAAAATTATTTAAACTCTAGATGAATAATATGGGAAAAATTCATAAATAAGGTGTATTCTTTACACCAATTCAAAAATAAGGTTTATAGTTTGAAACTTCAAAAATCAGGTTTTTTTTTTTTTTTTTTTTTTAAATTCTAATATAATATAATATAATAAACCCACCCCACATGCACCACCCCCCTACTCCGGTGACTATTCCGACGACAATTCCGACCACCACTTTTCTCCGGCTCCGATTCCGGCGACTGCTCCGATTCCGGCGACCATTCCGACGAGGTCACAGATTTTTAAAGAGTCACGTATTATTATAGTCACCGGTCACATTTTGGTCACAGATTTACAATTTAGTTAGTCACATATTATTTTTCAGTCACGGATAATAATTCTTATAGGTCACATATTATTTTACGGTCACAGTTCAAAAATTTTGTAGGTCACAATTATTTCTTTGGTCACATATTTCAAATTTAGTTGGTCACATATCAAAATTTATAGGTCACACGGTCACATATTTCAAAAACTGTTTGGTCACAGATTATTTTTGAGTCACATATTACTAAATTTTTAGGTCACAGTTAAGTAATCAGTCACAGATTACCAAATATTTGGTCACATACCCTCAAATACTTGGTTACATAACCAAGTAATTGGTCACATACACCAAATAGAGGTCACACATCACATCACACCACACCATACCAACACCGCTTGTCACAGATTAAATATTTGGTCACAGATAACCAAATATTTGGTCACACACCACCAACAATAACCACCAACGTGGCCGCCCCCGCCACAAAATCGCCACCACCACCATAGATCCACCAACAATAACAACCAACGCACATCACACCACCAACAATAACCACCAACGTGGCCGCCCCCGCCACAAAATCGACACCACCACCATAGATCCACCAACAATAACATCACTGAATAGCCAAAAAAAAAAAAAAAAACAAAAGAAAAAAAAAAAAATGCAGCAGCGAAATCCCTGCTGCACCGGCAGCCCCTTTTCCGGCAGCGAAATCGCTGCTGTGCCGAGGAGGGAGGGAGGGAGGGGAGGGGAGGAGAGAGGGAGGCGGAGGCGGAGGCGCGGCGGCGGTGAGGAAGAGGGCGGCAAGAGAAATGGAGAGAGAGAGAGAAAATATGGATTGAAAATGAATTAGGGTTTGAAAAATTAGTATTATAATATTATTTAAATATTTAATTTATACCTGATTTTTTATTAGATAAATATTGGACCTGAATTTTGAATTTGAAAGTTAAAACATCTGCTTTTTTGTAATTTCCTCTAATATTATTCTTGTCAAAGACGGTAAAAGTGCATGCTAGATTTGAATATAAAGGACTCGATTCAAAATAGTACAACTTTTTATTAGAAAAAATAGTATGGCCTAGAAAAAACTATTTAAACATAAAATATGTTGCTTTATTTGATACGATATGCATCTCGAATAGGGCGAATGGTGGTATATTGCATGGCAAGTTGGCAAAAAATTACATTCATACCACAAATTTTATTAGTTACGTCATATTTTAATTGTAACTAAAGTTATCGACCTTTGATCACATTAGTGTAATTATATTCATACCACAAATTTTATAAGTTACATAATATTTTAATTGTAATTAATGTTATCAATATTTGCTCATTATAACACTTATATTCATAATTTTTTTTACATATTTTTATTTTCAACCATTCATTAATTAATAGATCTCGTATTTAATAATTATTTTCATCCAAAAAGTCCATTAGTTAACACAAAATGACTTAATTACCCATCATTATTTAAAGAAATAAGTAAATTCAAAAGCGAGACAAAGTATTGTTATTTCGTTTTTCCTCATTCATAGCATGCCAACATAATATTTTGACGGAAACTCATCATCAAGGACAAGATGTATTAATTAATGAAATATTGAAGATAAGAATTCAACAAAAAAATTAGTTAGTGATGTAATTGTTATAATGAGCAAGAGTTAAGAATCTAAGCACAACTAAAATGTGGTGCAACAAATAAAAAAGTTGTGTGAATATAATTATTCCAAAAATTATTATGAAACAAAGAGGAGAATAATGAAAATAAAAGACAAATAATTCACAAAATAATTAATTATATGGAAGATATAATAAACTCAAAGAAATATATAATGAAATGATTAAGGAAATAAGGGAAAAAAAACTATTTATAAGTGAATCATAATCCTTACCATACAACTGAAAATTAACTCTGACCATATTATTAAAACAATAAATTTAGAAGTATGACTCTAGTCATTGGACACGTATTGTGTTGAATATTGTTAGACAAGTTTCACGAAACAGAATATCAGATTTACTAATTCAGTACCAGATATGCATAATAGATACCGTATTAGTGAATTTTACTTAAGGCGTGGGCACGCCCTACTGAATTGAAATTCTGTCGATTTTACTTAAGGCATGTGCACGCCTTATTGAATTGAAATTCTGCCATAAGTGGAAGACTTACACCGTATTTGCTGTTAACATGATATGCACTAGCAGATTCAACAACTATGAATACAATAAATTCAATTATACATATCAGATTTAATATTCTAACAGATTCAATAATGTGTCAACTTGTAGTAAAGTATAACAAGTAATAAAATTGTAAGTAGATATGTAAAACAAAAATTTGCATAAACGAGTGATAAAACAAACACTTGCATAAGTTAAATAAAAGGAAAAATTTTAACTCGAGGCCTGTGTTACACACAGTTTCCTTAAAACAGATTCGCTCCCTCACCGTCTGTGCTTGAGGTTTAAACTGAGCGTCCGTTTCCCAAGATACAACGGTAGAACTAGTAGTTTCGGAGCACCACAGATACTACTCTAGCGAACCGAGTTAGTGCCCAACTATATTACAACTGGACAAAAAACGAAATTGTACGCAGATGAATTGAACTAGAACTTTATGCAGATAGAAATTTTGTATGCAAATTTTTTCGGTGTGTTGAGAAAAGTGGAAAACGAGTTACTTATAGGCTCATAAAATTGGTAACTTGCCATTAACTAATGACAATTACAAGAGGAGTTTTAGGAGTTTCAATTGTTTCAGAAAATGAAAAGTCAGTTGAAAAATAAAATAAAATGTGGCAAAATGTAGACTCTTATAAGGGGTCAATTTTTTGTCAATCTGGTCTGACATTTGTGTACGCAGGTCGCGCCTGCACACAAGTTCAAAGTTCGAAGCCTCTTTCGATTCGTGATTTGCACCCCTTCATGCGTGCACATGAAGAGAGCCTTTCTGCTACATATTATTACATCATTCTAAATTGTAATCCTTTAAAAGTGGTTTTAGTTTTTATCCACTTCTTATGTGGGACAAACTTATTTGGTTTTTAGTTTTCCCACTAACATAAACTCCTTTCACATGACATACTTTGAGCTTCAATTTCTCATTCACCCGAGCATCATTTTTGACAAGTAATTATATGATTTCGATGTAGTCACGGAGGATAACACAAATCAACTTTCATCTTCCAAAATAGCCAAATGGGTTCCTCTCAAAATTCGTGTCAAAGTCAGCCACAACTCAATTTTTCCAACAATCCCCCACATGAATGAAAATTGGAGTGACACATAAATGTGACACATGACGACATAGTGATATAGTTCAATAGTTGAAACCTGCATAGGATAGGTAGGTGTTACCCTTTGAACCTTTGCGTCTTTGAACTGTTCTGCCGTTTATGTAAACGATGATAAACTCCACACATGATTCTTCCTAACACATTTTAGTTCTCATTATTATGTTCGTTTTGGCCATGAACATATGTCTGTTCTGTGAGAGTTCACAAAAATTGCGCCCCACACAATTCCCCTAAAAGTGACCCAACTTCTCTCTCACATAGGTGAATTCTTATTACAAGTAACTCGCATTACTTGACTCGAATTTTGACACATAAGAATCATTAAAAACATATTGCTTATTCTTCATCTTTACGGGCATCACTGTTACATCATAGGAATGGACATGAGGTAATGTCCCTCACAATGATTCTATCAAGTCTTTATAATTAGGTTGTCCCTTTTAACCTAGATTTTGGGATCTCCAGTCAACTAGGTTGGGTTTTCCTTTGTATAAACTTATCAATTCAAAGGGTTTAAATCTCATTCCTCTCGATGATTTTTCAACTAACTCTCTATTTAACCTTTAGTTAGTAGATCCGTAATGTTATTATTTGACTTTATATAGTCAATAGTGATAACTCCAGTTGAGAGTAGTTGTCTTATGGTATTTTATCTACGAAATATGTCTAGACTTACCATTGTACATGTTACTTTGTGCCCTTCCAATTGCTGATTGACTATCACAATATATGCAAATTGTTGGTACATGTTTTGATCATCTTGGAATATCTTCTAATAAGTTGTACAACCACTCAACTTCTTCACCACTTTTATTTAGAGTTATAAACTCAGATTCCATAGTGGATCTGGCTATCATTGTTTGTTTAGAGGATTTTCAGGATATAGTTGCACCTGCCAATGTGAACACAAATTCACTCGTAGACTTTGAGTCTTTTTATCAGATATCCAATTAGCATTACTATATCCTTCAATGACCGCTGGATATTTTGTATAGTACAGTCCAAAATTACCAGTATATCTCAAGTACCTTAGTACTCTTACTACTCATTTCTTGTGATCAACTCCTAAATTGCTCGTATATCTACTCAGTTTACTCACTGTGTAGGCTATGTCTAGTCTTGTACAACTCATCAAGTACATTAGACTTTCAATAATTCCCGAGTATTCTACTTGAGATACACTTTTACCTTTCCTTTTTGATAGATGTTGATTTATATCTATCGGCGTTCTAGCCAATCAGCATCATTATTACTGAACTTTTCTAGAATTTCATCCACATAATATGACTGGCTTAGATCAAGCCCATCTAATGTTCTTGAAATTTTGATTCCAAGTATAACATCAACTAAACCCATATCCTTCATGTCAAATCTGAAATTTAACATATCTTTAGTAGATTTAATCACTTTATTGTCACTACCAACAATAAACATGTCGTCAACGTAAAGACATAAAATGACATAACCATTTACAGTATCTTTAACGTAAACACATTTCTCACACTCGTTGATTTTAAAACCATTTTTCATCATGACACTGTCAAATTTTTCGTGTTATTATTTTGGTGCTTATTTCAGACCATATAATGATTTCACCAATTTACGGACTTTCTTTTCTCTGCCCATAAGTTGAAAACCCCTCGAGTTGTTCCATACAGATTTCTTCATCTAAATGTCCATTCAAGAAGGCAGTCTTAACATCAATTTGATGTACTTCAAGATTTCGCAGAGCAACAATCGCAAGTATCATCCTAATAGATGTTATTCTCGTTATTGGAGAATATGTATAAAAATAATCAAGGCTTTCTCGTTATCTGTAACTTTTTATTACTAATCTAGCCTTATACTTTTCAATAGATCCATCTACTTCCATTTTTCGTTTGAAAATCCATCTGTAGCTTAGTGGTTTACTTCTTGGAGGAAGATTTACTAGCTCTCATGTATGATTTTGCAAAATGGAATTTATTTCACTTTTAATGGCCTCTTTCCATTGAGATCCTTTTGGGGAGTTCACAGCTTCTTGATAGATTTGAGGTTCACTTTCTAGTATATAGGTTAGAAAATCTAAACCGTAAGATTTTTTCTGTCATTTCCCTCTTGCTACGTCTTGATTCAATCTCAACCCATCTTCTTGTTCTTGGTCTAGACTATTTTCAATTATAGTCTCATATGTCCGTTTAGAAGTACTTCCCTCTTCTTTGAACATGTATTTCTGTATGGAAATACATGTTCAAAGAACGAAGAATTTATTGATTCCATTATCGTGTTTTTGTGTATATCTGAAATTTTAGATTCATACACAAGAAACTCATAAGCACTACTGTTTTGTGCATATCCAATGAAGATACAATTTACAGTTTTCGGGCTTATCTTCACCTTCTTTGGTGTTGGGACTGCCACTTTAGCAAGACATCCCAACACTCGTGAGTATTTATAAGAAAACTTTCTTCCTTTCGATAACTCATAAGGGTTTTTTCCAATTTCTTTTGGGGCACCTTATTTAAAAGGTAATTTGCTTACAAAACAGCGTCCCTCCACATATTCTGAGGTAACCCAAAACTTATTAGTATTACATTCATAATTTCTTTTAAGGTGCGATTTTTCCTTTCAACAACACCATTTTATTGCGGCGAATAAGGTGCAGTGGTTTCATGTATGATTCTGTGTTATGCACAGAATTCAGCAAACGGTGCTTCATACTCACCACTTCTATCACTTCTCAATACCTTAATTTTCTTATTAAGTTGGTTTTCAACTTCATTCTTATAGAAAATAAATTTCTGTATCTCTTCATCCTTACTTTTTAGCAAATACACATAACAGTATTTTGTGTTATCATCGACAAAAGTAATGAAGTACTAGTGGCCACCTCTTGTTTGTACAAATTTTAAATCACATATGTCACTGTGAATTAAATCAAGTGGTTCTACATTCCGTCCGATTGATTTAAATGATGACCTTGTCAATTTTGTCTCAATACAAGTTTCGCACTTGTGTTTGGAATCAATATAGAACATGAGTATGCAATTCAAGTTAACTAATCTAAGTAAAGTATCGTAGTTAACATGTCCTAGTCTACAATGTCACACATTGGAAGACTCAAGCAAGTAAGTAGAAGAGTTTACTTTATTCATTTTTGGTTTAACAACCATTACATTCAGTCTAAACATACCATCGGAAATATAGTCTTTTCCAACAAACATTTCACTTTTTGACAAGATGACTTTGTCTTACTTAAATGCATACAGAAAACCATGCTTATTTAAAAGCGATCCGGACACAAGGTTTTTACGAATTTTCGACACATATAACACATTGTTAGGAGCCAACTCTTTTCCCGAAATCATCATTAGTACCACACTTTCTTGACCCTTGATTTTAGAAGTTGCTGAATCTCCCAAGAACTTCTCTCAATTCTCAATTGCTTCGAAAACAACAAACAGCTCTTTATTAGAGCATACATGCCTCATATCTCCGGTGTCAATCCACCACTCTTTTGGGTTTGAACCCACCATATTCACTTCAGAAATGACGGCTGCGAGATTCATCTCCACCACATCATATGCCATGTAGTTAACCACATTTGCTTATTTCTTCTTCTTTGGCAATCTGCATTCCGGAGACTTGTGATCCACTTTGTCACAATTGAAGCATTTTCCTTGAAACTTCATTTTAGAAATTCCACATTTAGGTCCTAATTTGGTCCCTTTACCACTGGATGACCCAACCTTATTTTTGTAGGTCTTACTGCTTTGATCATGCTCTACAACGTTCGTTTTAGCAACACTAGGATTGAACCACTTCTTCTCGGAACTCTTGTTGTCTTCTTCAATTCGAAGTCTAACAATTCGTTCTTCAACATTCATTTCCTTTCGTTTGTGTTTGAAATAATTTTTGAAATCTTTTCATACGGGGGCCAATTTTTCAATAATTGCAGTCATTTGGAATGTTTCACTCAACATCATCTATTCGGCATGAATTTCGTAAAGAATTACTTAGAGTTCTTGCACTTAACTGATTACAGTTTTGGAGTCCACTATCTTATAATCTAAGAATCTGCCGATAATGAACTTTTTAGCCCCGACATCCTCAGTTTTATATTTTCGGTTCAAAAACTCTCACAACTCTTTAGCAGTTTTCATAGTACTATATATGTTGTATAGCATGTCTACTAAGCTATTCATAATGTAGTTTTGGCCTAGAAAATCCGAATAGTTCCAAGCATCAAGTGCACTGATCGCTTGAACGTATCCCTCGCCCTCATTGAGTTTTGGAGCCGTTTCAGTCAAGAATCTCGCAAGATTCAAAGTGGTCAGATAAAATAGCATTTTTTGCCGCCATCTCTTGAAATTCAAGTTATTGAATTTCTCCGATTTTTCACCATAATTAACCGGAATAGTAACGGCATGACCAGTTGTTTGACTCACAACATGACTTGGCAATCTAGCCACAGTCTGAGTCATAACAGAACTTGGCCCTTAAGCCACAACAGAGCCATAACTTGATTTCCAGTAGCCACAACTTGGGTTACATCTATGTTGGTTTGTTCGATTGCCATTTCTGAAAATGAAACAAATATATTAGTTTCCAATAAATCAAATGAAAACTTTTCTTTAAAATAAGAATTTGTTTTAAGTTTATTGCATATTGTTAGACAAGTTTCACGAAACTGAATATCGGATTTACTAATTCAGTACCGGATATGCAGAATAAATACCGTATTACTGAATTTTACTTAAGGCGTGGGCACACCCTACTGAATTGAAATTCTGTTGATTTTACTTAAGGCGTGAGTACGCCTTACTGAATTGAAATCCTGCCATAAGTGAAAGACTCACACCGTATTTGCCGTTAACATGATATGCACTAGCAGATTCAACAATTATGAATACAATAGATTAAATTATACATACCAGATTTAATATTCTAACAGATTCTATAATGTGTCAACTTGTAGTGAAGTATAACAAGTAATAAAATTGTAAGTAGAGATGCAAAATAAAAATTTGCATAAATCAGTGATAAAATAAACACTTGCAGAAGTTAAATAAAAAGGAAATTTTTCCTTAAAACAGATTCGCTCCCTCATCGTCTGTGCTTGAAGTTTAAATTGAGTGTCCGTTTCTCAGGGTACAACGGTAGAACCAGTAATTTTCGAGTACCACATATACTACTCTAGCGAACCGACTCAGTGCCTGAACTATATTACAATTGGACAAAAAACGAAATTGTACGCAGATGAACTGAAAGAGAACTTTATGCAGACAAAAATTTTGTATGCAGATGTTTTTTGGTATGTTGAGAAAAGTGGAAAACAAGTTACTCATAGGCTCATAAAATTGGTAACTTGTCCATTAACTAATAGCAATTACAAGAGGAGTTTTAGGAGTTTCAACTGTTTCAGAAAATGAAAAGTCAGTTGAAAAATAAAATAAAATGTAGCAAAACGTAGGCTCTTCTAAGAGGTCAATTTTTTGTCAATCCGATTCGACATTTGTATACGCAGATCGCGCCCGCACATAAGTTCAAGGTCCGAAACCTCTTTCGGTCCGTGATTTGCACCCCCCTGCGAGCACACGTGGAGAGAACTTCTATGCTACACGTGATTATATCATTCTAAAGTGTAATCCTTTATAAAATAGTTTTAGTTTTCATCCGCTTCTTATGTGGAACAAACTTATTTGGTTTTTAGTTTTCCCACTAACATAACTCCTTTCACAAGTAAGTATATGATTTCGATGTATTCACAGAGGAGAATACAAATCAACTTTCATCTTTCAAAATAGCCAAACGGGTCCCGCTCAAAATTCGTGCCAAAGTCAGCCACAACTCAATTTTTCCAACATATTGTTCAATGTATTTATATTAATGTTACTTGTACATAATTATTTATAGATTAATGATACGACATTATATTAAAATATAAATGATTTCCTTTTCTTTTCTCCTTTCTTTACTCTCTCTCTTTTCAAAACTTTTTTTTTTCTCTTTCTTTGTACGTTAATCTATAAATAATTATTTAAAAGTAACAATTTATAATAATGCATTAGAACCTTATTCTAGGAATAAAGCTTTGCTGTGAATTGGTCATCTGACAAAGTTGTGCAGGAGTTGTGTCCTCAATGTGTCATTGCAACCTAGCCACCCCCCCCCCCCCCCCTCCCCCCGCAAAAGCCAATTGTCAAACACCTACCTTCATTATCTTCAAAAAAGTATGGTTGTGATCATGTCATGGATTTAAATATAATTACATTAAATATATATTTTATATTTGTCTTATCAACTTTTTAATTTTATATTACTCTTACTCTTTTTCAAAAAATAAAATAAAAAATTATATCTTGTACGCGTTGACAAGATATTTCATGACTGTATATTTTTTGATTTTTCTTATTCCTCATTCATTGACATGTATATTGACGATTCTTACTAAAATTTCTTAGAGTATGATTCTACATGTGATATTCGGTGAATCAATTAATTACTTCTGTATTTTTTACACTTTATTTCTTTGGTAGATTGTATATATACTGTAATTTGAAGTAACAAATATATCGAAATTTTAATTTTTACACGTAAAATGTGAATTTACTTATATATGTACAATAATTTATATTGTTTGTTTGTCCTTAATTAATTATTTGCTAGTAAAATCAACTTTCATATGAATATGGCTTTCATCAAGATTCTCCATTAGAATAATCTTTGATAAAGACTTGATTAGAGCAATTATTATTAATAAATTCTACATTAATTAATTCATGAATGTGACATACATCTCTAATGACAGTGACACTGTATGCAGAACATGAGATTATTCCTTTTGTTATTTTGTGAAATATTCCTAATGATTATTATTAAAAGAATATAAAATCAGTTAGTGTAATTCCATCTACAATATGATTTATTAAAAATTGAGCCCCGTTTGTTTCTCATTTTTCATTCATAAAAATGAAAAATATGACTGTTATCCATCATATCAAAACATCAATTTTGAATTTCTATAGAGGAAATTACATGGTTCCGGGTCTTTAAAGATTGAAATTCAAAAATTAGGGACCAAATTTTATTATTCAAAAATCAGGTGCTATATAAACCCTAACCCTAATTTCTCTCTCTCTCTCTCTCTCTCTCTCTCTCTCTCTCTCTCTCTCGTTTCTTTCCCCTATCTCTTAAATCTACCGCCGTCGAACTCTCCCTAAATCTATTCTAACCTTAAATCGAGAATCCCCAAGGTGGTGGCGAGCGTGCAAGCGATGGTGGCGGTCACGAAGGAGGTGGTCGTGCAGGCATGGTTGAGTTGTCTTTGGGTTGGTGGTTTGCAGATGGCGATTGCAAGTGGTGGTCGTGCAGATGGCGATTGGTGCTGCGCAGCGCCCTATGGTGTGTGGGTTGGTGGTTTGCAGATGGCGATTGCAAGTGATGGTCGTCTAGATGGCGATTGGGGCTACGCAGCGCCCTACGGTGTGTGTATTGGTGGTTTGCAGATGGCGATTGCAAGGGTGGTCGTACAGATGGCGATTGGTGCTACACAACGCCCTATTGTGGTGGAATGCCCAAATCAAACAAACCCCAGATGAGTTGGGCAGTGGCGATTGGTGTCGTCGGCAGCAGCAGCATTTGGTGCTTGTGTTGTTTTCAGTTTGTAAATGGTTGTGTTGGTTTTGCGAAGCTGTCATTGTGAGGGGTGGTGGTGTTGGTGGTTGTTCAATGGTGGTGGTTGTGGCGGTATGTCTCTTTGTTGGTGCGATCTGGTGGCGGGGTTATCCGTGACCAAGTATTTGGTTATCTGTTACCTAAAAATTTTAACATATGTGACTGAAAAATAATTTTTGACCAACAAATTTGAATATATGCGACGAAATAAATTAACTGTGACTTGTAAATTTTTGAATTTGTGACCTCAAAAAAAATTATGACTTATAATTATGTATTTGTGACTAATAATTGTGTAAGTGTGACCTAATTAATAAATATTTTTAATTAATTATCAAATACCTGAATTTTGAATTTTCAAACTATAAATCTGATTTTTGAATTGGTGTAAACTATACACCTGATTTATGATTTTTCTCATTTCTATATCTTGTATGTGACCCAATAATGACTACAATAATGAGAATTAAACGGGTCCTGAATTTATTTTGCTATGTTCACAACCTAATCAAATCAAGCAATTCAAACTAATACACTGCTATGTTTATGATTAGACTTTTGAACAAACTAGTTCTAATTATAACAGTGTTTCTGATGAAGGCAAAATAATAATTCCATTTAATTTCGGGTTTGTCCGCTTTTGGTGAATTGCTAGTCTAATTAGATTGATCACAACACAGGGCCTTTGGCCTTGAAGCATGTCGGATTTTGGGCAGATTCCGTCGTTTAGGCCTTCAAATTTTTGTTTTGGCAATATCTTAATCAAATAAACTCGAATTTGATTTTCGTTTGTTGGGGGGATAATCTTGGTGATTAGGAGAATCAAGATCCGTCATTATCTCAATTTTTTCCATTTTTGAAAAAAATAATATTTTCTCATTATTATGTAATTTTTCCGAATTTTTTTAGATTTTTCGCTATTTAAACGTTGTAAACCCTTTGAGGCAACCCCGTTTTGAATGAAATAAAGTTTTTTTGAATTTCTATTCGTTTAAATTCTTTTGTATGAATTTTTGTCTTTCCTTTAATCTTCCCCTGCATCGTTAGAGACGAAATCGTTCATTCACCATGCCATCAAGGAGACGTCAAGAAACTTATGAAGGCCTAATAGAGGAGGTACATAGACATGATAAAATCACACAGCTGCGTCAACAAATGGAGTTACTGACACAACAAGTTGATGCACTTATGCCACAGCAATATGCGCCTGAAGGTCGCCGTGGGCAGGTTCCGATTGAGGAAGTCCAACACCATGATAGTAATATTCAGAGGCAAGTTGCAGAGTTAAACCAGCGTCTAGCGGTGCGCTATTTGGAGAATCGTGAGGTCTGTGATCTCGATTCTTATTCCGCTATTTTTGAAAATCCCTACCACCAACGTTATATATCTGAGGATGAAGAGCTTAATTATGAAGGTCTACCTGTATTTGACAATGAAGACATTGAAGAAGTGACAGAGGAGAAAGAGTTTGATTATGAATGTTAGACTATATTTAACACTGAAGATACTGAAGAAGCAACAGAGGAGGAAGGGTTTGATTACTACGGTCCGCCTGTATTTGACAGTGAAGGTGTAGAAGAAGCAGCGGAGAAGGATAAGTTTTTGGTTGGTGATGTGGGTCAGGCATTCGTGGTGAGACGGTGTTTTCTAACTTCCCTGAAAAAAACACTGACTGGTTGCGCACTAGGAAGGATATGGTATAGTGTATGTGTGGGTGGAAAAGTCAGTTGACAGTGTGCAAGAGGTCACTCGTAGCGTTCAGCCATTGCTAGAAGAGTTTCATGAGGACTTCTCCGAAGAGCTTCCAGATGGATTGCCGTCGAGCTTCCATTTAGTGGTGATAATTCTGATGATGATGATGAGATTTCTTCCCCGTCAAATTCGAGTGCGAATTTTTCTCAACCCAAGGAGAATGATGAAAGTAAAATAATAATTTCATTTAATTTCGAGTTTGTCCATTTTTTGTGAATTGCTAGTCTAATTAGATTGAAAATAGGCAAATGATCACAACTTTGGCCCTGAAGCACGTAGGATTTTGGGCAGATTCCGTCGTTTAGGCTTTCAATTAAGCATTTTTCCCGTTTATGATAATTTTTGTTTTGACAATATCTTAATCAAATAAATTTGAATTTGATTTTCGTTTGTTGGGGGATGATCCTGATGATTAGGAGAATTAAGATCAGTCATTATTTCAATTTTTTTCATTGTTAAAAAAAATAATATTTTCTCATTATTATGTAATTTTTCCGAATTTTCTTAGATTTTTTGCTATTTAAACGTTGTAAGCCCTTTGAGGTAACTCAATTTTGAATGAAATAAAGTTTTATTGATTTTCTTTTCGTTGAAATTCTTTTTGTGTGGATTTTTGTCTTTCCTATAATTTTCCCCTGTATCACTTTCATTGACCAATTAGAATTGCCTATAATTATTGAAGTGTCTAATGCTAGTTTGAATAATGATTCATACGCATGAATGATGATTTATGTCTATGCTTGTAAATTGTTTCCCTCGTGAGTTCTCAACACCACTTTTTATAAGAATATTAAGGACATGTTTTACGTAAAAAAATTTTAGAATAGACATTTTAAAAAATATATGTGTAAAAGTACATGAAAAAGTTATCGGCTCACGTACAAAATTATTTTATTGAGAAACCGTGTTGCTTAAAATGAGTTTTAAAAAAATTGCACCAAACATAAACTAGTGTACTCATAAGTTCTCCATACAAGGAGGTATATTCAATAACTCTCATAATGATGATTTATTATAATTTGTCTGCTGGTTGCTTCAATTGTAGTAGGGAGTATAGTCAAGAGATCTAATCTTCCGTCCACGATAAAAACTTCTCTACAATTGTAGTGCGGAATATAGTCAATAGATTTGATCTATTGTCCACAGTGGGTAGAATAAAAACTTCCCACTGTTGACGTTGTAAGAAAACATTATTTATGATTATCTGAAACGGTCATAAACTTTGAAAAATATACTTTCGGTTCTCTCCGCCACATCGACAATGGGAAGTTTTTAAAAAATACACTTATAATCAATCGGACGTGGTGAATTGTAATTGAATCAAAGTTAGCTATTATTTGCAAATCAAAATGCATTTTTTTGAAAAATCATGCTAAACAAACAAGTTCAATGATAGGGATTAAAAATAAGGAAATACGTTGAGTAACATCATGGATAGTTTAAAAAAATTAGTCACGCAACGTAGCACCTTTCTTTGCCCCTGCTTTCAATTCCTATTTGAGTAGTATTATTCTTTTTTGAATGCACTTTGATTGAAATTTATTGCAGTACATACGGTATGCACAAAATTCAGTAGTATAATATATATGGAGATTAATGTTTCTTAATGATACACAATAAATAAATGATTCTCCAAAAATTTACAAATTAATAATTTTGATGTATAGAGATTTTAAAAAGGAAAAGTAAATAAATATATTATTTGTGATCTAAAATTAATAAATTTACAAAAATATATATATATGTGTTGATTAGCCATGTCGGCAGAGCACGGCAGGTGCAAAGAAAACATCATGGGTGACGTGTGAACGAACGGTCAATCAGTGTTGTCAGCTTTCCTACGATGTTGATGTTTCCACGTCACATCATTTTCGTACGGTATTGGAGAGAGAAAAAAGGAGGACCACAGATTTGCGGCTTTGCAGTAGATTTTTTTTTTTTCATTTTTCTTTTCGTTTCCCGACAGGCTGTGGCACGTGATGTGACATGCCTTTGACAAATAAATTCAATTTTTGACAAAAATGGTAATGACTTGTTTGGTAGGGATTCTCATTTTGTTACAGTAAATTAATTTTCATTTTCAATAAAATAATATTTTTCATCATATTAATAATTTTTTTTTTCTTTTTCAACCATACATTTCTCATCATATCACTATTTAAAATCAATTCTTTCCCCAAGAAATGCCTATCAAACAAGTTATAATTATACTAGTTGCGGTATCTCAGGGGTGGCAACTGACGATGCTTCGCCCTGTCGAGTCGAGTCAAGGCTCGGTCTTTGAAGAGAAAATGGGCTCAACCCGTCCATTAGGCTCGGGAAAACATGGGCCCAGTCCAACTTTTAAATTTATTTTTTTAAAAAGAATTCACAAAAAAATGGCTATTTGTTTTTTGTAAGTGTTTGTTTGCAGTCTCAAAAGTAAGTTGAAAGTACTTATTGGAAGAGCAATATAAACTAATATATTTGAATTCGAAAGATGACTTTTAGGAGAATGATATTTGATTGAATAATGGAGGGTTGAAATTTAGGGTTGAGTTCTGTGGTCCTGAAAATTTTCTTTTATTGCAGTGGTCACAAGAAGAAGATGAGAGGTATGGACCTCAATTTGTTTGTCTCCACTGTTTTCTTTCATCAATCCGACAATAGATTGAAACCCCTAGTGCATCAGCTCAAGACTTGCTGAACACTTTATGACTTTATTGACACAATAAACATATTCGAGTGCCATTATGATGGACAATGTCGCAACGACAAGAAGTTAGGTTGAGAGATGTATATTTTTGAAAAAAAAAAAAGATATTAAGGGTCGGCACTAAATAATTCGGTCTATTTTTTTTTTTTTTTTTTTTTTTTTGAGAATTGTGCTAAATCAATTCTCATTAGAAATTGTGAAAATTAAATTATTGATTTAATAAGCCAAAAAAGAACCAGACCAAACCAAACCAGACCAGTTCTTCTTCGCTTTCGTTTGTTTCAAAAATAAGTTGTAAATTGTTGAGCATTACTTTGTTTGCATTCATGTTATATGTTTCAAGAGACAAAATTGTTGATTATTCATAATACATATCAAGTATGAAAATTATGATTTAGTTCAGATATTATTAGAAATAATTTTGAAAATCGAATCAAACATTCTGTAGTTCATGTGAAGAGAGTTGCCTATTTGAACAAACATGTATCATAGGTATATGTTATAGATGGAACTCTACGTACCTTGCGTTGCAATCTAGTGAAGATTATTATAATTTTATTTCTGCGTATTACATTGGTATGTGGTCCGTCACTTGATCTAGAAGAACATGATTGGTCTATTTTAGTTATTTTAAGAAATTTTTGAAAATGTTTTATGATGTGACTGATGCGTGTGCTCATGTATGCTATCCTCTCAGTCTGCACATTCTTTTCATTTTTATTATTGTCAATATTTTTAATGTATAAAACTAACTCCATTATTATTATACGTATCATGAAGGCCAAAATTTCGAAAATATATGGAGGGTTAAGGACGTCCATTACCATTCTCGTCCTAGCTGGGATTAGAAAACTCCTTATTTACTGCTTCAATTAATTATTTAGTTTTAAAAATTAAAATGGAAAATATAAAAAATACAAATTTCGAGGTAGGGATCATGTTCTTCGTCACTGTCCCGCTCATACCTGTCATGTTTACCCTTCCGGACGAAACATAGAATTTTCCATCCTTTGAAGGATTTGTCCGTTTTAATCTCTATAGCTTCAAGGATAGAGTCGATAGACCCTCATATTACATGATGGATGGCACAAAATACATCGTGTTCGTAACTTTAAGTAGATTGACTTATGGATATCCCCTTGCGCATAGAGATTTAGAGAGAACTTTATGTGATGTCTACCGTCGCTACACTGAAAGATGTGGTCGGAACTTTCAACTTCAAAGGTTGGTCCTTAGTGAGTTGTCACAAGATTATGACAATTTATGAAACCGTTTAAGTTCATGTAAAGGTAATTACTCACCTAATCATGTTTTTATCATTTTAATACTATGGATGTTGGTGCTTCAAACATTGTATAATCATTAAATGAAAAACAATATTCAATATTATCACTAATGATACATTATTTATTAACACTTTTGTTATTTATCATACCATCGGAGACTGCTTTTAATAGAGGTTACAAAATTTTATCGAGCAAAGTTGAACGAAGACATGATGGTTGGTAGAAGAAACCCTTATCAAAATGTTTGGGAAATGTTACAAGTAACTTACAATTTTTAGTCAAACTTTAAGTTTAATCATATATTCATAACTACTATTAACTTATTATTCACACATTTCGTAAAATTTATTACCTAATCTCCTTACCCAAACTCCCACAAAATTTACAACTTAATGGCTAAAGATATTCAACATCTGTTTTTGTAATTTCTAAACGACGTTTTGTGTTATATTTCTTTGTAAAAGCATCTCCAAGAACTTTTCTAGATGCAAGATGCTCTCTACTTCAGAGAATTAATATTTAAAAATAAGTTTCAAGAGACTCTATATTTTAATTTTTTATAATACGTGGTGAATTTGTCTCTCTAAAGTTGAAGAGTTAAACTCGTCATCTATTCTTGATTTACAGTTATTGCATTTAACAAACTACAAATTTCAATACTCAACTTCTTAAATTATTCAAATCACATTTAAATTGATTTGTAATTGATGTAAAAATATATATTAAAATGAAGAAAAATCAATAAAAGCTCTAGGAATGTAAACGAGTCGGCCAAACCGACTCGCGAGCAAATAATTGTAGCTCGTGTGTGGCCCAAACAAAAAACGAGTAGGGCTTTTTTGGCACGAGTCGAGCCAAGCCAAATCTCGGTTGAAAAATCGAGGCTTGGCTCTTTACCGAACTTAATTGAGCCAGTCGATTTTTATTTTTTTGGTAAATTAAATTTTAAAAAATTGGTGATAGCTGCAGGTAGCTTTCAAGTAGCTACAAGGCAGGCCAGCCACCTGCAACTGCTAGGCAGGCAGCCACTCTTGTCGATTCGGGCTTGGGCCAAATCCCAAAAACGAGGCTCGGTTCCCACGAGCCGGTTCAGACTTTTTACAGGTCGAGTTGCGGGCCGTCGAGCCAGATTAACATTCCTAAAATGCTCTAAGTACCATCAACTAACTTCATTAGACAAACTTTATTAGATGGATATGCATGGCTAATGTGTTTAGTTATAAACTGGATCGAAACATTAAATAAAACAATAAACAAATATTTTATGAAATTCTGCTTTCGAAAAATAAACAAATATTATGAAATTCATTTTCTTGACCCTGTCTGGCTTTGTTTAAACATACAAGTTTATAAATTTCATCTAGTATATATCCAAACCGTAGTCGAATATTATGTAAATTTTTACCATTTGAGCTCGTGGCATAATCGATTTAATTAGTAAAAAATGGTTCAAATCGACGTAAAAATATCTAAAAAATAGCTTGAACAAAGTAGTTTTAAAAGTGAAACCATATTTTGAATTACTACGTTCATTGTTTTGTCCCATTTTCTAAAATTTATCTCTCGAATTTATTTTTTAGTCACATATTTTCCCAATACAATAATTTTGCTCATGGAATTTTTCCTACTTTTAATCAAAGATTACAAAAAATCATTTTTTTTATAAATCTATTCTTGAAAAAATTTATACCAAACAGATGTTTAGTATTATTTGCGTCAAATTCTAAATCTTTTGTGAGGAGACTATATTCTAAGCCCACACCAAGCTGGGGGCCGAGATAAAATTCTGAAGCCCACATTAGTCAAAGAAGAACGTAAACTAGTTTTATAAAGTATCATGGTCCAAAGTAGAATTTCATTAGTGGGAATATTTCATAAATAAGAGATTAAGTTTCACCTATTTCAATTTAAGAAAATAAGTTTAAAATTTTAAATCTCAATTTTTAAATTTTTCTTTTTATAAATTAATTAATTAAACATATATTTTATTAATTAAATATATTAAGGTCACAATTCCATATAATTTAGTCACAAATTCCATATAATTAGTCACAAATCATAATTTTTATATGTTACAAATTATTTTACGGTCACAATTCAAAAAATTTATAGGTCACAATTAGTTCATAGGTCAAAAATAAAAAATTTATACATTAAACTTTATTCATCGACCACAAATCTATCAAATTAATAATCACATATTATTTATTGGTCACAAATCACAAATTTTATAAATCACAACTTATTTTATGGTAACAAAATATCAAATTAATTTATCACAAATTATATTTAGGTCACTGGTCACAATTTATCCTTTTTATTGGTCACATATTGTTTATTGGTCACAGATTAATCAATTTAATGGTCACAATCAACCAAATAATTTGTGACCACAACCAACACTTGTGACCACGACCGCACCACTCCTTCCAACAACATCATCGCCACCTTCACCGTTAGAACCACCATCATCTCCTCCGACAGCAACACCACCTCGACAAACCCACTGTCGCCACCATTGTCGCCGCCAACAAAACCACATCCACCACTATATCCAACAACCCACAACCTCACCAACACCTCCCACATCACCGCTCACATTACCGATGTCAACACCACCACCACAACGGTGGTTCCGACATCACTGCCGCAGTGAGTAGTGCAGCGGCACTGCACATCACTCTCAGAGCAACATCGCTACGACGACGTGGCAGGCACCATCGAAGGCATCATGATCCCAGCGTTGACGCTGCTTCAGTGGAATCAAAGCAACCAATCTGGAAGAGGAACTAGAAGCAGCGCTGCCTGGAGCGGAAGCAATAGACGGCAGAAAAGTGGTCGATCAAATGAGCACCAATCACCGATGAGAAGACAGATAGAAAAAAGAGAGTGTGAGAAGACATAGTGAGAAGATGGAGAGAGAAGAGAGTGAGAAGATGTGAAAAATTCTAGGGTTTGTTGGTTTGAAATGAAATTGATTAGGGTTTGTGATGAAAATTATATAATTAATATTTAATATTTAAAAATAAAATATTTGATTTTTGAAAAGTGAAACCTTATATCTGAAATTAGAAATTAAATTTTGAAAACTCTTTTTTTGTGTAATTTCTACTATTTCTTTTCCATTTCTTGTAGAAAAAGAGAATGACGCGTGAGTTCAAAAATATACTGTGATTATTATTTTTTAATTATGTTAAAATTCAAATAAGTGGATGTCATTCTCACATCAAGAATAAACTTCGTTAATTTGTCTATTCTTTACTTGGATTTGAGATTTTTTCATGCCATTATTGCCCTTGATGGTACAAAATTAAAATTAAAAGCATTTCATCTCTAATAGCACGATAAGTAAAAATGAAAATTTATTTGGTGATTTAAATTGTAATCGACCTTACAACAGTTATAATTAGTAATCTGTAAGCTGGTCTAGACAATTAGTAAAAAAAAAAAAATTAGAAGGAAAAAAAAACAAGATTTAAATCCTAAAATAACAGAAAAGGGGTAATTTTATTACACCACCTTATAATTACAAATATTTATAACTCATTTTTACTTATCTAGGTATAATCGTAGATTTGTGGCACTGTAAGGAATAATTAGCTAATTAATAAAAAATAATCCACGAGTAATAACAAATTTAAATTATTCAACTGTATACCAATATATGATTCTCGTCTGCCAGCCTCTTTGAAAATTGCAAGCTTGATTTTAAAAAATAAAAAATTTCAAGTTGGAGATAGATTTCTTTTTGGAAAAAAGAAAAATAAATAAATAAATAAATAAATAAATATATATATATATATATATATATATATATATATATATATATATATATATATATATATATATATATATATATATATATATATATATATATATATGATTTATTTCCATGCTAACATGCAATATAATTAGAGAAATTGACACAAATAACACTAAAATATAGTATAGTAATTTTAGCATTCCTCGGAAACTTATTTCCTCTCTTGAGAGGTATTGATAAAAGTTTTCTATGACGTTTTCTACCTAAATACTTCGTAAAATGAATTTTTCATTTGGGTGATGAACAAATACAAGCTTTTTCTCTCGTTCTCGACCTAAATCGAGCATAAAGTAATTATAAATTGTCCCTTTTACTTCAATACCTCAGTCGGAAACAAAAAATCACCAACCGTCCAAAGGAATCGAAATCGTTGGTTTTAATCCACATGGACTCATTGACATTTTGATCGTAAATAAAACAAAACCGTTTAGAAACATTTCGATTTCGATTTCGATTTCGATAGTCAAGAAATGATTTTAAAGTCAAACGGACCGTTTACACGGTTAACAAAATTGTATGCACAACACAATAGAAGACACTATCAGTCTATCATAACCATTATTTGAATTTTTTTTTTTTTTACATACTTATTTTTAACCACACATTCACGCAATAAAATATTCTGCACGTACACCTAAACTTTTTTCTTACTTTTTAACCACATATTCTCATAAAAATGACTATTCAAAACATTGTTTTGGCCAAATAAAAACCATCAAACAGGGCCTGAATTTGAAACATAAGAATAATGGACTTGAACTTTGTGTTGCAAATTGAAATTCTAAAATGAAGATGACTCAAGATCTAGCAGTGAAGTAGTTATCACTGCAGTAACATTCTCCACCAAAATTAGGGTTAGGCCGATCTCAATAGAATAGAACCGCACTGATCAGATTCAATAAAAATCTTATAAATTGTTCCAAAAGTGATTGTGGAACCAATCCCATTCTATAATTAAAGTTTCTCACAAACTACTGCATAATCAGAAAATAATTCTTAATGATCAAATAATTCAGTTTATGGAATGTGTAATAGAATAACTTCGGTTCATTGGCTGTATGATAGAGTTATCACCAGAATGCAAAAATGAAATATATCAGTATAAATTATTTAGTCTGAAACAGTTCACAAATATGTAGTTTATTTATTTATTTTTCAATTATCTCTGTTAAGGGAAGTAAAGAATAAATGCTATCTTAACATATATTAATCACAACTTTTTATGATCGATGTGAAGCATTAATGGACCAACTGGAGGAGATTCACAAGTTTCGAAAGTTAAATCCAACCTTTGAAAAATTCATGGACTTAACTGTAAACTTTTGGAACTTAAATCTGATCAATTACGGATGATTGTGGGGGATGAAGATCAAATTGTAAAGATTTAAAGACGAAGAATGTATGGTACAAACAAAAGGGGACTCAAGCTTAACAAAAAGAGAAGTTCAGGGACTAAATTGAATAGGAATAAAAAATACAGAACTTACAATCACAAGGCCAACAATTTTGTTACAATCACCTGTGCCAGGTCATCGCTAGTGACTACCTCATGCCATCGTAAGGCGCACCCCTCCAAAAACATTTTTTGTTTCCATTTGAATTCGACGCCTTCTTGAAAAGTAATTAGATCGTGAGTTTTGACCTAATTTTGGGACTATAAATACGTATCTTAATCTATATTTTAATGGGGGTTCTTGGGGATAGAAAATGCATATATTTTTTAAGTTTTGAATTCGATAAATAAAGCACATTTTATACCTAAATTTATACATTTTTGCTTGAGTTGAAGAAGAAGATGTTCAAGAAGATTGATCAAGAATCATAGAAGGAATTCAAGTTTTAAGATTCTTTTCCATCTTTCTTCTCAATCTTTAATTCTGAATGATTTTGCATTAACCCAATTTGTATTTTTGTAATCATATGATATTCAGCTAATTGTATAGATGAAATGATAATGTTGAATCCTATATTTTGATTTTTGACATTAATTTTCGAATTTCTTCGTAAACATTTGTTTGGTTTGAATGATTATGAATTTTAGGATCTTGATGCTTTGCAATTACCTGGCCAATATGGTGTGCGATTTCTATTGTCATTTAGGAGAAGAAACATGAAATATAGCACGTGATACCATTGTAAAGTTTGATAGGGGATGGGGATATATCGTCATACTTCATACGATCTCTTTAAATGTTTTTATAATTTATCGCATTTTCATGTGTTGGCATTTTACATTAAAAAAAATAATAGGGTTATATGTCACGATAGGTTTAATTCTACTTGGAAAATATTATTATTATTATAAAAAATAGGAACATTGATTTTAAAACCCGAATAAGTGTTAAATTTTGTGATTGATATTAAAATGGAAGAATATATATATGGGGATTCAAATTCCTAGTGCTTACCATTACTTTAGACTAGTTAGTTAATTAGATTAACTATAAATTTATGTTTTTTAATATAATCATCCAAACTCTATAATTGTGTTACTTGATTAAAGTTAGTTCAATTAGATAATTAATTGAATATTTAGTCCTCGTGAAATCAATATTTGAATTCACGTCCACTTTATTATTTGTTTACGATACCATCCACTTGCTGAATTTTAGCGTGACAAGTTTTTGAACAAGTAACTTTTAGAAAGGAAAAAGATAAAAAGTAACATATTCAAATGATTCGTAATAAAATTTACTTAAAAATAAGTATTCAGCTTAGCCAAACATGCTCTAAGGAGGTCAACCTGCGAATCGACAAATCATGATATGCTTTATATTGCACTTCTTGTAGGCAGCATCTCCAAAATGGGCATTTTTCAACCATTAGCTTTGTGTATTTCCATGTTTTTTATTCTTTTCAAAATTAATTGAAATTAGAAATGAAACGAGTGTACCTTTCTTGACAGACATTGGTTAATGAGTGGTACAAATCAAGGTCTTAATCAATTGAGTCAAACAAACGAAAATTTCACTGTAGGGTTTAGAATCAAAACGTAATCAAAGTACACAATAATAATGTGTATTTTCCAAGTAATTTATCAAATAGGTTGAGAGATGACAAGATAGTGCTAGTCATCAGCGGCTCCACTTTTCAAATCATGGACTGTATAAATTGGAGCCGCTTTTTTGAATAAAAGATTATAGAAATTATTATAGTACACTACTAACAACATTTATTCGACACGTCGAGTTTACATTAAAATTACAAGTGTAGACTCTGTAGAGTGGGTCATGAAATAGCACAGTCACCTTTTAACGTTTCATGTTGAGTTTTGCACAACTAAATTTTTACAATTCGAGTACCGTCTCACGTAAAAAAATTAGTAGCCACCATTGCTTATTAGTCCATGTCGAGACTTGTAGTATCTATATATGCTAACAAATATTTGCTTTTTTAAATAAAATATTAAAACACTCAAACATTGGGACTGTCATTGGTGACAAATGAGCTAGTTACCACGGGACCTACAGATTTGAAAGTTGTACTATTGTCTTCTAAGTGAATTCTCTATCTTGATCGAACTCTTGAAAGGCTTGCTTTATATATTTTGGGCTAACCATTCAATTTTCCTAGTGAGTAGGGTGTTGGGAATTTACTTAACATATACATCGAAATTTAAATAATACTTCAATTTCCAATAAAGATCTGCTTTGCGTTTAGAAAGAAACCATGATAAAAATTATACATTTAATTAATTATGCGATGAATAATTCTAATCTGCAATTCACAACTGTCCAATTGTCCAATTTTTAATAGAAATTCACACAGAGAACAAGAATGAGAGAATTATGATTTCTCTTTTCTTGTGTTAGTAAAATAATGAATTGTCTTGTTATGAATTTACAAACTCTAACAGCTTATTAATAGAAGTTCAAGTGAGATTGACCAAACACTTGAACTTAACTCGATTTAATATCTAACTAATCTAATTAATTAAACTTAGCCCATTAATTAATTTAAATAAGTTTATTTGGCCAATTAACAAATCAATCAATCAATTAATTAATTAATTAATGACACCATTCTTCTATTTCTATTTTTATGTGTGACCCATTAGGATTCCGGTCTCACTATTAAGTCAATATAAGTTGCAAGCTCTTTTCTAGTTATGAGTACACATTAGTCAAGGGTTTCGTTATTAACTTAATTGAATGAAAGATCATAATATCTTACTATGTAAGTGACGAATCATTTATTGATCATTTATAATTCATGACATACCTGAACGATGTTGTATTAGTGAGTCTTGGCAGAGCAATATCTAATATCACTAAGGTATAATTGTCCTCATATAAGGTACTATGATGACCTCAAGTTGAAGGACAAAATTCACCAACGAACGTTAGAGATTAACCATTGATACTCAGATAATTATCTATGTAGAGTCTTTATAGCTAGTCTTCAATATTTTATTCTTATAACAGACATTCACGTGTTCATAAGTAAGAAATAACACACGTAATAGTCTATCCATAATAACAATATCTGTATCTCGTTATTACTTACGATCATGGATGATTTAAGATTCAGTTATATGTAATATCTTACAATTACAATTTCTTATGATTGACAAATTACTAAAATTTGAATCTACTTACTCTATTATTTAATTTAATAGAATATTAATTCAATTAAATAATAAATTTACACATAAATAAAATGTATCAATTATATATTAAAAATGTTTATGTTCAAAATCAATTGAGCTTATGGCATAACACTTACATAGGGGAGGGAGGGTGCATGATGCAATATTTATGTCTATTTTTTTTCTTCTTTTATTTTTTAATTTCACAATTCCATTTATTTCTTTTTGAAATTACGGGTGGGTTGACTATTTATTTTCAAATTAAGGTCCTAATCGAAGTAGACAATATTGAGTTTATTTACCATTTACCTAAGTAGATTATCAAACAAGTTGCAAGCTTACATGATAGTGCAAGTCAGCAGAAGCTCCACTTTGAAATTTATATGAGTAGGTTATACACTACGAATAATATTCATTGAGAGAGTTTGTATTAAAATGGGTCATGTGATCGGATCGATGGTCTATGTTCGAACGATAAATATTTTGACATAATTGAATAGTCTTATTTATGCTTTGTACAATATTTTTTTTTTTTACAGACAATCAGGGCTCACTTGACTAGCTTGGGCGGAGTCGTGACCATCCCCCAAGAGCTCTGACGACCCAATTGCAAAGGAAGGGAGGGGTGCACACTAAAATTAAGATTTCTATTAAAAATCTACTAAATACAAATTTACAGGTTAGAAACGAATCTTTATTAGATTAAGTAATGGAATTTGTTGCTTTCTTGAGAGACATTGTTTAATGAATGGATCAAATCAAGGTCCTAATCAACATGTTCAAACAAAGAATATAACACGTAAGGATTGTAAATCATGTAATCAAAGTAAACAATAATATTGTATATTTACTAAGTAATTTATCAAACAAATTGCAAGGTGACAAGATAGTGCAAGTCAGCAGCGGTTCCACTTTCTAGATCATGGATTATATGCGTTGGTTACACTATGAATAACATTTATCGTGAGGGTTTTGTGTTAAAATTGTGGGGCATAACTTGATTCGCTTTGGAACGATAGTTCACATTTGAATGATGAATACTGAACTTGATGCGATCTATTAGTCGTATATATCATGTCAAACTTTGTATAGTAAAAGATTTATTGTTGTCATGACACGTCGACCCACCTGGCGGGTTTTGTAAAATCAGTCTACATCAATGTATTAATGAAAAACTCAATCCTCCTATAAACATTAATCAAACGGACTCAATTCACTAAACACTCGTAATTAAAACGTCAAGAAACACGTGTTCACGTAATGATCCATTAAGTTTTCTTGTTCATGGGCCCTCCATTAATTCATGAATCTATTTATTGAGAGAAAATAATAATAATAATAATATTTGATTGGCATGTTGCCTTTTGTGGTGAAGCCCTAATTCTGTCTGCCAACTTTAGTTTTGGGCCTCCTTTTATAATTACTTGAATAATATATGTGGGAATCAAAGGAACATGAAAGGACACAAGCAATTATTAGGGTTTGATTGAATTTTTTCAACAGGGAGAAGTTCCTCCAATTGCTAGCTCGACTTGACACATAGAAACAACTTATAAGTCACTTTAATCAAGTGGGTTATAATTAATTTTTTGCTTAAATATTAAAATCCCCTAGTGTATAATTTCCCTATTCCTTTTCCAATTTTCTCCTTCATAGACTAGCACTGTCAGCTGCAAAAGCATAGAAGGATTTGAGCAGGATCTTTGGCTATGCATTTTAAAGAAAATTCTCATAGATTCTATGGGATGATCAGCGTTATAGAATACGTCATAATCAAGAATTTATTCATATATTATCGCATACGTGTATTGAGGGTGGGATATGTGTGGGTGTGGGTGTGGTATTGTGACATTCAGATTTAGTGACATAATAACGTGGTAGTACAATCACACCCAAAAAATAAAAAATCTTTGAGTTTCTTTTATTTTCTTATCATTAAATAGGTTTGGAACCATTGATTTTGATGGTAAATAAAGAAAGGGAGTTCTAGCTCACGAGAGAGATTTTGATCAATTTCGGTTGTGTTATCCAAAAGATAAAAGAAATTTTTATTGTGTTCGACCCATATATCACGCTAAAATAAAGAAATGAGGCTAAAATAATGAGGGTTTGTAAGTAAGAACCTCTATCGATACATTACAAAGGAACGAGAAACTAAAATACACTTTAAACCAAATGATAAGAAAAATGATTTTCCGCTTACAAAAAAAATAGAAATAAATATAAGTAGAATTAATTTGTTTTCCATGTTAAAGCGAAATTAAGATTCATGAAACTTTGACATGAAAGAATGGGAATTAATAATTACACTAGGTGGCGGACAAAATTAGACCCTTGTCAAGGTTTTGCCCATTTGACATGTCCTCTAATTATAGTAATTATATAATCGACAAAAGAAGGGATTTTTAAGGTACCACTTTCCTAAAGGGGTATGGACTAAGAAAAAATAATATGGAATGGTGAAAGCACAATTATTCAAGAAAATCATTATCGCCTTCTTGAATTTGTAAATGGGCCAAAGAGAGAAAACACTTTGTACCTCCTCCACCACTTTGGACGGTTAGATTTTCTCGATTTTCATTCATAAATTAAAAAGTTTCAAATTTCATGACTTTTTTTATGATTTATATGCTGTGTTTCGATTGCTAAATATCATGATTTATTTTAAAGTGAAATTATGAAAATATCTCGTACATCATAATGACGCTTTACTTTTTTAAAAATTGCATATACTCATATGGGCTTTTTATTATTCGATAACAAACTATAAGAAGTGTGAGGAAAAGTTGCTAGAAAAATAAAACCTAACTTCTAGCTTCTTGTGCAATTGATGCGAGCTTGTGATGCCTTTCATAAATTGAACTTGATCGAGAAAAAAAAAAAAAAAATACTATAACGATAAATATTTCAAGTCCATCATACAAACGTTCAATATCATATACTAAACATATTCCTAGAGTTTCGACAACCCGAAAGACTTTTTTTCCTTCTACTTTAGAGAATTCGATAAATATGAACCCAAGCCTTCTAATTTCACGAAGCTACTAAATCAACATGAATGACTAGATGCATGAAAATAAGTAATGACACACAAAATATTATAATGTAAGCTAATTTATCTTCAGTTCCAGCATAGTGAATTTCTTTGGTTTTCTTTTCCATAAGTTGAAGGTTAGATTAATATATCTCACTCCAATATTCATGTCTATTTTTATTTCTCAGTATAATAAATAATATCCTTGATCATAGTGGGATTTTGATAACTTTTCTTTAAAGAAAAAAGTTTCTTTGCCAAGCATTTTCTGTGACTTTCCTAGTTTACATTGTGTTGTGCCACAGATAATGCATTTTTTTTTAATATATATATATATATATATGTGTGTGTGTGTGTGTGTGTGTAGCTTATATAGGCTTTTAGGATTAGTTGACTAGTAAAGAACATCACTGATATAAACCTTTGAATAATGCTGTTTAGTATTATGCCCGGTTTGATTGTGCAAAATTTTCCATGAAAAATGAAAAAGAAATTCGATCATCCACTTTAGCATTGTTTGATGAAATTTTTTTTCCTTTGAATTGATTTTCTTGGTTGGCCTCACACGATGACAATTTTCATGGTTTGATGAAAATGAATTCCCATCATTTTGGTGTGAAATGGCTTTCCAGGTTACCTTTTATTTATTTATTTATTTTTTTGCTATCAAAAAAAATTCTAAACATAATGATAAAAAAAATTTATCACTTTTATTGACAATTTCTATGCAAAACAAATCCAAACAAATAGTATTCGGTATGATAATTTTTTTAATTTTTTTATTTGCAATTGGAGCAAATTCTAGACCCAATGGTAAAAAAAAAGTTATCACTTTAATGGACAATTTTCATAAAAAACGAAGCCAAACGGATATCAAACTTTCAACAATTCTCAGGTGAAAATTATACCAATCAAACACAATTAATTACATCCAGTAGAACCAATTCTAGGCAATTTAATTCCTTATAATTCATTTTCTTTCCACCCAAATTCCACATTTGTAATCAAACGAACCCTTAATAATGTTCATAAACTTTTGAACATTGTTACATTCAAATACACATTAAATATCGAGCAATCAAATATATATCAATTACTTAGTCTATTCTTCCAATATTGCAAGGATGGAGATATGATTGTCCAAAAAATCTACGCACCATCGATGATGTTCCTTGTGATACCCGCATTTGATTGAATTGTTCAATTAAATATTATAAAGTCGACAAGAATGCTTCAGTTTAAAATAAATTCACCGGGAGATAACTAATTTAATAAACCAAGTTCATATTTGTCCTTTACAATTTTTTTTTCCTAATCTAATAGAGTGGATGATCGAAAGTCAAATACATTATAAAAATAATTGTCTCTGTGAAAAAAATAATAATGATGAGGTGGCTCCATGTACAAAATTTGATGCCTTCATCCATATAAAAGACATGTACAAAAGTTAATTCAACCAAATCTGCAATTTAATATTAATGCTTGAAAACAAATAGGGACAAGAATTGAGACGTGATGCCCATTTCTTGAATATTACAGATTCAATGACTTTTAAGGTTGGATATATGTTCAAGTACACAGCGTCGAAGCCACGACTCTAATTCAGTAACCTTTTAACTACGAAATTTTCTTCAAACATAGATATAACAATTTTAAAAATAAAAACTGAAAAGAAGAAAAAATCGTATAAAGTTTTTTTTTTTCTCAAATGTCCCAACTTGACTCCATCATTGCAAGTACACGATATATATATTAACGCACCTCTAAGATCTCTATTTGTGTTTAAAACCGAATGAAAGTTTTTGAATAAACTTAAAAAAACGTACGGATTGGACTAGAAACTATAAGGGAAAAAAAGAAGCTTATAATGTAATTATCTTACACCATATAATGATATAAATGTCGATTCTCTCTAAAACATTACTGAAAATAAGAAAATACTGACATAAATTAAAGACAACACAAATTATTTTGCTATTTAATTATTTTATGTATTAGCAACGGGAGCATTCCGAATGTGATTTCAATCGCTAAGGGGGGTGTATTCAATTGAGACTTTTAGAGACTTTTGGAGACTTGAAAAGTTTAGGGGTATTCAATTGAGACTTTTGGAGACTCTCTGAAAGTTTGGGTGTATTCAATTGAGACTTTTAGAGACTTTTAAAAAGTCTCTAAAAGTCACGGGGTATTCAATTGAGACTTTTGGAGACTCTCTATAAGTTACGGGGTATTCAATTGAGAATGACTTTTGGAGACTTTATAACTTGTGAGATTTCTGGAGACTTTTTGTTAGAAAATACAAAGGAAAATTCTCAAAACAAATCTCTCCTCCCACGAGAGATTTCCCAACCCCACGCACCCCACCCCACCCCACCCCACCCCAAAAAAAAAAAGTCATTCTAGGAAAAAATCATGGTCTTCATACCCACCAAATACAAATAATAACATGGTTAACCCAATTCTAGATTATACATCAATTCAACATATGAAAAATAGAATAGATTAATCGTTTCATTTATCAAAAGATGAAGGTAAAACCCTGGATGCTATGTCGTCACTGAGAGCAAGATGGGCTCCACAGTACTTGCAACTGTAGATCTTGCCTTCGAGGGTTACAACAAATGGCCTTCCCATCTTCTCTCTGAAACTCTCTCTACCAACTTTCCTTCAAACGAAGAAGTAAAAATCAAGCCAATTGAGAAAAGGGTATAACAGAAAAGTGATTTAACAATCATAAAAATATGTTTAGTTTATATTAACGTATTTTTTTGTGGGAAAATCGAAGAACTTACATGAAGAAATAGATATAATAAAGAAAAATTAACAAGTTACCTCTGAAGAAACTGAGGGGCAATACACGTGGGTAGAAATGATATACAAAAAGAAGTTATCTAGTATTTCTCGTGCTGTAACATCGGTTTAGGGACGCAATCAAACAGAGACCAAAGTGCCGGCCAGCATGTGGTTGGTTATTTGTATACTAGTTTGTCAATGATGACTTGCTTTTTCCAGATTTGATCTGACTCAAACACTTGAATTATCCAGGCTAGCATTTTTTTGTTCGACCAACTATCTTTTGCAGCGTTGAGTGTAAAATGATTCTTCTCGGCCGATTGGCAAAATCACGGTCCAACTGATTTCAATTTGGGTTTTGAATCCACATCATTTAAAAAAAAAAAGAAAAAAGTCTCCAAAAGTCTCCCGTGGAAGTCTCCAAAAGTCCATTGAAAACTTTTACTAAAATCTCACCAAATCCATCGAAATCACTTGAAAGTTCACAAAGTCTCCAAAAGTCATCCATTTTAAAAAGTCTCCAAAAGTCTCTAAAATCTCAATTGAATACACCCCCCTAAGTATTTTTAAAAAGAAAAAATGAATAAGCAACAAAATAGTGATGGAAGTCTCACATAAATAATTTCCACAAGTAATTTGACAGGAAAAAAAAGTTAATGAATAATTGCCCATAAAAACTTTCATTAGTGATTTTTAAAATTTAAAATAAATAAATATTACTGACAGACATTACTTGGGTAGTTTGAGAAAATAATTAGAAAATTAGATGAAAAATTAAAAAATTGCTGACAAAAATATCAAACGATAGTTTTAAAAAATAATATAATAAATATCTGTAGTATAAAAAAATAAAGATCAAGAAATGGGAAATTTTACTATGAAAAATGAGAAAAAAATATATAGTAGAATAGGACTTTGCAGGAATAAATAAATAAATAATAACTAAATGCTTGCATCTCTAATAAAGTTAATGGTGCGTTTGATTGTCAATATTTTTGTCTAAATTTATATTTTTATGCTGTCGAATAAATTTTCCTACGTTTGATAAGTTGCAAAGATCTCACAAGAGAAAGGAAATAGGCCGAAAGAACAGAGAGAAAGATCAGGCGGGAAAAATTGTTATTCCACTAACTGAATGAACTAATTGTTACAAGACTGAAGTATATATGTACAGCAAGACATATTAACAAGATGTGTACAATGACTTAAATATCCCTTGTTATATAGCTCAATACTCCCCCTCAAGATGAGGAGTATATATTTAAAACTCTCATCTTGAGTATTAACAACCCGAACCCCTAAAGGCTTAGTTAACAGGTCGGCAACTTGGTCTTGCGAAGCTGTGTGTATCATCTTCACTTCCCTCGTTTGAACTTTATTACATCGACAGCAAGAAGGAAACATATTCGAAAGGTTTGTATAATGATTGAAACTATCAGAATGTGGTGTGAATGGAAAATGTGTTGATGTAAGTTGGCCATTGATAGAATCAGGTTCTTGGAGATAGTACATTCCATCCTCAAGTTTGCCTACCCCTATCATCCTCCACGTCGAAAGATCCTGTATAAAATAAAAATTATATGTGAATGTCAAGAAGCAATTATGTTTGAGAGTAAGGCTGCTAGCAGATATTAAATTGAATTTGAAGCACGGCACAACCAGGACATTTCTTAGGAACAAAATATCAGACAATCTCACTGTCCCAATGTGTGTAACGGCAGCAGTATCCCCATTAGGTAATCTCACATATGCATTCACAATAGCAGTCACAACAGTCAAATATTTAATAGAACAAACCATGTGTTCTGAAGCTCATGTATCTATAATCCATCTAACTCCAGCTGTGAGAAGGCAAAAGCATCAGGTACAGAAGGTGAGAGAGATGATACATCTTGAGACTTTTGGTTTGGATTAGACAATTTTACTTGCAGCTGTGGTGCCAACATATTCAGAATTTGTTGACATTGATTTGGAGTAATGGTAAGGTTTGAGAAAGAACTCATGATCACATCTGAATTGTTTCCATGAGAAATCTGCCCAATAGCATTTGCAACTGGTGATCTCCCTTTAGCAAATCTATGGCCAGGAGGATAACCTATGAGCTTGTAACAATTTCCTTTGAAATGTCCAAGCATTCCACAATAACTGCACATAGGCTTCTTCTAAAATTGATTGAATGAAACGGTTCTCTGATTACCAAAAGGTTGGGACTGATTAAATGAAGTGGTCCTCTGATTACCAAGAGATCCTTGAACCAATTTGCTAGTGAATGCTGTTGTTTCAAAACTCCGTTGCTTCTTAGTAGGGCTGGGCAAAATGTCCGAACCGAACCCGAACCGAACCGAACCGAATCGAGCGGGTTTTTTAAAATGAAATACCCGAACGGGTATCCGAATCGAGAACCGAATGGTTTGGTTCGGTTCTCGGTTCTCGACCAAGAACCGAAGAACCGAATAAGAACCGAACTTTTTTTTTTATATTGGATAAATTAATTTCTTTTATTTTTTCTAAACAAATTAATAATTTTTTTCTTATTAAATCTTATTAGTTGAACAATTTAGAGTTTATTTATGCTTGTTAGTTGTGTTTTTTTCAATTTTTTCTTATATAGTTTCTTAATAGTTAGTATGGAAAGTCAACCAACAATAATTACATTAAATAGTTGGTAAGTATTATCAATACTTTAAAATATTTTATATTTGTGACTTCTAATTTATATTTCACTTTTATGTAGATTTGAAGGTTTGAAACAAATGAATTATTGATATGAATATCGAAGTTTTATTAGTAATATTTACTTTTTGGTATTTGTATTTGACAACTTATTATTTATATGTTATTAAATTAGATTACGTTAATTTGTAAAAGTTAAGATTGAACTTGGTATTTGTATCTACTTTTTGTTATTAATATTGGTATCCATTTTAAGGTATATTTATGTAGTATTATTTTAAATGTTAAAAAAATTAATTATAGTACGGAACCGAACCGAACTGAACTGAACCGAAACCGAATGGTTCCAAAATTATATTTGGAACCGACGGTTCCATTTACTAAATACCCGAAAATTTCTGGAACCGAAAAAAACCGAACCGAACCGAACTGAACCGACCCGCGCCCACCCCTACTTCTTAGCAACAACTTCTTTCTGCCTTTCGTCTTGTAGTATTAGTGCAAACACTTTTTTGAGAGAAGGTAATGGATCCATCAGTAATATTTGACTTCGAACTCCAGAAAAATGATCGTCTAAACCCATCGGAAACTGCATAACCTGATCTTCATGTTTATAATCGGTGGTATTGATACTTGGTCTGTAGTTATCCAATTCCTCCCAAAACCCTTAAAGCGATTAAAATAAGAACTGATAGGTTTTTCTCCTGTGAAATCAGGGCAATTTTCTTCTTCAATTCATAAATGTGCGGGCCATTACCTTGGCTATAGTGATCTCTAAGTTCAATCCAAATTTTTCTTGCCAAATCCTTGTGCATCACACTCGGATAAAGCTCCTTTGGAATCGAATTGATAATCCAAGATGAAACAATATGATTACACCTTCTCCAAGGTTAAGAAAGAGGATTATCTTGATGCAGCTGAACAATTGATCCATCTATGAAACCTTCCTTATTTTTAACACTAAGTGCCATGATAACAGCACGACTCCACGTCGTATAGTTTTCATCAGTGAGCATGACTGAAATAAGCTGCATACATGTATTATCACCATAGTGAAGATAGTATGGGCTATTCAGATCACTTATCAATCGACTGATAAGGGAGGTAACATCTCCTGCATTCGCTTCAGCAGATGGATCGATGGACGAATTGGTTTGATCCAATTGATTGTGAATCTGTGCCTTAACATTAGAATCATCTGCCATTGTTAAGGAAGCATTAATGCTCTAATACCATGATAAGTTGCAGCGATCTCAAAAGAGAAAGGAAATAGGCAGAAAGAAAAGAGAGAAAGATCAGGCGGGAAAAATTGTTATTCCACTAACCGAATGAACTTAATGAATTAATTGATACAAGGCTGAAGTATATATGTACAACAAGACATATTAACAAGATGTGTACAATGACTTAAATATCCCTTGTTATTTAGCTCAACAAATACTTTGTCCATGTACAACAAAACATAGCTAATCAGCTACCTCCATGTACAAATTCTGACGGCTTCATCCATATAAGTGACAAATACAAAAGTTAATTCGGCCAAATCTTCAATGGTTGAAACGCCAAATGGACAATGACTTGTATGTGATGCCAATTTCTTGAATATTACAAATTCAATAAGGTTCGATAATTCATATGTTCAAATTGAGCATCTATAATTCACCTCCAAGGTTTACTATTACATACGAAAAAACAAAAAGAGAAGAAATATTTACTATTACTTTTTTTTTCCCTAATCAAGCAGAAAGTATAAGCATTAAGTAAGCCAAATACACTATAAAAAAATAAAAGCAATTATTTACTTTTATTGTCTAATAAAATTAAAAAATCTAGGAAAACTTTGTCCATTTACGACAAAACATAATAATCAGCTGCATCCATGTACAAATTCTGATGGCTTCATAAAAGACAAACACAAAAGTTAATTCAGCAAAATCTTCAATCTAATATTAATGTTTGAAACCAAAAAGGGACGAGAATTGATATGAGATGCCAATTTCTTGAATATTACAAATTCAATAACTTCAAGGTTTGATAATTCATCTGTTCAATGTATCTATAGACTACAATCCACATCCAAGGTTTACTATTGTGTTTACAAAAAGAAGGATTTTCAATTAACCAAAAAAAAGTTGTCATCTAGAATAAATCTAAAAACGAGCTTTTTTTTTTCTTTCTTTTTGTACCTAGTCGTTAACTTTGATATATACGTAGAGAATATAAAAATGAATTCTCAGAATATTTCATGATTTATTTTGTGGCGTGGGTTTTTGAGTGGTGAATTTCTATGTAAATAAAATATGAGGGGAGAATGGATTTTTTGTATATTCCGTTAGTCACTAGTACGCACATATACATCCTATCTAAAAATATGATAAATAATTAGATACAAAATATCAATATCGGAAATACAGAAAAGAAATATTGCAGAATATCTCTTGAATCTTAATACAAATGGGGTGTGGATGGGACGTGTGTAATACTAAGTAACCTAGTTGGACACGAAACAAATGACGAAACGAAAGAAGAGGAGAAATCTAATATTCCATTTGTGTTGATATAACTGTCAAATTAAATATTTTGGTGACAAGTAAATTTTTCCGAGAAAAAAATTATGATATCAATTCAATAATCATTACTAGCTTGGCAGTATCAAGTGAAAGCCAATATATATATATATATATATATAGACACAAATTGAATTATTCTATTAAGCCAAAACTCACGCAATTTCTTTTGATATGCCTCATGTTGTGAAATATATAAGAAAATCAGGAAAAAACTAATGAACTCCAAGGCACGAAAATCGTTATCTTTTAAGAGATGTTTCTCTCATTTCCAACAAAATCACGATCGGGATATGATAGAAAATCTCTCTCAAGACACAATGGAGGCGTTTGATTCAAACTGTGACTATTTGATCAAATCAAGAAAACACTCTATAATGAAACGACGATGCCAAGAGAAAAGAGAGAAGAATAGAAAATAACGAATTTTTAATGTATCTTACAAATGAGAATTCGCCCAAAATATATAGAAGTGGAGGCAACCTTTTGAATAGGTGTGTCCCTTGAAATGAATGGACTCATCTGTTAGAAGAAATATACATATTCAAAGTCTTCTGAAAATAAAAATCTCTTTCGGGGGCACCCGAGCCCCCACGGGGGGCGCGCCCCCTTGACTCCCGCGACCTGATCGGGTAGGTCGATCCCCGTTGCGTAACGGCAAGCACTAGTTGGGGCGGACAAAACATTCGCAAAACAAAATATGAACACGCAAAAGATGAAAAATATCTAACACCTTATTGTGTAATAAAACTCCTCTCCGTCCTACAACTTGATTGATAACAATCTATATATATCCAAATTGAACTATTCTTTTTAGCCAAAACTTTCGCTATTTCTTTTGATGCACCTCTGTGCAGTAAAAGTAACAACTGCTATATCCTCTAAAATTTGATTGATAATTTGATTCCTTCTTGCAATGGACCTCTGCCAGACCTCCTCTCTTACTTTGTCAAAAGAACATGATTGCCATAAGTATCACTTGACTCTTAAAAGGTGATATTACCTCACAAACACTATTAGAAAACATGGTTGCCTTGCCTGCATCTACAGGATATCAATTCACTAATCGATTATTCTAATTATAAACAACTGTTAAGAAATATAGTGTTATTTTATTTTATTATTTATTAAGGGTAGAATAGTCTTTTCAATTTCATTTGTTTAGTCTATATATAGTCTCTTTGTTTTTAGGTTAAATCATCTTTTTGTCTTCAATTGGATTATGTATTCATCTTTCTTTATTTCTTTGGATTGTTTAACAACGACAAATTCATGTAATTTGCTAATATCAACTAATAGCCAACAAACTTTTACTGAAATAAAATAAATAAATAAAATAAAATAGTAAAATGTTGAGGTTAATTTCACTTGCTTCAGACAAATTGAATCACTCTTTTACCAAAACTCTCACAGTTCTTTAAATATGCCAACACTTGAAATGGGAGGGTAGCAAAATATATGGGAAAATAATATAACGTCGTCAAAAAATAAGGAACATGTTGAAAATAGAATTTTCCAATGAACAAAGAATTTCTAATGCTAAAAATAATATAAATTTAGTTTTTTATGTCCTAAAAATTTTTTTTAAATGGGACAAAAATTGGAATTGGTGATAAAAAAAAAAAAGATTCTATCAAGATGATTTGTTTATGAAATACTTATATATTTTGTACATAGGACGTAGTAGGCGGAAAAAAAAATACCAAATTTAGCGAAAAATATTGAATTGAGACAATGAATATATTTTGCTTATAAGTAAGAAAAAAATACTGTATCTATACAAGGTTGGGAAATTTTTTTACTTAAAATCAAATTCGACTTACATATAAAGTTAGTAAAGATGCTCTAAATTCTTTTCCAAAAAAAAAAAAAAATTCAAAAACCAGTACCTGTACATATATCCTAACAATTGAGTGTATGTCTGAACCTTCAAATATGGAAAACTGGAATTTTCTTTTATTTTATGGATCGCGCTTATTATGTAATATAATTAAATTGAATTATTTGTGTATGACCAAATTTGTTTTTTTTTTTTCTTCTTCTTCTTTTGACGGATATATTGCACTGACTTGCGAAATCTAAATTTTATTCTTAATCAAAGTTAACAATTTATTCTAATAACATATTTTATGAAATCCATAACTATTTCACTTTTATCAAAATTTACTAAAAATTTGATTTTAATCTCCACCAATTAGGGGCAAAATTAAAATAAATTTGAATTTCGATAACAAGCTAATTTTAAAAATTCACCAATAATCGCGAGAACTATATTATGGACATATCGAATAGTTCAAATGGATACCGAAAATAGTTAAAAGCAAGTCTTAAATAAAGACGTCTAACTCGAATTTTTTTTTTAAAAAATTCAATTATTTTATGAACATTTATTATTTTTGAAATACAAATTTCTCAATGTAATTTTCGTCATTTTATTAGGAAATTTTATATGGAATATGATATCATAAAATTTCAAAATTTTACATTTGAAAAAGTCATATCTCATGTAAATTTTCGGATACAAATTTACAAGTGGTATGATTTTTTTGGATGTAAGTTTTCGATTGTAAAATTTTTCTAACTTATTTGCAAGTTTGATTGTGCCCCCCAACTAAGGGCGAAGGGGAGGGGGGTCCTGGGGGGCAGGACCCCCCCCCCCCTCCCAATTTTTTGAAAAAATATATATATTTTTTTTTTTTGCCTCAAAATTTTTTTTTAATCTTCTAATTCAGTGCATTCAGTTGTTTATGAAGTTCTATTGTTTATCAATTATGAGCGAAAGAGTTTCCTCAATCCTCAAATTTAGTGATGGAGAAATATTTCAAAAAATTAGTAGTTTCTTTTATATATTTTTTGATTTTTTTGTGAAATTTTCGTACATTAATTTATGTTCATTTGTTTCATTTTTCCATCACAAAATACTAACTTTCCTCATTTTAACAGATAATGTTTCAATAAAAAAATTTCGGGGGCAGCCCCAGTGAGCCTCTGCCCCTTTAACTCTGGGACCCACCTAGTTTGAAGGGCTGGCTCCGCCCCTGCCCCTGCCCCTAACTTTAAACTTTTGCGTCTACTCCTATTAGTCGTCTCTCCTTTGACATGTCCTATTAACATTGTGTGATTGCAAAAAATAATATCTATAGTATCCCAAAAAATCAGTGATTTTTCATTATTAATGGCATATTCCTTTCGAACTAAACATAAGCTCCTATATTGCATACTATTGTTGTCTGATATACATTCTCATTGTTGTCATTGATCAGGCTGTCAGAGCATCTAATTACATAGGTAATATTCTCTGTGCAAAAATTAATATATAGAGGAATTATATACATCATGCATGCATAGACATTCTTAGTATAAAAAGACAATCCTTAATATATATTAAACTTTAGGTCTTATTTAAATGAAAAAAAAATAAAAAGATTTTATTTAGTTAACGAGTCACAGTTTACTCTCTTTTTCATTGTGGTTTACATACTTTAAAGAGAGTAATTAGGTTTACGATACAATTAAAGACAATTTGAATAAATATCGACTTGTGTTGTGAAACGATGTTTCTCACATTGAGGTGTCATCACATTTGATTTTCGATTTTCATTCGATTGATTGAGCTTAATCAAACATATTACTAACTTAACTTAACGGGTCCAGACTCCGTGTAAATGCAAAATAAAAAGCTGTATATATATAAAAAAAATAAATTGGACAAGAACTCAAAAGAAAAAATAAGGATAATTTTTAGTTATATTTTCAGTCCATTCTTTACAAAGAATATGACCAACTGCAGTTGAGCATATATAACTAGAAAGACAAATCCTTTATATAGAAGTAATTTCAGAAAAAAAAAAAGAGGAAAATAAAATAATAAAATAAAAATATATGATATAAAACATTATAAAAATATCTTAACTACGATATTCCATGTGTTAATAATATTTAAAAGGAAAAGTTTGAAAATACTCATTGGTGGAGCATGTTGAGATGTAATTTATTATAGACCTTGTCCACGAACTCATAATTACTGCTGTAACCAAAACTTAAGTTGTCTACTAGTATGAAGGAATTTCACTAATTAAGATTCCACTAATTTAAGTACACAAATCCCCTATAAATATACAATCAAAAATCCTTGTTTTTATCAAAATATATGTTCTTGTCGCATATTAGAAACTATACTCAACCCTAGCTAGCTAGTAACCTTCATTAATGGCTTCTCTAGCATTTTCTGTCTCCAAATCTTATAGTTTTTCGACGAAAGTGAGGATTCTTGAAGGGTCTTGTGATTGTTCCAAGGATGAAAAATCCATTTTTGAGAAAGTTAAGTATTCCACTAGGAGGAAAAGTGTTTATTCGAACAATACTATTATGAATGTTGCCACCAAACCGCAGCCTGCAGTTGTTCCTTTATCGCCAAAAAAGGTCGTCCCAAACGATAGCAAGCTTGCAGCATGGAGTAGTATAAGGCAGGAGCGTTGGCAAGGAGAGCTTAGTGTTCAAGGAGAAATACCACTGTGGCTGGTATGTGTTTCTGTGTGTGTGTGTGTATACACAGTGATTATTGTGATTATTTGCACCGAATCTATCTATCAGCACAGTGCTTGAAAAAAGGTTTCTGCAAAATAAAAAATCTGTACTCTCACTATAACAAAATAAAGGCAACTCAAAAACTAGATTGGTTTATTTTCTCAGAAAGTGTTCTTCACAAGAAATTTGATATTACAGTGTAAAATCACATAATCATTATTTCTTTCTTTTATTTATAATTGCTGTGACACGTAAATAGTTTTATTCTCTTTGTAATTCATAAATATGAAGGGGCTTCATCATCATTTTCATTATATTCTATCTCTTTTAAACTTCAAGACAAATTTGCCAACTAATATTAATATTTATAGAATTACCTGTCATGGATATAGTAATTAGTAATATTTAAATATGTTTTCATCATCAAATCTTGCCAGGTAAAATAAAAATAATTCATGTATCTATCAGTACAGATGGAGAGATGGAGTCTCATTTTAAATATATTATTTAATAATTTTATAATTATTCTGTCTTTATTAGCCCTGCATAATAATATGGCTTTGATAGTTGGCGAAATTTTCCGAAGAGAACTTTTGTTATGTCGAAGTGAAAAGGAGCCTACATAAAGTTTGTCGTTTTAAACGTCATATTTTATACTAAAACTTCTATCTTAGCCTGAAAAGGGGAATTCGCCATCCGGTTTCCTATGTAAAAACCATGTAATTTCTAGAGAGAGTGAGACTCTAGGAGCGCATTGGGACCCCGAGAGCATCTCGGGAGCTCCTATGTAAAGCGAGAAAAAATGGACATAAGAGTATATATACTTATATTTTAACAATCCGCCTACGAAATTTAAAAACAAGAAGTGAGGCTCTCTCCTTACACATATCACTCGATAATTTTGTGCAGAATGGAACATACCTGAGGAACGGTCCAGGTCTTTGGCACATCGGAGATTACGGTTTCCGACACCTGTTTGACGGCTATGCAACACTAGTCCGGCTGCACTTCGAAAATGGCCAGCTCGTGATGGGACACCGGCAAATTGAATCGGAGGCATACAAGGCAGCCAAGAAGAACAAAAAGCTTTGCTACAGAGAATTTTCTGAAGTTCCTAAAACTGACAATTTCCTATCCTACATTGGTGATCTAGCCAACTTATTCTCCGGCGCCTCGTTGACGGATAATGCCAATACCGGGGTCGTTAAACTCGGGGACGGCCGTGTTGTTTGTCTAACAGAAACAATCAAAGGGTCAATTGTTATTGATCCAAACACTTTGGACACAACTGGAAAGTTTGAGTACAGTGACTCATTAGGAGGCCTGATACATTCTGCCCATCCAATTGTGACAGATTCTGATTTTTTAACGTTGTTGCCAGATTTAATAAATCCTGGTTACTTGGTTGTAAGAATGGAAGCAGGCACAAATGAGAGGAAAATTATTGGTAGGGTGAAATGTAGGGGTGGACCTGCCCCAGGTTGGGTTCATTCTTTTCCAGTTACAGAACACTATGTAGTTGTGCCAGAAATGCCACTGAGATATTGTGCACAAAATCTGCTAAAAGCTGAGCCCACACCACTGTACAAATTCGAGTGGCACCCGGAGTCGAAAGGGTTCGTGCATGTTATGTGTAAAGCTAGTGGCAAGATTGTAAGTTTCCATCTCCCTCTAAATAAGATTCTCTCTTTTTTCACTTTTTGTTTGGTTAGTGATCGATCAAGTTCTAATATCTGCTTACCATAGTAGCAATATCTAAAACTAAAACTACTTCAATTTTGTTGTTACAGAAGAAGGGTACAAGGTTATCTAATCGCACCTACGCTTAAAATTCCTCAAATTTCTTTATTTAGTAATGAGTTGGTGTTAAAGATACACAAATTTTAGGGCTTGCTTATCAGAAACGTTTTTTCTTTGAATTCGAAGGTGGCAAGCGTAGAAGTTCCTTTGTATGTGACATTTCACTTCATCAATGCATACGAGGAGAAAGATGAAGATGGAAGAGTGACAGCCATCATCGCTGATTGTTGCGAACACAACGCTGACACAACCATCCTGGAAAAGCTCAGGCTACAAAATCTCCGATCATTCTCCGGTGAAGATGTCTTACCAGATGCAAGGTATAACTATGTGCTAATTTATTTATTTTCAACTTCGGTTAATAAAGAGAGCATTAAATCTTCAAACATATGGCAATCGTGCCACTTAGCTGCTATTTGATTTAGCTAAAAATGATTTTTAGTATATTTTAATATGTCGATGACAGGCGTAGTTGAAAAACTGATAAAAGTTACGATTTCATAAAATGTTTGATTGGAAATAAATTTGGAGAAAAATGAGTTTTGAAAAATTTGGACCAAACAAAGACTTGCTATAATTAACTTTTTCATATTGAAACAATACATATGATACTAAAATATTATACTATAAGATTATTGGAACCTTTTGTTAGTGCAGGCATCACTTTCTTGTCAAACATCTATTTGATCCACTCATTAATGATTTATTAAGTTTTGGAATTGTCCCCCACTTCGGACGTATCGTATCATGTTCAGTGTTGAAAATGAAAAAAGGTACCTAGTGGTGGACGAACCACTACTACATATTTTACGTAGGTTTTAATTACTTCTTCTGCATGCATGGATATCTTTGAACAAATTGTGTGGCCTGTCTATATTGAGACAAAATGCCTAGGATCAGTCATAAATCTTAGGTTAAAGGAATCGAAACCTTAAAAAGTATGTTTGCTAGCTACTGTATAGAAGTCTTTTAATGCATTTGAAATTTGCATAAAGAGACTATTCTTCTACTCTAGTTCTCCGATCGACAACCAAAAAATCGTACATAGTATGTACGGTTAACAACTTATTGAGGCTCGAGAGTTGCAATATCTCTGCTCATGCATCCTATATACATTTTTTTCTTATAATTGGTCGATGGATGAGAATCATGAGATATAGCGTTAATCATGTATGAAATTGTACGAAATTACCAAGTATAGGGCCGTGTGTACAGGGTTGGTCGATTTAGAATACCAATGGACGGGTCTCCATATGGAAAGTTAGAAGCAGCATTGGAACCAGAGGAACATGGAAAAGGAATGGACATGTGCAGCATCAATCCTGCTTATTTGGGAAAGAAATACAGATATGCCTATGCTTGTGGAGCTCAACGCCCTTGCAACTTCCCAAACACCCTCACCAAGGTAAACCCAATTTCATTTTATGACACGTTTGAAGCGTAATGTTTACTTCAAACTCGACTGGAAGAGTCACAAAATTCGTCATGTCTTTATTCCTTCGTCCTTTTTTCTTCTGTTCTACGACTCGTGTCCGATTCAACTTGCCGAATTTATTGTTAGTTTTACCTAAGAAATATACCAATTGTTTTGCAGATTGATCTATTTGAGAAAAAGGCAAAGAACTGGCTCGATGAGGGCTCTATACCCTCCGAACCACTTTTCGTGGCTCGTCCTGGTGCAATTGACGAAGATGACGGTAAGCGAACAACAAAAACTCATACAATTTTCTACCTCCTTGACAAAGTTACCAACTACTACCGTTGGGTGATTAAATTGATACGTGTTTTATGACATGTAATTATCTAGAACTCCGTATCATACGTCTTTATTTACATATTCCATCGACTTCAGTAGAGTCGCCATAAGGCTATATATGATCCAACCAAGCTAAAACATTTCTTACATATTTAATACGCATGACAAGACTAAACAAGACAATTATTTCTCTTAATCCTTAATCCTGTCTAATCGCATTCGGTAATGAAAACTATGTATCAAAGTAGACCATTTCTATAATCCCCTCACCTTTCTGCAGTATCCTTATGGAAATCCTTTTTTTCCTAGTTTTCACAATTCTAAAGTCGTGTTAAAGGGCTGTATGTTCGGCAGAGTCCTAACAAGTGTACATTATACAAACAGGAGTAGTTATCTCAATGATTAGCGACAAAAATGGCGAAGGGTACGCCCTACTACTCGACGGATCCACATTCAAGGAAATTGCCAGAGCAAAATTCCCTTATGGCCTTCCATATGGACTCCATGGATGTTGGGTTCCAAAAGCTTAAACTTGAAGAATATTTATGCATTACTGTGTTAAATGTGTTATATAACTTCTATATTTCAATATACAGTTGATATAGATGATAATTGTACAATGAAGATGTTTGTGTAGTGATCATCAGCATGATATGTTGTTTTAGTAATATGCATTGCATCTTATCGTGTATGCAATAAACAGAACTGCCTTATATGTGAACTCAGATCATCTTATTAATGAAGAAGTTAACCAGTGTTACCAATAAAGCCTACTCCCAAACCAGAGAGCAATAATGAACAATTCAGCTAACAGAAATGCACACGTAGAAACAAATATATTTAATTATTTATACTTGTTCAATCTACGTCCACTTGCTGTTGCAGAAGTTGTCATTACAATGAGAAGGGATTATATCGTTTTCTTCTTCACCCCTCTCTATTGAATCTGACAGAAAAATGCCTTCTTATATGTAGGAAACTAGAGCGGCATAATATAAAACATGAATTCCCAATACGCTCTTTATAATGCATGGTCGAAGTCATAAGTGAGCATTATAATTAGGATCTATGTAATCCAACTGTTAGCACGTCATATCTCAAAGAGTTAGAAATGGGAGTTAAATATAGACAAGCATCTACGATTTCCATTACTACTGTAGTTCATTTTTGACAAGCCAAATGAAGAGGGAGACAGCAATAACCAATGAGTAATATTTCAGTTCTTCGATGCTGTAATCGTCGAATTAAGTAGTAAATAAATTGTTAGTAAGAGCACACCTGAAGTTGTATAAGTCTTGATGAGATGCAATTCAGATTCCTCCTATCAAGTGCTAAGGCTTAGGCCAGAGAGTACCAAAATCTCAGTTGGATGCTGAGCAGCTGAGAAGGTAAAAATAAGCATTGATCAGACAAATCCACTGGGGTAATGTTACTTTTGATCCGTATATACAGCATCAACATCATCGAGCTCGAGTAATTTGGACATCAATTCCTTGTTCAAGTCCATGGCCTCATCATCAACCTACAAACCACAAAATAATCATTGATATCCTTTCACCAAACATGATGTTAAGGATATAATTCCTCAAAATGATGACGTTACATAGGACTGATGATTATCTTCAGAATGAACACCTAGACTTCCTTTTGAAGGAGATAATTTTGTATAAAAAAATCTTTGTTCATGTACACAGACCACCTTATCTTGTAGGTTTCTATTATAACCTTATTACACTAATAAATTAGCTTTTAATTAGCTCAAAATTTCCAAGTACATGGTATATGAGAATGTACTGGGCAAAAGATAATAAATGGAAGAAAAACGTGTCTTCTTGGCATACCTCAATCGCAGTAAGAGGAAGAAGCTCAAATCCGTTGTCAGGTTCAAATGTTATTCCTTCCTCACGTCACTTTGCTAATATGGTTGGGTAGTTCTCTGATGAACTTGCGATTTTGAAAACATCTATTGACAAGAATAAGCATAATTTAGAAAAATCTGAAGAATTGTTCAGGAGCATCCTTCAACAAGATTGTCGATAAAGAAAGAAAAAATTTAACCTTCTAAATAAATTTATCAAACTTGAACATGCAAGATAATTATTACACGTTTTTGGAGTGCAGTTCTAAAGTCTGAACCTTACACTTGAAGCATGACCCTACCAAATTATGGACACAAGACTTTTCCGAGCATAAAATACCTATGTCTGAGATATTCTACCATAGAACTAAGTGCAATTAAAAAATTATTATCTCACTAACCAAAAGTAATTTATAGCAGATTCATTAAACACAAACATAAAGGGATCAAGACAACTGAATACTGTGAGAAGATAACATACGTTCAAAGGAACAATATCTTGCACCTTTCATTTAACATATGTTCAAAGGAACAATATCTTGTACCTTTCATTCATTTCTTCCTCGGGTTCATCTTCATCCACTGAGGGTTCAATGACATCATCAGCACCAGCATCCAAAGCAACAGAAAGAATCGGATATCTATCAGCATCTGTAACTTTTACATTTACAACCCGAGCACGTTTAAATTTGAAACTGATGGATCCAAGATCTGCCATTTTTCCCCCACAATCCTTCACTACCTCTCTAACAGCTGCCACTGATCTGTTTATTTTATCTGTTAACACCTCGACTATTATGCCAACTCCACCACAGCCATAGACCTAAATATGCAAAAAATCAATCATAATTTGAGTTGCGTTCAACATTGTCAACAAGGTGAATTGTGATGACATTACTTAAAGGGATAACTTCACTGTGGTCTAAACTCTATTACACAAGTGGCAGGTCGGTCTCCAACCTTGAAAAATGAGGTAGTTGGTAAACAAACTCATTCTTTACAAACTTATTTTCAACCACACATTTTCCCAATAAAATAATTTTACACGTAAACCTCCAAAAAATTACTATTAAATATCTATTATCCCAAAAAATGGGAATCAAACAAACCATAAATTTATACTATATAAATGAAGAATGTAATTAATGTGTCGATGGCGTGTCGTTTCAATACTTTTTTTAAAAATCACGTGTCAACGCATTTCGGACACACCTATTCGTGTCGGTGCATCATAATACAGATTATATGGCCACTACCTCGTATTCTTTTTCAATATAAGCTTCCTGTCCCTTCTCGGAAGCTCTCTTGATGTTGCAATCTATGATTTCCTTAGGTACATCAAGCTCCTTAGCTTTCTCAAACAGCGCAGCAAGAGCTGTATTTGACACTGGACTCACTCCACCTTTCTTGACCCTAGGACATTCAAATAGCAAAGTCAGGATCTTGGTATCATTTCAAAAATTTATACTAGCTTTGCATACAACCAAAGAAAAATTAATAAAAGAAGCAAAATCCTGAATGAACGAAAGGTTTTGGTGGGGAATAAAGAAAAGAATAAAAGGAGTTCTTAGTATATCAGGAATAAATATAATTTGATTTTATTAGCTTATTTTAGTTTATTATAGGTTTCTAGGTTGACTTAAATTAGGGTTTTAGTTTATAGATTTTCTAGAATTTTATTGGATGGTTCCTACTTAGATTAGTTAACCCTATATAAAGGGAGCCTTATGCATTATAATAGATATACTTGATACTTAATAAACCAGTATTTTCTACCTCTAAATTCTCTTGATTCTCTCCCCTTTGTTCTCAAGTTTCATTCTTGTTCATTGCGTTCTATGTCAGGTGTAGGCTTCAAAAATGGAAACTGGTGGTAGATGCCAACTGAAGAGCCTAAAGCGCATAAAACAGAAAGCAAGACTCTTGTTTTGGATACCATACCAGCACAACCATTGTTCCCAGCCAACCATCAATGTAACCTACCACCAGTCTCAAATCCGCTACTGCTCCAAACAGTCTGTTACAAAACAACACCACCCCGTAAAGAAAACCCGAGATTTAGTTCGATTCTGAGTGCTTACTACATTGGTTATGATGTCTCAATGATTTTAATTATGTGTGTTTGTATAATGTTGGGTTGTGTATCTTCTGGTTCCTTCCAAATATAGGCTAGTAATTATAATTTCTGTCATGTCACATTGTGGAGAGGTTGTAGAAACTTTAACTTATGCAGATACGACTTCCTTCCCAATTTTTGAAAACAACTTCGTCTTCTTAGCATCTTGGGCAGTCTGCATGTAAGATGCATTTCTGAAACATTAAACTCGATAATCAAAAGAAACACTTCTTTTGAAATTGCCCCTAAAAGCTTAGAACGCAGATGATCAAAAGATTCTAACAATCAAATACCGACTGAAGCATCAAGTTGCTCGATTTTCTGTCAACAGACTTACAGTCATTGTCATGAACTCAATTAATGTGGAACATCAGATTAAATGTAGAGATGTTAGAACAAGGATTACATGAGAGATATGATATACAGTTGCAAGATCTACCTGATAAGATCCTATCAAATTGATGTTTTCTTCACTTTAACAAGGCAAAATTTAAAGGAGACTCCAATGGGCATTCAATAGGATCAAGTTTGTATAATGTTTATCTTGTTAAATATTTTAAGTAAAAAAAAAAATTGATCATAGAAAATTGTGATACCCATCCTGCTACATCATTCACTGAAATGCTTTACAAAAATCCATAAAATATATGTCTCAAACATTTCATTTAAAACAAACAGTTCAACAAGAGCCAGAGCTCTTGCAACGATCCTAATATCACAAAACACAAAGAAGAAACACTGACCATAGAAGCATACATACTTCGATCCTCCCAAACTGATTGTCCATCAAATAAACTGTGAAAAGCAACATTTGTCAATGCTTTTTTCGGTAAAAAAGTTTTTCTAATATATATGTCCTACTTCTGTGCAGTTTGTAACTCCTGTAAACTTCATTTTAAATCAAACAACTTGATAAATAAAAATTGCTCCAAAAAGAGGATTAATAAGTTGCATTCAATATCTGTACTGTGTGAATACCTTTCTTCCACCAATTTTGCATGAACGTCTACCCATACAGAGGAGGGAGAGTCGAAATCTTTCTATTGGAATTGCCAGAATGAAACTCATTTACCGAGGCCCATATGCCGGAAGATGAGTAGCACGAAGAAGATTGTAGCTTTCTACTTAAACAACATGTTCCTGAACAAAAATTCAAAACAAAACTCAATATAATCAAATCCCAACTCTTCAATCAGAAATTGTAGCTTTCCACTTAACAAGCATGTTCCTAAATAAAAATCCAAACTAAAACTCTCTATAATCTAATCCCATCACTCCAATAAAAAATTGAAGCTCTCTAATTATACAACGTCTTCCTGAAAAAAAGAATTCCAAACAAAGTTTTAATATCAAATCCCAACCCTCCAATCAAAAAATGTAGCCTTCTAATTGACAAACGTGATCCTAATAGAATTTCCAAATAAAATTCTCTACAATCAAATCTCAACTCGCCAATAAACAAGAACCAAAAATCTTACTCAGAAATACCATTGCGTATACAATCATATTCTTAATTATAATCTATAAATAAAAGTCACAATTTTCATATAAAAATCCCATCTTTAATGTTTGTCTTTCATATATAGAGCAAAAGAAGATGATTTACTGTGAAAAGTGCATGTGTTAAGAGGGTTTGAGAGAAATCCCATTTGATAATCTGAAGAGTAATGAACCAAACGCTCTGATTGCTAAAGATGAAGGATACACCATTTTCTGTTTCCATGAAATGGGCCTATCTTTCCTTTGCCTTCAACAGTTCTATGGAAAAAGTAATTTCTGTTCTCGTTTCTGCAGGCGTGCGGCTTCTTTTCCTTTTCTTTTTCCTCCATAAGGTTGAAATAGAATTTTGCCAACATTTGCAATCCTTATTTTAGATTTTAATTTGTCACGGTGTGCTTATATATGTAATTAATTATATATAAAAATTATCTTAAAATCAAGTTCGTTTAAAGTGATAAAAAAAAATTAATTTATTGAGAGTTGGACATTTAAATGAAGTGTAGGTTAAATATGTGTGGAGGCCGGATCGTATTTGATGATGAGCCAATACATATTAAAATTATATATAGGGTTATGATTCCCAATTTACACGTGATTTTCATATTTTTGTATCATTCTATCAATACGAGAATACAAGAGAAAGCATATTAAAGATGGAGATTTAAAATCCACGATTAAGAATAGAAAATCAACAATCAAGAAGAAAGAATTGAGACAATCAAAATTATGGAATAAGAAGTCAAGGTCAAGAACAAAAATTCAAGAATCAAAAGAGTCAATATTCAAGACTAAAGATCGAGAAGCCAAACATAAAGAAATTGCAGTTGATCTTCAAAATTCAAGATTTGAAATCAAGATTCAATAATAAATAATCATATCCAATAAATTAATGTATGTTCCATAATTCTCTTGATAATTTGACATGAATGATCTTGACAATTAAATAATTAGGTTTTCAATTTCTTAAAATTTAAAGTTTCATAAATTTCAAAAAAGTGGTATCAAAGCAAATTCCACGTTAAACCATTAAGATTTAAGGAATGATTTTATGGTTGAAATTCATACATTGAATTTTGGAATCTTTTGATTTGGAATGTGAATTTCAATCATAAATTTAGAAATTCAGAATTTTTCAAGAGATAATTTTAGGATTGAAAGTCATAATTCGGATTTCCCAATTTGGGATGTCAATTTTCTAGACTAAAATTCTAAATTTTGGATTTTTGTTTTTTTGGGGGATTTTCAAAAAAAAAAAAAAAAAATTCTGATTCAAAACGGCAACCAAGCGATGCGGCTCCGAGTGGCTGCAATAAGGCGTTGGTTTTCTATCCACATTTTTCTTTTGTTAAAACAAAAGAAAGAAAGAAAAATAAATTTCAAATTTTGGTACTTAAAGTTTCTAAAATAGATTAATTGAAGTAACATATTAACAAAGTAACATTTCTTGTCTAAATTAATTTATTTAAAATATTAGACATGTTGTGTGTATGCAATTCATGTGGATATTTACCAATCAAAAGGAATGTCAATATTTGACTGAATTATTTGCACACATGTGATAATAAATATGTGACAATTATAAAGTTTATTTTTATGTGAACAATGAGTCCGTTCAAATATATACTCAATGTTAGACATGATTTATTGTCAATGTTTGATTATTAAACCAGAGTACCACTTACAAATTAATATCAATGTCCAAAGACTAAATGTCAATATTGTGCTCAATATGGATTTTCGCTAATAAAATTGGAATTCGGATAAGTAGAATTGTTCAAACCACATAAGTCTCATGATTATGAAGCGCGAAATTCCAATAACATTCAGAAGCACCGAATGTTGAAAGATTCATTTATGTGGGGCAATGACAAATCAGTTATAGTTGAGACTATAGGGATTTTTAAGTTATCATTAAAGATTGGTTATTATTTGGATTTGAAAGAGATATTTATGGTATTGTCTTTTAAAAGAAATTTGGTTTCTATTTCTATATTGGACAAATTCGATTACTTTTCTTCAATTGAAAATAGTTAGTTTGATCTTTTTCTTAATTCAAATATTGTGGATTCCAATTCTTTATCTGGTTATGATAACATATATTTATTTAATACAAGTGTCTCTTATAAAGAAACATTGCATATGAATTCATGTGGTTTTAAACGTAAATTAACCGATAAGAATTTTGCTTTGTTATATCACAAGCGTTTATGTTACATCTCTCGAAAAAAGAATGGAAAAGTTTGTGTTGGAAATAAATTCTTGATCCCTTGATTTTTTTTTAAACTAAAATGTTTATAGTAATTACATTGAGGGGAAATAAACAAATATAAGGAGATTATGTACCAATAGAACTTTTGACATCTTAAAACTAATTCATACAGATATCTGTAGGTCATTTCCTTTGGTTTCTTGGAATGATCAACGGTCATTTATTACTTTCATAGAGGATTTTTTTCATTATGTCTACCTGTATCTCATTAATGAGAAATCCCAATCATGGGACATGCTTAAGGCTCACAAGGCTAGGTTGAAAATCAACTCAGTAAGGGAATCTAACACTTCAGATCTGGCCATGGTAATGAATATTATGGCATATATGACGGATTGGGAGAATAATATACGGGGTCTTTTGCTAAATTCCAAAAGGAATGTGGAATCGTCCCACAACACACTGTGACATGATCTCCTAGCAAGAATAGTGTTATTGAGAGATGAAACATGACACCTAAGGACATGGTAAGGATTATGATTAGTCACTTCATCTTGTCAGAATCTCTCTAGGATGGAGCACTAAATATTGTAGTTTAAATTCTCAATAAAGTTCAAAGTAAATCAATTGTTAAGGGGTTACAATTTTTTTAAAGATCCGAATATTGTGTCAATTTTCGAAACAGGAAATGTTCGATTCTTTGAGGATGTAGAGTTTGAGGGGGAAGAAAAGATTTCAAGGTTAAGTATTTTGTCCTTAAGGAATGATATGTATATATCTTTTCTTTTACAATTGATAATGATTAGGACCATGGACAAATTCTTACTTCAGGTCTTCTTTAAAAAGTAATTTTTTATCAAGACAATATTACAAAATCCCCTATACACAATCGTTAGATTATTTCAAAAGAACAAACTCAACAACTTCAAAAACAAATGCCATAAAAAAATCTACCATAAAAAGGAGAAAGACAGCTGCGGAAGACTTTATAGTCTTTCTCCATGAAAATAAGAATATCATGAATTGATAGAAGAATATCTTATCAATCAACTTTTATCAAGCCATATAAATGAATAATTATTAAGAGTGGATTGATGTCATGAATAAAGAGATAAAATCCACGAAAGAAAATGACGTTTGGGAACTATCACATTGTTTGAAGGTGCAAACCCATTGATTTTAAATAGATACTTAAAATTTCGAGAGATTCACAAGGTCATGTGGAGATATAAGGCTAGTCTTGCTGTAAATGACTTTACTTAAAATGAAGACATTGACTTTGAAAAGATTTTCTCTTCGATTTCTATGAAAAGACTCTTTTACGACAATTGTGACACTTTTGACACATTTTTTTTTATCTTAAACTATATCAGATGATTTATAAATTAAAGAAATTAATCTATTAACTCAATGGGTCCTGGTGGGTCAATTGGTCCTTGTGGGTCACGTGACTCCAACCCTTGTTGCCCTTTGCAAATTGGAGAAAAGCAAAAGAAGATTTTGTGTACGACATTAAAATAAAAAAACCTTCCCATCCCTTGGAAAATCAGACCCACTCTATTCTGATTCTGCTATACTACACGCTACTCTTGTTACGACGTTACCCCTGTGATTCTGATTCTTCTACTGACCACTCATGTTGTTGCTGGTCCAACACAAGTCAGCCACTACCAGCCGTCTAGGGCTCCAACGCCAGTCTGCCACGATGCAACCGCTTCATTCTTCAAATTTCAAACCATAACCCAAAGCTCAAGGGTCAGTAAGATGCAATGTTCAATAATAGGGATGTCCCGTCTCTCGGTTTAGTGTTGGATAACACAAATACACTGGATCAGGCACCCTAGCCAATCTAAATGAGTTGTTGGGGATAGACTTATATTTATTTATTGGGTAATTAGCACATAATGTCCCCGCATTTCATTGTTATTGTGGAAAACGTCAATAACTTTCATTTTTTGGCATTTTCATCCTTATTTTCACATTTCATTGCGCAAAAGGTCATTTTCATTTATTTTCTCAATTAAAAATTATGAAAGGACGAATATACACTTCTCTTTAAATAAAACAAAAAGAAAAAAATTAATTGCAACTGTAGTCCAATTTTTTTTTAAAAAAAAAACGCAAATCAGTCCCAAATAAATTATTAAAAGAGTAATTAGTACATAATGTCCTTACCTTTCACCATTATTGCGAAAAAGTCCCTACATTTCATTTTTTTGACATTTTAATCTTTAATTACACATTTGATTGTGCGAATTCAATTTCTTAATAAAGAACTGTGAAATAATGAATATACCCTCATATTTAAATAATTTTTTTAATTTCTAATTTTTTAATAATTTATTTGAGATTCATTTGTACTTTTTAATTTTTTTATTTTAAAATAAATTTAATTGGGACTCGTTTGCACTTTTTTTATTAATTTATTGGGGACTCGTTTGTAATCTTTTTAAAAATTGAAATTATGATTGCAATTAATTGTTTGACTTTTTATTTAAATATGAAGGCATATTTGTCATTTTAAAACTTTTTATTGAGAAATTGAATGAAAATTGATAGAAATGATGGTTTCTGTAATCAAATGTGTAACTAAGAGTGAAAATACGGAAAAAAAAAAAATATGGATGTTTTTTGCAATAATAGTAAAGGTAGGAAAATTATGTGTTAATTACCCTTTTAATAATTTATTTGAGACTCATTTGCGATCTTTAAAAAAACTTGGGATTATGATTGCAATTAATTTTTTCTTTTTCCTTTTGTTTTATTTAAAGATAAGGATATATTAGTCATTTTACAATTTTTAATTGAGAAAATGAATGGAAATGACATTTTACGCAATAAAATGTGAAAATAAGGGTAAAAATACCAAAAAATGAAAGGAAATGAAGTTTGCCACAATAACAGTGAAAGATGAGGACGTTATGTGCTAGTTACCCTTCTTTTATTCTTGAGTTTACTGATATTTGCATTGGTTGCTGAAAATTTTCTTGGAAAAAAAAAAGAAAGAAAATCGTAAAAATAGGAAGAAAATGGGAATCTTGGGTTGTTTATACTGCTGATTAATGAAGGTCCAAGCTATGGGGTTGTCGGGCATATTGTGGCTTATGATTATTTTCGGATTTACGAAGATTGGGAAAGCTTAGAGGAAGTCTTTTTTGATAAGTTGTGTGACAAATTCGTGTGTAATTGTGGATGGAAAGAGATGGATTGGTGTCACATTTCTCTTATTCCCTGAGTTGAGTAGGTTTGGATTTGTCTTGTGATTTTTGTCTAATTCTCCTTTATACAGAAGTGGAGCAGCTTGAGAGCTTGTTGAAGCATCATGAAGAGTCAGACTTGAAATCAAAAGTAGATATTAAACTTCTTGTCAGGGAGGTTAAATCACTTCGAAGTTTTCAATCGGAATTGAAGCAAGAAGAGAGAACCAAATATAAGGTACTTGAAGGCAAATTAACGGAGATTGGTTCCAGGACCATCCTAATTCTAAGTGTGTGTTTGGTAGGGATTTTTTTGGGGAAGAATTGATTTTGAATAGTGATATGATGAGAAATGTGTGGTTGAAAAAGAAGATAAGATTATTGATGTGATAGAAAATATTATTTTATTGAAGAATGTGTAGTTGAAAATAAGAATTGATTTATTGTTGAAAATGAGAATTGGTACCAAACATAGCCTAAATATTGGTTCTAGGACCATCCTAATTCCGTTAGTAGATTAAGAAAATACAGAAAATGATTTACAAATGAAAAACATTGAGGAAATATTACGTGCTGATGATATTACAACTCATTTAGTTAAGCATTGGTTTGAAACTGTCAATGGCTTGAATTAATATAGTTTCCCACCATATATCTCTCTCTCTCTAGACTATAAATAAATTGTTTCCTGGATATTCCGTTAAAATATGGTTTGCTTGTCGTCTAGATATTTATTATATGCTTTTATAATTTTCACAACTTTTTTGTAAGTTTGATTGTGTCCTTGACTCAAAATGTTTGCGTTCACCACTATATGGGCTTAAGTAAGCTTCACGTCAATGATATCACAAATTTCATCAAATAATTATCTTGTTTGATTTTGAGATGAATGCAGTTAATGGTTGGTAAGCATATTTTCCTGATATTGTATGTTGATGACATATTGATTACCTACAACGATATAGGCTTATTGCACGAAATTAAGAAATTTTGAAATGAAAAATCTTGATGACGCCTCTTTTGTATTAAGGATATAGATACACCGGAATCGTTCTCGGGGCTTTTTTTTATTATTACAAAAGAGTTATATCGATAAGATTCTTAAGAGATATAGAATGCAGGAATGTAAATCACGTGAACCCCCAATTGTTAAAGGAGACAAATTTAGTCTCATTCAATAATCTTGAGATAAACTTAAAGAAAAGGAACTACAAAAAATTCCATATGTTTCAGCAGTTAGGAGTTTAATGAGTTAAATGTTTCATTAGTCACTGAACTTTAGGTTATGTCACGACTTACTCACTGAACTTTCATAATCGTCCCATTACCCACTGAACTTTGATATGATATCCTCCATTACACTCTGGGTGGCTGTCGTCTCAGTTAACGCTGACATGGAAGATGGAAATCTGAGATGGCCTTTTATCTCCTTCCGAATATTAAATAGGAGTCCATGTTAGCACCACATCATATAGCCAAACACACCTTTATCAAGTTTTTAACTCTCCAGACACCTTTACCATCTTCAAACAAAAAGAGAAACGTAAGGAAATCTGAAATCGATTTCAAAGCTCCATCATCAAAACCCAAATCGAAATCACATTCGAAACCCTAATCCAGAAATCAAGAAAATCGAAACCCTACCTACAAAAATAGGGAAGCTCAATCCCTAATTTCCCAAAATCAATTTGTAATTCGAAACCTCATCCCCAAACCCGGAAAATCTGATTATCGATCTCCATCCCGCCGTTCGTAACCAGTAGAAGAGCCCAACCAGAAGCAGCATCTGTTTGATTTGAGAAGTTCGAATTCGAGCAAGATGCTTGAGCGTGCACATGGACAGAACTAGTGAAGGTAAATTCGATAGTGCAAAGAAGCTGTATGTTTGAGTTTAACTATCTTCAAATGGTTTCTCTCTTCCTCTATTTGTTTGTATTGTGAGGAATTGTTTGGGCTAAGTAACGACCCTAAATGTGACCCACATCACTAGGCTAAGTTTAGTTCGTGGGTTACAACAAATTAGGCATTCTTCTTTGCAAAACATTTTAAACGCGATTCTACTCATCGTGCTTGTCACAATTTTGAATGGCTGACTAGGTGGTATAGCAGGAAGAGGTGGTATAGCGGGAAGAGAGAGGGGCTGCAGTTGAATGTCATTACAATTTTGAATGGGGAAAGGGGAAAGGGTTGCAATAGAGCCGGAATGGGGAGGGACTGAGTAGGTGTTACAATTATGAATGGATTCTATTATGTAATTGTTTCAATAATTACATACAAATGTCCTGTTTGACTTGGTTGAACATGTTTGTGTTGCTTAATCCCTTTTTTTTAAAACGTTGTCTTTGTCTTTATTTTCTTCCATTGTTATTTCTGATGTGAAAGAAATACATGACATAAATCTAATGTGGTTAAATTGTATGACAGATTGTGAGGAAGATCCGAACTTCTTAGAATTCGACCACGACTTTGAGTCCGACGACAATGACGTCGAACATGATAGAAACGTAACTGATGGGATTGAAATTGGATTGGGCGGCCATGACGATGAAATACAGGAAGAACAAGAAGAAGGCAACGAGAACGAGTTGGACAAATTAGAACTATCGTCGTCAGAGGATCTACTCTCCCAATGTTCATCAGACGAGGATGGCATTTATCACTTTCCTCAATTCACTTTTGATCAGGACATGAGAAATCATCAGTTCAAGGTAGGACAAATATTCAATTCTGCAGCAGAGTTCCAGAAGGCGGTGCGAACATATGGTGTATTGAATGGGTACAACGTAAAATTTAAGGCAAACAAGGAAAGAAGAGTGCAAGGAATTTGTAAATTGGGTTGCAGATGGCGAATATGGGTTCTAAATTTGATGCATCTGAGAGGTTGCATGTAAAATCTTACACTTCGGAGCATACATGTAGATGGGATCAATTTAGTAGACACTTTAATTACATATTCTTGACACATCGATATATTGAGCAATTCAAGGCGAACCCGGACTGAAAGCTGAGTTAATTTTGGCAATAAGGAAGAAGGATCTCCGTACAGATATTATCAGAAATGTAGCATGGAAGATGCGAAGATATGCAAAACTCATTTCAAAAAAATCTAGTAAATGGCACACAATACATATATACTTATTAAGGTGTACCAAAATGACATGAACTTGTCTATAAACAAAAAATCATGTTGGTCGGACTATAGCAATGATAGATTAATATGAACCTCCATTACGAAGTTTGTTGCATAAAAACATTGAAATTACAAACATAAATTCCAAATTAATGGGATTAACATACAATTTGAAGTTCGACGTCTAAGAACAGATTATAAAACCAGTTAATTACACAAACTTGAGAATAACATAAATGGTTGAGTTTCACGGAGTTCCTCCATTTTGTTTCCCGTTATCCTTCTCTCATTTTCCCATACGAAAAGTAAATTTGACAGATATATCCACATCAGTTTCTTCGATTATTTTAGCAACATGCTTCAACAAACTCGACAACTCGTGAATTTTCAATGTAGCACTTGATTGACCCTCATATTGACAATATTCATCTTCGTCAAGCCACTTGAAATGAGTGCAATCGTTAGTACAACAGATGAATAGCCATCCTAAGTTTTCAATCCTCTTTTCAACTTTCACGCATTTCTGAATTCCCTTGTCGCATACTGGGCACAGTTTTTTCACCGGACAATCCAACAAGCAGTAGCCCGACTTCGGACAACCATGACAAATCCCTTTGTTCTACCCCCCCCCCCCCCATTATAATATGCTGATGCAGCCAAAAAATGAAAATAAAATCAAATCGAAAATCATATTTAATGAAAGTTTATAAATTCGTTTTATAGAAAATCCATTTAATTCACACCAAGATCAAGACTTGAACCAAAAATTCCCTTTACAAAACAGTCCTTTATAGAAACACCAAAAGCAATAAAAATTCAATCATAATAAAAACAGTCACCCTTACCAATTAAGCTCTCAGCCATTCAGCACAGATAACTTATAATATACAAAAAATTAAAATAAATTAACCCTCAAATCGACGCCATATTCAACAACAAAAAATCAACCCAAAGCAACCGATTTCAAAAGAAAAAACTAAACATGCCAAAAATATTTTAAAAAATCAGTTAATTGAAGACAAAATCTCAACTCTGAGACAAGATACTTAACACCAATCTGAGAATTTTGACAAAGATTTAAAGTTTACAATATAAACGCGTATAAAGACATAAAAACATAAAAATCATATATATCGACAGAGTTAGAAACAACAAAAAATTGATCTCTTTTCAATTAATTAAAATAGAGAGCACATCTTACCTGTTCCGGGTCCCGCTTTTACCTAGAAGAATTCTATTAGTTTTTGAAACTCATAAGACTTAGCCTCATAATCAGAAAAGATTCTTAGGATGAAGCTAGGGTTCTTCAGTTCTTCAATAAAATGTCTTTGATTTGGGAGGAAGGTAAAATTTTGCGGCTGATTTAGGGCCTGTCTGGGCATGCTATTTCATGAATTAAAATTCGAAATTGGACCGTTGGGGCTACAACGATCCAAAAAAACAAGAAATTGATTGCCACAAATTATCTACTTTTTCGTTTCCTACTCTCCATTAGTCTTTGGCTCATTGTAGGAAACAAAACTCACTTACCACATTATCTCCTTTCCCAACTACCACGTGCTTTCCCCTTTCCCTTTCATCCTTCACCGCAAAACGTAACAGGATTCGACCGGTATAGATCCTCAAGTTCCGTCTTCGAGCTGCCGATGCGGATGGTACATTTACAGCAACGGAGAAGCCCAACTTTTCATTCAGCCTGCAGCCTGTTTTTAAGCGTGGCCCCTTCTTCTACGTCTGTAGCCTCGGTGAAGTGGCACCAGTTTCGCATCCGAATCTTAACCATTTCAGTATCTATATCATCTCTCCCATTATTGAAATCGGACCATTTTCGACGCCACCTACAGCAATTAAATATGCACTTGGCCTCCCCTTCTTCTTCGCCTGCAGCAGCGAAGACATCGCCAATAAATCGGTCTGTTTCGCTGCTCCCCCTTCTTCTTCAACTTACAGTTCAGTTGGATTAATTTGATGGATCAGTTGGGACCTTCTCCAGTAAGTGAACGAAGCTTTACTTTCATTTCAAAGTCCAGTGAAATAGTGGCCTCCCACTTATTATATATGTCCTGCTTTAAAAAAATTTCATTTTCTCCTTCAACTACTACAGAATTACCACCACGGTCACTAGTCCACCTCGACCGGGCCTTTAATTCACAACCATTGGGTGCCACGTAAAAATACACAATGGAATGCATATGAGAACAATATCTTCGTGGCTGCCTACAAGTCCGTTATCGTTGACGGACACAGGAACGACAAGTGCTTCACCAAACACGACTGGGAAACATTAATTAACATGTTCAACATCAATTCCGGCCACAATTAGAACAAACAGCAGCTGAAAAATCGATATGATGCCCTCCACATGAAACACAAGTGATTCGAAGAATTGCTCAACTACAGTGACATCTCATACGACCCGTCAACTAGCAAGATTGGGGCCTCAGAGGAGTGGTGGGCTCGAAAAATTAAGGTACCATCGTGTCATTAACCTCAAGTCATTGCTCACATTTCTGTGATGGATGGAAATGGATAACTACACAATGTTTTTGTTTCACAACATGATATGCCAGGCTCTGCTTTATGCTGGTAAACGTGGCTGTAAATGGATCAATTACATAAATAATCGTTGCATGCGTTATGGATGTTGTGTCTGTTTATTATTATTTATCATTTATCGAATTCGTAATTTCGGGATGCGTCATTTTGTGGTCTTGCTATTGCTTCATTCGAAGTATGCAATCTATTGTTTCTTCTACATGTTCACATACTGCCCTCTTATTTAGAGGCATGGTTTTGTGTCTGGTGTGTTGTGTCATCCTAAGTGGAGTGGCTACTTGTGGTTGTTGTGTATTGTTCTCATATTCGGACCGACATCATTTGTGTGCTGTGTATTGTACGTGAATAATTTTCTAAACCCTTTCTGTTCATACTTAAATAGGAGAACAAAGACTATAAAGAATTCAAGGACAAAAATTGTCGGGAGGTGTATCGATACAAGACGTTATTCGGGGACGTCTTCGACAATGATAAGTACGCAGTGACTCTGAGCAAGCTATGTCGCACAGGCTTCGCAATGTTCGAAGACAGTGGTACTGAAGATCACCGTGATGAGATCCCGGTGGATATAGAGAGTAGCAGCTCCAGTGACGAGGGCGTTGAACCCGAACCGGCTGCAACAACCATGGATATGTTAGGCTCCCACAGTGGTGATAAACGGAAAGCAGCTAAAGATCGAGCGAAGGAGAAGAAGAAGAAGGTTACGGCGCGGGATGTGTCGTATTCAGTGGATCGTACGACCACAGCCAATGAGAAGGTAGTTGCTAAAATTGACCAGATAATTGGACCAGCTGTGTCCGACTCGAAAACATGCATGCATGAGTTATTGGCCACAGGTCAACTGAAAAAACAAATTGATTTGTACTACTGGACGTTCTCATTCCTCAAGGATAAACGTAACAGGGAGATCTTGGACATGCAAGACGATGTAAACGAGAAGTTTAAATGGGTGGAATGGAGCGGGTAAGAGTATAGGCGAGGACAGCCTGGGTGATGGTTACGGTACAAAAGGTTGCGTGGAGAGTCATGGCACGATTTCTTGTTGTTGTTGGCATTAGTTTTTATGTTTTTGTTTCGTAAGTTTTAGTTAAAAACATTTTCATATGCTGTACTTTATTGTGGATGGTGACTTCCAATTTCAATGTGCACAATCAAATCAACTACTTATGTGCATGCTATTATTGTTTATATTAGTTTATATGTTTAGTTTTCTTAAATTTGAGTTGAAAAAATTGTCATATGCTATACCTTACTATGCACTGTGACCACCAATTTTCATCTGCTGAAAAATCAATTGTTCATGTGCATGTCATTATTGTGATTCGTATTAGATTTACAGCAGGCTTGCAAACATGAAAATTAGATTTATTGTATAATTGAAGTGAAAAAATGTATTCTAGTAGGTAAAAAAATTACCCACTCACATGTTCACAAACATGTATTTGTTTTACGTGTATAATTTGTACACATTGTACTTTTCATTTGCCTATAAAGGGTAAGGCAAATCAACATTATTTCACTGTCTTCCCTGAGCATCGTCTTCTATATCATATTAGAAAGTTTGTATATGGCGCATTTCGATATAAACTGTGATTTGCATCAAACCTCCGATGTCGATGATGAAATTGATGACAAGGCATTTATGGAAGAGCTATTGATGGATATGATTGAGTGGTTTCAATATTGTCATATCAGTGAGGTGACTGTACGTAACTATTATCGTGAACAACGACGTCGTGTTTCTCGCTATCAATTCGCGCGAAACGGGCATATGTTTATGCTCGATGCTATGAACTGTAGCCCTCAACAGTGCTCCACGAAGTTCCGCATGTACCTCGCGATGCTGCGAGCATTGGCATATGTGCTTCGAGATGAGTATGGACTGCGTAGCCAACAATATATAGATATGTACGAACAAGTGGGTATGTTTCTATGCATTTTAGCGCATGAAAAGGGATATAGACAGATGCAGATGCTATTCAACCATTCGCTGAAAACCATTGGACATTACTTCAAACTTGTGCTTGAAGCGGTCGTTGAGTTCTCGAGGGAGTTAATTAAACCGGATCCAAACTACAATCATGGTGCCGAGCACCACATTCCGAATCTTAACAAACATTATATATTTCGGGATTGCATAGGAGCTATTGACGGTATACACATTAGAACCGTTCTACCTCGGGAATTCCTACATAAAATGTGCTAGCAGCATGTGATTTCAATTTGTGTTTCACATTCGTGCTTGCTGGCACGACAGGGAACTGTTTTGATGCAAAAATCTTGTCTAGGATTATACATAACCAGGATATAGACTTCCCGAAATCGGCTCCTGGAAAATATTATCAGGTTGACTCAGGTTTCGCACATCGAGTTGGGTACATGGCGCCATATAAGGGTTCAGATATATTGTACCACTTTCAGCAATTTTACGATCGGGCGACCGGTCGCAGTCGAAACTTTCGAAATACACGGGAAAAGTTTAATTTTCGGCACTCGTCGTGCAGGAACGTAATCGAACATGCGTTCGACGTGTGGAAAAGTCGTTGGAAAATACTCGATCGAATGCCAAGTTATAATTTTAAAGTGCAAACAGCTGTTGTAATTGCAACTATAGGAGTTCACAACTTCTTTCGAAGAGCGGGTGTGGTGGATGAAGCATTTACTAGAGCGGAGACGGACCCCGACGCAGAGGAGGTAGACCTCCCGAACGAATGGGACGAAGTTGCAACCAAAATGAATGTACCAGAAATCCAAGGAAATGAGTTGGATATGTTACGAGATTCCTTGGCACATCAAGTTTGAAATTTATTTAATATTTGTAATTTGATTGTCGTGGGGGACACGAAGTAATTACCAAAAAATTAATGATGTCATTGTGTAGTGTTATTTTCCTGTCAGGAAAATGCAACGAAAACATAGGAACAATATTTCCATTTGTCACGTGAATAAAAATTGTTGTGAAATAAGAAAAAAAAACGCTCAGCAAGAATACAAATGAAAATCCAAAAATTTGACCTGGTAGGACCCATGGTTGAACTTTTGATGTGGAATAGTCAAAATAGGCTGCACAATCAATCATCACATTTGTTGGGACGGAGGGCATTTATGGAATGTTGTTCTATTTTTTTTACCTTTACCATTATTCAACACTGTAGATGATAATGATAGGAAAATCAATTGTTGAAAAGTAAGAATCCCTCCCAGACACCCGCTTAAACGTGTATGAAATTATCAAAACACGATTTTAATATGTTGACGTGGTCGATGATTAGGCAAAATATTTAATACTTGTAAGGATTTAACCGGCCAGCCAATCTTTCAGTCTGCCACGTAGGCACGTCAATTAACAAATTTCATCCTATGAGTAATTGGTAGTGACTGATCAAAGTATAGTGGCCATTGGGAAAAATTTTAAAATTCGGTGAGTAAGTCGTGACATAACCCAAAGTTCAGTGGCTAATGAAATATTTAACTCGAGTTTAATATATTTTTGGATTTGCACACATCCGAATATAGCATTCATTGTTGGAATGCTGTGCAGATATTTAAATAAGTCTAAGATGGATATTTGGAAAGTAGATAAGCGGGTTATTCGATATTTATAGAAAACTAAAGATTACATGATCACATATAGGAAATCAAACCAATTGGAGATCATTGGATATTCTGATTCTGATAATGGAATATGATTGCGGAATTTTGTCACTTGACTTCGCATTTTGGATTGAATTGAAAGACCACTAAAGTTATTATGTGACAGTAACAGTATTGTATTCCAATAGGAGCTTGAAAATATCAAAGTTTATAGAATCAAGTTCCTAATTATTAAAGAAAGAATTCAGAGGATCGGATTATATAAAGCATATTAAGACAAATTTCATGATTGCGGATCCAATAATTAAAGAACTACCACTCAAGGTCTTTCGTGAGCGCATTGCTTATAAAGGTGTTGCATCTTTTGATGATATGGTAATTTAATGGGAGTTTGTATTTGGTTGTTGTATGATTCTGACACATTTTATGCTTATAGATATTCGGTTTATTCTACAGAAATAAATTATTGAGTTTAGTTTCACTCTAATTAAAGTTTTGGTTTAATCTTATTAAAAAATAAGGTAGGGCGAGTTGGAAATAAGCATGTTTGGATCACGTTACATTTCCATACTACATATTCACACTTGATCTATATCATTTGATTGTGTTGATATATATGACCATTGAGGGTTTAGTTATGATACTTGTAATGAAAATCGCTTTGATCCTATATTGACATAATTGATGGATGAGACTTTTTGGAGATACTTTTGGTTATAATAACAAAAGTTTTGAGCTCATAAGAATATGCAATATATAAGGTAACATATGTAACCCAAGTGAGAGATTGTTGAGTTTTAATTTATCATGTGAGCCTATATACTTGATTAATTGTGTATAAATGCTATCTTAAAGTTCAACACCTTGAAAGTGATCTAATAAAGTATTTAATTTGTTAGGATTTGTGCTTCTAGATAAAATGTGCACTAAATATGTGTATAGACATGATCCACTATGGTTGTATTTAATAACGAGCCAAATACATATGGAAGTTATATATAGGGTTATGATCCTCATTTCATATGTGATTCTCATTTCTTGTGTCATCTCATCAATATAAGAATAAAAGAGAAAACATATTGAAAAGAAAGATCCAAAACTCACAATCAATAACAAAAAATCAATAATTAAGAAGAAGGAATTGAGAATCAAAATTATGGAGCGAAAAGCCGAAGTCAACAACAAAAATTTAAAAATCAAAATAGTCAATATTCAATAATAAAGATTAAGTGGTCAAGCATACATATATTGTAGTTGATCTTCAAGATTCAAGATTTGGAATCAAAATCTAGTAATAAAGAGTCATTCCCAATAAATTAAGGCACGTTTCACATCAATAATTCTCTTGGTGATTTGACATGATTGATTTTGGCAATTAAGTAATCAGATTTTCAATTTCTATGAATTTTAACGTTTCATAAAATTCTAACACCTTGTTAACAAAAAATGTGTTGGCAGAAAATTATTGGATGAAAAAACAGTTTTTCTTTCAAGTAAGATGTACGTGACATTCTATCAAAAAAGTTGTGAAGGAAGATGTACACCAAACATGATCATAAAATATAAAAATCACATGTTTGGCTAAGCCTAAAAATTAAACAATGTAAGTTAAATAAAACGAATTATTTTTTGGCATGTATGCTTGAAAGAAATGTAATAGAAGTATAATTAATTCCCACGGTCAAAACAAGAGTACTTAAACTATCAAAATTTAGGTCAAGGCTCGATAGCTATGTTTCTTAATTATTTAATTTTTTAACTGTTTCATATTTTCTTTCATGTCGAGATCGACCTCTTGCAATTATGACTCAGAACTCTTAATTGGATCAAGGATTGGGCTCTAATATTGATCGAAAATCTGAATCACATTGAGGGTATTCATAACTTGGGTAAAACTTCTTGACAAGAAAATCAAAATATATAACCTACTTCCTATATATTTTCCATGAGCTCCAATAACTCAGTGAGCAGAGGAACCATGAATGGGCATCATTATTTTTGCCATGTAAAAATGGAAATCCATATATATTTTTACAAAATTGCTTGCTATTTATTTTATTCTCTCTGAATCATTATATATACATGTATTTCACAAATGAATTAGTATATAAATTCTAAATTGCACAAACTTTGATAGCCTATCGCTAATCTTGTATTCTCTAATCAACTGCAGTGGTCATCACCCTCCACCATGTCATCTTCAGTAACATAAGCTGAGAGATTCAAATACTTTTCTTGATTTGCTCCCTCTCTCCACCGCGCACGGCAGAGCACGCAGGTGGCGGGTTTTCTCCGGCCGCAACTTCTCTTCCATGCCAAGAAACACTCCTCATGAATTATATTTCTGCAAGTCCCACAAGCCACCATCTTATCCTCTTTTCCCATTTCTTCCAAACAAACTGGACAAATACTCCCATCTTCCACCACCACTGGTGGCCGTGAATCGCTCGGGCGGGCCTTAAAAAATAGCCGGTGAAATTTCTCACATAGGGTGGCGCTGGCTAAGGCTCCAGTTAATGTAGGCAAACTCAATAGGCGATTTAGTTGGCATGGCCGAAGAGTCCTCCTCCAGAGGCAAGAATCGTCGAGTGGAACACCCAATGCGCGGATTAGAACGAATAGAATGTGCTTGCAAGGAGTCATCCGATAATTCCGATCAGGGCAAGTACATGATGGGGTGGCACCTAAGTTCACGGTGTAGACATTTCCTGTTGAACCTAATATGAAGAACATGGAATCTGACCTGTGGAGGAGGCGGAGCCGGGGGTGGAGGGCTCGGATTACGCGCTCGGTTAAGGGTTGCGTGCGATGGGGGTTGTCGGATGCGGATGAAGTGGATGCGAGGAGTTCCATTTTTGGAAGGGAAAAGAAGTTAATGACAGTTGGGAGTTATTGGAAATAGAGAGGTATATGATATCCAGTGGAAAATGTGGTTGAAATTCTTTGGACAGTTTAGAAGGACACGAGAGGGATAGTGTAATTTTGGAACAATGGTTGAGTTTAAGGCACGTCATGGGTTTTGAACTTGGCTATAATGTTACTTGTCCATGGAGACCAAAAGTTCACTATTAGCTTTAGAAAAGAGTGCCTTGCAGTACTTAAAAAGTAGCTTTAATTAGGGGTTGTTTGATAAAATTTTGATAGAAAATTTAGTACATTTCAGTAAAAGTTAGTGAAACTTGTAATTAAAAAAATTCATAGAAATTATAGATTCTATAAATTATGTGGTTAAAATTAATTATTGACTTTGATATCAACTTTTTTAAGATTCTTTCATCCAATTTTATGAGAAGTGGCTCACCAAGTTGTATGTATGGCTCATTTTTAGAAACGATTTATAAATACTTAAATCATTGTTTATCAACGCATTTTAAGGAATCCACAAATATCACCCAATCTACCACTCATTTTTGTCCAAACACGCCCTCTAGACTAGTGATATTTCTAAATTAAATAACTTTCAATTTTTAGACAAATCAAAGTAAGTTTGACAAATGTACTTTTAAGGGGTAATTAGTACAAAATGTCCATGCATTTCATTATTATTGTGCAAAACGTCTCTATCTTTCATTTTTTGACATTTTCACCCTTATTTTCACTTTTCATTGCACAAAATGTCATTTTCATTTATTTTCTCAATTAAAAATTGTGAAATGACGAATATACCCTTCTTTTCAAATAAAACAAAAAGAAAAAGAAAAAAAATTAATTGTAGCCATAGTCCCAAATTTTTTTAAAAAACTCAAATGAGTTACAAATAAATTATTAAAAGGGTAATTAGTACATAATGTCCATACCTTTCACCGTTATTGCGAAAAACGTACATACCTTTCATTTTTTTTTTTTTTTTGGCATTCACCCTTAATTACACATTTGATTGCGCAAACCATCATTTTCATTCAATTTCTCAATAAAGAACTGTGAAATAATGAATATACCCTCCTATTTAAATAAAAATAATAATTTCTTTTTAATTTCTAATTTTTTAATAATTTATTTGAGACTCGTTTGAACTTTTTAAAAAAATTAAATTTTTAAATAATTTATTGGGGACTTGTTTGCAATTTTTAAAAAAGTTTGGGACTACTGTTGCAATTAATTGTTTAGATTTTTTTAATTTAAATATGAGGGTATATTCGTCATTTTTTATCGAGAAATTTGATGAAAATGGATAGAACTGATGGTTTGCGTAATCAAATGTGTAATTAAGGGTGAAAATGTTAAAAAAAAATAAAGGTAAAGATGTTTTTTTGCAATAACATTGAAATGTATGGACATTATGTGCTAATTACCCTTTGAATAATTTATTTGGGACTCAATTGATCTTTTTTTTAAATTGGGACTATGATTGTAATTAATTTTTTCTTTTTTCATTTTGTTTTATTTAAAGAGAATGATATATTCGTCATTTTACAATTTTTAATTGAGAAAGTGGATGAAAATGACCTTTTGCGCAATGATAGATGAAAATAAAGGTAAAAATGTCAAAAAAATGAAATGTATTAACGTTTGGGTAATTATATTATCACCAAAAATTTATTAAATACACCACAATTTTTAATTTTTTTCTTATTTACTTAAATAACCTTAAATAAAATTACCTAATTAGGGTTAATATATTCTTAATTATTCACACCACAAAAATAAACCTAGTTTCTTCTTCTTCTTTTCTACAATTGCAAGTCTGTAGCCATCAAACACGGGTAAGAATTCATCATGAAAAGTAATTTTATTTTCACATCCGACAAATCATGAAGTGGTTTATAATTCTTTATGCAATCCATCATTAAACAAATCATTCTTTACATTGCTATCTGTTATGATTTTTTTAACCATTCTTTTGCATGGAGAATAAAGTTTCCTGTTGTGTTTAATATCTTCTTTACTTATTGCAAATGGTGAGAACAATGACGAAACTTCTTTCCTGTTATCATTCTTTTTATATACCTGCAGCATGATTCTTGTAAAGCATCGTTTATCTATTGACATTCAAACTTATTTTATTTGTGGAAACTGGAAAAAGGGTTATTCTTTACTTAGTTTATCTATTGCTCATAACAGTGGCGAGTTGATCTTCATCTTATATTTATATACTTCTACTCTTTGTTCTGCGTGTAACATTTCACTTTAATCATCTCTAGCCTAAATTAATGGAAGGAGAACTAACTCATGACTTGCTTGTTTGATGGAAAAAAGCAGATAATCTACTTCCTAATGGTGGATTTGAATCTAGACCAGGTTACTTCTGGGGAGGGAGTTTACTAGTTTTGGAACCAAGTCTTGTAGAATCCGCTCTACGACAATGGACCACAATGGGAAATGTGAAATACATAAACGCTAAAAACAACTACATTCATGAAGGCAAATCTGCTATTTAGATTATTTCAGGAGTCTCTGGAATACAAACAGCAAAATCACTTTTCGAGGGTTTTAATTATAACCTGGAATTCATGCTAGAAGACGCCAATGAAGAGATAGATATCCGAATAAAGGAAAAAATATGAAGTTTAGTTATGGTGTACTAGTCTTTCTCCCGTGCGATGCACAAATTTATATTAAGTGATAAACAATTCTAACATGAGCAACATATGCTAATTGATTTTCCAATCCAATTAGATGCAAAACACTTCATAAAATTATCTTGAAAGTGACTGTGTAATTTTAAATAAAAATATATACACCACATAACTAGTTCAAATTTTGAAAAACTTCTTTGAAAAGAGCATTTGTTGTTGAATTGGATGGTACTCCATCTCGATCGCAACAAAAAATTTGAGTATAAATGTCGAAATAATAAACATAAATAAAAAAAAATTCTAATCAGGTCAATGAACATGAAAATAAAATCTTGACATTTAAAGTCTGAAAATCTCAACCGAAAAAACAATATATTAACTGCCATGTATGACATTTTTCAAAGTCCATCTGTAAATTCATCTAAATTATTTACTATGAATACCTATTCTGAGGTAATTTATAATTCCTATCAAGATTATCCGGTGTCATTAATTGTATGAGAATAATTAATTGCTACCAGTTGTTAAACCTATATGAGAAGTCTTAATGTCAACTACTTTTCACAGCAAGAAATTATGGCTTCATTAAATTCCTGCAACAGCATATTAGGGGTGTAAAAAACGTAGAAGCAACTACGCACTATAAATGTGTTTACCGACCTCCATTTATTATCATTCTCTGATATTTTGAATTACTTCCATGCATGGCTTCAATGTTTAACACTTCCTCGTTCAATATCACATTTGTCAAAGTATTCTCATCTCCATTTCTCCTCCGACAGTAAGCATGGCTTCAATGGTTAACCCTTCCTCGTTCAATATCTCATTTCGCACAGTATATTCTCATCTCCATTTCTCCTCTGGCAGTGAGCTATAACTGAGGCAACATCTTGCGTAGAAAATTTGCTTACTGTAAACCAAAGAAATACATTTTCTCAATAAACAACTCGTCACATTTAATGCGGTATGTTTATTGCACATTCTGTAAGCTAGTAAGAATAATAGCTAGGATAAAGAAACTCAGAAAAGCAAAAAAATAGAAAAATATTCTCAAAAATTTTAAAGAAACATTGAACAGCTGTCATGCACTTAATGTGATGTAGTGGTTGCTCATTGATACTTGTGTGGCCGCCATATAGCATTTCAACATTGATTGGAACTGATTTTCAGCATTTATTAGTGTTTCAGAATTATTTAGTTTAATTTAACATATTTAAATTATATATTTTTTAATTTAACAATATTCATCAATAAATATCCCACTACTTTTCCCCACATTTGTTGACTATTTGTCAAGGTCCACTGTTCATTTTATTTTTTTAATATAAATACCTACTTTTTTTAATATAAATACCTACCGAACGCAAAAAAAAAAAAAAATAGTGAATATCTATCTAAAGAAAAAAAATTGGGGTCAAAAGCGCGATTCTGATAACTGTATCAAAAGTTATGGTCGAAATACTAAAAAAGAACCAAAGTTGCACAAAATTATGACTCCGGGGACTGAATTGTTCACGTGTCAAAAGTTTAAGGACCAGGGGTTGTAATTTTTGAATGATGAAATTGATAGAAAAGTCAACATATAAGGACTAAAACTAAAAATTGTTCAACAGGCAAAAAATTCGAATAGAAGTAGGAAAATAACTTAAATCAGCGAATTGTAAGGGAAAATGACTTAAATTGACGATTTGGAAGGGAAAACGATGGATTTTGACATCAAAAACGGCTCCTACCCAACAAAGCTAGTGGCCACGATGTGCACGCCGAAAAGACGTTTCCGAATTGGAGTCATGAGCGCGATTCTGATAACCGTAGCTAAAGTTGTGGTCGAAATAGTAAAAAAGAAATGAAAATGAAAAAAAAAAAAAAAAATCGCTTCAAGGCTCTCCCCGCGCGTGGAGGTTTCAAACCTCCGCAACTTGCGTGTTCGGAGGTTTCAAGCTCCTCGCGGGCAGAGCTGCATACCTCTTCACACGGAGGTTGCAGAGGTTTGAAACCTCCGTGTGCAGAGGTTTCAAGCTCCGTGTGCGGAGCTTCAAGCTCGCGCGGAGAGAGCAATTTTTTTTCTTTTTTTTTCATTTTCATTTCTTTTTTACTATTTCGACCATCTTTTTCTAGATTGCACAAATGAATTAGAGATAAATAATGTTTTTTAGATCAAAGAACTAATTATAGACTGAAATGCAAAACGATTCCACCATTACAGGACCAAATGGCATCATCAACAAAATGCACACTAACACAGGAACAAATGGTCATTACTGTAACAAATGCACACTAATTACACCATCAACAAAACCATTCCACCATTACAGGACCATTCCACCTTTATTTGCGATACAGGAAATAGTCAAGCTATGTACAGTAGCTAAATGTATATTCAACTATCAAGAAGACTATAATTAATATCTTACCAGGTAAGTTCATAAGAGATCCCCGAGCAGCCTCATTCGGTGCTTCCCTTCTTGTCCCGCAAATAAAACCTGCAGACCACCGTAAGATAATATGATATCATTGGAATACTCACAAAAAATTTCCAAAACATAATGAATCAAGAGCTGAAGGTATTGGGAATATTTTAAAAATTATCAATGGTGCACTGATTTTGCCTGAGAAAAGAGAAAACATTGTTACCATTTAAAGACAAGTTCTTAATTGTTTAATTCTCAATGTGCATAGATTTGGCCAGAGAAGAAAAAATGTCAGTAATTTAAAGATCAGTTCTTAATTGTTTTGTTCTCAATTATCATCTTCACTATCAGAAGGTACTGCAATGCAACTAAAATGTGAAGGAAGCGATGGAAAGAAATCTCACCTTGTTGTTCTGCAGACAATGATTAGTGTTGTTGAGGCTTCGGCTACTTAACCCACCACTTCGGCCTCATTATTTTTCTCTGAGTATATCAAACTAAAAAGGACGAGAAAAACGAAAAAAAACAATTATAGATCCTCGTGATCCAATCCAAATCAAAATAAATGAAAGAAAATACACGTGGGGTGGTGCAAAAGTAAACTGTGGGTTTGGGGTGGCTTTAAAAAAAAAAGGTTGAAATAAGTGGATGATTTTGATAACTTAACAAGGTTTGTTACATTTAGAAGCTGAATGTATATTATAGCAACTAATTAATTGATGTAACTTCTTTTACCTTTTAAGCTTAGCCAACATGCTACCATCTATTAAAACACCATAAAATATGGAGATTGAGTCTTCTAACTTTATTTAGTGCCCCAGCCATAAACAACACAAAATATTTATTCATCTGTAAAGTCTTTTTCTAGATTGCACAAATGAATTAGAGATAAATAATGTTTTTTAGATCAAAGAACCAATAACCCAAGATAGAGAAAATGATGTCAAGGGAAAAGATGGCGAGGAAAGTAAACTCACGTCTGTAATAATGCCGCGGAATGGAAATAGACAATAGAATAAGGCTTTTGTAAACTCCAAAAAGGCTTCTATAGACAATAGAATAAGGCTTCTGTAAGCTCCAATAGAATAAGGCTTCATTATCACAACGATACAAAAAGTTACCTGACTTCCAGTTGATATTAATCATCAGGAGCACTGGCTTCTTAAGTCATGCTTCATTGCAATAGTTGCCTGAAAATTGGACAGTGAATTATAAGGAAGAAACTCAAGGGAATTGATGCAGAACACAATAGAAATTACCAACATCTACCCAGTTTTTCGTCCTGACATTGAGAACAAACTAATTACAGACTGAAATGCAAAACAATTCCACCATTACAGGACCAAATGGCACCATCAACAAAATGCACATTAATTACAGGAAGAAATGGTCATTACTGGAACAAATGCACACTAATTACACCATCAACAAAACCATTCCACCATTACACGACCATTCACCTTTAATTACAGGATAAATCAGCTAGCATAAATCACATTTAATCTTACTAAAAGTGTCACAATTTAAGTCTATGTTAAAAAAAAAAATTATCGCCTTGCAAAGACGGAGTCGGTCGCGCACTCTATGCACGGCGCTGGCGAATTTTTTTTTTTCCCTTCTTGTAATAATAAATTCTAAGAAATCTGTGTTAGCTTACCATCAAACACTCAAAAATATAATTTCTATTTTGTAGAATGTATGTATAATTGATGTCATTTGCTTCTCGTGGTTTTACTTAAACGCATTTCATATGAAATGTAGAATCATAGTAAATAGAAATAAAAATTTTTTCTGGATATGCTTTAACTTAGATTGCCAAAACAAAAAATGAATAAAAAAAGTGAATAAAACGCCTAAAAAAGAGAACAGGGCGTCGCTTACCTGAGAGAGTAAACGAAAACGTCTAAACCCACCACTTCTATGTACTCCATTAACCCAGCCACACACACCACCACTGTCGTCTATGCAACGGTTCAATAAAAATGTCTGGGCAGAGTTTGGAGACAAAGAGGTTAGAGTCGCTGAGGGAGGAGATCGGTAGATTTAGGGCCTTTCTTTTTTTCGAGCCGCTCGGCATTTTTCCAGCCTATGAGTGACTATGACGCTTACATCAAGCAGTAAACCTTTTGGTTGGGCGGGATTGAATTCAAAATTCTGGGCGGTATTCAATTAAAAAAATCTAGGCGGGAGTCCAGATGTATTCTCACTCAAGAAACAGATTTTTTTTTTTTATCTTAGGCGGGATGGAGGCCAGAATTATGGGCGGGACACTGTTGTAGAACTATCCTTCTTTAATATAGTATAAGATAAGATTTATGAAAAGGATGTTTTCTAATTTTTTATTATTTTTATTACATTAGGTGTATAATTGTAAATTTATTGTGGTGTATTTATTAAAATTATGTTTTAATTGTGGCGTGGATATAATGTGGTGTGGATATAACATTTTGTGGTGGTAATATAATTACCTTTAACGTTTTCCACAATAACAGTGAAAGGTGTGGACGTTGTATGCTAATTACCCTACTTTTAAGCACAATGGTATGAAAGTCGCTCAACAAGTCAGATGGAGTATGAAAAGACGTTGACATGATTAGGGATGATAACGAGGTGATGAATCCTTGATCCCTGTGGAAAGTGAGCAAAATGGGAAATTCACAATGGGTCACAAGGATAGGGAACGGGATCCCTGTCTAAACTCATCCCGAATAATTTTTTTAAAAAAATTATATAGTATAATATTTATACCTAAATAAAAATAATTACTAATGGGATTAAGCACTAATGGCGAAAAATTCATTTCATAGCCCATATGTAGCTATCTCAACGAGTCGAGTCAAGCCGAGTCGAGCCCAAGCCGAAAAAAAAGGTCGGGCTCGACTCGAGCTTTTTTGGGCCTGAGCCGAGCTGAACAAAGCCCGGCCAAAAAAAATTCGGCTCGGCCAGAGCCTTAGCTGGCCGAGCCAGCTCGGGTTTTTTTTTTTTTTTTTTTAAATCCGAAATATTATCTTGGCTAACGTAAATTTTGCGATTTTCATTTAATGGTATACTAATTTTTATTGGTTTCTATGGGTTGTGTTAATTACTTTTTGAGTTATTTTTTTCCTTTTATTTAACTCTTGATTAATAGTTTGATACAAGGTTAAAAATGCTATCTTTTAGCTGTTGATTTTCTATGAGTGTATGCATCAAGATTATAGTTAATATATATATAATGATTTCAAACATAATTAAATTGAACATTACCATTTGGCATTAGACGTATTATTAAAAGTCTTTCTTATTTTTTTTTTGAATGTAAATAGCAAATCCATTAAAAACGCACAAAGCGGATACAAGGAGAAGAACCTCCAACACAACGCCCTCCTAAGAGAGATTAAGTGCTATCCAAGCGCAGCAAGACCACAACTATACAGGACACAACGACATACATACCAGACCACGAAAACAAACACGACCCAACACAAATGTAACCACGAAAAGTCTAAAAACATCTGTGACTTAACAGTGCAAGAAATTCCCGACTGAAAGCCAGCTTCGCAATCAGCACTTACGCCCCCCCGCACACGAAGTAACGGGCATTGTCTAGACTTCAAATCCAACAAACGAAACCATCACAATCTGAAAACAAAACGACTCAAGACAGACACCACAAACACCAAACAACCAGTAGAACAACTAAAAATCAAACACCACCAAAACAACACTACCAAAGCAACACACACACAACACACCCCCAGCACCACCCTAGGGCCATCACTAGAATCCAACCAAAAAAGCCTAACCGGCCGTGCCCGACAGCAGAAACCTTCGCCAGCTCCGACCGCACGAGACCGCAAGCCAAACCTCACTCCCCCCTCCCACCAACCGAAGCTCCGCGAAGACAACCACCCAAGCCAACCGGTCCAACCACCGCACCGCCCAAAGCCAAGCCTGCCAAACTTAACAGACCACAACCAACAGAAAAAACGGAAAAGGAAAAACCATGGAAAGAAAATCAGGGGGTGGTGGGAGCCGAAGCTCCCACCCCCCGTCGAGCTCGCGCAAGAGAGGGGAAAGGGTTAGGGTTATGGATTAGGGAAGAGGAAAGAGAAAGGGGCGAAAACCTTCACAATGGAAGGAGCAAAGCTTCACGGAGGAGACCCACCGGAAGGGAAGAAAACCTTCACAAGGGAAGAAAGCCTTGTCTGCATAATTGACTTTTGTGCAACATTTTGAATCATTTTGACCAAATTCAATAAAATCATTTTGAATCATTTTGACTATTTATAGGTCCACGGGCAACCTTTTCAATTTTTTTTTTTTTTTTATGTTGCTTGTACGGGCCAGCCTGTGCCTCGGCTCAGTTCCACCGAGCCCAGCTTTTTACTGGTCGAGCTCGAGCTTCCCGAACTTTTTTGTCATCCATACCCATATGTAAAGACTATTATTTAGTCCCGGCATTATAAAGTAAAAAGTAATTTATTTTTTAGGACGCGTGGTTAAAAAATATGAAAAAAGTTCTTAGTTCACATGCAAAATTATTTTATAGAAAAATATGTTGCTAGAAATGAATTTTAGATAATAGAAGTCAAATAATTCCACAACTCCTCTATATAGACACTTTTAAAACACGCTTTCTTTAAGAGTACAATGCGGGATTCATTCGTCACATTATTTGAGTGTTATTGAGCCATTGTTTGATAGTCATCATTTAAAAAATGATGTTTTGAATAGTAATTTTTTGGAGAATGTGTGGTTAAAAGGTATGATAAAATTTTGAGTTTATATGAAAATTTTTTATTGTGTGAATATATGATTGAAAATAGATTACGAGAATTAAAGAATTTTGTTTTAAAGGAAAAGAAACAAGGGTTCAGTTTGTTTTAAAGGAAAAGAAACAAGGGTTACGTGTGAGACTTTGTCAAGAAGTTTTATTTTATTGAGAATTGAGCTATTTGTCTAGGTTGCATGTATGGAGATTTTTGCAGATGCCCAGGTGACAACACTATATTGGATGGTTGAACTGTATTTTTTGTTTAACAGCCAATTAAATCTTCATAGTTCACAATGTGTTCACGAAATTATCTACCAACCCTTTACATGTATCAACATTGTTATATTAAGCATCGATAAATATCATTCATATTAAAAGATGTAAATGTATAAACGATGTAATCTTGTTTTTTTTTTTTTTTAGATTCTTAATTTCAAATTAATCTTTTATTTGATTATTTAATAATCACATAACATACAATAAATAAACAATAGACGGGACAATAAAATAGAATTGGGGTTTCGCCCTGCCTTTCCGGTATAAATCAAACAATTTGATTGTCAACGAAAATGAGATTAAGCTCTTCGTGTGGGATAAATAAGTTGTTAAAAATTCAATTTAAAACTAACAATTAATTAAATTACATATTTGATGAGATTCACAATTTTTTTAATTATACATTTCATTATTTTTTTATCAAATTTTTAGCTGCACCAAACTTGAGCCAAGTAAATTCAATCTTGCTACACTACACTCATTTGTTACATCTTTCTTTACATTTTTTCACAAGACTCGAGCCAAGTAAATTCAATCTTGCTACACTACACTCATCTGTTACATCTTTCTTTACATTTTTTCACAAGGTAATTGGCGCAAAACGTCCCTACCTTTGAATGTTTTTGTGGAAAACGTCTCTACCTTTCGTTTTTTGGCGCAGAACGTCCCTACCTTTCACATTCTTTGCGCTGAACATCCTTTTTACCAATTTTTAACATGAAATGACCATTATACCCTCCTATATAAATAAAACAAAAAAGAAAATAAAAGAAAAATAAAGAATAAATTGTAATCTGCTCCTGAACTTTTTAAAAAATGCAAATCAGTCCAAAAAAGTGGCGATTTTTTTGGCTTTTTTCAACCCAAATGCGTCCAAATTCCAGTGGCCGGAGCCGGACGTTGACACCGATCAACAGCCCTCCAATTTCCCCTTTAATTACCACACAACCACTCCCAATTTCATCAACTGTAGTGGTCAGAATTAATGCTGAAAGTTCACTGTCCTCAAATCTAAAAATCAGCGGAAATTATATTTCGGCCTCCTATCAATTTCCTATCACCAGACGACCACACCCATGGCAACAATTTACAAGAAACATAAAAAAAAAATTAATTTCATGCCAGTCGCGACACAGCCTACGAACTTTTCAAATTTCGATGCCGTCCGAAACACCCATGGTCGCTGACCACTTGGGCTAGGTCCCTCTTCATCAGGCACACCTAGCCCAACCATGGGTCTAGGTCAATTTCGACCTGAAGCCGTTCAATTCGTGGGAGAAATACTATGTTCCAAAAATTGTAATTGGATTTCGACCTAAAGTTCTAACGAATCCAGGCAAAATTATGGAAGACCCATGTGTGGAATAGCTTCACCATGATGAAAGGGTGCTGAATGGAGTGGTCCGCGACCATGGGTCAAAGGGATGACGCCAGAATCAGCCAAGTTCAGTGCGCGACGTGATAGTCGCGACTGCGTTATTTTCAGTTTCAAATTGAACCTATTGGATAAGTGTTTTGGATGAATTGCCCACATAGCAGAGGTCGTCTGGGTGTGGGCAACCAGATGGTGGTGGTTCGCGATCCTGTTGCTGGCCGGAGGTACGAATTCCAGCAATTTGTCCATTTTTCGAGTAGCTGATTTTGCTTGCTGATATCTGCCGGATTATTGGATGATATGGAGAATTCTTGGGATGGAATTGTAGAGGGTGTTGAGGAGATTGTGTTGGTACCAACGTCCGGAAGTTGTGGCGGTGGAGAAGAGTAGATGTGGTCATCAGACGGTGGAGGTGGTGGAGGAGAAGAGAGAGTGTGTTTTTGTTACTTTTAATATTTTCATAAGTTTTTGGACTGATTTGCATTTTTAAAAAAAGTTTAGGAGCATATTGCAATTTATTCTTTATTTTTCTTTTCTTTTATTTTTTGTTTTATTTATATATGAGGGTATATTGATCATTTTATGTTAAAAATTGGTGAAAAGGACATTCAGTGTAAAGAATGTGAAAGGTAGGGACATTCTACGTAAAAAACAAAAAGTAAGGACGTTTTCCACAAAAAACCTTCAAAGGTAGGGACGTTTTGCGCCAATTACCATTTTTCACGTAATAACATTTATACTCTTGATTTTGAACACATCCATCATATCACTAGACAAATTTTCTCCACATAGATGAAGAATGTCAACCAAATAGTCATGATCAATGTACATATAGCATTATTCAAGTTCATTTATAGGGAACAATTCTAAAGTATTTAACAAAGACTTGGACAAAAGTTAAGATTAATTTGTTCTTAAAGTTGAAGGACTAACGTTCTACTGGATCAATAGAATGGGGACCAATTTGAAGTTTTCTTAAAAACCAAACAGTGAAAGTACAACGTTGTAAGCATAACGTTCCACGACACGCACTATCTTCTAAAACCCGACGAAAACCCTAATTCGATCCTTGAACAAACTGCAATCAACAATGGCTTCTCGCTATAGAACACTCTCTAGACCTGCGGTTAATATTCTCAAATCCGCCATTTCAAAGCCTTCAATCAATCCCGGATGCTTTATTCAATCCTCGCGCCCATCTCCATCTCTTTTCACAAGGTTTTTTTCCCCCCTTTAAAACCTGAACACATTCCTTTTCAAGACGCTTTATTATTTGTGAATCGCGATTCAGTTTTGAGCATTTTATTTGTTATTTCAGGCAGTTACCTGACATGGGTTTTGTTTAAAGAGTCATGTACACATGGGGTTCACATAATGTGAGTGGGGTGGGGATGTACACATAGATTAATCCTTGTTTAAAATGGGTTTTTTGACATTAAATATGAATTTGATGCTAGTGTGTCGAATTGGGTTTATTTGATGTCCAATAATCATTATGCGGATGGTTTTATTTCAATATTATAAACACGAATCCTCCTCAATTGAATGCCATATTGTGTTCTTAACATAAGACTTGATTTTGAATTGTAATTTTCAGGGGTTGAAATGCTGAGTACAGTCTCTCCTGAATTCAAGTATCTTTTATATTCTTGAATCGATGTTTGATTTTTTGCTTTTGAATTTTGAACTTTAGGCCATTAGCTCAATTAGGTGCATTCCAGTCTCTACTACCTCTCCACACAGCAGTCTCCTCTGCTCGGCTTACCTCGTGCCTTGGCACCGACACCAAAGGCTGCAGGTCGCTGTCTCAGGGTATGCTCTGCAGTGCCAACCCTGGAGTTTGATATATTTTCTAATGTTTCTGTAAGCATACCACTCGTGTCTTTCATAGTTCCTGCGAAGTTGGTATATTTCTTGTTTCTCTTGTCTTTTAATGGGTAAATTCCTCGGTTTTCCATTGTTTACATGAACTTTATTTGGGATTGATACAAGCATGTTTCTCTGCTTAATAATACTTCTTTAGAAAGTAAGTGTATAAAACTAAGTTTTGTTAATAAAAGAAGCAATGTAATCATTTTTATTAAAAGAAGTAACTTAAAGAAAGTATGACTTACTTCTAATGAGCCGCTTTTGTGCATAAAATGTATTTCATAGGTAATTTTCTAGTTTAACTAAAGTGAAACGTGGGGAGAGAGAGAATAAAGTATGGCATGTTGGGACATGTTTCAGAATCCATAATGTGAAAGCTGAAAGCGCATTGTGTGGGTGTTGTGCTCTTTTGTCTGCATTGTGCATGGTAAGGCTCTGCTTCCAAGTGTCACATATCTTTGCATGAAGCTCTTGTATATTTTGACTCCTTGCTGTCGGAGTGTTGGTCGTATATGGCTGCTTGGATGCTCAAATTGTTGCCTATGCTGGTCGCCTGTGCAATTTTGTTAAAAGTTTTAACTTCATAGCAGTTTGGAAACTTGTGCTACTGATTCTACGTGAAACTATCTTTTTCCAAATGAAAAGTCTGGGTTTGACACAGAGAGATTAATAATGTGAGATTAATAATGTGAGACATTTAAATTCTCTAGCATCTCATGAGTTCCAATTCAAAAGCAGTATCTTTTAACTTCCCTTTTTCTTTTCTTTTTTCTTTTTAGTCACGACTTCTACTCGAATCATAAAATCCAACTGCCAATAGATCCCCAATCAACATTTTGAACTGCTACGTGCATCTTTAATACATAAACATCCGAGCAAGTGACAAGTTTGATGTTTTAATGAGCGATTTTGCCCAAATCTTGGAAAAGTGCATAAATTATCTTCTTTCTCTGCTTCTTTTTCCTCCTCTCCTCTCCTCTCCTCTCCTCTTCTCAGGATTCACCGAATTTTAATTCTCTCGTGCCGTTCGTTACGCGAAATTACCTTTCTTTGATCCATTTAAGCAGTAGGTAACATTGCTTAATCATCACCAACAAAAGACATTATGTATTTACACTTAGTGCACGTTGGGTATACAATACTCGATAGGACTTAATACTATAACAAACAAGATTTAGCTTCTTTATCTTAGTATTGTCACGTACTATCAAATTGTCTCTACCAAACATGCGGTTAGAGTTTGTGCCATTGTTGTGATCATAAATTCGTTTTGGCTTGAGATGCATTCATATGTATAATCGATAACCTGTGGATTATTCATGTTTATAAGGTTAATTAGGAAACAAAACTCTTTCCCCCTATCTTTTTGTGTATGTGATATTTCCATAGGATATTATTCATTGTATTTTAAACCTTTCTTCTTTCCTCTTGGGAGATCGGCTATGATATGGAGTTAGCTTCTTATCTCCTCTTACAAATTTGGACAAGAACCTGAATTCTGCTTTGGTGGAAATGGGAAACCAGTTAAACTTGGTTGCTTGCCTTACTAAGAGCAATCTAGCATTTCTTTTTCTCTATAGTTGAATTTTGTGCATGTTTGATGAATCAATTACCTCTTGGTTGTGATGTGCTCTAAAAAGGTCAACTCCTGTCCCCCATTTGTAGGAAAACCGATCCTTGGGTCGTTGCCCATGAATCTAAAAATCATGCTGCAACAAAAGGATGGTCTCTTGTTCATTACATTTTTTTTCAGAGGGAAATAAATGTACTCGCATCATAATGTAGTCATAAGAATGAATTAAGTGCCCATCAAATAAAAAAAAAAAAAAGAATGGATTAAGTGAGAATCTATGTTATCTTTTTTTGAAAGTAATCCTTTATATGCTACTTTTGAAATTTTGACATATTCAAAGAAAATAATTAATCCAAACATGTTTAGAAACAAACTTTATATACAAGTTTGACTTGCTTTTAAGCTTTACCGAAAAACGAATTACTTTACATGTTGACAATTTGTGAGCTTTATGTTTTTAGAATGTTCTTGTTGTAGCCAGAGATATTTTCACTTGTATACTTTGATCAGTCATTTTATAAATGTCTTCTATTTTTGTTTGTTATTCTCCCATTCTTTTGCTACCCCAGTACCCCTGGAGCTACTTGTTTTTTTTTTATACTCTCAATCTTTAGAACTAGTCATTTTGTTTGTCATAGACAGCTTTAGCACCTTGCATAAGAGCCTGCTTGCCAGTGTTTTTCCACTAATTTTGACTGTTTTTGGGAGGCACCATTTATGAAAGGTTTGGAAAATCAGTGCTTGTTAGTCTTTTGGATCAGTGTAATGTTATTTGGGTTGTATTTCTTAACTCACCAAAAATCGTTGGTTTTTTGCCTTTTTCAAATTTTCTTCCAATTTTACCCTCTTCGAAACAATTATTTCCAAATTGAAATTACACATGGCCAGATCCAAGTTACAGAAAATAAATCAAACACAGACATCAGCAAATTAACCTGCCAAAACAACCCATATTAAAAAATTAGTGCCAAATGCTTAATTTCATTAAAGTGAGATATTATTATACTGAACCAGCAACCCATATTCAAAAATCAAACAAAAAGCTCACAACAATCTTGATAAATAGAACAAAGAACGTACATAAAATCCAGGAATAGGGCAAGAACATTACAGTATTGAGACCACCATGGGACTAGAAAGTAACTTCCAGTTGAACTTGTGAAGTTTCTAGCATAGCTACTAAAAGCCGCTGGATAATAAACTCTCAAGCATGGGTTGGGTTGTTTTAAAAATCGCTACAAACAAATCGGACCAATCATAAATCCCCAAAACCGGTACCCTAAAACTTCCAAGTAGGCTTGTTTTTTCTATGGTTCCTCACATTTACTTCTCTGCTGAATTTTTTAAAACAATTTGCTCGTTATTAGATGTTTATATCAACATAATGTATGAAAATTAGTGTGGAACAAACCATGGTTATTTAATTCTATAATCAACTGGCTTGTAGGAATGGGATCGATTATTCACTCAATGGATTTTTTTTTCCTTTCATTTAGTTGATTAGTTGTGTGTGGCATAGAAGAATCATTGCTTATATATTGATTCTCTTTTTTTTCCCTCAGAACTAGGTCTCTGCGTGCCACGATAAGAGACTAATTGTGGAAGTTGGACGAAGCAATTTGATCACTTGGTGAAATGAGTCTGGACAATTTTGTATGACGCATACATTTATGAAAACCTTGGATTGGTCTTACTTTTGTTGTCATCTTTAATAGAAAGATTTCAGCTCTTGCTTATTTTCATGAATAATCTTGCAATACTAATTTAATATTTTAGCATGTTTACTGCTAAAATCCATGAACATTTCCGATACCTCTCCGATAAGAGTCTGGGTCGAGTCCTAGTCTCATTGTGGCCGATTATTCTCTCGGACCAGCGCTATTTCAAACGTAATCAGAAAGCTCCCGTTATTAATTGATTTTGTAGCTTGCATTCAGGGGATCCTTGTAATTATTTTAAAGTTTGTGGTTACACCCTCGTCGCTGACTCAGAGATACTGTTAAACATGAGATTTTGACTATCGTAATCAAGAAATGTATGAAAAAATAGATTTTGGTCGAAGTAAGAGTTGAAATGTAAGATGACAATGCCCTGTGTAGGTAATAATGGTCTTTCAACACTCGTTTCCCAAACGACAACAATCATTTACCGCCATAGGAGTGCTCAAAATATCCAAAATATAATTTTGGTTGTTATGTGCAAGGGAGAAAAGAATCAATCTCGCAAATGAGGGATTCCTAAATATGGATGTTGAAAAATTATGTCACACCTTGAAAAAAACACAACTATTGAAATATATCAAGTTTGAAAGTCGTGATTTTTCATTTGAAAAGATACATTTGTTTTAGTCAAATATATTCTAAAATTTTGTCATGTGTCACACACAGGTCTATCACGTTAATTTAATTTTCAATGACAACATGTGTTAAGCATCTCACTTTCGTACTTAATTTCTTATTCACTCGAAATTGGTTTGAGAATTTAAATGAGCTATAATAATCTACATGTGCAGTAGAACAAGTTTGGCATTTGAACTTCCGTAATCGACTAACTAGTCACGATTAACCAATTAATCAAAGTTGCCCAAATCGATATTGAACCAATTTTCAACAATCCCACATAAATGAAAATTAACACAAATAACTATGTAGACACTAAAAAGAATCGAAGCAAAAAACTATTTCGCCTGAAAATGTAGTTTATAACTTTGAACTTGCCTTGGTAAAATATTATCGAATTTACACAAAGTCTTGAAATGTTTAGCCATTGATGAAAACCAAGACAAGAACACGCATACGATAACTTCACTAACCCTTTGTTTCTAAAGGTTAAGTTCATTTTGACCATGAACAATTATTGAATTTCTCATAAGCGCTTTAGGGAATGGAAACCTTCAAATATTTTTATAGAAGTGTATCTCCTATTAAGAGTATCTTCCAACACTAAGTTAGCTATAGATCATTAAAAATTTAACTTATCCTAATATAATTTGCAAAAATAGCATTTTTCTTTATCATAAAAATTGATAGAAATTAACTCCCAAGTGATTATTGAATCTTCAGAACTTATAAATAAACAAGAATTGAAACAAGAGCGACAAAAATAATAATAATAAAAAAGACTTATTCAAATAAAATAGGAATATTTATGAACAAAATATCGAGCATGATCGAGTCCCATTTAGAAGTACCATCTTTATTGTTTATTTGGGTAAGGTGGCCTCACTATATCAAAAATGGTCTTTTGCAACATTAAAAGACAACATTAACAAATGTTGCTAAAATGGTCTTTTGGCAACATATTCGGTGATATAAATGAGTTTTGATAACCTTTTTTAGAAAAATGTTGGGGTAGGCACTTTTAGCAACGTTTATTAAGTGTTGCGGAAGGTTTTACCTTTAACAACGTTTATCAAACATTGTGAAAGGTAAGACTTTTAGCAACATTTATCAAACGTTGCTAAAAGTCACCTCTTAAAGTCACCTGAAGGTTGCGAAAAGTGACTTATAGCAACGTTTGATAAACGTTGCGAAAGGTGACTTTCCGCAACATTTGATGAACGTTTGAAAAGCCTTACATTTAGCAACATTTATCAAACGTTGCAAATAATATTCTGATCCATCTAAATGAATTCATCACATTCCAATCCATCTCTTTCTCTTAACCATATTCAAACCAAAGCTCAAAAGAAAAAACAATCAAGAAGCAGAAAAGCCCTCACCATTCACGCCCCCTCCCTCCCTCCATTCCTCCCCAACCACTGATAAAAAATGAAAATGGCATTATTTATAAGACTACTCCACCATATTCTCCCCAATCTAATGGTGTAACTGAAAGGAAAAATAGAACTCTAAAAGATATGGTCATTTCAATGCTAAACTCTTCTGAATTACCTTTTAACATGTGGGGAGAAGCACTTTTTACTGCATGTTATATTTTTAACAGAATTCCTAGTAAGAAAAATGATAAATCCCCTTATGAATTGTGGAAAGGTAGAATACCTTCATATAAATATCTTAAAGTGTGGGGGTGTTTAGCTAATGCATCTATTCCAGCACCTAAGAGAACTAAACTTGGTCCAAAAACTGTTGATTGTGTGTTCATAGGTTATGCTTTTCATAGTAATGCCTACAGATTTTTAGTAATTGACTCTAAAAATATTTTGATTAAAAAGAACACAATTTTTGAAACTACAAATGCAGAATTTTTTGAAAATAGATTCCCTTTTAAAGAAAAATCTGCAAGACCAAGTAATTCTCTTAGTGTTCCTCTTAGTGTTAGAGAAGAGCCTATTGAATTAGAAGAAGCTGAAGTTAGGAGAAGCAAAAGACCTAGGACTGCTACTTCTCTTGGTCCTGACTTTCTAACATACTTAGTAGAGGATGATCCTAGTACATTTGTTGAAACTATGTCTTCACCAGATTCTATATTTTGGAAAGAAACTATTAATAGTGAATATGATTCCATTATGTCTAATAACACTTGGGAATTAGTAGACTTGCCTAGAGGATGTAAAACCATTGGGTGCAGATGGATTTTTAAGAAAAAATTGAAATCTGATGGTTCAATTGATAAATTTAAAGCAAGACTTGTAGCTAAAGGCTATAAACAAAAAGAATGAGTTGACTTCTTTGATACATATTCACCTGTTACTAGAATTACCTCTATTAGGATGTTGGTTGCAATTGCTTCGTTGTATAATCTTATTATACATCAAATGGATGTCAAGACTGCCTTTTTATATGGAGATTTAGAAGAAGAGATTTATATGGATCAACCTGAGAGATTTGTGGTAGAAGGCCTTGATGATAAAGTATGTAAACTTCAAAAATCTCTTTATGGCCTTAAACAAGCCCCTAAACAATGGCATGAGAAATTTGATACTGCCTTGACATCTAATGGTTATGTGATAAATGAAGCAGATAAATGCATATATAGCAAATTTGTGGGGGATTGTGGTATCATAATTTGCTTATATGTGGATGATATGCTAATAATGGAAACTAGTTTAGATGTGATTAATAAGACTAAATAGTTTCTGAAAAAGCACTTCGAAATGAAAGATTTGGGTGTTGCTGATATTATTTTAGGGATTAAAATAGTAACACATTCCGAAGGAGTTACTTTAACCCAATCACATTATGTAGAAAAAGTCCTTAAGAAGTTTAACCAATATAATTGTATTCCCGCTAAAACACCTTATGATGCAAGTCATCATTTGAGAAAACATTCAAGTCCTAGTGTTTCTGCTTTAGAATATGCTAAAGTGATCGGCAGTCTCATGTATCTCATGAACTGTACCAGACCTGATATAGCATATGCAATCGGTAGATTTAGCAGGTATACTAGTAATCCTAATAGTGAACATTGGGATGCTCTCATTCGAGTCTTGAGGTATTTGAGATACACTATAGACTGGGGAATACATTATACTAAATATCCTACTGTACTTGAGGGATATTGTGACGCTAATTGGATTCCAGATACCAATGAAACTAAATCTACAAGTGGCTATGTTTTTACATTAGCAGGTGGTGCCGTATCTTGGAAATCTACTAAGCAAACCTGCATTGCGAGATCTACTATGGAATCAGAGTTCATAGCATTAGATAAGGCAGGTGAAGAGGCGAATGGTTAAGGAATTTTCTTATGGATGTTCCTTTGTGGTCCAAACCACTTCCAGCTATCTATGTCCATTGTGACAGTCAAGCATCTATTGCAAGAGCTCAAAATTCATCCTACAATGGAAATTCTAGACATATTCGTAGGAGGCACAATATTGTGCGTCAGCTGCTTAAGGATGGGGTTATAGCTATTGACTATGTGAAGTCAAGTGATAATATTACTGACCCATTAACCAAAGGATTAGCTAGAGAGCTAGTTCAGAAAACATCGAAGGGGATGGGGCTAAAGCCTATTACAAATTAGATCACCTATAATGAAAACCCAACCTTGCGATTGGAGATCCCATGGATAAGGTTCAATGGGATAACAAAGTTATTAGAGTGATCTATGGGGGTACTACATTGAATTTATTTCAAACCCCTCCCTATGATGAGTACTACAAACTGTATTGATTAGAGGATGAGCTAATGCTCTTAATGCTTTCTATAGCTGATATTCAGTGGGGTGTTTAAATACAGTGCATACTTGATAGAAGCACATATTTGAGTGTGGAAGTAGGGCCGCTTCCTATGAGAATTAAGGCTAATTCTCTAGAGCACTCAAAGAAATCGGGAAAGTTCACGGCCGAAATGAACAAAACCGTGAAAACTCAATGATTGTTTTAGAAGTCATGTGTGTGTTCTATTGTCTCAGTTTGCAAATCATAATTGTGGAGTTCAAAACATAGTTCACTCTACAGTTAGCAAACTCGATAGAATATACAAAGCTAAGGTTCAAGTCGATAGACACCTAAGCTTGCGTGATTTCTACCGTACTCCAGAATAGTATTTTTATTTATCTTATTTCTTTTATGTGGGGGATTGTTATATATTTATACAATAAATATAATATGTGAAAGAAATAACTAATTAAGATGAAGTGACCAATTGGTGAAAAATGTGGAATTTGTGTGGGAGGTCAGGTGTTCGAGCCACGCTTCACGCGCTATATTAAAAAGTTTTTGATTGGGCCTTAGGGCCTTGGCCTCTTGGGCTTTATTGATTCTAATAAAATAATTATTATTTTTTTAATCAATTTTGGAATTATTTAATGGGTCAACTAGCAAGTAGAATATAACTGTTTTAACTGCCCAGTATAATACCCATTACCATTGGCCATTACATCTGCAACTTAATACTAGATCATGGTGGAAGAAGTTACATCTCTTTCTGCCTATATAAACACACTTTTGGGTATTAGAAAATTACAAGGAAAAACGAGATTATATATTTCTATACAGTACAGTAAAAATATTGTTCTTAGTTTTACACATTTCTGGAGTACACTTGAGAGTTCTGAAAACCTTTTGTGATTGCTGCACAATTGGTTTATTTGATCGTTGTATCCTGGAGGTGATTGTCCACAGAGGTCGCAGCAGTTATCGACGGGCAATTTCGCTTTAGGATATCGTGCTGTCACAAGACTCGATCTGTTGATAAGTTTTTTCTACACTTTACTGTTATTTTCTCCAACAGTTTTATGATCATATGTAAAGGTAAAACTTTCTTTATGTTGTAATGCATCGTGATAAGCTCAAAGTTTTGATTTTATGACAAAAACATTTTAACTTTAAAAATGTGTTTTTCAAATAGTAAAAATCCTAACACATATTTTAAATATGACAAATACCTTGAAAAACATTTTAAAACGCTCTTCCAATACCAACATTTGTTAAATATTAAAAAGTGGACGTTTTGGGGCAAAATTGGTCGTACCAGACATCCGGTACACTTTATCGGAAGTCCGGTAAAACCAATTTTTGGCAAACGGTCATATTTTTAAACTGTCAATTTTCCTGACAAAAAATAACGGCTATTTGACCGTCCGATATTTTACCGGACGTCCGGTAGAGTGCGTCCGATAGAACATAATTTTTAACCGTTTGAATGCTCTAAATACCTCACTATTCTTTTACTTGTTTTTACATTTCTTGAGTATTAAAGTGATGTTTTTATTGATTACAACCACCTGATTTTTATCTTCAAAAAGATCAAAAAACATCAAAACCATTGAAAAACTTTTGAATGATTAATCTTTGTGGCAATCTTTTATTCATCAAGAAGTTTTTCATTTCAACACTTTGAGCCAAACTCATTATCATCTATTGAAGTGTTTTTCCTCTTCTCTTCTTGTTATCAATCTTGATTTTATCATTCTATAAGAAGAGAAGATTTCACTTGTAAATTCATTTTGAATTGTGGGTCGTGCTGAAGTCCCGAAAAGCTCAACATTGTGAAAGGATCGGTGCTCCTTGATTGTAAGTCATCGGAAGCGTTGTAAAAGGTTGGATTGCACCATTAAGTCAATCAATATAGTGAAAAAGTCATTACTCGTGCCGGAGAGCTTGGTAACGGGGGACGTAGATCATCGGTTTGGATCGAACCTCTATAACATATCGTTTGCACTCTCTAACTCTTTTTTACTTATAGCTTTTATATTTGTGCTTATTATTTGAATTAATCTATTTAGTCTTTACTTAATTGAATTTAGATTAATTCTTCGAAAAAGTTTTAAAAATCAATTCACCCTCCTCTGGGTTAGCCTATCTTGGGTTTACAGGGATGACAAAGAATGTAAATCCGGGCTCTATGCCAAGGGAGTCTAAGTTGTAAAAATCCTTAATCAAGAATTTAGAAAGCAAAGAAAACAGGGGAGAAATCTTGAGAGAAATTCAACGTTGATTTTACAATGCATTTGCCATGACATAAATAGAGCAAAGAAACGATTCTATCTAACAAACTAACCAATTGAATTTATACAAACCAGTACATTTGCCTCTCACGTCCACGCAAGCCTTGTTTCTGCACACTTGGACAAACTGTTAACCATATGTGGCCTCCTTCGGTGGGTGGAGTTGGCCAACTGCACTTCTACGATCAAATCAATTGAGGAATAAAATATATAAGTATGGGAGAGTTTTAGACATGAGCCTCCAATATAAAAAGGGGGTCGATTTTGGGGAATATCAAATAGAACAGTGATATGACAAAGTTAAAGTTTGAGAGTCTAAATTTGCACCACCTTTCAAATGACACTAAGTGTGAGCTTTTATAGTAGAAAAATGATGAATGAGGGTCGTTGGATGGAGAGATATGTGGTCTCATTCATGCGACTAATGTTCTTATCTTGGACATCAATAAATCATAAGCCATGAATGCTAATATCACTTTAGCATCCATAATGCATAGTTTGCGGCTTTGGACTTGACCAGATATGCTGGCGGTGGCTGTAGCGATAATGAATTGTCACATCAATCATATATCAAAGAGATTACTTGAAAGAACTTATGCTGAGTTCCTTATGTGGCCTCGCCTCTACTTACGAACTGACTCTTCCCCCTGGGAATAGTATGATTTGATGGGGTCGACAAGTACATTGGTTCAATCATAGTAAGGGGTTCAGTCATGTTAGACTCGTGATAATATATTCTGGTGCAGTTTGGGGCCCTACCTTTGCTCTCCATAGGATATTTGAGGCCTTGTGGAGCAATGCGTAACACTGCTCTCATTTTCGTGTCTGACACGAGATTCCACCGCTCCCTTCTTCACTGGCTTCTCCTTAAAATTCTGTCTCTGCAACATGAGAATCCTTTAGCGCCTTGGCAATATCTTCCCACACATTCCTTCTCTTCTGTACCACTTTCGTGAGGCCGTTTCTCATTATTGTTAAGATTCGTTACATTTGCAAGCTTAGGTTCTTCAGCTTTTTCAGTTTCCTGGACAAGTGCACCCATTCGACCCCTGCAGCCATCTTCTGGCTAGATTGCAAAACCTTATCTCATATCTGAAAATGGTATAGCATGCCATCTTTCTAATGTAGCTATGTCACTTTTCTAATATATTTCACAAAAAAAAAAAAAAAAAAAAATAACTGATAAATATTAGTTTATGTAGTTTTCATAGGCACACCGTGAACTTCTCAAAGATTTTCGAGATTAAAAAAAAAAAGTATCATAGTAATTTTACTTATAATTGCAACTGTAAACTCAAATTTGTAAAAATTATACATTTGATTTGTAATAATTTCAATTCTTTACAGTTTTGTTATGTTAAATTTTGAATTTTGAGATTTACCTCTTTGTTGAGATTTCCTATATTTTCAAGATTATTATACTATTTAGAAAGTGACATATTGTTCTACTTTTTAATTAAAAAGGTCACACGTGATTCAATTTCTAATAAGACAAAAGATCTTTGGATGAGCTTTCAATTTGCTTATAAGAATTTATTCAACTAATATTTAGTTTTTTTTTTATTTTGTTAAATTTGAATTGAGTTTCACGATATAGAAAGTGACATGATATGTCATTTCTTAATTAAAATGTCTCACATTATTTAATTTGACTTTAAACGATTTTATTTTTTTACTTAAAACATTATTCATCTGATTTTCTAAATAAGTCTCTTAATTTTAAGGATAAATGTATTTGTATATGTTGCCCCTTAAGCAAAGTCAAACATCGGTAATTGTCACATGAATTACACTAAACATAGACAAACCTAATGTGCAATATTATTAGCATCAAGTTGAAAATCTTTATGAGAGAGAGATAAAAAGTACAGATGGCAGAAAGGACAAACTCCTTTTTTTTTTTTTTGTCCAAAAGAAAGAATAAATTTTAAGCAATGATTCGTTTTCGGTTCACGGGAATCTCGGCCCAAAAGTGTACCCCATTATCTTTCCTAGTTCAATGGACAACACTTTATCGTGCAATCTGTCGACGTTGATCTTATGAACTCTGTTACGTGTACAGAAATTGTTGATCTATATTACTTGTGAACTTCGCTACGTGTATAGAAAATTCGTAGTCTCCAACTTATTGCCCAATTAGCGAGTTAGTCTACATATTTGAAACAAGAGCAAAATAGTCAGAGATGACAAAATGTCTTGCCTTGCCTTGAATGGGATGAAATTCTTGATTTAGTTGGGGGAATTGGGACGGGGTACAGGAACGTCGTCCTAGACTCAAACCACCCCGACTCTGATTTTATATTTTACTTTATGTTCTTAAACTTAAATCATACTTGAAAAATTAAAAATAAGTAAATGCATAAATGTACGCAGAAAATAATGATATTTTAAGTCATGTTTTGTCTTGTCTCCGAAAACTCCTTGTAGATATAGAGGATAGGGAGGATTGCCTGGTCCGACCCAACTAATTATCATCCCTAAAAATAGTCTCGATCTCTCGTTATACTTGTATGATTTAAATCTTTGTTAAAATATCATGAACTTCACATATTTAACTTTATAAAATAAAATTTTATTTTCTACTTTTGTCGGTGTTTAAAAACTTGAAGTGCAAGATGTTTCCATCAGGTCCAATCACGATTTAGCTAGTCACCTTTCGTGTATATAGAGACTGTTTGTATAATTATAATTTAAAGTTGAGGATGCACTTACTTGTTCAAAGAATTTGGGGATTAACTTACTATTTGGGTAGTAGATTGAGGACCAATTTTGAAATTTAAGATGGGTCAAAAGGTGTTCTAAAACCAACAAAAGTGGAGAAATTGAAGAGCAAAACCAGGGAGGAAATATGGTGGAATTCCAACCCCACGGCGCAACCTGTTTTTTAATATTCCACGTCTCCTAACGGTCTTCGCTGACCTTTTTGTAGCTGACAAACTCACAATATTAAATCATTGCATTTTTAGCTTATTATTACATCACAACCGACCATATTAATATTAAATAACAATAAAGAGAATATCATTGTATGACTTACGACATATGTTCCTATTATCTGAATCGCGGTCCGGTTTGATCTACATTATTTTTTTTCATTCTCATTTTTCTATTCATTTTCAACCACACATTTTTCAATAAAATAATATTCTCCATCACATCAATAACTTTTCTTTTTTTTTTCAACCACATATTCTTCATCACATCAACGGTAAAAATGCATTTTTACTTTCAAAATGTGCATCAAACGGGGGCTTCAAATTGGAATTCATTTATGAAAATCTCGACTTTTGTACTTTGGAGTCGAATTTACGAGATTCTTGATGATCTATATCAATCTACATTTTTAGTCGTATAAAATAAATAAGAAGTTACCTATTTTGATCGAACATTTGTTGAAATATGTTAATCTAAAGTCTAATTCATAAAACTCGTCTATTGATCTTCTTTTAGAACGGATTTATCAGTCTATCATAAAACTTATAAATAATTTTTTAAATATCTTACTTTAAAAAGCTTATAAAAAGTTAAATTCCGATCAAGTTGAACTATTGGTATCTTATTCTGGCGAATCAATATCTAATATTCCATAAAACATTATTTATTTAATTTAATAACTTTTAATTTCTCCTAAGAATTTTTTTTGCTTTAAAAAAATTAATAAACTAAAATTGCTATTAACATTGATACCAATTCTTTTAAAATACATTTTTCTCTCCATTATTTTAAACTACACACTCTTAAATATAATAATATTACATGCAAATTCAAAACATTTCCTTATTATTTAACTACTTATTTTCCATCAAAACTCTATTTTAAAATAGAGAATAACGTGGCTCTGGTGTAAACATGGAAGTTCGAGAAGGGGTCGCTCTTTCTGGACAATTAATTTCAACAGTACGCACATTATAAAAAGGCACGCGCACAAATTCATTTTTCTTCCTCCATTGCATTTGGTTTGAAAAGAAACAGCTAAGATTCAGATTTAGAGAGGGAAAGGAAATTCAATGGGGTCGCAGAGTAATTATCAGATGAAGGTGGGCACTGGAGAGTTCGGATACGTACTGGAAGATGTTCCTCATTTGACTGATTACATCCCCGATCTTGCTGTAAGTATCTATTGATTTTTTGTGTTTGTGATAGTGATCTTGATTTCTGAATCAATTGTATTAATCAAACGATGTTGATTTTGTGAAACTTTCATCGAGTACAAGCGTCCAGAAGTGGATGTGTGTGTGTTTGTGCTAGTGATTTTGATTTCTTGAATCAACCGTGTATCCGTGTTGGTAAAATGAATGATGATTTTGATTTTGTGGAATTTTTGTTGAATAATGGACAAATTGAAATTCGAGTATCCTACCTCTGTTCTTTTGCTTCATAAATTCAGCATCTCTAGAGGTGTCTTTGTTCCGAAAGCCTGGTGAGTTGCTTCTTTTAAGAAAGCCAAGGCAGTCCTTTTCTTTCTCATGGTAGTTCGTTTTGTACGGTTAACTATATCTATATCTATATATATATATATATATATATATATATATATATATATATATATATATATATATATATATATATATATATATATATATATTAGGAGAATGCTGTCCCCATGGGACTATTTTGATAATTGGTAGACACGGTCTAACTTCCTATACTTGCAGATATAACATGGTACTAGAAAGGCCAAAAAAGAAGATTATGATTAGGAAATACAGAGGTATCGCACCTACATGATAGCATATGAATAGAAGTATATTTATGTTGAGATTATATATGTGCTCATTTGAGTGAAGTTACAAGTCAAAGGATCAACCAACTGTACTTTACATGTCGAAGTCTACTGAGACTTTTCCCCATTTTGTTTAGGAAGTTGATGTGGTAAGATAACTTATTATAACTATTTATTGAAAGCGATAGGAAATATGCATGAAACAGCTAAATCGAGATAATAAATATCAGTCACATGAACAGAATTTCAGGATTGGATACAGATTTTTAAGATGCACATATTCCTTTGGAGAAACAATCAGGGAATTCATGACATAATAATTGCATCATTTTAATCTAGGTCTTGCTTTGAGGGATATTACTTCCTTGGCAGCTCATTGGTATGTATACTTCCGTTTCTTGGGCTCCCTCTTTGGAACCGAACCGAAATTCTCCGTTACTAGTCACCACCATGCTAGGCTTTACCTGCTCGCACATTCATAGCAGAAGAAATTACTGCATAAATGCGTCGTACACTCATCAGCAATATATCACAGGATTCATCAAGACAGAACTTTTACGATTTAGATTGAACATATTAGGTGGTAAATCCAGTTATAATAGTTTGTGATTTGAATGGTGAAAACTCTTGTACTTTTGCAAATCTAAAGGACTGAACTTCTTACGCATTTAACATTTTCCACCAGTCAAAATTGATTAGGCATGCCACTTGGATGAGTATCTGCGTGCAAAATAAAATTAATTGTTCATTCAAGACTTTAGAATGAACTTTTCAGCTACATTTCTGAGCAAGTGCCACAGAACCCAAGCAAAACCAATTTAAGAAATGCTAGCAAACAAAACAATAAAAATAAGTAAAGCATTTATTTAATGCTAAATTTTTTTACTTTAAACTGCTTGTGAAGGGATGATTCTAGGTGTTACGTTGAAATATCGTTGTCCAAGTAATAGAAATAGTGAGTTTCGATTTTATCGTTCCTACAATGATTAAGGTTTAAAATATAGTTCAATAGTTAGTGTTAAATTTAAGTTAGTAGTGACAGCAAAATAGCTACGATTTGTTTGTTATTTATTATAATTATACTCTAAAAAAGCAATAAAAAGTGTTTAAATCTAATGTGAATGCTTGTCTTGGATTCATATATTCATTGTTTCCATCCATTTAAATTCTCAATAATCATCCTATTCAATTCATGTATTTTTGACAACCGATAAAGCTAATATGTTAAATGTTCTTTTCCAAGATACGTCAACATATGACTAACAAAAGACGATTATATTCTTAGTCCGAATTCATATAGAAGTGATGCATTTAGCTTAGATTATCATAAGATTGCATGTGTGAAAAATATTATTCAAAATTCTAACTACACATGTTGATTTTACCGCTTTCTAGATTAATTGTGAGTATTTTTACGTTACAACAAGCAATTAACCACTTAATTGGTGATTAAGCAATAAATAGTGCAATGGGTATGTAAAATCAATCAAATAATAACACAAAATTCCTAATTTAAAGTCTTGAATTGAAATAAATGAAAATAGAGTTCAAACATTCATCCAATATTATTGAAAAACTTAGCCAACCATCATAATTATTAAATTATACAAGAAATAATGAAAAGACATCATCCGAATCAAGAAATAATGGAGAAATTGGAAAAATTAAATTTCTTGGCTTGAATCTTGGCTTTGGATTAATGATCTTCAATAAACTTGTATGATTTGTCTTTGATTAATGAATTTTCCTTGTTCTTCGCTTCTAAAATATGTAGAATATATGAATTTTTGGTCTCAGGAAGTCTAACTACGTTCTGGATGGATTATGGTATTTAAAGGACGTCAAAAAGATTGTATTGAATTGTTACTAAAACAAAAATAAGAGGAGGCGCTTGCTTCCTTTGTAGGCCTAGGCGAGCTCCTAGGTTTGTCCGAGTAGCTTTCAGTAATTCTGTCATAACTTTCTCTACTATTATCCATTGAAGTGATTCAAAATGCATTGAAAATCTAACTTAAAGAACTACAATTCTTCTAGAAATACCATTTCTCCAATTCAAACGTTTGCTATGCCAAAAATGGGTTGCAATCTAGGACTGAAAATTCGGAGCATAATTTTTTCGACTGGAAATTGATATTTCATATTTTGACTATATTTCATACCTTTGACTTCTTTCATTTTCTAATTGACCCATATCACTCTTGAATTTTCATCGTGAGGTCCGACACGACTTTTGAGTATTTGCACTTTAGTTCCCAAACTTTGGATTTGCTTCATTTTATCCTTTTTCCGTTCTTTCTTCCAATTCTTCGTCCAAACATGAGTTTTTCGTAATAAAAGTAATAAGTAACAAATCATGCACTAATCCGTAGGAGGATAACAAAATATCATCATTTAGGACCCCGAATAAGTGTAAAAACTACTACACTTGTCACTAGAGTGGACACGGGAAATGGAGAAAGGTGTATTTTCATGCTTAATACACACATATTTCCATTGAATTTATGAGCTTCTTGTAGCTTAGCTATTCATTTTGATGTTTGGTTTTTCGACAGACTTATCCCAATCCATTACGATCCAATCCTGCATATTCCGTTGTCAAGTGAGTTACTTTTTCTCACATCAAGCTGATAATAGTAGTGTTTGTCTCATTAGCCATCTGTTAATATTTTCTGAACCTTGATTTTACAAATGACTTATGATGTTTACTATGATTTCAGGCAGTATTTTGTTGACATGGATGATTCTATACCTCAAAAGGTTAGCTATAATTTTCAACTTGTTCAATGTTACAGATCTACAGGTCTCATTTATTATTTTCTTTTCTTGTTTGGGGAGAAGGGTCTACGAAGGACCATACTTGCCTCACCACGCTTTTTCTTTCTTGATGCACGTGTACGTGGTTGTAATCATGAATATGCAATAAAAACCACATAATGTATGAGCTATCTGTTAGCTGAAATGGGCTTATGCAATGATGATATTACCACAGAAGAAAGCAAAGATGTCCATTCTACATTAATTTTGAAAGACAAAAAACAGATAATTTTTCACTGGCAAGTTTCTTAGATGTTGCTGTATGAAACCATTTTCTTTGTGTATCTGAGTTCTAATTGATATTGCTTAACTATTAAATGCGAGGCTATTGACTAGTGTATGTATGTGTTCTTTCTGTTTAATTTGATGAGGCTAGCCTATGAGTCAGTGTCGAGTAGGTTTCATATTCCACACCACCATATATTTCCATTTGGACTTGGAAAAATCAGAACAAGTAATTCCATGTGCCTTTTAAGGATCAACCATTGAAGAAGTTGATTAACTCTGTTTATTGGTCTCTGCAGATTGTTGTTCACAAGGACACTCCAAGAGGGGTACACTTTCGACGAGCCGGACCTCGTCAAAAGGTGTGTCCTCTTTTTCTTAAGTTCAAGATATTGATCTGTATGCAATGTCGCTGAACTGTTTCCGTATTGCGCAGGTTTATTTTGCGTCAGATGATGTGCAAGCTTGTATCGTAACGTGTGGTGGTTTGTGTCCTGGGCTAAATACAGTGATCAGGGAGATTGTACATAGCCTTGATTATATGTATGGTGTTAACCAAGTTCTCGGAATTGATGTAAGTTGGAGGTGCATTCACTTTGAAGTTGATTAGTATTATCATCTGAGTTTTATGTTAGCACTTGGTAACAAAGACTGATAAAAACGTTTGGTCTCCGCTTGGCAAATTTATAAACCATTTATAAATTGGTCGAACTTCATTTTCAATTACATATTTCAATGGACTCACAAGTACTATTCAGTTATTCACCATTCATTTCTATCTATTTATAAATGTTAACAAATCCTCAAGGATATGTTTCCAAGATTTTATAGTTCCAAATAGATTGATTTCTGTGCTAATTTAATTGCTAAATATCTGGCCATTAAGGTCTAATATCTCCTAAAGAGGTTTTTGCCTATTTCTTTGTACAGAATTAATTTCCTATATTAGTGGTCATTGTACTCTATAAATTATAAATGTTTATTAAAAAAATACGAGTCAGAAATTCAATTCATATTCGTCTGAAAGGTATCGGAGCTTAGGAATTTCTCCAAAGACAGTCCTGTATTTTTCTTTTCTCACTTCTGTGTAGTACCAGCTGATATTTTTTTTATCCTAAAATACCTTGTAAATTTTCTTTTATCGCGATGCTATCTGCTAATGGTGGTATCTCTTTTCTGTAGGGAGGTTACAGAGGTTTCTATTCTAAGAATACCATTACTTTAACGCCAAAGGTTACAAATGACATACATAAACGTGGTGGGACAATCCTGGGAACATCTCGAGGTGGCCATGATACCATGAAGATAGTTGACAGTATTCAGGACCGTGGAATTAATCAGGTAAGGATGAAATTTTACATATATGATTCTGTGAATCGTCTTCACCAATCTTTTTAATGTAGTCCTCTTTAACATTTAGAACTATTTTTATGGCATACAATAAGCTACAGTTCGGCTCTGATTATCAGTATTACTGGTTCAGGTATATATAATTGGAGGCGACGGAACTCAGAAGGGAGCTGCTGTAATCTATGAGGTATCCTTATTTATAGATGATTGCACCCACCATTCATAACTTAAAGATGCCTCCAAACCCTAGGAACTATTCCCTCGTGCTTTTCACTGAAGGGCACTGATATAGTAGCTTCTTGTATCTATTATGTATTTCTTATGCTGGTTGCCCCAAAAGTGTCCAATACTAATCGAGGATTCATATTTTGTCCATCATTTTCCATACTTGATCTTCAACCACCTTTCAAAGTCCATTTCTTACTAACCTAATTTGTGAAGTTATTCTTTCGCTGGCACTTTTATCGAAACTTCTAGCTTCTATTGACTGCTTTAGCATTTTTAAGCTTTCAGTTTTCCAATACTTCACGTCTTTAATTTCTTCTATTATGTTTTATTAAATTGAAGATATAATTGGATTCATGATGATACATACTTTTAACTTCTGAGGTGGCATTATTATTCCAGTGAATAGTCTTTGTATTAGTTTTCTGTTAACTTGTTTAATTTGTTCAGGAAATTAGAAGGCGTAATCTGAAAGTTGCTGTTGCAGGCATCCCCAAAACAATTGATAATGACATTCCGGTATCTTTCATCCTTTATTTATTTTTTGAATGGACTTGTTTTTTGCTCAAATTCTTAGTTGCTGAACAAGTAATTAGTAGGACGATAAAGAAGAAAACCACCAATATGCTTTTGAAATGACTTCCTAAATTTCAAGTGTCAACTTGAGTAGTTTTCTTTGCCTAATGGTCGAAACATCTGTATTTCAGAGATGAAAATATGAAGTTATTCTAACAAAAATCAAACTTTTTTTTTTTGGGATAAATAATCAGAAAATTTTATTAATCAAAAAAGAACACTAAAAGTGTATTATCAGTTTAAACAAGAAAGAAAAGATATGAAGTTAGGCAACCCCTCTATAGGATTACTAGTCCTTGCATTAAACCAAGTATACAAAACCAGATAAAATAATTCTCTAAATTGCTCTGTGGTCCGTATTTAGTCTTCAAAGCATCGGTTGTTCCTTTCCCTCCACACACACCATACAATGCATCCCGGGATAAAATTACATACTAGCTTGCTATCCTTATCTCGAAGTTTCCTCCTTCATGCCCGCAACACGTCCTCTATACGTCTATGCAACACCCAATCTATATGTTGAAAAGTCAGAATACTATTTCACAGCCAACGAACACCGTTACAGTGAATGAACAGGTGGTCATGTGTCTCCTCATCGCTCCTACACATATAACACCACTCGGTAACATAAAAGCATTTTCTCCGGAGATTATCCATCGTTAATGCATGACCGTCCACAGTAAAAATGTCACCTGTGGGGGTAATTTGCAGTGTCACACCCTCTTCCAGGAGAATGAACTCTCCACAGGTTCCAAAAGAGATCTAAAATAAGAGCGAACTGAAAAAATACCATTTCGTGCAAGCCTTCATCGACTACGATCATCCTCTCCTACCCGAATTTGCACCTTATACAAATCCGTTAGAAAAAATGCATAGTCATCCAATTCCCAATCCTGCAGACCCCTCTGAAAAGTGATATTCCAACTGGAACTCTCATTGTGGATGGCTAGGACGTTATTCACCATAGCAGAATGTCTCATAGTAATGCGATGCAAGGAAGGAAGCCCCAACTTTAGCGATATATCTCCACACCAACATTCATTCCAAAATCTGATATTATTACCTTTCCCCGTCACAAAAGTTAAGCTATTCCGAAAGTCGTTCCATCCTTGTCGAATATATCTCCATAGACTCACCCCGTAAGACCTACGACCATCATTTTCTTTTGTATGGAATAGAGCTTGTGTGAGCCCCATTTTCTTTTGAGAATGCATTTTGGAATAGTAGATTGATGGAGTGTGTGGTTAAAAATTAAGGATAAGTGTTGAATTTACGTGTAATATTATTTTATCAAAGAATGTGATTGAAAAAAAAAAAGAAAGAGAAAAACGTATTTTGAAAATAGTGAGGATCAAACAAGGCTAAATTAACTTCTCGGTATATGTGCTGGCATATTGAACTTAATGCTAAACTTGTCTTTTGATACTATTTGCATTCGATCATTGTATAGTGATCTCATAGCATTTCAATTTTGAATTGATGTCTTTTTCTATCATTAAGTATCATTAGCGACAAGCCTTAATGATGGAGATCAAGATAAGATAAAGATAGAATTTTAGAAAAGAAGTTAAAGATAGAATTTTAGAAAAGAAGTTAAATTAGAGTTTGATTTCAGAGATTATATTATATTAGATTTGCTATTTTGATGAAGTTCTAGATTAGTTGAATTTCATTTGATTTGATATTGTTTCAGTTTCTTGCTCTATAAATAGAGGGATTTATTCAATGTAATAGACAAATTGATTATATGAATAAAAATTGAATTCCTTTTCTCTCAATTCTTCTATTCTTTTACCCCCTTTCTTTCTGTTTGTTGTTCGTTGTCTTGCTATGATACCAAATTGCCCTCAATTCTTCTCTTCGCTTAATTTTGCACTGACTTGTCTCACCACTCACCAGATTATTGGCAAATCATTTGGTTTTGTGCTGCTTAATGCTGCTGCTAATTTATGGACTTAGATTTGCATTTACTTGTGTTAATAGGTTATTGACAGGTCATTTGGTTTCGATACTGCTGTAGAGGAAGCTCAACGTGCCATCAATGCTGCACATGTTGAAGCTGAAAGTGCAGAGAATGGCATTGGTGTAGTGAAGTTGATGGGTCGCTACAGTGGTAAGATAAACCTATACAATACTTCAGTGTTGGAAGTAAATAATAACCTGCGATCCATCATTATATTTTGGCTTTGCTTTTTATGTTTCGGAGGAATGGCGTTTGTGATCCATCTTTGTTGTAAAGCATATAGAAATTTCAAGCATGTCCACCTATTTTGAGAAAATGGGTTTTGCTGTGTGAAAAGCCGAAGAATTTGGTATCATGGTATGAAAAGGATTTAGGTATGAGAAACATTGTTGTGAATTCACTACTGAAAACTGTTTTAAGTAGCAAACTTATAATTTTCTTAGAATAAGGCAATGTTAAAATATAAGAAGTTGCAGAGATCTGATAAACATCCCCTTCTGGCTGCTCTATGAATGGTGCTTACTGTGCAGCATGTGTCATGTCAGCCACTGACAGTGCTTGGACACTCCCGAAGCCACGTGACGTGTCCTATTTTCTATGTGATTTTTAAATTTCTAACACTTGAGGGATACTTTAAGGACATTCCTTGGGCAAGTATTCAACATGGCATGTGCCGTGTCCTATATTAAAAAGTATTATATAAAGATATAATATCTAAATTTAAAATTTTTAGAGAATTTAAGTCAGCGTGTCCTTACTGTTGAGAAAAATCACTTGTCGTCGTGTCCATGTTCATATAACTTAATAGGCGTCTTTTCTGTTGGCATTCTAAACTTTCATCGGACCTCTTGGGAATTATAGGCGAAGTATTTATTACAAAGAATGATACTCTGGCGATCTTCTGCCAGCATTATTGAAGTTCACCTCTATCTTTGAAATTATTCATGCAGGTTTTATTGCAATGTATGCTACTCTGGCTAGCCGAGATGTGGATTGCTGTTTGATTCCAGAATCACCCTTCTATCTTGAAGGAGAATGTGGACTTTTTGGATACATAGAGAAAAAGCTTAAAGAAAATGGACACATGGTTCTTGTGATAGCTGAAGGAGCAGGACAGGAACTTCTTGCAGCAGAAATCCAGAATGCAAAAAATGAAAAAGATGCTTCGGGGAACAAGCTACTTCAAGATGTTGGCTTGTGGATTTCTCAGAGAATCAAGGTAATAATTATTTAGATAGATGTTTTCATGAGCTGATTGATACCCATATGGTTCTTGATTTTCAATTTTTCCTTTTGCAAGAGGCCCCGGTTCATAAGACTGATACTGATATAATGTGAGTAGAGCATGTCAAGAAATGGATTAGTAGACTGAAACTAATATGGTCTGCCCACCCCAATTTTGAAAAAGGCATAGTTTGTTGTGCTTGTTGACTGAAGCAAAAAAAAACCTGATATTGCTGATAATGAATTTGTTCTTCAGGGAGATTTCTTCTCATTCAGATGAAAGTTATAAAACTGAGTTTACTGAAAGCAGCAATAAATTCTTCATGAAGTCAATTTTCATTTTTGACAGGATCATTTTGCAAAGCTACCCAAAATGCCCATCACTCTTAAATATATAGGTCAGTACCATCATCCTTATCTATATGTTCTGCAAAAAAAACAGTTCCTAACAAATTTATTTGGCAGATCCAACTTACATGATTCGTGCTATTCCAAGCAATGCATCTGATAACGTATACTGCACGCTCCTTGCTCAAAGTGCTGTTCATGGAGCAATGGCAGGGTATACAGGCTTCACTGTCGGGCTTGTCAATGGCCGGCATACATACATTCCTTTCAATGTAAGTCCAATCAATAATAAATCGGGTTTCAGACTTCTGAGATTTAACACTTCGGAGAACTGAATTATCTCTCTTAGATGTTAAAATTCTAGTGATCTTGTCATCCCAAATTCTAGAGTGGTTTAGAAAAGTAGGCTGTTTTTGTCTGTTAAGTTTTCAGTTTATCACGATAATTTGAGGATAGAAAATGATGGTTGTACATCATGCCATACAGTTTGGTGTACAGCCCCCTCACATGTGAGGGGACCCACCATGAATAAAAAATTTGTGGGGAGTGTACATCATGCTATACAAGCATGGTGTACATGTAGTAGAGTTCTTTGAGGATATATCAAGTTCTTTTTTGGTAGATAATTTTGGGTAGCAATGATCTTTAACCTGAACCCGTGTAATGAATGTCCCTAGAATCTATTATGTGCCGTTTATTGTGCAGTTATTTATTTTTACACAGAGGGCATAATGCCCCATATCCTGCAATACATGTGTTAGTGCACTCTTCATTAATTATTTACTTGCGTGAAGTGTGGGGCCAACTTAGAAGGTATAATCACAACCATAACTTTTAATTTTAAAAAAAGTATTATCAATTTAAACGGTCGAGTTACAATTTTTTTTTGTCTTACTTAGGGTTTATGCCACATAGCACCTAACCTTGTTAATGGTAAATTAGATTCATTTTCACATTCTTCTTGTGATAAAGCTTTTAGTTTTGGTAATGTAGTCAATATTTCCTTCTTTTTCCTGTCAAGTCATTAACAATTTTAGCTGACCTAATTTTACATTTTCATTAAGAATCAATCGTTGAGAGAACAAAAAAAGATAATAGAGGAAAAAAACATCTTTTCTAGGATTGTTTAAGCAAGTTAATGAATTTTGGACGCACTGGATTTGTTATTTTGTGAATATAATTGTTTGTCTTGCAGCGCATCACTGAACGGCAAAACAAGGTTGTCATAACTGACAGGATGTGGGCGAGGCTTCTCTCTTCGACCAATCAACCAAGTTTCTTGGGGCCTAAAGATGTCGAAGCCGCAAAAAAAGAGGAAGTGCCTCCAACTCAATTGCTGGACGATGCGGATGAGAAAACAAAGTAATTAAATCCACCTGCATTTCAAATTCCTGGTTTGATATATCGGCTGTGGGTAATGATTATTTGATTTTGATGTTTTAAATTAGAGAAAATTAAACCCATTTGGAATAACAAACAAATGATTCTGTATCATTTTTGGATAATAGTGCGATGCTATCGCCATTGGAAGTTGTACGGTTTGCACCATAACAAACAAGTATTAAATTTGCAATAAATTGAAATTGGTGAAATCTGATCCATAATCAGATTTTGCAGAAAATCTACTTGCGGGTTGGTTTATGAGAGAGGGCCAAAATACTCAGATTTCTACAAGACAAGAAGGATTTTAAATTGATATTTTTAACTACATAAGCAGCAATATTTCATGATTTCAGAATCTCCTATAAGACAAGGGACATTTTACATGAATTTTATCCTATTAAAGGGGTGCTGAAAATATTTTCTCACTGGCAAGAGGAAGTAATCAACCTCTGTAAGTGCCCGAAGGATCTGCATTTTGCACGATCCAAGGATGCTCGAGTAGCTTGTGGAGTGGCAAGCGACTTGAAGAATCCTTGACAAGCATCTATCATGGGAATTTCCAAGAATAACAGAAGTTAAAACTCAACCAGTCCTACACTTTTCAATTGAAAAAACAAGAACCCAAAAATGTTTGTACCTGACTAATAAGGTCTTTTGCAGCTGATGAGACTATGGGTTTCGGAGGGAATTTAAGATCCACCTGAACAATCCTGTGCAAATAAACGGGAAACCATATCTGTAATAATTGAGCCAACTGCTAATATGCAATTTCAGATCTTAAAGTCACTGTTGGGTACTAATTCTTTCCTTAGAACATAGAACCGTGACTATTCACTTTAAAGTTCAATGCAAAGACAAGTCCGCATAGCTCAAGGTGGTGTTACAGCAGTCATCCGCACTCATTGTTAACTGGACAAGTTCCATGCGTCGAATAACACTGGAGGATAAATTATTACTCAATCCATCCCATCTTGTTAGGGGCTGTTCATAGTAACTCTTTATTCTGTTGATATTTTGAGTAATAGCGGTTGCCTTCTTTATTATGTTATTATTAAAGAAAGAAAGTAAAAACAGTCCACCTCCTATATGTGTCTGAGTGCTCTTTTGCTTCAAAAGGAGGCTCCCCATAGAGAAATTCATAGCAAAGAACACCAAGGCTCCATATGTCCACGTTTGCATCATGCTCCACGCTCTCCACTAAAAAATTAACACCAAACTGTTTATTAGTGCATGTTAGAAATGTTTTAATAGAGAATTGTGGTTGTCTATTAAAAAAAAAAAAAAATTATTTCCACAAGGACACATGGTCCAAAAAAAAATGGGCATCATACAGTGTACAACAATAATGCATCTTCCCCTCCCACAGTATGGATGAATGTCTGAGGACCCTACACACTTTGGACATACATGCTTTGTCTGGGAGAGGATGGATGGAGTGAAGTGTGATGAAAGACGTCACACCTTTACCTACAAAGCCCTTGAGACCCAGTTACCAAAAAATAGATGACCATATCCGAAATATGAAGACCACCAAGAATCCTTTTCAAAAATGACAAATTACTAAATTAGTAGTATCCATCCATCCATTCATGCTAAGTCTGAATCACAACATCCTAGAAAAATTATGTTTGCAGTGAAGCATACCCATTTCAGGCGGAAGATAATCTAGGGTGCCGCACATGGTGCGCCTGCGGTTAAATGTATGAACCGACCAACCAAAATCTGCAATCTTAAGTTCGCCCTGGCAATTGGAAACATTAGTATAGTGAGATAAGACTGCTGTATTTTCTCCTAATAAACAAACACAGAAATGCGATAACCTACAAAAGCCTTTATCTACTTACCCGAGCTCCAACCAAAAGGTTTTCAGGTTTAATATCTCGATGAATTACATGCTTTCCATGACAATATATCAAGGCCCGAGCTAATGATGCAACATACTGTTGCATGCCCACATATACACAAACGATTACTTTCTAGTCAAATTTCCAGAAGCTGAGTAAAATATTTTAACTAGATAACCAAAGCCATCTGAACATAAAGAACTTGAGATACATAAATGAGTTTTAATTTGAAAAGTTCGCACCAGAGATTAGGAACCTATTTGTACTGTAACAAGTTGGTTGCCAACTTGGTCATGATAAAAAATTGGAAAATAGAAGAGAAGGAAAACAAAAATGAAGGAAAAAACCACTGCAAATTCCCTAGGTCTGTGATGGGCAGTTTGGGGGCAGGGCAGCGAGAATTGGCGGTCAGGAAGTAGGTTTTTCGTTTCTTTTTATTTATTTATTTTTATCCTCTAATAGAAAATGTCCATTGTTAATTTGCTACGAACTCGAAAGGTGTGGGGGTGGGGGAACAAAATCGTTGTATTGTGAATAGGTTCTGGCGATCTCCGGTGCTGTTTTCCCCTATAGTTTTGGAAAAGAATAATGTTAAATTAAAGCCAGTTTATGTGGCATTATGTGAAAAGTTCAATTAAAGATAAAATTATGTGTTTTATTTTATTATACCTTTCACTTGATGACACTTAACACCAATAGTGCTAAAGAACATCACTCTTTGGAAAATGTATTATTGGAAACCTACAAGATGAAGAAGATAGAGCGATTGAACTGGAAAAGTGCTAATAGAGTACTCACAGTAGCAGCACGTCTTTCACTGAAGTATTTGCATTTCTGTAACTCCTTGTAGAGTTCTCCTTTTGCAGCATACTCCAGGATCAAATAAACCCGTTTCTGCATTCATTTTGTTATGGATAGTTATATAAAGGTCTCTTTCAACCATAAACCAAACAAGATGTATCATACCTGATCATAGAAGTAACCATACAGTCGTAGAATGTTAGGATGCCGAAGATGGCTCTGTATTTCAACTTCCCGACGAAGTTGATGCTCAACCTGAGACTGTTTCAGCTGGCTCTTAAACAACACCTTCAGCGCCACAAGATGATTGCTCTACTTGAAAGAAAGACAAAGATTTCCACAGTCAGGAACTAAAGATTAGCACTTTCCACAGAGATTTTGGATCTGTTCTTAATGAGATGGTGACTTTGCTAGATCAGGCAATAATGAGATCACTTTTTTCAGTAAATGGTGTGGATATATGTCACACTACAGCAAATACTCTAAATATGTCCTCTCTATCAGATCTCGTTTCCTCCCATTGGGCAAATATAATTAATTCAACAAGTATCAAGCCTTCATTGCCATTTGTAATTGCATTACTAGTTACTATGTTTAGCTTCCTAAAGTATAATATTAGAATCAGTGGCTATGAAAGATAAAAATGTTCCTTTCTATAACGGCTTAAAGATTTTAGATGAGGTGATTGGACACGGTGCGAGTGTATGACAACATCTAGAGACCTTGGGTTCAAAATATTGCCACTAAGAAAATTGTGCAACTACCAGGATTTTAATAAAAAAACTAATCCAGATAGCACGTGATGGGGTATGTAAATTAAATAAATGGGGTATGTGGTCCCTCTATAATGGTTTAAGCTTTTAAATAAAGTGGTTCGACCGACGCTCCACGCTAGTTAATAGCTAATACATCAAAACACTCATTTTGCAAAACTACTACATTGAGTAAGATTTTGGCTTTTCTTCTGGTGTAATGCTGTGTTGACAGTCTCTTTTTAACCAAAATTTTAAAAGATTTACGCATTTGGTAATTTCTATAGTAGGACTTCTCTCTCTGGAGTTCAAATCTAAAACTTGATTGCCCAAAACTTGATAACATAGATTTTTGTTTGCGGCAGATAAAGTGTGCGAATCCATTCCAACTTGTAGCATTTTGGGCATTGTACTTAAAATCAAGTAATGAGTGAGAAAACTATAGAATTTTCTATAAAGTAAATGAAAAAAGGAATGAAGAGAATTACCCTCTTTTCCCTTGCCAGATATACATGTCCAAACTTTCCTCTACCAAGAGGCTTTCCTATGTCGAAATCATTAAGTGTCCACCGTTTTTTTTCTAATGCAACACTCTCTGAAGAAGCCTGCAATAGTAATATATCATGATTGCATATATTGAACATAATTCTTTCTTTTTTATTCATTCACAGAAAATCATTTTCTTTTCTACATGGGATTTTGATGCCTTACTGATCGCTGGTCAATTTTTTAGTTCTTATTTGTAGTGCACAATTTCCTCAAAAAACAAATCAATTTATTGTATATACAAAAATCAAAATAATTCAGGATTATCATGGTAAAAATTGGGTAAACTAAAAGAAACTTTTAACAATGTCTTGTTTCACCAAAAAATTACTTTCATAGCTTACTCTTTCAGCCTTGGGATTGCATTAAATATGAGTCTAACCATTCTTTGCAAATCCTAACCCCCACGCCCCAATTCAGAAACCACATATTAAAGTAATAATTTTCTTTCCCCTTTACCCAAGATAATCTTTAGAGATCAAAAAGAAAAAAACAATTTATAAAACTTTTAAACAATTAATATTTCCTTCCAAATGCTTACCTACTCAAATCAAATTTTAATGTAACGCCTGCAACAATAACCCCAAAAGCAAGAAAACCTAATTTTAATTATGGCGGAAAGAGCTTTTTTCCATTTTCTAAATCACACTTTATCAAACGGCCTCAGCAATTACAAATAATCAAATTTAAAAAAATTATATCTATCAGAAGGAAAAAGAGAAGCACTATATCTTCATTTCTCTGAATCAAACATATTAATAACCCTAAATTCTTCAAATAATTCCAAAAAATCAGGTTTTTCCATACCGTTTGCTCTTGTTGAGAATCCGCTGCGATTGCCATCAAACAAACACGCTCACACACTCAGAGAGAGAGAGAGAGAGAGGGAGAGAGTGTAAATTTATTTATTAGACTTGAAATTGAATTGGAAAACAGGAAGAGGGTTTTTGGGACTTTATTGCACTTTTGCAACGGTCATATTAGAACAGAAGTTGCCACGTGCAGTACCATAGAATTTGCTTTTCAAATTTATTTTTTATTTTATTATTTTGTTTTAAAGTTCTTTTTTTTTTTTCATTTTAGATTTAATTATGTGTTTGAGCCATATTCTTTTTGAAAAATAGTAGATTGATAAAGAATTTGGTTAAAAAATAAGGCAACAAATTTTAATTTACGTGTAATATTATTTTAATAAAGAATTTGTGATTGAAAAAAAAAGATAGAGGAATGTATTTTACAAAAAATGAGAATTAAACAAGCTTGTAACAAAGTAGAATGAAGGTTTGAACATTTATCGTGATTTATTAAGTTATTTATTAAATAATAAATGAAAATAATTTTGTATCTTTCACAATTTTTATGCCCTCGAAAAGAATTTATCACGATTAAGCAAGTAGTGAGCTTTCGAATTTAAATTCGAGTAATGTAAAATTGAAATCAACTGAATCAATTTAAATTTTGGATAGTGCATCTTGAAAATTCTATATCGACTCCGCCAATAGTTGTCTTGAATAGTGCATTTTGAAAAAATTTAGTTTTACGTGTAATATTATTTTATTGAAGATTATGTGATTGAAAAAATAAAATGTATTTTTTGGAGAATGAAGACCCGTTTTCTTGGAAATTTTATGGCTGCACTTTCCAGAATTATATGGGTGACTTTAGATGGTATCCTAAGGCTCCCAATTTTTTAAGAAGATTTATATTTCTGCCTCTCTTTTCTCTTTTTACTAAACAATAGTAAAAAATCAATACTATAGTACTTCTATCATTTTTTCCCCCTTATTTCCTTGAAAAATCAAGCAACCATTTATTATTTCAATTTACGACGAACAAATTCTTTATTATTTTTAATTAGTATTTGCGATCAACTTATTGAAGCAAATCTTAAAAAGCATGTAATTGATATTTTTTCGTCACTTCGCATTCGCTCAAAATTTAAGGGACAAAGCATGTAATTGATATTTGTAGAACATTTATTGGGGATTCAATTGCATTTGTTAAAAATCAAGTTCAAACTTTGACTCTTATATTTGTTTTGATAGCTTTACTGCGAAATTTCTATAATTTCTCCTTTAAATGCTTCTTTGTAATACAATGCTGTATATATATATTCTTTTATTTGAATTTCAGGAATATTCGTTTTTATAGTTCAATGTGGTGATTTTATTATTTGAATTTATGGATTTATTTTTGTTTTCTAAGTGGAAATCAAAATTGTTGACCTCGAATTTTGTACCTTCAACTTGGACAACAGATCATAAGGTCTTCTACATCCACGTAAGCTCAATTTCTGCACATTTAGACAAACCGTTATTCACATGTGACTTCCTCCGATGATTGTGGAGTTAGTCGCGCTCGCTCCAACGGTCAAGTCAATTGAAGTAGTAGGTATGGATGTGAGAGGCGTTTTAGACACGAGTCTCCAAATAAAAAAGGGGGGGGGGGGTCCGTTTTGGGGAAAATTGTGATAATAACAATATGGATAACAAAGTTGTAGTTTGAGAGTTTAAACTTACATTGCCATGTGATGGAAGTATACGTGGCTTCTTTAACACGGTTGAGGCTTCTTGTCAATTAGATCAATAAATCATAAGCATTTAAAGCCAATACCATTTTATTGCCCACAATTTTCAGAATGGCTTAGACTTGACCGAATGGTTGGATAGTACGACGGTAACAGTGAATTGTCACATCAATCACTTATTAAAAATTGCATAAAGGATCTCTTGTCGAGTCCTCCTTCCATCCTCTCCTGCCATGAGGGTTCGATTCTGTGTAAGGGGTCAACTCAGCCAAATGGATTCGACTTTACATACAAGTTCAACCTCTTCATGGGGGTTTAATAAAATTGTCTCTTGAGAAGAGTAACGTGGAGTGCGAGACCAGGTCCGACTGCCACATAGGATCTTCTGGGACCTCATCAAACGAGGTGTAATAAAAATCTTCAAGATGTTATATGTTCTAGAGTCTTCTACATATACTAGTGTATTTCATTTGCATTTTCGAAATTGTTTAAAATTTAGGCTATATTATAATGCAAGAGTATATGCTGTATTTTATTTACACTTTTTTGCATTGGTTGTGAAGTTTTTTTTTCTAACATTTATATTTGGCTTCATTGTAAATTATGTCGTAGAGTATCTGTAAGGTAGGTAGCGTGAAAATTAGAAATTAATTTGAAATTTGAAAAGTTGTAATCATTTCGATTTTTTCTATGACTTCCCTCGCGAATGAAAATCCCGTGATTGCCTCTTGTATAAAAGACAATTCTCAAATATGGAATTTTTACATGGTCAATACTAAAAAAAAAAAATTATGACTCGAAGCCCTACACTAAGTTGTTGCAGTCAATTTCAAGAATATACTTATATATAGATTACTTTATAAATAAATAAGTTTTGACAAATATTCTTTTTATTGTCAATATCGAATCTAGAGTAATTTATTTTGATAATAATATTTTTTTTATGGTCAAAATAAGTAATTTTTTTATAAGTATGAATAAGTAATATATGAAAACATACTTAGAAACAAAAGAATTAATTACTTTTAAATTTAGCAAAATGTACAGTGTCTCTAACAATTAAAATAAGTAATTTACTTCTAGATCTAATCAATACAAATTATCTATAATAAAATTGAATTAATAATTATAAGTAAATTTAGTCAAACATGCATTAAATAAATTATCTAATTTGATAATCAACTATTCACGTTTCATGAATGTCACGAAAAGAGTAATTAATAATCGTAGCGTCTATAATACAATTTGAATAATTGAGCATTGGACTTGGGCTGTGATTCAAATTAGAGCTGGACTAATGCTAATACTTGGGCCGTAATTCTACAATTTCTTCTTAATGTTTTTATAGGCTGGGGGACAATGCTTTTGGGCCAAAATTCAAAAATTCTACTTGGGAAATTAAAAAAATTTCAGGTGTTTAAAGATTGGTTTTTAAAAATCAGATCTACAATTTATTTATTCAAAAATCAGGTACTATATTGAAACTCTAATTCATAACATAATTTATCTCTCATCCCTTCCCCTCTCTCTCTTTCTCTCTCCTCCATCATCTTCCCTTCTCCCTTCTTCCCCTACCCCTCTCTCCCTCGCCTCTCTCTGTGTTCGACGCTGCTGCTACTGTTCCTGGCAGCGTCGCGACGCCGTTCGCACAGCAGAGTCGACGCTGTCGCGAACTGCAGCAACGTCGAGATGTGACGCTGCCGTCGTTCGCAGCGTCGCGACACTGTCGACGTGAAAGGCGGCGTGGTGGTGTTTTGTGCACAGCAGCGTGGTTGGTGGTGGTGTTGATAGTCATCCGGCAGCGGTGGTGGTGTTTTATGTGGTTGGATGCGACGGCGGTGGTGGTGTGTTGTGTGGTTGGATGCGGTGGTGGTGGTAGTGTTTTGTGTGGTGGTGGTGGTGTTTTGTGTGCTAGTAGTGGTGGTTGTTGCAATGGTGGTGTTTGTACTGGTTGTCATGAGGCCGTGGTGGTGATGGCGACGGCGGGTAAGGGTGGTCAAAAGTGACTGAAGTGGTAGTGCCAGTGGTATGTGACCAATTATTTGGTTATCTGTGACCAAGTATTTGTTGGAAATGGTGGGTCAACTGGGTCAACTTATACCACAATTTTTAGTGGGACCTGATGTTCGATTTATCGAAATTAATGTTCAATTAATTCTACGTTCCGAGTAAATGAGTGTAGAATATTTAATTGTGAAAAACCATTTCAATATGAATGAGAAATATGGTTGAAAGTTTGACAATAAATAAGAGGAATAAATGGGAAAGAATTGGAAAAATGTTCAAATCCCACAATTTGTGGCAAACACAATCTGGAACCACTTAATAAACTTCAAGTTTGGAAATGGATTTTGGTCCCAAGGGGTACCAATAGTCTTTGAAATGGTGGAGTCTTAGACAAAGTTGAGACTAGTCCAAGGCCGCGCCCGCGCGCACCGCCGCCGTTCGACCAGCTCAGCACAGCGTGAGCTCAGGTCCCGGTCCCAAGTCGTTGGCCGTGGGCTTGGACTTGGGCCGGGCCTATGTCAATATTAATTTTTTGGATAAAATTTATTTAAATTTTTTATCCGAATTCAATTAATTCCCTCTCTTTAACTGCCCCATCAGTTTGCAAAAACCATGCGTTAAGTAGGTATGAGTGGAGACAGTTTACAAAAATTGTGCTTTAAGTGGGCGTGAGTGGTGAGTTGTATGGAAACTGCTCAACCGTCAACTCTCTCATCTATTTAAATGGTCCTCAGGCTTTCATCGTAAACACACAGAAAAACACACGAATTCATTATGCATACATACTCTTCTTTCATTGTTCTTGTCTGCATTAGTCTACAGAGAGTACTTTTGATTCTGGTTCGTTGTCTTGCAGTCGAAGTCCTGCTTCTGCAAGTGTCTGATCGTTGTATCTTGGGAGACGCTTTACCACATACCGTAAGCACTGTGCGACGAGGTAAAAATGTCTTAATGATAAAGAGCATAGTTCTCGCATCGATCATCCCTATTTCGAATTCTGCTTGTGTTTATGCATTTTGTTCTTACTGTTTTGCAATTGTCAATCTGTTTTTAGCAATTATGGAAAAATTATTCTATGCATGTAAAGTAGACAACAATCTTAAGACCTTTTTATACAGTTTTTCAACATTGTACTTGCTTATTTCTAACATTGCAGATTCTTGTACGATAAAACTATTCTGCAGAATTTTAATTTATAAATTCTGACTTGTTGATCTTTTGTTTTGAAAACAGAAATGTCTAACACTGTTGGGACTAATGCAATTCCCCCTACTGTGGCTGTTACCCCTATTGTGACGCCAAATATGGCTGGTCCTTCTGCTTCAACTCAAATTCCTCACGGAGAGAAATTTGATAAATTTAATGGGGTCGATTTTAAGAGATGGCAGCAGAAAATGCTGTTCTATCTCACCACTCTGACCCTGGCAAAGTTTTCTCACGGAGGATCCTTCTTCTGTTCAACAAGGAGAAAATAACCGAGCTTCGATTATTGCCTTGGACACATGGAAATATTCTGATTTCTTATGCAAAAATTATGTACTGAATGGTCTGAATGAATCGCTATTTGGTGTATATAGTATAATAAAAACTGTAAAAGAACTATGAGAATCTTTAGAGAAAAAATATAAAATTGAAGATACTGGATCTAAAAAATTTCTTGTCGGTAAATTTTTGGAATATAAAATGATTGACTCTAAATATGTTATTTTCCAAGTTCAAGATTTGCAAGTACTCCTCCATGATTTACATGCTGAAAAAATGACTGTAAGTGAGTCATTCCAAGTAGCAGCTGTAATTGAAAATGGAGAGATTTCAAAAATTACCTTAAACACAAACGTAAAGAAATGAATATGGAGGAGCTGATTGTGCGTTTGTGGATCGAAGAAGATACTAAGAAATCTGAAAGGAGGAACGGGGGACCAAGCATGGAAGTTAAGGCAAACATGGCTGAATCAAGTTCAAAGAAGAACATGAAAATGAAGCACTCAAACTTTGCTCCGAAAAAATATGAAAACAACTAGAAGAACAAGAAGTTCAAAGGGGACTGCTTCAATTGTGGCAAACCTGGATATCGTGTAATTGACTGTCGCAAGCCTAAAAAGCAAAATGATCGTGCACATATTGTTGAAACTAAAAATCTGACTGAAGGTGTTCAAGAAATGCACCTATCTACTGTAGTATCTGAATGTAATAGTGTGAGAAATCTCGAGGAATGGTGGGTGGATACTGGTGCTACTCGCCACATTTGTGCTGAAAAGAACGTGTTCTCTGATTACAAAACTATCGATGGAGGATAACTGTTCATAGGAAATTCCTCAAGTTCAAAGGTTGAAGGACAAGGAAAGGTGACCTTGAAGATGACATCTGGCAAGGAACTCGTCATCAACAATGTGCTGCATGTGCCGGACATTCGGAAAAATCTCGTTTCTGGTTCTCTTCTTAGCAAGAATGGGTTTAAGTTAGTATTTGTATCTGACAAATTTGTACTAACTAAAAATGGGATGTACGTTGGAAAGGGATACATGACTGATGGGATGTTCAAGATGAACGTCCTTACTGTTGTACCTAAATTGAACAAGATTAATGAAGCTTCTACTTCTGCGTATATTGTTGATTCTTCTTGTGTATGGCATAAAAGATTAGGACATGAAAACTTTAAATCTGTGTGCAAATTAATAAACTTAAATTTGCTACCTTCTTTAAGTTTTGATCCTAATCACAAATGTGAAACTTGTGTTGAAGCTAAGTTAGCCAAAAGACCATTTCCTTCAATTGATAGAAATATTTTACCTTTAGAATCAATTCACAGCGATATATGTGACTTGAAATTCGTACAAGCCAAAAGTGGGAAAAAGTATTTCATTACTTTCATTGACGATTGCACTCGGTACTGTTAGTTTATTTATTAAGAAGCAAAGATGAGGTTTTGGAAATGTTTAAACATTATAAGAATGAGGTTGAAAATCAACTTAGCAAAACAATAAAAATTGTTCGAAGTGATAGAGGTGGAGAATATGGAGCGCCGTTTGAAGAATATTGTTCTCAACAAGGCATCATTCATCAGACAACGGCTCCTTACTCACCTCAATCTAATGGCATTGCGGAACGAAAGAATCGCACGCTTAAAGAAATAATGAATGCTATGTTGATTAGTTCTGATCTACCACAGAATTTGGGGGCGGAGGCTATCCTCTCGACAAACCACATTCTTAACAAAATTCCACACAAAGTAAAGGATGAAACACCTTACGAGTTATGGAAATGTCATAAACCTTCATATAAATACTTGAAAGTGTGGGGATGTTTGACAAAGGTAGAAGTGCCAAAACCTAAACAAATAAAAATATGACCAAAAACTGTAGATTGCATATTTATTGGATATGCTCATAACAGTAGTGCATATCGCTTTCTTGTGCATAAATTCGAGATTCCGAATATACATGAAGATACAATAATTGAATCAAGGAATGCAAGTTTCTTCGAAAATGTCTTTCCTCATAAAGACAAAAGTGATGTAAGTTCAACAAAACGAACTTGCGATACTGCAAATGATGATGAAAATGAAGAAGAACTCAGACGCAATAAAAGGGCTAGAAAGTACGTCCTTCGGTTCAGAATTTCTAACGTACATGATCGAAAATAAACCAAAGACATTTAGTGAAACAATGTCGACACTAGAGTCTCCTTTTTGAAAAGAAGCTATCAATAGTGAAATTGAATCGATAATGCAAAATCATACTTGGGAGTTGGTTGATCTCCCACCGGAAATAAACATCTAGGTTGCAAGTGGATTTTCAAGAAAAAATTAAAATCGGATGGATCTATTGATAAATACAAGGCTCGTTTGATAGCAAAAGGATATAGACAAAATGAAGGTTTTGATTTCTTTGATACTTATTCACCATTAACGAGGATTACTTCGATAAGAATCCTTATTGCAATTGCTGCGATACATAATCTCGAAATTCATCAAATGAATGTTAAAACAGCTTTTCTAAATGGTGAGTTGGAAGAAGAAATATATATGGAGCAACCTGAAGGATTTGTCGCTTATGGACAAGAGAAAAAGGTTTGCAGACTCGTTAAATCTTTATATGGATTAAAACAGGCGCTAAAGCAGTGGCACCAAAAGTTTGACAAAATAATGTTGTCAAATGGTTTTAAAATTAACGAGTGTGATAAATGTGTGTATAATAAGAGTACACCGAAAGCATATATCTTAGTATGTTTATATGTTGATGATATGCTAATTCTAGGTAGCAATCATGATATCATTGTGTCTACTAAGAAAATGCTAACAAAACATTTTGACATGAAGGACATGGGTGTAGCAGATGTAATTCTTGGAATTAAAATTTCTAAAACGCCAGATGGCCTCGTTCTTTCACAATCTCATTATGTTGAGTCTGTGCTAAAGAGATTTGGACTCTTTGATAAAAGTCCAGTCAAAACTCTGGTAGACATGAGTCAACACTTAGCAAAAAATAGAGGTGAACCTGTACATCAATTAAGATACTCTCATGTTATTGGAAATCTGATGTATTTAATGAACTGCACACGTCCTGATATTGCATTCGCAATTAATAAATTGAGTAGGTTCACATGTAATCCAAGCAATGATCACTGGAAGGCATTGAATAGGGTACTTCGATATTTAAAACATACCTTAAAATTTGGATTACATTATATGAGATATCCAGCAGTATTAGAAGGATATTGTGATGCAAATTGGATATCTGATATGAAATATTCTAAATCCACGAGTGGTTATATATTTACACTTGGTGGTGCGGCTGTGTCCTAAAAATCCTCAAAGCAAACTCGCATAACTCGATCAACAATGGAATCAGAGTTTATAGCATTAGATAAAGCTGAAGAAGAAGCATAATGGCTTCGTAACTTCTTAGAGGATATTCCGTGTTGGCCTAAGCCGGTGCCTGCAATTATTATTCACTATGACAATCAGTCGGCTATTGCAGGGGCACAAAATTGCATGTATAATAGTAAGTCTAGACATATACGTCGCAGACACAATACCATAAAGCAGTTGATCTTAAATGATATTATCTCCATTGATTATGTGAAATCGAAGGAAAATCTCTCGAATCCGCTTACAAAAGGTCTACCAAGAGATCAAGTATATTATCTATCAAAAGGAATGAGACTAAAGCCGAACATGCATGAATCTTAATGATGGTAACCCAACCTTTTTGACTGGAGATCCCAAAATATTGGTTCAATGGGACAACTAAGTTATTAAGACTCGGTTAAGCACTTAATCATCCCTTTATAAAAGTGATGTTTGCAGAATGTAAAAGGTTAAGTTGTAACTTTAATGATTCATATAGCTTGGATAAACCAAGTGGAGTATAGCATAATACTCTTAATAGGATATCACCTATATAAGTGTGAAATGAGGTTGCTTTTATGAGAATTTGGAGCTTAAAATTCTCGAAAGCACATATGAATTCCAAAAATTGTTCGGGGCCAAAATGAACATGTTGCGTATTTTTATATCGCAAGTGTACGATATCGAACAAGTAATATAGTGGACCTAAGAGTTCGGATTATCGTTCTCACGAGGACTAACTTTAGTGCTTAAAATATTTCTCCTACTACTATTTGATGAAAATAAACGAAATTAAAATTCAGATTGTGATGAATGTGGATGTCTAGAATAACTAAATTCCTAAAATGAATGAAAATTTATGAACGAATATTGGAGATAAACAGATCGAAGATTCAAATATGTGAGAAGTATTAGGGCAAAACAATTTCACCTAATGATCACCTTAGTTACCAATTCAAGATTCTAGCCTAATGTAGTGTTCGGTCGAATTCTCCTACAGTATTCAATTTACCCCTTTCGAGTTCTCATTGAGCCTATTTAACTAAATCAATTCCATATCTCTATGTAAATTCTCCTTAGTTAAACGAGTTAAAGCACTAGGAATTCATATAACGACCGCGGCACTTAGTATAGGTATCTCTACACGTTATACCTCGTTACCGGACTTTATTACACGTTCTAAGTTTCGAACTCACCTCTCGACTCGTAAGAAACTCAATAAATCATCAAATTAATGGCCAAGTAATTTGAAGCATTGCACACATAATAAAATCAACACATTGAATAATAAAAACTCAGAATTCATGAATTAAGATAACTAAGGGTTTCAAAAGATTACATTGTTCGCCCTAATAATGAATTTAGCTACTCATGTGTAAAACAACGAAATAAATAACAAAATCTGAGTACATCACCGGATTTGATTGATACAAAAGATGGAAAGATTAAGCCCTTGCACCAAGATCTTCTCCCCCTTCCAATCTTCGATTTGAACCCGAATCCTTCATGTAATTCCTCTTGTGAATCTCTCTTTTATTTGTTGTTTTTCTCTCAATTATTGCAAAGTGTCGAACCCTAATTCGTGCCTCTCTTAGCCTATTTATACTTCTCATACATCCTTGGCCAATTTGGAGTCCTTTTTGTGGGCTTTTTTGTAGCCCAAAAATACCCTAATTTTCTTCGCGGCGCGGCGCTTGAGCGCTAGGTTTCAGCGCTTGAGCGCCGCGATATTAACCAGAGTAGCGCTTGAGCGCTACCCTCAGCGCTTGAGCGCTACACTTCTGTTAAAATTCGTCATGTTTTGTTTTCCGGCGCTTGGGCGCTATTTCCGGGCGCTTGAGCGCCAAATTTCTGCTCCATTTCTTTATTTACTTTGCTTCAAAAACTCTTTTTTCATCCTTTCATCATTCCTTCAACCAAAACACTAGCAAACACATTAAATTCGTTCGATAATCAACATATTAATCAAACAAATGAAGCTCCAATGGTACAAAATTCATGTGCAAAACACACTCATCAAATACCCCCAAACTTAACATTTTGCTAGTCCTCGAGCAAACTCATACACAAAGAAAATCAACTAAAAGAGAACACAGTACCCAACTTAGTTAGATAGCCTGTCGTTACTCAGGACTGAGATCAATGTATCACATCTATGAATGACTTCAAAATTACATAACAATAGTCAATTTTCACTTATCCCATGCAGACGGGTGTGTGTGTGTAAATCAAGTATAGCGTTGACATTCACAATTTGGTTCAGTTCCCCTCCCGAATGGACAATTCTTTCCTTACATCGCTCGTTAGATTCATACACCCCCAAACTTGTTTTCTTTTATACTCTCCCAATGGTGTATCCCTAAGCTCTGTTTCATTCTTTTATGTCCTTACACCTCTCGCATTTGGCTTCGTTCAACAGGCAATATCTACAGTCTATTCATGTGATGATTCTACCAAAAGTGAGTGTTCAACAAGCTAGAGAGAGAGAGAGAGAGGTGCTGGGGGAAAAAAAGAAATGGGGTATGAAGGGAGGGGCAATGGGGGTCGTGTTTTTTAAAAAAAAAAAAAAATTTTGACGCAGCGCTTAGCGCTCGGGCACTGCGTTTTTTTAAAAAAAAAAAAAAAAAAAAATATATATATATATATATATATATATATATATATATATATATATATATATATATATTTATTTTTTTATATATTTATTTATTTTTATTTTTATTTTATTTTTATTTTTTTATTTTTTTTAGCGCTCGAGCGCTACACTTCAGCGCCCAAGCGCTGAAAATCTGTAAAATTTTTTTTTTTTTTTTTTTTTTTTGCGTTACCTCCAAGTGACCCCCATGAAAGTGTAAGCTGCTGTCCCGTGAGAATCGTCTATCCTCTGGTCTCCTGTAATCACCCCCAAACTTGAGTTGTGCCTAGAATTCACCGAAAACAAATCAGATGAGAAAACAACGAATGAATGAACTAAACAAGACAAATGAGTGAAAGAACTGCAAATTCCTAAAACAAAAGAAAGAAAGAAAAAGGGGTTGGGTTGCCTCCCAAGAAGCGCTTCTTTATAGTCTATAGCTAGACTGTCCCTTGATTACTCTGGAATGGCTAGCTCAAGACTCTCTGTAGTTGTGGGAAAGTCTTCAACATAATGCTTGATTCGATGCCCATTGACCTTGAAATTGCCCTTCGTTGGATGGTACAACTCAAATGTGCCATAAGGGAACACCTGGGATATCGTGAAAGGACCAGACCATCGAGATTTCAACTTCCCTGGGAACAGCTTGAGCCTGGAGTTGTACAAGAGCACTTGATCCCCTATCTTGAAAATGCGTTGCTGAATGTTTTTGTCATGCCATTGCTTTGTTAGTTCTTTGTAGATTGAAGCATTTTCATATGCGTCCCGTCTGAACTCCTCCAATTCATGAAGCTGTAGGATTCTTGTTTCTCCAGCCTTCTCAAGATCCATATTCAACTGCTTCAATGCCCAGTAAGCCTTGTGCTCAAATTCAACGGGTAGGTGACAGACTTTCCCGAACACTATTCTGTAAGGAGACATCCCAATTGGTGTTTTGAAAGCAGTACGATACGTACATAAAGCATCATCCAGTTTTTTAGACCAATCTTTCCGTGAGGCATTTACTGTGAGCTCAAGAATCCTTCTCAACTGCCTATTTGAGGTTTCCACCTGTCCACTAGTCTGCGGATGATAAGGTGTGTCTATGCGATGCTGGACCCCATATTTTGTAAGAACAGCCTGAAACAGTCGATTACGGAAGTGAGTCCCCCCGTCACTGATGATGGCTCTTGGTGCTACATAACGATTGAATATGTTCTTACATATAAACTCCACCACTACCTTTGCATCATTTGTAGGTAACGCCTTTGCTTCCACCCATTTGGAAACATAATCTACAGCCACGAGTATGTACCGATTGTTATACGACGACGGGAATGGTCCCATAAAATCGATACCACACACATCAAATAGTTCCACTTCCAGAATGTTGTTCAATGGCATCTCATGTCGGGCAGAAATGTTACCTGTTCGCTGACACTTATCACAAGATCTGCAGAAACTATGGCAATCCTTAAATAGTGTTGGCCAATAAAATCTGCACTGAAGCACCTTTGTTGCAGTTTTTGTTGGTCCGAAATAACCTCCATATGACGAAGTATGAACTCTAGAAAGTATTGGTTTCATCTCATCCTCTGGCACACACCTTCTGATAATCTGATCAGCCCCTCTTCTGTACAAGTGTGGATCATCCCAATAATAAAACTTTGCTTCATGGAGAAGTTTTTTCTTCTGTTGATAGGTAAAATCAGGATCCACATGCCCACTTGCTAAATAATTTACAATGTCAGCATACCAAGGTGCTTTCTCCACTCGCAGAAGTTGCTCATCAGGAAAGATTTCATTGATATCCAAGCTATCAAACTCCTCTATTTGTTCCAGCCGGGATAGATGGTCTGCTACCTGATTTTCTATCCCCTTTTTGTCACGAATTTCGATGTCAAATTCTTGTAGTAACAGTACCCAACGAATTAACCTGGGCTTAGCATCCTTCTTCTCAAATAAATATTTCAAGGCTGAATGGTCTGTGTAGACAATCACCTTGGACCCTATGAGATATGAACGAAACTTGTCGAAGGCAAAAACCACTGCCAACGGTTCCTTTTCAGTTGTTGCATAGTTGATTTGAGCATCGTCAATGTTTTGCTAGCATAATAGATGACATGCAAAACTTTACCCTTTCGTTGCCCCAAAACTGCGCCCACAGCAAAATCACTCGCGTCACACATGAGTTCAAATGGCAGTTCCCAGTCTGGTGCTACTATAACTGGTGCAGAAGTTAACTTCTCCTTGAGAGTGTTGAAAGCGACCAAACATTCCTCGAAAAAGAGGAACGGTACATCCTTCTCCAACAAGTTACATAAGGGCTTTGTGATCTTCGAAAAATCTTGAATAAATCTCTTGTAAAACCCTGCATGACCCAGAAAACTCAGAATTCCTTTAACTGAAGTCGGTGGCTGCAACTTTTCAATCACTTGTATCTTTGCTTTGTCAACTTCAATACCTTGTGTTGAAATCCGATGACCCAACACTATTCCTTCTTTGACCATGAAGTGGCATTTTTCCCAGTTAAGCACCAAATTTTTCTCCTCACACCTTTGTAATACGAGTGCCAAGCGCTCCAGACAATTATCAAAAGAGTCCCCAAAAATTGAGAAGTTATCCATAAATACCTCGATGTACTTTTCAACCATGTCCGAGAATATTGCCATCATACACCTTTGAAAAGTGGCAGGTGCATTGCAGAGACCAAAGGGCATACGTCTGAAGGCGAAAGTACCGTAAGGACACGTGAAAGTTGTTTTCTCCTGATCTTCTGGGGCTATTGCTATCTGATTGTATCCCGAATATCCATCCAGAAAATAGTAGTGTGAATGTCCTGCTAACCGCTCTAACATTTGATCAATAAATGGCAATGGAAAGTGATCTTTTCTGGTGGCATTATTCAGTTTCCTGTAATCTATGCAGACCCTCCATCCAGTTACTAATCGTGTTGGGATAAGCTCATTGTTCTCATTCTTTTCCACCGTAATTCCACCCTTTTTAGGCACCACATGGACCGGACTGACCCAAGAACTATCTGAAATGGGGTAGATAATTCCTGCATCAAGTAACTTCAATACCTCTTTCCGTACCACTTCCTTCAAATTTGGGTTCAACCTGCGCTGCCCCTCCACTGATGGCTTGGACTCATCCTCCATCAAAATCTTGTGCATACAAAGAGTGAGACTTATTCCCCGGATGTCAGCTATTGTCCATCCAATTGCTGTTTTATGCTCCCGAAGTACACCCAATAGCTTATTTTTCTCTTCTGTTGTAATGTCACTGGCGATGATCACTGGCAAGGTTGAGGCATCTCCCAAATATGCATAACGGAGGTGTGATGGCAAGGGCTTTAACTCCAAGGTGTGTGTTTTCTCCACTGATGGTACTGGTGGTGTGGGATTTGAACCAAGAGACTCATATTGCCAATGTCTCCTTGCAGTTGACTGTTCAACCATATTCACCACATATTCTGTTTCTTCTGACCTTTCTCCCTCAAGTTGTGCACTGTCTACCTCATGGTCATTCTCTGGATGTGCTTCATGAAAAACATATGTCACAAGTTGGTCAAGGGTATCCACTTGACAGCAAGTATCTGATGTCAGTGGATGTTTCATTGCCTTGAACATGTTGAAGATGACTTGTTCATTGTCCATGCGAAGGATCATTTTTCCATCATAAACATCAATCAAGGCTCGCCCTGTAGCTAAGAATGGTCTTCCTAAGATAAGAGGAATATTGGAATCCTCTTCCATATCAAGAATGATGAAATCAGCTGGGAAAATAAATTTATCAACTTTGACCAGCACATCTTCCACAATCCCCTTTGGCCTTTTTATAGACCGATCAGCAAGTTGTAAAGAAATTGTTGTAGGTTTAGCTTCTCCCAATCCTAGAGACCTGTAAACAGAGAGTGGCATCAAGTTAATACTGGCACCTAAATCACACAAAGAATGTTCAAAATAATTAGATCCAATTGTGCATGGTATAGTAAAACTCTCTGGATCCTTGAGTTTAGGAGGTAGTTTTTTTAAGAGTATGGCACTGCATCCCTCATTCAAACACACGGTCTCATGTTCTTCCAGTTTTCTCTTATTGGCTAGGATCTCTTTTAGAAATTTTGCATAACTCAGCATTTGTGCAATTGCATCGGCAAATGGTATGTTGATGTGGAGTTTCTTGAAAATTTCAGCAAACTTGGCGAATTGTTTGTCCAGCTTCCTCTTTTGCAACTTTTGAGGAAAAGGGATCGGTGGCACATAAGCCTTGACAGGGCTTGGTGCTCTAACTACTTCTCTTCTCTCCTCTTTTTCTTCATGTGTATGTGTTCCAGATGTCTCTTTCTCCAATACCCCTTCTACTTCCATTTCCTTCTCTTGTCTGTCTAGCCTTTTCACATGTATTTCAGGTAATTGTACTCCGCTTCTAGTTGTGATGGCTTGCACTTGCTCCTTCGGGTTTATCATGGTGTTGCCTGGCAATGTCCCTTGAGGTCTTTCTGCCAACTGCTGAGCTATCTGACCAATTTGTGTTTCCAATTTCTTGATTGAAGCTTGTTGATTCTGAAAGTTTGTATCAATTTGTTGGAAAACCTTATCTGTCTTTTGCATGTACTGATTGAACATCTCTCCCAAACTTGGTTTCTTCTCCTGCTGAGCATTATGTGGGACATGTCCTGGCTGAGTATCAGACCATCTGAAATTTGGGTGTTGTCTCCATCCTGGATTGTAAGTCTGAGAATATGGGTTAAAATTGCGTGAACCATTTTAAATGAAGTTGACTTGTTCCTCTGGAACACTCATATACATACAGCTCTCTGTTGCATGATTAGCTCCGCAATTTTCGCATGTTGGACTACTCATTACAGCATGTGCTCATTTTGTCAGTGCCTTCAGCAACAGTTCTACCTGCTTTGTCAACGCTGCTATTTGGGCATTAGTGGATGTAGGGTGATCCACTTCACACACTCCAGGTGCTCGGGGTGGTGCCACTCTTTCTGAAGGGAACATTGAGTTTGTAGTGGCAATTAGCTCAAATAGATCCAATGATTCTTGTACTGAGTTTCTTATAACCGATCCACCCGAAGAGGCGTCCACTTGAGCTCTTGCTAACGGTAATAGTCCGTTGTAAAAGAGACCCTCCCAATCTCCAATTTGAATTCCATGATGTGGGCATTTTCTCATTAGATCCTTGAATCTGGTCCATGCCTCGTGAAAGCTTTCTCCATCACGTTGTTGGAAAGTTTGAATTTTCAACCTTAATCTGGCTACTTTAGCAGGTGGAAAGTATTTGTTGCAGAATTTTCTGGTGAGGTCTTCCCATGTTGATATACTAGCATGAGGTTCAGCATCTAACCACTCCAATGCGGTATCTCTAAGTGTGTAAGGAAATAGACGTAGTTTGATAGCATCTTCATTGACCCCCGGAGCATGAAAATTCTGATAATTTCGAATAAATCTATCTACGTGTGTGTTTGGGTTCTCATGAGGCAACCCATAAAATTGGAGAGTGTTACTCATTAGATTTATCCATTCTATCCTTATCTGGAAGTTGTTGACTCCAAAATCAGGATACACAATACTAGAGCGCGCTGGTGCGGCAGCAGGTGTCAAGAACATGGCCATCGATAAATGTCCTTGATTTATTTCCCTCGGCTCTTGTTGCTGATTTGGTGGTACAGCCGCTCTAGCGGCAAATTGTCCTATTGGTTGAATTTGAACTGGAATGTTCTGATTATCCGCCATTTGATGTTGCTGTTTTTGTGTGTGTTCCTTGCGTCTTCGTCTAAAGGTACGTTCTATTTCCGAATCAAACGGTTCAAGTTCGTTGCCTTGGGTACGGAGCATGCAATGAACACCATTTTCTGTAAAAAATAAAATAAAAACAAAGCACTCAAATCGAATAATTAACTAGTAAACAAATAAATAAAAGTGAATACATAAATCAAACAATGGCAAGAAAAACAAATTAAGACTAAAAATAAATAGTCCCCGGCAACGGCGCCAAAAACTTGTTGCGTATTTTTATATCGCAAGTGTACGATATCGAACAAGTAATATAGTGGACCTAAGAGTCCGGATTATCGTTCCCACGAGGACTAACTTTAGTGCTTAAAATATTTCTCCTACTACTATTTGATGAAAATAAACGAAATCAAAATTCAGATTGTGATGAATGTGGATGTCTAGAATAACTAAATTCCTAAAATGAATGAAAATTTATGAACGAATATTGGAGATAAACAGATCGAAGATTCAAATATGTGAGAAGTATTAGGGCAAAACAATTTCACCTAATGATCACCTTAATTACCAATTCAAGATTCTAGCCTAATGTAGTGTTCGGTCGAATTCTCCTACGGTATTCAATTTACCCCTCTCGAGTTCTCATTGAGCCTATTTAACTAAATCAATTCCATATCTCTATGCAAATTCTCCTTAGTTAAACGAGTTAAAGCACTAGGAATTCATATAACGACCGCGGCACTTAGTATAGGTATCTCTACACGTTATACCTCGTTACCGGACTTTCTTACACGTTCTAAGTTTCGAACTCACCTCTCGACTCGTAAGAAACTCAATAAATCATCAAATTAATGACCAAGTAATTTGAAGCATTGCACACATAATAAAATCAACACATTGAATAATAAAAACTCAGAATTCATGAATTAAGATAACTAAGGGTTTCAAAATATTACATTGTTCGCCCTAATAATGAATTTAGCTACTCATGTGTAAAACAACGAAATAAATAACAAAATCTGAGTATATCACCGGATTTGATTGATACAAAAGATGGAAAAATTAAGCCCTTGCACCAAGATCTTCTTCCGCTTCCAATCTTCGATTTGAACCCGAATCCTTGATGTAATTCCTCTTGTGAATCTCTCTTTTATTTGGTTTTTTTCTCTCAATTATTGCAAAGTGTCGAACCCTAATTCGTGCCTCTCTTATCCTATTTATACTTCTCACACATCCTTGGCCAATTTGGAGTCCTTTTTGTGGGCTTTTTCGTAGCCCAAAAATACCCTAATTTTCTTCGCGGCGCTTGAGCGCCGCGATATTAACCAGAGTAGCGCTTGAGCGCTACCCTCAGCGCTTGAGCGCTACGTGTGTAACGCTTAAGCGCTACACTTCTGTTAAAATTCGTCATGTTTTGTTTTCCGGCGCTTGGGCGCTATTTCCGGGCGCTTGAGCGCCAAATTTCTGCTCCATTTCTTTATTTACTTTGCTTCAAAAACTCTTTTTTCATCCTTTCATCATTCCTTCAACTAAAACACTAGCAAACACATTAAATTCGTTCGATAATCAACATATTAATCAAGCAAATGAAGCTCCAATGGTACAAAAATTCATGTGCAAAACACACTCATCAGAACACAACTATGAGAACCTAAGAATTGAATAGAAAGGTTATTGTGTGGATATTGTTGCCTTGGTTTACACCAACGGTTGAACAGTTCAAGACATCAGTTCACTGATTAGCCAAGTAAACTCGATAGTATTCCACTAAGGTAAGTTCAAAGCTACCTATCCTGATGCAATAAGTCTTTCGCCCGTACTCTCTGTTCGTGTCTGCATTGCATAGTTATGATAATTTCCATTCATGTGGGGGATTGTTGGAAATGGTGGGTCAATTGGGTCAACTTTGACCACAATTTTAAGTGGGCCCGATTTTCGATTTATCGAAATTAATGTTCAATTAAATTCTACGTTCCGAGTATATGAGTGTAGAGTATTTAATTGTGAAAAATTATTTCAATATGAATGAGAAATTATAGTTGAAAGTTGGACAATAAATAAGAGGAATAAATGGGAAAGAATTGGAAAAATATTCCAATCCCACATAGGTTGCAAATACAACCTGGAACCACTTAATAAACTTCAAGTTTGGAAATGAGTTTGGGCCCCAGGGGTACCAATAGTTTTTGAAAGGGAGAAGTTTTAGACAAAGTCTAGACTAATCCAAGGCCACACGCACGCGCGCCGCAGCCTTCGTCCGTCCGATCGGCCGGCTCAGCTCGGCACGAGCTCGGGCTCGGGCTCGGGTCGTGTGTCGTGGGCTTGTGCTGTGCCTGTGTCAATATTAATTTTTTGGATAAAATTTATTTAAATTTTTTATCCGAATTCAATTAATTCCCTATATTTGACTGCCTCATCAGTTTGCAAAAACCGTGCGTTAAGTGGGCGTGAGTGGAGACAGTTTACAAAAACTGTGCGTTAAGTGGGCGTGAGTGGTGAGTTGTATGGAAACTGCTCATCCATCAACTCTCTCTTCTATTTAAATGGTCCTTAGGCTTTGTCGATTTAACAGTACAATACCTATATAACAAGTATAGTCTTGTCCTGTGGCTGTGTCGATTTAAAAACTAAATCAAGATCCTTGAACACCAGCTTCTTGCTGCTCTTTAGTCCTCTCCTTCACATCTCTAGCCTTATTTGCAATTCTCATTCTAGCATAATCCACCTGATCCGACCCCGATAGATGTTTTCCGGCTACATAATTGTATATCCACAATAACGCCGCCACCCCACAGCCACCGGTGAACAAGAATCCAGCAGTGACCAAGACCAGAACAATTCCGACTGGGATAAGAATTGGACTGAACAGAAGCAGAACCGGGGTGGCGATAATCAGGGCGATCACCGTCCCGGTTAAGGTTAAACCGGATAAACCGAGCAAAACCTCCGATTGTCGCCGCAGTTAAGAATCTTATGGCTTGGCCTGAATTGGGGGCTGAGCCTTCGAGTCTTTGGGACATTGGTTTTTGTTGATCAGACATGGTGATGGACGGCTAGGATTCGAAGGTGGATTCTATAATGATTTGAGAAATTTATGCTGGCAAGACGAATCAAATGTGTATATATATATATGCATGATGAAGTGAGAGTGGGGTGGACACGTGGTGGCATGGAAGACGTGATAACATTGAGAAACGTGAGGGAAGTGATCAGGGGCGGAGCCAGGAAATATTTTAGGCTTGGCTGAATTTTTATTTTTTTCAATGAACTTGTACACTAAAAGATATTCTAAACCACATGATAAAACAAAAATTGGACCCAAAATTGGGCAAAATCATGCACAACTAACTCATTATGACAAAACCGTTCAAAACCCACTGAACCGGCCGGTTCAACCATAAACCGATGAACTAGTCGCAGTTTGATGGTTTTCATGATTTTTTTTTCTTATTTTAGTTTAAAATTTTTAACTTCATGAATGGACCTCATAGATTATAATTCAAAGGCTCATAGAAAACTATTGGATGTTATGTTCATATTATAGATGCACTTATCTCAAATTATTTCATAAACTTCTAATGTGAGATAATGTCTTTTATAAATGCTCTTTTCTCCAATAGTTTCATAAACTTCCAATGTGGGATAGTGACATAATAAAAAAAAAAATGTTAAAATGTCCATCAAAAATCATTTTCCAAATGTATGTCTAATTGACTAATTTGATTTTGAATCCAAACTAATTAAATTGTAATATTCACCTTCATCCTTTCATTTATTTAATTTTCAAATTTAACTTAAATCGCACTTGATTTTTAATATATTAATATTATATATCATTTTCTATAAATTTAAAACATTGGTCATAATATATTTTTGAACACTCGTAACAATGTTCTAACAAATATATTTTTAAACTAATAAAATTAAATATATAACATATTACTTATTTTGATAACAACATCATTTCAGAAGAAACTTCACGGTGAAAAACTAAAAAGAATAAAATTAGTCTAGCCCAGAAATTAATTCCCAGCTCAGAAGCAAATTCATGGTGAAAAATTTTTAAAAAAAAGGAAAATTTGTCGAGCCCAAATATTAATTTTAGCCCAATTAATTTTATTTACAACCTAAGTGTAAAACTGAAATGATACACAATTAACCAAATATTTAAACCAAATATTTAAAAAAAAAAAATTGCTTTTGGGCTGGGCTGTAGCCCACCCCTCCCTCCGCCCCTGGAGGTGATGAAGAATGGTGTGTCGTGTGGAGCTTTGGGGTGGCATGGTAATTGTGGGAGGCAAAGGATTAGCCGTGTGGCAGAAGAATGGGAGATTTTCAAAAAATACCCTAGTTAACAATAGTACTGGGCTCTATTGTTAAAAATACTATTTTGCCCTTACTTTCCATATTTGTAAAAATATCCTGTATTTTTAGTTGTTAGGTCGTTCAGGATTGTATCTTACAATTCTTTCGTTTGGATCATATGTTCTTAGAACTAATCTTGGGAAAGTTCAATATTTTCTTCTAACCAAATCAAGTATTGTTGTTGCTCGAATTGGTGATATCTTATAGTTCTTAGGATCTTATCCCACTTTTTTGTATTATTTTCTCTTTTAAGCTCTTCAAGGAATCTTTTTATTTCTCTGGATCTTAGTTCACTGGTATTATCTTGAATTTTTCTAAATTTTTCAATATCTTCTCTTTTCTCGTGGTTCATTAAATAAATTAATCAGGATTACTATTTATACGATATTCCTTAAACCGTTCAATTTGTTCTAAATATTCTCTATATTTTGTTAATTTTTCAAAAGCTCTAGGTTGGTCTGTTTTAGTTATATATCCAAAAAAAAAATTCATTCTGAAACTTCTTCTTCTATATCTACGTATTCAGTTATGATATCTTTGATCTTTTTTATTTCTTTACGAGTTTCTACAGAATCAAATCTTATATTATATTTACAAGCATAATTTATATCAAAATATATTTCTTTAAGTTTTTCTTGACCAACAGGAAGTATATCTTCAGATTTTTCAAATATAATTTAAGACAACAATCATTGGAGGTAGATGTGGATGCTTGTGAAGTATTCATAAATATCAATAGTAATTAAAGCATAAACATAGAAAATCATATAAATAACTTACAGTGATCAATTGAAATAACTAGGCTTTCCCTCCAGTATATTCTTATAGTTGCTTTGCATGTACTTAATCAATCTTCTGAATTAAATGAATATTTAAAATGTTTTGAAATCATTTGAGTCCACAACTGCTTCTGTAAAAGGCTTTATAATTAAGGTTACATTTCTCACTCTAGAGAACTAGCCGTGTTACCATAGACGCTATCTCACAGTATTCAGAGTCTCTGTTTTCACCTCTATTCAAACTATTTTCAGAATCAAGTTCTTAATTAGAACGAAATTTTAAAAGATAACTCACACACAACGTGCTACAGTTTTTGTTAGAAAACTGCCATATTCCCCTTAAACATTCATCAAAGACGAATACTTTGGCATGACGGGTACTTTGGCATGACTAACATCCATTCAAAACAATTCATCTTTTTTGAAAATTTTGTTGAACATAACAAATTTCATCTTAATATTCATAAACTGAAATAGTACGTACTTGCACACTATATTTACATACCTTTGGTACTCACCTTATGAAATTTAAAACTCCATAAGTGATTACCTTATTATAAGCTTTGCTATCTTCAGACTTCCTAATATTTCTGACTACAAGTGGTGTATACAGATTACAAAAGATTAATTCTGAGTAGTTGTTTCGAAATGATCTAAGATGATATTTCTTTCAGGGATATTTTGAACACTTGAACCTCCTCCCTTTTATAGAGGTCTTTCCTTCAGTGATAAGGAATCTTATCTTCACATGTGTTTTCCACTATCTCGTCCTCACTATCTTTTGTTGGGTAATATTAGCTAGCTTTATTTTTTGAGCTGAATCATGACATATAACCACTTAGTGGGTGAAGAGTTATAATCACATTATCTTATGTCTTCTAGTGACCACAGTTTTTCTTTAATAAAGTGACTTTATTAAAGTAGTGATAAATGGTCACTGTCTTGACTCCATTATTTTTCTATTCTCGAATCAAAGAACTTCGCGGGGAATTCTTCACTTTTAAGAGATGCTTGATTCATATCTTCTACGACGCAGTATTCACAATGGTGATCACTGTAGTCCCAGAGCATCTTGCACAATTCTTTAGTCATATCTTCAGATCCACTTACTTAGTTTGAAATTATAGTAGATAGTAAATGGTCAAGAGTACACATATCTTCTTCTTTTGTAGCAATCCTTGTATTGGAATAAATTATATAGTCTTCAGACGGATAGATCCACATATTTTCTTTCTCAGTAATCAACCGAGTTACATGTTCAAATATCTTTTTATACCATTTTGCTCTTATGTAGGGCATCATATTTATGATATCTTGGTAACCATTTTTAACAATCTTTTGACTGGTTGGTAAATAATATTGATTTGTAAGTCCCATTTTAATAACATGGAACAATGGCTGCATATATTCAAGAACATGATCCCATTCAATGGTTGTTGTGTGGCACCTAATGTATATATTGGTGCTTTTGACAATTTCAGTATATCTTTTTGTCGCTTTCCTAACATCAATTGGAAGTTGGGTTATCTATCTGAGATCTTTACTAGGATATATACAAAGTATATTTCCTAATTCGAAGCAATTTCGTACCTAGTTGGCTGGTGCTCCTGGATAAAAAAATTATCTTGTTGTATTTTCCATAGTGGAGAGTTTTCAAGCATTTTCCTATCTCAAAGTACCAATCAGATAGGATATTAAAAATAATAATAAAGAATATTACTTCTTCATCATTTTCCTTTTTGGGAATTTTTGTTGAATCGCATATCTTAACAATACCATTTGAATCAATTTTTTCAATAGTTAGCTTAGGTAAAATTTGGTTCGGTGAAGAGCTACCTTCACTGTTTTTGATATTTTGAGTATCTTCCCTTATGGGAATTTTCATAATTTCTTTATCGGTAATAAGTTTAAATATTCTCTGTGAATGGGTTCCCATAATTTTATTTTCTTTCCATTTATCCTCGGGAAGAGCGCTAGTATTCATTGATCCCTGTAAAGGAATACTAGACTTGACACAAGTAACATCTGCCTCAAGGGCTATATTCATTTTGTCTCGAAGACTCTCTTGTATATTTTGAATGTGTTTTCAAGTAGGAAACTTTTATCTCAAGTATCCGGACTTTCGTCTTTAATTGTTCTAACTCCATCCCTGCTAAGATAATCGAGAAGAAAGTTAGTTTCACCTTTTATATGTTCAATATCAAATTTGAAATAAGAAAACCAAATTTGAATTCTGATAATATATCTATTGGCAATAGATGAATCAACGTTATTTTTTAGAAATGCTTTAACTTGAGTGTTATCAGTTCTAATTAAGAACTTTTTTGGCAATAAATAATCTTCATATTTTTATATTCCTCGCTTTACAGCAATGAGTTCTTTCTTGTTCGTATCATATCTTGTTTCAACTTCTTTGAATATTCCTGATATGTAACCTACAAGCAGTGTTTTAAAAGGCGCGCCTAGGCGTGAGGCGAGGCCAAAACACCAAGCCTAATGAGTTAGCACCTTATTTGGCAGTCAACGACAGTTGTTGACCGCTAATGCGCGCCTAGGCGCGCTTTTTTATTTTATTTTATTTTTTTATTTTACAATTCTTTTGAAATTAAAAATTATTAAATGCTAATTTCTTTAGTTTGCCCTAATTTAAAATTAAAACAACCATTTGAACCCAAAAGTCAAGTGACCAACAAATCTTATTTAAGGTAGATAATTTCTTACTATTTTGTATTTAAATTTGAAACTTATATTTTTGTTGGAAACTTTGAAAAAATGTAAAATTCCTATAAATCTGTTTTAAATGTTTAGTAAGTATTATTTTTAATTGAATAAAAATTAAAATAATATTAAAATAAGAAAACGTATTTTTACGTTTTTTTTATGCATATGCCTCGCCTAAACTCGCCTAACTCTGGGCTGGCCTCCACGTATCGCCAAGCATTACGCCTTTTAGAACACTGTCTGCAAATATCTCAGGACAAGAACAATTCTTTTTACATTCATATTATTTATGATTCTTTTTAACCTTTAGTACTGCACTCCAGTAATTATCTGATACATCAATTTCAAGGATAAAGAAATTTTCTTCTTATGGAATTACAAGTTTAGGCAAAATCCTTAATTCCCTTTTGACATTTCTTATATTTTCTCAATCTTGTTTTTCCCAATATCATATTACATTTTTTCTTAATTTTGGAAGAAAATTCTTTTTTAACTTGGCACAATTCTCAAAAAATCTTTCAGCATAATTTAATATACCAAGGAAGCTTTGTAACTATTTTTTTATCTTTGATTTCTTCGGGAAATTTTTGAAAATTTTCACCAATTTGAGATTGTAATTGCAATTCTCCTTCTTTTATGAATAATTCCAAAAATTCTATATCTGTTTTAGCTATCTCAGCTTTGTTTTGAGAAATGGTAATACCATGTTTTTTCATAATATTACAAAATTTCTCAAGATATTCAATATGTTCATTTATATTATTTGAATGAATAAGTAAATCATCTACATAAGTAATGCAGAAATGAGTGATTTGTTTGATTACCTCATCTATTCTTCTTTGAAATATATGTGCTGCATTTTTCAAAATTGTAACTGGTTTAATTTTTTTCTGTACTCCAACATTCACCACGATGGGTTGAGGAATTCTGATGATTAATTTCTGTATATACTATACTAACAGTTTTAGTTATTTTTTGTGTAAATATCTTATGTGCACAAGGAGTTGTGAACATATATTTGTCAACATATTATGTAAATGGTGCATATTTTAGTAGAAAATTTTGTCCTAGTAAAATATCACATCCAATTGTGGTTGACATATATATTGTATCAACAAATACTTCTCTAAATGATATTAGAAAATGTATTTGTGTAGCATATTTGTTATATATTACCTTGTTTCCACCTGCTGTTGTAGCAGTGACAACCTTCTTTGAATCATATTTTCAGTATTCAGATAGTAGTACATTTGTTAAGCATAAGCTTATTGTACTCCATGTATCTAAATAATCGTGAAATTTAATTCTACAATAATTTTTTATATTGAGTGTAATTTCAACACATGGACTCATGAGACTAGTATTAATTATCATTTCCATGATAACAACAATGGTTTCATATTTTCATCTATTTTTGATATGATGATTGAATTATCATCAACGGTTATCTTCAAATATCCTTGACAAATTTTATAAGAGCTAAATTTCTCAAGGAAGTTCATCCCTAATAGTATAGGTGAACGATTGACTCCATATCATTCATCTTTATATAGAATTATTTCTTTAGTATATTCTTTCTTTAGGATTAGCCGTGTAGCAGAAGAATGGACAAAGTAACGGGTTAAAATTCAAGTTTGAATTTTCATGTGATGACGATATTTTTGAATTTTCATGTGATGACGATATTTATACTAAAGGTCACTAAACTTTCACTCTAGTTGTAATTGGGTCATTGAACTTCGTCAAGCAATTAGGTCACTTCTTCACTAGGGTAAAAATTAAACTTACAAAACTAATGAAATAGAAGATGAAGAGGTGCTAGCTCTACGCTATGGTCTTTGCTTTGCGTTGGACAATGGCTTTAATCCATAATGGATTGAATGTGATGCTTTAATGGGTTATTCAAGGTTTAACCTAACAATATATTCGCTATGTTTGCTCCGTTATATTCAGATGTTTTATATGTGCTTGGTGAAACTGAAACAGGTTGTTATTTGTGTTTATAGACTGTTCATTGGATGGATTGTGTACCTGTTTCTTTATTTTGTCACATGTTAGTGAAAATATCAACTTATAATAGTGTTATTTTTCCTTAAAAAAATGTAAGTTGAACTTTGATTCATTACCATTGGATGATTTGACTTATAATTTTGTTTCAACTATTAACTTGACAAACATGTATTCTAACATGATTGGAGATGGTTTGCATGTAAAGCAAAATTATCTGTGCGCTAAACATTAAAACTTGTACATAGATGTGCATATAAGCTTAAATTTACTTATAATTAAACTTATGTTTGCCGAAAAAGTAAATTTGACTTTTGACTTTAGTTCAAATATTGACTTTTTAAGAGCAAATCTTAACCTAGTTTTAGAAGAAGTATCGTGCTACACTGTCAGGGCCACATGGATAAACCCTTAAGAGGAAAAAGTAATTTCTTGTAATACACCCATACACATACTAAATATATCCCACGACCTAATCGTATGAAAACAAAATCCAATAATACGTTTGAAATAAGACCAAATTTTTATTTTTTTTTTTTAGTCTAACTGCTGGTGGTTTAAGGTGAATTTGCTATGGACATTGTTATGATTTGCTGTGCTTCCTAATGGTTTTGATTACTGCAGAGTTCACATTTTGTTCTTGATTTCTTGTGTGCAAGTCTCGAAAGATGATTTCTTGTGCTGTGCTTGCCGTTCTTGTGTGAAAGGGAGTCGACAAGGATTTCTTGTTCTGAGCTTATTGTGCTTGCCCTTAAGTTCACCTTTTTGATTTGATGCGCTTGCTAATGGTTTTAACTTGCTGTGTAGTGTAGATATGGTATGTTATCACCAACCAACAATAGATGTTAAGAAAGAGTGTGATTACGAAGAGCCAACGCAACCGTTGTGGCTAGCCAAGTGGGTGCCCAGAAACTTTAATCCGACACAATCCTATGATTGGCAACAATATCAACATTTTTTTAACAAATAACAAAATGCATGCATACCATTTCTATCAAAATATTAAAGCTTCAGTTTGAGTGTTACTTATTTATACTGGAACATATTTTAATTCAATACTTTCTAACCTGTATTTCTGTCAATCATTCCAGTACCAAAAAAAAGTAACATCTCCTGGAAATACATTCTCCTTAAATGTGCTACTGGCAAATGGGCATTTTCCCAATAGCCTAAGAAGTACCAAAGAATCAAAGAAACAAATAAATTGCCTTCTGCAAGTTTCTGAAAACTGTCATTTTAACTCAAAACGATTTTTAACTACAAACTAAAGGCATCCAGTTTAAAAAAGCCAATTGAGAGTAATGTTGCCAAGCCAAATGAGAAGTGGGAACTGTGCCATGGCAATGAAGAGCAAGAGATAATGATGCCTGCTTGAATCAAAACTCCTCACTTCAGCAAAAAGAACTCTCTTCATTGTCTTCACCAAGAAAATTCCCATGCATAAGCATGCCCACGGCATCAGAAAGTAGTAAGCATATCTCGAGAAAATTCGTCCCAAGAACGCCAGAGACAATCCTGTAAAAGTATATCCAGCATATGCCACGATGTCGAGCAAAGGTGCCTCTCCACCACCCAGTGAAAATAAAGTCATTTTCAGCAGTGTGACTTGCAAAAACCAGCCCACCACCCCCTTGACAAATAGCCAGTTCAGAGCTTCTGGGCTAAACCTGGAAAGCATTATAGGAATATTTAAAGAAATAAAGTAAAAGTTTCACCATTTGGCAGAGGGAGAGGATATCGTGCCGGAAAACATTCTGGCAGTCTAGTGAACTTGAACATCGTCATAGATTTTGCATGATGGAAAAATAAAAGGAACTTAACCAATGATGAACAAGAAAAAGAGAACAGAACCACAAATGACCCCTCATTGATAATGCAGCTTAAACTTTTAATGTGGTTTAACACGATATCAACCATCAGCAGGCAAAGATCATTGGTTCAAGTACCTCTCCACCCATTTATGCAACCCTCCAAGGAAAAAGTTGGATCCAATCTACACTTGAGGGGCAATGTTGAAGAAATACTTACAAATAAATTGAAATGGGAAAAGGAACGTTCACAGCCGAAAATAATTTAACTCTCTAGAGTGCCATTTGTATGTTCCAAAAACCTCAAGCAAAAAAGCTTCAGAGGCAACCAACTACAAGCTAAAAGAACATTCAAATAAATACAAGATTGGTTCCACAAACTTACTTTCCATTCAAACCCAGTGTTAAGCCGGCAAGAACAACATAGGTACCAAATGCCATGAGTGGAATATACAAGTCTGGTGCATTTATATCGTAAATGGGGGGTTTGTAGGAAAGCCTGCCACCCACTGGCTCTGTGATTCTCGTCCAATGGCCCTAAGAAAAATAGGAGGATTAGGAAACTACTTTCGAAGGAACGTGGTGCCATAAAGAAGCAGAATTTATAGGGAGCAAGTGGAAGATAGCAAGAGGAAAAAATTCTTACTCTGTGCAGAAATGGGAAGAGAACAACCTTCAATTTATTCCTCACATATTGGTCATTGACTTGGAAATAGTATTGAGGGTCAGAGAAGTACCTGCTAATCTGTTTGTGCAAATCAAGTTCAGAAAAAAATTATAAATGAGGCTCTTTCACCATGTTGTATAGATAATAACAAAGTCAAATCTCAATATCAGGATCCAGCACACTAATGATTGATAGATTAAAGCTACCTAATGCCCTCCAAAGCATATAAAGAGTAAAGCCCTATCTCTCATTAAATTACTTGTAAGTTACTTACATTGCTTTGCACATATTCAGAGCTGGATCCTAAAATTTTCTCTCCATAAGCTCCTAGTCCACCTCTAATGAATCCTGAACCAGCACCGTATAACGAATTGCCGAAAGGACTTGGCTGTGCATTGGTAGGTGGTCTTGATACCCCCGGCTGTGCTCCTATATTATCATACATTTCTGCAATTGAACATCCATTAGTTTAAATGCTCAACCAAAGAAGTTCACATTTAAATGTACATTCATAATTTGGTGTTCATATTCATGTTCCAAGTGTTCGTATTCTTCACATTTATCAAGTCCTCCAAGGAGAAACACTAGTCAAACTTTTGGCAGTCAAACAACCAAAGATAGTCTTTAAGAATTAAGACAGCTAGAAAACTTGAGTTGGAAGAAGAAATTCTGATTCAGTATTACAGACTAAAATCTATGAGATCCATCCCTGCAGATTTCGATTGCAGTAGATTTTGCATCCTAGATCAAGTAAGCCGAGAACTTTATGGCCTATATATTCATGTAAATTAAATCAGTTTTAAATGAAATAAACGTAGAACTGAGTTTATTTCCCTTTTAGAATCTATATGGATTTTATATCAACTTTGAAAAACATTGAATTTTAAAATCAGTGAACTTATATAAGCATAATCTATAATGTCTAAAAATCTCTATACCAAAAACCACCCAAATGCAATCTTATGCTTTTGTGACCATTTATCCAAATCGCAGCACATTGAAACTGACTCACCCAATTTTTTCCTCATCTTCGGAATGTCCAAAAACCTCAAAATCTCCAAGAGCCAATGCTATATCTATCGGAATAATGTCCAACTATTGGGAACTCTCAGTGATGCATGTTTGAAACTGTTTCTTATAGGCGATTAAGGCATCAACCTTGAAGAAGAAGGTTCTAATCTAATACGCAGGACTTAGATTGCAGAAATTTTCAGCCAAAATTTATTGCAATCAAAGGGAACAACTGAACATAAAATCTTGAACGCGAATTGTATTAAATATCTGGATCTCATAAATATTTCTCTAAGAGATATTCAGATGTCAACACCAGAAGTATGATGCCAAAGGTATTTATTTACATAATCACGATTTGAACAACAGATTTAATTTATAGCCACCACCAAAAAGGGATGATTTTGAGTGCTTATACACGAAAAGTCAGGTTAAAATCGTTTTTAAATTATATAATTCCCAAACAATTTACACCCAACTATACATTTCAGGAATTTTCAATACAATTGCGAATGACTAAAATTCCAAAAAACAAGATTTAAAGTTTCCCCCTTTACCTTAAAAAATAAAACCACGTCCACCAATCTCCACACCACGCTAACTTCAAAAATTCGATCTGCCCAAAATAATCTGCAAATTTCAAATCCGGATACAATTACTCAAAATTTCACACAATCAATAGTAAAACCTAGCACGAACAACTGAAGAAATCTTTAAATAGCAAATGAATCCAACATTATTCTCGAAAAATTACTGTACTTGAATCCTATAAAAAAGGGGCATTAAAAAAGCTAATTATTCAAAATACACCAATTATAATATCCAGATTTGAAATGCGTACCAACACGTGTAGAGTAAGAAATCGAGAGATCTGTCGAGAAATTGTGTTTGGGAGTTTAGAGTTGAGACTCGGTCCTTTGTTTTTCAATTAACGTGTGGGTGTAAACTGTTTGTATCGCATCTGCCATGTGATTTTGTAACTAATAAAGCTATTTGTACAAAAAGAATTTGACAAAAATGTTGACAAACACTCACATGATTGTCGGGCCCACATAAATAAAAAATTGAAAATAAAAAGTAGGTCCCCCCACATGTGAGGGTTTGTCAACATTTTTGTACAAATTCTTTTCTACGAGTAGCAAGGTTCATTCATGCAATTTAAGGGTGTGACTTTTAATGATTTTTGGGATTAAAAAAATTTGGGGTATTCAAAGTACATTTTTGAGAACTCTGTGTATTCAATTCAGATTTTTATAGGCTTTTAAAAAATATCTAAAAATCATGTGTATTCAATTAAAACTTTTTAAAAGTTTCAGTAAGTTTTGAAGTATTCAAATTTTAATGAGTTTTATAGACTTCAAAAAAGTCTCAATGATATTAACTTTTAAACAGAAAGTATTAAAATAAAATCTCAAAATTTATCTCTCATTAATCACAAGATTTTTAGAGTCCTTCACAAAAAAGAAATTAATATGTATTTTTTTTCAATATTCCTCCGTCCTTTTCCCTTTTACGAACGTTAGTAACTTATTTTTTTCTATTGATTATATTAGTCTCTATTTTTCTTTCTCTCTCTCTTATTGTTTATTACTATTTTCTATTTTTGAAAAATTGCATTTTTATAACATTTTTTTTTCATTCATTTTTTTGTGAAAAATATCTATTTTTAATTAAATTATAAAATTTTATATAGACTAATTTATAATTAAGTTTAAATATATTAATTTTTTATTTTTTCTTTAAAGGTATATTATATTAATGATACTAAATATTAAATTTTATTTTTTATATGTATAATTATTATTATTTAATTAAGATCTTAAATTTTTATTCTTTATAAAATATTTTTTTATTATATGGGAAGGAGAAGGGGAAGGAGAAGGGACATTGTGGGAACAACGACATCGTATGTGATAATTTCATATTACTGCACTGGATCCACATGAATTTTATTTCAAATGAAAGTTTTCAAAAGTTTTTTCAATTCAACAAAAATCTATAAAAATTTTAAAATAAAAATCTATATAAGTCTACAAATTTTTTCACTAATTCCATACAATCTATAAAAAAAAATCATGAAATCCACGGAAGTCATCATTAAAAAAAATTCCATAAAAAACTTCAAAAGTCCTAATTGAATAATAATTTTGAATTGGCCGTAAGCCAAATTTCTTTTTTATTTCTTTTGCACTTTTATTTTCAACATTTATCATATTTACTGCAAGAGCAATTAGGAATGAAAACGGTCGAGTCCATCCGTTGATCAATGGGACGGCCTTGTTCGTATAGAGTTGAGTTGAGTTGAGTTGAGTGCGTGCTTTTCTTTAAAACGTAAAATCCAGAGAAAATAAAATAAAAAATGCAGAGGTGTAAATGTAGGCCAAGTTAGAATTGTAAAATAAAACTGAGGAAAATTAATGTAATTAACACTTCAATAATCATTAAAATTCCTTAAAGAAATAGATACAAAATATAATTTTTATTGGGAAAATTAGGTCCAATACCTTCAAAAATTAACTAATTTGATTAATACCCTAATAATTAATTAAATCATTTAAGTACGTAATAAATACGTTCTAAACCTATCAAAATCCAAAACATTAGTGTGTTCCACAAAAATCCCAAAGAGAAATTTTTACACATGAAATGTGTAACTTCTTGCATCATGACAATATCAATCGAAGGATATCCCCATAAAACTTGAATGATTTCTTAGTGTGTGTTTGAATCTCATTTTAATGAGAATAGAATTTTTGAAATAGTAATTGATGGGAGAAGGTGTGGTGGAAAAGTAATGAAAAATTTTAAATTTGTATGTAATAATATTTTATTTGGAGAATATGTGGTTAAAATGAATAATGAAAAAAAAAAAATGAGAATGGGAATAAGAAAAAAATGGGTGTCAAAACAGTTTCTTCCCCCTCTCTAATTGTGACCAAAATTCCCACATCTAAGTATTTTATATTAGATAAGAGGCTAGTTAAAAAGGATTGCGCAATAAGCTCAAAAAAGGGGCATTAAAGAAGTAACTATAACAACCCGATTCAACTTCTCCCGAACAATTCGAATAAGTTTCCATCCCATTTATAGAATTCAAACTCCATGTTGTTAAAAATATTTTCTGCTACTTGATGGAAAAGACGTATTTGTGCATAAAATTTCCCCTTAATAGGAACTTCAAATCTTATTTGTTTGAAGGCATACATTTTAATAGATGAAATAGATAATGAAGCAAGTGGAGAATATGAAGGCAGAGGTGCAACATGCTTAGGGATGGCAACGGGGCGGGGGCCGCTAAGAAATTCTCCGCCCTGTTACCCGTTTAAGGCTGGGTTGGGCTGGGCTGGGCGGGCGGAGGCCTTGCCCCGTTTACTACCTGTTTAATTTTTTTTTTTTTTTTTGATAATTTTTTTTTATTGCCCATATTCATTATATTTAGACAAATAATTTTAGTTGTTATTTTGTATTAAAACTAATAAAATTTTGTGAAAATTTTCATTTAAAGTATTGAATTCAAAAAAAAAAAAATTAAGGACCCGTCCTCGCCTCGAACCCGCCCCGGGACAAAATTTCCCTCCCCGAATACCTGATTAAGCAGGTTATCCCCATCCCGATCAGGGCATGGCCCCGCAGGTATCGAATTTTTTTGTCATCCCTAGACATACTTTAGAAATAAAAGAAAGCCTCTTGAGGACTTTTGGGGATGGGATCCATATGAGTGGTCAAATTTGGTTATTTTTTAGTATTTGTCCACTTTTTTAAGTGTTTGTCGCTTTTTTAAAACTTTTGTCAATTTTTTATTGTTTGTTACTATTTTTCTAAATTTTTGTAACTTTTTTGAGTGACAAATATCAATTCTTAATAAAAATGACATTATACGTCACTTTTTAATAAAATCATGGCACTTAATTTTATACAATATTACAAGGTTTGAATTCATTTCATATTTAAACTTTGAAATATAAATACAAATATGAATGAGAAAAGTTACATTTGCTGTCACTTCTTTTAAGAAGGTCGCAATTGATTTTATTTGAATTTTTTTGAATCAATTAAATAGTGAATCTTATGAATCAATTAAATAGATGCATACATATGTGTTACATAAAACATTAAAAATTTTACACACTGCCTTTTTTTGTCACCTTCTTAAGATTTTCGTTACTTTTTTGAGTGGCAAAATCACCTTTTAATAAAGTGACATTGTGTCACTTAATTTTACAAAGTATTTTTTACTTCCAAATGCTTTTTGAAACATCGATCACTTTTTTGGGTAAATTGTATATCTTTTTTAAAAAAGTAACATTGTATCACTTTTTAATTTAAAAAAATGGCATATAATATCTCTTTCATTAAAAAGTGGAGTGAAATACAATGTCACTTTTGTTACAAAGTGATATTTGTCACTAAAGAGTGAGAGAAATTAAAAAAAAAAGTAATAAAAAAAAGTGACAAACACTAAAAAAATGACATGAATTAAAAAAAAAAAAAGTAACAAACGTTCAGAAAAGTGATAAAAAGTTTTAAAAAAAATGCGAACATTCGAAAAAAGTGACAAAACACCGATCAAAAACAAGACATTCATAACAAGAACATATATCATTTATGCAAATTCAACCACTCCACCACCACCACCACTTCATTAACCAAGGCTCCAAAACCATTTTTACAGTAAGGTGAATACTTTCACTCAAAACTTAGAACAAAATTAAATTACTCGAACAAAATTTTATTCAAAAGTAACTTTTATTTACTTCTTTTGGCTGATTTTGCAAGTAAATCTCTTTAATGAGTTGGTTTAGTGTATGCCAAGACGAGCCGCCCTCTATCATGGAGTTCCTTGCTGCCTCGACCACTCGGATCACCTTCTTCCTCACCTCGTCTCCCTTTACCCCTTCCATAAGTTCTTTCACTTTATTCTTCAAGCTCTCCGCAGGCACAAATTTGACCCGTAACCCAATTTTAATCTCTTCCACTACCATTTTTGCATTCAGGGGTTGCTCCGTCATCATTGGCCATGCCAGTATCGGAACTTCTGCACTTATGCTCTCCAACACCGAGTTCACAATGACTCGGAAATCCCTGCACAATTTCTTGTTCAAGAATCTTTTTCTGATCAACCCATTCCCTCTTTTCTTTATCCTGTCTTCAAATTCATCACCTAATTCTATTCCATTCTTTCTCACTACCTACAAGAAGCTCACTTTCAATTCTTCCAGGCCACGAGCGATTTCTATTAATTGTGTTGATATTTTTGCTTGGGACTCGAATGCAACGTACAAAACTGGTTTTTCCTGTGCCAATTTTTGATCCAACCATTTAATATATCTACATTCTTGGTGCAATACGGGCTCCATTTTTTGTTGTTGGGCCATACACAAAGGTCCAACACAGAATGCTTTTGGTTTGGACTCACGGTTCCAGTACTCTGCATACAGTGGCTTGAGCTCGTAGAAACTGTTCACCAATAGTATGACCATCTCCATTACGAAGTTGAATAGAGGACCTGACGGGTAGTCAAAGTCATTCTTGGTGAGCTTATTCCATGGAAAGCTGATGAGAGTGAAGGGTTCGTCGGTGGACTCGTGTAGTGACAGTAGCCTATTGATGTCTACATCTCTATTAATGGCATTCACGTAGTTGTTCATACCATTGAATCCCAGCAGTTGAAAACCAAATTTCATAGCAGATTCCACCGTCCAATGGAAGAACTGATCTGATATGATACAGGTGACGTGAGGAATTTTTGGAATTTTGTTTTAGTTTAGGGAGTAATTAATATGGAGTTTATGTGATGTTTAATTATCTTAGGTATTAATCCAATTGGGTTACTTTTTAGAGCATTGGACCTAATTTCCCCTTTTTATTTTTGGGAAAAATTCATGTCTCCGATTTTTACTATATACTATTTCAAAAATAAGAAAATAAATTTCAAATTTCTAAAATCAGATATTTGACACACACACACACACACACACACTATATATATATATATATATATATATATATATATATATATATATATATATATATATATATATATAGTTAACCCACCTCACCTCCACCACTCCTGCTGCTCCGGCGATCGTTCCGACGACTATGCTGATAATCGTTCCGGCGATTGTTCCGGTAAATGTGACTGTATTTTTGAACCGTGACTCTACAAACACATGCGACGACTAATCCGATTCCGGCGACTATGCGGATGATCGTTCCGGCGACTATTTCGATAAATGTCTATATTTTTGAACCGTGACTCTACAAACACATGTGACCTGTTAATATTGATTTTTGGTCACAACATTTTTATAGGTCACACGGTCACAGACTTCCAAATTAGTTGGTCACAGATTTTTTCACGGTCACTGATTATATAATTTTTAAGTCACAGATAACAAAATAGTTGGTCACGGATTATATTTTTAGTCACAGATTACCGAATTTTAAGGTCACAAATTATATTTTTAGTCACAGAATGTCACATGAACACAGATTTCCCAATTATTTGACTACAAATTTTTTCACGGTCACATATTACATAATTTTTAGGTCACGAATAAAGAAATTGTTGATCGCGGATTATATTTTTAATCACATGTTATCGAATTTTAAAGTCGCAAATTATATTTTTAGTCACAGAAAATCAAAATGACGAGATCCACCACCACCATCTCTACGCTATTGCCACGACCACTACTACTGCCTCCATGACAACCACCACGACCAACATCACCACTACCCAAACACGACAATCAGTAGTAATATCGCCATTTCCAAAACCACCACCAAAAACCACCAGATCCCGCCAGATCCACCACCACAGTTACAACCACAGAATCATCGCCGCACAAAACACCACCAACCACCACCACCCGCAGCCAACTTCAAAACCGCCAGTACCCAATTGCCACCTTATCTTCACACCACCAACACTGTCTCCAATCCGAAACACACAAACATAAACAAAAAAAGAAAACCCAAAAAATATGCACCGCCCCCAACACGACCAGCGAGAGACGCTGCTATTAGCAGCGTTTCTCCTTCTCGATGAGATCGTGGATCTCGGGATCCACATCAGCGAGAGAGGCTGATACTGGACTCACTGTGATCGCCACGGTGCTTCGCAAATCGCCACGGGATCTCCGGCGTATTCTCGTATGGCTACGACGGTAGGTCAGAGAAGAAAGAGAGAGGGGGATCGAAAGAGAAGTGAGGAGAGAGAAAGAGCGGCGGAGAATGGAAGAGAGAGCAGCGGGGAGAATAAGGTACAGAGAATGACGGAGAGAAGTGAGAGAAAATTGGGATGAAATTGATTAGTGTTTGATTGAAAATTGTACAATTAATATTTAATATTTAAAAATAAAATATCTAATTATATTATATAATCTATCTAATTACAAAATATCAGATTTTTGAAAATTAAAAGTTGAGATCTGATTTTAGAATATAGATCTTGAAAAATAGGGAATTGTGTAATTTTCACTTTATATTTTTAATATTGGGAAAAATTCATAAATAAGGTGTTTAGTTTACACCAATTCAAAAATCATGTTTATAGTTTGAAAATTCAAAAATCAGTTTTTTTTTCCTAATATAATATAATATAATAAACCCACCCCACATGTACCATCCCTACCGCTCCGGGGACTATTCTGGCGACCATTCGGACGACCACTCTTCTCCGATGACCACTCTTCTCCGGCGAACATTCCGGCGACTGCTCCGATTCCGACGACTATTCCGGCGATTATTCCGGCAATCATTCCTGTCACGGATTTATAATTGAATGTCACATATTATTTTTCAGTCACAAATACTAATTTTTATACGTCACGAATTATTTAATGGTCAGAGTTCAAAAAATTTATAGGTCACATTTAATTCGTTGGTCACAGATTTCAAAATTAGTTAGTCACATATCAAAATTTATAGGTCACACGGTCACAGATTTTCAAATTAGTTGTTCACAGATTTCAAAAATTTTAGGTCACGATTCAAAAATTTTATATGTCACAGTTCGTTCATCGGTCACAAATTAAAAAATTAAAAGTCATAAATTGTTCACCGGTCACAAATCACAAAATTTATAAGTCACACAACTTATTTTATGGTCACAAAACATAAATTATAGGTCACAAATTACTTTTATTGGTCACAAATTAATAAATTTGTAGGTCACACAATATTTATTGATCACAATTTATTCTTTATTGGTCACACACTAACCAATTTATTGGTCACAATCAACAAACCATCTGTGACCACCACCAACACAACACCACCGTCGTCTCCACCGCCTACACCATAGAAACACACCACCGCCACCACAAACACCCCAGCAACCATCACCATCGGCCACCCAATGAAAACGACCTCACCACCACTACCAAAAAAAGACCTCGACACCACCAACACCATCCTCCAACAACCACCACCACCCCCCAATGAAAATGACCACAACCACCGCCGACCACCAACAACTGCCACCTGCACAACACTACCAAAACCACCAACAACCGCCACCTGCACCACACGACCACCACACCATCGCCTACACCTCACCACCAACAAAAACATCGCATCAGCCGCCTGCAATGCAACAAAAATCAACCACCATAATCACTGCCTGCACCATGCCACTAACAAAAATCGCCATCGCCACAACACAACCATCTCCAACAACAACAAAAAGGACCACCACCACACAACCCCAAAACCATTACCTGCAGGAGGCAGTTGTGTGGTGGTGCAGCATTGGCACCAGTTGGCACAAGTCGACGATTGACTCAAAAACCCTTCCCCACTGCTGCAATTCGCGATTCTACAACGTGTGATTCTGGTGGTTGGCTTTTCTGCTGCTGCTGTGATTCGCGATTCTACAGCATCTCGCTGTGACGCTGCTGCGATTTGCAGCAGAGGGGAGGGGAGGGGAGAGGAGGCGGGAAAGAGAGAAAGGCGAGGGGTGAGAGGGGAGGCGAGAAAGAGATGGGAGAGGAGAGGGGGTGGAGAGTGAAAAATTAGGGTTAGGTTTCTTATATATCACCTGATTTTTGAAGAATGAAATTTAGTCCCTGATTTTTTAATTTGAAACTTTAAACACCTGGTTTAGTGTAATTTTCCCTTTAATATTTAATACAGGCCCAGATCCACGGCATGGTCCAACTAACGAAAGTAAGGCTTAGGCCGCCCACGGACTTAGCTTTTACAGGCCGGCGAGTAGTTCGAGTCCGGAGCCACCCTAGCTTTAGCCCAGCCAGCCATACGGGAGTATAACGCCAATAAAATAAAACGTCAAATTATCATCAAATTCATCAAAATACGATACACCCAGGGGCGGAGCCCAGTACAACCCAGGATGGGCACAGGCCCACCCTCAACTTTGGGCTCAATTTTTTTTTTTAGTTAAAGTCCAGCCGGATAGCCCAACCCAAGGGAGAAAGCCCAAACATTTAAACCCATTTCATTTCATTTCCTTCCTCAAGCCTAACCCAAACGAATTCTATCCTCTCCTCAGCAAAATAAAAATCGACTCCTGCTCTCGCCTCTCAGCCTCCACTTCGCCTCCGCCTCCGCCTCCGGCAAGTCGTAGCCTCCATTTCCGGTCAGTCGCCTCCATTGCAGACTCAACTCAACAACTCCATCCTAGTCCACGCCAGTCCACAGTCACCTCCATTGCAGACTTCCAGCCTCCTCTGCTCTCCTCGCAGCAGTCGCCTCCTCTGCTCTCCTCCTCCACCGGACCACCTCCAGCCTCCGCCTCTATTGACTGCGTCTGCCAGGTATTTTCTTTAGGCTTTATTAATTTGTTATTTGGATTATTGGCATTTGGCGATAGCATGAGTCTTGAGACCGAAAATCTGAAATTGTTCTTTTAATTAATACTATGTTTGGGTATTGTTGTTTGCTATGTGCAGTAGATGAATATATTGCTGAGTATGGTTGAAAAGGAAATTGGGTATGGTTGAAAATTGAAATTGAAATTGCAGTAACCAGTAGAGTAGACTGTGTTGAAATGGAAATTGGGTATGGAAGAAATTTGGGTATTGCTGACTTCTGAGTAGAAATTGGGTATTGTTGAAATTTGGGTGTTGTCCCGTTGTTGAGTTGAAATTGCTAAAATTTGGGTATTGTTGAAATTTGGGTATTGTTGGTTGAATTGAAATTGTTGAAATCTCATGAAGAGATTCTTTCAGAGAATAACTGACTTGGACAAAACTCGACGTTCATTATCAGGTAAATTGTGCCCCCGACCAAAAATCCTGGCTCCGCCCCTGGATACGCCAATGGCAAGCAGAGCTGCTTTGCTCCTGGTGAGAGCCACACCACTGCAATTCAGCTTCAAACCAAAAAAAGCGCTTATTTTTAATCGAAATTATGCAATTAAATCGAGTCTTGAGCCTCCTGATGTTCAACGTTTGGCCGAAACAGCTCGTATTTCCCTCGCCCCACATGAAGTAATCACACTCAATTCACCCTTAAATTTCATTTTGTCGATATACTTGTCGCTTACAAATTTTTGATTCCTTGTTTTCATTTTCTCTATGTAGGTTGAAGAATTTGCTCCTAAAATTCAACAAGTGATAGACTGGTACATTTTCTCTATGTATCTGCACGGGCAATTACAATTTGTAATGTTTCTGAATTTAACTGTGATATTTTTATATCTTTGAGGTTAAGATTTTCAATTCGGAGTAATTATTTTGTAGAATCAACAATATGGGTTGCAACCCATTGGGCTAAATAGCATTACTCATTTCCATTTCATATTTTTATTTTTTTAAATTGACACTTAGATGCACAATCAATGAGATATTAGTTACACTTCATTTATCTCTTCATCTAGTGCCATCTAACCTAGACTCCCATTGGGAGGAAACTGTGCAGGCAGTCTTTCTCTATACAAGTTTTTTGATGAGGTTTTTGAATGGATATAGGATTAGAGCAAGGAAGGGGGAAATTAATAAAAAGTCGTAATGAAGATTTATCCAAAGTGAGTTATAGACCTTTAGTTTGGAAATGATTCTTTTTATTTTGATAAGCTTGAATTTATTAGTTCAAATTCATAAATATGTTATTTGATGTGGAGAAACAACATTAGAAATGCTTCTTGTACATAGCTAGTTACGTAATATTTTACATAATGATGATGATGTGTCAAAATATAAGTAGGAAAGTTATTTGATTAATTAGAGTTTTATCCAATTAAATATTGTCACATCACCTATTGGTAAACTATTATGTAAATTGTTATGAATATATAGCACAATCCAACAGCATAATATCCCCTCTACCTTCATCCTTTATATTTTAGTTATTAAATATGTGGAATGAAGCTTTATGAAAATTCTTTCTCTTGCACTTGTAACAACAATAAAGATGTTAAGGTCAACGTTGAATTTTTATGGTGATAATAAAATCGGTTGCAATTTTTTTCAGTAAGGCTAAAGTTAAAAAAATAGAGGACGTGTCAGTTCACTATTGGACTTCTGAACCTGAATTTTAAATAGTGAACATCAGGAGGGTGTTTGGTGGTGATTAAAATTAAATTTTTAGTAGATTGTGATAGAAAATTTTGAAATGTGTGGTTGAAAATTTGTGGGACCCATGAAATATGTGGTTAATATTGATTGTTTGACTTCAACTTGGATTAAAATCAGATTTTAATCCGAACCAAATAGGAGCCAGTATCAAGGTTCTCTTTGAAAGTTACGGATTTTTAGCTTGGGACTGGTATTTAGATTTGGAGAGGGCTACATGCTGGAATGACCTATATCACAATACCAATTCAAAGGCCTCAATAGATGTCAATCACGAGGTCATTGTGTGACCAATCTTTGAGAGCAATATTTGAACCCTGTGAAGACTAATTAGATCCTTAAATTGGGAGTTTGTCGCCTGATGTGTCTTTTAGCATTTCTGATTTATTTGCTTCTAGTTTTATCAGGCCATTATATATGATTAATGACCTGGTTTTCTATGTAAACATGAAAATGATGTTGAAGCTTAGCGGAATTTATTTTGCATTTGAACTGGGTTATAGTTCCCAAAGTAAAAGATGAAACCATTTTTTTGATAAAAAAAAAAATAACATGGGTAATAGTTGCTGAATACCTTGTTGATTTATATCTGCAAAATGCTCGCTTATTAGGATTAAGGCTTAGTTTTCGCTGTTGATAACAGATTATTGGAATAAAAGAAATCTTCAGTTATTTGATGGTGTCTGCTAGCATTAAGTGAGCTCACTTTGAGTTTCAGTTGGACTTATTTTACACCTGCTTCTGATTTGCTGCAAATTCTTTTTTATCACACTCTATTCTTCAGTGGTTTACTCGTAATGATCCTTAAGCACATTTCATTATATGATAGAAGTAGTATTTGAATTCTCACACCATTACGTTCACGAAATAGGTTTGGGCAACTTCAGGCTGTTGATCTTCAGAATGTTGAGCCAGCCATAAGAGCAGGTTCTTGAGACACTAAAGTTGTATTTTTATTTAGTTATGGAATTTTTTTTTCTTGGTTATCTATAAAATTTCTGTTTAGTTCATCTAACTCCAAAGAAACAGCAATGTTTGAGCTATGTACTGAAAGATCTGAAAATGAGATTTCGATTTCTTATTCTATCTCTGCATTTCCTTGTGCCCTTTATTTGTAGCAAATCATTTACGTTTAGGCTATTGCCTACTGGAACTCCAGTTGTAGAACTTGATCGCAAATACTATAAAATATTATTTGTAATAAATTGGCATGTTTTATGTTGTGGACTCGACTGTAATAGATATGATTACAGTTAAAATATTGTTCACTATAGTATGTGGTGTTGTGTCCAATAGTGTACGAAACATTCCCTATAAATTGAAAATGAATACAGGGTTTCATTGTGCTTTTATATGGCTGTGCTCCAATAGTGTCATTTTTCTTTGACCTGCCAACCAAAACACTTGACGATGAATTATCATATAAGAAACTCTTTCTTGCATCTACAGATAATGAAGGTGAAACTTTGCGCGAGGATTCACCTGAGATATTTGAGAATAGGTATTTTCTTCTACTCGATGCCTCCGTTGTAAGTTTGGATCTTAATATCTGATGACCTAAATCATGATTCAATTCATCTAAATTAACTTGGATCCTCAACAGGGACGCCATATTAGCTGCTGTGCCAAGCTATGAAGATTCTTATATTAAAGTTCCAAAAGTCTTGAACAAGGAGTAATTCATTTTTGTTGACTTTCTTTAATTAACTTCCAATATATTAGTGACCTTTGCGTTGAAAGTTGTATCAGCATTGTACTGTGTTCTCGTTCCTCAAAATTGTAGGTCATGTTTTGCACACGGTATTGGATAGCATTTGATGGTATGGTGGACTAGATTTTAACTTCCTTTTCTTTTTGAATCTATTGCTGTTTATAAAATTGAACCTGTTCTTCCTTAATTGAATCTAATTCTGTTTATAAAATTGAGCATGTTAATGCTACACGCAATTTAATTGAAGTTCAGGTGATTTTAGTCATTGAGGGCCATTTCTACGATTGACAGGTTGAAGATCACATTGCTATTCATGGTGGGAAGCTCTGCCCATCAAAATTCATCTCAATATCATGAAATTCAATGTAGTGTTGACTAATTATGAGGCAAAATTAAGTAGATAGGAAAATGGGGGCATACAAAATTACATGGAGTCTTTTACCATGGGAATATCCCATCTTGCTATATTTACATGCCAGGAAGTATGGTAACTGCACAAAAGTGGGATTAAATAATGAATGCCTCACTTTTCCCTTCACATTAAACTACTTTCTACTTGTGTGGCAATCACTCTACTCTAAAACAAAACCCATGACAAAAATTATGGGTGTTAGTGTGGAAGAAATTTCCTCGTTTTATATATCACGATTGCCAGAACAAGTCGAAGTCATTAACATACAAGGAACGATCTTGAATCTCCAAATTTGCGATGTGCCAATTAACGAGCTTCGATTGCATACATTTACATAAAACCAGTCCAAGAGGAAAAATCCACCACTCACTTTCATCCCTGCATCAGAAATCATAGGGGAAGCATAAGAACAATTACATGTTAATATAAATAGCCGAAAATGAATTTACTATGAAAATTTTGTAATTTGTCTCACATATTCCATGGCTGAATGTACGGATTTTTCTTCCTTGACTGCGTGCTATAGTGAACATATCCACAGAGAAATGCAACACCCTGCAGTATGCCAATAAAACCAAGCAAGGCGTATTAGATTGATATCTATGAGTTCAAAAATCAAATCTTTCCCATCAAGAGGCCTCAAACAAGTGGAAAGTGCGCAGATGATCGACGAAAAGAGAAACACAATCAATAAGAACAAAGTAAGAAAAGGAGATGTAAAAAAAAAAAGGATTATTTCAAAAGAAATTAAAACAATCATTACTATTCGACAGGAATGTTAGTGTTGTTTCAAAGATATTTTTCTTGGGGGAAGATTACTGTTATGGAGAATGGGCGGTTAACAAGCAAGAAAAAGTTATTAGGCCATGTGAAAAATGATTATTTTTGGAGAACGTGTGGATGAAAATGAGTTCGGGGAAAATGATTTTTGAAATCTCTCTCCCAAACAAGCTCTTAGATATGATATCTTTAAAGAAAAATAACCAGTAAAAAGCAAGCCAAAAACACACCCAATGAAAGTATGATCAGACCACAGATGTGAACGATACACTTACAATATTTATAAAAGATGTGATGTTCCACAAAGCATATACACGCGCAAGACCTGCTGATCGCCTAGGTCCATGACTGAATAAAGCATTAATTCCAGCAGGAAATGGAAGCAAAATCCCAAGAGGTAAAATGAACAAAACAAGAAAGACATCCGCCAGGGAAAGTGAAAACAGCTGGAGTAATGTGAGCAATACCAAGCTAAAATCTCCTAAAAGCAGAATAGATATGACCAAACCGACAAGATCCTGCAGCATATGATGTACGGAAAGTTTAGGAAGGGAACATTAACAAATAACCAGAATGGCCACGTAGAATGCACAATGTCCCACCACTGCCAGCCAAAAAGGACAAAGCAAATCAGGATTTTTCTTTTTCTTCTTTTTTAGAGAGGGTGAGAGAGATACCTGGTGGCCAACAGGTTTGTTGTTATGAATTAGAAAAGAGAGCACAAAAAGTATATCTCTTTTTTCCTTGAGCGTCTTCAAACTGTTAATATCTAAAACCCCACCATAAATCTTCCGCCTTAAGTTATCCCCAGTGCTTCTCTGACTGCGACTTAAATATGTCTCCTCTCGAGTATATATACCACTGTGAAAGAGAGAAGAAAACAAAAATCAAGAAATAAGATCAAAATGCATAGATATTTAGAAATTTTTGGTTATTTTTTTCATTTTAGTCCATATTGCATTCAAAAGTCTAAATACACGGAAGATGGTCATGAGAATATGCAAAAAATCCCACCTGAAGAAATTCATCTATCTAAATTGCTTCAATCAATTTCCAACCTTATTGTCCTGACAAGTGACAGCAACACAGGAAAGTCGCAACTAGAACATCAAATACTGCTAAACTAGCAATAGGTGGCCACCTCCCCAAAACTGTCCCCCCAAAAGGAAAACTCAGCAAAGGATAAACAAATAAATGAAGGAATTAAAAGAATATTTGTTAAAAAATCATTGGGAAGAAAGGGAAAAATGATTACAATCATCAAGATGTGCAGTATGAAATGCACAGAAAACAAAGTTTTGTGGGGCCGACAGTCCAAGACAATGAAGATGGATTTATTTAGGACATGTACAGCTTAGTTGGAGTTGAATGCCAAATTGCTTAAACTTCCAAAATAAAAACATCAATTCAGCTTAACTAGAAAGTCGAAAATATTTGCCAAATCAGCATTTACTCAAGCTCAGCACCCCAATTTACAAAGGACCAATCACACCCCATCCTAGCCACAAGGGTGGCTAAAAAAATTGAATTAGTACAGAAACTACAGAATATATAATAATGTTATGGCAACATAATAAACAAAACACAAAGGTGGTTTTTGTCTCCCGCAAGATGTGCAGTATGAAATGCACAGAAAACAAAGTTTTGTGGGGATGACAGTTCTAGACAATGAAGATGGATTTATTTAGGACATGTGCAGCTTAGTTGGAGTTGAATGCCAAATTGATTAAACTTCCAAAATAAAAAATCAATTCAGCTTAACTAGAAAGTTGCAAATATTTGCCAAATCAGCATTTACACAAACTCAGCACCCCAATTTACAAAGGCAACCAATCCCACCCCATCCTAACCACAAGGGTAGCTAAAAAACTTGAATTAGTACAGAAACTACAGAACATATAATAATGTTATGGCAAAATAATAAACAAAACATAAAGGTGGTTTTTGTCTCCCGCAAAGATCAAAGTCTTCATTGTGATACTATTAGCTTATTACAGGATATTGGAAGTGACACTTGTCGCAATATTCCTTGTGAGAGGAATAGGTAGCCCACGAGCTGGCATCCTATGTTTCATTGGTTCGCTTTTCTTTTTGTTCGACTCATTGTATTCCACATTTTATTGTACCAGCAGTTGGAGACATTACTTAATATAAGATTGAGCAGTTTCATTTTAAAAAAAAAAGGATTGAAGTCTTCCAAAACCAGACAAACATCTGTATGTGCATGAACTTCATAACTTATTCATGGACACGTTCAAATGTGTGCGTGCTCATATCTGACTAAATATGTGTGTACTAAAATTATCAAAAACCAATACCGTGAATGCTGCTGACTTCTAGGTACTTCATCTGGTCCTTCTAAAGATACATGGTCCGTTCCGTCTTCAACAGCATATACCCAAAGTCCATAATGACAATAACCGTCAGTCGTAGCTTGAAACCAGGCAAGATCCACTTGAATACCATATATCCTTAAAGCAGGATTGGCAAAAGTTTCAAGCCATTTGAGGACAGGGCGAAACTTTGCTCTGAGGCAACCCCGGCGTACCAAGCGCAACTGTACATTCAAACCAGCCACAAAGCGATACCATGTGGTAGGTGGCACGGACTGAAAGTAAAAGTGTGAGTAAATACACTTTTTGATTTCTGCAAATGGTGTAGCATAAAATGTTTCTCTTATTATCATTCTTCCCTGGGCAAATTTTTTTCAGTTAAGTGACAAACCTGACTCATGAGACTGGTGATGATGTTGTCATTCTGGAGTGAGAAAGGAGTCATGTATCTTCCATCACCTCCAAATAATAGAGACATTGGAAATCTTTTGTGGAGACCAGGAGGAAGATCACTTCTCTTCTCATCACCGCCAAGAAAAAAGTCAATGTATGCTAGCATTAGATCAGGTGTTGCAGCCACCTACAGTCACATGTATCAATTCCGAGCTTAAAAAATTTTAAGCATCAATTATTGCATGAATCATATTTTTTCCAAGTCCTCTAAGCCTCTAACTAATGAATTCTGAGGGGAGATACAAAATTGAAAAAGTTAAGAAGAAAGTATCAATCAATTTTAAACACAGAACGTGTAATGCTAATGTGGTTGTTAAACTGAAGGTTAGTGTGCTATAAAGAAAACACAGAAGAAATATCAAGTTTACAGAGCAAAAAAAGAACCAGATCTCAAAGTATTGGCTCTTCACTATTGCCCGTTCATCGAAGCACCAGCTTTTCATTTTCACTTCTAGAGAAGATATTAATCATAGACAAAATGGATGTCCGGAAAAACAAATAAGGTTCTCAAACAGGTTCATATCCATGTTTCTCTTTGCTCCGTTCTTAACCAGTTAACCCCACCACCACCCAAGCAACAAAAATAAACATCAGTAATTGGGTGCATATACCAAGGGGGACTAGTTCATCTACAAAGACTCTTAGAATAGTAAATTTGGAAGCACATCAATAAGGTAGTGGATAAACTGATCCAAACTCATCACCCCCCCCCCCCCCCCCACACCCAGCTAAAAAAGAATTTTTGAGCATATTATCTATATACTGAAACATATTATCATTTGGAGATTTTGCGCTAAAAATATTTGGCTACTCCAAAGCTAGAAGAAGGCACGCACAATACATGTATTAGTTTCCACTTGTATTTAATCCCTGCACAACTAACCTTCAGCCCTTCATACAATGCACGTGAACGGCAAGAACGTAAGCAAGCATGGTCATATTCTGATCTCACAAATTCTCGAATTCGTTGTAATTTCATTCTCCGCCGCCACTGTTGCCATGACCATGCAAGAGGGTAGGCGAGAATACAAAGAATACTGTGTACTGATCCTTCCCACCATTGATATGTAGCAAGAGCATTGATCTCATCCACAAATGCATTAAATGCACCCTCATATCTGCCATTTCAATATAATATTAGATTGTTAGTTCAAAGATACATAGTTTCCAACCTTGTGTCAATGGGAAAGAAATTCGTGGCAAAGCTTACTGTTCTGAAATGAGCGGCTTACCATTGCACATTACTAATCACCATAAAGTGGCAACATATATAATTAGCAATTACAAAGGGGAAAAAGAAGCGGGAACTTACACAATTTCTTTTACTTGTTCAGGAGGTGTATGAGGAAGATGCCAAGGTTCTCTAAATGTATTTGGACCAGTAAAATACATTCTATGCACGTGATTCTGGGATTCTTCAACTCTGTTAGTCTCCAAAACCTGAGCGTTGGACATGATATCAAACTCTCTATTTTTATTTACCACGAGGAGCACTAGGAAAATGTACTGATTGCATCTCCCCTCCCCCACTAAGTGTGTCACTAACCACATTAACAAAATTAAACATGTAAGGTTCTTCAGAAGATACCTCATTAAGTGACTCCAAGAAAGGAAAGGAGTGATCTATTTGAGAACCCTGTTGAGTAGGAGCAGGGCCTGGTAACTCATCACCCCCAATGAATTTCATCCGTGCAACACTCAGCACTAATGCTAGCAAAATGAGGAGACCCAAAAGCAGAAGACCAAATAACCAGGGCCCTCCAAATGTGTGTATCAACTCTTCAAGAGCTGTATAACAATGTGGCATGTGATCTCTCTCAGATATGCATTTGTAAGGACAAGGTGTTTTAGTAACGCCGCCTGACATGGACAAAAAGAAACATCAGTTAAAATTAAAAGGAGATTCTACATACATGAAATGGAAATAGGAAAGTTCATGTTGAAGTAAAAGAATAAAAAGGCTTAATTATTGTGTTAGCCTCTCACACTATTTATAATAAAAACTTAGGAAACCCTAGGTATTACATAAAAGACTTAAATACCCTTTAACGCTCCCCCTCAAGTCAAATGTACTTTATCCTTGAGCCCCCAACGGTTTAGTAAATATATCAGCTAACTGATCAATTGAGTTCACATATTTAGTCTCAATCTGCTTCTGCAGCAATTTTTCTCGAATAAAATGATAGTCAACTTCAATGTGCTTCGTTCTCTCATGGAAGACTGGGTTGGAAGCAATGTGAAGTGCTGCTTGATTATCACATACTAGGTCAATCGGTGAAGTGTGTTCAAATCCAAGTTCTTCCAACAAATGTTTCAACCATGTTAACTCACAAGTGGTATGCGCCATTGCCCTGTATTCTGACTCTGCACTCGACCGCGCCACTACCGTCTGCTTTTTACTCTTTCAAGAGACAAGGTTACCACCAACAAACACACAATACCCAGTAGTAGATTTTCTATCTAAGTGTGATCCAGCCCAATCTGCATCCGTGTAGCCCTTTATTTGAGTATGTCCGAAATTTTGATATAACAAACCACAACCAGGAGCACCTTTCAGATATCGGAGAATACGAATCACTGCATCCCAGTGACAAATCATCGGACGATCCAAGAATTGACTGATAACACTAACAGCAAAGGAGATATCAGTCCGTAATCACAGGTGTAGTTCAACTTCCCAACTAACCGTCTATATTGGTGAATCACAACGATGGTACTCCCTGATCTGGCAATAATTTGGTGTTTGGATCCATAGGTGAGTCAATAGGTCTTGCTCCTAGCATTCCTGTTTCACTCAATAGATCAAGGACATATTTTCTCTGGGACAAGTAAATGCTTTGACTTGATCGAGCAACTTCAATCCCCAAGAAATACTTTAGGTGCCCCAAATCTTTTGTTTGGAGCTTACTGTGCAAACACCTTTTGAGTTCTTGAATACCACTGTGATCATCCCTAGTAATCACGATGTCATCTACATACATGATTAACAATATTCTCCCGACTTTACTATACTTGTAGAAGACAGAATGATCGACTCCACAACGCTGAAGACCAAAATCAGTGACCACTTCACTAAATCTTCCAAACCATGCTCTAGGAGATTGTTTGAGGCCATAAATAGATTTCTTCAAACGACATACCAAATCAGACTCCCCCTGAGCAACAAACCCAGGAGGTTGCTCCATATACACCTCCTTAGTGAGATCACCATTTAAGAAAGCATTTTTGATATCGAGCTGATGTAATTGCCAGTGTAAAGTGGCAGCCAGAGAGATGAACAAAAGAACAGAAGCGAGCTTGACAACGGGAGAAAATGTCTCATAGTAATCAAGATCGTAGACCTGAGTATAGCCTTTAGCAACCAAGCGAGCCTTGAGTTGATCAATGGTGCCGTCTGGATGAACCTTAACAGTGTACACCCATTTACATCCAACTATAGTTTTGTCAGGCGGAAGCGAGACGAAATCCCAAGTGCCATTCTGATGTAGGGCAAACATTTCTTCTTCCATTGCTTTTGCCCAACCAGGGTGAGTAAGGGCCTCTGAAACAGACTTAGGAATAGAAATAGAGGACAGAGAAGCAACAAAAGAGGAGTATGAAGGAGATAGGTGCGCATATGAGACAAAGTTAGAAATAGGATGGTTAGTACATGTGCGCTTACCCTTCCGGATGGCAATGAGCATGTTCAGGTCAGGCAGGGGTGGGTCTGCCGGAGAAGAATCTGAGGGCACAAAAACGATGGGCACAACAGCGGAGCCGTCCTTCTGGCGACGAGAGTATACCTGCAAAGGGGCTGAAGAACGATTGGGGGGGGATAGGATATGGGGCAGAGGAAGATAGTGTAGGGGTGGGGTCAATTTGCAAAGGAAGTGTAACATCCAGATCATCCCGAGAGGATGGGGTAGAAAAGTAAGAGGTGGACTCAAAAAATGTAACATCTGCACACACAAATGAGCAACGTAAGGATGGACTATAACACCGATAACCTTTTTGCGTGCGAGAATAGCCGAGGAAGACACATTTTAAAGCACAGGGATCTAACTTGTCCCTGCCGGGAGTCAACTGATGAACAAAACAAACGCACCCAAAGATGCGAGGAGGTAAACTAAACAATGGTAAACGGGGAAAAAGAATGGAATGGGGAACCGTGCCATTCAGGGTAGAGGATGGCATCCGGTTGATTAAAAAGCAAGTTGTAAGAACCGCATTGCCCCAGAAGTGTTTGGGAACGTTCATCTCAAAAAGAAGAGTCCGGGCCACTTCTAAGAGATGACGATTCTTACGCTCAGCAACCCCATTTTGTTGTGGTGTGTGAGGGCAAGAAGACTGATGCAGGATACCAGAGTGCGACATAAAGGAAGTAAATGGCTGGGAAAAGTATTCTCGAGCATTATCACTACAAAGAATACGCACTGGTACATTAAATTGAGTTTTAACTTCAGCACAAAACGCACGAAAAATAAAGAATAATTCCGAACGATCTTTCATTAAATAAAGCCAAGTAACTCTAGAAAAATCATCCACAAAAGTGACAAAATAATGAAAACCAAGTGTAGAAGTAACACGAGAATGACCCCAAACATCTGAATGAACTAAACAAAAATGACTCGATGCTCGAACATGAGCTGGGGAAGCAAATGAAACACGATGATGCTTACCCAATTGACAAGAGTCACACTCTAAAGAAGACAAATGACTTAAACTAGGAATAAGTAACTTGAGGTTGCTAAGGCGGGGATAACCAATGCGACAATGAATCTGGTGAGCGGATGCAATAGCAGGACAGGCAGTAGGTGGGTGTGCAGAGCTCTTATCATGATCAAGGTAATAAAGGCCATATTCCTCACGCCCTGTGCCGATCGTCTTCCGCGTCCTCAAATCCTGGAGAACGACAGAATCAGGAAAAAATTAGACAGAACAATTAAGATGTTTGGTGAGCTTACTAACTGACATCAAATTAAAGGAGAACGAAGGAATATACAAGACAGAGGAGAGAGATAAAGAGGGTGAGGGTTCTAATGTACTAATGTCACGGATAGGGACAGTGGAACCATCAGCAACTGTAACAGGGGACAACGAAGAAGATGACTGAATATGCGTAAATAAAGAAGATGTACCTGACACGTGATCAGTGGCCGCAGAATCTATAACCCAAGATGTGGGAGGGGATGGGCGAATGGAAAAACAAGCAGAAAAAGTACTTCGTTGAACTAAAGAAATAATGGGAAGAGATGCCTGCTGAGATGCCTTATACTGAAGGACCTGAGCATATTCTTCATCCGATATGTCCTGGCCACTTGAGATTCTGGAATGGCAGGATTATCTGGATTAGATGTCACTGCATTGGCAAAATTTGGGTGGACGGCCAACTAAATCCTAACACGTATCTCTATTATGATTCTCCAAACCACAAAAGGAACACTGACGAAAGGAGCCACGACGACAGCCACTACGTCCACCCCGATGGCCACTACCACGGTTACCACGAAAGAAACCACCACGAGCACCACTAAGTTGATCACCTCGATTTCGTGTAGGAATATGTGTAACAAGTGCCGAATGCTCAGATGACGTAGACGAACTCGAGCCAGAAATATTGTCCTTGGTAGTGCTACGCGAGACGCGGGAATACATTTCAGTGATGGTGGGGAGAGTAGTACTGGAAAGAATCTGAGATCGGACTGGTTCAAATTCTGGACGAAATCCAGCCAAGAACTTCATGACAGCCATCTGCTCACGTTGCTTTTGCATTTCTTTCAGATCGATAGTCATTGGTAGGATAGTATTCATCTCCTCATAGAAACAGTTGAATGGGGCAAAATAATCTGTAACAGATTGCATGCCTTGCTGAAGTTGGAAGTACTCTACCGATAAATCATACATCCTAGTGAGATTACTAGAACATAATACACAGAGATACTCCCATATATCTTTGCACGTATCTAGATGAGTACATAGATCAGCCACCTGAGGCTCCATCGAATTCCACAACAATGTTACAATCTGCGCATCAGCCTGAATCCAGTCGTCATACTTTTTATCATCTATTGCCGGGGCAGCTTCCGTGAGGTGACGGTGTTTTCCCTGTCCAGTTAGAACTATTTTCACAGCTTTAAACTAATTTAAATAATTCCGTTCAACTTACGGGTTGTTAATGGTTGAGGTGTAGTCGTCGATATTAATACCCTCCAATTCAACAAGTAATAAACAGCTCGCACAAGGAAAACAAACCAACAATACAAACAACTGTAGGGCTTAAACGAAGAATATGAGAGTCATAACCAGACTTACGAACATTTGTAGTACTTTCATACGAACAATAACCAATAACCGAAGTAGATCTGAAACCAACAGATTGAACACCGACCAGAATCAAAAACTTCGAAAAGTAACCCGCGATGAACAGTAACCGTCGGATGAACAGTGCTCCGTCGATGAACGGTGCAGCCAATGAACAGTATTTTTTTTTTTTTTTTTGAAGTAAAAAGAGTAGGAAAAGGAAAAAAAAAGTTTGAACAAATCTTATGGAATTAATCTCCCATGACCTTGCTCTGATACCATGTTGAAGTAAAAGAATAAGAAGACTTAACTATTGTGTTAGCCTCTCACACTATTTATAATAAAAACTTAGGAAACCCTAGGTATTACATAAAAGACTTAAATACTCTTTAACAGTTCCGACCCCAATACTTATGACCATGTTATAAAAATCGACCTGGAGAGGCTGGGTCAACCCGTGAACCGGCGACCGGGTAGTAAACCGTTTCCAAGTCTTTAAATTAACCAAAAAAGGTGTACAATGTGTGAGGGTTGAAGAATTTATGACCAAGATTCCATCATGGATGTGCTCTAACGCGTGTTAATGTGTTCTCACATGTTATGGCATCTCAAACAATTTAGATTGTTTAATGAGTACTTGATTGTCGAATTTTTAATAAAATTTAGGCCTTGTTTGGTCCACATTATTTTTTTCATTCTCATTCTTCTACTTATTTTCAACCACACATTCTTCAATAAAATAATATTTTCCATCACATCAATAACTTTTCCTTTTTTTTCAACCACATATTCTTCACATCAACAGTAAAAATGCATTCTTACCTTCAAAATGTGCACCAAACGGGGGCTTAAGGATTGAAATCGTGTTTCATTCAAATTACAAGTGATTTTGCTATTTTCCTGTTGTATGTTACAAATAATTAAGTGTATCTATAATCGAAATTGCGCCGGTTCAACCGCCAACCCGGGGTTGAACCGGTGACCTCGATGACCCACTTCTTAGTCTGGGTCGACCTCTGGGGTCAGTTTTAATAAATATGCTTATGACTACTAAAAAAGCATTTTAAGCTTTAAAAATGATTTTATGAAACTAGCCATAATCAAGTAGTACAATTTGACAGTAAACAAATTACAACGTAATGAAAAGAAAGACATTAAAGATGACACTAATGTCTCTAAGAATGAAATTGCATCAAAGAAAACTCTGTAGAAAGCGAATAAGCCACTCCATAGGAGATACCTCGGACATAAATATAAACAGCACGATGGGGAAGCTCATAACTTGGACATGGAAAACACAGGAATCTATCAGATCCCGTAACATTTTTATAAGTGCCAGGCGGACATTCCTGCAGAAATTCAAGACAAACATTAACATCAGAAACACATAGAGACCGAAAACCAATTATGTTTCCAGCAACGACTGGTCGACGCTGACAAGGAATATGTGTATTGATAAAGGGAATTTCTAAATAAAGTAAATCCTTAAATAATTGCAAAGTCTAAAATAAATTGACAGGCTAGTTCATTGTGGAAACCTATTGCAGCTTAGATATCAAACCAAAAGTACTTGTTTAGTAATGCAAAACCTGAAGCATACACAACAACTACTACCACAGAATAAATTGTGAACTACCTTGCAGAATATTCCATAAAGCCCCATGGGACAAGCTTTTCCACTGACTGTTCCATTTTCGCCAGTTTGGCTTTGGTTGCCACCCAATCCACCCCTATGGTAAACCAGACAACCTAGTGTTAGTGGAGAAGCTTAACCAGAAAATAGGAGATAGAAAGCTAATATAACATGGTTTAACATAACTTGTGTATCCATTCACGTGAAGTCAGGATTGCAGATAAAAGAAATGCAAATCCTGAAATGCATTAAATTGAGTCACTATAAATACTAGAAAATTGCATAATTTGGACAAGAAACTGCAAGAATTTTGATTCCAGTACTTTAAAAAAAATTATTTAGTGGTTTATAAGCAACAAAGTCAAGAGGCGCAAGTCTAACACTACGTCTAAGGTCACGTGAGTAGCATTTACAAATTCAAAATCAATGATCAGCTAGTCACAAATAAGCTAAGACTCAAAATAAGGAAAGCTTCTTCCAACTCCTCAACCAAGACAAACAAAAAATAAGTGCTTTTGCATTGACAAAGCATCATCAAGTAAATATAAATATCTAAGATACAACTCTGAAATCCTTTTTTCCTAAAAATGCACATCTGGCTAGGTAAAATATATCATCAAATACAACAAGTGCCGATTTTGAGTGTTACAATGTGCCTCCCATTATCCTAGCTGCATGCATAATGTGATATCCATAGATGAACTGTTAAAGAAACCACTCCACTTGGAGTGGGCAAGTGGCCTCAAGGTTCCCCTAAGTTTCTAATTAACTGCCTAGGAAAAAATAAATAAAGTAGATCCAAAAATGATATTGGAACATTATGAAGGCGAACTAATACATAAAGAAACTATGCTGACAGTAAAGTTTTCTTAAAGGATTATTCCTGCATCAATATTACCTAAAAAAAAATAAAAACAAGAAAGCAGATGTCTGAGGCATAACTTCAATCTGATAAACATTGTCATTCAATATGGATGATCAAAAGGGGAGGAAAATAAAAAGAAAGAGAGCAAAGTCCAAATTAAGGTGAAGATACAAATGAAAGGACTAGGTAACAGGATGCTGCACATCTGAATTTTACTGAAATGAATACAAACATCCGTCTTGAACTTACTTCATCCTTCCACATGAATGCATGCATATACTCATAGACAACTAAGTGACTACAACCTGTTATTTCTTTCAAAGGTCTCAATACCTCATTGCTGAGACAAAGTTCATCTGAAGTTCTGCAGTAGGGATGGTTCCCATTTTAGTTTCCTAACATTCAAATTCTGTGCTTCCAGGAAAATTATCTAAAGTTACCTTATACTCATCCTACTAATAGACAAGTCATATTATATTAAAAATCGGAAAACAAAATTTGATTGTCTAAGATGAGGAATTTAAGATTTATTCAAACTGGTATAAAAGATGGAAAGGTAAACATAAAAGCTTAATAACATAATTAATTGGTGATCAAAAGTCAAATTCTACAAGATAAATTAGTATGTGTCCGATGTGGAAGTATTTAAACTAACCCTGTATCGATGCTTCCCTCCACGCTAGCTATTGGCTGGTATACATCACCAATGGAAATGTCTGCCCAATGAAAATGAATCCTCCCACCACCACCACCGCCACCACCATTATGATTACCATCACCTCCAGCACTTGATAAAATGCCAGATTCACCGAGAGTCAGAGTACCCAGAAACAACAAGATAGTTCCACCAGATCCACCCCCCGGTCCAATATTCCCAACATCTGTAATGATATTCTTCTTTTGGAGATTATCCCTAAAAGTTCCTCCATCAGCTCTAACTGAGCCTTCAACAGATAAAATGTACAATGGATGGTCTGAAGAACCCAACACTGGAATGGAGAAAAGGAAAAATAGCAAGTGAAGGAAAAACGGGGGAGAAGTTAATCTTGGCGTGAGGAAAAAAAAGCATGAATTTGAACTGAACAAATAAAATTGCAACTTTCAGAAGCAAATTCGGTATAGCTGTGGTTAAACAGCTCCCTGCCCCCATAAAATTGTATTAGAAGAAGACCTTGAAAACCCAAAAGGTGAAAAATAAAGCAGATAAAAGATGTAGCCCCTGTTTAGTTCAGCTAAAAAATTTATTAAAATCTAAGTCAAAGCCAATAATTAATTTAAACCACACATTTCATGGAACCCACAACTTTTCAATCACACATTCCATTTTATCAAAATATACTAAAAACCTGATTTTTATCTTAACCAAATAGGGGCATAACACAATCACGTGACTGTGTCGTATAGGGCATCCGGAAAACAGTCAAAAAGGCTTGCAAAAGAGAGAGGAGAATAAGAAGAAAATCACTGAAGATACAACGTTTGTGATGCTAAATAAGATAAATGCATGCAACTCTGGAACAAATTTTGAAATTAACATGTAGCTAGTGTGCGCTACAAAATACTCTTTAACCTTTTAATGCCCACTCATTTCTTGATTATGAAATGCCACCATAACAATTAATTACTCATCAAATATCTACAGCAATTTTCTTTATCAAAGAGAAGCCCAATATCAGAAGCCTCGCCCACAGAAAATGAGCAATAAGAACTTAAAATCAAAAAAAAAATTCAGGCTGGCAAAGAGATGATAAAATCAGTTGAAGAGAACTATGCTTTTTATATTGACTATTTCAGAGTTACCACATTAAAAGTAAAAAAAGAAACCGCATTGACCAGCTTATAGACTGAGCTAACCTAAAATACCACCACCAGCAGTCGACCCTACCAAGCTATCATTTCCGCTTCCACTACCCAATTCACAAGGCAAATCGGCATCTCCATATGATATGCCACCCTCAACGCAGCTTCCATTGTAACACCCCATTCCACCTCTACCGCCATGACCGCCACCACTGCCAAGACCATTACTCAAAACTTTTCCTTGACCCACGCCTCCAGTGCAGCCTGCATAAACAACAACCTAAAATGACAAATATAATATGATTTAACCACGCGGATGCAGACAACAGAGTCTCCTACACAATCAATGATCTTATAATTAATATTTTACAAAACGAAAAACTCTTGTCACTGAGAAAATCTCTTATTACTGAGAAGATCTTCAGAATCACATTCCACATTGAAAAATTATTATTTCCTTACGCTAAGCAGTAATCTTTTTTTCTAAAAATTCCTTGACACTATAAATTATAAGAGAGATTCATAATAGATTTATATATGTATCTATAAACATAGAGGTAATCGTTAAACTTTGTAAAACAAATTTATTACGTCTTCTAGCACAATACCAACTCATTATATTCTACAAGTACAATGCAAAAACATCTTCTTTTGTGAAGTCAAGCAAGAAGAACCTCGCCAGTTCAAACTGACGGTAGTTTATCTTCTAAGCTTTAGGTGACACTTTGAGGTACATATTTATCACTTCTAACAGCCAAAGATGACTTCATAAAATATATACTTATTTTGTACCACGGGACCAAAAACAAAAGTCAAACTTAAGTATGTGAATTTTTTGTGTATGAAGTATGAACTACAATATTGTCATTCGATTGTAGGTTTCCATTTGTACCTTGTACACTAGAACGTTACAAGATCTTTTGATTAATCAAATTATTATGAAATTTTATAAATATGTCCAATAATTGATAACCATTTCATTGCCTTGCAATTTAAACAATTAAGAATCTGTAATTTAAAGCAAATGTTAACAATTCAATAATGTATAAATAATATGGGAAAGTATCCAGTTAACTAAGATTTGTGTATTTAAAGGAAGAAAGAAAGAACAGGGGAAATAGAATGCTGTCGAACGGATCTTATCAAAGAGATTGGAACCATACCCCTATCAGATGTGTTTATCATTCCAGAAGAACGCACAGTAATGGTTCTAGCTCTATGAAAATGAACAACAGATCCTTCAATGAAACCTTCAACAAGGATATCCTCAACTCGACAGATCTAGAGTACAAACATTATATAAGAAATTTTTTGCAATTCTACACCAGTGTGAGCATGACAATATGGAGAAACAATTCAAGGAAATAAGCAATAATAGCTAAATACAAATTCTTGTGATTTTTATACACTGAAAATGTTCACCTGTAGAGTAAACGACAGAGAAGAATTCACATTGCAATCCTCAGGTGGATGAAGCAGTTCAATAGGGCAATCTTGTGAATAACAGTTGAGTTTTGGCACCCTACCAAGCACCAAAGGTCATTCTTCAGCGAAGTCAAAAGCAGCACATCTCAGACATGATAGAGAAAACATAAATGCTATAACTTACACAGCATTATCCGAGGCATTTTCTAAAGGACCGCGCAGAACAGATCCAGGTCCAATCTTCATGATGATATGAGAACCCCAAAAGAAGACAACTCAAATAAGCATACCACACATTACATACACTAACTACAACTTGATAACTTAATTTTCTAAGACAAAAATGTTCAGTAAATGCTCAGGTTAGGCAAGGAGCCGATTTCTCCCAGAGCCCAGGCACAATGAACACCTAAACCCTGAACAAAGTCCGACATGTGAAAGCCTGACTTAAGCATAAAGAAGAACAAGAAGTTTCAGCAACCCAAAAAAGTTGGAAAATATCTCAATACAGAATAATTAAGCCTCCATTTGGGAAAAATTTATAAATAGTTTAATTTAGTTTCAAACAGAATGAGTGGTCGATGAGTAGATAGTACTTATGGGTTCATTGAAATGTTTGGTTGAAAATAAAGTTTGACCATTTATAAATGATTTATAAATCATTTATAAATAAAAGCATATTTGCTCAACAAGAAAAAAAACCTAAACAAAAGAGATACAAGAAAAAGGTCATGCATGATTGGTTTCAGATCCAAAGTAGAACGATAAAATTGCTGGGAATGCATACGAAAGAATCCTTCTCTAGAGCATGTACCAAAACTAAGAAATTTCACTGATGACACTACTAGTCAATAAGCACGGAAACGTCAAGGTCATGCATTAGTAATTTAAGATCTGAAATAGAATAATGGATTTGCTGGTGAATGTACATCACAAAAATGCTTCTCTACAAGCACATATTACCAAAACTATGGAGTCTCATGGAAAACATCACAGTCAATCAAATAGAAATGAGGTAATGGTGAATACTGGTGAATTGCTGGTTAATCTGTACCAAAAATCCTTCTCCACAAGTATATATATCAAAAATATGACAGATGACATCATACTGCATAAAAATGGAAGTTTCTGCTTACATTGATGCTATAAAACAATGCTAATACAAGACGTTGGGCTTCAATGCAATCGCCTGGTCCTGATAAATTTAATAAACCTTGCCCATGAACTCCCAGATTTGCATTTGAATGAATAAGAGATGACTCCTGTGCAAGCAAAATAGAAAGCAAGTTATGTACGAAGGCCAAGAGCAAGAATTTATTGGAAACAGGGAGCCAGTAGCACACCTTGAGAACTATAAGATTACTAGCTTCAAGTAGTGATGTCTCGAGATTTTCATCTCCACCTCCATCTATTAGCATCGTTGAATTCCACATCAGAAACATTTTGATAGACATGCGAAGAGCCCCAAAAACCTGGGGAAAAAATGGGAATGAGAAAAGCACATACTTCTTGAATCATTAACTAATATAATGCATCACATTGAAGAAATAAAATGCTGGGACAAGCTAGAGAAACTAGATTGTTGATAAGAAACAGATGCACAACAATTTATTAAGATTGAATGGTCGCACATGCAAAGAAGCTTCTAAAATATGACCGTGGAACTCCAAAAGGGTAGGACGATGGAGAGAGCAACGCAACTGGAACAAAAATAATGTGACCACAGAAAAGTAACTGCATAACAAAAAAAACTACTTAAGCCCCTTCCTGATCAGCTTTTTTTCCCGTACAATTGGCTTTTAGTTCTTTCGACCAAACTTAAGTGCTTCCACATCATTTAATAATTTAAAGATTTCACTAGCAAGAGAGAGCTAATAACTCTTATCTATTCACCAAAATCACAGCACAGCCCAAATAAGTTCCACTGATTTTTGGGTGCGACACGAAGTGGAAACCCCGGATTACTGCTGCACAATTGCCTGGAATGGATGAAGGAAGAAGCTATTTATGTATCTCTTTCGGACTATTTGTAATTAAACTCAGCAACTGAAGTATATAAACTGTGTATTTTTCGTATTTTTCTATATATGTGTACTTAATGAAGAACAAGTATATAAAATGAAATAGAAATGTGAGCTTTCAAAAGGCTCATTCTAACTCACAAATCTCAACCAATTTTTGCCTGCCCGAAATGAGCGGCCTACCCCTGCCCGAAACAAAACTAACTGACTAACTGCTGTTAAGCTTGTGAAGACTTGAGCATGTTGGTAAAAGGTTATAATTGCTTATAAGCTTGTCAAGCTCTATTTTTATCCACAAATTCCATGAGATCCACAACTTTTACCTACTTTTTAACTACACATTCCTTTGGACCCACTATATAAGAACTTATAAGCTTAGCCAAGCAAGCACACAATTCTCTGCAACTGAGGTCACGATATCAATGAGGATCTAACAATACTCTTCAACCCCCTTCCCCCTTCCAATGCCACCTCTCTCCATAAGCTGCACTCCAACACACAGAAGAGATTGAAATTTTAAAAAAAAATGGAGGAAAAAGGATAACCATACTTCAAAACGACAGCCCAAAACCACTAGAATCAACAAAAAGGCCAAAAGGAAAAGGCTGCCATCATCCCCAAAAACCTCCCCAAATCCCTCAAAATACCAATACCACAAAAAACCTTAAATCAATCATAGTCCTGACATTGTTTTTAAAGAAGAAAAAGGATAGAGATGGTAGGGGGAACGCTGATAGTTCTAAACGTTAGCGTGTTGTGGTACTTAACGTTAGTGACGCAAGCGCCAGCTAACGAGGTAATTGCTGGGGTTGGAAGAAAATGGTGGTGGTTGGTGAAATGGGGGGCAGTATTCAGTTTCAAGGCTTGAGTTGAATGACGCTGATGGTGACAGAAGAGGGGAAGGAGAGACGGAGAGAGAGTAGAGCTATGCTGAATCCAGAGAAGAACAAGAACAAGTGGGACCCATGGGGAAATTCAAAGGTTGAATGGTTAGGCTAGTTTCTGAATTGAGACGCCATTCATAAGTGGGTAGCAAGCATAAAAAACACTGGTTTTTGGTAATAATAGAGGCCATTTAAATTTAAATGGATGTATATACCAGGATCAATTACAAGTAAGCGCATCCACATAATACAGTTCACAGAAAACAACAATGAACCAATCTTTCTTATTCACCAAAAGAATCTACCAATTTTATGACCATGTAAAAAGTTGTAAACATATAACAAGAGAAGGGGCATGTAAAGGAATCGAAATTAAATGGAGAAGGGAAACAGAAGAATTGCCACTTACTCTAGAAATTAGCAAGCGACAAAGTCTTAATAATGAAAACAATGATAAAAGGCATTATGCAGGAAAATTAAAATTATTTGCCATAAATCAGACATCCACTTACTCTAATTACAGAATCACCCATTAACAGCTCTTCTGCCAATAATTCAAATTCTGACATCGAATAATGTGCTAGCCCAAAGCTTAACACTCCACCGCACAAAAGGCTGATTGTTCCTTGAACCTTTATGAAGCAGCATGAAAGATGGCAGAATTAGATCCTAATGCAAGAAAATGAAAAGAACAATACCTCCAGATAAATGAACAAACTACACTACAAATAGCCAAGATATGGAAAGCAAGATGACACACCCAAAGGGTTCAGAACAATCGAAAAATTCAGAACGCATACAACTAAAACAACAACAATAAACTCCCCGTTCCCAATAAATTTGGGGTTGGTTGTGTCGATCCTTTTACTTCACTCCGTTTGGTAGATCACTACATCTAGTGAAAGATTAAAGCAGTTGGATCCTTTGCAACCAGCCAACCACAACAGGCATTTAGTATGGTCCACTCTCCTCTTGAGAACACAAACTAAAAGCATTCGTACCTACTCAAAATCCAGTATACATAACTCAAAAGAACGAGAGCATAACTCAACAATTATATAGATTAAGATCTGATGAGGGGAAAATTTGGTAGTATCCATCGTTCAATTATAACAAGATAGATCAAAACCCATTTTGGGATATGTAACGAGGTTCAAAAGTAAATATGTAAAAAATTTACACCACCATCTATAATATATTAAAATAACTATATTTTCATTACACTCCTCTTAGATGCTATAAAACCTCATTATCATTTTCTCATATTTTAGCTTTCTTAGTGCATGATTGTCAAAGCTTAAGTTTTAATTTAAACTGGTCAAAATACTATTTATCCGCACATTTACCTCGGGTTACTAGCCACTTATTACCCATACATTCTGTAATACCCACAACTTAAAAGCACTTAAAAAATTTAAGCTTTGAAAACATAAAAAATCATTAATTGAATCTCTCTCCCCCATACACACAGAAAAAGTTATCCATTTATTTCTATTATTTTATTTGTATATAATCTTTATAAAGGTAACTAATGTCATCTGAAGGCATATTTATATGGTATTGATTGTTCAAAGCTTTGAAATAGTTAAAAAGATGACAAAATGGTCATTCATTGGAAATGCAACCCACCTTTAGAAGCTAACACATTGTGTGTGACCTGACACAATTCGATAAAGATTTGTTTGTTAAAAATTGTTTTTGCTGTTATTTTTTTTAGTAAGAATTTTTCAAATGTTGAAAAATTATTGTAACTATGATTTTTTTTTTTTTAAACTACCAGATACTTCGAAGGTCTGTCTCCAAGAAATAAGTAGCCTATGTTTAACATCATTCAACTCAACACTTTTAGTTAACATAATATATTAGATTCTTTAAGATATTACAGTCTCAGAGTTCACAATAGTTTTATTAACACTTGAATAACATTAAATTAACCGAATCTATGACCATTTCAAAACTCTATACTTTCAAAATAATAATAATTAAAGTTGCAACTGTCCACAATTAAACAATATAACTGAGACAGGAGTAATTATATAGTCTCATGGGTTCCAATCATTTTTATGTTCTTTGCAATAACAACTTTTTTTATCTCCTTTTTTAACTTATGCACTTCTTTCATTTAAATGATTCTTTTTATTCATCTCATTCATTTGAAACTTAGGCCCCGTTTGTTTCTGATTAAAATCAAATTTTAATCTAAGTCAAAGTCAAACAATCAAATATTAATCACATCTTTCATGGGTCCCACAGCTATTCAACCACACATTTCAAAAACTTCTATCACAATTTATTAAAAATCTAATTTTAATCCCCACCAAACACTTTCTTAATTAATTGACAGAAAGGATCAAGTTATTCAAGATAATATTCCCTAATTGTATCTTTTCATACTGAAGTAAATAATTCTGGACCCAAAATTTGCAATTCAATCTTGAAATTGAAGCCCTTTTCATAGATGTTTCATATCATATTCTAGAGATTCTTGACTAAATTTTTTTTTTTTTTAATATTTCTAGTGTTCAGATGTCAAAAAATAAAATATTGAGGCCCCGTTCGGGAGGGCTTAAAATCCAATTAAAATTGAAAATATGGCCGTTATTGGGTCCCACCCGTCTAATAAAAGTCAACAATAACGGCTATATTTTCAATTTTAATCTGATTTTAATCCCTCCCAAACAAGCTCTGAATAAAGTCATCTAGCACCAATGGTGCTGGATCACCAATCTAGATGGCCATATTTAATAAGTTCAATTAAATGACTCATGTGACATTGTATTCAAGTGAAATTGTAATTTAATGTCATCCAGTTGACACCAGTAATCTTGAATAGCATTACTCTAAAATAAGTAATTTAAATTCTAAATCTTAATGAAGTTTTTGGTTAGAAAAAGAAACAGGTTATAATCTGCCAAGTAGGTTTTCTTTCTTGACATGGATTTTCTAAGACTGTTTAGGGACAAGCACCAGTAATAATTGAACCAATGCATGGGTGCTTCATCGATGCAGAGAACACAAATGTCTCAAACGGGAGAATTTACATACAAGGTAAAGAATGCAAGAAGGGGGTGGATGTGTATATATAATGCCAAATAATAAAGCAGAGAGCTAAGGTATGCGGGTAACTGAAAAATAGGTGCACGTGAAAAGAAGAATGGATCATGTCATACCATAACAAAATTGAAAAAAATTACACGTGTCATATGACAGACCAGAAGGGAGCAATTTTCAGCATCTGATCTAAACAAGTTAACTGATAAAGGATTGAACATCAAACCACGAGGCTAAACACATTCCTCGTCATGCAAGAAAGTCAAAAGGATACATTTTCGCAATATTCACCAAGATGGTATAAATTTCCAGATATCAGGTAATAAGACATAAGAGCTGTACAGATTTCCAGCTTCCTATAGTGGATGCAGGAATAAGCATATGAACATTACTGACCTGGACACGACTCCACAGCAAAGGAACAGAAGCCTTTGCCTGATTACGTATATAGACATTAGTCAAAAATGGTTGAGGAAATTCCATGAGAAGGGTTTCTGTATATGTTGATTTGTTGTGATTGTTGACTGTAAGGCTGCGAGTAACAGCATCATAAAATGTACCCGCAGCACCTGCATTCTCCGGGCAGCCAAGACTACTGCCTCCTGAAAAAGACATGAGTGAAGCTTGCATTGGCTCAAAATTTTGGTGTAATTGAAAGACCATATGTTTTCAAGCATTTAACTTTATACAGCTAGACATAAATACAACCTGATATGCATCATTTGAATTAGGCATGTAATTAAGATAGAAGCAGAAATTTTTTGGGCCAATTTCAGATAGAAAACAATAAAAGTTGACCAATACGGCTGTGATCAATAAGCAGGGCATGAAAGGAAGGCTGGCTCGTGACATGCCTCTAAACATATTAGCTAATTTACTATAATTTGAACTAGCTTGAGTTTAATCTCATTTTACTCGTTACTTGGCTTCGCCTTTCTGCAAAACCAAACAATTAAAACAGAGAAATCAATTTATTTCCAATTTCCCCTCTTCTAACTCTTAATTTTTGCTCTGAATCACCAAGCAAAACGAGGATCAAACTTTCTCACATGTTAACAGAATTGATAAAAGACTACTGAATCATAAATAGATGAGGTGACCGTTTGAGCTCAAGGAGATTAAAGAATGGTCTACCCTTGAATGGAACAACTGGGTCATCAAATACCCTCAAATAAGCTAAAGCCGTGTCTCGTACGAAATACCGAATGCACAAGTGCCAAGAACATGGCACCCATTTAGTCCTTGTTTGGTAAGGATTAAAATCAGATTTTTAGTAGATTTTGATAAAAGAAGATAAAATGTGTGGTTGAAAAGTCATGGATCCCATAAAATATGTGGTTAAAATTCATTGTTGACTTGGACTTAAATTAAAATCTAGACGGGCTTAATTTTCAAAAACTAGTACACATATCGTTTATAAACTTCCACCCCACACCAAAAAAAAAGGGAGAGAGAGAGAGAGAGAGGAAAGGAAAGGGAAAGGATCAAAATTGCCCATAAGTGGAATGGTGGACATCATCCACAATAATTTTATGTGTATCTGCAAGCAGGCAATCTGGATGGGCTAACTTATTATTACAGCAAAATCCCTTGACGGCAGACTTTCCCATCTTTGCCATTTCCAAGTTTCTAAGGGGAAAGGGTAGTCCAACGTTTACTGGGCAAAATGGTTAACACTTGTTGACAAGGAAATAAGAGGTAAAGACGAAAACTGTAGCTATAAGACAATATTAGAAGACATGTCAGAGGTCCTACCATTTACAGATATCTCAGGTTCATCGTGCCTACTAAAAATATCGACAGAAACTCTTCCACCGCCACCTCCAGCAAAGCCATTACCCCCACAAGCACTTATGCTACCAGTTCCAATCCTGCAGTTCACAAAAAACAAGGGGGATTAAAAACGCATCAACTTCATATCTACGGCATCTCTCAGTAAATCCGAGTATCTAATAACACGACTAATCATTTTTTTCTATATCAACCAACAGTAATGAAGTAGACAAGAATAAATTAATATAAAAACTGAAAATGGGAACTAGATAGATGGTTGGTCTAAGGAAGAGAATAATATGAGCTACATTTTGATCACCTTTCCTTATCCTTAGAACAGTAGGGTTTGAAGCCAGCGAAGTCAATCAATCCAGCATTGTTGAATAAAGAAGAATGTTTTAATTCATGCTTGCTGGTGTCCCCGAAAAAAATTTCAATGATCTTTATTTGGAAAAGAAGTATAATTCATGTGATAGACCTCAATTTTCCATTGAATACAGTAGAAAAACCATGTCATATTTAAGAACCTAAAAGTTCAAAGCTTAGATGATCTTGTTGTACTTGAAAACAGTGCATGAAAGAAGAATGAAAATTCATGGACATCCACATAATCAAAAGATTGGGAGAAACCAAAAGAGTAGGGAGTATGATAGATATCATATCTTCAAACATTGGAAGATTATAAAGTTTCTAGTACAATAATGGGTACCAATTTTTGTTATCAACATTGTGGAGAAATGAGAAAAACCAAAACCCTATAAGCTTGAATAAAAATGAAAAATGACAATAAAAACCGTAGTATCATGGACTATGTACTTCCACTTGACTGACTATGACAGAAAGCATCTAATTAACCCCACGACATGAAGACGAAGTGAAGCTAACTGTATGCATTGTCAATGCAATAATCACATTCATAAAGGTAATGACGACAGTTTTACTTATATATTGGCCTCATAGATTCCTGTTACAGTCACTTTGAATCAAATCACTTTAGAGTCACAAATTTGCACAATGATAGCCGATCATGAGACCTTATCCAGTTGACATTCAGACCAATACCGGAGAACAGTATTCTGCAGCCCACATTAGCAATTCCAATGCACAAGATAATCCTAAAGTGAGCCTCAGCAATAATAAGTCATCAGTCCAAACTAAAACTAGAATCTACCAGCAATATTATATGGGCTTTACTAAACTCATATTTAACAATATATTTAATGAAAATGACAATAAGAGGAAAGAAATTTTTACATCCTATAAGCCTTGATGTAGATGCTGCCACCAGAACCACCTCCACCTTTGGTACCCCCATCTCCTCCTTCCACCAAAACACTCCCATTCAACTCCAAAAGCCTCAAAATCATCAACAATACCCTCCCGCCTCCACCACCCCCATAGTCAATTTCCCGACTCGTGGTCCCACCCCTGCTTCCATAACTCCAAGGTTTTAGTAAACTCGACCACGAGTATGCATCCCCACCCCACACGTCCTCCGGGAGTTTACTTGTGTCTGTTAAACAAGCTGCCCCTCTGCCTCCGTGTCCCCCACCTGCCCCATCAACCCCCTGGGGGGTCCCACTAGTCTGAGGCGGCGGCGACCCAGCTAATCCAGTAGTATTCAAAGCTGAATTATTCCCAAAATTAGCATTATCCGCAAACAACTCAAAAGTACCACTTGCTATTGTCGAATTCGCTCCCAAAGTGAAGTTCCCAGTAACATTTATCACAATTTCACAACCAGAAAACGAGGAACAGCTTATGTTAACATTTGGAAGAATTACAAGATTGCCCTTCCCTGCTATGTAGACGTCCTTGGAGAGGTTCAAATTAGAAGCCATTTCGCAGGTAGTATCCAAAGAGCCGATGCCGCCAAGATCGTCATCGCAGGAAAGCGAAGGCGGGTGCGGCGGAGGAGGAGGCGGCGCCGGCGGGGTGTAGTCCTGATGGAATAGCAGTAAATCCGAGTCGAAATCGGAGTCAAGCGAAGCAGCTGATACCCAAACTGAATTTGAACAGGGATTTCCCAGTAGAAACAATAAGATTAACAATAATAAAACTGGATGCAAATTACTGAAACAACGTGAAGAAAAAGCCATTGACTAGTGAGAATAGTCATCACATCGAACAGTAAAGAAGGGAGGAACTAGAAACAGATTTCATCTGTAGAGTAATTGAATTAAAACCCTCGAAAATTCACCGGGAAAATTTGAGAAGCTAACAGATTTTGTGAGAGAGAGAGAGAGAGAGAGAGATGTAGGTAGCAGTGTGTATGTATAGGTTGGGGGAAGGAAAGGACTAGAAAGGAGGAGCGCGAGGCTCGTGCGTGCGTTGGGGATGGGGCAGGTGAGTGAGTGAGTGAGTGAGGGGAAGGTGGCAGCACGATTTAGCAGTTATTTTATCTTTCCTTTTTTTTATGCAACTACTTTTTCAAAAGGGCAATCGTTGTACAGTATAGAAAATTGCAGAAATGGTCCTCAATTTATTGTCTGTATAATATATTGGACCTTAATTCATGATTTTAGTTCTATTATCAGTTCTAACAAAGAAAAATGTTTAATTTTGTGTTAAATTATTGTGTGTTCTTTCTAAAAATGCACTAAACTTCAAAATTCTATGGACTAATCTAATTTGAGACCAATAATCTAGTGGCATAACTTTGGACTTATGGAGGTAATGTGGTGGTTTAGTTGAAATTTTGATATTTCCATGGCCCAGGGTAAGGTTGAAAGTTAATTTAAAAATTTTGAGGACCAAATGAAATTGGAGCAATAAGTTGGGGGAGCAAAGTGAAATATTTCCATTTTAGCATTTGCTGTTATTTTTCTTGTGGTCGAGGCCTCATTTTTCTCCTCTCGTGTCGATTTCAACATTCCAGCTCTTACTAGGGAGCAGCTGAGCACGAGTTTTTAAATTATTTAAGGAAATCATAATTTTCTTAAGAAAATCTACTCTTTATGTAATCCAATTGAAAAATAAGAGAATTTTTATTTTTAATTATTTAATTTTCAACATTTAGAGAATGTTTGGCAAAACTTAAATCATTTAAGCTCATGTTTGATATAGATAAAAATCAAATTATTAGTAAATTTTGATAAAAATTAACGGGATACGATTGAAAAATCGCGAGTCCTATGAAATGTGCTATTAAAATTAATTGTTAATTTTTTTTACTTGAATTTAACTGGACTGAATGTTTGTTTTATCCACGCATTTTTGCAAAACTCGCAACTTATTGTATATTTTTTGTAAAGTACTTAAAATTACTATCAAAGAAGTAATTATTGCTACATTTTCACAACTTAAAATTAATGAAAGAGTGTAAAAAATAGTTGTGTGCCCATAAAAGGACATAGAAGTAGGCGAACAATACTACTGTTATAGAAAAAAAATATGTAAAAATAACAAAACACAGACATGGGGGTGGGGCCCATTTTTATAATAATATTTTATTCACATGGGGCCCACTTCCATGTGAGTATTCTGACATTTTTTACAGATGAAATAGTTTTGTACAAGTGATTTAATTGGAGAAAGAAGAAGAGCGTCAGAGATTTGGCTCATCATTGTGCGGGTAGTTTGTCTTGGCTACAAAAGCTAAGAGGCTAGTTTGTTGAAATGTGTTGGATGGGAAAAGATAAACAGACAGGGTTTGGGGACAGGATTTGGTGACAAACGCCACATGGCGCCCCCCTATTGGAGGGGGGCCTCTTCGAGAGGCCCCCCTCCAATAGGGGGGCGCCATGTGGCGTTTGTCACCAAACCCTGTCGCCCTAGCAAAGCTCTGTGTTGGATAGTGCCGTTTGAAATTGATTCAGCACGGAAATTGTTAACTAAGCAAATCAAGCGATAAATAAACTTTATTCTCGATTTAAACTTTTTCAGATTTCAATGGATGACATCAAGTGCCTCATTTTTCCAAAAAAAATATTTTTCTCACAAATCATTTTCAATATATATTCTCCAAATAAAATAATTTTACATGTAAATTCAATTTTTTTCCTATTATTTAACCACACATTTTTTTTAAAAACATTATTCTAAAATATATTATAACCCAAAAAATGTGCTCAATCTCTTTTCAAAAGTAAAAATTTATATGCATTTAAACACTCAGGTTTGCAAATTAAGAACTCTCTGGCAAGGGATTAACTTCTCTTTACTCAATTTTTTTAGGTTTTAAAAATATTCATCCACGATACAATTTAATAGAGACTTCGTCAAACTGATGAAGCAGAGAAGAAAATAGACATCATCTAGAGCATCATCTAGAGCTCCGTCTAGATTGTAAGGAGTGATTCAACAAAATTGATATTTACTTTCTAAATTTACAATTTTTCCTTTATTTTAAAAACAAATGCCACCTATATTAGCCCTTGTTTGAGCCCCATTTTGGGTGGGGTGGGGTGGGGTGGGGTGGGGTGGGGGGATATATTATTGGATAGTGATTTTTGAAGAATTTGTGGTTAAAAATAAAAAATAAATTTGATTTACGTGTAAATTTATTTTATTGAAAAATATGTAATTGAAAATGAATTTAAAAAAAAAAAAAATTTGATAAAATGAGGTTCAAACAAGGACTTAGTTCATAGAATGTATTGGAGACTAATTGTATACTTGAACAGTATATGCAGTCCATATACTGCATTTGAGATGCTCTAACGAAAGGAGCATAACACTTAGACTTGGTGAATTAAAGTTGAGATCATGAGTTTCGCTAACTGCACGTTACGGATAATGCATTTTTAAACAATTAATGGAATGTTATAGAGAGACACATGAGTCAAGAATCATCTGAACTTAGGTTTAAAACACTCGAACTTGAATCCTATAGTTTCATCACATCTTTTACATAGCTCGACATCAAAACAAAAAGTCACATTTGAATTTAATTTGATTAGGTCTCCAATAGAAAATAGAGTCAACAAAACCTCGCGCATTTAATCAACGTCTACCTTCCCATAACGCGTGCGCGCGTACCCCAATGCATGCATGCATGCATGCATGCATGCTATCTGAGTTCAAATAGGTGTTAACAAATTATGTACTTGTGAACACAAAAAAATTGCTTATTTCTTAAATGAAAGATACTTATGGCGTGACTTGTCTTTATCTTTAATATATTGATATGTAAATTATCTTTATCCACATTATTTTAATAGTATTACAACAATACCCTTATGAAATTTTGATATGATTTAATTTTGGTAGTTATTTCGAGTCGATCCTGCCAATTGTCACACACCTTTCGAGAAATTAAGATCGGATTTCAAGTTTAGTTTTGATATTTCATGATGTTCTCAAGAAATGCTATTGTTCATTTTACATTTGTATGATATGATTTTGATTTATGAAACTTTACTCGAATTGATTTTCGGTTGGAGCTATTGAATTTTAGCCGACCGAATAAGGTTAACTTCTTGTCCATTATAACTTGTTTGTTAAAATTATAATAACAAAATGACATTATTTCTACCATAGATGTAAAATAGTGAATGTCTAATATTTGAAAGTTGAATCGGGTTGAAATGTGAATGATATGAAAAAAAATTCCCCGTGTTTTAGTACCTAGAAAAAGATTTTTTTTCGAAATAGCCACCATAAAAGGACAAGACGATTATGAGCTGGAAAAAAAAGAGTATCAATAAAGTAATTAATACTTAATTGATTGAAAATATGACTTGTGGGTCCCCTGCACTAAAATGAGTAAAACATAAAAGTTGGTAAGCATTTACGTAAGGAATATTCGGAATCATTTGAAAAAATAGGCAAAACTAAGTTATAGAGACATCGTGTCCTTTTTATACTTAGGGTCCGTTTGATTACAAATGTGAAATTTGAGTGGAAAGAAAATGAATTATAGGAAATTCAATTGCCTAAAATTTGTTTTACTTGGAATTGTAATTAATTGTATTTGATTGGTGTAATTTTTCACCTAGAAAATATCGAAAATTTGGTATCCGTTTGACTTCGTTTTTCATGGAAATTGTCCATTAAAATAATAATTTTTTTTTTACCATTGGGTCTACAATTTGTTCTCATTGCAAAAAAATTAAAAAAAAGTTATTATATCAAATATTATTCGCTTGGCTTTGTTTTGCATGAAAATTGTCAATAAAAGTAATAATTTTTTTTTACCACTGTATTTAGAATTTTTTCCAATTGTCAAAAGAAAAAAAAAGGTTATGCTAAATGTATACTCAATCCATTACCTAATGGATTACACCTCTCTCACATTGAGGGGGCCCACGAATATTTAATTGTGTGTGGACCCCCTCTCCATGTGAGAGGGGGTCTAATCCATTATGGATTGTGTACATTTAGATTAATCCAAAAAAAAAAAAAAAAACTACCTAAAAGGTGGGAAAACCAATTCACCAAATGGCTGTGCTATGTGTACACAATGATTTACACCCCCCCCCCCCACATGGAGGGGCCCGCACACAATAAAATATGTGTAGCCCCCACCATTGGGTGTACACATAGCTTAATTCTTCATCAAAAACCAAGAAAATCAGTCACGTGATGGCAAAGTAAGAAAATGATTTCCATAGAAAAAAGAGTCATCAAACAAGCGAAAAGTGAGAAATGGAATTTGGATTCCATTTTCCATGGAAAAAATTGGTCAATCAAACATACCCTTAAAAAAACAAAGAAAATAAAATAAATTAAGGCGCACGCGGACGTCAAGCACGTTTGGTTAAGTTTAAAAAATAAAATTGCTTTTAAATATTTTTTTATCTTCAAACATATTTGGATAATTTAATTTGAAGTAAAAGCCTTTTTCGAAAGCAGCTCTTATTCTACAACCTAGATGAATAAATTACTTATTTTAAATTTTACTAATAACAAATTATTTGATTCTGCTGATAGATTTGAAAATAAGTTAAAAAGAGTTTTTTAAAGGAAGAATTGCAGTTGAGATCCCAAACGTTTCAAATTATTATATATTATACCCAAACTTTTTATTTTTTGCAGTTGGAGTCTCAAGCCTTTCATCTCTATCGCGATGGAGGACATGTGGATGAAATTCAACCATTTGATCATCAGTTGACCAAAAGTCAACGATCTGATCAAAAGGTTTTTTTTCCTTTGATTTTTATTTTTATTTAGTTACTTTAATTATTTATATGGGATAATTTGGTGAGATTGTTAAATTTTGGTTAACTAACGGTCAAATGAATAAATTTCATTCACATATTTTTAGGGGTGCCAATTTGGCTCGCCCACTCGAATGGCATGTGGCTCGACCTCGAAAAGCCCAAGCCGACCGTGTGGCAAGTCACGGGTCATTTTCGGCCCGTGACAAATCGAACCTTAAATAAAAATAGTAATAATTATTAAAAAGCTACACGTGTAACAACTATTGTTGCCTATGGGTAAAAAAAAAAAAAAAAAACTGTGAGCCAGCTTGACTTGATAAGGTTCGAGTCAAAGTTCGGGTTGAGCCTAAATTTTTTGGTCAAACAAAAATTCGGCTAGATTAGAGTAAAAAAAAACCCGAACCATTTTACTTGAACTTGCTCGACTTATTGACATCCCTATGTTCTCGAGCTGCACTTGAGATGAAAGATTTGGGACTTCAATTGTAAACATGAAAGGTGGTTTGATATAGTTTGCAATAATTTAAAAGATTTGGGACCCTAGTTGCAATAATTCCTTATTTAAAAATAAGTTTGGAAGTAAAAAACTATGATATCTTTAGGGGTGGGCGCGGGTCGGTTCGGTTCAGTTCGGTTCGGTTTTTTTCGGTTCCAGAAATTTTCGGATATTTAGTAAATGGAACCGTCGGTTCCAAATATAATTTTGGAACCGTTCGGTTCGGTTCGGTTCTGTTCGGTTCCGTTCGGTTCCGTACTATAATTAAATTTTTTAACATTTAAAATAATACTACATAAATACACCTGAAAGTGGATACCAATATTAATAACAAAAAGTAGATACAAATACCAAGTTCAATCTTAACTTTTACAAATTAACGTAATCTAATTTAATAACATATAAATAATAAGTTGTCAAATACAAATACCAAAAAGTAAATATTACTAATAAAACTTCGATATTCATATCAATAATTCATTTGTTTCAAACCTTCAAGTCTACATAAAAGTGAAATATAAATTAGAAGTCACAAAGATAAAATATTTTAAAGTATTGATAATACTTACCAACTATTTAATGTAATCATCAGTTGGTTGATTTTCCATAATAACTACTAAGAAACTATACAAGAAAAAATTGAAAAAAACACAACTAACAAACATAAATAAACTCTAAATTGTTCAACTAATAAGATTTAATAAGAAAAAAATTATTAATTTGTTTAAAAAAATAAAAGAAATTGATTTATCCAATATAAAAAAAAAGTTCGGTTCTTATTCGGTTCTTCGGTTCTTGGTCGAGAACCGAGAACCGAACCAAACCATTCGGTTCTCGATTCGGATACCCGTTCGGGTATTTCATTTTAAAAAACCCGCTCGGTTCGATTCGGTTCGGTTCGGTTCGGTTCCGGTTCGGTTCGGTTTGGTTCGGACATTTTGCCCAGCCCTAGTATCTTAACACATTTAAAATTTTAAAAAAATTTAAAAGTAAGTTTTACTTTATTTTTTATTCATATTTGAGACGTAGTTGATGATTCAGAAGAATTTTTCTTTCATTTGTACTTTGTTGACTTTATACAATAAATTAGGTAAAAAAAAAAAAATTAAACATAAAGCTAAAAGTCCGAAAACGTGAAAATAATTGTATAATGAAACTTTTATATGTATAATGAAACTTTTATATGACTTTTTATCTTTTAAATATAAAATGATATATACAAGTTCTTTTTGACCTTCATGTAAATGATGTAATAATAGTTGTATAAAAATCTACGCAAAATATTCTAACGACGACTTTGAATGATTAATCAAGCATCTTCGTGCCTAAAGAGAAAAATAATCGACAACTTGTAAAACGAGTTACCACGAAAATTAACTTTATTAATAGTTAATCGAATTTATATTGATTAACTATACAGGTGACGAATAAACCCATTGTAAATGACATCATTTGGCTTCTTCAACAACAAAAACTAGCTATCAATTGAAATCGATACATATAATTTTTTAGATTATCAAAAAAAAATAGAGAAGTTGCTTTCAATAAATAGTTTACTATTAGAAGTAGATGCATTATCATAGACGCACAGTTGAAGAAACGGTGAACCCTCATTTTGATTTTTTCACGTATGGGAAAACCCTCTATACTCGACTTAGCTCTGTCTTTTCCCACTCTGAATTGTAAATGGGACGGGGACGAGAATTATAATCTCCATCGCGAATCGCTCTAACTCGATCAGAATATTTTTATTTTGTGTTGTTTATATTTTTTTCATTTAAATAGCATTTAACAAATAAATAAACATGACGATAAATGAAGACTTTTGAATTTCCGCTCGTAATTCCCCCAAAGATGTTTGAACATGCTCGATGACAGTATAAAAATGGACAAACGGGCTTGATTTTGGGTGGGTTTTTTTCTAACTGTCTAATCTTGTGTCGACATATGTCCCCCTATTTTTTAACTTGTCATTGAGCATGTCTATGTAACATAATTGAATCTACAAACTAAATTGACCTTTCGATTTGGGTCGATTTTTATATCATTTCTGAACGATTTTCGGGCTGAAAGTTCGCCTAATTCGAACTTTCGATTCGTTGATAGGGTAGACTGCCCAGTTCTAGCCCAGAGCACGTGCTGTATGCATTTTTTCTATCGAGAAATTAATTAAACCTAATTCCATGGGAAAAATAATAATAAATGAAGCAATTCCCAAGATAATCTTTTGGAATAAATACATACAAAATTTTAGAGTAATGCTATTCATTTCGATTTGGGTTGTAACCTCAGTCTATGTGACTTTAAATGATAGGATAAATGAAAAGTTATTTACTCAAAATTTTATCTTGTGAACATTTAAAAATGTGAAGAACAACAAGCAATGACAGCTATATTTCGTCCTCAAATTGAGGGAACAAAGCTACCAAAAAAAGAGTAAAGCACCTGTTTCAATACAATTGTCTGGTTGGTGGAGCCTGACAATAAAGTGAAAATGGAATAAATACGTCCAACATTTCTAATTTTTAATTTTAATTTTATTTTGGTGGAAGCCAGCTTTGGAACCTTTTTTCATCTTTATTATTTTATGTTTATTTATAAAAATATTGAATCGTTACACCTAAATGTTTAAATAAAATAATCTATGCATGCGAACAATACAGTTGAAAATAAGTGCTTCATGACAACAATGTCTTTTATCATGAAAATTAGATTTATGACAAATAACATTGTGGTAAACAAAGGTTTTTTTTTTTTTTTTTTGGAATGTAAAACAAAATTTGTTTGTTCGATGACTAGAAACTTATAAGCTGTGGAAGAATTTAAATTATTTAGAAACTTATACGTTGATTTTTTCAACCCAAAGTCTGTCAATTCAAATGATATTTTTCAATAGTTGGGTAACGTAAAACTTCAATTCAATACATTTGTGATATGATATTGTATTGACTAGTAAATTTAAAAGTACAATAGAGTGAAAACAAGTTCGAGGGTGCAAGTAAACCATTAATTTCCTTCTTTAATATTTTCATTCGTTCGAGCGATCACGAAATAAATATTTTTTGTACTATAAGTAAACTAATAAATTTGATTAACTGAGGTAGATATGTTTCTAGCCGTGAATCCACATTGGGTGGTTGGAATCTCCAACTACCACTCGCAAGTCACAGCTAAGGAGCTTAAAAGGGACAAACGTACTTGCTTACATAACGTCAGACATTGACACAAGTACAGAGAAAATCATCACGTACATTACGAAGCCCATTTGGTTTAGTTAAATAAATTGATAAAAAAATAAATTAAAGTGAAATTTACAAAAGGCAATGTCCTAAGAAAGCGTAACTCTTTTATTTTTATCTAGAAAAAAGCTAGAAGAATGGCGCGGAAGAAATTTTGGCTACTACTAATAAGTAACAAGGGCAGATAAGAAAGAGAGATGAGATGACTAGCTTAATAACATTATTCAATCTAAAAGTTCGATATGTGCTCTATTAACCTCTAAGTGAAGGGGGACATCCACCAAAGATGGCAGTAGGAAAGATGGGAGCACAAATGAGGTAGCTTATATATATATATATATATATATATATATATATATATATATATATATATATATATATATTTTTTATTTATTTATTTATTTTTTTTTTTTATCATCATCATCACTACTTGATTTATAGTCGAATTTGGAGAAAAAAGCTTTTTGCATTCTTCTTTTCGGTACGTTGTTATGAGCAAATCTAGTGCTTGATCGTAGATTTTAGGTATTGTGATTTGATCGCAAGATAAAATAAATAAACAAAAACACAGAGATTTTATGTGGAAACCTAAGATGGTAACAAAATCACGGGTAGAGAAGAAGAATTTAACTATAATCAATAGTGAATGTATTTACAAATCAAGATTTCAATACTCTCAATTAAGCTCTAAAACTCTCAAGATATTGTAAGAATGTTGTTGTAGCCTTCGTAGAGCTTAAATCACATGGAATATATATATATATATATATATATATATATATATATATATATATATATATATATATATATATATCAAATGGATAAAAAGCATTTTTATCCATTTTAAAGTCATTTTTCCAAACAAACTCTCGATCCTTGAAGAAATTTGATCCCCTCACAAACCGGACTCCCAAACCAAGACTATTTGGGCTTCTTTTATCAATCCAATACCCAATTTTCATGGAATTTGGGTCATACTACAACAAATCTCCATGTTAACACATATTCCATAGCAAAAAATTAGTCTTCACTTTTCAACAAGTAATTTTTTAAAGTAAACACCACTCCACCTTTTCTAACCAAGTTCCAATGGGTTAAATCAATGATAAACATCAATTAAGTTCAAACAATACTCAAACTTAGCAATGTGAAGTGATTTTGTCATCATATCAGCAAGATTCTCCTTGATATCAACATTGCTCACTACAGTATCACCCCGAACAATCATATCACGCACAAAGTAGTACCTTACATCAATGTGCTCAGCCCTCTCGTAAAACATATGATCCTTGGTCAGAAAGATAGCACTCTTCACAAACCACTGTAAAAATCTGGAAGTCTTTCACCAATCAATCCCTTCAACCACATAGCCTCCTTACATGCATTTGTGTAATAACCATGTATTATGCATCTGTTGTAGATACTGCTACTATATTCTATTAAGAAGCTTTTCAGCTGATAGTACAGTCTCCAAGGAGAAAAACATACCCTACAAGTGATATTTTCTTACCAAGATTCCCTACATAATCTAAATCTACATATTCAATAACTCCATCTCTATTTCTACCAAAATGCAAGCATTAGTAGAACTCATCAAGTATCTGAATATTCACTGCATTGTTTTGCAATGTTCCTTGCCAAGATTTGTCTTGTAATGCTAACTGCACAGACTTTTGTGCCAATTCTGGACAAGTACAAACCATCGCATACATAAGCAATCCTACTGCACTTGAATAAGGAACCTGAAATATATAATCAATGTGACTGATGACACAAATCAGATGATAATATAAAGTGAGCAGCCAAGAGAGTATTGACGGCCTTTGCATTCATTAGATTGAACCTGTGAAGCACCTTCTCAATGTACCTTTTATGATTCAAATACAATCTGACACTATTCTATCCCTCAAGATCTTCATACAAAGAATTTTCCAAGTTGTTCCCAAATCCTTCATTCAAACTCACAAGTTGAGATTTCACATTTCTGACCTCTACTTTATCCTTGGCTACTATGAGCATGTTATCAACATAAAACGGTAGATATGTAACCGATCCATCATCTCACTTTTCGAAGTACACACAATTATCATAACTGCTTCTAATAAAATTAAGAGTGTCATGAATGAATCGAACCTTTTATACTACTGTATCGACGACTGCTTCGGTCTATACAAGAACTTATTCAACAAAAACACAATTTTTTTTAGAAACTATGAAACCCTTTAGTTGTCACATGTAAATGCTCTCCTCAAGTTCTCTATGTAGGAATGCTATTTTAACATCCATCTGCTCAAATTCCAAGTCATCTTTAGCCACAACCCCAAGTAAAACTCTAATTGAGCTATGTTTTACAACTGGTGAGAAAACATCTATGAAGTCAACAACTGAATTTGATTGTAGCCCTTTGCTACCAATCTAGCCTTATACCTTGCATCTTCTACTCCCGACCTACTTTTTTTTCTTTTAAACACCAACTTGTAGCAGACAACTTTTTTTTCGTTGGGTAATTTTACAAGTCGCAAGTGCTATTTTTATTTAATAACTCCATCTCCTCCAGCATTGCAATCAAACATCTGCTAGAATCACTACAACAATTACCTCTGAATATGTAGCAGCTCCTCGGTGTAATCAATATTGTCATCCACACTCAATACATAAACCACAAAATTTGCTTCTCCTTACTTTTGTGGAGATTTAATCCATCTACAAGGTCCGACCTTAGCAATAAAATAATGTGGTGTCGTTGGTGGTGTAGGCAAAGTATTATTGTATGTTAGCTCTGAACTAGACTAGTCCGAAACCTTTGATCTCTCTCCTAAAGTAATGTCCAACTCTACTTAGGTAGTTTGATTATGTTTCTCAGTTTTATGAGAATCTCCATAAGGCAAATTTTGAACCATAGCAAGTTTATCAAACACTACATCTCTACTAACCACCACATTTCCTGCTTCAAGACACAACAATTTATATCCATTCACACCTAATTTATACCTAAAAAAAACACTTTCTAGACATAGGTTCCAACTTTTTCATTATCTAAATGAGTATAAGTAGGACACTCAAATATTTTCAAATCAGAATAACAAAAAGATTTACTAGACCAGACATCTTCTGGTGTCTTTTTCTCAATAGCAATTGAGGGTGAGCGGTTAATCAAAAAATAAGATGTAGTAGCAACTCCAATCCAAAATTTTTTACGTAACTCATAATTTAAAAGCATATAACGAACATTTTCCATTAAAATTCTATTTATTCGTTCTGCCACACTATTCAGCTGCGTAGTTCCAGACACTATCGAGTGTTTCAAGATGCCGTAGCCGTGCAGAAGAAATTATTAGTGAGATATCAAAATAGATATGTAAATAAAGAATAGCAGGGCTATCAGATCTAAAATTATTTGAACTTTTTCTCACGTATAAAGTGCTCAAAGTAGAAAACGACTCTGAATTCAGATTTTGCCATCATATATGAAATGTTAGTCTTGCATATGAATTCAGATTTCTTTGTCATCGGTTCGATAATGTTAACTTCGATAATTATTATTGACACTTATGTCTTTTGACTACAAATTTTTTTGCGTAGTACAGGTAAGCAATGACATTTAGCTCCCATTTGATTTGGTTAAAAATAAAAATTTTAATAGATTTTAAGAAAAAGTATTAAAATATATGATTAAAAAGTTGATAAAAATTATAAATTTTATAAAATGTGTGTTTGAAAATAAGTTTAATAATAAATTTTTAAAAAATTGAAACCAAAACAGGAGCTAAAAGGGCAAAAAAAAAAAAAAAAAAAAAAATGTCATATGAACATTAACTAGCTAATTAAAGTAATTGTAGATGTCTTTTCCTAAAACAAAATGTGGACAACTGGCCAACCACATAGCAATTAATCTGCTTTAGTTTGTTTGCTGGTGAAACCATAGCCAAAGAAACTATTGTCTGCTGTTTGTAAATAAAATTTACAATAGTAGACGGTATTAGAACGCAGAACGTTAGAATTTTATTTATTATATTATTTAATTGTGGTCAGTATTAAATATGCTGTAGTAATAACAAATATATAGTTGAAGTTTTCGGAAATTTTAAGTGCCCTTGTTTGGTTATCATTATTTACAAGATATATTTTTCTCTCTTATTTTCAACCACAAATTTTTCAATAAAATAATATTACAGGAATGTTCAAAATTTTTTCTTATTTTTTAACCAAATATTCAAGATACATTTTTAAGAAAAAAAGGGGTTAAACAAGCTCATGTATTTGCTTGGATAACTAATTATCTTGAGAAGGGTAAGTATCTAACTGAACTTGTCACGTCCTCAGCCGCCGGAGAGAGAGGAGCAGCAAGGTGATGCTCACGACCGCCTATGCCTGCGATATAGAATCAATTGGCCCCCCCTCTATAGATAGAGTAGGGCGACTTGATTGTCAATGCCAATCCTTCTCTTACGAAAAACATGTGGCGGCTGCATTCAATCTCTGTTCTTTTTCTTTCATTCAATCTCTGTTCTTTTTCTTTCCATGACTAGATTTGGCTCTAAAAATGCCACGTTGAACCTAGAGAAAGGCTGGTTATCCGCGAAATACATTGAGGTGTGTCAGTTGACTAGACATATAGGAGTAAAATACTCCTTTAGCGTGAGCCATGAGAGGAAGCACTTATCTTTCATTACGTGAAGGCACTCTAGAATGGTTCCTAATCTCAAGCTTAGCTTTCCATAAAAGCTCCAATTTTCTAAATAGGAGGAATAAATACTTGTCAAAGATTGCTAGATAAAGAATTGAGTAACTAAGACTTGTGTGTGGAAATTGAAATCTACTAGCATTTGGGAATTATTCTGAGTCATTTATTCATTTTATGAATTCTTTAGTTTACTATCACCATAATCTGCACAAGAAAAATTGATAAATTTCTTTTATAACGTTTGATTTACTCGAGTCAAAAAGTATTAGAATCCCACATTGTTTGGAAAAAATATAAATAATCCACTTAATAAGGTGATGGCAATCCTCCCCTAATAAGTCGGTTTTATTAGGGGGAGTTAGGCCTAATATTCCTAACATGGTAGGAATATTGGGCACAAATGGAGGAAAAATATTAGAATCCCACATTGTTTGGGAAAATATAAATGATTCACTTTATAAGGTGAGGGCAATCCTCTTCTAATAAGCCGATTTTATTAGGTGGAGTTAGGCCCAATATTCCTAACATGGTATCAGAGCTAGGCCCAATTATGCAATGATGGGTGCCACCCAATATCGATTTGTTCACAGTTGTTTGGCATGGTCCACGCTGTGCGTGAGGGGGCGTATTAGAATCCTACATTGTTTGGGAAAATATAAATGATCCACTTTATAAGGTGAGGGCAATCATCCCCTAATAAGCCGGTTTTATTAGGTGGAGTTAAGCCCAATATTCCTCTGATACCATGTAAAACTTATGCACAAATGGAGGGAAAACTTCACAGATATGGAGAGCAAATAAACGTGAGGAAAGAGTTTTCTTATTTACATCCCAGTGGTCCCAATTGTTTTATATACAACAAAAATATCTACAACAAAATATCTAGTTGTGTAAGTGACAGCTCATCAGTCTTAACTGTATTCAACTAACAGTGGAAAATTACATAAATAACCTCACAATATGATCCGCAAGACTCCCGTTCAAGATGGCTTGTGGATGTTCAAGACACCCATCTTGCCTAACAACATACGAAATCTGCTTCCTGCTAAGGCTTTCGTCAACAAGTTTGCCAGTTGATTTGTTGTGGATAAATGCATGGTTTTTATGTCACTTGATTGCACCTTTTCCCTCACCAAATGACAATCCAACTTTATATGTTTTGTTCTTTCGTGGAAGACAGGGTTGCTCGCTATGTATAACCGCTTGGTTATCACAGAATAAAAGGGCAGCCTTAGAATGATCAACACCCAGATCTGCTAATACCTTTTTGAGCCAAATCACTTCACAAACAGCTGGAGCCATTGCCCTATACTCCGCCTCAGCTGAAGACCTGGAGATGGTATGCTGTTTCTTCAAACGCCAAGATATTAAGGAGTCTCCAAGAAAGATGCAATACCCCGTAACAGAACATCTGGTGTCTGCACACGATGCCCAGTCAGCATCACAAAATCCTTTGAGCTCCAGATTAGACTTTGCAAGAAAGAATAATCCTTGCCCAGGTGTTCCTTTCACATATCTTAATACATGCAATGCTGCTTCTAGATGAGGTTTTCTTGGAGATTCAAGGTATTGACTCAGGACCTGTATTGAAAACGACAGATCAGGCCTTGTGATGGTCAGATATAACAGCCTTCCAATCAATATCCTATACACACCTGGATCATCAAGCAACTCCTCCTCATCTTTGTTCAGCTTTAAGTTTTGCAACATGGGACATTTAGTAGGTTTTGATCCCAGGTACCCAGCATCTTGAAGAACTTCCAAGGCATATTTACGTTGGCAGACATAAATTCACTTGGATGATCTAGCCACTTCAAGCCCCAAGAAATATTTCAGAACCCCCAGATCTTTCAATCGAAACTGGTTATCTAGATTCTTCTTGGATTGTTCAATATAGGGCAAGTCATTCCCTCCTATGATGGTATCATCAACGTATATGAGAAGGACAATGAAGGAGCAGCCAGTCCTCTTACTAAAAAGAGAGTAATCAGATTTAGACTGGACAAATTCCTGAGAGACAATAAATGATGACAGCTTAGTGTTCCACTGCCTTGAGGCTTGTTTAAGGCCATATATTAATTTGTTCAGTTTACAAACCAACGTGGTACCATTCTCCCCCTGCTGCTCATACCCCGGAGGCATCCTCATATAGACTTCTTCCTCAAGATCACCATGGAGAAAAGCGTTATTAATGTCTAATTGATGTAAGTGCCAATTCTTGCTTGCAGCAATTGCTAAAAGAACCTTGACTGAAGCTAATTTGGCAACAAGAGAGAACGTTTCTTGATAGTCGAGGCCTGCTTGTTGAGTGAACCCTTTTTTAACGAGTCTAGCTTTCTTCCGATCTTCAGTCCCATCTTGCCTCAATTTGATTTTATAAACCTATTTACAACCTACAGCTTTCTTATTGGCAGGCAAATTTGTGACAGTCCAGGTATTATTAGTAACCAATGCCTGGAACTCATCATCCATGGCTTGACACCAGCTCGGAGACTAAGATGCTTCCAGAAAACTTCGAGGCTCAGCATTGGTAGATAGTGACAACACATAGGATCTATGAGCTGGAGAAAGAGAGTCATAACCTAAGTAATGTGATAAGTCACATGAATTTTTATCCTTATTAGGTGAAATAGGTAATGTAGAAGAGTTCTGAGAGACAAGATTGCAGTGAAATTGTTGAAGGTAACTGGGGAGTCTCCTAGGTCTAGTAGACCTGCGTAGAGAAGATGGATGAAGGGTAGAAGAAGAAGGGACATAAGGAATAGGAGGTGATTCAGAAGGATTAGAAGATGATGTAGGAGGATCAGGAGATGATATAGGAGAAGGTGAAACTGGTGGTGAGTAGAAATGTGTATTTTGTGTGGATGGAGGAGCAGGTGATGATGAGTTTGGCAAGTGAGAAGATGGAAATAGAGGAAGATGAGAAGAATGCAGAGAAGCATCATCAAAATAACCAAGAGATGCTAGCAAAGAAGAGTCTTGAAATGGAAAAATGCCTTCGTGAAAAAGAACATCTCTGGAAACAAAAATAGTGTGGGAACTCAGATTATATAATTTGTATCCCTTCTGAGTAGAAGGATAGCCAATGAAAATGCAGGGGACTGCACGAGGATCAAACTTAGATCTGTTACGTTGAAGAGTCGAAGCATAACATAGGGATCCAAAGACTCGCAGATGAGAATATGAAGGTTTGGCAGAAAACAGAATTTCATAAGGTGACCTGTTGGATAGAATAGAGCTAGGAAGACGATTAATAATATGGGTAGCTGTGAGAATACAATCTCCCCAAAATTCATCTGGTAACTTTGTTTGGAACTTTAAGGCTCTAGCAACATTTAGAAGGTGTTGGTGTTTACGCTCAACAATACCGTTTTGTTGTGGTGTCTCAACACAACTAACTTGATGTAAAACCCCTTTGGAATTGAAAAATTCAGTCATAGTGAATTCTGCACCATTATCTGATCGTATAATTTTTATTTTGGTGCTGAATTGAGTTTCTACCATGTGGAAAAAAGAATGAATGATGTTTCTAGTTTGTGATTTATTCCTCATCAAGAAATTCCAAGTAGATCTACTATAATCATCTACAATGGTCAAGAAGGAGCTTGGTAAGGGCCCCAAATATCGCAATGAAGAAGATCAAATATTGAGTGGGAAATATGATTGCTATTTGGAAAAGACAATCTGTGTTGTTTTGCCATGGGGCAAACATTACAGTGAAAATTAGAAATGGATACAATTTTCGGAATGAACTTGTGTAAAACAGAAATCCTATCTTGAGAAGCATGCCCTAATCTGTAATGTCACAATTCAGATGGCTTAACAGTAGCAGCTTTATTACAACTGGAATCAGAAAAAACAGACGAAAGTGAACTGGATTGTTGAGAATCATTGTGAGATGGAACACGGCTTGAAGTAGTGCTTGACTGGAAAAGGTATAAGCCAGCCTCAAGCTTCCCCACTCCAATCATTGTCCAAGTAGAGAGGTCCTGGATGAAGCAATGATTGAACAGAAACAATAAGCAACAATGATGAGAGGAAACAAGTTTGCTGACAGATATCAGATTACATTGGAAGGAAGGAATACATAAGATGTTTGTTAGTGAAAGATTATCAGATAGCTTCACAGTTCCAATATGTGTCACAAGTGCTTCATCGCCATTAAGAAGCTTAACACTGGCATTTATCATGGCAGTAATGGAGGATAGGTGATTTATTGAACATACCATATGGTCAGTAGCACCAGTATCTATGATCCATTTTTCTTTCACTTCTGATATGGCCAAACAAAATTTATTACCTGAAAAAGGTGATATGTCTGCTAATGCTGGTACTTGTGGTGTGTGATGATTCTGATTTGTAGAAACACCAGGATTGAAGGTTAGACTTGATTGAAGTTGTGGCCTCAAAATATTAACCACCTGCTGGCATTGCTCCGGAGTAATAGTCAGGTTAGAAAGTGCATTTGATAAGTTGTGAGAAGCAGTGATTCCAGTAACTTGATTTGCATTGGAAATAGGCTGTTTCCCTCTGTTGGCTAGTCTATGTCATGGGGGATATCCATGAAGTTTGTAACACTTTCCTTATTGATGTCCCAGCATACCACAGTAATTACATCTAGGTCTGTCCTTCTTAAAACCTTGATTTCTATACATAGGCACAGACTTTTGACTACCTCCAGAGTTCATTTGAGCAGCCATCATTCTACTGACAAGTGCAGTAGCTTCTACATTATTTTAGTTTCTCCCTGCCACATCTCGCTGTCTCTCATCCTGTTCAACTAATGCAAAAACTTTGTTCAACGAAGGCAAAGGCTCCATCAATAGAACCTGACTACGTACATTAGAGTAACAGTCATCTAATCCCATCAAGAATTGTAAAACATGCTCCTCTTCAAAGTAGGAATTGTGAGTCTGTGGTCTGTACTTAGATAATTCTTCCCATAGACCTTTTAATCTGTTGAAATACGCACTAACAGTCCTATTTCCTTGTGAAATTGAAACTATCATCTTCTTCAACTGATATATTCGTGGTCCATTTCCCTGACTATACCTATCCTTCAGTTCAAGCCAGATTTCATGCGTTGAATCCTTGTGCATAATACTAGGATATAGGTCTTTAGGAATTGAATTTATAATCTAGGAAGACACAATATGATTACATCTACGCCAAGCTAGACATAGAGGTGAATTTGCAGGAGGTTTTGATATGGAACCATCAATAAAACCTTCTTTGTTCTTTACACTCAAGGGCATTTCCATAGCTCGACTCCACGTTGAGTAATTGTCTTCCGAAAGTACAACAGAAATAATTTGCATACCTGTGTTATCTCCATAATGCATATAGTAAGGGTTTGAAGGATCTGCTATCATTCGCCCAACTGCGAGAATCAGATCTTCATCCAGTGAATTATCACCAGTAAAGACTTCATTTCCAGTTTCTGAATTCATAGCCATGGACGGAACCTTAGATCTGCTCTGATACCATGTAAAACTTATGCACAAATGGAGGGAAAACTTCACAGATATGGAGAGCAAATAAGCGTGAGGAAAGAGTTTTCTTATTTACATCCCAGTGGTCCCAATTGTTTTATATACAACAAAAATATCTACAACAAAATATCTAGCTGTGCAAGTGACAGCTCATCAGTCTTAACTGTATTCAACTAACAGTGGCAAATTACATAAATAACCTCACAATATGATCAGCAAGAAAAGGCATTTTAAAAAAAGGAGATCAAGAGAAACTTATATTAAATAAAGCAACGACTAGGTCGCTATCCCCGATGCACCGAAAATAGAATCAGGTAGAAGAGATGTTAGCAGGGCCACAAATAGATTAGAAGATGAAGCACGACCAAAGGAAGAGGGTTAAATAGCTCAACCAATTGCGGGAATGAATGATTGGAATGAGGGTACAACCAAACAAAATAATCACTGAGTTGGATCGGCCAAACAAAAACAAGAAGAGCGCCAAATCATCTAGGTTCAAAAACTCAATCAATTCCACCAAAATAAAAAGGAAAACCTTTTTTGGATGCTCGAACCATCATTGTCTCTCTCTTTATATCCAAATGTCCCCAACTCAGGGCCTTTACACTGCTCAACGTGCCAACACTCAAACCACTTTCATCATCAATCGGAGACTGCAGGTACTATCTAGGCTCGACAAGACACCGAGCTATTTGTTTACATCCATTATTTTGTAAGACTTTCAATACAAATATGCTTAGAGTATGCTCAATTAAAATGGCATGACAAAAGTCAGTTCAGGACAACTATGGTTGGAAGCACTCAATTCAATATCATTGGTTGGAAACACTAAATGAATTTATCCTATGTAAATAAGGTAGTCACTTGTTTTGGCCTCCATATACGAGGGCAACACAAAACTAAGAGAAGGCATAGATTATTTCGAGGGAAGTTAATGAACATGCTACCACAATTTTAGGGACTGAATAACATAGCCTGAATTGTGGTAGGGGATTATTTGATTGTTTATGTTTTGCGCTTTACTTTGGTTTTGACCTGGTTGATATATTTCTCTAATATTTTATTTTCTAGTTGAGATGAGTTGTTTGATCTTTGTTAGATGTATGTCATTAACTTCCTTTTTTCCTTCGTTAATCTATGAATAGAAAATGTGTACTTTCATTTTGAGCTATACTTCATAAAATTCAATCAAACCGTTCAACCTAATTACATATTTATCTTTTAATTTGTGTGCAAATCTAACTCTAACTACACTTTGTCAACCGTTTGTAAGGAAATATTTTGTTTTACGTTTGTTCAATAAATTGTCGAGTTCAAGTATTGCTCGCTGACTATTATCAAGGCGCCTAATTTAGTGCTATTTATGTCAATTATTCTTCTATGTTACTACAAAAAATTGACAGTCCAGAATCAGGCCACGAACTGATGTCCAAATATTCCCTATTGTGACACGTAGACTACTGAATTTTACGGAAGTCAAACGATTTTCTATTCTAACATGTAGAATGATGGTTGTGACCGAAGAACATGTGGAGGAAATTATAAACCCATGAAGCCACGATTTATTTCTTTATATATTTATACACACCTAAAAATGGTGGAGACAGTAACTGCATTATTGTTCTTAAGAAAATGAATATGATTAGAAAGATAAATCTCAATTATCCATTAATAACTACCTATTAAGTTCACATTATTGTTTTATATAATCAATTATTGCCCATTTTTATATTAAAATAGTGAATTATGACGTGGATTATGAAAATTTTCTCAAACTTTGATATTTCTGAAAATGTAATTTTGAGGTATTGTAATTACATTTTTTCCTTGTCAATTGAGGTTGCCTCCAACTTTTTCTAGGGGCCAAACTCAAACTAACCCCTTTACATGTGGATTCTATGTTGAACCGTGCTATAGGTACAGAAAGATTTGCCAGACAATTGCCAGATTTTTGAAATCAAAGGCCAGGATTTATACAAAAAGGCGGGAAAAAAAAAATCAAAGGCTAGGAACATTTTCTGGTAAAATTCCCTGTACTCAGGGAATTTTCCTTCTATGTTTATATCAAAAAGTTAACAAAGATAGTATTATGCCGAAACTAGAATAAAAATAAATGTTTTTATTATTGGGAAAAATTGATTTTATAATCGTGATTTTTTTCGAAAAATGTGTGGTTAAAAAATAATATTTTTTTATTAAAAGAATGTGTGGCTGAAATTTTTTTTTGAAGAAATATGAATTTTTAGAAAATGGAGTTCAAACGGGGCCTAACGCCCTAACGTTCGATTTTATTTTATTTTTGTGTAGAGATGCTAGAAAATCAAGTTAATACAATAGGTACAACAGCTACAAAAAATAAAATATCAATTGAATTTTATCCAATACAATTACTCAGAAAATAATTCAATCTATATGGCTTCACCTCTATAAAACTAGGGCACAGATCTTGATCGAATTACTTCTTATTAATTGTGTTAACAAATCTAATCAAGTAGTTACGCGTGCTAACACCAATTAATAGAGAATAACGAAGTATATGACAAAATATGAAGTAACAATCACAACACAACAACAATTGGTAAATGAATGAATGATTTATTTAATATGTAGAAAGAATACAAAATATTGTGTTTCTAACTCATATGAGAGCTAAAAATCACGTGGATTATATATAGGATTCAAAAGAATATATTTTGGATGGAAAGAAGTTAAAAAATATCATCAAAAGAAGGCAACAATTTTTTCTTGAATATATACACAACGTGAGCGGTAGCCTCACGCTAAGCGAGTAGCACTCAAGTGGGAAACAGGCGGTAGAAACATTTGGTAGATGAACGGAGGCGAAAGCGCTTCCAATAGCACTCATTCGCTGAATTTCAAGTCCCAAATTATTCTAAACACCTTAAGCGGCACCTAGGCGCCCGAATTGCTGTTTCAAAATATCTTATGCCTCTTTAACACATCTTTCAACCAATCTACGAACGTGCAACAAAACTTGGGGTTACAAAATATCAAATACATTGACACATAAATTGCAATGAACAAATTTAAAAAAAAAAAAAAAAAAATCATCTAGAGACAAATTCTACCATAAGGAATAAACTAATAGCTCTTCATTCTAAAAAACTCTCCAACAAAATTATCCCCCTCTTCTTAAAAATCCAACCAAACAAACTCAATCATCTGAATCTAAGCACTGCTCACCAAAATTATCTTGGGTGCCTAGATTTGCTTGAATTATCATCACGAACAACAAAAATCACAAGTAATTCAATATTTATCACTTATGGTCGAAACACACACCCGAAACAAAATCAACTCTACAAAATACTTTGTAGAAGGTTCTTCACTAAACTCAACACCTTCAATCACACTTAAAGCATACGCAACTAAATCAACTTCCTCATGCCTTTGTAGAGGCACCATAGCTTTCCTGGTCTGTCTCTAACAATTGAATAGGATGACATCATTGGTGATGATGGAAAACAGCATTATCCATAATCTCTGAACTCGACTGACAAATTCTTTAACATAGACCCCAAACTAAACTTTTACAGCACTGTACCAAACAGAATATCCACCAATGAACTAATGACTCGATAATTTTTTGTTTGTTTGTGGCTTCACTTTTCGAAGACTTCCGAGTGTTAGTGTCATTTGTGGAGTAAATATCCACATCAATTACTCGATCATTCCATTAAATTTTGGATCTGTGTTTCAAGTGCACTATTAAAATTTTCAATATGATGATGTAATTTCTAAAAATTCATTTATAAACAATAAGTCTTTGTTTGTATCCTTAAATTCTACTTCTTAATAAAGGAATGATAGTAAGTGAGTAGTGTTTTTAACCCTACAAAATGTATGATTAAAATTAATGTTTCGGTTTAAAAAGAAAAATTTAAGCAAAAAAAAAAAAACCCGAACAAAGGCTAATTCTATTTAGACTTTATTCTAGCTATTCCTCCTATCATTGGCTAAAAAAAAAAATTGTAACTTGTGAATTTATTAATTTGATTGAATATGACTTATATATAACCAAAAATTCAAAACAAATATAGTTTTAGGCATAGTTACCGAAAGATTATCGAGCCCATCGAGTCATTGATTCAACCGTTGGATCACTTATTGAAGTGGTGGGTCATTGCTTAATCTTAAATTTAAAGTTCTCAGTGAACTAGTGGTTTCAAGTGAAATTTCCATTGTAGATTTTGCTTCAAAGCTATTATTCATTATCTTAATCTCGACAACTTTGCCATCGGATCAGTTCGCTGTGACCCGATTCTAATTTCATGCAAACTCGTTTGATCTAATGGACTTTGATTGGGCCATGTGCTATTATCTCCAATATAATCAATCCTATTCGATGTTAATAAATATGGTTTTAGGTGTAAAATATAATCTCCATGTGATCATGACATTGTGGATAAGAATTGAAGAGGGTCAAAATTAAGCCTTAAAAGCAAATGAGTAAAGAAAATCAGGTGCTAATCCATATCCATAACCCCAACTTGTGTCCCTTTCAAGCCCCACCGTGTTGGCGGCCGCCGGACTTGTACCTACTTTGATTTTGATAGTTCACATCAAGTGACAGCATGATTGGCATCTTATCGAGCATCCTTTATTATTGCTAAAAAAGGGACTATAGCTAATCTGTGTAATGCTATTTGTACATTATAGCGTATATAATGATGTACGAATAAATGACATGGGAGAGAGAGAAAAAGGGGGAAAGGGATACGGAAAAGAAAAAAAAATCATTTATTATATTATTTCTATCTCTTCCATGTCAATATTTTTTGAGAGAGAACGTATTTAACAGTGTTAAATATTTGTTAAAGTATGAAATTAAAATTAATAACAGCTTAGTTTAAAATGATGTGTCAATACTTAATTGAGGACAAGACAAAAATTGGATAGTAAATTTCAACTCTAAAAGGATAATATCAAGTGATTATCTTCCTATATATAAGAAAACACGAGTCTCATATTTGACATTATTTTTTTCATGAATTTCATATTAAAAACAAAATCCTGTTTCTCGTGGTTAAAATACTTTCAAATTTCCTTCAAAAATCAAAATATCGTTCAAACTACAGTAAAACCTCTATAAAATAATAATATTGGGACCGAGAAAATTACTATTTTAGAGAGGTTATTAATTTATTGATAAATGAATAATTTATTAATTTATCAATAAATGAATATTTATTAATTTATAGAGTATTTTATATTTTTATAAAGTATATTGAATATGATGAAATTCAGTATTTAATCTATAAGCACCCAACTAGGAGCAACAAATCCTGAAAAAATAAACATATTGAATACTATCAATTTTATTAATGCGGCTTGGAACACTGATGTGAAGACTACTATTGCAAATTGTTTTTGACACTACAAGATTCGATCAGATGAAGAGACTAATGTTGAACAAAAAGTTAGTGAAGGTGAAAAAAATTGATGGATCGCATATATTTTTGGTCTGCACTATAAAAATGTGATGCATGACAAACACGTTTAAACTATCCTAGTGAAAATGACGCGGTGAATGAATCTCTTACTAATGAAGACATTATTCAAGTGATATTTAATACACCTACTAATAATGATCATGATTCAGATGATAGTTTTGTTTTATTAAACGTTTATTCAAAAGAGGCATTTCAAGCAGTTGTAACCTTCAATAATTCATTTGTACAAAATGGAAAAAGAATATATCAAATATAGTATATGCATTGCAAAAAATTAGGTATGAAGTTGAGATTGATTTGGATGCAAAGAGAAAGCAAAATACTTTATATACATATTTTGAAAAAGAGGGGAATGAAAAAAATGTTGTCAAATTACAAGTCTTTTAATTTATATTAGCATAAACTTTTATGAATTTAAGCAACTATGATTTTATATATTTGTTGGATCTTAAAGGATCTCACAAAAAAATATTATCTTATGTATTTAGGGAGATTATTAATTTAGTACACTGGTCCAATCAAGATATAAGAATTTTATTATTACAAAACGTTCATTTTAACCTTAGCGCTTTTTTATCAAATTCATTTTAACCAAACGTTCTTATAACAAAATATTTTGTAGATAAATCTAAAAATTTTCTTAATTTTTAACTACGCATTCTTCAAAAAATCATTATTTAACAACTTATTTTCCCCAAAACAACCCTTCTTAGTGGTTGTCAAGCAGTGGGCTAAATAACGAGTTTCATCCACATTATTAAAGGCATCATGTAAGTGCCCGGGTAATTATTGTGTTTTGTTTAGCTTAATTATTTAATTGGTCTGCTTTCTTCTTTTAACCATTGGGTTTGTCCTGAAAAAAAAAATTTATTTATTTTACATTATGTTTCTATTAATTTCGACACCTTTGATAATTTGATTACATTTAATGAGATACCTAACGTTATTAATTGCCATTGTGTATTATTGTAAAATAAATGCATATAGTCAATTATCTAAAAAATGCAAAGCGTGACTAGAAATGAAAATCAAGCTTCAAGTTTTACGAATTAGTTAATTATACAATTTTCAAGTTTTTAAAATGTAAAAACTAAACTATTTTTTTATTGTTTTAACTTTCAACTAGATAAGTCATGCTTAACATATTTCATAGGACCTTCGTACATATTTTCAAAAATTTTAACCAAACAAGGAGTCTCAAAATCATAATTACTTAATATAGATAGTACCAGAACTTAAATCTTATCTCACTTTGGTACTTATAAAGTCATTTAAAAATTTAAATTTAAAGTTAAATAATTTTTTTTTTTAAAAAGAGAAAAAAATAATAAACTAAAGTCAAATATATATATTTTTTAAAAGGAACAAAATAAAAAAAGTTACTAAAGCGCTCCTAGTGGTGAACTGCTTAATTCGCGTTTACTGTCAAGGCAAAACAATTTGTCTGCATCTAGGTGCTCTGTAGACACGCTTTTTAGAATACTGATTTTTCTTAACTACAAAGAGGTGGGGAAATTTTATTTTCTGGACGCTCTCAACTCTATAGTGCAAGAAATAGACAAGGGATAGATTTCAATTGAGATATTGAACAATTATGTACCAATACGAATCTTAATTGATCGAAACATCTATTCATTGAAATTAGAAGTTTTGAAAAATAACCGAATGTAACTCATTATTGAAGTGGTGTTTTCGTAAAATCAGACGAGTGTTCGACCCTATTCTACTTGTTTTATATCATTGGATGTTTTAGCTTATCTACTTCGTTGACTTGTAGAAAATTATCATCTTACAATTTGGAAGAATTTATATTAGTATACCAAAAGTTCCACAATGAAAGATATGAAACAGAGTTAAAAAGAATTTTGTTTATCCGTTTTAGGGAACAAATAGGCGAGCACGTCAATTTTGAAGATTATCCGTTTTTGTAGCAACTTATTTTGAAGACGAGCACGTCACCCTATTCTACTTATTTTTATTATTATTTTCAATTTCTTTTCTTTTATTTAATTCAAAATAATAATTTCGCCATAAAATTTGGTATTCTAACAATGAAACTGACGGGTTTCGCTGGGTGAGGGACCACGTTTAATAGATTGAGTTTAGAAATTGAAAAGGATATAATTTTCTGAAGTTTGATAAACAAGTCCCAACTATGGGGACCCATAGAAAATCCAACCAACCCTCTGCCTTTTATTATTCTAAACAACTATTGAACTACGCCAACTGTATCATATGTGGTAGTACAGATATTCGATGAGCCATTGTTTCAGCAAATAGAATTTTTACCATGGTTAAGTAAACCATTTAACCACGGTCAAAGCCAGTTTATATTTCAAGCCAGCCAGCAAGCAAGCAATCCATTGTAGTAGTAGTAGTAGTAGTATGTTTCTGTACAGTGGACTGAAACCTCTCAACGATGATGATCCGAGACCCACCTCGATCAAATCCAACCGTTCAAATCCCGCCATCATGGGACTACCGCTTTGTAGATGATCCAACGCCCACTGTTCACTCACCGCTTAACACTTTAGCAGCATTACAACATTATTTGCAAGATGGGGTAATGGAAGGGGAAGGAAACGGCATCGTAATGGTAGAAGTAAATGGAATTGATGATGTTGATTTTGATTTTCCGATGGATACATTTTCGTCCGATGATTTTCGGATGTTTGAGTTTAAGGTGAAGAAGTGTTTACGTGTTAGGTCACATGACTGGACGGAATGCCCGTTTCTTCATCCCAGCGAGAAGGCTCGCAGGCGGGATCCCCGGAAGTTTAAATATTCCTGCGCCGGTTGCCCTGACTTCAAGAAGGGAGCGTGTAAAAAAGGAGATTCATGTGAGTACGCACATGGGGTATTTGAGAGTTGGCTCCACCCGGCTCGCTACCGTACGCAGCTTTGTAAGGATGGCACCCACTGCCGGCGGCGCGTCTGTTTCTTCGCCCACACACGGGATCAGCTCCGTGCAGTTTCATACACGAGTCCGGACTGCTCACCTAGGCGATTTGGTCAAGAACCGTTCTCTAGAAATGCTTGTGGGCATTCTCCGGCGACTGGGTCGCCACCTGTGTCGCCGAATGGACTTGCCGAATCGATAAGGGGGATGCAGATTAACAAGGTGCGGATCGGCCTTAGCTTGAACCCGCCAACATGGGGCCTTCAAACAGGGTCCGGTTTCGGGTCACCTCGGAGCCCGACAACATTCCAATCTGGATTCTCGAGTTTGCCTTCAACTCCAGCTTGGAGCCGGACTCGGTCCGGATTCAGTGCGTTTGACATCTCAGAAACCGCCGCAGAAGAGGAACCAGTTATGGAGAGAGTGGAGTCTGGTAGGGACTTGCGGGCGAAAATCTACGCGAAACTCTGTAGGGAAAACTCGCTCCACCGAACCGATTCAAGCAATACGGATACTGATGATGTCGGGTGGGTTTCAGAACTCGTGGGATCATGAGCAATCGGGTGAATGGCTTTTGACTCTGAATATTATCCGTGAAGAGGATTGCTGTGTAATTTGTTAATAGTTTAATTATCAATTTGATTTTTGATTTCAATATCAAAATTTCAAAATGTATTTTCACCTGTAAAATTAATTTTCTTCTTGAGAATTAAAATTTTCACTGTACCATTATATATGTGATGTCGTGCTTCAATACTTGTTTGATTTATAATTTTGTTGGAATTCAAGAGAAAAAATTAAATATAAATTTTAACCACAAATTTCGTAAGAAATACATTTGCTTTTCAGTTATCTATTATTCATTTTTATTGAATTTATATTTCTCCCAAACAAGAATTCGCAATTTTGTCTTTCTTGTGAAAATATAATTTTAAATTGTAATTTGGAAGTTGCTCGATTTAGATTACCATATGCATAATAATGACGTCGAGCAAAGTAAAATTACTTATAAATTAATGTTTTCTAATGTGTACGAATAACTTAACGATTGATTTTACTAATGGTACTGCACTTTGTATCTATTGTTTCCACGATTATTGAAGTTTAATTTGTTTTAGATTAATTATTAATGATTGAACTTTACGAAAGATTTCATTTAACTGGGAGTTTGAAACATATTAAAGTTGATGACGATAAATGCAAAGTTCATTAACATTAGCATAAAATAATGAAGTGTATGGCTTTCCCAACAACTTTATGAAACTAGCATAAAAACCACTTTTGTTAAACCGATCAATCTGTTTTATCGTATTCTTAAGATTAACAATAGACTTCATATCAATCTATTCAACAAATTTGTTTGATACAACATGCAAGTGGTTATAAAATATATTATATAGTACTAGATTTATGTATAATATAGTATTGATTGAGACTACAATCTAGTTTGATTGTAATGATCAAGTTGGTGCCACCTCTCATTCTTAGGCCCCAATAGGTTGAATTTCAAAAAGATGCGACAATTTGAGATTGATCGAATTGACATGATGATTAAAGTCAACAATTAGGCCAAGCGATCGAGTTTATGCCATACTGTCGACTCAAGCAACAAAAGGACAACAAAAAATGCCAAACACATCGAAGATTGACAATGTCCAAGATGTCGAGCTCCAATGGTCTAGAGATGGGCAAGCTCAAGTGAAATGTGTTGGAAAAAATGAAAATTAATGATGCCAAAATATAACCAGACTCATTGTAGCAACAAATTGGTTTCCAACTTAAAAAAAGAAAAAAAAGAGTAACTTAGTTCTTAAACTTTAGTTGAAGAATCAGTTTTTGTTGATCTATCAAATAATCCATGAATATCCAATGTTATGTTCCCACTTGTTTGGTTTAGCTAAAAAAAAAAATTGATAAAAAATGATGAAATATATAGTAAAGTTGTGGGTTCCAATTTACGGTAGATGAGAAGGTTCTATCGGAACAATTATTTATTTCAGTACAAGAAGATATTAGAACATTGTTGCCATTTCCAAATATGGGATAAATTATAGGAATGAATGAGGTACTCTTGATTAGTTGAGAGAAGAATTTTTAATTCCTACACGGATAATTAAATTTAAAAAGAAAAGGTAAAAGAAGGCATAAAAAGTGAAAAATATATAAAATGTATAGTTGAAAACGAGTTTTAAAAAATTGAGGTCAGAGGTGGCAAAAATGTCGAGTAAATCATCGGCTCGGTTGATCGAAGCTTAGCCCATGGGTAGCCTCTTCGTTCTCAGTGACTGTGGTGAGCCTCCCGCCTCTCTCTCCTTTCTTTTTGGTTTTTGTTCTTTTAATTTATCATTTATGAGTTACAATTTATGCCTTATGAGTCATAGTGATAAATAATTCAAGAAAAAAATGCCCACCTCCTACCTAAATGATTATTGGAGAATTTTGCAGATTATAAGTAATTTGAAAATTTTTTATTGATAAGTTGGGACCAATTTTAATTGATTTTGTTAATATATTGTGCATGTTTAATTAATTTTAATTGAAAAATGATCATTAGGGCTCTGTTTTTTAAGGTGTAATGCATTCTTTGTTTTTGAACCAATTTTAATTGAATTATAAATTGGGGCCTTTTGCAGATCATGAATCGATTTTTTCAACCAAAACGAAAGTCCCTACTTAGTTTTTCTAGTTCTAGTGATGCATCTAGTCCCATCAACGTTTCTAATCGAGTTCACGAATTGTTAAATAACATAAATAAACGACATTGATTTATGAACGTTGACTTTTGTTGGTCATTGATTAACATTCGCCTTAACTGAACTCCAATCCTGGATTCTAAAATTTGTTAACTGAGAATTAATTATAGTATTTATTACAATTTGTAAAATGAAAAGTAAGATATTATTGAAATAATTGAATTGTAGTAGGGTTATACTCGTCCAAAAAGAGAAGTACACCTGATGTGATATTTAATATATTATAGATTATAGATTTTTAATTTTTAAGTTGAGGATCAATTTGACCTTACTTGAATTGATTCGATCCAGTGTTTGACTACGAAGGTAAAAATAAAAATATCATTTACAATAGTTTTACTTTGTAAGATCATTTTATGTGTTTAGAAAGCCTTTTAAAAGACACCCTATTTACTATGAATGGTCTCAAACAATAAGATATTAATTTCTTTTTTGGGGATGAAAGTATTTCCGGTCAATTTCCTCTGTGGTCATTGAACTTCTCATAAAAGTTCAATTGAGTCATTAAAATTTAGTTGTCTCTGCTGAGCCGCTAAACTTTGATTTTCAATGGAAGAATTCAATTTCAAAACTTTGTTACATATTTTGTTTCTAAATTTTTCTCCAAGACATCATTGAGATAATTTGCAAGAGAAAAAGCCCCTCAACAAATTCCCATTGCAAATCTTAAAATAAAATTTCACAGTGAGTTTTCACCTTATTAATATTATATACTTTGTATTTAATTATGCTAAGAATTTATTCTAAAACATAGAGACTATGTTCGTTGCATATTCTATTGCTAAAAAAATATATTAAGCTCTCGTTTGATAGGGATTAAAATTAAAATTTTAATTTAAGTCAAAATCAATGATTAATTTTAACTATATATGTCATGAGATCCACAATTTTTTTAATCATACATTTCATCAGTTTTTATCAAAATTTACTAAAAATCTGATTTTAATCTCCATCAAATAGGGGCTTAAATATTTTCTTTTAATTTGATTAAAAACATATTTAAAAGATGTGGAATAAAACCCGCCATTGATATCCTCGATTTTCGACATGATTTTCCCATCGTCGATACCACATTTTTTACTTTCACTTTTCCAGATTAATAACTAGGAAATTATTAATGAAAGAAGTAATTTACTTTTATAAATATTAAAAAAAAAAAAAACCTAATTCTGCTTTGTAAAAATTCACAGCCTCTCCATTTTTGTTACTGAATAGGGCAAAAAGAAGTTGATCTTCTGCATGGCTTGAAGCCATGTTTGGCAATATTCATTTCACATGCTTAAAAAGGACATAATTCTGCCAAACTTAACTATCGTCATACTTATATGACTTTGAGTCGGGTGTGAAGAACATAGAACTGAATGATAAACCCAGCCATCGAACAGGAAATAATTAATTAAAGGTGAAACTCCGGGGAAAATACGAAGAAAATTTGAGTGTGTGAATGACCATAATATTAATCAACATATGAGACATGCACACATGACGCGTATTATATATTGACCATTTTAGCTAGGGGCGGAGCCCCATATGGTCCAGTGTAGGCCTAAACTTTCGGCTCAGGCCCATTCCTATATTTTATATTTTATTTTTTTTAGAGCCCCATATTTGGAATGCAATGGTAGGATAAACCAAAGTTTGTTGAATTAGTACGCTAAAATTTGCCTGCACTTGTCTATTTGTCGAATTAGTATACTAAAGATAAGTGTATTAGGTACTTGTAATATGACTAATCAAAATTTTCTCTTGCCAACTTCGATGAGATGCATCTATGAATTGACAGAGTTTCTACGTAATAACCATATTCAAGTTTTTTTGTACGACAAAAAGACAATACATTCTAGTATAAAAATTCGTTATTCTTTTTTTTTTTAATAAGGTTCTACAAGACAAAAGGACAACATAGAAATCCAATTTTTTGAATGAGATAATTTTTTAAGATTGATAATAAAGTTATTGTATAACGATATCAAAGTATAAAAACTCGTAAAAAACATGAGTAACCTATAAAATATACGTCATTTTTAGTATTTTTTTAATATTATTTTATTTTTATCATTATTAAAAAATTTGACGATTATTAAATTGTGTTCGCATTGAACGAATTTCCTGACTCTTCCATGATTCAGCAATCTTAACCTAGAAGATTTAAGGCAAAAATAGAAGTGCAAATCGAAAGGTCTTGCAAAGTCAAGCAAGCAAAAGGGCCTAAAAGTATATGCAATAATTTTGAAGCTACGAAAAGTCTATAAATGAAACTTACTTGGTACTTGCGTGTCTATTAATTTTCTTCCTTCACAAGCACACACTCTGTTTCTCTCTCCACTCTAGACAGATAGGCTAGCCATGGTAAAAACTCCTTGCTGTAATAAGACTAAAGTGAGAAAGGGGCTTTGGTCTCCGGAAGAAGATGCAACCCTCAAGAATTACATTCAAAACTATGGCACTGGTGGCAACTGGATAACCTTTCCACACAAAGCTGGTCACATCTCTCTCTCTCTCTCTGTTAATTTCCCCATCCCTCCCATTTCTGTAAATGCATGCTTGTTCTTGCCTCAAGTAGCCACAGATCACGTTCAGTACATAGTAGTGAATTCGACTAGACACTTCAATTCTTCTTCTTCTTTCTTTCTTTATTATTATAATATATTTTTTTCGCGTTAGCACTCCACCTAACGAAAACATGACTAGGATTCTTCGTCATTTGAATGCAACATGTTTAATTTTCAATTTTCTTTATGTGATATTTTCAAGAGGGTTGCTCTATTCAGTAAATTTGACACTTTTGACATTCACCAATACATTATTATTCACATTTTCGGTGTTCTTTCTCAGAGTTGGACCATTTAACATGGTATATGTTCAATCCCAACAATGGCTACACGATGTTCTAGGTTGATTTTGTAACATGTTTTATCCAATGCATTCTTGATTGCACAGTGAACAAATAATTAGTTTGCTGAGGTGGATTGTATAGCAACTCACGTTGTTTAGAAACAAAAATAAGTTAAATTTTGTCCATTAATTTATCCTTGTTCATCAGGTCTTAACCGTTGTGGCAAGAGCTGTCGTCTCCGGTGGCTTAATTACCTTCGACCGGATATCAAACGCGAAGCTTTTACACTAGAAGAAGACACTATCATATACACTCTCTATGGTGTCTTGGGAAGCAAGCAAGTTCAAAGTTAATTATGATTTTTTTTTTCTCTTAATTTTTATTTATTAACATTTTAATTTTAATTCATAGATGGTCTATCATAGCATCTCATCTACCGGGAAGAACAGACAACGACGTGAAAAACTATTGGAACAGTAAGTTAAAGAAGAAGCCAATAGCAGCAACATATGGTTATAAGCCCACAAATAGCATCGACACCATCACTGCGAAAACCGACCTCTTGTCTTCAACCACCAACACTTTGGTTCCCACATTTTCGGCTCAAGAGACATCTCCTATAACTCCTTGTTTAACTGAGAGTACTAAAAATCCAAGTTTTTCTTCATCTTCCCAACAAGATTCAACCATATCTGAAACATTTTCACAGCTTGGAGAAAAATTCATGTTTGGCAATGGCAGTTGCAGCAAGGGGATTCCAATGGATAATATTGACTATGGATATTTTGATGAAATTCTGAGTGAAATTTGGTCCCAAGAAGCAGCCACTGGAGGAGTTCCTAATTTATATTGAAATCAAAAGGAGATGTCTTTATATATATATATATATAATATAGCTTAGTTTATAGTATATGGGATTGTTTTATTGATATAACACGTGTAAACATTTGATACAAATTAATCTCCAGAAAAATGAATTGAACTTAGTACATTCGATAATTATTTTAGCCTTTGTGTACAATGTCATTGCATTAATATTTATAATGAAAAGTAATAGTGGTGTCAAATTGAGTCGGACTACTCGAGTCATAACAAGCCCAACTTCTCCCACTGAAAAGTACTTGTTGTGTTTGGTCCCTATATGGATTTCCCAATATACTCAATGCGGTACGGCGCGAGAGAAATTGAAACACATCATAATCAACAGCAATGCTTCTGGTACATAGGCGTGTACATAATGTGAGTGGAGGTGGGGACTAAGCTACAGTGTCGTGGGCTCCACCACACTCACATTATGGTATACGCTTATGTACATATCTATGTACAAGTAGATTAATCCTATAATCAATCTTTACATGGAACTTTGAAAGAGTAGTTATTTGTGGAGTGATAGTTGCCGTTCTAATCTATTTTTTCAACGATTCATCCGGTAACTTCGCAAACTTCAAAATGGGTCCCTAAAAACGTAGTATTCAAACAAGACGACAAAAAAGGAGAAATCGATGAGGATAAACAATGAATTTTGATGCACAACAAGCGCAAATAAGAAATCTCCCTACATTGTTTTTAGTGGTTTTTGTGTTATTTTAAATTTTTAGATGGACAAGAAAGTGAGGGCGCGATCACCATCTCTTGTCTGATTCTTTCTAGTCAATGTCATGAAAGCTGCAGCATAGGGCTGTCCATGGCCAATGCAAAACCGAAGAAAATGACTCTCCCATAAATTGTCCCAAATGATCCTCTCAATTTATTTTTTCTCGTTCTCTAAAGAATATTTGGCCAAGCTAAAAGCTACTTATCCTTACTTCTAGTTGACATTGTTTTTATAAGCATTCTCAATTAATTAAAATACCTTTTTTAAACTTACGAGTAAAAAACTTATTTATTTTCAAATATTTCGAAAGAAAATTATTATTTGTGAATTTTTTTTAATTAGCTTATCCAAACATCCACTGTCGCATACACACTCTTCGAAACTTCATCGAAGTGTCTTTAAGGTGGTAACAATGCGTGATCAAAAAAGCGTGTGCATATATGTCCATGTATCTTGTTTTTATGTTATTTGGTTACCCAACTTTCTTGATGATGGAGTCTCTCCATTAGAATTCGTTAATATTTTGAGCAGATCGTTTGATGTAGCAAATGGTCTCATGAAGTACATATACACGAAAATCATAATCTTTCATTCAAAAATGTGTAAGGAGAAAAGGGTGGGGATACCTCCCTCAATTTCTTGTAGAAAATCCATAAAATTGAATTTATTTAGAATAAAGATAGAAACGTTAACTTAAAGAGTTTGAAGACTTATCTTTATAAAAATGATCTTTTAAGATGGAATTAAAAGTCGAATATGATCATCCTGCCTTCAGGGTTTTTACCGTTCGACAGTAATTTTTATGACATTTTTACAAAATTTACTTGGTGCATTTGAGACGTGGAGCGGCTAGAAATACTAATTGGCTCAATTACTTGCAATTTCCCTGTTGCGTGATGACATTTTGGCAAGGCCGTGTTCTTTCGTAGCAATGATTCATGGCTAGGAATCAATATTCGAAGGAAAACTTTCAAGCATGAATGTCTATTACACTCACTGAGAGGCAAACCTTCTTCCAATCTACGCCAAGTACCATTTTCTCTTATTCCTTACGCCATTTCACTAAGAAGTGAAGGAGAAGGGAATTTAATTATATCTTTGTTGATTAATTGAATAAAAGAATGCCAATAGTGAAACACCGCCGCAGAGGAACATCAAGATCGGGCCGTGCCTCTGGCGGATTCTCCTAAAAAACCAGTTGCCATTCCAGTTCAGTTCCAGACGCCGGTTCAGAAAGTTGTACAGTCTCCTCCAGTCCGGTTACGGCTCCGCCCATGCAGTACTGTGAGTCTGTGAAGAAAAACTTTCATGGCTAAAATACACACAAGCAGCAATAATGCACTGTAGACTGCACCCATTGGAGATTAGAGGAGTCGGCTTGAATGGCGGTGGTTGGGAAGAGGGGGGAGGATTTGGTAAAGAAGTTGATATGTTCAAGTGACACATTTCTAGACCTAATGAAACTCCCGTTGTAAAAATGCTACAAATCCAACGGTGCAATCCTACTGAACAAGTTGGAAAACGGTAAACCAAAATTAACATAATTTAATGTAGTTGTGAAAGTTTTGATTGTATTACAATCTCAATTATAACAGATAAGCAGCAATATCACACATTATACTTTCAAACATTAAATTCAACATTGTCTATACAAGTACTAGAAATTGACATACGCAAAATAGGGTGGGAGCGGCAGCTCACGATATGGTCTCCATCTTTATACAATTTCTTCTGAATTTGAGTTGACAACTGCAAAAGAATTGTCCAAGCAAGTGCAGTGCAGTGCTAAGAGCTCAATGCTGCAATGAGCGTATAATTTATCACGAAGGCTCCCCCACATCAAACAATAACTGAGGAATGATTTAGTCTTGCTTTATATGAAGGCTGTATCATTAGGGTGTGTGCATGTGTGTGTAAATTATTCTTGACCTCCAGTTTGATCCTGGTTGAGCCCTTGACCCATTACGTTGCCTGAATTGGGTTTTAAAAGAGTTAGTGCCTGTCTGGGAGGGCTTTTCACATTTTGAAAATTGATTTTTCAGCCGTTGGTTTATGACCGTTTCTCACCAAGGGCAGCCGCAATCTGTGTAAATGTAACCGTTGCTCCTTTTAACGGTCATAAAAGTAATTTTAATCCAGTTTTTCAGCCCACCCATACAGGCTGTTAATTTAATTAATGATCACTAAACTTTATTAATGGTCATTACTTGCTCACCGAATTAAAAAAATTACTCTTTGCTCACTGAACTTTGCTATAAATTACTACTTGTTCACCGAAATTTAAAAGGTTACTCGCTACTCACCTAAATTTTAATAAAGTTACTTGTTACTCATGGAACTTTGCTATAGGTAACACTGATGGAAATGATATAGGTGATTGATGGGTAATTTTGTACAAATTTGGGTAAGCAACGAATAACCTTTTAATTTTCGATGAGCAAATAGTAACATATAACAAAGTTCAGTAAACAAAGAATAATTTTTTAAATTTCAATGAGCAAGTAGCAACCCATAACAAAGTTTGGTGACCATTGATTAAATTAACTCGGTTTTAAAACGCTTATAACACCAGAGATAGAAAATGACCTTGTTAAAGTTGATAAGTGTGCAAAAACACACTTATTCGGCACTTTTCTAAAATTAATTAGAATTGATATTGAGTATATTTCTATTCATAATTGTGTAATTTTCACTTTTGTAGGCTAAAACCCCGTCAGAAGAAGAATGGAGCGGAAAAGAAAGAAAAAGGACTAAAAGTGCACAAAAATGTGAAGATGAGGACTGAAATGCACAAGTCAGAAGGTGAAGGACTTGGAGTGAAATTTATCAAGGGCATACATGAAATGGAATTTAAAATCCCAGGACCAAATTGTACAAGATCAAAGTTGAGGGACTATTTTGTAACTTAACAAAAGTTTAGGGACATTTGTTGCAAATTTACCTAGATATTTACAAAACTTAATTGCTAAGCAAAGAAAAATATCCTATCTATAGATAGAAATGGCTGGCACGTTTTTTAGATATATAAGGAATAGAATTAGGATATTAGTTAGTATATATATTATTAGTTTTAATTTTTGTTTAATTTAGTTTTAGTTTAGTTTCTCTCTCTTTTTCTCTCTTCTTCTTCTTCTTCCTTTTCTTTTCTTTTTCTTTTCTTTTCTTTTGTGTTCTTGGCTCATGGAAGAGAGGAAATCATAGAGCAAAAGGGAGATTACTACGAAGGAATTGGCAAATAATTTGGGGAAGATCAAATCGAGCTTCAAAAATGGGTTATCTATACCTTGATTTCCTTATTCATTTTGCCAAACTTGTAATGAATATGTTTATATATCTCCTTTATTTCCATATCTATAAAATGAGCTAGACTTTTGTTGTGTTGGAATTTATGTATTGAACTTAACCTAGTTGTTTCATTGATTATCGATATATCTACATGTTTAGTGATAAATGCAGTTGTTATCAAAATCATAGTGTATCGATCATCATGTTTAAGATGATTTCATTTTTGTGACGACAAGATGAAATTATTAGGTTTTACATCATTTTTGGTGACGCTTAAATGATTGTAATTAATTTTAATGTGATTGTTGCAAGATAGTTGCATTTAATAGATCAAAGTGTTCGATTCATCTAATTGATAACTAGATGAAATTATTAGGTAATTATTTGTGACTGTTGAACAATGATTGCATTAATTAGACCGAAATGATTGATACCTCGGATTTGCATTAGTGTATCTTTTGCGCGTTTAGGTGATATAGAGATATACACATACTCTGAGTGACCCACTGAGTATTTTCACAGAAAATCATGCTGTTGGTTATGTTTGTATCGACATAGAGATATGCGGTACAAATACACCAATTATGGTTAATATGACCTCGAGAGGGGGTATTAACTATAATAGGAGAATCGGGTCTAACTATCGCATTTTGATAATATGCATCGGCACATAATTGGTTCAAGATCAATGAAACAATAGGTTAAGCGACATCGTAAATTCCAACCACACTTTTCCCTCCGACATTTGCCAAGACACCTTTATTTTCTTATTTTGTAGACTGTTAGTTTTATCTTATGTTTTTAAATGTGTGTGTGTTTATTTTTGTCGTTAGAATTAAAATCGATTAAAGTTGTGTAATCCAAAGTATACATTCCTCGTGGGATCGACAATCCGGACTCTTAAGGTCCACTTTATTACTTGAACGCGACCCGTGCGCTTGCGGTACGATTTTCAGCGAACAGCCATCTCTGCCTGCAAAGCAGCAAGCTCATCTTCCTCTTCTGCATTTTTGCGAGCAGCTGGACGTACAGGTTGCTTTCCAGCAGGCACTTGAATTGGAGCAGCAGGGGCAGTTGTGGCAGGTTGCAAGAGTTGTTCCTCCAACTCAGCTCCTTCCGGCTCTTCAAGTTCTGCCTCTAATTCATCCTATGGAAGTAAAGGAATGCGATATTGTCAAAGGAAGAAATCCCAATAAAAAGGCATTTTTCCTTTTTTGGTTCTTTTGCGCAAAAAAAAAAAGGTTCTCAGAAATTGGAGAATGCATACTTCATCTAAATCAGCCGCTGCGCCAATTGGTGCTGACAGTGCTTCTTGAATCTGTTTCATATTTTCGGTCTGCTCATTGATCTCGTCCATTGTCTTGTCCACATCATCAATGTTACTGAAACGGAAAAGGCAAGCAGAGAATGTGAGAGAACATAATCCAATGCATTTTGAAGGAATCCTATATCATGATAACTAAAGAATCAGAAACGAGTGACAACATAAAAAATGGAAACATATTCAAACTTTAGGTGCCCTATACTCTCACTATCATTCATTTACTGAGCTATTTTTAGAAATAGGAGTTTCTCTCGAAGCAATAATGTGCGATATAGTCGCCACTGGAGCTACAAAGAAATATCTAAGTTATGTGCTCAACACAACATTTTTCAAATCTTGGTTCAGCCTTTGAAAGTCTATTTTGAAAAGCTGCTTCAAGTTTACACCAGTTCCCTTGCTCTGCAGATCGAATTAAATTTTCTTAATTATAAAGAAACAGTTAGACGGGATTGTAATACAACTTACGTCGCCTTCTGCATGGCTTTCATTGCAGAAGCTCCAGTTCTCAAAGCGTCGACAGTTTCTGTTGTAGCCTTTGCACCTTCCAGCATTATCATCTGAAAAGAGGTATAGAACAGAGTGTTAACAATTCGAAATTCATAAAAAACTATCTTGTTCAAAAAAGATCACGAGCACCTGATCATGGATGCGCAACTGCAAATTTCCAAGCTGATCAACTTGTTGTTCATAAAGCCTCTTTCTCTTCAAACATTGTATTGCAGCTGTTAACAAAGTTATGGTAGATAAGTCATCATAAAAATTGCAATGCAAGGGGGGAAAATTCAAGACGCACATTTAACTTTTATTTTTAGTATAACAGCAGCACGTTTGTTTATGCCATGCTGGCCTATAAGGGGCAATGGAATGGCAGATCGCAGTATACAATTTTGTGAACAACAGATTTAGTTGATCACAAATTGATACATGGATATTTTATGGCCTCGACTGAAAGGGGAATTACTGAGTCTACATTATCAGGTTAAGAGGCAATCTGAAATAATTGACATACTGGGTTCTCAAGGAAAAATTGCTTTTAGTTGAATAAAATGTGGAAAATCATGGTGATAAGGCCAAGTATCTCAAAAAGGAAAGGATTCAAAAGCAAAACTCAATCTCACAGAAACTCTTTACTTCTCTTCACTACCCTAGTTGAAAATGATGATCAGACAAGATGACAAGGACAATTCTGGATGATGCTAATTTGTTGCTAAACAGGTAGGCCAGACACTGAGAAAGTACCTTACTATTGCTAAGGTCATCAGACATCAAGCACGTAATCTGAATGCACAACATCTCAAGTTCATTGCTCTCTGAGTTGGATGTGTAGGTATACAATCCACAAAAATATATAAATAGGCCTATTAGTTAAAACACATCAAATTGTACAAAGTTCTTTTTATACTTCCATAAATCTCCTTTTTCTGAATTACTCTCTGTAATTGCAATTTTCATCCTTATACAAAGATGCCCTTCCCTACTTAATGTATATTTCAGTGACCAAATACAATTTTCAGTATGGCAGTTAGCTCAGACACAATCTATTCTAACAAAAAAATCATTTGTTGCTATACTTTCTGACAAAAGAGTAAAATAAATTATTTTTTCCTAGGATATCACTTTCTACATACTATAGCATCTGGACTGAAGATCAGATCACCAATACTGCAGTTCCATAAATAGGACAAAAAGAATGATTATCAAACTTGGGAAATTCTACATAGATTCATTGGATCGTAAGCTATAGTAAATACATCATACCCCTTTTATTTTTAGCTCTTGTAAACTCCTGGGCTTTCTCAACTTCGGCAGCGAGAATTCAAGGGAAGAAGAAAAGTTAGGGGTGACAGCCAGTGAGCTAAGATCACGCGACGGACAAATTGAAAATTTCACCAAGGTTGGATGTTCTCCACGCTTAAAATAAGTTAAATTTACAGATAATTGCACCTTCGGTCCCAAACCTATTACATTATCGCATATCTTATTCTAACTTTTTATTTATTTTAGATATAATCCCAAAACCTTTACTTATTTGCGGACAGAAGCAGGGGCGGAGCCCAGTACAGCCCAGGATGGGCACAGGCCCACCCTGAACTTTGGGCTCAAAATTTTTTTTTTTTTTTTTAGTTGGAGTCCAGCAGCCAGCCCAACCCAAGGGAGAAAGCCCAAACATTATAACCTGTTTCATTTCCTTCCTCAAGCCAAAGCCAAGCAAATTCGATCCTCTTAGCAAAATCAAAATCGCCTCCTCTGCCCTCTCGCCTCTCAGCCTCCACTTCAGACTTCAGTGAAGCCTCCGCCGCCGGCAAGTCGAAGCCTCCATTTCCGACTTCATTGCAGACTTCCAGATTTCCAGTCCACGCCAGTTCACTGTCCACAATCGCCTCCATTGCAGTCTGCAGACAGCAGACTTCCAGCCTCCTCCGCGCCAGTAGCCTCCTATGCTCTCTCCTCCTCCACCTGAGCCGGACCACCTCCAGCCTTCTCCTCTGCTCTCCTCATCCACTCTGCCAGGTATTTTCTTTAGGCTGTAGTAATTTGATATTTAGATTATTGGATTATTAGCATTTGGCGAATGGCGATAGAGACCGAAAATCTGAAATTGTTCTTTTAATTAATACTATGTTTTGGGTATTGTTGTTTGCTATGTGCAGTAGAGTAGAGACTGCTGTTGAAATGGAAATTGGGTATGGTTGAAAATTGAAATTGAAATTGCGAGCTGGCAACAAGACGATGAGACTCTGTTGAAATGGAAATTGTCAAATTGGGTATGGACCGTATGGTTGAAATTTGGGTATTGCTGACTTCTGAGTAGAAATTGGGTATTGTTGTAGGTTGAAATTGGGTGTTGTTGAAATTTGGGTGTTGTCCCATTGTTGAGTTGAAATTGCTAAAATTTGGGTATTGTTGGTTGAATTGAAATTGTTGAAATCTCATGAAGAGATTCTTTCGGAGAATAACTGACTTGGACAACGTAAATGTTGTTGGGGCGACATCGAATAATGTGGAATTTGACGTCAATAAACTTCCAACTGATCCTGGTCTAAGGATACCCATTTTGAATTACAATGCTAACATCCGAGATCAAGTTCGAAGAGCATATATGTTAATGGGTCCTTGTCAGCCACATGATCATGACTTTCCAAAACGACAATTTGGAGTAAAAGCTAGACGATTTAATCCTTCTTGGTTTAAAGAGTTCGGTTCTTGGTTGGAGTATAGTGTAGAAAAAGATGCTGCTTATTGTTTGTATTGTTATCTTTTTAAATCAAGTTCTGGAAAGCAAGGTGGGGGTGAGTATTTTGTTGGTGAAGGTTTCACATGTTGGTAAATTTAATGGTCTAAAATCACTAATTTTAAAGGAGAATCCATGTGCCTTTTACATTCACTGTTTTGCTCATCAACTCCAGTTAGCTCTTGTAGCTGTTGCGAAGAAGAATATTCCTATTACTAACTTCTTTCGTGTAGTCGGTGATGTGGTAAATACTGTTGGAGCATCTTCTAAACGTTGTGATCTTCTTCGAGAGAAGCAATCAGACTTTATTGTTGAGGCCTTGGAGAAGGGTGAGATTTTAAGTGGACGGGGACTTAATCAAGAAACAACCCTTCAACGTGCTGGTGATACGCGATGGGGTTCACACTATAATTCATTGGTCAGCTTACTTGCCATGTTCTCTTCTGTTATTGATGTACTTACAATGATTGTTGAGGATGACTCTTGTTCTTGTGACCAAAGATCCGATGCGACAAATTTATTGGAGTCGATACAGACATTTGATTTTGCATTTCATTTACAATTGATGAGAAGTGTCTTAGGGATTTCAAATGAACTGTCAAAATCATTACAACGGAAAGATCAAGACATTGTGAACGCAATGCAATTGGTGAAGTTATGCAAACAACGACTACAACTAATGAGAGATGAAGGGTGGGACTCCTTCTTGGAAGAAGTATGTTCTTTCTGTCAACAGCATTATATTGATGTACTCGACATGGATGCAATGTTTGTACGTCGTGCACTTCGTGGTCGCCCACAACGGAATCCTCCAGAACTTACAAATTTACATCATTATCAGGTCGATTTGTTCTACTCTGTTATCGATCTTCAACTTCAAGAATTGAATGATCGATTCTCAGAGGTAAATACAGAGTTACTCATGTGTATAGCTTGTTTATGTCCACAAGATTCATTTTCTTCTTTTGACAAGAAAAGTTTGATCGACTTGCTGAGCTTTATCCATTAGATTACTCTCCAGTGGATCTTGTTGTACTTCATGATCAACTGGGGACTTATATTTTTGACATGCGCTCTAACAAAGAGTTTGAAGGGTTGAACGGCCTTGGTGATCTTGCAGAAAAGTTAGTTCTGACAAAGAAAAATATGGTATATCCATTGGTTTACAAGCTTTTGACTTTAGCATTGATTCTACCGGTTGCTACCGCTACTGTGGAGAGAGTATTTTCAGCAACAAGCATTGTAAAGGATAGATTGCGTAATCGGATGGGTGATCAGTGGATGAATGATAGCACAATTGTTTATGTAGAGAAAGATATATTTTTGAAGCTCGATAATGAAGTTATTGTACAACGATATCAAAATATGAAAACTCGAAAGGAACAAGTGTAATTTATAAATTATGGCATTTGTAATATTGTCGTATTATTGTTTTGTACTTTTATTATCATTTCATCCATGACAAAAATTCGACGTTCAATGTCGATAAGTTGTGCCCCACCTGAGGAGAAATCCTGGCTCCGCCCCTGGACAGAAGGACACACAGACGGATTCCATCCAGATTTTCGTGAGTTGACCAAAAGTTAAAGACCTCATCATGCTTTGATTAATTTTAAAAAGGATAACTTCACATTTTCTATAAAATTATTAAATAAAAGAAGGAGAGATTACTTCTCCCTCCACACTCACCCTAATCAAACCCGCCCACTAGCGGATGCACATGGTGGCTTGGCGGGTCATAGGATCCATCAACTTTCAAAATTAAGTGTTTTTTTAAAAGAGAAATTAAGAAACAAATTAAACACATTATCGGCCAACTTTATTTAGAACTTATTTGAGCCCTGTTTTTTGTATAAATTTTGGAATAGTAGATTGATGGAGAATGTGTAGTTAAAAAATAAGAAAAAAATTTTGAATTTGTGTGTAATATGATTTTATTGAATAATGTGTTGTTGAAAAGAAGAAAGTAAAAAATGTATTTTTTAAAACAATTGGGAATCAAGCAAGTGCTTAGTAACCTTGTAATATATCTGTTTCGCGCGTTTTTCGCTCGCTAACAATTAAAAAGGGAATCAGACGATTGTGTAAGGGACAAATCTCTTGAAACAAAGTCTCAAAAAAGGGCGTTTATTGAATATGAAGATTTACAGTTTGGACACGAACAAGATGCCTCCAAGGGGCGCAAGCACACAAGTACGAAGGAATTGAAATAATTAAAAGTTAATCTAAGAAAAGTAAATTACATGTTCTCTGTTTTGAGAGTGAATTTTGTCGGGCTTTCTTCGTTGTCTTCTTCCTTCTTTTATACGGTTTGGACAGTTTTGATCGTTTAGCAACTGCTCGTAACTACCCACTTCTTTCATCATGGTCGGCTGGCTAAAACTACCGTGTGCAACTTCTATTACTACGCTCTCTTCACAACTATTTGCCATCAACTTTCTCAAATCGTGGGGCGTAATTATGATGTGCTCAAACCGTCTTAGATCGTGATTTTGGATAACAACAAATTTTGGTCATTTCTTGGACTTTGGGCGACTCAGCATTCTTGGGCGACAATTGATCTTCTGCTCTGGGTGATTGTAGGGTGTTTCCTTCGCTCAATATCTGGGCGGCCTGCCGACTTGGGCGTCATCGTACCTTTGTCTTTTTGGGCTTTCCTCATATTTAATGATATTTCTGGTTGGGCTTTTACCCTGATCTCTCTATCTGGGCTTCTTCTTTAGAGCTATTTTCTCTCTTGGGCCATTTGATTTGGGCTGCCTGTTTTGTGTGTCAACAATTACCCCCCAATATGGCGGAATTAATTTTAATCTTCGCCATATTCATTTATGTGTCTTCCAGCAACGTTTGAAATTTTCAAGGTTTTTCAATCATCATTTTCTTCTAGTTGTCTAAAACGGTGTGACGTTACAACCCTTCTAAACCCAAATATCGTGCCACTTCGTTGCACCACGAAACCACGTCCTTATACTTCGCGTCTTTTCCCCCATTTATTTACTGTTCATCGTCTTGCTTCTCCTCTACGTTTCTTAAGCAACCTCATACAAACTCGTATTTTGCGTTCAATGGCGACCTCTCAAACTCTTTCGGATTCCCCTTTTAGTTTCGAAGACTTCCTGAATCTCCTTACCAGGCCGTATGTAAACCCTTCTCGTCTTGCACCGGCCAATCCGGACCGGAATGAGTTTTATCTTGGCTCATTGTTCAATGATGCTGCATCAATAGAGAAAGTGGCGGCGCGTCAAGTATTCCCTTGCACGGAAAACCTTCTTTTTCTGAACTCACTACCGTTAAAGCCCATCCAAGAGCGAGGTATTCAGACTTGGCCCAAATTTGATTCTTCTTTTCATTTTTGGCATGCATGTCTAGTAAAACATGGTCCCACAAAAGCACTTTTTGATCGTGCACGGATTTCTGATTTGTTGGAGATTACCCTCCATCCTCCAATTTATGACTCGGCACTTTTTCCAATCGCGCTGAGTTTTTGGTCTTCAGAGTATAACACTTTTGTTTTTCCTCTTGGCCCGATGTCTATTACCCTGAGGGACGTAGGGGCTTTAGTAAACCTCCCACCTTTGGGTGACACCATATTTCCTGGCATCTTGGTCACTAGTGCTGCTCCGAAATTTGATAAGAAAATTACTGAGTCTTATTCGAGCATGCAAAACCTTTACACTGCTTCCATTTCTGAACCTAACTATGCTGAACGTGTAGCTTTTATCCACGTTTGGCTGTGTAAATATATCCTCTGCGTCCCTAGTTTGAAGCCCTCTACGAGTTATTTGCCCATATCACACGAACTAGCACGTGGTCGACCCTTGAATTTATGTTCATTTCTTTTGGCTGCTCTTTATAGAGGAATGGCTTCCATTCAATTTCAATTGAAGAATAATGCCTCCCCTACAGGCAGTAGACCTCTTTGGTTGGCCCAATTGTGGTTGAGGGCGTATTTCCCACAACTTGGTGATGTACCTTCCCCTCCTAGATCAGTCGCTTGCTATGGGTTGTAAATATGTCTGCCAGAGAGATTTTCACATTCTTTTATACTCTGAACTCCATTCCTTCATTCTTTCCTTTTCCCGTTAATTAAATCCCCATTTTTGTTCGTCCTCCTTCTACTATGGATGAAGCAACTGCATCCTTGTCTACCTGGGTTGAATTTTTAGTTAGGAGGGAGTTGTTTCATGATATCGTGATAGGGACAAATGCTAAGGCTGGTGTTGAGATATATGCTCCTCATTTCTTTGCCCGTCAGTTTGGCTTTGGCCAAACTTGACATGTTCCTCCTTGTTACTCCAAAAATATCACAGAGCGTTTTTACCTTGTTAGTAAGGCTGAGACTGAGGCTATAGATGCTCGCAATAAAAGCTTGGCTGAAGGCTTTTCTTTTGTTCCTTTTAATCCTACTACTGTCACGCATCCTCTTTTTGACCAACTGTGGCCATCTGTGAAGCGTAGGCCATCCTACTGCTGTCACGCTAATCGTGCCTTTCATTCATTGGATCGTTCAGAGACTCTCCCTCCTTCCCCTATCCTTGCCACTCCTCCGTCCATCAAGGGCCTTTCCAAATCACCATCAACTTCCCACAAACGTTCAAATCTTCCTTCTGCTTCCTCGACTTCCCCAGCTGTTGCTACTAAGGGTAGTTCTAGCCGGAAACGGCCAGCTGCAGCTTCTCCAGTCTTGCATGATGACACTGGTGATGATGGTGGTGATGATGTTGATGTCCCCCTCATTCACAAGAGAAAGGTAATGGCTTTGTTTAAACATGACTTATCAATCTCTATGGACTAATGCCTCATTTGACTATTCCATTTGATGGTTCCAGAAAAGTTCATCCTCTCGTTTAGAAGTTTTAGCTACAGGCTCTCCTGCTCCAGCTCCAGCTCCTACTGTTACAATTGTTTCGACAGGGTCATCTGATGAAGGGGTTCCTCCCACAGAGCGACCTCTAGTGTCAGAAACTTCATCACAATCCCTTGAAGCATCGCAGACTTCTCAGGACGTTCATCCCCCAATTTCTATGCCAGCAGGCTGGCTGTTTCTTGACACTTTCGCCCTACTTGTTGACTCAGCAGCTTCTGACCTATTTTCCTCTGTGTGTATGTGTTCCCACAGACTTGCCTGTCGCAGCAAGTTCGTCTTATTCAGGGAAAGGGAAGTCTTCACGAATGATGGGGCCAATTGATGATGATCCTGGACACCCGAAAGTTGCTGACGAGGTATCTCATGTTTCTCCTTCACTCTTTTGGTTTTGCTTGATTGATCTGTTGTAGTGACATTTTAACATTGGCATTTTCTTTCAGTGTACTAGTACCGTTGTACGCTCCATTTATGATTTGCTTTCTTCTTGGGAACAATTGGAAACATCATGCTTCTCTTCCAGTCATCCTTCAGACTCCTCTGAGGCAAACATGGAGGTTCTTAGACAATCAATGCTTGAGTATGTTGCCTTCATGGACATGGATGTCTGCATGGCCAGTGCTGCTGCTCAGAAGGATAAATTTGATCTCTTGAGCACAAAGTTGGTATAAGCACTTGCGCTTCCGTCGCTCAATGTTTCCCCGAAATTCAAGGCGACGTTGAGGGCCATTCATTCTGAAGTCCTTTCTCTTTTGGCTAGATGTGCCGAATTGAAGGCCAAAAGTGCTCAGTATCTTCGTGCTTCTTCTGAAAAAGAATCTTTGCTCCAAGAGATCAACAAGCTAAAACTGAATTGAATGAACTCTCTCTTGAAATTCAGGCCGAAGATTCTTTAATGATGACTTTGGCTGCAGAGATGAAGGAGCTTCAAGCAAAGATGGATGATTGCAAGGCCAGGATGGCTGCTAAAGAGTGTAACGCCTCCCAAAGGGTAGAACGGACCAAATCATTAGTTGGGTGTTACCAGGAGTTGAAAGTGGATGAAGAAGTGGTGACCGACATAGATACTGCTTCTCAAAGGCAGGATGAGGATTGGGCGAAGTTTAAGGAACAGATGCGATCTGTTTGCGGTGAACTGTAATTAAGACATTTTTATGTCCTTCTTATTGTAAATTTGTGAATCTATTCATTATAGTTTTTAACTGTTACAGCAGCTTTCGCCTTTAATGAACAATTGTTTTTCATATTCGAATATTAATTGACGTTTATCTTTTAATCGTCAATCCCCCCAAACACTTAATCACATGCTAATTGTATGCTCGAATATTGACGTTACTCTTTTAAATCGTCAACCCCCAAGCATTTAATTATATGCTAAGATTCATGCATATCAATTTCCTCCCCCTTCAAATTTTTGGGCCATTTAATGTATGTGGCCTTTCATATCCTGACTCTTCATATTTATTCCCTTATAAATACGTTTGTGCCTTCAACACTTATCACTCCCATTCGTAATCCTTTTCCCAGAATCATCCTACTACCATTGTCCAATATCTCGACACTTTCTCCAATTTCGACTTCCTGTAGAAATGAGTCAGTTGATTCATCCCGTGTGTCGTCCAACTTGAAATGTCTGTTGGTATGGAAGATATAGGAAATATTTCTTGGCCGGCGGCAAAATTCTTCCCATCTATCGATGGTGGGGGGAAATGTTTCTGGGCCAATTTGCTTGCTGAGAGTGCTTCTCAGCCTTTCTGTCAGCCATTGTAGCAATGCTTTTGGGGATGTGACCGATCCCAGTCCACAATTTTCACCGTTGTTGCCAAAGGCCTACAATTGTTTATCCTCCGTTGTAACTTATAGGAGATTTCAAATTCACGCTCATAGGAGGCTTTGTACTTTTCATATTCTGTTGATATAACCAATATTTGATTAATAAAGAGTTTTATTTAGACGTATTTCGTCCTTTATTTTATTTAGTTATCATCGCTCATCAGAGCTTACGTTTTTAAGTTTGTAATTGTTCGTCTTCCCATAAGGAAGGAACATATTTCTTCAAGTATTTGCCATTGATGAACCTCACATGATTAGTACCATCTAGATCCTCTAAATGGTAGGCTCCGTTAGGCAAAACACTTTTCACTTTGTGTGGTCCTTCTCAATTTGGTGACCATTTACCGTATTTTGGGTCATTACTATCCAAAGGGAGTATTGCCTTCCAAACTAAATCGCCCAAACTGAAGGATTTGGTTACGACCTTCTTGTTGTAAAACTTAGCCATTTTCTGTTTCTGGACTTGTAATCTATCCAGAGCATCTAACCTTAATTCGTCCAATCCAACAAATTTTGGACGAGCAATTCTACGCGTTCGTTGTCGCCTAGGTCGTTTTGTGAACGTACTCTCCTTGACTGCACGTTGATTTCCACAGGTAACACTGCGTCTTGCCCGTATGTCAGTTGAAAAGGGGTAACTTTAGTGCTTGTGCGTGGCGACGTTCGATAGGCCCACAGAGCTTGATTTAAACACTCGTGTCAATCTCTGGCGTTTTCACTTATCATCTTTCTTAAGATGTTTTTCAGGATCTTGTTAGATGAGTCGGCCTGACCGTTGGATTGAGCGTAATAAGGCGTAGAATTTACCAAATTGACCCTAAATTCGCTCAAAAATTCCTTCACTTGATCCCCATTCAAGGAAGTTCCATGATCCACCATCAGGGTTTGTGGGATTCCAAACCTATAGATGATATGGTTGCGAATGAATTCTATAACACTTTTTTGAGATATCTCTCTTAGAGGTATGGCCTCTACCCACTTAGTGAAGAAATCTGTTGCCACTATAATGAATGTATGTTGTTTAGACGATGGTGGATAAATCTTTCCTGTTAAGTCTATCGCCCAATCTCTAAATGGCCATGGCTTAATGATAGGTACCATTTCTCTAGCTGGTGCTCTCTGAATTAGCCCATGCTTTTGACATGCCATACAACCTTTCGCATATTGGACACACATTTCTCCAATTTTAGGCCAAAAATATCCATTCCTAATAATTAACCACCTCATCCTTTGACCAGCTTGGTGGGCTCCACAAATTCCTTCGTGTATTTCAACCATAATTACCTTGGCTTCTTGTAAACTTACACACTTTAATAACACCCCATCTGGGCATTTTTTAAGTAATTCACCTTCAATTAATGTATAGTTCATTGATCGCAGCTTTATCTTTCTATTGTTCTTTTCACTTGGTTTCTCCAAGAATTCTTTTATCTCTACCCTCCAATCCATTGCGTCTCTTTCTTGTATACAATGAATTCCAATCCTATTTGCCCTCCTTTGTATAACAGGTAAAATTGTTCCATATTCACAAGTGTGCTCCATGTCTAAAGCTTTTAAGTAACCTGAGGCCATTTGGGCCAGTTCGTTTGCTATGTCGTTGTACATTCTGTTGACATATTGGAGTTCTATTTGGTCAAACTCTTCTAGTAATTCTTGGGCGACTTCATACTGGCTTATAACGGATTCGCTCTGACATTTAAAATCGCCAGTGAGTTGGTAAATCACCAACTGGGAATCGCCTATAATAATCACGTTTTTTACTTCCATTTCAATTAATAACTCTAGGCCGACAATCAATGCATCATATTCGGCCTGGTTATTGGTGCACATTCTGTCCAATGTGAAGGCGAACTTATAACAAATTCCTAGAGGATTTATCAAAGCTATTCCTACTCCTGCACCTTTGGAAGTTTTTGACCCATCAAAATATAGGATCCATGGTTTGAACTCGAATGAGTCTATTTCCAATTTAATTTCTTCAGGCATGTCAAGGCACGAGTGATCGGTCAAGAAATTAGCCAATGCTTGATTTTTAACCGCCTTCTGTGGTATATATTGTATTTCAAACTCGGACAATATTAAAGTCCAAAGGCCTATCCTTTGGTGTAAAACAGGGCGAGAAAACATATACTTCACTAAATTAACTTTGGAAATCAGATAAACTGTTACAGGCCGTAAGTAGGCCCTTAATTTAGTACATGTGAAATACAAAGCGAGACATAGTTTCTCGATAGCAGAATAATTATATTCGCATTTCGTCAAACGTCTACTTAAATAGTATATTGCCCTTTCTTCACCAAACTGGTCTTCCTGCGCGACCATTACAGCTATCGATTCTTGTTCAGCCGATATATACACCTTCATTGGCCGTCCTAGGATAGGTGACACCGACACTGGCGGATTTGCTAAATACGTCTTTAGGCTATCAAAGGCCTTTTGATGTTCTTCTTTCCAGACGAGTTCGTCCTGATTTTTCAACTTTAGGAGAGGCGAAAAAGCTTTTGTTCGCCCTGCACAGTTAGAGATAAATCGCCTTAAAAAGTTAACTTGATCTAGAAATCTTTGCAATTCTTTTTTGTTGCTAGGCGGTTTGGCCTCTAAAATGGCCTTCGCTTTATTCTTATCGAGTTCAATCCCTCTTTGGTGTACTAGAAAGCCAAGGAAATTACCGGCATTGACACCAAACGCACATTTCAAAGGATTCAATTTCAGCTTATATTATCTCATTCTCTCAAATGAGCGTTTCAGTTGTTCGAAATGATCTTCCTCTTTAACAGATTTAACTACGATGTCATCTACATACACCTCAACAAACTTGCCTATCATATCATGAAAGATTAGATTCATTGCTCTTTGATAAGTCGCCCTCGCATTTTTTAGGTCGAAAGGCATAACTACCCATTCGTAACATCCTAAGGCCCCTGGGCATCTAAAGGCAGTTTTGTGTATGTCTTCTTCAGCTATATATATTTGGTTATACCCTGAGTACCCATCCATAAAAGAATACATGACATGTCCGGCAGTGGAATCAATTAAGAAATCTACCGTGGGCATTGGATACTCATCTTTAGGTATTGCTAAATTCAGATTTCTAAAGTCTATACACACCCTCATTTTACCATTCTTTTTTAACACGGCACGATATTAGATAACCATTCAACATATCTAGCTGTCCTTATGAAATCTGCTTTTAATAATCGCTCAATTTCTTTCTTAATTTCAGGCAACACATTAGGGGCAAAACGTCTAGGAGGCTGTTTGTGGGGCTTAAAGTTTAGTTTAGTCGGCAATCTATGCTCTACTAATTTTTTGTCTAAACCAGGCATATGTTCATACTCCCAAGTAAAACAGTCTTTATACTCTTTTAATAAAGCGATTAATACTGTACTAACCTCTTGACTAAGCATTTTGCTGATAAATGTTGGGCGATCCTCTCCCACGCCGCCAATGTTCACTTTGATCAACGGGTCTTGTGCTTGAGCGTTTCCAGGTTTGTGGATCCTCATTACTTTATCGTCCAAATCTTTTACAGGTATTTCTTCTTCTAGGCAATCTACCTTGTTAACTTCCTATTCAATACTTTGTTCCAATTTGAATACTGCCAATTTGTCTCCCAGCGTTTTCAATGCTACCTCTTTTTTGATTTTCTCCTGACATTCTTTATTGAAAGCCACTAGTCTGGCTTTAAAGGCCTGGATTTTGGCCACATACTCTTTTGGCTGCCAAGTCATTAATATTCTCTGAGCGTTCTTTTGCCAATAACTGGCTCTTCTAGGGCCACTATATTTGGCCTCATTTGACTGAACATTTTAGCGAGTGCTTCTACCGAAAATGGTTCTTCACTTTGTGCGACGACTTGAGTTTCTTCTCCATCTTCGACTATTCTAACAGGTCCGTAGTTCCCTTCATACATGAACCTTTCTACCGAGTTAGTTTCTGCAACAAAAGGCCTATGATCTGCCTGTACCACCTCTGCCTTCCCTTGGTCATTCCAAAAAACCAAGCACTGATGGAGCGATGATGGTATACAGCGACTTCCATGAATCCAATCTCGCCCTAACAGTATATTGTAACTGGTAGGACCATCAATAACAAAGAAGACAGTCGTCCTTGTAGTCTTACCCACAGTTATATCAAGTGGCATTACTCCCTTAGCTGAAGTGGCTCCCCCATTGAAGCTCGTGAGAATGACTTTTGTTGGGATCATGTCATCCTCTATTTTTGCGAACTTCCTCATCATCCTTAGTGGGATAGTGTTTATGGCAGCCCCATTGTCAATAAACACCTTCACCACGGGTATGCCATTTACCAAGGCCTTCACATAAAGTGGCCTTAAATGCTTGGTCAATTTCATAGTGGGTTTTTTGAAGACAGCTTTTTCTGCTGCATCGATTTCCACCTCCTGTTTGTCTCCTGTCAACTTATCCCTTTGTGATGAATCAACTTGCAATACTTCGGGCTGAATATCCATCTGTGGGGCATCATCTCTATCTTTTAGTTTTTCTCCAGTAGCTATCCAACCTGTTGGGGGAGGCAGTATCCTTGGAGGAGATCCGTACTTCTCAGAACGAGGTACCCTTTTCTTCCTTTTGGGTATCCCATATAGTACGTAGAAATCGAAAGAACGCTCAGATGGTTCTCCCAACAAATCTACTTCACGAACTCCTTCCCGATGCAATTGTTTCAGCAAGGTATTACGCGATACTCCTCTCTTTCTCCTTTCTTCTTCAAGATCGATCTCTTCCTCAATATCAGTCATGCCGTCATCCTCTTCGCCTTGTATTTCTTGGGACGTCTGACCACTTTCGCATTCCAACACACACGCTTCTTCTTCATCTTCTCCTTCTCTCTCCTTATTCTTGAATTCGTTGGCCAACAAATAATTATTAGCCATGACGGGAGGTAAGGTGCCGAACTGGATAGTAAGAGGTGGTTCCGTATCGTCTTCTTCTCTTTTGTTTCGATCAAACTTCGACCTCCCAGAAGAACTTTCTGGCATTTCTCTCATTGATTCTCCAGTGCCAGTCTCTTCACTATCTTCGAGAGCATTTTGATTAACCATTTCCAGCATTCTCGGTGCTTTAGGACGTGGCTTTTCTGGTTGCTGCCTCATCATTCGTCCATAATTCCGTTGAAATCGTCTTTGCTGAGTCCTGGTCATTTCATTAAAAGGCACAACACGTCTTGCATTGTACTGATATGAGTGCCACACATTAGGTTGGCGAGGCTGTGGTCTGAACGATTTCTCATGCCGTGTCGGCCTGAACTGCCTTTCCAAAGGCGGCCTCTTATAGAATGATGTGCCCTGCCTTCTGTTTGGAGTAAACTCAGGGCGATGGTGATTCTGCCATACTTCTGGTCTTTCAGTATTTGCTCTCATTTCTCCTTTACATCTGGCACACAAGACTTCTTCATCCTTCATAGGTTCTTTTCCCCTGATATATTCGAACACACTGGCATCTTTCTCAGGGTCTTCCTCATCATTGATGACCAATTTAAACCTTGGTAATTTATTTGTAACATTGGTCGTCACCATATTCACTTCAAGTGGTTGTGGGAAAGGATTTTCATCCACTGCCATTTTCTTTTTGTCTTCGAACATGATTCGTCCTGACTCGATAGCGTCCTGTAAAAAACATGACGAAAAACCAAGCAATAATTAGTCATATGTGACCACACATTATGCCATTTACAATATTTTTTACCCTTAATCTGCTCAGGGTTTGGCAACTTATGTTTATCGCTCAGTTTTATCTGCTTATCCTTATATAATTTATCGAATATAAGGTCAGCTTTCGTCACATCGAACGAGAACGTTCCGCTCTTTTTGTTTTCTCCTTTCACAGGTTCATCTCTGGCTACATCCCTAGGCTTAGCCATTATGAGACAAGTATATGCATCCCCCTTGGTCAATTCGGCCAAACATATTTCAGTTTGATCATAAAATTCATCGTTTACAGCATGAACGCCAAAGTGTGGGTCTTTATAATAAGTCCATTTGCTAGAATTTTTTACTTGCTCTTCTTCTCTTATCAAACGTTCGTACCTAATCACGTTCGCATTAAGTTGGAACAGGTCAGGGAATTCCCTATCCTGGAACTTCTTCTTTAAATCAAAACTTAAACAGCTTTGAGCGATTTTGACAAATTCTTTTTCAGGCAAGGGTACGAAGCATTTACTCCTAGCTGTTTTAAACCTTTGAAGGAAACCTTCTGCCCATTCGTTTGGCATTTGACGTAAGTTCGCCAAATCGGCCAGTGTGACCTCAGATTCTGTTTTATAAAACTGAGCATGGAACAATTGTTCCATTTGTTGCCATGTCTGAACGAAATTTGCTGGCAAATTAATGAACCACGAAAAGGCTACTCCTGTTAATGAACTAGGGAATAGTCTCATTTTATGGTTGGGTCACCTCACCACTCTGTAATGTAAATCGCCCTATATGTTCTAGAGTAGATACTTCTCCTAAACCAGTGAACAATGAGAATTCGGGCACTTTATACCCTCTAGGCCATGGGTACGCTTGATCTACTCAATCAAGATATGGTTTAGTGTAAGTCGGCCTAATAACATGACGTACCCCAATAGCCATTTGATCTTGTACTATTTCTGCAATTTGATTCCTTAGTAAAGCATTTGGATCATATGGGACCCCTATGGGTTGATTCACTTGTTGGTTTATTTGAGGCGGCCTGATGTTTGGTCCTTGATTGGTGGGGAAAACACCATTGTTCAGACCATTATACCCATTATGTTGAGTATTCATTCCCTCATTAACACGAGGTAAATTATGTCTACCATTCAGGACATTATCCCTCATATTTGGATTACCCCCCAGGTTGGTTGTCATGTTATCGCCATTCAAATTTGGCGTTCCATTAACCCCTTGATTTGAGGTGGAAGTGCCAAAAAATGTTTTTAAATCAGGACCTGGGTTCAAACCAGAGGAATTGTGTGGTGAAGCATGTCCCACAATCGCTCTGGTCTAGAAATGACTTCCTACGGTTGGTTGACATACTTGGCCTACTAATTTGCTCATGAGATCATTTAACGCACTTAATTGTTTGGCCATGTTATCATAGTGAACATTTCCACTCTGGGTAAATTTTTCCATATTATGGACGTTTCGTAAATTTACCTATTCAACGACGTCTTGTGTGAGTTCTCCCAGTAATGCACGCATGGTTCGAGGACTCAGCTCCGTCATTGGCTCATAACGACTGTGACTGCTTGGAGTCTGCCCTTCTGTCTGAGGAGAATGCTGCTGCTCCTCATATCGCTCGATCACAGATTGGACTACTCCGTGACTTGCTGGTGCTTTATCCGAACTTTTATGAGGCATAATGTTTTCCTTTTGTATCTCCAAACACCAATTGTCCCACTGGGCGTGCCAAATTGTTTCGCGCGTTTTTCGCTCGCTAACAATTAAAAAGGGAATCAGACGATTGTGTAAGGGACAAACCTCTTGGAACAAAGTCCCAAAAAGGGGCGTTTATTGAATATGAAGATTTACAGTTTGGACACGAACAAGATACCTCCAAGGGGCGCAAGCACACAAGTACGAAGGAATTGAAATAATTAAAAGTTAATATAAGAAAAGTAACTACCTACTTCTTTCATCATGGTCGGCTGGCTAAAACTACCGTGTGCAACTTCTATCACTACGTTCTCTTCACAACTGTTTGCCATCAACTTTCTCAAATCGTGGGGCGTAATTATGATGTGCTCAAACCGTCTTAAATCGTGATTTTCGATAACAACAAACTTTGGTCATTTCTTGGACTTTGGGCGACTCAGCATTCTTGGGCGACAATTGATATTCTGCTCTGGGCGATTGTAGGGTGTTTCCTTCGCTCAATATCTGGGCGGCTTGCCGACTTGGGCGTCATTGTACCTTTGTCTTTTTGGGCTTTCCTCATATTTAATGATATTTCTGGTTGGGCTTTTACCCTGATCTCTCTATCTGGGTTTCTTCTTTAGATCCATTTCCTCTCTTGGGCCATTTGATTTGGGCTGCCTGTTTTGTGTGTCAACAATATCTCTTTTTTTATCTCTTCTTCTCTTAATTAACCATCCACGTGCTATCATATTTGTTTTCACTTGAAATTAATCAAGAAATACATAATTTATAAAAGAATTAAATACGAGTCTAAATTGCCTCGAGCTACGAGGAGGGCACATACAAAAAAAGATCGTAGAGAATTTCTATTAATTAACGTGGAGAACCCACATTCGAGTCTATAGTTAGCAAATCGATGACAACTTTTTTTCTTTTTTTGGAGGTTTCATTGTGTCCCTAATTCAAAATGTTTGCATCCGCCATTGAACCCGACTTCACCACCTTTTGCAAAAGAAAAGGGCTTAAAGGTCTACATTAAGGAATGAAAAATCAAATAGACAACCAAAACCTAGAAAATATAGTCGAAATTAAAAAGTAATAACTCGTTCAAATCTTAATAAAATATTCACTGAAAAATGAAAAGGAACGTTAATTGGAACAAGAAGTTACGTTTTTGTTGGACGTTATCTTGCAATTAGCTTCGTCTGATTCACTATAAGAGAAACACGTAGGCGTATTCGGACATTTAGAAAACCTCGATTTTATCTTAGACCTTTTCAAGTTCAATATTCAGAATAAACATTAGTGACGAGTAGATATGTCAAAACGGGAGGGCCAGGCTAGGCCCACACACTAAAAAGCCAGTGCACGGCTCGCTTTAAAAAAAAAACCGCGCATGCAGGCTTTTCGTGCCCGACCGGCCCGGTTCGGGAAAAAAATGTGTAACCCGGCCCAGATCGCTAAGCCTGGATGGGCCTGGTCATTGGTTGGGGCCGTTCGGCCCGCTTGGCCTTTTTTTTTTTGTCATTTAAAAAATAAATGGTAAAAATTATATTTTATAATTAGAGTGAAAATCGATAAAAATTACATAAAAATAAATTTTTCATTGATTTATTTTTCGATAAATTTTACATCAATAACATAAAAACTTACAAGTTTTCATATGCTCTTTTGTTTGATTCATCTACTGTAAAGATTTTTCAAACATCAGATATGTGCTTTTTATTCATTCGCTGTTGAGAAGATCCAATATTTGGATTATTATCATCTTCCAAATTTATTGAAGAATAACTATTATGTAAATTGACATTTTAAAAAAAAAAACATGAGAATCCATAACAATTTAACAAAAAAATTTGAATAATAAGTGAAAAGAAAGCACAAAATACTAAATATTAAAAATAATTGCTGAAAATATTAAGAAATAATGAGAAAATGGAGATTTCAAACTTGTAAATTGTGAGAGTTTGCTATTTTTTCACTTCACAATACCACAATTTATAAAAAAAAAAAAAATTACCGTTTTTATACATTGCAATTTTCGAAAAAAATATATTAAAAAGTAACAGTCAAACGGTCACAGGATTTGACCTGTGACCGTTCTGCAGGCTGCAGCCTATAGCCTGCAGCAGCAAGAGTTGCTGCATGCGCTTTATTTAAGTCTTTTTTATTTTTTTTAATTATTTTTTTAAAACTTAACCGCTGGCCCGATTTTCCTTAAACCGGCTCGGATCGATTTCAGATTCGGGCGGCCCGTGATTCGGCCCACTCGATTCATGGGCCAAATTTTGGGCCGATTCGCCTCCGTGTGGGCCTGGGCGGGCCGCCCTCGACACCACTAGTGACAAGCACATTGTCCTTCATCCTTTCTACTTCTCTTTTTTTGCAAACCCATTTCAATGGTTTATGTAAGTAAAATATATTTTATATTTTTACTTATTAATTACTTATTGATTTGTTTAAATTATAATGATTTAAATGTCAAATCACGTGTCAAAAACATGTTCAATTAATGCAGTCCAAACAAGGTAAGTCAGTCGGTGAGAACTCACTTGGTGCTACAGCTTAATAGATTCTTGGCTATGATTTTTTAAGGTTTTCAAATGATAAACGAGGTGCAATATTTACCTACCTTATAGCAGCATATACATAAGCGCATACTTGTCATTTTGGATAGATTTGATTGGTCAAATAATTAATAGAATGAAAGATTATTTTAACAAATCAAAACTTTCAATTATTGATCATATCAAACATATTTTATACGTATACAAAAAATATATATTTATCTTATGGACTAGTTTGATTGATCAAATAATTAAAAGAAAGAAAGACCGTTTTAACAAATTAAAAATTTCCTTAATTTAATTATTGACCATATCAAACATAATATATATTATTTTTATCGTACAAAACTTCCACATTTTTTTATAAGACACGTTCGTGTTTTGGAGGAGTCTTTACATAAGTAAAGAAAGTAATTAAGAGACGTAGGGAGAGGCTTTGAGAAAAATTTGTCTATGTCTGGCGAACCTGCAGTAGCAAGTTCTAAAATCTTCTAACCATTTCCAGTGAGTTCTGACTGGCTGATGTTCCAGTGAAGTATCTCAAAACAAAACCCATGTTCTTCAATTGTAATTAAAGAGAACAAATATGTGCGTGGATGATATAATCAAACTCAAAGATCAGACTACTTGGTGCGAGTTAAGATTGATGAATTTAATCCAAGTTGTGGTTGTGGTCGAATAATAGTGAAGTGGCGATAAAGTCAAGACCGGATGGTTTGATTTCACTTGTCCAACAAGTCAAAATGAATAAGAAAACGAGGGAGTTATTCTTTATTTGCTTTTGATTGTTTTAGTTAATTTTGCAAAATTACTAAATCAAAACTATTGTATTTTTTATTCTTTGATAGTTGGTTATTTTACCTATAGATGTTTTTCTTAGGGTGTTTAACACGTTATTTCTGGTGGCATCTTTATTTTATTCCGCAATAGATTATACTTTGTAGAACACAACACAAATCTTTTAAACTGTCCCAATCAGAACCGTGCTTAAAACTATCTGTAGGAAGTTCGGATTGACTGACGTATTCTGACTGAAACGAATAATTGAGATATATTGATTAATTAACTAGGTTTTAGTAGTTACAGAAATTTCGACCAATTTATCAAATTCATGCGAAAATTGATCGACTTGAATTTCATCCACCGTGAAAAAGGCAGATTCCTTGCGGGAATGCTTCTGGTTGCATGGGTTTGGTTATGGTGTGGTGGGGGAACGAACTGAAAAGGTTGAAGTTTCTTTTATTTTATTTATTTATTTTGATCATTTATTTAATTATTTTATATGAAAAATATAAACTTACTATTTTACCTTTTTTAAATTATTCAAAATATGGTCAGACTTTTGATCAACTAATGGACATTTGGACGAAGTCCATCCATATCTCCTTCGATCGCAAAGAAATAAAAGATTTGGGATCGGAGCCACAACAAATAAAATATTAGAGTAAAAATTATCACGACTGTTATTATACCTTAATTTTACTTAATTTGTAAATATGATAATTAAATTTATTTCTCTATGGTCAAAATATATATATTTATAAGTCTAATTTTACTTTTTAAAAAGTAACGTCTAACCACATGCAAACATGTTATGTGCCAATAAAACTATTTGCTAAGTATAAAGAGAAAATAAGCGATTATATATTCATATGAACATGGCAAACGTAAAGATATTTAGACGAGGCCATGAAATAATAAACAATACAACATATTAAAATATGTATCGATTGTATATGTAGTATCAATTTATGAATAAATTGGTATATGCTGTATCAATATGTGAATAAATTAATAGAAATGTGATTTAAATAGCTGGTGTATTTTTTTTTTTAAAGAAACTTATATTTTATAAAAATTGAAAACATATAACTAAAGTGAAATTAACATGAAATGTGATGAAACCGAGACCTAGCTCAAGTCATAAGCTTGAACATTCACATTAACCTAAGTTCGAGTTTCGGTAAAATCCAAAAAACTAGAAATGTTACGGTAGTAAATAGACTACTAATGACATTCGTATTATAAGAATACAAATGACAATAAATTTATGAAATTGAAAGTTGCGATTATTGCTTGTTATGAGACGAAAATATAAAAATAAAATTTTACTGAATATTTAAAGGCATAATGGGAACCGAAACACCAAGTGTACCGCTAGTACATAGTATTCAACAAGATTGAACTGTCAGAACAGTATAGTAAATGAAACTTTAATTTCAATAAAACAGATCAATGTGAACGAGCAGGACCAGCTGACGATTCACACCGTTTCCTCTCTTCTTGTATAGACTGAAAAATTCGAGCAGCAGATTCCGTTGCTGATCTGGCATTACGAGGCACAACCTTGATTGCCCGAGCAGGGGATTCAGGTTCGGGAGACTGAATGTTACAATCAGGGACGTTGACAGGAGATGAGGTGAAAAGTTGAAATGCATTTGTTCCTACCATGGCGTGTCCTTCTCGACTGCACTGTGGTCTATCAGTTGGACTGCTAGCTGTGCTCGTCTGTAGTTCATTATTCTTAGCTGCATGCAGCTTTATAACATTGGGAACGGCTTCGTTCATCTGTCTCAGCATATTGCACGAGTTCTGATGTTGGACGTTGAAGTGGTTCGTGTGTTCAACAGATGAACCTGAGAAGGCTGGATTAGTGATTGGCATGCCATAAGTTGGAAAGTAACCTTGAGGCCCGGCTGGAGGGAAGGATGGCACTTGATACTGATGATTTGACGCAGGAACTCCATATCCGGGAGTCAAGAAACTACTCATCCATGGAGCCAATCCTGGAGGTCCACAGACAGGACCCATAAATCCCGGTCGAGGGCAAGGCTTGTATACTAGTCCTTCAGAAGGAGACATCACAGGTATCAACCACTGGTGCCCCTGTGCCTGATTAAAATACCACGGTTCAGAATTATGGTCACCACTTGCAGCTGGTGATAGAGGATTTCCCAAAAATGGCCAGCAAGTCAACGGCTGGCTACCATTTTGCATGGAAGAAAGAGTTGTCTTTCCTACGGTATTCTCAGCAGAGCATTCAATCTCGGTATTTGGCTTCTTGGAGTTGCTTTTGCGCTTGGAAATATTTGAAGGCACTTCAGCAATATAATCTAATGGAAGTTTCTTCGCAGGAGAAATCTTCATGGGTTTGTCCAAATAAGCGGTGTCCTCAAGCAAAAGATGTGGCGACGTGGCAATCAATCTCTGAACCTGATAATAACGAGAACTATTATGAAGGCTAATTTTCATAAACCAAATCACGGGTAACACAAGAAATTAGAAAAGAAGGTCAAAGGCAACGATTAAAGCTACATGAAACTGAATAGCTGCTCTCACCTTTATTAGTCGATGCAACTCAAACACTTGAACCGCAAAAGCACGCTGTTGACTGTAAAAGGACATATAGAGTTAAAGATGCACAATACAATAAATAAACGGTGGATGCCCACAAACCAAAACTGATGTGTGGAAACTAATAACCATGCCAACGACAAACTTCCAACATAGCACTATTTTCCAATGAAAAGAAAAAGAAGAAATCATCAGAATCTTTACTAGCAATTTAGAAATGGCTTAGATGATTCGTGCCCGAACAAAATTTACAGATGTCAAATTTTCATTAAAAGAAAGAGCAAAATATGAAGGGCACTCAAATAAACTTGAGCTAAAAAAAATGATGATTACATGGAAAGGTGAATATTGACACGTTTCTTCATGTGAATTGGCAACAGTCATACAGGCAGGTCATGTACAAGAACTGTGGCTCATTATATTTAGCCCAGTTTGATATAGATTAAAATCAGATTTTTAGTAGATTTTGATAAAAGTTGATGAAATATATAGTTGAAAAGTTGTGGACCCCATGAAATGCGTGGTTAAAATTAATTGTTGACATTGACTTGAGATTAAAATCAGATTTTAATTTGAGCCAAACATGGGTTTAATTTGTTAGTGAGTACAAAAAAACTTGCATACGAATCAGAGAAGGGGCAGGATGCAGTCTCCAAACATTTCTAAGTAACTTATCCAAACATTTCTAAGTAACTTATACACAAGAACAAGTAGATACTTCATAAACACAATCACCAAGTACTGAGAGTCAAAAAAATGCAACAGATTTTTAGTTGTTCTGATCATGAAACAGGAAGTAACCAAGCATTCTTCAGATCTTTTTTCTTCTCCACCCACACTCCACTGGAACACAAAAACAGAAGGAAAAACACATCCCGAGAGAGACAAGAAATGAACATAGAAGAGTGGTCCACTTCTCATTAACTTACCTCAAACCAAATGTACTCTCAGTCCCACCATGCTATACAAAAGATGATAAGTTGCCGAAAAACATGAAGGTGGCCGAAGATTTGAAAATGCTGAGGTCAAGGGACAGGGAACCATTGGACTGTGCAGTAATAAATCTACCCAACGTAAATAATGTCTAAACACAATTTCTCAAATTGCAGAAAACATGGTCTCATCCAACAAATGGTTGCCTTCAAAAGAAAATCAGAATCAAGATTTTAGAAGAGGAGCAAGATGGCAAAATGCAACCGACGATGTTCTGTAATACCTATAACTAAAGAAGTCTACATGAAATCCCAGTGCGAGGACCACTAATCTTTTCCAAGGAATTAACAAATACTTACGAAATTTATGTTCTCATGGACTGAATCTCCTTAAAAAAAACATCAACCTATCTCAAAATATATAAATCTTGTAAGACCATCCCCAATACATTAGTATCTCCAAGTAGATTTGAGATGTGTGATTCTCCCCAAAAAGACGAATTTCTACATAACAATACAGTGAACTTCACAACTCACAAGTGATACCAAAAGAGTCAAAAAATGATCTGTCCTCTTTAAGCCTCTGTTTGGTTTCATTCTTTTTTTTGCTAAAAGTTACTTCTCAAACATTAATTTAAACCTCACTAGAATAAGAGTGATGAAAGATGCATGATGAAAACAAATTGAGAATTACAAATGACAGAAAACAGTAATAGAATAAGAGTGAGATGGAACAAGTGTACAACAAAGGTGCAAAGATTTCTATTGTCAAGAACTCATGGCTAGTTTGCATGCAGAGAGGGCACAAAATAAGAAAAATAGGCACAGGCGTAAAAACATTAAAAGATGAATTTGTGATCATTTATCGAAAAGTTAAGAAATATACTTGCTAATATTATTAAACAAAATAAATTCAAATAGATAATGCTTACATGACAGAAGGTAGACAGCCCAACTGATAATCACACAAATGCATCATTAAGAAATGCTACAGAAACTCATGTTCCGGGGGGGAGTGAATTGTGAACAGTATTACCTAATATTTTTCAGGTCAATAGCACTTGGCATCCTGAACCTTTTAATTCTAGCACCTCGGGTTCCTAACCTATAATATACTTGTAACCGACATCTTTTTTTATGGAAACCATCAATAGGACTCTCAAAAGGACAATTTTATTGAGATGAGAGTTGTAACCTTATTTTATTTGAATAAAAATAAAATAAATAAAAAGAAATGGAAAGAAAGATTAAGAAAAAAAGGCAACCAGGCTTAGGCACCCCACCATCACCACTGATTCTTCACTCCACTGCCTCCGCCCCCTGCCATGAGTTTATTTTCATTTGTTCTTGTGTTGATTAAAAGGGATTTATGTCTCTTTTCTCATCTTCTTATTCATAAATCAATGGACAAGAATGGTTGAATTGAGATTGATATTCTATCTGTTTAAATACATGATTCCATATCATAACAGAACACCGAGAAGAAGATGCATTTTGATTTGGGAAAATTGGCAGCAAATCCATTCCCTACCCCCAAACTATCACTGTAAGATTCAAAATTCAGTCATTTGCCGACAATATGAAGAAGGAAAGAAAAAGTGGGGAAAATCTCTGGCACTGCACCATCGCGGGCACCGGGGTTGCAAAAAGTAGTACCACCTTCATCCAAAAACAAAAAGAAAGCACCCACCACCACCTCTATGACCATCCCTACCACAGCCTCTTTTGTAACCAGCACTGACAAAAAAAATATTAGAAGCTTCTTTTGCAAATGGCAACATGGGTGTTGAATCTGTAAATTGTAAGCAGAATTGGTATTCCTTTTTTAAAATCTCAAAAGCAAAATACTACATTTCTTGAACAAGACGAGGAGAGATTTTCAAGCCGAATACTTGGTTGGGAAGATGAAAAACAAGTAGATAACATTTGGTCTAAGACTCCAAATAATTGGTTTTTTATGAAATGGATTGTTTAATTGAATAAAATTTGAATAGTTTTGCTAATTCAGCAAATAAACTTGGGAAAATTGCAGCCACGGTACCAAATCTTTCACATTTTTGCAGATTTCGTCCAAACCTTTGGTTTGTGTCACCCACGGTACCAAACCTTTAAACAATTCACACCTGGAGTCCAAATGGACGATTTCAGTCCAGTTAACCAGGAATAATAGATTTTGACCGATTTTGAAAAAATTAAAAGGGGCAAAATGGTAACTTTGCCATTTATCTATTAAAACAATTAAAAGAAAGTCAGAAAAAGAAAAAACTCTCTTTTCTCTTCCTCGTTGTCTCCGCCTCCGCACACGGCAGAGATTCCAATTCGCCATCGAATAAGCCCAACTTGAGATCTCGGTCTCTGATTCTGGGGAAAATATGGTATCCGGTACTGGTGTTTGTTGGAACTTTTGTAGGGAGAATTTCGCCCTACTTCATTAAGTGGAACGAGGGTTTTTTGGTAATTGGGATGCAATTCGCAGGTGGGGTTTTTCTGGGGACTGCTTTGATGCATTTCTTGAGCGATTCTAATGAGACATTTGGGGACTTGACTGAAAAAGAATACCCATTTGCATTTATGTTGGCAAGTGCTGGAGGCCTTGGCAGCAGGAATGAGTGGGCTGAATTTCAAGGAGACTGGTGATGATGATGGGTTTGAGTATGACCGTGATTTAGGTTCCATTTTTGGGTGTCGAACGTGATTTTCTTCATTTGTGATTTAAGGTGGTGGTGGTGGCGGCGGTGGCTACGGGAGGAGGCGGCAGCGGTTGCGGGAGGAGGCGGTGGTGCCGGCGACGTGCCGACAGTGGTGCTTGCAACGTGTCGGCACTGTTGATGCCGGGCAGGAAGGAGAAACTGATTGCAATTTTTCCTTTTTTTTTTTTAATTTATTTAATGAGAAAATTGTTAAGTTACCATTTTACCCCGCCTAATTTTGTCAAAATTGGTCAAACTCTACTATTCTTGGTCACATAACGGTCAATTGGACGGAAACCGTCAATTTGGTCTCCAGGTGGGAATTATTTAAAAGTTTGGTACCGTGGGTGGCACAAAACAAAGGTTTGGGCAGTCTGCAAAAATGTGAAAGGTTTGGTACTGTGGCTATAATTTTCCAAATAAACTTTTGAAGTTATTTTGCCAATTCGCGTGCAATTTTAGGTGTCGTTTGGATTTTTGAGAATTGGTGAAGTAAAGGTTGAAATGGTGGTTGTGGCAGGTGGGAAGTTCATGTGTTCATTCTCCAGTTCAAGAAATCGACAGAAATAGAAGATCTGTATTTCGATGGTGGGCAATAGTGACGGAGATGGGGACGGAGTGTGCAAGTGTGTGGGTGGGTGGTTTCACAGCTGGTGTGTGGCAGGTGATGGGTTCGGGCAGGAAAAGCCGGTGGAGAGTGTGGATAAGTCTCATCACTGCTAACGGGGTGGAGGAATTGTCAGACTGGTTTGGTGTTCTCTTCGAAATTTGATTTTGTTTCTTCTTCTTTTTTTTTTTTTAAATTATTAAATAAAGGGGAGGATAGTGATTTTAATCAAAAAATTGATCCTGTAACAGTCAAAATGACAATTTTCATCTAAAAAAGTTGCCGGTTGCAAACGTTTTAAAGGTCCAGGATTCCAAGTGCTATTTATGTTTTTTCTTCTTCGGACCTTTTAATTTTTCTTGTCTCCGCTCTCTTGAGGATTTAGATGGTGTTCTCTTTGTATTTCAGTTTTGTGTTTTGAGTTTTGAATTCATTTTGTTTTTTGTGTTTTAAGTGTTAATTTTGAGATAATTGAAACGCGTTCTTTTTATCATTTCTAAAAATATTTCTAAAAACATCACTCCAAAAACCGTTCACATTGTTTTCTATTTTTGCCATTCTCCAAAATCGTCCCCTCCACAGCCACCGTTTCTACCTCACAAACCGGCCACCACCCACCACCCAGACCACTAGATCACAGCCTCAGTTGAACCCTCTGACCTCCCTCTACAACATCCACCAATTAGCTGATGGAAAATTAGTCGGAATCAACCAAAAAAATCGTGGTAGCACTCACTGTTTTAGGCAATAAACACCGCCGCCGGCCACCTTTCCGATCGCGGACCACTACCAATCCACTCCTCTCAACAAGGCGCATACAATACTACTATGGGTTACCTTCGATTATCTCCAGAAAATCCGATCTCATGGAAGCCGCCTTCGATATCTCCTAGAATCGACTGATTTTATGGAAGCCGTCGGTGAGTTTTGAAGCCATGGCTGGGGTCGTCTGGGGGTGGGAAATCGTCCGGTGGTGGTGCGTGACCTTGGGTGTTGCCAGAGGTCGAGATTCCGGCAAAATCAGTTTGTGCCGAATCAGTTTTTGAGGGTATTTTTGATCGATTTTGGTATCTGATTGGATTATTGTTTGTGTGGTGATTGAAGAGGGGACTGGGGGCTTCACAATGGTATATAAATCCGACCGTTTTGGAGGAGGTTGGCCGGAGTTTAGAGGGTGGGAATGTGGCTGTCAGTGTGGCTTGGCAGAAATGAGGAAGGAGAAGTTTGGGGGAAACAGAGTCGTTTCCAGTGTTTTCTATTCTCATTGTGTTTGTGAAGAAAATGCCCAAAACGGCCAAAAGGTCGTTTTGTGTTTTCTTCACAAATATTTTTTGTGTTTTGGAAAATTCGTTTTGGAAAATGAGTAAGAGAACGCGTTTTCACCGTTTTGAAAGATCGAAAACAGAAAACGAGTTGAAAATAACAAAGAGAACGGCACCTTAATATTTCAGATCTTTGATCTTTATGGAACTATTTAAAAGGCTGAACATTTTGTATATATCTCTAGATCATAATTACCACCACCAGGAAACTAAAGGCTAATGGAAGAATAGTTAATTATCACTGAGCATACTCAAATTATTCTCAGTTTGTGAATAATCTCTCACCTAAACATTGTCTTTTACAATTCTAACAAGCCACCTAATTGATAATCATTTACATGGAAGGGAAATATTAGAAAATGTCACAAGCTTTGGAATTAATATTTCTCCAATTCAAATCCTCCAAAAGGCACAATTTTTGATATACATTGAAGGGAAGAACTTACTTGGTAATAGCTCGCCTGGCTTTCCAGAAATGTTTCTGGCCTATTTTTCCTACGACATCATCAGGAGATATATCCAGTCCAGATAAAGAATCCACCATAGAAGTCTCAGACATGCTATCGACCCTGTCAATATTTCCCATTTGTGGCGACCTACATGAACCTTTTTCATGAGAAGTCGTATCATCACTCAAATCATGAATAACATCTTGCTCTTCTAATGGGAAATCCCCGAATGAAGAAGAATGTCTATTATTTATGCCGAAACTAGAATCCCTCATAACAGCATTACTGTGGACAGAGCCTGCAGGTTGTGACTCGGCACACAACTCCGGAATTATATTATTATCAACCTTTTGTAATCTGTCGATACTATTAGCTGGATTATCTCTTGGTTCATCAGACTGAGACGCATCAATTTGTTTCCTCAAACCTTCAGTTTTATTTATTGATGATAAATTTAAGCGGGCTTTATCTATTTGCTCCTGAGAAGCCACAAAATCTCTCGTATTCACTTCTTTGAGGCATTTTCCTTCTTGATTGCAACTTCCTACAGCCATGCCAGTCTGTTTTAGATCTTTATCAGCCACTTTTGGAAATTTCAATGTGTGATTGGTATCAGCACAGTTGGAGGGAGAGATTTTTTTTGTGTCCAAATCACTAAAATATTTACCATGATCTTGATTTGAATGGGATTCAGAGAAGATTGGAACTGTAAAATCATCTTCATCTAACTTCTTTTTCTGCTGAACTTGTGTTAACGGGGTACTCAAATTTGAATATTGGCTGTATGACTTCTCAGCTTGATGTCTAGGAGGCAGCTGAAGTGAGAAAAACTTACTCCTTTCCTTCCCGGTCCCCTGAAAGAACAACTACTTAGCAGCAATCACAATTATAATTCAATTTATAAAGCCAGCAAAGGAAGCTAAGCATAGAGGTACATGCCATGTCACATTAACTGTACTTTTAAAGGGTTACTTGTTCTGTCTTTCTTCTTTCCTTATCCTTCTGTCTTTCATCAACAAATAATTAAAACCCCAATACATTCATTCCTTTCTAGTACAATATTATGAATACCAAGTTTCAACTTTCAAGGATATCTTTGTCTCCTGACTTAAACTTGAATTAACATAAAAAAATCAACCTATCAAGAATACAAAATAAATGCTAAAAGTAAAGCCTAAAAGGAGACTGACAAAATCTATCCATCAATAAAATATTTTCTTAACCATTTGTTACTACCTCGTCCCACATGCGAGTGAGCCACGTTAGAATCAAGGGGTAACCCACACAGTTCTCTGAACCAATATCTTCGAATCGAGGCTACAACCCAACTCACCATAAGAGAAAAGGCAGGCTATCTGAAGGGGTTTCATTCCCCAGTGAAACTCCCAGCTAGGTGAAACAAAGCAAGCCTTACCCTCGCCCTAGATACATGACAATGGCAAACAAGGTTGCCCTGTATAAATTTAAAAGAAAGCTAGCAAAGCACGAAACATGTGACTTCATAATTGTCTCAAATAAAGGATTGGTAGAATATCCTATTGCAACATGGTGGAAGGATCACTGCCACATAAGCTAAAACCATTAAAAAGTTCGAAACAAGAATCGGTTGATTAACAATAACCTTGACAATCAGAAAGTAATTGGTCAAAGTTACATGAGGATGTAAGGTACTAGACTCAAAATCCTCTTCAGTTTGAGAACAATTTGTGTCCAGGAGATACAAAAGGTCTAAAGTGCCTAGAACTAATTTTTCATTTATAAATTACCCATGCAACATAAAGGAAAAGGTATGAAAATCAAAACCCTAGCCAAATCTCATTCTATTTTGTTTCTCTTGCACCCAAATTATATTTTCTGGCTCTAACTTGGCCGTCTGGAGTGCAAATGGCGACCGGGCCACCTTGAACGGCTACTTACACAAGCTTATGCTGTTACTTGTGCAGGTTTAGACACAGGTGGACCAGAAATTCTAATTGATAAATCGTGTAACTAAGAACTTATTTCTTTAAAATTTCTTCCATAAAAAAAATAAATTCACAGCAAATTAAGAAAACCCAGGACACCAAAATATATGCGAAAAATCGGAATGCTCCACTCACCTGACTTGAAGAAGCAGAAGGCTCTAGGTTAGAAGTGTAGGTAGGGTTGAAGGGCGACACCCCATGACTGAATCTCTGTGAAGGGATGCTGAGCTGCTCATAAAGGGCCATCTTGTTTCTTGGAGGTGCTCTTGGCCCTCCCGTATCAGTATCATTCACATGAAGCCTTGGAAACATTGGTACCATAATTCTGTCCTCATCTTTCCCTCTTTTCATTTTCAAGCTTACTCAATGAACGCCGCCTTTCCTCTAATTCCCAATAGTTAAGTTAAGCGCTATTTTTTTTTTAACCTACACTTTCACCAAATTCACATGAAAATCCCATGCCCCCAACATCAAAATCAAATCTTAATATTTCCACACCACATGAAAACTTTCAGCAAATCTATTTAAACAAATCCACTTGTAAAAAAGCTCAAAAATTGAACGAACTCAAGAACCCAGATCAAAATTTTCAATTGAAACTTGAATTAACCCCGGTAAGAGATAACCAAAATACAGCTGTACTACTCGGAAAATTCGATTAAAGACAGAAAATCCACTCATAATAAAGCAGTATCCCCCGAATCAACACAAAATCAATACTTTTCCTCTCGAAATCAACCGATTTCTCGGGAACCCTACAAAACAGAACCTTAAAAAGAGCCTCAACTATCAGTACTTCTCAACAAAAGAAATCGATCCAATGGTGAAATCGGACGGTAAGAAATCCAGATATTCGAGAACTGGGAGAACATAAGAAGATCTTCAATTACTCTTGAATGGAAAAAGATCGAAGAGGTGTGTGAAAAGCGTAAAAAGGTACCCTTTGTGGACCCTATATTTGGATTGGAGAAATTAATAAAATTTTGCAGTTCAAAGTATTGGCTAGATTACTGCATAAACGCTGTAAGATTATTAGGTATTTTCTAACTGCACAAATGCCACGCATACGTCTGGAAGATTGCGTATGAGTAATTGGGCAATTACGTTGACCAAAAAGCACTTAAGAGCATGTTTGAGCCCATTTCTTGCCAAAATTATATTCTGAAGTAATATTTTGATGGAAGATATATGGTTAAAAAATAGGGAAAAATTTATGGTTCAGGCATTAACTATGAAGAAATCAATAATCAGACATTAAGTTTCGTAGTTGCAAAACTCGGGTATTTAGTAATTAGTTAAATATTAATTCTATTATATTTACAAATCAATCTCCACCTTCCTACTGATACGGGGATTTTTCTGTTACATTACTTTCCATTAATTGCGCTTGCAATTAAGACTCTCTAAAATACTAAATCACCCGCCTAAAATACAATTTCGGCTTTGTTACAACGGAATCCCTCTCATTTGATATTGACGGCAGTACAATCGGGCTTCCAGGTCACAGTTCCAAGGTGTTAATATCCGGCCACCGATTCAAATTCTAGCCAACGGTCATAGTTCGGAGGTGGTAATCTCCGGTCACAATACAATTCTGTTCGTATTGTTGGATTGGATTGGAGGTTCAGGACACAACGGACCTGGTTTTGTAAACATAACGAGGATGCACGTGGCACGTTCACAAGGTTGACAAACAGTTACGAGAAACTTATGAGGAATATGAGCACAGATTTAAGGAAAATGAGGGTATCTTTTTCGTTTTCATATTGAACTGAATAAGTTTGACCTGATATATATTTATGTGACCCGTAATAATTTTCTGTGATTTAAATATATTAATTTGACTTAACATATATTTGATTTTTAACCTTTCCCTGTAGGTGTTACCTGTGAATCAGACCATATTTTCAGTCAAAGACGAACACTCGTCATTTGACGTAGATATAGATTAACGTACATGCACTTGCATGATGTTTCAAGTTGATCTGTTTCCATGTCCACATGCACTGGCTGTGATTGCACATGCCAAAAGGAATCCTTATGACTATTCTTCTTATTATTACACAAAAGATGCATACATGAATGCATACGAGAACCTCGTGATTTCATTTTCAACTGTGACCTGTCAATGAACAAACCATTAACTGTAACCTGTAAAAAGATGACTGTGTGACCAACTTCAAATGTTTACTGTAAGGCAATGGAAATGGGTTAAGTAATGAAAATGTGACCTAAATAAATGTTAAAGAACTTGTATATGAAACATGTGACATCTGTATATGAACTGCAAATGTTTCTAGTGAGGAATGGGGTTTTTAGAACTCCTGATATACCAATTTGTGGCCTGATATACATATATGTGACTTAATATACCAATCTGTGACCTCGTATATCATTCTGTGACCTCATATACCAATTTGTGACCCAAGTGACCTGCTGTGACTTAACTTAACATTTTGTGACCTCATGACCCAATCTTTGATCTCATATACAAGTATGTGGCCTCATAAAGCAAGCTGTGACATGTATTAACCCAAGTGACCTTCTGTGACTTAAAATACCAATCTGTGACCTCATATACTAGTCTGTGACCTTGTAAAACAAGCAGTGACTTGTATCTAAGCGACCTGCTGTGACTTAATATACCATTCTGTGACCATGTATACCAGACTGTCACCTCGTAAATTAAGCTGTGACCTGTATTAACCCAAGTGACCTGTTGTGACTAAATATACCAATCTGTGACCTCATATACCAGTCTGTGACCTGTATTAACCCAAGTGACCTGCTTAGTGCGTGAATGATATTTTTCCAAATTCAAAGAATTATCCCCTGGTATAACAATGAACTATTGCATTAAATGTAACATGATATATTGTTATGTGACATTTAATAACTCATGTGACTTTACTAACTGCATCCCTGTATTTCATACTGTTACATCTCAGCAACTTGAGACCAACAAGCAATGACAGAAAATCAAGAAAGTAACATATATTTGATGTAACCAATTTTCAAATTTTCATTGTTCAACTAGTTCCCATCCACAGATTAAATGCAAAAAAAAAAAAAAAAAAAAAGAATAGACTTCCTCATGCACTTTACAGTCTGCATTCAACATCTCAAAATAAAAATCAAAATCTATCATTCTTCCCGCACTAATTGATACTTGACCCGGGCGATTTTTGCTTTGCTTCTGGAGTTTTATTCGAACTGTCCAATGTCTTCCTTTTGCAAGTCCGACTCGACGTTTGGATCGTCTTCTTCCCATTCTTTTCATCATTTTTTTCCCGGCATTCCTAATCCCTACCCAGTAGAGAGATATAATCACACTGCAAACAAAAGGGAATGCACCAGAGATTGTGTGGGATTTGGAGGTTTCTCATGGCTAATTTTGGAAACGAGATGGAGATTGGGCGCGAATAAGGTGGGGATTGTGCTGGAGAGAAAATAGGGATTTATTTAATAAAAATGGAAGTTAAGATATAAACCAATTTGAAACCCACCATTAACGAGATACGCACGTCCATTAATTAAATGATTTATTATTTAATTAAAATGATAAAACCTGAAAATTGAATAAATAAATTACAAACCTGATTTATAAAAATGGATCTTTAAACACCTGTTTTTATGTAATTTCCACTAAAAAATATAATCATATTTGATGTACACCAAATTTGACAGTCATTCGTCATTTTTTTCTTTTTTAAAAAAATAGTTTTACCACCTACACATTTTTTGAAAACAAAGGAAATGTCTATAATGATGTAAGAGGGGAATGCACAAGTGACAAAATCCTAAAATATAAAGAAAAATTTTGAATTGCGTGTAATATTATTTTATTAAAAAATATATGATTGAAAAATATATATTTTAAAAATAATGAGGACCAAACCAATGCTAAAATGTATATTGCTTGAAAAACGATTCGAAAATGATAAAAGATTCAAACCGATAGTAAAATATTTATTAGGAAAAAAAAAATCATTTATGAGAACTATTATTTGAAAATTCTTTTTTCCACACATTCATTTTCAATCACACGTTCATACAAAAAAATAATATATACATAAACCCAAAAAAATTTCCTACTCTTTAACCATACATTTTTTTTTTAAAAAAAAATCACTATTTAAAACTTCATTTTACTCAAATAATGGTTTGTCAAACAAGGGCAAAATTTTGAAGTGACAATTCTCGACTTGTTTTAATAATTTTAATTTTTTTTTTGTTTTTTATTATAATTAACTTGAACGTCGGTCTTTTTCATCAACCTAATATTTGATACGATTTTCAAACCATTGCTTAGACCAATTCGGGAACTAAGTAAAATTGTTTTTCAAAAAACTTTTTAATTTCTAAATAGATGCATTAACAATTTTAAAAGTAAAATATTTTACGTATTTTGAACATAAAATTATGGTCAAAACAAATAACTTGTGCATATTTATTATTGAATTTCGTATTTTCAATCTTGTGTAGTAGAAAAATAATTTACTTTCCAACTTACTTATCTATTTATAAATAAAACATATGCTTCGTTAAAAATTGATTAAAAGTAAAAACTCAGCAGGAAGAAAAAAATGCAATTAATTGATCATGACTCATTAAAACTTTGTTAATAAAGTTTAGTGGGGCAAAATCTAGACGAATGAAAGTAATATAATTATTGCCACTGATGTTAATCAATAAAAATATTTGACTCGATGCATTCAAATTTCGTGTACTAATTTTTTTTAATATAGATATTGATAATCCTTTTTTGAAATTTTTTTAATTTTCACATTGTCGCTGGAGCAAACTTGTTAAACATCGATTTCATCGTTCTTTTGAAACTCATGTGTATACAAGAATATTGGAGAAAATGTGTTTTGTCATGTCCCATTTGATATAGCCTCCTCTGAATTGTGCAATATACAAAAATATTAGAGAAATGTGCTTTGTCACGTTCCATTTGATTTAACATTTTCTGAGTTGTGCAATATGAGTTGCATTGTCTTCATACAATATTGTTAGACTATCTTCTGCTTAAGTTAGTTTGCTGGATATTTGGATACGATGGACCATATTCCTTAACCATACATATTCTGACTTAATTCATGGACTCTAATAATTTCCTAATAATTTGAAAATGTTGATGCCAAAGTTTTTCTATTTTCTATTGAGCTTTACATGTAGATAACCTACGTATCTCACTAAAGATCTCAAATTTTATGAATAAAACATGTCAATATTACTTCTTAGGTAACGAAAATCGTGTTTAACACTTCGATGTAATTGAGCTGTTGCGGAGCTATATTTACAAGGAAATTTACAGTAAAAACTTTGCTTTGTCAAGTACAATTTGCAAGATAATTAATGCTCAAATTGCACTAATATATGATACTTTAGAATGAAGAAGCTTTTCTCCATCTTCAACTAGGCAAAATAGATTATTTTTCACATCAAGTGATAGAACAACCATATATGATATATGATGTCAATTGATGTACTTTATCCATATAAGAGCGATTTAAGATTTGTTCTGTATATAAAAGATTGATGAACAAATAATCATTCTTGAAAATGTTCAATTTGCAAACCAAAATAAAATTTAACTTTTACCAATTCTTTTATCTCAAATTCAATTTTCAAATTATCTGCAGTTTTGTCAAGCTTTTTAAGAGTACCAATAAAATTAAAATCATCGGCCTAAACTGTCATAATTTCAAATTCAATATTTGTCTTTTTTATGAAAACACATGGACAAATATCGTCATTTTTATAAACACCATTCAACGAATATATCCGGCAAGTTGATTATCCACATGCGTTTTGAGTTTTTATAATCTATATAACGATCTTTGTAATTTAATTAAAAACATAATTTTGAAATGTGTATTTTTTTATTTCTGGCATTTTAAGCTCGTCAGGAAATTTCATGTATATCTCACCAAGAGGTGAACTGTACAGAAAGGCAATCATTACGTCTATTAGAAGCATATCGAACATTTGTGACGCAAATAAACTAATTTAAATTTTGAATGTGATGGTATTCATTATGTGAGAATATGTTTCTTCATAATCAATTCATGGTCTTCGTAAAAAATCTTGAGTTATGAGTTTGGCTTAGTACATTGTAATCTAGTGTTATCATTCATCTTCCTTACAAATACTCATTTGATCCTACAATGTTACATTTTCAGGGGTTTGAATTATATATCTAAATACTTTTCGTTTCCCTTAAAAATTCAACTCCATCCGTATGACTTCTTTCCATTTTTTGGTCAATCGTTTCTATTTTGATGTCTAACAAATGGGGTGCACGATCCTCATTTTTCATAATTTCAAGAACCACGTTAAATGCCAAAATATTGTACATGATAATATAATTTTGTTCTCATAATTTATGATATAACAAATAATTTATTGAAATATCATTAGGATCTTACCATTCTGAGTCTTTTTTTTTCATGTTTTTTCTTAAGGTACGGAGAAAGCCACAACTAAGAGGATTTCATTTTTCCATGCAACTCATGTATTAAGCTTTCTTTTTAATGATTTACAAGTGGTATTCAACATCTTATTTTTGCAACATTAGCCGATCGAGATATCTTCTGTTTCGTCCATAGAAATCGTATTATCAACATGTGATTGATCAATATTTTCTATTGTTGCTTCTTCTAAAAAAAATGTTGGTTAGATCATGCTTCTAGCGTATTTGAGATTCATTTACTACAACAGATTACCTTGTAAGGACATCAATTTTTGCTAGAGTATTTTATTCTAGTGCATATGACTTTGTCATTTTTCTTATATCAATAAATATATCAAGTAATTGATTTGAAACTCTTTATAAGTAAATGATTTTTTTCAACATCTTGATCATATTAATTGATGTAGAGGTCAGAGTGAGATGGAGTTGTTTTATTTCGAGAATTTTTACCTTGTTTTTAGGGTGTAATTTGCCCCTCCCAAAGTTGGGAAAGTCGGTTCATCAAAGTGACAATCTATAAAATATGTAATAAATATATCTCTACTTAAATATGCAAGACGTCTAATAATAGATGGTGATTCGAGGTCAACATAAATTTCAAGTCTTCATTGGAACCCATTTTGGTATGATGTGTGGGTGAAATTGAGACTTGAACATCATAATTGAAAATTCGTTGGTGAGAAATAGGTTTATAACCAAATGGAAGTTGTAAAGGTGAGTATGGATGAAAAGCAATTTGGTGTTATTCGAACCAATGATGCAACATATAAATATATAATATAGCATGACCCAAAATAGAATATGTGACTTTATTTTCATATGTAATGACCTAGCAATGAATTATAAAATATTTTGAAACGGCCCTTCTAAGCAATTTTGTGTATGAGCATCAACAATTGAATGTTCAATGACAATTCTATTTGACATGTACTGCTTATCGAATGTTTGTGATATAAATTCATTGGCATTATCGAGATGAATTATTTTGATTGAGAATTAAAAAAATCGAGTTCATATTTTTATGATTTGCGCAAATAATCTAACAAAAATTGAATTCCTAATGAAAAGTAAGGGACATAAAATCATCTAGTAGAAGAATCGCTTAAAACCATAAAATAACGAATGGTCTACATGATAGGTGTATCGATACACACATATCTCCGTAAATTCTTTCTAAAAAAGTTAATATATTGTCATTTTTTTTGGCAATTCGTTGACATAAAATAGATTTGATGCAACGTTTATATTGCCTATAGGAATCTAATCTTGAAACATAATGAGTTGAATAACAATTAGTATGCTACTATATTCTAAAAATATCGAGCACTCATAAAATATGTAACATTACTGTAATGTCATACCGATATTTTATAGGAAAAATGCATAGTGTATTACGTTTTTAACTCATCAGCAAAAGTTCTAAGCAAAGATTGGATTCGACTTTGTATATGTTACGTACAAAAATAAATTATTGTACCTCGTCAGTCACAGAAGGGTACAAAAAATAATTATTGTCTTTTGGACATTTGTATCTTGATCATTAAGGTGCAACTGAGTGAAAGATGCATAGGGCGTCGACGCTTCTGTGAATAAGGCCCTGTTTGGGAGGGATTAGATTTTTTTACAGTAAATCAATTCTCATTTTCAATCACACATTCTTCAATAAAATAATATTTTCCATCACATCAATAATTTTTTCTTCTTTTTTAACCACACATTTCCCGTCATATCACTATTCAAAATCAATTCTTCCCCCAAAAATCTCTCATAAACAAGTTCTAAATGAGTATGTAGAACTCTAACATTTGGCTAAAGTCACAATAAGAAATCTTGAACGACCTTAGATTAAATGTGCAAATTTTGACATGATCAATGTGGACTTTATAGCACAAAATTCATGCTTGCACAAAATGAATTATTAGACACGTGTCACGTAGTACAAACTTAAACAAATATTGAAAATTGGACTTGATCATGATTTTCAATGTAATTATGAAAGAATGTCAACTCACAAAAATAACTAAAACATTCCTAAATTTGCCTATAAATAAGATCATTACACAATAAAAAAAGGGAATTCAATGACCGAATCTGGTTGGGAGAAGAAATTGGGAAATCTTGTGCGGTAAAGGAGGCGATTAAGGATTGTTGGGGGAAGAGTTAGGGCTTATTTGATATGACTTTTGTTTTTATTTTTTGTATAACAATTTTTGGAGTAAGTTACCTTAGTTCTTATTTGAAAACAAATTTTTAAAAGAATTTCCTCTTTTAGAAGTGCTTTTGGAGGAATTGGAGAAATTTACATTGGATCAATTTCCTTTAAAAATTCTTCTAATTAGAAGAAACACTCTCGTAAAATTAGTCAAACGAGTTCAAAAGCAATTTTGAATCTCAAAGGCTTATTTTGACTTTTCAAAAGTCATGCTCCGACCCTTAGTTGGGTCAGTGATGATGTGTAATTTCGATGAAATTTCAAGGGCAGAAGGGTAACCCAGAAATTACAAATGTTACCATTGGACCACTTCAAAGCCCCTGATAGTTTATTATTTTCCAATTTAAGTGTTGTTGGTCATTTTAAGTTACTTGTGTTTGGTATGGATTAAATGTAAAAAATTAAATTCAAAATTAACAATTAATTTTAATCACACATTTTATAATTTTTTATCAAAATTTTCTAAAATTCTAATTTTTAACTACACACAAAAGCTAAACAAGAAATCCTGAAACAAGAAATCCTGACATATCACAATATCTTTAAAAAATATATATAAATATATATATATATATATATATACACCGATTTCTTGTGTACTATATAGTTCCCACTTCCCAAAAGGGAAAATTATCTTGAACACTACTTTTAAAGTTTCAATTTAAAAAATAAGGTTCTTATTATTTTTTTTACAATAATCAGATTTTAACTATTTTTAATGTACAAATTTATATATGTCCCACTACAACCATATCTACCCTACATCTCTCTCCACAGTCTATATATCATACTTGGCATGCATATATACCTGAATAATGCTACTTGCAGTCGCTCATTGCAGCAGTCGCCCTATATGGCACACACATGTCAAGTATGTATTTGATGCATTAAATGTGGTCAAAAACTACCACATTAATATATCAAATAACTACATGTCATGTGTGTGCCACATAGGACGACTGCTACAGTGAGCGACTGCAAGTAGCATTATTCTATATACCCTGGCTTGCCCATAATTTTCTCTCCTAACCCCTCCCCACTCCCATTTGCAAAGGAATTTTCTGGCCACATAACTTTAACTCTCTACAAAACCCTCTCTCTCCAAACATGAACTTTCTCTCTATACATATACAAAAACAAAATAAAGGCAACCGTATTAAGCTTCCTTATACTATATCCTAAATATTCTCTCTTGTCCCTTGAGATATATTATTACGGCGAGGGATGATAAAAAATCAAGAGTTCTAATTCAAAATTATCTCGATTCATCCCCATGAGGAATTGTCCAAGACAAAAAGAAAGTATTGTGGCTTTCAAGCTCGTCTCATCTCCATGTTGCCATAATCTAAGCTCTCAATGACAATCTTTGATTGTGTTGCTTTATATTCCATCTCTAAGATCCCTCAGCGTTCATGAAATTCTAAGACCCCAACAATTCTTCCATCTAAATTTCAGGCGTATACAATTCATTCATCTCTTGTACTGAAGATAGAGGGAGGGTAGGTGGCGGTGGTGGTGAAGTGGGAATTGTGATTTGGGGAAAAGGGTAAAGGATACTTAGGATAGGTTGGGGTGATGTGTGGGGTGGGATAGGGTAGTGGGCATCCAGCAGGCGATGAATGTTGACCACAACATGCAACGGTAAGCTTTGGAAGTAGAGTGGGTCTGGGAGATGAGAGGGTGGATTTGGGAAGAATTCAATTAAGAGATAGGGTGTGGAATGCGTGGGGTGGGGGTTGTAGGGCGCGTGGAACGGAGGGTGGGTGTGGGTACTTGATTTTTGAAAGATAAGTTTTTGTACTTGATTAATGAAATGCAAAGTTAAAAAGTATGTTTGAATGTAATTTCCACTTTATTATTTTCCCTAATGTTCTACAATACTATCAAGAGGATGGCATGTCTAACTTTACTTGAAAGAAACACACTTAACTGACAAAGTAGACCCAACAAACTTAACAATCCTTAACACCCAACCCCAACGAATATCCAAATTACACCCCCATCCCCACTCAAATGATTATTAGTGGAATTTTTATTTATTTATTATTATTTTTTAAAAAAATGTAGGAACCGACTTTAGCAGGTCGAGAGAGTAGTGAAACCCAACATCCCACTTGGACCAACCATTTTACGAGCAGACTTTGCCTTTTATTTGGGAGGTGTTTATTTTATAAATATTTTTTTTATTAGACATACTTTTTCTCCACACATTTTGTAGGACTCATAACTATTTTTTATTGATTCATGACTCATTATTACTTATTTATAATTTAAATCAATTAGAATTGCTTTCCCAAACATGCCCGTGTACCCAGACCATCATCAAGGGCCTAACATGGATAGTGCCATCCTGTATAGTAAGACTCAATTTGCACAAGTTGGGTGGGCAAAAAATTTAAGCTTCGATTTGAGTCTCATTCTCTATAAGTTCATTTTTCTACAACTTCATTGTTAATACATATATTTTACACTCAAACTCGAATATTTTTCTTACTTTTCAACCATATATTATCCAAAAATAACTATTACAAAATATATTTTCGGAAAATGGGGCTCGAACGGAACCTAGAAATGAATTCGAACTAGTGTCTTCAAAATATCGTGGTGGTCCTGGCACTTTTATGCCAACTTATCTTCTAATAAAGCCATGAGTACATGAAAAATTTAACAAAATGTGTATTGATGCTTACGTGGCAAAATGCGATTTGATTTTTTTCCATCTTCTAATGGTGTCGTACCATGTGTTATCTATAAGGATTTTCTGTAGAAAAATTATGTACTTATAAAATGATTGTACATCTTCATGTAATGTCGCAAATAATATGGAATGAAATGATAAAATTAATTAAATATATAAATATAAATTTTTTTATATAAAGGTACGTTTATCCAATAAATATAAATATCATACTCAAGATAAAATGACCTGCCTCAATTGAAAAAAAAAATGCTGTGCGTTTGAACTACATTATTTTGGAAGAATATATTTTGGAACAGTAGGTTGATGGAGAATGTGTGATTGAAAAAAAAAAGTTATTGATATAATGAAAATATTATTTTATTGAAGAATGTATGATTAAAAATAAATAAAAGAATGAAAATGAGAATTTTAACGTGGATCAAATATGGGCTAAAACTACAATTCACCTCGCATTATATGTCTCTGGCGCCGCGTGTGAAAACATTCTCGTGAAAAAAAAAATTCAAGACGCACATTTCTGATTTTTTAAGATTTTCAGATCCCTTCTTCGCATCCTCTGGATTTTGCCACCCTTTTCGTACATATATACATCTCTCTCACCAAATTCCTCCACATTCTCCTTTTTTTGTTAGATATTCTGCAAATCCACTGTATGCTAATCTCGCTGTATTTTCTTTGATTACTCCTCCAATAACAGTCTCCGAATTCTTCTTCTCTCTCTCTCTTTAGGTCTTTTTTTTTTTTTTTTAAATTTTAAGAGACGATTTTTCTTGTTATGAATTTTTTTGAGTGTTTTATTAGATTCATACGGCGGAAAAAAGAGTGCCCATTTGGGAATTCTTGATGTTATTTATGAATTGGCTGTGATTCAGGAGATTAATTAGGATAATTAAGATTAGTTTTGGACACTTTTGAAGTGTTACAGAGATGGAGGAAGGTAAAGAGCCCACTGTAATTACCAGGACAAGCCAATCCAGGGTTTTGCCCCAAAGGTTGCTTCAATTGCTTCTACCTTTTCTGGCTTTGTGTTTCACTTTCTCTGTTGTTAGTATCTATACGATTAAGCATTTTGGAGTTCAAAGTGTAGTTACTACAGTAAGGCCTACTTTACAGCCCTTCATTGGGGAAGCACAGAATAATCTCGACCGTTGGATCCGGCCTCCGGCCGATTTGATGCATTCAATGAGTGATCAGGAGTTGTTGTGGAGGGCATCTTTTGCACCCAAAGTGAAGAAGTATCCATTTACGAGGGTTCCAAAGATTGCATTCATGTTCTTGACTAAGGGGCCGTTGCCATTGGCACGTCTTTGGGAGAGATTTTTTAAGGGTCATAAGGGATTGTATTCAATATATATCCATTCACTGCCATCATATCAGGCTGATTTTCCTTCCTCGTCAGTTTTTTACAAGAGACAGATACCAAGTCAGGTATATATGTTTTGCACCATCTTCTTTTTGATAGATGTTATATTTTGTTCTTTAATTTTTTTAGTTCTCAGTTTAGATCTCTAGATAGCACGATCCCTTGCACTGGATTGGATATAACAACAGAGAATTTCCACCCTGCTATTTCCAAGTAATACTACAACCATTTGCTATAGGATTTAATGTTAAACCAGTTTGGCTGTGATAGTTATTATTTTTACTTTTAGCCGCTGATGGATAGAGTTGTGGAGCTATTTTCTCTAGTTTGATTGTTACCTTTCCCCTTCAAAATCTAGTGGTAGATAAAAGTTGAACTAGGATATGATCTCTTGCATTTTACCTATAAAAATGATTTTATTATACTCTTCATTAAACTGAATATGAGGAAATGGTAGGTTGGATTGATTTGCAGTTTGTGTCCTACATCAAAGAATCAATTTATGATATGTTCTCCAACCTACATTACTACCTACTATGACACTGAATATGCCTCGGTTCAAATGTCAGTCTAATTTTAAGCACCTTAATTGATAGTGGAACCCCCCACCCCACCTTTCTTTGAAATCTCATTGTAGTTTGTGCTCCTAGATTTCCGAATTCTCCGACTAAACATCTCAGTCCACTATGGTTTATGTCTACACTTAGTTGAACATAGCAGTGCTTTTATAGGGACTCAATTCTCTGTTCGGAGGATTGTGTGACTTTTTTTAGCAATCTATTCCAATTTGGTGTGGGCATAGACTTTTGGGTATTCATTAGATGGCTTTTGAAATGTGAGGTACTGTTTGATTGTTCACCATGCACTGAGTGATGAGTATAACGAAAGTTGGGCAGAATGGCTGCATTGTATTTTCTTGCCAACAATGCCATTGCATTGGCTCTTGAATTGGATCTCATCCTTTACGTGAAGTTCTTTAACAAGGATGGATGGGAAAGCTTGTGCATACTTGATTGTCAGTAAGCTTATGGCATGAAATTGCAATGTGTGAAAGGAGGATGGATCCCCGTTCATTGTGTTTTTATAGGGAGTAGGGGTGAAGATGGTTCGGATTGGATGGTTTGCTTCAAACCAAACAACTTAAAGTGGTTTAGAATTTTTCCAAACCGGACCATTTCAATTTCTAAACCAAACCACTTTTTTCGGTTTGGTTCGGTTTAAAACCACGGTTTAACAAAGAAAAAGATAACATATATCGAATAAGTTAAATCTTAAATATTAGTCTAAAATTTCATGTTAAAACATAAATTGTATTATTAAAAATATTACAAACCAAAGTTCTATAATTATAATCGTTATAATGTAATAATACTATAGAAACATTTTAACTCCTTAGTCGATATTAATGGTGCAACATCTGCAATTGTAACACGTGATTCATTCTCTCTATAAATATAAAAATATAGTACATGAATTCATTGAGTATAGTTAAATGATATGAAACAACTAATAAAAGAAAATGATAGAAAGTTCAAATACGATAATACCTTTTATAACATTTTGTGAATCATTCAATGCTTCTACTTGATCCAAATATCGACGAATTAAATCATCACCTTAACCATATTTGTATTAAACGAACTTTTAAAAAAATCAAGAATCCGATTACTAGTAGGAAATGCAGATTCAGAAATAATTGTGGACATTTAAATAGCTAACAAATCTTTAGCAATTTGGGGGATAATCTTTGTATTTATTTGTATTCAATTTCCATCAAAGTAATAAATCGAAAGATTCATTGGTCAAATCTTCAAAACGACTATTTAAGTAATCCACCAAATCATTCTAGCAATTATTAGTAAAATCTAGAAATTAAGTTAAAATATAAATACTTAATTGAGTGATCTGACCAGAAAATTGAGTTGCAAATAAAATAAAATGTTGTCCCTAAAAATTTAAAGGAGCATGGCACAAATTAGAACAAAACAGCACAAGTGTGAAAAAAATAGCGAACAATTATCAAAATATAAGAAAATTTGGATAAACTGATCTGAAAATTTAGCCGAAATTCGAGAAAATTATTAGTAAAAGGAAAAGAAATGTGTGAGTTTGAATTAAAATCTAGATATAATTGTTCTCAGTTATAATGGACGGTCGATGAATATGGTTCGGCAACATTAGTTTAACACTTCACTCAATTTGAGAGTTCTGCATTCACAGTTGTGATAACCGATGGGTGTTTGGGTACAAATTAATGGGATGGACAATTATCTATTTAGGTATTGAGTTTAATTGGGTTATGCTAACATGAATGTGTATTTTTAACTGGGATGTGCTTAATTTTAACTGGGTTGGATAAAATTTAAATTAATTTGTTTTCAAGTTTTTTTGTAAGCGGTTAGGCGGTTTAAAATGGTTTGCAAAGGTTGAAACATAAATCAAACCACTTCAAAGCGGTATGGTTCGGTTTAAAATCATAACGTTGACAAATCCACGTGGATACAAATCAATGGTTTCAAAAAAGCGGTTTCAATTCGATTTTACAGTTAGGTGGTTTCATTATTCAGCCCTAATAAGGAGTATTCGTTTGAATAACAAGGAGCTGCACACTCATCGATTCTACCGAGAGTTAAACATATTAATGACAGTAGTCGTCTTGATCACATAAAATGCCATGTCCACCAATGATGGGAGTTGCTCTTAGAGAGCAAGTGCGGATAAGTAGAAAGCAATGCTTTTCCCACCCCTTTATTTTGACTAAAAGAAACGGAGTAAGGGACGTAGGCTTTTAGAGAACAAGACTGTATTAGTAGGAAGCGATGCTTTCCTGCCTCGCTATTTCGGCCAAGGAAGTAGTGCAAGGGACATACTTAACTAGTTGCCAATCTTTCCTCCCCAGAGGGGGTTGGGGGAAAACTGCTGAATACAGACAAAGCGAAAAAGCAATCTCTAACTCATGGTTAACTGAATTTTCCCATAGTATGTTTTCGATTATTTTTCTTTTTACTTGGCTCTCAAGTAAATTAACAAGCATTTGATGGGTTTCTTCAAGGATAAATACTACACTTTGATATCTGGAAACACTTCTAGTCCAGCATCTCAAAAACTAGCAGATGATTTTGTGATTTTCTTCTTCTTCAGGTATCAGAATGGGGAAAGATGAGCATGTGTGATGCAGAGAGAAGACTTCTTGCTAATGCCTTGCTTGATATCAACAATGAGTGGTTTGTTCTACTTTCCGAGTCTTGCATTCCCCTCTTCAATTTCACTACCGTATACAACCACATATCACAATCCAAATATAGCTTCATTGGCGCATTTGATGACCTGGGGCCATACGGGAGAGGGCGCTATGATTACAACATGTTGCCCGAGGTTAACATCACCCAGTGGCGTAAAGGGTCTCAATGGTTTGAAATCAACAGAAAACTTGCACTCTACATTGTTGAAGATGTTAAATTCTACCCAAAATTTGCAGAGTTCTGCCGACCAGCATGTTATGTGGACGAACACTATTTCCCGACTCTATTGAGTATTCAGGCTGCAAATTCATTGGCAAATAGAAGCATAACTTGGACGGACTGGTCGAGGGGAGGTGCTCACCCAGCTACTTTTGGACAATCAGATATAACTGAGGAATTCATGAAGAGAATTTTTGAAGGCCAAAATTGTGTATATAATGACAAGTCATCTTCTATTTGTTATCTTTTCGCTAGAAAATTTGCTCCGAGTGCCTTGGAAAAGTTGTTGTTTTTAGCACCAAAGTATTTGGGATATTAAACTGGAGGAACCCATTCTCGGTTTCGAATAGATCCTCGGGATATAAAATTCTTGAAACTGAGGCCATTTCATTGTTAACACCAGATTTTTATTTGGTGGAGCTCCAATACAGAATGATTGAACATAGGAAGATACTGATGCCTTGGCGCTTAAAAACACATTATAGTTAGTAGTTAAATCTGATTTGTTGATTATTATGTCTACTTGGATGTTCCTAATTGCAGAAATGATCTAATGAGCACCGGTGCTCATCTTATCCTAAGCACCGATGAGTTGGCACATTAATTCATTGGTGGGTAAAGATTTTGTGAGTTCCAATCCACCAATGAATTAATGTGCCAACTCATCGGTGCTTAGGATAAGATGAGCACTGGTGCTCATTAGATCATTTCTGTTCCTAATTGATTCGAAAGACATTCAAATTGTTACTAATATGTTGGGTTTGAATCTCTCAAGAGTACTTGACTGGAAACCATTTTGTTTTTAATCATTTAGCTTTCATGTAATTAAAAAAACAAAAAAAATTAAAAATTATGTGTTATACTCACATAGTTAAAATTATATAACAACCTCAAATCTTAAAACATATTAAATCACACACAATTGATTGGTCGAATTATTTGCCTCGAGATAAATTGATTTTGATCTTTGTAACTCTTCTTACATTTGAGTATCCCTGTTTGGTGATGAGTAAAATTAGTTTTTTAGTAAATTTTTATAAAAGTTAATAAAAAATGTGGTTAAAAGGTTGTGAGCACCACAAAACATATGATTAAAATTAATTGTTGATTTTGACTCGATTTTAATCCTTACTAATCATGGGCTTAATATATTTCGAGATGCTTGTCAAGTACGACATGACTTGTTAAGTGGGACGAGCAATTTGCCGGGTGAGCTAGCTCGTTCACGGGTTCATGAGCTTGGTCGCCAACACCAAGGAACGAGCTCATTGAATGAGTCGAATTGGACATAGACAAGTCGATAGAATCAACTTGTTCTATACGTTCAATTCACTCCATTTAACACCCCTAATTGAACAAAAAGGCTCCTAACAAAGTGGGACACGCGTGGATCAGTAGGCAATGGAAGGTTCTCGAAACTCAAATTTTCCATCACAAATTGACTCCCATTTTTTGCCCAATTTTGGGTGTATGGTGATGATTAGTCAACTGCAGGAACATGGATCCAACGAATCGCATTGTTCTAATTCCACATTATTTTATTTTATTTTATTTTTTGATATCCAGGTATCCCAACTTATACCAGACTATGTCCTGGATCACCCATCCCCCGCCCCTCAGTGATGGGTGGAGGTTAACCGCGGGATATGCCCAAGTTGACCAGGGTCCATGCACCCTTTATACTCCTGAACTCAAGGGAGCCTTCCTCCATGGATATTAAATCACCAAGCTGCTCCACCCAAATTGAGTATTACAACACTCAGTTGCTCCATTCAGGAATCGAACTCCCCACCCTGAGGTTGCAAGCCCAGTAATGCTCGTCATTTGCCAACTCGGATGTGCCCCGAGGGCTCTAATTCCACATTATTGATGCTCACATGGTATTGTGTTAGGTAATCATATGCTTTTCAAATATTCTCACTCCTCCCTCCATATCGTTTGGACTCCATTCGCTTAGTGTTTGGTGAAGGCCTAATTATTACGGCGATTTGTTCACAAAGAAATAATTGAAAAAAAATATTTGGGAGTGAGTGGGTAAAAAGTTAAAAATGTGGGATGTGTGTAGGGGGAAAATAAAAGGTTAAAGGCACCGGTGAAGTGGCACATGGTAGATTGTTCTACTGCCCATGGTGGGCATGAAAACAATCCTGTTGATTAAGATAGCAAGATAAGATGATTTAATGTAAATAATTTTTGTTTATGTGATTTTATATATTTCGAATTATCCATCTCAGCATTGAGCATAATAAGATTAGATTACTAATAAACTTACATATCAAATTGAATAATTTATAAAATCATGATTCGTATAGATTTAACTAGATCGTTTTAGTAGCTCCGATAAAATTTAAGAACTTAAATTATACATATAATTGAAGTCTAAGGGTTGCACATATTATCTGATCAATGTTTGATCAAACTCAATTGATTGGCCTAAAGCCTAACCTGAATTTTAATTAATTAAAAATTGAAATTGAAATTTGACCTAAGTTCAACAATCTACAACAACATGGGCATTTTTACACAAGGAACAAGATTTATTCAAGCCTATATAAAGACTAGAAGTATAGAGATATTTCATAGCAAGTTTTCTTGATATTTAGTAACGAATCATGTTACATGTACAACATTAATTGGTAACATCGGTTGACAACATCCTATTTGACATCATTATATATATCCATTATAATAAATCGCTTTTTACATACATTCTAGAATTTTGACAACACATGGTTATCAACCATTGTTGTACACTTTGATGTCTATTCATCATGTGCAATCCGAACTTGAAAAATACTAATGAAAGTCCAAGAGTTGGAGGTAATTCAAGGAAAAAAAATAAAGATTGTTAATCGAGTAAGAAATTGAAAGAATTCATAGCGCTAGGATGAGATTAAAGATTAATTGCGTTGCAAAAATTTCACTATAAATACTTATGTGATCGTGTGGTGATCTAGAAAAGATTATTGTTCCGATTAAAAAGAATTATTATTGTTTTTCCACATTTATCGGGATTAAACTTTCAATAATAAACTTACTCTTTGTTTAATTCCACCTATCATTTAACATTACATTAATGTCACCTAAACTCAATAAGATTAAATAGCACCACTCTCCGTTTAATTACTATTTCATACTACTGTATAATCTTTTCCATAGAACATATCATAAAATAAAAGAGAAGTGATAGGGGTACATTGGGGTTCACATAAATGTTGACATAATACTCATATGGGGTTTGTGGGTCCGTCACATGGGTCCCACCCCATGTGAGTATTATGTTAACCCTTATGAATAAAAATTATATACAAGTAGAATTTTTGAAAATAAAATATACCAAAAAGGCACGTCTAATGAAATATATGTGTCTATATTTAGATTATAAAAAATTTAAAAATCACAGAAAATGAAATTTTAATTATGTTCACATTATGCAACCGCGCGTATGTGGAAACATTAGGGTATCTAAAAGTGACCATCTGACCAGTCTCTACTCTCGGGCAGCTGTGCACACTATAAATTTCACTCTTCTCCAACTATTTTCTTCCCATTCATCTCTCTGTCTATTTCACACACATTTACGGAGAATCAGAGAGACGCACTTACGCACACAATGGCGGTGTCATACTCAAGATCTTCACTCGTCGCATTTTTATTGGTGGCGGTGACAGTTTCTGCTCTCGTAGGAAGCTCAGTCGCCTGCGCCGGATGCGCAATCTCGTTGACCGTCAGTAGAACAAATATTTGATTACGTGTATCAATCGGCTTGGCTTACTTTAGGTGATTTGTTTGTTTGGACAGTTATGGTAAGTGATTTAGTATTTGGTTCTGATGGGACGTTATATTAGTGTTTTTTTTTTTTTTTGATATCCAGGTATCATAGCTTACATCAGACTATATCATGGACCACTCATCCACGTCATATTAGTGTTTTAGGTTGGTGTTGTGATGGTAATAGACGTGAATGGTGATTTTTCGAATTAAATATTTTATGTTTTATAATGATTTATAATTTTATTTATTTATTTATTTTGTCTTAGATTAGTTTCTTTCGTCTAGCTAAAATCAAAATAATTTATTTTGTTTTTTTTTTTCCACCATGTTTTGGGAAAATTGGTTCTTGCTAATTTTTTTGCTACTGATTTTGGATGGCTTAAAAATTAATCCAATATCGATATAGTGTAAATTTTATTGTTTTTCTCAACCCAACAAATCGGTGAATTTTTTATCCTCTCTTAGATTCTCTTCTAATTTTAACATTTATAAATTAATTATTTTTAACTAACATATTTTGTACAAAATTAACTTATAAATAAAAATACATTAATTAAAAATTTATTTATAAGCAAAAAAAAAAAAAGAACTTTATAATTAAAAATTTTAGTTATATAAAATAAAATTCACCTGTGTAAAATAAAAAAAATATTCACTTATAAAATATGAAAAGAAATTACCTATAAGTAAAAAAATTAGTTTATATGTAAAAATTATTTAAATTATAACTGTATAATTTACTTATAAGTAAAAATATGTAATTATAAGCAAATATTTAATTTTTTATGTTAAGTTGTATATAAATGAATTACTTATAAGTAAAATATCAATTATAAGTAAAAAAAAATTTCATACAAAAAATAATAATTTGAAAATTTTACTAAGGGGCATATATTTAATTTTATTTTGTACAAAATAATTCAAAACCGATAAATAATAAGCGTGAATTGAATTATTTTAAAAATCGTTACTAAGCCGTTATTTGAGCGCCATTATAATTAGATTTTGGGAAAAAAATTTATTTTTTAATAGTAATTTTTTAAGAATGTAAGATTAAAAGAGAAGAAAATATTTTAAATTTATATGTAATATTATATTATTGAAAAATATATAGTTGAAAGGAGAAGGAAAAATGCATTTTAAAATCATGGAACCCAAGCAAGGCTAAAATCCATCTATAATCGATTTCCTCACAAACACATAAAATCGGTACTTTAAAGAATACCCATAATCAGTACCCAAAAACTTACATAACTAACATTACTTGGATAAAACAGAAATCAAGCAGGCAGATAGGTATGCTTCTCAGTTGCATTTACAATAAAGCCATTATATATCATTAAATTCACTTCATAATCGTAATCTATTTACATACATGTAAGAAACAAACTATTATATTTAAGAGAGATCCCGAGTCTCTTTCCAATAGAGGATTCTTCAGCAAATTATGCACTAAAGCCCCTGTGGAGAGAGCTCCAAGAATTAGAAGGGAAGCTGACACAAGCTTGTGCTGCTGCCTCAGCCATCTGGTCCCTCCCAATGCCGGCATTGCAGATGTTAGCAATGGCACGCGTATGTTTTATTCCGTATTGGGACAGTGATCCACAATGCTGCTCAAATGTTCTGACCTGCACAGGAAATTATGCTAGATAATTCTCCATAAAAATAACATTCTTTTGGCCAGTTTATGGGGTTAAATCAATACATTCTAAGAAAGAAAGGTAATGCCATTTAGCACCAGTGGTGTTTCAACACCGATCCAAGTGGTACCTAAGTGGCACTAAATGATTGGCACAATTAAATGAATCACATAACTTCAATTCTATCGCATTATGACACTTAAATTAATGCTCCAATACCATTGGTGTTAGATAACATTATTCAATAAAGAGATACTTGAATTTGCTACCCCCCTTGTCTAAAAGGACTTGCACATAGAAGTTGTGTCAAAAGAGCTGTATTGTGGTATGTGTATGTTTTATGTTGAAGCACTTGTCTTAAAGCTTAAACTATTAAAGCTTTGTTTGCTTCCCATTTTTAGGCTCTGTTTGGTACACATTATTTTTTTCATTCACATTCTTCTACTCATTTTCAACCACACATTTTTCAATAAAATAATATTTTTCATCACATCAATAACTTTTTCTTCATTTTTAACCACACATTCTCCATCAATCTACTATTCAATAATACATTCTTTCAAAAGGTGTCCCAAACACACTCTTATAGTAAGAATGCATTTTGGAATAGTAAATTAAAAGGAGAATGCGTGGTTAAAAAATAAGGAATTTTTTTGGGTTTTTTTTTTTTGAAGAATGTGTGGTTGAAAAGAAAAGAGAGAAAAATGTATTATAAGAAAAACGGGTATCAAACAAAGGCTTAGAAATGGGACTCTTTTGTTTGTTTAAATTTAGTCTTCAACCCAGCCCCTCATGAGCCAGACGGGTTCAGTTTTTCACTTACCATCCTGAATGTGCTGATCCCAGGACTTCAACATGCTTCGATATGTTAAAGTATCTCATCAAATTTACCAACTAAAATAAGTAAAACCAAGTAGATTGGGTACGTATGGTACTAATGTGGTGAATGAGCTATGAACGTTACCAGGGATTTAAGGCAGCTCCAGTCATCAACAAGAGGCTTTCCAGCAGGCCGAATGGTCTTCAATACTTCAGGACCTTTCTCGATTCCGAACAGAAGTTTTCCAATAAGTTTCATACTGCTGTCAACGTGTGTTCTGTGTGCCATAGCTTCGGCAAGCTGCTTTTGAGCTTCAAATTTCCTAGCAGAGCCTTCAGGAGCCTTGAGGAACTGCCATGTGGGATAAGGATGAGTAAACAAGATTTTCCCACGAAAGGTGATGATATATCGAAACTTGAAACTCACTCTCGAATCAACAGTGTCACGGGATGAATTTATCCAGCACATCAATTATACATAAATATCAAAGGAATGCAAAAATTTGATTCATATTACATATACGTGTATATATGTTTGCATCTGATTCTTTAAGCAAACTATGGTACAAGTTACATTGTTTCAGGAATTCTTGGAGCTTCTACACAATTTCTGCACATTAACCCCAAAAAGCTACCATCTAGAAACAAATGTTGAAGCATAAAAAGGAGTTGATATGTTAGAAACAAAAGCTGTGCATACCTTATCCCAGAAATGCAAAAGATCAGCATCTCTCTGGTTAATGGCTTTTGAAGATGGCCGCAGGGAATTGTCATCCACAAAGGTAAAATTATCATTTGCAGGATTTGAACCCATATACAGGAAAAGTTGCTCCAAGCTTAGCTCTAGATCACCATATTGCATGACATGGGATCCGTAATAAGAATTATCGTTTGAAGTTCTCTTTTTAACCTAAAAATACCAACATAATAAATCCACAAGACATAAGCAAAGGGATGAATGACGCTACGTCAAGTGTTCGTGTTCATTTCTACATCTAGAATACACTGAAATTTCAATTTTCTCACTGCTACCTAAGTGGAACTAGTTTAAACAAACTGCTCAAGGTGAACATATAGCTGGGCTCAAGATCTTACCAGTTGGTATTGTTGCTTCAAAGTTTCAGTCCGCAGATTGTGTATATCACTGCTCATGAAGACAGAGATTTGAATGTCAATTGACGAACACAAAGCCAAATTCGGTTAATAAATACTAGTCATTACCCCCTCGAAATTATATTATTATCATCAAGATAACCTTATTGTTTTCCTTTAATTTATCCACTATATAATGCTACTGATTCTGCTTAGCCAATTAATATTTCTGCTTCCAGCAGATGAAGCTTGAACAAGCCAACTAAATCACGACTAGCGATCCAAATAATTTTTTCCCAATATCTGTGTTGATCTTTTAATGATGACAGACACAATAAATAAGTAATGCATACCTGTCCTCCATCCAGGCAACACTATACAAGTCACCCAAGCAGGTTTCGTATTCGGGTGGAGGACTAAGATCGTCTCCTGGGCAATAGGTTGCCCAACTGCTCTCTTCTGCGTTGGATGCAGTGGTTGCATATATATTCATGCCTTCAGGAAGAAGACCCTCAAAGACACTTCCAGATTCACAAGCTTCAAGGTAAAATACCTATTTAAGGGGAGAAAACAGCAAAATTGTAGTCCTTGCTTGACTAGAAAATGTTTTACTCGTCCAATGAAATTTATAATATAGTTTACCAAGTGTTTATATGTCCCAGACGCGTGCTTCTTTTTCAAAGCATCTATCAGGTCATCTGCATAGAGGTAAGGACGGGTAGGCATCCCTGACAACATATGAGAATGAAACAAATAAGCAACTTGTATAACTATTATCTCTAAGAAAACTGATAGTGAATTCAAGATTTAGTGATATCCAAATGAAAGGACAAAGTAGGAAAGAAGACTTCTAAAAGACCGCCAATCTTTGAAAATGCCAATTATCCTTCACACCTCAAAAAGGAAAGGGAATAACAGAAGGTATAAGGTAGCTTTGAGATAAATGACATAGTAATCTGAAAGCACAAAGTCAAAATCAGTAAGTTTTCGTGCCGACAAAGAAAAAACAAGTGCGATTCTTCTAACCACACATCACTAAAACGGAAAATGAAATTTTTAGTGCTTTGCGTTACGTGCATTTTCACAAATCAAACACACAAATGCCAATTAATAAAAGAAGTGTAAACTTCTGAATTTAGAAAGTTAAAGTAGGGTCTGCTAGATTGAAAAGTTTGTGACTATATTTGTAAAAACAACTTTTTCCTTTTTACAATGAAAATGTGAAGCTTGATGTGCATGGTGGTTTATGTTTTTATATTACAACATAGGTCAGTAATCTATATTGCAATTTTAAACTTCTCTAATTTCCTTCTTGGCAGTGATCTCCATTCCATGTTAATACACTACTAACGTATTTCGAATCATTCGGGCCATTGCTTATAAATTGAAAGGGATGTAAACCTACCTCCACTTATACACTCTATAGGTAATCAATAATAAGTTGGCTACATTAAATCATTCTAATGCTACATATATACAAGGAAATACCGTCAATAAAGTTATGTGTCAAGTTCAAGCACAAAATGCAAAATACTCTTTTCTACATAAAATAAATTACTACCACAAGGTTCATTTCTTTAAAATAGATTAGTATGTATCGAAAAACATAAGCCAATAAATGGCCACATAAAAAAAGAAAAGAGTTATAGGTTAGCTACTGACCTAGTACCCCAGGAGAACCATGATCGGAATAGAATATGAAAATATGATCATCTGGACCACTATCCACAACCTTTCCACTACCTCCAGTGAGTGCAGTTCTATTCCCGAGGATTACAGCCAAAAAGTTATTAACAGTAACATCATCTCCAACATAATCCTGTCTCAAGGAAATCAGTTCATGAGGAAAAGGAAATTCAATTTCAATACTCCACAAGCTACTTACATGCTCAGAATAAAACAAACCTTTGGGACTCCTTTATAAACATCCGCACCATGAGGGTTGTTAATAAGGACTCCAGGCCTAGGATTCTCGGTATCATAAGCAATGTCATCATACATGAAGACTACAATATTTTCCTCTTTGAGACCACCTTTTTTGAGGAGTTGATATGCATGACATACATCAGCCTAAAAAAATGTACACCCTATATTAAAATGAAAACAGCAATAGCAATATGTAATTTTACTTTTTTGTCTGTATGAGTGGGATTCTCTGATTGAGGGTAGGCTTCCAAGTGAATATTTTGTGTTATGAGCATTTACAGTTCCATCAAAAAGGTTAAAAGAAAAGGTCTTATTCCCATTATTTAGGTGTCCAGTACAAGAATCTTACATTTTTCAAGTATAAGGTACCAGCAGCCGGAATATTAATTGATTAATATCTTGGAACAAATGTATAGATTTCGAAAATATGGTGAAATCTGCTCGTCCAGAACTATTTTTCAGTTCGTTTTGGTTTTCTGAATTTTGTTTCCTTTAGTCTTCTCAGTTTATAAAAAAATTGCAAAATAATTGTCGTTTCCGTAGCACAGACACTTCAACTACAACCAGCGTAGCATGTACGTGTCCAACACGTGTCGAATATCGACACTTTGACATGGTCTTTTTTCTTTATCAAAATATAAAATATTTTTAACTCAAACTTATCATTAAATAACAAATAGATGAATATATATATATATATATATATATATATATATATATATGAGAAATTTTAAAAAATTTAATCAACGAGTCGACGACGTGTCGTATCAGTTGAAAAATTACATGTCAATGAGTCCTGACACGTCCCCCGTGTCGCGTGCTTCATAGATTGTTATAGTCTTCGAAAACTGTTCCCAAGCAAAATATTATGAATTAAGCTAGTGTGCCAGAAAATGTTTGCCCACGACCTAAATTCTGGGACCGACTTGGGGACCCGCGTGAAATAAAAAATGAAAAAAAATGCTCTACCCTACCCAATGTGTGTGTTCTGTCAGGGAGGGTGACACCCTCCCCGGCACACCAGCTCGATTCAAATATTATTTCTCGATGATCTGTGAACATGATGGTGTTAACATCAAAGTGGTCCTCCACGTAAACGATTAAACAGAACAAGTCAAAGAAGAGCTAGTGGAAGATCTCACATAAGATGTAAACTTAACACCATGACAAGCAAATTACACAAGGAATGAAAAGAATAAAATGTTGTCAAATGGAACCCCATCTAGTTTTGTACATCAAGAATGCTCTTATATTACTAACTATTGTTGATTTTCATCCCTATCCTTTCCTTTCAGCAAATATTTCGGCTAAACTAATAGGTTTTTTTTTAATCACAATCAATTCAGACTCTTCAACAAAAGAATTATAAAATTATGAAAGTACAAAGTAGTTGTTCGTGTAAAGTATAATTTATTTTATTTCGCTGGCTCAATTTGAACCTCAAATCCCAAAACTAGTTCTAAATTACAATGTTTCAGCTGATGTCTCAATTCAAATTTTCAACAAGAAAATCAGAACTAAAACGAGTATCCGTCCCTATTATAGTCAAGCTCCTCGTCGTCGCTCATCAATACCAAGGAAAATCGTTGAACAAAAGTTAAGTTTCTTGCTGAAAAAGTAAATAAAATCAAATAAATTGTTAGAAGGGCTAATGATCACCTGGTGCCGGTAATTCCAGTAGCCACTGGACCCAGCAAGCAGGACAGCCCATCTGGTCCCTATAGAATCTTCATCGGCACCGGAAATTTCAAGAGCTTCCGATGGCAGTTTAATTATATTCCGACCATCGGAGATAGACGCGATCGAGAGTACGACGAGTAAAAGTACACCGGCGGCGTAACTCATCATGATCTTCACAGGCGACGATGAATTTTTTTTAATAAAAATATTTTTGGTGGAAGAAGAATGACGAGTTGTCGATTTATATATAGACAAAACGTAGCAAAGGGGTTTGATGCTGGGAGGGATCTCCTACGTTGGGGATATGTGCAATTCATTCCAATTAGATTCTGTTAACGAAATTGCTTGGATTGGTCCTGATCGTATTGTCTCGGTAGCAAGTTGATCCCAACATTTTATTTTGAATCATTTTATTTGAAGCCATATAAATTAATGATCGGTGTAACTGAAAATCATAAAAAAAAAAAAAAAAAAATTACGATTTTAAAATTGAATTGAATTTTGGTTCAGGTAGAAGAATCGTTTGGTTTTTTTTATCTTGAGAACTATAATCAATTAAATTTTAACAAGAATTTTGAATAAAATTGCTCGACTATATTAAGAATCAATTGTCCAAAAGAAGGGAAGATATTTCAAAGTTGAGAATTAACTTGCTCCTATAAAATGTATAGGGATTGTACATTTTTTCCCTTTATTAGGCTGTCCTCGAATGATATTTCCTCTATCAACAAAGTCCTTATAAATTCATAAATTATTAAGGAGGACTAAATTTTAAAGGAATTAATTTAAATTCATTAAAGTCTCAGTTGGGAACATGTAAATTTAAAATAAAAAAAAAACTTTTTAGAAATTATCAAAGAGATTGTTGTGTATATTTTTACAATAATTCTACTCGTACATCAACATCCATACATAAGGGTGTACATCCCCCTCACATGGGAGTGGACCCCACTATGTAAAATATTTTTTTATTTTAGCGAGACCCATCCCCATGTGAGGGGGATGTACACCCCGATGTACATCCCGATGTACCCATAGCAAAACCGATATTTTTAAGCTATCCATATGAATCATTTAAAATTTGCCATAATTTAAAATATTTTTAAAGGATTTCATGAGCTATTGAGGATATATGTATTTTTAAAGGATCTCATTAAAATTTCTTAAAATATTAGTTGGACACATAAATTTTAATGAATTGGAATCTCTGAATTTGAAGGACATTGTCAGCAAGTACAAAACTTCCATTGGTCATATGCAGGAATTGGCAGTACAGGATTTGAGCTCGTGGATGGATTTTTTTTTTTTCTGATGTGACGTGTACGGTGGAGATTGGATACTCGTATTGGTTGCTTTTCTATGTGGGCCATATTGCTGTTTGGGTATTGACCCCGGAGACAGCGAGCGATTATTAAACCATTATAATCATTTCCTTTTCTTTTAATAAAATAATATTACACGTAAATCAAAAAAATTTCATTACTTTTTAATCATATATTTATTCAAAAATACTATTCCAAAATCAAATTTTATTTTTTTTTTCAAATAATGAAACTCAAACAAGGGCTTATAATACTTTTTTTAAAAATAATAATAATTGAGCTAAATGAAAATGTGTGGTTAAATAGTATGGAGAAATTTTCGATTTACATGAAAAATATCTTATTGTGTGAATGTATGATTGAAAATGAGAATATAGATAAAAGAGTTTGTAAAGTATGGTTATCAAACATGGGTTCAAACTACAACAATTATCAATAGAAATTTTATCGATGGAATTGAGCTAAACCGGGATGAAATGCTTCAATTTTGTTGGATTTCTTTTTATAATTAAAATAATAGTAAGGCTTAAACTATTGTTTAATTCACTATCTATATTTTAAGTGAGCATAAATTATTTTGAATCGTTTTATTTGAAGTCATATAAATTAGTGGTCGGTGTAATTGAAAATTATAAAAAAAAAAAATACAATTTTAAAATTGAATTGAATTTTGGTTCATGTAGAAGAATCGTTTGGTTTTTTTATCTTGAGAACTACAATCAATTGAATTTTAACAAGAATTTTGAATAAAATTGCTCGAACATATTAAGAATCAATTGTTCGAAAAAAGGGATGATATTCTAATGTTGAGGATTAACTTGCTCCTATAAAATGTATAGGGATTGTACATTTTTTTCCTTTTATTAGGGTGCCCTCAAATGAGATTTCCTCTATCAATAAAGTCCTTATAAATTCATAAATTATTGAGGATGACTAAATTTTAAAGAATTTAATCGGAATTTATTAAAATCTCAATTGAGAATACCTAAATTTAAAAAAAAAAAAAAAAAACTTTTAGAATTTATCGACTATAATTGAAATACTCATAAATTCATGAGCTTTTGAGGATACATATTTTTTAAAAAGATTTCATTAAAATTCCTTAAAATATTAGTTGGACACATAAATTTTAATGAATTAATTTCAATTGGAATCCCTGAATTTAGACTTCTAATTAAAGACACCCCGTAATCGTCGTATGGTACGACTTTGTGAGCCAGGAATTGGCAGTACAGGATTTGAGCTCGTGGATGGATTTTTTTCTGATGTGACGCGTACGGTGGAGATTGGATACTCGTATTGGTTGCTTTTCTACGTGGGCCATATTGCTGGTTTTGGTATTGACCTCGGGGACAGCGAACGATAATTAAACCATTGAATTTTAATTATTTTTCCATTGAATTTTAATTATTTTTGTAATTAAAATTCACTGAAAATCTGATTTTAATTTACTAATATATCAAAAGGTGGCTAAAAGTCACAACGAATTAAAAGAGTGTGTGTGTGAGATACGTAACTTCGACTGTGAAATTTGATGTTTTGTCAACACTGGCTTCTAGATTAGTTATTAAAGTAAAGCTATATTATTTTAACTTGTCGATCGACTAGTAGGGACAAATATGTCATTATCATGGTTAATAATGGAATCTTTTAGTATCTTGCAAGTCACACCCACTGGACAGATGGAAGTAACAACAAATCGCTTTAATTTCCTTTTTGTGGTCTCCATTTGTGACTTTTGTTTAGATCTAGGCAACTTTAGATTTTTTCGAGTGACACTAGTTGAAAATTGGTTGTGATACTGATCATTTTTGACCAATAATTTTAACATAACTCAGTAATTCGGATACGAGAGTTTTTAAGCCAAGCATATTTGAGCCTCATTTTTAATATTTTTTTTTCAAATTCATTTTTAAATATATATCCTTCCAATAAAATAATTTTACACATAAATTTATTTATTTTTTCAATTTTTAATCACATGTTCTACAAAAAATCACCATTACAAAATTTATTTTTCCAAAAAAGATGATGAAATGTGTAGTTGAAAAATTATGGATACACCTGGTCTCACTCTCCTCTACAACCTCTAATCAACAGCCAGCCATGAAACAACAAGAATCAGAAGAAATAGCAGCCCAAAAATCCAATGTCGCGCACCCCTCTTCTGTCAGAAAACCCATCTCCGAAGATGCCTACAGTCGCGTACTACCACCTATTGATAGCCCCCATCCAGACTATCAGAATTATGACCTAACATCAACTAATAATGCACAATTTCGTTCTAATGATGATCAAATAGATCTGACAGTCGCGAACTCGAATTTGCCTGCTTCAATTCGTGTTTCATGTGACATTGAATCAACAAATTGGCATCAGTCGAGTCTTAATCAGGTCCCTTCAACAATGGGTAACATTCCAATCTCATAAATTGCTCCAAAAATCGTCGCAATTTCAGATTCACGGTTTGCCCACTTCCTCGCGCAAACAAACGACAGCTCCCCCATTTTAATTGACCAATCTACTGCGCTTCAATCCACCAGTTCAACCATAATTCTATTAAGTTACATACAACACTGCGTCATGATCAAATTGCGCCAATTGATCCATTGAGAGAGGAACAGAAATAGGGGAAGAGTTTTGTAGGTTTTTTGTTTAGTTTGAGGTGGGATGTGGTGGGGGTGGAAGATAAGTTTTAAAGGTTTGAGAATATGGGTAGTACAAATAAAAGATTTTGATGTAATTTTTTTAAAAAAAAAAAGTTTAGAATCACAACTATAATTATTCATGTTTAATTTCTGCAAACGAAATTGGCCGATATAGGAGTATTTTGCACAAAATGTTTCAAATAGAGGTTTTCTGTTATTTCCAATAGGTGTGGGGTATATCGCAATTAAAAATGTTTTTAGGAACGTTTCCTGCTATTAATCCTTAAACATATGGTTAAAAATTGATTGTTGACCTTAACTTAAGATTGTTATTTGATTTTAATCAAAACTAAACATGAGCTTAAGTTTGAATATCAAATAATACCAGTAGTCTTTAAAATAGAGAGTCTACAAGTCAGTAAGTTTCGGAAATACACGTTCGCCTTTTGAGCACATGATGGTCATGGAGGAGCTAGGTCAACATTTGCTTAGTATGGGAGTTTCGAACATAGTTCACGTCGACTTGCCTACTTAATTTGGAGTGCTAATATTACATGATATGATCGATTTTATTTAGGAGATGAATGTCGAGTCCGTTAGTGTATATGGACAATATTGTAGCGACCGCGAACTTTTAAATTTTATAAATCAATTCTCGAAAAAACGTGTCGCTCGACTTTAACCCTAATTTTTAAGAAATAGCACGTTCGTCTAGCCGTTATAAATATGAATTTAAATTATTTCGAATCGAATCGAATATTGAATAATTATTTTTATTCGGATTTATTTTATTTAAATCCAATTATTATAAAATTCAAAGTCCAATCACATAAACCCAATTTTTTAGGCCCAATTATATAAGTCCAAACCTGAATTTATTTATTTTAACCCAATTAGAAACCCTACAGCCCAAATCCTAAGGCCCAACTATTTGGCCCAATTACCCACCTAGGGAATTGTGCCCTAATTCCCACTATTCATATATCAACTTCATCCATTCTCTCCATTTCCCATTATTTACGCAGCCAAGAGATTTGGTAAGAAACTTCATCCTTCCCATAAGAGATTTTTACAGTGAACTCAATATTGATGCTAGAACATCCATTTCTAGCATCAACAGAGACTCACTGCAAATTCAATCACCCAGACAACACCATTGCAGTCAACTCACTGCACCACCATTTTTGAAGCTCCAGCAGAAAACCATCAACACCTTCTCTGCCCAAACTCACGAGACCAACAGTGTAATCATCAATACAATGCAATCACCAACTCACTGCACCAAAACCCCACTGAAAAACGAGACCACAACCAACTCCATCGACCTCAGCACTGTAACAACACCCAAAACTGCAAATCCCAGCCTCAACCTAAGTTTCATCACCAACAACTGCACACTGCCAACCACCAAGCTCGAACCACCCAAGCTGCAGCCCAACCGTAGCTGCAACCCCAATCGACAGCCATTTTCGAGCTCCAGCAGAAATCGAACCACCACACCAACACCCAAATTCGAATTCTAACCATTCGAAGCCAATCACACGAGCTGAAAATCAAACCCCCAACACCCAACTCCAACACAGTCCACACCAAACAAACCACCACCTAGTCGAGCCAACTCCACCAACCTCAACACTTATTTCCAAAAACCAAGACCTTAACTGCACTGAACAACCAAACCCGCTACCAACACCTCCAAAAGCCGAAACCAAACTCCACCCAAAACACCCCAAGCCCGAGACCAACTCCATCCCCAAATCAGTCCACCAAAACCCCAAGCAAAACCCAAACCAAGAAAAGAAGGAAACCCAAGGAACTTACCTCATTACCGAACACAAATCGAGCCCTTGAGCCTCGATTAACCTCGATTTTTCGCGCCAAAAGCCCAAATAAACCCCCCCCACCTACCCCTATGATCGGCGCCACCACCGCCGGTCGGTGGTGGCGAAATTTGAGGAAGGGGCTTCGCCCCTTTCCCCTCCGTCGGGCTCTCTCTCTCATTAGAGAGAGATGTTGATTTTGTTTTGTTTTAAACGTTTTTGTTTTGTTTTAGTTTAGTTAGATTAGTTTAGGTATATATTAATTTCAATTGATAGATTTTAGCCCTCAAGTTTTAAATTATATTATTTTAGTCCCTAGGTTTTAAATACTTTGATTTTAACTTTTAACTTTCTTAAATTCAGTTAAAAAGTTATTCAAGTTAGTCCCTAATTTATATAAGTTATTATTTCAGCCATTTAAGTTATATTTTCAACTTTATTTTATTTACAGTTTAGTCCTTAAACTTATATAAGTTATTTAATTCAGCTTTTAAGTTTTATTTTCAGCTTTATTATATTTACTGATTAGTCCCTAACTTTTAAAATTTACTATTTTAGCCCTTAAACTTTTATTTTCAGATTTAATAAACTTTCAATTTAGCCCTAAACTTTATGTTATCATTTTAAGCCATTTATTTCATTTCCAATAATTTTCAATTAAGTCCTTAAACTTAATTTCAACACTTTAAAACTTTAAAGTTCGAAATACTAATTCCAACTTATTTCCTATTTTTGGCTAGACGATACGTACGAGCAATTAGGAGCTTGAAGTTATTTTCCCGCTCACTTTTCACGCAACTCGAAACAATTGAGGTAGACTCGCCACCATTAATTAGTTTAAATTATAATTGCATGCTTTATGTGAATTACGTGATTTATATGCTTTATGCATAGGATGAGAATGTGTCATATGCGATATATGATATTGTTATGCTTGCCATAACTTATATGCTTAATTGCATGAGAAAGAAAGAAAGAAAGAATCTCTTATGAGATAAGAAAGAATGTTATGCATAACTTATGTGCTTCATCCGCACAAGAAAGAAAGACTACCCACAACCCATGTTTTTAAAGAGCCTATGATTTTCAAGAAAATGAACCAAAGATGATATCACGTTGTATATTGCATGAGTGTGTTTTCAATTATTCTGTAAATTAATTATCGGCGATGAGTCTACTGAGTATTTCTTCGAAATACTCATTCTGCTATTTTAACAATATTTGCAGACTTCGGAGGCGAACGTGATTGATCCGGCAGTGGTGGCAAAATAAAATTTGATTATCGAATTTATTAAGTTTCCGAATTTATGTATTGAAACACTGTTAACGTATTTTCGTTTCCGCTATTCCAAAAACGCGATATTTAAATTTTGAACAATTATCCAATGTATTTCAATTGCCGAAGTAGTTTTCAATTTCAAATGTGATTTTAAAAATTAGGTTATTTCCGCAAAATTGATTGACAAAATTAGGGCAAAAGACGATGACGTGGCAATCCGGGTTAACAGAACTCGGGGCGCTACAGCTTGGTATCAGAGCTGGTCTGCGTTTCTGTAGACTGGCAAATTTTCAAAAAGAGAAAAATTTTAAAGAGAATTGTTAAAGAGATTATTTTATTTAATTATTACTGGAAGTTGCCACTGCCATCATTCAATCCGTCGACTCCGAAGGTAAAGAAGTTATTGAAGTTTACTGTTATGTTATTTCGGATACTGTTTTACGATTTACGAGACTTAGAAGAAAGAGAAAGAAAGTGTATCCGAATTAGAAAGAAAGAAAAGAAAAGAAAGACGAGTTTGAGCATAATTGGAAATAATTTTCTAAATTTTACGTCCTCGTAAATTTTAACTAAGAAGAGATGAATAACCCCACTTAATTGGACTTTGCATAATTGGTTTAGGACATGGCACCCATTCGTAGAAATGCACCCAGCGACGTAGAACAAGCCATTAGAAACTATGATCGATTCAGACCTAGACTTGATTGGACGATTGCCCAACACATAGAGCAGTTGAATATGTACGTAATCGGGCCATATAATATGGCTACGTGACCTGAAATCGTCGGTTGATTCATTAATTACTCTCGACTTTTAGAAGCGATAACGCGAAGGTAGCTCGTAGCATATACATAGATGCTCTAGTGTCACCTAATGTGGAGATTGAGTATGACACCTTCTGCGTGAGATTTGTGGCATATTGGCCCATGTATTTTGAGCACCGCTTTGGGGTTGCACCTGAAGGGGGGCCAGAACATGAGCCAATGCCCGAGCTCGAACTTGGGCAAGAAGATGGGTTAATACTCGAGGAAGAACCCGAGGAGGAACCCAGAAGAAGAACCCGATGAAGATGCTGACCCAGCGCTAGGAGAGTTTTCGGACACCGAATCATGTGTAACCGAAGAAGAATAGAGAGATAGGATCTAGAGTAGGTTTGACATCATTGTATAAAAGGAAATTGGAAATGTTCGGCATACATGCCTTCCTATTCATGTACCCGCACCAAAAGAAGTTGAATTATTAATGAAATGATGCATGTTTAGAAAGACTGAACTTACAAGGAGAAGAGACTGGTAGTACCCTTGAAGTTAGTTTGCCGTCAGGAGAAACTATCGATACTAATAAGATAGTCAAGGCAGTACAAATAGATTTTGATGGTCAAGTTTTGGAGGCAGACCTGAATATTATCCGAATGAAAGATTTCGATATTATTCTAGGTATGGATTGGCTCAACACCAACCATGCCGCAATTATGTGCCACGAGAAAGAGGTCATTTTTCGTAAAGATGGTGAAGAAGTATTCAGATTTTATGGGACGAGGATTAAGACACTTCCTCACCTGATTTCGGCTTTACAAGCGGAGAAGCTATTAGCCAAGGATAGTTGTCATGGCTATTTGGTTAGTCTTCAAGACAAACCCGTAGATGAGATTACTCTGGATTCACTGCCAGTAGTATGTGAATATGGTGACGTTTTTCCAGACGATCTACCCGGCACTCCGCCGGATAGGCAAGTGGAATTTTCCATTGATTTGGTACCAGGAGCTGCCCCTGTTTCTAAAGCTCCATACCGCATGGCACCAAAGGAGTTGCAAGAACTGAAGGTGCAATTAGAGGAATTGCTAGAGAAGGGTTTTATCAGGCCAAGTGTATCTCCGTGGGGAGCACCTGTGCTGTTTGTAAAGAAGAAGGACGAAAGCATGAGGATGTGTATCGACTATCGAGAACTTAACAAGTTGACGATAAGGAATAAGTATCCCCTACCCAGGATCGAAGACTTATTCGATCAGTTGAAAGGAACTGCAATCTTCTCGAAGATTGATTTGAGATCTGGGTACCATCAGCTAAAGGTTTCGCCAGCTGACGTACCAAAGACAGCGTTCAGGACACGATATGGACATTATGAGTTCACAGTGATGCCGTTCGGTCTTACGAACGCGCCTGCAATATTTATGGACTTGATGAACCGAGTTTTCCATCAGTATCTTGATAAATTCATTATTGTTTTTATCGATGATATACTGATCTACTCCAGGGATTCCGCACAACATGAAGAACACTTGAGGATTGTGTTGGAAACGCTGAGAGCAGAAAAGTTGTACGCCAAGTTCAAGAAATGTGAATTTTGGCTTGAAAGAGTAGGTTTCTTAGGTCATATTGTTACAGCTAAAGGTATCGAGGTTGATCCTTCTAAGGTTGAGGCGTATCAGAATTGGCCAACACTGCAAATGTTGGAGATGTGAGAAGCTTTCTTGGATTATTTGGATATTATCGGCGATTCATAGAAGGTTTTTCTAAAATAGCGAGTTCTATGACTCGGTTGACCAGGAAGGGAGTTAAATTTCGATGGACGAACAATGTGAACAAAGCTTTCGAAACTTAAGGACAGACTCGTTTCAACAGTCTTGACGATACGAGATGGATACGAAGGTTTCGTTATTTACGACGATGCATCCAAACATGGTTTAGGTTGTGTTTTGATGCGAGAATGGCAAAGTGATAGCATATGCTTCAAGACAGTTGAAGCCACATGAGAAGAATTACCCGACACATGATTTAGAGCTCGCATTGTGCGCACGCTCTTAAGATTTGGAGACACTATCTCGTACGGGAGTAAATGTGAGATTTACACCGATCACAAGAGTCTCAAGTATTTCTTCACTCGAAGGAACCGAACATGAGACAACGTCGATGGCTAGAGCTGGTAAAAGATTATGATCGCACCATTCTTTACCACCAGGTAAAGCAAATAAGGTTGCCGACGCTTTGAGCGAGAAAGGATGCTGGACGATTATCGCCTTTGGGAACGACGCAAGATCGCTTGATTCGAGATTTGAGAAATCTAAGAATCGAAGTGCGAACCCCATCACCCAAGGATCTTCTATATTGGCAAATACGAGCGTTAAACCGGACTTGAGAGGTCGGATTATAACGGCTCAAGTTGGAGATAAATTTTTGGAAAAGATCGATCCGAAGTTGGAACCGGCAAGAGAATAGGTTTCGAGATTGCCTCGATAAGGCACTTATATTCGAGAGGACGTCTCGTGTACCGAAGGATGAACATATCCGTAATGAGATTTTGTGAAGCTCATTCAGCACTATATGCGTGCCACCCAGGAGGGACAAAGATGTATCGTGATTTGCGCAATACCTTTTGGTGGAGAAACATGAAGGGTTGTATTGCAAAGTTTGTCTCTCGATGCATGACGTGTCAGCAAGTTAAGGCTGAACACCAGAGACCATCAGGATTATTAAATCCTTTGGATATACCAGAATGGAAATGGGAGAAAATTTCCATGGATTTCGTAACAGGGTTACCGAAATCAGTGAAAGGACATGACGCTATTTGGGTTATCGTAGATCGACTTACGAAGTCAGCTCATTTCCTACCAATCAGAATGACTCTCAATGTGGATCAGTTATCCCAGTTGTATGTTAGAGAGATTGTTAGACTTCATGGAGTACCAGCTTCCATTGTATCAGATAGAGACCCGAGATTTACATCGAGATTCTGGAAGAGTTTACAAGCAGCGATGGGTACTAAATTAAATTTTAGTACTGCTTACCATCCCCAGACCGATGGACAGTCTGAACGCACTATTCAGACACTAGAAGATATGCTTAGAGCTTGCGTACTAGATTTGAGTGGTAATTGGGAGACTCACCTCCCATTAGTGGAATTTGCCTACAATAATAGTTTCCAGGCTACTATTGGTATGGCACCATATGAGGCACTTTATGGACGACGATGTCGATCACCAGTCTATTGGGATGAAGTAGGCGAGAGAAGAATTTTAGGTCCAGAATTGATTGAACAGACAGTTAAGGCTATTGATAAGATCAGACTGCGGATCAGAGCCGCTCAAGATAGACAGAAAAGCTATGCCGATCAAAGGAGAAAAGACTTGGAATTTGAAATTGGAGAGAAAGTATTTTTGAAAGTAGCTCCTATGAAAGGAACTATTCGCTTCGGCAAGAGAGGGAAGTTAAGACCCCGTTTTATCGGACCATTCGAGATATTAGAGAAAGTGGGTAACGTGGCTTATCGTTTGGCGTTGCCGCCCGAGCTATCGACCGTACACAACGTTTTTCACGTTTCCCTATTGAGAAAGTATATCCACGACCCAAGTCACGTGGTAAATTTTCAGACTATTTCGATTCAGAGGAATCTGTCCTATGATGAAACACCTATGTGCATTATAGAAAGAAAAGTCCATGTCTTAAGAAACAAAGAGATTCCTTTAGTCAAAGTCCAATGGGGTAGACAGGATAGCGATGAAGCTACCTGGGAGAAAGAGGAAGAGATTCTGGCTAAGTATCCAGATATATTAGATCAAGTAAGTTTAAATTTCGAGGACGAAATTATTTTAAGGGGGTAAGGTTGTAGCGACCGCGAACTTTTAAATTTTATAAATCAATTCTCGAAAAAACGTGTCGCTCGACTTTAACCCTAATTTTTAAGAAATAGCACGTTCGTCTAGCCGTTATAAATATGAATTTAAATTATTTCGAATCGAATCGAATATTGAATAATTATTTTTATTCGGATTTATTTTATTTAAATCCAATTATTATAAAATTCAAAGTCCAATCACATAAACCCAATTTTTTAGGCCCAATTATATAAGTCCAAACCTGAATTTATTTATTTTAACCCAATTAGAAACCCTACAGCCCAAATCCTAAGGCCCAACTATTTGGCCCAATTACCCACCTAGGGAATTGTGCCCTAATTCCCACTATTCATATATCAACTTCATCCATTCTCTCCATTTCCCATTATTTACGCAGCCAAGAGATTTGGTAAGAAACTTCATCCTTCCCATAAGAGATTTTTACAGTGAACTCAATATTGATGCTAGAACATCCATTTCTAGCATCAACAGGAGACTCACTGCAAATTCAATCACCCAGACAACACCATTGCAGTCAACTCACTGCACCACCATTTTTGAAGCTCCAGCAGAAAACCATCAACACCTTCTCTTCCCAAACTCACGAGACCAACGGTAATCATCAATACAATGCAATCACCAACTCACCGCACCAAAACCCCACCGAAAAACGAGACCACAACCAACTCCATCGACCTCGGGATCAGAACAACACCCAAAACCGCAAATCCCAAATTTCAACCTAAGTTTCATCACCAACAACCGCACACCGCCAACCACCAAGCTCGAACCACCCAAGCCGGCCAACCGTAGCTGCAACCCCAATCGACAGCCATTTTCGAGCTCCAACAGAAATCGAACCACCACACCAACACCCAAATTCGAATTCTAACCATTCGAAGCCAATCACACGAGCTGAAAATCAAACCCCCAACACCCAACTCCAACACAGTCCACACCAAACAAACCACCACCTAGTCGAGCCAACTCCACCAACCTCAACACTTATTTCCAAAAACCAAGACCTTAACTGCACTGAACAACCAAACCCGCTACCAACACCTCCAAAAGCCGAAACCAAACTCCACCCAAAACACCCCAAGCCCGAGACCAACTCCATCCCCAAATCAGTCCACCAAAACCCCAAGCAAAACCCAAACCAAGAAAAGAAGGAAACCCAAGGAACTTACCTCATTACCGAACACAAATCGAGCCCTTGAGCCTCGATTAACCTCGATTTTTCGCGCCAAAAGCCCAAATAAACCCCCCCCACCTACCCCTATGATCGGCGCCACCACCGCCGGTCGGTGGTGGCGAGATTAGAGGAAGGGGCTTCGCCCCTTTCCCCTCCCCGTCGGGCTCTCTCTCTCATTAGAGAGAGATGTTGATTTTGTTTTGTTTTAAACGTTTTTGTTTTGTTTTAGTTTAGTTAGATTAGTTTAGGTATATATTAATTTCAATTGATAGATTTTAGCCCTCAAGTTTTAAATTATATTATTTTAGTCCCTAGGTTTTAAATACTTTGATTTTAACTTTTAACTTTCTTAAATTCAGTTAAAAAGTTATTCAAGTTAGTCCCTAATTTATATAAGTTATTATTTCAGCCATTTAAGTTATATTTTCAACTTTATTTTATTTACAGTTTAGTCCTTAAACTTATATAAGTTATTTAATTCAGCTTTTAAGTTTTATTTTCAGCTTTATTATATTTACAGATTAGTCCCTAACTTTTAAAATTTACTATTTTAGCCCTTAAACTTTTATTTTCAGATTTAATAAACTTTCAATTTAGCCCTAAACTTTATGTTATCATTTTAAGCCATTTATTTCATTTCCAATAATTTTCAATTAAGTCCTTAAACTTAATTTCAACACTTTAAAACTTTAAAGTTCGAAATACTAATTCCAACTTATTTCCTATTTTTGGCTAGACGATACGTACGAGCAATTAGGAGCTTGAAGTTATTTTCCCGCTCACTTTTCACGCAACTCGAAACAATTGAGGTAGACTCGCCACCATTAATTAGTTTAAATTATAATTGCATGCTTTATGTGAATTACGTGATTTATATGCTTTATGCATAGGATGAGAATGTGTCATATGCGATATATGATATTGTTATGCTTGCCATAACTTATATGCTTAATTGCATGAGAAAGAAAGAAAGAAAGAATCTCTTATGAGATAAGAAAGAATGTTATGCATAACTTATGTGCTTCATCCGCACAAGAAAGAAAGACTACCCACAACCCATGTTTTTAAAGAGCCTATGATTTTCAAGAAAATGAACCAAAGATGATATCACGTTGTATATTGCATGAGTGTGTTTTCAATTATTCTGTAAATTAATTATCGGCGATGAGTCTACTGAGTATTTCTTCGAAATACTCATTCTGCTATTTTAACAATATTTGCAGACTTCGGAGGCGAACGTGATTGATCCGGCAGTGGTGGCAAAATAAAATTTGATTATCGAATTTATTAAGTTTCCGAATTTATGTATTGAAACACTGTTAACGTATTTTCGTTTCCGCTATTCCAAAAACGCGATATTTAAATTTTGAACAATTATCCAATGTATTTCAATTGCCGAAGTAGTTTTCAATTTCAAATGTGATTTTAAAAATTAGGTTATTTCCGCAAAATTGATTGACAAAATTAGGGCAAAAGACGATGACGTGGCAATCCGGGTTAACAGAACTCGGGGCGCTACAAATATCATCTTAAGGAGAAAATGTCCAACTCTTATCTCGACCAAATTTATTTTTCTGCAAGTCACTTTGTTCTACATTCCTAGTTTACATATTATTTTAGGTAGTCTATTCATTTATATACACGATAAAATAAAATATTTATTTTAAAAGAGTATAAACTGAACCAACATCTTAAACAAAACTTTCCAGATTATATAACTATTTTGAAATTATAAAGGTTGGTCGAATCAATAAATTATGCCATGTATTGAGGCTCTTTTAAATTGATTTGAATTTTATTTCAATGTGTACTAACTAAACATTAAACCTCCGTTGGCTTGCTTTAAGCGACTAAAGTTACATTTAGTGATTAAGAAGTTTGAGATATGAATTTAACCATTTTTCGGTGGATTTAAATTGTGTCTTGACAAATTTACTTCAAGCCAATTTTATTATTTACGTGTCAAAATTCTTCATTTGAGTCTCTTTGAAATTCTCCAAGGGCATCAAAAAGTGTTGGCCTTATCATGTCGGCGTCAATTTCCTCCTTTTCGATTTTTTCCTTGAGTATTTCGATGACGAATAGAAGTGGCTAGGGTTTGTTCTTCATACAATCTAGCCCTAGATCTCATTAGTTCGATTTTTCTTTCTCGGCATCTTCATCCCGGTGCCGATGATGATGGCCAAATCCTAATTCAGGTATGTGAATGCCACCGGATTCTATAGCATCTTGAACTCTGCATATGAAGTTCATGAATTCAAAACCAGATCCATGGTTGTCATCATTGTTTCACCATGTGCTTTCTCTAATTTCTCCTTGTGGGATTTCTAACTGTGAAAATTACATGGATGCCTACTTTTAAAGATTGCATTTCAAAAATCGGAATTATAATTATATATACAAAAATTAGATGATAATACAATTTTTAATATTAAATAAAAATATTATAAAATTCAATTAATTATATACTCATGCCTTTACCATAACATTCATTTTCAATTAACTCTCTCTCTCTCTCTACCTCATCAAGCACTGCCGCTGGCAGTGATCTGCGTGCCTATCGTCCTCACCGCAGATCGAGCGATTAAGCGCCATTGTGACGGCTTCATCCCTGCAGTGATCTGCGATTTGCCGTAGTTGCGACGCACTGCATGGTGGTGGCTGTGCAATGGTATTGGTGGCGCATGTTGGGTGTGTTGCGTTGCGCGGCCGTGTTACTGGTGTGCAGTGGTGGTGCATCTACATAGGGTTGGGTTGTTGATCTGTGGTGGACTTGGTGCGTCTGCGTTGAGCTGTGTCTGTGGGTGTTGGCGGTGCTATGGTGGCAAAGACGCCTCGTACAGTGAATGGTGGTGGGGGTGGTTTACATGTTTTGGCGGTGGTTTTTGTTGGTGGTCGATCTAGTGGGGGATTTAGGTTTTGTTTTGGATCAACGGTGTCATTGTTGGATCTAGCAGTGGCGGTGATTTAGTTGGTGCAGGAAGTGGTGGCGTGATTTTTGTTTATGCAGGCGGTGGCGACAATGGTTTTTGTTGACACATGTGGTGGTGGCGCTCGACGACGAACTTGATAATTTTTTTTGTGGGGTAGGTGGGGATAGGAGAGTATTTGTGACCAATTATTAGTAGATTATGACCAATAAATTAGTTAATTTGTGATCAATAAATAATATGTGACATATAAAATGTGACCGTAACTCACAATTTATTAAGTTGTGATTGAGAAATCACTTATGACAAATTTATTTGATAATATGTGACCATTAAAAAGTTGTAATTTATAAAATTTGTGATTTTGTGATCGATAAATAAATTGTGACCTATGAAATTTTTGAATTGTGATCAAAAATAATTTGTGACCTATAAATTTTTTTATCTATAATCCAAAAATAATTTGTGATGTATAAAATTTTCGATATGCGTCTCAGAAATAAATTGTTTTGTGACCAATAAATAATTGGTGATCAACTAATTCAGTAATTGTGACCAAATTATGTAAAATTGTGACATTAATATATTTAATTAATTATTTCATAAAATACAATTTAATTAATATATGATTTTTAAAATTTTCAACATTGTTTCTTCGTTTTGAAATAAATAATACTTAATCTCTTACTTAGGAAATTTCCCTTTCTAATTTTGGGCTTTTTTAGGTTTTGGATTTTTTGAGGGGTTTTGGATCTAATTAATACGAAACATAGTTTCATTTAGTTTTAAGGATATTGATCTAATGTAAAATAATACTTGTACACACTGGTACACAATGGGATCCACACACATGTGAGATGGTTGTTTAGGACATACACTTGGTACACAATGAGACTCACACACATGTGAGATGGTTGTTTAAGACATTGTGTACCAAGTGTGTAAATGAAGCAAATCTCCAATCTAATATCTTACTTTGGGGATGATTAACCTAATCTCCTCATAAAAAATGGAACGTTTTTAATTGATCACTTGTCAAGTAATGCATAAAGTTAATTACAAGAAAGAGGAAAAAAATAAATGCAATGCGTGAAGTAAAAAGCAATTTAGACTAAAGTAATTTAGAATTGAATATGCACATGACCATAGATATAAAATAGTTTCAAAATAATTGTAATAATTGAAGATAGGGCTCTTAAGAGACTAATAAACAATACTTAATACATAATAAGAACTACAAACTCTTGTTATTTTGTTTGTTACTTCACATTATAAAATACATTAATTAAATTATATTTTTGATAAATGCACCCCATTTATTTTACAAATATAATCCTACTCAAATTTTACAAAGGGAAAAGAAATAGTTGCAGAGATCGCCAATAAGATTTATGTTTGTTAACAGATTCCCTAGCAAAAGGTAAATATATAGAATCATGCTTGGTATACAATAATAGATGACAACTTTGTTTAAAGAATACCACACGACATTATTTCATTTGACAGTTTCAACAAAAAGTTACTTTTTGCATCTAATAATTTTTTTGTCATCCATGGTTGTACAAATAGCATTATTAAAATATATATTTTCTATTTTACCCCCTTGAAAATGTTTTTTTTATATAAATTATATTGATTTCTTCTTACTTTATGAGCGTGTTTGATGGATATTGTTGAGAAAAAATAATGTATTTTAAATAGTGATAAAATGTGAAATATGTGGTTAAAAAGTAAGGAAAAATTATTTATGTGATAGAAAATATTATTTTATTGAAAAATGTGTAGTTGAAAATAAGTTTTGAAAGAATATATTTTTAAAGAATGTGTGTCAAATAGGGGCTAAGATATGTAAAATTTTCGTACTTTTGATTAAGATGAGAATGAGATCATTTTTAACATGATAATTATTGTTATTAAATTTTAAATATGCAATATTTCCTTTTTTTTTTTCTTTTTTTTAACAAATATGATTGATAGACAATTAACAAATCACCGTAAATAATTATTTTAGAATAATTTAAAAAAGTTAATTGAAATTCATTAATTGTTTTTTTAATAAAAAAATTTATTTAAATTTTTTTACCCGAACTACATGCAAAGTACCATTGTTTGATCCTCGTTTTTTTCAAAATACATTTTTATCACTTTTCTTTTAAATCACACATTTTTCAATAAAATAATATTACATGTAAATTTAAATATTCAGACAAGGGCTAAAAGGGGAATACGATGAAACCAACTAATTGACACGACACTACGCACAACAAATTACAAGTTGATGAGCTACTGTATTGCATCGAAAATGAAATCTAATGGTAACCGCGAGTCACTTTCAAAAACATCAATTTTTGGTGTATATATATATATATATATATATATATATATATATATATATATATATATACAAAAATGATCTAATGAGCACCGGTACTTATCTTATCCTAAGCACCGATGAATTGGCACATTAATTCATTGGTGGATAAAGATTTTGTGAGTTCCAATCCACCAATGAATTAATGTGTCAACTCATTGGTGCTTAGGATAAGATGAGCACAGGTGCTCATTAGATCATTTCTGTATATATATATATATTATTAGGATTTTTCTATAAGAAGATGGCAGCTGTCAAGGGGACAGATGTCCCCCTGGTATAGGTCCCTCTATTATTAAAATCTTGAATTGATAGTTTATCAACTCCAGAAAATTAAAGTCATCATATTAAGCATATGTTTTATCCGAAATAAAAACAGATTTTAATCTAAATCAAAGTCAAACAATCAATATTAACCACATTTTTTATGGGCCCACAACTTTTCAACCACATATTTCAAAAACTTCTATCAAAATCTACTAAAAATCTAAATTTAATCTTCCAAACGCCCTCTAAATAAGAAAAAGGCTAGCACCAAAAATTTGTTGTTTAGTGTTTGAGCTACGTTATTTTAGAAAAATGTATTTTGAAAGAGTAATGCTACTTGCAGTCACTCACTACAACAGTCGCCCAATGTGACACACACATGGCATGTAGTTATTTGATGCATTAATGTGGTAATTTTTTACCACATTTAATGCATCAAATACACATTTGACATGTGTATGCCACATAGGATGACTGTTGCAGTGAGCGACTGCAAGTAGCATTATTCATTTTGAAATTGTAGATTGATGGAGAATGTGTAGTTAAAAAATAAAAAAAAATTGGATGCGATGAAAAATATTATTTTATTGAAGAATGTGTGGTTGAAGATAAGTTTTGAAAAAATGAATTTTTATAGAATGTAGATCAAACATGAGCTAGATTTTAGTTCATTTTGTGGTAAATATTTTAGATCAATTTTAAATCGTTCTATTTAATGAGAAATAAATATTCATAAAAACGTGATTACGATGAAATAACTCGTTATAAAAAGATGAAAAAATAAAATTTTAAAATTCAAACAGTTTATTGATGTCTAAATAAATAATAAAAAAAAAACGAACATAATCATCTATAAAGCATAAAAAGAGAACAATAAAATAGAAAGGTTTTAGCCATTTGTACAGAAATCAAGCCACATAAATGCACCAGAAAACTCACAAAGGGGTGGACCCCACATGACGTGAGTATTCTGGCCCTTTTCTGTTGATTTTCCCTCTGTACGTGTAGTGTGTTTCAGAAAGAAATTTATGTGAAGATGAGAGATTTCTTAATTTTTTAGAAGGATGGTTATATTAACGCTATAATTTTTATTTGTTGCATCGTATATTAATTGCATTTAATGTCCTCTTATTTTGCACATTACAGGTTTATAGCACTTACGTTCCTAACTTTTTTTTTTCGTCGAATTATTATCTTCAACATTACATTAATTAGAACATCTCATACTTGATGATGATTTTAGTTAAATTAATCTATTTGTGTGCTTTGAAATAGGGAAAACTAATTTTTCGCATTTTTTTATTTATTGGTTTTTAAAGATGAAAATGGAGAAGGGGGTTTCCATTCAGAATCTTTTGAAATTAGGAATTAATTAGGTAACAATTTAAATTTTTTTTGGGTGAAATTATGGATGAAAGGAGATAGAATACTTTTCCAATTTTCGTACTTTCGTAATTTCAGAAATTGAAAATAAAATAACCGGAAAAATAAAATAAAATTGTAAAATGACCTGATTTTTCCGATCTGTTTAAAACCACACTCCCCTTTTATATGTTTAGCCCAATACCATGGCTTAGAGGCGGCCCAAATCGAACCCTAGTCTCACTCTTTCATCTCTTCCTTCTGCCCCGAAGCGACTAGAGAGAATAACCAGATTCCAATTCTACACCACACCCAATCCCGTTCGTCTCTTGCCGCCGTCTATTTCTTTCTGCCGCCAGGCTCCAGCCGGAAGCCTTAGCGTTTGAGGTGAATCATTTTGTTTTTGTTTCTTTTACTGCCTCAGTATTTTATGTCTGCTTCCAAAACTAGATAATTTTATATCATCAGTAATATACTGTTTATACAGTTATAACTTATAATCGTACTAATTTTTGGATTATTGGAGTAGGATGGCGGTTTTGATTTACACACGTTAGGTTATTTTAGTTTAAACTTTAAAGTCAGTGTACTTGTAGACGATTTTCCAAATTGGTATTGTGTACTATTTCGCACGGCTACAATAGTTTCCGGATTTATTTTCTAGTTTCGTTGAGTAAGTGGATAAAATTATATTATAGAAAAAATGTTTCAGTTAGATTTATTTTACATATATGATATATAGGGCTTGTGTGGGAGGGATTAAAATCAGATTAAAATTGAAAATATAACCGTTATTGTTGACTTTTATTAGACGAGTGGGTCCAATAACGGCCATATTTTCAATTTTAATTGGCTTTTAATCCCTCCCGAACAGGGCCATATAGTTATGAAAATTTTGATTAAAATTGTTTAATTGACTGAAATGTAAATTGGCGCCAAATACAAGCATGCACACTCAATTTCTATGGACATGTGAAAATGAAAAAAATTGCTCCCCAAATTTTTTTTACATGGATAGTTCATAATCCCAATCCTTACCCTCATGGACTACATAAAGTTTACTATTACTTTCTGCCCTTATGTTGGTCTGGGAGGTAATTTGTTGATTTTCCATTTTCCTTTACTGCATTAAGTAATGTATATAATTTTTTTTGTCAACGCATTTTGTTTTTAGCCTTCTTTAGTTATTTTTTTGGCATTACATAGTGGATTGCCATCCATATATCAATGTGCAATTTTATATGACTTCATCTTGAAACCTAAAGCAGGTTGCTTATCTGATGGAGGGAGGACATAGTATACTGGACACAATTTTTGAAGAGGAGAGTATTGATGATGCCCAAGATGTTGAGATGCATGATGTTGAAGAAGGGGAGTTGATTGAACAGACCACGGAGGCTGAATTAGGACATGGCTGTGGTATTAACAGTGATAAAATTAACCATGAATCTCATAATATGAATCCAAGAAATAAGAAGAAAAAGAAGAACAAGCGAAGGCGATGCAATTCTGGCCCAAATGTTACCAACATTGACAGGTTATCTGTCTTCCTCAGGATATCTTAAAGAAATAAAAAATGGGTCACATGTCTTAATTTTTTATTGCCACTTCATGCATACCGTTATGGGGGTCTTCATCTATTGTGTCTCAATATAGAGGTCCCAGACTAGCTTTGTCTTCTAGATAGCTAACCTCTCGGAATATCAAAGATTTTTGGCTTCTTTATCATGTGTATTTTGGAGAATAATCATCCGAGAACCTGGAAGTATCGCTTATGTGATTGGATCTTGATGGAAGGGTTTCACTATTTGTTTGTAAAATTCACATTGAAATGAAAGCATATTTTCTTTGTAATTGAAGGCACGTGTATCCTGGCAATTTGTTGTATACAGTGATGTATATTTATTGGGAATATTTAAGTCATAGAGAGTTATGAACTCTTTGCTTTTTTTGGCTCTTCTAAATATGTTGTAAAGCATCTCTAGCTTTTCTCACCTGAGGTATTATGTTCATGGATGGTGACTATTCCTCTCTGTGTTCTTATGTAGGTTTGTTTCAGATGTCTGCAAGCGCTTAAGGGAGAGAAAATCTTATCTTGTGTGGACTGCTGTTGGTTGTCTCGGGGTATCTGCTTTGAGCGATCTTGTCAAAGAGGTACTATTTCCTTTACTCTTTCTGTGTGTTGTTGTATAGTACAGTATTGTTGAACCTTCTAATGGCTTGACATTGTTGACTGTTGATCTTCATCTGGAATAAGGCTTTCTAGTTAACTTGATCTGGACCAGTGCTTTTATAGACCCTGAAAGTTTTGTCCAAGTTAGGATTATTGGAAAGAATGACAATACTTTCATCATATAAAGTATTTTGGATTTGTCGAGAAGTAACTGACATGAGGGTTTTGATGTATTTTTGTAGTCCACAGCATGGATTAATGAATGGGGGAAATAGGGTCATAATAAATGCCACTGTTTGAATTTTTTTCACTAACCATACAATATAGTTTTCTGTCTTAATTAATCATTTTGCAATGTTGAATTCATTGAAGTACATCCAAATTTCTTGACAATAATACTGCTTGATATTGAAATTAGTAGAATCTATCATCCTTTTTTGTGGTAAGATCAAGAAATATTCATGTCAAAATTCCAATTAAAGGTGAGAGATTCTGCAAGACCATGTATGAATCTATTTAAGGATCTGCTGCCTTTCTTAGTTCTGATGATCAATGTTGTTTCCTTGCGCTACAGATACATCTTGTTGAAGCCGTTTCATCTGCGAACATTTCATCCGAGATAGCTTCAGGCTGAATCAATTCGTAGTTCCTATTGATATAGGTTGATTCAAGTGGTTTTCCAACTTCTATCACATGGTATGCTTATAGTTGCACACGACTCAAGAGGACTTGTATCATTCCCAGATTGTAAGAGAAAGCACCGTGCTAAATAAGAAAGAGGAACTATACTGAGAGAGAGAGAGAGAGGTCAGGATACCTGTTTATCACATAGTTGAATTAAAAAACCGGAGAGATTTTATTTGAGTGTATCTGTGAGATGGAAGCTGGCGGTTAGATAGCAAACACATTTTGAGTCTGTGACTTAAAATAGAAAAATTAGGAGGTGGCCTTGGAGATTTAAACAATCAGAACGCTATTGAGACAAATTGATTTGTGTGTCTCATTAGTCCATTTATTTGATCAATCATATGATAAATTAGATATAATTTCTTGCACCGTCTGCTAATGGAGGCAAAATGCTCGATTCACGAGCTCTTTTATTTTGACCATCTCTGCAAGTGGTACTGAGAAATAATGTCTTTAAGCATAGAGTTTAGATGTTTATGTGAATTCATATTTTGAAAGTTTATGATACATAATTTCGAAATAAATTTGCTGAATTTGGGTAATTCCTTGTCATGCTTTCTGAGAATGAGATTGTCATCAGTGCTCAGCCAGATGCACTTTGCACTTTATGAAAGTTTCCTTTGACATATAATTAATGAGAAATAAGCGTGTAGGTAGACGCAATTCAGGCCTGTGGTGGTCAGAAGACTGCTGATGGCAGACGATTTCGAAGTGGTGGTGGCATATTATGGAGTATCATCAAAGTGCGTGATCCCAATGCTTACAAAGAGATAATGAAAAAAGGAAAAGAATTTGAGGTGTGTTTGACTTTTATCTCTCTCTTTTTTTTGCCATTTGAAGTGGGTCAGTTTAGTTGCTTTTGATCCCTCAATTTTCCATAGGCAACAAGGGAGTATATAAGAGTCATGCGCAAACATAAAGAGCATGTTTAAGCTTAAGGAAAGGTTCAACGTTTTTCTCTCTAAACATGTTTGACTTAATTCTACTTTTAGTAAAAAAAAGGATACTTATTTTATTTGAAAGAAAGAAAAAAATGAAAGAAATTGGGTGTTTTGTTCAGGAAGGTAAGTTTTGCATACTGGAAGGTAATATGTTAACACATATCTTCATTCTGCTATTGTTTTGTTGATTCTCATCAAATGTTTGGTTGTGCTTTAAATCAAGCCTTTTTAAGTTATCTTGTCAAACATGATTTTCAAAGTTACTTTTTTTACTGATAAAACTAATTTTTGTAGAAAGTAAGTCTTAATTTACTTTCTAGAAAAAGTTATTTATTTTTAAAATTCGTCAAAATAGTAGATTTGATGTAAAAACCTTAGGCAGTATAGGCATTTTAATTCACATTATATATACTCTTAAATGGCATGAAATGTATAGGTGCATATAGAATTTCAGTTGTCAGTAATAGATTTCTGGGGATTTGATATTTCACAATTCCTCTCCCGGAAATATTTTAGAAGCTGTTGCTTAGGAACTGACAAATGTGAGAATAAACAAGAGAGTAACGAAAATTTCTAAATCTGCCTTGATGTGTAGTATGGCTGCATTTCTTTTGGTTTGTATCACATTCTTGTAAAGGATTCACGCCATAGTTTGCAAATGATAGGTTACACAGTATTTTATACGCAAGCAGTTAATAACATTGGTATTCTACATACATTTTGCAGAAGCAATTTAAGCAGCAAGTCTACAAAAAAGGAGAATCAACAGAAAGTAAAGAAGCTTCTTCTCATAACTCAACAGATCAACTTGCAATCAATTTTTCAGACGAACTGGAACTTGAATCTAATAGGCACAACCGGCTTGAACAGTTGAGCGATCCACAGGAACGTGTGCCTGTTCATGATCGAATACGGGTGCCAGTTTCGTATGATGATTTACTTGCGGGAGAGGATCCAAAAGACGAATAAAGCTTGGTTATCCATCAAACTACTCAATCACATTCTATACAATTTTTTCTTTTCTTTTCTTTTCTTTTCTTTCCTTTTTGGGTTTTGGTGGGGGGAGGGGAGGGTGAAGGTCTGAAGGAAGAGTTGAGTACATTGTTTTTGTTTTCATTTGTAATGTATGAAAGTGAAAAAACGTCAATATTTGGTGGATGGTGTAAATGAATGCTTTCATTTTGGTGAATTGATGAAGAGAAATCCTTCCATTTTATTGTGCAAGGTTGATTTCTTTGTTGTTAGTATGAATTGCCTCTATCGATGTAGGTTACTGTATCCTTCTGCAGTGCCTACGGGTGGTTGCTATCTACCAACGATCAAAGAAAAGCATCCCGGCTATTGCCAATGGGGCGGGATGGCCATTCTCTATCTTGTTCCGCCTGGTATTCTTCGTCCCATGCACTGCTTAAGAGGGGGAAGAGACCCATTTGCTCCGTTCAATATTTTATACGTCTTTTTGTTGTTCTTTTGTTTAAAATTTCTTATTGAATAATATTGAACGGAGCAAGCCGAGCTATACCTACCCTGAACCCGAGTTGAGGCAATATTTCTTGCCCCGAACTACCCTGCTAATCGATGGGCGAGGAATTCTGCACTTTTCGTGATAGGGCGATTGGACTGGGGGCTAGATAATTATTTTTTTATTTTTTGGAAAATTTCATACCTAACAAATTATAAGTACCGACACTTTTCAAAACTAAGAAACATGTTTTAAAATTTCAAAAATCAGATATTAATTAAATTTTATTTATGAAATAATTGATTAAAAATATATTTTATTAATTAAATATATTAAGGTCACAATTTATACAAATTATTTTTCGATCATAAATAAAAAAATTTATATGTCACAAATTATTTCACGATCACAAATCATAAATTATAGGTCACAATTTATTTATAGAATTGTAGGTTACAATCACAAATTTTATAAATCGCAATTTATTTATCAATCACAAATCACAAATTTTATGTCACAACTTATTTAACGATCACAAATTATTAAATTAATTAGTCACAAATAATTTCGCAGTCATAATTTAATAAATTGTGAATCATAATCACATTTTTTAGCACATATTATTTATTGGTTACAATTTAAACAATTATTGGTCACAATCAATAAACTAATTGGTCACAAACACCCTCATCCCACTGCTGTACCATCGCCATGACCACCACCAACCTCACCACTGCAGCCAACATCATAATCACCACTACGACTTTGCATAAACCGTGACATCGCACCGTGACCACCACCAACAACATTACCACCATCTCGCCACTGTAGCCAATAGCACAACTACCGCAAATCGCATAGAGTGGCCACCGCACTCATTGCAACTTCGATCATTTGAAAATCCAATACTTTCACAATTTCCCTCCAAAATTAGCAATATTTGGTGCAATAACAATCACCCAAACTAAACAAAGAGAAAAAAAAAAAAAGCAATATCAACGATCTAAAACCAAGTAAAAAACATTGCAAGAGAAAAATGTAATATCATCGTCGCTTCAATCATACCCTCTCCCTCACGTACCACAAGTCCAGCCACCAGCGACCCACTCAAACGCCGACATGTCTATATGCAGCAGTGCCCGTTTGCACACCACACACCCGACTGCTTCTACGGGTTGCCCACAAAGGGCAAGGTGGAGAATATGGTAGCTTCAGTAGTCAGCCACAAAGGCTTAGACAAAGGGAGATGAGTATAGTCAAGCACAAAGCCAACAACCGGAAGCACAAAGCCAAAAGTAGGGACGCTGCCTTTTCTCTCCTCTCTCACAGTTACCACACTTTTCACACACTCCACAAAAAAAAATGGGCAACATATATAAGCCAAAGATGTAGGCTTTAGGTTGAGGTAATAGTAGAGGCCCAATAGGTAGGATAATAAATAGGCTACAATCGAAAATCCCTCCAAGGTAATGGGTCGGGCAATGAGCAGCACTAATTAAATTAGACTGCTTCCAATGGTCCCAAATAGTTTTAGGGTCTGGTCATCAATCTTAGGTATCGATACAATACTTATCCAACATCGGTTTTATATTATCGCCCGAATTTATTGGGTATAAAAAAACCTAACAAATCTCCACTTTGATTCCCAATAAATCTGCAAGCAACCAAAAACACACAGTTTATACTTGCATAATCAAATAAAATTGATATCACAGACCTTACCATATGTTTCAAATCCGAAACACATATCATACCTGCTCCATGTACTTACCAGGATTAAGGTCAATAACACCTAAGTAGAAACAGATGATCACAGCAATCAATCAAGAGCAAATAAACATGCAATTGAGATATCATATATAGGATAACACATAAATATTTTCAAAACATGTTCACACAGAACAACATATTAACACCAAGTTAATCAACATGTCAACACATATGCAACAAACGCATAAATGACCCTACGAAAAGATCTCTCCAGACTTATCATATCCCATTCCGTGTTGCTCAAACCTCGAGAACACATATCTCACCTCATTGCCCACCATGCTCACTAGACTAATCACTCAACCCATGTCTAACTGGTAAGCCTCTATAGATCTTAAGTTTTCGGGATAATCCTCTATCACCACATCACTTATCCCAACCTAAGTTGATAATGGGTCTCCACCTAACTGAAGTGATAGAAGTGCCCCTCTCACACTCCACCTGATCAGGGTCTTATCACAGATAAATAATTCCAACATTTGATCATATCTTCACTCGTGATCCAAATGTCACACTATGCATCCCCAGTACAAACCACCAATGTACCCATAGGTATCTATACTCCACGTTATCAAAAGACATACCACACACTGCTAATGCATCCCAATCCACTATACATGTAAACAGTTACACCAAGTAATAAGATCACTCCAATTCATGCAAATGCATATATCAAACACATTGAAATGCAACATATAATCCTGTAACAGAATTAAGAAATCAACACATGCAGAAAAGGATTACATACGAATGCAAATGCAGTAACTAGGTAAACACTCAATAAGCCTCACTAGGATCATCACTCGACCCTAATGCCAAATTCGTCTCGACTCTCAACTTACCATTCAGCTTATCTTTTTTCTTCTTGGGACAGTCCCTAATAAAGTGTCCAGTTTTACCACAACTGTAACACCTTCTATCACTAGACTTGTCCCAACCCTTGCCCTTCTTCCTACCATTCTCATCACTCGAGTCACTACTCGAATCACTATTGTCTTGAACTCTACCCAAATTCATCTGCTTAAACTTCATTCTACTCTTCATCATATGCAACTCACTACTTCTTTTATCTTCTTTTTTAGCCTTAATAACGATCTCCTTACTCTTAAGGGAATCTACAACAATCTTAGGTATTAGGGTGTGCTTACCATACTTAATTGCATTCTTAACTTCTCTATATGAATCGGACATGAAATTAAGCAAAATAATAGTTTTATACGTTTCAGACACCTTCTCATCCCAATTAACGATGTCTTGAACCAACTTGTTAAAAACATCCAAATTGTAATCAAGATCCTTTGAAGGATCCATTTTAAAGCTAAAAAATCTTTCAAGCAAGTACAACTTATTAGGAGTAGACTTAAACAAATATAAGTCTTTCAAATTTTGCCAAAATTCTTTACTAGACTTAAGTTTTCCACCTTTTCTCAAAACGGTGTCGAATAGGTGTAAAATAATTGAAGTGTAAGTAAGTTTGTCATATTCTTCTTTTTGTGTTTTTGTTAAATCTGCAGGAAATTTGCCATTTATGGCCTTTGAAACTTTTTGTTGAACCAAAATTCCATTCATCTTTTGTTGTCAAATTGAAAAATCTCATTTTCCTATTGAAAATTTTAATTTCAAAATGTGAAGACATTTTGAAAAACAGAACAACAAAAAATGCACAAATAGGTCACACAAAGTAATCCTAAGATAACAAAATACACCATTCTATCTTCCCAGAGTTTCGTAAAATTCACAACCTTAGATCAAGGGAATGTTCGAACGGGTCACGTCAAGGTGTTCTAATGGAATAGTCAATGCAACACGAAAGTATATCAACAAAAAAATTCAAAATTCTCATGCAATTAAACACAGAAGCAAATATCAACTTCCAGTTAAAACCAACACTCCAAATAAAGTAATTAATTACTAAATTTCTAGCACAAGCAATGGTTACCCCTTCACGGTAACCCGAACCCTAATGTCACCCTACACGATGATGCCCCAATACTGAAATTTAAACTAGATAAGCCAATTTATCAGAGCAGACCTATTTGAGTCAGTAAATTACGAGATATGCGAATTTACTGCTTTAGGGCCGCGATTTTAGCCTAAAGTAATTTAGCAAATATATAGCACTTGTGACCGTCGACCCTCCAATGGAAAAATCATCCAAATTTTCCTATATAACTTGAAACACGAAAACAATAATATCAATATGTTCAGGAAATCAAAATGAGAAACTGCCTGAAGAAATCGTCGATGCTGACTGCCCCATGCGCCCCCACCGACCACCACCCGTCGGACCTCTAGCAGCGCCTCAGCCTGCACGTCTCAGTTCCGATCTCCATTCGTCCAACTGGCCACTGGTTTGGCGGGAAAACGAGGTTGCAGGTTCGATTTTGGGGGAAAATTTTGGGCAGATTTTTTGGGCATCTTTCTTCACCGATTTTGGAGCTGCCTTCGCCGAAAAAGGACACCACCAACATGCTCTGATATCAAATTGTAAGAATATGTACTCCAATCAACTAAGAATCGGACTAAGTTTACCAACCAAATCAAAACCCGATCGATTGACCCAAAACCTTTCCACTATTTCTCTCTTTGGTTGCTTTCAATTGTACCCATTTAGGACACAAAATGGAAGATGTTTTGCAGCCCCAAATAGAAGCCACAAAGTCTGGGAACAATGAGAAGATGAACGAGAAAACTTACTAGCCGGAAGCACAAAGGGAAGCAGCCGTGTCTCTCTCTCAAACAAAAGGGGCAAAACACTCTTCAAATGACAAAGCCATGAAGAAGGGAAATATATATAGGATATTAGGATCACTTAGGGTACAATGATGGGCAAGCCCAACAAGAAGACAGTAAGTAGGCCGAATAAGCCATCCACTAGGTGAGGAACCGGACTATGAATAACTCTAATTAATTATATTGCTTTCAATGACCCCAAATAGTTTTAGGGTCGGGTCATCAATCTTAGGTGTCGATACAATACTTATCCAACATCGATTTTACATCATCGCCCGAATTTATTGGTATCAAAAAACCCAACAAAACGTCGGCATGTCTATTTGCAGCAGTGCCCATTTGCACACCACACACCACAAGTCTTGATGCCCTTTTTTCTTCTCTCTCAATTTTCTTCCTCACACGGAAATTGTCGGTGGGAAAATGCTGCCACATACGAGAAGACATTGTCAAAATACCTTGAGAATACACGGTTTGAATATTGACGCAGTCCGTATTTTCCCGTCCCCTGATCGACGATAAACCTCACAGCAGTAGCTGTCGCTTGGGCGGAAGCCATGGTTGCACCCGTGGTCGCGGTTGGCTCAAATCTTATGGTGAGGGAAGAGGATAGAGAGATTGTGAGAGAATAGAGAGGCGAAGTTTAGAGAGAGTGTGTGTGTGAGTGAAGGGAAAGATATATAATTAGGATTTGGGATTGAAATTGTGTAGGGTAGATAAATTAATTTTATAATATTAATATTAATACTAAAAGTTTGATTTAAGATCTGATTTTTGTATAAATAAATTTTAAATCTGATTTTTGAATTGTGATATATAAAATCCTGATTCATGTAATTTCCACATTTTTTTCCCATTCCTACCCATTCCACATTTAGGTTGGATGGATTAGGGGAGATGAATATTTTTTTTATCAACTAACAAGCTTTTGGATGAAAGTCGATAGAGATCTTTCGGCACATATTTATTAAAGATTTGGGACCGCACTGTATATTTTTGAAAATTTTAAAACATTTGATATAAATCATCCTTTTTAATTAATTAAAGGTTAAAAAACTATTTTGCCTTTATGATCAAATATTGACTTTTTATCGACTAATGAATTCTTGGATGAAAATTGTACAGAAGTTCTTTTGCCGCACAGTTTTGATAGCTTTGGGGGCTATTTGATATGATTTAAAGATTAGGTGTAATCTACACTAGTTTGAAAGGTTTGGGACCTAAACTGCAAATTTCCTAAAATAAAATGTTGCTCCTACTATAAAATAAACCGTTTATGAATTCTTTTCGTGATCGAGGCTTACATTTGGATCTTTATTGCGCCGTTAGGAACTATTTTCCCCAAATTATCATCCAAGCGCCGCCGGCGCCCTTCTGCCCTCAACTAGGTTTTCGTCTTCTGCCGAATCCACTATACACTCTATTCGAGTAATCAACAATTTCCCTCTTCTAACAAATTCGGAGAAAACGTAAGTCCTTACTCTCTTTAATTAAATTTTCTACATTTCCTTCTAAATTTATAATAAGTAAAGCAAACAATTTGAAGGATATAGTTTTTTAAATTTAAAACTCTTTTTGCGTTTTCTACTTCTACGTGGTTCAAATTGAAACCAAAGAATTTGATTTCTTTGTATGTTATTCATTGCAGTGCAAACTCTTTTTGATTTTCTTCTCTTTGATGGACATAAAAGTATTGTGCGCTATTTTAATGAGAATTAGAGCACGTGTAAGTTTAAAAAGCCCAGTTACGATTAAATTTACTTATAAACATCTAGGCTTAGCCAAATATGCTCGAATTACGCACAAGCAGATTAATAGTTGCTGGAGTACTTTAACAAGCACAGCATTTAGTTGCTATTTTAACTTATGCTCGTACGTATTCACGTTCTGTAGGAGTTTTCTTCGACAATGGGGTGATACAAAATGTTAATTTATAGGTGTTATCATTTTTGTTACAGTTCCCTTATCGTAGGTGGGGGCGAATAGCAACACAGATATGCTTAATTTCGTAAAGTGCTAATCCTACAAAAGAGTAAATAAGTTGAGAATTGTGTACCTTTTAACTACAATGAAGTGTTGTATTTATAGTGATCGGAGACCTATATTTAGTAGTCTTACCTTCACTGGACTACTGCACCACACTAAATTAGTTATGTGGTAGAAGGTTCAATAAGACTAGTCTGTCTGGACTCTTTGTCTAGCTGCTCTTACTAGGATCAATTTTGATATTTTTGGGGGGCTACACTTAATTGAGTTTAGCCAGGGACCATAGTTGTAATTTATACGTCTGAAAGATTATATCCGTAACACATGCCCCTGTGCTATAGAGTTTTTGCCTGTAGGGAAAAAAATCTTGTGCTCTTCCTCTTCATGGTAACTTAGTAAGTGTTTCTTTGAAGAGAGTAAGTCGTTTTGTCCCGTTGATGAAAGTATCTTGGCCCTTTACTTCATTCAACCTCACACAAGTAAACTTGGTGGAAGAAGTGAATGGGGAGTACCATAGGGAGTCCTTGCTAGGGCTCATTTTAGTTTGCCAAATTTAAAAGGCTGCCATTTCTTGGGCTAAAAATATTTAGGCTTAGTTCAGAAAGGCTTACTACTTTTGTTTTTTTCTTGTAAAAACAAAGAGGTTGCTTCGCCTTCGAGTATGTCTTGTCCAAACAGGTTGCTTTTTTTTGGGGGCAAAGTATTTATGCCTCGTCTGAAGAGGCTAATATTGGGCACAACAATTTGTTGACCTATTTTACCATGCCTAGTTCAAAGCGGATGGTTTTGTAGTTCCTTGGCACTAAATAGCTCGTGCTGCCCGGCTGGCCCCTGAGGTTACATTGTTGCTTTTTTATTAGCATGATGTATGGTCATTTCCTTTTGGCAAACATCGGTCATAGTTTATTACTTAGTAGCAACAGATGAGGTCGTTTCTTTCTGATAAGGCCCTCGTCATATTCTTACTTAGCAAGACGTGCGGTCATTGCCATTTTTGGCAAGACATTGGTCATGTAGTAATACATAAGGTGCCTCTTGACAATACCTTGATTGTTTTTTATTTCTACGGAAAAAAGGCATGAAGTCCTTCCCTTTTGGCACTATGTTGGTTATTGCTTATTTAGTTGTAGTAATTTAATATATTTTCTAATTCTAGCGTGTGTAAAATTATGTCGTGATTACTTATTATCAATTCTTTAGTCGTTAAAAGGCGTATTAGAGCCAGGTAGATGGGATTAGCTATTTCAGTAAAGAGTAAATAAGATTTGAAAGGTGTTGAAAAATATGATAGTGTTGAAACTTCAATGCAATTAAGACTATCAACATTAGGTCAAAGCAATTGGGTTGATTCTAACGCCCATTTGCAATTCCGTTATCTCATCTTTATGCAATGGATGTACAATAAATTGTATGCTTGCTTTGATCTCTCCGTTTTTAAGTATTGTGCTGTGCTCTCCATTTAAAAATTGTTCAAAATAAATTGTTTGTTGTGAATTTAATATTAAGATTTCTAACTTGCAGATACAAAAATGTACAAATTAAAATGACTAAAACCAGTTCAACTAAGAAGGCTAAACCAGCACCCAAAGATCATGTAGAGCAGAAGTTCAAGAAAATGGGTAGCGAGATTGATGACATATTTGCTGGGAAGAAGAGGAAGAAACCCGAAAAGGAAACGGCCAAGATTAAGAAACTAGTGAAAGATTCAGCTGCAAAAGCAGAAACACATAATGAGGTGAAGATAAAAAAGAAGAGCAAAAATAGAATCCCCGAAGAAAATTTGTTTGCTGAAACTCCTTCTCGGTCCAGGAAGAAAACCGGGGATGGGTTAGCGATTTATACAGAAGAGGAGTTGGGAATTGGAAAGCCAGATGCTGGAGGTACCCGTCTATGCCCATTCGACTGTGACTGTTGTTTTTAATGAAATTCTTTTCTAGTGTAGATGGGTATTTCAAATGCTTTCCCTATTAACAGATTTTTGGAGTATTTCAATGAACCATTTTCTTGTTCTAGTGATTTTATGGGAGGGTTAAATGGATTTCAAGAATATATTTTTCTGTAGCTATATGGGCTAGCTTGTTCTTTTCCGATGTACGACGCAACACTACATGAGACCAAGGTTTTTTACAGGACATTCATCTCATACATAAGAGACCTAGATGATATAATTCCATGACTACGAAGATCATTCCCGTTGTCAGATGTGAAAATTTTAACCGTGGCATTGAACTGATTAATCAGCGTAGTGCAAAAGCTGTAAAAGATTGTTACCTTACTTTTATATTTTAATAAATACGTCGAATTAGTTTATCGACCCATCATCAATAAAGAGAACAAAATATTTATATACATAAGACAAATCACAAGACAAAGGACCCCATATATCAGAATGAATCAAATCAATAGTTCGGGAAGATGAGCTAATAAAAGGTAAACGAGTTTCCTTGGTGAATTGACAAGCTTGACGAAACACTCAACGATAATAGAGAAAATAGACTCGAAAGAACTAAGGGTGTCTCCACTAGACTTCCAGTATGGCATACCTTGTTCAAATTGTCGGATAAATATGGGTGATGCTACATGTACCCACAAACTTTCACACAATCTTTTACTCCCCCCTCACATGGAGGGGGGCCCACGATTATTTTATTATGTGTGGACCCCCCTCCATGTGAGGGGGGTGTGAAAGTTTGTGTGAAAGTTTGTGTACACATAGCATTATTCGATAAATATTGACCATGAGAGTAAACTCCCTCACCAATAGTCTTCTTCGATTTTCAATTTTGATATCATCAGTTATGTCATGAAGGCAACCTTTCGAAACTCGCTATGGATTTTTATAAATTTCTATTAATGCCATTCAAGTTGACGAATCAGGAGCGGTCTGAGTCTTTCGTTAGTATCTCGATCGGATTCATTGATAAATTACGAGGAACATTTGAAGATATTAGGCTTACATATACGAGTTAGCAAAACAATGATTTTGGTTTCATTAAATTTGAGGTTTCATATGAATTTTCTTCGGACAAGAATTGGGGAGATTTTGAATTGAGGTTTTAGAACATGATTCGGGGATTGGAGAATCATATTTGGTTAATATGTTTAATTAGTAAAGTAATGTTTTTGAAACAACTTAAGTATGAGAAGCAGTTTTACAAGTTTTCAATTAATGTTCTTTTTAAAGTCAAGTTTTTGACTCTGTCTCAACTAAAGTTTCTGGGCAATAACATAATACGATGTGGTTCAGCAACATTTTCAAATATCCTTTTGAAATTAAGTAATTAATAACAACGTAATTGTGGACAAGCAGCCGACTAGCCTGGAGGTCGCATATTTATTTATTTTAAGTAAAAGTTATTATTTTTGGATTTTTCTTTGAATCGATTTCTCAATATTTTGTTGAGTCGAAGAGAATTTTTAATGCATGCTTCATAGTTCATTCTAATGCAAAATTCCTCATCATTGTCAACTGGCGCCATTGAATTATTTTTAAATTTTGAAGGTGCAGTATATTTTCTATATTGAAGATGCAGACATGTAGGAAAAGCTCGAATACACTCCATAGTAAGTCCTCATCTCAGTATTTGTTGCCTCGTCGACAAAATAATGAAATTGAATATTGTTGCCTTGTTGGCAAATTAGTTAATTAATTGCCGTTGAATTGTTGTCTTGTGGACTTAATAGTTGTTGTTCTCTTGTCGGCTTAATGATTGTTATTGTTGTGTCGTCCATGAGTTGCTCGTCTAAAATGTCCCCTCGGCTTGTGCTAGGGTTCGTCCCGAAACAAGTCCAAGCCACCTATGGGCCGAGCCTGACGACCAAACTAACGATACCACTGTTTAGCCCATACGCGTAGAATTCCTGAATCCGACCCTGGAAGCAACAGACTAGCCGGAGGTCGAATATTTATTTTTTTTAAGCAAAAGTTATTATTTTTGGATTTTTCTTTGAATCGTTTCAATATTTTGTTGAGTCGAAGAGAATTTTTAATGCATGCTCCATAGTTCATTCTAATGCAAAATTCCTCTTCATTATCAACCGGCACCATTGAATTATTTTTAAATTTCGAAGGTGCAGTATATTTTCGATAGTGAAGATGCAGACATGTAGGAAATGCTCGAATACACTCCATGGTAAGTCATCATCTCACTATTTGTTGCCTCATCGACAAAATAATGAAATTGAATATTGTTGCCTTGTCGGCAAATTAGTTAATTAATTGCCGTTGAATTGTTGTCTTGTGGACTTAATAATTGTTGTTTTGTCGGCTTAATGATTGTTATTTTTGTGTTGCCCACGAGTTGCTTGTCGAAAATGTCCGCTCGGCTTGTGCTAGGGTTCGTCTCGAAACAAGCCCGAGCCACCTATGGACCGAGCCCGACAACCGAACTAACGATACCACTGTTTAGCCCATGCGCATAGAATTTCTGGATCCGCCCCTGATTGTGGTTGACAAATGAGAGGATGGTGATTTTATTATTATGTCGTTCCTAGGAGTAGGTACGAAAATAGCTGACTTTGAAAGAAACTGAAACTTGATTGCATGAACTTTTTCTAAAAATATTAGCCAATTGTTGGTTGCTCTCGACAAATGGAGTGCATATTAGGGTTCGCAAAATAACCAAAAAATTGACCAAACCAAATCGAGTCGGATCGGTTTGGGTTGGGTTGGTTTGAACCAAAAAATCACTTTGATTTGATTAATTTAAACCAATAACAAGTCGGTCGGGTTGGTTGCAGTTTAAACAACCAACCCATTAGTACCTTTTTTAAAATTTTTTTAATATTTTTAAACTCAAAAAATAAAATAAAAAAGGCAAAAACATAATTATTTTCAAATAATTTGTTTACAATCTACGCTTTTTTAAACGTAAATACGCATTTTCTTATGAAGAACAAAACATTAATAAAATGATTTTTTAAAATCAAATGGATGAAATTAGCAAAATATTAATGAAGAAATATTTTTTTTAAATGTAAATCTGCATTGTTTCAAATCAAGTATGAATCATTCAAAAATAAAAAACAAAGTATTCAAATTGTACAGAGTTTGATTATGCCCCCTAACTTAAAATGTCTACATCCACCCCTTGTTTGTATTTACTATTATATTTCTTTTCTAGCAATATTCAATTTCTTGGTAATTATGAGTTTGAAGTGAGATACCCTGTGCTGTGCTCTCATTTGATGGCGTTAACGCCACGGAGGCATTGAAAATGTAGTCTCAAATTCACTCATCATTTTCAAATTTTATATTAAAGCCTGTTAGAGCCTAATTTCAAAGTTTAACTCTTCAAATAAAAAAAATAATCTCGCTTCAGTAAAAAAGTGTATCGAAGATGCTCTTTAGAAATTTACGTTTGCCACTATCTAATGTTTCTTCTACAACCATGAGGCGGTAGATATCTCTTAACAAGTCTAGAAAAATTATTATCCGCCAACATGGCAAGTGTTCTACAAAGTTGCTTAGGAAGTGATGGAAGGAACTCATAAGCACCTAATGGAAATTGGGCATTCGTGCTTCAGATTAGTTCTCACCCAAAGATTGTGTTAGGACCAACAATATAAATGATTTTAAAGTAACATAATCTAGAGCAATTATATCCGAACAAACGTAACACGATGAGCAATGTTGGCCAAGGATAATGGTAGTACAAAGCGAAAAGATACCTGGATCCCATATTAAAAAAACACAATAATACAATAGAGAGTTCAATTCAATCTGATTCTACTATACTCAAGTAGACCTTAATCTAAACCGTAAGCTTACCATTTCTGAGATGAACGACATGACACGTCAACTGGGTGGTGAGGCTTTAGCAGATCCACTAGGCTGGACAGTTTGAGAGGTGGGAGCTGCATCATAAGTTCCACGTGCACCACCAGCTGCAGAACCATCAGCAGAATAAACTGGAGGTTGGGAATAACCACCACCATAACCTGTGTTGTGAAGTGCTGGCTGCTGTTGAACATACCCAGGTTGAGTGGGAGGTGCTCCATAAGGTGGGGGACCGTACCCAGGCTGAGATGTTGGATAACCCGATGAAGGTCGCTGGATACTGGAATCTGATTGGGGATAACCTGGCTGAGTAGGTGGAGGCTGAGACTGAGCATAGCCAGGCTGCACCTGAGGCTGAGAATACCCTCCTTGGGCACTTGGTGACTGCTGTGGCTGCCCATAAGCTGGCTGACTAGGAAGTTTTTGACCTTGAGGTGGTCCATAACCAGGGCCATAACCTGCTGGGGGTTGGGTTCCATAAGCACTCTGTGAAGTCGGGGTGACCCCATAACCAGACTGGCCAGATGTAGGTGCTTCAATGGCATCGCCCGTGGTTCCATATGCAGAGGTCTGGCCATCGGATGTCGGGTTTGAGACATTACCATAGGTAGAATTGTAAACTTGTTGCTGCTGATCATAGCCTGGAACGGGATTTGGCTGGGGCTGACCATAGCTAGCTTGAGGTGCCGTAGAATTATATCCACCATAGCTATCTTGGGAGTAGCTTTGTCCTTGACTGTAAGCAGGTGGCTGCTGACTATAGTAATCATAGCCAGCCTGAGCAGCTTGCTGATTTGGTGGAGTTGTTGTTTGGTCCCAGCCAGTAGCATATCCACCTGAGGTGGGTTGAGGAGGATAACCGGGATAATGTGGTTGATTCGAGTTATATTGGGGTTGTGATGGACCTGGGTATGCACCGGGTTGAACATAGCCGAAACCGGGTTGCTGCTGCATTTGTGCACCAGGCTGTGCCCAACTTGTAGGAGGTCGATTTTGATAACCTTGCTGAGCATAACCACTGGTCATTGCTGGATTTCTAAGGCGATTCTGCACAAAAATGTTGACTCAAATTAACCAAGAACTGATCCCACACACGTGCAAAAACAGCATAAAAAATAGATGCATAAATATACAAGCGAAATAGACATCTGATCCAGGTAAAATGTGTAGAAACAAAGACAGGAAATTAGGCGTGCTCATGCTGTCAACTCGAGCACAATCTACGTAGCACATTACTTTAGGCCAAGATTAGACGATTACATACCGTACTGATTGACTGAGTGGTACTATTGATTCACTCCTGCAGAAGCCCCATTGGCTTCCTACACACCCATTTGCATACAAGGCAACGTGTGCAAAAGACATACTAGATATCAACAAATAAATGTAATCAAAACATTTTTACGTTACCAACGGCAGAATCAGCAAGTAAATCTTGGATAGTGTCATGGTGTCATAGACTAAAAGGCCAACTCAATTTAGCATCATAAACTCAAGTGTCTTAATAAAGAATGATTTCACTCAACCTATATAGACATAACTTCCTGGCTTCTAAAATATCATCCAGTCAACTTTCAATGGATAAGAAAATATTGAACGTTATGCAATAAAACAAAAACAGGAATATAAACCAAATCTACTAGGTGAAAAGGAGAGGACTCTTCAACAATGAAAATATGAAACAAATAGCAGGACTAAACAAAAAATTGTCAGTAATCAAAAGCATTGGGAAGACACCATGTTAAATGATGAAATGTGCAACTACCTAATATGTCGCGGTCTAAAGAAAGCCCCAAAAATATAGAGAGAATCTAAGACATCTAAAGTTTTACCAGCTGTGAAAAATTTACGAGTAATTATACATCAACCTAAAGTTAGATACTACAAAACCCTCTGATCTTGATCTCGATCTCGATTACAAATTTTGAAGGTTTATTCTTCTATATTCCATCAATGTGAAGTAACTCCTCCAAAGCACTGGATAATGATTGTGAAATGAGTTTTAGACCAAACCGCAAAAGTGCCGAAGGAACACCAACATTGAACTATTCCATGTTGGTGTCAGCAATGACCCATTACCTACTAACGCCGACAAGAGTTCCCCGTAACAATATCAGTAATTCAGTTGCAGATTAAATCAGCACAATCAATATAAGAATAGGCTGTAATCCTGAAGACTAATCACAGAGCATCCCGCTAAGAATGGCTAAAATACTAAATTTTAAATATATCCTCAACATTATAAGAAGCATTAGTACCAACTCAATTACCTCGGGGTAGAAGGCTCAGCAAAGCCCTGTCTCACAGAAAACCAAATGGCCAATATCCAATATAATAATAAAGGCAACATCTCAAAGATCAACCCTTGGCCCTTATAATAAACATTCTTTTAAAAAATAATGTGATAGGAACCTATCTGCAGATAATACGTGTGTGGAACAAGCCAAATATCCAGCAGAAACAGATGGATACAGGTAATTATATTGCAGTGCAAGAAATATGATACCCAAGGTCCCATATTGAAACTAGAAGGAGAGAGGTTCAAACCAGATATTAAAGAATTCTCCCTTCCGACAGATAAGAATGCCAAAAGGCTTGTTCCTTTATTGTAGGACCTCTTTGAGAAGGGATCTTAGTCCTCAATAACCAATCTGTTTGTGTCTACAGCAATAACAAAATATATCTGCAAACCTTTTTTTTTTTTGGGGGGTGGGGGGGTGGGGGCACTATATGGGAAAGACAAGCAGACGACACACAATTTGCATATCCATTGGCAAATATTACCAGATCAGCATTCAGGAAGGAAAGGATCTTATAAAGGATGAAAGATGCAGCAACATGAAATTCAGGGAAAAATTGTCAGATAAAATAATACCTAAATTGGAGACATACTAGTTGAGACAAATAAAACCATAAATGCATAACAAGAAAACATGTGCGGCCATATCAAATACATATTGAAAGCAAAAGAAATCTATAAACATCAAATAGAAATGATAGCAATTCTCATGACAAAAACAGAATCAATATATAGGGGGTTTATATATATTATATAGGATCCTCAACAGATCCCAAGACTACGCTTGTCTCCTAGAACGAAATCACAGAGTAGCAAAAATATAAATTAGCACTTCGACTAGACTAAAGAGGTAAACATATGTGCCTGTCCATTCTCAGGTTAGATTATAAATCGGAGCAGTCAACATGTACTAGAACGCAAGCGCATACCTCACTGATGACTTCATTGACCAACTGTTTCGCAACCTCTATCTGTTCGCTGCTTCCATCAATTTGCACGGTCCTCTCCAAGGACATATCCCCCGGTGGCAAATGTAAAGGTATCACCTGCAATGTTCCAGAAAGAAATTTCTATCATCAGAAATGTTTTTTGAAACCGTTAAAACCAACTAAAATGTCTGCAGTATATCATAAATTATGGATATATATTTGTATGATACCTACCTGGATACGTGCCCCTGAACTTGCTTGCATATTTTTAATGGTTTCACCTCCTTTACCAATAACAAGCCCCACCTAACAATTCATACAGCTTAAAAGAATACTAATAGAAAACCACATATGAGATGACGATCAACTTCAACCACAATTCACCTTGTTGTTAGGAACTTTCATTACAAACTGTTCTGCTCCAGATGGCTGTCCAGTAAACCGCCGAGTAACTGTGCCAGAACCACCTGCTTCAGCCTGTCTCAATGATAAACAAATTGTCAGCATAAAAAACTTATTACATTGCACCTGGATGAAATTTATCATAACAAATCATATTTTAAGTAAAAGGAAACTTTCTGAGCCAAATATTTTTGAAATGAGGTCTTCTTTGGTCAAATGTATATGTAGAGATTTTAAATTTTTAATTGTTCAATTTACTCTAATTAATACCTCAGCAAGAACATCTTTAATCAACTGCTCAGCCTTAGCTATTTGATCAGGGGTACCCGTGAGTTCGACTCCTCTGGTAGAAGAATTAGGGTCTGTGTCCATGTCTCTAGTGACCTGAATCTTTGCCCCAGACTGAAGTTGAAGATACTTAATAGTCTCCCCACCTTTACCAATTATAACACCAACTCTGCCATTTGGTATCTCAATCGTTTTGGTTGGACCGGGGTAACCATATGATGCACCTTGTGGTGGACCTCCGAGACCCAAACCCATAGGCTTTTGACCTACACGGCATTAAACAAATTCAAACAGCTAAGGAACGTGTCATCTTACAATGTATAGTGCATTCATTAGTCTTCTCAATTGAATTCAAACAAAGATGAAATGGAAATTACATAACACAATCGCAAGTATAGGTTTCAGATTGGGCATACAAGAAGATATGATGAACCTAAATTTGGGAAACAGGAACTATTCCAATTAGTCCTTAAATTCAATCCACAGTGACTGAGCCACTTGTCGACAGGGGGGCAGTGGCTCCTGCTAAATTTTTTAAATTTAAAATTTTCAAATAAAAAAAATATTTAAGACAGAGATTACATTAGAGGCCACTAAGTTTTGGAAATTTTAGTCTTTTGACAAAGAACTTTGTACACAAAAAAATTCACTACATCCACGGCGTGGCCAGATTAGTTTGTCAGCATGTGGGCACCTTTTTTTTTTTTTTTTTTTTTTTGAGCTTTCTTTCCAAGTTGTGGCCATACTCATTTATTAGTACGTCGGTCCCCAATTTTTTTATTCTATTTTGAGCTTTCTTTTCAAGCTTCTCCTCTTGACTTGCATTTTCAATCTCTTTTTCTTTATAATTTTTATATATTATTCAATTTGTTGTCTTTTGTTTGTGCATAGCTTCGTAATGATTTCAAATTTGACAAAAAAAAAATAAAAATTTATACTACGAATTTTCACAATCGTAGTGTCGTTTACCAGGCCTCTAACTTGTACCATTGTTATCTAACACATGTACAAACACAACAAAGATACTAATAAGAAAAAGAAAACTACTTGCTTATCCCACATTTTTTATTACAAACTTTCAATCTAACTTCAGTGTCAAAGTGTCAATATTTAGTTTGTTGGCTATGTGATTATTTACTACTTAAGATTGCACGTAGTTTCCCCACAAAAAAATGCTCGTGCCCCTCCAAACAAAATTCCACAGGTCTGCCACTGTCCATCCATACTTACCAAGGTACAAAAGCTCGCACACACAACATAAAGGTGAACAACTTACTAAAGCTATTTAATCCACCATGCATTAACACTTGCTTATCCCTCATTTTTTATTATAAAATTTCAGTCTAAATTCTGTGTCAAAGTACGTCCATATTTAGCCCATGTTTGTCTACCATTATTCCAAAAAATTGTTTACTACAGTAAGATTCTCCACCACACATTCACCCAATAAAATATTCTATACACAAACCAATAAAGTTACTTTAAATTTCAACCACACATTCTCCAAAAAATATTATTCATTACTCTACTTTTCTCCCAATAATGGGAGACAAAAACGCCCTTAGTTTATTTTGCAATGAAACCACTAAGATTGCACACTTTTTCCCAAAAAAAAAAATTAAAAATTGTTACTTAATTTTTGCCCATTCAAACAAATTTGTAGTTCTGCCACTGTCCATCCATACTTACCAAACTACAAATAAGCACTTACACCCAACATAAAGTGGACAACTTACTAAAGCTATGTAATCCATCACCTGCATATGCATTAACATTTGTGGGTAGAGATAAAATATGTAATTTGTTGAACATATATATGTGAGTTTATATGTACCCAGACTGGCCAAATATTAGCATGAAAAGGAATATACAAAGTCGATTTAACAATTACATTTCCAGTTACACAGATAAGCAAAAAGACAAGTATACCGGCAAGCGTGCAAGTACAGATAAAGAGAAAGCAAGTTAAATTAACCAACATTTCGAAAATAGCAAATATGGGGGAGTGCATAATCGCAAACACATAGTTCTATGACGTATAAATACAAAGGTGACTTCCTATGTTCTGATACACGTGCAAAATTTTATGGGTATAAACAGAATGAAAGAGCTAGAAATAACACAACACACTTAAGAGGAAAAGATATAGAGAAAGCTGAAGAAATCGCACCAGAGGGCGGGAAAGGAGAAGATGAGAAGCCTGTGCCCCCATCATTGGAATCATAGCCTCCGATACCAGATCCATTCTCGACTCTAGCCCTCTTGGTGGCATCCGCGTTGTTGAGGAGCCTGGCTGCAATCTCCTGGGCCTTCTGCTTGGCCAGCTCAATTTCATTCATCGGAGGCGGCACGGTGTTGTACGACGGAAGCGGTACGGCGACCTCCGGCGTCGACGAGAACCCGGTCGGCCTCCGCGGCACGGGCGGCGGCGGCGTTTGGTTGTCCTCGAACTTGCGCTTGTTAGATTCACCACCTCCCGATGCGTACTGCACCTCATCTGCCATTGCTGTAGCTCGGATGGGCAACTTCCGGATAATATATGTATAAGTTGTGTATGTACATATACAGAGAGAGGGAGAGTTGAGGATAGTGAAACCCTAGAGAGAAAAGTGTGGTGTATTGGGCTGTGGGCAAACGTAGAACTTTTTATATTCAGCTGACGCTGCCCCACGCTTTAGATATTTTACGGTGTTTGGTCCGAGTTAAAATAAGATTTTTGGTATGTTTTGATAAAAAATTTTAAATGTGTGGTTGAAAAATTGTAGGACTTATAAAAGATGTGGTTAATATTGATTGTTTGACTTTAACTTGAATTAAAATTCGGACCAAACCGGAATTTGGATTACTTTTGTTGTACATAATCTATGTACACAATGGTATACATAACTCTCACATGAGATTTGACTCAATTATGTACCTAGTTATGTAAACGAATCGAATCGAGGCGAGCCGAGCCAAAAAAAAAAAAAAAAAAACTCGGGCTCGGCTCGATCTTTTTTGGCCGAACTTTTTTCGGGCCTAAGCTGAGCCCGACAAAAAAAAAATAGGCTCGGGCCGAGCCGATTCGATTTTTTTTTTATATATTTTGTTCAGCTATTTTAGCTTAAAATTTTTTTTTATTATTTTTAAATTTTTTTTAATTAATCACGGGCCGGCCCGTCTTGGGCCTACCCCCCAAAATGGGGCTCGGCTCGATCCCGAGCCGGGCCCGGCTGGGTTTTTTCGGGGCCGTTCGAGCCGACGAGCTTTTTTGCCACCATTATAAGTACCCCTAGCATTGATCTTTATATTTCTAGAAATTTAACGAATTTTTCGCTTTGAATTTTTTTTTTATTACTATTTTTTTGTTTACGATGATGCTTGTGTACCTAGTGGTGTACATCGCTATTTACATTTTATTGCATGACATTATTCAATTGGATAATTTAAAAATACAAATTTTCATCCAATTATTCGTTAACAACAATGTAAATGTCAAAATGATGTAAAAAATCAGTGTACGAATGACATAATCCTCTTTTGGGGGAAAGATCTTTGAACTTATTCTTGAATTGAACCTGCTTGCGAGTATCGTTGGGTTATCTTCAGCGTTTTAAAAAACGTAAAGCGAGACGAGATATGAAAGTCAAGCTTTGAACTATGCCGGCTTTTTCTTTTTGAAATTATTTTAAATTTTTTATCAAAATTATTAATAATTAAAATAATACTTACCAAACACATAAAATTATAAAATACTATATTAAAAGAAAAGAAAGGCGCTTAGATGCCAATAATAATAATAACCAAACAAAAAATAATTGAAAAAAAGGTGCAAAAAATTGTGAAGCGGGGAGTTTTGCACTCGTTTTGTATCTAGGGGGCATAGACGCCGCTTTTTAGAACCCTGATTATTTTAAAGTATCAATTTTGAACATATATAAAGGGTATGATTTTGAGTATTTTATAATGATAATTTTTAAAAATAATTCAACTCATACTTTAGAGTTAATTAGCCGGCTACTCTTTAATGTTTTTTAGAGTAATAAAATTACGTATATGCCCCTTAATAAATTTTCAATGTATGATTTACTCATGAGTAATATTTTAATTATAAGTAATTTTTTACATATAAGTTATTTCTTAGCTTAAAACGTGAAATATTTATTTATAATTAAATAATAATTATAAGTAATTTTATCGTTTTGCGCTTATTAATAACTTTTTACACGTATTTTTTTTTTTCTTCAAGTGACTTCTTATATTTTATAAGTAAATGTTCATCTTATTAAAAGCGTTTTACTTTATAATCAATTTTAACACAAAAGCGAATTTTTATTTTATATTTTTTTATACTTATAAATCATTTTTCAAGTTATTATATTATCATTTACAAGTTAGTTTTGAAAAAAATATGTAAACTAAAAATAATTATTTTATAAATAGTAAAATTGAAGTAGAATCTGATGAACGGCCAAAACATGCATATTTGATGGATTGAGAAATACATCCAAGATTATACCACATCGATTTTGAGTGATTTTTAAAACCACCTCAAAATTATGCTCAAAAACATGGGAAGATTACATATTCAATAGTATAAGTTTAATCTATTTAAAAAATAAGAACACAAGTTTAAAATTACCAAAATCAGATTTTTATTAGATTTTTTAAAATTTTTATTTATGACATCATAAATTATTAAATTAATTTATTATTAAATATTTAATTCTAATATAATATAATTAACTCATCTCACCTTCTCCATCACTACCGCTCCGGCAACCGTTCCGATTACCGCCCCTACTCCGGCGAACTTTCCGGCGACTTCCCGGTGAACTTTTCCAACGAAGTTTTTCCGGTGACTTCCCGACGAACTTTTTCGGTGACTTTTTCGATTACAATTATTTATCTTATTAATTAAATATTTATTTATTTTATTAATTAAATATAATGGTGTTAGTGTGTTACAATTATACAATTAATGGTCACATATACATAATTAATTGGTCACAAATTATTTTTAAGGTCACAAATCAAAAAAAATTTAGGTCACTTTTTTTTATTGGTCACAGATCAAAAATTTTGTAGGTCACAGATTATTTCGAGATCACAAATTAGGTCACATATTATTTTATTGGTCACGGATCAAAAAATTACAGGTCACAGTTATCTATCAGTCACATATTTTCAAATTTATTGGTCACAGATTAATTTTTAGTCACAATTTTAAAGTCACAGTTAGATTTTTTTGTGACCACCCCCGTGACCACTACAAATTTCTGTGACCCCACCATCGCAGATTAATTTTTAGTCACAATTTTAAGGTCACCACCACCGAATTCTGTGACCACCTTCGTGACCACCACAGACTTCTGTGACCACTCCCGTGACCATCACCATCATTGTCGCCAAGACCAACAACACCACCCCATGACCACCACCGACTTCTGTGACCACCACCAACTTCCGTGATCACTATTGTGACCATCCTCACCCGCTCATCGCAGCCACCATAACAATTGCACCACCACCAACAAATAGCCACCACCAGATCCAGTCAACTGCTAACAAAAACCACGACAATCAACTCTATCAAATCTCCAGGCACCAACAACTTCCTCCACCACCGCCAGAAACCTATACCCAACCACCGTCCACCATCGCACAGCCATAGCCGTACAAACACACACCACCGCCCCGCCACGGCATCCACACCACCGCAATCGCACCCACAGCACCGAAAACGCAAGATTCACAACCACAAGCCACCACAAAAACCCTAAATCACCACCAACACAAACAAACGCCGACAACCGCACCATTATCTGCACTGCACCATAGCCACCGCCACCTAGATCCACCGATCGGCCAAATCGCTCACATCTTTCGGCCAAATCGCACTACAACAACTATGGGCGGAGGGGTTGAATCAACAAAAGGAGCAAGAGGCGGAGGGGTTGAACCAGCGGTGATCTCACATACGACGGCGCGACGTTCTCACTTGGTTTCACAACACGTAGCGGCGCTCCCTTTCATCGTTGCATAGCGGCTGAGCCACGCTCATCACTGTTGCTCTATGATCGGCGTAGCATTCGTCGCCTTCGCTTAGGTCGAGCTCGTCTGTAGAGAGAGATGGGGGTCATTTGTAGAGAGAGAGTGAAGACAGAGACGGGGGAAGTAGGAGGAAAATTGATTAGGGTTTGTGAAAAAAAATTGTATAATTGATATTTAATATTTAAAAATGAAATATCTGATTTTAGAAAGATGAAACTTGAGATCTGATTTTGGAAATGGAATATTGAAAAGTAAGGTTTTGAGTAATTTCCACCAAAAACATTATCAATTACCCATTTTTTCAATTACTCAAAAATGGTGCCACTTAAAACGATCAAAATTGATAAAGAGAAAACTCTGAGAGGGCCTGCTTGGAAGCTTTTGAGCACTAATTGGGGCTTTTAAAAGTCGAGCTTTAGTGATTTTTAGTAAGGGAACAATACATATATTTGCTATTTAGGAAACACTACTTCAATTTTACAATAAATACTTTCAAATTTCAGAAATCATGTTGCAACTAATAAAAAAATGTATAATATATTATATATAGAAATTTCATTAATTTGGTATGATTTAATTCAGTCCCTAAAATCATGAAATCCGTTATCATTTGAAAACAATATTCCCGTGGAAACAACTCGTCATCCTATCTGTAACCAGCCAATCTTCATTTGAAACGATTCCATTGATCTCTGCAATTCTAAATTACCTAGTTCAAGGAGGTCATATTTGCTTTGAGTTTAGAGGATCATGCTTAAGTCGGGTTATTGGTGCAAGGAGATCATAAATATCTCAGCTGATATCATGTCCGTATACGGTCGAAATCGTATTTCTGCAATCGAAAAATTGTTGGTCGAGACAGGTCACGATCTAACACAAAATCAGGATGCGATTATCCTTCTTCAAATGTAAGTGTTCCTCTACTATTATTATTTTACATTGCATTGATTTGATGGCTGCTAATATTTGAGTGACTCTTTGTAAATTTTGTGTATGTGTGACTGACAGTCTTTGTTGTTGAAAACGATAATTGCAATTGTGACTGATTTAATTCAGTACACCTTTTTTATGAATTGCAAGTCAGTAAATATGTATGGCTGACATTTATCCATGTAGGTATAATATGAATATGTGATCTTAAACTGTATTTGTGACCAAGTTTACGTTTGTGATCGAGAATTATAATTGTGATTGAAATATTACAGTGTGACCATAAAGGTGCAAAATAGTGAAACTGACGTGGAAATTGGTGTGATGATGTCAAACATTGTGACCTCAATCTCATTGTATTGTGACTTTATTGTGATTTGCCACTGACATTGCTTGTGCATAAATACAGAAATGGGTTACGTGCATGTCTGCTTGATGTACGGAGAACAATCATCGTTGGTGTTGCTCGATCGTAATTGTTGTTATGTGAAGCTTTTGGACACAGTAGTCACAGAATTCGGTTTAGATCCTACTAGGGCGGCGGTCACAATGAAATACCAATTGAGAAATGATATGTCTCCTGTCAGAATAAGAAGTGATAGCAATCTTTTGTCGTACATTACTCTCAAAGGTATGGATCGCGATCCTTCCAAATATCCCATGAATATTGAGGTCACAGAAGCAGAAAAATGGACATCAGTGTCTCAGTTTTCCATCGGTCTAGGCAGTCTCGGATATTGTACAATCTGGAGCAGAGCTATTTTTGCTATAGGAAATGGCAGGAGATATATGTAAAGCAACAGTAGAACCTTTAGGTCACAGTCATGCACATGAGGTCACGATTGTATCAAATCCTAATACGAGAAGTGTAGAAGAAGGTCAGGTTTTCCGGAACAATGAGGTTTTGAAATTGAGCTATACAAAACATGTTTGAATTTCTGGTTGTTCGATCAGGTAAAGGTGAGTATCTAATCAAGTGTTCCCATGATGAATATCATTGGATATGAAGATGTTCAAAGATGAGTAAAACAGATCTCTTTAAGATTAGAAAGATTAGTAATGGACACACGTGTGCTTCAAACATAGTCTTAGGATCTCACGCAGGTCACAATGTCTGCAGTGTCTTCTTTCATCAAGTATAAGTATACATCGTCGCATACTATATACATTCTGAATGATATATGTGATGACATCTTATATACCTACGAAGTTTCTTTGAACTATGTTAAAGCTTGGAGATCTCGCGAGAAGACTTTGAAAATGATCAGGGTGATCCTAAAGAGTCGTACCAACTGCTACCGAGCTACTTTTACATGCTTGAACGGACGAATCCAGGATCGGTTACAGGATTTGAGGTTGATAGTCACAGTAGATTCAAGTATTGCTTCATGGGCGCTTGGTGCATCAATTAGAGAGTGGTTAAATTGTAGACCTGTTATTGTTGTTGATGGCACATACCTGACTGGACACTATGGTGGTACATTATTCATAGTATGCACACAAGATGTGAATAACAACATATACTTACTCGCAGTTGTAATTGGAGATAATGAAAACAATAAATCATGGACCTGGTTTTTCGAAAAGTTGAAGTCCGCTTATGGAATAAGAAAAGGTCTATGTTTTGTGTCGGATCATCACAACAGTATCAGGAATGCAATTGAACGTGTTTATCCAGGAATTTGTCATGGGATTTGCACATACTATCTACTACAAAACCTCAAATCATATTACGGAAAGTCTAGTCACAACATAACTCAAGAATTCAATACAGCTGTGAGTGCATATACATTGACAAAGTACGAGTACAATATACAATAGTTGGACAAGATCAACTCGAAGATCGGGGGATACTTGGTAAGCTATTACTTTCCCTCACTAAATTCTATCGTTACTTTGTATATCTCATTTCTTATTCAATTTTTTACATCCTGTAGAATGACGTTGGACCAGAAAGGTGGTCACGATACCACATGCAGGCAAACAGATACTCCACTATGACTTCTAATATGGTGGAATCAATGAATGCGGTCACAAAAGCAGCAAAGAACTATCCTATTGTGCCTTTGTTGGAGTCATTGCGAGAAACTGTACAATCTTTGTGCTGTAAGAATAGAGATCTTGCAAATAGCACATTCACGAAGTTGTCAACGAAATACAAGAAATTAATTAGAGAAATGAGCACAGAGTTGAAAACCATGAAGGTAATTGTAGTATATGACAGATTATTCAATATATATGACCTAAATGTTCTATTTGTGATCTGACATGATGTACTTTTTCTGTGCAGGTTTTTCCTGCAAACCAAACAATATTTTCGGTTTCGAACAAGGGCTTCACATTTGTTGTCAACAAAGAGAAATGTATGTGTACATGTAGGATGCTCCAAGTTGATCAGATATCATGTCCACACACTTTAACAGTGATAGTGACTACGAAGGGAAATTTATATGATTATTGTTCGTACTTTTTACACACGAGAGGCGTACACGAATGCATACCAGGAATTTGTATACCCAGTCGGTAATCGAAATGAATGGAGTGTGACTCAAGAAAAGAAAGCATAGTCATATTACCACTTAACCAGAAGAAGAGTTCGGGGAGGCCAGCAGAAAAGAGGAAAAGATCGTCTGGTGTGAGGAAACAAATCTTGAAATGTAGAGGGTGCAAACATGTGTTCACAATCGGAGGACGTGCACCAACCTGATTCCGTTAAACCAAAATTGTAACTCTAGAAAATGATAATGAACTTTAAATAATTTTTTCATTCCATTTGTAATCCGACGTTGCTATATTTGTGACTTAAATAAAATGAATTTTATTTTGTTTGTGATATGTGCATCTCTCGTTACATAGCATGTGTGACCTATGATTTCAACTAAATGGCCTCAAAAAATTCAATTAATTAAGATCTGTGTACAAATACAGTTGACTCGTGTGACTTGTGGCATGAGATCAAGTCAAAACATTTTGTGACCTGTGGAGCTCTGAGTGCATGGGATATATAACCTATGAATTAAGGCTGAATGACTTGGAAAGAATTCATAGAAGTGATGCCCGTGACCAGATATATTTCACTTGTGACCTGTGACCTGAGATGGTGAAACAACTTTTTGTAACTTGTGCGTCCATGAATGCAAGGTATTAGACAGCATGACAAAATACATGATATTGATATTTGTGACCTGTTCGCTGTGACGTATGGCCTGTGACTTGAGATGTGGAAAAAAATGACTGTAGCTTGTGCATCTCTAAGTGCATATATGTATGACCAATGAATTTAGACGGAACTACTTGGAAAAATTCATACTAGTGAAATTTGTAACCTGTCGAAATATATTACAATAAATCTAATATTCATGACCTGTACGTATCATAACCTACAAGTTTACAATGTAACTTTAACTCTATCATCCAAAATAAATTAGACAAAATGTGAAATGCACATCTGTCATATTACCATAAATGAACCGAAATATCCATGAATTACACTGTTTCTAACATTTAAAAGCATAAAAACATCCACTATCCACTGGAAACTAAAACATCCACTATCCACTAAAAACTAAAACGGACACTACTATCACTATACGTCGATGCTCTCTCCTTTTGGCTTCACTAGCTTTGTGGGATTCTTGGTCTCTTTATGTTTGAAGAGCAATGTTGCAATGTCCAACCTAACATGGCTAGCATCAAACATCGTCGACATAGACTTCATGTCATTATGAAGCATGTATTCCGCATATTTAATCACAAAGATTCCGCAGTCATGTCTGAAAACAACAAACATAGTAATATAGAACTTTTCGAAATGGTAGTGTAATAACATACATGTATATATATATGTGTGTGTGTGTGTGTGTGACCTGAGTATAGTGATTGTGACCTGAACATACTGACTTGTAACCTATAACCCCATGCATATCAGTGGCCTGTGACTTGTGCGTGTGTACGTGACGTGTGACCTGTGTACTTTTGCATATTTTAAGAACACGGCATGCTATGTGACTGGTGGTCTACCCATACAACTATAAGTGTAGTAGTGAGAATGTAAACATATTAATAAGTCACAAGTATACCCATTCTGTTGATGCGAAATATTTTCAGTGACCATCACTGTCATCCTCATTGGATCATCAGCATCATCATCGATGTCTTTTTCTAGTGCCCAACCCTGCCAACAACTGAGGGATAATCTTTACAAATGGTTCAATCCCAGCATGGACCGTTTTCTCCCAGTACATCTTGTAGTTTGAATGGAACACATATAGTATATGCTTTCGTATGGCCAAGCAACCAAGCACCCAATGAACACGATTCGTGGGCAGGAGTGGCAGCAGCATGTAGTCAACTTCTGCCCAATGACGATTAAGTTCTAACATGCCACCTGTGCAACATCAACAATATACGAATCTGTCATAATCACATTCGGGTCCTTCATATACTGGGAATACATATTTTTTATCTTCGTCCGGAACAATGAGTCGGTCGTGGTTACAAATTACCATAGATAATAGAAACACAAGTCCATGTACTGACAAAAAAAAAATTCAGGAATAAGAGACAGGTGAGTTGTGCGTATATGTCTGAGATCTGAGCCTAGGAGTGTGTGGTTCGTGGCTTGTGCAAAGTAATATGTGACCTGTACATGAGAATTTGTGACATGTGACCCATGTTTATAAATCTGTGACCTGCGGCTTGTGCATGTGTACGTAAATTGTGACCTGTGAACTTCTGCATATTTGAAACATATAGTGCTGCTAAGAGAAGAGGTCGGTCATACAAGCTCGTGCCACTATGATTTGGAACCTACCGTCAATGACCCAATGATGAAGGGAGGACGAATTACATCATCAGCGTCATTAAATTTTTTCCTAAAAGTAGAAAATAACCAAGACTTAACAGAAGAACGATGTTCGTACATTAGTTCACAAAGCCCGTATCATAAAAATTGGACCCTTACGTACTTGTTTCTTGGTTTGTAGCCTTTGTTGAACCTGTTATTGAATGCAACAACGTCAACCGCATTAGCAGGCTTGTCAAGATTTTCAAAAACAACAATAGTGTCCGAATTCTTAGTTTATTTTCCTGCACCGGTGATGTATGGGGATTGTAGTACTCTTGTGGGTCTTGGAGCCCTCTTAACAGGCAATCCAGACGACGGTGCAGAAGGAGGTGATACCTACACGCGAAATACCTTCGTTATTGTGACTTGTGGAGTATGATCTGTGACCTGTTGACCAATATATGTGACTTTGTAACTTGTGAAGTGCAAATAGTATTGTGACATGTGACTTGTCAGTGGAGATGGACAGAGATAAGTGTATGAGACGTGAATATTGTAATGAGAAATAAATGACATACCGTGTCCTAAACATTTTTTGCCTTGGTCATCGATGCATCTTTATCATCACATTCGATCTGTTTTGCCACACGGCCCTATCATCACCAACATACTTTTGTATTGGTATTGGTGTTGAAAAGATCTCCAAATCAAATGAAGGGAAGTACGGGTATTCAACTGCATCAGCAGGATCCATCTTACCCTTGCCTTTCCAATCCATTGGTGGCTCAATGCATGTGACCTGAATCGAACACAAAAAATAATTGTGACTCTGTGAACTATGACTCCGTGACCTGCAAAACCGTGTTTAAAGACTTACTTTCTCTGGCTGATCTGCAAGCCCAATACTCTGCCCATCATTCTTGTTATTCATTTTTTCTAAAATTGCATCCATTGTACTTGATATCAACACATTCACAGAATCAGACAGGAAAGTCATGTTGGACCTTATGTCCACCATGTTACACTTAATCTTGCATTGCATTCGTATAATCTGATTGATTTTACTTTTCTTTTCCATCCTCAATGACATGAGCTGTGACTTGACTTCAGTGAGCTGCGTCGTTAGTTCACTATTCTTCAACTGGATGTCGGTTACTTACCTATGCAAATCCTTCAACTGGTCAATCACCTGTGTTTGGACAGTATTGAACAACTTAATGGACATTTGATATGACATATAGTTCTTAACATGCGACAAAATGATTTGTGACTTGTATAAAGTAAATATGAATCAACTTACGTCTGATTGTTGTCCACCATGTGCAGTTGTGGCCATCGACTCCTTCGGGGTATGAATATCACTTCTCTCGGCTCCGTAGGGTAATTTCCATGTGTTGATTGTAGCTCACCTGGTGTATGAAAGTCTCATGTATGTGGTTCTGTCGGATAATTCACGTGTGTTGTCGCCGTTCATCTAGGGGGTGAAGTAAGATGATGTCCTCTGCCTTTTTGGGGATGTATCAACAAAATCATCGTCGTCGTCATCAAAATCGCTAGAATAACCTTTTCTTCCATTTGTGATCATTAGCAACCGTGTTCCACTCATACCTGCATGACTAGCATCCTTGAAGTGTACGTCTCTAGGTTGCTCTGGTTTGGTGTATGAAACACCACTCATATATGGAGCCTCCATCTCCAAATCAGACGGGACTATATGCCGTATTTCAAGCTGTGACAACCCACAAATAGAACCCATGTTAGAGATCAAATATGTGAACTCACTGTGCCCTGTGAATGCAGAGAGAAAATGACTATGGTTTGATGATGCAAATATCTTATTTGGTGTCCTAATGAAAATTATGTGACCTTGTGACCTATGCATACAAGTATGTGACCTATAGACAAACAAATGTGAACCTATAGACAAACAGATGTGACCTTGTAATCTGTGATTACAAAATAAATATACGGTTGAAATATGTGACATTGTGACTTGTGCATGCATATGTGAAACCTTGTGACCTATATAAAGGAATATGTGACCCTGTAACCTGTTCATTCTGTTCATTGCAAAACAGTGTTTAAAAACTTACATCGGGGTGGGAGAATACATCTTCATCCAATTTCACGGCCGATAGCTGTTTGTCTGACATCCAGTTCACAATGCATGGGAAACCATTCCCCGTTCTATTCGTCATAGGTCCATTAAGTCTGGAAATTGACTCGTATGTCCAAACTTGAAATGCAACCAAAAACCCCTTCAGTCTTTCATGTGGATTCCTGTGACTCAAACCCTCCTTCAGAGATTTTATAGACATTTCAAACAACTCTTTACCCCAAGGGAACATTTCCATTAACTCAAAATCTTATATTAGTGCAAACAAGTAGTTGTCAACCACCTTCTTATGAGAGATGGAGAATAGGTATGAAGTAATCAAATACAGAATCTCAAACCTCACAACATCATGAGCATCAATGTCGACACGCTCAAGAATACATCTCTAACATCTTCATTGGTAACCAACTTCAATTCCCCAAAGTATGCACACTTGATCCTACAGGGAACTTCGTCAATCTCCTTCCTAATGTCATCACCATTATATCTAAGAGTTTATTATCTAACAGTTTTTTAAAAGAATAACATCATATACATGTCCATTAGTGAAATTTTCAATTATAATTTATCGTTTAGAATTTTTTTACTTATAAGTGATGTTTTATTTATAAGTTTTTTTATCTATACGTTTTTTAAAAAAAAACTTAAAAGGTGAAATATTCATCTAGAATTAATTTTTTAGTCATAATTAATTTTTACTTATAAGTAAATATTACAATTATAAGTTAATGTTATACTTATAAATCCTTTTTACGCATAAGTGAATTTTAAATTTTTAAGTAACTTATCATAATTTTTAAGTAAATTTTTATCTTATTAGGTAGTGTTTTTGACTTTATAAAGACCTATTTGAGCTATATTTTTTAGGTAGAATGCATTTTGGAATAGTAGATTAATGGATAATGTGTGATTAAAAATGAATGAAAAGCTTTTGAATTGAGTGTAATATTATTTTATTGAAAAATGTGTGGTTAAAAAAAATAGAGAAAACTGTATTTTAAAAAAATGGGGATCTAACATGGTCTAAGTAATCTTCTACACAAATGTGAATTTTTATGCTGTAAGTAATTTTTTAGTTAGAAATTAAAGTTTCTCACCTATCCTGTAACACAAGGACATAAAATCATATATTTAACTAGGTTAAGGACTCAAACTCTCATTATTGAAGCTTAGAAGCCAAAACCTCACTAATTAAAAAATTTCAACCCTAATTTTTCAATTTTATTTTACCTAGAAAAAATAGGACGATAATATCTAACTGTAGCATGTGCTGAGATGGAATCGAGTCAGTGACAAATCTCAATTCGTAATGATTACGTGCTATCCACTTATTTTATATTTCAAAAAGAATAGCAGAAGGTGAAAGGTAGAATGTTGTGTAATTTTGTTGTTTTATTTTCGAGTAATTAGCACGAAATGTCCTTATCTTTTACTATTATTTTGCAAAATATTTATTCATTTCATTTTTTGGAATTTTCATCTTTAATTGCGCTATTTGTGCATAGATTAATCCATAGGGGTTGACAGTGTGGGCCTCACCCCACTCACATAGCATGACCATTGTGCAAAACATTACTTTCATCAAATTTTTCATTTAAGTGAATGGTATTCTCGCCTTAAATCTTTTTTCCTCTTTCTTCCTCCTCTGTTTAGACCTCTGAAAAATAACCGTTTGACCTGTAGTTTCAAGTCAATTTAGTAGGTAAACAATAATGGGTGGAAGAAGACGCTTCTGTGCTCAAAGGTCGCATTTTTCACACAAGAAATGTTGAATTTTTTGTCTGTATTTATGTAAATTTTTAGTTCAAATTTTGGTTTAATGCAAGGGTGGAAGTATCAATGAACAGCTTGAAAAGAAGATGGAAATTTGAATATCCCTGTATGTATAATTTTGTTATACTTGATGGCTTCCGTTATAGCAATAAAATTCCACTTCTTTTCATCACCATAGAATTGTTGTGCTGCAACTTTAACCAGTATTTCCAAGCCCCTAAGCAAAGTTACGAACGATGACAATTGGAAGGTGGGAAGCTGGGGTACGTGCCCCATGTGCATCTTAGTTGGCGTTGTCTCGAATATCTACGAAAATGGTGTAATTTTCATTTATATCATTCACTTGAACGAAAAATTGGGGAAGAAAGGGGAAAAAATTCAAGACGAAACTTAAATGAAAAATTGGATGAAAATGATGTTTTTTGCAATCAAAGTGTAATTAAGAACGAAAATCTCAAAAAATGGAATGTATGAAATGTAAGGACATTTGGTGTTAATTACCCTCATTTTCGTATGGAAAATGCTACTCAAACAGGAATTCAGACAAGGATAAAAAACAGATACATGTGGCGGCTCCGACTCGTGGCCTTTTGTGTTAAATTTTTCCATTCCCCAATGTTATGCAATTCCCTATTTTTTGGCCCTGTTTGCCTAGCATTGTCCTTTTCGTATACTTGTTTTTTGCAGAAAAAATGTTGATTAACCGAATACCCATTAATTAACTTTCATTGTTCTTCAAATCTAATATGCACGATTACATCATATTTTTTCTGGGTTCAGCTTTTTGAAGAAGGTTTTCCATATTTTGTACGATTTCTACTTTTATTGGGCATCTAATGTTTTCCTGTGATATTGGATCATATGCTTCTTTCATCTTAAATTGAGTCATTTTACTACTTAAATTTGAATACATTATCCAGTCATTAGTTGGTGCTAATATATTAACAGAGGTCAAAAAAGGTTTATGTGATAAAAATGTAAAGAAACTCCTAAGGGGATTATATTATTTATAACTTGATCGCTCCAGCTTGAAGTTCGATAATGCAACTAGGATAAAAGTTTAGCGACCTTCTTGCAACTATGGTGAAAGTTTAGTGGCCTCCTGTGTTACTAATTTGCGAAATGGGAAGGACAGGTTCGTCATTTTCTCACGGACATGTCAGCTAATTCCGATATGAATATTAACATAACCCAAACAAAGTGGCTAGATTGCTTTTAACTTGAAGTTTATTGATTCAAGTTGAACTTAAGTGACCTGATTGCAATTAGGACGAAAGTTTAGTAACACCCAACGTAATTATCCTGTTGATTCTTTATTAGATTAAGAGGAAATTACACCAAATGTCATTTTGCTATCATGTTTGTACCAAAATATCACATTTTTTAAGAAGTTGCAAAAATGTCAAAATTGGACATTTTTACCCCTATGCATAAATTAAATACCTTCTATGTCTTGCATTGATTGGGATTTGACTACACATGGAAATTGTCTAAATTTCCCAATCGTCAAAAGAAGGAAAAAAAAGGGGAGAAATCATTTTCATTTCCAAAACCTTTCTCTTCCAAAACCTTTCACCTCCTCCAACCCAGAGAAAGAGAGAGAAAGGCGAAGACAACTCCGCCGGCCAACCTCACCGTGAACCACCCACCACTGGCCACAGCGAGAGAGAGAGAGAGAGAGTTCGGTGAACGCGAAAAAAATGGGGAAATCATTTTAATCTCTAAAACCCTTCACCGCCTCTGGCTAGAGAAAGAGAATGGTGAAGACGACCTCCACCGGCCCACATCGCCGTCAACGATCCACCACCGGCCATAGCGAGAGACAGAGCAAGTTCGATAGAAGCCAAAAATAGAACTCCACCGCCCAAAGAAGGAGAAACCGACCGTGAAATCACTCCCCACTCAATCGACTCGCCGGAAAAGATTGATTGTGTAAGTCAATGCTTCAACATTTTTTCCCTAACGTCCTGAAATTATGTGATACGCATTTTTCAATTTGCATTTGGGTTTGTTGTCAAGAAATGATTTGCTGATTTTGTGTAATTTTGTGAATCTTTGGATTGAATCTTTGGCTCTCTGTATATCGAATTTTGCATCTGTTTTAGGGGTTTTTTAATTACTAAGGGAAAATGGTTGTAGAGGAAATCAGAGGAAAAAGTTGGTGTGAGAATCGAAATTATGACATTTTCTCAATGGGTATGTGTGTTCTTGCGGTTCATGATGAACGAAGTTGCTTGAGGGTATTGAAAACTCTATTTAGAATTGTTTTTGGAGAATTGTTGATTAGTATATGTCACCACTTCAATGCTTTGGTTTACCTCTACAATTATCTACATATGGGTGAAATGTGAACATGTGTTCTATCGTTCCCGACAGTTAGCTGCGTTCGGGGATAGGCGAACTGCCATTCCCGACAGTTAGTCTCAGAAATCCCGACAGTTGAGTAAATTTGGTACAATTGAACTGTCGATCCCGACAGTTAGACCAGCAAGACTGAATCACATTATGTTCCATTTATTGTTAAGGAGGTGTCTGGGCACAATTTTTTGAGCCAAAAAATTGATTTCTTGACCGTTAATAGCAACAAGGGTCCCACCACTGTGAGGAGAAGGTCAACATTTGCTGCTGCAACGGTACAAAAAAGGCTGAAAATCTTGGGGAAAATTGCTGCCAGACACTCCCTAAATCTTTGTGACATGTCCTTTTACAACTTGTTCATGTTGCATTCGGTAGTAGTTACATATCGTTATATGGTTGATGTACATATGTTGATTTCTATTTGTTTGCATCCGTCTTTCCTATCGCATACATTGATGATGTGTGATTAGCCGACGTTTTCGCCTTCTTATTCATGACAGAGTCCATGGAGTTCGAACTCTTGGTTCTGGAAGACGCAAGGTTGCGTGCATGCATATCCCAGCGAAGTAACCTCAAGTACGTGCAAAGGGTGTTGGAGCACTTTGACGAACGACAACGCCACGACTTCCGTAAGTCGTCCCTTGGCTTCTTGACCGAAATTTCAGATATCGAATTCTGTGCCCAGCTCATCCAACAACTTATCTTTAGAGGCATCCGAACAGATAAGGAGCATGAATTGTGGTTCAACGTGCAAGGACACTATTGCCGGTTTGGACTGAAAGAGTATGCCGTGGTTACCGGCCTGTGTTGCGGTGTCCCACCTGATGACGATCGGTTTCATCGAGTGGTAGAAAAAACGAGATTAAAGGACAAGTATTTTAGATCTTTGGACAAGATTTCCTGTGCCCAAATCGAGAAGACATTAATTCGGTCATCGACCCCACAGGCTGATCGATACAAGTTGGGGCTTGCACTCATAGTAGAAGGAGTCTTCAACGCTCCAAACAATAATGTGGGTATCGAGTTCGCGACACTTTCGATCGTCGATGACCTTGATGTTTTTTTGCCTACCTTTGGGGTAGAGTGGGGTACTCTCGTCTCATCAAGGGATTCTGGGGCAGATACGCTAGCAAACTTCGATATGCCAAGAGGAAGCGTGAGAAGGAGATCAATTACACAGTTCACGGCTTTCCCATAGCCATGCAAGTAACAATGTCTTTTATTTCAATTTCAGCTGAAGTTCTTATTAACATGAAAGTATTATGGGTAATTGACGCGACACTAATTCATTATGTTTGACCTATCTATGATAGATATGGGCCTTCGAGGCGATTCCTGAAATAGGTCAACGTTTTGGTCAGGGGCTTGGTGAATGATCCCCACGTATTCTGAGCTGGACGGCCACGAAACAATCGCAGCATCGCACATACGATGCCTTCTTCAAGAAAGTGCAGGTAACCTTTCGTCTCCCGAGTTAGGCAAATTTTTGTTGGCATTCATTCCAAATATGCCATATTTTTCATTCCCCTGAACAAAGTGTTACATCATCCGCAGCTGCATGTTTTCGCAACGCTATGTTCGACCAAGCTAGAGCAAAACCAACACTTCATGTCAACTCTTGTGCCGTTTGAAGATAACGTTGTGCCTGTTTTGGACGACATTGCAAATACTGTGGTCGATGCACAGTTTGATGCCAATGCCGATGTCGGTGGAGGAGATGTGCATGATTCGATTAAACATGAAGATGACGGGGATAATATCAGTGGAGGGTCGGACGACATTGCTTCTAGTACGGGTGATCGTGTCGTGTCGTCTACCCAAGAAAATGACGATTCTAGTTCGGACAACGTCAGAGACGGCGGCGAATGAGAGAGCCATGCTGATCGTGCGAGTGGAAGGAAGACGGGTGTAGAAATGGGACATGGGTTGACAAGATCGGACGTTGAGGACATGTTGTTGGATTAAAGAGTCCTATTGGAGATGCAACTCCGAACCGTGAAACTTGAAATATTCGAGCACGTTACGGTTGAACATGCTAGACTCCGGGATTTTATATCGACGGTAGTGGCACCTGCTGTTTCCACCGCATCTGCAGTTCTGACTGACGTGCGAAACGATGTCCCTGTACATTCTCCACAACCATATGGAGGTACTTTTCCGAGTGTTCTAACTTCTATTACGGATCTCGTTATTTGTAATACGTCGGGCTGAAATAACCTGCATTTAATATCTTTCTGTAACAATATGCAGGTCACGAAAATGACTTTGACCTTGACATGAATCAGATGCCGGAAGAATACGATTTCTCGTTGGTTGGTGGAGAACCCGAATTGAATGGTACGCTTTACGATGTTAATGCACGTAATTACAATATTGTACATTTTCTCAGAATTGACATTGGAGAAAATCAATATATTAATTGTAGCACATAATAACAAAATTGTAACAGTTTTGATGGCAGCCGATGACGAGGAGGTTGAGCCGTTTAGGGGATTGTGATACTAAATGTTGAGGGGGTTGGGGCTTTTTAGGAGGTTGAGTCGTTTAGGGGGTTGGGGCTTTTTAAGGGATTGTGCTTCTAAATGTTTAGGGGATTGTGCTTTAAAGTTCAATGTGGTTATCTGTGTTCAATTGGTATGTGTTTGGAAAATATTATTAATTTCTGTTGCCTTTTATGTACAATTTGAATCCATTTGCTTGTGGTTAGAGGTTATTTTATTCGGAATCTGCTACAGTAGCAAAGCAACTACAGAGGATGGTGGCTTTTAGTAGTCTGTTGTGGTACAAGTAATAATTTTTGTTGTATCAAAGAATCTGTCCATTTGTTCTGTAGTGGCAGGAGTGCCAGTTGTAGGAGGAACGAGTGGCCAGGTCGAAACAGACCTAGATCTGCATGGCAATCTGAGCGACGCCACGAGGACCGCTTCAGGCGAGATGGAGGCGGGGACCGCTTCAGGAACTGAGGAGGTGGAAGGTAACTTCTTCCACCCGATACTTCCACCTACCCAAATTAGTCCAAGAGCTTCTCATTTAGATATTTCATGTAGATAGTTCGAACTAAAAATTTGTCTATTGTTTATGTTCCGTAGGTGGCTCGACGAACGACCCAGTGCAGCCTATATTGGCACCTATTAGCAGGCGGCGTTCCACTCGCCTTCGAATACCAGCAGCATTGACAAGGACTCCGTATACTAGGTGTACGAGACAAACACGGAAGAAATAGTTAAGCCAGATTTTGTTCGTTTCAGTTCTTTTGTTCAATTGCCTATCAAGTAACTATGGTCTTGTGAACGTCTACGTAATATGACTCCGACGGACAAGGTTTCATGAACGTTTCATTCCTGTTTTGATTATCAACGAATCCAGTAGAACTTGTTTTGTACTGTTGAGCCTGTTTAATGGCATATTACATGTTGTTTAAGTAAATTGCGAAATTTTGTAATGTTCATGGCATATGAATTGTTTTAAACATTCATGGCAAATGGTGCATTATCTGAATTTTGATGTGGTACAAGTAGTAATTTTTGTTGCACCGATTACTTTATGGTCCAGTTAGGTGACTATATATTGTTCGAAGTGCGAGTCATATAGGATACGGCAATGACAATTCAATCGTCTAGTATGAAAATATTGGCATCAAGAATCATAATTTCTTACGTATGAATATCAAAAATGCAATATTAACAGTTTGTTTACAGTTGACAAATGCTGTGGTAATTAAATATGAACTATTTTGTAATTAGTTCAGGTGTTATCAGTAGACTTCAACTGTAGGCGTCTCCTCAATTGATTTCCTGTCTAATTTAAGTTTGACATCTGACTAGGTGGTTGGGAAAGTCTGCATCATAAATGTGGATATCACCCTCCTCAGTATATATAGCAGGTTCACTTCTCATACAAGTTCAGCATGAGAAACCTACATGTAAGTGCAATAGACATTTATAAGATTCATACATTCGTGATTATTCAAACATATGGCTTCCTCCATTGAGAGCAACGACACTGAGCTTGTCAACAATCCGACGCCGATGCCTGGCTCATCTGTGGACGTCCCCATCGTAATTTCGTCGGACGATGAGGAGGACGTCCCTATACATGGTTGGAGAGTCACTTCCCCTATTCCGTTTTCGTACCTCGACGCACTCACTAGTGAAAAATCACAATCACCGAAAAGTGTGCTCCGCAATGTGGTGGACGACTCTTATGAAGACAGCGATGATGTACGTGTGGCCCCCATCGCAGATGCTCCTGAAATAATTATCATATCTTCCGACGACTCTGATGATGACAGTGGTGCAGATGTCGGATCCGTGTGCAATTAATATCGTTAAGTATGTATATAAATTTTGATGTGGGATGAACGTGGACTCTAACTGGGAAGGAAAAGACGCAGAACTCAGTCGTGGTACGATGTGTTAGAAAGACATCGTAGATGTGTGGCCTCGAATTTTGTACATTTTTGTCGAGGAGCCCTTATTCACGTTAATATTATGTTCATCCGAGTATTTTGCGCATACGTAGTCATTGTTATTAATGAAATCCATAGGCAACAATGTCCATTTTGCAATATGTTTGTTCATTTCAATTTCTGTATTGTTCGAACTGTCGAGAAACAGAGAATATATGCTGGGATCGACAGATGAAGTGTTGGGTGTGACAGACAGAACAAGATCAATACACGTGTTAATTTCGAAGTACAGTAAGAGAAATAATAGGGTAATGACATAAATTAGATGGCCAGTAGTACTTTAAGTTACAAAACTCCGTAATTACAAATGGGAGGTGGCCAGTAAATTAACAGAAAAAAAAATTGAAATATAGACTGCAATGTTAACTGTGTTGCGTTACGATGGTGTTTGTGCATGTGGTTCGGTTATGACCAAATCTGCCACATCGAGTGCAGTGTCGCGTTCGTGGCCTAGAAGTGGTGGACTCGTGTCTGGATCTCTTACGGCGTGTGGGGGGTCTACCTGGCGGACGACGTACCAATGGTGGCAAAATATGTGTACCTGTAATGTCGTTCGGAACAACCCAATTCTCTTCCCGTAGGATGGGATATATAGCTTCACTGTAAGCACCCCTCCAGTAGTCCGCTGTGTAGTAAGGAGAACATAAATCGTACAAGGACGAACCTCTTAGGCAAGCTACACGGGTTGCATGAATACATGGCATACGATTTAGTTGGAATTCACGACATGTGCATGTGTTCTCAGAAAAATCTACCGTGTCCGTGTCGTTGGATATTCCGACCTATGTTAAGTTTGCGACAGGGCATGAGCTCGAAGTCGAGAACCAGCGTCGAACGTTGCCCGTAACTCGCTCTCCATGTTCGATGACAATATAGTACTGCATGAGGTTGAAGTAGTTCGACGTTCGTAAAACCACTTCTGCATTGTGCTCCGAATGTGTTCAACCAAGCTCGTGATCGGTAATGAACGGGCATTTCTCAACATTGCGTTCAGGGATTCCGCATTATTGTTTGTCATAATATTATACCTGTGCCCAACGAATAGTGCTCTGGACCAAAAAGGAAATCCTGATCGCTCCAGTACTCGTACGATCTCCCACTTATCATACGAATCTGTCCCATAAGTCGTTCGAATTCTTCCACCCGATACGTTGTCGCCGCGCATTTGAATAGGAAAATTGAACTAGTATTATTGTATCTCTGTATTAAGTTCTTTTCCATATGCCACATACAACAACCCTGTTGACACAATGGAAAAAGTTGAGAAATAGCTTTTTCTATACTTGTTTTCATATCCGACACAAATACAAGTTCATCAGAATCGCCTATAAGATCTCTCAAGTTGGACAGAAACCACGACCATGATTTATTTGTTTCGGCATCTACAATCCCCCATGCTAAAGGGTAGATCTGTTTGTTAGCATTTTGGGCAGTTGCTAGTAAAAGTGTACCTTTGTATGGACCTTTCAAGTGACTGCTGTCTACACAAATTACGGGTCTCAAGAATTGCAAGTAACCACGAATGCTTGCACCAAATGCTAGGAAGAAATAAGTAAACCTATTATGGCCGTCGACTTGGATGTGGGTTACAGTTCCGGGGTTATGTTCTCCAAGGACGTGACAGTACTAAGCAAGTTGATGAAAACTATCCCCCGGTTCACCATGCAGCTTGAGTAAAGCAGCCACTTTCCCCCTACGTGCTTTGCTGTAACTAATTTTTACTCCGAACTCATGTTTCATATCACGTGAAATAGCAGCAGGACCGTACTTGTGGTTTGGAGTGTCAAGTTTTCCCAATATGAGTTCGACAATTACAAAACTAGTGGCATGACGGTGTGCGTTACGACGCACGTCTATGGAACATGTGTGCTGCTTGTTGAATTTACGGATCATAAAGAGTGTAGACTTCTTCACAGCTGAGGCACGTAGCATCCACTTGCAATGACTGTCGGCGCATTTTACAGTTAACATCTTCATGTTTGATCTGCTCACCCGGAATGCAAACTTCTCTTGCAATGCGAGTACACGAATCTTCGAGTACAATTCATTCTTACTGAAGAATATTTCCCATTCGACAAGGTCCGATGTATTGACAAGTGTAATCCGTTCAGCAATATTAGCGGCATCATTAGCATTTAACGGGTTGTCCAAGTTCTCATCTAAGGGTGCAACCCCAATATTAGAAAACGGCGCTTCGGGTGCAATTTCTGTTGAGATATTATGATGATGACTTATGTCCTTATGTTGTACGTTTTGATGAACATCCCCTAGACAATCATACGATCCGGCCAATTTGTATCCGTTGCCATGCCAATAATTGGGGGCTCGACTTCTAAAATAGTAACGCATGTTGCAGTTTCCTTATGAACCGATATGTACTAACTCAGGTCTTCGTCATCGCGTATTTCAGCCGGAGGTACATTTACATTGTGGACTCTGAACTTCAATTCAATTTCACTACTGGGATCAACAATACCAAGTTTTTCCTTCAACCGTAAAGCAAGTCCGGCTACCGTAATATTTGTCGACACCAAAATGAAAGTTGTTTTGTCCCCTCTCCATTTCCATTTGTCGTCCACATTTGCGAAATTTCCCCCGTACGAGACTATGAATCTCAAATCATCACTCATACCTGAAATGTTGGGATTGCAACTATAAGAAGTCGGCACAATCAAATTATCAAGATTGAATACCATCAAATGAGGAAAACAGCTAAGCAAATCTCAACAGTTCTCAAGTGTCGACAGCGACAGTTAAAATGCCGAATTCGACAGTTTAACTGTCGGGACCCGAAGGTTTGAAACACTATATTCGACCATTTCAGTACGAATTGTCGGGATGGTTTCCGAACAGTGATTTCAGACATTTTGAAGTCATTATTATAGAACATTAATGGTGATAATCAATTCACATTCAATATGACAATGTATTTTGGAAAAAAAATAAGTCAATGATTCATTAAATATGGAATCAATCACATTTAATTAACTATAACAAATATCTTTACCGTCAAAATAAAATTCAAAAACCTAAGAAATCAATGAGTAATAATTTGAAATTTATTATAACCATGTTGTATTAAACATTTACGAAATAATGAGTTAAGAGATGAAATAATAGTTAACCTCTTGAAATAGATGATCAATTAAGTATGTATTCTTGATGAAGGAATAAATGAAGAAGATGAATGAAGAAGATGAAGTTTTTGGAAGAAAATGTGTTCATGAATGTCTATTTAGGATTTAGGGTTTGTTTATGTTAGGATTTGAATTTCTTTTATTTATTTTATGGAAGAAAATACATGTAATTGAATATATATATATATATATATATATATATATATATATATATATATATACTAGGTGCAAGCAACGTGCAATACACGTTTGCCTAGTTTATATTTAATAGTTTTGTTTAATAATTAATTTGTTATTAATAAAGATATAATTGTTTTGGTTAATTAAATAATTAATGATGTAATGTTCATGTAATTGTTAAATAATTAGATGTGTGATTTTGATGTTGTGATGTAAGTTGGTGAGATCGAAGAAAATAAGTAAAAGTTGACAAATTTGGAGAAATGGCTAAATTGTAAGGGATCCAAAGTTCGGGGACTAAAATGTAAATATTTAAAAGTTGTGCCGAACCTCACGATGAAAATTTGAGAGTGCTCGGAGTCAATTGGATAAAGGAAGACGTCAATGGAATCAAATTTAGTCAAAAGATGATCACAAATCAATTTCCAACCGAAAAGTTATGCTCCGATATTTTAGTCTCATATTGAGACCTATTTTTGGCATAGAAAGTGATCGAATTGAAGAATGATGTCTGAATCAAAATTGTAGTCAGATGAGTTAGCTTTCTAACGCATTTTGAATCGCCTCAATCGGAGATCGGAATACAAAGTTATGATAAAAACACTGAAGGAATGTGCAGCTGCTTGTTTAAAACAAGAAATTCCGTTACATAGTCCGTTAAAACAACAAATTCCGTTAGTTTTTTCGTTAAAAACAAGAAATTTCCTTTACATAGCCACTTTTAATATAGAGATATATATATATATATATATATATATATATATATATATATATATATATATATATATATATATATATAACCATGCATCCGTTTTTCATTATGTTGGGGCCATGTGTGTCTACTTTAAGAATTTATCATGATTTCAGCATATTTTGTTGAGTTTATCCTCATTTTAAAGAGCTTTTATTACATAATTTACTCTACGAAACAATCCACATGTAAACCAATGATATGATTAGGTTGATAAAAACAGAGATGCAAGGACACTCCTTTGCGAAAGAAATATTTCATAACAGATGTGAAATCCTTGATAGTTTTATTTTTCTCTAATCGATAATCTAATCCGGTCTTCTCAAACGGAAAATGACAAGTTTTCCATAAAAAAAAGATAAAAAAAGAGAAACATCTGATGTTTCTGTTTGGCTTTCTTACACTAAATTTTTGACGACTCGACACGTCAACTCTTATTAGCAAGTAAAAAATGCCAATACTTCAAAGGAATATCACCGTTACAATGTCTAACAAGTATTGATCTGTCAAAATATGAAATTTACCGATGAACAATTAAAAAGACAGCCAAACAAGAACAACAGATCTCAACACGTCTATCTAGCTAGTAGTCAGTGAATGGAAGTTGCTCATGTGTGATCTCACCATTGATGTAGATGTTATCATAGACAAGTGCTGCAATAGTGGCACCAATCAAGGGGCCAAACCACTACACCCAGTGGTGTGTAAAATTCCAACTGACCAGAGCTGGTCCAAAGGAGACTGCTGGGTTCATTGATGCACCATCAAATGCACCACCTGCTAAGATATTAGCACCCACAATGAACCCAATTGCAATGGGTGCAATGCTTCCCAAAGATGTAATTTTTTTGGTTAATTAAATAATTAATGATGTAATGTTTCTGTAATTGTTAAATAATTAGATGTGTGATTTTGATATTGTGATGTAAATTGGTGAGATCGAAAAAAATAAGCAAAAGTTGACAAATTTGGAGAAAGAGCTAAATTGTAAGGGATCCAAAGTTCGGGGACTAAAATATAAATACTTAAAAGTTGTGTCGAACCTCACGATAAAGATTTGAGAGTGCTCGGAGTCAATTGGATAAAGGAAGATATCAATGGAATCAAATTTAGTCAAAAGATGATCACAAATCAATTTCCAACCGAAAAGTTATGCTCCGATATTTTAGTCTCATATTGAGATCTATTTTTGACATAGAAAGTGATCAAGTTGGAGATTGATGTCTGAATCAAAGTTGTAGCCAGATGAGTTAGCTTTCCAACGCATTTTGAATCAGCTCAATCGGAGATCGGAATACAAAGTTATGATAAAAACACTGAAAGAAGGTGCAGCTGCCTGTTTAAAACAAGAAATTTCGTTACATAGTCCGTTAAAACAACAAATTCCGTTAGTTTTTCCGTTAAAAACAAGAAATTCCGTTACATAGCCACTTTTAATATATAGAAGATATATATATATATATATATATATATATATATATATATATATATATATATATATAATAAATAAAATAATAAAAATTTAATCATCAAATCAAACCATTAATGGCACTCCAATCAAGCATTAATTGCTCTTACAAAGGTAATCAAGGGTAATTTGGACCTTTCAATTCAAAAAAGTAACATTTTTGAACAAAGTTAGTGCACATCCAAAATTTTTATGCATTTTCAAATTTAGTGACATTTGTGAAAATGAAAAGTGAGTGGTCAAAAAATTTTGAATTTATTTAAAAAATATTTTCTGGGTGATTGTATAGTAGAAAATAAATTTTGGTGAAAATGGGGCACAAAGAGGGGCTATTTTTTTAACAAACTCTCATGGATGCTATGTGGGAAGTAACCATAAACGATTTAAATTATAACAAATAGAAATGAGTGGTGAGTAAGTGATAAAAACTTTTTGATGCTTCGAAATGTACGATAAAAAGTAAATTGAGTGTTTATAGGTTTAAAAAGAGTATAGTTGATCTTTGTTAAATTATTAAGTCAACCATGTATGTTTCTCATTCTTTCAAAACTCCTTTTTTTTGCAAACTCATTTTCAACCACATATTCACACAATAAAATACTTTACATGTAAACTCAAAACTTCTTCATACTTTTTAATTACGCATTCTACAAAAATTCATTATTCAAAACAATATTTTTTCTAAAATAATGGCAGCCAAATGTTAAAATTTGAAATTCCATCTTAAAATGTTAACCTTATTAACTCTTATAAATTGGTCTATGTTTTCATCTTTATTAGATGTGAAATTTTATCCCTTAAGCCCTCGCAAGATGGTGACTCGTTTGAGCAGACCAATCTTGAAATCCGTTTGCTCAATTTTTTGAGTTTTAATCGGATCGAATTACTTGTTGGAGTTTAATGAGGTCTGATACCATATTAAGATTTGAGATTCAATCTTAAAATGTCAACATTATTAAGATGAGTAGCTCAAACTCTTATAAATTGGTCTATGTTTTCATCTTTATTTGATGTGAGCTTTTATCACTTAACACCAAATAGGGGCAGTGAGATCAAATTTTATATTTTTTAAAACAATTTTGCTACGCATACATTCTAGTTGACATTCTGTTTTACATTGTATTATGTGGCACACAATTTTATCATTGATTTCTTCAACGCTTAAAACAGTCAATGACCTCGATTTTGTCACATATTCGAATGTCATCCAAGTTGCACATAAATAATGTATAAGTAACAAATTTTTTTTTTTAAAACTCGTGGTATGCTTAAATGGAGTTTGCATGGCTGTCTTGTGGCTGAAAACATGAGGCAAACTTGTTCATGGTTGATTTGAAGTTCTTTTAAGTGTTGTTGGTTATCTGATTTTCTGTAGTTTATGTAATTGTTATGCATTGGGTCTAATCCACTTTAGGATGTAAATATATTAATTTCATTGATGTATTTTATTTAGGACAAATCAATTATTTAATTAAATTAATAGAATCCATATATTCAAATCTTGATAATTTGAAAATCACAAAAAGTTGTGGTGGCTTTATTGAGGCATTAGTCTCGAAAACCCTAATTATACCTTCATTGGCAGACATGGATATGGACGATGGCGAGACATAAAATCGATGGAGGGACATCGCTGATAACTATGGATGGGACCACGAAGAGGGAATTTTTGTGATAGAGAAATGGCGTTTTAGGGGTGCTTCTTGCCCATTTGAGCCCTTGTTTTGACAATTATTATTTGAAAGTTCATTTTCTACAAACTCATTTTTAATCACAATTCTTAAAATAAAATGTTCTACACGTATGTTCAAAACATCCTTCTATTTTTTAATCATACATTCTCTTAAAAATTATTATCTAAATTTTTTTTTTTTTTCAAATAATGATTGTCAATTAGGGTTAAGTAATTCTTAGCATGAGTTATGCTACGAGTCATATCACTTTGTACATGCTAGTCATATCAAGGGCATTCAAGGCATTTTCAGAAAAAATGGACATTTTTGTGAAGTTTGTGAATAGTAACATTATTCAACTTCAAGTAGTAAAAATAATTTCAGTTGCAATTTCCTCTATTAAACAAAAGTCAAATTAGGGGCTATCTGGTGTAGGGGTTTATTTGATTTTAAGCAAAAATGGAGCCGTTGAAGAGCTGTCTTTTTTGACTTCCTTGATACACTCTGCATGGAAATGTGCGCTTTAACGGTCAAAAAAGGAATTATTACCATTTGCAAAGCTACGCCAGACAGCCCCTCATGTTACAATAATGGTAACTTGATTTATACTAGTATCTTAGAACGTGTTTGATTGACTTTATTTTTACTTAAAAATATATATTTTTTCACCGAAGTTTCTATTTTTGAGGTATTTGGTTGACATTTTTTCCATGGAAAACATTTTTCATAAGTTGACCAGGTAATCATATTTTCCTAAAAAAAGATAATAAGGAAAATTGTTTCTTTATGGGATGTAATTTTTTATTTTCTATGCTCTTATTTGGTGAGGATTAAAATCAATTTTTTAATAGATTTCGGTAAAAAAAAATGCTGAAATATGTGGTTGAAAAGATGTGGATCCCATGAAATATGTAATTAAAGTAAATTGTTGATTTTGATTTAGATTAAAATATGAATTTTAATCCATACCAAACAGGGTTTAGGCAATTCACACTTCTCAAAAGCTCAACTTTACGAAAAATTATAATACTTTATAAGTTGAAAATTAAATCAAACAAACACATTTAATTGATAATTCCAATACAAATAAGTTTTAAGCTACTCTCTTGCAAGAATTTATTTTATTTCCATACAAGTTTCATGTTTACAATCAAATGTACTCTTAGTTATTTGCAAAAAAAAATTAAACCATTCAACAATAATATCTTATTTCATGAAAATAATTGTAACATGCTGAATATTATGATTAGTGAATGTCAAAAAAAAGTTATTAGCCTCCGTTTGTTTCTCATTTTTCATTCATTATATCAAATCATCAATTTTGAATTTATATATCTTGTGTGTGGTCCAATAACGACTATATTTTTCATTCTCATTCTACAATAATGAGAATCAAACAGACCCATAATAGTGAAATCATACCATATGATACTTCTTTAGCCATTGTTTATGCTCCATTTTAATGAAGTTTAAGGGAAAAATGTATTTTAAAATAGTGTTTTTATTTTCATGTGCTATTAAAAAAGAAAAAAAAAATTGAGTTTACGTATAATATTAAATTATTAAAGAACGTGTAATTAAAAAAAAGTAAAAAATGCATTAAAATTAAAATGGAGGGTAAACAAGAACTTAATTCACTTGCAAAAATGGGTAAAAAAGAAATCCCGAAATATGAAAATTAATTATAATAATTCTTTAATTTCTACTTCTTTTCTGAAAAATTTAAAATGAAAAAAAAAAAAAAAAAGTCCGCCTCGATATTCAAGTTTCAACGACCCAAATTCAAAAATTGGTCCGTTAGGAAAAGCCCCAAAATGTTCCCTCTCTTTACTACCCCACCCACCTTCTGCACGTTGCTAGGGTTTAATCATTCTGTTAACCCCCAAACCCATTTTCGCACTCTTCCAAATTCATCTGTAAATTACAAAACCCACCATGAATTCCCAATTACTAAACCATGAACCCATGTTGAAAGACTCAATCAAACACTTCTTGACCCTGTACGAGAATGGAGGCTCCGATTTTTCGGCTTTTGAGTCGATTTTCTTCAGGTTAATTCAAACCATGCTTGACCCACCTCTCGAGATCACCTGGTTTTACTCTGCCATGACTTTCCATACTTCGAAATTGGGCCCCAAAAATGATCCTTCCACTCGAATTCTTGTAGCTAATGACTTGTTGAATTTACTAATTTCGTGTTCTAATTTGAGCAGCGCATCGAAAAAGATCGCGCTGATTGCACCTGTTGTATACGAGCTGTATAATTTTTTGTATGATTTTTCAAAACATGGGTTTAGTTTGAGAATGGAGGTTGGAGATTTGGTAGAGAAAATGGTTAGCTATATTATGGTATACTGTGGTATCGATGATTATGCAAATGGAATTGTTGAGATTGATAAATCAGTGCTGTGTTTTGAGGATTTGGTTAGGGTTTGGACTGTTGACCGAGGTGGGGGGAGTTGTACATATGGGGAAGATTTGAGGGTTTTTTTCCCCGTTTTGAGTGATGGGGTTTGGAATCGGATGAACGCGAGGTCTGGGATTGGGGAATTAGCTGGGATTGTCTTGTATGAAGTGTTTTTGCTGAGGTTGTGTCTGAAATTTGGTTCGGGTGGGAGTAGAGAGGAGTTGCTGAAAGATACACAAAATCTGGCTGTTCAGACTATCAAGGGGTTTCAGAATTTTTACTTCTTACGTGAGTTTTCTCGTATTTTCCTTGCAAATTTGTTTTATTAGAAAATCAGAATCATCTTGGCATTTTTTATAATATGATCTATGAAGCCTGTCTTCCCCAATGTTTCAAAGTAGGATATGACTTATGCACCACTAATTTCAATAACCAAAATTTTGTGCAACTAAATTCTTCAAATTCTTCCATATTACATTGAATGTCATATCTTAAATACTACTCGGCACTAATCATAAGATGCAGTGGTTTTATACACCGGGGTATGTGAAGTCGGACACTATCAATTGAAAGAAACGAAAAAAATACAGCCAGTATTTTCTTCCTATTTAGAATGGTTCCAATGGAAACATTTATGTTAAGTCTGGTCGCTCTTTCAATTTGTACACACGTACTAGAGAAAGACTAAAGGGACATGTTAAGATGTTGTAATGAATTGCTGACGACACACTTGTTAAATAAGCCTCTGATATAAGTAATTGAACCTTGTTGGTTTGTATGTGAGCATATCAACTCATACAAGCAGTCCTGTCAAAGGAAAATGAAGAGAAAATAACTTGAAGAATTTACATCTCGTAAGTTCGGTGGATCGATAATGAGGAATGCATATCAGTAGTTAACTATAGGGAATAAATACAACGTCCCTTAGTTACAGTGAGATCAAGGAACTCTATACTTGCCTCATTAGTTCTAAAATCTTTTTTTTGCAGTGATTTATACTAGGATACTGAGACTTTTTGTGAATTTCTTCTAATCTACTGTTTTGCTTAATTAATTTTCTTTCATAAGAGACATGAAGATGTGGTGTCTTAGTAAGACTTATCTATTTCTTCCAAATATTTTGCTATGGTAGACACTACGTCACATCATAATGTCTCTCTTCTTATTTGGTCTTTGAATTACTGAATTTTTTTCTTAGCTGTCCATGCAATTAAAGACTGCTATCCAACCTTCAAATTGTCCGCGAATTACCAAATTGATCCACTGTTCATTTCATTTAGCCTGACCCTGGTTGAAGAAAAATGAAAGTGCACCTGCTGCCAACTCGATCAGTGTCAGGAAACAATCTAGGGTTATAACAAATGGTTGAAAAATTCTATCTGTCACTTCTTATCTAAGTACCTTAAAGTGGTTCAAATATCTCAGATTTTTTATCAATTTTTTTGAGGTTATGACACATTTTCGTTGAGGTTGTGCCTTGAAAATTTCTCAAGGATTTAAATGGACTTGCATAGGAATATTCAATATTTCTCTATTCAGACCATTAGGAGTTTTCAGTATCTTTACTTCTAGTAGAGACAGGTGATCACCTTTATGGTTGAATAATCTTGTGCAGCAAACTTGACTCTCTTGCTAATAGTTGGCATAGATATATTTACGCTCTTGTTCTTCGATTTCAATTTTTGTTGTTTCATGATTTTGGTTAATTGTATCTTGGCATGCATTATTCATGCTTGCTTCTATTGGATCTCATTCATCTGGTTAGTTCAACAATTCTTTTCTTATATGATAAAGCGTGGAAGAGCAAGTGTTAATTTTTGCTTCTTCACTTTTAAATGGCAATTTTCTTGCGAAGCACTGTATCATTTGCGTTTATTTTCATATGCACTCCTGATTTAATGGTGCTGCTTGCCAGAAATGCTTCTCAACATGCTGCTGGAACCAAGTTTACCTGTTTCCACCCTATTGGTCAGTATGCTTATCGAACGATATTGTTTTCACACTTAAATTCTTTAGGCTGAAAAATTATTTCCATCAAATGCTGAGGATAGTTAAAAGGATTTAACATAGTCAAACTTTGTGTTCGAATAAACTCTTGTCATGAACTTCTGCATCTTATGTTTGCTGCTGTAAAAAGTGCTTATGCAGTGAGGTGCTAACATGAAAGCTTCTTGTTCCCTGTGAATGATTCTATATTAGTGCAGAGTTCTGAGGATGCAATTTTTCTACAAAAAGCACTATATGATGCAGTGATATTGATTGACCATTCGTATCTACAACGACATAAATGCATTCAGTCAGTAGATGGCTACTTGAGAAATTTGGCTCTGGTATGGTCATTAGTTGCAGACAATGCCATACAATTGGCGAGGTATGGGGAAAGTACCGTGGTCCAGGATTCAAACATAAAATTATAGTATGTTTTGTCTATTAATGTGTGAAATTTGTCAACTGCAGGGCAACATGTGATCAAACCAGGGTCATTTCTTATGTAAATGCTTTCTCCGGATCTTGGTTAGTGACAGAGCTAATCAACTGTATAACAGTCCAAGCTGGAATGCAGGAGGAAAACAGTAGACCAAGCACTCCAAAAGCTCTTATCAGTGAGTTACTACTATGGGATTACATCTTTTTACTCTTTGCCTGAGCTTCCCTGGACATTTAGGGAATGTTTGGATAAGCTTGAAAGATTAAATAAACGAGTTTGTGCATAAATAATTTTGTTGTTGATCGGAAATAATCCTTTAATTAATGTCAAAATAAGCAACATTTTTTTTTTACTTACAAGTGAGGAATAAGTATAACAAGTCCAAACATGCTTGGAAAATAAATTATCATAAAAGTAAGTTAACTTAGCCAAACATGTTGTAAACGCTACGACTAGCTCCCTCACAGTAAATGATGACTTCATTTTTGAAATGCAAAAGTTTCTTGGTTCATTACATTCTTACTCTTACTAGTGGATCGTGCCATATATTAATTATTTGTTTTAACTTCGTTATAAAAGATAGCTAATTGCACGTTAACTCATTTACAGGGTGGCTTTTAGTCCTTGAAGATCAAGGGTTTAGAGTATTTGATCATGAAACATCAACTCTCCATGCCAAAGCAGTAACATGCAGCACAAGAATGGACGGTGAGTTCCCTGAAATCAAGCCCGATGAAAAGAACCTGAAGCAGAATATGTTAGTATACCCTGAAAATGGATGCAATAAGGATAAAAAAATGGATGGATTGTCGAGCAAAGGATTACCAGCTTATGTCTACACAAGGAACCCAAGGATTGATGGGTGTAGAAAACGGAAAGATGGATTAAATGACGTACGAGAATCAAGAGTGAAGCATGTGAAGTACGATTTTCTTGGAAGTTCTTTTTCAGAGAAACTTTTGCCCTTTCCAAATGATGATAGAATGTATTGTGTGAATGAGGTTAAGAACTTAGCATCTGATGATGACATGGAAGTATTAGGATGAACAATTCACATGAAATTGCAACTGAGATTCTTGGCTTTTGCCAAATTTTCCTTGTAATACACATAATATGTTATTGTAGGATAAACGCATTGAACAATATGAAAAAACATCTTCTGAGGAGATGTGTAAAATGTACTTGGATGTTTCTAGTTGCTACAGTGTTATTTGCTACGGTTGTTAGTGGAACTGATAGATACTGGCAACGGGGCGTGCTGCCAAGCAATTCCCCACCCTGCTCCTGTCCCGTTACCCGTTTAAGGCGGGGCGGGGTAAGGTCCTTGTCCCGTTTAATTTTTTTTTTTTAAAGTTTTTGATAATTTATTTTTATTGTTCTCATTCATTAGATTTAGACAAATAATTTTAGTTGTCATTTTTTATTAGAACTAATAAAATTTCGTGAAATTTTCCATTTGAAGTATTGTATTCTAAAAAAAAAAAATTAAACGGGCGGGGCGGGGCGCCCATTACTCGTCCCTGCCTTGGGGCAAACTTCTCCGTCTCGTCCTCGCTCTGAATACTCGATTAAGCGAGTTATCCCAGCTCCGTTCAGGGTGGAGTCTCACGGGTATCGGGTTTGTCGGATTTTTTTGTCATCCCTATACTAGCAGTTTATTTGAACTCGACGTCCTTTTTGCACAGGGCCCCCTATTGGACCGGGGATGGAGGGTAATAAACTAATATGGGAGAAAAAGACTTAGCCCCAGTTTGAACTATTCTTTTAAGGGTGTGTTTAAGACACATTATTTTGGAAGAATGTATTTTGGAATGATAGATTGATGGAGAATGTGTAATTGAAAAATAAAGAAAAATTATTCATGTGATGGAAAATATTTTTTTATTGAAGAATGTGTGGTTGAAAATGAGTAGAAGAATGATAATGAAAATTTTAATGTGACTCAAACATGTGCTAAATTCATTTTTAACCACACACTCTTCCAATAAAATAAATTTACATTTCAATTCAATTTTATTTTTTTTGGTAAAATCTATTTCTGAAAAAAAAAATAGGATTCAAATAGGTGCTAATTCTCCAATTCTTGGAGTTAGATGGAGAGGTTCATTCTTTTGGAAAAAAACACTATTAGATCTCTTTGGATCCATAGGGGGAATTGGCCAAATGTGTGCAACTTTACATTATGTGACAAGTTTTGTCTATTGTTACTCAGATTCGAGCGAAATTTGAAATTATTTGTGTTCCAAGTGCTCAAATTTATTGTTTATGCAATTCCCTCGAATTTTATTTCGTTTCTGGATTTTTTTTTAATTCAATTTTGTGTAACAACTAACCAGACAAAATGCTAGTTGTAGAAGTGGACAATTAGCTGTCTTAATGCTTCTTGGGTTTGATGCTATATATATATGATCATTCTATTTTGTCATTATAGGCTCGATTCTTTTTTTTTTTAGGAGAGAACTATACGTTTTATATGTAATTAAGTACATAATTGGAATAACTTATAAAAATGATAAAAATGAAGTCAAAATCAACAATTAATTTTAATAACATATTTTATGCGATTCACAACTTTTAAACCATATATTTTATCGTGTTTTATCAAAACATCTGATAAAGCTTTTATCAAAAGCTTTGTCAGACACTCCCTTAAATGTTAACAAGTTCTAGTTATTGGCAAAAATTAGATTGAATTTAAAGATTCCTAAACAACGAGAGGCATGGTTAAGAGTAATGATAGCTTGCACTCAGTTAAAGTAGTGCAAGTGAATTTCCTTGTCTCTTGTCAAAATAAGAACTCATAAGTGAATATTAACGTTATTAAGAATAAAATCTAGTGCTATTTTGATAAAATTTTGCTTGCTAAAATTTTATTCAATTTCCAATTGGTTAAGATTCAATTTTAACCACACGTTTTAGAGGATTCACAATTTTTATCAAATTTTCAACAACCTTTTTTTTTATCTAAAAAAATGTGACAACAGAATCCCTTCCACCTTTTTCCCACAAAGGCATCACCTGCACACTAGAACACTCTGTTAGGAGGCAAATATCACCGGTTGAGAGAAAGGTTCGGCGACCGTTTGCACTCCAACGATCAAGTCAACTGTCGGACGAGATAAAATAGAGTGCAAGAAAGGGATATGAAATTTGGATAGGATTAGAAATCATACTTTGGTCGTAAATGAAATCCCACATATATAGGAAAATGAAAATGGGCCAAGTGGTTAACGGGCCGAGCTCATGATGTAATTGATTAGTTAATAAGTCAAATCCAATGAATAGCCAATGTCATGTAATTTATAAGTGGAACATAACCAAACCTTAAAACTGTGAATCCCTGAATTATACTTTGGCCTTCCGGGCAAGCTTCGACCACTCAGTATGGAATGATCTTGGAAAATCAATCCTCTCATAAGTACGTGCCCTAAAGTAGTCCCTCTGAGCTTGCACGAGGTTTGCAGGAAGCCTCCCACGTCTATAGGTATCAAAATGTTGCAAATTTACAGCGGGCAAGCTATTCCCTTCTGAATTGCCAACCCTACAACTCTTCTCCATGCAGCTTGCCTTTGAAGTTTGAACCATCTCCCGAGCAAATTTTGGGGCGACTAATAAATTAGCCACGCCTGCGTTCCTTTGATAGGCCTGCTTAATCCTATCCAATAACACTGCCCTAATAATGCACCCACATTTCCAAATCCTTGCAGTTCCCTCAAATTCAAATTCCACCCTTTTTCCACACTCTTTGCCCTCAACAAGTTCATCATTTGCACATAACTACAAATCTTTGAGGCCTAAAATGGCTGCATTATCTTTGCCTCGTAATGGAGTGTTCCAGTGTACAAGTGATGTTTACGTAAAGGAAAGGTGGAGGGGATTCTATTGACGTATTTTTTGAAGTCAACATATTTCATTAATTTTAATTTTTATTAAAAGATTCTAATAATCCGTATGGTATCAACTAGTTGCAAATTAGCATAAGAAAAGGAAAATGTTTGTCGGTGTCACAAAATAAAGACATTAAAAGCAGAAGGCTAGACCAATGAATTTATTACACCAACTTATTTCAAGAAATTTGCCTGGACAGGATTTAAAGACGAAACATGTAATTAGGTTGGCAGGTTAATGAGGGGACATTGTAACTTGTTTGATGTACATTGGCTACTTAATTTCAGTCAACGATTCCAAAATCTAGAATCATGAATGTACAACAAATTCATGAGGTAGTACAGCATATCCAAAAATTCACGAGGTAGTACAGAAATAAAATCAACAGAAAATTCACAGAATAGACTCGTATGTGGGTCCCGTGCAATTTTTTTTTTTAAAAATACACTATGGGGTCCTACTGTTTGTGTGTATTCTGTTGAGTACTTGAGTTTATGTGGTTTTCTTTATGTACAATGAGCAAAACACAAATTGTATACATACACACCAATAGGCAAAAGGAACCCACATTTAAAGTGTACATTAATTTGATCAAACTTGCAACATGTACAGCATTTTTGTATATCATACCTTACAGTCCTCTCACATGAAAGGTGGGGCCTGCGATCGCGTGACCCACATTGTGTGAGAGAGCTGTACATTGTACTACATTTAAAAACTGTACAAACAGATTTATTGTAATTTGATATTGTGTTAGGTGTAAAAATTTGTGCTATTGATTATTTTAATTATTGTTGAAATCAATGAAAAAAAAAATGTGTCACCTCCCACACGGTCAAAAAAATGTCAACATTAATATCGTTATAACGGGGCTGCATGCAAAATAAATTGCATGTAGCAAAGAATCGAGACAAATGCATAGTGTTGGGATAAAAAGGATGCAAGTCACTCGTAACAAAATTTCATATTAACTATCGAAATCTATTTTGTTTCAAAATGATTATTGAATTTTCAAAATGGCTAACCGTAGCGAAAGTTATCACTCGTCGAAGTAGGAATTTCCAAAATTATATTAAATTGTATTCCATAGGGACCATTTTTGCAAATTACCAAAAGGTTATAACGGATGTTTAACGGTTTATGGATGGAAGGGCCAATTCCGCAAGAAACGTTTGAAATAAGGGTACAAATACCAATTTTAAAACGATACGGACCATTTAAGCAAAAAGTGTAAATGTTGGGGACCATTTCTGCTAATTACCCAATAAAATAATAAAGTTTTGAGGAAGAAGATGAAGTGGGGTGGGGTGAAAACTAAAATTTGAAAGGTTTAGGATTGTGGGTGGTACATAAAAAAAGGTGTAGAATTGTAATTATTACTTTTTAATTTTGACATTTTTACTGTTTTTAACGAAAAATCTGACTATAAAGGGGTTTTATCACAAAAAGTTTCAAATATGAGGGTTTTTTTGCGATTTTCAGTAAGTAAGAGGTATATCGCAAATGAAAACGTGTCATCTGTTTTTAATATAAAAATTTCTCGAATCAATTTTTTTCAAATAAAATAGAAAAGAAACTAACACATGTCAAACTCCATTCAAGCTTTCTACAAAATTCGACACGGCACAAATTATTTCGCTAGTCTTTTTGTGATCCTCAGCATGACAAAAGGATTTGAGGTTACTTTATAAATTCTGTCAAAAAAGAGTCTTTCATGGCTTGTGTCTGAAATTTTGCCCTTTTTTTAATTGGTAGCAACTTCTTACCAAAAAAGCGTGCAATTCTTGTGCTAAAACAACATTTCATTCATTGAGATGGTGACGTGAAAATGAATTTGACCCCACCCACCCCACCTCCATTTGATGAAGGAAAGAGACCATTACAAAAACGATATGCTCATTAATTTCAGTGTAATACAATTGATTAATGTTTGTTGATTTAACTCAATATACAAAACTGATTAAGCTCATGTTTGGTTCGGATTGAAATCTGATTTTAATTTAAGTCAAAGTCAAACAATCAATATTAATTATATATTTCATGGGTCCCACAACTTTTCAATCACACATTTCAAAAACTTCTACCACAATCTACTAAAAATCAAATTTTAATCCACTCCAAACACCCTATACCTATAAATCAGTTTCAATTGATTTTTGAAGAACACCAAACGAGTTAACTCAACTTAAATATTGAAATCGTGTTAAAATAACGGAAGAACTTCAATGTTCAATTTATCTATTATGCAGCTAAACAAAAACCGAACCCTAATTCATATTTTTAAATGAAATCGAGAACTCTCATTCTAGATACATAAAAAAATTAAGGAATTTTCCTTTAATAAATAATAATAATTAAAGTGCATAACGTAATAGTACACTAAATTAAAATAAGCATTCAACACCACCCCTCCGTGTACGTGAGAGCCGGGTTGTGAATCCAATGGCTCAAATCAACCGACATGTCCCACGAAATCGTAGATTCTTGCTTCATCTTTAAATTACTTTTTTTATTTTTACCTTTTTGTGGTGATGTTAATACCAACGTATTAAATGAGATAATATGCATTTCTTTTTTCATTACAATTTATACATTATTGAGTAATAGCATAAAACTTTATTTGTGTATTCGTGTGTAAATGGTTAGGATGTATTGATTCAATAATGCAAGTAAAATTAAGGGTTAATTTCAACTTTGGTCATTGAACTTTCAGCGAAATCTTAATTAGGTCACCCGGCTTTTATTTGTCACAATCAGATCATTTTTTTTTAAATATACTTTCAATGTAAGTCACTTCCTTAACTCATAAGAAAAGCATAGATCACTTTAGTTATTTGACTTAAATTATTTTACCCTTTGCGTCCACTATTAGACATATCTCATACTTTGAAAAAATGTATATCAATCATGACATGTTAAACGCACAACAATTCATAAACTTTATCATTTATTTTAGATCCACTCTCAAACAGAAATTTGTTCCAAAATGACCCTTAGACCCAGAAGAATTGTTTCCACATCTATTAGACCAAACTAACGGGACCGCTGATTGAGAGCGCGTGCTCGCGATCACACACACACTCATGTGTGTGGTGTGAGTTAAATATACAAACAGTTTATAAGATTTACCCTCCTTTTCTAATTTACTATCAAATTGAAATTGTTCTTAAATAGCCCTTAGACCTGGAACACCATTTCTTGTATGTCTCCAATTTCCAACCCGCGTTCACAATTTTTTCACTATATATTTTTTCAGTTAAATTTTGTAACACTGACTTTTGATGGATTTAAATTTTCTTGAATAAGTTAATTTACCTTATCTAAAATTTAATAAATCAACTTAAATGACACGTAGTATTTAAACATTTTAGGGTAAATTGCAGCATTAGTATCCAATGTATTGTCTCAATAGTAAGTTTGTCCATAACTTAAAAAAAATTAAGCAAGATAAGTGTTTGCCCAGAGACCACTAAGCGACGATTCTCTAATAATAGGAACAATTCAAATCTCGTTAAATTGTCGCACAATCATTGCATATCTAATTTTATGCCGCTAGATTTTACTTTCCAACATTAAATTAAAAATTAAACACGTGTTTTCATGAGGACCATATGAACAATTTTCGTTGTCAAGAATATCTGTGCAACATTGAAAATCAACTTACTAGGAGGACAATAAGTTGATGATTAATAGTGCAAAACTTTCCTTTTCCAACCCAAAAAACATTCGAGTTCAACTCAAGGTTAGCTTGTAAACTAAACTAATCTCGAATGACTTATACTTCACAACCAAATTAACTGTATTCTACAAGTTTGAGCTAAAAACAGAGCCAATTACATTAAGTCAAAATCTAGACTGTTAAAGAAATTGCATGAATTTGACAGTTGCTAACTGTATGGTACCATTAATAACACCACCATGGCCAAGGTCCAACCTGTTTATGCAATGCCACTGAGGGAGTGGATCCCCACCATAAAATGCAAGGTTGTACCTTTGTTTAGTCAAATATTAACCTACAGTACCTACCCCTTTTCTTATTTCCTTTTTCAGAACATTCTTCCCTTTGTTTCCTTTAATTTTCTATTATTATAAGAGGCTCGGGATGAACCAAATGAAGGGGCTTGGGCTCGGGTAATAACATTTTCTAGGGGTAAATTGCATCACTGGTTCTCAATCTATCACTCGAGTTGCAAACTGATCCCAAACCTATAAAAGGAAGCCAATTTGAGTTTTGCGGAACAATGGGTGCCCAACAACGAGAACTTCGGAATTTGCTTCCTTAGTAGCGTCAAGTTTTAAGCCTTCGCGGACCTACACGGACCTAGGAGAAGCCTAAACGTAAAAAAAATGTAAAGTGTGGTTAAGCTGCAAGGACAAGCTTGGAACCTAGGCTCTCTTTTTTAGAACCTTGGCTCCGGGGATTGGTTTACAGCTATATTGAAATGATGGGGATTAACTTGCTTTTTTTTACAAGCTGAGGACTAACTTAAAACTTAGACAAAACACAAGTAAATTTTTAATCATCATCAAACACATCTATATAACATTTTACTTGATTCTCAAATTCTAAGGGCCTGTTTGTTTTTTATTCTCAAAATTCTACAGTAAATCAATTCTCATTTTCAACCACACATTTTTCAATAAAATAATATTTTCCATCACATCAATAATTTTTTCTTCTTTTTCAACCACACATTTCCCATCATATCACTATTCAAAAATCAATTTTTCTCTCAAAAATCCCTACCAAACAAGCACTTAATAGAAGCCCCCTAGTGTGAAATGAAAGGACTTGATGTCTTGAAACGAAATATACAAAAGAAATAAAAAACTTAATTTTTGTTCAAAAATATTCTCGCGAGCTCGTAATATTCTTTCAAGTTAAATTATTCATACGCATTTAAATATAAAGCCTTGGTTTGGAAAGAGTTAATAAACAATTTAATTTCGTAAATAAATGGAAATATATAGTGTATAAGTGAATAATACTTTAATCGAATGAAATGTGTGGTTAAAAATAAAGTTTGATCATTTATAAATAATTTAAATTTTTTTGTCAAATGGAGGCTAAAATATTTATTTATATACTAATATATATTAACAAAATAAGACAATAAGGTAAGGTCAAAATGTGCTTTTCAAATTTGTTTTTTAAATAAAGAAAGAAAAAGAAAAGTGACAGGACTAGATCAGTAATAAAAAGAAGTTACAAGGGCATTTGAGTTATGTGAAGAAATTCTGTCGGTCTCTAACTATAGTTAAAACTTCAATCGTGTCTCGGGTTAAGGAAAGCGTCGGTGACTCAGTGAACGTTGTGAGTCAACTCAATCTACTAAACATTTGGATACGTACAAAAATATAAATATATTTATATTTGCAAATGTGTAGGAGAGAGAGAGAGAGAGAGAGAGATTGGTATATAAGCTATGGATGCCGAATCCAATGCGTCTCGAATTTGAGAGAGAGAGATAGAGAGTTTTAGTGAGAGAGGGTACCGACCGATGGGGGACTCCAGCGACTCTGTTTCCGTCGATATGGAGTCCATTTCTCTTCCCGGAAAGGTCAAATTTACTCACATTATATATATATATATATATATATATATATATGCACAGATGCACTGTGTTTTTTATGCATATGTGCTCTTTATATTTGCTTGCAAAGTGATTTTGTGAACTTCAATTTAATGTATGAGTTTTGAATTTCTGCTGATTAGCAAGGTGAAAATTATTTTTTTTAGGAATTTATTGAGAGGTTTTATTGAATTTGGTAAAAAAAAATTCTTCTTCGGTTCGAGGAAAATAGTTCTTATAACAATATTTTGGTTTCATTTGCATGTGTATAGATTGAGCTGATATCATAGTTGGCTTATGCATAAATGACGTTTTTCCCTAAATTTGTTACTCTTCCTTAATGTGACTCTTTATAAAGAATATATAAAGATGTTGATACATAGTAAGCAATATGTCTCCGACTTGGCTCTTGCGCGTTCTTTGTTACCAGTGTCGGCTTCATTATGCAGGTGATCGAATGTGTGATTGTGGAAGTTTTTGAAAATTATGAACAATGTGTTGTGTAAAGTCTTTGACAGTTAAAAATTATTCAATTTTTGCGTAATTAAGGTTTAGTTTGCAAAATTTTCTAGATTATAATTGATTTGCAATTTATTCAGATAATTGAAGTTATGAAGAGTTAATTAGATACTTTCTTCTTTTGTTCTGCTTATTCACATGTGCTTTGATTCTTAGTGAATGCAATGAAGTCAAAAAGAGTTGCCCTTTTAATCCTCTCGAAAAGTGTGCTAATGAACTAGCTGGAATTCTTCACAAGGGACCACTGCACATGGGAATTTTGTTAGGAAACTAGAGATAAGCGTTAGCTTTCATGAAAAATTATTCCTGTTAAAGCATTTGACACTAGAAATTTTTATCGAATTGAAATAGCTAGTGGAAGATCTGGCTTTAATGGTTGTTTTTGTTGTATTTTGTACAAGACTTTGTCCAATTATGGTTTTGCCAATTGGTTTACAGGAACATATTGTTAAGACTAGCCACGGTTATGTATCTGTTACTGTCTTCGGAGACCTTGACAAGCCGGCTTTAATCACCTATCCTGATCTAGCTTTAAATTGTAAGTAGCCCAACTTAATTTGTCATGAAGTAGTGTCAAACTTTTACTAATCATGTTACATCTCTAGACTGTGTTACTTGTAATCTTGATGTAGCACCCCCTTTTTTACTGGGCTCATTGTATTTTAGCAAACATTTGTTTTAGCAGATTTTTTTGGTTATTTTGTCAAATTTTGGTTTGAATTCTTTTGAGAAATTTTTGATGTTGAAATTGCAATATTTTGAAGCTCGAAAAGACAAGTCATATGCTTGAGACCGAGGATAGAGAAGTATTACTTAATTATTATGTTGATAATTCAACATGCATTTTTCTACTTACACATCCTATGCATGTCATGCGTTTTGCTTCCCTCGCGCCTAGCCTCTTATGCTTCTTTTTCCCGTTCTATTTTTTTAAAAAGTTGCATTTTCTAAGAACGGTGTTGACATCTAACTCGTTTATCTGCATCACTGAACAGACGTGTCTTGTTTCCAAGGACTGTTTTCTTGTCCAGAAGCATTTTCTCTGCTTATCCACAACTTCTGTATTTACCATCTCAACCCTCCTGGACATGAGGTCCGTACACTAATTGCTTGATTACTGATGCTGTTTATTCGGGAAAAAAGTATTTTAGACGGTCTATTTTTTGGGGAATGCTTCTATTCACATTGTTTCTTATCTGAAACTTCTGTCAAGAGTATTGCAGTTAGAAGCTGCTGTAATCAGCTCCGATGAACCTGTTTTATCTGTTGATGATTTAACAGATCAGATTGCTGAGATTCTTGACTATTTTGGGTAATTCAGTGTTATTACTTCTTAAATGCCCTTTTGAATTTTAGTTTTTAACCCTTTATTTCTTCAGATAAGTTTTTGCCTTCATATTCTTTAGCATTCAATGAATCTTTGACAATTTCCCTGGAGGGCCAAAAGCATGCTGACATTTTTTTCTGTTTTCCTTTAGACTTGGTGCTGTGATGTGCATGGGGGTAACAGCTGGAGCTTATATTCTTACCCTGTTTGCTGTAAGTTTCCTTAAGTTCCACCAGCTGAATGATTGTATCTTGATAATTCACATGTCAATTTTTGCTGAAGTTATATACCACTTTTAACACAGATAAAATATGCACGCCGTGTTATGGGTTTGATTCTTGTTTCCCCTCTATGCAAAGCACCATCTTGGACAGAATGGTTATGTAATAAGGTTAATTTTCTCAACTTTTTTCCTCACCCTCTCTTTATGCACGCGTGTAGACTGGGTAATTATTTGTTTGTATGTCTTTGGGGGAGAAGATGAAAGAAGTTTTTTTACAGTGTCGTGGTAAACCCATTGCAGGTCATGTCAAATTTACTATATATTTGTGGCATGTGCGGTTTGGTGAAGGAGCTTTTGCTGATGCGATACTTTAGCAAGGTGTTCTTTTGGCCTACATTTTTTTTTCCATTCAAATCGTTGTATACAGTCGGTGGTGTGATCACATTTCTAACGATACAACAGGAAGTCCGTGGGAGCACAGATGTTCCAGAATCAGATGCTGTTCAAGCATGTAGAAGAGTCGGTGCCACCTTTGTTATTATCTTATTTTTCTTATAAAAAAAGGATGACAAGAGTTCGGTTGGTATCTGAATTTTACTGAAATTGTTTTGAATGCAGTTGTTGGGAGAGAGACAGAGCCCAAATGTGTTGCGGTTTCTTGAAGCGATTAGTGGGTATATTCTTTCTCCAGAATGCTTTTATTATAAATGGCAAGACTTGTCAGGCATTTTTGAGATGAACATGTTGATCTTTTAGAAGTCTAATTTGTGGTTGCTTACAAATGTTAAAAGATTCTGTTAAAAACAGACTAGGATATTTTCTTGAAATACGGGATGCATCTTTGTTCATAAGCTGCTCACTGCTAACTATCACCTATAATATAAATGCATATTTTGTGCACCGAATTAGACAACACTAAACAATACAAATTGCTAAATTTTAGGTTAGCTGCTTTTTCTTTCTTAATCCTGTATGCTGCTGTCAAATACTGCATACCAAACAGGCTACAAAGATTTCATGTTATCTGTCGTTTCACAGGAGACCGGATATTAGTGAGGGCTTGAGGAGACTACAGTGCCGATCCTTGATATTTGTAGGAGAAAACTCTCCTTTCCACTTTGAGGCTCTCCATATGACTTCGAAGCTAGATAGAAGATTCAGTGCCTTAGTTGAGGTATGCTAAACTTTTAATCACTCTCTTGTTTACTTTGGCAGAAGATGAGCATTACATAGATTTACCATCTCTGGTTATTCAGGTTCAATCATGTGGTTCGATGGTCACGGAAGAACAACCAGATGCCATGTTAATACCACTGGAATATTTCCTCGTGGGTTGCGGGTTCTACAGGCCATCTCAATACAGTGTCAGCCCGAGAAGCCCCTTGAGTCCAACTAGCATCTCACCCGAGCTTTTCTCGCCAGAAAGCATGGGATTGAAGCTAAAACCAATCAAAACTAGAATTCCTACAGAAGTCTAAGGGAAGATGGTAAGCAAGTTTTTGTAATCTCATGTACACGTGTCATTGGAAGAACGTAGTAGGGTGAGAAAGTTATATAAGATGGTTGTAGATAACAAAAAGAAACGAAAGACATACAAGACAAAAGTGATAAAAAAATTTCTTATTTATTTAGAATCGGAAAGTGATCTGTACAATACTTGAATAATCATTGTTTATGACAATAAAGCAGGCAAGAATAATGAGAGGTGGGAGAAGATTTTTCATAACTGTCGTGTTGAATTTTTACTTTGTTTCTTTCTACTAAAGAATATGTTCTCTTTTGTTCTTTTCCAATGGATTCCAGTTATCTGATAAGGTAATGGATTAGTTAGTAGTGCCAATTACAAACCCTAAAATTTTGTGGTTTTCAATTAGCTAAAATGTGGTAGGGGCATCTGGATTCCCTTTGTGATAATGCTTTTTCTCTAGTCATTTTGATAATGATTTGATTGAACCTTCTTTGAGAATCTTTGTCCTATAGATTGAAAATAAATGAAAGAGAAAGGAAACAATAACAAAGGAAATTATTTTTTCTGATGGGTAGATAATCCCTTCTAAGCTTCCATAGTTTTCCTCGTTACGCACTACTAAACATCATTTTAACATTTCTTTTCTAATAATTGAAGCCTTGTAAAAAAAAAAAAAATATCTATTTACTATGTTTTAAAATAGAAGGACGGATGGCCACGGGAGGATGATAGAAAGTTGGGATTAATCACTTACAGAGTGTTTTGTGGGGATTAAAATTAGATTTTTAGTGGATTGTGATAGAAGTTTTGAATTGTGTGGTTGAAAAGATGTGAGACTCATAAAATATGTGATTAATATTGATTGTTTGACTTTGATTGAAACTAAAATCAAATTTTAATCTGAACCAAACAAGCCATTAGTTTTGATAAGAGAGACAATGTACTAAGAAATCGCAACTTATTATAACTTTATTTACAAAAATCGGCCTACTAATGAGACCGGGTAAGAAGGAGAAATAAGATGATATAATTTAACACGATATTAGAGCAGATGAAAATAAATAAATTGAATCTTATAGCCCCATTTATGAAATTGTTCGTGTTGATTTGTTTAAGATCTTTCATTAAAAAATAATAAAAAATGTACAATGACAATGTACAAAAGCACTGAATTTTTCAATTTTTGTTTAAATTCATAGAGGGAGATTATTCATCAAATTAAAGAGATGTCTGGTTGTAACAATGAAATGTTCAACAATTTCTCAGGAAGTGCTCAGTAATTGGAAGTCACAATCAGACAATATTGTTTTCGAATAATGCTATCTAGTTCGAAAATAGAACAGTTACTCTTTGTTAACAAGTAAAATAGTAAATTTTAATGTTGTTTTCAAAAATAAAAAAATAAACGACTGTTTTATTTTCATTGTAACAAAGAGTTATTTTCGAAAGTAATTGTTTTTACTTCAAAATAAGAAAAGAGTATTGTTAGGCAAATTGTTGTCAAACGACCTCCCGTGCAATGATGTAAATTCATTATTTATCGAGTCGGCATCGACCAGATGACCGAAATAGTATATCGACACCACAATTATCTAAACAAATCCTATAATCTATTTCAACAATTTGAAGTAACTTAATTTAATTAGTGCTGCTCATGGCCCGATCCAAAACCCTTGGATGACCTTTTGGTTGACAACCCATTTATACTATCTATTGGGCCTTATTACCTGTTAACCTAAAGCCCACACCTCTACGTTATATATGTTGCCCGTTACTGTTGCACTTCAGTGTGTGTGAAATTAGTTTTTTTACTACAATCATGCTAGGGTACCAGAAAGAATTTGACACTTTAGGTGACATACACTCACAGTTGGGGTGGGTGGGGGGATTTTTTTGCATTTTATATTCATGTGGGTCCCATGCGGGGCCCATGCACATGTGAGAGTAGGTCATCCAAGATGTCAAATTCTTTCTGGCAACATGACTTAATTCTTTTTACTAGCCCCCTTTGGTTGAGAGAAAACGGCGGTTCTGTTACTGGTTTTCTAGCTTCATGCTTTTTGGTTCCAATGCTTTGTTTCTTCTCCTTTCCTTAGCCTTTGTGGCTAAAACAAAAAACTTCACACGTATCCCTTTGTGGGCAATCCGAGAAAGAGCAACCAGATTTTGGGGTGCATTGGTTTATGGTTTTTGATAAGTGTATTTTCTACACTTATTCAAGGCTTAAAACTATAGAATTTTATTGATTTTTTGACAAAATTTTACATAATTTATGTTATATTGCAATGTGTAGGTAAAACTTTATGTTTGATGAAAAATTGGAGAAAAGAAGCAAAATATGATGTAAAATGGTAAAATCCAAAGTTCGAGGATCAAATTACAAATACTCAAGAAGATACTTTGAAGATTGCTAGGAGACAATTTGATTGAAATTAGAATTCAAAAAGGAATGGAATATGATCAAAATATTATCAAAATCAATTTTCAATCACACAAGTTATATTCCAGAATTTTAGTCGAAGATTAAGACCCATTTTTGGCATAGTAAACGTCCGAATTGTAAAAATTATAATTCTGGCAAAGTTGTATCCCTTTGAGTTAGCTTTCCAACGCATTTTGAATCGCATCAATCGGATATCAGAAGATAAAGTTATGACTAAAATACGGACTGCTGTGCAGAGACAAAAAATTCGCGCGCGAAGACAACTTTCCTTATTCGATTAGAACTCTTTTGCAAACCAATTTGGACGTGATTTTCAATCAATTTTCGGCTCCTATAAAGAGAGAACAGCAAAATATATATGGAGAACCTCCCTATACCTAAAAATCTCATTAATATACATATTTTGGAGGCGAAGAACATGACTAACAACGTGGAATCAAGGCGAATTGCATAGGATATTGAAGATTCTTCATCCGGATTCAAGATTCACATCAAGAACGTGGATTTTTTCTACTTCTTCCATCTTTCTTATTTTCGGGTGATATTTTTTCAATTATTCTTGTGTAATTTAATTATAAAAATGTTAGACTAGTTTTTCATTGTATTGGATGAATGATGAACCATATTACTTATTTGTTTTGATTCGAGACAATTAATTTAGTACTTCTTGACTTTTCTTGATTGTTTTTGCACCCATTAAACTATTTGATTGCTTGATCACCAATTAGATAGTAAGTTGCTTGTTGTAGTGTAGGAAAACTCACAATAAGTCTAGAACGCGGCAAAATCAACACTTGGACAATAGGTATTATGAATAATATCTATGGTATATGCAATCATGTGAGATAAATCATGTGAATCAATGCATGTTTTTCATATGAATTCGAACTAGGAATAGGATCGGATCGTGTTAAACATAGGTTTAATATATCTTGGAAAAGAATATTGAATAACAATGGATTATCGATTGTCTTGAAATCCTGAATTTACTAAATTACGAATTAAGAATTGAATTAAATGGCAATAGGGGGATTCACGATTCCAATACAAACATTTACATAATAAATAAATATTTCATTTGTTTTGTTAGTTTAGGATTATTAAAGATTGCATACCAATCATCTCTTTTTTATATTACCACACTTCGAATTTAATAGTAGCTATTGAACTACAAATTAGACCTTATTCCTCGTGCGAACGATACTCTTAACTCACAAATCTTATTACTCGTACAACGATCCCATACGCTTGCGGGTTTCACGCGAACAGTTTTGGCTCGACATTGTGGTGATCGATTGGTTGATATTGAGCCCGAATCCTTGGTGATTGGAGATCCTCCTTCAACAAGTATCATCCAAACATATTTGGGAATTAGGCTTAGCCAATCATGCTCTAAAGGTTACATACTATTGATAATTATATAGCTGGAATTCAGTTACACTCTGAATAGAATTACAGTGGTAACTCAACAAGATTCTGCAGTTGAACTACTACCATCATGTATTACAAAATAATCCTCTTCTCTTTACCATGTCAATTCATTGTAAGCCTTGTATTCTCAAAGACCAAACGATTTCTATAGTTGTCAGTTCCTTCATTGTTACCGCGACCTTTTCGCCTGTTCATCTCTGCATACATTTCCTCTATCATTGGCTTCCAAAGACGAACACGAGCATTTATAAACCAGTTGGACACCTGATCATAGAGAGTACTCGCGAAATGAGATACTGACAAAAATAGGGTAGACTCTTAAGGACATGCACTGCTTGTCTGAGACAATTTATACACAAAGAAAAGAAAAAATCATTCAAGCCAAATACATATTCTAGAATTACTACAGGCAAGAATAAGAAAAGATGTTCTTATTGCATCAGTCAAAGTATTAAACCTGCTCAGCTCTTTTTTCTGATAGGTCCTAAACACAGATGAAGGAGAAACATTTGTCACGCATTTAGAAAGCAGTAAATGTAACCTTAGCAAAAACACTGAAAGCAAACAAGAATTTTGACAAAAACACAAATATCAAGTATTCTCCAGAGTAACTGAAATTCTAAGTACTCTCCAGAGTGGAGATGGAACTTGATTTTCATCACAAACACGTATATCTTGTTTTATAGGAGATCTTCGTACCTGGCTTCTCGTCAATCCACTTTTTAAAGCGAGCAAATGCTTCTCTGCGTCCTTGGGGTATCTGAAATCCAGAAGATTTCTAGTTTAAATGAAATCCAGGTTGCCAATAAACGATGTAATCAGAAAATTAGTTTTCCTATTAACCAACTTGTATGGAACACGAGCTACCTTTTTATTGGTATAAAGTACATATACATGTCCTCAGGATCAAACTCAATGTCTTTGCATATGCATTTTAGGCAAAAAGACAATATTAGAGAGAAGGTCCCAACCAAAAGGATAGATGGGAGGAAAGAAACGAGGCTATAACCTCGAAAAGGCTATTTCGTGGATACTAAGATAACTTCCTGAATTCACTTATGATTTCCAAGCATCAAGTTTACAAGAAACACAAGGACAAAGACAGAACTCGAGGAAAAACACGAATTATATGCCATTAATACACTTATGACATGCTTCGCAGGACGAATTAGACAGCGCTAAATAATATTCAGAAAGGAAAAGAAACTGAAATTCCATTCATTGTAGGATCAAGTGTGGACGATTAAATTTATATGCACAAACATTTGAAAGAATGCAGTTTAAGAGCTCACGGGTGAAGAAAATTCTGAAACATCCATGCCCTCAAGACCGAGACAGATCTTTCGGGCAGCCCTCTTTGGGGCCTCCATAACGGGTGATCTCTCTTTCTTAGCTGCTGAAGAGCCCACTGTTCATCAATGAAGGATGCCTCAAATGACTTCTCTTCTTTTTCCCTTCCCTCACTAAAATTTGCTCCCATTGCAAGAATGTGGCAGCTAATTCTCTCCCGAAGGTTTTTGTACATGAAAGAGATTGTTGGAAGAGCAAATCGAGCATGTATATTAGGATCCAACTCAGTTACAGTATGAAATGCAGATACGACTGTATGGATCTCGTCTAAGCATTGGTTGAAGCGGTCATCAACCTGAATTCAAGATCGCAAATGATTGAGCTCAAAGTAGAAGGAAAGTACAAAACAAATAATGATTAAATCTGGACGAAAGTCATTCGTCATGTCAGCAATGGATCCTAAGCAGGATGTTAATACATCATGGATGTGACAAAATAAAAATATAGAGTATGTTTGACTAAGTTTAATAAGTTCGCTTATACTTAAACAAGTCCGTTCTAATAAGTAATTATTATCATTGGTTAAAGTTCGAAATATGTTTCTTATTTTGACATGGAGCATAAAATTACTTTCAAAACAACTTATCTTTTACTTTTTTGAGCTTAGCAAAACATGCTCATAGTTGCTTCGCCAGATTATTACGAGTCAGATGCAGCTTCATGGTTCAGTATACAGCTAAACCAATCTCGAAGCTTAGAAATTATTAGTACAGCACACAGTAACATACCACTTGCAACAAAGACAGCAGATGCTTTTTCTTTATTTCAACTTCTCGGTCTTGCAAAATGTGATTTCCTCGATCCATGATTTGACAGTCCCCATCAGGATAACCAGGAGTTGAAGCGGAATAGCCTCTTCCTGCTAAAGAAAAAGAAAAATCTTTCCTATCCTCAATCCCAGTAGTCAAATAGCTCGTTTGATCAAAATTTTCGAGGGCAAAGCGAGCAGTTTCAGCAAGTATTTCTTGCATCACATGGAAATAACTTGATCCCAATAACAAATGTGAAATTTCGACTGGCTTGGTAGAATTAAAGCTCAATGAAACGTTATTACTGTTGCAAGATGTTTGTTCAGAACCAATGTGCCTTTGATGCAAAGAATAGCTGGTTATACCAGATGAGCTCATCTCCAAACATGGTTCTTGTACAGAAGACCTGTTTATAGCAGAAGGTCGAGATGTAGCAAGACTAAGGGACAGCTCGTTACTAAATAGGGATGAGCCTGGGCTATTATTAGTCAAGCTGCCACGTTCTGGTAATATCCACCCATTCGAAGTGGAATTTCCTGTTGGACGGGGTATGACCGTCCCAAAAAGTTCTGGAGAAGTTAGGGATTTGCTGAAGTCCCATCTACTGCTCGTATCAAAAGGTAAATCATTACATACATAATTCATGGGTCCACATGACGAATTCATCATGTTAGTGTAGTCACTTGGGACAATGTTTCTCGGGCATTCCAAGGGATACTCAAAAGGACCAGAAGTTGAAAAGTTGTCGGGATTCTCCATGGTATTACATCTCGCGGCTGGAAGGATAGTAACGGATGAACCGGGAAGGGGAATTCCCTCGACAAATTGATCGTGGATTGGATTTCCATTGACAGAATATGATGTGCCAGTTGAGAAATCTCTAATGGTGTCCTTCTCCGGTTGCAAGTTCCTAAATTCATCAGCATCAGAAATATAACTGTTCAAAGCTTCTCCTTGCAGAACTAAAGGAATGGAGAATCCAGACATGGCCTGATTTTGGCTTGTCACTTGAATAAGAGTAACCCCGAAAAATTAAGGATGTCTAAAATGAGTTTTAGTCTGAAATGGCAAAATGTTATCCAGCTACATGTGTTAATATATTGAGAACGCCACCTTCTGTCAAAAACCAAAGACAAATTGTAATCAAGAAACCATGCATTATGAGCTTCTGAATCATGACATTTATATCCGGAGACAAGGTTTTCCCAATTTGTAATCTTCAATGTAGACCGGTTTGTAGCATGTTAAGCCTTACATGATCTAAAAGAAACTGTGGAAGTAAAATACAGCAAATGGAAAATTACGTTGCAAGGAATAAGAACTAGATGTAGAAATCTAAATAACAAAATTGAATCTGAAACAACGAAAACGGAGGCACATAGAACAATAGCAGAATCCCTACTTTTATTGCTTTATTTGCTTACAAATTACTCAGATAGGTGAACCATATAGATAAGTGATGAATACAATGTTGATCCATACCAAACCCTTAATTCATACTATAGTGTGGGGGGTACAGAGCTTGTATTTCCAGGTAGAATCTCCACGTCAAGGCATGCTTATTCCCAAGAATCTTTCAAACGGAGGAGTGCAACCAAGTTTAATATCTCAAAATGAAGCCATATTCTACAAAGAAAATGGTGTTCTTGCCAGGTAAACAGTACCTATTTTCCATTGAATGTGATTACAGCCCACCGGAGTAAATTATTTCCCATCTAGATTTACACGAGTTTCGAATTCAAGAAGTAACACAACGATGAACAAAAATATATCGACTCCGCTGTCCTAATGGAAGCATGAAGCTGTAAAAGATCTTCTTTTCTTACTACTACCCTATAGAGGAATTATAATAACCTACCTTTCTACGCATTTTGGGGTAAATATTACCAATGAACACATCAAACTCCAGAAAATGGGCAGAAGTGGACAATATAATGAACAAGTACTGTCTAGTATCCATTTCTCCCTATTAAACATGCCGTAAAAGAACATTAATAACCAACCTTGTAATGCACAGTGGGGGTAAACGTTACAAATGAACAGATAAACCTGGCAGATGGATCATGGAGCTGCCCCTTGAAGCCTTGTTGAGAAAATGTATTATTCGAAAGGACAGCACTTTCGAGAACAATTGACGGTTTCCAATGACATGCCAAAAAGCTCAATCCTCCTATAAGCAATGACTTGAGGAGAAAATAATAGCTATTCCTTTCTCCCTAAACAGTGTACAAATCAAAACCCAACAAACAGCGTTAAAGAATGCTACTTTTTTGCCCTTTTCCATAAAGAAGAATACAAAACAGTGTAAAAGCTAACAAGAAACAAGCCTCATGCACTAACCAGTAGTAGACCAACTGACCTCTCAGAGCATGTTTGTCCAAGCTAAAAAGCTTACCTTGAAGTAAATAAGTACGTTTGCCCACAAAACAAGAACACAATGAAATTATATAACTCTAAAAAGTAAGATGTTTTACTTGTATGAAGTAGAAAAGAAAAGTAGGATTTGATTCGAGAATCCCAAAATCCAAGAAACTGAGAATTGAGAGCCTCAAAAACCCATCAAGAATCATGATTTCTTAAAGACTCTTCTTTTAATGATGCATTAACCAGAGGATTTTTAACTCAAGGATCATAAATATTAATGAACATGCATTAACACCACCCAAAAGCAAGAAAGCAAGAGTGGGTAAAAAGCCAACAAATTTGGCAGCTAGAGATTTTAGAGGATGAAAATGGACCCATTAATAAAAGATAGATATATAGAGCCACACGAGTTAAAACAAAGGACATAGAGATAGAAATAGATATACAGACAGATTTAGAGAGAGAGAGAGAGAGAGAGAGAACCATTATACGTTACTCTTTGGTGCAGCACTTCCACTCATTTCTCTTGCAGCCTTAGATGGGCCCATACTCTTACTCTCCTCTCTCTCTCTTTATATATATCTCTATCAGCCCATTTGACCCCATTATAATTTAAGCATGCATTTATAAAGAGTAAATTAAAAAAGAATGTACGGTAAAAAATGAAAAAAAAAATAATTTTGAGTTCGCGTAATATTATTTTATTGAAAAATGTATGATTAAAAAAAAATTGTAATTGGTAAAGAATGGAATCTCTCCTTATCTTCTTCATCGTCACAGGGAAAATATTCTGGATTCTCTGTTCAAACTCCTGTGCATGGCAGGTCCTCTCAGCACCATTTTTCAGGGAAAAAAAACCTATACTTTTTAACTATTCTGAGAAAAGCAAATACAATTTTGATGAGAAAGGTGAGTAAAGAGAGTAAGAAAACAACATACTTTTGTTACCTGAATCTAACAACTAAAGGGTTATGGCAAGTAGAAAAAGAAAAAGGGTTGGGGGTACTGTTGCACCAGCAGTGTACTTTCAGTCATTGGAGAGATATATAGAGCGAGAAAGAGAGTGGAGCAATGATGATGATGCAAGCAAAATTGGAGGGTTTTGAAGAAGATCTGATTGGGTCCAGTGGGAGATCTTTGACAGGATTTATTCAAGAATTACAACACCTATCCACTTCTTTTGGTTTTAGTACACTTAAGGTCATACAATTTCGAGGGTGCACCCCACTGTACCAAATAATATTGAAGAATAGTAAGCTTAAAATTCTTAAGTCCATATTTGGTATAAATTAAACTTGATTTTAATCTCTAGTTAAGATTAATAACTAAATTTAACCATACATCTTATGAGATTCATAACTTTTTAATCATTTTTTTATCAAAATCTTCTAAAAATATTGATTTTAATCTACATCAAACAGGAGCTAAATGTATATTGCGTGATTTAATTGTAAGTGTATAATATCATGAACAAGTAATAAAGTAAGAGGTCATATGATCATTTTTACAAAAGATTGTGCTTCATGTACATAATGGTTCACATAAACATAATGTGATGAAATATGATTGTATCGGAGTTTTTTTAATCAAATAATAATAATAATAATAATAAAACTTCTCTCCTCTTTTTTTGACACTTCATTTGTATGTAAATTATTATTATGTGCAAATATCATTATTATTTTACAAACACTATGATAGGTATGATTTTACACTTGTACAATCCACTCAAAGCGCACTTTTGAAAGTGTTTATAGTGATTATACACTTGATTTTTCTTATTTTATATTTGATTTAAGAGAAAATTCGGGTTTGATAATTTTGAATGTAATTGGATTGAATTGTACAAAATGGAGGAACTGGGGACCAAAATAATCAAGTCTTAAAATTGAGAACCTATCATGCAAATAAAAAGGACTTGGGATTAACAGTCAACTAATATGGAGGACCAAAGTACACAATACTGGAAGAGATTTTAAATTTTTAACTTTTGTAGTTCCCTACTCGTACGCAAAATTTAGATAGAAGATGTTTTAGGAATCTTTTAGAGTCAAATAAAATTTAGCCCGTTTAAGCCACATTAAAATTTTTATTATCATTTTTTTACCCATTTTTAAATACGTATTTTTCAATAAAATAATATATTTCATCACATCAATAATTTTTCTTTCTTTTTCAACCACACATTCTCCATCAATCTATTATTCAAAAATACATTTTTTCAAAATAATATGGATCGCACACACCTTTAGGCAGTGTTTGATAGCAAAGGAATTTCATGGAAGAAGGAAAATGTTTTCCATTTCCCCCAAATTGTGGTGTTTGATGCCATAACTTTTTCAAGGAATTGTTTTTCCACCACAAACCTTCACGTGTCAGTTATCCCTGATTTCATGGAATAGATTTTCTTTTGGTTTTGATGGTTTTTTTTTTTTTTTAGCATGACAACAAATTCTATCAACTATTGTTAAAAAAAAAAAAAAAAATTCACTTTTATTGATCATTTCCATATAAAACAAAACCAAACGAATATTATTCGGTATGGTAAATTTTGTTTTTTCAATTTTTTTTTTTTTTTTTTTGGCAATTGGAATAAATTTTAGACCCAATGGTAGAAAAAATTATCTCTTTAATGTACAATTTCCATAAAAAATGAAATCAAACGGATACCAAACTTTCAACATTTTTCGGGTGAAAAATTATACCAATCAAACACAATTAATTACAATTCCCAATAAAACAATTTCTAAACAATTCAATTCCCTATAAAACATTTTATTTCCACCTATTTTTTACTTTTACAATCAAACGGGCCCTAAATATGAAAGAGCAAAAACCTATGGTTTACAAGATTTTGAAATTGAAGAAGAAGATACTTGGTGCAAAATCCTATTTTTTCCTTCATCGAGATTTCAAAATCCATGGATAAATTCCATTCCTCTGTTCTTTCGTTATTATGAGTAGCTAAATCATTTGTTAGAACAAATAATGTAATATATGTGTGACCCTTTATTTCAATTTTCAAGATTTTAGTAATTTAATTTATTGTGTTGGTTTTATGTGTTGATTTTTATGCTTTGGATTAATTGGTCATTAATTCAATGATTTGTGAATTTATAACTAATCGATAAGTAAGTTATAAATGTAGACCACATAGTAAAATTCGATAATTCAAAAAAACCGGTGTAGAGATACGTTTTTGTCGTTATCGCGATCGTTATATGAATTCTTAGAAATTGAATGCGTTTAATTAAAACATATTCGAATTCATATAGAAATATGGTGAATTAACTTGGTTAAATAAGAACTCGAGAGTCGTAAATTAATTAATTAAAAAGAATTCGACAGAATATTACAATACGTAATTAATCTTGATTTGAGAATTAAAAGTGATCACCATATTAAATTGTGAGTCCTAATATCCAAGTCCATGCTTTAAAACCTAATTTAATCGACTGTGTGTTTAGATAAAATTAGTATAATTATAGAATTTAGATAATTGATTACAAATTATTCTTTGTTTTTCATTATTTAGGACTTAGAAATAGTAATTAAGAATTAAATAATAGTTTTAATGAGAATGGCCATCCGGACTCCTAGATCAACTAAACTATATTATTTGATATGATACAACACACTTGTGATGAAAAACACGAAACAAGTTTAGTCCCGTACTCTACTTGAATTCATTTGATCTTTTTTCTAATAAAAATCGTGCTCAAAATCAAATAAAAATAATTTTAAGTTCGGATTTTTCTAGTCCAAGTGTATCTTATTTTTACCACGAATTATTTTCCTTGATTAACAATAATGGTTAATTTCCTAATATGTGTAGGTTCCTTAATGAGGGGTGGGTTTTGGAGTTTTTGAGGGATTTGAATCTACTTGAGGTATGATGATGGTGGTGATGGACAGGTGGCAATGCATGGGTTCGGAGTTGTTGACAGCAGCATGTCACGGACCGTATGGTAGTGACATGAGATTGGGCATGACACGGGAATGTCATGGCACCAAATGGGAAAATGAAGTAGACCTATGGTTGATTAGGTCTAAGCTTCAAAGGTACACGGCGATACCGGTGTCACCTAATTTGGTGAAGAGATGAGTGGTCTCAACAGTGGCAGGTTCATGTCCCGGTGATGGCTGGAAAATACGGGTGACGTCGCAGGCAGGCGCTGCGACACAGGTGACGTCGTAGGCAGATGCTGAGACGAAGGGCGACGTCGCATTCAGGTTGCAGGCAGTCCCAGGACATCGCAGGCAGATCGCAGGACGCAGGCAGATTGCAGGAAGCGTCCAGGACGTCACAGGCAGATTGCAGGAAGCGTCCAGGACGCAGTCAGGACATGGCCAGACACGCATCGATCGCGTCGCACGACGCAGCAAAGACAAAGAACATTGCAATGTGTCGCCCGACATGGGGAATGACATGGGCGCGACATGGGCAGTAAATCCCAACATACCAGGTGGTTTTCTGGAGGAAAATACTATGGGCAGATTGCTGGGATATTTTGGGAAGACTTGTCCAAGTTGGTTACTTAACCAACTTGCAAGGGAATGGCCAAGGGAGGAAGCAAAACTCAACTTGATGACTATGAAAGGGACATAATTCACATGGGATTTTTGAAGAAAGAATCAACTTGCAAAGAAGCAAAGTCCAAGTTTGCTTCCACTTGGTCTAAGGAGGTTTAAAGCAAATTGTAGTCAATGGGGACCCTTGGATAGGGATTGATGAGGATTGATCCTAGCCATTAAATCTAAGGAGGTTTACATGGGATTTGCCTATAAATTGGGATGGAGTCTCATTGTAATTTATTAAATTGGAATCCATTAGATTTTCAAGTAGTATATGTGAGTTGAGAGAATTGTTGGAAGGCATGCAATTTATGAGATTCATGCTATTCATATAATTCTTAGATCACATTTTAGATTACATTGGAGTTGAGGAGTTTTTATATAAAGAGAGATTTTCTCCCAAACTTACTTGTTTCTCGATATTGTCTTTATTACTTCAAATCTCATACTCAAAGTTTGTCTTGATTTAGCCTACAAGGTTGAATCATTTTGGGGGAGTCGAAAGGCTGACTTAGCGCTTTCTCGTAGGGACGGGAATTGTGTTGCGTTAAGGTCGCACGGTGTCTAGTTTTTCTAGTGTAAGAAATCTAGCCCCGTGACAAGCAGCTATAAAGGTTGTGAGGGTGGGGTTGCATTTCTTTCATGGTTTGAAATTTTGATTCGAGATTGAAATGTAAATTTGTTATTTGGACAATAGATTAAGAATAAAAAATACATGAACCATAGAAAAATGGAAATAAACAAAAAAAGACCAGTATGTATTGTGATTTCAGCTAAATTTTTTTTGATAACCATAGATGTTCGGATCAATTTGTGCGTACCTCGACTAATCCCACGGGGCCCTGAAATTTACGGCCGAGTACTCATCTCAGTGACCTGAGGAGACTCGCACTGGTGACCATTGGAAAGCAAACTCAAAACCTGACCAATTGAGATTTGAGCTAAATTAAGCCCCTGCTTGAGCGCCATTTTAAGGAAAAATAAGTTCTATAACAATGATGTTTTTGAAGAATGTATGGATAAAAAGTAGGAATTTTTTTTGAATTTACGTACAAAATTATTTTTGTAACACCCCGAATTTTTTTTTTTTTAAATTTAATTAGTTTACATGCCATATTTTATATTTTTATATAGTCGAGGGACTAAAGTGATATATGTATTAACTTCAATTGTGAGCTAAATTTTTAGATATTGTTAAAACGACTAAAAGTATATCAATATGAGTCTCGTTGCATAGTTCGTAATAAATCATGAAAATTAGGCTCGAGAAAAAGTTAATTCAGATAAGTTAATCTCAAGATATTGAAATTCAAAAAAATTGTAATTTATTTATTTATTTTTAAATCGAAATAAATTGGAATGGGGATATCAACGTGAATGGATGTGGGATTATTATTATTATTATTATTATTATTATTATTATTATTATTATTATTATATTTAAAGTTAAGTTGTCATCACTATCACGTATTAGGATTAGAACCACATTTTTGTTGTGATAAGTATTTTGTACACATGTCACATTGTGATTGGTTTACTAGAAATTCAATTTTTATCAAATTGGATAGACACGATTTTTTATCACAATTATACTATGACTTAACTACTATTTTTTTTTTACTATAAATAGTGTGTCAATGTTCTACAATTCACTGCCTTATAATTTTACACGACAATTTTCATATAAAACAACTGTAAATTTAAGTATATTTTTATTATCAAAAGTTCATTTGATCAATCAAGGTAAGATATTTTTTGTGCAAATTGTTCGTTTCTTTATACTTATATGTTCAGTAATTTATGTAAGAATTGTCGTGGACATTCGAGTTCGACCTAATGGGATGTGAACTTTTTTGGATTCTTTATAATGAAATGTGAAATACTTCGAAAATTCAAAATGAGAAATGATGCGTATCTCGCTTGATCACCAATATACTCCATAAAGAGAAATGTGGTATGAATTGTCTATTTATTGTTATATAATTGCGTATGAAAACTGCATGTATTTTATTGGATGTTTTTACAATACTCACCCCCTACAAATTTTACGGGCTAGATTAAGTCGATTGGAGCTGTGATAAGATGGTGCAGCGGACTGTCAAGGGATTTCGACATACGGAAATATTAAGTTTTACCGCCTTTAAATTTAATAGTTTATTTTGTTCAATAACATTAATATTGAAATTATTAGTTGAGAATGTTTAAATATTTCTTTTTTAAAAGACACAATTTTATTATTCAAATTTAAACTTATGGATGTTTCAATATTTTGTTTATTAAAAAATTTTATCGTTCCTCATTTTAAGTAAATAAAAGTAAATGAAATTAATTTTTGATAACACATTGAGATGTATGAAATTTTGGGGGGTTACAATTTCGTTGAAAAAATATTTGATTGAAAATGATTTTAAGAAAAAATAATTTATTCGAGAACGAGGATCCAGGGGCTAAATCTGTCCATCTACCACGTGAGTTTATAAACGGGCCTATGCAAAAATGCCAGAATTGGGCTCAGCCATACGCAAATAGCCCAATTAAAGTCATGAGCTTATCGCTGAATATTTGTAAAAACAAATAGTAGACGGACTCGCAACTATTGAAGACAACCTTAATGCAAAATTGACATTCTTTTGTATATTTTTAAGGGAAAAAATCATATATAAGGTGTATGGGTTGTACCAATTCAAAAATCAAGTTTATAGTTTGAAAATTCAAAAGTTTAGGGGTTTTTTTTAAAATTTTTATTTATGAAATAATAAATTATTAAATATTTAATTCTAATATAATATAATATAATTAACCCACCCTACCTACACCACCCCGCTCCGGGGACTTTTTGACGACCATTTCGACCACCACTCTTCTCCGACGACCGTTTCGACGACTGCTCCGATTCCGACAATTATTCCGACCACCATTCCGATCACAGATTTACAATTTAGTTAGTCACATATTATTTTTTTAGTCACAAATTATAATTTTTATAAGTCACGGATTATTTTACGGTCACAGTTCAAAAATTTTGTAAATCATAATTAATTCGTTGGTCACAAATTTCAAAATTAGTTAGTCACAAATCAAATTTGATAGGTCACACGATCACAAATTTCAAAATTAGTTGGTTACAAATCAAAATTTATACGTCACACAGTCACAAATTTCAAAATTAGTTGGTCACATATTTTTTCAAGGTCATAGATTGTATAATTTTTAGGTCACAGATAACAAAATAATTGGTCACGGATTATATTTTAGTCATAGATTGTATAATTTTTAGGTCACAGATAACAAAATAATTGGTCACGGATTATATTTTAGTCATAGATTGTATAATTTTTAGGTCACAGATAACAAAATAATTTTAGTCACAGAACTTGTTGCTGGTGGTGGTGTTGTTGAGTTGGCAGTACTGAAGGTGTTATTGTTGCATTTGATGAAGATTGTAAAACTAAATTTCCACCATAACCATAACTAGCACCGCCGTCACCACCACCACTACCACCTACAAAAACCATCCACAAAACCGCATCCCAAATCACAGCACAACCACCGCAGACGCACCAGCATCGCCATCAACACCACCTAAAAAACACAACCACTACCACCTGCAAAAACCATCCACAAAACCTATCTCAAGTCACTGCACAACCATCGGCACCACCCGTCACCCCACAACCACACTAACACTCAAACCCACCATTACCGAGCCAAGGTTTGCTGATAAACCACAACAGCCATCTTCAAAAAATGAATCTCAGTATAAAGTACTAATTGTAGACCTAAAACTCATCACACTGATCATCTAAAAAAAAACAGAGCAACAATAAAAATTTCTTACAAATCAAATTTTTATGTTTCAATCAATATTCATCTGCAAGGTTAAGGAAAGAACAATCAGATGAAGGCATTTGAAAACTATATTAATCCAGCCTACCATCACAAAGTAGATCCACCCACCGCAGGACCTAATCACCAGCGCCGCTCCAACCGTTGATCTGAGCCCACAACAACACAGATCGGCGTTGAGAGAGAAGCCGCACAGATTGGCGTTGCTTCGCCGCTGCACGTGAAGATGAGCGTCGCCCATCGCGATGATTGGAAGAAGATGGCGATCTGGTAGCGACACTTGTGGGAGGAGGTGTATTGGCCGGTGCAGCTTAGTCGTCGGTCACTGGAGTTTCAACGGTTGCGGCGCAGAGGGAAAAGAAAGGAGAGAATGGGAGATGTAGAGAGAGAGAAAATGAGAATTGAAATTATTAGGGTTTATAAATTAGGTGGGTAATATTTAATTTATAGATACCTGATTTATGTATAATGAAACTTTAGCTCTGATTTTTGAATTGTGATATTTAAATAGCTAGAATTATATAATTTCCTCTATTTTTAATGTGACCACTATTTTTTATTTTATTCTGGAAGCAATCTTCTTCTTGTTTTTAGCTCTATTTATGCAGTGAATAAAATATTATTTCCTACACGTGAAAATTCATAACTTAACAAAGTTGACTTTACTATAGCCCCTGTTTGACACACATTTTTTATCTCATTCTCATTCTCATTTTTCTACAATACTCATTTCTAACCACACATTCTTCAAATAAAATAATATTACACATAAACCCAAAAATTCTTCTTACTTTTTAACCACACATTCTTTTAGGGGTGGCAAAAAAGCTCGACGGCTCGGCTCGAAAAAAGCCCGAGCCGGGTCCGGTGACACCAAGCCGAGGCTCAGGCCGAGCCCCATTTTGAGGCAACGGCTCGAGCCCGGGCCGGCCCGTGTGGCTCGCCGAGCCACACGGGCCAAAATGGCCCGTGTAGCACTATTATAAATAAAAAAAATAAAATAAAACTTTTTGAATTCAAAGTTTGGGCTGCCTGTGGCAGCTACAATTTAAATTGTAGCTGCTGCGTGGGCAGCTGTTTAGCTGCCTGCACGATAGCGTGCACGCAATTTTTTCGCTCGAGTGCACGCAAAAATTTGAATTTTTAAATTAAATATAGTTAAAACGGATAAATTTTTTTGTCTATAAATACGGGGAACATTTTAAAAATTCATATCAATCAATCTATCTCAAATTTCTTTACGCAATATTCAATTTCTTTAACTCCGCCTACGATAATTGTAGCCGGTACCAAACCCGGATAAAGGAGGAAGGTTTTAACTCTTATAATTTCTTTAATTTATAAGATGTATAATTTTTTTTAAAAAAAAATGTAGGTTAAAAAAAAAAACCCGAGCCGGCTCGGCTCGGCTCGGCCCGCTAAGGCTCGGGCCGAGCCTTTTTTTTTTTTTTTGCCGGGCCCGGCCGGCTCGGCTCGTTGACACCACTACATTCTTTACATCAATCACTATTCAAAAACTAATTCTTCAAAATAATTGGTGTCAAACAGGGGCATAATTTTTAAAGTTATCTTAAGATTGTTTTTTTTTTTAAGGAAATGTCCAATGTGAAGACCCTTCACCGAATTGGCGCCACGTCAAATTGTCGTGTGTTATGCTGAATATCTCGTCAATAAAAATAACATATTTAATCGAGTGATCAAATCAAATAAAATTTCAATGACCATCTTAGAATAAATAGAGTTCGTTGACTACATGAAAATACGCTATAAGTTGAGCGTCTAACATCGTGTATATCCTCCTATATTTGTTTTGCAAGTATAAATAAAATGTAGTTCGATTTCTAGTCTAAAAAAAAAAAAATTTTTTTGAATCTTTTAAATTTATTAAGTGTATATATATATAACATTATTGAATTATAAAAAAATAGCCATTTTTTTAAAGCTTTTAGCTTTAAATTAACAGCATGTTTCATTTTGTATTTTGAGTTAAACTGAAGGGAAAATGAAATTAACCCAATTTTAGAATAAACAAATTACTCTCTCAAATTTGTCAATTCACAATAAATTACTACTTGTAATTCTCCCCTTCTCTCATATTAGTTCTCAATTATATTTGTATAAAAAAAATTCAGTATATTTAAAAGGGTAAATAACTCCTTTATTGAGTCTATTATTCACCTCGACAAGAACTTTTTCAGTATGTTATTTTATAAACAAGTTACTTATTTTTAACTTTGACAAATAAAAAATTAATTAATATTTTAAGACCTATTTTATTATTTACCAGTGAATTTACTTACTAGTAAACTTTTTAAGCTTAGGTCCTATTTGATAGTGCTCTTTTTCTATGGAATTGGAAACCATTTTCCATCTTTTTGAAAAAAATGCATGTTTGATTGACAATAATTTCTTGGCAAAAGATTTTCTTGGTTGGAGGCTACGCGCCTGGTTTTCCCTAAAATTGGTGAAAACCAATTCTCATCCAGCCTCTGCAGTCATTTTTAACTTTTTTTTTTTTTTTTTTTTTAGAAATGGAAAAAAATTTCATAACCAAGTGTAAAAAAAAATTTCACTTTCATGGACAATTTTGATACAAACGAAGGTCAAACGTATACTAAACTTTGATTAAAAAAATGATTTTTTAGAAAACTTTTTTTTTCCTTTTTTTTTTACTTTTTGCAAATGGAAACAAATTTTATAGCCAAGTGTGGAAAAAAATATCACTTTAATGGACAATTTTGATGTAAACGAAGACCAAACGGACACAAAATTTAAAAATTTTTATGTAGAAAATTATACCAATCAAACACACTTAATTAACAATTCCCTGGAAAATAATTTCTAGGCAGTTACTTTTCCTGAAATTCATTTTCTTTCCACCCCTTTTCCATAATTGCAATCAAAGAGACCTTTAGCAAAACTTGCACTTTAACGCCCTACCTTTTTTCTTTTCTTTTCTTTTTTTCATTGGGACCCATACATGACTTTAATAAATCCCTGTTTTACTTTTATTTTTCCAAAATTTTAAGACATCAAAATAGCATATTATTTTTCTCGTTAGTTTTTTTCCCAATGGTATATGATTAGATTCTCATATTGGTCTATTACATAAACTTTCACTTTTCGAGCTAGATGAAGGGATGGCACTGGGACCGATCGATCATTCTCATTCTCATTCGGTCGGATATTTTTATCATCTTACCCTATTTCCAAACTCATACCTAGTTAAAGAAGGTCGGAACTAGGTCGGGATGGGTTCGTGGCAGGATCGGGGCGAGGCAAGGCATTTATCGCCCTCATTTATTTTTTATTTATTTAATTTAATTTAATTTTATTTTATGTCTTTAGTAGGTAAATATTATTACATTTTTTTCCAATTTATTAAGGAAAACTTATGTTCTATTTAAAAATAATGATAAATCTTCTATCTTTGTTTAATAAAAAACTTAAATTTAAAATTAACTTGTACCCTCTTCGGGGCAATGACCGTGTCACATTTACCCAATTAGGGAGGGTAATCTCTGTCTCCATGGGTATCGGGTTGAACGTATTTTTTTTTTTTTTTTTTGCTATCTCTAACTAGATGAGACCCTATAAGCAATATTTGACTTCATATCAATTATCAAAGCTTATTGCCTTTGGGTTTAACAATCTTCACTTTCGTTCTCCATCAGCTGACCTTGTGTTGCTCGTCTAACCATTTTGTTTCGTTATTTTTGTCATGTCTTGCTCAAAAATATTCTTTTTCTCGATATCACATCACTGTCTAGTATAATTTTATTGTTCGACTTTATCTTTTGGTGCCAAAATTCGAATCTATATTGAATGCGGAGTCCAACACCACTAAGCTTGCTCAAAATTGATCTCACAGGCATCCACACACCTCCAACATGTTCTTTATGATATTTCAAGCCTGTTTGAACCCATTTTTCTTTACAATGAATTTTGAAACAGTAGATTGATAGAGAATGACCAATAGAAAATACGAATTTTTTTTGAATTTGTGTGTAATATTATTTTATTGAAAAATGTGTAGTTGAAAAGAAGAAAGAACAAATATATTCTCAAAATAATATGGATCAAATAAGATTCATGGCTATACGCACTTTGAGTCCATATCCGTACACCCAATTTGTACTACGTGCTCTACTTGGTTAGTTGTTCAACAACCAACAGGTTCGGTTTGGTGAATCCTTTCAACGAGACTATTTGCTCTCATCAATTTAATTTCTATAACACTATATTGAGTTTGAAGGGACGTTGAAGATATCAAAATATCACAATATTATTCTTTGGTATCTTTGCGATTGTATATAATAAATATTACTCAATGTTTCATTTTTAGCACTATATAGAAACTAAAAATAATGTCTTCTACTTTGTAAAAGTTAACAAGTTTATAATATATAACGATGAGTCAAAATAATATAATACAATCTCTACAAAAATCACTTCTCTGTTACTTTTTTTTCGAACCTCTCAACAAAAGGTCACACTCGCGTTGCTTGCCTACGCCCTCGTATTCAAAGTCTCCATCCTAATCTTAATCCAAAAGTTTATGACGAGCTTTTAATCCATTCATAATTATATATTTATTGTCTTTAAGACTTATAATAGACAATGCAAAGTACAAAGCCAACAATATTTGTAGATATCATTTAGTGACAATACAAAAAGATGCAGCTTGGATCAACGCTCAACTAAAATTGGTGTATTGATGACAAATCACTTAAAGATATGGATGATGGGTACAACTCATAATTATTACAAGTTAAACAAAGGAGCGGCTAAGCAAATTCACGGTCACGCGTCCCTTGACTAAGTGGAAAGTTGGGGATGGCTCGACATGTCCCGCACTTTTCTCTTTGAGTTGGTCGGTTTGATCTATGGAAAAATATTCGAAGTTGCAAAAGTCTCGGGTTGAAAATTTTGATTTTTTATAATTTATTTTTTGAAACGAAATACAAAAAATGTTTAACTTTCAACTTTTAATAATTATGATTCAGGACACGATTATCGAAATCTCGAGTCGAAAGTGTGGAGAGTGGAGAGTGGCAACATTCAACTCACCTCTCTAAATGGATCGATTAAGGACACGATCTATTTTAGAGCAAGATTGGTTCATCTCGACCAAATTTACATCACTAACCTAATACGAAAGCCTCTCAACATGCCACTGAATTTAATGAAAGAAAAGGTTTACAAAACTTCAATCTCATCTAGAAATTAAAAAATGATTACTCTGGAAATAATAAAATATTTCTTGTGCAGTTATGCTGATTCTCAATAGGCATTATATATATATATATATATATATATATATATATATTAGATTAGACAACATATGTAATTAAATTAAAAATTTAAATTACTTTTGAGCACAATCATATATATATGTGTGTGTGTGGCCACTATTTTTTTTACGAACTCATTTTTTATCACACATTTTTCCATAAAATAATATTACATGTAAATCGAATTTTTTTTAAAAATTTTTAAACCATACATTCTTCAAAAAATTCATTATTCTAAAATTCATTATTTCTCAAATTTTCATTAAAATGGAGCCAAAAAAAGAGTATTATATATGAAGGGGGCCACACCACTTTTCAGATTAAGTCAAAATTCTTATCCAATCATTTATTGAAAGAAAAGGGTATGCATAACACCAAACCTAAACTGAATTCACATTCAAACCATAAAAAGTCAATAACCTAAAACCCACCAAACAAAGAAAATAGACAAATTAAACATGCAGTTTATTCAGTTTAAATTTTATCTTCAATTAATTCTATATTTTCCCCTTTAAATGCCTCACACGTGCACAATTTAATGAATGTGTTGCAACCAAACTTTGTTTTAGTGTCATGAATTAGCACAACAAAACTAAACTCAGTACATTTTGTTTGTTTAAAAGTTTAAAATGTTAAAGAAGAGACAAATCATTTACTTATATGAAAATATTTTATCTTCTAACAACAAGAAAGCAAATAATTAATTCAAATAAAAAATGGAGACGCAACCACCTTCAATAATTGGCACAACAACCATTATTATACCTTTCCAGCACAATCCTCCAACTTACAGTTGACTTATTAATTTAGTTTTGTCCATGCAAAGCCGCCATAGCCGCCACTCCAAGCTTTTGAAGATTCAGCTTTACAACGGTATCAGTAAACATTTTTGTATCTTCCTCTGTATTTCCCTCTGGTATATCAACTATATAAGACTCCAAAACAATGGTGTAAACCTTATTTTCTCTGTCAATTAATTCATTAACAGATGTAACAGATTGATAATTGTTTAATCTATGCTCTCCCCCAACAACCCTGAAGCTCAAAATGCGTTTTGCTTCATCCAAAATCTCTAGCCTTTCAGTGCTGGTTGATGCTGGCAGCCCTGATACGATGGTTACTTCCCTTATGCTGCCAATGCCACCATCGCCGGCGATTATGTTGCAGCTCTTGACGAAGTGTTTGTACTTCTGTGGGTAGTCGAAACGGCGAACGAATGGCCAGACTTGTGCTGCTGGTGCATCAATGCGTTGCAATATGAGGGATGTGCACGTGTTTGACAATTGATCGAAGGTGTGGTAGGCGCGGATGATGGGTTTTAGCACTGTGAATTCTTCTTGTGTTAGGCCATGAGGAACTGGATTACTGTCCATTTGCAAAATCTGAGAAATTTTTTAGTACTAGAGAGAATGGGAACGGTATATATACAAGAAGACTCAGGAGAAAAGAGCTAGGCAGAATATATGTGGAGCTTCAATCTGCAAGAAAATGGGATTAAGGATGGGAGCTTTATGCGGGGCTTTCTTCGAGTGGGGTGGGGAGGAGGTGCCTAGGGGAGTAGGGGGCCTAATAAGGGTTTTCTCGTGGAGGGAGTTTCTTTATTGGGGTGGCGGTATGTAAGCGGGCTATTATAAGGGTTTTCTTTGGGGTGGGGTGGGGTGGGGTGGGGTGGGGTCGGAGGGGCCAGTGGGCTTAATGAGGGTTTTCTTGGGGATGGAGGGAGTTCGTTTGTTGGGGTGGGGTACGTAAGGGGGCAATCATAAAGGTTTTCTTTAGGGTGGGGGTGGGCCGGTGGTATTATTATTATGACATTCATCTAAGACTAAATGGTTGATAATCTCTATTTTTGTTGTAACGGAGTCATTGTCACAATGTCTCCTTATCTGATATTAAGAACACTTTTTGTTTATCATTCTTCAAAAAAAAAAAAAAATTATTTCCAAAATTCGTTTTTAACTACACATTTTCAAAATAAAATATTTTGCACATTATAACCCAAAACTTTTTCATATTTTTTAAAAATCGCATCAAACAGCTGCTAAAAGGGGGTTTCTTGAAGGAATCTGGGGATATAGGGATGGGTAAGAGAGCCATTCTAGTGTTTCCTTTGGGGCTGAGGAGTGAGTTTGTTCAAAGGGTTGGATGCGGTTGCCTATTGTCATAGGTATTATTGGAGTGGACAACTTTGTTTATTCAATTCAAGTATTCAACCCTACAAAGGTTGCTTTTTTCTTATTTTGACATATATGCCCTTTGTAATAAACTAACAAACTTCTATTTATAGCACTATAAGCTTGTCTTCGTTCTATTTATATGGTTGTACTACATGTATATAACAATTTACATAATGATGATTTGACAAAATTTAATTAGATCAAAATTTCATCAATCAAATATGTATGTATATATATATATGTACGCGGTTCTCAAGAAATCAAGAAAGATGCTAAAAGGCACATTACAAGTATATTTAGGCCCCGTTCGGGAGGGCTTAAAATCCAATTAAAATTGAAAATATGGCCGTTATTGGGTCCCACCCGTCTAATAAAAGTCAACAATAACGGCTATATTTTCAATTTTAATCTGATTTTAATCCCTCCCAAACAAGCTTTTAGAAAGTTATTCTGAATCCAATTATATTGGTTTTAAATGCTTTTACTATTGTTTGAAAAATGACAAGACTCTAATCCACCTCAACTTTTGTGATAGATCTAGTTTCTATTTTAAGTAAAGCTAGCACATTAAAGGGGGAGGTTTGGCATAGGAAGAATTGGAATAAAGTATAATAGACCATGATTAAGAAACTTTATCATTAAAAAATACATATAATTCTTTCAGCAATAATTTTCTACTAATAATGTGTTGGAAGCCCACCTAGCATGTGAGATCAGGAGGGGTATCGCCCTCATTCGCGATATAGATTAATTACCGATCATGCAAGCTCCATTCACGACACAATGCATTAGTTTTTTTTTTTTTTTTTTTAATATGTATATATTGAATAATGTTATTTATTATCATGATAATGAAACATATATGATGTGGCAATTTTTTTGTGGAATAATGAGATTGAACAGTTCAATTTTTATGAGAGAGATGAGGAGAAAAGAGAGAGAGTAATGTAAGAAATAATGGGTTGCCATATTACAGATGTTTCATATCATAATGATAAGTAGTATTATTCGTTTATAATTGCAAGAGTAATGTTATTTACTATCAGGAGGGATCATAACCAATTCGGTGACAGTGTAACCTTAGATTTACCGTTTGATGAAATTGTGATACATTGTCTAAATTGATGACGCTCTCTACTAATAACAGATAACATTATTCAACTTGCAAATGTGAAATGCAAAAGTAATCATGATATTCCACAACAATATTGGTCATGCCCTCTTTTCCACTTTATTCAAGAATGAAGAATCCATTTATTTAAAAGAATGGACCATACAACTTAGAGCAAATCAAACCCTTAATTAATTATTATAAACACTTTCCCTCAATCTAAAATCAAAGTAGTAGTAGTAACATATGATGCCCTGTTTTGTATGGTTATAATTTTTAGTCAAAATCAACAAGTAATTTTATTTATATGGAATTCACGACTTTTCAAACACATATTTTATCATCTTTGATAGAAATCTACTAAAAATGTGATTTAATCCCCCATCAAACAGGGACGATATTACCAAACTTTCCATTATTGGGTAAGTAAAATATATATTAGTTCCCAACAAAAATATTTGATGCGTGTGATGCATATGAAGAAATATCAAGTGTCAAAAATTCAAGTGCAATTAAAACAAATTATCCAATTGAAACAATAATGCTGATGCTCAAAAATTTGCATTGGATTTCTCTAAGAGTCTGTTTGATTATAATGGTAGAAAATGGGTGGAAAGAAATGATTTCTAGGGAACGTAATTGTCTAGAAATTGTTAATTAAAAGCTTGTTTGGAAGGGATTAAAATTGAAAAACTAGCCGTTATTGTTGACTTTTATTAAACGAGTGAGACATAATAACGACCATATTTTCAATTTTAATTGGATTAAAATACCTCCCAAACAAGCTCTAAGTGTGTTTGATTGATATAATTTTTCACCCGAAAAATTTTAAAATTTTCTATTCATTTGACTTTTTTTACACGAAAATTGTCTATCAAAGTGATTTTTTTCCACAATTGGTTATAAAATTTGTTTCCATTGCCAAAAAGAAAAAAAAAAATTTGTTTCTATTTGTTTTATCAAAGTTAAGTGTTTGTTTGATTTTATTTTACATGGAAATTGTCCATTACAGTGAATTTTTTTTTTTTTTTTTACAATTGATTATGACATTTATTTCCATTGCAAAAGAAAAAACAAAAAAAAAATCAGTAGCCACCTGGAAAATTTTTTTCTCACAACAAAAACCCTTAAAATAGGAGCGTGGGGGGTGGATAGGGAAAACATTTTCCGTGGAAAATTTCGCATATCAAACAGTCAAAAAAGTGAAAAATGGAAAATATTTTTCTAATTCCATGGAAAATTCCGCCAATCAAACGGGGCCTAAAGGTTTGTGTTGAATTTCTCACTTGCAAAGTTTCGCATCTTCACAGTATCTTCAATAAATATTGCAAGAACGGTCGTTAATTCACCTTAAATCCATCACAAAAAAGTCACTAAACTAATTTATTATTTTTTTATTTCAACGAAATAAAATCCGCAAGTGCCAATTTAAGCTATAGTTTGTTAATGTCGTTTATTTATTTGAAAAGTTAACCGACAAGCAAACTTTATGCAACTTTGTATTCGATTGTCATAATCTATCTCAAGTTCGGATAAAAAAGGTGATTACGGTGAGTGGATGAAAACTTTGTCAAATTTTATTACATGATTTATAATAAATCAAAGTACTCTTTTTCCTAATAAGTCAATTTCATGTAAACCCTAGAACGGTAAAAGGATAGCGTAAAACAAAAGTTTCCTCGATTGAGGTTATTTTTTCCAACGTTGTAAAGGGCACGCTTTATTATAAGTCAAAAACTACAAGAACTAGTCCCCACTTATTAATTTTATTTTCCAAGGTCTGCCACATGGCAACACACCATTGAATAGTTTAAAACAAATAGGCAGCTTTCCCTCTAATTATTTTTTAACAACGCATCAAATGTCAAAGTATTACATCTAGCAATTTTGTACTTTATATTATAGACAACTCGTCGTTAATTGATTCAATGAAATCATTTTACTAAATTAATGTTTAAATATGTCAAAGTGTTAATCAATGCCCTTCATTTGGAATCCCATTGTAATGAAGTACATAATTTATCATATTTTGTGTTTAAAAAAAAACTTCATAGTTGAATTAAGTCACCACTGAATCCGAGTAGTGGCGGAGCCAACTGATTAGCGAATAATGTGTAAGACATGAGAAATGCTCCAAGTGTGTGCGATCTTCAAATATAAGCCTCAACATATTTTAAACATGGCATTTTGTTCACTAGAAAAATGCATATCAAAGTATTCATTTTCCTAATAAGTGAATGGACTGTAAGTCAATATCGTGTAAACCCTGGAACGGTAAAAGGATAGTATAAAACAAAAGTTTCCTGGATTGATGTTGTTTTTTCCAACGTTGTAAATGGCAAACTTTATTATAAGTCAAAAACTTCAAGAACTGGTCCCACTTATAATTTTATTTTCCCAAGGTCCAAATAATTTGTTCAAAAATGATGTGCGTACAGAAAATTTCTATAGAATTTTGAATTTTACTCACATGAGGGTGGGACCCATGTGAATAAAAAATTGATTTTTCTACCCACCCACCCCCTGATGTGTCTATCCCGTATAGGTACATGAATTCAAATTCCTGTACCCTATAGCATAACTCTAATTTGTTTCATGGGCTATATATATATTTTTTTGGGGGTTTCCTTCTTTCAAGAAATTTTATATACGTAACATATATTTTTACAATTATGCTACACGTATATCATTATTTACATTTTATCACGTGGTAACACACCATTTAATAATTTAAAAAAAATAAACAAATTTCCCTCCAATCATTTTTTAACAACACATCAAATTGTCAAAGTATTACATCTAGCATTTCTGTACTTTTTATTAGAGACAACTCATCATTAATTAATTCAATGAAATCATTTTACTAAATTAATGTCTAAATGTGTCAGTGTCAACCAATAGCCTTCATTTGGTATCCCATTGTAATGAAGTTGTTGATGCACAAAATATACAATCCAATTCAAATGGTCCAAGAAAGGAAGAAGCCCAAGGGAAGAAGCTCATTTAGAGAGATCATAGTGAAAGCCCAACCAGAAATATCATTAAACATGATAAAAGCCCAAAAACAAAGGAGCGTTGTCGTCCAAACTTGCAGAACGCCCAGATGTTGAGCAAATGAAGTATCCTATAATCGCCCAGAGCGGAAGATCAATTGTCGCCCAAAAATGCCGAGTCGCCCAGAGTCCCAGCGATGACTAAAGCTTGTTGTTAGTCAAAGTCACGATCTAAGGCAGTTTGAGCACATCACAATTACTCCCCACGATTTGAGAGAGTTGGTGGCAAGCAGTTATGAAGAGGACGTGGTGATTGGAGTTACACACGGTAGTTATTGACCAGCCGACCATTATGAAAGAAATGGGTAGTTACAAGCAGTTTCTCAACGATTAAAACTGCTCAAGCCGTATAAAAGAAAGAGGAAGACAACGAAGACAAGGACCGACAAAATTCACTCTCAAACAGAGAACATGTAATTTACTTTTCTTAGATTAATCTTAATTACTTCAATTCCCTTGTACTTGTGTGCTTGAGCCCCTTGGAGGCATCTTGTTCGTGTCCAAACTGTAATCTTCATATTCAATAAACATCCATTTTTGGGACTTTGTTCCAAGAGGTTTGTCTCTTACACAATCGTCTGATCCCTTTTAATTGTTAGCGAGTAAACCCGCGCGAAACAATTTGGCACGCCCGGTGGGACAGTTGGTGTTTGAAGATGCAAAAGGAAAACATTATGCCTCATAAAAGTTCTGATAAAGCACCAGCAAGTCACTGAGTAGTCCAGTTTGTGATCGAGCGATACGAGGAGCAGCAACATTCTCCTCAGACGGAAGGACGGACTCCAAGCAATCACAGCCGTTATGAACCAATGACAGAGTTGAGTTCTCGAACCATGCGTGCATTGCTTGGAGAACTCATTAAAAGACACAACATTGAAAATGTTGGGAGACAAATTAGCAGTATTCAAATTGGAACAAAGTGTTGACCAAGAAGTCAACAAGGTAGATTGCCTGGAAGAAGAAGTACCTACAAGGGACATGGGCGATGAAGTAATGAGGATCCACAAGTTTGGAAACGCTCAAACACAAGACACTTTGATCAAAGTAAACATTGGCGATGTGGGAGAAGATCGCCCAACATTTATCAGTCAGATGCTTAGTCAAGAGGTTAGTACATCATTAATCGCTTTATTAAAAGAATATAAAGACTATTTTGCTTGGGAGTATGAACATATGCCTGGTTTAGATAAAAATTTAGTGGAACATAGACTGCCAACTAAATCAAATTTTAAGCCCCAAAAACAGCCTCCTAGACGTTTTGCTCCTAACGTGTTACCTGAAATTAAGAAAGAAATTGAGCGATTATTAAGAGCAGGTTTCATCAGGACAGCTAGATATGTTGAATGGTTATCTAATATTGTGTCAGTGTTAAAAAAGAAAGGTAAATAAAGGGTGTGCATAGACTTTAGAAATCTGAACTCAGCGACACCTAAAGATGAGTATCCAATGCCCACGGTAGATTCTTTGGTTGATTCTACTGCCGGACATGTCATGTATTCCTTTATGGACAGGTATTCAGGGTATAACCAAATATATATAGCTGAAGAAGACATACACAAGACTGTCTTTAGATGTCCAGGGGCCTTAGGGTGTTACGAATGGGTAGTTATGCCTTTCGGCCTAAAAAATGCGGGGGCGACTTATCAAAGGGCAATGAATCTAATCTTTCACGATATGAATCATATAATAGACAAGTTTGTTGAGGTGTATGTGGATGATATTGTAGTCAAATCTGTTAAAGAGGAAGATCACTTCGAACAACTGAAACTCTCATTTGAGCAAATGTGACAATATAAGCTGAAATTGAATCCTTTGAAGTGTGCGTTTGGTGTCAATGCCGGTAATTTCCTTGGCTTTCTAGTACACCAAAGAGGAATCGAACTCGATAAAAATAAAGGAAAGACCATTTTAGAGGCCAAACCGCCTAGTAACAAAAAAGAATTGCAACGATTTCTAGGTAAGTTAATTTCTTAAGGCGATTTATCTCAAATTGTGCAGGGCGAACAAAAGCTTTTTCGCCTCTCCTAAAGTTGAAAAATCAGGACGAACTCGTTTGGAAAGAAGAACATCAAAAGGCCTTTGATAGCCTAAAGACGTATTTGTCAAGTCCGTCAGTGTTGGTGTCACCTATCCAAAGACGGCCAATGAAGGTGTATATATCGGCTGAACAAGAATCGATAGCTGGAATGGTCGTGCAAGAAGACCAATTTGGTGAAGAAAGGGCAATATATTATCTAAGTAGACGTTTGATAAAATGAGAATGTAAATATTCTGCTATCGAGAAACTATGTCTCGCTTTATATTTCACATGTACTAAGTTAAGGGCTTATTTACGGCCCGTAACAGTTTATCTAATTTCTAAAGTAAATTTAGTGAAGTACATGTTTTCTCGCCCTGTTTTACACCAAAGGATAGGCCTTTAGACTTTGGTATTATCCGAGTTTGAAATACAATATGTACCACAGAAGGCGGTAAAAAACCAAGTATTGGCTAATTTCTTGGCCGATCACCCGTGCCTTGATATGCCTGAAAAAATTAAATTGGAAATAGACTCATTCGAGTTCAAACCATGGATCCCATATTTTGATGGATCAAAAACTTCCAAAGGTGCGGGGTAAGAATAGCCTTGATAAATCCTTTAAGAATTTGTTATAAATACGCTTTCACGTTGGACAGAATGTGTACCAATAACCGGCCGAATATGAAGCATTGATTGTCGGCCTAGAGTTACTAATTGAAATGGAAGTAAAAAACGTGATTGTTAGGGGCGATTCCCAGTTGGTGATTTACCAACTCACTGGCGATTTTAAATGCCAAAGCGAATCCGTCATAAGCCAGTACGAAGTCGCCCAAGAATTGCTGGAAGAGTTCGACCAAGTAGAACTCCAATATGTCAATAGAATGTACAATGACATAGCAAACGAATTAGCCCAAACGGCCTCAGGTTACTTAAAAATCTTAGATATAGAACCCACTTGTGAATATGGAATAATTTTGCCCGTTATACAAAGGAGGGCAAATAGGATTGGAATTCATTGCATACAAGAAGGAGACGGAATGGATTGGAGAGTAGAGATAAAAGAGTTCTTGAAAGAACCAAGTGAAAAGAACAATAGAAAGATAAAGCTACGATCGTTGAATTACACATTGATTGAAGGTAAATTACTTAAGAAACGCCCAGATGGGGTGTTGTTAAAGTGTGTAAGCTTACAAGAAGTTAAGGTGATTATGGCTGAAATACATGAAGGAATTTGTGGAGCCCACCAATCTGGTCAAAAGATGAGGTGGTTAATTATTAGGAATTGATATTTTTGGCCTAAAATGGGAGAAATCTGTGTCCAATATGCAAAAAGTTGTCTGGCATGTCAAAAGCATGGGCCAATTCAGAGAGCGCCAGCTAGAGAAATGACACCTATCATTAAGCCATGGCCGTTTAGAGGTTGGGCGATAGACTTAATAAGGAAGATTTATCCACCATCGTCCAAGCAACATACGTTCATTATAGTGGCAACCGATTTCTTCACCAAGTGGGTAGATGCAATACCTCTGAAGGAGATATCTCAGAAAAGTGTTATAGAGTTCATTCGAGATCATATCATCTATAGGTTTAGAATTCCACAAACCCTGATGGTGGAATATGGGATTTCCTTGAATGGGGATCAAGTGAAGGAATTTTTGAGCGAATTTGGGGTCAAATTGGTAAATTCCACGCCTATTACGCTCAATTCAACGGTCAGGCTGAATCATCTAACAAGATTCTGAAGAATATCGTAAGAAAAATGATAAGTGAAAACGCCAGAGATTGACATGAGTGTTTGAATCAAGCTTTGTGGGCCTATAGAACGTAGCCACGTACAAGCACTAAAGTTACCCATTTTCAGCTAACATACGGGCAAGACGCAGTGCTACCCGTGGAAATCAACGTGCAGTCAATAAGAGCACATTCACAAAACAACCTGGGCGACAACGAACGCGCAGAGTTACTCGTCCATAATTTGTTGGAATTGGACAAATTAAGGTTGGACGTTCTGGATAGATTGCAAGTCCAGAAACAGAAAATGGCTAAATTTTACAACAAAAAGGTCATAGCCAAGTCCTTCAGTTTCGACGATTTAGTTTGGAAAACAATACTCCCTTTGGATAGTAAAGATCCAAAGTACGGTAAATGGTCACCAAATTGGGAAGGACCATACAAAGTGAAAAGTGTTTTGCCTAATGGGGCCTACCATTTAGAAAATTTAGATGGTACTAATCACGTGAGGTTCATCAATGGAAAGTACTTGAAGAAATATATTCCTTCCTTATGGGAAGACGAACAAATAAAAACTTAAACATGAAAGTTCTACTGAGCGATGATAGCCAAATAAAATAAAGGACGAAATACGTTCAAATAAAATTTTTATTAAGTAAATATTGGTTACATCAACAGAATATGAAAAGTGTAAAGTCTCCTATGAGCGAGAATATGAAATCTCCTACAAGTTACAACTGAAGATAAACGATTATAGGCCTTTTGACAGCAACGGTGAAAATTGTGGACTGGGACCAGCCACATCCTCAAAAGTATTGCTGCAATGGCGAGCAAAAGGATTGAGAAGCATTCTCAGCAAGCAAAGTGGCCCAGAAGCGTTCCCTCCCACCATCGATAGATGGGAAGAATTTTGCAGCTGGCCAAGAAACATTTCCTATATCTTTCATACCAACAGACGTGTTAAATTAGACGACACACATGATGGATCAACTGACCCATTTCTACGAAAAAGTGAAATTGAAGAAAGTATCGAGATGCTGGACAATGACGCAAGATAATTCTTGAAGAAGAATTACGAATGAGGATGATAAGTGTTGAAGGCACAAACGTATTTATAAGGGAACGAATATGAAGAGTCAGAATATGAAAGGTCACGTACATTAAATGGCCCAAAATCTGAAGGGTGAAGAAATTGATATGCATAAATTTTAGCATAAAAAATAATCAAGTGCTTGGGGGGTTGACGATTTAAAAGAGGAACGTCAATTAAGGCACAAATATAAAAAAAAATTGTTCATTAAAAGGCAAACATTGCTGTTACAATTGAAAAATGACTACGATATTTAGTTCACAAAATTACAAAGAAAGGGACATAAAATGTCTCAATTACAGTTCACCCCAAACAGATCGCATCTGTTCCCTAAGCTTCGCTCAATCCTCATCCTGTCTTTGAGAAGCAGTATTTATATCGGTCACAACCTCTTCATCCACCTTCAGCTGCTGGTAACGCTCAACTAATGATTTGGTCCGTTCTACCTCTTGGGAAGCATTACGCTCTTTAGCAGCCATCCTGGCCTTGCAATCATCCATCCTTGCTTGAAGCTTCTTCATCTCTGCAGCCAAGGTCATCATTAAAGAATCGCCAGCCTTAATTTCAGAAGAGAGTTCATTCAATCCAGTCTTGGCTTTGTCGATCTCCTGGAGCAAAGATTCTTTTTTAGAAGAAGCACGAAGATACTGAGTGCTTTTGGCCTTCAATTCGGCACATCTAGCCAACAGAGAAAGGACTTCAGAATGAATAGCCCTCAACGTCGCCTTGAATTTCGGAGAAACATTGAGCGACAGAAGCGTAAGTGCTTGTGCCAACTTTGTGCTCAAAAGATCAAATTTATCCTTTTGTGTGGCAGCACTGGCCGTGCGAACATCCATATCCATGAAGGCAACATACTCAAGCATTGATTGTTTGAGAATCTCCATGTTTGCCTCAGAGGAGTCTGAAGGATGGCCGGAAGAAAGGCAGGATGTTTCCATTTGTTCCCAAGATGAAAGCAAGTCTTGAATGGAGCGCACAACGATATTAGTGCACTGAAAGAGAATGTCAATGTCAAAATGTCACTACAACAGATCAATCAAGTAAAGCCAAAAGAGTGAAGGAGGAACATGAGATACCTCATCAGCGACTTTCGGATGTTCAGGATCATCATCAATTGGCCCAACCATTCGTGAAGACTTCCCTTTCTCTGAATAGGACGAACTTACTGCAACGGGTAGGTCTGTGGGAACACCTGATACACACAGAGGAAAACAAGTCAAAGACTGTTAAATCAACAAATAGAGGAAAAGTGCCAAGAGACTAGGGATGGCAAAAAAACCCGACAAACCCGATACCCGCGGGGACCCGCCCCGAACGGGGAGTGGAAACCCGCTTAAACAGGTAACGGGGCGGGGATTTTTTCCCTGGGGCGAGGACGGGTAAGGGGGTCCCCGCCCCGTTAAAAAAAAATTTTTTTTTTTTAGAATTCAATACTTTAAATGAAAATTTTCATTAATTCTAATTGAAAATAACAACTAAAATTATTTGTCTAAATATATTGAATATGGATAATAAAAATATATTATGAAAAACTAAAAAAAAAAATTTAAACGGGGAAATAACCTACCCCCGACCCCGCCCCGCCCCGCCTTAAACGGGGAACGGGGTGGGGATGGGGATTGATTTTTTTAACGGGGCGGGGGACGGGGGGGCATCCCCGCCCCGCCCCGCCCCGCCCCGCCCCGCCCCGTTGCCATCTCTACAAGAGACATCCAACCGTTGGTTCAATAATTGGGGGATGGACGTCCTGGGAAGTCTGCAATGCCTCAAGGGATTGTGATGAAGTTTCTGACACTAAAGGTCGTCCTTTGGGTGGAATCCCTTCATCAGATGACCCTGTTGAGACAGTTGCAACAGTAGGAGCTGGAGCAGGAGAGTCTGTGACTAAGGTTTCTAAACGAGAAGATGAGCCTCTCTGAAACCATTAAATGGAACAGTCAAATGAAGCATCAGTTTATAAAGATTAATAGGTCATGGTTAAACAAATTCATTACCTTTCTTTTGTGGATGAGGGGGATATCAACATCATCACCACCATCATCTCCACCGTCATCTTGCAAGACTGGAGAAGCTGTAGCTAGCCGTTTCTGGCTAGAAGCACCTTTGGCAGCAATAGCCTGGGTAGTTGGGGAAGCAGAGGGAAGATTTGAACGTTTGTGGGAAGCTGATGGTGATTTGGAAGGGCCCTTGATGGACATAGGAGTAGTAAGAATAGGGGAAGAATGGAGAGTCTCTGAACGATCCATGAGTGAAAGGCACAATTAGCGTTGACTGAAAAGAGCCTACGCTTCACAGATGACCACAGTTGGTCGAAAAGAGGATGCGTAACAGCAGTAGAATTGAAAGGAACAAAAGAAAAGCCTTCAGCCAAACGTTTATTGCGAACATCAATAGCTCCAGCTCAGCCTTACTAATAAGGTGAAAACGCTCTGTGATATTCTTGGAATAACAAGGAGGAACATGCCAAGTTTGGCCGAAACCAAGCTGACGGGCAAAGAAATGAGGAGCATATATCTCAACCCCAGCTTTAGCATTTGTCTCTATCACGATATCATGAAACAACTCTCTCCCAACCAAAAATTCAAGCCACATGGACAAAGATGCATTTGCTTCATCCATGGTGGAAGGAGGATGAACAAAAATGGGGATTTGATGAGCGGGAAAAGGAAAGAATGAAGGAATGGAGTTCAGTGTATAAAAGAATGTAAAAACTTCTCTGGCAGACATATTTACAGGGTCTAATTGATGAATGAATAACCCATAGCAGGCAACAGACCTAGGAGGAGAAGGTACAACACCAAGTTGTGGGAAATACGCCCTCAACCATAATTGGGTCAACCAAAGAGGTCCACTGCCTGTAGGGGAGGTACTATTCTTTAGTTGGAATTGGAGGGAGACCATGCCTCTATAAAGGGCGGCCAAAAGGAATGAACATAAATTCAGGGATCGACCACGTGCTAGTTCATGTGATATGGGCAAATAGCTCGTAGAAGGCTTCAGACTAGGGACGCAGAGGATATATTTACACAGCCAAAAGTGGAGGAAAGCTACACACTCGGCATGGTTAGGTTCAAAAACAGAATCAGTGTAAAGGCTTTGCATGCTCGAATAAGACTCAGTAATTTTCTTGTCAAACTTCGGAGCAGCACTAATAATCAAGATACCAGGAAATATGGTATCGCCCAAAGGTGGGAGGTTTACTAAATTCCCTACGTCCCTCAGGGTAATAGACATTGGGCCAAGAGGAAAAACAAAAGTATTATACTCTGAAGACCAAAAACTCAGCGCGATTGGAAAAAGTACTGAATCATAAATTGGGGGATGGAGGGTAATCTCCAACAAATCAGAAATCCATGCACGATCAAAAAGTGCTTTTGTGGGACCATGTTTTACCAGACGTGCATGCCAAAAATGAAAAGAAGAATCAGCTTTAAGCCAAGTACGAATACCTCGCTCCTGGATGGGCTTCAACGGTAGCGAGTTCAGAAAAGGGAGGTTTTTCGTGCAAGGGAATACTTGACCCACCGCCACTTTCTCTATTGATGCAGCATCATTGAACATTGGACCAAGATAAAACTCATTCCGGTCTGGGTTAGCCGGTGCAAGACGAGAAGGGTTTACATACGGCCTGGTGAAGAGGTTCTGGAAGTCTTCGAAACCAAAAGGGGTATCCGAACGAGTTTGAGAGGTCGTCATTGAATGCAAAATACGAGTTTGTCTAAGTTTGCTTGAGAAACGTAGAGGATAAGCAAGACGATGAACAGTAAAATAGTGGGGAGAAGACGCGAAGTATGAAGACGTGGTTTAGTGGTGCAACGAAGTGGCGCGATTCTTGGGCTTATAAGGGTTGTAACGTCACACCGTTCCAGATAATTAGAAGAAAGTGATGATTGAAAATCCTTGGAAATTTCAAATGTTGTTGGAAGACACAAAGATGAATATGGCGAAAATTAAAATTAATTCCATCATATTGGGGAGCAATTGTTGACGCACAAAATGTACAACCCAATTCAAATGGCCGAAAAAAGGAAATAGCTCAAGAGAAGAAACCCATTTAGAGAGATCATGGTGAAAGCCCAACCAGAAATATCATTAAACATGATAAAAGCCCAAAAACAAAGTAGCGTTGTCGTCCAAGCCTACAGAACGCCCAGATGTTGAGCGAATGAAGTATCCTATAATCGTCCAGAGCGGAAGATCAATTGTCGCCCAAAAATGTCGAGTCGCCCAGAGTCTCAGCGATGACTAAAGCTTGTTGTTATCCAAAGTCACGATCTAAGGCAATTTGAGCACATCACAATTACGCCCCACGATTTGAGAGAGTTGGTGGCAAGCAGTTATGAAGAGGACGTGGTGATAGGAGTTACACACGATAGTTATTGGTCAGCCGACCATTATGAAAGAAATGGGTAGTTACAAGTAGCTTCTAAACGATTAAAACTGTCCAAGCCGTATAAAAGAAAGAGGAAGACAACGAAGACAAGGACCAATAAAATTCACTCTCAAATAGAGAACATGTAATTTACTTTTTTTAGATTAATCTTAATTACTTCAATTCCCTTGTACTTGTGTGTTTGGCCCCTTGGAAGCATCTTGTTCGTGTCCAAACTGTAATCTTCATATTCAATAAACATCCATTTTTGGGACTTTGTTCCAAGAGGTTTGTCCCTTACACAATCGTCTGATCCCTTTTAATTGTTAGCAAGTAAACCCGCGCGAAACAGAAGTACATAATTTATCATCATATTTTGTTTTTAAAAATAAAAAAAACTTCATAGTTGAATTAAGTCACCACTGAATTCGAGTAGTGGTGGAGCCAACTGATTAGCAAATAATGTGTAAGACATGAGAAATGCTCCTAGGGTGTGCGATCCTCAAATAGAAGCCTCAACACATTTTATACATGGCATTTGTTCACTAGAAAAATGTAAATCGATACATTGGAATCTTGAACTGTGAAAATACAAACAAAAATAGTGGGAAAAAGAATCACAAAACACACTTTAGTTTAGAATATTAGCCAGAAAGAAGTTTTTTACATTAGAGGTAAAGAATAGAAAAATCAAATCATCAAGTCTGTATCATGATTTACATTGATCAGATGTGAGATTGTTAGTAGCTCTAGCAGTTAGATAACCTCCCTACAGTCTCTGACTTTTCGACACTCAGTGATGCTTTATCTTTCAATTACTCTGGTTACAGACGAATACATGAAATAGCACGTGAAGTACTGTTATATGAGAGCAGTGGTGAACACCTGAACCCTTTCGATCTTTCAGACTTCATCCTTCACGAATCGAGATCCTTGGCTATCAAAGCAATCCTCTGCTTAGCACTGTCCGACCGAAGATTGTCTCCTTTAAATCCCAGCTAAAGTTAAAACAATCAAAAATACATTGTTCAATAAGCAGTTAAGAAAAAAAAGCAAGGGAAATTGGAAATGATTTGATTCGAGCCAATGGAAAATTGAACACTATTCAAAACAAGTAATTACCTCACTTTGACTATCGGGTAGGAACCACCGTAACAGAACACCAAGGTGTACAACTGCAGGAATTAACTTGAAAAGCAACGGAGTAGTCACCTACCACACATAATAAAATACTAAAGAGCACTGGCAAAAAGTATGATACAGGAAGTATTAATTAGTTCTCGCACATGCACGTTGCCGCGTGGGTGCATACGTGGAGAGAGGGAGAGAGAGAGAGATGATGAGTCCTTTGAAATTTGCAAGCTGTATATCCATCTTGCTCAGCATAGATTTAGAGAGATATTAATGGTACTTTAAAATTTACACACACGACTAACCGCAGTTTGTCTTCCATCTAAATCTATCAACATGAGGTAATTGATTTAGCATACAAGAAAACAATATCAAAACCAGTAGACCTAATATTTAAATGAAATGAAAAGGAATCTGAAATTGGAAGCATAATATCGAACCTTTTCCTCATGGATGATAGTTAACATGAACACTTTGAGATCGAAATCAATGTCCAGGTGCACAGAGTGAATTGGTGGGGGGGGGGGGGGGGGGTAGTAAAGAAGGGGTGCTACACGGTTACAGACATGTATGAAAACAGCGCCATCAGAATGTTTGCAATAAATCTGAACGTTGAAACATTGAGGCATATAAAATAGTTCACAAGCACAGAATTTGTACAAGAAGCTCAACTGGAAATGATTTCATACCAGACTAAGAGCAGTTGTCCCAAGAAGCAGCAAGTACACTTTACTCTGAAAAGGGTTCAAATTCATTTCAATCATTCACTCAAAAGTGAAACAAACCGCTATAGTACTGGTTAGAAAGTTTGCCAGGCAAATAAGCCCACATAAAAAAATCATATGGCGATCCAGGTCATGGGCGAGAAGCGGGTGAGGGAGTTTTAGGAAACTTCATTAGCAGCATTTACCTCAACAAGATGAAGATTTGAAGCACGACTCAGCAATACAAATGCAAATTCCCCGATTTGTGCTAAAGACATACCAACCTACATGGCTCAAGGACAAAGGCTTCCCTAGTCAATGGAATTTATATGTAAGATAAAGCATAAAAATATAGTTAAACAACGCTGTAGAATCTTACAAGTAATGAAGTTTTGTTGTTGTAGCCAAATCCCTTGACAACTACGGAAATTACAACGGTTTTAACAATAACCACTAATATAACTGATGCAAGTAAGATATCAACATGATTCCATAGAAAATGAACATGGATCAACATCCCAATGCTAGCCAGGAAAAGAGCAGCAAACATGTTTCGAATCGGTTCAACCTACACCAGTAACAAAATTTAAATCAGATGTCGAATGAAAACATCGATTTTTTTTGTTATTTTTAAGAGGCATAAAACATCTTTTTGTAAAGAGATGTAGACAGACTGAAATATAGAACTCTAGCAATGATATATTAAACTAAGGTGAATAAATTAGATGTAAATACACATTATAATTGCAATAAATTTATTTCCAACACGATTAAATGTTCAGTGCAAGCAGGAAGATAAGAAATTTAAAATTGTGAAATCATATATTTCCACGTGTTTCTGATAATAAGAGTAGCGCTAACAATAACCTTACTTGTTCAAGAGTATGTTGAGCGAGATCCGTAGTCGATATCATCACTCCAGCAGCAAATGAACCCAATTCTAAACTTAGACCAAGCTTGTCACTACACTGGAATTAAGCAAAGAATGAGATAACTAAACCAATCAATTCTCAAGGACCATCCAAATCAACGGCGATATTGACAAAACGCAACGGTTTCACTAGGCATTCAATAGAATGTTCTTCTGCAATGGAAAAGTGAGTTCTAAAGATGAAGATTCAGAGTTAGAATTTCAACATTGCAGCATTGGCCTTTTGTTGCAACACAAATTTGAATCCATGGACAAAATATTAACTACTTTTATGTTCAAAATTCTCCTTAGAAACCTGTGTCTCAGCAGTGTTTGATTAAACATGAAAGACAAATAGAAAGCTACAGTGAAGGTTCAATACAAAATATAATGCACATCAATAATATATAGCATGCAAATGTTAACATTGAAGTAACTCTAAAGAGATTTAAACAATCGACAGAAGACAAACCCAAGCTACAAGTAGGCAAAATGCCACCGAAGCCAACTGATAAAGCTCATTGGTCTGCAGAGGGAAAATACTGTGTCACAGATAAAGTAAATCTGAAACATAAGAGGCATGCACATACTTGTTCAAAGATATGCAGCATATCATTTAAATGACTATCTTTAGCGCGAGAAATTCACACCTGTGATGACAAGCTAATCATAAGTTTGAGGAACCAAGGTACACAGGTCCGCGACAATATTGATAAAACAGCCAAAAAAGCGATCAACACCACCAACCTGGCTGATAGATGAATTAGAATGCTGTTTAACAGGCATGAGATTTAATGCTCATAAAGGATGAAACTGTAACTCCTTCCATTCCTGTGGGAACAAGTGGATTGCGGAGGGAGGAAGGAAGGAAATTAAAAGAAAAATGAATAGTTGTAACTCAAGGAAGAAGTATGTCTATTTGTGCCACTTCGTACACCTCATCCTTACATGACCAAATATAGAAAGCAGCTAAAATGAAAATATTGAACTCCTTTTGACAGCTTAACTCACTTTCTCAAACAACTAATCCTTTCAAAATCTCCTTTTAAAATTCAAACAACTAAAGATTCCTGCTTTCCCCTTTCCAACACAACTAATGAAAGAAACTAACACGACAATTTCTGGTAAAAAAGCTTCCAAGGTTTCATATTACTTGTGAAATAGATCAATATATACAACCCATTGTAGCAATTATGAACTTACGATTTAGTCATCGATATTGCTCCCTGCAGAACACCAGAGGTTCCACCCAGGACTGGAAGCAGAGCAAACAGTAACCCCACAGCACAGTCCTGAAAATGGGGATTTTAGAAAATGAGAGTTCAAAAGTAAAGGTCTTGTTGATTGAAGCCTTCAATTGCAATTCAAAATATAGAGAAACATCATTTAAATAAAGGAAGATGTAAGTTTATTATTCAAAACTGAGTAATAGATGTATTTTCAGAAGAATTTGGTAATTTAAGGGCAAGATATATATGATGAATCAGATAATCAAGAAACCTGCAAAATGAGAATGCCTATGGTAACTTGACCATGAAGGGCATTGGTAGAGTTCTTCTCCATCAAAAATTTATATACCTATAAGCAGGAAATTTTGAGCATTGGAGAAAACTTTGCATTAATTCTGTGGTAAAAGCACATTAAACTAAGACAGAACTGCCGAGAGAGCTTACCACTGCTGTAGATGACATTGAGAGAAAGGCACCAATAAACACGCCCTCCGAAGCTCTACCTCCACATAACTGCATAATAATGAAGTGAAATTACATAAGTTTGCAGCACAGAGACGGCAAGGATTGAACAATGTCACTATCAATGACAAAGCCAAAGCAAGGCAAGACTTCGATAACTAACTTCACTAGTGGTGTTGCATTATGAGATTGGGTAAAGGATGAAGCCCCAGAGCAAGAATAAATCACATATATATTAACATACAGCATACATGGTAAAACTGGAAAATAGATCCTAATTTCAGTTCAAACTTTGATTTTATAGTTCTTTCAGTTTTTGTGATTTATCCTTAACCTTACTAATAAAGGGTTTCCTTCAGAGAGTCCACCTTAGCAACTCTAAGAGGAGCAGATTCACAGACCTAACCTTCGGCGTGAAGCTCAATAGAGCTGAAACAAAGAGTCGAACTTTGAGAGTGTTCAAGCTAGAGGAAGATGTATATACGACTTTGGTTCAATCAACCCCAATATCTCGACGCAGGAGCTGACCTAAAGGTTATTGACTTCGAGCTACGTACTTGTTATTGTAGCTTTGCAAAAATAAATAAATTTATGTCTTTGATAAACAATTATTCTTATAGAAATAATTATATATATACCATTGAAAAATTAAATACACAACTCACTATCATGACTAAAAAATTTAAAAGCTCATGAGCCCATTGGAAGCTGTCTTGAGGGTCAGGCAGAAGAAATATCAAGTCAACACAAGGCTTGTCTCAAGCAGAGCTCGTGACACAGCTTGGCTCAGTTGCTCTGCTTGCTCAACTTGGTTAACCTTATGTCTTATTGCTCAACTTTCTCCTAATTATCCACTGTAATCCGAAGGGGAGGAGATGATACAAAGATAAATTTGATGTTACCAAACAAACTGACTGCACTAGAACCAACTTCAAAAATGTAGAATTTAACTATCTCTATCTGCTAGTAAATGGTTTGAGAAAGCTCGTCTCACAATCATGTAGAAAACCAAATTGAAATTTGATGCTAGAAATGTAGCATTTAAAGCAATTGCACATGCATTTCAGATAGTAGGTCGAGCTGCAGGTGCATGGACTTGGGCTAGTGAAGTGCATACTACTAATCATGCTGTAGTCACTGAATATTGAGGATTATAGTGAGCACATTCAAGTCACACCCATAGCAAACCAGCTTGCAAGGATCAAAACATCTAGTCTCACCACAAAAGTTAACCTAAGAACCCATGAGATATATACTATTTGGAGATATACTTGGAGATTTTATGGCTCATATCTGTTGGTAACCTTTCACCTTTTCATTTGAACTTATATGCTCATTCAATTCAAACGCCAAATCAGCTGTTATCATGGCTAAAATCTACATAATCCCCACAGGTAGCTTAATTCTAAACGAAGTTGGACTTCTAAAATTTTTTGAACGTGAAATGTACAGCACCACATCACAATTAAAATGTATTGTCCAATGTCATACGCACCGAGGATATAATTCCACACAGGCACATAAATAGGAGAATTTGGAGTAAGCCTCCAAGAACTGCAACTGCTCGAACAACTCGAAGCTGTAATTATGAAAAAGTGCAATCATAGTTTTTAAAAAAGACTGTCACTTCAATTTTATCCAACAGGGAGATAGGGGAACTAAAGAAAAAAGTACGAAGAAATATACGAGCAATGATCAACCTTTGTTGTGGAGAACTCCAATCCCAGAGCAAAAAGAAGAAAAACTACACCAAACTGAGCCACTGTCTCGACCTAAATGCACAAAATGCATCAAGATGAAGTGATGTAATCTCACATAAGCAGAAAAAAATTGAATTGATCTTGGTTGAATTAATCACACAAAAAGCAATTACAAGTAAATGGACAATGGGACTGTGTTTAAAAAAAAAAAAAGCCAATCACTTGGATCATTTTTTATGTTTCGAGTATTCCTTAAAAGTGCATGTTGCATTATGCCGTTAACCTTAAGTGCTCATCTTGAAAAGCAAAGAGTTGGTATTGCTTTAGATGATAAAATAGATAACAATCATTCAAGGATGGAATTATTTAAACGTCAGTTAGTCCCTTTGCACCAGATGATGCCTCTTCCATTTTTGAGATTTTCCAACTTCATTGATATCTTTCTAAACCAAGCTACCTAAATTTTATTAGTACCTCTTTTATTTTGACAAATAAAGTTTAGAAAACAAACGGTCTTGAACCCCCTGTATAATACACATAAACGATAATAGATGGAAAAGTGCAGAAAGTCCCATATACTTAATTCCAAAGCATATATGCATGTGAAATTAAACCACAACATACAATTGGGCAGAAGGTAAGTGTATGATCTGTAATACATAATAAAAATTATGAAAACAGTGTCATAGATATATTTGAACTACGAATCAGAGCACGTGGCTGTTTACATCCTTCACAATAAACTATAATGCCCTAGAAACCAACCATCATGCAGAGACATCCAAAAGAAAGTAGCTTTGAGATGTAATTTTCTACATAAAGCTACATACTTGCACCATTTCACTGACTACATTGAAACCACCAGGTCCAACAATAGATCCCGCTAACAGGTATCCAGTAATAACCTGACAACAAGTTTTGGAAATTAGAAAATTCAGAGATCCAATGAACGAAAGAAATTGCACAAGAACAATTAAATATGGTCAGTCAGGGATTGTGAACAAACCGGTTGTCCAGCACAAGCAAAAGCAATACCACCACAAGTTGCAGACACAATGACAACAACCAGATCTGATATAAGTCTACAAACTTACAATGTTAGGCAAACCAGCATGGTAAAATAAGCAAAGGCACCAATCACACTCAACTTTACCTCAAGTCTAACTGCAGCACTGGATATTTAGATTTGAAATTTGATATAATAAAGACGTTGTCCTGACCATATTTCACAAGAGTCATTCATTATTTGCTCACAACAGTATAATTATATTTCAATTGCATAAATACTGCCGGTTGAACTTTTAAATCTTGTCTTTTCTTTTATAATATTAAGCATCAGGGGAGAACATATGACATGTGCAAAAGCATGAAGGACAATCAATTTCATTTTTTACCTTTCTATCTATAAGTGTAGGAGTTTCTTCAACTCCATTGTCGTTATCCAGATTGAAAACATGATGAAGCTTAAAGGATCTAGAACCAATTGCAAAAGGAGTCAATTTTATAAATAACAGGAAACTGGAAATTAATTAAAAGTGAATAAGAGAGTAAAAAATCCTCAATTGAAATTAAGGAATACTTACTTTTCATCTTTTGTCTCATTTTTCTTCGTCTTGACTCTAGCTACAGTCTCCAAAACTGCCTGATGGAGGAAATACATAAGGCAGCTAAATGCAACAAGACCACTGTGCAAGTCAAGTTCTTCTAATAAAGAAAAAGGACCAACAAACTCTGCTCAAAATATCTTATCCCCATTACTACTGTAAAATGTTTTGGTATAAATCCTTTATTGCCAATACCTTACTGTGGCCATTACACAATAAGCACGGGTCGTACATATTCTTCATAAGTCACCCCATTCCTAATAGGAGTTCAATTAAATTTTTTTCAATAGATAACAGCAGATTATTTACTTTCATTTTCAGAGTTCCTGTATATTTTGCTAGAGGATTTGAATATTGGCAATGGTCCAGGTATTATAACAAACTACAATACCAGCCTTGGAAAAAGCCAACAGTTCCAAACTTACTATAAAGACTGAAAATATTTTCACGGAAATAAAGGGAAGAAACGGTGATGGAAAAGTAAAAAGGGTGCATCATCACAAACCTGCTTCTCTGTCACGCTGTTGTTGAAGCCACCTGCATCATTTGCTGCCAGTTCATGCAAATACATAACTTAGGAAAAATCCTTTGATAACACAACCATTCTCTCCGTGTAAAGCATAGAAAAGGTATGTTAAATAATGAAACTCCTGTTGATATTAAGACTCAAATACATAACAAGGATTTTTTAAAAGGCCTTCTTCTAAAAGGATGAAATGGAAAAGGTTCTCTAAATTTTGTAGAAAAGGAATTCTCCTTTATAAGTTGTAAATGTCGTGTATACCTTAAACTAAAAAAGTCTTCCTCAATTTTCATACATTTTTGTTCATTTTGTGCACAGTGTCTGTTGAAAATGTTGGTAGTATGTTAGGCAATCTTCACAGTGAGAAAGAAAAGGCCATCTATGGACCTACATTGGCTTCCCTCCTTAACTTGCTTTTAGGGTAAACCTTGTTAAAAAAAAAATTTTTTGCTGGTGGAAGGGAACCCAGATTCTGTCAACTCAACCCTATGACAGGGTTGAATGAAAGAAATTTCAGCACATGCAATCAAGTTGAAGAAATCAGGGTTTAGTCATAATGTAGGTACCACAAAAGCTCCAAATATGATTGCTTGATAAGTGATGTGAAAACACACGTCGGTCCAACAGAAACCTATTCTCTATCTAGCCTTTTATCCATATACACGAAAAACAAATAAGTTAGATTATAATAGAAGAACAAGAAGACCGACCAACAACCAATCTCCTGAATGCTAAACCCAATAAACTTCCAAATCCACGTTATCTTGGCCCTTCTTAGAGAAGTTCTTCTTAACTAGAATCAATCTACACTCTTAGAAGAAAGTGGAACAACCAATCTCCTGAACCCTAAACTTACCCAATCAACTTCAGGAATCTGCATTATCTAGTTCCTTCTTAGAGAAACTCATCTAACTTAAAATCACGTGGAAAACGTATCAAAACCTCTTGAATTGAAATCTTACAATAGCCATAAAGTATGCATTGACTCGGTCTAGTCAAACTAAAGGACTTGATTTCTAACCCACCAAAAGCAATTCAAATCATACTGTAACATTGAATACCTCGAGTCTTTCATACAAACCCCAACAGAGCTCAATATAGACGCTAATTAACCAACAATTGTAATATAACGTTTTCTAATAGTTATCTAAGGTATTTAAGGGTCGAGGATTTAAGACCTCGAAAGCAATCTTTTAAGGAATTCAGCATCAATAATAGTTAAGAGTAAAATTTAGCTGAGAATTGAGATCTGCGAAAAAAAACCTTCGTTCTGATCCTCATTCTCAGGGAACTCCTTCTCTAGAGCACGATCAATCATGTCAGCAAATGTGTCTTCCTTCGGCCGAGTCCGGTTGCCGTCGGATGTGGCATTGGCGTCACCTCCGTCGAGCAGCTGCGAATCCCCTGATACGGCGGCGAACGGTAGCGAAGCTATGAGGAGTAAAATGATAGCACCTAAGAGTCGTGTAGATGACGATCTAGTCATTGGCGCCGGCGCACGGTACACAGCCCCGGCGCACGTTAAGACTCTGAGGTGCGCGTGTATGTCGGTGGTCGCTGCCAGAATGCGCCACTTGGAAGCGAAAAATTGTAGAGATAGAAAGTTAGAGTGCAGTCGGAGTAGTTGGAAGTGACCTCACGTGATTATAACCAGAAATACATACACGATACATGCACACACACATTACCCATATATACACTTGGATCATTGTAATCTAATTCAATTCCATAATTAATGGCAGACGCTCTTGTTACTAAAAAAATTGTCAATCCGATAAAATCAAATTAAGGTCCAGTTTGATGTACATTATTAAGTGGATAATACATTTTAAATAGTGATTTGAAGAAAAATATGTGATTAAAATATAAAAAAAAGTTTTGAATTTGCGTATAATATTATTTTATTGAAAAATGTATTGTTGAAAATGAATTTTGTTAAAAATGTGGATCAAACAGGGTATAAGCGATAGAATGATGTGGATTAAACTAAAAAAAAAAATTGAAAAACAAATGAAATTTTCAACAATGTGACCCACTCCAATTAAACTCTTATCCTTTCTACATTCATCTCAGACTCTCAGTCATTGAATGTCCATTTTTCACTTTTTTTCATTCTCTGGTTTTCCATTTCCACAGTCACACATTTTTTTATAGCTTTTTCTCCTTTCCACGGTGACTCCACGCAGCTGCAGTTTTGGTCTCTTCGATCTCTGGCTAGCTCCAACCATTTGGTTGATTTCGATTCTGCCACACCTTCGATTTCTCCGACCGTTTGGCCACCTTCGCTTCTGTCGGTAGCTCTGACCTCCGGCCACCGTCGCTTGTCTGGTTAAAGTTGACAAAAGAAGGTAAAATCTGAAATTTATTTTTATTCTTTGGTTGAATGGGTCGAACTCCATTTTTACAGCAAGTAGAAACATGATACTAAGCAGCATGATTTAGAAAGGATTTTTTTTAAATTTTTGAAAGAATTGGCCACTATTAATACCACCAGCTTCATCTAGTACTGGAGAATAGATACATAAGCGAAGTGAAAATATCATGATTGTATCGGGTTTCCTCTTCTAGAAAAGGAACTCATAAGAAGCCAAATTTGTAAATGTTATAAATGACCGTAACTGAATATGTTGCACCAATTGTAAAGCAGTTCATTGGAAAAGGGCTATAAATAACGTTTCGATTGGGTTCATGTCGCAGGGAAATAAATTTCGGAAGACGTCCAAGCCGTTATGTTGGTGGAGTCAGACAACGAGAATGTCATCAACAGTACAATATTACTGGGTGATGGTGCAACAGGAAGGGATGGTACGGTGTCTGAGGTGGGCATGAAGTTTAAGGACAAAAAGTTTCGAGTTTTATAAAATATATGCATATGACTTGGGTTTTCCAGTGGGAAAAAGAGATTTGAAAAATGATGATGATGGAATTATGTGATATGTTACATTTGTTTGTAGCCGTGAAAGGAAAAAAGTCAATAATACAAGCACTTCTCTGAAGCCATCGCTACCATGCTGAGTGGAGGTAAAGCCAGACTGACGGCATGTTCAGATATTTGTGGATTTGGAAAATTAATGCAGTACATCTCGATCATAACCATAGAACAAGTCCTTCAAAATCAAGTTTGTATCGATGCAACAGAGAGTTAAGTGCTTAGGTAAAATAGTGGCTTGAAGTAAATGACATTGCAGGAATACCGCTAAACAAAAGTTACAACTCCGCAGTTGTCGAAACAGATGTATATGAGAATATGATCTGCGTGGAGAAGGACTGTTGAAACAATGTCGAACAAGTGAGGAGGTTAAGACTTGGAAAAGGTGACACCACAGCAGTACAATCATATTTTTCGACTATGCAAGCATGATGTTCTGGGTTCTACTTCAGTATATATTTTGATAAAGAGTCGTGTTAGAAAAATATTTTGTGGGCAAATAATATGAGTAGAGTAGCATCCATGGAGTTTGGCAATGTTGTGACATTCGATACCACATACCTAACAAATAAATATGATATGCTGTTTGTCCCTTTTGTTAGAGTGAATCATCGCAGACATTCGACACTCCTTGAATGTGGTCTTATATCAAATGATACTGATATATTTGTGTGGCTTTTTGAGACATGGCTATAGTGCATTAACGGCCAAACTCCCAATGGGATAATTATTGATCGAGACAAAGTAATGCAAAATGCAATTCGGATCGTGTTCCCTAGTACGAAGCAAAGGTAGTGTTTGTGACGCGCATTGAAAAAGTTGCCAAAAAAGTTTGGATTTCACGTTGACAAAGCTTTGATATTCTATACTATACAAGGATTGGTGTATGATTATCAATTTGTTGAAGAATTTGGAAAATGTTAGATAGAGATGATAGAAACGCATAATTTGCAGGACAATGAATGTTGTCGAGTGTTTACGATAATAGATGGACAGATATGTCAACAACTCAACGAAATGAGTATTAATGCATTTTTTGACGGGTATGTGCTTCGAAAACCTTGTTGAAGCAATTTGTTAAACATTATAAAAAGGTGTTGAGAAATAAGGTTGAGAATGAATTTCAAGCAGATGGTACCTAGTGTAACGTGGTAAGAAGTGAAGAAGCAATTCCAAAAGTGTACACAATTAAAAAGTTTAGAAAACTTCAAAAGGAGTTCGTCGGCAATGTATATTGCGAGCACATATCTGTTAAGGTATTATGATCGAGGACGATGTACGAGTTACGCAAAGATATAAATGACCATCATGATAGGAAAAAAATTGTCTCAGAATCGATGACAAATGTGAAATCATGTGCAGCTGCCACTTATTTGAGTTTCCAGGAATTCTATACAGGCATGTGATCATAGTACTAATATGCAATGACGTCAAAACACTGCCAGATAAATATATTTTACAGAGATGGCAGAGAGATATGATCAGGTCCCACACAAGGGTTGTAGTGAACTATGACGGGTTGGTTAGTACCCCTGCACAATTGATGTACGACAAGATGGTTAAATCATTCGCTACGTTGGCAAACATCACTTGTGATGATGATATGAAATATTTTTCTATATTGGAATGGATCAAAGTTCAGTGTAAAGAGATGGCGACATCGAAGTTAAGTTGCGGGAGTAATGTCCTGTCCATGCATACTACGGATTTAGCATCTGAGTGTGCGGCATCATAGGATAATGGTAGTAGATGCGGTAGAGTACGAGATCTAAAATAAGTAACGAGAAATGGCACTCCTAAAAAACTTCGGAATAAGTCCCCATTGGAATCGAGTTCAAATAAAGCTGAAGTTACATTATTTGGAAGTCATATCGGTGTTTTTAGCTCGTGTAGAATACGAAGAAAGAATAATTTAGACACCTGATGTAGGCAGGTTGTAGTGCAACCAAAGGGAAAAAACCCAAGACATGCAAAAGTAATATTGAAGATGGTGTAATTGTGTTTCCGACAACTCAACAAACACAACATTCAATGATGATTCCATTTTCATATTCACAACTTCTAATGGTTAGTATATATGTATACATGATTAAGTTTCCTTTGTACAGAAACGTATGACTGATAAATTTAACATTTTTCCATGTAGTTCGATCCAAAGCCTTGAGTTTACACAACACTTACATTCATCTAGTTCGATCCACCGGATGGTCAAGGTAATTGGGTTCATTCTAATTAGTCGAGGTTGCTTCATATTTTTCGGGTTGGGTATTAATATTCACGGTGTACAGTATATCATGCAATAGGTTACTATGTTCCATATTTACCTGTTAACAATGGTGGAAAACCCATGATGCTGGACTAATGAACACAGAAATAGATATCTGGTAAATACAAATTATTATGAACTTATCAATTGTTCTTCTCATTTAACGTCAACTAACCTTGGTTTTGCTATAGGTATTGGAATGGGGAATGTATGGAAGATCTAGCGAGTGACATATGAAGTGGGAGAGCCATTGAGTTTGAAGTTTCAATTGTTATGCTAATTCAATTAATCGATAACTAGGAGTGGACATGAGTTTGGTCGATTTTTGCCTCAACCTAAACTCAATCCAACATGATCAGTTTGATCAAAATTTAACCCAACCAAACCTAATACGCTCAAGTATCGGTCATGTTGGGTTGGTCGATTTGGAACAATTTGTCGATAAAGATTAAAATCATCTAATTTTCTATTATACTAAATTCGAATAGACAAGATTAAATAGTAAATAAATAAAATTATCATTAGCGAAATCTATAAAGAACAAAGTGCATTTTATTTTATTTCTTTTCTTTTTTAAAGTAAGTGGGTCGGGTTGAGCGGGTTTATTCGGTTTTCATGGGTTAACCCATAACCCGACCCAACCCAACTCGCCCACACAACCAAAAAATTGAACCCACTTAAAAACAACAAAAAATCAGTCCAAACCGATCGAATCGGTTCGATTTGGGCGGTTTCATGGGTTCGATCGAGTTTTGCCCACCTCTATGGATAACCAATTAGTTGTGGGGATGTACTGAATGTAATATAGATGTTGTCATGGTTATTGTGTTGAACTTATTTGGATGAAGTGGAAAATGGAATTGTTTTAAACTATAAATGATGTCATGGTTACCAATTAGCTGTTATGAGATATTTTCAAATTATTTGGATGAAGTGGGAAAGGAATTGTTTTAAAACACCCATGTTTCAAATGAAATCTCATTATATTATGTACTCCAAGATATAGGCATTTTAGATCAAGTGTGGCCTGGAAAACATACATCCACACTGCACTTCAAAAAAGACAGCAGCACCATGCAGACAATGGAAATCGAGTTTTCATAAAGGGACTACAATTACAAAAGTACACTACTTAACTAGTACACCCAATTCAAACTAGTAATCTATGAAATACATAAGTGAAATAATGTTATTAAATTTACCACCACAACTCATTCATGTCCCTTTCCTTTTTTATCCCCATCCACATTTGCACTTCCTTTGCGTATTGTCACAATAACATAAATCTTGACATCGTGTTGATCAATTAATCGACATCGAGATTCAAATACGGTAGATAGTACTTTAGCTCCTTCGTTTGTCACATGATTATTCGAATCAACGCTAACTGCACTTGATTCACCGCTTGTTTCACCATCTCTAACCCACTGTCAATATCCATATTTTGTACTAAAGCTCTTACTCTCTTTCTCCACCTCAAAACACTTGAAGTATGCATGTTTGCACCATGGGCAACGGCGTTTCTCCAAGCAGACTGCAAAAAATGCCCCTTTTGTCTACAACTATGACATACTCAATGATTCTTTCCTACCATCGTAACTAGGGACTAAACCACAATAGATTGAATGTCAACCTTTAAGACAGAGTAAATTGCCACTCCAAACTAATCAAAATAAAGAACACACGTGTGCAATTAATTGTGACTCTACATTAATCAAAATACGAACACACGTGTATAATTACTGTAATTCCAGTTCCCACACCGTTCAGGCTACCAAATTAAGCTGAATGTCAACCTTAAAGGCAGTTGGATTTCGCCGTAAAATGCCACTTCAAAACATGAATCTACATTAATCAAAATATGAAGACGACACTGCAATTATTGAAATTCTAGTTACCACTCCATTCAAGCTACCAAAAAACTAACTGCCAACCTTAATGAAATAAAAGTGATAAAACAACATACTCAGACTGTTAATGATGCAGGACAATCAAATTGTAATTCCAACCCACAACACCCCACCACCACCATCACCTTCATCCGTCATAAAATCCAGCACCAACATAGTCAATTTCAACGGGTTCGAATTTGGTCATAAAATCCACCAAAGCAAACATCACTTGTGATTACTGTTGGGAATTTACTTAACATGCACAGCGGAAATTAAACAATTTTCAATTCCCAAACGAGGATCTGCAATGTGTTTAGATAGAAACTGTGATGAGAATGATACCTTTGATGAATTCCACAAACTCTTTTGCTTTTTCTTGAACTCCAATGATCACGATCTGCAATCCAAGCTGTCCAATTGTCCAAATTTCTCCAATGGTGATCCACACAGAGAATAAGAATGACGGCTAGGGTTTTCTTTTCTTGTGCTAGCAAGAATAATAAAATTTCTCTCTTGTTTTCAAACCCTAACGACTTATTAATATAAGTCCGGATGGGCTCGGCCCATCTATTAAACTTAACCCGGTCCAAGATTTAATTAATCAAATTAATTAAATCTGGTCCATGAATTAATTAATCCAATTAATTAATTCGGGCATATTAATAAACAACCCAATTAATTAATTATCCAACACTTGTCAATTAATTAATTGGTAAATCTCATTCTTCTGATTCTCTTTTGTGTGTGACCCATTAGGTTCCCGATCACGATGCCGAACGACGTGAATTATTATTTTGATCTAATCAAAATCAATAAATTAAAACGCCCCTTTTAATTTATCACTAATTCATTTTCGTTGTCCCAGATTGACATCTAGCAATGTATCAGGACAATACATGTGACGGGAAATATCACGTAGCATGACAAAACAAAACTTGTTCGTTTACCGTGAAACTATATTCCTTTCGTCAATATGATCCGATCAATTATGAGATATGGATATATGTCAATCTCAATTATCGATCATATCTTTTATCCTACTGTTAAGTCAATGTACGTCGAAAACTCTTTTCCGACTTATGAGTTCACCTTGGCCAAGGATTTCATTATCAACTTAACTGGATAAAATGTAGATCATAATCTCTTACTATCTAAGAGTGACGAATCCTCTATTGATCATTCACAACCTTCATATGATTCTTGACATACCCGAACGATGCTGTATTAGCGACCCTTGACAGAGCAACATCCAACATCACCAAAGTATGACTGCCCTCATATAAGGTACTATGATGACCTCAAGTCAAAGGACCAATCCCACTACCGAACGTTAGAGATTAACCACTAACACTTAGATAGTTATCCATGTGGAATCTCTCAGGGGTCTCCAATGTTTTGTTCTATAACAAAACATCCACGTGTTCATTCAAGTGTCACCACACTTTAGCTTGTGAGATCAGCTACTTACTTTACAAGTAAGAATGCCACACGCGATAGTCTATCCGTAATAACGATATCCGTATCTCGTTATTACCTCGACCATGGACGATTTAAGATTCAGTCATATGTAATTTGTATCTCACAATCACAACTCCTTGTGATTAACAAATCACCAAGACTTGAATCTACGGATTCTATTATTTAACTTATTAGAATATTAATTCAATTAAATAATAGATATTGCCATACATATGCATTGATTATATATATTCAAAGTGTTTATGTCCAAAGTTGATTGGACCTAGGGCATAACACTTACAAACTCCCACTTGCACTAGATCCAATCACTTATGTATCTTATACCATAAGAGTCTACATGACGATCATGTTTATACCGCGACAACTCTTTGTCAGTGGATCTGCAATTTAATAACTTGTGGGAATTCGTTCTTTATTTACGTCATTTCTTTGTATTATCTTTTCAATGAGATAACACTGCCTTAACATATGTTTGGATCATTGATGAGACCTTAGTTCCTTTGCTTGCACGATGGCTCCATTGTTATCACAATGCATAAGCGTGTGAACAACAATGTTAGGAACTACTCTAAGTTCAGTAATGAACTCCCTGATCCAGACCACAACTTTTGTTGCTTTGTAAAGCAATGATGTATAAGGCTCCATTATTGAATCAACGGTTATTTGGAACATTTCCAACACACCGCTTAAGAGTAAACCAATATCCTATTTGAGATGTGCTATTATTCCAGTCTGACTAGAAGTTAGCATCATTCTATCCATGAACTCTCAGTTCATTTTCTCCATATAAAATCTTCTCGAGATTTTATCTGTATAGATTGGGATGAGTTAAGTAATCTTCTAGATCTATCTCTATAGATCAACTTGCTTCCCCACATCCATCACGGAGAAATTATTTGACAACCATAATTTCAACAATTGAAATATAGAGACGTCGTTTCCTGTAATATGTCTCATACATATAATATCAGGAATGCGACAATGCTCCCACTATCTTCTTGTAAACGCACATTTCATCTTCATTTTTGATAAAATCAAATATTTTGACTTTTTGTATCAAATCGAAGATTCTAGCTCCAAGAGGCTTGTTTCAATCCATATTGACATTTTCTTGTAAACTCATTTACAACCTATGGGTTCTAATCCATTAGGCAAGTCGACCAAGGTCAAACCTCGGTTACATACAACAAGTCCATCTCTTTAAGTCAACACTTGACTTTATTTCTACGTAATTAGTAGGTTCATTATCCTTGATTAGCAATCATGGATTCGTACCTTCTAGGAGGTCAAATGATCCTACAAGATTTACACTGAGCTAACGTGTCCTCAGAAGTCTTCACTTCCTGATCAAGAGTATATCCCTCAGCTGGTGTGGGATAAGACTCAGGTTCATATATTCGGCCAATTATATCCGTGGACTCTTGAACTCTTTCAAGATTTATTCTACTCCCACTGTCTCTCTTAGAGTAAACACTTTCTCTAAGAGTATGACATGTTTTGAGATGAACATCTTCTTCTCAACGAGATTATAGAATTGATATCCAATTGTCTATTGAATATCCACAAATATGTATTTAACGGATCTAGTTTCAAACTTATCTGATCCAATATGCTTCACATAAGCATCACAGCCCAAACTTTCATATGAGATAAGTTGGGCATTTCCATAACTTGTATGAAGTTTTGTCAACCGATTTAGATGAGACACGATTTAGTACGCAACACGTATCAATCAGTGCATGACTTCAAAACGACTTTTGAATGTTTGCATGGCTGGTTCTCTATTGCACTATATCTAATAGTGCACGATTCCTCATTTCAGATGCATCATTATGTTGCAATGTATGTGGAGGAATCCACTGCATGAGAATCTAATTCTCTTTTAGATAATCTAAAATTTTCCATTTTAGATATTCTTTACCTCGAACAAGTCTTAGTGTAAGAATATGTTTACCTATTTGTTTATCTATTCCTAGCTTGAATCCCCTGAACATTTCAAGAGATTCATGCTTGAATTTCATCAAATATATATGATCATTTCTGAAATGATCATTAGTAAATGTGATGAGATAAGATAAACTTCACCTGACATTAATTGATATGGATCTATATACATCACTATGTATTAGACCTTATAATTGTGCAGATCATTTTCCTTTTCAAGTAAAAGGAGATTTGGTCACAGTGTCTTACGGACATGATTCGCATTTGTCAAATGATTCAAAATTATTTGACCCAAATATACATTTCCATGTAAGTTTGGGATTGCATTCTCATTTATGTGACCAAATCTGCAATGCCAGATATAGGTGTTATTCAGATTATCATTTTTATGCCTTTCAATTTCTATACTCATTATAGAACACTCAACATTTAGAATATAAATGTCATTTTGTAATTTACCATAACCATTAAGATCTTATCAATATAAAAAGGAACAACAATTGTCCTTAACATTAGAATAATTCATGTCAAAACATGAAATTTATTTAATGCTCTTGGTAATGGTGGGAACAAAATTAACATTTCTCTAATTCTAGTATCGAGCCTAAAGGCAATTGCGAGAAATATGCTTCTACAGGTAATGCAGCAACTTTTGCTCATTTTCAACGTGTAGGTCAACTTCTCCTTTCTGCGACGATCTACTTTTATTTAGTTTACGCATATTTATACAAATATGAGATCTATATCTAGTATCTAATACCCATGAAACTAATGAAGTAGATTTAAGCCTTGCAATTACATTTCTAATGACCCATCATTCCAAAATGATAATAAGGATCATCAGATTTGGTATTGTCCTATTCGCTTTAACTGTCTTAGTCATCTTGGTTACTTTCCCAAAGCATCCTTTAGACTTCCATATAAGAATTTATGACTAAGATTTGTCCACTACAAACACAGATGTTGGACTTAACAGTTTCAAGCATGTTCAGCATCTCAATGAGCGTGCTTCGAGTTTATTCATGTTAAATTCATAATTAGTTATGAATAACTCTCTGACAGAGATTGCAGAACCAAGTCTATACTTAGTTCATTGTTCACGACTGAACGCAATCAAGACAACTTTTCAAAGTAGTCTGCATCTTCAGCACACAAGCACCGATTGAAGATTCTTCTGTCATTAAGCACTAGTATAGTTGCTGGGAAATATCATATATTTCCTCGTATGATTGATCATCATTCAACATATTGAGATGAAAAATCATGTGTTAGCATCTATACTCTTATGTTGCTTTGTAACTCAGGTGACATAGTTACAAACATCACATATGTTGTAGTACTATTGTCATCATTGTGTTTATTATAGCAGCCACCTCTTCTTTTATCGAGTCATCAACATGTGTCTCTAGAAAGGACTACTCAAGGACACAACCAATTTTTTTTTTTTCATGCCTGAGAACAATTCTCAGATTGCGGCGTCAATCAAGAAAATTTGTTTTGATTGTTGGCATACAATATGCCTCTTACATATGGTTACTCATGATTCAATAAATGTAAACGACGAAAAGTAAAAGAAATAATATATATAATGCATGAATTAATTTAACATGGCTTTTTATTAAATTAATTTCGCTCCCACTGTTTAACTCAAATTTATGACCCTCTCACATAAATTTATGGAATCCGTACTTGATTCCCAGTGGGTTGGGATCCCATTTGTTATATTAAAACCTTGAGTGTACTCAACAAGCCCTAATAAAACATTTGGGTAGATACTATTATCAATTGTATCTCCATACAACTCCCAGATCATTAAGCCGACAACTCCTTGTCTTCACACATCTTATGTGTTAGCTTAACATGCCTCTAAGATTTATCTCCTTGAGTGTACTCAACAAGAGATAAATATTAGTTAAGTCAAACCCATCATTCAGAAATATCTAATATTTCATAGTGTCAAACATATCCCTAATGGACCAGCCTTGAGTGTACTCAACAAGCTAAGATCGATTTAGGACTCTCGTTTTTCACTATAATGATGGAAGGCAAATATAAATATGACTTAATATTTTAACATGCCTCTAAAATTTATCTTCTTGAGTGTACTCAACAAAAGATAAATATTAGTTAAGTCAAACTCATCATTCAGAAATATCTAATATTTCATAGTGTCAAACATATCCCTAATCGACCAGCCTTGAGTGTACTCAACAAGCTTAGATCGATTGAGGACTCTCGTTTTTCACTATAATGATGGAAGGCAAATATCAAATTGACTTAATATTTTAACGAGGGGTTTTGCATGCAAAAGGTCTCATCGTAATAATTATATATATTTTATTATACATCTAACATGCAAATAAACATACATATAATAGTGTGGAAGATTATGGACTTATACTATCTAGTCTTCCCGAGCCATAAGGAAGACTAGTCGGTCAGTTCCTAGGGGGTATAGCATTGATTCATACAATGCTCCATCTCTATGGTCTCCTCCTCTTCTTGTATCTCCAATTAGTCCAGCTGCAACTTGTATCCTATACTAGTTGGCACGCAGGCCTAAATAATATTGGACACGCAGGCCCAAAATAATAAGAGCTCGCAGGCCCATAAAACAACAAGAATAAAACTAACCATTCAACACATCCACATGGTCGAGTCCATAATCATCCACTAATAAAACATTCATCATATAAATGCATTCCTATAATATCTAATATTATATGCAAACATGTTTCAAGTTTCTAGCAATTAAAGTCGTCTAAACTAATTTAGACAAATGGATCGGAACAATTAAATAATTAATTAATCAAATTAATTAATTAATTTAATTAGCGGACTTATTTAATTAAAATCAAATTTCAATTAAATATCAAATTAGAGTCCAACTCTAATTCTACAAATATAAGGCGGGACTATTTAATTAAAATCAAATTTTAATTAAATACCAAATTAGAGTCCAACTCTAATTCCAATATATTAGGGCGAACATATTTAATTAAAATCAAATCTTAATTAAATACTAAATTAGAGTCTAACTCTAATTTTAAGAAGCATTAGGGCGAGACAATTTAATTAAAATCAAATTTCAATTAAATGTCAAATTAGAGTCCAACTCTAATTTCAACAATATACTAGGGTGGATAATTTAATTAAAATCAAATTTTAATTAAATATTAAATTAGAGTCCAACTCTAATTTAATTGAATTAAAATTTTAATTTAGGATAAAACTCCTAAATAAAATAAAATTCAATTTAGGGTCAAAGTTTAATATTTAAGTTAAAATCCAATTTTAACTAAAATATAAAAGTCGTCAATTTTTAAATAAAATTTTAAACGGGTCAATATTAAAATTTTAGGTCAAACCCATTTGAAATTCAAGTTTAAAATCATTTTAATATTTAAATTCAAAACCATTTCAAATTTAAATTCAAAACTCATTTTCGAAAATTGCAAAGTTGACCCCAGTTTAAAAATTACAAATAGAGCCTCCAAATTTCATAAATAGTGGAATAGGCCCTTTTCAAATAATTGCAAACTTGACCCCTTTTCCATTATTGCAGACGGGGGCCTGAAATTTAGAAAATTGCACAACAGGCCCCCGCCTCCACCTCTCTGTCTTCCGTCCAGAAAACCCTAGGAGATATAATTTTTTTTTTTCTTCACGCTACCGGCTGCGGCGGGAACCACGGCATGTCAAGCGGCGGTATCCCGCCGCAGCAGCAGCAGCACGTTCGAGCTTGCTGCTCGTTCGTTCGCTTCTTCTTTCGGCCTGCTGTGGCAACGCGTCTGCGCTACTCTGCGGCGCCGTCTGCATTGCAGTCGTCCAATCAGCGTCTTGCCACGGCGGCTGTTGCTACATCGGCTTTCGTGCGCGGTGGCGCCCACCACCGCGACAGCCGCCGCCCCTTTCATTTTCCGATTTTTTTTTTTTTTATTTTATGAAAAATCAAATTTATTTAATTGCTAGAAACATGAAAATAACAACAATCAACTTTTGATTGTTATGTAATACAAAACAATTTCTAACAAACACAAAGTAGGCTCTGATACCACTGTTGGGAATTTACTTAACATGCACAGCGGAAATTAAACAATTTTCAATTCCCAAACGAGGATCTGCAATGTGTTTAGATAGAAACTGTGATGAGAATGATACCTTTGATGAATTCCACAAACTCTTTTGCTTTTTCTTGAACTCCAATGATCACGATCTGCAATCCAAGCTGTCCAATTGTCCAGCCTCCAATGGTGATCCACACAGAGAATAAGAATGACGGCTAGGGTTTTCTTTTCTTGTGCTAGCAAGAATAATAAAATTTCTCTACTGTTTTTCAAACCCTAACAGCTTATTAATATAAGTCCAGATGGGCTCGGCCCATCTATTAAACTTAACCCGGTCCAAGATTTAATTAATCAAATTAATTAAATCTGGTCCATGAATTAATTAATCCAATTAATTAATTCGGGCATATTAATAAACAACCCAATTAATTAATTATCCAACACTTGTCAATTAATTAATTGGTAAATCTCATTCTTCTGATTCTCTTTTGTGTGTGACCCATTAGGTTCCCGATCACGATGCCGAACGACGTGAATTATTATTTTGATCTAATCAAAATCAATAAATTAAAACGCCCCTTTTAATTTATCACTAATTCGTTTTCGTTGTCCCAGATTGACATCTAACAATGTATCAGGGCAATACATGTGACGGGAAATATCACGTAGCATGACAAAACCAAACTTGTTCGTTTACCGTGAAACTATAATCCTTTCGTCAATATGATCCGATCAATTATGAGATATGGATATGTGTCAATCTCAATTATCGATCATATCTTTTATCCTCTTGTTAAGTCAATGTACGTCGAAAACTCTTTTCCGACTTATGAGTTCACCTTGGCCAAGGATTTCATTATCAACTTAATCTGGATAAAATGTAGATCATAATCTCTTACTATCTAAGAGTGACGAATCCTCTATTGATCATTCACAACCTTCATATGATTCTTGACATACCCGAACGATCTTTGTATTAGCGACCTTGTGAGCAACATCCAACATCACCAAAGTATGACTGCCCTCATATAAGGTACTATGATGACTTCAAGTCAAAGGACCAATCCCACTACCAAACGTTAGAGATTAACCACTAACACTTAGATAGTTATCCATGTGGAATCTCTCAGTGGGTCTCCAATGTTTTGTTCTATAACAAAACATCCACGTGTTCATTCAAGTGTCACCACACTTTAGCTTGTGAGATCAGCTACTTACTTTACAAGTAAGAATGCCACACGCGATAGTCTATCCGTAATAACGATATCCGTATCTCGTTATTACCTCGACCACGGACGATTTAAGATTCAGTCATATGTAATTTGTATCTCACAATCACAACTCCTTGTGATTAACAAATCACCAAGACTTGAATCTACGGATTCTATTATTTAACTTATTAGAATATTAATTCAATTAAATAATAGATATTGCCATACATATGCATTGATTATATATATTCAAAGTGTTTATGTCCAAAGTTGATTGGACCTAGGGCATAACACTTACAATTACATGCAACAATATTGATTTCTTGCAACTAGATCCATATCCATGTAAACCTAACAACAAACTTATTATCGCTTGCTATAAATTTTGTTGGAGAAGATGGGACTCGTCGCCGAACAGCTCACGAACGCCTCCGACGATTTTTCTGGTACAGTTGGATAACCGTGTCAGATGAAGACTAGGTTCGATTCTTTTGGTGCAGCAACAAAAGCGATTAGAGATGCATTTTTTTGGTGTCGGCATTGAAAAACTTTTAAGAATTGGTGGTGGCGCGGAGGGTTCACGAGATTTGGGGGAAAACAAAACGATTTTGGGATTATGTGGGTTCAAACAAGTGGTGTAGAGTTGCCTTCTTTCGGTGTCGGCGTCGGCGTCGAAGGGTTTGAGAGGTTTGGTGCTGGCTGCGGAGCGTTCGCGAGAATTGGGAAAAAAGAAATGGTGTTGGGATTACGAAGTGTGGGTAGTGAGATTATGCGGGTTTTCACATTGGGCCGGTTTATGGGCTTTAACGTTGCCTTTTTTTTTTCTTTTCATTTTGCTTTTTCGATCCCATCTATCATTCGTTTATGTTACTGTAGCGGAATTGATGTTCGATGGTCATTATTCATAAAAAAATAATATTTTGAATAATAATTTTTGGGAAAATGTATAATTAAAAAGTAGAATTTTTTTTAAAATTACGTGTAAAATATTTTATTGTGTGAATATGTGATTAAAAATAAATATATAAAATAAATAATTTTCAAAAATCGTTGATTTGAGTTAATAGTTAACTTTTTGGGTAAATCCAATCAAACCCAACCTTTTTGTGATTTTTTTTAAAAACATATTATTTATTAGTTTAAATTGTTTACTTCATACTATACGTGTTAGAGACCACTTTTTTCTTTGTCAAAATGCATTTTAAAATAGTATTTTGTTGTCAAAAGAGTGGTTCAAAATTGAAGAAAAATTTTCGATTTACATTTAAAATTATTTTATAGAAGAATGTATAGTTGAAAATGAGTTTTAAAAAAAAGGGGCCAAACAATAATTAGTTGGCTTTTATTTATCTCCTTGAAAAATACTTTTTTATTTAGTTTAGAAATTTTGTAGCATATTTAAAAATTTGGAGCATTTTCTTGCTGTTTAGGAGTTCGGTGGATTTTATTAGAAAACCCAAATTTACGCTAAAAATACGCTAGCATTCATTGAATTAATATTAATTATAATTTCACATTCACATTCGCATACACATCCACGTCCCTATTATTAACAATTAATTAACGTTTACATCTATAATGTATTAAATATCACATTAAGTGAGAATCATTTTTTAAACTATTATAAGCCCATTACAATTCAATTCAATTATTTCAATAGTACTTTATTTTTCGTTTTTTAATATATATTTAATTTACGAGCTGTAATAAATACTATAATTTATTTTCCATTAATTAACATTTACATTCATTTAATTAATATTAATTAGAATTTCATATTTACGTTCATGTCTATGTCCATGTTATCAAGAATTAATTAATATTCACATTCATTTAATTAATATTAATTAGAATTTTACATTTAAGAATAAATTAATTAGAACATGGAGGTTTGAAATATAAATGTGAGAATCTTTCATGAAATTAAAATGGAAGGAAGTCTACCCTTCCGAGTGAAATATTATCAATTTAACGTAAGAATATGAACTATGAAGTAAGACAGTTGCCATCTTTCTTACCGAACATTTTGTAGTTTGTACGCTATCGGAGAATTGGTATATGTTCCCTTAGACTAACCATTTCACTATTTTTGAGTCGTTCTAATTTTTTTTCTATATTCTCAGGGAAAAAAAAAAAAAAAAAGGAAAAGAAATGGCGGACAAGCCAAGCAGATCACCGGTATTGTACGGAGACGAGTTGGCCCGATTCGTGAACCCGACCCTTGACCATCTCCATTCTTTCGCTTCTCGGGCCTCTTGTGGCTTCTTGTCCCTCCCTCATGCCCCTTCTTCTGGTAAAATTTGATTCCATATTTATGTATATATTTGTTTGTTTGTTACACTATAGATGTGCATGTTTAGAATTTGCTATTTTTTTAAGTGTATTTCAGTAATTTTATAGAGTAAATTTGCCTTGCCTCCATACCTTTTGATGAAATTGAAGTGAAATAAGTATTTAAAATGCCTAATTTATTGATTAGAGGAAAGCTTATAACTTGATACTGAAGGGGAATAATGCTTCTACTGATATGGTTCTTGCCAACATTTTTCTTTCCCTAAATTAACAAGGCGCATTTATCCTTCGTGTTCACTGACCTATGTGACGGAGTAGTGTTGGAAATGCTCGTGATTTGAAGTCTGTTACTGACCATGTTGAGCCGAATTCGATCTGAAGATAAACTAAACCGATGTGTCCAAAGTTGGATTAATTGGAAGTTTCCAAGTTGAGTCTGTTTACATCAATCATTCTTGGAACTCATTTCGGAGTTTGGGTGTCATTGTGACATGGCAGAGTCTAATCTAGTTTCTATTCTAGAGGTATCGGCATTGCTTTATTTATCAAACGCGTAAACCAGAGTAAATTATGAAAAGGAAAAGAAAAGAGAAATCTTTGTTGAGCAGGTGGAAGCACACCATCTCCTTCTCTACGTATATAGGAGCCTCTCAGTTAATGTTACCATAGTTACTTCTGTCATTACTAGCTGCAATCTGGACGTTAGATATCTTCCTGGCCTTTGACCATTGCGAAGCCCTTCGGCATCATGCTGCCTCTATAAATAAGGAACTTTGGTATCATTGGTGATTGTGGTGTGGAAAAGTGCTATGGGCCACCCAGTTGTAGGTGTTGGGAACCGTATGAGAGATTTCCAACAACAATTCAACTCTTATGTTTTGAGTGCATCTTTGTACTTTTATTCCCTAAATATGTTAAGTTCATTCTCCCCTGCATCCCTTAAGATTTCATGCACAGTCATTCTTAATATATTTATCATGTTCATTTGTGTTGTCGGAAATTCGACTATCCCAATCGAAAGAACAAATAAAAAAGCAGGAAAAACGGAAAAAAGAAGAAGACGAAGCGAGGTATGCCAAAGCAAATCTCCTTAAGACAGATTTCGCCCCCCAACAACGTGCAAACAGGATTATGGACGTCTGTCTCCCAAGATACAACGCTTTTCCCAAAGTCGATATTGCACAATACCTACCTTGACGGTCGAACCAAATAACGATCGTACTCGAATGAAATAATCACGAAAATATCGAAGGAATTTTAGCAGAATATGGAGCGAGAAGAATTTAGAAATCAAGAATATATTAATTGATTTGGTATACAAAAAACGAATTTGGAAGTCTCTATTTATAGAGATTGAAGTGTCTCCTTGAAAGGGTGTGTAACATTTCATGAATTGGTGCACCACTTGATCTGATCTGTTTTAGCCATTGGATCGCACTCTTTCATAATCTGACGGACCAGATTAAACCACGAAATGTAGTGTACATTCATCATGTCTATTCACCAATTCTGAACAGTCACCAGCCATGCAGTTGCCACGCGTACGTCCAACAGGACCAACCGCCATGCAGGACGAAGTGACGTGACCTGTTACGTGTGTGCCACCTAGGATGCCAACTCATCGAGCCTCTCATCGCCATGTCATCGAACCATGATTCCATTTCTGAAAACTATAAGGCTCCTCGCGACGATGCGTACGTGCGAAGTGCAAAGTGCGCCTCTAAAGCGCCCAATGCGTACTTTGCGACGTGCGCGGGCCCGGACCGGGACCGGGACCGAGGCGTGGCGTGGCGTGAGTGGTGCGAAGCACCACTCTCGTGGTGACTAGTTAGCTAGCCTTTGGCTAGCTAATAGTTAGTCAAGTTGTAGGTCACTTATTAAATTATAACTTATACACATATCCCACTATATAAAAAAGTCTATTTTCTTGTAAACTTTCGATGTGGGATTCCTTACCATATATAAGACACTTAAATGGGCTTATAACATATGGGCCTATATTGGAGACTTTTCCAATTCACCCAAATTAATTACAACGGCCCACATCATTAAATAACATATTTAATGACCCAAATAAACATCATTAAATAACATATTTAATGATCCAAATTCATCAATTAATTCCAACAATCCCCCACATGAATGGAAGAAGTCGACTCAAATCAAGGAAGATAAAAGAAGAGTACTATTTGAAAGATAACGCATCAAGATAGGTAGCTTTCGCTTTGAACCTTCTTTAGTAAGAATCTATCGAACTCACTTGGCTAATCAGTGAACGCAACGTTTTGAACTATCAGCCGTTATTGCAAGCTCAGACAATAGACCAAACACATTATCTTTCATATCAAACTTGGTTCTCTATTGTGTTCATTATTTCGGCCCTGAACTACTTGGGTTCTGCGAGTGCTTTAGAGAATTCGCCTAAGTAAATTCTCAAAGAACCGGCCAAGTTCGCACTTACATAGGTGATGTTCTATAAAGAATACCTTTATAGTTATCATTAAAAGCAAAAGCTTATCCTTAATCAACTTCATAGTCAGCACTTTTTGCATCATAGAAATGGGAAGGAGTTAAACTCCTAAGTGCTTCTTATCGAGTCATTCATAATTAGTTTTCCTATTGAACCTAGTCCATGGGATCTCCAATTGCTAGGTTAGGTTTCCACTAAGATGACTCATTGGGTTTTAGGCTTTAAACCCATTTCCCTCGACTTGTGATCTATACGCTCTCTAGATAACCCTTTAGTAAACGGATCCGCTAGATTTTCTTTTGACTTAACAAAATCAATTGATATTGTTCCATTTGAGAGCAACTGACCAACGGTATTATGTCTACGACGGATGTGTCTTGACTTACCGTTATACACAAAATTTTCGGCCCTGGCTATTGTTGCCTGGTTATCGCAATGAATACAAATAGCCGGTACAGGCTTTGGCCATATAGGAATATCTTCTACGAAATGTCTTAACCATTCTGCTTCTTCTCCTGCTTTATCTAAAGCAATAAACTCAGATTCCATAGTAAATCGAGCTATACACGTTTGCTTAGAAGATTTCCACGATATGGCGCCACCACCAAGAGTAAATACATAGCCACTGGTAGACTTAGACTCGTCTGTATCTGATATCCAATTGGCATCACTATATCCTTCAATTACTGGAGGATATTTTTTATAACATAATGAATACTCTCAGGTCCGTTTCAAGTATCCCAAAACTCTAAGTAATGCATCCCAATGTTGATTACTTGGGTTACTTGTGTAACGACTGAGCTTACTTACCGAGTAAGCTATATCAGGTCTTGTACAATTCATTAAGTACATTACACTACCAATAATTTGAGAATATTCTAATTGTTGTTTCCCATTTCCACTATTCTTGTGAAGAACTACATGAGGAAGAAATTGGTTACTCGTTTCTTTAATATTATGAGTCTTAAACCTCTCAATTATTTTGTCAACATAATGAGTTTGAGACAAGAATATTCCATTTGATGTTCTAGATATCTTCATTCCTAGAATCACGTCTGCTTCACCCATATCTTTCATGTCAAAGTTATTGGTAAGCATATTCTTCGTTCTATTGATGACTTCTATATTAGTCCCTAATATAAGCATGTCATCAACATATAAACAGACAAGTGCGTATGCCTTTTCGAATTTTTTCGAATATACGCATTTGTCACATCCATTTATTATGAATCCATTCCTAATCATGGTACTGTCAAACTTTTCGTGCCATTGTTTAGGAGCTTGCTTCAACCCGTATAAGGACTTAACAAGTTTGCATACTTTGTTCTCTTGTCCTTTTACTATGAAACCTTCTGGTTGTTCCATATATATTTCTTCGTTTAAATCACCATTTAAGAACGCAGTCTTAACATCCATTTGGTGTATTTGTAAATTATACAAGGCTGCTATAGCAATTAAAACTCGAATAGAAGTAATTCTAGTTACTGGAGAATATGTGTCAAAGAAATCAATCCCTTCTTTCTGACGATATCCTTTTGCAACCAGTCGAGCCTTGTATTTATCTATTGAACCGTCAGGTCTTAATTTTCTTTTGAAGATCCATTTGCACCCTATTGGTTTAGTTCCCTTAGGAAGATCAACCAATTGCCAAGTATTATTACTCATAATGGATTCAATTTCACTATTAATAGCTTCCTTCCAAAATACAGATTCTGGACTAGTCATGGCCTCTTTAAATGTTTGAGGCTCTTTCTCAATCATGAAAGATATAAAATCTGGACCAAAGGATTTAGCAACTTTTGCTCTTTTACTCCTTCTTGGTTCAGGTTCTATATTATTTTCCAAAGCACTATCTCGTGTTCTCTTTTGAGTATTCGTAACAATATCTCTTTTATTGGGGAACACATTTTCAAAGAATTCAGCATCTCTAGATTCTATAATCGTATTGACATGAATGTCACTTATATCGCATTTATGCACAAGAAATCTGTACGCACTACTATTTATTGCATATCCGATAAAAATGCAGTCAATAGTTTTAGGACCTAATTTAATCCTTTTAGGAGGTGGAATAGCCACTTTTGCTAGACACCCCCACACTTTTAAGTATTTGTAGGAAGGCATTCTACCTTTCCAAATGTCATAAGGTATCGAACCAGTTTTCTTGTGGGGAACTCTATTCAGAATAAAGTTAGCAGTTAGCATTGCTTCCCCCCACAAATTTTGTGGCAATCCAGAACTTATAAGCATAGCATTAACCATATCTTTTAAAGTTCTATTTTTTCTCTCAGCAATCCCATTTTGCTGCGGAGTATAAGGGGCTGTTGTTTGGTGAATAATACCAAACTTAGCACATAATTCATTAAACATAGATGAATCATATTCACCACCTCTATCGGATCTTAATACCTTAATTGTTTTTCCAAGTTGATTTTCAACTTCATTTTTATAAGTAACAAATGCATTCAACGCCTCATCTTTGCTATTTAATAAATAAACATGGCAATACCTACTGAGATCATCAATAAACGTGATAAAATATTTTTTACCACCTCGAGTTTGAACAAATTTTAGATCAAAAATGTCGCTATGTATTAAACATAACGGTTCACTACTCCTTTCAATTGAGTTAAAAGGTTTTTTAGCAAATTTTGCTTCAACACAAATTTCACATTTATGTTTGTCTTCGGATTCAAGTTTAGGTATAAGACCTAAACTTACAAGCTTTCGTAAAGAAGCACGATTTACATGTCCTAATCGGCTATGCCATAAATTTGAAGAGTCGAGCAAGTAAAACGTAATTATTAGTTTTATTAATAACTTGCGGATACAAATATGTGGATTTTTTGTCCACTACAACAAAGATTGGCCTTAAATAGACCATCAAGTAAATAACCCTTCCCAACATACATGCCTGCCTTAGTAAGTACAAATCTATCGATTCAAACACAATTTTAAATCCCTTCTTACTAAGAATAGCTCCCGAAATCAAATTCTTTCGATTTACGGGACATGTACAACTTCATTCAGCGTCAATTCCTTTCCCGATGTGAATTTCAAAATAACCTTTCCAATCCCTTCAATTTTGGAAGTTGTAGAATTACCCATGTAAAGGCACTCATTATCATTCGTGGTCTTATATTCGAAAATAGACCACTTATCGCACGTACGCGACGAATGGCTCCTATGTTCAACCACCAATCTTTGGCATTAGATACCAAGTTAACTTCAGAAACAACAGCAGATAGGTTGATGTCTACAACATCTGTAGAAATATTATCAACTTCAATTATATTGGCTTGGGACAGTTTTCTTTTCTGTGTATCATTCTTTTTGCTTCGACAGTCCTTAGCCCAACGTCTCGGCTTCCCACAAATATAATAGTTTCCTTTGAGCCATTTTGTATTGTTGACTTTTTCTTTCTCCATAGATGAGCTAGAATGCTTTTTTTTCTTGTTCTTAGACCCCGAGTCTTCTCCCATGTTAGCATTTGCTTCTATCTTGAGCACATTATTCTTCTTTTCTGGAGCTCAACTGTCTTCTTCAATACGAAGTCGAACAATTAGATCATCCATCGTCATCTCTTTCCGTTTATGCTTGAGATGATTTTTGAAATCTTTCCATAATGGAGGTAGTTTATCGATCATTGCAGCAATCTTTGAAAGATTCACTCAAAGTCATACTTTCAACTTCAATATCATGAAGTAGAACTTGCATTTCTTGAACCTGACTCATTACTGTTTTTGAATCAGTCACCTTGAAATCCAGAAATTTGCCGACAATGAATTTTTTCGTTCCGGTATCTCCTGTCTTGTATTTTTTGTCAAGAGCCTCTCACAGTTCTTTAGCCGTTTTGTAGTCACAATACACACCATATAAGGTGTTATCCAATCCATTGAGAATGTAATTACGGCATAAGAAATCGCATGTTTCCATGCTTCAATGGCTAGCGAGTATTTTTATCGCAGCATTCTCCGATATTTGTGCGGGACATTCTTCACGCAGAAACTTTACCAAGTTCAATGTTGTCAAATAGAATAACATCTTCTGTTGCCAACGCTTGAAATCCGTACCATTGAATTTTTCCGGTTTCTCATATTGTGAAGCCGGTGGCATGACAAATTGATTGGGACCAGAATTTGGCGCAATCACATCACTAGTATTATTTCCACTAGTACTAGCCATTTTCTGTAAAACAACAATTACAGAAAATAATCAATAAGAGAAATGAAAATCTGTCTTAAGATTGTTGTCGGAAATTCGACTATCCCAATCGAAAGAACAAATAAAAAAGCAGGAAAAACGGAAAAAAGAAGAAGACGAAGCGAGGTATGCCAAAGCAAATCTCCTTAAGACAGATTTCGCCCCCCAACAACGTGCAAACAGGATTATGGACGTCTGTCTCCCAAGATACAACGCTTTTCCCAAAGTCGATATTGCACAATACCTACCTTGACGGTCGAACCAAATAACGATCGTACTCGAATGAAATAATCACGAAAATATCGAAAGAATTTTAGCAGAATATGGAGCGAGAAGAATTTAGAAATCAAGAATATATTAATTGATTTGGTATACAAAAAACGAATTTGGAGGTCTCTATTTATAGAGATTGAAGTGTCTCCTTGAAAGGGTGTGTAACATTTCATGAATTGGTGCACCACTTGATCTGATCTGTTTTAGCCATTGGATCGCACTCTTTCATAATCTGACGGACCAGATTAAACCACGAAATGTAGTGTCCATTTATCATGTCTATTCACCAATTCTGAACAGTCACCAGCCATGCAGTTGCCACGCGTACGTCCAACAGGACCAACCGCCATGCAGGACGAAGTGACGTGACCTGTTACGTGTGTGCCACCTAGGATGCCAACTCATCGAGCCTCTCATCGCCATGTCATCGAACCATGATTCCATTTCTGAAAACTATAAGGCTCCTCGCGACGATGCGTACGTGCGAAGTGCGCCTCTAAAGCGCCCAATGCGTACTTTGCGACGTGCGCGGGCCCGGACCGGGACCGGGACCGAGGCGTGGCGTGGCGTGAGTGGTGCGAAGCACCACTCTCGTGGTGACTAGTTAGCTAGCCTTTGGCTAGCTAATAGTTAGTCAAGTTGTAGGTCACTTATTAAATTATAACTTATACACATATCCCACTATATAAACAAGTCTATTTTCTTGTAAACTTTCGATGTGGGATTCCTTACCATATATAAGACACTTAAATGGGCTTATAACATATGGGCCTATATTGGAGACTTTTCCAATTCACCCAAATTAATTACAACGGCCCACATCATTAAATAACATATTTAATGACCCAAATAAACATCATTAAATAACATATTTAATGATCCAAATTCATCAATTAATTCCAACAATTTGTACTACATCAATTTACTTAAGAGATTAGATTGCAGAAACAGAGGACTCAAGAATAGAAAGGGAGTTTGCAGAACTACTAGATGCTGTCGAATGCTACAATACGGTGAGATTCATCGATTCTACTAATTATTATATGTATTATAAATTTTGCTCATCAAGATGATAGCCATTAAAATGAAGATGCAGAGTCTGAGGTTCCTTGTTTGTTCTTCAGAGTGTGAGAGAAGTTATTGAAGATGAATCTCTAAAGAAGCGTGCAGTGCCAACTATATCAGAAAGATGAAATCTTTTGCTTTACAATTTTGGCCTGTAACGATCATAAGTAGAACAAATTAATATTCGGGTTTTCTTAATTTTGATTTCAGGTTTTTGGGAATGAAAGCTGCTATAATCACTAGCAATGCAAGCTTGAAATCTTTTGGAGGCAAACTTGGCATCACCATGCTGCAATGGGACGGTTTAATCAACAATGATCATACCCTGGCTGATTTGCAGCTTCTAGCCTCTGAACTGTTGAAATTGCTTGGATTTCAGGAAGGGAAAATGCTAGATACCTCCCAATTTGACTTGATCTTTGTTTATGTTCGAGCTGATGAAAAGGTGATGCATCTGCAAGACATAGAACTCATCAATGGTTTGGTTGGCGAGTTAATGCACGTAGCACAACCTGGAACCGACATTGGTTCTCGGTTGCACGTCTGTCATAATTAGCTATGGGACTGCACTGGAGGATGACAATTCAAAATTTTCGGTTTCTGATGCTAAACAGAAGAATAACTTTGAAGTTCCACTGCTTTTTCCTCACCAAAGTTACATGATGAAAGGAGGGAAGCCACGGGCAGATGTTAGGCAAGTAAAATTTTGGTAGTTGTGATCTAGTATTTCCTACACATGCTCTAATCTGATGTGTTTGATTACAGGCACCACTGCCCGATGTTAGTTGCTCAGTGGCAGAATGCTGTAACTCGCAAGGATATGGTCAAGGTTTTCTCATTTCGGGATTTTAATGAGGTAAAACAAGTCGACATTCTTTTAGATTTTACACCAATGGCTTTACTTGGCTCTTTCAGATGATGTTTGCCAATAGATTTTTTTATTTTTGACAACGATAATAGAACATCTTGAAAGAATGGAAATCACCATCATGACGATGGATTTCTCACATTATCAAAATTGCAGAAAACTGGGTTACCTACTTCAATGAAATAACCATCCCCTAAAAACATGTTTTCCCAAGCTTAAAAAGTTTATTTGTGAAGTTTTAAATTAAGTGTTTTTATTGATCGAAATTTGAAATAGCTTGTTTAGATAGTAAGGTAAAAGTCTTTTTCCCCCCCCCCCCCCCCCCCCCCTTCCTAAAAATAACAGAAGAGTTACTTATCCAAACATGGTTGGAAACGAAAAAAATTAAGGAACAAATATCTTGAGCTCTCTTTTGTTGCAGAATGGTGGAATTCTTGCTATACCAGCTGATAGGTTTCTACATGAAGTAGCGTTTAAGCTCTGGCTTCGAAATATGGAGCATAGAGTAGAAACATTTGTGAAGAAATGCACAACATTCTGAAATTGTTTGGGAAGCTGAAGCCTTGGCACTATTAAGAGCAAAATCTATAGAATAAGCTGAAGATAAATGCTCGGAAGAGGAGACTGAATGCTGATTTCTGATATATTCTGATCATTTATTTTCTCTCCCCCAAATATTGTGATAATGAATTTTGATTTCACTAATTTTCATCTAATCTTGAAGGAATCATCTTGATATTGCCTTTTGATAAATATATATACGACAATTCAACACCAATCCTTTAGTCCTTTGGTAGATCAGTCATGCTTGGTGTACAGAATTTTTTGCTCATCTACTTGACAAAATATCACATGGCATTCTGTCATTTGACTGTTAAAAAAAAAAACTTGTTTTGCACTCAAACATCTGTTGCCAACATTGCACATGTCAACTGTCAAGTAGGTGGGCAAAAAAATCCGTACAAATAGATTTTTCCTTAGTAGATTGTGGATTCAGCACTGGGTGAGGGAAAATTTCCATTTTAGAACAAGTGGTTCTGATCATTCTATTAGGAAGTAAGAAGGCAACTTTTTTCACTTCAAAATAATTTTATTCCTTTTTTCTTACCCAAGATAGTTCCTTATCCTTGATTAAATGATCATTCTGTTAAGAACTGTACTTCTTTTTTTAATTTTTACTGCAAAACAATTTTTATTTCCTTTTCTTACCCAAGATAATTCTTTTGGAAAAAGCTATTTGTACAGCAGTAGTGTACAACCTTGTACACAGTTCTCTCACAATCATGGACCCCACGATTATTTTATAATCATGGGCTCCACTATTGTTGTGAGATAGCTGTGTAACTTGGTGTACACCGGTGCTATACACCAAGCATCTCTCAATTATTTATCGTAGATTACATGTGTAGCAAATACCATTAGTAACGTGACACACATGTTTTAAGTTAACCAATAAATTATCAAAGATACAAAGTTAGATTATACTCTATTATTATACCTTAAAATGGAATTTTCATAAATAATAGCATACGTGAGAGTGAAGACCATACTGTTTAAGCCTTTAAGGAACTAAAACGTATAATCACAAGCAGTGATACTAATAATCTAAATTAAATTAAGAAAATGACAACTTAATTGATAGAAATAGTGTATCATTTAATGATCAAAGTTATTGTTCTACAATAATGATGAGGTTTAAGTAGAATTAAGCCCATGTTTGAGCCATCGTTCATTTTCAACCACACATTCTCTCAATAAAATAATCTTAAATGAAAATTCAAAATTTTTTCCCTACTTTTTAACTACGTTCTCAAAAAAAATAAAACAATAATAATAATAAAATATAAAATCACTACTACCAAATCTATTCTCCCAAAAAAGGGACTCAAACATGTGTACCAACAGATTGGACATGGTTGCAAGAGTTCGTCTCCTTCGCACGAAAAACACATCAAATGAAGCTGTAAAAGTTTTCGTGTACCAACCTCGAATCTTATTATAAATAAACATATCAAATGTAGAGGGATGAAAAAGGAGGCTATTCATTTCCCCTGAGAGTTGACATCACCAAAATTTTTTTAAATTAATTAATTTATTATTATTATTATTTTTTTGGTGACTCAATTGTTCCTAAGAAGTAGCAACCTTCCTCCTTGGTTCGTCACCTGAGTAAATTCAGATTAACTTATACACACTTGAGCCGGACATTCGAGAAGCAGTGCTCTTCCTTATGGACCTCCCTTTAAGACGTGCGGACAGACCATCGAAGAGGCGACAAAGCACATCATAACTTTGTTACCACATGACATCTGCCTTTTAACATAAATGTTGTCTTTCAGTTGCTGCGGGGATTCAAACCTCCGATACTGTGTAAAGAACCCTTCTACTTTACTACCGTTTTATGTCTGTGGGGTATTGTCTTGTGCTATTCTTTGTTCATAGTCAGGCTGGCTTTTGTAAGTGCTAGTCGGCTTCTATTAGCTCTGCTGCAGAAGAGTCTTGATGACTTGAAGTTCCCACTAATTCTCTTTGCATATCAATGCCTTAAAACATCATATAAACCAACAATATAAAAGTACAATAACGTTTTTTGGGCAAATATTTGTTCCATTTTTCATTAAGTTCTCCGAAAGGAGAATACAACCAGCAGAGACCAAATTTTTACAGTTGCTCCCTTGATGATCCCCACAGATTCCCAAACTCCCTTTTTCTCTTCTTATTAAACAGACTTCTTACAAATAGATGGTACACCTGTTTTAACGCTAAACTATTGCGAAAAAGCCTATATATTTTTTTTTTTCTCATTTTTTTGGTCTTCCATACATAAGTTACCCTGAAGTGTTTAGCCACCAACAGTTCTCCATCATTACCCTCCCGACTGCACTTTGTGCCACTGTCGACGAGGAGGATATCCACTTGGTTGTGTTGAGTCCCCACTTCGAATGAACCAACACTTCCTTTTCTGACAACCTTTTACAAATTACTTTTGTTTATACAAAAGAGGTTTCCAACTAAACCCCCTCTAGTCCCGGCCACTTTAAGTCCGGAAACAACCTCCAAATTATTGATACAACAGCATCACTTACTGCTGAGATGCACGAGTCTCTCTCTGCAAATTTAGACGCTGCAAACACCTCAGTCGGCTGATAATCTGCTTAAAAGAAGGGCGTGCCTGTGGATTTCTGCAGTAGAACACTGGAAGTCGTTAACCTTCATAAAGAGATAATAATACTTGTGGTAGGTTTTGTACATAGGGCGTGTTTGAGCCCCATTTTTGGTGTAGAATGCATTTTGGAATAGTAGATTGATAAAGAATATATGGATAAAAATGAAGGAAAAGTTTTCAAGTTGCGTGTAATATTATTTTATTGAAGAATGCGTGAATGAAAAGAAGAAAGAATGTATTTTGAAAAAAAATGGAGATCAAAGAAAGGCATATATTAAGCAAGACTCAAGACGAGAGAGAAGCTAGCATTTTGTAAATTATACAGTGCAAGTCCAATCTAAGCCTTTGTTTTGCTAATTTATAAATTATTTATAAATTGTCAAACTTAATTTTCAATTACACATTTCAATGGACCTGCAAGTATTATCAACTTATTCACCACTTATTTCTTTCTATTTATAAACTACGGAGGCTAACACTTTGCAACAAATATATCATTCATCTTAATCAGTCAGGTAAGTGTCCAAACATCCAACTCAACAAGATATTTATGAGACCACAAGGCATTACAATCTAGAATAAGGATATGTTTGGCGAATCTTATAATTGCTTATAAGCTTGTCAAACTCTATTTTCATCCATACATTCCGTAAGACACACAACTTTTACCCACTAGGACCCATACCTTGTAATCTAATAAAAGCTTTGAGAAACACACTCTTAGCTTTCAAGTTTAGGAACTCACCGATTCCAACAGTCACTAATTATCTCAGCGACCAATGGATCAATAGTGGGCAGAATCTCAAGGTGCCTACCCTGAAATCCAACAGCTCCAACAACCTGCATGGAGTTCATTTCCATCCATGGTACACGAAGAGTTGCCAATTCCCACAATATTACTCCAAAACTATATACATCAGATCTACAAACCAGAGATGCTACATCAGCAAGATTTGAAATGAAACATTCAAATTCTTTAAAGAAATTAAATTACAGAGAGGATCGACTCACTTCTCATTGGATGGCTCATTCCTTAGAACCTCTGGTGCCATCCATTCCGCCTGCAAAATATAATCAGTAAATAATTCCCTGTTGTCATTATTTATTTACTCTTTTTTTCGTTGGGGTGGCGGAGGGTATAAAGACATGGAAAAATGTAAAAAATAAAATCTAAAATCAAAATCCAAAAAAGCGTTACAGTTCCAGCAGCTGACTTGGAAGACAGAAATGTACTGTGCTGCAAACGTGACATCCCAAAATCACAGACCTAGAAATTTACAGGATTTCAAAACAGCACACAAGTCAGTAAGAGATACGAGGAAACACATTATCACAATTTACAGGATTTCAATACCAAATTCTATCAATTAAACCTTAACCACCCAGTTTTTGTCAACTAGGAGATTGGGAGTCTTCAAATCTCGATGCACGATGATAGGGTGACTAGTGTGTAAGTAATTCATTCCTCTGGCCTGCAAAAATTGGCATATCAACAGATGTGAAGACAGTGTGATAACATAAGCAAAGGGGAAAGAAACTATCCAATCAATACCACGTCGAGAGCCATTTTTATTCGCCTCTTTTCATCAATTTGGATATTTAGACGATGCAGCAGTTTAAATAAACTACCCCTGCATATAGAGAAGAAGCAGATAAGAAACAGCTAGAGAAGAAGGGGAATAAACAGAACCATTACATCATTTAATGACGAATTTTCTTTTTAAAAGTTAATAAGAACTGAAAGGGCTTGAAGACTCCGTAGGCACTTGTGTCTTTATACCATAGATGGACTTGACTCATGGCTTTTCCCCTCATGTACACGCCAAGAGAATCAATAAAAATGTCTTATGTTGTATTCTACCCTTGTTACAAGTGCTACAACCCCAAAACGAACGAAGCAATAAAAGGGGGGGGGGGGGGGGAGAGAAATTGTTATGGCAAACAAAATGAGAAGGATCTAGAGTGGTGGTGATATATGAAGTTTAGAATATATGAATAGTGGCATATCTGTGAAATCCGAATAAAGAGTAATCTTTAATTTATTGAGATATAAACCTTGGTAGAAACTCAGTCAATATGGACAGATTTGGAGGCCGAGTTACAGCTCCCATGAAAAGAACAACATTAGGATGTCTCAATCTCAGCATGATCTCAATCTGCATAAAGCAGCAGGGAGCAAAGAGTTAAATTATCACAAAAGTACTAACTTGTTCCTAACATTTTGTGGATAATACACATCGATCAAAATTGGCACTTACCTCGCATCTAAATTGTGTGAGTGCAACACCAGAGATATCTTGATTCATGAATTTCTTTACTGCAACTTCCTGATATAAAATAAAATCATATTTAATAATAATATACAAGAAAAGAGATGTAAGGTTCTACTGCAACTAAACTGCCAAGTCTCCTTCCCTCCATCTCTCAAAAACCATTTTCATTTTGAAATACTAAATAATTCCAGTTACCTAAAACGAACATTATCCAAGGAGCTCAACATGAATTAATTAAATAAGAACTCGCATAAATCCTCACATGGCCTGTTTACAGAACTATATTAGTTCTTAAATTTACTGGCCCATAAGCTTCCCATTAACTTGCGACATGCATCAAGAGTATCAATCAAGGAAGCTTGTTGAATATCAATTTATAACATTTGAAAAGTAGAAGACCTATATTAAAATTTGGAAAATGCAGCTAGACCTATATCATCTACAAATCACCGACAACAAATGCATCTTTTCCTAGAAAAACATGAAAAGTTTTACTTCAATGGAATTATAAACAGATTAGATGAATGCATAAAAACATAACTTACTGTGCCATTCCATTCTGCCCTATAAACTTCACCATATGAACCTGCAAGATATGAAAGGAAACAAATATGTTAATATAGGAAGACTATTTCAAACTCGAGAAAATAGCATACTGCCAAAAGCAACTCTTTCAATATGGTGCAAACAAAAGGTAAAGAAGGCAGCATGTAAGAAGTTAAACACAGACAGCTCAGTTAAACTAATGATGAAATAAAATCAAAACATGCAAAGTAAGGTGTTCTCTTCCACTCTATTTGTTGAGACAATGGGAAGAGAGGGGATTGAATGAATGCAACTAAAAGGAGGACTTTCTGTTGACATTTGTAAATCACCATAATATTCTTCTTTTTTACTAGGAAACAAAATAATTATAAATTTTTAACAACTTCACGGAAAGAGCTATAGTTCATGAAGAACTATGAAGTAGGATCAAATGACTAGGATAAATTCAAGGATCCAAGTTCAAGTGTGAAATTATGGAAATACAATTTATTATCACTTAATTCTTATGAAAGAAATCAGGACAACACGTGACTGTATTATCCTCTTCTCCTCCCCTCAACCCACCTCAAGCAACACAAAAGAGAAGCAATGGAGCAAGGGCACATAGACACCTTCCTTTAGCCTATGTTTAGCTCGTGTTTATAAACACCCAAACCACTTTTTATCCACACATTTTGAGAGACACACAAGTAATACCCATTTCTCCACCACTCAGTTCTATCTATTTATAATTTAAATGGTTTAAATTAAAACAAATGAACTCTCACCTATGCCAATGAACTCTTACCTATACCAATGAACTCTTACCTATGCCAATAAACCATTTATAAACACTTCCCAAACATGTTCTTAATCTCAAAGATGGATGTAGACCTTCAACACGAAAATAAAACCAATGAACTCTTACCTATGCCAATGCGTTCACCAATCTGAAGATCCTCCCATGAAATTTCGGCAACACCACTCAGGACAGGGTCATTTTTCATTTCCTGATTCTTGCTAGTAATAGACTGGTTACTGCAGGCTATTTCTGTCACTTCCACAGAAGACTTGTCTATCTTGCCACACAAATTGGCACAGCCAGCACCCAAGTCATTATCATCATCATGGATCACTTCATCAGTTCTACCTTTGAAAAGCAGACATTCTTCTGCTGGAGTATTAGAATATACATTATATCCCGGATTAGAGACAGCCGAATCCGGTTTAAGCTGCTGTGCTGCCAACCCTTCAACAGTATGGTTTTTGCTGCTGTCACATAAAACCTTGCTAAATATCTGCACTCCGGAATATGGTACAAGAGCTTTCTCTTTTTTGGAAAAGAACTTCTCTGGATGACGCCAAGTATTAATCACCCTTTCACCTCTCACTGATTCATTTTTAGCAAACACTTTGTCCTCTCCAAGATCGTGGGAATTCATATTCAAAAGCACATCTGGGTTTGATGTCACATAATTCTCTGACAAAACAGCATGAAGTTTTCCAGCAAATTCTGGATCTCTTGCGGCATCGATTACACATTTGGAAACGTTTTCAACTTGCAATTTCTGTCTTGCTGATGCTTTTTTTCCAGCACCTGCTGACTCTTCACAAACTCCGCTTAATGATAGTGCGATAGCCCTGCCATTTCTCTTTGACTTGGGGAAAATGGAAGATGATTCTGAACTTGAACTTTTTATTTTGAAAGTTTCTTCATTATTAGGCAAAAGTGAACCGCTTCCAGCTTCTTCGTCAAATGTTGAACATGAACTTTTGGTGGTCCCTACAACATGTGTAATACTCCTTGCATCTAAGTTAAAATTTTGATGATGACTACAAGGCACCTCGGCAGGGATTAGAGTGCCTGGAGCACCCATTAGATCAACAATGTATTCACTGCATCAATTTAAAAATCAGTTTAAATCATAAGGTGTTTTTCTTTCCCGAATTTCTAATACCTAACTGATTACATTGGCAACATTCTAGGACAAATACAGGATACTTTTTCGCCATCAATGGTACTTAGCCAAACAACAATAGAATACCAGCATAAAATAATAAGATGAAAACAGATTTGCAAATATAATTGGGTCAAATTGTTGGATGGGGCCAGTTATGGGAATTTCATTGTGAAGTCATTCTCTGGTCCTCAGTTCCCTTAATAGCTATATGAAATCCAAGGCACCAAAAATGGTGACTTTTTTCTTAGGCAGCACCTTGAAGTCAGGATATCATTCTCTCTCCCAAACATTTGAGGAAGAAAAGTTGGGTTGTTAGCAGGATCATTAGGTGTAAAATTGTGGTAAAAACACTACGGGTCCATTTGATTGCAAGGGTGGAAAATGGGTGGAAAGAAAATGAATTTCAGGAAAAGTAATTGTCTAGAAATTGTTTTCCAGAGAATTGTTAATTAAGTGCGCTTGATTGATATAATTTTCCACCTGAAAAAATTTTGAAATTTTGGATTTTTTGTTCACGTTTGGCTTTATTTTACATGAAAATTGTCCATTGAATATTTTTTTTACAATTGGTTATGAAATTCATCACCATTGCCAAAAAGAAAAAAAAAAAAAAAAAAAATTTTGCTCGAAAACTATTTTTTCATCAAAGTTTAGTGTTCGTTTGACTTCGTTTTACATGAAAATTGTCCATTAAAATGAATTTTTTTTTTTTTTACAATTGGTTATGAAATTTGTTTCCATTGCTAAAAAAAAAAAAAGAAATAAAAATTGACCAGAACCTGGAATTTCCTTTTCCCACCAAAATGGTGGGAAAAGGAATTCCCTAAAATTAAGGAAAATGGGCGCATGGGGTGGGGGAGGGAAAACTTTTTCTAAGCAAAATTTAAGCCATCAAACATGGCTTAAGGGTGGAAAAGGAATTTTTTTTCCATTTTCCAAGGAAAATGTTCGCTATCAAACAAAGCCTACAATTTGCTTTTTCAAAGGAAATGTTACGAGGTAATTATGAGTCAGTGTTATGACCGTGTTTGTGATCTGTGAGTTATGCCTACTACTGTTGAAGATTTATTAACCTGCTTACACAGAAGGGAAGGAATTAAAATTGGCAAATGGTGCATTGTTCCTCTTATTTGATGCAGGTAATTTCAAGAGAGAAAAAGGAGGGTCTTTGAGGGGTACCTGCTTTTGAGCTTACATTTTACTTTTTAGATTTATGTTTTTGGTGGGGGCGTGGAAGAATCAATCCCATATTATAATTCAATGTTCTAATTTCAGAGTACAATGAAAAACTGCTATCCCGAATGAGCAGCAATATGTTAGAAGAGTTGAAATTACATTAGTAGTTTGAATTAGTAAGAGCATCTCCAACCCATCCCCACTGCACCATAATTCACCAAATTGCACCAAATTTTTGGGGCAAATCTCCTCCAACCCATTGCACCATTTTGCACCAAAATGGTTAAATACCTTTTTACCAACCCATTGCACCAATTTTTGTTAAGGGCATATTTGTCCATTTCGTTATACAATAAATTTCAATTCTAAATAATAATAATAATAATAATAATAATAATAATAATAATAATAATAATAATAATATTATTATTATTATTATTATTATTATTATTATTATTATGTGCATTTGTAATAAATTTTAATCATTTAATAAAAAATAATTAATTGTGATTACTATTTTGACTTTGTAATATCACGATATTGTGATTCGAAACGTATTACACTCTTTTTTAATATTATGATTTAATATTTTCTTAGTTGTATTTCTATTAGTTGTACTACATTTTTTAAATTTATTAATGAATTCAATATTTGTGTTAATTAAACGTAATTATTTATTTAATAATTTATGTAGTAATAAAATAAAAAAAATTTCGGATAAATAAATTGTTAAGAATTTAAAAAATGAAGAAAATTATTAAACACTATTCATTTGGGGCAACTTTTGGTGTCCCCCCCTTTTGGGGAAATGTGTTTTGAAATATTGATTTTTTAGAGAATGTGTAATTAAAAAATAGAGATAAGTTTTGGGTTTATGTGTGAAATTATTTTATGGGAGAATGTATGATTAAAAATGAGTTTTTGAAAAAATGAGGCTCAAACAGGGGCCTAACATTTTTGCAACAGTAAACAAAGCATACAGTGTAACAAAACCAAATCCCTTTGGGGTGATGAGCAATTAAGTTTCCAGCAGAAAATTAATAATACTGGCGTTTGAGTTATATAGCATCCAACAGAACTCCTACCCCTCCACACACACCCTCCAAAGAACATTGTAAACAAAGATAAGAAATTATTTACCTAATAAAGTGATTGCAGTAAATTAAGAATGCAAAAACGAATGTCTATACAGATATCAATGAAATGAGTATTCATAAAAATAATATACAAGCAAATGTACAAACGCTACCTTCCGTTGTCCAATCTGATCAAGTTCACAGCTCCTTCATCAGTGCCAGTGTAATAACTACCTTTTACTAGCTTACATGGAAGGTTGATCCTATCAGCAAGTACCTAGCATCCAACATCAAGATCATTAGATAATTGGAAGTTAATTTTCTGGATAAGATCAAAACTCTCACTTCTACGGGTCATACAGAAAAGAAAGTATAAATGGACGTTATAGGTTTGAGCGAAAGATGTACAGGTACGATTCCCACTTGGGTCCCCTAATTTTCTAGGTAAATGGGTCGCAAAAAATGTAGTCTTGCAGCATCTGACGTTTTTCATATATAACAGGTCTTAAGTCATATGAAAAGAAAATTTTGCTGATGGTCAAATAACAAATTACAAAGAAAAAGACGATATAAAGAAAGAAAGAAAACTTCTACTCTTTAACATACTCTCTCTTTCTCCAAACCCAAAATTCTCCTTCTGGTACTTTCACCCTATTGTGAATCAAATGAGGATTCAACATAGGGGAAGGTGCTGTCTTCAATGCTTTCCATCAATATCTCGTTGAAATCAAACAGCTTCAGGATAGTTATATCAGCTTCTTCCAGCTGGCACTTCGGGTCTCTCATTCAAAAACAGCTTTGCCCTCTTTTGAACTTCTCATTAATTTCGAGTTTTCACTCAAGTCTTTGAACAGTAATTTCTGGACATCTGAGTTAAGATTAAAAGATCTTTCTTTTATTCCCTTCTTGGAGAGGATCAGTAGATCTTTTAGAGATTTCTAAACCTGTCCACATTCAAGTCCCTCTTAATCAGTACATCTGAACTAGGGCACTCATCTTTGTGTTTCTTTATTCATTTAAACTAATGAAGATTAGTATTTTTATCAGTAGATGGTGAAATTATCTATGAACTGCAAACAGCAAGATTAAGTATGCAGTTTCCATAATTGATACTTCTAAGATTTTATTACCAGTTTCAATCTACTCTCCTAACTTTCAGATGTCTGTTCAAGCATGAGTCAGAAGTTCATTTTCTGCCTTAATAGATTCAGATACTAGCTCTAAAATTTCTACAAGATTGGCTGCTCTAACTCCTCAACTAGCTTCACGCAGCTTCCCACTTCGAATCCAGATCAGAGTATTCCTGAACCAGGAGCTTCTTTATCTCAACCAGGGGATGAATGGAGGTGGACTGGATGTCAGCGGATGGGTGGTGGGGATATGGGAGTTTGTTTTCCTCATTTTAAACAAAAAATGAAAAAAAATGCTTGATTTATTTCTTGTTCGTTGCACATGAAGCATAATTTTCCACTCCAGGTATTTAATGTATATTTTGGATGGAAAAAGTCAGAAGGTTCCTCTCTACAAAAATACAATATCGAGGACTTGTTGGCCAAGAAACTAAAATAGAGACCAAGTGCAATTGACCCCAAAGGACAGGGAATGGCTGCAATGCTCCACAATATTTGTTGCATAATAAATAAGGTACTAGTTTAATCATATATAATATATTGCAAAGAAGGCACTTATTTATCCATAACAGATACTAAATTTTAGCTATCTAGATTGAATATTTTAACCGCAAAATGAAAACAAAGTCAATATAGGATAATCAGACGATTAAGCCCCCATTTGAACCCCGCATTATCTAAAAACTCATTTTTATCCAAACCCATTTTCAACCCCCATAGAATAATTTTACACATAAACCCAAAACATTTTCCTACTATTTTAATCACATGTTCTCCAAAAAAAGAATCACTATTACAAAATCTATTTCCTAAAAAATAAGGCTCAAATCATATCCTAATTGTCATTAAACTCATGCGAATACCTTATCCACATTAGTTTAAACAGATAAGCGCGAGGAAAGGGGGAAGCATTCAGAACCTTAAAGAGCAAAGCTCTCTGGCGTGAATCTCCAACATCAAGACGCCCAAGGGGAAGGATGATTGTATTCAGAAAGATTTGCAAGTCATAACACCTTGCTCTCCACCTTTTAAACATTTCTTCAGCATCATTAACAGGACCTCCCATTCTGTCAACAATAATGTCAGCAATTTTTTGAACTAAATAACTTGTACCCCTTTCCAGAGCTAGGCACTCCACGGAAATGAAGTAAGCTTTTTCCTCAAGTTCCCGCAGTTCTGTGTCAAGTGTGCGGTTCACTAAAACAACCTTAGAACCAACGTGATCCAAAACAGAAAATAATTGAAGGTCTACCAGCGATGGCATTTTTGATTGGGACAGCAAATTCGAATCAATTCCACAAACATCATAGAACCCGTCAATTACTTTCTCATCATAATTTATGGCATTGTAGCTCTGCATGCACAAAGGAAAAAAAAAAGAATCTTCTTTAAGTCGTTGAGCTAACATCTTAACAAGTAAATGACAAAAAGAACAAATTACCAACACCTTAATATGAAATCCTTTCCTTTTTTTTCTTTTATGGTGAGAGTTGGTTAACAGAAGAGTGTGCAATAAAGCAATTAATACAAGCTTAAGTAAAAATGATATTATGTAATTTATAAGCTTCCATTATATAGATAAAACAGGAAACACTGTCAAGTTACCATAGTCTACATATTGTTTAGACGAGATATTCAATATAAATGCAATAAATAAAAAGAAGAAACTATGTTGTCAAGAAGAAAAAATACTATCTTGTGCTATTCCATTTGCAACCAGCATTTAGTTGGATGTTTGGAACAAACGAATCTTACTTAATGTTTGGACACTCGACATGTTGGGTTGGTGAAGTCTTTTTCTACACACGCAGACAACTCATACACCTAAAATCAGCATCTACACCGAAGATTATTTACCTCCTGTGCCTATAGCGAACTCTGTCCTTAAAGAGAACTTCGTCAATGATAGAATTTTGATAAATGAAGTAAAATAAAGGAAATAGAAGCAGTTGTCTAATGACTAGTCATCATTGCAGCGAGTTTGGCTCCCATTTTTACAGAGAAACCAGACATCAGAAGAAAAGCTTCAGATCAAATTATGCTAAATTTCCATTGAACTCTTTAATGAGCTATTGCAGATGACACACTCCACATCCACTTTGTGAAAATCCTCTGTTTCTATTAGATTTTGCTGTTCAGGTGATTGGGTTCATATTAACCACTTATTAAATAAAAAGGATCTTTGCGGAATATTTTAGGGTAAATTGTGGCCACCACATATGCAACCTCTACACCCTTTGGCAGACCTACCCCCAACCTTGTTTCTGGGCACTTCAATCGTCAATCTTTCATAAATTAGCGGCCATCATCCTTCCGTCTAAGAGCTCTGTTAAACTGTTCTAAAATGGCAATGATGCACAAAAACTCATATAAGATAACAAAGGCAATATAAATGCAAATTAAAGAAAAAAAACTGAAAAAGGCAAAAGGAAAGAAAACTTTGTCTTCCTCAGCTAGGTTTTTGCATTGGAATGTAAAGAAACACATTTTAATTTTATTGAAGAGAAGTGACTCCTATGTACAGCTATCTTCGACTAAGATGATCCTCCATTTTCACAGTAAGCGACAAACAGAAGCCCAGAAAAACTCACTTCTTTTTCAGATTTCTTCATTTTATTTGTTCTTTGTTTCATGTTAGATTTAATGTTTTCGTTTGATGATTTTAAAGTTGTTTAGACTATGCTTTAGTTTAATGAAATCCTGATGTTATGGAATTCAGAATGAGGGACTTGGGGTTTGGAGCCATGGCGGTGGGATTAGGCAAAAGCTCATGGGGTTGAGTTTGGGTTGGGGGTGCCTGAGGGCAGGGTTGGGCAGAGGATGGTCTGTGGAATTCTGAGGGAAAAGGCTGATTTTCTTTTTTTTTTAATATTTATACTTATTTGTATACGTTTGTGGCATATTTGTCATTTTACAACAGCTTAAAGGTGTTTTTGGACGAAAACCATCCGTGAGGATGACAATCGCTAGTTTATGAAAGGTTGGGGATAGGAATGCCAAGAAACAATGGTTGGGGGTAGAAGGGTCAAGGGGGTAAAGGTCGAGAAAGGCAATCACAAATTACCCAATATTTTACTTATATCTAGAGAGGAAACTTGTATGAAATTAATTTTTGAAGGTATAGCTGATTTTGGACTCAAGTCTCATGCATATTCCTTTTTAAGACATTCCATGTAATTGAAGTTATTGATGTGACTTTATTTATGAAATCTTTGGTTGAATTAGTGATAGTGTTGAGTGGTCAGTATCATTCCCATTTTAAGCTCAATAAGATGTAACTATTTATTACTACTACATTTTTAGCACAGTTGTCTACAGGAAAAATATTTATCTAGATGCTAGATGCTAGTAAACAAGTTTAAATGTACAACATGTTCAAAATACAAATGCAGATTTATCAGGCAATGCTTATTTTAGTTACAAAAAAACCTATATGCACCTGAAAGAATTTTATAAGGACTTCAAGGATTAAGAAAGCAATCATAATCTGATCGACCGTAACAAAGAGATCAGTCGAGTAGAAATTTAACGCGTGTCACAATCAGTGTGTAAAAGCATTTTATACTCGGGGGGTATCTCACTCCACCAGTTCATCTATATGTTAAATTCGGCGTAGAAGTATCCTGTGATCAAATGCTGCAAACATAATGCTGATTGCGTAATTTATTTATTTTTATTCTTTTTTAAACTGGAGGGGTACAGAGTGGTAGTCAAATGTAGATCTACTTCTTCAGATCGAGCATGCATCAAAAAATTGTACAAAAAAGAAGATTTCAAGTAAAATATCATCCATACATCCTAAAAATTTTCCCAACTTACATTATCCAAAAATAAAAAACAAAGCACTAAATACGAATTCAGCAATTTTCTTGCACGAAATAGAAGGGAAAATAGTAATGGTTGCATTAAATGAAATGTGTGTCGCTGAGATGCAATTAACTGACAAATGCAACAAAATCAAATAAATAATCAAATCAAACATGCATCTAAAAATGGCAAAGAAAATAAGACTCAATTAAAATGTCCTCTGAACAGTAAGATCCCTATCCTAAATAATTTTCCCAACTTAACCTAATAATTCAGAACCAGCCATCCGATATAAGTTCAGCAATTTTCTTGCACAGACAAATAGGGATAATTATACTGGTCAAATTAAATGAAATGCATGTCATTGAGACCCTATTGACCGACTCGCAACAACATCAAATCAATAATCAGAACCAAATTTTGCAGCAAACAAACAAATAATTAAGAACAGTGCAAAAACAATAATTACCCAGTAACGAAGCGAGAGAAATTCGGCAAGGGATTGAGTCGGTGAGCACCCAAGACTTATTTGCTTGGCGACGTTGATCTGGGCGGTTTCCGGGTCATGATTTTGAGCTGGATCCGACACACTAATAGCGAGTGCCAATTGAACTTGAAACTCCTCCTCGAAGAAATTAAAATTACTATCAGAATTAGAATTAGAATGAGAAACAGAATTCTCATTTTCCAGTGAATCCGAAGCAGGTTGAGCCGAAATCGGGTGCGGGTCAGATGAAGGTGAAGATGGCAACGAAGATTGAGACGGCGTCGTTTGAGGGGACGGATCGAGTACGGGCGGTCTATCTTGGTGTTGATGATCCCCGATATGCAGTTTTCGCAGTAAATGTTTCACTTTCGACATATTCAACTCCACATCGATCGATCAACAAATCGATCTAAAACCTAATAACCCAATTATAATTTTTTTTCAAACTTAATTACGAATTTTCTGATTTCTGTATGGTGTGCTAACGTGCGAACCGGTGGGCGTAGAGAGAGAAAGGAATTTGGGAGACGTGGGAGTTAACCTGCGCAATAGAGATTTTGGGGATTGAAGGGGAGAGATGGGTTAGACTATCTCTTCATCGTCAAGATACCTCTACTGTGAATAAATTAACAGCATCATGCTTCCCTCCAATTACAAGTTAATGGGTAGATTAATAATAATATAAAAAAAATTATACGTAAAGATATTTTTTCATCAACTTTTGTCAGCTAAAAATTTTCCTCCAATTACAATTATCCTTATTTAAATGGCTACCCTTATTAATTAATTGATTTTAATATCATAATTATATGAAAGAAAAAAAAAATTAACAATAATGGGAATGAAAAAAAATCTAATCTCATAGTTTAATGGGATTTTTCTTATTACGAACACGAAAAATATAATGATAAATAGCAAATTATTGATGAAAAACAAATAAAAACAAAAGAATAAAAGATATCCATTTACAAACCTTAGCGGTGATGAGATACGTCATCGTCGAGGCTAGAGAAATCTAATTTTGCATGCTAGCGGTGTGCACGGACAAAAATAGCAGCGATGTGAGGTTTCGATGTGGCAACATAGTTGTAATAACATAAATAAGGGGGTGTTTGTTTGGAATTTTTTGGAGAAGAATTAATTTTTGAATAGTGATATGATGGGAAATGTGTGGTTGAAAAAGAAGAAAAATTATTGGTGTAATGTAAAATATTATTTTATTGAAAAATGTGTGGTTGAAAATGAGAATTGATTTACTATAGAATTTGAGAATTCCAAACAAACACCCCCTAAATAAATAAAAAGGAATAAATGAGGTCTATTAAACATCATTATTTTGGTGGTGGATAAAATTGGTATTAACATAGGAAAGATACTTTATTTAAACTCTAATTTTGTGAGTAAAAATTTGAAAGAGTAATGCCAGTGTAAAGTACTGGTGTAGGTGGCACATGCATGACATTATGGCCCCGTTTGATGGTCGTTATCAGGGGCGGACGCAGACTTTCGAAACTAGGGGGGCACAATCTAACTTTCACTAAGTGACGAAAAAATAAAAGTAAAATTTACAAAGATTGTCTTCAGGCAAAATACAACTATACAAAGAAAAACAGAAGTATACAAAGATGCTGAAAAAATTAATGAAATCATTAGAGAATATTTTGTCTAACCTCAGTGGGGGTTGACCGAGATGCATCATCAAAATTCAAATCTCTTCCTTTTCTTATCGCTAGGCGAAAGGTTCAAACTACGTCTCTGATATCCTCCTTGAAGTTGCACACAAACACGGTAAAGAAAGGATTTAGCATAAATGTAATGAAAGAAATGCAAAAGAAGAAGAAGAAGCATTGAACATTTTTATCTGCCTTTCATAATTTCATTCCCCTTGAATTAATTGCATACAATCAAAAGAGCAACATATATACACAAAATGAAATAACAAACAGATTTACAATTAACCATAATGAAAAATAACTAAACAGTTTCACAAATCACAATTGCCTATCAATAGCTTCACAGAAATCCCTATCAACAGTTTCACAATTGCCTACTCAATAAATAAAGTTTCATCAAAATCCCTAAATCCCTAATTAGAAATCCCTATTAATTAATTTCCAAAAATCCCTAAATCACAGTCACACAGTACATACACAGATGCCGAATAATCACTGTGTGAACTCTTTAATTTCTTCTTAAAGATGTTGAATAAAACAAAATTTAATTGGCAACTACCTGGAATTGGGATGCCGAAGGTCTCTGCTCTTAATATAGCCCCTGCCATAACAAACTGAAGATGGCTCAAATCATGAACAGAGAACTGAAGTGGGTGTGGAAAACACTTTGGTGCCGACCAGAATGGTGCCCCACTGCAGCTAGTAACAGCATCCTCGGGAAAACTAAATGTCAACTGCTTGACTCGGTTTGCAAAGTAGTCTTCAAACCTAAATTCATCAAGAGTATAGTATCAGAACCTGAGAGGGATAGTTATGCTAAAAAAATGATAACTAATAATTAAAGGGTTCTGCAGCCTCATTCTCGTTGGCAAAGCAAAGATCTATACCGTATTCAGATTGAGGAATGAGAGGTAGGTTAGGTATTCAGATTTTTTTGGGGAGAGAGGAGAGGAGAAACGAGATGGATTTGGGTGACGAGAGAAAAGAGAGGCGGGGCTGCTCGAGAGAAAGGAAACGTAGGTTTCAGATTTTTTTTTTTTTTATATTTAATAATTATAAAAAAAAAAAAAAAAACTTCAAAACCTAGTGGGGCAAGTGCCCCACTAGGCCCTACTGTGGCTCCGCCCATGGTCGTTATAAAGAGAAATTATGGAAAAATAATGTTTTGAACAGTGAATTTTTTGAAGAACGTAAAGTTAAAAAGTATGAAAAATTTTGAATTTACGTGCATAATATTTTATTGTGTGAATGTATAGTTCAAATGAGTATGATAAATAAAGAGTTGTTTTAATAGGAGTCAAACATGGGTTATACGATAGATTCACTTAAATGTAATATTACATTATTCATTTAATTGAACCTAGCAATTGCGGTCTGGTGTCCAAACACATCTAATGTTAGATAACATTATCCTTTTTGAAATCTTAACAAATAATGATAAATGTTCACGGTTGAATTCATTAATATTTGGTTTCTACTTATTATTTTATAAAAGATCAATCCTATTTAACATCATGGTGCTAAAATACCATTCAAGTATGGAAGCCCCAATTAAATGAATTCCACAACTTACATTAATTACTTATCATTTAATGACACTTACATGCCATATAAGGTGGTGTTATAGCACCGTGTTATATAGTATTGTTCATTATAATATTAGGAAATTAGCAAATAACGTCCTCATGTTTCATTGTTATTATGGAAAATATCCATACATTTTTATTTTATTTTTGACATTTTCACCATTATTTTCACATTTCATTGAGCAAAATGTCATTTTCATTTATTTTCTCAATTAAAAATTGTGAAATGATGAATATATCATTCTAAATAATTGTAATTATAGTCCTAATTTTTTTAAAAGCGCAAATGAGTCTCAAATATATTATTAAAAGTGTAATTAATACATAATGTCCATATCTTTCACAGTTATTGCGAAAAATGTCCATACATTTCTTTTTTATTTTTACACTTTCGCCCTTAATTACACATTTGATTGTGCAAACCATCATTTCCATCTATTTTCATCCAATTTCTTAATAAAGAATGTGAAATAATGAATATACCATCATATTTAAATAAAAAAATATTTTTTTAATTTCTAATTCTTTAATAATTTATTTGGGACTCGTTTGCACTTTTTTTTAAAAATAATTTTTTTAATAATTTATTGGGGACTCATTTGCACTTTTTTAAAAAAATTTGTGACTCTATTTGCAATTAGTTCTTTAGATTTTTTTATTTAGATAGAAGGGCATATTTGTCATTTAACAACTTTATATTGAGAAATTGGATGAAAATTGATAAAAATGATGGTTTGCGCTATCAAATTTGTAATTAAGGTGAAAATGTCAAAAATATAAAAGGTATGGATTTTTTTTTTGCAATGATAGTGAAATGCATGGACATTATGTACCAATTACCCTTTTAATAATTTATTTGAGACCCATTTGCACTTTTTAAAAAAAATTGAGACTATGGTTGCAATTAATTTCTTTTTCTTTTTCCTTTTGTTTTTAAAGGGAAGTGTATATTCGTAATGAAATGAGAAAATAAGGGTGTAGATGCCAAAAAAATGAAAGATAAAGACGTTTTCCACAATAACAGGGAAAGATGTGGACGTTATGTGCTAATTACCCTTGTTTGAAGATGTTATTTGACAAATGTTTTTTCTCCGTATTCATTTTTAATTATACTTTCTTTTTAAATAAAAAATAATCATTTTCAAGTTTTCTCTACATTTTAACCACACATTAATTAAAAAATCACTCACACAAGCACTTATTCTAAATTATATTATTCATTTAAAATTATTTTATTCTTAAGATCATAATGATATGAAAAGAAAAGAAAATTAAAGGAAATAACGTGAATTAAAATTTTGATGATGAAAACATTTCCTCTCGCGTGGATGTCTCTTACCACAAACGTGACAAAAATAAAAATGGCATTTGATTTAACATGACAGCATATTAGTGAAAAACTCGCTCTTTAAGATACTCTTTATATTGTAAATTTACTCTTTTAAGTGGTGATTCAAAAGCAGACACAACAAAATTTCTCCTTTTTTTCGGAAGAAGGCATAACGAAACTTAATTGATCAATAAATACTCGACTTTTTGTCAAATGAGATGTAGTTATTTGTGTAAATTGTCACCTATAGACCACGCTGATACGGGTTGGCCCATGACACGATTGAAGTGCTTTACACATTTAACACGTCTTTGATAAGACAAAAAAATGTCAAGAAGTTCCCTCTCTAGCGAAACCATTACATCAAGAGGTCAAATATGTAGGAATCTAAAACACCGAAACATGCATTTCCTAAAAAAGTAGTAGTCTTTTTTTAACAAGTAAATTCCTCGTAAATAAGCCCAAACAAATTAGGGTTCCATACTTTTTTGACTTACTTTTTTGTTTCACCTAGTAAATTATCAAGTTATCTTACCCTTTTTTTTTAATTCACTGAACATTAAACATAAATGGAAATTTCGGCAATTTGGATTTTGCTTAAAGTAGATTCCATTGTACTTACTATACGTATAAACACCACTCCCAAACGTGCATAGCTTTTACGTTTTTATTTTTTTTTACTTATAAGCTCTTTTTTTTTCTCTTTAACATGTGAAGAAGATGAAGCATTAAATTTCCCATATCAATTCAATTCTACCAAACAAGCAATATATAGCAAGAGTATGCACCCTATAATCGTGTTATAGAGATGTTCTTCAAACAGGAGGAAAGTCAGATGGGATCATACGAAATTTCAAAATGTATTTTGAATATTCCTGGCAATTCACGGGTGATTGTTGCTATTTTTGTTGTCGGATATTCGACTATCCCAATGGAAAGAACAAATAAAAAAACAGGAAAAACGGAAAAAAGAAGAAGACGAAGCGAGGTATGCCAAAGCAAATCTCCTTAAGACAGATTTCGCCCCCCAACAACGTGCAAACAGGATTATGGACGTCTGTCTCCCAAGATACAACGCTTTTCCCAAAGTCGATATTGCACAATACCTACCTTGACGGTCGAACCAAATAATGATCGTACTCAAATGAAATAATCACGAAAATATCGAAGGAATTTTAGCAGAATATGGAGCGAGAAGAATTTAGAAATCAAGAATATATTAATTGATTTTGGTATCCAAAAAACGAATTTGGAGGTCTCTATTTATAGAGATTGAAGTGTTTTCTTGAAAGGGTGTGTAACATTTCATGAATTGGTGCACCACTTGATCTGATCTGTTTTAGCCATTGGATCGCACTCTTTCATAATCTGACGGACCAGATTAAACCACGAAATGTAGTGTCCATTCATCATGTCTATTCACCAATTCTGAACAGTCACCAGCCATGCAGTTGCCACGCGTACGTCCAACAGGACCAACCGCCATGCAGGACGAAGTGACGTGACCTGTTACGTGTGTGCCACCTAGGATGCCAACTCATCGAGCCTCTCATCGCCATGTCATCGAACCATGATTCCATTTCTGAAAACTATAAGGCTCCTCAGCTCCTCGCGACGATGCGTACGTGCGAAGTGCAAAGTGCGCCTCTAAAGCGCCCAATGCGTACTTTGCGACGTGCGCGGGCCCGGACCGGGACCGGGACCGGGGCGTGGCGTGGCGTGAGTGGTGCGAAGCACCACTCTCGTGGCGACTAGTTAGCTAGCCTTTGGCTAGCTAATAGTTAGTCAAGTTGTAGGTCACTTATTAAATTATAACTTATACACATATCCCACTATATAAACAAGTCTATTTTCTTGTAAACTTTCGATGTGGGATTCCTTACCATATATAAGACACTTAAATGGGCTTATAACATATGGGCCTATATTGGAGACTTTTCCAATTCACCCAAATTAATTACAACGGCCCACATCATTAAATAACATATTTAATGACCCAAATAAACATCATTAAATAACATATTTAATGATCCAAATATATCAATTAATTCCAACAATCCCCCACATGAATGGAAGAAGTCGACTCAAATCAAGGAAGATAAAAGAAGAGTACTATTTGAAAGATAACGCATCAAGATAGGTAGCTTTCGCTTTGAACCTTCTTTAGTAAGAATCTATCGAACTCACTTGGCTAATCAGTGAACGCAACGTTTTGAACTATCAGCCGTTATTGCAAGCTCGGACAATAGACCAAACACATTATCTTTCATATCAAACTTGGTTCTCTATTGTGTTCATTATTTCGGCCCTGAACTACTTGGGTTCTGCGAGTGCTTTAGAGAATTCGCCTAAGTAAATTCTCAAAGAACCGGCCAAGTTCACACTTACATAGGTGATGTTCTATAAAGAATACCTTTATAGTTATCATTAAAAGCAAAAGCTTATCCTTAATCAACTTCATAGTCAGCACTTTTTGCATCATAGAAATGGGAAGGAGTTAAACTCCTAAGTGCTTCTTATCGAGTCATTCATAATTAGTTTTCCTATTGAACCTAATCCATGGGATCTCCAATTGCTAGGTTAGGTTTCCACTAAGATGACTCATTGGGTTTTAGGCTTTAAACCCATTTCCCTCGATGCGCAGTCTATACGCTCTCTAGATAACCCTTTAGTAAACGGATCCGCTAGGTTTTCTTTTGACTTAACAAAATCAATTGATATTGTTCCATTTGAGAGCAAGCGACGAACGGTATTATGTCTACGACGGATGTGTCTTGACTTACCGTTATACACAAAATTTTCGGCCCTGGCTATTGTTGCCTGGTTATCGCAATGAATACAAATAGCCGGTCTGAGGGCTTTGGCCATATAGGAATATCTTCTACGAAATGTCTTAACCATTCTGCTTCTTCTCTGCTTTATCTAAAGCAATAAACTCGCATTCCATAGTAGATCGAGCTATACACGTTTGCTTAGAAGATTTCCAGGATATGGCGCCACCACCAAGAGTAAATACATAGCCACTGGTAGACTTAGACTCGTCTGTATCTGATATCCAACTGGCATCACTATATCCTTCAATTATTGGAGGATATTTTTTATAACATAATGAATACTCTCTGGTCCGTTTCAAGTATCCCAAAACTCTAAGTAATGCATCCCAATGTTGATTACTTGGGTTACTTGTGTAACGACTGAGCTTACTTACCGAGTAAGCTATATCAGGTCTTGTACAATTCATTAAGTACATTACACTACCAATAATTTGAGAATATTCTAATTGTTGTTTCCCATTTCCACTATTCTTATGAAGAACTACATGAGGAAGAAATGGGTTACTCGTTTCTTTAATATTATGAGTCTTAAACCTCTCAATTATTTTGTCAACATAATGAGTTTGAGACAAGAATATTCCATTTGATGTTTTAGATATCTTCATTCCTAGAATCACGTCTGCTTCACCCATATCTTTCATGTCAAAGTTATTGGTAAGCATATTCTTCGTTCTATTGATGACTTCTATATTAGTCCCTAATATAAGCATGTCATCAACATATAAACAGACAAGTACGTATGCCTTTTCGAATTTTTTCGAATATACGCATTTGTCACATCCATTTATTATGAATCCATTCCTAATCATGGTACTGTCAAACTTTTCGTGCCATTGTTTAGGAGCTTGCTTCAACCCGTATAAGGACTTAACAAGTTTGCATACTTTGTTCTCTTGTCCTTTTACTATGAAACCTTCTGGTTGTTCCATATATATTTCTTCGTTTAAATCACCATTTAAGAACGCAGTCTTAACATCCATTTGGTGTATTTGTAAATTATACAAGGCTGCTATAGCAATTAAAACTCGAATAGAAGTAATTCTAGTTACTGGAGAATATGTGTCAAAGAAATCAATCCCTTCTTTCTGACGATATCCTTTTGCAACCAGTCGAGCCTTGTATTTATCTATTGAACCGTCAGGTCTTAATTTTCTTTTGAAGATCCATTTGTACCCTATTGGTTTAGTTCCCTTAGGAAGATCAACCAATTGCCAAGTATTATTACTCTTAATGGATTCAATTTAACTATTTATAGCTTCCTTCCAAAATACAGATTCTGGACTAGTCATGGCCTCTTTAAATGTTTGAGGCTCTTTCTCAATCATGAAAGATATAAAATCTGGACCAAAGGATTTAGCAACTTTTGCTCTTTTACTCCTTCTTGGTTCAGGTTCTATATTATTTTCCAAAGCACTATCTCGTGTTCTCTTTTGAGTATTCGTAACAATATCTCTTTTATTGGGGAACACATTTTCAAAGAATTCAGCATCTCTAGATTCTATAATCGTATTGACATGAATGTCACTTATATCAGATTTATGCACAAGAAATCTGTACGCACTACTATTTATTGCATATCCGATAAAAATGCAATCAATAGTTTTAGGACCTAACTTAATCCTTTTAGGAGGTGGAATAGCCACTTTTGCTAGACACCCCCACACTTTTAAGTATTTGTAGGAAGGCATTCTACCTTTCCAAATGTCATAAGGTATCGAACCAGTTTTCTTGTGGGGAACTCTATTCAGAATAAAGTTAGCAGTTAGCATTGCTTCCCCCCACAAATTTTGTGGCAATCCAGAACTTATAAGCATAGCATTAACCATATCTTTTAAAGTTCTATTTTTTCTCTCACCAATCCCATTTTGCTGCGGAGTATAAGGGGCTGTTGTTTGGTGAATAATACCAAACTTAGCACATAATTCATTAAACATAGATGAATCATATTCACCACCTCTATCGGATCTTAATACCTTAATTGTTTTTCCAAGTTGATTTTCAACTTCATTTTTATAAGTAACAAATGCATTCAACGCCTCATCTTTGCTACTTAATAAATAAACATGGCAATACCTACTGAGATCATCAATAAACGTGATAAAATATTTTTTACCACCTCGAGTTTGAACAAATTTTAGATCAAAAATGTCGCTATGTATTAAACATAACGGTTCACTACTCCTTTCAATTGAGTTAAAAGGTTTTTTAGCAAATTTTGCTTCAACACAAATTTCACATTTATGTTTGTCTTCGGATTCAAGTTTAGGTATAAGACCTAAACTTACAAGCTTTCGTAAAGAAGCACGATTTACATGTCCTAATCGGCTATGCCATAAATTTGAAGAGTCGAGCAAGTAAACAGAATTATTAGTTTTATTAATAACTTGCGGATACAAATATGTGGATTTTTTGTCCACTACAACAGCATTGGCCTTAAATAGACCATCAAGTAAATAACCCTTCCCAACATACATGCCTGCCTTAGTAAGTACAAATCTATCAGATTCAAACACAATTTTAAATCCCTTCTTACTAAGAATAGCTCCTGAAATCAAATTCTTTCTGATTTCTGGGACATGTACAACTTCATTCAGCGTCAATTCCTTTCCCGATGTGAATTTCAAAATAACCTTTCCAATCCCTTCAATTTTGGAAGTTGTAGAATTGCCCATGTAAAGGCACTCATTATCATTCAGGGTCTTATATTCAGAAAATAGACCCTTATCCCGGAACGTGACGAGTGGCTCCTGTGTCTAACCACCAATCTTTGGCATTAGATACCAAATTAACTTCAGAAACAACAGCAGATAGGTTGATATCTCCAACATCTGTAGAGATATAATCCACTTCGATTATATTGGCTTGAGGTTGTTTCTTCTTCGGTGTATCCTTCTTTTTACTTCGACAGTCTTTAGCCCGATGTCCTGGCTTCCCGCAAATATAACAGTTTCCTTTGAACCGTTTTGCATTGATGACTTTTGCTTTGTCCATAGATGAGCCAGAACGCTTCCTTTTCTTGTTCTTAGACCCCGAGTCTTCCACAATGTTAGCCTTTGCTTCCATGTTGTGCACATTATTCTTCTTTTCCGCAGCCCGGTTGTCTTCTTCAATATGAAGTCGAACAATTAAATCCTCAATCGTCATCTTTTTGCTTTTATGCTGGAGATAGTTTTTGAAATCTTTCCATGGTAGAGGTAGTTTCTCGATCATAGCAATCTGGAAAGATTCCCTCAAAGTCATACCTTCAGCTTCAATATCATGAAGTAGAACTTTCATCCCTTGATCCTGACTCATTACTGTGTTTGAATCAGTCATCTTGAAATCCAGAAACTTGTCGACAATGAATTTCTTCGTTCCAGCATCTTCTGTCTTGTATTTTTTGTCAAGAGACTCCCATAGTTCTTTAGCCGTTTTGTAGTCACAATACACACCATATAAGGTGTTATCCAATCCATTGAGAATGTAATTACGGCATAAGAAATCTGCATGTTTCCATGCTTCAATGGCTAATTGAGTATTTTTATCAGTAGCATTCTCCGATGTTTGTGCGGGACATTCTTCACGCAGAAACTTTACCAAGTTCAATGTTGTCAAATAGAATAACATCTTCTGTTGCCAACGCTTGAAATCCGTACCATTGAATTTTTCCGGTTTCTCATATTGTGAAGCCGGTGGCATGACAAATTGATTGGGACCAGAATTTGGCGCAATCACATCACTAGTATTATTTCCACTAGTACTAGCCATTTTCTGTAAAACAACAATTACAGAAAATAATCAATAAGAGAAATGAAAATCTGTCTTAAGATTGTTGTCGGATATTCGACTATCCCAATCGAAAGAACAAATAAAAAAACAGGAAAAAAGGAAAAAAGAAGAAGACGAAGCGAGGTATGCCAAAGCAAATCTCCTTAAGACAGATTTCGCCCCCCAACAACGTGCAAACAGGATTATGGACGTCTGTCTCCCAAGATACAACGCTTTTCCCAAAGTCGATATTGCACAATACCTACCTTGACGGTCGAACCAAATAATGATCGTACTCGAAGAAATAATCACGAAAATATCGAAGGAATTTTAGCAGAATATGGAGCGAGAAGAATTTAGAAATCAAGAATATATTAATTGATTTTGGTATCCAAAAAACGAATTTGGAGGTCTCTATTTATAGAGATTGAAGTGTCTTCTTGAAAGGGTGTGTAACATTTCATGAATTGGTGCACCACTTGATCTGATCTGTTTTAGCCATTGGATCGCACTCTTTCATAATCTGACGGACCAGATTAAACCACGAAATGTAGTGTCCATTCATCATGTCTATTCACCAATTCTGAACAGTCACCAGCCATGCAGTTGCCACGCGTACGTCCAACAGGACCAACCGCCATGCAGGACGAAGTGACGTGACCTGTTACGTGTGTGCCACCTAGGATGCCAACTCATCGAGCCTCTCATCGCCATGTCATCGAACCATGATTCCATTTCTGAAAACTATAAGGCTCCTCAACTCCTCGCGACGATGCGTACGTGCGAAGTGCGCCTCTAAAGCGCCCAATGCGTACTTTGCGACGTGCGCGGGCCCGGACCGGGACCGGGACCGGGGCGTGGCGTGGCGTGAGTGGTGCGAAGCACCACTCTCGTGGTGACTAGTTAGCTAGCCTTTGGCTAGCTAATAGTTAGTCAAGTTGTAGGTCGCTTATTAAATTATAACTTATACACATATCCCACTATATAAACAAGTCTATTTTCTTGTAAACTTTCGATGTGGGATTCCTTACCATATATAAGACACTTAAATGGGCTTATAACATATGGGCCTATATTGGAGACTTTTCCAATTCACCCAAATTAATTACAACGGCCCACATCATTAAATAACATATTTAATGACCCAAATAAACATCATTAAATAACATATTTAATGATCCAAATACATCAATTAATTCCAACAATTTTTAAGGACAAGATTATAGCACTAGATAATAGGCATCCTAGTATGGTACAACACGGCTTTTTATGTCGACCATTACATAGAATTTTCAACCTCTGGAGCGATGGCCGAACGGGGGGCAGGAACATAATAGAATTCATGCTGCTATCTAAATATTGCAGGACTCTTTCTTGTCTCATTTAGCTACTATCCCAACCTTCTCCGGGACAAAGCACTCTTTAAGAGCCACCCCCCCACCCACACGTAAACAGCAATCATAGTTACTGGTAGGGTTCGATTTGATTCGGTTCGAGAAACATGAATATATCTAGTCATAAAGGGGATTCAGATACATTTTTGTTTTTGTTTTTGTTTTGCGGTTTTTTTTTTTTTCCCTGCAGAAAAAGGTTTTCATGGGGTGGGGTGGCGGGGGAAGGGTTAACCCTGGGGATGTTTATTTTTAACAAGCAACCAGAAATTGCATGCGTCGAGACCATGATAGAAAGCAGGGAAATAGAAGCACTCCATAAATCTTGCGTCCTGTAAATCTGTGATTTTTAACATAATCAGTTACTGTCCTTGAGGTTAGAAAATCCACACAAGGGAGACACACTGTGTGAACACATGCTAATGAGCAACCAGAAGTTGCATCTGATGCAAACGCATCGACAAGTATCCCGAGATACGAAAATGTTGTATATAAACTCCTCAACTAAAAATTCTGTTAATCGCTGCTTAATTCCATATGGTCCTTGAGGTTGTAAAATACACTAACATACGCGTGAAGCCATGACCGCACACTAGCAATTCATTTTGCTCTTTACATTTATTATATGTACGTCAAATAACGCGAACAAACAGTAAAAAATTGGACATGTAACCAAATGTAACATAGCGCAAGTTATGGTTGTAACTTACCTGAACACTTTGGTATGTCCCAAACTGCAATAGAAGTGGGCACGCATCAAGGATCACACCGAGCCCTGTTGTTTTCATGATGGCCATTCATAGGAAGCATTCCAAAATCCTATTGTAACATCTTCGTTGGTGAACAGTCTCAAGCTGAACATCAAAAGCATACAATTCGAATCATGTAAAACGAGGATGCGAATAAGTGGATTGAATTTGTAACACCCCTACATCTAGATACCTAAATTTGGAAGTATTATCATTGAATTTTCTCTTAAAATCATTAAGTGAAAAACGATTTGATTTTTCTTTAACATAATAAACAGTCTTCATTTATGAAAGTAATATGTACTATAATAAAATATAAGACAAATTAAATGTTTCCTTTATTTACAAAACGATCTCAATATTTAAACGTGATGATACTGAGTTTGTGTCGCTACAAGTCATCATCTTGAATCATCTCGTCTTCATCATCTGAAAGTGGGGAGGGACAATGTGGAATGAGCTAACACTCAATAAAGTAGAGAATAAGAATGAAATTGAAGGTTTTTGGAAAGGATTCTTTCCTGTTGCATTTACAATGATATATATACAAGTTGATGGATGTATATTGTTACACAGTACAAAGGGAATATACTATCTAATCCTATAGAGTAATGCCAGCTGTCTAACAAACTATATGCCATTCCAAGGATTAAGGGATCTGTTCCTCTCACTAATTATGGCACAATTCCAACACCCCCTTTCAAGATGTAGTGTCTTTCCAACACTCCTAGCTTGTCTCTAAGGAACAAAAATCTGGAATGACCTAGAGGTTTTGTTAATAGGTCTGTCGTCTGATCAGAAGAGGGAACGTAATGAATTTCTAATTCTTTATTCAGTACTTTATCTCTTACGAAATGAACATCCAACTCTATGTGTTTCGTCCTTGCATGATAAACCGGATTGGAAGCCAATGCTCCTGCACTTAAATTGTCACGCCATATTTTAGGAACTACCTCCTGTGATATATTTCTTCTTTCAGCAAAGACGGGATCCAAGTGATCTCAGATGCACAGTGAGCTAGAGATTGGTATTCGGCTTCTGTACTAGACCTTGCAACAACATGCTACTTCTTTGAGCACCATGATATCAGGCTATCACCAAGGTAAACGCAGTATCCAGCAGTAGAGCGTCTGTCGTCTGGGCATGAAGCCCAATCAGCATCAGGAAAGGCAGTTAAGTTTAGATCTTCACTTTTCTGAATTATTGAACCATAGTTGCGAGAACTCTGTAAGTACCGAAAGACTCTCTTAAGCGCCTTCCAGTGAGCTTCTGTGGGAGATTGAAGAAACTGGCTTAACTTATTCACAGAGAAAGCAATGTCTGGTTGTGTGTGTGTCAAGTACTGAAGTCCACCCACTGCACTTCTATAAGCTGTAGGATCACTCATCAGATTTCCTTCATTCTTTGAAATCTATTTTTCCACTACCATAGGAGTTATGCTTGATTTCAGATTTTCAAATTTGAACTTCTTGAGTAAATCAGTTAGATACCTCTTCTGAGTGAGGTATAGACCAGTTCTATCTCTGTACACTTCAATCCCAGAAATTGGCTAAGGCTTCCCATATCTTTGAGGGCAAAACATTCATTCAGGCTGTTAATGAACATCTGCAACTGCTGCTTGTCACTCCCTGTGACTATGATGTCGTCTACATAAACTAAGACAAACAGAATCTGTTTCTTATCAACTGAGAAATACAGAGAGTTATCTGCCCTAGATTGTTTGCACTTCCATTGCAAAAGTGTATCCCTCAATTTGTCATACCAGGCTCTTGGGGCTTGCCTCAGTCCATATAGAGCTCTTTCCAGCTTACAAACAAAGTGTGGAGTGTTTTGTTGCACAAATCCTTGCGGTTGTTCTATGTAGACTGCCTCTTCCAACTTGCCATTTAGAAAGGCGTTATTAACATCAACTTGCCTAATATCCCAATCTTTAGACACGGCGATGGCAAGTATGATTTTTAGAGTTGATGACTTGATGACAGGACTAAAAGTTTCTCTGAAATCCACTCCAGGTGTTTGCAAAAATCCCTTGGCCACCTGCCTCGCTTTATACCTCTGTACTTTGCCTTCTGCATTACATTTGATTTTGAAAACCCATTTGCTGCCAATTACCTTCCTTCCAGGCTCTGGAGGTACTAGCTTCCATGTTTCATTCTTTAGTAGGGCATCATATTCATCTTGCATTGCCTTTTTCCAATTAGTACTCATCAGGGCACATTGACACTTTGTGGTTCAACCAGCTCCTCTGAATTCTGAGCAAAGTATAGCTTTGGTTTGAAAATTCCTGCGTTACTTCGGGTGACCATAGGATGACCAACATTGTGTAAGCAATCCTGACTATTAGAATTCACATCACCATAGAAAGCAACTGTGTTATTTTCATCTGATTCACCAGGTTCATCTGACACTGTTTGATCAGCCTTGGGATCAACCCCAGTATTGCCAGCATTGCTTTCACTTACATCAGCTTCAAGACTCAGGTCCCTGCTGAAGGAACCTGTAACAGGAGAAAACCTTGGTTGAACTATATCGGCTGCAGGTGGTGAAGAAGATATGTGACTTAGCTTATTTTCAAAAGGAAGAGGACACAGGCTGATGGTGGTAGTGTCAGGTTGTACATATTTGTTAAGAAAACCAGACTGAAAGGGAAATTCTTCTTCATTAAACATAACAAAACGTGAGATATATATTCTACCTGAGGAGTTTAGACACTTATAGCCCTTGTGTGATATGCTATAGCCAAGGAAGACACATCGTTGGGAATGGAAATCAAACTTGTGTTCCTGATATGTTCTAAGGCAGGGGTAGCAGGTGCAGCCGAAGGGTTTTAGTGTGGTGTAATCAAAAGTTTTCTTGTACAAGGTCTGATATGGTGAGTTGTGTTGGAGTATGGGAGTAGGTAAACGGTTAATTAGGTAAGTGGCTGCTGTGAAGGCTTCCCACCAGTAGTGAAGTGGCATATGGGCTTGAGCTAGCAGTGTTAACCCAATTTCAGACACCTGCCTATGCTTCCTTTCTGCTCTCCCATTCTGTGCAAACATATAGGGGCAAGAGTACCTTAGTTGATTGCCTGATTTTAAGGCTATTTGGTTAAAATTCCTATATTCACCACCCCAGTCCGATTGTAATGTTTTTATCTTTCTCTCAAATTTGGTTTCCACCATTTGTTTGAATTGAATGAAGGCACTTAAGGCTTCTGACTTTTGCTTCATAGGATAAATCCAGATGTGTCTACTATAGTCATCCACAAACAAGATGTAGTATCTAAACCCTGAGGTAGATTTCTTGGGTGAAGGTCCCCAAACGTCACTATGTATTAAGTCTAGAGGATTTTGTGCATGTGAAGTAGAATTATTAAAAGGTAAGGCATGGGATTTCCCCAACTAACAAGCTTCACAGAAACTTGGGATTTCATTTACTTTGACATATTTATTACACGACTTCAATACTCAACCCAACACAGAATTAGATGGATGGCCTAGTTTCCTATGCCAAGAATTTAACTGTGACAACTTGACACTTGGTGGGTACTGACTGCAATTGAGACCACTGAGAGGGATGCAAGATTGGACTTATTTTGGTGGCTTGACTCTTTGATTGCAGGGTTAGACTTCAAGGCAGGTACCTGCAGTTGATATAGTCCATCTTTAAGTTTCCCTTGTAGCAGTGTTTTCTTCGATTGAAGGTCCTTAACGGGACAATAGTGAGGATAAAACTCCATGAATACGTTATTGTCAAATGTTAATTGTGAAACACTAACCAAGTTCCTTTTAATGGCAGGTACATGCAGCAAATTGTTAAGTGCAAGAGTTTTATTACTTACTGTGGGAATATCAGCTGCACCAATATGAGCAATATTCAAACAATTTCCATTTCCCACAAATAATTTTTGCTTACCTCCATACTCTTGGGCAGTTACCATATTACTCTTGTCGACAGTTACGTGGTTGCTGGCTCCTGAGTCTGCAAACCAGGTAGAATCTTCAAAGGTGCTGGGTGAGGTAATATAAGCTGGAGAAGATGAGGTTCTCGTCTGATTGCTTGGCCTGCTTCCCATGAAGCGATCATCATACCGATTATAACACCAGCTAGCTGAGTAATTGCTGAGGCCACATATTTGACATGGACCTAGATTTTCAGCTGGTCTGACTGATCTTCCTTTTCTGGCTCTGCCTCTGGTATTATAGAACCTAACAGTTCTGCTGAAACGACCACCTCTTAGTCCACTTCTTTGAGCTAATGGCACATTGGACTGATTGATGTTTATTGAAGCCATTTCATTCCTTACTTGATTAAGATACTCAAGCCTACTCTCAAAAGTCATAAACACAGATGAGAGTAGATGCCAAGAAATAGCATCTCTGCTGTTGATTTGGACCACGATGGCCGTATATTCTTCATCTAGCTCAGCAAGGACTTGTGTTACCAGATCTTCATGATCAACTATCTTCCCAGCAATTTGCAAATTGTCAGCCAGTTGCTTGACATTTGCCAGGTACTGATCCATTGACATAGGCCCCTTTCTGGCCTTCTATAACTCACCAGTGAGAAAAGTCACTCGTGACCTGTTCATTATGTCGTAGCTCTCTTTGATGGCATTCCATAATTTGCTGGAGCTGGTGCTGCCCATAACTCTCATGGCAATTTCAGGAGTCATAGAATAGTACAGCCACCCCATTAGCAATTGGTCAGTTGAGATCCATTTGCTATACTCAAAGTTCTGGGACATCTCTACAGAACCTCCTTCACCTGTGGCGGTTTGAGTAGCAACAAATTCTGGGGGACACGGCTTTGTTCCCATTAGATATTCTTCCAGGTGATGACCTTTGATTATAGGCATTACCATATTTTACCATAATAGAAAGTTGTTCTTATCCAGCTTCACAGAGGGAGTTTGAGTGAGGTTCATTCCAAATGGAGAAGTCTGAAGTATGCTGGTTTGTATGGTAGCTGTGGTGTTTAGCTCGGTGGAAATGGCTGGATTTGCTGAACCAGCATTGGCCATGGCTCTGATACCAAGTAGAGAATAAGAATGAAATTGAAGGTTTTTGGAAAGGATTCTTTCCTGTTGCATTTACACTGATATATATACAAGTTGATGGATGTATATTGTTACACAGTACAAAGGGAATATACTATCTAATTCTATAGAGTAATGCCAGCTGTCTAACAAACTATATGCCATTCCAAGGATTAAGGGATCTGTTCCTTAACCTTAACATTGTGAACTCATCTTAATGTATCGTCTGATCAATCAGAATGCAGTGAGCTATTATTATTTGGAACCCGATTGATCCTACCGGTAGTATCGCAAATTGGTTAACATTATCATTAAACATTGGTCGGGTGCGCCAGCCCCTCACTCTTCATTTTTCACTCACACATGTCATGGTACAGACATACATCTCGTGATAAAAGCATTCGGGATACATATTTTTTTTTAAAGATTCATTGACTTGTTAACATTTGGAAATAGTTTATCTCTTGAAATTTCACGTGTGCTTATAGATGTATTAACGTGCTAAATGTGTCATGAAAACATAAATGACATAAAGCGTGATGAATCAAATGTCAAGTTCACATAATAACAATTCCGTAACATGTTTAAACATCTAACGAAGTAACATAAGCATGGAACAATTGTATGTTTATTTACCTGGAATCCTTAACAATTTCATTTTAGAGTGAATAGTTGAGATATCTTTAGCCGTCCATGAAATCTACGTGCCGATAATCCTAGGTCATTATCATGCATTTAAAAAATTCTACAATGTTCATTCTTGACAACTAATTCTTATTCTATTAACATAAAATAGTTGTTGTCATTAGAACCGAACATGTAAAATAAAAAATGCTCAAAATCATATTGAGATTTAGAAGTGGAGTTTATTGTCAAAAATCACTTTTGACCCATAAAGGTACTACCTATTTATTATTATTATTTGTCAGTAAGTAATTACTTTTTTAATGTGCTATTGCAGGGATGTCAATCTAAAGGCAAAGTCAACATACCTAATGCAATAATATGAACTCATAAGCATAAGGTTCTTGATCCAATAAATTATGCAAAACTCATAATGTTAACAGTTGAAACTAGATTTTTAATAAAGTAACAAAGTGCCCCCTTTTTGTTATCTTTTCTCAATTGGTAAGACAATTAACATTTATAACTCAAACTAATAGAAAACAGAAAACTGGGTGCAAATAAATAATAAAATTACTGACAAATGCAATTCATAGTTTTTGACAAAGAGAACTTTGCAAGATTAACAAGAGGATAATAGAAGTTATAAATAACATGTATGACGTATGCAATCACTTGAATAATCGTGCAATTGAATCACTTTCTATGCCAAACATAGGTCTCAATATAACGGATTATGTAATAAAATTTCTTGTTTTAAACAGGTAGTTGCACCTTCTTTCAATGTTTTTATTATAACTTTGTATTCCGATATCCGATTGAGGCGATTCAAAATGAGTTGGAAAGCTAACTTATCTGGATACAATTTTGATTCAGACATCATTCTCCAATTCGATTACTTTCTATGCCAAAAATATGTCTCAATATAACGGACTATGTAACAGAATTTCTTGTTTTAAACAGGCAGCTGCACCTTCCTTTAGTATTTTTATCATAACTTTGTATTCCGATATCCGATTGAGGCAATTCAAAATGCGTTGGAAATCTAACTCATTTGGTTACAATTTTGGTTCAGACATCATTCTCCAATTCGACCACTTTATATGCCGAAAATAGGTCTCAATATAACGGACTATATAACAGAATTTCTTGTTTTAAACAGTCAACTGCACCTTACTTCAGTGTTTTTATCATAACTTTATATTCCGATATCCTATTGGGGCGATGCAAAATGTGTTAGAAAGCTAACTCATCTGGCTACAACTTTAATTCAGACATCATTCTCCAATTCGATCACTTCCTATGCCAAAAATAGGTCTCAATATGAGACTAAAACACCGTAGCATAACTTTTCGGTTGGAAATTGATTTGTGATCATCTTTTGACTAAATTTGATCCCCTTGACATCTTCCTTTATCCAATTGACTCCGAGCACTTTCAAATCTTCATCGCGGCCTCCTGTGCATGGCGTGTCGTTCTATCTTCTCTGACATCTTAAATATAAATGATTAGACGATACAACATAATATATATAGTATGTCTCATAATGCAGCACCAAAGAAAGAACGCCTTAATCATGAAAAGCTAACTTCTCACTCCATCTTCATACTCTCTAATCCCGGAATATATGCACCATATCAAATTTCTTGTTTAGTTAAAACAACTTATGTTTCTTAGTCTGCGAACAATCCACTAACATTAGTATACAACATTAATTTCAACAACCATACATCAACATTAACAATCGAACGTCCTACTTTTCACAGACAACTTCATGATCCGAAGTTGAAGTTTTTCCTTGATCAATTGGAAGATTAATGTCTCAAGCCGTTAATAAAAATGTCCAAGAAAAACTCTGAGATCTCTATTTTTTTTTTACATTCTTCAGAATAATCGATATCACTTACACTAAGGTCCAAGTGCAATATGAAGATAGGTCAAAGTACTAATGACTCTGTTTGGTTTTCACTTTTTTTTTTTTTTTTTTAAGAGAAAAAGTTACTTTTTGAAGTCATACTTTTAATTTTAACCCTACATTTCGTTGGATTCACAAGTATTACCAACAACCACCGCTCCTCCCACTTCTGTCTTTTGACAAGTCTGCATCACTACCTCCCAACTACAACAATAAAATTTACTCTCTCCACTCTTCCTATTTTTTCTCTTTTGTCGATTTCTTCGAAATGCATTACGTCTAAACCCCACCCCTACCCAGCTACCCTACCTCGACCCCCACTACTTCTCCTTGTCCATTTCTTGATTTTCCCAATATTATAAGCATCGGTCAAATGCCAACAGGTTAGATTACAAAATCGAGCATAATAAAACTATTTGTACACCCAAATATGTAAATTTTAGTTGACATTTTTTATGTGTCAAAAATTTAACTATTGATTTAAAAATGTATTTTTAAAATCAATGTGTCAAAATCTATCAACACACGGGAGTATAAACCAAAATGTACATATAACATAGCGCTATGGAAAAGCCTCAAGGTCCCACGTTCTTAAATGCTCCTAAATTTTTTTTAAAATAATTAATTGTAAATAATTTTATCATTGCAATATTCAAGTTATATTTTTTTGAAACAATAATTTAAAACACTTAATTTCTTGAATTCAAATTATTTAAATTTCTTGAATTCAATTTATTTACTAATACCTAATCTATATATAGAGCAATAAAAACATAAAAATTAAACAATAATGTCAAAAAAATATAGAAAGAGAAAACTTTGGTCGATGACATCAACAATTTCATTGTCAAGGGTTAATGACCAAAGCATCGTCAAGGATTGTTGACGACAATCAATGATAAGGTGCGTCAATGAATAATGGATAATATCAATGTCTGCAATTCCTTTTAAAATTGCCTATAAATATTTATTTTATCTCAGAATCACCTAAAATTGTTAACAATTATTAACGAAATTTTTATTTCTATTCAAGAGGATAATTTATTTCAAACCTCTATATTATTGAGTCACTTATATGATTAACCATTTAAAATTTAGACGCTTGACATGGACATCAGCACGTACACTCAAAAAGTTTTTAATCCATCTATTTTATTGAAGGAAAAAAATTTCTTCTATTAATTTATTTTGAAAACCTCGTATTGGACTTAATTCCACATCTTGAGACTCGACTCCTTTTGTTAACGACCAAATCCCCGAACCGACTTATAAAAGACCACCCTCTCTTCACATCCCCTTAAATTACATAACAAACCTCTTGACCTAAAAAAATATTGAGAGCGTGTTCGGTAGAGATTAAAATTGAAAAATTAGACGTTATTGTTGACTTTTATTAGACGGATGGAACGTAATAACGACCATATTTTCAATTTTAATTGGATTTTAAGCTGCACCGAACATGCCCTAAGTATATGTTTGACAATCTTTAATTTATTTTATAATTTACTACATGATCATTTTCAATCACGAATTCAAACAATTAAACATTCTACACGTATACAATTTTTTTCTACTTTTTAACCACACATTCTCTTAAAAATCATTATTCAAAACTCTTTATCTCCACTAAAATGGTTGTCAAACAAGCTCTAAGCCGTACAGTTAAAAAAAATCATTAAAATTTAAATTAAAATCAATAATTCATTTTAACCACATATTTTGTCCATGTTTGAGCCGCATTAAAATTTTCATTCTCATTCTTCTACTTATTTTTAATCACACATTTTTCAATAAAATAATATTTTCTATCATATCAATAACTTTTTCAATTTTTTCAACCACACATTCTCCATCAATTTATTATTCCAAAATACATTCTCCCAAAATAATGTGGTGAGATTCATAACTTTTCAATCGAGCATCTTATCAACTTTTATCAAAATCTACTAAAAATCTGATTTTAATATCTATCAAGCATGAGCTAAAAGTAGCGATGTCAATGAGCTGAGCCTAGCCCAAAAAAAAAAAAGTTCGAGTCGAGTCCGACAAAAAAAAATGAGGTTCGGCCCGAGCCTACTTAAATTTTTTGATTTTTTTTTATTATTATTTTTTCTTAGCTGCCTGCAATAGCTGTCTGCAAAGGCAGCAAGTAGGCAGATTTTTTTTTTTTTAATAGGAGGCTCGCTCATGCCACGGGCCGATCCCAGCTCAAGCCGACTTCCCAAAGTGGGGCTCGGCTCGAGCCGTCCGAGCCTCTAAATTTTTTTGCCACCGCTAGCTAAAAGTATCTCCAAAAGATTCTCTATTTTTAAAGAGTATATTCTATCATTTGGAAAGCATTTATAAATTTAAAGAGCTAAAATTTTGAAATACTCCGACAAGCTCTTTATATTTATGAAAAAGTCGTTTGTATAGCATTAGTGTACAACCTTGTACACAGGTACAACTCTCTCACAATCGTGGGCCCCACGATTATTTTATAATCATAGGCCCCACTATTGTTGTGAGAGAGTCGTGTAACTTGGTGTACACCAGTGCTGTACACCAAGCACCTCCCTTATATTCAATACTTAGGCCTTGTTTGGGAGGAATTAAATTTTTCTACAGTAAATCAATTCTCATTTTCAACCACACATTTTTCAATAAAATAATATTTTCCATCACATCAATAATTTTTTTTTCTTTTTCAACCACACATTTCCCATCATATCACTATTCAAAATCAATTTTTCCCCCAAAAATCTCTCCCAAACAAGCTCTTAATTTTACTACTTCAAAAAAATATTTATTATTTTTTTTTTATCTTTTATTTGAAATAACATTTCTTTTGACTATTTTATTATTTTCTTACATTGACAATTGAAACTCTTTGAATGCATTTAATTATAGAGAGTGTTTGGAGAGTCAAACTCACTCTCTAAATTAAAATGTTAATTTAAAGAGTATTTTGGAGCATGATTTTAAATGTCGACTCTTTAAAATAAAGAGAATTTCATGTTTAAAGAGTCTCTTGGAGATACTCTAAATTCATGATAAAAATTTAAATTCTAATCTAAATTAAAATTAACAATTAATTTTAATCACATATTTCTTCGAGCCAACTTTTATATCACACATATCAACTTTTATTAATTTTTACTAAAAATTTAATTCTAATCCCCATCCACCAAACAGGGCACCCACACGGGCCACACCACAACTTCTCTTGCCCCTTCCTCTCCATGTTTGCATTTCTTCTACCACACCACAATCCTCTCAAGAAAAATACCTTTTTTGCTCTGGAAAAAAGCCATAAAAATGTTTGAAGAAACTGCTTCTGCAATGCCTTCAATATGGGCATCAATGAACAGCTGGTTCACTCCTACTGTTCTCTTTGTTCTACTCAATCTCACGATTGGAACCATTGCCCTAACCTCGGCCTTAGCTAACCAAAATCAACACCACCGCCAGCAACCGGCGGCGCAGTCTCAGACCCACGACCTACCGCCGCCTAAGCTCGATAGATCGCCGTCGGTTCTTCAGCGTTTGAAATCCATCAACTTTTACAGTCATTATAGATCTCAAGAACCACAAAATTTCACTACCCAACTCAAAAAACCCACAGATTCAGAAACATCTCAAGAACCACAAAATTTCACTACCCAACTCAAAAAAACCACAGATTCAGAAACCCCTCACAATCTTGAGCAAACCCATCAACCCCGAAATCTTGAAAAGCAGTCCCAGTACTTTTTCCCACAACCCCATCAAGAAAATTTCCTAGAAAATCCTGAACGACCAAAGTACAGTTACCAACAAACCCATAAAGAAATTCCTCGAGAAAATCAAACTCATCAAGAACAATCCGAGGAAAATGAGTTGCAGAGCATGGATGAAGTATACAGTAAGCTGACAGGCAGTCATTTTAGCAGAACCAAGTCAGATACAGAGCCAGCGTCGGGGGAGATCCCGGCAAGGCTTCCGGTGAAGATGAGAAAGTCGGCGAGTGTGAAATCGGCGTTTGGGCACTTCGAGGAAGAGGACATTGTGGAGGCAAAACGGCCGGCGACTGTGAGGGAAAGGGGAAGTGGTAAAGACGAGGCAGACGAAGGAGTAGATGCTAAGGCTGATGATTTCATCAACAGATTCAAGCAGCAGTTGAAGTTGCAGAGGCTGGATTCCATCATCAGGTACAAGGAAATGATTGGTAAAAGGACAGGAATATAGGGACCATAATGTGATTCTTTAAACTGCAGGTACTTTTTGCAATATTTGGAAAGTTTTGGGTTTGGGTTTGGGTTTGGTCGACACATGGATAGGCTGTTGGCTGTCCACGTTGTTGTATTGCTGGGATAGAGGGGTATTTAAGTCATTTCATTCATACAATGCTGTGTAGTGATATCAGATATTCTTATGGTTTTTCCATTTTTCTTTTGTTAATTTGCTAATTTTGGGGCATAATGTTTATTTATAGCAACAAAAAAGGTTTAAGGGTAAAAATTATCTAACTTGTCGATTTTTAAAAGTTGGAGATCAACTAAATAGTCGATAATTGGATTAGGATCAATGCTACTAATTAGTATGTCTCATCTTTGATTATGATTTATATCAAAATATTTGTCTTCGTTTTCTAAAATGGGGGAAAAATATTTTTTCGCACTTTTTTTTTAAAATTATTTTTTAAAAATATGATTAAAAAATAAGTTGTTTTTCGCTGTTTCAATGAATTTTTGAACATAAAACTATTATCAAATAAAAAATATATTAACTAATGAAAAATTTGAGGATAAGAATGAAATGGAAAATTATTAAGGATATAAGTACTAAAATGAGTAAAGGTGAAGAATATTAAGCCCATATTTGAGCCACATTAAAATTTTTATTCACATTCTTTTATTCATTTTTAATCACACATTATTCAATAAAATAATATTTTTCATCGCATCAATAAATTTTTCTTCTTTTTCAACTACACATTTTTCATCAATCTACTATTCCAAAATGCATTCTTTCAAAATAATGTAGCTCAAACACACCCTAAGTATAATTAAAATGTGGTGTAAAAAATTAAAGAATTTGGTGTGAATATAATTACCAAGTTTTTTAAAAAACTAACATGGCCCGGCCAAAAATTAGGGATCAGGACCAAAATTGGTCTGGTTAGACTTATAAAATATCTAATTAATCCCGCCCCAAAAATCATTAAATCGGTTGATTTTTTAAAAAACTTTTGACTTGTTCTCGATTTAACTGGTTGAACCTAGGTAAATGTATATTTTTTAAAAAATTTAAATGTATATTTTTCTAATTTTTGAAAAAGTATATTTTTTAATTTTTTTTAAAAAATCACCGATTTAATCCCGATTCGACCTTTTGCCCCTTAATCCTTTCTCTTTTTCGGGTCGATTTTTAAAACATTGATAATTACCCAAAAGTAAAACCAACTGTTCACGTGCAGATGTGTGAACGTGGGTTGGATCGTTCACATCAAGATGGATCCGGACATCTACCGTTGAAGTATCAAATACTTTATTCGTCCCATTTATAATGTTTTTATTTTTTACACGAATTAAGAAATCTTATTTTATGTTATTGAAAAAGTAATTTTTGTAGAAAAGATTTCTAATTTACCATTATTCAATTATCAACAACTAGTAGTAAATTGATTGTAACTAGGTAAATTAAACACCGATATATTAGTGAACGAACAAAATAAAATATTCTCAATATAAAAAAATGACTATATAAATTGGATAAGAAAATAAGAAAAGTGAGTACATATAAATGGGATGGAGGAAGTATATCGTTTACAATAACTACTCTAGTGTTAAGGTATAAAATGTCTTGGGCTAGTGTGGTACTGTGGTATGACTTTTGAACTATCAAAAGTTGCTAATAAGATTAAAAACTCGTTTGACGTGACTTTTATTTTTGCTTCTTTTAGAAGAATTTTTGGAGGAAATTACCTAAATTTTTGTTTGAAAACTAATTTTTACTTTCATAAAATTAGTCAAACGGGTTCAAAAGTAGCTTTTAGATCTCAAAAATTGTTTTTGATTTTTCAAAAATCGTGTCAAACGGACCTTAAATTCTTGTTTGGTCCCCATTATTTTTAAAATACATATTCTCTCTTCTATTTTTAATTATACATTTTCAATAAAATAATATTATACGCAATTCAAAACTTTTACTTATTTTTAAACCACATATTCTCTATCAAAATATTATTTCAAAATGTATTTTAGACAGAAGAATAAGGCTCAAACAGACGCTAAGAGTTCATTTGACAAAACTTTTAATAAGTCAAAATGAACTTTTTAGCCCTCGTTTGGCCCCATTATTTAAAATTTTAATGGTTGAAATGGTGTTTTATTTTTAAATGTGTGGTTAAAAACTTAAAAATAAAGAAAAAGTTTTGGGATTATGCGTAATATTATTTTATTAAAAAATATGTAGTTGATATAAAGAAAGGAAAAAATGAATTATACTTTTAACGAGGACCAAACAGGAGCTTAGATTCAAAAGTTATTTTAAAACTCGTTTAGTTAATTTTATAAAACTATTTCTATTAACTTTAAAAAAAGTTGGTTCAATGGTGACTTTCTCTTAAAGCATTTTTGAAATATGAATTTTTTTAAAAAAATTAGTTTTCAAACAAAAATGTAGTATGCTTGAGAAAATTTTCTACAGAAAGCAAAAATAAAAATCACGTTTAACGGATCAACAAGCTATTTTTGAACCAAATATATTTTTTTTGGAACGATTTGTTTGATTAGAAGAAATTTAAGAGGAAATTGATCTTTCTCAATAAATTTTTCTACAGAAGCAAAAGTAATTGCACTACCAAATGGGGGCTTTAAAAGCATAGTACGAGTGTGTGACACTAGTTATGAACTTGATTTTTTTATATATGAATCTAAATGACAATCGAGGGATCTCTTCTAAAAGAAACAGAAACAAAAGTAGAAATTCTGTGAAAATAATTTTTTAAATGTCTATTACATTATGAACTTGATTTTAGTTGTAAACGACAATACTTATGAACTTGATTTTAGTATATGGACGTAAAAGTGGGACGAGATTCTTCGACCATTGCACCATTGACATGGCCCATAGTTGTATAGGTCTCATTATTATTATTATTATTATTATTATTATTTTATGGCTTGGCTTGTGTGGACCGTTGAAAATTGCGGGTCATGTCAAAATCAGTCGATTTTATTATTATATATATTTTTTAATTCATTTTGTACGTAAAGTCAAAAACTTTTCTTACTTCTAATAATCACACATTCTCATAAACATTACTACTATAAAATTTATTTTAACAAAAACGAGGGTCAAACATAGTGTTAGTTTGGCCGCTCTTTCTTTGTCGGTTTCCTTTTCATCCATTTGATTTTTCCTTTAACATCTGTGGACTGGAGAGGTATAAAATGGGACTGGTGGTGATTTCCCGGACCTCTTTGGTCCCCTGTATAGTTTTTTTGTTTTTGTTTTTTTAAAGAAACATAAAAAACAAAAGAAAAATCAAATTGGGGCTGGAATTGACACCTCTATTTCTGTTGTATTCTGGGGATAGATTAGGGGTGGTTTCATAAAGTTTTTGATAAAAAAAAAAAAAAAAAATAGTCGACTTTGATAGAAATTGATGAATTGTGTAATTATAAAGTTGAAATTAAAATTTAAACATGCACTAGATAAAATCCATGGACGTGGTCAAATACTCAGAAATATTTCACAAATATGGCCATTATTAAATAATGGTTCTTAGAAAGATACAAGAGTCGTGACCAATTGCGAATGTTTTGACCTAATTGCCCATGAAGAATGTGCATTGTTTTATTCTCTCTTTCCATGCTGAAGTTGGGAATTTTAAGACTTTTTGGACATAAAATTGGAGCATGATTAGATGCTAGCCTTTGTGTTTTTATAATGAGGAGCATTTGGTCAATTAGGAGTTTTTAGCATCAAGTGCACATTTATGTAGGTGTTGTGATGAATAGGGCAGAGCTAGCACTTGACGAGTTCCGTGGTTGTTCGTGCTGGTTTTATCGAAATATTTATTTTATATTAGACAACCGTTCGTACTCATCGAATCCACCACTGGTGACTAGTGCGATGATTCACAATACTACAATGCCTTAAAAATGTAACTGATGTAGTTTGATGTCTTATATATATTTGTTAGTCAATGTTCGGTCTCAACTTTTTAAACTCATTTTTAATCAAATATTTTATGATAATTCATAATTTTTATTAACTTTTCAATAATATATTTTTCAACTTTTATCAAAATTTATTAATGAGGCTAATTTAAGATTAGGGTTGATTGAAGAGAACAAGCGGAGTGGACAATGTACCTATTATTGTATAAGTTTTAATTAATTCTCTTGTTTGTATATAAGCTGACTGATAGAAAATTTTCTAAATTTTTATCTACACTTCCATTCTTATTTTTCTCCATGTAAAATAATGATTTTTATTGCTTAGTTAAATGTTAATGTTACTTTTTAACCAAATATCAATATTACTTAGGCCCCGTTTGATATTACACATTTTTCATGAAAATTTTTAATTTTTTTTCCATTTTTCAACTTTTGTAGTATTTGATAGGCAAAATGTTTTCCGGGACAATATTTTCCAACTTTTCAAATTTTTCACATTTTTGAGGAAAATAGATTCTTAATGTTTTGGTAGGTAAATATTTTCCAGGTTTTTTTTTTTTTTTTGGCAATTGAAAAAAAAAATTCTAGACGATATGATAAAACAAAATTTCACCTTTATCGACAATTTTAATGCAAAACAAAGTCAAACGAATGGTATTCGGTATGATTATTTTTTTTCAAAATTTTTTGGGCAATTGGAACAAATTTTAGACCAAATGGTAGAAAACATTATCACTTTAATGGACAATTTTCATAAAAAAAAAAAAAAAGCCAAACGAACACCAAACTTTCAACATTTTCCATAAAAAATTATATCAATCAAACACAATTAATTACAATTCCAAATAAAACAATTTCTAGGCAAATGCCGCAAATCAATTCCCTGTAAAATATTTTTTTTTCATCCATTTTCTACCTTTACAATCAAACGGACCCTTAATTTTGCACTATTTCCTCTCAACTCTTTCATCATTACCAAGTGGACGGGTGTTTGTTGAGCAATCGTGAACAGATAGTTGATATAAAAGTACCATTAAGAAGTTTATGAATGCAATTATTATTAAATGAAGTCAATGTTGTGAACTGATCTTATGCACGTAGCAGTGGATAGAAGATATCTTTTTTTTTTTATCGTTTAGACCACCTCACTGACATTGTCTAAAATACTGATTAGGTAGCAAGATCACATCTTGCCGCCTCATTAGTGGGCGAGAGATCGATTCTGGTAAAAACGAATAAGTTATGATTGAGAGTGACTTTTATAAGTCCAAGCTAATTATTTTTAAGAGAAATAAGAACCTTCTACGTCATTTTTACGAAAGAAACATACACATTGAATATGTATGTATGTATGTATGTATATATTGGAAGGGTGGAGTCTAAAGGGATGAATTTAATTGGAAATTTTTAAGATTTTTTACAGACAGTTTTCAAGTCCTTATGGACCTTTGCAAAAATTTATATGAGTTTTGAAGACTTTCATTTAAAACAGAATTCACTTGAATTTAGAAATTTCCCCATATGAGGTGGGTGATCAGTCATCTACTGAATACACAAGTACTTTTGTAAGGTCTTAAAAGGACTACATTTAATATTTCTGAACTTTTTAAATCCTTAAAAGTCTCGCATAAGAAAGAATGAATGAAAAAGCTTTCATTTGGTTATATATTATGATAGCTATATTACAAGTATTTTACGAGATTGAGAATTCTAATAAACATGTAGTAAATTTTAATATAAAAATTAAATGCAATACAATTTAAAGAGTGAACATGTAAGAGAGATTATAGAATAAGAATTTTATAGAAATAAAATATGGATTTGAGAGTATTAACAAATAGAGTATTTTGTTTTAAAAAACTAAAGTGAGTCTCTGAGCTTCCTATCATTTTCTCTTCTTTTTTTTTTTTTTTCTTTTTTTTCTTAATTTCGGGACGAGTGCAAGCCAGAGTATTTGGGGTCTCAACACCGCCCACACTTTCCCTAATACGAATCGGACCATCCTCAAGAGAGTGGCCCCACCCAAATTATGGTGGTCTGAGTGCGTTTCACATAAAATTGTCGAATCTTAATAGAAGGTATACAATAAAGTCACGAGCCCCATTTTCTTTGTGTGTAAAATGCATTTTAAAATAATATAGTGATTGAGAACGTGTAATTAAAAAATAAGAAAATAAATGGAGTTTGCATGTAATATTATTTTATTGAAGATTGTGATTGAAAAGAAAAGAGAGAAAAATATATTTTTGAAAAAAATAGGGATCAAACAAGGGTAAAAACTATTAATCTGAAAATTCAATTTAAATATCTTGTAGAGACAGTATGAGACTTTTTTAATCTTACAATAATCGACTTTATACCCGTTACACCCCCTTATCCAAATATTTGAATGAGCATGTTATCTACTATTATTGTCCATATATGTGCACAAATCAATTTTCAGCACATGAATGGCACGTGTTGGAGGTTTAGACAATATTTGTTCCACAGTCAATTCACATGTACAGTCACATGCAAGTGTCGTATGTACGTTCATCTAGTGATGGAGATTGTCTTGAATTTGGTTTTAATTTGATTAGTTTAAAGTATTACTTATTCACTTATAAGTAAAATTCCTAAACTTAGTCAAACGAGCACGGGACAGACTTCCCACAAGTTTTATACAATATACCGTGTATGCAATTTCCAGTGTCGGTGGCGCCCAAACCACCACTTCCACTTGGTTAAGCTTGAATTTTAATCTCAAATTACTGTTGAGGAAAATTGGTTTTATTAGTTGGTTTGACCAACATTTGACCAATTATTTTAGTGGGTCTCGTTAGTTGGACAAAATATTTCTTTGGCCGAGTGGGTTCTATTCTATGAGTAGAGTAATGTAATGTATTTATTTTCTCAAAATCAATTTAGGGTGAATGAGAAATTAAGGTCAAAAGATGACCATTTGAAGTTGAAATAAATTGGAATAAAAATTGGTGGGAAATTGAAAAATACAAATCTCACATAGGAACACTAGAAAAGTATAAACCACTATATATTATTCAAGTTTGGGACTTGAGTTTGGACCATAAGGAGTACCCATAGTCTTTGAATGGGAGAGAACCTACATGTTAGTAGGTTGAGCCAAATCCCCCACGCGTGCATAGCGATGTCAAAAGAGCTAGGCGGCTCGTGGCTTAGTGGCATAGAGTCGAGGCTCGGAACGAGCCCCATTTTGGGGGGTCGGCTGGAACCCGAGCTAGCCCAAGTTCGTCACACATGCCAAGCCAAGCTGTTTTTTTTTTTTTTTTTAAAGTTTAGATGTATTTTTTTTTATATTTTTATATTAAGTTATTATTTATAATACGTATAAATTGTACAAATTTCAAATACATTATAAAAAAATTATAGATTTGCAACAAATTAAAAAAAAACACGAGTTGACTCGACCGCTAAGGCTCGAGTCGAAAGCTCGGGCCGAACCTTATTTTTTGGGTCGAACTTTTGCTCGGCTCGGCTCGGCTCGGCTCGGCCTAGGCCCAGAAAAGTTCGGACCTGTTTTACTCGAGTCGAGCCCGAGCTTTGAGTTTCGACTCGTTGACATGACTACGGGTTGTGGTCTTGGGCTTGACTTGGGCCAAATTGATATATATTTTTTGGTAAAATAATATTTGAATTATATTATATTAGTTTTATTTCAAATAATAATATATTAATATTATTATTCCGATTTTTCTGTGCGGGACATGTGGATTCTTCTAGAAGATGGCGGTTGGCAGTTGACACTTAAAATTGCCTGTCCAAACGGTTTGTGTCTGTTGAAGACAACTTTTCAATCGTTGTGTCTTTTGGACTCAACATTTCAACTTCTATAAATAGGTCATCATACCCCGATTTTCATTCATTCCAAAATCAATTCTGATTTTATTATTATTCCAAAATTATTCTTTCGTCCATGTATTATTCATATTTTGCAATTCAACCTCTAAAGTTATTTTCGTGCATTTTAGTTCTCAAATTTTTAGAGAGATCAAAACGTGAGTAGGTTCGTCGGGTCTTGTAATTTGGAGTACTACTATTACAAGTTGAGATTGTTGTATCTTGAGAGACGATTACTTGAATACCGTTAGCACCAGTGCGAGACATTATCGTCTTAAAGAGTAAGAGTTGAACTCTTGTTTCGACTATTAACATTTTATATCGTTCATTTTTGCACGATGTTATTTTGTTCAAATCAATTCATGGTGATATAATTATTTGCCAACAATTACTTTACAATATAGCACTTTTAAGTTTTTCCTCCTTAACTTTCGTGCATTTTAGACTTGCAAGAAAATTAGCAGAACAAAAAATCATCAAATCGATAGAAAAGTTAATTGAAAATTATTTACATGTTCAATCAATATGTAGGGATGGAAATGTCAAACTATGAAGTTCAAAACTGCGCATCTTCATTCAACCTGGGCCCGAAGAAACTCATTTAAAAATGTGGAAATTACAAGAATTAAGTATTTTCAAGATCTCAATTCATAGTTAATAGTTACAATTTTTTCTTTCAAAAACTGGATATAATTAAAATTCCCAATATTAATAATAATACTATAAAAATTATTTTACATATCCACCCATTACAATCTACCATCCCAAATCCTAATTATTTCTCAATCTTTTCTTTCTATCTCTATACAGCCGACTCCTCTGTATCTCTCATTCTTTCTCTATATTTCACCACTCTTCATTCTCTTTACCTTCCACCTCCGTCAGTGAGGCACACTTTCTCTCCCCTTACTCTTTAGAAGCCTTCGGTGACGGAGGTTGCAGAAATCTATTGTAGCGGTGATTTTTTCTCATATATTTGCGTGATCTGTTGCAGAGATTACCTTCCACCACCGTTGACGAGACGCTCTCTCTCCGTGACGAAGGTTGCAGAAATCTGTTTGCAATGGTGATTTTTTCTCATATATATGTGCGATATGTTCAGATGGTGCGATGCGGTACAGTGGTGATGTGGCTGTCGTGGTGGGTTCAAATGGTGTGTGATGGTGTTGTGGTTGATGCAGTGGGGATTTTGGAGGTATGCTGTGGCGATGTTAGTTGTGACGGTGGTGCTGTGATGGTGATGTTGGCGGTGGTGATATTGGTGGTGGTCGTGACAGCGATGGCGATGGTACGGTGGTCGTGGTGGAATAAGAGGGGGTGGGGGTGTTTGTGACCAAGTATTTGATTGATTGTGACAAATAAATAATATGTGATCTAAAAAATGTGATTGTGACTCACAATTTATTAAGTTGTGATTGAAAAATAATTTGTAACTGATTAATTTGATAGTTTGTGACCGTTAAATAAGTTGTGACTTTTTGATTTGTGATCAATAAATAAATTGTGATCTATAAAATTTTTGATTTGTGATTGACGAATAAATTGTGACATATAAATTTTTTGATATGTGATTGAGAAATAATTTGCGACCAATTAATTCGATAATTTGTGACCAAATTGTATACAATTGTGACTTTAATATATTTAATTAATAAAATATATATTTAATTAATTATTTCACAAATAAAATTTAATAATATACGATTTTTTAAGTTTTAAAACTTGTTTCTTATTTTTGAAATGAGTTATAATTAAACTCTTAGATATGAAATTTCTCCTTTAAAAATGAGAAAATTAGTCCCACTACTCTTAAAAATAAGATATTAGATTAATATCTTTAAAAGTGATTAGAATTACAAATTTCCACATTAATTACGTCCAAACTGATTTTGTCACAATTTTTAATTTTTGTCACTTTTTTGAATTTCGTGTCACTTTTTGTTTACTAGTCGTTATTTTCTCTGTTTATATGATTAAACGTTAATCATACCACAGAAAAATTGGTTTAAAAGAACATGCTCTTTAAAAATATTGACATTGCATATCACTTTTAAACACTTTGAACTTCATAAAATTGCTGTCAAATTTAACTTATGTGTATCGAATTGCTTATCAATGAGAATAATTTCAACTCTTTTTAATAGTGTCAAAATTTAAGTTCTTAAAAAATGATATGATATATCACTTTTATATTCGCTGTTTGGTTCCCAGTCGTCTCCATGACAAATGAAAATGTTAATTTTATCTATATCTGTAAAAAGAATACAAATGAAATACATAAATAGTATGAGATTTTTTTAAAAAAAATTAAAAGTGAGAGAGTATGTCACCTTACTCATGTGCAAAAAATACAAATAAATTATTACGCCATATCACTTTTTAATATAAAGCAAAGTTTGAATTCATATTCATATTTAAAGTTTCACAAATACACATGTACGCATTCCTTTAATTGATTATAAAAATTTTAAATGAGATAAGCTTCAACATCTTTAGAAAAATGTGATAGAGAATGTCACTTTCAAATTTTAACATCTTAATTTATATGCAAAATACAAATAAAATATTATATCATGTCACTTTTTAATGTAAAACGATGTTTCAATTCATATCCATATTTAAATTTTCACAGACACAGGTATGCATCTATTTAATTTATCTTGAAGAATTCAAATGAGAAAGATTGCGATTTTTTTAAAAAAGTGACAGAGAACGTCACTTTCAAGATTTAACATAAAATATTATATCATGCCACTTTTTAATATAAAACAATGTTTCAATTCATATTCATGTTTAAATTTTCACAAACACAAATGTATTCATATATTTAGAGGGTGTTTGATATGAATTAAAATTAGATTTTTAGTAGATTTTGATAGAGTTTTTGAAATGTGTTATTGAAAAGTTGTGGGACCCATGAAATGTGTGGTTAATATTGATTGTTTGACTTTAAGTTGAATTAAAATCAAATTTTTATCTGGACCAAATAGGGACTTAATTAATACAAATGAATTCAAACGAAACAGATTGTGACATTTTTTAATAAAAGTCATATAGGGCACCTTTCTCATTCTTATTTTCACTAACATTTTACATGCATCACCTGAATTAATCAAAAGTTGATTTTTCATATATATTTCAATCAAATTCGTACAAATCTAAATTTTATTATATACTAACTTAAAATTATTAATGTGTAATTAGCATATAATATCCACACATTTCATTATTATTGTGAAAAACGTCCATACCTTTCATTTTTTGACATTTTCACCATTCATTGCGCAAAGTGTCATGTTCACACATTTTCTTAATTAAAAATTGTGAAATGATGAAATACCATTTCCTTTAAATAAAACAAAAGAAAAAAGAAAAAATTAATTGCAATCATAGTCCCAATTTTTTGAAAAGCACAAATAAGTCCCAAATCGAAAAACGTCAATACCTTTCATTTTTTTTGGCATTTTCACCCTTAATTACACATTTGATTATGCAAATCACAATTTTCATTCAATTTCTCAATAAAAAACTGTAAAATAATGAATATACCCTCATATTTAATTTTTTTAAATTTCTAATAATTTATTTGAGACTTGTTTGCACTTTTAATTTTTTTAATTTTTAAATAAATTTAATTGGACTCATTTACACTTTTCATAAAAAAAATTAAAATTTTAAAATAATTTATTGGGGATTCGTTTGCACTTTTTTTTTCAAAAATTGGGACTATGGGTGCAATTAATTTTTTAGCTTTTTTTTTTTATTTAAATAGGAGGGTATATTCCTCATCCCCTGTTTTTTATTGAGAAATTGGATGAAATTGGTAGAAATGATGGTTTGCGCTATCAAATTATAATTAAGGGAGAAAATGCAAAAAAAAAAAAAAAAAAAGGGTGTGGATGCTTTTCCAAATAATAGTGAAATGTATGAACATTATGTGATAATTACCTCTTTAATAATTTATTTGAGACTCATTTGCGCTTTTCAAAAAGTTGGGATTATGTTTGCAATTATTTTTTTTCTTTTTCTTTTTGTTCTATTTAAAGGAAATGTTATTTTCGTCATTTCACAATTTTTAATTGAGAACATGGATAAAATTATAAAAATGACCATTTGCGTAATGAAATATGGAAATAATGGTGAAATTGCTAAAAAATGAAAGGTAGAATCGTTTTTCATAATAACGGTAAAAGGTATGGACGTTGTGTGCTAATTATTCATTATTAATTTAAAGATAAAATCTCATATGTGCCCGAACATAAAAACATCAACAACATCAAAATTAAACAAAATATAAAAATATTGAATAAAAAATCAGAAATAATATAAACAAGTAGATTTGGAGTGATTGTTTGCAGAGGTGGGGAAGAAAACTTTAAAGAAAATGTAGTGAAAACAACTCTTAATCTTGTTTAGTCTTGACATGTACAAGATTTCCTCTTATAATTTCGATTTTGCTTAATTTGGAGTTGGAGGAGCTCGAAATTTGGAGATGCCGGATTGGATTCCTTGTTTTATCGTAGCATCGTAATGTTTATGGTCTTTATTAATTGATTTTAGACTATTTGCTTTCTAGATGGGGAGGATAAGACCATCAACTTGTTGATGTGGCAGGAAAACCTTCTTTACAGTTTTCTCCAAATATTAGAATCGTAAGTATGATTTTCTCCAAGTGGGTAAGATAAGACTTCTCATTGTGAGTAGGAGAACATTTCTATTGAAACTAAATCTTCAAATTATTTGTGGGGGAATGAGAAGAGTATCGACTGCAGGTGATTTTCTTTTAATCTTTCCTCTATTTTATTTTATTTTCTTCTTTCTATTTTTTTTTTTCAAGTTTAAGGGTAATTATGTGTTTTGAGGGCGTATTGAATTTTTTTTGAATGAAAATTGTTAATAAGGATAAATAATATTAATCAATAGAATGTTGGGCTAAAAATTTTACAAAAAAAGGATTGAAAATACAAGAGTAATTAGCCGTAAATGTTGAAAACAAAATGTACACATTACAATGTAACCTTAAGTTAATGTGAATGAAGTAATGAGTAATTAATGGATAATTATTTTAATTACAACTTAACTTTGTATACACCAATATCTTTATAACGGCCATAGACAGAAAATAAGTTGTCGGTGCATCTAACTTTTCACTTTTCTTGGTGACATAATTACTTATTGAATACATTAAGGACACTTTAGTAGACCACGAGTCTTCGTTAATTACTATTTTTGATTAGGGTTGGACATGTTTCGGTTCTGTTCGATTTTAAAGAGAATTAAATCGGACAAGAATTTTCGAGTATTTAGTAAGTGAAATTGTCTGGTCCAAATTTAATTATGGAATTCAATAGGTTTGATTCCATTCTATTCCTTGACATAATTAAATTTCTTAACATTTAAAATAACACCACATTAGTCTAACTAATGACATATTCAATCTTAACTCTTACAAAAAAAAAAAAAAAAACGCAGTTCGATCGATAGATTGAAAAAAATCTTAGTTTTGAATTAAAAAGTTGGGTTTGGCCTAAGAACAAGAAAATAATATTTTAGGCTCAATTAATTAGTTGGCAAATGAAATAGGAAAATGATACTTTTGAGCTCAATTAACTAGTTGGCAACTTTATATAGAAAAAAATTAAAATAAATTGGCTTATTTAATATACAAAAATAAAATAAAGTTTAAGTAGTTTCAATTCGATTCTTATTCTAGAACTGAGAACTGAACTAAAATCGTCGGTTCTCGTCTTTGATACACATTCCAATATTTAATTTAAGAATAGCTGAACCGCTAAATCGACTTGAAAGTTTTGTTCAACCATATTCTTGATAGATCAATTATCAAGGCTAAGGTATGCCATTTATTTAAATTTAAAAAGTTACTTAAAAATTAAAGGCGTGTTTTGGTTTGTAAAACTGAAAATGTATTTGGTCTGATATTTGTGAAAATATATTTTCGGAAGGTTAAATTTATAAGATAAAATTAAAAACGCATTTTAAGTGTTTTCAATGAAAATTTTGAAAACATTCAAAATATGGAAACAAGTATTTTAAAACATAAGAATATAAGTTCAAACAAATAAAATTTTAATACTTCTAAAAAGTAAAATTAAAAAAAAAATCAAAAAATAATATTGATAAATTATATAAAAAAAGAATTTGAAAAAAATAAAGTCTAAAATTCTTTAAAAAACTAAAATTCTAAAAAATATTAAAACAAATATTTAAAAAAAAATAAAATTATAAAAAATCTAGAAAAATAAAAAAATGAATAGTTCAAGCTCTTAATTGTTATTTACATAAAAATTTTTAAAAAAATCTGAATGAATACACAAAAATATTCTCAGTCCACGTCGTTAATTTTTATTTTTGTTTCTTATATTTTAAAATTAATTTATTATTTATTAGTTATTTTACTTTTGCAGTAAGAAAAAATCAATTTTATTACTATAAAAAATCTGAATGAATACACAAAAATATTCTCAGTCCACGTCGTTAATTTTTTTTTTTTGTTTCTTATATTTTAAAATCAATTTATTATTTATTAGTTATTTTACTTTTGTAGTAAGAAAAAATATTATAAGATTTATCAACTTTAAATTGTAATTGTATATATATAATATATTAATATAAAATTATTTTATTTTTACTGTGTAATCAAATTTCATGGAATAAAATATCAAAAAACATTTTTTGAAAAGAGTAATGTTATCTAGTGTCATGATATTTTGTATTGGTTCTAAATAACATTATTCTAAGAGAAATTCTCTGCGTGTTCTCTTAATGATGTGCATTAAGTTTGGCCATAAAGGATTTTGTCAATATTTGCGATTTTATATTGTGAATTTGCTTTTTACTGAAAAATAACAAAAAAATAAAGGAGGCTTTTCAGTTCCGACTCCCGAGCTTAGTATTTCTTAAGATTCGTGGATTCTTACGGATTTCATTGATTTGATAGAATTCCAATAAAATATTCTACACACAAACCAATAAAATTACTTTAAATTTCAACCACACATTTTACAAAAAATACTATTCATTACTCAATTTTTTCTACAACAATGAGAGACACACACTCAGAATCACTCAAAGAATAGAAAAAAATAATTTTATAATTACAATATAAAATTCATAAATTAGTCATTTAAATGAAATGATTTCATCAATATAGAAAACAAGTAATAAATATTAACAAATTAAAAATCAATTTCTCATCCATTCGCAAATTGAATAACCGACAAAAATCAATCAAATCGACAAATTAAAAATCAATTCGATCTGAAAAATAAAGAGTGGGAGTTACACCATTTTGTTGTGGAAGTGCCCAATTTTAGTACCATGGGTTGGAAAAGACCTCAGCTATCCAAAATAAAAATTCAATTCTAGATTTCAATAGGAACGAAAACTGAATTTCTTATAAGATTATAGACATGCACTTTGTGTGTGTGTGTGTGGGGGTGGGGGAGTTGTACTCGGACACCAAAGAGGGATTGAATCTCGAGATAGGAATTGGGCTAGTTCCTTCATGAAGTACGTACTGTCCTTCCTCATCAAAGGGAAATTGCCCATTATGTCGTCGTGTACAACAACTTCCATGTCATTTTTGTAACTGTCACTTGTAATCCGTAAAGTTAGTTTTAAATCGACACGGTTCCAAACAATAAAGTTAAAAGTTCCATTTTCAATTTCAGGAATTTAAAATGAAATATTCTATTCCCATTTATTTTTATATTTCTTGTTTAATTTAATCGAATTTTTTATTACAGGAATTGACACATTTCTCAATACTTTTTACTTGTTTTTAGATTCATAGCTTATTCAATACTATCATCTTATATTGTTTTCCATATCAGAGTACCATTCTTCTGCTTCTTAATCTTCTGTTTTTTAATTATGGAAAAATCAATTCATGTCCTGCAATGTACGTACACAACAATGTCACAGTATTCTAATCTAAATCCATGTACATTGTTAATGTCATATAATCAAATCCTATTATGCCAAAGATGCATACAAAGATATTTAGAAAACTAGGTGCAAGTAACGTGCAATACACGTTTGTTTAGTTTATATTTAATATTTTTGTTTAATAATTAATTTGTTATTAATAAAGATGTAATTTTTTTTGGTTAATTAAGAGCGTGTCTGGACGTGCTATAAGGAGGAAGGAAAATTGATTATGTTACCTTTTTTTTTCAAACCTACAGCCATACAGTGAGAGAATTGGTCCAAAATTGCGGCTCTCAACAACATGAATTGTGTTGCCAATGGCTTGATTTGTGCTGAAAAGCAGAAACAAACACCCTATAAATAATTAATGATGTAATATTTATGTAATTGATAAATAATTAGATGTGTGATTTTGATATTGTGATGTAGGTTGGTGAGATTGAAAAAAATAAGCAAAAGAAAGGACTAAATTGTAAGGGATCCAAAGTTCGGGGGTTAAAATGTAAATACGTAAAAGTTGTACCAAATCTCACGATGAAGATTTGAGAGTGCTCGGAGTCAATTGGATAAAGGAAGATGTCAAGGGGATCAAATTTAGTCAAAAGATGATCACAAATCAATTTCCAATCGAAAAGTTATGTTCCGGTGTTTTAGTCTCATATTGAGACCTATTTTTGGCATAGGAAGTGATCGAATTGGAGAATGATGTCTGAATTAAAGTTATATTCAGATGAGTTAGCTTTCCAACGCATTTTGCATCGCCTCAATAGAATATCGGAATACAAAGTTATGATAAAAACACTGAAAGAAGGTGCAGCTGCCTGTTTAAAACAAGAAATTTCGTTACATAATCCGTTATATTGAGACCTATTTTTGGTATATAAAGTGGTCGAATTGGAGAATGATTCTGAACCAAAGTTGTAACCAAATGAGTTAGATTTCTAATGCATTTTGAATTGCCTTAATCGGATATCGGAATACAAAGTTATGATAAAAATACTGAAAGAAGGTGCATCTGCCTGTTTAAAACAAGAAATTATGTTACATAGTCTGTTATATTGGGACATATTTTTGGCATATAAAATGATCGAATTGGAGAATGATGTCTGAATCAAAATTGTATCCAGATAAGGTAGCTTTCCAACTCATTTTGAATCGCCTCAATCGGATATAAGAATAAAAAGTTATAATAAAAATATTGAAAGAAGGTGCAGCTGCTTGTTTAAAACAAGAAATTTCGTTACATAGTCCGTTATATTGAGACCTATTTTTGGTATAGAAAGTGATCCAATTGGAGAATGATGTCTGAATCAAAGTTGTAGCCAGATGAGTTATCTTTCCAATGCATTTTGAATCGCCTCAATCGGACATCGAAATACAAAGTTATGATAAAAACACTGAAAGAAGGTGCAGCTGCCTATTTAAAACAAAAAATTCCGTTACATAGTCTGTTATATTGAGACATATTTTGGCATAGAAAGTGATCGAATTGGAGAATAATGTCTGAATCAAAGTTGTAGTCAGATGGGTTAGCTTTCCAACACATTTTGAATCGCTTCAATAGAATATCGGAATACAAAGTTATGATAAAAACACTGAAAGAAGGTGCAGCTGCCTGTTTAAAACAAGAAATTCCGTTACATAATCCGTTAAAACAACAAATTCAGTTATTTTTTCCGTTAAACCAACAAATTCCGTTAAATAGACACTTTTTATATATAGAAAGATTATATTCCATATAACATAATTGAAGTATCGTGTAAGAACACATAATATAAATACAATTCCTCGCAATCTCAAGTAGTTCGTCATACAAGGTGATGATGAATGATTATGTATACCACATGGCCAAGGTTGCACCGTACATACAAGGGGATCTCGATACGTCATTTCGGAGATTGACTAATACCTCAAGTTTTATACTTTCGAAGATGCCTTGTGTCGAGTGGAGTATTCTCTCTTTTTACCATTTTTTATTACTTAAAAAGTTAATAAATTATTAATTGAAGACGAGTTACTTTTTCGAGAATTTATGATTTCAAATGAAAAAGAAATATTTATATAGGTTAGGCTAAAGGGAATAAACATCATTTTGAAACTTCTTAAAGTTATACGTTGCCTCGTTGCAACACTCATCACAATTCCATTTAATCTAATTATTTAGAATTATCCATATTATTGTGCACCTTATAGCTATCTGCTTGTATAGAAGCAGTGCTACCAGAACACAACAGTATTCGGGTAGTCTGTTTTTCCTTTGTAATTTTTTCATTGTCCAATAGAAAACTGTCAAGTGTTTTTTGTGGAAATTATGTCAGCATTTGTCTGTACACATAGCAGGGCTGATGGCTATTCCTATTCAAATTACTACCCCCGTCCTAGAAAAATGTGCCTGATTTCATTTTTTTATTGGTCCCAAATTATATAATTAATAGCTTAATTTTCTAATATACCATTATTTAAAGCATGTCACAATTTTGGTCGAAGTCATCTTAGAAATGTTGTGATCCGATCCATATAGGGAGAGAGATCATGTTGAGCCTCCTCTCGAGTCTCATAGCTTAGAGTGTTCCGTCTCAATAGACTTGGATGACTCGATTCAAATGTAACGTACTAATTATTACAATCAATTTGAACCTCAAAACTAACGGCACTTGAATAGGTCATTTCTACTTGTGGAGCCCCATAGAACCCCAATGGAAGAATTAATTGATTTTTTAATTTTAAATTTTTTTTTACTTGCAAAGTATCAAGCATTAATTACTTGCTTAATCATTGTTTATTGACTTTTCAGTTAAGTTATGACCATAACTAGAAGTGAGTAATGGGTAATTAATAGACACTTATACTGATTACTACTTTAATAAACCAATAACTTTACAATAGCCAATGGACAAAAAATATGTCGTCGGTGCATCGCATTTTTTTCACTTCTTTTAGTGACATAATTAATTAGTTAGCATGTCAAGAAACCTTTAGCTACCCGCAAGTCTTTGGTAATCATGATTTTTGATAGATTCAGGATTGCTTCTTTCCAAGATAAAGCTATGCCATCTGTCCAAAAAAGTTATATAGTAACTCAAATTGTATAATGATTGCAATACCAATGGCAAAGGACGAATAATATATTAAGAAGGGTGATGCTACACGTACATAATGAGGTGTTCATAACGATATCCATCCCTCACATGGAGGGGGACCCACTTTGGATATATTATATTTTATTCGAGTGGGTCCCCTTTCATGTGAGGGGATGGACACCGTTATGAACACCTCATTATGTATCAATAGCATATTCCTACTAAAAATAATATTATCTAGTATAAGTGGTTTATTCAACAACTTTTCTATTTACAATCAGCGAGCAAAGTACCGTCGACAATTAGTCGACGATTGTCGACGGCGTTGCTTTAGTAATTGCAAATGGAGTTGTGTTGGTTGTAATTAATGATATTGTTCTTAGTTATTTCGTCCGAGATACCGACAAATATTGATTTCCGTGAAAAATGTGTGGGGCAGTCATAGGCGATTTTTTTTTTTGTCGATAATCGTTTATTCCATTCCATTCAATTAATTTAATTAATATTTCTAAAAAATCCTTTTATAAATTTTATATATGAATTTTTTGAACCATCTCTAACTCTAATCCTCATTTGATTTGCTAAATAATTTACACTAAACACGGTAACATTTATATAATTTTGGTGTATTACAAAATAATGATTGGATTGATGGTTATATGGTAATACTAATGTGATGCTTGTGATCATCCCATGACTTCTATTATACATCACAATCACGAGTCTTCAACAAAGTTTCCACTTTGTTAATTAATGCTCTAAAGTGTACTGGCGAAGTCATGAAAGATTTTGCTACATTTTCAGAGGATTTTGACATTTTTGACAACAGAATGTCACATGACGTTACATCATTGGTCTATTTTAAAAGGGTGATACTACACGTACATAATGTGATGTCCATAACGGTGTTCACCCCCTCATATAAAAGGAGACTCACTTCAAATGTATTATATTTTATTTGAAGTGGGCCCCCCTCTATGTGAGGGGGCATTATGTACAAATAACATATTCCATTTTAAAAACAGTAAACACGACTATTCAATCATTTTTTGTCACAACGTTATCTATCAACCAAAGTGTTAAATTCCTCTAGCAATACAACATAATTCAAGTCATAAATCATATCAAATTGGGATCAAATTTAGTTGTAGAAAATAATTTTAAACATAAAATATAATAATATTAAAATAAAAGGTATATTTAAAAAAAAAAAAAATTCATTGAATTTTTTCCTCAAATTCCAGTGCGACCTGAACCTGAGTAGTCCTAGTCCCCCACCACCACCCAATTGCCCACGTGTCAAATCCATGCCAAGATACATTATCAAAGTATGAATGTAATCTTTTGAAAGATAATTTGTCCGTTTGACTCCCTTTCAAAATAAATCAATTTATTTTTCACACTCCCCTTAAAATAAAATAATTTATTTTTCATACTCAATTTTAATCACACATTCACACAATAAAATATTTTACACATAAGTTCAAATTTTCTCTACACTTTTTAACCATATATTTATTAAAAAATCAATATTCAAAACATCATTTTTACACAATAATGATCACTAAACATAACTTAATACTTTCAAATTTTTGAATGCCGTGTTCTAATATAGTTCGAGAACGCATGAATAAGAAAAATTACAATTTTCTTATGCAACATTTACTAAAGATAATAAATTTACTCTTAACCATTTTTTTAGCATAATATATTTTTAAACTTTCAATTACGAAGAAAATTTGCCATTCCCTCCATTTTGATAATTAAATGACCAACATGTATATCATACGTCTCTTTTTTAACCATTTATATTTTCAAACTAATTTGTTCGAAGCATAAATGTAGATGTGTATTCTCATTGACATTATGAATGACATTCTCCTCTTTCTGTCAAAATCGGGATATGAAAGGATATTGTAAAAATCAATACTATAATGAATATGATCTCAAATTTTTCTTGTTCAAAAACAACCCATCACTCACCTATAAATACAAATACAAAATATAAGAAACAAACAAATCTAGAGTGCGAGCTCACACACTTCGGTGCGGTGGAACCATCCGTAGTTGTTAAAAGACTACAATTCTCAACCCATATTCTTCCATTTTCTCCCTCTTTCACGCACGCTAAAAAGCACACTATAGTACAGTACTTTTTGTTCGAAATCCAACCTTAGATCTTCTCCAATATGACCGACAGAGTTCACCCATCAAGCAAGCCAAATGGGAAAGGCAATGCCACCGCCACCGCCACCGCCACACCCGCCGTAGCAACCACCAATCCACCACTCAAATCCCCTCCGGCAACCAAAACCCACATCAACAACCACCCCTACCGCCCCACTCCCACTTCTAGCCACCGCCACAACCGCCGTCGCTTCACCTGCCGCCGATGCTGCTGCCTCACCTTCTTCTGGTCCATCCTCGTCCTCATCGCAATCCTCCTTCTAGCTGCCATTTGCTGCGCCGGCTTCTACGTCCTCTACAACCCCCAACGCCCCGAATTCTCGGTCAGCTCCCTGAAGATAACCCAATTCAATCTCACCACCAATGCTGTCGATGACACCACCTACCTGACAACAAAATTCAACCTCACAATCTCCTCCAAAAACCCGAACAAAAAAATCATCTACACCTACAATCCCATTTCGATCGCAGTATTTTCCAACCAAGTAAATTTATCAACTGGCTCCTTTTCAAATTTCACCAGTTCACCAAACAACATCTTCATAATTCACACCGCTACCGGACTATCCTCCCAGATTCTTGATGTTGATTCTGTAACTTCAATAAAATCAGATCTGAAGAAGAAAAAAGGGCTGCCGATGAAGATTTTAATGGACACTATTTTGGAAGTGAAAATGGAAAAGTTGAAGGTGAAAAATATTGGGATCCGAGTCATTTGTGATAGGATTCACGGGAGTGTGCCAAAGGGTAAAAATCCAGCCGTTGCCAACACCTCTAATGCAAAGTGTAAGGTTGATCTGAGAATCAAGATCTTGAAATGGAGCTTTTAATATTTTTTCGCTAATTTAATTATTTATTATCACTGCCACTTATATATTTTTTTTATTGACATTATAGTACTCATAATTTTTATTTTATTTTATTTTATTTTTTGAGCAAGAATTGAGAGAAAATGAGGTATCTTTTAGTATAATTGATAGGTGGTGAGCTATGCCTTTTTTTTTTCAAATATATTTGGGATGTATTTAAGTTTGCATTTTCTTGTCGTTTAATTGATATCTTTCTATATATAAAAAGTGCCTATGTAACGGAATTTGTTGGTTTAACGGAAAAACTAACGGAATTTGTTGTTTTAACGGATTATGTAACGGAATTTCTTATTTTAAACAGGCAACTGCACCTTCTTTCAGTGTTTTTATCATAACTTTGTATTCCGATATTCGATTGAGGCGATTCAAAATGGGTTGGAAAGCTAATCCATCTGGCTATAACTTTGATTTAGACATCATTCTCCAATTCGATCACTTTCTATGCCAAAAATATGTCTCAATATAACGGACTATGTAACGAGATTTTTTGTTTTAAACAGACAGCTGCACCTTCTTTCAGTATTTTTATCATAACTTTGTATTTCGATATCCGATTGAGACGATTCAAAATGTATTGGAAAGCTAACTCAACTGACTATAATTTTGATTCAAACATCATTCTCCAATTGGATCATTTTCTATGCCAAAAATAAGTTTCAATATAACGGATTATGTAACAAAATTTCTTGTTTTAAACAAGTAGCTGCACCTTTTTTCAATGTCTTTATTATAAATTTGTATTCTGATATCCGATTGAGGCGATTCAAAATGAGTTGGAAAGCTAACTCATCTGGCTACAATTTTGATTCCGACATCATTCTCCAATTCGATCACTTTCTATACCAAAAATATGTCTCAATATAACGGACTATGTAACAGAATTTCTTGTTTTAAACAGGCAGCTGCACCTTCCTTCAGTGTTTTTATTATAACTTTGTATTTCGATATCCGATTGAGACAATTCAAAATGCGTTGGAAATCTAACTCATTTGGTTACAACTTTGGTTCAGACATCATTCTCCAATTCGATCACTTTATATGCCAAAAATAGGTCTCAATATAACGGACTATGTAACTGAATTTCTTGTTTTAAACAGGCAGCTACACCTTCTTTCAGTGTTTTTATCATAACTTTGTATTCCGATATCCTATTGAGGCGATACAAAATGCGTTGGAAAGCTAACTCGTCTGGATACAACTTTAATTCATACATCATTCTCCAATTCGATAACTTCCTATGCCAAAAATAGGTCTCAGTATGAGACTAAAACACCGGAGAATAACTTTTCGGTTGGAAATTGATTTGTGATCATCTTTTGACTAAATTTGATCCCCTTGACATCTTTCTTTATCCAATCGACTCCAAGCACTCTCAAATCTTCATCGTGAGATTCGGCACAACTTTTAAGTATTTTACATTTTAACTCCCGAACTTTGGATCCCTTACAATTTAGCCCTTTCTCCAAATTTGTCTACTTTTACTTATTTTTTTCAATCTCACCAACCTACATCACAATATCAAAATCACACATCTAATTATTTATCAATTACATAAACATTACATCATTAATTATTTATAGGGTGCCTGTTTCTGCTTTTCAGCAGAAATCAAGCCGTTGGCAACACAATTCATGTCGTTGAGACCGCAATTTTCGACCAATTCTCGCACTGTAGGGCTGTAGGTTTGCATTGCACGTTGCTTGCACCTAGTTATTTAAAAATCTCCAGTCATAAATTTGTGATTTACTTGAATTTTATTATTATTTTTATACCGAAATAGACAAACGTCCTAGGTTAGAGCAAACTGTTTGAGAAAATTCAGCTTCCTAATGATATCATTAACTTTTATCAAAATATAATAACATTTTAATTTTCAACAAAACCAGAGGGGCAGAGGCTTAGTGTAGTTGATTGAATTTTCCACATAGGGTGAAGTATGTATTTAATCATCCATGTCAGGAAATGGAACCTAACCACAAACTCAGAGATGATGGTGAATAACTTTCCACTAAGCTCTTCAATTATGAGTAGTTTGTGTATGACCCTCATTTTCTAAAATTCATAAATTTTTAATTACATATTTTATTGAAGATCAAGGCTATGAAATGGAAGAAAAATTTTTCATTCCAAAATTACTTACAAATGTATTACAGCCGAAGTATAAATAGGAAAGGGAAGGAAAAATCGAAAAACAGAAAGAAACAAGATACATAATATTTACAGCTCATTACCTAACTAACTAACTCAACTTGCTAACTGAATTACAAACTTCAACTATCGACTTATATTCCAATACTCTCCTCTCAAGGTGGACAACGTAAATCAGTAACCACCATCTTGGACAATAAGGAAAACAAAAGAAAGGTTGACAGAGCTTTGGTAAACACATCTGTCAATTGATGCTGGGTGCGTATTGGCAAAAGTTTGATAAAACCTTTAGCGACCTTATTACGAACAAAATGACAATCAATCTCAACGTGTTTTGTCCTTTCATGAAAGATAGGAGTTTTAGCTATGTGGATGACAACTTGATTATCACAAAAGATTAGTGCTGGAGTTGATGAAGGAACCTGAAAATCTCGAAGCAACTGATGAATCCAAACAATTTCACTAGCCATGGAAGCTAATGCAAGGTATTCTGCTTCTGCACACAAACTGTATATTTTTTTAAGGTTAAATTGGAAGATTATTTAAATAAGATTTACCGTTGATCTGAAATATTGAATCAATCTGGTGACATAAAAAATCAAAATTTCTGAATAGATTTTTGTATTTCATAAAATCTCAGCATAAATGTGACCCATAGATTGTTTGTTTTTTGCTATATGTGATCATGTTTTGTTTAACAGTGGCTGTTTGTGATCAGATATGTGTAAAACGTTATTGTTTGTCACCATATATGTGTAAATTGTATGTTATTTTCTATGACCATGTCTACCTTAACTGTTACAATGAAGATAAATTTGATCACAATCAATCACAATTAATACAAACTTGATCAGATAGGGTCACAATTAACAAAGACTTAATCACATCTCAGTCTAAACACCATTGCACCACAAAACCCACCTCTACAAATCGAATCAACCGCCATAAAAATCTAGCCAACGAACGAATTGGAAAAGCTCACTGGCAGATAAAATTAAAAACTAGAATATTCCAATTTGGTAATCGCCTCTGAATCCTCACTTCGTAAATTTTCTCTTTTCAACTTCGACTCCTTTTTCTAAAACATTCAAACACAAGAAATCCACACGACAAGAATAACTTATTTTCACAAAGACATGAGAGATTAAATTTTACACGTTCAGGGATCCATATAAAAGATCAAAAAATTTAGTAAAAAATTAATGTTAATGAAATAATTGGCGAAATACAAATAGATTAATTTTTAGTCTGTAAATATTTTGCGTCAAACTGCAATTGGTGTGTAGCGAAGCTGACAAGTGGATTCAAAGTTCAAAAATTGTAAGGGAGCTAATAATTAATAATTAATGCAAATTGAACCTGTAATTTAATTAAGGTATTTTATTTTATTTTTTTGGCTAAAATAAAACTTATTTTTTAATATTATTAAAATATCATCCAGGCAATCTAGACGAAATTGATGGAATGATTGTCCTATACTAGGACAAACCTAGGAAATTTTTTTCAGTGCAGTCGAAATTAGTAAAAATATAGAAATAATATTATAAGCAATTTCAAAACGTTTCTTTATTTTTTAACTACATATTTTCTATCACATCATATTATAAAATGCATTTTTCTTCAGTAATGTACATCAACCACCCCCCATAAAATTTAGCTGGCTACAAGAATTGTCAGCACTCACCCACCAATTTAACACAATTATGCTTCTAAGACTTCTTTTTTAGCGCTTAAGTGGGCTAGGTTGCCCAAAAGCTCAGTTCAGGCAGATGCCTGCACGGAGCATGAATTGGGTCCGCCCCTGGTCCTAGTCTCCTAGAAATATTTGCCAGCTTTGCTTAGTTTGATGAAAACGTCATAGTTCAAAATTTGTATAAAAAGGAAGGGAAGAATTTGGTAACATTTTGAAGAGAGAAGAGTACATTTGTAAAAACATTCAACTAATACAAAATATTACTTACCAACCCAAAAGTAGTGACTAAATTCATTTTCTCACCCCCAAAAAGAGTGTTGTGGGAAAAGCTATGAATAATACAAAAAAAAAAAAAAAAAGAATTTATTAAAAATTTATGTAAGTAAGTACATCTACAACTACAAGAAAATCAATCACTATCAAATCTTTTACCTTTGTCATCAATTTTCCCTAAGTCCATAGAATAAAAATGAAATAACAAACTATTTTTTAATAAATCTTTTTGAGACCCCACTACTATTCCCGTGTAAAATCTAAAATTATAAAACTTATTCTGAAAAAAGTTAGATATATGTACAAGTAATCTACGATAAAAATATAATACGATTAAATCTTTTGTAACCACACCAAACAGGTAGCAGAATCTTCAAAAAATAATTCAACTATACCAAATTTGATACTTTAGATTGAAATTGAACTTGCACCTGTCTTTCTTTGAATGCACCAAGATCCGGTTTAAGATCTTCCATTTTCTCAACCAACAATGGCTGATCGTCCCAAGTTCCCACAATACCAATTTTCACTCCTTCAACTTCTTGATTATCAAACCCTAATTTCCGATAAGAACCCATATTCTGAATCTCATTCTCTAAAGCCTGAGCCCGGAAAATCGCTACTTGACGAAGAACAAAATCCAATTCCGCCTTGTAAAAATGTATATTACTCTCTAACTCTTTGATTACATGAAAGCACCCTCCAACAGGATGAATTGCTCGCATATTGGCTTGAAAAATAATCGATCTCATTGCACTTTCTTTCTCGTTTTGTTTCACATTTCTAAGGATTTTCTTGATGTTACTGACCCCAAAAAGCTTCTGTGCATTGAGGAAATCTTTCTGTCTGTCTGCAGGAAAGTACGGGGCTAAAGAGCAATTGGGTGCGCATTTTCTTCGTTGGTATTTGCATGCAGCACAAGCTTGTGCAGAAACGGTCCCCTCTGCTGCACCTGCACTATTTGTAGATTCGGGTGCGAGATTCATGCCTTTTTAGAGAGGATAGATCGCCCCTTTTTATGCCGATGTAAAGTATAGAGAGAAGTTCGAGAAAATTAAGAAGACAGCGTGGTTTCGGGGTGATTAAGTGATTAAGGTAAGATCTTAACTGATGTGGTTGTGGGGAGAGGAATACGGAACGTGATGATATAGGTTTGAAATTCCTGTGCGTGAATCGGTTTAGAAATTTTCTTAGAATAGGTTTTATTTAGGTAGGTAATATTTCATAACCTAAAATTTATTAAAGATGGAAATGTAAAAAGTAGACTTGTAGAGAGTAAATCATAAGTTGCGAAAGCTGTTGTATATATGATTATGATATTTTTGTCAACTTGACATAGTTAGTCCAAGAGATTAAGGGTGAACAAGCGGTAGGATAGTTGTTTTAATTTTATGGATACCGAATTTACAATTTATAACTTGATGCAAAATATCTTAAACACGGTATTTACAATAGTTACCATATTTGCACATTAACACATTAAATTATATAACAAGTAATTGCAGTAAACAATTAAAAGATAATTGCAGAACAGTAATATGCAAAACGATCAACAATACGTGCTTAAGGTATGATACGAGCGTCTGTTTCCCAGGATACAACAGAGAAATCAGTAAAATTCGAGTACAACATATTCTACTCCGACGAAATGAACAAGTGTCTAAAAAATATCACCACAGATTCGAACAGAAATAGAAAATGCAGGAAAGTAGAAACTGTATGCAGATGAAAATTGTTTTAATTTTTAAAGACTGGTTGCCTATTCATTGCATAGCAATTGAAACAGGAGTTTCAACAGTTTTAGAAAATCAAAAGTCTGTTGAAAATTAACAAAATTGTAGCAAAACGCGAACACTCATAAGGGGCCAATTTTGCTCCTTTTGGTCCAACATTCGTGTACGCACAAGTTCAAGGTCCGAAACCTATTTCGGTCTAAGATTTGCATCCCCCTGTGCGCTCATGTGGAGAGAGCTTTTATGCTACATATGATTACACCATTCTAAAGTGTAATCCTTTATAAAGTGGTTTTAGTTTTTATCCACTTCCTATGTAAGACAAACCTTATTTTTAGTTTTCCCATCAACATAAACTCCTTTCACATGTCATATTTTAAACTTCAATTTCTCATTCACTCGAGAATCATTTTTGACAAGTAAGTATATGATTTTGATGTACTCACAGAGGAGAATACAAATCAATTTTCATTTTCCAAGATAGCCAAGCGGGTCCAGCTCAAAATTAGTGCCAAAGTCAGCCCACAACTCAGTTTATTTCCAATTTTTTTCCAACACAAACCAAGGTCAATCCATCAAATCGTATCGAAATTGTTGGCTTGGATTCAAGTGGTTTAGGTTTCGACCATTTCAAAACCTAATAAAATTGTTTGGAAATGATTTTTTTATGTGTCAATTGTTAAAAACTCAAAAAATCAAATTGAACTGTTTACTCTAATTTTATTTATTTTTAAAAATGACTTGTTTACCAAAAATATATTATTTATTAATTCAATTTATATTTCAAAATATTTAACAATTTACTTGTTAGAGGTTTCCATTTCCTAATGAATTTGCAAGCCCAAATTTTATGGTTGAACTTTATATTGATTTCCCAAGCAGTGCCTAAAGCTGGATCAGTGGCTGGAAATGCATGTTCCGCCATTAGATTCTTGTAAACTGGACCAATTGATGGCATCCCTTCCTCCACCTTCACTGCAAATTTCTTCGTTTTACCTTTCTGCCCAAACCCAACGCTCTCAGTTTCTTGTGAAACAAAATTAGATAGTGAAAAATTCACTCCCATAAAAGCCAGCAGAGCAAGAATTGTCTGTACATAACCGATTCATGAGTGGCCCGCCAGGACAATAAATGTAGGCAACTAGAATCGTCCAGACACAAATAGTGTGTCTGTCTTGTAGGTTCATTTTTGCTGAACTATATGTTCGTTTGTGAAGTTACATTTTGAGAAGTTGTGAATCACTCGATGGTGGTAGTAGAAGATGACTCCACTTTTAATATTACTCTTAAGTTCAAATTATAATTGGCAATTTTCTTAGTCAAAATCAAGTTCTAGTGGAATTGTATTAGGAGTTTATCGAGTTGTAATCAAAGTCAAAATATGAGTTATAGAATCCTAATTAAAGTCAAAAGAGTTGGGTTGGTAGTATAGTTCTTGAAGTAGTTCAAGAAGATCACATATGGTCATTGAAAGCATTTAGAAATCCAAAGAGTGTCAAAGAACTGTACAAATTATGTTTCAAATTCTTAGTCGCAACCTGAAACGCATTTTCACATAGAAAAAAATTGGAACTTGGATAAGGCTATTTCTATAATAATTGTAAAATTTTGAGTTTTCTTTCCAATGCATTTTGAATCACTTCAATTGGATATCGGGAGAGAAAGTTATGATAAAGATACCGATAATTGCTCAACTGTTGCTTATATGTTGCGGCTTGGTGCTCGAGTGACATGTCGACGTTCAGAACTCTATTTTGTTTCAAACACTTGATTTTTCAATCGCTTTTCATCCCAAACACTTTTTCCTATATATATCCTACCTTATGAACGTCCAAAAGTGTGTTGAATCATATTTTTCATAGAGATTATTCAATTGAAAATCCAAAACACATTAATTGACTTAAAGATTCAACTACCATATTATTTGAGTCATAATTTCATCCAAACTTTGATTTATTGATTTAGCCATATTGCTCCACATTAAACCATAGATCAAAACACACAAGATTTTTTGATCAAACACCAAACCATTTAATCCACCGGAGATAAATCGATACCAAAGATCGGGAGCTGTTGCAAAAGCACAAATTCAAGAGGACTAATGTGAGATACCAGGAGTCGGGATCTGGAGTTAAGAGCACAGTCTAGGAGGGCTAAGGTATAAACTAGGAGTCGGAATTTGTTTTGAAGGAGCACACCTCTAGTAGGATCAATGGAGACTACATGAATTGATGTCAGAAGTTCTACGAGGTGGATGAGTCTGGACCGTATTTAAGTTTATTTCGATTTATAGTGAATTATTGACTGACAAAATATCCAGAGTTTTTACCCAATTGGGGTTTCTCCGTGATCATCTTTGGTGTTCTTTATTGCTTTAATTATTGATTGTGGTATTCAAACTTAGGATAAATTGACTTATTTGATCTAATTATCGAGAAACAATTAAAAAGTGACTTGTTGCTTTTAATTGTGTAATTTTGCACGTGGGTTTAAATAATTTAAAACTTTCAGTTACATTTATATATTTATTCCAAGTATTTACATGACATTGTCTGTTTTTGTTGGATGCTACAAGAAGGATAATGGTAACCCCACCAATATACATGTTTTTCGATTCTACGAGAATTTGTAAGCTATGTTTTGTGGTGATCTAAAAGTGTTTCTTGTTAATAATTAAAGCTATATACAGGGAGGTATACTGCATCCTTGAGGTCTAATAAAATGACTTTGTTCTTGCGGAGGAAGTCTTTCAAATCCTTCGCTTTGTATCCCAAATCTTTTCCCACTCGTAGAACTTTGGAAGTGTCTCGTGGATCCAATGGGAAATTTCCCAGTTACTCCGTCGGAGCGGTTTGTGATTCAGATTCAATGATTCGGGGATCCAGTTTGTCCAGGGCTATCTTTTCAAGTCGGCATTGTACAAAAGCTTTTGCCATCTCGCATCTTCTCCTTGTGCAGGGGTTTACCCTTCTTCAAGGGTGTCAGACATTTCAATGTCAAAGAGCAACATGTTAACTGCTCGGGGCTTAGCCTTTCTCAAGGAGTTGAGGTAACACTCCCTTGAGCCCATCTAATCATCTCGGATGGTGGCTATTTCCCTTTCAGTGTGGAATTTTATGTATAAGTGATGGATAGAGGTGACAGTCCATAACTCTTTCAAGGCTGACCTCCCTAACACTCTGTGGTATGCAGACCGATGGTCAACCACCAGGAATTCTAACAACACTTCATATATTTTGCACAAGCATTTCAAAAACATAGAAATTTGTCAATTTTTGTTGATGTAATTTATTTTATGGAGTCAAAATTTCATAAATATTGGGAAGAGTTACCCTCTTTATTTTTATTAGTTTCGGTTATGGACCATCGACTTAATTTAACTAGCACAAAAGCTGCTATAAAGGGGATTTCAAATTTCATGAATGTAGAATTATCACATATGCATATAGAATTAATGTTATGTGAAATGTATAACTATTACACTGAAAAAGAAGGTCAGTGTAGTTCTACTTCTCAGAGTTCTCTTTCAAGAAACACTTCAACAAATACAGATAATATATGGAGTTATCTATAGATCAATACTAGTGTTCCCTCATTTAGTTCTAGTTCGTCAATATCTAGAGTAATAGATGTCAGTGGTACATATCTTGAAATTCCCTCCTAGTTAGCTAGGTATATGTGCGTGGACGTTTGTAATATGTTACAACCACAAGAATTACAGGAATTTAATCTTTTATCATAGTGGAGGTGTAACGAAAGGCAATATTCAATTGTATCAAAAATTGCTCGCGATCTACTTACACCGTCGGTGTCTACAATAGCATCGGATGCTGCATTTAGTTTAGGTGGTCTAGTTTTATGTGACGAACGATCAAGACTAAAAGAAGATATATTGGAGGCTTTAATATGTTTGAAGGACTAGGAATGTGCGGATGTACGTCTTCAAGAACAAGTTGATAGTATAATGGCCAAAGCGTTACAGCAAATTAAAGTATAAGATATTGTATGTTTTTAAATTAATTAGTTTCAAAAAAATACGTAATTTTTAATTTTTTTGTTTCAAAAAAAATTATACACGAAATATTTTATTTATGTACAATTTTAACTACTTACGATAATTGTAGCCGGTCCGAAATCCAGATAAAGGAGGAGGGTTTTAACTTTTATAATTTTTTTAATTTATAACACGCATAAACTGTACACATTTTAAATTCGTTAGGTAGAAAATGTAGATTTTACAAAAAAAAAAAAAAAAAAAATCCGAGTCAGGTCGAGTCTCATTTTTTTTGGCCGGGCTCGGCTCGAGCCCAAAAAAGCTCGAGCTGAGCCCGAGCTTTTTTTTTTTCCAGTTTGGCTCATTGACATAGCTATGAGATCTAAATACATGATTTGTCAGCAAGAATGGCAGGATAAATGAGTTGGACTATCTAATGGAGTAATAAACTGTCTCTAAGTTAGGGATGTTAGACCGACCAATCAGCTTGGATAGCCCGACCCACGAAAAGCTCTAGTCGACTAGACTAGGGGCTCGGGCCAAGCCCAATTTTTGGGCGACGACCCGAGCTAGTTGTGCCCGCAAAGCAGGCTACTTGAACAGGCAGGCAGATGTAGCTTGTAGCATCACTAGAGAAAAAAATCGAGTTGGTTTGATAAGGTTTGAGCCAAAAGCTTGAGCCCAGCCATGGATTTAAAACTCGGCTTGATTCGAGCCAAAAAAGTTTGAGCCTATTCTTTGTAAGGCCGTGCACGAGCCGTGAATTTCGGCTCACTAGCCGGCTCGTTTACATCCCTACTCTAAGTTGATTAATTTCAGAAGTGAAGTGACTTTTGACATTTTACTTTTACTTCAGTATTAATAGGAATAAAAATGATGTATTATAATATTTAAATATTTTATAGAAAAGGTTGACGTGGTGTAATTTCCACTTTAATTTTGCTTTATTAAAATCAAACATATTTTTTTCTTTAATATTGGATCTGGGTGGGGTGCAATTTCCCTATCGTTTAATTTTCTCCTTAAACTACCTTAATAATGTGTTTTTATGGGCTTTAATATGGAGGAGCAAGGAAACCGTAATATATGACTATTCTTGAACCGTAATAGTTTAAAATTTCTTTTTAGAATTTTCTTTAAGAATGTGAACATTCCTGGAACAAGAGACATCTCAAAATATAATGGATTATTTTAGTGGTACATCACCACTTACACAAGGATCGGCCCATTATGAACACCCTGGAACCGACCTTCCCTCCAATGAGGAGGTTCCGGGTGTACATTGTGGACACCCCGATATAAGAGGTGATGTACCTCTAGCATCTCCCAAATATAATATATGACTATTCTTGAACCATCCTAGAAAAAGGTAATGTGATTTTTGAGTAATTTTTTAACTCAACATTTTTTAATAATTCCTTTTTTCTTATTTTAAGTAAAAAAATTATTTTTTTGGAAAGATACCTTCCTATCAAAAGAATGTTTGAGGAAATATTATTTGGTTATTTTTACCCTTTTATTTTTTTTTTGTTTATTAGGTGGAGGTCACAATTTTATTGGAAAACTTTACACCTTTATAAATTATAGGTTGTGAACTATGGTGGAATTTTCCCCCAAATGTGTTTAATTGCATCATTCGCTTATCTGTAACAACACTATCTTAACCCATTATTCATATGAATTCGAAGAACGCAATTTTAATAGAATTGTCAACACCGGAATTTATTGCGAAAATCGACTCAAAATTACGATGGAGGAAAATTTGTAGTGCTGACAGGGTGGAGAAATATTTGTCGTTGTACATAATAGATAGGCCCTATTTGTAGTTCATTTTTTTTAATACCTCGTTTCAAAAATAAAAATATTTGAAGCGTAATTAACACATTCTCTCACGTACAAGTTGTACTCACTACTCAGGTTACCAATATAATACACACACCACTATAACCAGTAGCGGTATATATTTCAATAAAAATAAATGATACATAAATTACGCGAAATAAAATTTAAATATTTAATTGGAGAAATCACATGGTGTTGTTAGCTGGACTTTGTTCTGTGAAAAAATAGAGCACGTAGACAAATATGTCTTCTTTTCTATATGAGTATATAATATATTTGTAGTATCGAGATTCAACTTCCACATATCAATGGAAAAAAATTGTCATATATATAGAACAAGACAAATGTTGAAAATTATTTCAGTGTTGGACAGGCTGTTCTGTAGAACAAACAAATGTTGAAAGGTTCCAACTTCATTATGAATGTTAAAAGATTCAAAAGGTCTGGTTACAACTAAACTTTAGCTAATTCTTGGAATGAGGCAATTTTTTTCTATAATTTTGAGCATGTTAAGCCAAGCTTAAAAATTAACTTATAAGTAAGTTTACATAAAAGTAAATAAGTATGCTTTAAATTGAATAATTTTTAATTGATCAAAATTGAAAGTAAGAGCATGTTTGATTATAAACATTTTTTTCTTGATAAAAGTAAACACACAAAAATTCAATTATGTAGCATTCTCTTATTGGACTGTTTAAAATACAGTGAACTTTTTCATCAAATTATTTACTGGCACCTACACTTTTATCATTGCATCTGTCAAAATTCTTCTGACAAAGTAGCATAATCCACAAAATTATGAGTATTTAAATAGGAGGGTATATTCGTCATTTCACAGTTTTTTATTGAGAAATTTGATTAAAATCGATAGAAATGATGGGTTGTGCAATTAAATGTGTAATTAATGGTGAAAATACAAAAAAAAAAAAAAAAAATTTAAAAGGTAAGGACTTTTTTGCAATAATTGGGAAAGGTAGGAACATTATGTGATAATTACCCTTTTAGGGTGTGTTTGTGCCACATTATTTTAGAAGAATGTATTTTGAAATAGTAGATTGGTAGAGAATGTGTGATTGAAAAAGAAGGAAAAGTAATTGATGTGATAGAAAATATTATTTTATTGAAAAATGTGTGATTGAAAATGAGTAGAAAAATGAGAATGAAAAAAAAAATGTCCCAAACAGGGGCTTAATAATTTATTTGTGACTTATTTGGGTTTTTTAAAAAAACTGGGATTGTGATTGCAATTAATTTTTTTCTTTTTCTTTTTATTTTATTTAAAGAGAAGAGTATATTCGTCATTTCATAATTTTTAATTGAGAAAATAAGTGAAAATGACATTTTTTACGGTGAAAGATAGAAATAAGGGTGAGAATGCCAATAAATAAAAGGTATAGACGTTTTCTACAATAACAATGAAAGGCGCGAACGTTATATTCTAATTACCCTTTTATAAACACTTTTCAAGTAAGAAGTTTCAAAAATATCTTTTTGTTCCAGATATGCTCTATGGCTCTCTATGTAAGAGCCTAATGTGTAAGTTTCCAGTACTCCTCAAATCCTTTCTCTTGTAAAGTAAAACTAAAAATGAAGAGATCTGTGTATTGGACATTTTTGCTGCACATTATCTTGTTCGTCCATGGAAATAAAGCTGGAGCTTCTCAGCCTTACAGGACAGCATACCATTTCCAACCTCCCAAAAACTGGATGAATGGTATATTTTGTTGGGCATTTTTTGCCACCAATATGTATATTTATATTCTGAAACTGATTAATTTTCTTGTTTTTCCATTTGTCTGAAACGATGATGGCTTATCAACGAACTTGAAGATCCAAATGGTAAAGCGTCTCTCTAGTCTCTACCTTCTGATGGTGTTTGCCCCCCTTATCTTGTTAATATCAGTTAGTAAATGTAATGTCCAATGAAGTGGCTAAAGAAGTTTCATAGTCGAACCTAAATTTATTAAAAAATAAGCTTAGTTTTGTTGTCGATAGTGGCATATCTGTTATGTTCATGTTCTACTTTTTGCTGCAATCATGTCGTATTTGTTCATAGGGATGTGGTCCTTGCATGACCTACAGTGCAATTTCCCCTTTGTTTTAGTTTCTGCTTATCTATCTCATTAAACTACCTTAAGAATGTGGTTATATGGCTCTAATATGAAGCAGCAAGGAAACCGTACGTGTCATAAAATAGTAACTAGGAGTAAGGCTAGAGACTTACAACTACATCTAATCTTATATTTCCTATATCATAGTAATTACTTGTCTCAGAGACAAGGTTTATGTCTTTTTCTAAGGTCGATGTACGATGTTTTCAATATTAATTACTGGGAAGAGTATGAGCAACCAATATTTTGACAATGCTTCTATGTTGTCGTGAGTTTTTAACATTCTTCCCGGCCGACAGCATACTCACAATAGAGAGAGCACTTTTTTGACATTTTTTATTCACATGGATCTCACTCTCATGTGAGTGTAGGTCAATCAGGGTGTCAACTTCTTTGTAACAAAGAAGCTTAATTCATATTTTGTTGGTTTTCGATGGAGAAGAAAATGAAGAAGAAGAATGTAAAGCACACTTATTTCTGAGTTCATGTTTGAGTTTGCAGTTTTAGAGCGTAATAGTCATTCGACAAGATATAAGTTTCGTTTTCTTTCGTAATACCGTCTACTATTGTATATCACCTTACTAAACATATTAGGTTATGGATAGAGATGATGAATCTACTGCAAACATAGGAGTTTACAAGTATTTAACGTACTTACAACCAAATATGCTGTAAGTACCTCGACCTCCACGCGTGACAATTACAAAACATGTTTTTCTGTTTAAATAGTATGCAAACTTAAACTAGGTCGATTCACAATCCTAACCCTCAATACATATTATTATATGAATTTAATTGTGATTTTTTTTGTCCATATTACTGTTTTGATTTATATTGGTACACTATTATGTCACACAGGACCAATGTACTATAAGGGAGTTTACCATTTGTTCTATCAGTACAATCCCTATGCTGCAGTATGGGGTAACATTTCATGGGCACATTCCGTATCATATAATCTTATTGACTGGATGCATCTTGATGATGCTATTAATCCAACTGAGCCTTATGACATTAATGGCTGCTGGTCTGGTTCTGCTACAATTCTTCCTGGGGTAGAAAAACCGGCCATTCTATACACTGGAGATAATTTTGAAAACCACCAGGTTCAAAATCTGGCCGTGCCTAAAAATATGTCTGATCCATTGCTTAGAGAATGGGTAAAATCGGGTCGTAATCCACTGATGACTCCAGTTAATGGCATAGACCCGAAGATGTTTCGAGATCCTACGACTGCGTGGCAGGGATCAGATAAATTATGGCGTGTAATTATAGGAAGCCAAATTAATGGCCATGGAACTGCTACTCTTTATAGAAGTAAAGATTTTGTTAGCTGGACTAGGAGTCATGATCCTCTTCATTCATCAAACAAAACAGGAATGTGGGAGTGTCCTGATTTTTATCCTGTTAGTAGTCATGGTAAAAATGGGCTCGACCCATCTTTCAACAGTCGAGATACTAAGCACGTCCTAAAAGCGAGTTTTGGTGATCACGACTACTATGTAATAGGAAATTATGATTCGAAAATGGATTATTATAGGGCTGATGTTGATTTCATGGATAGTATTGTGCAACTTAGATATGATTATGGTCTGTTCTATGCTTCCAAATCATTTTATGACAGTGATAAAAAGAGAAGAATATTGTGGGGATGGGTAAAGGAGGCAGATGACGTCAACAAAGGCTGGTCTGGAATTCAGGTAATCTTTTTCTTCCTACATTTTCTTCGTTTCTGTCCATTTAATTGCTTCTTGATTTTTTCACAAAATGTAAATTAGTCGACAACCTCCTGATTCTTGGAATTTTTTGGTAGTCAATTCCAAGAACTATATTGCTAGACAAAACAGGGAAGCAATTAGTACAATGGCCAATCAAAGAACTCGAAAAACTACGGGAAAAAGAAGTCTCTCTTGAGGACAAAGAAATAAAGGGTGGAACTGTGTTTAAAATTGCAGGGGTCACAGCTTCACAGGTATCTGCTCTAATCCTCTTTCTTGAATGCTCTTATCGACTTCTTGAATTCCTCGTGTGATAGATGTAGAAAGATTACATGTTATCGTATCAGAAAAGTCTTTGCAGTTCTCCGTCTTCTCTGTCTTGATTATCTTCATTTCATAGTTTATAGAACTAGATTTGATACTTTCTATCACAGGCTGATATAGAAGTTTCATTAAAATTGCCTAATTTAGAAGATCAGATCGAGTTGATGAATACAAAATCAGTTGATCCCCAACAACTTTGTATTCAAAAGAATTCTTCGGTAAGAGGGGTCCTAGGGCCATTTGGTTTGTTAGTCTTGGCCTCAAAGGATCTAACCGAACAAACTGCCATCTTCTTTCGGATATTCAAAGGCGATGACAAGTTTATTGTCCTAATGTGCAGTGATCAAAGCAGGTGAGGCTCTAAATTTAAATAAATAAAAGTGCCGTCAACCATATGGCCGTGTGATGTGTGGAACGTGTCTTGTCTTTCATGAAAAAATGAATCTAGCGTGTACGTCCCTCTCTAACTTCTTGAGCTCTAATATTTTTATGCAGGTCTTCTCAGAAAAGAGACGTTGGCAAAAATATCTTTGGGGCATTTCTTGATGTAGATCCTACTCAGAAAATCTCATTAAGAACCTTGGTAAGTGCCTCGTGTAAACGTTTCACTTGTAATGTCTGTTCTCTGGACATAAACTATTCAAAATGAACTTTTTTGTTTGAGATTGGAGAGCCAAATGTCAGAACCAAAAATTAGAATCTGTGTCTGCAAAATTTACCGTGAAAACCATTATTTTTGGTAATGTCAAATTTGATTCATTTACGATTTGTGCTTGTGCAGATTGACCATTCCATTGTAGAGAGTTTTGGTGGTGAAGGAAAGGCTTGCATCACTGCTAGAGTTTATCCTGAATTGGCCATTGATAACAAATCCCACCTCTACGCATTTAATTATGGGACAAAAAGTGTTAAAATCAAGAGTTTGAGAGCTTGGAGCATGAAGAAAGCTCAAATGGTTGAATCTCATGAAGGAAGAAAGCCCCTCATAAATTGAGAACACAATTTCTAAAACCGTCATCGAAAGTATGTTCCATGCGCAGTATTGATGGGATTGGACAATATAATAAATATGATTTTAACTTCTTGTTGTTCTTTAATATTATCTAGTATAAGTCATTTTACTATAGAAGTAATGAATGCCAAATTAAAATGGCAAGTATTGGTGTTTCTTTCGAATACATTATATTATACATTATCAATCGATGGGGGCGGTTTTGTTTGCTGCATTGTTCTTCTTGCTTCAAAACATGCTCTAGTTATATCTTAATAGGACTCGGGATGCACTCTGACCCCTATTAAGAGTATGGAAAGTACATGGACCTCATAGACTATCTTAAAATCAAAATAATATCGAGCAATCATCACTCAATATTGGTCAACATCCTAGACATTCGTAAATGTACCAAGAAACGCTTACCAAGTATGTACCGACTACTGATTTAGGGGGAAAAAGGTTTATTTAGTTAAATTGGAAGCCCCCATAATGAAGCCAAAGTCAGCTCAAGATTTCACCTTATGACAAAAGAAGGGGAACAAAAAGAAGCATCTACATAGGCTTTTGGAACTTTAGGTAAGCAAGTTTGCCTAGCTTAAAAAGTTTACATGAGTAAATAATTTATTATTACGGAATAAAATTGAAAGTTTGTAAGTAATTAACAATGAGACTACAATTTCTTTTAAAATAAATAACTTTTGACTTATAAATAAAAAGAAAGTGAAATAAGGAAAGGCCATAAAGATGACAATACCATTAAAATTTCATTGAAAAACTCAAAAGAGCGTCCAACATTAAAGGTTGTGCTTGTCCGATAAGAGGCTTTCCACGTCAGCAAAAATCCAAAAGATTATTGAACTTTCAGCAATATTTTTTATTGACCTTTAAACTATAAAAAGTTTTTCGAATGGTTATTGAACTTATTTAATTGTTATTCCAGTCGTTAAACTTTAAAACTGTTTCAGATTGTAATTGAACTTATCAAATCGTTATCTAATTGGCCATTAAGCGTTACAAGTTTTCTGGATAGTTTTCGAACTTATCAAATCGCCATTTCATCTATCACTCAATAACTTGTCAGACATTACGATGGCAAATTTTGGTGTATAATGTCGTAGGCACCCAAAAGTAATACCTTAACCTCTAAAACTAATGTAGTAGTGGAAGTAAGGGTTGATCCCACGAAAAGTATGTAATTCAATGTTATACTTCGTACAATGATATGAGGGGTTTTTGTATTTAAAGAATTGTAAATAACGCAATTAATAACAATGAAAATTAATTTAACGAAAATAATCAAAAGACTAATATTGGTCTAAGTCCACATCCATCGTCGGAAATCCGCAATTGATCATAGATGCAAGGATAATTCAATTCATATTTCAAATATTCACCGTTGGAAAGAATTCATATTTCTCCTTAATTTTAGTTAGTTAAAAATCAGCGTTCTAACTAACCCGAATTATTAAATAACCCCAAAACAACGCTCAAGATTCAATTTAATAAGAGCTTTACACATTAGAGAAATCAATGAATCAGATAACACAAACACCAGCGGTTGCATTCAATCTATTTAAACATTCTTCTTAAAATTCAATAACCTATATCGCAAAAAATCATCAAATCCTAGTGTTTCACAAGTTAAAGGAATCAAACGATCATGAATTTGATATTAAACTAAGCGGTAGATTGTAACGCATAACAAACTAGTAGGCCACATAACAATTAAACATAACAATCATGAAAATAAGTGTAGAAAAATATTCAATACACAAAATAAGAATTAAACAATAAGAAAACTATTTAGATTTTACAATATGTGGTTCCGAGGCTTTCGTTTCCTTCGACCAAGTGTGAAAGTTTAGTTACAATTCATGAATCTAAGAGAGAAATAATGAAGAATGGAGTTTGGAGGCGTTTTGTACGTTCTGATTTTGTTCTAGGGTTTTAAAACATGTATTTATAGTTATTTCCATAGGTAGTTGACTTAATTTCGATAATCAGATCACATGGAACAAGTAAACTCAGCCCTCAAACTCTCGGAAGTGGTTTGTGCGGCCGCATGGAATTAAAGTCATGTGACCGCATGGTTTTACGAAATTTCCTCCGGATAGTTTTCAATATTTTGGTCATATCTTCTTCTCCCAATATCCGATTGAGGTGATTCAAGATGCATTGGAAAGCTAACTCGAAGGGATACAACTTTGCTTAAGATATTAATGAGGTATTTCCTGATGAACAACTGTTGCAAATTCTCCACCTTTTGCAAGTCACTCATGTACCATGGTATGCGGACCATGTTAATTTTATTGCGAGTGGCATCATACACCCAGAGCTTTCTTTTCAATAAAGGAAAAGGTTCTTCACTGATGTTAAGCATTATTTTTTGGAAGATCATTTGTTGTTTACACAGGGCTCGGATCAAATTATTCGAAGATGTTGTTTCGGGATTTCTTGAACCGTCCCGTAGTTGAGAATTAATCGGGAATTATCTATCCTTCTTATGGACATCCAAATTTCCAACTTAGGCCGGATGTTAAATCTATTATCCAATACCATATCATTTTATGGGAGAATAGATGAAAACCCACATGCTCACATTGCGCGATTCATGGAAATTGTTAGCAATTTCACTTATGAAGGTGTGAGTGTGTAGGCTATCAGGATTTGGTTATTCGTGCACATCTTAAAGGATAAGGCAAGAGAGTGGTTTGATACTCTATCGTCGAGGAGTATCACGAGTTGGGTGGAATTGGTACAAAAATTCACAACAAAGTTCTTTCCACCTACTCGTGTAGCTAAGCTCAAACACGATATAACCACATTTCAACAACTTGACTCGGAAACCTTTCATGAGGCTTGGAAGAGGTTTAAGGACATGCTTAGAAAGTGCCCAAATAATGGGATTACTCTAGCACAACAAGTCCAATACTTCTATGCCGGTTTGAATCCATCTCACCAATCAAATGTGGACTCATCGTCGAACGGATCAGTCCAAAACAAAAGTATCTGAGAGGCATATGAGTTATTTGAGGTAATGAGTGAACAAAGTGCAATGTGGCCGTATAGAGTGCTAAAATGGGAGTTAGTGGAGCTCGAGATAGTGAAGCATACTCTTTGGTTTTATCCAAAATAGACTCTCTAGCATGAAAGGTAGGGCTTTCTACATCTTCATTGGGCTCTCATTCTGCTCACATGATACAATCACTGCCTGTTTGTGATATGTGTGGAGCGAATCATCCAAGTTCAAGTTGTCCATTGATTACCAATAGTTCGGGATCCACCGAGCAAGTTTCAATAATTTATATCGTAGCAAATCATCAAATCCTAGTGCTTCACAAGTTAAAGGAATCAAACAATTACGAATTTAATATTAAACTAAGCGGTAGATTGTAATGAATAACAAACTAGTAGGCCCCATAACAATTAAACATAACAATCATGAAAATAAGTGTAGAAGAATATTCAATACGCAAAATAAGAATTAAACAATAAGAAAAACTATTTAGATCTCACAATATGTGGTTCCGAGGCTTCCGTTTTCCTCGACCAAGTGTAAAAGTTTAGTTAGAATTCATGAATTTAAAAGAGAAATAATGAAGAATGGAGTTTGAAGGCGTTTTGTACCTTCTGATTTTATTCTAGGGTTTTAAAATATGTATTTATAGTTGTTTTCATAGGTAGTTGACTTAAATTCGAAAATCATAATTTTCATGTAGGAAATGAAGGTCGCATGGAACAAGTAAACTCAGCCCTCAAACTCTTGGAAGTGGTCCGTGCGGCCGCATGGAATTAAAGCCATGCGACCGCATGGTTTTAAGAAACTTTCTCCGGATAGCTTTCAATATTTTGGTCATATCTTCTTCTTCCGATATCCGATTGAGGCGATTCAAGATGCATTGAAAAGATAACTCAAAGGGATACAACTTTGATTCAGATATCATCTTCCAATTCGATCTTTTTCCATAGCAAAAATGGGTCTCAATATGAGGATGAAAATCGGTATATAACTTTTCGATTGGAAGTTGATGTGTGATCATACTTTGATGATATTTCATCTCTTTGACGTCTTCTTTCAACCAATTGACTCTCAAATCTTCATCGTTTGGTTTGACACAACTTTTGTGTATTTGCAAGCTAGTCTTTGAACTTTCATTTCCTTTCACTTTAATCCCTTTTCAATTATTTCTTCTAAATTACGTCATCTCCATTAAATTGCCACCTAAATCAAAATATAAGGTTAATAAGTACATTTTGGCACAAAATAATCATACGCGGTCATAAAATAAGAAGAGAAAAATATGCATTTTACATTTCTATCAGACTCGTTTATATGGTATATTATTGTCGTCACTTGACGACAAATCAACAAAAAATGTGCTTATAAATGATGCAATTAACATGAAAAACAAAAAAAAAATTAATAAAAAAATGAAGATACAAATAAATTAAACAAAAGAAAATCGGTAAACATTAGAATTCAATCGCATTTTTACACGCTTTTAATATGTAGAAGTATTTTATGGCTGATTTGTCATCAACTAAAAACAATAATATGTCATATCAGTGTTTCTATTTGTTTTGTCAGCAAGTACGTTGAATTTTCTAACATGGTGAATTATTGAATGATGAATGGATAACAATTTGATAAATTTGGTGATCATCCAATTTTTTTTTTCAAAGTTTAGTGGTCAATAAGATACGATTGATAAGTTTGGTAATCATCTGTAAAACTTTTAAAGTTTAATCGTGATCCAAGGGATAATGTTTGATAAGTTCGATGAGCATTCAAAAAAAATTTTAAAGTTTAATCGCCAAATGAAAAATACTATGCAAAGTCTAACATGACCATTTGAGTTTTAACCCCCCGAACTATCAAAGTGAAAGGGAATGCTCGCTCCGTTTGCATTGTTCATATTTATGCAATCTTTCATGACCTTACTTTCGGTAATCAAGTAGGTGTAAAGAATAACCTTGAATTGGGAGCGGAGCTGCATGTATACAAACATGGAAAATGCTATGTGTATTACAAATTGTACAAAATGGGTTACTACATGGCCAAGTGGCGGCCTTGGCCATGTAGTAACCCCTTTTGTACCCCATGTAGTACATGTAGCATCTCCCATACAAACATATATGGGGATAAAAATAACTTAAAATGTAACTTTAAGTTTTAAACTTAGCCAAACATGACCCAAAGACAAAGGGATGAGGTAAGGGGGGTAACATGGGCAGCTCATCAATCCCCTTTTCTTCCGTGATAATGTGCCTGCCTTCTTTTGTTTTTTTCGTAGAATATTTGATGTGGGGTTCCAAAAATTCTGTGATTTTCTTTCATACAACTGGTTTCCATGTTTGATTCCATTTAAAGTTAAAACTTATAATACACAGTTTTTGGTTCTGGTCTGTGGGTGCAGCAGTTTTAGAACTTCAATTGGAAAAAACTTTTCATATAATCCTAAGTCGGATAATTCAAGTTCAAAATTGTCTAGTCGTTTGCTCGAAAGTTGATTTCAAAATCTTGTTTTTATTTGTTTAATATTTTATTATCTAATTCGTGTCTAATGAGAGTAGATAAGACCTTTTATGACAAATAATCACAATAATTTGAGTAATCTAAACCATCAACTTAAGAGTGACCCTAACGATTCCGTCCTCAACATGACGTTCTTGTGACTCGAACTCATGATATTAGATCTGACATCGCTTTTAGAATCGAATTTCAACCGTCTCGCCTAAAAATCAATTGGTGTCTAATAAGGGTATGTTAAACGTTTCACTGCATTTGATCATCATTTGAGTGACCCAACCCATGAGCTTCAAATCGATTTTGTTGCACCCTAACAATTATCCATTCAACATTTTAACTTTTTGGGCTCTATAATTGGACTTATTACCACAACAATGATTAGAAGTGGTTCTTGCTGTCGTCAAACCAACCTGTTTCCAAATACCAAAGGAAAAGAGAATGTAGGAGGGAAAGGAAAAGGAAAAGGCAAATGAAAAAGAAAAAGAAAAGGCCATTAACATGACATCGTCCTCTCATAGTGGAGTTTTACATCCTATCCCAATTTTTTTTTTTAAAACTTTACAGGGAAAGATCTTGGAATGTGTTTTCCATTTCATACATAGTTCAGAAAATTATGGCAGGGATTCTTGATCTATGACCTCCGTAACAAATTAGTCTTCAAAACTTAGACCGAACATTTTTATCGCATTCAGTACTTCTGCTGCACGAGTAGTCCGAGTGGATGAAAATGAAAGGAAATAAAAGCAAAATAAGATGAACAGACTAAGGGGGTGTTTGAAGGATATTACCGAGGAAAGAATGTATTTTAAATAGTGATATAATGAGAAATATGTGATTAAAAAGTAAAAAAAAATTATTGATGTGATGGAAAATATTATTTTATTGAAAAATGTGCAATTTAAAATGAGTTTTCAAAGAATGTATTTAAAAGAATGTGTGTCAAACGGGGGCTAAGCCCATATTTGTCTCCCTTTAAAACAATACTCTTTAATTCTCATTTTCATTTTCAACCACACATTCATTCTATAAAATATTTTGCGTGTAAGTCCAATTTTTTTCTACTATTTAACTATACATTCTTCAAAAAATGATTACTCAAAATATTATTTTTTCAAAATAATGGCAGTCAGACATGGGCTAAATTGACTTGAAAAATGTGTTCAAGTGAGATACACGACAAAATTGATTACTAGTTTCATAATTCTGTCCACGAGATGCACATGCACGCAATCGGATTGCAGCTACAAATTTTCGAGACATTCACATTATGTGATCACACTTTGGAATATTGAACATCAATAACTAATCTTCATATCCAATTAATCTAACATTTGTAGGCATATGTATTCATCGAAGTTCTTTCTCTATAGAGCTGTTCTCATGTTCACGATGAGAAGTTTTATAATATTCACTCGGAGAGTACCTAACGTTGGGTTCTCCACCACATCAGCAGGTGGGCGGTCTTAGCCCCTGTTTGACCCACATTATTTTTTTCATTCTCATTCTTATACTTATTTTCAATCACATATATTTTAATAAAATAATATTTTTCATCACATCAATAACTTTTTCTTCATTTTCAACCACATATTTCCCATCATATCACTTCAAAAAAATGCATTCTTTCATTTTAATGTGCACCAAATATGCTTTTATTCTGCCCACCGTGCACATGAGAACATTTCCATCTTTCTCTAATACACATGCTACTAAAGAGTAAACAATATTGTTCTTCACACTAATCTCTCTCTCTCTCTCTCTCTCTCTCTCTCTCTCTATATATATATATATATATTTTTTTTTTTTTAATTAATTAATTAATTTTAATTTTTGGCCTACCCAGTCACAATGCGTCATCAAATACCATATTCTAAGGCAAATTCATGATCAATTCTTATTTGCTGGTCAAAAAGATAGTGGATGTTGGAGCCACTTGAAAAAAAAAGTGCACTAAAAAAGCAACTATGTTCGCAAAGTTTCCTGATAATTGTTCCAAACCAGTTTAAGAATATTCCTCAATAATTGCTAGGAGATTCATAAGCTAATTATATACATAGGATTAATATTTATTTAATAATGTTCAAAAATCTAATAAATTGAAGCTCCTTTAGCCCTTTTGGATTAAGTGAAAAGGCCTAATTTCAAACGATGATTTTATTTATTAGACTTGTTTGAATAACCAAAATGATGTAACGCAGATTAATTAATGTTGAATAAGAAAAAATCCCATAAACAATCTTAACCTATATGACAATTACCAGTTAACATAGGATCTAAACAAAAAGGTACCAGTTTGTTTACAAGAAGAAAATTGGAACACAATATTGAAAAGGATCGAACCATACTAACAAGGAAAAGAAATTAAAATCTTCTAGTATTGGACGAGACGGATAGTAGTGTCCACTTACATTCTGTCTCCTCGAATACTACTTATCAAATAACATGCTTGGATAAGTAACTATAATGAAAACTAAAATACCATAGGATTTCTCAAAACACCGACTTCCAGAAGCTTGGACACTAGGTGGCCACTCAAGTGGAGTGCCACCAGACTCTCTAGCCCACCAATACTTGTGCCTCCTATATACAACGCTGGAACACCACCAGCTTCACCATCAACGTGGTGGTTGGTGCCGGCGACACCGTGAACTGTGAACACACTGATCTCATCCTCATCCAATTCGATGATGGTGGGGTGCACCCCTACGGTGGACAGCAGCAGTTTCATGACGTGGCACATGTAGCAAGAGGAGCGGCTAAAGATGATCACTGGATTCTCACATATCAACCGTTGGATACGCATCTCTGTCGACTCTGCGACGGATATAGCCAGTGGGGAGGTGGTGGTTGGAGTTAATTCTAGCCTTACTCCGCAGTCACTTAGCGGCTCGTAACGGCGGATTCCTTGCATCGCCGGCACCAGAAAAGTGATATGTAAATGGTGTTAAGATTTTCTTGGAATTGAAGTTGCGAGGTGTGCGTGGCAGTGGTGGTTTGTTATGGGGGACATGGAAAGGTTGTCATTATATAGATATAAAAATTGCAACATATGTCTCCAATCTATTACTTTAGTAATAAGTTGATTATCAACATTTAGAAAATATTATTTTGGAATTTTTTTTTTTTTTTTTTTATGATTGCACAAGTCTACAATCATGAAGACCATCTAAATTTCTGTTATTCGTCATATAAAAATTAGGGTATATTTTGTGGATTGCATACACTGAACGAAGATTTGAGTAATTTTTGTCATGTAATGTCACTTGTATGGCAATAATGAGAAATTAAAGATGAACATGTTGATTTTCAAAAGTAGAAGAGCAATGATGCAATTACCCCTTTTGGATTGGGGGGGTGGGGGTTGAGTTACGTCACAAATTTGCATATTACGTAAGGTTACACATGTATGGAGTAGTAAACTATTCGGAAGAATTAAAATGACGCACGTGTGTGCTACGCGCAATATAGGACAAAAATATTAAATTTTAGACGAGTTGACTGAAAGAAAAAAACAGCTAGGGATAGGACAAAAAGGTGTCGGGTTACATGGTATGGCATAATTTTCTATTGGCATCAAGTGGCATGGGTATATTAAGTCCATAATTGACGTTCATTAAAAATAGGCCTTTTTTCAAAAAAAAAAAAAGGTTTTTAAAATAGTAATTTTTTGAAGAACTTGTGGTTAAAAATTATTAAAAAAAATAAGATTTAAGTGTAAAATATTTTATTATGAGCATGTCATTGAAATCGAATTTTAGAAAAAAATAATTTTTGAACAATGATGGGTAAATAGTAGCTAAGTGTCAATCCTAAGTCGAATAAATTCAAAAATAATTAAGTAAATTTAAAAAAATTAAAGAATCAATATAAGAAACTTTTTTACATACAAACAACCACATGTTGAGATGTCCACGTTTTATTAGAAGTTAGTCATCAGTTGAGCTTCTACAAGGTAGAAAAGCTCTTATGCTAAAAATGGAATTAATAATTGTTAAATACAATGTACGAAAAAATCAATGTTGTGAAAATCGGAATGAACAGCCTGGTTCAATTGAAGACTCAGGAGCCGGATTGAAATTCAGTCTCAGATGAGAAAAAATCGATATAAAATCTAGTAATTGTTTAGTTTAATCGGAAAATTACTGTTTTTACAATTCATCGGGTCAATTTTTTTGAAAGAAAAGAGTAAATTGATGAATAATAAGAAAGCTTTGTCCCTACCGTTTCTAATCGTCCAAAACTCACCGTGAATCTAAAATCTTATTTCAACAAAAGAAAAATAGAACACACTAATATTTATGTTCATAATTGGACATATATTTGTATGTATATATATTCACATATTGTATGCGTGAGAGAGAGTAGAATAAGAGAAGATGAGGCGCGGACAAGATTTTAACGCACTGTGATTTGATTTGGAAAAATGAGGAAAGTCTTCCGATAATAGGGTTTGCATATGGGGCCAAATATCTATAACAGGTTATAGAAGTTTTTTGGGCCTTTTGGCCCATTTAGTTTCTAGATGCTCATTTGTTATTTTTTTGTAAATATACTTATTTTTCATTTTCTTGAAAAAAAAAAAAAAAAAACTTATTGGGTGGATCCCCGTTTCGACCATTTGACTCTTAACCATTTATCATTCTGGGTTGATACTCGGGTCGACTTTTAAAACATTGAAAAAAAAATTATAAGTTTCTTCAGTGTCCTAGCCTCACCAAAATTTACACAAAATTGTTCATTACGACAAACATAGCAATTCTCTTTTTGTTTACACTAAGTATACATCACAAAATTCACTAAAGAAAAAAAAAACTTATCGGGTGGATCCCCGTTACGACCATTTGACTCTTAACCATTTGTCTTTCTGGGTTGATATTCGAGTCGACTTTTAAAACATTGAAAAAAAAAAATCATAGGTTTCTTCAGTGTCTCTAGCCTCACCAAAATTTCACAAAATTGTTCATTACGATAAACATAGCAATTCTCTTTTTGTTTACACTAAGTATACATCACAAAATTCATTAAAGATATAAACAGAAGAACCAAGAAATTTTGAGAGAGAATACCAAAGCTGCACTAGAGATAGCAACGGGGTGGTTCAACCATTATCGTCCCCCATCATGTCGAGTATTTTTGTTACCTTACTCCGTTCTCATATCCTATTAAAACATGATGGGGCGGGCTCGGGGTGGTAACGGGTCTCCGCCTCATTTATTTTACTTTTAAATAAACACGTGCATGCAAATACTAAAGTAACGACTTACTGAATCATAGTACATACATAATAATGAGCAAATCAATACTTAGTCAAATATAGAAAATGCATAAATCAAAAGAGATAAAATGAAGCGAGGTATGCAAATGCAAATCTCCTTAAAATGGATTTTGCCCTTGCACTGATGTTAACATGATCAAATGAACGCCTGTCTCCCAAAATACAACGTTTCTTCCAAAATTAATATAACACACTAATAATTTTATCGGACGAACGAACGTTTGACTTTACTCTTCTATAATGAAAGATATCGAATAATAAATATCGTACACAAAACTCAAAATAATATGAAAATTATTTTGACCTAATTTAGAAAATGAAAGAATTAGAAATCAATTATATGAAATTGATTTGAAGTGTAGAAAATGGAATTAGAAGTGTACTATTTATAGATTTGTAAGTATCTTTTCAAAGGGTAAGATCTTATGGCCAAATTAATTCCAATCATTAGATGATACCATTTCAAAATTGATGGTCTAGATCGCACATTATCAAAATGTCACACCCATTTGAAACAACTCTTTGATATAAATCATTTATATTTGAAGAATCGTGCCCAATCGACGCACCTATTAGAAACTTTTCCAATTCACACATTTTAATTCTCATATCATCCTAAAATTCTAACACAGTTGATATCTAAAAAAAGAAGACTATAGGCATGGCAGGAATTTTACCACCCCGTCCTTGTACCGATCCACATTTAAGAATGAGTGAGGACGTGACGAGTGAGGGGAGGGGGTGGAGTGGCATGGGGTAGGGCACTATAACGGGATCATGCTACAAGTACATAATTATTTACATAATACATTACATAATTGACATGTGGCGCGCTCCATTGGTTGTCTACAATTTTTGACTTTTTCACACTTCACATTCATTTCTTCCACATAGACATATGTAATCCATTATGTACAATAATTATGTACATATAGATTTATCATATTTTCTATTCAGTAATATTTGATGTTGCCTAAATTAATGGTGTAACATCGCCTGTGATAAATATCTTTACTTTTTGGGGGAAATTAGCCTTTTTCCCAACTAATCCATAAACAACTACAATGTCCTAGATTACAAAAGCCGACAAAAATCCCAAGATCCCTAGAACTTTCCATGACACCTCCATATATCATATATACGCAACTATCCGCCCACTCGTAGTAAATTGTGATGGCCAAGTTTCTGTTTCACAGCACTGAAATTACTCGCATATCTACATTGTGACTAAATTTTGACAGTATTTCAAGAAAGTTTAAGCTAATGGAAGGCGTGAAAGTAAATCTGGAACAGGAATGCTGCAGTAGTACTGGTGGCGCTCCACCGCCAATGGAGGGATTGTATGATGTTGGGCCGCCTCCATTTCTAACCAAGACTTTCGAAATGGTGGAGGATCCTTCAACAAATTCAGTGATTTCATGGAGTAAGGCCAGAAACAGTTTTATTGTTTGGGATTTTAACAAATTTTCCACTATTCTGCTGCCTAGGTACTTCAAGCACAGCAATTTTTCTAGTTTCATTCGACAGCTTAATACATATGTAAGTGTTTTCAGCAGCCCATAATTTTTTTTTTTTTTTTCATGACGTTTGACTGCCTGAATGAATTGTTGTAATTTTACATGGGTTGATTTCAATTTCAGATTTTTGCTATCGTAGTAGACTATTGCATTTGCAGTGTATGTGGTAGGGTTAGGGTCTTGATAAATTCTAAAGTCCCACTAATATTTTATCCTCTTTTTTTGGGGGGGGGGGGGGAGTGTCTGGGAAAATTCGTAGTCGATTAGACTCTAGATGTTCTTCTCTCTGTAAATAACTGCAGTTTTTATCATATATGGTTGGCTAGTTACCTGTAAACGTAATCAGGATATTTGATATGCTCGTTCCAAACCATAAATAATCTCCTTTTCTATTCTACATAAATGGCTAGCTTACAATCAATTTTATGAGTGATTTGTTAGTGCTAAATTTAAATAAATGTATTCCCTTCCCTTTATATAGTTGAACATGTTATTAGAGCTCAAAATGTTGAAACGAGCCATTGATTTCGTCTAAAGCTCAATAGACCCACTGGATTCCAGGGTTGAATTTCTAAAATGAGCTACTATCTTACAGGGTATGTAAACTCTTTACAAGGTTGACATTTAAACTGGGGCCATCTCAATATATTTTGATTATTGATTGTTCTTTCAAGTGCTCGAGTAGCTCTTGGTCTATTCTATAATTGCTTTGACATCTGGCTATTAGCATATATTTTTTCTTTAGCTTTTTCACGAAGCGTTGTGCTGTGTCGTGGTGTGTGTATTGTTTGTTTTTTACCGTTTTCCTCCATTTAATTTGTATCCCATTTCCTCAGAAAGTGGTTTTTATCTTATTTCCTGCATTTTACAGAATGAAGCTAGATTTTGTTTATGGTTTTAACTTTTTTCCATATTCTTGAATTGTAAAGTTACGTTTGTAGCTTGGAATCTGAAGCCTGTATCCAGCGGGAATATCTCCAAAATTATCAGTTTTCATTACCAGGTTTTGACCTGGTAACCTCTTTTTTGGTCTTTTTAGGGAAAATTGCAGCAACGGTCCCTAACCTTTTCAATTTTTGCAAACTTTACCCTAACTATCAATTTGTGCCAGCGAATGTCTCTAATATTTTATAAATATGTAGCTGAGGTCCAAATTAATGGAAACCTTCTATAAAACCTTCTGGAAAATACAAAAATAGGTATTTTGACCATTTGAAGTAGAGGCATTTTCGTTCATTCCAATTTTTCCCTTTGATTTGAAAACAATTGAACTATAAAAAAATAAAAAAATAATCCTACCCCACTCCACCCCAATTTCACAAACAATAATCCAAAACCGTCGCTATCGCCGCCAAATCGCCGGACTACCACCGTCTTCCTCCACCATCCCATCATCAAACCCTGGTCGATTTTCCCCTCCCAACCATCCATCGAAGTCCCTGAAAACCCAACCCAATCCAACCCATCTCTATCTTTTGTTTTGATAATGTTCTACCATGAATAGGCTCGCTTAGAGTAGGCGAGACTACCGGCAGTGAGGCGCGACCATAGGTGTGACCGTAGGTGGAGATTTGAGGGGTTAAGTCGTGCGACTCCTTTGGCTATTCTTTGCCCAATTAATTGTGTAGAATGTTTATGGATTGAGGCTGCCGGCTAGGGAAGAAATTTCGGGGGATTGGATGACCGGTGGTTTTTCTGGATTGGGTGGCCTTCGGCTTTGTTGATTTTGATCTTCTTTTGTTTTTTTGATTAAATCATTTTCTGGTTTTTTGAGTGTAGATGTTTCGCGGTCCTTTCTAGAACCTAATTTTCAAATGTTTTCTGGTTTTGATGTTCGGTGATTTTTATTTTCATTGTGTTTTCGGTTCTTCCTCTCTAAAATGGAAAAGCTGGTTTGATGGTGATGGTTTTGGTTTGGTGGCAACGGCGGTGACGGTTTATGGTTTACGGTGAGATATGTGGCTATGGCCTGTTGATCGGCTGGCGATGGTAAGTTTTCTGGGTTCGATTTTGGGGTGGGGATGGGGTGAGGTGAAGAAGATATCCTTTTCGTTTGATTTTTTTGTTTTTTGATTTAATTATTCCTTATTATATAATTGTATTTATATTGCAAAATATAAAGTTGTCATGGAATTGACAAAAAATGCCCATTCAAAATATCTATTTTTGTATTTTCCAGACCAACTGGTGGTTTTATAGACGGTTTCCGTTAATTTGGACCTCAACTGTATATTTATGAAATGTTAGGGATTTTCGTTGGCACAAATTGAAGGTAAGGGTAAAATCTGCAAAAAATTGAAAAGGTTAGGGACTGTTGAAGCAATTTTCCCTCTTTTTTTATTTTGATGAGCTTCTGTTCTTGAGTTTGACAGTCACATGTTGATCTGGCATGTTATTATGTGGAACAGACAAGCTAGGTTGTTTGCTCTGTTCTGAGGTTTATGGATTATCATTTGAAGTACTTTTGATTAGGCTTCTAGGTTTTTCTGACAATTCAGAATTATTACAATCTGTAGGGTTTTAAAAAAGTGGATTCGGATAGATGGGAATTTGCAAATGAGAGCTTTTTGGGCGGACAGAAGCATCTCCTCAAGACTATCAAGAGGAGAAGAAATGCCGTGCAGAACTTGAGACGACGAGGTGGAGATCCGTGTGCCAAGTTAGGGCACTTTGGCGTGGAAGAAGAACTTGAAAGACTGAGAACTGACCGGAATGTGTTGATGACGGAAATTATAAAGCTTAATCAGCAGCAGCAAAATTCAAGGGATCGCATTATGTTATTGGAGGAAAAAATGCAGAACACTGAGAGGAAGCAACAACATATGATGAGGTTTCTTGCTAGAGCCTTCGGGAATCCTACTTTTATCCAGCAGTATATTGACAAATACACGCAGAAGAATGAGAAACAGCGCATTGAAACAGGACGGAAGAGGAGGCTTGCTATGAACATGTCTTTAAACTACACAGGCCATGACGGCGATGAGCTTACTAACACCGAATTGGAGATGGAAACTTTGTTTTCCACTGTTGTGGATTGTGAATCAAGCAGTGGTAGCAGCTCGAATCCTATTACCGAGGATACATTGGAAGTCTTGCTTAGTGAAGATCTTTCGAGTGGTAATTAAATGGAAGAAGCTTTAGTAGGTGATTGGCCTGAAGTTGATGCTGAGGTGGACGATATTGTAGCAAAAACACAGTACTGGGGTGAGGATTTACCGGATCTTGTATATCTATAGACGAACCCCTTAATGTTCTGAGGCCAATCTTGTGCATCCCTTCAAAGATGAAATCTAGATATTCATTTCTACGGTTTTTAGTTTTTGATACGTCGTCTGCAGAGTGTAGAATTTGGTTAAAGTAGCAAGGAAGTCGAAATCCTTCAATTGTTCAGTATATTATCAGGTGCGCCGTGGGTCTCATGTTTTGGCAATGATATATACTTGTGTATAAGATCAGAAGTACGAAGTAATTTGTTTTTGGCCATGTAATGCGTACTGTATATAAAAGCATTTCTTCTACGCCTTGAAGTATTTGAGCGGGCATGTTATATTTTTGTACTACGAATAAATTAATGAAATCTTGTGCCTGTTAAAGTTATTAGTATTCAGTGCTTGATAGATATCTACCTACAGAATAAAAATGACCAAAATTCCGTACCCTTGAACAGAAAAGTAGAATGGAAAATAGAATGTTTCCTCTTTCTTGTTTATTGAACGAAAAAGAAGTAACACAAGTGGGATGAAATGGAAACAATATTCTGACCATTTATTCCTTCCAATTTATGGTAGCAAAAAAAGTGAACTTGCATAAAGAGGTGTTGGAATATTAACTCAGCTCACCAGTTCACCATGCAAACCAGTAGCTTCACCAGCAACTCACATTGTTTACCAGTCCAACAGCAAGACCAGCAGCTCACACGTTCAACAGATTCATCTTCCAGATTCTTCTTCTATTCTTAAGTTCACGGTCAGCAACTGTGACTCTTTCCAGCTTATTCTAGCATATTCTAGTTCTTTCTTAAGTTTGTTATGTTGTTAAGTTTGTTAGAATTTCTCTATAAATAAGCTCTTGTATGCGTTGTAATTCTTAAGTTTGATTGAATGAATATTCATCTACTTCCCTGCCTTATTTAGCAGGCCTATCTCCCGTTTTTTATCCTCTGTTATTTTTCAGTTCCTTCTCTGTTTTTTTTCTTCCTGCATTACAGCAGATTCAATTCATTTTCTCCTTGATTTTATCATGGTATCATAGCAGGTTTCTAATTCTTCTTTTCTTTCTTTACTAAATTGAATCTATCAAAAAAAAAATCCCAAAAATCTGCAAAACAGATTACCAGAAAACAGGATACAGCCTTGGTTCACTAGATACTCGACGAAATGTCGGAATTGATGAAACCTGAAGAGAAGTTGTTCCTCTTCATCAAACTGAAATGAAAATGAAGATGATTCCAAACAAGGAATCGTTTAATTGAAAATGGGCTTCCTAGGAAGCTTCACAAATGGTTGATTTATTCCCAGATAGGGAATCAAAAACGAAATTGAATTGGAATTGAAGAAAGAACCTGTGAAATGACAGGCTTCTCTGAAGATTTTTTGAAGATATTCCTTCTCAAAAGGAGAAGGAAGATAAACCGAAAAAAGGGGCAGACAAAGTGTCTGTGATGATGAAGATTTTGAAGATATTCCTTCTCAAAAGAGAAAGAAGATTAATCGTAAAAAGGCTGATGAGCATCCTGAAGAAGATCCAGAAGAAGAATTATATGAGGAATCTGATGAAGATTCAAAGAGTAGTAGCATTGACAGTAAGGAACCTGAAAGTGATTGCAAAGAGGAATTGAATGATGAAACCAGAGCAGATGTTTTCCAGACAGAAGAAACAACAAAGTAAACTGATTCGAAACTTCCTTGATTGCATCTCTACTCTCTTTCTCTATGGTTCAAGATGTTCCATCTTGAGGGGGGAGTGTTGGAATATTAACTCAGCTCACCAGTTCACCATGCAAACCAGTAGCTTCACCAGCAACTCACATTGTTCACCAGTCCAACAGCAAGACCAGCAGCTTACACGTTCAACAGATTCATCTTCCAGATTCTTCTTCTATTCTTAAGTTCACGTTCAGCAACTGTGACTCTTTCCAGCTTATTCTAGCATATTCTAGTTCCTTCTTAAGTTTGTTATGTTGTTAAGTTTGTTAGATAGATTGTTAGAATTTCTCTATAAATAAGCTCTTGTATGCGTTGTAATTCTTAAGTTTGATTGAATGAATATTCATCTACTTCCCTGCCTTATTCAGCAGGCCTATCTCCCGTTTTTTATCCTCTGTTATTTTTCAGTTCCTTCTCTGTTTTTTTTCTTCTTGCATTACAGCAGATTCAATTCGTTTTCTCCTTGATTTTATCAAGAGGAGCCATTTAACCCCGTGGTTAAGTTGTGTTCAACAAGAATCAAGGAACAAGAATGTAGACCTAAGTTGTGTTCAACAAGAATCAAGGAACGAGAATGTAAACTATGCCCCTGTTTGGCACACATTAAAATTTTCATTCTCATTCTTCTATTCATTTTCAACCACACATTATTCAATAAAATAATATTTTCCATCACATCAATAACTTTTCCTTCTTTTTCAACCGCACATTCTCTATCAATCTACTATTCCAAAATACATTCTTCCAAAATAATATCCATCAAACACACATAGTAACTATATGAAAAATAGCGAAAGTGGTAATGAGCTGTAATGTTATTCTACTGTCGGCATTTGATTGGAAGAGAACTGGCATGTGTGTGCCACCACTTGACTAGAAGCTAAAATTTGACTTGGAATGGACTATGGAGAGACGCCCTTGGGCTAGGAAGTCCCATATATGCAAGTCGAGGTGACATTCTTATTTTTGGGCTTGGTCGCGGAGATGGGACAGGCAAATAACTCTTTGGGTTGTCTGATGTTATTGTAGGTGATAAATTTACTCTTTCTAGTGCCTCAGACTGAAGCTCCATTGGGTAGTCTCGAACACATCCGATGCGGGGCCCAACCCCAGTAGTCCACTTGCAAGATAAAGTCTTGGGCAAGTCAAGTTTGGGTGCTTCTGTATTAGCTGTCTTGATTGATATATTGCCTTCATGAGTTTCCTCAACTTTGATAGCATCTGCCTTAAATGAGGTCCTGTCATCATCTATTGCACACCTCTGTGGATAAAGTGGAAAAATATCAAATATTTACAATACGTGCCTCAATTACAACGCATTTGTTAAATCTACGTGGAATACCTTAACATTTGTTAAATCTACATTATTCTCCTCAAGAAACATGATGAATTCCTTGAAATTATCTTCAGTCGGAAGATAGTGACCGCTGTATGGCCATATTGCCTGAGGAAAACAAGAACGATAAGCACGTACAAAATATAGACGAACAAAGTAAAATAATCGAATAATTTTACGTAGATGTCCATAAGTTGTACCTCTAGAGTACCATGATGAGCAACTAATCTACCAGCAGCTGTTGTAGCTGCACCAGAAAGAAAACTCGAGTGCTGAAAAACACCTTTTCTCTTCTGTGCTACATATAGAGTTCTTGTTGTACTGAGGACAAAAATCCATTTTGAGCCTTCAGCTGTATTCAAGAGAATTCCACTTTGTTTGTATGCTAATTTCCCTTCACCTACAATCACTTCATATACTTCTCTCTCATTCTGTGAGATAAAAGGTTGGAAAAGAACATTATCATACAGGCAAATGCTTCACTAATGGGTATTATTAATCAAATAGACCTGATATTAGAATAACTTCATGCATTGACATATATTCTATGTTTTAAGACCATGGAAGAGGGTCGAACCGGTCAGGGCATCGACTTGGTGAAACTGTCTGGTTAACCGCCTGATTTGCCGTATTTTATACCAGGTTCCATAGTTTTTTAAATAACAACCAGACCAGTTGTCGGCCCGATTCTCAGTTTTTTCGGGTCAATCTTCACAAAATTTATCAAAACACACTTATTCACAATATAGAAAATGTGTATATAGTAGTATTAGACTCCACCCCGTCCAATAAAAATAAGCAAACTATAGTAATAGACAATCGTCACTGTTAAGACGGAATTATTTAGGAAAAATTTAGTGAGATAAATGTAATAAAGCTTACAGGGCCTAGATATTCAATGCATTGACGTTGCAGATTGACTCTGGGGCAAAGTTCAAGATTTACTTCCTTACCATCACCAACATCCAACCTTCAAGGTAAAAGGTAAGGCAGTCAACTCAAGGTAAAAAATAGAAAGCAGTTTCATGTGGATGTGGTGTTTCTCTAAGAAAAAGTCTTACCAATAGAAGAATGGTTGGAGACTTCTGCTCTCGGACCATACATCGTAGTAGAAGTGTAAGTTGTGTCCATAACGATGACGAGGGTCAATCTGCGGGAAAGAGACGAGTAACTGTCAGATGATCGTTATGGTTATGTGGTGGGTAGCACAGCAAACTGGTATGGGTACACAGGCAACGAGGGTTGCTAGCCCGGCCACCCGACCCAACAGGTCTCATGTGTAAGTGGAACATTTTTGGATGTTAGAATGGTATGAACCCAGAAATAAAGCATCAAACAAATATATGGATGAGTGTTGAGGCTTACAGCTTCAAGCCAATGTTGTAGAGCTAGTTTCCGAGCTTTCTCATCCTTGGATAAGCCTTTGCCGACCTATGAGAAAACAAAAATCACTTGGGTTAAGATTGAGCCTATAATTTCTCTGTGTATGACGGTATTTGTACATTAAGTTACCTTAGCAGCCCTTGTCTTAGCACGAGCCCACCGGGACACAGCAGTTTCGGGTTCAACTTTGTTGAAGAACGATATTGAGCTCTGTTTCAAAGCTGCAGAATCCAAGGTTTTCCACCTACAACATCGAATGAATTGAGAAATTCCCATAAAGGATAGATAATCTTTGTAACAGCATTAAAAAGTTCTTATGGCACAGACCAGAGCTCTTCAACAATAACTGCACAATCTGCAAGGTTCCTTCTCGTCCGGTAACTCTTGTAAACTTTCTGAAGCGTTGTAGCAGCAGAATTCAGTTCGTTAACCGGTCTCGGAGAAGAAAACACGAACGGTTCTTGAACAGGAAACGAAATCTTGGGTTTCAACTTTTCAACTTCTGAATAATCTGAGGTTTCATTCTCCTTGTCTACAACCAATTTTCTCAAAGGAACGTGTGATTTTATCCCTTCTTCTTCAGATTTTGGGGGTTTATCCATATCAATTGTCTTGAAGCTGAGTGTTTTCATCATGATTAGTTCTCCATCTTTGCTCCCAAAACTTATTGATCTGGCAATAAATGTTTCTACATTGTCTGTTACATCATAAAACAGATGGCCCAAAATTTCATTCCATGATGATGAAAGTAATGAAAGAGAAAGCCCCATTTGTTATCACCAGCAAGAACTTCAAGTTCTTGATCCCAGGCGAACAAAATCCTGCAATACAGAATTCATAACACATTAGGATTGTTTCAATAGTGATCAAGAAAAGAGGTTCTTTTATTATACGCTAGTTCACCTTCGATGTGTGAGATTTATGTCTACTTGGCCTACAACAGAAAGATCGATACAAGTTCTTTCCTCACACCTCTCTTGTGCATCGATTGAGGCACCCTAAGAATTCTTGCTATATCCTATATAGGAATATAAGGTTGGGTCGAGGGATAAGTGCATAGAATGATTAGGCGTGTAGGGATATAAGGTTGGGTCAATTGAATACAACCAACAACTTTTAACACAAACTAAATGCATAGCCAGGACCACTGGGACATTCCCATTTATATAGAGTTGTCCCCTCTTTGAATTATGAAAATTCAAAGTCTTGGTGGTAACAGATGTGCAAAAAGACAAATGTGGAAAAGAAAATCCAACCAAAATAATGTTCAAAATTTTGGAAATGGGGATCTGTTGAAACCTTCAATGAAGTTTAAAGGAAGGGCTAAAGAAACATCAATTTGTCCTTGTTACTATAAATTACGTGACATGATTAGACGAAAAGAGTCACGTATATGTCGACATGGTATTGACTATCCAATTGATTGGGCCTATTTTAATTAAACAATTACATCTTAAGTTCGACCCATCTACATTTTCCTATCCAAATCCCCTTCCCCTAAATGGTATGTATTCTAATCCTAGTCAAATTTCATTTCCCGTCTCTTGCACTCATTTTTCTTTCGTTCAATTGTTGATTTGACGGTTGGAGTGCAAACAGTCGCCGGACATTTTTCTTGACCAACGCCCTTTGCTTCCAACGAGGTGTTCAAGTGTACATGTGACGTCTACGTGGAATTGATTGGAATTATGTTTGCCATTTTTCAAAGTCAACCGATTGTGTCGTCCAAAGAATGTTTTCAGCCTTTGAAACCACTGGAAAAGCTACAGTCACATGAATCAACTTTCCATTTAGACCGGTCCTTTTCACTAGCTTCAAGAAAATTCAACCAAAACAATGGGGAAAATTTTGGAAATGGGGATCTGTTGAAACCTTCAATGAAGTTTAAAAGGAAGGGCTAAAGAAACATCAATTTGTCCTTGTTGACCTATAAATTATGTGGTATAAGTTACGTGACATGTTCAGACGAAAATAATCTCATATATGTCGATGTGGCGTCGACTATTCAATTGATTTGACCTATTTTAATTAAACAATTACATCTTGGGTTCGACCCATTAACCACTTAACACATTTACATTTTCCTAGCCAAATCCCCTTTTCCGTCTCTTTGGCTCTTTTTTTTTTGTTCGGTCGTTGATTTGATAGTTGGAGTGCAAATAGTCGTCGGACCTTTTTCTTAATCGACGGCCTTTGCTTCTAACGAGGTGTTCAATGTGCATGTGACGTCTGTGTGGAAATGATTGGAATTCTGTTGGCGCATTTTTCAAGGTCAACGGATTGTCGTTGTCAGTGCAAAATGGTACATTAACCATGTTATCACCACGTCTAAAAGACCACCAAAAAATATGGTTTCAGGATAGTTTTCTACTAAAAGAGAGCAAAGACAGCAATAGGAAAAAGATTACTTTTTCGGGCAGTTCCTCTACCAAAAAATTGGAGGAAATCAGCCACCGAACAACGAAGAAAAATGTCTACTGGAAAGACTAACAGAGGTGTGAAAATTTCCTTGAAAAAAAAAAGGGCAACTTTCCGACAAATGGTTGAAGAAACCCAAAATGGAAAGTGGTTATTTTCGGCCATGGGAAACACTACAAAAGAGGCCACCGGAAAGAAAGAGGTTTTTAGCTATGAGATGCATTTTTGAAGATTTTGTTGATTCCACAAAATGGAGGAATTACTAGAATAGGACATATTTACGAAATTATTCTTCGGACTTCGTTCAAATGATTTGGAGAATAGTCAAGCTTTGATTGCCGCCTCAAAGAAAGACTGGAACGCAGCACTAACGTGGATATCCAAAAATCTGAAAACGTTGCAAGCATTATTCATTCTTGAACAAAAAAATTTTCAGGCGCTTCTGCAAAAATATTCGAATTTGAAATGGTGTTTGAACTGTTGCCTGGGCAAAAAATATAGGCTCCAGCTGCAGCCCTTAAACATGGGGGGAAATTCTTCCTCCGGCAATCCATTCTTGCCGGAAAAGCTCGTGTATCCACTTTCCATTTAGACCGGTCCTTTTCACTAGCTCGTGGGTTTTGTCCAATGGTCAATGCAAGAGGTATGTCAAGAATTAATGGTCGAAGTGACTCGTCTTTTTCTCTATACAAAATCGAGTGTTCTCAAGATTCAATTTCAAATTTTAGATATCAAGTTTCATTTTTCAAAAATCAGACATTTCATTTTTATACAAACCCTAATTATACAATCTCTCCATTTCTCCATCTTTCTCTCCTCGGTCTCGACTCTCTCGTTCCCCTCCCTTCGACGGCTCGTCAACAAGTAGAAGACTGCTCCGGCTAAGGCGAGCACTCAGACGGCAGCTGCACAGATCAGCGCAACGACGCCTCGCAGTAGCAGTAGCACCTCTAGGAACCACGTCGGCACCATCCTTCGTGTGGCGGCGTTGCCGCTGCTTTCCCTCTCCTCTCCCGCCTTCCCTTCTCATGTTTTGCTACGATTTTTGAGGTGGTGGTGGTGTAAGGGGTGATAGTGTACTGTGGTGGTGGTGTGTTATGGGTGGTGCGATGTACGATGGTGGTACGTTTTGAACGTGGTGGTGGATCTGTGTTGGGATTGGAGGCTGATTGGAGGTGTGGTTTGGCAGCGTCGGAAAAGTCCGTGTGGTGGTGGTGGTATGTGAGATCTGAGAGAAGTGAAGCAGATCTATGAGAAGAGGCGATGGTTGTTTTGTGGTTGTGTGCAATGGTTATGTTGGTGGCGGCGGCGGTGGATCTTGGTGTTGGTGGTGGTGATGTTGGTGGCGATGGGCCTGTCGAGGTGGTGGTGGATCAGTGTGAGGATGCGGTGGTGTTTTCTGCGATGTGTTGATTTGTATGAGGTGTTGTTGCTGTCGGGAGGTGGTGGTGATGTCGGCGGCGACGGTGGCAATGGTGCTGTTGGAGGGAGTGGTGAGGTGGTGGTCACAAGTTGGTAGTTGGTGGTGATCACAGATTATTTGGTCGTTTGTGACCATTAAATTGGTTAATATGTGACCAATAAACAATATGTGACCAATGAAAGAGATAAATTGTGACAAAAAATAATGTGTGATCTAAAAAATTGTTAATTTGTGACCGATAATTTAACAATTTGTGACTGTCTACTAAGTTGTAACTTATAATATTTGTGATTTGTGACCGATGAATAAGTTGTGACGTATAATTTTTTTTAATTTCTGACCGATGAACAAATTGTAACTTATAAAATTCTGAATTGTAATTGTAAAATAATTTGACCTATAAATATTCTGATTTGTGACCGTAAAATAATGTGACTTATAAAATTTCTGATTTGTGACCGATGAATAAATTGTGATATATAAAATTTTTGAATTGTGACCGTAAAATAATTTGTGACGTTTCAATTTTTTATTTGTGACCGATGAACAAATTGTGACCTATAAAATTTTTGAATTGTGACTATAAAATAATTTGTGACATGTAAATTTGTGATTTGTGACAAATTAATAATATGTGATCAATTATATAGAATTTGGGATCAAATTATATGGAATTGTGACATTAATATATTTAATTAATAAAATGTATGTTTAATTAATTAATTTATAAATAAAATTAAAAAAAATCTGAGATTTGAAATTTTAAACCTTATTTCTTAAATTTGAAATTGGTGAAACTTAATCTCTTAGTTATGAAATTTTCGCTTAAAATTTTATATACTGACTGGCCTTTATTTTGAGAATTTTGGCAGTACTCCGAAGTTGAAATAAATGGAAACGCGAAAGGGGAAGAAAAAATTGGTCATATTGAAATATAACAATCGAGGCCACTAATTGTCGATTAAATTGGACTATTTTTTGAAGAACCCTTCTTTCTGCTATATATTTAATGATTCTTAGCTTGACACAGGATAATGGAAGGAGTGGTCGAAAGTTTAAGGTTAAGGCGATGAGGCCTGGATTAATGGCCAAAATTATTTGTTTTTGCCTTTGCATCTGAAGACCTGCCAATGATACGTCTGGCATGACCTTTTAAGGAGGATATGCAAATTGTGCTTCAATTATTAAATTCTCAAGGACGCATATTTGCAACCTGGGCAGAACATCACAACTATGTACACCAAGTGTTCAACAATATGCTTAGCTTGGATCTCTATTATTCAAAGGCCATTTTGATCACCATCATCCACTTGGAGAAATTTTCCTTAGTCACTTAAATGTTTGTTACATATTGATCATCCAACTTTAATTTATTTTAATTTTCAAATTATATTTTTTCAATTTAATCCATGGGCAAGCATTTTAATTAGAACCGAACATTTTGAAATTGGTATAGGAGGTTCCAGTCCAAATAAAAAAATAATAATTAAAAAAAATCAGGAACCAAGAACTGTGAATAGGGGTGGGCAAAAAAATCGAAAAACCGACCAAACCAACCAAACCAAATTGACTCGGGTCGGTTTGACATAGTTATTGGTTTGATTTGGTATTATTTTAAACAAAGCCACGGTGATTCAGTTTGGTTATGGTTTAAATCTTAAAGCCACTGGTTAACCGACCCAATCCACTTACACATGTTTCCATTTTATTTTATTTTTTTTTTTTTTGAAAAAAGAAAAGTCAAAATCAAAAGCTTAATGATGTTCTACAGAATGTGAAGGTGCTCAAGCTGTTTTTTTGAGTAGTTTTGTTGAATACTATATAAACATTTTGTTTTATGATGACACTGTTAAATAAACATTGATATTATTTTATACTCTTTATAAACATTGTTTTCTGTTTCGGTTGGTAGACTTTGTTTTTAGTTTATTTTTTTTTTATATAGCAAGTTTTACTTGTAATAAGTTCGTCTTCTGAAAATACATGTTGAGATAATGATTATGGATTAGTTACAATATTGAATTTTTTAATTACATATTATGTTTTGATTCGTTAATTAAAGCTTAGGTATTCTGAAAATGTAGATTGCGATAATTATTTTTATTCTTTAAAAACTGAAATTTCAAATATGTTTTTAGTTGCTATATGTTGTAATTCAAATAAAAAAGTTGTTTAAATCAAAAACAAGAAAACTCGAGAGTTTTTTTTTTTTTTTTCTTAAATTCAATTAGGACAAAAACTCAAACCGACTAACCGAACCAAACCAAATCAAATCGAATCGGTTTAGTTTGGTTTAAGAGCTAGATTGGGCCGGTTTGGGTTGAAATTTACCCAAACCGACTAGTTTGGTTTTTGTTTCGGGTTGGGGTCAAAATCGACCCAAATCAAACCGCGCCCAGCCTAACTGTGAATGCCAAACTTTGCATCTAAAATGTCATATATATATATACTGAGAAAATTACCCTACACTTTTAAGTTTCAAATTCAAAAATCAGATAATAATTATTATCTAACTGTGATAACTTTTTAAGATATACGTTATCCCAGCTAGGTAAGGACTAATAATAAACTGCCTCTGGACTGTAAGGGCTTACAAGTAGCCTTTTTGAAATATGAGTTGATCTCCAATAGGAGAGAATATACGAATGACCTCTAAAAGTATGAGTCGAGCACAAAGAGTCGAGGCTAAAATATATTTGTTGATATCAAATACAAATATAACCAATCTTTGCCTACTGCACAAAAATCTGAATATCATTGCTGGTTTATGAATTGGACGACAGGGGAAAACGAAGTATGACCATGACATCCCAGTGTGTATCTTCACCATATCTCCACTCTGCGTCTTTATGCAGCAGCAGATATTGCTTTTGAATTTTGTCGAGGAGGTACACGAAGCCAAGCCTTCATCATATCATATGCAGTAAAACCAATTGCGACTGAGGGAACAATCTGGAAACAAAAGTAAACAGATTTGTATAAGCTAATATTAGAAACACCACATAAATGAAAGGAAGAGATATACACACAGCTCTCACGTTGATGGCTAAACACTACAAATCTACGTCTTCCTAGTCAAAAAGGATTCCAAGTAAAGCTTTGACATGATGTAGCTTGTAGAATTAATGTTGTAATTCTCCTAAATATTAAGATTACATCAGGACAATGGAGATATTGAAGTAGCTCGCCTAGTAACTAGTCAACGAACCACTATGAAAGACGCAAAACCATATTAAGCACCGGATGCTCAATAGTCCCTTTAAAAAAAAATCACTAAATAGTTTAACAGTGTCGGATTACGTAGATCCTAATCAAACTTTAATCTTATTCCACGTGGGAGTCATTTGGTGGTGGAAGTGGGCTGGAGCAAGATCATAATGTACATTTACCCACAAGTACAAATGCTAATATTCCTATTACATAAAGGATTTTTTAGCATGCCATTTCCTCTCCATTATAGAGGAAACTTGCAGCTGCAAGTGGACGTATCTGACTGCGAATTTGTATGTTTGCTTTGCTTGTTTCTGAGTTTATTCAATTTATTATTAATTTCATGAGAAGGGATTAGGGATTAATGCATAACAAAGAGCATAGATAATACCTTGATATAATTAATGCTGAGGCCAGCAAACAATTGTCTCCAACCTTGATTATGGACAATGGTCATAAGCCCCTCCAAGGTGCTTCTGTATCTGGCACCATCTTGTAATGAAGGCTGCAAATTCTCAACCTGATGAAACTTAAGAGTGATTAATAAAAAACCGATTTCTACTTTAGCATTAGTAAAAAAAGAATATGCCAATCGCAGCTTAAAAATCAAATGAAATAATACTAAACCAGATGCAAGTAAAGCAATACCTGCATCTGCCTTCGAACAACATCTAATGGATATGTGAAAGTCTGCCCAAATAAACCGGCTAGAGCTCCGCATGAGAGACGCATCAAAATTGACTTTTGGTGCTCTTCAGGAACATGCCTCTTTAGTTTCTCATAGATGTAGAACTTCAGACCAGCATAGGGAAGAATACCGATCAATGTTGGACCTGCAAAAGAGACTTTCACTCATTCTGAACACTAACACATTTGGAAAAAAAACACTCAATAGATTTAAGTGATTGTGTAAAGCGAGATCTAATTTCAAACTTCATGGTCTTCTAACCAATGTTACAACAACTAAGAGCATGTTTCACTAGCTGAAAAAGTTATATATCACTTTATTCATAAGATAAAATGATTGTTTAGAGACCAAAAATGAAAATAACTAGCTTATTTTAACTGCAAAGTATTACTTTAAATGAGTAATTTTTTTTCTTGAAGGTAACTTATTCAAACGTGTTTGGAACTAAAAAGTTGCTTGTAAGTTCTACTTTTAACAAAGCTTTTGATAAAAGTTTGGGTAGATTTTGATAGAAGTTGATGAAATGAGTGGTTAAAAAGTTGTGTTGGAAAGTCTATCAAATCAATCTGTATAATATTTTAGGGAAGTCAGTTATAAATAGGTGAATTTCTTAGGAGATAATTTTTCTTCACAGTTGTCAATTAGTTATTTTACTTTTATCTATTTCTCCTATGTAATTCATAAATAGATCATTGTAAATCATATTTAATATATCGATTACATCAATTTCTCAATTTCTACATGTTACCAGAGCAAGTTTGATCTTGGATTAATCTTGCAATTGTTTCCAGTTTTCGATGACCTTATGCTGCTTGTTCAGTCAATATCAACTCTAACCTCTATATCGCTCCAGCAACTTCTACCCCCTACCTCACTCTAAAATTAGGGAATCCAAAAATTATGATTTCAAATTGCAAACCATAGAACCCAAATCAAGAAACCTTAGAACCCACATCAAATTGCGAACCTTGAACATTTTTCTGCAAAAAGAGGAAAAATTTCAATCACAAACCACATCTATTTTTGCTGAAGTCATAATCGGAGGCAATTTGACTGCTTGTTAGCTAATTAGTTTTCTAGTGATCTATTACAATTAGTTTTCTAGAAGCTTATTGCGTGTCTGACAACAATAAAGAGCAAAAAATACAGCCATGGCTTCCCCTCTTCCTAATTGTGACCCTAAATCTAATATAGGACCCAACCTGTATTTATTTGAGACTTTTAAAGACTTTCGAGGATTTAAAAAGTTTAGGAATATTCAATTGAGACTTCACTCTAAAAGTTTAGGTATATTGAGACTTTTATAGACTTTTAAAAAGTCTCTAAAAGTCATGGGGTATTTAATTGAAACTTTTTAGAATTCTTTGTAAGTCCTGAGGTATTCAAATAGACTGACTTTGAAGAATTCTCTAGTTATTGGACTTTTGGAGACTTTTTGGTAAAAAATATAAATAGCAAATCTAAAAAAAAAAAAATCTCTCATATACTCTGAGATTTGTGAAGATTTCAGAGCAAGAAAAAAAGAACGTCTTTTTTCTTTCAATTCTAGGATTTTATAATACCTCTTCAATTCATTTGTTGTAATCAATTTATGATTATTCTATATATATATAATTACTTTTGAGTTGAAATTATATGCAATTGTTTCAAAGAATTCCATGTAATCAATCTATTCTTTTTTTTATTGGTTAAGAACAATTTGTGTTCTTAGAATTTATGTTAATTTTGTGAAAAAAAATTGGTTATATTCTTAGAAATTGATGTAAAAAAAATTTATTATTTTATTTGCGCCAAAATTGAATGACTGGGCCGTGATAGTAACTTTACCCAAGAAAATTTTGTGGGCATTATGGTTCTCGAAAATGTTAATTAGGTAGTAAGAAAGATTGTAATTTTCTAGGTATGTAATGAATTTGTAAGATGAAAAGTCTTTAAAAATCTTTAATCAAAATCTACAAAAGTCCATGGAAGACTCTTATTAATTCTTAACAAATCCATAGAAGTCCCTTAAAAGTCCATAGAATCCGCATAAGTCATCCACTTAAAAAAAGTCTTAAGTCCCAACTGATTTTAGGTTGCTGCATTTTTTGGTTCTCGTGGTGCAAACATATTTTTGGATCCTCTTCCTGTCTTTGTATATAATTCTTTGAGCAAATGTTCTAATTGGCTTTTATTTTGTAATCTTCTTGTTCTTGCTTATACATTTATAATTAGTTAAATTTGTGGATTGGGCATAATATTAGGCTTTCAATTGGGCAGTGACTAATATTGGACTAAATAAAAATCCAATAAAGTGAGTCAGATGATAAGTTTCGGAATTTCAAGGCTCGCTCCTATTTTTCATAATTGCAATTCTGCTATTGAATTTTTCAAAATCTTACATACTAAGCCATGAATTTTCAGTTTGCTAATGTCAGAGTTATGGTCATGGCTTCGAGTCACAAGACCCTCATGTTGAGGGAGAGATTGTTGGTGATTATGATGTTGGCACCTATTATTTGGAAGAAAATCATATTGCTTGTCCACCAAATTTATTTCCATCACATTTTCTCAGCCTCCTGGTTCGCCTAAGTTCTTGTGGGATATGCCCCTCAAGTCTTGGTGATGGTCATGGTGGATAATGGTTTCTTTGGCACCGGCTTCTAGCTATTAGTTGGCTTAGTCGGCATGCATTGTAAATACAATTCTGAAGTACCATTTCAGTCTTGGAAATGATGATTTGCTCGAACTCTTAAAAAGTATAATTGCTCAGATCAATTTAATTTTCAATTTTATTTGGTTTCTACAACAACATATTGAGCTTGAGGTTAGATTGTTATATTTTAGGGAAGTTAGTTGTAAATGGGTGAATATCCTATGAGATATTTTAGAAATTATTTTTCCTCATAGTTATTTTATCTTTATCTATTTCTCCTATGTAATCTATAAATAGATCATTGTAAATCATATTTAATATATCAATGAAAAAGAGATTAAATTGCTTTCTCAAAATCTACAAGTTAATAAAAGTTGTAATGTGTGGTTTAAATAGAAGCTTGACCAGTTGACAAGTTAATAAACTTTTAGCAAAGTTTTATCAAAGAAGCACTCAGTTTTAATCTTATCCAGAGCTAATATTGAGATCAACCACCATGGACACCGTCAATCCATTTCTACAAACAACTTAAGTGTTTTTTAAAATTATTAGTCAATTGATAAGTTTGGCATTTACCTAATTGTTAGATGCAAAATATTGTGTACAAAGCAAGTAAAAAATAGTAACGCCGCATGCATGTGTACCTATGCCCCGATAAAGACCACGTACTCCCCCTTCTTTGTAGACGGTCTGTATCACATTTTTTATGCCACTATATTCAGGTCGAGCGTGAAAGCTTCTTGACCCCCTTTGCAAGTTCCCTCCGGTGTCTGTAAACTATAAAGCGAGAAAAAGTAAATTTAGAAGGCACTAAAGTATTATAAAATATCTATTAAAATATTTGGATGCAAAAGAATATTTTAATGAAAATATGAGATAATGAAAATAAGTATCAGCTTAAATGAAGTAGTAATGCTTCTCGCCTTGTCAATGAGAAATTTAAATAATGTAGAGAATAAGTACCTGGTAAGCAAGTTTGGTACGAGCCAAATCTAACGGATAAGTACATAAAACTGCAGTTCCTCCAGCTGCTGAACCAGCCAAAAGATCTACTACAGGTCCAGTTCCTAAAATTGAGTAGTTATTCAAAATCCAAGACCGATATTGTTCATAAGTCATGAAATGAAGTGCCGCATATGGAACAATTCGAAGGACACTAGCTCCATTTCCTCTGAAAACATTGTAATGAATAATTTAAATCAATAATCATAAAATTTAATAAACAAGAATAGAAAACGGTTGACTCGGAAACTTACTTATAAAATCCTAAAATGCCATCATGCTTCAATAGCTTCTTTAGAGATGGATAGATTCCAAGGGAACGAAAGCCTTCAGTTCTTGTCTAGAAAACGAAAGAAAAGAGTAAAAAATACTATGAATGTCTAAACGGAACAACTTGAACAACAATTCTTATGCATAACAGCGAAAGTCAACGAAAGAGGCTCGATTAATGAATAAATATACCAAAACTACAGTTATAGAAATATGACAATTATGATTCCGTTCTTAGAAGCCAGAGAGATAAATATACTTCATAAAGCCAAGAAAATATTAAGCCCCTATTTGATGGAAATTAAAATCCAGATTTTAATCTAAGTCAAAGTCAACAATTAATTTCAATCACACATTTCATCAACTTTTATCAAAATCTACTAAAATCTCATTTTGATTCTCACCAAATAGGGGCTAAACATTAAAATTCAACTTTGGCAGTACAAAGCTATGGGACCATGTAGAGAGATTATATCATTAATATGAGGCCGAGAATCAACTACATCAAAGATTAAATTTAAACCTAATGTGCGACGGAAGAAGCAGACGATTTCAAATCCACAAGTATTTTGCTGTAACCGCCATTAAAAACAAAGAAAGAAAGAAACAACCCCTGTTTTTCATGCTTCATTATAATTTATTGTGTCGAAAATCCATCAAAAATTACTCATTTTTAGATTATTATTTGCACATACAAGTTAACCTTAACATCCAAGTGAATACATAGCTAAAGTTTTAACATGTCAAGTGAAATTTAATAATTAGTTAAACAAATAACAACTCAATATCTTGAACAAATTATTATAATCAGCTTTTATCAATCAACACTATAAAACGAACAAAAATATTAAAAGGTAGAAAAAAATCACCTGCAAAAGGATTTTTATCCGTTCCAAAGGCGCAACTGCAGTTTTAGCGAATGCACCAGCAGTGCCTCCTGCAATCAACTCTTTCACATATACAGGCACGCTATCCAAATACTTAACCTCTTGACAGGCAGATGATTTATCTACAAAATCTCTCACGTTTGCCGTAAAAGCAGATCCTTGCGAAGAACCCATATCCAAAATCCTCAAATTATCCAATCAAATTACAAAAGAAAAGAACTTTTTTTTATAAACTAATTATCCCCCCTGTAATTGATAAAACTCCTTATCCCATCTATCTCTTGGAATGCAAAATGAAAATACTCTTTGCTCAATAGACAAAAACAATGGCCTGAGAACAAACCCTATGTTCACAAGCCAATCCTCTTCTTCAGTAAAAACAAGATTCATCAATTGTCTGAACCAAAAAATAAAAAATAAAAAAAACACCAATCAACAAACTTTCAATTTTCAAACTCTAATTCCATGGATCTACAAGAAATTTCTTCAACCCAATTTTTTCTCAAGATATGACAGCAAGAACCAGAATTAGATCTTGCAAATTGAATGAACCCAGCTACCCGAAACAGCCAAATCAAGAATACCAAATTCAATATCCTGAATCTAAATCTGATTAAAAATATTAGTGGGTTCCAAGATAGCCCAGAACCCGTTTCTCTCCTTCAACGGTCAACCTGAGACTCTAGATAGATTATTGTTCAATTTTTTCCCTCTTTTTTCCCTAATTCTTGGATGGGTCTATTGCTTTTCTTTGACTGTGAATCGGGAAACTAGGTTAACGGAGTGTTAATGAAATTTGGCTTTGACACAACACTACATTACGCGGTACAACGTAGGAATAGAGATGACCAATTTCTAGGAAACTCCACCAAAAACTGATTTCATAGTTTCTTTTTCGTGGTGTAATAGGTATCGAGAATCCTCGAGTCATCGTCATTTTTCGCGTGACATCAGAAAAGACTTACGCGTGGATGGGAGTTAAGGGACCCAACATTGGGAATTACATCAGAAAATACTTACGCGTGGACGGGACCAAGAGAGATTGACAACTAGTTATTTTGAGATAGAAAAATGTTATTTATCACCACTGGAGTTGCATCTCCAGTCTATGTGACATTAATATGGTATTAAATGATAGGTAAAATTAAATAAGTCATTTAATTTCACATATCATTTAACCAATCATTTACATCCACATAGATTGGGGATGCATCCCTATTGGGGATGAATATCATTTTTCTTTAAGATATGGGGTTTGTTTGTTTTTTATTCTCAAATTCTACAATAAATCAATTCTCATTTTTAATCACACATTTTTCAATAAAATAATATTTTCCATCACATCAATAATTTTTTCTTCTTTTTCAATCACACATTTCTCATCATATAACTATTCAAAAATTAATTATTCCCCCAAAAATCCCTACCAAACAAGCACATGATAATATTATAAATATTTATATTTAGCCTATTTTACTCATTTTCAACCACACATTTTTTCAATAAAATAATATTTTCAATCACATCAATAACTTTTCTTTTTCTTTTTTTGCAACTACAAATTCTCAATCAATCTACTATTCCAAAATACATCATTCCAAAATAATGTGGTTCAAACACACCCTTAAAAGAGTTTCCATGCCAGATAAGATAGCACTTGTTTGAACCTCATTTTTTCATCAAAATGTATTATTGGATAGTGATTTGATCTCATTTCAATTATACATTTTTCAATAAAATAATATTACTCGCAAACACAAAAAATTTCTTATTTTTTTTTTTACCACATATTCTCCACCATAGCACTATTATAAAACACTTTTTTTGAGAAAAAAAAAAAAAAAAGGAATCAAACAACCGCATAATTGCACATTAAGTTCCTGTTAGGCTCCATTTTATCAAAATTTATTTTCAAACACACATTCTCTCGTAAAATAATGTTATACTAAACTAAAAAAATTCTTATAACTACACATTATCTAAAAAAATCACTATTTCAAAACACATTTTCTTCCAAAATATCATTTTAATGGAACCCAAACAAGGACTAAATATATTTTCAATTAGTGTCATGCAGGCAACTGCATTTTTAGGTGTGTTTGATTGCAAGCGTGGAATTTACATTAAAAGAAAAATAAAAACATATTATTCCTAAAGAAAATATTTTCTTTGTTTTTAAGAAAAATATGGTCATATGACCAAAATTAGAAAATGTTTTCCATGGAAAAAAAAACATCAATCAAACGGTACAAATATAAGAATTTGGATGGAAAAATGACATTTATTATGGAAAATATTGACAATCAAACACAATTTTGATTTTATTTAAGAGATAATTACCTAGAAACCTACATTTGAAGACTAATTTTCAAAAATCAAGTGGTTTAATTTTTATTTCACAAATCAGGTGTTAATTAGGTTTTAATAATTAAACCTAATTTACCTATTCACTCCCACCCACCCAATTCAAATTTCTCTCCCTTATCATTCTCTCGTCTGTTTTCACCACCAAACCACCACCCACCTATATCTCGTTGTCGGAGGTGCAATGTAGATGTGAAATTGGACTGAGAGCTCCGCGATTGCTTGTCGACGGCACTGAGAGTGCTATTTGGGGTCTTTAGGCGATTCAATGCAGCACGGAACGTCCTGAGAGTGCTATCTGCCGTCGTGGGAGGCTCAACGTCGACGCGAAATTGGACTGTGTCGCTGTGTGCAGCGGCATCGCTACTTTTGCGTGGTGGTATCTTCCTTTCCGTCCAAGCAGAATGGTTCTTTTTGGTTCATAGTTGAAGATTCAAGTCTCTCCCCTGCCTCCATCTGTTTTTTCCCCAATTGATTCGCCAAGATCCCTAGGTGATTCTAGCATCAAGACTAGGAATTCTCATGTAGGTTCGTTTTCATTTGGCTTATCACCTTCTCCTGTGAACAAATCCCCATTTGGTTCTTTGAATTCTGGTGTTTTTAGTAGCCTTTCTGTTAGTGAAATTGAGCTTTCGGAGGACTATACATTTGGTTCTTTGATCTTTCTTCAGAGGCGAGAAGGCATTTTGTAGCATTTGTTGCTGGTTGATGGAGTTTGTCAGTGGTTTTTCTGATTCACTCCGCTGTTCAATGAGAGGCATTGCGAGATCTGGTGTACGACCTGGTGTACTGTGATGGCTTATCTGGTGGCGTCGAAGTTTTTGGGTTGGTTTTTGTTGGTTGTTTAACTGCGGCTGTTGTGGTGTTGTGTTGATGGCACTTGTGAAGTTTTTATTTAATTTTTGAAATTAAACAAGCTCGTCGGCGCCGCTGCAGAGCAAGGATGACTGGATTGATGTGGTGGTGGTGGAGGTGTAGTCGACGCCGCTGCAGAGTAAGAAGGCTGCAACCGGAGTTGGTGAACCTTTTATGACCAGATTTGATTTGACTACCGGGTAGTTCGTTGTGACTGTTTGTGACCGAATGTGACTGTTTGTGATCAATTATGCTCTTTTGTGACCGATTGTGACTGGTGAATTGTGACTCGTTGTGAACGATTGTGCTCTTTTGTGAATTGTGACTCGTGGTAACCAATTGTGACAAAAAAAATTTGGAAAAATTTGGAAGTTGGCCGCTGGAACTGGCGTCGGGGTGATCGTCGCCGTCAGAGTGATCGCCGGAGAGTCATCGGAGCGGCCACCGGAATAATAGTCGGAACAGTCGTCGGAGCGTCGTCGGAGCGTCGCCGGAGCGGTGCCGAGATGGAGGGAAGGTGGTTGTGGGGGTGGGTGAGGCGTCATGGGGTGTAAATAATTAATATATATTATATTATAATTTAATATTTAATAAATCTATTTACCACCTGATTTTTGAAATAATTAGACAAATTTGTTAGTTTTGAAAAGTAAGTTTGTGTATTGTTCCCTCTATTTAATTTGCTAATTTCACTGTTACTTATTTTCAATTGAATTATTTCACTTTATTTTGACTTCAGTTAGGTAATTAAACTTTGATTTGATTTCAATTAAGCTCATATAAAAAAAAAATAAAAAAAATAAGGAAACTTTGTTCAATTTCACGAATAAAAATTAATAACGTTATAGTCAATAAACAATTGTCATCACGCATAATTATTAGTTACTAATGTCAATAAGTATAACTTAAGTGAAATAAATCATGACCATCATTTTTTTTTACTATGATATCATCAATTCTCTTCAATCCAATTGAGAAATTGAATGGAATTATCTGATTGAAATCAAATAAAGTATATTTATCTAATTGAACAAATTGAAGTATAATTACGTAGTTGATACTAAAGGCGTAATCGGTAGAGATTAAAATCAGATTAAAATTGAAAAATTAATCGTTATTGTTGACTTTTATTAAACGAGTAAAATTCAATAACGGCTATATTTTCAATTTTAATTGAATTTAAGTACGATCGAACACGTAAAAATATAGTTACTGTGAATAGATTTATCCTATAATTGCATAGGTTCTTGTACTTTGGCTCTGCTGAAGTGTAAAGTCAAACACTCAAAATTGTAAAGTGAATGTTGAGCCAATAAGATCGAATTTTGGGCAAGGTCGTGCTAGGCGAAACATAGATCATAAGCATAATAGATTACATTTTCTTTTTCAATTGTTATTATTTAAAAAAAAAATCATCAAGACACAACATTGATGTACAATTTTAAATTTTGGTTAGAGATGGCAATTGCAAGCGACGATGTAACGTAATGTCCACAAATTTTTTAATTTAAAAAGATTAAATAAACTAAACAGATTGTGGTAAGTTTAATTTTTATGTGAAAATACCTTTGGTAAAAGTTCAACGGATTAATTATTGTTGTTTTCACAACTGAGGTCAAGGATTCACGAATTGATAATTCTTCATTTTTGTCAAGAAATATAAAGATCTGATACTATGTCAAGAAATATAAATTGTATTATTGAGGTCTTGTAAATATTGCAATGTAGAATACCCTATTTATAGGGTTACAAATAACCGTGAAAGGAAATAAATATAAAAGGAAATATTACACAATCAACTACTATAGAAAATAATCTTACACTAAGAGGAAATAATATAATGGGAAATATTCTATATTCTATTTCTATATTTAACACCCTCCGCTCAAACTCAATATGAGGTAGAATATTGAGTTTGAAGATATCGATCCAATCAAATCTTCCAAAATGAAGAACTCCAAGCACTTGAGGTCTTTGTCAGTATTGATGTAGATAAGCGACTTCTCGGTTGTTGGAAGAAAATATTTGTGCACATTTTTTTTTTTTATAACATAAAAAAAACCTCTAGTTTGTTTAAGAGGCAGGGGGAGTGCCGGTAAAGTTCAAGATACCGACCCTCCAATTGAAAAAAAAAACCTCTAGGTCGTTTAAGAGGCAGGGGGAGTGGAGTGCCGGTAAATTTCAAGGTACCGCCCCTCCAAATTTTAACATAAAAAAAACCTCTAGGTAGTTTAAGAGGCAGGGGGAGTGCTGGTAAAGTTTAAGATACCGACCCTCCAAATTTTAACATAAAAAAAAAACCTCTAGGTAGTTTAAGAGGCAGGGGGAGTGCCGATAAAGTTTAAAGTATCGACCCTCCAATTGAAAAAAAAAACTCGAGAAAAATATATATATATATTTTTAAACATGATAGAAATATTGAAAATTTAGGATATAGAAAATTTAGGAAATTCACCAAGAATTCATAATCAGTCAGGATAAACAGTAGGCAGTGTCTTCTAGTAAATTCACCAAGTGTAAAAAGACAATTGCTTCTCTCAGCGGCAGCTAAAATCTCTTGTGACATTGGATGATTTCTTCAAATACTAAGAAAGGCCAGTAGAGCTCCTTTGAAAGCCATCTTAAGCTGGTGCAAACCCCTTGTCGTTGCATTACATCCAAAGCTTCAGTCCCTTTTTTTTTTTTTTTTTTTGCATGTTTAACCCAAGACCAAGTTAAACCTGCTCTAATACCATGTCAAAAAATATAAAGCTCTGATACTATGTCAAGAAATATAAATTGTATTATTGATGTCTTGTAAATATTACAATGTAGAATACCCTACTTATATGGTTACAAATAACTGCGAAAGAAAATAAATATAAAAGGAAATATTACACAATCAACTACTATAGAAAATAATCCTACACTAAGAGGAAATAATATAATGGGAAATATTCTATATTCTATTTCTATATTTAACAATTTTCAAAGTAAAAATAAAAATGATTCATACAAATATCCTATTAAAAAATGGACGATGCAATAATTTGTTCTTACTTTTGTGAATTGAATCCAATATTAATAATGCCTTATTCCTTAAAAAAAAAATGTGACCTCTTATTCTTAAGGTAAAACAAAATAAATAAATAAATTTTCAAAATCAAGGTTGACTTTAGTTTTATCTACCCTTTTTGTGACTTTAATATCGAGTCATTAAATTTACTCCTCCCTCCATCTGATGAATATAAACTTGCTTTTCTTTTTTATTTTTTTTAGCCAAATTATAGGCAACTTTCTGTATTGCGAGAATAATTGATTTCTTAATTTTCTAATATGTCCTATTTAATTATTCACAAATATGCACTATTCTTATTTAAATTATTATTTAATGTAAAGGTTTATTAGAAAAAAATGTAAGTAAAATTTATATTTTCAACTACATTGATTGCACTTTTTTTTTTTTTTTTTAAAAAAAAAGGTCTACATGGGACGAATGGAGTAGTTCGAAACATGAATATTGCACGTAATTTTATAATAATATTGTAAGATATGTAGTAATCCTCAAGTTTTACTCTAATTTCTATTGGTTAAATTAATTATACTATCAATTTTTAAAAACAATAAAATAATGTTATATCCAATCACTCTGTCGTTGTTCTAAAAATGATTTTCAAATCAGTTAACAATATTATATGAATATACATCAAGAGTAAGTATTTGAATTTAAAAACCTTTATCTTACTATAGTTAAAGTAAAAATACAAAATATAACTATTTAGAACTCAAAATGGAGAGCAAACAATACTTTGAACTTAACATTGTGAAATATAATAAGGGTCCCTTTAGCATGACTTTTGAAAAGTCAAAATAAGCTTTTAAGACTTAGAAATTGTTTTTAGACCCGTTTGATTAATTGTAACAAAATGCTTCTGGTAATTAGAAGTACTTTTAGAGGAAGTTAGTCCATTATAGCTTCTTCTAAAAGTACTTCTGAAATAGGAAGTAAATTTAAAAATTAGTTTACAAATAAAAATTAAGATAATTTCCTTCAAAATCTCTTCTACAGAAAGCAGAGTCATGTCAAATGAGTCCTAAATCATTTCCAGAAGTTAAATAATTTTTTGGGAAAAATTTATGAATCAGGCATTTACTTTACCAAAATCAAAAATCAAGTCCCCAAGTTCAAAATTGTAAAAATCAGGTTTTTTTTTGAATTAATTAATTATATTTCACAATTATTATATTAAATTAAATATTTAACTGTAATATAATATAATTAACCCCACCCCACCTCACCTCCACCCCCATTGCTCCGGTGATTACTCCGGCGACCCAAAACAAGGTCACAGACACCCAAAAAAAATCGTCACTATTCAATAACTATGTCATAGATACCAAAAAAATCGTTCAATAACTAGGTCACAGACACCAAAAAAATCGTCTCCCATCCCAATCCACCACCAATAATGGTCACAGACACTCCTAGCTAAGTCACAGACACCAAAAAAAATCGTTACGGTTCAATAGCTAGGTCACAGATACCAAAAAACACCGTTCAATAGCTAGGTCACAGACACATCAAATAGTTGGTCACAGAAACACTTCGTCCCATCCGCCCGACGTCGCCGCCACCTCCATCACATCGACCACCGATAACACCATCGACAACCAACCACACACAGATCCGCCGGCCACAGCCACACACACAGATCTGCCACGCCAAAATCGAGAAACCACTGCAAAATCACCACCACTAGCCCGACCACCACCTTACCATTTTCATTTAAAAAAAAATCACAATGTGTAAATCACTAACAAGATTTGAGAATGAATAAAAACCCAATATCACCATAAATCAAAAACCCAAGATCTGGTAGTAATAATAAAAAAAAAAAGATCCCAATGACCACGGTCGACAACGGCGCGACTTGCGGCGCTACGACGCCATTCTGTGCAGCGCAGCAAAGAACCGATTGCTCTTTGCAAAGCGTCGCAGGCAGCTGCGACGCTGCTGCCTGCCTGCGCAACTACGACGCTGCTGAACGGCAGCGACGTTGCCGCCGTTCAGCAGCAGAGGAGGGGGAGGGGCGGCGGGCGGTGGTCGAAGCGGGCGGTGGCGGTGGAGGCGGCGGTAGAGATGGGAGAAATGAAATGGAATGAATTAGGTTCTGGTTGGGTTTCATATTTAAATAAAGTTGGTGGGGGTATGTAGTAGGGTGGGTATATATTTAATTTAATTTAAAAATATTATTATTAATATTAATTGTGAAATTAAAACCTGATTTTTGATTAAATAAAGTAAAAATCTGATTTTTTAAAAGTCAAAACTAAACAGCTGGTTTAGTGTAATTTCCACTAATTTTTTTAGAATTGATCGTATCCATTTTGGGATTCTCTAGTGACACTGTGACGGCCCATTGAACTTCACCCAGATATCCAACACAAAATCATTCTGTCATTTGAGAGTTGGGATCAACCTCTAGTATATGAATTCACACATTTTCTTGCTATCTCTACTTATTCATTTTTCAATTCTTTTGTCTCAAAGCTCACTATTGTGTATCGATGAGTTCAAGAGTATGACTAGCAACATACATGTCTTCCAATGTTTGTGGGATCGTCGTCCTCCGATACTTGGAACATCAAAGTTACATTTTTCGTTGTCCACGAAGACTCAGGATACTACACTAAGAAATATAATATATACAAATCTAACATATGTATACAGTTCTCGTTGTCGATCCACGATCTCAACGCCACTAAGGAACCTATTGACACAATTGCCCGTATATCGGCACAATATCACCTAACATCCTATCATTGACTGCCATTATTGACCGTCAAAAGCCTCGAGTGTTATATCTTTCAGAGCATGAGGTATAGTACTGTGCACCTATAGAAATTATCTAATATTCATTGTTATCTTCTCATTCAAAATGTTATATCTCATTATTTACCATAATCTCTTGCTTACTTTGATTATATATTATATCTCATGTAGATTTCACAAACGGTAACTCTCATATAATCAATAAGAGAACATTATAATATAATTCGATTGTAATACATTTAAGTTGAATATTTATTGACCTCTATCATTGCCTATCCTAGCATGCACAATCTCATTCCTCCATATTTCATATCTAGGTTTGTATCTATATAAATCAAGCATTTGCATATTAACCTTAATCATATTACCAAATTGAGGTAACTCAGGCTAAAAATAAGGTTTCGGGTAAAAACCTGGTTGTGAGTGTAAACACTAGAGAACCTATATGTAAAATACATAGAAAAACTAGAATACCAAGACTGATGTAAAGATTCTAACTGTTGGAAAATAATGATATTGAATGAAAATCTTTATGGAAATTGTTGAATGGAAAAACCAGTTTCATCAGTTTCACCTCTTCAATTCCGTAACTCCTCATTCAATACATTAAAGAACCGGCTCCTCCTCTATGTGTATAAATAGAAGAGCTCTTGGTTGGACGGAACACAACAAACAGCAAAATAGTTTCATCCTCCGTCATTTTTTTCCAGCAACCCCCGTTTTGTTTCTCTAACATTTACTTACAAGCTTAAATCGAATTCACCGCCTCACCGGAGTGCGCGAGGTTTTGATCGGTGTTCGATTTTCAGGATACAATCGGTTGTCGGTTCCCGCTGCACTACGTTAACCACCTACGAACTAGTTGCGTCTATCTCTCGAAGCTTGTTAGTAAATATCAGAGAATCAAATCAAATCAAACCGAAGTCCCGTGTTTACACGGTTTCCTTAAATTGAATTCCCTGCCTCACCGTAGTGCACGAGGTTTTGATAGGTGTTTGATTCCCAGAATACAATCGGTTGTCGATTTTCGCTGCACTACGTTAATCGCCTACGAACTAGCTGCGTCTATCTCTCAAAGAAATTAGCAAAGGAAGAAGTGGAAACAAAACGGGGGCTGCTGGAAAGAAATGAAGGAGGAGGAAACTATTTTGCTATTTGTTGTGTTTTTTCTCTATCCACTCCAACTGAGAGCTCTTCTATTTATACACATAGAAGGGGAGCCATCTCTTTAATGCATTGAGTGAGGAGTTACTTGAATGAGGAGTCAAGCAATGAAGAGAGGAGTTACGGAATTGAAGAGGTGAAACAGATGAAACTGGTTTTTCCATTCAATAATTTTCATAAATATTTTTATTCAATAATATTATTTTCCAACAATCCCTTACATGAATGAAAATTTGGAAAACAAAGACTTGAGAGAAATAGAGTAAAACGAATCAATCCTACATATGATAGGTAGCATTTAGTTTTGAACATTCCCTTGTGAAAATCTATCGAGTATTACTAGCAAACCAATGGATCTGATGCCTTAAACTGTTTCACCATTTGTGTAAACTAAAACAATAGATCTCACACAGGACTATTCTAGACATAGCGTAGTTCTCAATATTGTGTTCGTTTTGGCCATGAACACATCGCCTGGTTCTGCAAGTGTTTGTTCAAGGATGTAGCCTTCCTAATCCTTATAGAAATGGCTCCACTTCACACTCATATAGGTGACCTCTTAACTCAGCGTTTTACAACAACGCTTAAGGGTCATTAAAAGCGTAGCTTAACCTACATCTTTTAATTACTGTGAGTACCATAGGAATGAGCAGAAGGAGAACCTTCTCAGCGATTTACACAGACATACATGGTTTAGTTGTCCCTTTGAACCTAGATTCTGGGATTTCCATTCAGTTAGGTTGGGTTTCCACCATGATACCTTTCAACGTCATAGGCTGCAAGCCCATTCATCTCAATGTTTTTTCAATTAGCTCTCGAGTTAACCATTTGGTTAGCGGATCCGCAATATTATCTTTTGACTTCACGTAGTCCAGAGTGATAATACCTTGTGAGAGTAGTTGTCGAATGGTATTATGTCGTCTTCGAATATGTTGAGACTTACCATTATACATATTGCTCTGTGCCCTACCAATTGCTGATTGATTATCACAATAAATACAAATTGCAGGCACATGCTTTGACCATCTTGAAATATCCTCAACAAACTGGCGAAACCACTGTGCTTCTTCTGTTGCTTTGTCCAAAGCGATGAATTCAGATTCAATTATAGATCTTACGATGCAAGTTTGTTTTGACGATTTCCAAGAGACATCTGCACCACCAAGAGTGAAGATATATCCACTGGTAGATTTTGAATCTGACATATCTGATATCTAATTTGCATCAGCATACCCTTCGATTACTGTAGGGTATCTAGAATAATGTAGTCCAAAATCACGAGTGTACCTCAAATAATGTAACACCCTGAAAATGGCTCTCCAGTGGATAGTACAAGGGTTACTCGTGTAGAGACTTAATCTGCTAACTGAGTATGCTATATCCAGTCTCGTACAAGTCATTAAATAAATTAAACTCCCAATTATCCGAGAATATTCTAACTGTGACACACCATCACCAGTGTTCTTAGATAATTGGAGACTCAAATCCACTAGAGTCCTGGCTACAGTGGTATCTGACTTGTTGAACTTGTCTAGTATCTTATCAATGTAATGAGATTGAGATAACACAAGTCCATTCGGTGTTCGAGTGATTTTTACTCCCAAAATGACATCAGCGAGACCCATATCTTTTATGTCAAACTTTGAGTTTAACATATTCTTAGTGGCTTTGATAATCTTATCAGAGCTGCCGACAATGAGCATGTCATCGACGTACAGACACAATATGACATATCTATCATTAGTGTCCTTGACATATACACACTTGTCACACTCGTTGATTCTAAAACCACTAGAAAGCACAGCATTATCAAATTTCTCATACCATTGCTTCGGTGTTTGTTTGAAACCATAAAGTGATTTAATCAGTTTACAGACTTTTCTTTCTTGATCTGGAGCCGAAAACCCCTCTGGATGCTCTATGTAGATTTTTTCATTCAAATCTCCATTTAGGAAAGCTATTTTTACATCCATCTGATGTATTTCCAGATTTCGCAAGGTTGCAATAGCAATTATCATCCGGATAGAAGTTATTCTCGACACAGGAGAATAAATATCAAAGTAATCTAAACCTTCTTTTTGCTTATAACTTTTGATTACTATCCGAGCTTTATATTTATCAATGGAGCCATCCGCTTTCATCTTCTTTTTGAAGATCCACTTGTAGCCCAAAGGCTTACTGCCCGGTGGAAGATCTACTAATTCCCAGGTATGATTCTGTAGGATAGAATCGATTTCACTCTTGATGGCTTCTTTCGACAGATTACCATCTGGAGAAGATATAGTTTCTTTATATCTTTGAGTATCATTCTCCATCAATTATGTAAGAAAATCAGGGCCAAACGTTTTAGAAGTTTCCTCACCTTTTTCAACTGGATCTTTACTGCTGCCAAAAACAGAAGATTACATAGTCCGTTTAATATGAGTTAACTGTTTAGGAGATTTATAAGGAAATATATTCTCAAAGAATTGTACATTCTTAGACTCCATAATCGTGTTTGGATGAATATCAAGTACATTCGAATAATGCACAAGGAACCTATATGCACTACTATTTTGTGCATAACCAATGAACACGCAGTCAACTGTATTAGGTCCAATCTTGACCTTCTTAGGAGGAGGCAACGCGACCTTCGCAAGACACCCCCACATTCGTAAGTATTTATACGAAGATGTACGACCTGTCCAAAGTTCATACGAAGTCTTATCCAAATTCTTTCTTAACACTTTATTTAAAATGTAATTCGCAGAAATAATAGATTCTCCCCATATGTTCTATGGTAATCTAGAACTAATCAACATAGCATTCATCATTTCTTTTGGTGGATCAATTCTTTCTGTTCATCGTTTTTGAAAAAAAGAAAAAAAAAACCCGTTTCTGAATTTTTTTTCTCTACAAGTATTATTATTTTTTTTCCTTTTACCATGTTTTCTAAGCTCTGTTTACTATTTACACAAAGTGTATTAGGTAGATTTCAAGTAGATCAAGATTGAAAGAGAGAAAAGAAAAAAAAAGGTCACTGCATGATTTAAAAACAAAATGTGGTTTTGCATGTTGATATATGGTTTTGCATGTTTTTTTCCTACAAACATGGTTTTTTAATAATTGATAATGATTGTCTACTTATTTTATAATTATTAGTAATGATTGCTTATGATCGTCTCATCATTATAATATAATTGGTTACTTTTTCTTTTAATGATTATTTTAATCATTGGTTAATGATTTTCTAATTCAATTTTAAATGATTGATAAGTTGCTAATAATTTGACAAAAATTAATTTGTTCTTCTATCTCGAAATCCATGTTGGAGCGAACCTCACTTTGCCTACGGCTGCGGCCTCGGCAATCCAATTGGCACAATACCTTTGCCAGTACCTAGGGTCGCGGCCTCGGTACCTTTGTCATCGTTTTCAGCACCATTTTCGGTGAATCATGCAATTCAACCGGATAAGTTTGCTGGTACTGATTTTAAGACATGGAAGAATAAGATGATTTTTTATCTTACTATTTTGGACCTTGCATGTTTACTCACCGAGGATGCTCTAGTCGTGGCCGAAAACGACACTGATATGCATAGGCGTGCGGCTTAGGATGCATGAAAAAATACTGATTTTTTATGTTGCAACTATGTCTTGGATGGACTACAGAATTCCCTGTATCACGTGTATGTGGTAAAGAAGTCTGCTAAGGAGCTTTAGGAGCCCTTAGAAAAAAGTACAAGTCCTAAGATGTTGGGTCTAAGAAATTCTTGGTCAGTCGGTGTATGGACTTCGAAATGGTTGATTCACGTTCAATGGTGAGCCAAGTGCAGGAGTATCAAATGTTCTTGCAAGACATGCATGCTGAGGGTCTGACTATGTCGGAATCTCTATAGGTGGCTACTGCTATTCATAAGCTACCTCCTCAGTAGAAAGCTTTTAAAAGCTATTTGCAGTATAAGAGGAAAGAGATGTCTTTCGAGGATTTAATTATCAAGCTGCGCATTGAGGAGGATAATAAAAAAGCTGAACGTAAGTCAGGGAATTCTTACTCTGAGAAGGCTAATGTATTGGAGCATGACCAGAGTCCTGGTACCAAGAAAGGTCATTCCTTTAAAGCCAAGTAGGGTAACGGAAATTGGAAAGACAAAAAGATTGTTAGTAAATATCGGAGAATCAAATCAAATCAAATCAAACCGAAGGCCCGTGTTTACACGGTTTCCTTAAATCGAATTCGCCGCCTCACCGGTGTGCACGAGGTTTTGATCGGTGTTTGATTCTCAGGATACAATCGGTTGTCGGTTTTCGATGTACTACGTTAACCGCCTACAAACTAGCTGCGTCTATCTCTCGAAGAACTTAGCAAAGGAAGAAGAGGAAACAAAACGGGGGCTGTTGGAAAGAAATGAAGGAGGAGGAAACTATTTTGCTATTTGTTGTGTTTTTCTCTATTGAGAGCTCTTCTATTTATACACATAGAAGGGGAGCCATCTCTTTAATGCATTGAGTGAGGAGTTACTTGAATGAGGAGTTAAGCATTGAAGAGATATTTGTAACTGATATTTTCATTCAATATTTCAATGCTTAAATCCTCATTCAAGTAACTCCTCACTCAATGCATTAAAGAGATGACTTCTTTTTTATGTGTATAAATAGAAGAGCTCTCAATAGAGAAAAACACAACAAGAGAAAAAAAATACAAGCTTTTCTTCTAAACTTCTAGCATCAAATTTTTCTTTCCGATTTTGTTCATTTCCTTCATTTGCTAAAGTTTTTTGAGAGATAAACACAGCTAGTTCGTAGGCAGTTAACGTAGTGCAGTGTGAACCAAAAATCGATTGTATCCTGAGAATCGAACATTGATTAAACCTCTTCCACTCCGGTGAGGCGGTGAATTAGACTTAAAGAAACTGTGTAAACATGGGCCTTCGGTTTGATTAATTTACTTTGATTCTCCAATATTTTCCCAACAAGTTTAAATCGAATTCTTTTGGTGGATCAACTCTTTCTGTTCATCGTTTTTGGAAAAAGGAAAAAAAAAAACCCGTTTCTGATTTTTTTTTTCTCTGCCCGTATTATTTTTTTTCCCTTTCATCATGTTTTCTAAGTTTTGTTTACTATTTACATAAAGTGTATTAGGTATATTTCAAGCAGATCAAGATTGAAAGAGAGAGAAGAAAAAAAAGTCTCTGCATGGTTTAAAAACAAGAGGTGGCGATAAGTAATTTATTACTTTTGTCGACGATAACACAAGATATTGTTATGTGTACTTGCTTAAAAGCAAAGACGAAGCTATCGAAAAATTCGTTCTTTATAAGAATGAAGTTGAAAATCAACTTAATAAGAAAATAAATGTGCTACGAAGTGATCGTGGTGGTGAATATGAATCACCATTTGGTGAATTTTGTGCTAAACATGAAATAATTTACCAAACTACTGCATCTTATTTACCTCAGTAGAACGGAATTGCTGAGTGTAAGAATAGAACGTTAAAGGAAATGATGAATGCTATGTTGATTAGTTTTGGATTACCACAAAACATGTGGGGAAAAGATAACGGCTCCGGTGAGAGATCGGGTCGTTACAAAAAAACTCTAAATATAAAGTTCAGCTAATAATCAAAGGTTATAAGCAAAAAGAAGGTTTAGATTACTTTGATTCTTATTCTCTTGTGTCGAGAATAACTTCTATACGGATGATAATTGCTATTGTAGCCTTGCGAAATCTGGAAATACATCAGATGGATGTACAAACAGTTTTTCTAAATGGAGATTTGAATGAAGAAATCTACATGGAGCATCCAGAGGAGTTTTCGGTTCCAGGTCAAGAAAGGAAAGTTTGTAAATTGGTTAAATCACTTTATGGTTTAAAGCAAGCACCAAAGCAATGACATGAGAAATTTGATAATGTTGTGCTTTCTAGTGGTTTTAGAATCAACGAGTGTGACAAGTGTGTATATGTCAAGGACACTAATGATAGATATGTTATATTGTGTCTGTACGTCGATGACATGCTCATTGTCGCAGCTCTGATACACTCTTGGTGGTGCAGCCGTCTCTTGAAAATCGTCAAAACAAACTTGTATCGCAAGATCTACAATGGAATCAGAGTTCATCGCTTTGAACAAAGCAACAGAAGAAGCAGAGTGGCTTCGCCAATTTGTTGAGGATATTTCAAGATTGTCAAAGCTTGTGCTTGCAATTTGTGTTTATTGTGATAATCAATCAACAATTGGTAGGGCACAGAGCAATATGTATAATGGTAAGTCTCGACATATTCGAAGACGACATAATACCATTCGACAACTACTCTCACAAGGTATTATCACTCTGGACTACGTGAAGTCAAAAGATAATATTGCGGATCCGTTAACCAAATGGTTAACTCGAGAGCTAATTGAAAAAAAACATTGAGAGGAATGGGCTTGCAGCCTATGACGTTGAAAGGTATCATGGTGGAAACCCAACCTAACTGAATGGAGATCCCAGAATCTAGGTTCAAAGGGACAACTAAACCATGTATATCTGTGTAAATCGCTGAGAAGGTTCTCCTTCTGCTCATTCCTATGGTACTCACAGTGATTAGAAGATGCAGGTTAAGCTACGCTTTTAATGACCCTTAACCATTGTTGTAAAACATTGAGTTAAGAGGTCACCTATGTGAGTGTGAAGTGGGGCCGCTTCTATAAGGATTGGGAATGCTACATCCTTGAACAAACACTTACAGAGCCAGGCGACGTGTTCATAGTCAAAACGAACACAACATTGAGAACTACGCTATGTCTAGAATGGTCCTGTGTGAGGCCTATTGTTTTAATTTACATAAATGGCGAAACAGTTCAAGGCATCAGATCCACTGATTTGTTAGTAATACTCGATAGATTTTCACAAGGGAATGTTCAAAATTAAATGCTACCTATCATATGTAGGATTGATTCGTTTTACTCTATTTCTCTCAAGTCTTTGTTTTCCAAATTTTCATTCATGTGGAGGATTGTTGGAAGTTATTAAATAAAAATCTTTATGGAAATAAACAAAACGGGGGCTGCTGGAAAGAAATGAAGGAGGAGGAAACTATTTTGCTATTTGTTGTGTTTGCTATTTGTTGTATTCCTTCCAACCAAGAGCTCTTCTATTTATATACATAGAGGAGGAGCCAGCTATTTAATGTATTGAATGAGGAGTTACGAAATTGAAGAGGTGAAACTGGTTTTTCCATTCAACAATATCCATAAAGATTTTCATCTAATATCATTATTTTCCAACACTAACAAACCATGTAATATACCATACAAAAATTTTATTGAGTTAGGAGTTTAACACAATTTACGGATCTCAATTTTAAATTTTATACAAAATTTATGCGAGTTTCTATGCGAATTGCGCTGCTGCTCGAGCTGAGGGGGTTGACCCCAGGGCTAGGGATTGAACACCCTCAACAGATTCGTCTGCTATCTCGTTTTCATAAATATGGACATTTCCTATAGTACGAAGATATTTACACTAACTTTATATCTTTTTTTCAAACTTCTAGGTATTAAAAAAAAGGCTTTCCTATCTATAGATTTCGCGACGAGCTATAGTTCAGTCAATGACTATTCTTTTATTTGCTAAATTATAGAAATTTTCTTTTTAGTCACAAAAGTTCTTAAAAACTTCAAAATATCCTCAACATTTCTACATACTTCTAAAATCTAAAAAAAGAAAAAAAAAATCTCGAATGTTACATATGTTTTGTGTTGAGTCAATAGTTAGCCCTATTTGGGCTCTATTGAAATGAAATTTTGGGGAAAAATATATTTTGGAATAATGATTATTTGGATAATGTGTGGTTAAAAAATAAGATTTTTTTTTTAAATTTACGTGTAACATTATTTTATAGAAAAATATGTAGTTGAAAATGATTTTAAAAAAATGCATTTTTGAAAAAATGGAGCCCAAACAGGGGGCTTAATTATATTGCATATATAAAACGTTTATGGACAAAAAGTATTTTGGCTTGAAAGCATGCGTTGCTAAATTAGTTAAGAATTCAGAACAATTGTTATTAATATATTGTACTTGTTCAAATGTTAAATGGGTTTCAAGAGCTATGTTAGTAGTACATAATTTATCTTACCTAAGAGTGTCCACCCTCTCACATGGGATGGACCCCGTATAATTAAAAAGAATTTTATTCATGTGGGGTCCACCTCATGTGAGAGGGTAACCACCCTTAGATAAGGCAAATTATGTACAAGTGGAATTTTTCCTTAAAATAAAGGCCGAGCTATGTAACTGTGGTAAAAGTTTGAAATAAAGATATTTTATTCAATAATATGTACAGAGTTTTCATTGCAATGTGCATACAACTTGAATAATATTATTAAAATCCAGCTTTTAATTTAAGGTCTGGTTTGATCTACACTTTTAAAAAAATGCATTCTTTCAATACTGGTTTTTAACCCCCACAATCTTTAATAAAATAATATTACACGCAAATCCAAAATTTTCCTTTTTTAACCAAATTTTTCATCACATCACTATTTAAAATGCATTCTTTTTTTAAGAATGTGTATCAAACAGGGGCTAAATCAAAGTTAATAATTAATTTTAACCACACATTTCATGGGATCCACAAATTTTCAACTACATATTTTATCAACTTCTATTAAAATTTACTAAAAATATGATTTCAATCCCCCACCAAAATGGTTGCATCGTGCTACATGTATATTTTCATTTACATTAAGCCCGTGTTTGGTGGGGATTGAAATCAAATTTTTAGCAGATTTTGATAAATGTTGATGAGGTGTGTGTTTAAAATTTGTGGGTCCCATAAAATGTGTGATTTAAATTAATTGTTGGCTTTAATTTAAATTAAAATCCGAATTTTAATTTCTACCAAACAGAGTTTGACACTCTTTTACATAACATCCATCATAGCTATTGACTTTTACAACATCATATCACACGATTGACCAAATTTTGACACATGGAAGAGAATGTCAACAACAATGTCAAAAAGAATATACATATAACCTAAACCCTCCACCACCTCCATCCCATCGCCGCCATTGGATCCACCACCATTCTCGTCGCCAACAACAACAAAGACATCACCACACAACAACCACCACCCACCACCACCTCCAACCCCATCGCCACCACCCCATCAACAAAATCATCAAGTCCGCCACCACACAAACACCATCCCACTTTCACACAAAACACCATCAGACGATCAAAACAAAAAATAAAAAAAAAATCAAGCAGAGCCACGGGTAGCAACATTCACATTGTCGCTATCTCCAAGCCGTACCACCGCCGCTACCGCGCAAACCATGGGCCATAGAAAATCGTCAGAGAAATGCCACAAATCGAAGAAGATTTCATATCGCCGCCCCTGCACTTCCGCGCACAGAGGCTCCGATCTCTTCATTAAGCAGCGCAATGCTGCTTAAGTGGTGGTGACAACGCGGTTCCTGCGGTGGGTGATCCAACGATGGTAGTGACGACGCCCCTGATAGAGAGGAAGGCATGAGAAGGAAATGAAGAAGATGGGGCAAGGAGAGTGAGAAGAATGAAATAAAATTGGGGTTTGTAATTGAATTGGGTGAAAACATTTAATATATAATTATTATGTAATACCTTATTTTTTATTAAATAAAGTTTAGATTTGATTTTTGAATTTGTAAACTTAAATGCTAATTTCTTGACAAAATTTGCCCATCACTGCAAATCTCCACATTATACTGCAGGATTGCCGTCTCTCTTTCGGTAACAAAACCAAACCTATGTCTCTATTCTTCACTCACAGATACTGATTTCTGTATGTATATGATCCTTTTTATTGCTTCGACAAGCAAAAAAAAATAGAATGTTTTTTATGGGTTTGATGGATTGGATCGAGATCTGGTATGGGTTTTCAATCTTTTTCTGAATATTTGAGGATCTAATTAACATGAAAGGGAATAAATAGTTAATATAATTTTTATTTGTTTTATCGTGTTATTTAATTTTGTAGCTTAGGAATCTGTGTTGAATTATGGGTTGGTTTAAGCAAGTAATGATTCGATCATGGAAACATGAAGGTTTATGAACGTGCTTGTTTGGTCTTGAATTATAGCTTATGGAGATATAATTTTATTGTGTTTAATTATGTACACTAAAAGTGTAGGAATACTTTGTATGTATACTTGTTCTTGTTCTGGTGTCTATATGAAAGAACGATTGCAACATGCTTATAAAATACTATTGTTGACAGCTATATGTCTCTTTGTACTTCTCCGAGTCTTTCATGAGAAGGAATAACATTACATCATTTTAAAAACCTTATTTTGTATTGTATGATTCATTTTCATTACCTTGTTACAGTAGCTATTTGATGTCTTACATGCAATTTTTATACATATATCTTTAATTGGTAATGTACATTATGATATTTTGCTTTGAGATTTTTTATGACTTTTCATCGTATTGGATGTAGGCATTTTTGGAGTAATATCTCCCTTTTAAACTCTTTTAGCTTTGCTTCCGAAAGCCTGAAAAAATGGTTAGTAGTGTTCATTCCTTTCCTTGTAAATGGTAGTCTTTTTTGTTGCCAGTAACCACTATCAGCTTGTTAAATATTCCTAATACCTGCAGGTGAAGTTCACAACAGACGAGCTTCGTAGGATTATGGACCACAAGCATAACATACGAAATATGTCAGTTATTACATATGTTGATCATGGTAAGGAATCCAGTCCATAAAAAAAGCACTTGTCCCATGAAAGGTTGAAAGACTAATGTGCATTACGTATTATGTGGATATCACATTAAATATTTTTATGTTTTTAAGTGGGATTGAGTTAATTGCAAAACTCAATTCTCATTTCTATTACTTCGAGATGATGGTTGAGAAATAGAATATAAATAAAGAACAAACTCAGGAAAAAGGTGAGATTTGATTTTGTTGGATGGTAAATGTTTCTTCTCTCTTTCACTTATAGTTATAATTGCCTGAATATCACTTATAGTTATAATTGCCTGAATATAGTTTCGTTGCAATTGTCATTTCGATTCTATTTACTTGTTTGTGTTCAGATCCTAACCTTTTTATATTTTCTTTAACAGGGAAATCCACTCTTACTGATTCTCTCATAGCGGCTGCCGGTATCACTGCTGAGGAAGTTGCTGGGGATGTTTGTACGACAGATACGAGATAGGATGACGCTGAGCGTGGTATCACCATCAAGTCTACTGGAATCTCACTTTACTATGAGATGAGATGACGCTTTGAAGAATTACAAGGGAGAGCGACAGGGGAATGAGTACCTCATTAATCTTATAGATTCTCCTGGGAATGTTGACTTTTCATCCGAAGTGACGGCTGCACTCCGAATTACTGATGGTGCACTTTGTTGTCATTGATCGTGTTGAAGGGGTTTGCATACAAACAGAAACTGTACTTAGACAGGCCCTTGGAGAAAGAATTCGACCTGTCTTGACTGTCAACAAGATGGACAGGTTTTTCCTTGAGCTACAAGTTGATGGAGAAGAAGCTTACCAGACATTTGAAAGAGTCGTTGAGAATGCAAATGTCATCATGGCAACCTATGAAGATCCCCTCCTTGGAGATATACAGGTTTGCCCCAAGAAAGGTACAGTCGAGTTTTCTGCTGGGCTGCATGGATGGGCTTTTAATCTAACTTTGCCAAGGTGTATGCGTCCAAATTTGGTGTTGATGAGGCTAAGATGATGGAACGACTCTGGGGTGAAAATTTCATTGACCCTGCTACCAAGAAATGGACCAGCAATAACACTAGTTGTCCAACATGCAAACGTGGTTTCTTTCAGTTCTGTTATGAACCTATCAAGCAGATTATTAATACTTGTATGAATGATCAGAAAGATAAGCTCTGGCCATTGTTGCAGAACCTTGGTGTCTCCATGAAGTCTGAAGAAAAAGATTTGATGGGTAAAGCATTAATGAAACGTGTTATGCAAACATGGCTTCCTGCTAGTAGTGCTCTTCTTGAAATGATGGTATTCCATCTGCAATCTCCTGTCATGGCTCAAAAATACCGTGTAGAGAACGTGTATGATGGTCCACTTGATGATGCATATGCTAGTGCAATTAGGAACTGCGTGTAAGTGTTATACCCTAGGTCCAATCAACTTTGGACATAAACACTTTGAATATATATAATCAATGCATATATATGGCAATATCTATTATTTAATTGAATTAATATTCTAATAAATTAAATAATAGAATCCGTAGATTCAAGTCTTGGTGATTTGTTAATCACAAGGAGTTGTGATTGTGAGATACAAATTACATATGACTGAATCTTAAATCGTCCGTGGTCGAAGTAATAACGAGATACGGATATCGTTATTACGGATAGACTATCGCGTGTGGCATTCTTACTTATGAAGTAAGTAGCTGATCTCACAAGATAAAGTGTGATGACACTTGAATGAACACGTGGATGTTTTGTTATAGAACAAAACATTGGAGACCCGCTGAGAGATTCCACATAGATAAATATCTGAGTGTTAGTGGTTAATCTCTAACGTTCGGTAGTGGAATTGGTCCTTTGACTTGAGGTCATCATGGTACCTTATATGAGGACAGTCATACTTTGGTGGTGTTGGATGTTGCTCTGCCAAGGGTCGCTAATACAACATCGTTCGGGTATGTCAAGAATCATATGAAGGTTGTGAATGATCAATAGAGGATTCGTCACTCTTAGATAGTAAGATATTATGATCTACATTTTATCCAGTTAAGTTAATAATGAAATCCTTGACCAAGGTGAACTCATAAGTCGGAAAAGAGTTTTCGACGTATATTGACTTAACAGTGGGATAAAAGATATTATCGATAATTGAGATTGACACATATCCATATCTCATAATTGATCGGATCATATTGACGAAAGGATTATAGTTTCACGGTAAACGAAAAAGTTTGGTTTTGTCATGCTACGTGATATTTCCCGTCACATGTATTGCCCTGATACATTGCTAGATGTCAATCTGGGACAACGAAAATGAATTAGTGATAAATTAAAAGGGGCGTTTTAATTTATCGATTTTGATTAGATAAAATAATAATTCACGTCGTTCGGCATCGTGATCGGGAACCTAATGGGTCACACACAAAAGAGAATCAGAAGAATGAGATTTACCAATTAATTAATTGACAAGTGTTGGATAATTAATTAATTGGGTTGTTTATTAATAGGCTCGAATTAATTAATTGGATTAATTAATTCATGGACCAGATTTAATTAATTTGATTAATTAAATCTTGGACCGGGTTAAGTTTAATAGATGGGTCGAGCCCATCTGGACTTATATTAATAGACTATTAGGGTTTGAAAACTGTTGAGAATTTTATTATTCTTGCTACCACAAGAAAAGAAACCCTAGCCACCATTCTTGTTCTCTGTGTGGATCACCATTGGAGGCTGGACAATTGGACAGCTTGGAATGCAGATCGTGATCATTGGAATTCGTGAATCAGCAAAGGGTTTTGCAGAATTCATCAAAGGTATAATTCTAATCACAGTTTCTATCTAAACACATTGCAGATTCTCGTTTGGGAATTGAAAACTATTTTATTTCCGCTGTGCATGATTAAGTAAATTCACAACAGTGGTATCAGAGCCTACTTTGTGTTTGTTAAAAATTGTTTTGCATCTTGTAACAATCAAAAGTTGATTGTTATTGTTTTTCTTGTTTCTAGCAATTGAGAAAATTTGATTTTCACATTTTGGAATCTGTTAAAAAAAAAAATCGGATCTGGGAAAATCGCCGACAGCAACAAACGCGGCCGGCGAAGCGGGAGGAGCGAACGGTGTGCTACCGGTACATGGCGGCACGACGAGCGCACCACCATGCCCGGGAGCAGCAGCGACGTCGCTGCTGCTACAGCGGCGCTCGTCGCTGCGAATTGCAGCGACGCTGGAAAGTGGCAGCAGCAGCGTACGACGCTGCTGCTGGTAATTAGGGGTGGGCGCGGGTCGGTTCGGTTCGGTTCGGTTCGGTTTTTTTCGGTTCCAGAAATTTTCGGGTATTTAGTAAATGGAACCGTCGGTTCCAAATATAATTTTGGAACCATTCGGTTTCGGTTCGGTTCGGTTCGGTTCGGTTCTATTCGGTTCCGTTCGGTTCCGTACTATAATTAAATTTTTTAACATTTAAAATAATACTACATAAATATACCTTAAAGTGGATACCAATATTAATAACAAAAAGTAGATACAAATACCAAGTTCAATCTTAACTTTTACAAATTAACGTAATCTAATTTAATAACATATAAATAATAAGTTGTCAAATACAAATACCAAAAAGTAAATATTACTAATAAAACTTCGATATTCATATCAATAATTCATTTGCTTCAAACCTTCAAATCTACATAAAAGTGAAATATAAATTAGAAGTCACAAATATAAAATATTTTAAAGTATTGATAATACTTACCAACTATTTAATGTAATTATTAGTTGGTTGACTTTCCATACTAACTATTAAGAAACTATATAAGAAAAAATTGAAAAAAACACAACTAACAAACATAAATAAACTCTAAATTGTTCAACTAATAAGATTTAATAAGAAAAAAATTATTAATTTGTTTAGAAAAAATAAAAGAAATTAATTTATCCAATATAAAAAAAAAAGTTCGGTTCTTATTCGGTTCTTCGGTTCTTGGTCGAGAACCGAGAACCGAACCAAACCATTCGGTTCTCGATTCGGATACCCGTTCGGGTATTTCATTTTAAAAAACCCGTTCGGTTCGGTTCGGTTCGGTTCGGTTCCGGTTCGGTTCGGTTCGGTTCGGACATTTTGCCCAGCCCTACTGGTAATTGCAGCAGCGCCGTGCGCTGCTGCAGTGCCGGTGGTGTGCTGTTGTCGCACCACTGTCTCTCCAGTCGCCGGCGCCGCGAAAATGGGAATTTTAGGGTTGGCTGAAAATCGGGTGGGAGAGGTGGAGGCGGGGGCCTCTTGTGCAATTTTCTAAATTTCAGGCCCCCGTCTGCAATAATGAAAAATGGGTCAAGTTTGCAATTATTTGAAAATGGCCTATTCCACTATTTATGAAATTTGGAGGCTCTGTTTGTAATTTTAAACTGGGGTCAACTTTGCAATTTTCGAAAATGAGTTTTGAATTTAAATTTGAAATGGTTTTTGAATTTAAATATTAAAATGATTTTAAATTTGTATTTCAAATGGGTTTAACCTTAAAATTCAATTTTGACCCGTTTAAAATTTTATTTAAAAATTGACGACTTTTATATTTTAGTTAAAATTGGGTTTTAACTTAAATATTAAACTTTGACCCTAAATTGAATTTTATTTTATTTAGGAGTTTTATCCTAAATTAAAATTTTAATTCAATTAAATTAGAGTTGGACTCTAATATAATATTTAATTAAAATTTGATTTTAATTAAATTATCCACCCTAGTATATTGTTGAAATTAGAGTTGGACTCTAATTTGACATTTAATTGAAATTTGATTTTAATTAAATTGTCTCACCCTAACTTCTTAAAATTAGAGTTAGACTCTAATTTAGTATTTAATTAAGATTTGATTTTAATTAAATATGTTCACCATAATATCTTGGAATTAGAGTTTGACTCTTATTTTGTATTTAATTAAAATTTGATTTTAATTGAATTCAACCTTGTTAATTTGATTATAATTAGAGTTGGACTCTAATTTGGTATTTAATTAAAATTTGATTTTAATTAAATAGTCTCGCCTTATATTTGTAGAATTAGAGTTGGACTCTAATTTGATATTTAATTGAAATTTGATTTTAATTAAATAAGTGCGCTAATTAAATTAATTAATTAATTTGATTAATTAATTATTTAATTGTTCCGATCCATTTGTCTAAATTAGTTTAGACGGCTTTAATTGCTAGAAACTTGAAACATATTTGCATATAATATTAGATATTATATAGGAAAGCATTTATTTGATGAATGTTTAATTAGTGGATGATTATGGACTCGACCATGTGGATGTGTTGAATGGTTAGTTTTATTCTTGTTGTTTTATGGGCCTGCAAGCTCTTATTTATTTTGGACATGCGAGTCCGTTGTTATTATTATGGGCCTGCGCGTCCAACATTATTTAGGCCTGCGTGCCAACTAGTATAGGATACAAGTTGCAGCTGGACTAATTGGAGATACAAGAAGAGGAGGAGACCATAGAGATGGAACATTGTATGATTCAATGCTATACCCCCTAAGAACTGACCGACTAGTCTTCTTTATGGTTCGGGAAGACTAAATAGTGTAAGTCCATAATCGTCTACACTATTATATGTATGTTTATTTGCATATTAGATGTATAATAAAATATATATAATTATTACGATGAGACCTTTTGCATGAAAAATCCCTCGTTAAAATATTAAGTCAATTTGTTATTTGCCTTCCATCATTACAGTGAAAAACGAGAGTCCTAAATCGATTTTAGCTTGTTGAGTACACTCAAGGCTGGTCCATTAGGGATATGTTTGACACTATGAAATATTAGATATTTCTGAATGATGGGTTTGATTTAACTAATATTTATCTTTTGTTGAGTACACTCAAGAAGATAAATTTTAGAGGCATGTTAAAATATTAAGTCATATTTATATTCGCCTTCCACCATTATAGTGAAAAACGAGAGTCCTAAATCGATCTTAGCTTGTTGAGTACACTCAAAGCTGGTCTATTAGGGATATGTTTGATACTATGAAATATTAGATATTTCTGAATGATGAGTTTGACTTAACTAATATTTATCTCTTGTTGAGTACACTCAAGGAGATGAATCCTAGAGGCATGTTAAGCTAACACATAAGATGTGTGAAGACAAAGAGTTGTCAGCTTAATGATCTGGGAGTTGTATGGAGATACAATTGATAATAGTATCTACCCAAATGTTTTATTAGGGCTTGTTGAGTACACTCAAGGTTTTAATATAACAAATGGGATTCCAGCCCACTGGGAATCAAGTATGGATTCCATAAATTTATGTGAGAGGGTCATAAATTTGAGTTAAACAGTGGGAGGGAAATTAATTTAATAAAAGGCCATGTTAAATTAATTCATGTATTATATATATTATTTCTTTACTTTTCGTCGTTTACATTTATTGAATCATGAGTAACCACATAAATTTGAGAGGCATATTGTATGCCAACAACCAAAGCAAATTTTCTTGATTGACGCCGCAATCTGAGAATTGTTCTCAGGCATGAAAAATTGGTTGTGTCCTTGAGTAGTCCTTTCTAGAGACACCTATTGATGACTCGATAAAAGAAGAGGTGGCTGCTATAATAAACACAGTAATGACGATAGTACTACAACATATGTGATGTTTGTGACTATGTCACCTGAGTTACAAAGCAACATAAGAATATGATTTTTCATCTCAATATGTTGAATGATGAACAATCATACGAGGAAATATATGATATTTCCCAGCAACTATACCAGTGCATAATGGCAGAAGAATCTTCAGTCGGTGCTCGTGTGCTGAAGATGTAGACTACTTTGAGAAGTTGTCTTGATTGCGTTCAGTCATGAACAATGAACTAAGTATAGACTTGGTTCTGCAATCTCTGTCAGAGAGTTATTCATAACTAATTATGAATTTAACATGAATAAACTCGAAGCACGCTCATTGAGATGCTGAACATGCTTAAAACTGTTAAGTCCAACATCTATATTTGTAGTGGACAAATCTTAGTCATAGACTTCGATAGGGAAGTCTAAAGGATGTTTAGGAAAGCAACCAAAATGACTAGGACGGTTAAAGCAAATAAGGACAATACCAAATCTGATGATCCTTATTATCATTTTGGAATGACAGATCATTGGAAATGAAATTGCAAGGCTTATATCTACTTCCTTAGTTTCATGGGTATTAGATACTAGATATGGATCTCATATTTGTATAAATATGTAGAAACTAAATAAAAGTAGATCGCGGCAAAAGGGAGAAGTTGACCTACACGTTGAAAATGAGCAAAAGTTGTTGCATTGCCTATAGAAGCATATTTCTTGCCATTGCCTTTATGTTTGATATTAGAATTAGAGAAATGTTAATTTTGTTTTCACCATTACCAAGAGCATTAAATAAATTTCATGTTTTGACATGAATTATTCTAATGTTAAGGACAATTGTTGTTCCTTTTTATCTTGATAAGATCTTAATGGTTATGGTAAATTACAAAATGACATTTATATTCTAAATGTTGAGTGTTCTATAATGAGTATAGAAATTGAAAGGCATAAAAATGATAATCTAAATAACACCTATATCTGGCATTGCAGATTTGATCACATAAATGAGAATGCAATTCCAAACTTACATGGAGATGTATATTTGGGTCAAATAATTTTGAATCATTTGACAAATGCGAATCATGTCTGTAAGACACAGTGACCAAATCTCCTTTTACTTGAAAAGGAAAATGATCTGCACAATTATTAGGTCTAATACATAGTGATGTATGTAGATCCATATCAATTAATGTCAGGTGAAGTTTATCTTATCTTATCACATTTACTAATGATCATTTCAGAAATGATCATATATATTTGATGAAATTCAAGCATGAATCTCTTGAAATGTTCAAAGGATTCAAACTAAAAGTTGATAAACAAATAGGTAAATATATTCTTACACTAAGACTTGTTCGAGGTAAAGAATATCTAAAATGGAGAATTTTAGATTATCTAAAAGAGAATTAGATTCTCATGCAGTGGATTCCTCCACATACATTGCAACATAATGGTGCATCTGAAATGAAGAATAGTATACTATTAGATATAGTGCAATTGAGAACAAGTCATGCAAGCATTCAAAAATCGTTTTGAGATCATGCACTGATTGCCACGTGCTGCACACTAAATCGTGTCCCATCTAAATCGGTTGACAAAAACTCCATACGAGTTATGGAATGGCCCAACATATCTCATATGAACGTTTGGGTTGTGACACTTATGTGAAGCGCACTGAATAGGATAAGTTTGAGACTAAATCCGATAATTATATATTTGTGGATATCCAAGAGATAATTGGATATCAATTCTATAATCTCGTTGAAAAGAAGATGTTCATCTCAAGACATGTCATACTCTTAGAGAATGTGTTTACTCTAAGAGAGACAGTGGGAGTAGAATAAATCTTGAAAGAGTTCAAGAGTCCAAGGATAAAATTAACCGAATAGATGAACCTGAGTCTTATCCCACACCAGTTGAGGGACATACTCTTCATCAGGAAGTTGAGACTTCTGAGGACACGTTAGCTCAGTGTAAATCTTGTAGGATCATTTGACCTCCTAGAAGGTACGAATCCATGATTACTAATCAAGGATAATGAACCTACTAATTACATAGAAATAAAGTCAAGTGTTGACTTAAAGAGATGGACTTGTTGTATGTAACCGAGGTTTGACCTTGGTCGACTTGCCTAATGAATTAGAACTCATAGGTTGTAAATGAGTTTACAAGAAAATGTCAATATGGATTGAAACAAGCCTCTTGGAGTTGGAATCTTCGATTTGATACAAAAAGTCAAAATGTTTGATTTTATCAAAAATGAAGACGAAATGTGCGTTTACAAGAAGATAGTGGGAGCATTGTCGCATTTCTGATATTATATGTATGAGACATATTATAGGAAACGACGTCTCTATATTTCAATTGTTGAAATTATGGTTGTCAAATAATTTCTCCGTGATGGATGTGGGAGAAGCAAGTTGATCTATAGAGATAGATCTAGAAGATTGCTTAACTCATCCCAATCTATACAGATAAAATCTCGAGAAGATTTTATATGGAGAAAATGAACTGAGAGTTCATTGATAGAATGATGCTAACTTCTAGTCAGACTGGAATAATAGCACATCTCAAATAGGATATTGGTTTACTCTTAATCGGTGTGTTGGAAATGTTCCAGATAACTGTTGATTCAATAATGGAAGCCTTATACATCATTGTTTTACAAAGCAACAAAAGTTGTGGTCTGGATCAGGAAGTTCATTACTGAACTTAGAGTAGTTCCTAACATTGTTGATCACACGCTTATGCATTGTGATACAATGGAGCCATCGTGCAAGCGAAGGAACTAAGGTCTCATCAATGATCCAAACATATGTTAAGGCAGTGTTATCTCATTGGAAAGATAATACAATGAAATGACGTAAATAAAGAACGAATTCCCACAAGTTATTAAATTGCAGATCCACTGACAAAGAGTTGTCGCAGCATAAACATGATTGTCATGTAGACTCTTATGGTATAAGATACATAAGTGATTGGATCTAGTGCAAGTGGGAGTTTGTAAGTGTTATGCCCTAGGTCCAATCAACTTTGGACATAAACACTTTGAATATATATAATCAATGCATATATATGGCAATATCTATTATTTAATTGAATTAATATTCTAATAAATTAAATAATAGAATCCGTAGATTCAAGTCTTTGTGATTTGTTAATCACAAGGAGTTGTGATTGTGAGATACAAATTACATATGACTGAATCTTAAATCGTCCGTGGTCGAAGTAATAACGAGATACGGATATCGTTATTACGGATAGACTATCGCGTGTGGCATTCTTACTTATGAAGTAAGTAGCTGATCTCACAAGCTAAAGTGTGATGACACTTGAATGAACACGTGGATGTTTTGTTATAGAACAAAACATTGGAGACCCGCCGAGAGATTCCACATAGATAACTATCTGAGTGTTAGTGGTTAATCTCTAACGTTCGGTAGTGGAATTGGTCCTTTGACTTGAGGTCATCATGGTACCTTATATGAGGACAGTCATATTTTGGTGGTGTTGGATGTTGCTCTACCAAGGGTCGCTAATACAACATCGTTCGGGTATGTCAAGAATCATATGAAGGTTGTGAATGATCAATAGAGGATTCAGCTGTAACGCCCCAAATTCTAGGAACTCGAAGCGTTAAAGATCTTCTTAAATTTAGCTCTTTACTTCAATCAAAATATATTTCAAATACGGGAAATTTAAAGTTTGAAATATATAATAAAATATGATGAGAGATAATTTCCTATATAGACTTAGTCAATTATGGTAAAATTTGAATTTTGTAAAAAAATTCGGAAGAATCTCAGCAGTGACCCTAACGTAGCAGCGGAAGGATAAAAATTATTTGACCTAGCAAACGTCGCCGAAAACTTATGAATTTTTAATAGAGGCATTTTCATTCATGTAGGAACCACATATAAAAATTTTGGGTCTCGATGATAACATTTAATGCACGAAAATATTTTTCAAAACGGAGGTGAACAGAAACCCGAAACTGTTCCGACGCAGCTCACTAAAACGGGCATAACTTTTTCTCTAGATAATATTTCGAGGAAATTCCAAAGGCCACTGTTAGAAGACTCATAGATCTTTCATACCAAACTGATTTCCCTCAAAATCATGTACCGTAGAATAAGTTATACCATTTTCAAAGTGAAGGCAGAATCTGAAATTCCAAAACAGAAACTGATTTAATTGCTTTTACAAAATTAACATTTAAACAAGACACTAAAGTCATTTGTCCACTTAAATTCATGAAATAAACAAGTTAAAACATAATTTACATATAGTAATAATCACTGCCATCCGCCATCACGCCTCCCGCCAAGCTCGTCAATCTGAAATGTTTAATTAGGGTGAGCATTTCGAAGAAACACTCAGTAGTATGTACACATGCTAACGAGAATTATATACAAACATTTACATAACATGCAAAAACCGTACTTCATAGTAAATCGGTGATCAATCGACATACTTTTCTTCTAGTGATTACCTTCAATCACAAAATAATTTACATAGTGATTACCTTCAATCACAAATATTCATAGTCATAGTGATTACCTTCAATCACAACATAATTCATAGAGCAGTTATGGTTACGTACATGCTAGTATATAAATTTCTCAAAAGCAAAATCAACTTGTGTACGGGAGATGATACTACCTTAAGATCTTTAGAAAAATTGCTAGAGTTGAGTCGTAGATGAAATTTTCAATTTGCGCTATCACCAAAGATGAAAATCAGCAAATTTCCCTTTTTGCTTCCAATTTGAAATAACAAGCAGTGCACTCAAAGCCTCTTCTTCAGAAAATTTTCAGATTTAAGGTTGTGGTAGTTGACAAACAAAATGCAAAGGATAATATAAGTGGTGGGGTGGTTATGACTTTTCAAAAAGGTAAGCCTAATAGTGACGCCAAATAACTTCCCAATCCAAATCTAAATGTGTGTGTGTGTGTTGTATAAAATTATAATTATTCATGCATGTTAACCACCCATAATTCTTTAGAGGGAGAGTGGGGGAGTTAAAGGAGAAAATGGTTGAGGAAGTTAAAAGAAGTGGGAGCAAAGTATTTGGTGGGAAAAATACACACGTTTCTTGTGGTTGCCAAAAGATGAAATATTTTATTTTGAAGCAAATCTTAAATATTGTTTAATAAAAATAATTTTGGATTGAGTAGTATGTAGTTGCCAAATTAAATCGTCGTCACTTTAAAATAAATAAACTAAATCATGGTTTTTTTTTTAAAAGACTGAAAATAACCGATCAAATTAATATAACATGGGTTTTCAAAATAATGGGACTAAGCTAAGATAATTAGATCGTCATGTATAAAAAATAATTCTATGCAACATACTATGGTGACCAAATGAATAACTTAAAATATTAGAGGTATCGTAGCGACGCGATGAGTTAATTAAACCCTTCGATCTTTTAAGTAAAAAAAAATTTCTTTGTAAGAGTAAGAAATTTTCGATCGCTACATCGTCACTCTTAGATAGTAAGATATTATGATCTACATTTTATCCAGTTAAGTTAATAATGAAATTCTTGACCAAGGTGAACTCATCGGAAAAGAGTTTTCGACGTATATTGACTTAACAGTGGGATAAAAGATATTATCGATAATTGAGATTAACACATATCCATATCTCATAATTGATCGGATCATATTGACGAAAGGATTATAGTTTCACGGTAAACGAAAAAGTTTGGTTTTGTCATGCTACGTGATATTTCCCGTCACATGTATTGCCCTGATACATTGCTAGATGTCAATCTGGGACAACGAAAATGAATTAGTGATAAATTAAAAGGGGCGTTTTAATTTATCGATTTTGATTAGATCAAAATAATAATTCACGTTGTTCGGTATCGTGATCGGGAACCTAATGGGTCACACACAAAAGAGAATCAGAAGAATGAGATTTACCAATTAATTAATTGACAAGTGTTGGATAATTAATTAATTGGGTTGTTTATTAATAGACTCGAATTAATTAATTGGATTAATTAATTCATGGACCAGATTTAATTAATTTGATTAATTAAATCTTGGACCGGGTTAAGTTTAATAGATGGGACGAGCCCATCTGGACTTATATTAATAGACTATTAGGGTTTGAAAACTGTAGAGAATTTTATTATTCTTGCTAGCACAAGAAAAGAAACCCTAGCCACCATTCTTGTTCTCTGTGTGGATCACTATTGGAGGCTGGACAATTGGACAGCTTGAAATGCAGATCGTGATCATTGGAATTCGAGAATCAGCAAAGGGTTTTGCAGAATTCATCAAAGGTATAATTCTAATCACAGTTTTTATCTAAACACATTGCAGATCCTCGTTTGGGAATTGAAAATTATTTTATTTCCGCTGTGCATGATTAAGTAAATTCCCAACACTGCGATCCTGACGGTCTCTTATGCTCGATGTATCCAAGATGATTCTAGCTTCTGATAAGGGTAGGTTCTTTGCTTTTGGTTGTGTGTTCTACGGGAAGGTCTCAACTGGTCTGAATGTTAGAATAATGGGACCCAACTACGTCCCTGGTGAGAAAAAGGACTTTCTACGTCAAGTGTGTTCAGAGGACAGTCATTTGGATGGGCTAGAAACAGGAAACTGTGGAGGATGTGCAGTGTGGGAATACTGTAGCCATGGTTGGTCTTGATCAATATATTACCAAGAATGCAACACTAACCAATGAGAAGGAAGTTTGCTCATCCATTTAGAGCAATGAAATTCTCTGCATCACCCGTTGTGCTTGTTGCTGTTCAGTGCAAGATTGCTTCTGACCTCCCCAAGCTTGTCGAGGATTTAAAACGTTTGGCTAAGTCCGATCCTATGGTTGTCTGTTCAATTGCAGAGTCCGGCAAGCATGTTATCGCTGGTGCTGGAGAACTTCACCTTGAGATCTGCTTGAAGGACTTGCAGGAGGATTTCATGGGTGGTGCTGAAATTGTTAAATCCGATCCAGTTGTGTCATTCCGTGAGACAGTTCTTGAGGTACCCCTCTTTACAACATCAAGGCATACCTTCCTGTCGTTGAGTCATTTGGGTTCTCGAGTACCTTCAGAGCTGCTACCTCGGGTTCGGCTTTCCCTCAATGCGTGTTAGATCATTGGGACGTGGTGTCATCCGATCCACTGGAATCGGGAGCTCAGGCTGCACAACTGGTTGCTGATATCCGGTAGAGGAAGGGTTTGAAGGAGCAGATGGCTTCTCTTTCTGAATTCGAAGATAGGCTGTCAGAGCATTTTTTTCAGCTTACTCGGAAACTAAAATGCATAAATTTGGTCTATCAACACTAATTATTATTCATTTTTTATATAAGTTACTCTGACGCGTAGATTCTGTTAAGTTATTTTTAGATGTTTGTTACGAAGAGACGACGGTAGTCTTTTTAGTATTATTATCTGGTGGCCATTTTATCCAAGTTATGGGAGTCTTTTTCTATATATTCACTTTTGTTTTTGTATGTTCAGCTGTCTTGCATGAGATATGCTTATTTTGCTCCACATAAGTAAATCCACATAATTAACATATTATTAAACTATCTCCTTTAAAATTTTAAATGGTTCTTGAGAAAAGAAAATATATATTATTTAGACTTTACCTTCTTGAAGCTTAAAAACTAATTAGACCACCATCTGGCATCAAACTTAGCATTCAAACTGAACCCTCTTCTTTTCTTTTTCTGGGGAGAAATTTAAAACAAGTGAAATTGAAACTAAACTTTGTACCATTTGATATTAAAAAAACTAAATTCCTAAAGCATATTTCTTAACAATTTGTAAGATGATAAAAAAACAGTAGCGTATTTTCAGTTTCTTGTTCCTTCATTTCAATACCTTGGTCACCAGTGCTTAAAAGCTTTTTTTAAGTAACTTGGTAACAGAAAGGTAGTTTTGCCACATATTAAAACAGCTAAAAGTACAATCAAACATTTAGTTAGGAACTGCATCTGAATCATTTCCTGAATTTTGCCTGGACATTGAGAGGGCAGTGGATGGAGCTTTTGGATGATAAGTTGAGATTCTATTTCCCTTTTCATCGTAAAGAATTGTGTCATCATCTTCTTGTGGAACCCTACATTTTTCTCCTAAAATTATTGGTTTCTTCCAAACTGAATCTTCACGATTTAATTTCTTTTCTTTCTTCTCCTCCATCCGCGTTGCAATCGCATTTCCTAGCACTTTCATGCTCATGCTTGATGATAACTTGCCATGTGATGAGGCGGTGGAATTTGATCTGTGGTGGTACGAGGCGGCCCTTATGTGTTGCATGGCTGGTGGTGGCGGCAATGGCCCCTGTTGTTCATCATCCTGCTTTTCCGCCGCCTTTGAAGATTCAACTTCAGCCTGTGGTTTGTGGGATGCATCTTTTCCCTTTGATGAAATGTCTAGCTGGGAATTTTCTGTTCTTGCATTGTCAACTTCTGATGGGGTAGACGATTTCTTACGCGATAAAGAACCGCATAGAACTGAAATTACAGCCATTGTTGCAGCAATGCATACTATGAACAATGAAAATGAGATAAGATGATGATTATTTGAAGGCCTCTCGGCTATAGGAAATTTTCTTCCCATGGCTGAGAAAATAATGAAGAAACTCGACCCTTTCGGACCAGGAGACCGTGTTGTTTTCAATTCGTGTCCTTAGGTTGGATATGGCTTCGACTGTTCTTGGAGGCCTCGGAAACTCTCTCTCTCTCTCTCTCTCTCTCTCTCTCTCTCTCTCTCTCTCTCTCTCTCTCTCTCTCTCTCTCTCTCTCTCTCTCTCTCCCCCTTATTGCAAGAATCAAAATTGAGCAACAAGGTTGGTTTGGTTGATTGCTAGAGAGAATGGTGGTACGCGTAGCTGTTGGATGGACAGAATCGTGAAAAATGATCCATTTTGTCGACGAAAATAGTGAAAATACGGAAAAGATTATTTTCGTCGATGTTTATGGTTGTAGAGGATGAATCTTAGAAAGCAAATGGTTTGTTTTTTTCTCTTTTTCCTCGTTTGGTTTCCGAAACAGATTGCTTAAATTGAGGTCCGCATAGCCAAAAGCTGAGGTTATGAAGCATAGTCTCATATTCCACCTCCTTGTGTTAAACCGTTAAATTAGTTATTTCATTTTCTAATTTTAGGGATGATTATATTTTGGCTAATAAATTTATTTTTTGAATTATTATGGTATAAGATATGCATTATTTTGTTGTGGTAAATTTCAAAATTATTATATTCTATATCAACTTAGTTAGCAGTAAATAGCTACATATCTTTTGAAAAGTTTTTCAACTTTGATATTGTTTCATAAATAGGATTATCCAGTGCACATCAATCTCCCCAAGCAATCATTTTTCTCATTTTCTACATCTTTTTTCTTCAAATTTTTTAGTTTATTTTAATCAAAACTTAAATCTCTCTCTCTCTCTCTCTCTCTCTCTCTCTCTCTCTCTCTCTCTCTCTCTCTCTCTCTCTCTCTCTCCCCCCTTTTCATTAAATACAATCTTGTCAAAAGAAATTTCTATTTTATGTATTATTAACCAATATTATGAAAATTGAACATTACCAATTAGAGATATGCATTTTTTCCTAGAACTGGTGGAATCGGATCGGAACTAAATAGAACCAATCAGTTCGATTCTGGTTCCTTTATTAAATGGATCGATTTCGAGACCATGCATCGAGAATAGATCAATTCTGGTCCGATTTTTAGTAATGTCTTAAGAACCAATAAAGAATTTGGTTATTCCGAATTTCTCTTTTTCACTTTTCATATGATTCTTTTTCTTTCTTTTACAGCAGAATCTAAGGTAATCAACATTTAAATCTATACAATTTTATAACTACTTTATAAAAATTCATAGATTTAATGCAACCCAATAGGAAAAAAGTGCATGTTTAGTTTAATCTTTTTGTAAGAACTCAAATTTCTTGTTGTTTTCAAAATAGTCAATCAAGATCTTTTCCTTGAAGATTATTAAAGTCACATGCACGGTTTTGATGATGAAAAAAAATGAGAAATCCTCTTTTCGTCTTTGCGTCTCCCACTTCAATCGTTGCTTCAGCTTCAGCTACTCAAATTTTCAATATTCCAAGATGATCTTTCGACAAGTAGTTTCATACTTAGAACTAGTTGGTTCGATTCTATATTTAGATATGAAATCAGTGGTTATATTTCTATTATTTTCATTAATACTTGATTCGGATTGATTTCCTTTGAAATCGGACCGAACTGAACCGAGCCCAATTTTATTACGGATAGACTCAATTGGAAAAATTGGGAACCTAATGAAAAATCGGTCGAGACTTGCGTTAAAAACTGCAAGTCTGTGAACCGATATTAAACCAGGCCAACCAGCGTTAAACCTTGAACTAGTGGTGGCAATCGAGCCGAGCGGCTCGTCGGCTCGACCGCTCGACTCGTACTGTAGCGGCCCACGAGCCGCTCGAGCTCGTCAAAAAAGAGCCCGAGCACAAGCCGAGCAGGCCGGCTCGTTTTTGACGAGCGGCGCGTCCTTTTTTTTTTTTTTTTTTTATAATAAAGAATGATAGTTAAAAAAAAAAAAAATTTCAAAAAAAGCGAGCCCACTCGGCTCGGCTCGCTACAGTACGAGCTCGTGGGCCGAGTCGACCTCGAACCGGGCGATCCGGGAACGGGAGAGACCGGTTTAAGTTAAATTTGGTGTTCCGTGTTCCTTGAAAAAACAAATGATACGAAACCGTCCAGCCAATCCACGCCAGTGACGCCACCGTACAAGGCCTCTCTCTCCCCATTCCCCACCGTCCAGCCACCCTTTCCCCTTACCACTATTCGCCCACCATTCAGCCTTTGGGGTCGCCGTATCTCTCTACAGAAAACTCGATTTGCTTATTATAATCTTCACCGCACTTACGAAAAATTCTTTTTCAATAAAAGAACAACCATTACCATGGCTTATGGAGGCCCAGCCGTAGGATCAACTGCTGCGGGTGGCTCGGCAACAATAAGGCAAGTGAAACTTGAAAAAGAATGCGAATTCAGAGTTGAAGTCAGTCCTGATGCGCCACTCCGCCTACGTCTCCTCACCGGCTCGGCCGAGATATACGGAACCGAAATACCGCCAGAGATATGGCTAACATTCCCGCCCAGGCTCAAATTCGCTGTATACACACATATACTCATCATTTTCCTTTGAATTCATATGTATTTTGTTTTTGTAATTTTTGTTGTATGTAGTGGAGTTAAGGTAAAAGGATCCCCAAATTATAAATACAGATAGTTTTGTTTATTAAGTCTAAAAATGTATTTTTGGTCTACAAACTTGTTTTCATGTCTGCTAAACTTTTTCGAAAGGATACCTTTAATTTACACTAAAAAATAAGTAACTTGGGTATTTCTAACATTTATACAATAAAAAAAATTATTATTCTAAAACTTAATTATCAGTGAACTTTTTTAACTTAGCCAAACATACATGACAATCTTAGGGGTATGCAGGGTTATCAATGTAGAAATTGTTACACACTCAACTAGCAAATGTTTAAGCCCACGTTTGATGGCCCTTTTTTTTTTCCTCAACAATAATGTTTTGAATAGTGATTTTCAAGAGAATATGTGGTTAGAAAGTAGGAAAAATTTAGGGTTTACAGTGCAGAATATTTTACAATGTGAATTTGTGATTGAAAATGAGTATATAGAAAAAGAGTTTTCAAATAATGGTTGTCAAACAGGGGCTAACTGTGTTTGCTCTAATTCGAAATTGGCATCAGGTTTTTACATGGTATGGTGCCACAATTGAAGTGGATGGTACAGCTGAAACTGATTATACAGCAGATGAGGTATGATTTACCCGGTTTGTCTCTCTTGCAGCTCTCTCATCCACACATCCTTACCTTCTAACATGAAGTCTTGAGTAATGAAAAGTATTTTTGCTTTCTCGACCTCTAGACACCCATGATCAGTTATGTGAATGTTCATGCTGTACTGGATGCTCGAAGAAATCGTGCCAAAGCTTCGCCTAGCGATTCAGATTCTTCTCAGGTACTGTCCGCTTATCTATAAACTTATTAGAAAGATAAATGAATGATATGTCAAGCTCATTTTTATTGATTATCAGTATCATCTTTTAGGACAGTTCAATTACAAATTTTCTTTTGTCTATTTCAATTCCTGTACTTTTACCTATCTTTTTAATTGATTAAATGAAGCTGTCGAAAACATATTGATCTTAGTTGGATTACTAGTATTTTCTTGTATATGGATATGTAAAACTTTCAGCTAAGCTTATGGTAATATAACTGGGAGAGTTAGCTCTTTTTGGTGCCTATTTCAAACATTTATAGCATGTTGGGAATGGTTTAAAAAGATATAGAATTGAGCAGTGGGTAAGTAGGCAGTACTTGTGAGTCCTATGAAATGAAATGTGTGGATAATAGTAGGTTTGACATTATATTAACAATGCCAAACAAGCAGTTCCCATCACAATATACTTTCATACCATGTCATTTCTTGATATTACCCCTTGAGATTAGTTTCCACTATCTGATTGACTAATTGTTTTCTTACTTTAAGATAAGGGGAAATTACATGGGAAAATTAGGGCACCTAATTCCTCCCCCTCTATGAGTGTATCATCAGGGAATGTGATATGATCCTTCCCCATACCAAATGCATTTGTTTGTGCTTGAAACACAATTTCCAGATGCACGTTTTCATATTACCAACATCTCTACAGAACGAGGGTAGTGCTCTCTTAAGTGGCATTTGTTTACTGATGCTGTAATTAGCCATCTAGCATGATGTTCTGCAGCCTTGCATTCTAAAAGATTTTATATTTCTCTATAATTCTCTCTATTATGATCAATTATTCTTACTGCCCAAGTTTTCGTGCTAAGTTCAACACTATGCAAACTTTAAAACTGATGCACGCACTTGAGTCTGTAAAATAAGTATTTATTCTCGTCTATTTATCCAGGGTCCTCGGGTTATTGTTGTGGGACCTACGGATTCTGGAAAGAGTACCTTGTCAAGGATGCTTCTTAGTTGGGCAGCTAAACAGGGATGGAAACCTACTTTTGTAGATTTAGACATTGGTCAAGGATCTATAACTATTCCTGGTTGCATTGCTGCAACTCCAATTGAACTGCCCATTGATCCAGTGGAAGGAATACCTCTTGATATGCCTCTAGTTTACTTCCATGGGCACACGACTCCTAGGTAATTGACAAGCATTTTTTATTGGTTCTTTATTAAAGAAATTTACCTTTGCTCTTTTATTGCGTACTTCATTGTGCTTGGCAATTACTCATATTGATCTAGTTCCTACATTTCTATCAATAATCAGGCAATTTCTGATTTCTATTTCCTCTATTTCAAATTTGGTGTTTCAGTGTTAATGTTGATCTTTACAAAGTACTTGTGAAGGAGCTTGCTCAAATTTTGGAGAGACAGTTTGCCGGAAATGCTGAATCTCGAGCTGCAGGCATGGTGATAAATACCATGGGATGGATAGAAAACATTGGTTACGAGGTATCTGACTTCTTGATTTTGTATCACTGCAAACTTTTTTAATGAATTAAATATGAAGTTCATCCCACTGATAAAATGTAAACTATGTTTTCTAATATTTTATCCTCATTTTTGGCAGTTGCTGCTCCATGCAATTGATACATTTAATGCAAATGTTATTCTTGTTCTGGGCCAGGTATGGTCTTTTTTCTGTTTCTGGATATGAAGTTGAATCCTATATGTTCATCAAATAATATGATGATACCAACGTCGTCATATTGAATTTTTTCTTTGTTTGATATGTTGGAATTGTTATATATTTTCAGCTTTTACTGTTTAAAACTAACAGCACGCCTTGGAGGACCCCTACAATGTTAGTTTGTTGTAAATGGGATGAGCCCTTATATTTCCACCCCCTGCACCATCAGGAGGGAGGGGGGGGGGGGGGGGGACCGAGATCATTTATGCTGCTTTGGTGTAATGACCTAGGGACATGATTTATGGTGAATATATTCTCCCGAAGAGCATGCATTTTGCTTTTCCCATTTCCTTTTTTATCTCTAATAACTTTCACTGTTGGTATGCAAGTTTCTGCTATTTTTGCTGATTTATAGATTATTTAAATATAGCCTTAATAAATTCTCTCTGCATCATCCTGTAATACACAGTTCTCCATCCATCCCATGATTCAGTCACTTGTAGAGAACTCAGCATTTAAAGATGTTAAAGCAACTACTGCTTTCACATTTTATCTTGGCAAGTTACAATCCCAACCCTAGCCTGATAGTTTTGAAAAGTGAAAATCCTTCTACTTCTGGTTTGTGCAAGCAGATTTCCTTGGAAGACTTTATAGAGGAAATGAAGAAAGTTACAGTTTTTTTGAACTTGACCTTTTAATTTAGCTTCCATTTGGCAAAATTTATAAATCATTTATAAATTGTCAAACTTCAATTTCAACCACAGATTCCAATGGATCTACAAATACTACGTACTTATCCACGATTCATTTCTATTTATTTATAAATTAAACCGTTTATAAATTCTTCCCAAACGGAGGCTTAACGCTTAATTTTTAGCTGAAATTAAGAGGTAGTTATGAAACTGTCCCTCCCCTTCCTACAAATTGGAGGAACTTGGCTTTCTTCCACCTTATTTCCCCATTTTAAGGGCGATTCACGGGCATCCTTATATCTGTCGAGCTTCAAATCTATTCATCATAAATTATTTGCGTTCTGGGTGCCTCTTTAAAAGTAGAACGTTGATCTACTTTCCATTTTTATATGCACGGACATTGTGCAGGAAAAGCTTTGCAGCATGCTAAAAGATGTTTTGAAACACAAGGCTAATGTGGATGTAGTGAAACTTCAAAAGTCTGGTGGTGTTGTGTCGAGAAATGCAAAATTCCGTCAGAAGGCCAGGTCCCATAGAATACGGGTAATGCAAACACTTTCACGATGGTGAGCATGTTTGGAGAAGCTTAAAAATAAGAAAAATTCAAATGTTTGACTGACGTGGATGCGATACTTTTTCTGTATACATATACATATTGGAGAAAATAAGAGTTATTTAAAAGTAACTTTTATATTAGTATGTTACTATTATCGTCAAAATAAGTAACTTACATATTCCTAATTTTGATTAATAAAAGAATTGCTTGTATTAAAACTTACTTTTACTTCTATACTTCTAAGTAAAATCAAAGAATTTTTTAAGCTAAGACATACATGCTCTTTTCAAATTTCCATATATTAGTGGCACATGTTTTATTTCCTTTCCAAAAATAAAGTTAAGATTTAATAAAAAAATTAAATTCATGTGTCCAAAGTATCACATGGCGATTTATAGTTATTTATGAGATAGAGAGAAAAAGCATCTTATAAGCCCCACCCAAACATGTCCTTAATTCCATGATTGTAATGCCTTTTCACAAAAGTATGTTACCTTTAAACATATGTTTTGTTATTCCTTTGACACATAAAGAAGTGTCTTTTGATTTGTTTTCATTGCAGGAATATTTCTATGGCCTTTCGAATGATCTTTCTCCACATTCTAATGTTGCGAATTTCAGTGACTTGTGCATCTACCGAATAGGTGGAGGACCACAGGCCCCACGTTCAGCTCTGCCAATTGGTGCAGAGCCGGCTGCAGACCCTACGAGATTGACCTCTGTTAATATTAACCGAGACTTGCTCCATTCAGTCCTAGCTGTCTCATTTGCCAAAGAACCAGATGAAATTATTTCAAGGTATTGTCAATTTCAAAGTTTCCTTTTTAAATGGTCAAATACGAGCTTGTTTTCTATCGGTCTAGTGACAAACAACACATTAGCCATTATGTTAAACCACTTCATCTAAAAGCTCAAAAGTTGTTAGAGAGGACCCATTTATATATTTAGATTAGTCTTCAACATGCCTTCCAATGTGCTAGTTGGATTCATTTTTTATCAATGGTCTCACTTGTACAAAAAATTCATAAATGGGCAGCTACAGAACTTGAAGACTAAAACTTGAATTCAGTCTATATATGTGAGGGGGTATGCTGAAGACTGGATTCAATCATTACAGATGAGCATGGTTTTTTCCCTTTTATCTTTCCCCGTGTTACTGGTAACTACTTTGACCTCATCTCCAATACTTCGAATGGAACCACCCACCAAGGTCTTATCTGTCGTTGCTGAGATAAACCAAAAGGAAAATGCTTGGTTAATGCCAACAAATTCCAAAGTGCTCTTTTTCGTGCAGCAAATTAATTAACTGTTTGATTACAGACCTTATTTACATAATTTTCCTGCGTATTACAAAACAGAGGAGTCAGTGTTTTGTCGAATAATTCTCTCATAACCTTTTCCATTTTTTTGCAGTAATGTTGCCGGGTTCATCTGGATCACTGACATTGACTTTGAAAGGTTCGAATTTAAACTCTTCTATTAGTGAAACAATTTTCATACTTGAGCTGATAATATTATATCATTAATCTTTGCTCTTATATGACACGCACAGCAAGAAAATCACGTACCTTGCACCATCTGCTGGAAGCCTTCCCGGGAAATACCTGATTCAGGGAAGCCTGATATGGTACGAACCTTGATGTACATTGAAGCCATTTGCAAGCTGTACTTTAAGTTCTTATAATGCACGTATATACTGGTGCTCATTGCTTATCGTGTAATCATGTTGTTTTAGACAAATCAGGTCCCATTTATAGTTTTTCGAATATTATCGAAGCAGCAGATTTTACAATTATGTTATCAGTCCAGTTTTTTGCTGTCATTTGTATACTAGAGATATATTACGGGAAATGGGATGGGTTTAGGATTGGGTACTCATATATACCGTTTAATATTATATATATTGATCTAGAAGAAGCATACATCGAGATGATAGAAAGGTGAACTCAGTGCAGTAATTCGAAGATAATAATCAATGGAGTAAAGACGCAAGGACAGTGAACATTATTTAAAGGACAATTGTTAAAGACAAACGGTGAAGGAAGTCGGAAAAGAAAAACCTGAAGAAAATTTTCTCAAAAGATCTTTTGTAATTTTAATTTTAAGTCATACAGCTGTAAAGATGTACAGTTTTGTTTACTTTTCAAAGAACACCTTTGAGAAATGAGAAGGGTTAAGAGTACATTAGGGTTCATATAATACTCACGTGGGTGAGATTCACTCAAAAGTGGGTCCCACCTCATGTGAGTATTATGTGTATCATTATGGATGAAAATTATGTACAAATGGAATTTTCCTTAAAAAATAGATGTGATGTAACATCATCTATTTTCTTATAAATACCAATGTATGTATACAATAGAACACACGTGGAAAAACACAACACAGGATATAGCACCTGTATACATCTGCTGTCTTTGAAATTTAATCTTTCTTCTTAAATAAAAAATGCTAAGCCGAGAGGGTGGGGCGCCGCGGTAGATACCAACCCACTAAGTAAGAAATTTTAGTCCTGTTTAGGTCAAGACTCTGCGGGTCTCAAGTTAATCGAATTTTATCGCCATCCCTACTCAAAACTAAAAGATGGTATACATGTAAAACAATCCTCTCATACAAGCATGATGTTATTGGTTGGACTTAATATGTCTTGTCTCAAAGTATATGAAAATGTATGTCTCACCGGATCAAGGGAAAATCTTAGTAATATATATGTTCTTGTCGGGTGGGGATTAAAGTTATATTTTTAGTAAATTTTGACAAAAGTTGATAAAATGTGATTGCAAAGTTGTAAGTCTCATAAAATATGAATAATGCTAGTGGTACATCAAAAGATATATCAAAGGGATTACACCTCCCCCCACCCCAACATGGGGGTGAGACCCACTTCAATAAAAAAAAATTCTTTAGCGTACAAGTGTGAATATAATTTCCCGTTAAGGTTTCACACTTGTACTTAAGGTTCGAACTATTTAAATTTCTGTTGGTTGATTTTTGATAAAATTTTATACATACACCGAAGATGATTCTTGAATTTTCTTGAGATCCAAAGCAAGATTCGTACGTGAATTCATAGGATCAAAATTAAAAATAAGAGCATGTTTTAATATAAAGTAAAATTAACCCTTTTCCGTAATTATAAATATTTATCATCAAGCAATTTTTTATTCTTTATGACCCATTTATGTAATTGAAAAATAATTCTGTTCCAGGTATGCTTTATTGCCTCAAATCCATTCCTTTCTAAAGTAAAACCAAAGATGAAGAGATCTGTGTATTGGATATTTTTGCTGCACATTATTTTCTTCGTCCATGGAAATAAAGCTGGAGCTTCTCAGCCTTACAGGACTGCATACCATTTTCAACCTCCCAAAAACTGGATGAATGGTATATTTTGTTAGAATTTTTTTTCACTTGTTTGTATTAATATTTCTGATACGGATTAGTTTTCTTGTTTCTTCAATGGGGCTGAAACTGTGATTGCTTATCAATGAATTTGAAGACCCAAATGGTAAAGTGCCCCTTTCTGATAATTTTTTATATCATTTTAGTAGATGTAATTTGCACAATGAAGTGACGAAAGAAAATTCTTAACAAAACCTTATATTGAAATTAATCGGATGAAAAATATTTGTCCATATTACTGTTATGATTTCAATTGACAATTATGTCACACAGGGCCAATGTACCGTAAGGGAGTTTACCATCTGTTCTATCATTACAACCCCTATGCTGTAGTATGGGGAAATATTTCATGGGCACATTCTGTATCGTATAACCTTATTGATTGGATGCATCTTGATAATGCTATTAATCCAACTGAGCCTTATGACATTAATGGCTGCTTTTCTGGTTCTGCTACAATTTTTCCTGGGGTCGAAAAACCTGTCATTCTATACACTGGAAATAACTTTGAAAACCACCAGGTTCAAAATCTGGCAGTGCCTAAATATATGTCTGATCCACTGCTTAGAGAATGGGTAAAATCGGACCATAATCCTGTGATGGCTCCGGTTAATGGCAAGAATCCGATGATGACTTCAGTTAATGACATAAAGCCAGATATGTATAGAGATCCTACAACTGCGTGGCAGGGATTGGATAAAATATGGCGTGTAATTATAGGCAGCCAAATTAATAGCCATGGAGCTGCTATTCTTTATAGAAGTAAAGATTTTGTTAGCTGGACCAGGAGTCGGAATCCTCTTCATTTGTCAACCAAAACAGGAATGTGGGAGTGTCCTGATTTTTACCCTGTTAGTAGTCGTCGTAGAATAGGGCTCCATTCATCTTTCAATGATCGAAAAACTAAACATGTCCTAAAGGCGAGTTTTAGTGATCACGACTACTATGTACAAGGAAATTATGATTCGAAAACGGATATATATAGTGTTGATGTTGATTTCATGGATAGTATTAGGCAACTTAGATATGATTATGGTATGTTCTATGCTTCCAAAACATTTTTTGACTGTGACAAAAAGAGAAGGATATTGTAGGGATGGGTAACCGAGGCTGATAGTAAGTCAGATGATATCAAGAAAGGATGGTCTGGAATTCAGGTAATCTATGTCTAATCTTTTCTTTTCTTTCTTCATTTTTGGCGATTTAATTGCTTCTTGATTTTTTTTCGAAATCTTAACATGGTATAATTCATGGCCACCCATTTACGAATTTCACACGGCAAGAGTTTGATGGAAAATATGAATCTAGACTGTACTTTGGCGCTGCCACTCGTTTTGACAACTTCCTGATACTTGGATTTTTGGCAGTCAATTCCAAGAACCGTATTGCTACACAAAATAGGGAAGCAGTTAGTGCAATGCCCAATCAAAGAACTCGAAAAACTACGGACAAAGAAGTCTCTCTACATAATAAAGAAATAAAGGGTGGAACTGTGGTGAAATTTCAGGCATAACAGCTTCACAGGTATATGCTGAAATCCTCTTCTTAAATGCTCTTATCGACTGACTTTTGTATCAGAAAAGTCTTTTCAATTTATACAAAAATCATAATTTTAAGAATTGGATTTGATTCTTTCCAGGCTGATATAGAAGTCTCATTCCAATTGCCAAATTTAGAAGATCGTGTCGAGCTGATGGATAAAAAATCAGTTGATCCCCAACAACTTTGTAGTCAAAAGAATTCATCAGTAAAAGGGGTACTAGGGCCATTTGGTTTGTTAGCCTTGACTTCGAAGGACTTAACCGAACAAACCACCATCTTCTTTCGGATATTCGAAGGTCATGACAAGTATGTTGTCCTAATGTGCAGTGATCAAAGCGGGTGAGCTTATATATCTGAACACTAAATTTAAATAAATAAGCGTGAGGCCAACCGTATATGGAAAAATAGTTCACATGTGATGTGTCTGAATTCGAGCTCTAACTCTCTAATATTTGAATGCAGGTCTTCTCTGAAAAGAGATGTTGACAAAAAAATCTTTGGGGCATTTCTTGATGTAGATCCTAGTCAGAGAATCTCATTAAGAACCTTGGTAAGTATCTCATAAGCGTTTTACTTGTAATCTCTGGACAGAAACTATTGAAAAAGTATTGGTACTCCAAATGCTAATGACCCCAAAAATCAGAGACCATGTCTGCAAAACTTCCGCGAAAACCATTAATTTTGGTAATGTCAAGTGATACATTTATGCTTTATGGTTGTGCAGATTGACCATTCCATGTTAGAGAGTTTTGGTGGTGAAGGAAAGGCTTGCATCACTGCTAGAGTTTATCCTGAACAGACCATTGAGAACAAATCCCACCTCTATGCATTTAATTATGGGACAGAAAGCATTACAATCTCGAGTTTGAGAGCTTGGAGCATGAAGAAAGCTCGAATGGTTGAATTTCACGGAGGAAGACAGCCCCTCATAAATTGAGTGCAATTACTAAGCTTGACGTCGAGAGTATGTGACCCAAAATGTTGATAAGGATAAATATGGAATTTTGAAATAGAGTCTGCTTTACACTGTATTTAATTTGTTTTGATAATGTCTTTGTGACTGTCGTTGCATCCATCTAGTACCGAGCCTTGGCAGAAAAGGCAGCTGATGCTTTTATTAAGCTTTCTAACACGAAGGCACAGATCCAAGCATATATTTTTGATGGCATGGTTCGTAATTTTTGTTCTTTTGCTTTCTGGTATTCAGCATGAAAGAAAGTGGAAAAAATCACAGATGACATCTATGAAACAAATAGTATATCACGAGCATTAATCATTTCAATTCTCTTTCTTTTTATTATTCCTCAAGCCCCAACAGACTGCAGGCCTCGCTCTAGGGACAGGGTGGCACATTTTGACACCTCTAGTTTTGATAATGCAAATGAATATGAAAAGCTATGTGTTGCTGGTAAATGACAATAATTTAGATACAACTATTGGGCAGTAGGTTTGGTTTTTACTCTAAATCAGTGTATATAGTTATCAGGGCAAGTGTGCCAAGATTGGACGTGGATTCTGCTTTTGAACAGAAGAATGACATAGCCAAAGCTGTGGATGAAGAACTTGAAAAGGTAACATATCCTCTTGATTAGGTGAAGATTTTATCCAATTTGATGAACTGATGATCAGTCGGCTCTCTGATGTCTGTGACTGTGGTTGCAACCAACCAGTATCGGTCTTGAGAGAAAAAGCATATCTGATGCGTTCTGTAAGCTTTTTCAAACAAAAGCATAAATCTAAGCATGGTATAATTGCTTTTTTTGTTCTTTGTTTTCTGGTACGAAGAACATAAAATAGAACATGGATATAAGTAGCATGATTTTGAGTCTTTTAACTTTGGGTTATCTATCCATCTTTGCTTATATGCTCCCCAACCTTTTAGGTAGCATGATTTTGAGTCTTTTAACTTTTAAAAGTCCCCAACCCGATTCAACATGTGAATTTAGATCTTTCCCTAATTTTCAAAAGTGAGGTTATCGATCCCCAACATATTTCAACACGTGAATTTAGATCTATACGTAAATCTTCAATGTGGACGTCCACGTGACTTAAAGTTAAACATAAAATGTTTTGACAATTTTCCTATCCAATTTTAAGTCACATAAGTCGATGCAATTTTAAAGCAGACATAAGCAATTTTTTATTGTGGCTACCTAAATTTACAAATTTAAATAGATTGATAACCCAAAGTCTCATTTTTAAAGAGAGAATTCAAAACTATAGTAATAGTAATATTAGGGAGCTCAATCCTACTTTTCCCAAAAGGAAAAAAAATGAAAGGGAAGACAATACTTTGTTAAGACATCAACTCCTATGAAAATTTTAATTATAAGCACGTTTGCTTGCAAGTAAAATTTTCAGTGTAAAATAAATTCCATGTTTGGCCCCCATTTTTTGGGGTTGAAAATTTGTAGAATAGTGATTGATGGAAGAATATGTGGTGGAAAAGTTTTAGATTTGTGTGTAATATTATTTTATTGATGAATGTGTGGTTGAGATGAAGAGTGAGAAAATTAATGTAATGGAATGAGAAAAAATGGGGCTCAAACGGGGGAGGTTTTTTATTGGTCAAAAGTGAAAATTAAAGCACCGTTTGGTAACCATTATTCTAGAAAAAAATGCATTCTTTGTGTCAAATCACACATTTTTTGTGGTTGAAAATGAAGGAAAAGTTATTGATGTGATGGAAAATATTATTTTATTGATGAATGTGTGGTTGAAATTAGTAGAAGAATGAGAATGAAAAAAAGAATGGATACCAAACAGAGGCTAAATAATTAATTAATTTTGAAAGTAAACACACCCCCCCCCCCCCCCCCCTTGACACACTTTAGTTTATAAGAAAAAATATCATGCACAAACATGTTAGTCATAAATATTTTATCTTATTTCACATACCTCAATTTCTGATATCTCCTACTCGCACAATCAAGTAATTAGAACCCAACTTTTAAGAGACAATATCGCAACACAAACAACATCCAAATCTGCAGTTATTTCGACAAAATTACAATATAAAAACAAACCAAAAATTTCAAAGAGTTGTAGAACAGAAAAAAAATTAAGAAACGAGAAGTCCCCTCTGCAAATGATGGGACTTGCATTTCCCAAACATAAGTCCATTGCATGTCTAACCAACCTAAGAAATAAGAAAACAAATTACTTGAAACAGGAATATTAAACCTCGGCAAATCAAAACCACCTTACAGGAGATCAGCAACGTTGGCGGGCAGCTCCTCAATTACGACATTGTAGAACCTTTGTATGTCAAAAAGCATACGATCATCGTCTTTTGTAACAAAGTTGATAGCAACACCCTTTCTTCCAAACCGCCCACTACGTCCGATACGGTGAAGGTAATTCTCTGGTTGACTCGGCAGATCATAATTAATCACAAGGGAGACTTGTTGGACGTCTATACCACGGGCCAAGAGGTCGGTGGTTATGAGAACACGTGAAGAGCCAGATCTGAATTCCCGCATAATGATATCTCTCGTGTTCTGATCCATGTCTCCGTGAGTGGCAGAAACAGTGTGATCCCGGCTGCGCATTTTGTCCGTAAGCCAGTCCACCTTACGTCGTGTATTAACAAAAATGACACTCTGGGTGATGGCTAAGGTCTCATAAAGATCACAGAGGGTTTCTAGCTTCCATTCCTCCTTTTCAACATTGACATAGAATTGCTTAATACCTTCGAGGGTTAGCTCGTCACGTTTTACGAGAATCCTGACAGGCTTGTTCATAAACTTCCTTGTAATTTCAAGAGCCTCTGGTGGCATAGTGGCAGAGAATACACCTACTTGAATCTTTGGTGGCAGCAGCTGGAAAATATCATATATCTGAAAAGAATAAAACCCTGCATTTGATACCATATTGCATTCCAAGGAACAAGGCTAAATTATGTTTCAAGCAACTTGTCGCACACTATCCAATTTACTGTAACAAGTAGAATCAGAGCCTAGTCAAGCAAGATGGCACACAGTGGAATCGAGGATCTAAGTGTGGGTGGTAGCTTGGAAGAGTCAAGTCCATGACAAATGGCTGGTAAGTGGTAACGATTCCAAACACATGCCACACAAAAATTCCAGCAAAGGAGAGAGAATTTCAAACTATATGGTTGTTAAACATTAAGTGAAAGCAGGGGAGCAACAATAGAAATAACTTGCAATATAATGTTGCAGGTGAAACAAATAACAATAACAAGGTAAACAACAAGTCCACAAAGTAAATCATGAAAACAAAAAAAAAAAAAATTCAACTTAGAGAAGCAGACCTGATCCTTAAAACCTCTTGAAAGCATTTCATCGGCTTCATCCAACACAAACATCTTAATGTAGTCCGGGCGAAGCGATTGCCTTCTTAACATGTCAAATACACGACCGGGGGTACCTACTACAACATGGACCCCACTGGAAAGAATACGCTGATCTTCACGTACACTGGTACCTCCAACACAAGCATGAACCTTAACCCCGAGATAGTCACCTAGTGCTCGCATGACCTTCTCAATTTGCTGCGCAAGTTCACGAGTAGGTGCAAGAACCAAAGCCTGGCATTCGACTAACCCATAATCAAGCTGCTGGAGGATTCCAGAGCAGAATGTTGCAGTTTTCCCAGTTCCAGATTGTGCTTGTTGAATCACATCAAGACCCTTGCAAAAGGGAACAATTCCCCTTTGCTGAATTGCAGAGGGCTTCTCAAAACCTTCAGAATGCCACTAGAAACTGTGAGAGAAATGGACCAGACACAGCATAGGAATTGAATTCAAGAGACGATTCATCAGGAAATTGAATAATTATATTATTTTATCACTTTAAGAGAGAAACAAGTAAAGCAATCATGAACATAGAAAAATGCTCCTATAGCCCTGCCTAAAATAATAGTGACGGTCTACCGTAAGCATATATGCCCCTTAGAAGATTCTCTTGTAAGCCCATAGCATCAAAACTTTCGTGCACCTCATCATAACTTGTGAAGAATTCCTCTCCATCAGTTCCAAGCCTGTGCCCATAAATTAAGAAAAATCAAAAAAGACTTCATTATCAATTCACCAGGGGAAAATAGCATAGAGAAAACCTGATCTTAGACCCTAAGTGCATGCATGTTTGATATGCAAAACTCGACAGTTAGGATTTTTAGCTTATTTTTCTTTTTTACACTGTCCCGTGATAGTCAATCCTCATCAAAAATGCTACAAGCCCACATTAAGAAATGGCAAAATCTAACTGTGTTCTCAAGCCAAAATTGTCAGTGAACTTATGAATAAAATGGAACTTACAAGTCATTCATTTTGTTATCATACTGTTTAGCATCAAACTGCGAGCCTTCGGATGCCATTCCAGCTATGACTACAAAAAGAAACAAATAAAAATACAGCTTAACAAGGGCAATTCTCAACAGACTATCAGCTCAACAAGTAAGGTTTTAATGGAAATCATAAGCAAAATTCAAGAGGACAAAAAAACAGAATGCATTGATCCACAAGTACCTCATATTGTATGACTGATCACACTCGCGTGGAGCAAAATATTTAACAAGGTCTAATATTGTTTTAGATCCTTAGAACATGCATTTCAAAGAATAACAATGTGATGAACTACTACCAAAAATTTAGCTGAAGATGTTGCGAAACAGCTAATAAGTAGCGCGTCAAAGATGGATACAAGGTAAATAAATTAAAATGCAGTCAATAACATTACGTAATTGGGCCCAATAAATTGTTAGAGTTGTTAACTAAACCAGTGAATAAAGCAACACGGCTGACTTAATTAAGTGTTACAGGCGGTGCAATTAAATTGCTGTAACAACTCATAAACGGCTAAAAGTTTCAGATTACACAAAAACAAAAACAAAGACCAAGATCAGAAACTATTATAAATGTCCTTTAACAAAATGCATATTCATCCGAAGGCAAAGCCAAAACATGCCATCTCTAATTCTATACATTTACATCATTGACAACATAAACACGACTCCACAGTAACAGCAAAAAAAGTTCCAAACAAGTAATTACATATATAATTAGTAAATATCCCTTGAGCTTCATTATGGAATCGAATTCATAAAGAAATTACTTTATTGAGTGAATATGAAAGAACACATTAATAATCTCAATCCTACCGAAAAATCACAAAATCTTGAGTTTCTCTGTCAGCTAAGAAATCCAATTTTCGTGTAAGATACCACTGAAATCTATACTTCCACAAAAAACCATAGAAAAAAAAAACCAATATCATAAGAAAAAACTAGATTCCCGTAAATCTATATTGATCATAGATAAAAACAAGTGAAAAACAATAAAACAAAACATTTATTTTTCAAAACCAAATAAAAGCAGCTTAACATAACGAAACTCGAAACAGATCTTCAACTTACACAAAGCAACCAACTTTTTTGAAGACAAACCCCAATAAGCAAAAGGCCTGATCAATAATCAAAACACTGAAAAAAGGGCAACATTATTATACATAAAGGTGAGCATAACCTGAATAGTAGTGAAAAGTAGGTTCGCAGTAAAGATCTGGAAAGCGAGTTTTTTAGGAAATTTGCGTATTTGGGTATTAATATTTTTTCCCGAAACTCTTCGGATATACGCCGTGGAGTCTAGGAGAAGGGTGAAGATGAGAGACTGAAGATTGAAAGAGGGAAAAAAAGCAGTTCTTGATTGTCACCAAGGATTTGGCTTCATACTAGGATCACATTTCTTTATTTTGATGAACTTCCTGTTTTGCCCCTAGTGCTTTAACTTAAACGACAGCGTATGCTTGTAATGAGAATGATTGGGCCATGGCAAAAGGGCATCAAATGATCAAACTCAAAATCTCAAAACTGAAGTCAAGCTGTGAATTCTACAGTGCCGAACCATAACTTTCTGCTCAGTGATCTGATCTTTACACCATTAGAATCCTCTCATCGGATACTGTATCACTATCAAAATTCATTATTTTTCATTAAGCTCAAGGTGCTCAATTAATTCGCAACGTATAATGATTGAGTAACATTCTCGGGTAGAAGACAGATTCGGACGGTCTCTGCTCAAAATTCATTTTTCTCACTCCAAACACCAAATTATCATCCGCAAAATTCTGGTGAAACATCCCAGATTTAAGCATATCTAATGCTAAGGGTCATGCAGTGGAAGTCCCTAACGTGAAAGCAAATTTTGGTAGGCTCTTTCAAGGTATGAGAAGTATGTTAATAACAAATAGGTGGCTTGAACATGGTGCATTGGTGATTCAAGTGATAAGGAATTTTTTATAATAATTGCAGAGAATAATTACAGTTGGAGCTAGGAGAGGACAAAAAAAAAATTGCACTAGGCTAGTAGATAGAAAATGTTGTTTACGACAACAGAGTTGGAGAAGAAACACACCAAAATCAGCAACAATCAGCAACGAACAACGAACAAAGCACCATAACAAAATGGAAGGCTTGAACGCGTTATTGCTATCCTCAAACTAAATTTGCCTCCTCTCCGAACTGATGAAATGCTTAAAGGTTTTCGGCAAATGGTTTATAGGAGTAATAAAGTCTTGTTGTAGAATTACACCAAAGAACAAGATGTAATTCCACCCAAACTTGAGAACACAAAGGGCGGAATATTGAATATGAAGATGAAACTTTTAATTTCTTTTCTGGTATATGGAATGAGATGATTCTCACAAATGAATTTCTTCTACTTTTCATTGACCAAGATCATATATATGTGCTTGTTTGGTAGGGATTTTTGAGGGAAGATTGATTTTTGAATAGTAATATGATGGGAAATGTGTGGTTGTAAAAGAAGAACAAATTATTGATGTGATTAAAAATATTATTTTATTGCTTATGTGTAGTTGAAAATGAGAATTGATTTGAGAATATTGAAAAGCCACCAAATTTTGAACCTAAAATGGTCAAAAAGGGTTGCACAACGGTAACTTTCTTCTACTATGGGACCGCATAGTAGAAACCTATGCAGTCGCATAGTTGTGCGATTAAGGGCCCTTAAAATCTCGGCATTGATCTATGCGACCGCATGCCTCTTTCTTCTATGCAGTCGCACAGACCAAAAAATGGGCATCCATTTCCTTTTATCATTCCACGTACACTTTTAATGGTTTTGAAAAGCATTCACAACAATCCCCCACTTGTTCAAAATTCAATAAAGTCTCATATTCAAAGCATACGATACTCATGCATAATGATTAGATATCTTTCGATTTGAATCTAATCATAGTATAATTCAAACAAAATAAAGTCGGAATCAAAGGTAGCATGAAGCTTTGAACCAATTATTCCATATGACAATACCGGTTCGAACACACACGAATATCATGTGTTCTCAAATTTCTTAAACTCGTTTAGCGCTATTATGACATTGCGCTCATCCTTTTCAACAAACTTTTAAGAGAGAGACTCTAATTCTCTATTCAGGCAGCACCACCTCGAATTTTATTTAGGTGAAATTCTTCCAGTATCTTTGTTACTTTTAAAGATACTTGTACTTGGTGCCCAACTTCATTAAGGGTTTAAAACTCATCACTCACTTCAGTAACAACCAGCATTGTTATAACTAGGATAGGGTTATCGCGGATATCAATAATGCTGAAACTATCCACATATCAAATGACTTGTTGTTACCCTTTGAACTCATATATTACCTTTTGAGTAATGACAAGTAGGGTTACCATCATTGGTGGATCTTTTTAGTTCAAGAATTTCAACCCTATCCTACTTGAAATAGAATTTACTAAATCTCTATTTAGAGGTTTAGTTAGAAGATCCGCCAAATTCTTAATCGATTTTACATAATTTAGGGAAATTATTCTACTCTTGATTATTTTTCTTATGTAGTCGTGTCTTAAACTCATATGTTTACACTTTCCATTGTATACTCCGTTGCATATAGGAGATCCGTAAGCCACTTAACTTCTTTCCCAATTTCTGATAGTGCTACGAACTCAGATTCTCTAGTCGAGTGTGTTATACATGTCTGTTTCTTTGATTTCCAAGAAATAGCCCCTCCTCCAAAAATAAACACCCAACCCATAGTGGATTTACTCTCACCATGCTAGATATCCAACTAGCATCAGTAAATCCTTCCAACACAGCCGTGAATTTTATATATTGAAGACCCAAGTTCTTGATTTTCTTTAAGTATCCAAGAACTCTACCAATGGTCTTCCAATAATCACTGCTCAGATTGTTAGCAAACCTACTTAGTTTACTTATTACATAGGCTATATCTAGTCTTGTCCATTGAACTGCATACATAAGACTACCGTTAGCACTTTCATACTCTAATTGAGCAATAGCCTTTCCATCATTCTTAACAAGTTTCGAACTTGGATCAATTGGGGTACTATATTCAAATGCTTGAACTTGTTAATCACATTCTCAATGTGATTGACTAAGATGGTAACCCCACTAGTTTTTTAGACTTTGATACCCAAAATGGTATCCACCAGCCCAAGATCCTTCATCTTGAATGTGGAAAATAGAAACCTCTTTGTTTCTTCTATTCCGTTTATGTGATTACTCATAATCAACATGTCATCAATATATAAGCAGATAAAAATCACTTAATTTTCACATAATTTAGAATACAAACATTTATCTACGCTATTATATTTAAAATCAAAAGATATTATAGCTAAGTCAAATTTTTCATGCCATTTCTTAGGTGTCTGTTTTAGACCGTATAACGATTTCACTAACTTGCATACATTATGTTCATTTCCTGGTAGAAAAAACCCTTTAGGTTGTTCCATATAGACCTCCTCATCAAGATCCCCATTCAAGAATGTCGTCTTGACATCCATTTGATGAACATACAAGTCATATATAGAAACTAGTGCAAATAATATATTAGTTGATGTTATCCTAGCTACTGGTGTATAAGTGTCAAAATAGTCAATTGACTCAATTCCTTCATTTTGTCGATATCTTTTTGTTACCAATCTAGCCTGAAATGTATTAAGAGAACCATCGGCGTTATACTTTCTCCTAAACACCCATTTACATCCAATAGGTTTGAAGCCGGGTGGCAAATCGACAAGCTTCCAAGTGTTATTTGACATTATCGAATTCATTTCATCCTTAATTGTATCTTTCCAAAAATGCTATCATGAGAAGCTATAGCTTCTTTATAAGTTTTAGGATTGGTTTCCACTAGTAAAACAAAGAGAATTGTTCTTACAATATTCACCTCATTTCCATCTACCAAGTAAAATGAAATAAGTTGAGATTCAATTTCATCTGAACCCAAGGACTCCACCCTCCACGAGTTCTTTTGCTTCTTCGTGGTTCACTAGACTCATCAATATCTTTAGAAGATATTTCATCTAGTGTTCCACTTGAGCTAGGGATATCTTTATGAATTTCCCTCAATTCATTATCTGAAGATAATGAATCCTCAAAGAACTCCACATCACTTGATTCGATAATCACATTGGTCTCCAAGTTCAATAATGTGTAAGATTTACTATTGTTACCATATCCTACAAAGACACATTTAAAGCCTCTTGGACCCAACTTGGTCTTATTCGGGTTCGTGTTCTTGCAATAAACAAGACACCCTCATACTTTGAAATATCCAATGTTTGATTTTCTCCCTTTCCACAATTCATAAGGAGAAACATTAGTATGTTTTGACGGAATCCTATTTAATATCCTACATGCACTCAATAAAGTTTCACCCCACAAGTTAAATGACAACTTAGCATAAATCAACATGACATTTATCATTTCAACTAACGTTCTATTTTTTCTTTCAGCCAAACAATTTTGTTCAGGTGTCTTAAGTGCAGAACATTAATGAACTATGCCTTGTTGTTCACAAAATGAATTAAAATCACTAGAAAAGTATTCATCTCTTCTATTACTTCTTAGAGTCTTAATTTTCTTACTAAGGTGATTTTCTACTTCATTTTTATATACCTTAAATATATCGAATGCTTTATGTTTATACTTCATTAAATAAACGTACGTATATTTAGAGTGATCATCAACAAAAGTAACAAAATATTTATTACCACCTCTAGTTAACATGCCATTTAATTCACATATATTAGTATGAATTAATTTTAAAATACTAGAAGTCATATTAACACTTTGATAAGGCTTCTTAATCATTTTAAATTCTATACACATTTTACATTTATTTGCATCATTTTCATTATATGATATCATGTCACATTTAAACATTCTTTTTATAATACTTTTACATATGTGATCTAATCTAGTATGCCATAATGAAAATAAATCAACAATATAAGCAAAATTAACTTTATTATTAAAAGATTTGTCAACAGTAGACAATTTGACCATTCCTTCACTAGAATAGTCTTTTCCAACAAATTTCCCATTTACGGATAGTACAAGTTTATCGGACTCAAATACCCTTTTTATACCCGATTCCCAAGAGATTTCCACATACTAAATTCCTATTCATGTCATGAACATGAAGTATATTTGTTAAAGTAATGATTTTCCAGGAAGTGAAGATGATATCGACATTTCCCTTGCCAATTACTTTTGGTCGGACCTCGTTGCCCATTTGATAAGTCTTGAATAAAGACTTATCATATGATACATATATAGTTGCACATATATCATACCACCAACCGGAACATTTCCTTTGATAGTATTGACTTCGCTAATGGTGGTCACAATGTTATCTTCTTTGATGGAATTCACTCTACCCTCAAAGTTGTTTTGTTTCTGGTGTCTACAATCCTTTGCATAGTGTCCAGGTTTTCCACACACAAAACACCATCATTTGGTCTTCTTCTTGGACTTGTTGAAGTTTCTAGAAGGCTTCCTCTTGTTGGATTTCGCAGGTGGTTCAGTTTTCTCCACCACATTAGCCTTGGAAGTGTTTTCATAAGAATTTTATTCTTATCTCTCATTCTTGACTCTTCCTCAATGTGTAACTGTTTCTGCAATTGCTCCAAAGAATAATCTTCGGAACTATGAATTATTTTCTTCCGGTATCCTTTCTAAGTCTCGGGGAGTTTAGCAATTATAGTCCCCACTTGAAAGGTTTCTAGGATTTCAATATTTACCGCCTTCATCTTGTTGACAATTACTTGAAGTACATGAATTTGGGGGAAACAAGGGGATATTTTCTAGAAATTTAAAATCAAAATACCTCAATATTAGAAATTTCTTAGTGCCTTCTTCTTCTGTTTTGTACTTACTTTCCAATGCATACCAAATCTCTTTTGCCTATGAAGTATTTGTATACAAATCATACAAACGATCTGTTGAGAATATGACCCCGACATATTAATTCATCTTCTTGACGCTTTTGACGTTCCACCTTGATTGCTTCAGTTTCTCCACTTGATGGTTCCGGTAACGGTGTCAAATTCGAATTGAGTACATAAAATATCTTCAACGCAGTTAGTAGAAACTTTAACTTATCTTGCCACCGCGTGAAGTTCATATCATCGAAACGATCCAAGCGAACCAAAACATGATTCGTCAATTTTATTGTCGCTATTGTTGTTTCACTCTCCATCACAAGAAGAAAAATTTACTTTGAGATTTTTGTTACGGCAACGGAGTTGGAGAAGAAACACACCCAAATCAGCAACAAACCACGAACAAAGCACCAGAACAAAATGGAAGGCTCGAATACGTTATCAGTGTCCTCGAACTAAATTTGCCCCCTCTCCAGATTAATGAGATGGTCAAAGGTTCCCGACAAATGGTGCCAAAACATGTTGAAAAGCTACCAAAATTTGAACCTAAACCTATGCGGTCGCATAGTTGTGCGAATAAGGGCCCTTAAAATCTTGGCATTGATCTATGCGACCGCATGCCTCTTTCTTCTATGCGGTTGCATAGACAAAAAAATGGGCACCTATTTCCTTTTATCATTCCACGCACACTTTCAATGGTTTTGAACAACATTCACAACAGAAAATCGACGAGATCCAAGTCAGCACCGAAAAAGATCTCTTGATTCCTCGCAGCCTGACCGGCTTGGAAGCAACCAACAAATAAAGGTTTTAACTCGATCGTGACTCTAGTCGTTAAAGGCAAGTAGTTAAGCTATAGTATGTTCTCCTCTCTCCTTGGATATCACAAAGGCACTAAAGAGTATTGAATCGAATTGGCGGCCATTGATTCATTAAACGGAAGGACCATTTGACAACTGTCGGAGTTAACCCGAATAGAGACTTGACTTGGCGGGAAGTGTTGTCTATAATAAGATAGAATCGGATAAAGAACCAACGACTTATGAGCTCACGCTTTGAGAGTGGCTCTAGCATACCTAAGCTCAGTAAATGGGCATGGGCTGCCTCCTATATCTGTACTCGAGATCAAGGATCAACCATTCGTTTCCAAGAAAAGAAATAAATATCATGTTAATGCCCTAAAGATACATATAAATATCATTACATCACAATAGACGGTAATAGTCACGAAAACAAAACCAGTTGACCAATTATTGATCCATTTGGCAGTACACATAAGCATGCATTCAGTGATAAGAACTTTAATCATGGTCTAGACACTCTTTAAAAAAATCTTTTATTACATCAAATTAAACCCCTGTTTAGTCCCTATTTCTTAGAACTAATTTTTCTTAAATTTGTTTTCAACCACCACTATATTTTACATGCAAAAAACAAGCGGCGGTTAAAACCACCGACCTAGATCTAAACATTTTGACTAGGAGATCATGGTGGCGGCGAACGATGGGGTATTCTTTTTGAAAAGAGCTTGCATTACAGGGGCCTGCTTCACAGGCCCCTGCCAGGTGAGACACAAAGGGGTGGGGGCCACATTTTTTTTTTAAATACATTTGGGTGGGGCCTGCTGTACAGTGAGGGGCCTGTAAGGCCCCTGTGAACCAATTTCCTGTACAGCAAGAATTATTCATTCTTTTTAGGGTTTGGTGTAAAAATTTGATAAAAAACGGTACTTTCACAAAAAAAATTAAAAAAATTTTAAAAAAAAAAAAAGAAAGAAAAGAAAAGAGGTAAAATACTTTTGAAATATTTTCATAAAAAGAGTATTTGATGAAATTGATAAATCATTCTATCTAAGCACTCTTTAATCTTGACTTTCATTGATACTCAGGTTCAAATTTTCATGAATTTGGTGTTTAGACTTCGTATCATTCAAAAAATACTAAATTTCGAAGCTTTGTCATCATAAATGTCATCGAGAGGTGCAATTCGTTAATATCTATCTAATGGTAAGTATTAGATAGAATTAGACAGTAACAAAGTTTTAGATTTTCACTATTATTAGTTATGCCTTGGCTAACATTGTTTCCCTCTTATTATAACTTAGCAATATTCCATCCGTCACAATTATATAAGCTTGTTTCGTTTTCACACGGATTAAGAAAGTTTTTTTAATGTCATTGGAAAATTAATTTTTGTCAAGATCTTTCCTAATTTACCCTTATTTAATTTTCAGTATGTAAAACTAAATTATTGTTAGAACTAATAAAAAAAAGAAATGGGAGTTGTTCCATGTTTTCAAGAAATGAGAAATGTGTGTATTTGGATGATTTCAAGAAGTTGGCATATTAAATGGGAAAAATTTAACAAGGGTATATTGGTAAATAAACACAATAAAATATTTTACATTAGAAAACATACCTATAAATTTGGGACAAAAGAAAAAGAAAACTCGATCTTTATAATTAGGACGGAGGGAGTATAATTTTGAGTACATTTTAGAAAGTGGATTTAAGAGCAATGGGTAGGGGTGTCAACAAGTCGAAACTTGAAGCTCGGACTCAGTTCAAGTAAAATGGTTCGAGCTTTTTCTGACCGGGGCCGACCCGGCTCGATTTTTGTTTAATATTAATTGCTGCCTGCGACAGGCAGCAGTCATAGCTGCCTGCGTTGTAGGCAGCTGTAATTATTTATTTCTTAAAAAAAAAAATTGGCTCGGTTCGTCAAGGGCCGACCCATGTGGCTTGGGCTCGAAGGGGCTCGCCGAGCCTAGGCCTGGTACCGCCGAGCCTAGGCCTGGTACCACCGAGCCACGAGTTAGCCCGACTCGAGCTTTTCCCATAGCGAGCCACGTACTGTCCGTGCTGGCGAGCCACATTGACATCCCTAGCAACGGGTGGGCTTTCTATTTTATTTTTTATTGATAATTACCAAAAATCAGTTATTTAGTTTTGAGTTTATGGAAATCAGGTTTTAGCTTTATTTAATCAAAAATCAGGTTTTATCATTTTTAATTAATAATAATATTATAACATTAAAATAACCTATATACCCACCCTACCCCACCACCACCAAATTTATTTTAAATATAAAACCTAAATCTATCTAAACCCTAACCCATCCAACTCATTTCTTTCCTCTCACCTCTCTCCTCCACTGTCGCCACCTCTCTCCACCGTCGCCGTCGGTCGCCTCTTCCTCCCTTCTCCTCTCCCTCCCCCTTCCCTCCATCTCCCTCTGCTGTGAATCACAGCAGAACAGCCTCGCTGTGACGTTGCTGCGACAACGAGCAGTAGTACTGCTGTTGAACGGTATCAGCGTCCCCACGCCACCCCCCCACCCCAATTCCCCCTCCCTCGAAGGAAATGTAAGGCGGGACAATGAACTGAGCCAAAACTAATGTTCTACTTGATTTTTTTTTTTTATCACCTTAATTTTTCGTGTTCTTCTGTATCTTTCAATTTTGCAAATCTGAGGTAGATCAATTATTTTGACTAAAAATCTAGTCTGAGTTACTGTTTTGGATTATTAGATTTTATGACCAAGTGTTGGTGGTGGTTGTGACCAAGTGTTGATGGGATCTGGTTTTGGAAAATGTCGAAGATCTGGGGATGTGTGGTTGTGGAGGTGGTGGATCTGTAGTGGTATGTTTCGTGCGGTGGTGATGGATCTATGGTGGCAGTCGCGGTGGTAATGTTGATCCGTGTGGTGATGGGGGCGGGGTCAACGACGGTGGTGGTTCTTTGTGGTGTCTGTGACCTAGCTATTGATCTGTGACTTTAAAATTGATAATTTGTTGATGTCCGTGATCAACAAATTTGAAAATATGTGACATGTGACATATAATTTTTTTGATTTGTGACCAATAAAATAATTTGGGACCTATAAAATTTTAAATTTATGATCTTTAAATAATCTGTGATCTAAAAATTTTTTGATCTATGACCGATGAAAAAACTGTGACCTCAAAAAAAGTTATGACCTACCAAATTTTTTATATGTGACCTGTGACTGGAGAACAGTCGTCGGAGTGGTCGTCGGTCACATGAGTAGTCGCCGGAGTAGAGGTTGAATGGGGTGGGGTAATTATATTATATTACAGTTAAATATTTAATTTAATATAATAATTGTAAAATATAATTAATTAATTCATGAAAAACTTGATTTTTGCAATTCTAAACTTTGGAGCCTGATTTTTTATTTTGGGATAGATAAAGTCTGAGTTGTGAATTTTTCTCATATTTTTTATTGTTTGACTTTTTAGAGTAATTCGGGCCTATAGGATGGGGTGACAATTTAGCACTCTATTATGTAAAATTAAAAAAAAAAACCCTTTTTTTTTTGTTTCCACTAGTGGAGAGAAAGTGGCTTCTCTTCAAATAACGTGCACAAATTCTCAATGACTTTCGTATTTTTTTCTGACCATTATAGAGTTTTAAGTCTTGTACAGTTGTACTCAACTTCAAAAACAACTTTCAAAATTAAAGAGGATCACATCTTTCTATCGAGAGATAGGTCTTGAATTTTCTCACTGATTTCAACTGAGGTTGATTAAACTTATTACTCGAACTGATTGATAAATTTTCACATTGATTTCAATTGAGGTTGATTAAACTCATTACCTTTTCTATTCATATAGTTTCTTGTCGTTCTCATTTTTGTTATGGCTCGATTAAATATATTAGGAAGAAAATTAAATTTTGTAAAATAAAAGGGATCGTAGTTGAATTGTATATAACTACATGCCACGTGGAGAACTAGGATATTTCCACGTCTGGTGCCCATTTTCTGCCGCTGAAAGTTAAAGAAGTAGATATGATGAGAACACGAGACCAATCAAATATGCCCATTGCCCTTCCACCAGCCACAAGATCCTTGTGGAATCAACTGGTTTGAATTGAATAGAATCTATAGTTGAATAGAATAGAATTTGAAAAATAACTTTTATCGAGTACCAATTTATAATAACTCAATATCTCGATGAATCGGTCCCCTGTGGAATTTCTTAAAAAAGTGTAGAACGTGTATCAATAATGCTTTTTGCAATTTATCGATCTAATATGTCCCTCTCATCGGTACAATTTATCGATATACAAGTGTATGTATATATGTAAGTATAATCTTGGAGCCGTGCAACACTTTCCCACTCCCCAACACCCCAAAGAAGGGAAAGTAATGTTAAAGAACTGCCCAATTCCATAAAGGGCAAGTTTTGATTCCCACCACATGTCATCGTTAGATCAGACATCCTAAATACAAATACAATCATATGGATTAATCAAGTACTTTAGATGGATTAATTAGCTAAATCTACCTTCCTTAATTTCTTAAATCTTTATCATGTAGAACCTCACTGTTCAATCATTCAATCACATTTCTTTAAGAAATTCATAAACCCAAAGAATTAAAATTATAAATATGCACGTGCATGCCATTTAACAAAAAAGAAAATTTCATTTTTTTTTTCTTAATTCTTATTTAAGAGATTCAAATTTATAATTAAATAAAACAGAGAAGTGCTAAAGGTATCCTATGTAATATGAATGAAAAGCATATTTGAGGTTAGGGTGTGTTTGATCCACGTTATTTTGGAAGAATGTATTCTGGAATAGTAGATTGATGGAGAATTTGTGGTTGAAAAAGAAAGAAAAGTTATTGATGTGATGGAAAATATTTTTATATTGAAGAATGTGTGATTGAAAATGAGTAGAAGAATGAAAATGAAAATTTTAATATATACCAAACAGAAGCTAAGTCCCTGCTTGATTTGGTTAGAAATCAAAATTTTAGTATATTTTAATAATAGTTGATGAAATGTGTCATTGAAAATAGATAGAAGTTGTGGATCTCATAAATTATATAATTGAGAATGTGTTTTGGGAAAACGAGTTTAAAAAATTGGGGCAATACAGGGGCTAAATATGAGATACACGATGTTGTTATTAAACGAACTATAGTCAATTAGAAATAGAATCATATCGAGTCTTTGTTTGTCCCTCATTTTTTTAACTTATTTTTGTCAAATTCATTTTCAATTATACATTCTTTCAATAAAATAACTTTACATGTTTATTCATACATTTTTTAAATTTTTTAACGACGGATTCTTCAAAAAATTTGCTTAAAAATCTCTATGCAAATAGGAGTTATTTTCTAATTAATATGCAATGCAATGTAATTAGTTAGTTAATTAAGCTTTCAATCAAGATCTTAATCTATCTTAAATGATTGATTTAATCTCATAGAATAATCATTAGGCTAAGTTGATGCATGCATTATGAAACCAACCAATTTTTACATGCCCTTTGTATCAATTATATCAAACACAATCAAAAGTCAATTATTCTTTAAATAATTGATTCTTTAATTAATTTATTAATATACAAGCAAACATACTTTAAGCTGCTTTAGCGCCGTAGAATATCTACGCGTGATTCTCAGTTGAGTTTTAATTGGTTGATCAAATCATCAACCTTTATCCTTTTTCTCTTTATCATCTTTAATCTTTATATAAAGAGATGGGGGCCTAGGGCATCCCATCTTGCAATTTCTTTATTAATTTGTATATGTTAATGTTTTAAATTTAGTTTGGGGATCGATTCGAGAAAAATAAAAGATCGAGAATCAAAAGTAATAATCGAAGTTGAACAATTGAATTAAAAATAAATAAAAATAGGAACACAGATTTGGACGTGAACTAATTAACTTGTCTTGAGAGTGAATCGACATGTCTGAAGTTATTTTTTTAATCATGCTATACTGCCACGGAGGGTGACACCCTTCCTGACAGCACACTCACGATAAGGGGTGGGGAGCATATTTTTGGCAAACGAGCATATTTATTCTTATTTTATTAACGAATCTACACCTCAAGTGATTCATCCTTCTCGAACATAGTATATCAACACCATTATTACGCGTTGATTTGATCGAAGTGACTCCAAATAGTATCATTCCTTGTGCTGGTCATGGCAACTCTTAAAAGCAAAAGTTAATTTTCTGGAAAAGTTACACCCACTCGCTCTCTTGGTGGGGTGATAATTATATTCATTTTTGACTGATCATGTCACAGTCACAACAACATGCTTCAATGGAATTAGTTGACCATTTATAACCTTTCTACATTAATCCCATGCAAAACCTATTTGAAATCAACCATTTTTGTATTTCATAGGAGAATTGGTTTTTTGTAGGATGAATCGTGTTGTTTCGATTATGGAAGTTTCTACAAATATAAAACTTGAGTAGAAGAGAGGAAGGTCGGATTTTTTGCTTACTTAACTACTAAACCTATGTCTTCTACATGTCTAAAAGATTTCAGTTTTTAGGAAAATGATACGTGTGAATTGATAAGTAAAAGAAATTATGCTCCTACTTACGCTTCATTGGATGTTTTTCGTATATTATGAGGTAGAGAAAGTAAACGTCAACCTAAATTATGACATACTACCTCCACTACACTAATTGTAGTATATTTTAATATTAAATTGTATAATTATTATTTTTTGTTGTTGGGATATGAAAAGTTGTGGTTATGTATGGGGTGTTGGAGTTATGGTCATAGCCATTAAAGTTGTTAATGTTATGTTTATGCATATTATTATTGTGGGAGTTTCATGGGTACAAGGTATGGAAATTTGGAGGTTTTGTGATTTAATCTCTATATAAATGCTATCACATATAGCACCTAATATACCTCTTATATACAACTCTATTTTCTATTAATTAAGCGTCTGTTTGAGCCCTATTTTTGGCTAAAAATACATTTTGAAATAGTAGGTCGATGGAGAATGTGTGATTAAAAAATTAGGAAAATTTTGGGGTTTGTGTATAATATTATTTTATTAAAAAATGTGCGGTTTAATAGAAGAGATAAAAATGTATTTTAAAATAATCAAGATCAAATAAGGGCAAAAATTGATGTTCTTTTGTAGAGCTTTTAGTTCATTTTCTAGTGCAAAATGTAAAGAAGTAGACGACGTATTAGTTGAGTTGTTATATCCTGGAGGGACAAATTAAGAGAATAGCTATTGTACCCGTGATTGAGGACTTTTAATACCGCTGAGGACTTGAATCCATTGTTCTAAAAAATGGGCTAGGCGCGACGCACGACCAAAACGCGTCGAATTCGGGAAATGCGGGAAAAATGCGTTTTCCAACTAAAATGCGCGCATAGGCACACATTAGGAGCGCATTAGTCCGTCCACCCCCCCCCCCCCCCCCCTCCCTCCCCCTCCTAACCCTTTTTTTTTTAATCTGTTTTTTTTTATATATATAAATTTTATTTTTTTAATATAAAAATATATTTAATGCCTTAAAAATACGAAACGCATTATGACGCTTATTCTTCGCATTGACATGCCTAAACTTGTGATTCTTGATTCTCGACCTCGATGCTTTACAATGCGTTACGCATCTTAGAACACTGCTTGAATCTCTTTAAAAGAGTGAGAGACCCGCTCCTCGGCCAATTTAGCCTTTGCTTGATTCTCATTTTTTTGAAAATATATTTTTCTCTTTTCTTTTCAATCACATATTTTTCAATAAAATAATATTACACGCAACCCAAAAAAGTTTCTTTTATTTTTAACCACACATTTTCAATCAATCTACTATTTCAAAATACATTCTACGTATGGAATAAATATATGTTTTTAAATGGAACCACGTTCAAATTTTTTAATAATTTTTTCATAATTATATTTTTCTATAATTAAACTTTTAAGGACGTGCCAAATCCAGCAAACTATCTACTTTTAAGAGCAACAATGGCTCTCCATTGTGATGAAATCTTTAATTTTTTGTTAGTTTTTTAAACTCCCCAATCAAGGACTAAAGTTTCAAATAATCCTGAAAAGAGAATAAGGCCTTTTCCAATTACATTGAGAATCAAGATGAAATCGTACATTTAATTAATGTTAGAAAAGGCGTCAGCAATGAATTTTATAGCAAATGAGATTCGTCGCTGACGTTCGATACAAAATGTAACTTTTGAAGAAGAAAACAAACATAATAGTTATCGACACAATCTATTTTCAAAATATCTTTACTGTTTACCAATTACCAATTTGAATATTTCTTGCGCAAATTAGGATAATTTCCATGTGATTTATGAATAAATAATTATGTGAATTTCATATCATTTTTTCAAGACCCTAAACGCATTTATTTGTTATCAAACTATCAAAAAAGTTTATTACTTTGAAAGAAGTAAAACATTTATGAAGCACATATACAATTTGACGACAAAATAGATGCATTAATCCCAAAAATAACAAAAAATAAAAAATTTAAAGTAAATTATTTATTATTTATGCAGCACGATGTTCAGACGAATAAATGAAATTTTGCAATTTGACGACAAAAATCAATGCATTAATCCCATTGCCTCATCCAAATATGTTGACAATTTCAATAAGTTAATTACCTGCAGAATTAGCAGAGGAACAGAGAGAAATAATCCGTTTGACAAATATATAAAGTATTTATAAAGAAGAATAATAGTAAATCTCATTATACTTGCATATCAAATGAGTGATAATTATGAATGTTTAGTTGAAATTAAAGCTACACTATAATTGAATTTACAAACTATAAAACGGTGATGTCAACGAGTTAGGCTGAGCCGCTCGCAGCCTGTTAAAAAAAAAAAAGCTCGAGTTTTTTTAGCCCTGAGCCGAGCGGAGCGGAGCTAAAGCCCCGGCCGAAATTTGGAGTGCTCGATTCAGACTTTTGGCTCGCGAATTTTTATTTTTAAATTCATGAAATATCAATGTAAAGATGTCAAACAAGTTCTTCTTCTCGACTAAAATACAATAAAAAAATATTCATATAGGTACACGAATATATGAATCAGAGTATAAATATCATGATATTCACTTATAGAATTAAAAATATTGAAATAGAAAATGTCTTTTAAGTTTCAACACCACAAGATAACAAATAATATTATATTAACTCCTATATAATAAAATTTAAAATTTATATCAATAAAATATAACGGGAATACTAATGAATATGATAATAAATTATAAATATAGATAGTTGTAATATAATTATGAATATTATTATGTAAGCATATTTATATATAAGTTTACTTTATTGATTTAAATCTTAAATTAAATATTAATAAACAAAAAAAAATTGAAAATTGGCAACGAGCAGGGCCGAGCCTTTGACACGGGCCATTTTCACGAGCCTGCTCGTGCGGCTCGACGAGCCCCACGGGCAAACCTAGACTCAAGCCAAGTCTCGATATTTGGGCTAGGCCCGAGCCTTGGGCCTGGCTCTAGCTTTTTCCAAGTCGAGCCGACGGGCTCATTTGTCATCCCTAATTTAAAAGCGTTTTCTCTAGCAGATGGCATTCAAAAGTTGATCCAAATTTGCAAAGAAAAAGATAAGAGAGATCTCTTAGGAAATGATAAAGAAATAGGAGTAAGATCTATACTATCAATCTCTCTTTTTCTCTATATAATAGGTGTCTTGCCTATGTACATCAAGTACCAATCGATAATTTAAGCGATGCATCCTAAGTTTTCCTTTTTCTATCATTTCCACTTTCTATAAGCAAACAAATATTTTTTTTGAGTTTTAAGTATGAGTTCAAAGTCACAACAAGCACCATATATTGTTGAGGATAGAGCGACTTAAGAAGACTATTCTAATAGAAAACTTGGTTTCACGAAGTCACTTATTCAGAATAATAAGGCCACCGTAGACATCACGTCTAAAAGGAATGGTGCAATGTAATTAATTTAGTTGTATCCAACATCTTCAAGTTAAGACTTAATTTGGGAATTTATATTTGAAATCTATGATTATTACAAGCAGCGTTCTAAAAAATGTGAAGTGTGGTTAGTCGTGGAGGCTTTAAACTTTACGAGCCTAGGTGGTAAAAAAAAAAGTATTTTCTTATTTTTAATATTATTTAAAAAATTTAAACATTCTAAAAATCATCATATAAAAGACTTTTTAAGAAAGGAAAAAATAAATAACGTGTATAGGCACACCTACTCGTGCATTAAGCGGTTAACTTGATAGTTGATCGCTTCATTTCGCACTCACTGTCAAGGCAAAAAGTTTCATCCACGCCTTTGTTAAACGTACTTTTTAGAACACTGATTAGAAGATAAGGTGTGCTATATATCTCTATCTATCTCTATCTATATATTTGTATGATGTGGGACAGTGGGAGTTCAAAATCCAATAAGATATTAGGACAGAGACAGTGCCCATAAAAAGATAAACGCAAATTTAAATATTCCATACGTCTCTTTTTTGGTTCTATATAAAGCCATAATGCACCATCACTTGTTCACACATCAAATCAAAAGCACTCTTCCTTTCTAATGGAACAGTTGTACTTGCATCTGTCTGTCTATATTAGGCTTTCCAAATTTGGGCTTCCTATGTTTCAACTCTCTCTCTCTCCTCTCTCCTCTTTCTCTCTCTACATATACATATATGTTGTGTGTACTCTCTCTGGCCCTGTAAGATATGGGAAAGTATTGTTCTGATGGGTAAGGGAGGTGACAGAAGAGAGTGAGCACACATGGTGTTTTCTTGCATCGTCTCCATGCTTGAAGCTATGTGTGCTCACTCTCTATCTGTCATCCCACCACTCTCTCTCTACATATACATATACATATGATATAGATGCACAAACAGTATAGTGATGTTCTTTCTGCAATTAATTTGTATATTTAAAGTCTTGTACGTATTCTCAAATGACACTTCATAGCCCTTTGTATACGTAATTTATCTCTTCTTTGTGTTTTGGAGTCAAATCCAGCACAAGAAAGTTGAATTACATAATTCATTTCATACGAAACAAATTAACACGTGTCATCGAAATTTTTGCATCCCGATCCGTTTTGATCCCACACTTTTTTGTTGCTTTTATGTGTATCATATCGAATTCTAACTTGTGTATTTTAGGATGTAGTGCTTGACAATATTATAATGATCGCCATGAAAGGGATTGACATATATAGTTCACAAATGGCATGAATTTGTTGGGTGTGGCTTGATATGTGTCATATATGCAAATTGAGTGTATTTTTACTTAATTTAGTGTAAGTATTATCATCATAGGTAAAAATCGGATTTGGAAATACTTGGGAGCAAACATGAAGATTTTGAGCTTAACCTGATAGCGCGGGATTGATGGAAAGCATTAAGAGAGAAATTGGTGGAAATTCAAAAGTTTCGGGAGAGAAATTTGACTTATGGAAAGTTTGGAGGTTGATTTGCACACCTTCGGAACTTGAGGAGGACCAATCATGGATGACTATGGAGATTGGAGGACAAACATGGAAGCTTTTCGAAACTGCAGGATCAATGTTAAAGATTTGGAGCGAAAATGACCAAAATCATACAAGAAACTTGAATTGGGGGCCAAAATGCAAAAGAAGAAAGATGGAATATCGATGATCACGGTCGACCACTATCCGTCCAATTTTGAATTTTTGAACTGTTGTTTTATTTTTGGATATTTTGATCCTTTTGTACACACGAGTTTCAAGGTATTTTAAGAACTGTATAAACACATATTTTATGTCAAATTAAAGGAAAAGAGATATACAAGAGAATATAGAATAAAAGGAGAGGGGTTTTCAAGACTTCAACAACATGGAGAAGGCGAATTCTTGGTGCAAGACATTTATCTAGTTTTTTTCATTTTTTTTAAAACTTGGTGATGTATTTGAATACTTTTTCTTGTATGATGAGTAACTAATCATTAATTAGGACGAACGATATAATCTAGATTTGAATCTTTAATTTCAATTCTCAATATCTTTGTATAGTTAATTGAGTTATATATTGATTTTACATCTTTTCTAAATACTTGAATTACTCATCACTAATTCATAATATGTGAACTATAACAAATCGAGATGTGAATTATAAATTTAGACCATGTGATAAAATTCAACAATTGAGTAAAAGGTAAAGATGCACTTTTCCTATTGTTGTGGTATTTAATAAACTTTCTAGGTGATTTAATGCGTTAATGTTCATTCAGATACAATGAGTGTGACTTGACTAAATATGATTGATTTATACGATTGAGTACGGTTTTGGAATTGAACTAGAGAAGTGACATTAAAGGTGACAACTACAGTGAAATCGTGAATCGCAACGATTTAATCATCATATTTGATCGTTCAGTTGTTTTACTTTTTCTTAGTTAATACTAATTTTAATCAAAAAATTGTCTAAAATCTTATTTTCATCAAATAAGGGTAGAGTTATTAAAATTTGTATTCAAATAAAATGGAAGAAAAGTGGCTGCTGATTACAAAAGCACGTACTAAAGGCAACAAGACTACTGTTTCTTTTGCGGCAGAAAATTTGACTTTGTAAGCTATAATGGGTGGGCTCATTGTTTGTTAAAATACAGCCACAAGTCGACAGAAAATTTTATTTATTTTTTTAAATTCATTTTTAATTATATGGGATCCACAACTTTTTTCAACAATACATTTCATCGACTTTTATCAAAATTTACTATGAATTTCATTTTTATGTAAACAAAACATTGACTAAATCTACCAATAGATTATCAATTGACACAGCGTGAAGGAGTGACAAAAGTGGGGGGGGGGGCAAGTGCCCCATTCGAAGTTCATTGTGAACAGGTTGATCAGTTTGTTTTTCTATAGCTAGAGATATGTATATACATTAAGCTGATTCGTGTTCCTTTTTATTGAGACCAAGACTCAATTACATAATTCATTTCATACGAAACAAATTAACAAGTGTCATCGAAATTATTGCATCCTTTGTTGCTTTTATGTGTATCATATCTAATTCTACCTTGTGTATTTTAGGATGTAGTGCTTGACAATATTATAATGATCACCATGAAAGGGATTGACATATATAGTTCACAAATGTCATGAATTTGTTCATCCTAGGTAAAAATCGGATTTGGAAATACTTGGGAGCAAACATGAAGATTTTGAGCTTAATTTGGTTTGGAACAATTGAAGACTAACCTGATAGCGCGGGATTGATGGAAAGCGTTAAGAGAGAAATTGGAGGAAATTCAAAAGTTTCGGGAGAGAAATTTGACTTATGGAAAGTTTGGAGGTTGATTTGCACACCTTCGGAACTTGAGGAGGACCAATCCTGGATGACTGTGGAGATTAGAGGACAGACATGGAAGCTTTTCGAAATTGCAGGATCAATGTTAAAGATTTAGAGCGAAAATGACCAAAATCATACGAAACTCTTGAAGTGGGGGCCAAAATGCAAAAGAAGAAAGATGGAGTATCGATGATCACGGTCGACCACTGTCCGTCCAATTTTGAATTTTTCAACTGTTGTTTTATTTTTGGATATTTTGATCCTTTTGTACACACGAGTTTCAAGGTATTTTAAGAACTGTATAAACACATATTTTATGTCAAATTAAAGGAAAAGAGATATACAAGAGAATATAGAATAAAAGGAGAGGGGTTTTCAAGACTTCAACAACATGGAGAAGGCGAATTCTTGGTGCAAGACATTTATCTAGTTTTTTTCATTTTTTTTTTTTTTAACTTGGTGATGTATTTGAATACTTTTTCTTGTATGATGAGTAACTAATCATGAATTAGGACGAACGATATAATCTAGATTTGAATCTTTAATTTCAATTCTCAATATCTTTGTATAATTAATTGAGTTATATATTGATTTTACATCTTTTCTAAATACTTGAATTACTCATCACTAATTCATAATATGTGAACTATAACAAATCGAGATGTTAAAATTCCCATGTGATAAAATTCAACAATTGAGTAAAAGGTAAAGATGCACTTTTCCTATTGTTGTGGTATTTAATAAACTTTCTAGGTGATTTAATGCGTTAATGTTCATTCAGATACAATGAGTGTGACTTGACTAAATATGATTGATTTATACGATTGAGTACGGTTTTGGAATTGAACTAGAGAAGTGACATTAAAGGTGACAACTACAGTGAAATCGTGAATCGCAACGATTTAATCATCATATTTGATCGGTTCAGTTGTTTTACTTTTTCTTAGTTAATACTAATTTTAATCAAAAAGTTGTCTAAAATCTTATTTTCATCAAATAAGGGTAGAGTTATTAAAATTGGTATTCAAATAAAATGGAAGAAAAGTGGCTGCTGATTACAAAAGCACATACTAAAGGCAACAAGACTACTGTTTCTTTTGCGGCAGAAAATTTGGCTTTGTAAGCTATAATGGGTGGGCTCATTGTTTGTTGAAATATAGCCACAAGTCGTTTTAAGCATCTGTTTGGTCCCTTTTAAAATTTTATTTATTTTTTAATTCATTTTTAATTATATGGGATCCACAACTTTTTTCAACAATACATTTCATCGACTTTTATCAAAATTTACTATAAATTTCATTTTTATGTAAACAAAACATTGACTAAATCCACCAATAGATTATCAATTGACACAGTGTGAAGGAGTGACAAAAATGGGGGCAAGTGCCTCATTCTAAGTTCATTGTGAACGGGTTGATCAGTTTGTTTTTCTATAGCTAGAGATATGTATATACATTAAGCTGATTCGTGTTTCTTTTTATTGAGACCAAGACTCAATTACATAATTCATTTTGATATAGGATGGTGTTGATAATTCTCCACACTGGTCGGCTACTCAATGTGCACCCCCCCCCCACCCCACCGAGACGTCAACCCCCCCTGAGGGGGCTCTTCGCTCATACAGGTTGTCTACCAACATTGGCCATCTACCATCACAAGGCCGTCGACCAAGACATTGACCCCCTTTAGGGGGCGCTACACTCACACAAGTCGTCTACCATTACAAGGATGTCGACCTCCACTATACTTAGCCAAATAAATGGCCCCGAGATAGACGAAAACCACCGAACAACAAAAGCGGGAATAACCAACCGCTAGACGAGTGAGGGTTGATGCTATAGAACGTGGAGGAGTGGGAAGATACACGTGGGACACGTGGCACAACAAATCATGGAACATGGGCATGCCGTCAAGTGCCTATAAATACCCCAATATGAGAAAATGTATGGCTTCTTGAAAAATTGAACTATCTGAATTCCAATATATTCTCTAATTCTGAACACTAATTCTCACGCTGGAAGTACAACATGGGAGAAATCCCCGACCTCATTTTGCAGGTAATAAAAACTGATCAGATCAGCCGGAACACCAGTCACATCAGGGAAAACGTGGATTTTACTTCACAACTATTTCACATTTCATACGAAACAAATTAACAAGTGTCATCGAAATTATTGCATCCTTTGTTACTTTTATGTGTATCATATCTAATTCTAACTTGTGTATTTTAGGATGTAGTGCTTGACAATATTATAATAATCACCATGAAAGGGATTGACATATATAGTTCACAAATGTCGTGAATTTGTTCATCATAGGTAAAAATCGGATTTGGAAATACTTGGGAGCAAACATGAAGATTTTGAGCTTAATTTGGTTTGGAACAATTGAAGACTAACCTGAAAGCGCAGGATTGATGGAAAGTGTTAAGAGAGAAATTGGAGGAAATTCAAAAGTTTTGGGAGAGAAATTTGACTTATGGAAAGTTTAGAGGTTGATTTGCACACCTTCGGAACTTGAGGAGGACCAATCATGAATGACTGTGGAGATTAGAGGACCGACATGGAAGCTTTTCGAAACTGCAGGATCAATGTTAAAGATTTTGAGCGAAAATAACCAAAATCATACAAAACTTGAAGTGGGGGCCAAAATGCAAAAGAAGAAAGATGGAGTATCGATGATCGCGATCGACCCACAGTTCGTTCAATTTTGAATTTTTCAACTGTTGGTTTATTTTTGGATATTCTGATCCTTTTGTACACACGAGTTTCGAGGTATTTTAAGAACTATTTAAACACATATTTTAAGTCAAATTAAAGAGAGAAGAGATATACAAGAGAATATAGAAAAAAAGGAGAGGCGTTTTCAAGACTTCAACATGGTGGAGGCGAATTCTTGGTGCAATACTTATATCTTTTTTTTTTTTCTCATTTTTCTTTAAACTTGGTGATGTGTTTGAATACATTTTTCTTGGATGATGAGTAACTAAACCATTAATTAGGACGAACGATATAATCTAGATTTGAATCTTTAATTTCAATTCTCAATCTTTGTGCAGTTAATTGATTTCTATATTGATTTTACATCTTTTCTAAATACTTAAATTACTTGATCACTAATTCATAATATGTGAATTATAACAAATCGAGAGGTGAATTATAAATTTAGACCATGTGATAGAATTCGACAATTGAGTAAAAGGTAAAGATGTACTTTTCCTATTGTTGTTTCCAATTTTCAACCACTTTTAATTGCTTTTCAGACCGTTGGAATGATTAGGCAGCCAAATTCTATCTCTATATGGGACCCACTTGCTGGAAAAAATGGTAAGAAAATCAATTTTTTGGATTAAAAAAAGCTTCACTAGATAAGGTCTTAATAAACTTTCTAGGTGATTTAATGCGTTAATGTTCATTCGGACACAATGAGTGTGACTCGACTAAATGTGATTGATTTAAAAGACCGCGTACAGTTTTAGAATTGAGCTACAGAAGTGACATTAATGGCCGGTTTGATAGGCCCTTATTTTCCATGGAAGTTGGAATTAAAATTCAATTTTCTACTTTTGCCATATTTTATGGCACTTTTTTCTTTGGAATTGGTTTTCCACCTCTGCTAGTTTTCTTGGTTTTAGTTGAATTGAAATTCACATCTTTTAGGTGGGAATTGAAATTCCACCTTTTTTTTTTTTTATTTGTTGGCAATAGAAACAAATTCTACCTCCAATTGTAAAAAAAAAAAAAAAAAAATTATCCATTTAATTGACAATTTACATGTAAAAGAAAGCCAAACGAATGCCAAAAAATTTCCTTTTTTTTCTTTTTTTTTTTTTTTTTGCAATCCAAACAAATTATATCTTCAATTGTAAAAACTTATATCCCTTTAATTACAATTTTCATGAAAAACAAAGTCAAACGAACACCAAAAGATAAAAAATTTCAACATTTTTCAGGTGAAAAATTATATTAATCAAACACAATTAATTGACAATTTCTAGTAAAATAAATTTTAGACAATTCAATTCACTGCAATTCATTTTCTTTCTACTCAAATACCATCTTTGAATCAAACGGACCATAAAGGTGATATCTATGGAGAAATTGTGAATCGCAACGATTTAATCATCATATTTGATTGTTTAATTTAGGTTATCCACAATCCAAATAAAACACTAATTGTTTTACTTTTTCTTAGTTAATACTAATTTTAATCAAAAAATTGTCTAAAATCTTATTTTCATCAAGTAAGGGTAGGGTTATTAAAATTGGTATCCAAATAAAATGGAAGAAAAGTGGCTGCTGATTACAAAAGCACATACTAAAGGCAACAAGACTACTGTTCCTTTTGCGGCAGAAAATTTGACTTTGTAAGCTATAATGGGTGGGCTCATTGTTTGTTGAAATATAGCCACAAGTCCTTTTAAGCATCTGTTCGGTCCCTTTTTATTTTTTTTAATTCATTTTTAATTATATGTAAACCAAACATTTTAAAACCATTTTATTTTTTTTAATTCATCCACAACTTTTAACAATTTTTTTCAACAATACATTTCATCGATTTTTATCAAAATTTACTGCTAATTTCTACCGATAGATTATCAATTGACACAGCGTGAAGGAGTGACAAAAAGAGGGGCAAGTGCCCCATTCTAAGTTCATTGGGAACAAGTCGGATCAGTTTGTTTTTGTATAGCTAGAGATATGTATATACATTAAGCTGATTCTTGTTCCTTTTTACTGAGACCAAGACTCAATCGCTTCGGCATTCTTCGATTTTGTTCATGAAATAAGGTAAATAAGCTATATGGGGGTATTTAATTCTGTGGAAAAAGGAGGTACTTTTTTTTTTTTAAAGAAAAGCATCAAATAACATTCCAAGAAGGCGAACAAAGCGGATACAAGAAGGAAAACCTCCAACACACGCTCTCCGAAGAGAGATTCAGTGTTTCCACAGCCCAAGAAAACAACCAAAAACCACAAAAAATCCAAACACTAACAAACTATACACGACCCAAAACAAACAACGGCAATACGAAGTCGAAAACATCTGCAACTTTACCAAGGCAAGAAAAACCCTACATAAAGCCAACTACGCACTCGGCACTTAAACACCCCCCGCACGCAAGGAAACGGGCATTGTCTAGACTTCACCCCTGCCAAACAAACCACACCACAAACCAACAACAACCCAAAAACCACCACAACACAACCCAACCAATCATCCAACACACCACCAAACAACACACAACAAACAACAAAACCCCACCATCACCAACCCACGCCCTAACTGGAAAACCAGCCCAAAAAGGCCCGCCGACAGAGGTCCATCAGAAAAGAACACGCACGACCGAGGCCAACCAAGAACCGGCCACACCTCGTTCGCCGCCACTCCCCAACCGAAGCCCACACAAGCACAGCCTGAAAAACTCTGCCAACCACACCACTGACCCCGCCCAAACTCCACCAGAAAACTCCATCCACGGCTGCAAAAATGGCGAAACCCGGGCACCAACAAGAAAAAACCAGAAATAAACGGGAAAAAGATAAAGAAGGAAGAGGAAGAAAAGAAAAAAGGGGAAAATAGGGGGAGAGCCGAAATTCCCACCCCCCCCCCCCCCCCCGGCAGCAAGCCCGGACGAAAACCAAGAAAACCTTCACCGGAGGAAGGGCGGACAACTTCACCGGAGGAAGGGAGACAACCCTCACGCTGGGGAGGGACTCTAGCCAACACTTTTGTGGAAAAAGGAGGTACTTAATTTCCTCTTTTAAAACATTTCAAGTCATTCTTGGGGCTTAAATCTGTTGTTTCAAGAGTTCCCGATGCCTCAGTTGCATACATTAGGTCACCGAAAGAAGCTCGATTAGGGCGTCACTGGGGTGACCAACTTAACAATTAAGTAGTTCTAACATGCATCGCTCAATGAACCGAGTAAAATGGGAAGTTAAATAAATAATTCATCTATTCTTGTCCTATCAATCAATCTAATTAACCAACTACAGCAACAGCAGAAAACCGTTCTTTTGCTCGAATTCTAGTATGGTAAAATTGAATTATTCTATTTGTACCTAAACATTTGTACCGAAAGTTGTCTCTACTCTCACAATACACGCGAGCCCCATGTGAATATAAAAATTCCAAAATGTGGTCCCCACCCCCTATTGTGAGTAGTAGGTAACACTTTAGGTAAACATTTTAGGTAAGTGTAGCATTGTCCGGTAAAATTTACAAGACATGTTAAGGAAAAAATTTAAATAATATCACCTTATTATGCATTTATTGGACTCTAAAAACTCTCTGGTACGATAATAACTAAAATTAACTGCAATTCTCCTTGTAAAGAGGAATTACTGCCAGAATTAATACAGATACTGCTGTGTTTGGTTTTTTTTTTTTTTAATCATTATCCAATAAAAAACTGCCAAATGTTGTCTGTATTAATTATTGCAACACCTTTTTCTATACAGATAGCAGCTCTCTAAAATTAATTATTTTGTATAGTAATACGACAGATACATAAAATGTATACATGTATATTGATATTTATTTAACATTGGTTTGATTTCTTGAATAATTAGAAAATTCTTAAAAAAAATTAGCGGCGACCTTATATATATTTATTGCCCTGAAATATAATATTTACGTAATGGAATAATTTTCAGATTAATCTCTTCGCCTCCTATATAATGTTTTTAAAATTTTTAAAACTAATAATTATTTATTTAAACTAAAATCTCAACTATACATGTGAATTAAATATATGTATAATGATGAGCACAAATTAAAATTAATCTTTTGACAATGTTGATTGGATGATTGAAATTACGGGACTTCAAGCACCATTTAGGAGTCATCTATACTACTTGTTAACGTGTTATCATTTAGCAAAGTCCTATATTTTTTTTTTTTTTTTTTTTAATAACCGTGGATGTTCGGGCCAGTTTGCGGGCACCTCGACTAATTCCACGGGGCCCTGAAGTTTACGGCCGGGTACTCATCTCAGTGGCCTTGAGGGGATTCGAATTGATGACTATTGGGGAGCAAACCCAAGGCCTGACCAATTGAGCAACCCCTCAAGGTTGTCCTGTATTTCAATGAGCCATCGCATTAATGTGCTATCACTTAGCGAAATCCTATCAGCAGTTCGCTGCTATGTGATGCTTTCCTAATCAAAATATAGGAAAGGAACCCTTTACTCTTGAGTGCATCCACAAAAGAGTGCGACTTGACACATAAAATTTCTCTCACTTTCGTTGAAAGATAGAGCTTAACTTTTCATTTTCAGTTTTTCTGTCAAGCTTCCTGTCCCAAAGGATATGTACGAAGTAAAATTTACTAGTCTTGCTCCTAGTTGAGATACACAAGTTTCGAAATGAAACTCCAATCCCTAAATGCTAAATGAACTTAGGGCATCTTCAAGAGATTCTATTTTTAAAGAGCAGATTCTATTATTTAAAGAGCATCTATAAATTTAGAGAGTTTAAATTTTAAAATAATCCAACAAATTCTTTATATTTAACACTTAATTTTACTACTCCTAAAAAATCTTACTATTTATCTTTTGTTTTAACTAGCTATTCTTTAGATTATTTTATCATTTTTCTACGTTGAAAATTGAAACACTTTGAATGTATTTAATTATAGAGAGATACTTTCTAAATTAAAATGTTAATTTAAAAAGTCTTTTAGAACATGATTTTAAATATTGACTCTTTGAAATAGAAAGAATATCATGTTTTAAGAGTATCTTAGAGATACTCTTAGTGATTACACCCATTATTTTTAAACAAATCATCAACATGGTATAATTTGTTGCAAAGACAATTTTTCCTGTTCATTGAATAAAAAGTGACAACTAGTCTCAAACTCATTCATCCCAAAAACTAGAGCATTCTATAATATCCCTCCATGCTCTGAAAAAACGACGTTTCCATCCCCCTTTTTCGCATGTGACAATGCAACGGAGTCATAAAGACTAGTGGAAATTCAATCACTTATACTTGAATGAAAATACATAATATTGAGTGCTGTTGTTGGAACTTCATGATCGCCATCAGAAAACCAACTCTTGATCGTGCCCTGATATGGGCCAGTTGGAGTTTGCTCGGGCCATCTGTCGACCAGCATAAAACCAAACTGAAATGCTGCGGAAAGTATTGACGGCTCATCAACTCTGCGGAAAACATGGCATAGAATCAGAGCTGGCTCTCTGTCCTTCACAACTCTGCCGGATGAAATCAGTTCTCTAGCCGTTGCAAACAAGGGTATAATTGCTTCAGCAACGTAAGTTACATCCGTTCCAAGAATAACCTCAAAACCTTTCTCATTAAGTTGCTGGACATAATCTATATCATTTTTGTTTCCCCATTCTAGTTTTTTCGTAATTAATCTTTCAAGAGATGGTGATTTGAGATTCAAAGCAATGTTTTCCATCAACAGGTCAAGTGCTTTAGTGTCTCCATCGGTGGCAACCACAAGGTCAGCAGATCGTGCGGCAACCATTGAACAGATTCCCCCACAGCCACATCCAATTTCTAAAACCCTTTTCCCGGAAACAATGGTAGGATTTGAAGCAAGAACAGAAGCCATTAACCTAGCTGATTCCCAGATCATCAAACCAGTTGATTTGCAGGTATGTTGGTACTCTTTGGAAAGCACTTTAATCTTGAAGTTATCATCTCTTATAATGATGTCAACAATCTAAGACGTGCAAGATAGTAGATCAAGTCAAGGATGGCAGAAGAAAAGAAAAGAACTTAGTAGCGTCTTTTCACTTCTAGTTGCTGAACTTTATATTGTTCCAAATTAGTCACTGAACTTTCACCTTTGTTTCAGAAACTCCATCAGCCTCTTTCTTTCAATACTCAAAAGTAATAGAATTGCTGACTTGTATGATGAAATGGTGATGTGGCTTAGAAAGTTATTAACAGATCAATTTTGTCATCAATATTGCAAAAGATCACTTGTTCTTCTGAACGTTGTGCTCTGTAAAAGCTTTAGGTTTTCAGAAGGATAAGCATGTTTGTTAATTTAGATGATAATCAATACATTAATGGACTATTTAAGCCACATCATCATTTCCATCATACAAGTCAGCAATTCATTTTCAAAAATAACACAAAGGTAAACAAGGAGTGCCTAAACTATAACAACAATGGAAGTTCAGTGAATAGTCTGAAACAAAAGCCAAGCGTTCGGTTAATAAAGTGAAACGACATAAGTTTGGTGTGACAAATATGGTTATTATGCACATCATATTCGTAGGAATCATACTGCATAACTAAGAAGCAAGGATATTTTTACCTCCTGGCTGGAAGACGAAATACCAAAAATATCGACACCCATTCCCTCTGATAAATCAATTTCGGACATATCTGTAGCATCTTTCCAAGTAATGTCCTTGACCTTGGGTTTAGAACAATCCTCCTCCAGGTGCTCCAGGTGATTTATTTGCTTTCCAGTTCTTTCACTAGACATACAGTTATCACCGGCTGCCTTAAATACCGCTTGAACCCAACGCCTACAATCCAGCGGGAATAGTTAAGACACAAGCGGGAATCAAATACAACTGTCCTCTAAGAAATGAAGCCAGGACAAAATATAAACACAACCATAATTTGTCAAATGCATGAAACTATGAAGAATTTATATTCTATAATTACATTTTGACAGAATCCTCCCATTATGCACAAGTGTGTGATATAATATTCAGAGAATCTGCTAAAAAAAAGTGAAAAATGTCCTTATTTACCGATTCATCACTATTTCCCTTGATCGGTTTTCCACTTGCTTGCAACACAAGACATGTTCTTCCATACTGAATCCGTTTTCTTTGAACAAATTCCTTAAGAACTCATCGGAGAAATAGAAAGCTCGCTGGCAACAGAAGTAAGATGCTATAAAAGCTGGCTAATGGCTTCCAAACCTTATATGAAACATTAATTTGAACGAGGAAAGAAAAAAGGAAAAAAGAAAATAACTTACAGTGCCATCACCTCTAACATAGAAGTTTTCACAGATCTTCTGTTCCTTGCCTGAGAACCTTTCCTGTGATACGACATTAGGACATAAGGGTAAGCAGCATTGCAAAAAACACATTGTTGTTATTGAGTAAAACAATTGATCTTACTGAAGAATTAATATTACTTCCCTTATTGTCTAGCCTTTGCAGGGTGAGACGGTGACAGTGAGAAACAAAAAAGTTGCAGTGTGATTATCATTTATTATTAAGAACATGTTTGTCTAAGCTTAAAAGCAAGTTAAAATTACGTTTAAGTTTTTTTTTCCCAAACATTGTTTGGATAAGTAAAAGCTCCAACACTGGAGCTTTGACATTGCATGAAACATTAGGTAGACAAAACTCAAGACGTGTAATGATCACCCCCCATGTAAAAAACTGAAGTTAAAAACTGAAGCAAAATCTAAAATGAATTTGCACATACCAGAATTTATCCCAGCAATCCAGCATGGGCACTAAGGCCATATGAATTATGATGTGATTAATTTAAGACTGTAAGCATTAATATTTATTGCACAGAGAAGTAAAAATAATAATTGCTTATGGCATAATAATGAAAAAGTAATTTTGGCATAGTTGCAACAGTATCCAACCTGAGCAAGATCACCAGTTGCATAATCACGGAACAATACATAACCATCTGGCTGTATAGGAAAAAAAAATTAGGATACACATTGAACAAATTCAAATTTCGCATGAAGCTCAATAGTAAAAAGAAATTCATTATGACATAAAATCATCACTCACCTTCAGAATTTTTCTGATGTTCTGTACCACTATAGGCATTTTCTCGGGGGATACTGCAGATAAAACAAATACCTACTTAACATGTCAGCCAGTGTGATAAGTAAAATAGATACTTGGTTATCATAGGACTAAAATAATCAACAATCTATGGAAAAAATTAGATTTGAACAGTGCAACTTCAAAATAATATAATATGAATAACTTTTCAAATATAGCACCAACTAAATCAAAGCATAACTCATTGGTAATACCATGGTCACAATGTCAACCGAGGAAGGAGAAATCTGTCGGCTTAGGTCATCAACAGTCAGATCACAGACAAACGCATTAACCCTGTCCTCCATGAAATCCTTGTGCATCTGAACAGTATTACAGAGGAAGTTAAAATCATGTCTATTAATTAAGATACTATCCTATTCAGTATTATGTACCAAACATATTCTAAATGCTGAAACCTTTTTTAAAACATTATCCTCATTCCATCTTGTAAATTATGTGCTTCATGTGCTATATTGGAGTAGGATTTAGGAAACACTCGAAGTAAAAGATTTATTTATATAACTATTCAATAGATTATCATCATTTCAAAAACACGCAAAAGCAAACAAGAAATCTAACCTTAACCAAGTTCACTGCACGTGGTGAAAAATCACAGGCATGTATTAACATATCTGGGTATGCTGCAAGCAGAGGAAAGATAGTATTTCCAGCTCCGCATCCAACCTGGTAAACAAGAATGCTCATGATACCCCTTTTTAGAGAGCAACCAATAAAGAAAGCAGTTTAAATGCCTTGGAACTATGGTAATTTTTAATTTTAAATGTGAGCTTAACACGTGCAGGAAAAATTAATTACTTGCACCAGAACAGAGGCAAACAAAATTAATCAACCAAATTACAAAAACAGAGAAAATAGGATTACCTCTAGAATGACTTTTCTTCCTGCTCCCTATGAGGATTGAGTTGTGTAATTAGGAAATTTAACCAACTAATTTACCAAAAACTGTAAGCAAAAGAAAATTTTCTTTCTGTACTCACAGAGAAGTAGTTCCCCCATTCTTTATCCAAGTAATGTCGGTCTTTAAAGAACTGAGAAAAAGGGACAATACTGCACCAATTACTGCCACTGTATAAATTATTAATAGCAATAAAAAGAAAGAAAAAATAAGAATCAGCGGTCGCCAGGAATTCTTATAAATATATGGTCCACGAACATGCAAATCCCCGTGTAGCAGTGACAGTGTATACATCAACTAATAACGTACAACAGTTCAAGACTCAAATTCTTCAATACATCGAAAAGAATATTACATTTGCAATGGGACATTTTCCCCGTGTTCCTCCACAACTTCAAAATTAATATCGAAGGAAGGATCACATTTCCACCGCAATTTTTTTCTAAAATTATTAAATTTTATTGTCTCATTAGAGTTTTGGGGAACTAAAAGAAACTGACCTTATCCTGATGGCGTTTGTAGAATAAATCCCAATATTTCTTGGCATCTCTTTCATATTTCTCTGCAAACAGAATGCTCATTTAGTATTAACAAAGAAGACAATGCAGCGGATTAAGAAAAATTAAAGAAAAAGCAAGGAGAAATTGACAGAGACCTCTCCAGAAGGAGGATATTTCACCAGTTGAGGCGGGGTATAGTTGTATCTTTGGTTGTGGCTGCTGATTTTCACTTACAGTTACTCCCACATTAGATTCGGATGCCATTGATCTCTGTCGTCTCTGTCACCAAAGTTGGATAAATATATGAAAACATCAAGGCTCAAGTTCAAGCATAGAACTTTCATTGAAAAGAGAATTGAAAAAACTATAACACGGATTCATAAAATACGTAACACACACTTCAGGGAACTGTTATAAAAGGGAAAGCAGCATTATTAGGTTTACACTGGAAAAGCTCAAAATATATCAACACTTAAATTGAACTTAATCCAAGAATTGGGTAACATGCTAATTGAGCAAGTTCTAGTGTTCGACCAAATCCCAATCTATAATCTCATAACGAAAAAATCCATTTTTCTTCCTGTAAAGATAAAAAAAATGGAACGTGACAGTTATGTAAAAGTAAACGGATGCATAAATCAAACAGCAGGAAAATAAAAGAATACAAAACCAAAATCCAATAATAAATTAAAAGCTCATGTTTTGTATACATTATCCAGCCAAACATGCCATAAATGTAAAAATCATAAGGATATAAGCAAACTGAAGCCAAACCTTTGAATGTTTCTTGACAAAGATACGAGATATCAACGAATTGCTTTGTCAAGTGCCCAAATCAAGCTCGTATTTTCCACTATTTCTCCAGTTTTCAAGTCACTGTTCTGTTGCTACAAAGAGGCATTAAACTGATGAAACTTGTGTTAGGGTTCTTCGGCCTAACTTGTCTATAACTTTTTAAGTTTTTATACGACAAATTGCATCAGAGGTCCCAAACCTTCCATTTTATTGCATAAAACACCTTAACCTTCCATTTTTGTGTCCATAGTCCCAAACCTTTAACTTCCATTACAGTCGGATTCTATTTGACGTATTCCATCCACTCATCCGTTAGTCAAGCCTTAATTTAAGCCCTTGTTTGTTCTACATTTTTTTCTCATTTGTATAAATATTATAACCGTTGTACGGTAAAGTAATCGACATTTTTGACCTCCTTTGTGTGATGATGGGGCCCAACTGTTTGAAAAAAAGGGTCAAAAAATTTCTGAGAATGAGAAAAAAATGTAGAACAAATAGGGGCTAAATGTTTGATTCAAATTGACAAATCAAATAAGAGGTAAAATAGTCAAATTACATTTTCTTCCCTGAAAACTTTAAAATAAAAAACAGAACCCCACCCCACCCCACCCAAAATAAAAAATCACAACCCAATTAAGAAGAAAGTGAAGAATGTGGAAATTTGATATTTCTCTTCACCTGTTTGTCAAAATCTCAACTAAGTCCAGTTATTATGGGCGATCTTTAAGGTTTCTAAAATCCAAGAATTAATCAACATTCCAAATAGTCACAGCTATATCTTCACCAAACCAATCAATCTCTGCCATTTACTGGCACCACGAACAAAAATGGTGTCATTTCTTTTCTTTTCTTTTCTGTTTGGAGAAGTAGAAGTTCATTTTCTTTTCTTTTCTTTTCTTTTCTGTTTTATTTAAAAGTTTTTAGGGGAGAAAAATCAATTTGACCATTTTACCCCTTATTTAATTAGTCAATTTGAACCAAACATTTATTTAAAGATTGACTAACGGATAAGTGAATGGAATATGTCTAGTGATGGTAAAAAAATAAGCCCCGCCACGACGGGGTGGGAGGGGGCCGTGAAGAATGAAAAAAAAAATTAATTAACTACAAATTACAAAAACACAAAAAGCGCAACTGGCAAGCAACCTTAAAGTCTAAACCTCATATCTTCATACCATCTCCATCTCTCTCTCACGACTCGCCGTATCAGACCGTCATTGCCGCCTCTCTTATTTTTCCCAAAACAGCTAATCTCTCAATCCAGCAGCTCAGCTCATTTTTCCACCCTCCACGAGCAATCCCATCAGCAGCTCAGCTCATTTTTTCGGCTCTCAATGCAATTCTGATTCAAAGAAGCACTTCAAACACTTAGAAATTCAAACACAATATTTTGCTCTCTCGATTCGATATGTTAGCTAATTTATTATTCTTTTTTTGTTAATATTTTTATGGTTAGATTTGATTTATGATGTATTGCGATGATTAGATCTTGAAGACTGGAGTTTTGATTTTTACAATGATTTGTTTGTTGATAATATATTGAATAAATGTTTAGTTTTGGTTATTCTTAATTCTAATAACTCCTTTGAGTTTGATCTGTTGTTTGCAGCATAATGTTTGATAAGATCTGTTCTAAGTTGAAATTACAAGCAATATTAATGTCATTTGTTATTTGCACAGATGTCTTGCCAAGTAGTGCAACTAGTGGTGGAAGTATTGGATTAGGACCAATACGCGAGGAAGATAGCACGACCAATATACTGGTGAGCGATGTCCAGCAAGAAGATCCAAATGAACCGTTACCAAATGAAAATGAGAGGTCAATAAACCTAAGTGACGAGGAGCGTGATATTGGAGAACCATCTTTCAGAAAGAGGAAATTGACTTCAGCTGTTTGGGAGCACTACAAAAGACAAGAAAAGGTGAGAAATGGAAGGCTATATGCAATCATTGCAAGAAACAGTTATGAGGGTGACACAAAAAATGGTACAAAGCATTTGCATGATCATTTGAAGAGATGTGTATTTTGTCGTCATGATAATACTTGTCAAACAACATTAAATTTGAAAAAGGATGACGCGAGTGGTAAGATCACAATGGGTACTTTCTCTTTCGATCCAAATAAGTGTAGGTATAGTCTCGCGAAAATGGTGATTTTGCATGAGTATTATTTGTCTATGGTTGATCACATTGGATTTCGAGAGTTCTTGCACGACCTACACCATTGTTTAAGGTTCCTTCTCGTAACACTTTGAAGAGCGACATTTTTAAAATTTATGAATACGAGAAAGCAAAAAATATGATTGCACTTGAGAAGATTGAGAGTTGAATTTCAATCATTACCGACATGTAGACCTCTTCTAATTAATAGAAAGGATTCATGGTTATCACTGCTCATTTCATAGATGGTGCTTGGAAACTATAGAGTCGAATAATGAGGTACAATAAAAAAATACATTAATTTGTATTCATACTTTACCAAAATTAAATTCTTTTAGTTGATTTAATTTGTTCTTGAATGAACTCAGGTTTATATATGTGTCGTGCCCACACACTGTTGACTTGCTTCAGAAACTCTATTGTGTAGCTTATTGGACTGGAATATTGATCGTAAGTTACTAAATTTGACCGCAGATAATTGCACCACAAATGATGCTATGATCAGTATTGTGTTAAGTCAACTTTGTACTCGTTCTCTTGTATTGAATGGTGAATTTTTCCATATGACGTGTTGTAGTGTTGTACACATATATTAAATGCTATTGTGAATGATGGGTTGGAGATTATTGGTGGTAGTGTTGAGAAAATTTGTGATAGTGTTGTTTATTGGACAGCTGTGTCAATTAAATCTGAAAAATTTGAGCTCTTTGCACGTCAATTGAAAATTGATTGTGAGAAAAAATTGGTGGTTGAAAAAATTTATCAAATTTGTAGCAAGTTGGTACATGATTATCAGAAAAAGAATGATTCAAGTGGGTCTGCAGCTCAGTCTTCTACTTCTTACTATCAAACCGAGACGTCAAGTGCTAATAATAAATCAGATCGCATGGCGGGTTTTTATAGATTTGTTTCCAATGTTGGAGCTCCTAGCAATGTGAAAACCGAGCTTAAGACTTTCTTGGATGAGCCTATATTGCCTCGGTTGGATGATTTTGATATATTGACATGGTGAAAAGTAAATGCAATCAAATATCCAACTTTATCTCAAATTGCAAAAGATATTTTGGTCATCCCGGTATCTACAGTGGCGTCCGAATTTGCCTCCAGTAATAGTGGTAGATTTATTAGTCCACACAAAAATGGCCTTCACCCCAAAACTTTGGAGACTTTAATGTGTACTCAAGATTGGTTATGAGCCGATATTCACGGTACAATGTATATAATAAACATTTGCTTTTCATATTATTCATTTTATGAATTTTCTTATTACTAATTATTTTACTTTATTAATAGTGAATTCCGAATGATGATGATATTCATGAGGAGGTAATTTTATTTATCAGATAATGTAAATTTTAATCATAGTTATTATGATAATATTGAGTATAAGATTTCTTTCGTTTTTCAGGAACCATCTTGTGTCATTTCTAACTCCGCCCATGAATGAAGTTATGAAGATAAAAACATTTTAAATTTTGGATAAAGAAATGAAATTTAGTTACAATGTAATTCTAATTGCAAATGTTTAATTTTGGACATTACTTGTTTCGAATGCTTGCTTTGGATGCAGTTAGTTTGAGTATTATTTGCTTTAAATTTTAAAATTTTGAATTTGTATTTTCACTAAAAAAATTTGAAAAAAAAAAAGAGGCAGGTCTGCGCCCTACACCCGCCCCGCTCATCTAAGGCAAGGCAAGGCAAGGCGGGGAGGGGAGGGGCCCAGGCCACGCCCCGCTGCCATCTCTAAATCTGTCAAATGGAAGTTAACGATTTGGGATTATGGCTGTAAAAATGAAAGGTTAAGGTATATTCTGCAACAAATTAAAAGGTTTGAGACATCTGCTGCAATTTTCCCGTTTTTGTATTATATTTTTAAATGACATTTTGAAATAATTCCATAATAAAATATTAGAATACTTTATTTATTGTAATAACAATTTAAAATAATTAATTGTTCAACAGATCATATCGGCAATGGTACGAATAATTGTGTCAAAGGTCCCGAATCTTTAAAAAATATGTAGATTTTATTCAAACTTTTGATTTATAGCAATATCGGTCCCAAACCTTTTAAACTGTGCGGTGAAAGGATCTTTGAACGGTTGTCATTTAAAAACTTGTTAGTTGATAAAAAATTAGTGTTTAACCATAATTTGACCCATTTTGAAAGGGCAAAAGACAACTTTTGACCATAATTTGACCAATTGGGCCCTTTTAAAATGATAAATTATGTTCAAACGACGAATTTTGTTCAACTAATGAAATTCGGATGAAAGTCGTCCAAATACACTTTTGTTGCACTAATTTGAAATATTTGGGTAAAATCTACACATTTTTAGAAAGATTTGAAACCGCCACTACAATTAACCCTAAAATAATAATCAAAGTCATTGATTATTGATTATGTTCAAGAAAAAGTTATTTCAAATTCATTTTCAATCAAACATAGTGAAAATTCGAGAACGAAGGCAAAGATTACCAAAATAATAATAATAAAGAAATCAAATTTCCTTTTAAGGGAAATTCTTATTACAAATTTACGACTTATGGAACAATGTTTACCCAACTGGAAAAAGAATACTTCTAGACATTACATTTTCACTCCTCTCCACATGATCCAAGACTCCAACTGATCCTTAAAGCATCACCAGAGCTACTTCCCAGCCCCAAAGAATAGTAAGGAAGGAAGGAGAATTATTTCGCATTAGGTACATCTGGTAAGGTGGATTGAACACAACAGTTTTCTTAGTAGAAATCTTGTTTATTAATTATTATACACTCCACCTGATGGGCTGAGAGCTCGCAAACTCGCAGTTGAGGATCCCATTTTCCGAGCATGTTAATCTACATTTTATGCAGTACTTTTAAACATCTTCATTTGTCGTCAAACTTCTCCTCCTTTTGTGGATCGATATAGCTTTGCACATTTTCCTCCAGGCTAGCTCAACACCATTTTCCACTCAAGGCAGATTACCATTCTCTATCCAACTATTGGCCTCCACATTATCAACAGTTTTGGTAGTTCTCTTGGGGGAGAGATTTCTAATAGGAAGCCAATACCATCAAACAAGTGCTCGGCATCCATGATCAAAGTATTTCCATCAGGGTAACAATGACCAAAGAATGCAGAAGAACGCGGGAAAGCCATCTGAAAAGAATACACAAGGAGTGAAAACCTTCGTTTTATGGCGAAAATTGGAGCTGACCTCTACGAATGCTTGACAATGGAAGAGTACAGTTTCATTGTTTTTTAGCATCCTGCAGGTGTGGTGGTATTGTTATTTGGAGTCAGAAACAGCCTGCAATCCCTTAACTAGTTCTTGAGCAAGCAGGTATTTCAAACTTAAAGGAGCACAAACTCGTAGTTCATTCAGTGCTGCAGTTGCGCCTCCAGGATACCGAATTATTAGCCATGAACCGAGGAAATGCATAAAAATTAAATAAAACTGATACAATTTGCAACAACTGAAATCTGTTAAAAAACTTGCATACGTACAAGTACATTTCCATAAATTTTGCCATTAATGAAAATTGCGAGGGGACGATGCTCTATAAGATTTGGAGGAGTAACGTCATCCCAACTTTGTGTTGGAATTTTGTATTGGAAATTGGTTATGACCATTTGAAATGATTTAAGTGGAAATTCCTTGTTTGGTGAATAAGAAATTAAGCCAAATTTAAATCACTTAATACTTGAAATTATTGGAATTGTGTAGAATATTGTGGAATATTCTAGAGAATGTAGATGAAAAGATGTGTCTTTTCATATGGATCATGACTCTTGGAAATCATGACTTTTGGTATGAGTAACTTCCAATAATTATGATTATTCAAGAGATGTATCTCTTGGTATGGATGTTCCAACTACTATATATATGGATTCCCTATGTGTTTGGAAAAACTACACAACAAGCAATTCATTTGATAGTTTCATATCATGGTTACTTTAGTTTTACATAAAACACTTTACAGAAGTGATTTTCTCTTGCATCAAAATCATGGTTATGGTAGAGAGGGAACTCCGTTCGAGTTCGTTGGTCTAAGTCATTTGGAGTGCTCCTATGGCTTGACGTGGTCGTTGTATCTTGAGAGATGATTGCCGAGAAACTGTTAGCACCGATGCGGGGCAAATTCATCTTAAAGAAAAAGTGTCAAACACTTGCCTCGACCGATCGCATCACTTGCATTTCATCTTTCTCATTTCTGATTTTATTTATACTTGATTTCAGAATATGGTTAGTTTATTTATGTGTTTTATTGAAGGGTTTGAATTGAAGAACAACATGCGTTCACTCATATTGGGAAGTGAAGAATTCATATTATTATATTCAAAGTCGGTAAATCGCTATTTTATCTTCTCAATCAGATTTCGGTAAGTCGAATGATGTTTCGATTTCACGCATATTAACGGCATGCTCTTGATGAATATAATATGCACATTATCGGTGTAATATCTCCTACAATCTTAAGATGAACCCTGAATATCGTTGTGCATGTTAAATAGAAAACTAACGTGGGTTTTGACTGAAATTTAAATCTGGAATTCTACTTGTGTATGTTATCTAAAATTAAGAACATTGGTTCTATATTTGGGTGCAAGAATTACCGTTTTGTTGAGTAGCAGAATATGTGATGTGAATTTGAATCTGATATGCCAACCATTGTGTTTTTTTTTTCCATGTTAATATTGTCTTAATTCAGAAACAAATTTATTCGAACTGGGTTTGTACAAAAACCATCCGTGTGTACAAGATTATTGCTAAGGATTTCTGAATATGTTTTTATATTTCGAAAATGGCATGATTTTTCTGTCTACATTAATGGATAAATGGCAGAAATCACTTAATGGCAGAATTCCGTCCATCAGTTTTATGATTTGAAATGGTGGCTGCTGAATGCAAAATGAAAATATAATTAATAATCAGATTATGCACATGTGCTTTTCCTTGTGGTTGCTTTTTGATGGAAATATGAAAGAGATTATTCCAACGGCCTTAACTGTCATTATCAGTTAATATGCATGAATAGGTTCTTCAACCATTGTCTATTTAATTATATATAATATCAATGATAGTTTCAAGGTGAAAGGGTGGATATTCATGCATGACTTTGTTCCTAATTTGCATGGTCTGGTCTCTGTTTAAATCAGTTTATTTAATTAAAGATTATGACAATTTAAGTAAACTGCTTACCGATTGAAGAGCACTGGACGTGGATTTCGTTTTCACTATTAATTGGATTTCTATGTTTATGGTAAATAAACTAGAGGCATAGTTCGCCATTCTAAAGTAAAAGAATGTGAAAACCTAACTTTGGTTGATGATAGCCTCAAATAATTTGATGAATTAATTGAGATGACTTATGCAAATTATGGTTGCATTCTAGCATGACAAAATATGATCTTGTCAAAATGGATATTAAGCTGCCTAATCACGTGGTGGAAAACTTATGGAATAATTTAGGATCATTTCATATGAGAAATCAATACTCTTGAAAATAATTATTTTTCGAAGGAAGTATCTCTTCATAGAGATTGATTCGAAGAGGTGTGTCCTCTTGATTCGAAGAGGCGTGTCCTCTCGTTAGGTTGTGTCTTTTGAGAACACAACTATCGAACCGATGGATGATTCGTTCATTAAATTTGAATATGGTGAATAAGTATTATTTAACATGAAATAATACTATCTTGTGAAATGTCACAAATGTGATATGTTGGAGAAGTTGCAATTCTTGTGAATCAAGATACTTAGTCTTCTTCATTGTTGAAATTTGATTTCAATCGTGGAACCAATTAAATTGGTATATGTTTTGAGAGCATTGTTGGTCTATGTGATGACCTTAATTTGATTTGAATGATCAAATTGAAGATAATTGGATTGAAGTACGCAATTGAAATAAATTGTGGATTGACGACCACTATTTTGAAAGTACTTAAATTTTCACGAAGCATTCGATATGGACATTATCTATTCAATAATGAGTTGAACTACGAAAGAGTTGATGAACTCTAAGTTCAAGTGTAACCCAAAAATGTGAGGGTTAACATCAATGCTTACGAACTTATATGAAAAGTTCAAGATTTGTGGATGCAACATTACTAGTTGCACATGCATTCCTAATTGAGGACTTGTGGGGGTAACTTATGTTTAAAAGTTACAATTTTCTATACTTTATAATCATAGAAATATGTCTATGAATGTGGAAAAGGTAGAAAATTCTTATATTAATTATAATGATGATATACACTAAGTCTAAAGTGGATGAAATAGGATAAAAATCCAATTACGGCGTTTGTTTGGATATGCAAGATCAATTAGAATATTTGAAGAATATTCATAAAGTTGAAATGCATTATAATATTTCAATAATGATATTGAATACCCATGTTTTTGAAATCCACTAGTAAAAGTGATTGACTAGTGTAGTGTATGATAGAAATCCTCTAACATTGTTGTTTGGAATTTATAAAGCTTTAGATAAAGCTAGTTAGAAGCATGTAGCTTTATGAGATGATTTCTTGGTGGTGACATGTTGTATCTATTAAATCAGTTAATTGTTGGCTAGCTATATTTGATGAGATACTAAGTCACATGTAATGGTAAGTCTAGACGTAGACATAATACCGTTAAGCAGTTGATCTCAATGGTGCAAACTCGTGGTACCTTTAGAGATTTATCGAGAGATCAAGAATACTGCATATCGAGAGGAATGAGATTAAAGCCTACGACGTAAGAGTCTTTGTAATGGTAACCCTACCGTGTTGACTGGAGATCCCAAGATTTTGGTTCAAAGGGACAACTAAGTTATGAAGATTCCATGAAGTACTTAGGAAATTATTCATACTCATTCCTATGATAATTAAAGTGCTTTCTGCTAAATGATTGAAGGTTAAGATATTCTTTTAATGATTCCTATAGCTTGATTCAGTCAAGTGGAGTATGGCAGAATACTCTTAATAGGAGGTCACCTATATAAGTGTGAAGTGGGGCCGCTTCAATGAGAATTGTTCGAGGCTAAAATTCTCTAAACACTTATGAAACCAAGAGTGATCCATGGCCAAAATGGACACAACCGTGAGAACCATGAACGGTTTAGGGAAGACATTGTGTGAGTACTGTTGTCTTGGCTTACACCAACGGCTGAATAGTTCAAGACATCACGTTCACCAATTAGCCAGTAAGTCCGATAGTATTTCACTAAGGGAGGTTCAAGGCCAGAAGCTACCTTCTCTGATGCAGTATTTTTTTGGCCCTCTCTCTACTAGTGTCTGCATAGTCATTTGCATTAATTTTCATTCACGTAGGGGATTGTTGGAATTTTGTATTGGAAATTGGTTGTGACCAATTGAAATGATTTAAGTGGAAATTCCTTGTTTGGTGAATAAGAAATTAAGCCAAATTTAAACCACTTAATACTTGAAATTATTGGAATTGTGTAGAATATTGTGGAATATTCTAGAGAATGTAGATGAAAAAATGTGTCTTTTCATATTGATCATGACTCTTGGAGAGCATGACTTTTGGTATGAGTAACTTCCAATAATTATGATTATTCAAGAGATGTATCTCTTGGTATGGATGTTCCAACTACTATATATATGGATTCCCTATGTGTTTGGAAAAACTACACAACAAGCAATTCATTTGATAGTTTCATATCATGGTTACTTTAATTTTACATAAAACACTTTATAGAAGTGATTTTCTCTTGCATCAAAATCATGGTTATGGTAGAGAGGGAACTCCGTTCGAGTTCGTTGGTCTAAGTCATTTGGAGTGCTCCTATGGCTTGACGTGGTCGTTGTATCTTGGGAGATGATTGCCGAGAAACCGTTAGCACCGATGCGGGACAAATTCATCTTAAAGAAAAAGTGTCAAACACTTGCCTCGACCGATCGCATCACTTGCATTTCATCTTTCTCATTTCTGATTTTATTTATACTTGATTTCAGAATATGGTTAGTTTATTTATGTGTTTTATTGAAGGGTTTGAATTGAAGAACAACATGCGTTCACTCATATTGGGAAGTGAAGAATTCATATTATTATATTCAAAGTCGGTAAATCGCTATTTTATCTTCTCAATAAGATTTCGGTAAGTCGAATGATGTTTCGATTTCACGCATATTAACGGCATGCTCTTGATGAATATAATATGCACATTATCGGTGTAATATCTCCTACACTTTGTTCACCCAAACTATTGGTGGGTAATCCAGCAGCTGATAATGGGACCCAACGATGAGAATCCAAGACTGATTGGAGTGAATGAAGGCATACACGGGAGCTGGGGCGGACGCAGATGTTTAAAATTAAGGGAACACAATTGAATTTGCAAAAAAATTGAAAGAAATTTTACAATCGAAAATTTACGTTCAAAAAAATCATACCCCATGTAATTTTGCATCCGAAAATTTACATGGGATATGACTTTTTCGGATGTAAAATTTCGAAATTTTTTTTATTTCATATTTCATATAAAATTTTCTAATAAAATGATGAAAATTATATTAAGAAATTTGTATCGCAAAAATAATAAATATTAATGAAATAATTGAATTTTTTTTTTAAAAAAATGCTAGTGTCTTTATTTAAGACTCACGTTTAACGTATTTTTATCTTTTTTCGATATCTGTTTGGACCATTCGATATGCTCATAATGTGGTTCTCGAAATAAGTTTTGAGATGACATAAACAATTTGTAGATTCGATTAGTGTACAATTGTCAGAGAATTTTTAAAATTAGCATACTATCGAAATTCAAATTTATTGTGATTTTGTCCCTATTTGGTGGAGATTAAAATAAATTTTTAGTAAATTTTGATGAAAATTAAACAATTGGATTCTATGAAATATGTTATTAAAATTAATTATTAACTTTGATATAGATTAAAATTTAAATTTCAATCGATACCAAATATGATTTTATTTTTAAAAAAATTCTCAAAAGTTGGTGGGTCATGTGCCCTCGGACCCCCTGGGTCCGCCCTTGCACGTGAGAAATCGTATATGGAACGATAAGATTAGATGCTGACAGTCAAAATGCAGTGCATTTGCCAAACTGAAGCCAAGAAGGAATGATAATCTTTATTTGTGAAAGAGAAAATATTAAACTCAATACGTTGAAATTAATCGTTGGCCACCATACCTAAAATTCTCAACAGCTGTGCTCATAGTCTTTGAGAATAAATTAACGACTGTTCTGTGACAAAATAAAAATTGTAACTCCACGAAGATTTTATAAAATAAAATTGTTTGTTCTATATGATATATTTTAGTAATTTTGGAAAGTTGAGGGACTGAAGTGAAATAGTATTAAATTCAATTTTAATTGAGCCAAATAATTATATTTTTATAGAGCGAATATAAGTATATTAATATAAGGTTTGTTTTATAATTCGTATTAAATGACGTATTATGGATTCGAGAAGAAAGTTAATTCGATAAGCACTGCCTAAGTTATTGAAGTTCAAAAAAGCTATCAATAATTTGTATTTGACTCAGTCGCATAGTTAGAACACATTAAACTTTTCCCTTTCCTTTTTCATTATCCTCCATAGCACCTTTTCCCTTGCAAATGGTTACGTGGAAGGGTATCTTGATGTCTTCATCTTTACACTTGAGATTACCACAATCTCTAGGACAGCGTAAGAACAACCACCCTATATTTCTCGAAGCCCTAGCCACATTGCAAGAATCAAATCTTGAACAGACTTCTACATTTATCAGAAATTCTAAAAAAACCTATTCCACCCAATTCACTGAATAAGGCACCTACAAGCGTTTTTACTAATTATGCCCCTGTTTGGCTCCCATTTTGGGGTGTTGAAAATTTTTGGAATAGTGATTGATGGGAGAATGTGTGGTAGAAAAGTAATGAAAAGTTTTAAATTTGTGTGTAATATTATTTTATTTGATGAATGTGTGGTTGAAACGAAAAGAGAGAAAAAATTAATGTAATGTAATGGAAAAAAATAGGGTCAAACGGGGACTATTTAGATTCTCTCCTCCTAATTTCATAACAGTACAGACAATTGACAAGGGGATAACTCTATTGTTTATGCATAATTGTCTCATTAGGCTTAAAAAGGACATCCATACAGCTCTATACTAGTGAAACACGAAAACGAGCACTTGCAAACACTTCAAAATCAAATTCCAACTATCTTTCAGAAATTTCCTAAAAAATCCAAATATAAAAACTCTAAACAAAAGATCCATCATCATATAGGCCAGGCCATCTATATTCTAAGTCTCGACACAAAAAAATCACATGGAAATGAGGCATCATATTTAGAACTGAAGGCATGAAATTGGTTTTAACATGTCCCAATTCAGAGACCACATAATTGGGATTACCTTTACCATGCACGGAATTGGTTGTGCTTGGGTGATTTCCTCTTTCTCAAATCGAATTTGGTTTTGAAATTTCGGTTAGTTCTAGCCTTCGATCGAATTTGGGTTGTGCAAATCGAATCCTTGTGGTAGTTTAGGGATCGTATGTGAAGAAGTTGCGTTTGCACTAGATGAAAATCGACTTTTTTCCACGTAACGATTCTTCACGTGGCAAGATGAAGACGCCGTCAATTGACACTAGGGATTCCATCCTGCCACATCAGAAGCCATACAAACAGTAGTGGGGAGAGTGAAGGATGGAGTGGATTTCATGTAAGTTCAATGACCATTCATAGGAATCTCGAAATTGAGTACACCGCGATAGTAAGTAAAGTTGAGTGAGCAATGGAACTTTTTAGTCAAGGTTTTGTGTTGAGTGATGTTCATATTTTGGGGACTATAGGCGTAAATAACCAAACCAAGTTAATTACATCGTGCACCCTAAGGGTTTTGATATGGTATTTCAACACCCCATATTTTCTGGTATATACAATTAACACCTTTATTTGGTAGAATTTTCCACGAGGACAGAGACTTGCTCTTTTTGAAAACCTTTGGGATCAACATGACACTCGAGGAATATATTGAGACCGACACTGCAATTTTACCGACGAAAATGTTCATCACAAAATCCGCAAACGAGTGAGCTTCGTGCACCCTAAGGGTTTTGATATGGTATTTCGACGCCCCATATTTTCTGGTATATACAATTAACACCTTTATTTGGTAGAATTTTCCACGAGGACAGAGACTTGCTCTTTTTGAAAACCTTTGGGATCAACATGACACTCGAGGAATATATTGAGACCGACACTGCAATTTTACCGACGAAAATGTTCATCACAAAATCCGCAAACGAGTGAGCTTCGATTTGTTGACAGATTGAGTGAGGAATCACAAAATCAGAAGCACTGCTTTCTCCTCAAAGAAATTATTATCAAAATCAAACCTAATCGCTAGCAATTGAGAAAGATGTCGACGGTGTATGTATTGGAGCCGCCGACGAAGGGGAAGGTGATAATTACGACGTCGTATGGCCCGTTGGACATCGAGCTTTGGCCAAAAGAGGCGCCTAAGGCGGCCCGGAATTTCACCCAGCTATGCCTCGAGGGTTACTATAACAACAACATATTCCACCGTGTCATCAAATCGTTCCTTGTACAGGGAGGTGACCCCACCGGCACAGGCGAAGGTACTGCAACTTGTGCTAATTTTTTTTCTATATTTATGCATCATACATATTTACACGTGTGTCTGTGTGTATCCGCTTGCATTACGGAGTTCCGAAGTTCTGTACTCTGAATAATAGTATAATGCAACTGTGTTTGAGGGTTTAATTGTGGTTTGGTTTAGCATTTTATGGTTTTCTACATCAATATCAGTTCACTTATTAAGAAAATGGATTAATGCTAGGAATTAGAATTCTAAACTTGTTATTCTGGTGCTTTTGGTGAAAGTGATACATTTTTTTAGGGGGGGGGGGGGGGGGTGAATTTCCTGAGGCCAAAGGGCGAGTTCATTTTTCTCCTGTAGTGCTGTCAAATGTATTTGTGAGTCTTATTATCTGGTATCGTGCATTGAAAAGAGTGGTAGTCTGGGCACACCGGCACAGTGTGCAGTAGTATTAACATTTCTAATGCATGTGTTCCATTGCCGTTTGTATTTAGGCGGTGAAAGTATTTATGGTGAGGTATTTGCCGATGAATTCCATTCTCGTCTAAGATTCAAACACAGGGGATTGGTTGCATGTGCTGGTTCTGGCTCACCAAACTCAAATGGAAGCCAATTCTTCGTGACATTGGATCGTTGTGATTGGCTTGACAAGAAGCATACAATTTTTGGAAAAGTAATTACATTCATATTTATCAGGAACAAGACTTTGTTGGCTGTTTCTAAAGAATTCTTTAATTGCAATGTTGGAGTTGACGTCACAAAATTTTTGTTTATAGGTAACTGGAGATTCAATATATAATCTCTTAAGGCTAGGTGAGGTAGAGACCGATAAGGATGACCGGCCATTGGATCCGCCAAAAATATTATCAGTTGAGGTACTAAAGTTTCTGCTTGTGTCGGAATTTTTATACTTCAGTGTTTGTTTTCGTGAATATCTAGTCGCACTTCTCAATGTGAGAGAGTATATAAAGTAAAACACTCTGTTAATTTGCATAGGCACAGCCCAGGTACAATGGAATTTTGTTCCATTTCAATGGAATCAACTGAAATTATCCTTTTTTTGATATATTTGAAGTTAAATGTACTCACCATAGTATTAATAGGCTGTTCCCATTTGTGTGTGTGTGTGTGGGGGGGGGGGGGGGGTTGGTAGTGATTGGTTGTCATGTGTAGACAACGCATTGTGTCCTTTCTGTGAGTCTGACAATATGAATGTCTGAATTTTGGTATTGTTGCAGTACTTTTTTGTTATGGCCTTGTATTTCTTATTGTTGCCTGGCCATTTTCATTTGGTCTTGTATCTCTTATTATGATAGAATAATACCTTCAGATTGCTGCCAAATTTTCTTCTTGGAACAATTTCCTAGGTATTATGGAATCCATTTGATGATATTGTACCAAGAGTAGCACCTGCAAAGTCCTTGCCTTCAACGGCAGATGGTGGAAAGAGAGATACAAAGCAGAAAGCAACTAAGTGAGTTCCTTCTCCCAACTCAGCACTAGACACAGTTGCTTGAACATTGAAACTTAATTTTTGTTGTAAAATTTAAATCCTGTATGTTCTTTTTTGGGTTTGTTGTGCAGAAAATTGAACTTGCTGTCATTTGGAGAAGAAGCTGAAGAAGAGGAGAAGGAACTGGCAGTTGTCAATACAAAGATTAAGAGCAGTCATGACGTGTTGGACGATCCCCGCCTCCTAAAGGATGAAAATCAGGATAATAATTTGGTAACAATCCAATTTGTTAGTTTTGGTTTACTGTGATATACTATTTCTGTAACATCATTACCTGAACAATATGATCATATCATAGTGTAAAAGGACACAATGATAGAAGGAGATCCTAAGTTAAGACGGACCCATCTAAGTAATAAACTTCATTAGGATCAAATTATAATTGGAAAAGCATGTAATTCTTCACTCTTCATCTTTAAAAACTGTGTTCTTTTTTCTTTCCTTGGCTATTGCATCTCCATCTTTTAAAAACAAGTGCCACAACATATATAACATTTCTATTCTATCAACCCATGAATGAACTAAATTTTAGTGAAAAAAAATATTCAGTTTGTTGAAGAGAGAATTTTAGGTGGTCATATAGTTATGAAAATGAATATCAGACAAAGCAGAACAACTTTCTTTTTTGTGCATCCTAATCTTGTATGCATAAGTGAGAATTATGTCATGATTCAATCAGTTGTATCATTAACTAAAATTGTCTGTCTAATTTTTGAATTCGTTAAGTACGTGGAAAAATTGAAGGCGAACGAATGCACACTCCAATTTACTTCATGAATGGATTCTTGCTTATGGTCATATTTTTAGGCTACGTTCTTGAAATGATAAGGATATGTGTAGGTCAAAAAAAGGTTCCAAATTGCTTTTCCATAGGTCGAAAGCAAGGCCTACTGTGAGAACTGAAAGCAAGTCCGCTATAATTGTAAGTGGGAAACCTAGAACAGCAACAACAATAGCAATAATAACATGCTCCCATTCTCCAAGGTTGTATGGCGGCCTGGGTTTCACATAAAGAAATTAACATCCCTGAATGCTTCCTGTAAGCACGGGAAGTGAGACAGGACAGTAGTAAAAAAATCTCTTTGGATGAATTTCACCGAGAAAGCAGTATAACCTATATTGCAATAGATCAACAAAGAAAGTGGAAGGACTTGGAGAAAACTCAAGATGACATTGCTCATGCTAGGATAATTTGGCTGCCAGAAAACTGTTAATGTACTTGGCAATCCAGTTTAAGCTAAATGTCCATAACAAAGAACACAGATAATTTCGAAACATGACAAAGTCTAGCGGGAATACTGGCTAATTAAAATAAAGCAAAAAGAGGTGTTATATACTGTCCGGGATGCATGTACTTCTAGTGTTCTTTTGAATGCAGAAAATTGTTAAATCAATATGCAGCTAATCTTTTATTTCTAGAGAGGCATGTTTGTAGTCCTGTTGGAATCTACTACATTCTTACAATTTTTGTAAAAGAGACTCGTGCATCTTACAAGTGCTGCCTGTGTTTTAAATGCAAGACGAGTCTGAAGGAACTTACTAATGCAGAATTCGGCCAATGCATCAATAAAAAGGGATGTGCAATTAACTGTCAGAGATGCTTTGAGCACAAAAAGGGAAGAACAATTGAAACAATCGCAAGCTGGATTGCCTGAATCCCTTGATCATAGTGATGAAGATGAAGCTAGTTTTGATGCAAGAATGCGTCAGCAGATACTGAGAAAACGCACGGAGCTTGGAGATTTGCCTACCAAGCAACAATTGCACAGTGGTGAGTTGAATTGAATTTTATGTCATTTTTTGAACTTGTGATATGAGAAAGAAGTCTCCTTTTGACTCAGTTCCCTGCCCTGCTGCATGCTCAGGAGTCCACTTAAGTCTGGATACAATTTTGGTTTGATAGGATTAGCCTTCTTCAGGACTTGAACCAGCTTCCACTTTAATTTTCACTAAGCCATTAATAAGGCCATGGGCCATGGCAGGTTACTTATGTTCATCAGAGGCTGGCTCCCTCCCACTTTTTGTTTTTGAATTTTTGAACTCCACAAACTTGTTAATTTAATGCACAATAATACACTTTTTACTACTGATTTTAATGTAGACATTCATATCAATGATATCATCTTAGTTCTTTCGCTATGACCGTATTGACGATTTCATTTTGTTCTTTAACTGAGTATAGAAAGTCATGGCTGTGGAGCAAATATCAATTTTATAATCAATTTCATGATGGCGAAAGTTTTTTTATTGAATCACATCCTAGAGGTGTGCATAGAGCGACTTCATTTGACTGCTCAAGAGTGGTACATGTTCATGCTGAGTGGGAACAAATAATAGAAAATGAAACATAATCTAATATAAGTACCTATTTCTTCAGAGAATATTTAATTAGTTGTATTTCAGACTTCCGTCTCTCTCTTTAACTTTTGAAACTCACCAACCATATGGATTGATTGAGTTCAAATTGTGTTGAGAGTCCACATTATGTAGATGTCTTGTGCTGGGAAATAACACTTCAGCTATTTTATACGATACCTAGTTAATAAAATAAAATTCTGGAAACTTATACTAGGCTGCTTTCACTGAAGTTCGTATGCTGGATGTGGTAATTCTGAGCTTCCTGTTCATCGTTGAAAATGGTAAAGAGGAGTAGGTTCTTGTTAATGGCTTGTGAATTGAAATAGCTTAGTGGGGAAGTTATTCATTTGAGACACTACAATTGAGATTTGAGATGCAGATAACTTCCTTGTTATTCTAAATAAGTTCAAAACATTTAAAGGTATTATAACAGGTATCAAATTAATAACTGTGGCCAACTGTTACAGACTGTTCTAGAATAAACAGAAGATAATAGTGTTAGCTATATTCCAAGTTCATTAAATGGAAACCTAGGCTGTTTACAAACCCCATGAAGTGTACCAACAAATTTCTACCCATTTAATGAGGCAACATACATTTCTGCAAGCAATCTATGACCAGTTCAAGGTAATGATCTCTCACTTTGCATTGCATCAGTCAAGCATTCTATATCAATTATATGATTCATCCATTGTAAACCATGATGCTACCATTGATAAACAATCCCAATCTTTTTTGTACTTGAATGTTAAGCAGAATTGTCAAATGTGTCCTGATAGTTGTTTACAATTGTCTGGCACTCTAAAATAACTGGAACTGGCATGCTGCTTATAAGAGTATATGTTCCTTATCCTCTGTCTTAGGCATCTATGTGACAATACACGTATTTCTGATCATTTACACTTAAATTTGGCTTGTGCAGAGCATGGAAGATCAGGTGATCGTGCAGCATCTCCACTAAGGTATAAGCCATACTTTTCAGCATGATGTTTTGTTGTTTATTGTCAATCAATATCTCGTGTGATCAAGATAGAACAGATGTTGCAAAATCATTTCGATTCACATTGTACTGAGTTCTTATGTTTTTACCTACATATATCATCTTCAGTACATATGCATGGGCTAGATTCATGCAACATGCATATGTTGTGTATGAAATCAAATTAAGAATCATGCACTTCTAGTGTATATAACTATGTGCATGTTTGGCAAAGCTTAAATTATAATTTAAGCCAGTCAAACATATTTTTTTATCCACGTGTTTCGTAGGATCCACAATTATTTCCCTTCTATTATCCACTCATTTTGTAGGACCCACAACTTATAGTCACTTATAAGCACTTCCAAGCATGCTCTATATTTTGTTAACTATGTGAGGTGCTGCGTGTATCAACAAAAAGATATGTATGTACTGATGCTGCTCTGGAACAAGATCATATCATTGTTTGGGAGGACTTTTTACCACGAGCGTCTATGTACATTGTAGGCCTCTAACAACTTCACTCAACTTCACCTTGTCACCCTTCTTTGGCACCAGTTTCTCATGATGTACACACATTCATTTCTGTGGATGTGGCTCCTATAACTTAGTTTTCAAGTACTTTGTTGAAACTTGTAGAAGATAGTTTACTGTAGAGAAACTATAGGTAGTGGAAGCCAAACTAATTGGTGCTTCCTTCAGTTAACTTCGGGAAATTTCACCTAGCATTGGTTTGAAAAATAAAATTTAAAGGCTATCTTTCCCCTCATTCAACTTTAACCAGTTACAGTCAATAGTCGATGCTGAAAAGATGCAGCACTTAGCTTCTTCTCATTGTTTCCTGTGTTTGTGTATTATTATGTGTATGTGGTCAGGGGCATTCAAATTGATTAACCATTTTGATCAATATGTATGGGGAAAATAGATAATCGATATTAACCCGAGTGAAATGGTGTATCTCTTTCATACTGCGCATTATTGGTGTGTAGTTTTATTTGATAGTCACAAAATTCTTCGAGTTATTGTTCCTTTAAGTTGCTCGTAAGTTTTTTTCCCTTTAAGTTGTTTGCAACATTATGACATACAAAAACTCAAGATTATAACACAATTTTATATTTACCAGGTCAGATGGCGAAAATCACGATGAACGACCAAAAGTGGATAAGTTGTTCTTGAAGAAAAAGGGAATAGGCTCAGAAGCAAGGGCTGAACGCATGGCTAATGCAGATGCAGACTTACAGTTGCTGGGGGATGCAGAACGAGAAAGACGGCTGCAAAAGCAGAAGAGGCGCAGGCGTCAAGGACAGGAAGATGAAGTATGCCTGAGAAATTAACACTCGATCTTATATCTTCTTCTCCCCTTCTGAAGACTTTTTTCACTTTTCCCTGATGGAAAATGGCTGCAATTTTAAATTTTTTTTTTTTATATTATATTGATTTTAGCTTAACTTACAATAACTAGGAAGTGACATTTATTAGCAAGTGGGCCCTCCAGGATGGTGGTTGGGGGTAGTTGAACCTTGATCGTGCCTTCTGTTGATAGGGAAAATATGAGAGAGGCATGTCAGTAAAACACAGTTTACGACTTTATGTTTTGCAGAGAAGGTCCTCTTTGCATATGAATACTGCTTTACACTTTCAACTTTTGAAAGATGAAAAAAATGAAAAATGGTCTAGCTGACTGCTGAAAGAATGGGGATTCATGAGGTATCTATAAGTATCTAAAATTATATCAACAACAGGGATGTAAACAATTTGTAAAAAGGGGTGTCAAGATTTAGATTTGAACCTTTCATGTGTATGTTCTGTAATTTTTTATGTATCCTATTTTTCCCAGTTTACCTTCTTCTTTTCATTCTTAGTACATTTACTCATTAGTGTATTTTTTGAGAGTGCTAGGTGCTAGCAAAACTTGAGAAATTTAAATCTGTATTTTCTGCCAAATCCAATGGCTCTGATGGTGAACCTGTGCGTAAGAAGGACGAAAACTTGTCTGATTGGATGGGAGTCGGACTAAAGTTTACTCCTGAGGCTGGCAAGGTACTATTCAGTTTTCTAATGCATCATAGAGAACCTATACATTTTGACAGCAGCTGTAATTATAATGGATAAAGTTTCATCAAGAGTTTTGCTTGGGATAAATAAAAATGGGAAGGAAAATTGAGGGAAAACATGCATATCAAGGAACAAGCTTCAATAACGGAACAACATGAATTCTGCTTGCATAATTATCCATTACTCTAGGAGTTCATTGTCATTTAACTATATTTTCCCAAGCAATAAACAATCGCAAATTTTAATGTTTCTGATTTTTCTACGGCTTCTACTTCTTTGAAACCGAAGGAATAGATAGCTAAACTATATGAATATGACCCCAAATTTGTTTTGTTATAATTATCATAATCTATTCATATGATGCAATATTCTTAATCACGTATCTGCCCTTGTCTCATGCATGATGGGTGCATCATCTATCGAACAGGAAAGGATGACTATAGAAAAATGATCGGAGAATGGTACTAGTTTTAAGTTTTAACTTCAGAATGTAAAAGTCTTGGAATATGTTAAATTTTGAAATTTTTCATTTTTCCAAAAAGATGTCTACTTTGATTTCAATACAAATGGGAGATATTAGGCCCTGACCCCAAGTATAACTTTTTGCCTGGGATCCATTAGTGGACCTATGCAGTAATTGTGCTTTCTTTTGCATTCTTTTACAGGATAACATGTCTCGAAGTGATGACCCGAATGACTATGTGGTGCATGACCCACTTTTGGAGAAAGGAAAAGAGAAATTCAACAAAATGCAGGCCAGGCAAAAACGACGAGAACGAGAATGGGCTGGGAAATCTCTCACTTGATCTCGTTTCTGCTTGTCAGTATCTGATCCTAATATTTGAATCTCAAGTTCAGTCAGAAGCTCAGCTTTCAGATGAAATTACTAATGACAATGCAACTACTGCAGTAGAACAATGATAACAAGGCTAAAGTTCTCAGCTGCATAAATTGTATCGAGCACGACTAAATAGTTAGGATATGTTTGATTCGTGGTAATGGATAAGAGTTACAGTACAATAGACAAGATTTTAGTTTCTTTTTCTTCCTTGATCATGTTGACCAAACATGCTATATTTGTGTGGGTGCCACTTCTACCCTTCTCTTCTTAGTTTCTTCTTTTATGTTTAAGCTTTTATTTTGATCTGTGATGATTCAATGCGATTTGGAAGTGTACCATACGAATGATATTGTGATCCTTGTATCTTCATGGATGTGTGTTTCTCTTGCCGCTTCTCTTCATTTCTGTCTCAGATAGTTACCAATTCCGTTTTGCTGCTTACTTTTGCCATCCTCGTGTCAGTTATGTTGGCCCCGCTTGAGCTGGAACTGATGGCCCCAGGCCGTTTGATCTATATGAACTTCATTGGTGCGTGAAGCTGAGTTTTATGTCTGCATCATCTGATCATTCAGGTTATAAAATATCATCAGTGTGTTAGAGGTTGGTCTCTTGTCGGTTGTAGAAAAGCATTCAATATTTAGGATCTCTTCCATCTTAATTTTCAAATTAACAGTTTATTTCAATAATTTTTTTTTTTTTTATATATAGCTGTTGATAATATAGAGAAATCCCTGTACCATCCTTTAATAGAAATAGAAAATGTCAAAATTGAATTGGATTGCTGCTTCGATTTTATTAAACATAAACTGCATAGGACTTGGAAGTTATTGCAATTCCATCTTTAAGCCAACTTTACGCGGTATCCAGATAGTGGATTGGAATAGCTAGGCTTTGCCTGATCAGGCCACATAGGGATTTTCTAACAGGTTTGGATAGATTATTTTTCTTTATTTGTATCGAAAAAAAATGTTACTTATTTTGACAGTAACGTAAAATTTACTCTAAAACAATTACCAACTTAAAAGTAAGTTTCTTAGAACAAGTCAAACGTGCTGCTAATAAAATACCTGTCTTTGGAATTGGCTGTTTTCTAGGTTGGGCCATTCCCTGTCTGAACAGTTTGTATTGAGTAATGTGTTTTAGTGGTGTTTAATACCTGTCTAGATAATAATGGGATCAAATTTAATTATCCAATGAAAACTGGTGCTAGATAGGGTTATCGTTTGGATTTCACTCAACCCAAAATAACTGAATCTTGGACTTTTTAACACGCATGAGACGTAACCCATCTGGAATTGATCTTATAAATTGACAGGAAAAAAAATGTTGTTTCTTAATTCCAATGAATGGGAAACCCTGACTATCCATAGCACGATCACATGTTAGGGATTAAATCTAAATCCTGGACATTTAGCAGAAATTCACGTGGTCCCTTTTGACTATTTATTGCTGTCCAGTTCAGACTTTTGAGTTTTCCCCACGTAGGAAATTGATGCCATGTAGCTGTTCCCAAGAGTATACATTGTCAATGCTCTGTTCTAGAATCTATTGAACTTTTGGATCAATCTTGTCCAATTTTCTTGGACACAGAATCTATCAAATAAATTATACACTCAACTTTGTTGTGTTAGAAATTTGGCTCAGAAAAGATGAGTGAGCATATGCCTCTTATCGATGGGAAATGCTACATGTACAACACACGAGTTACAATATTGGGTTACAAACTCTCACAAGTGAGGTGGGCCCCACGATTAAAATAATGGTTGGCCCCACCTCCCTTGTGAGAGTTTGTAACCCAATGTTGTAACCCAACATTGTACAACGAGTATTATTCTATAAATTATAATTACCCTATTTTCTAGTCGTTAATGAAGGAAAAACAGGTTTCTACAAATTCCTCTTCATAATTCAATTCACACATTTTTAAGCTGCAATTTTATTTCATTATTTTATTATTTAGTGTAATCTTTATTCGAGATTCTAGAAGAATTTCTTTTATTTACTTTATTTGATTCACTGCTACATTTGTATGACTTAGTACATTATTTGTAGTCAAAATTAATGAATTTGATAATTTAGCTAATGGAGTGTCTACGAGGATTGTATTAGATAAGATTAATAGGGGGAGTTGAAATGCAAGAAAGGAAATTATAATTTAGCTCAGCGTAATTCATTCATTATCAATGTGGTATAAATAATTACAAATAAAGATTCTAGAGATTAAAAGGAGTTTGTTAGCTCCTGATTTTAAGGAAAGTGTTGGGATAAAAATACAACAGAAAGTTAGTGCTAGCATTATACCAAATACGGAAGAATTGTTAGTAAGGAAATCAGTTGGAGTTAGTGGCTAGAACTCCATGCTGGATGGAGCTAACTGACACTAGCTCCATTCTGAATGGAGCTAGCCATCATTCTTAATAGGGGGAGACCGGCATTGAGGTCTTCTATAAGTTCAAATCAAAGTCATCATTATGGTATGCATCGGACCATGGAAAATAAATTAAGGTCAGAGAAAATTGGAGTAGGAAGAACTTGGTGTGTCTAATCAATTTTTCTTTAATTAATTGAGTGAAAATGATTATTATTGTGGAAATATTAATTTAGATTGATGAATTGACTTGAAATGAATACTATGGATATTAAAGTTTTTTTTTCATATAAGTTGGATTGAACAATATCAGAAACATATGTATTATATTTTGTTTGTCCAATAATTTTATGTTGGGATGTGGATCGACTTTGTGTTCTCAGCTGAGATTTTGATAATTTTTTAGAAATTATAAATTCTCATGAATTTCGTGGATTTGAATATGTTTTCACAAATAATGACGACTTGGAAAATTCTTGATTTTTTGATTGAGGAAACAAAATCATTTTTTTCTTCCGATCTTTTCGGACAAACAATTTGAAATATCGGACTCTTCTAAAGAATGGGTCCATTCAATGACGAAACTAAATACCACATATTGATTCCGATAAATGGGAAACCTGACTTGGTAGGATAAGATAAGGGTATCAAATTTAAAGCAGAAATTCACATGGTCTCTTTTTGACTATTTATTGCTGTCTAATTTAGACCATAGTGCCACTTCTCTACTTTCCACAACCCAATTGACAATAATGCTATGGACTGTACCATTTGTACATTTTTTTCTGTCCCCTCCGTTGACAGATGAGATATTGCCCAATGACAAAATTTTCCGTGACATTTTACTGTCAAGGAAGGTATAATCAAGGCGTATACCAAATATGGTTGTAATACTAAACTGCTAAACAACAGACAACAAATAAAGATGCTTTCCTTATCTTTTTTATTGAGGGTGGACAAAATGACCAAATCAGAACCTAACTAAATTGAATAGTTCGGTTCGGTTATAGAAAAAAATAAAAAATTAATGGTTCCAATTCTTAGAACTGAGAACCCTTTGGTTTGATTTTAGTTTTAAAACTAAGAACAAAATCAAGAACCAAACTTGATATTTAAATTTTATTATTTTATACATATTTACAAATTAGTGAATCACAATTTACAACAAGAAATTCAAAATTCAATTGAAAATCAGGGCAAAAAGATCGTTTACCTTCTATTTCTCATTTCTCATTGTGGAGACTGGAGATCCTAATTTATTTTGGACACCTAGAACCTAATTCGTTTCTTATTTTCTCTCATTTTCAATTTATACACCAACTCTCAAATAGAGATCAACAACTACTACATGCAGTTTATAGTCGCATTCAACTACCACCATCACATGGATTTCTGAAATTGAAGCCTTACCTTCGATTCTTCTTTCTCAAATGTTATTTTTTTCACAATCAGTAATTAAAAAAAGAATCATTTGGTTCCATTACCAAAAAATCATTGGTTCATGGCTCAGTCCTCCTGGAACAAGAACCAAATGAAACCACATACACCCCTACTTTTTATTATTCCTTGTTTGAGCCCATTTTTGTTAAAAAAAAAAATACATTTTTGAACAGTGTATTGATGGGAAATGTATTCTTAAAAAATTAGGAAAAATTTTAAGTTTGCATGTGATATTATCTTATTGAAAAATGTATAGTTGAAATAGGGTCAAAATATTATTTAAGAATGTATTTAAAAAAAAAAAATCAGGGCTTAAACAAGGGAAGGTTGATGAAGTCTATTCCTTCTAACGAAATTAGTATAAGTGCTTATTTTTTCTTCACTACCAACTTACTGAAATCATATTTTTTATCCGCATTTGGTTGAAAGAAAGAAAATGTAGAAATAATTATTAAAAAAAAAAAAAGAAGAAAAAAAAATATATCAAAGTCATCCTAACCTACCATAACATAGAAAAAGTATGGGTTCCTGGTCAGAGAAAATTGGACTATGAACATGCTAATGCCTTTGTCAAAATGGATGGTTATTTTCTTTAATAATTAGGCAGGAAAGTTTATTATTGTGATAATATGAACTTTAAATAACAAGGTGACTAGAAAATAGAAGCAAGAAACGTATTTAGATTTAAGTCTTAATGATTAAATTTTGCTTAAATATTATGAACTTTTGAATTGGTCAAACTTCAATTTTAATTGCATTTTTCTTCAATTTTTATTAAAATTTACTAAAATGTTTACCGATTTTTTGTCAAACAACTCCTTAATTCACGTTTTATTACGAACAAACATTCTTCTTAAGATCGATATGTCTTAAAGTGGTTGAGAAAGTTATATATTATGTAATTATACTTCGTGCTTGGTTTATATAAATAAGAAGATCGACGTGTCTAAAATTTATTCAAAATTCACTCAAAAGTTGAAATAGATCAAGTTTGAATAAATTTTAAAGTTAGAGTTGTAGTTAAAAGTTAAAACTCCAACTTACTCAACTCTTATGGTAAGATAGCGTGTTGAGTGAAGTAGATTAAACTATATCAAACATATAGTTATCCCTTTGGGAAGAATTTATAAATAGTCAAATTTAAAAATAAATAGAGATGATTGATAAGCGAATAATTGAGTCCATTGTAATGTGTTGATTTTTTAAAATATTTAGCCAATAGCCATACTCAATGTCATTACACATTAAAAGTAGAATTTTTGTGTCATTCTATAACAATCAAACTCATTCCTCGAACGAGATCTAGTAAATTTATTATTTTACCCTAAATTCACAAAGTCCAAAGCTTCATCACACTCTCAATGAACGTGCCAAACTGTTGACGTTAAAAAGTGTGTGAATCAATTCAAGTCAACTTTTAAAGCAAATAAAAAGAAAATGAGGCTTTTTTTTTTTTTTATTGATAATCACTTATAAATTACAAGAGTTTCATCCAATGAGATATTTTTCATATCCAGGCGTTCTCTCCACTTTCTAAAGGTACCATACTCATTTTTATAGGCAGAGAAGACCCAATATTTTCACATTCATGTCTTGTCACTCAACAGTATCGAGTTGGGACTCTGTGTCAATGACTTTTTACCTTGATCGGTTGTTTGTCAAATCAACAAACAGTGATGAATTAATAAAGTACGCTAATGACATATCCCAATTGGTTGCTAAGGTTAGCTTCATCAGGCAATCACAAGGCCGACCTTAAATGAGACCCCTTCATTAATGAATTGTTTAGAGAATAAAGCCACAACATATGATTGGTAGGTTTGCTGGGCACTAATGTAATCCTTTCTGAATGTCATTATTTAATTGAAGATTACGCTAGTGATAAAGATTCTGCAATGATTATGTTCCCTCAAATCTCGACTGTCGTTCTTTCGAATTGGCCTTACATGTCCGACATCAATGGATCATGATCCAAGTGCATATAATAACCCAACTTAATTAAATTGCCAGGTCGGATGTTAACGAAATTAATTGTGAATTTTAATTTAGATTAAAATCTAAATTTTAATTCATATGAAAGATAATGTTTTATTTTATTTACCAATGCCAAGTGGAAGGAAGGTGGTAGTGCATATTCTCAATAAAGTCACAATGAAGAAAAATAACATATAATCTTGTAATTTTCATTCTAAAATTAGTGTTCCTCAAAAGCACTTTAAAAGATAAAATTGGTGTTTGGTGGAGATTAAAATTAAATTTTTAGTAGATTGTGATAGAAGTTTTTGAAATGTGTGGTTGAAAAGTTGTGGGATCCATAAAAAATGTGGTTAATATTGATTGTTTGATTTTAATTTAAATTAAAATCTGATTTTAATTCAAAACAAACGAGGCCAAAACTTCACATCGCTTATCCCAAAAAATATATAAAAACTTAAAATACTTTTCTTTGCGGATTGAGAAGAATAATTCAATTGTTGACTCTCTTGTATTTACCGTATAGAAGAAAGTTTCTTAGCCATCATTGACCTCAATTATTTGAAAAAAATTGATTTTGGAATATTATTTTTTCAATAATATGTGGATGAAAAGTAAGAAGAATTTTTGAATTTATCTGTAATATTATTTTATTGAGAGAAAGTGTGGTTAATAGAGAGGGAGATAAATAATCTCCTAATTACAATTATTTATATGACATAATCTACTTATTTTCAATAATCAATTAAGCTGACTATAATTTTTTTTTTTTTTTTTTTATCTTATCTAGTGCTTGTTTGGGAGAGATTTTGGAGGAATAATTGATTTTGAAAAGTGATATGATGGGAAATGTGTGGTTGAAAAATAAGAAAAAATTATTGATATGATGAAAAATATTATTTTATTGAAAAATGTGTGGTTGAAAATGAGAATTGATTTACTGTAGAATTTCCTAAAAAAATAATTTGATTCTGTAGGGGCAGATTTGCGTTTATGAGTTATGTATTAACAATTGTTACTGCGTGTCAAGTCGTATTCTAAAAAATCCATTACCTAAATTTTATTATAGATTTGGCAATAATGATGAAGTATTAAGAAATAATACGCATCTAATCTAACGTGACATAATAACAAATTGAAATAATTTTCTACATCTTTCACCGGTGGCCGAAGGATGTGGGGTCAGCCCCATTAAAAAAAAAAAAGAATTAAATTTATGCCCCACTTGTTGAGTCGAGTTCCCCCACTGCCTTCCACGGCACGTTATCTCTCTCTCTCTATATATATGTATCTGTTATATGTGTATATATATACACTCCAAACTCCCATTCTGTAGCTTGACATTTTTTCTAATGTGTTCACATTTATGTTGAAATAATTTAGAGCATGTTTGATTCCATCTCTTCCTTTCTTTCGTTCGCACATTTTTCAATAAAATAATATTACTTGTGAATTTAAAATTTTTTCTTATTTTTAATCACACATTTTCTATCAAATCATTGTTTAAAAATGCATTTTGGCAAAAGAACCAGGCTCAAACATGTACTTTGACAGCACCAAGTATATGAAATTTCAGTCGTACCCAGAAAAACCTAATTACTCCATTTCTACAACTTTTTCTTGAATTTTCGTAACTTCTTTAAGAAACCCATTTCAAAATGAATGAAAACAAGCAGAAAAAGCGAAGGAGAAGGGAGAATGCAGGCATTATTGAAGAAAAAACTGGTGAAAATCAAGGTGGGGTGAAGACAAAAGAGTTGAAGGAGATCTTAACTTCATTGATTTTGCTTGAAGATCAAGAAAAGAACGAGCAAGAAGAGTTCGCCAAGGCGAATAGGGAAGAGAGGATTCAATTCGAGGAAAATCAGAAGAAGAAAACATGCACACTGATGGACTATTACTCGAAATTTCAAGAAAGTTATAAAGATTTGGATCAAATTGATGGGGTTAGAAGAAGAAAAACTCGTGCTGATGCTCTTGCTGTTGCAATTGGTGCACTGACAGTGGAGAATTCAGTTTCAATTTCTGATGAGAATAGTATAGATAACCGGGGTAATATAGCAGCCAGGACCGGCGTTGGCCCCGGCCGGCGGCTGTGGGTTAAGAATAGATCGACTGATTGGTGGGATCAATGCAACAGCCCTGAATTCCCTGAAGACGAATTCAAAAGGGCATTTAGAATGGGGAAAAGTACATTTGAAATGATATGTAATGAATTGAGTTCTGTTGTGGCAAAGGAGAATACTATGTTGAGGGATGCAGTTCCTGTAAAACAAAGAGTAGCTGTATGTATATGGAGATTGGCCACAGGGGAGCCTCTTAGGCTCGTTTCGCAGCGGTTTGGATTGGGGATTTCGACTTGCCATAAGCTCGTGCTCGAGGTTTGTTCTGCAATAAGGAAGGTTTTGATGCCCAAGTACTTGCAATGGCCGGGTGAGGAGAATGTGAGGAGGATTAAGGACGAGTTTGAGGCGATTTCCGGGATACCTAACATCGTTGGAGCAATGTATACGACTCATATACCGATCATTGCTCCTAAGAATAGTGTGGCTGCATACTTTAACAAAAGGCACACAGAGAGAAATCAAAAGACTTCATATTCGATTACAGTTCAAGGTGTTGTTGACCCGAGGGGAGTGTTTACGGATGTGTGCATTGGTTGGCCTGGATCAATGCCCGATGATCAGGTTTTGGAGAAATCCGCACTTAACCAAAGGGCGAATGCAGGGCTCTTGGAGGGTGTTTGGATTGTCGGGGGTTCTGGATACCCTTTAATGGATTGGGTGTTGGTGCCTTATTCGCAGCAGCATTTGACGTGGACGCAGCATGCTTTCAATGAGAAGATCGGGGAGATTAAGATGATCACAAAGGAAGCATTCGCAAGAGTGAAAGGGAGATGGACTTGTTTGCAGAAACGGACTGAGATGAAACTTGAGGACTTGCCTGTAGTTCTTGGAGCTTGTTGCGTTTTGCACAACATATGTGAGCTGAGGAACGAGGAAATGGAGCCGGAGCTTGACTTCGAGCTTGTGGACGATGAAATGGTCCCCGAGATTGGGTTAAGATCAGCTAACGCGATGAAAGCTAGGGAAACAATTGCTCATAATCTTTTGCATCATAACCACGCGGGGACATCGTTTATGTCGTAGAAAAATTGCAAATTTTTCGACAAATCAAAACTGGACTAGGAAGAAGACTCAGGTACACTAACATAAATTTATCGAAAATAATGTTTAATTGTTGTTGTTGAGTGAATATTACATTAGACACGTGTTGTGAAATTTAATAGCAAGTTTTTTTGTTGATAAGTTTAATGGTTGTTGTCTTGTAGGATGGAGAGGAATCATACCATAGAAATCAAAGACATTGTAGTATAGTTTATTCACTACAAGACATGGTTTTGTTGTATTATCAGCCTTCAAAAGCATAATAGAGAAGGAATTTACGTGGTAATAACCAACTAAGAGTACAAAATGTCCAATACTATTCATTTAGAAGTGATTCCAATGATGATGTTGAATAGCATCACTCGTACAAAATACTCAATTCCTACACCCACTCTCGAATGGACTTATAGCAACATGGGATAGCAAATCCATTGAGATAACCATTTTTTCATAAGCCCGTGAAAGCATAAAACGGCGCACTACATAATTGCTCGGTGCTGAAATCCTTCGTTTATTCAATTACAATCATCCTTGACTAAGAAACAGACTATGGATGCTAGCTCTAAGTAATCCACATTTGGTTCATGTTCATGGACCTTCGTTGAGTAGATTCCATTGTGTTTTTTTTTTTTTTTTTTTAAATATCGATAACATGACATGATAATATTTTTCATTAACAAAAGATGAACCAAAATTCGACCTCGACCTTTTTTGTATGCATGCTCATGGTCGAAATATTTAAGCGCGTGACTAGCAAATATTGTCTTGAACAAGTTACTCAAATTCTCATAATCTAGCAGAGCTTGTCATTCTCCGTATTCAACTACATTCCCAACCCCACCACTATCCAATTGTATTTGGTCAATGATTACCTAATTGTAATTATTATTGATTAAAAAAATATTGAAAATGACATTTTTAGCTTAACATGTAATAACAAGTAAGAAATTTCTGCATGATTTGTTGGTTCAATTATTATCATAGAAAATGGAGAGAATCATCCTCCATTATTGTTTATACTATTGTTCTCGTGTTAAAAACAAGGCTAGCTCTAATTGATTATATCAAATGTATAGGGCTACAGGGGCCCCAGCCCGCATGAAGCATGACGAGTAGTCAACCTGCCTAAAAAAAAACTGAAAAAGGCATGCCTCAAATAAATTTAGGTGTTGCCATAAGACGGAGCTCTACCGAGCCTAGGTCAGGCCACCTCAAACCCGAGTTGTGCACGCCTCTATTCATAACTTATCTTCTCTAGTCCTTTCTCTTCAGTAAGTATAAGCTCCAATAAATCAAACCACAGGCATATCAACCTTCTTATCTTTCACCTCCAAAACTTATCGAGGAGGGGATAATAAAAGATAAAGTACCATCATATCAAAGGTAGAAAATCCGTGAGCACTTGTAAAATCAAAGGGGCATTCAATCGTACATTATATTTTTTGTTCAATAAGTAGTTACGCTAGGAGGAAACCCATCTAAGCAAGGAAAGACAATATTTTTATTTTATTTTTTTGCTAAATTACAAAATGTCTTGCTGATGCTTTGAACGACAACTCACCTTTTTCAGCAGGATGTGAAATGGTTGGCAGACCATGACGGCATTTAACTGGTCAGCCACTCAGGCATCAAACTCCAAATTATTGTCTATCCCGGTCAGAGGGTAGGCTAAAGGGAAAGTGTGCAAAAGAGATCCTCAGGACAGGGGACTCGGCTTTCTTGTCATCGAACTTGTAACCTGCATGCCAATGGCTTGATCAAAATATGGTTCATGGATGCACCAATAGATATGACATTGAAAGAGCAAATTTTTGGTCACTTCTTATAAGGCTGCATTGCATAACTGCAAATTGATCGTTAAGCTTCATGATTATAAATCACACAGAACTTGGCAAGAAATACTATTGTGTTATGATAATCACTTGTCTCAGAAATATGTAGTTCCAACGTCCACAAACATCCAGGATAGAATATAGGGTCATCCATTTTTTTATTCTTCTGGGGGGGAGGGGGGGAAGGGGATGGGAGCCTAATAATCAATTAATCGACATAATAGATCAAGAAGCTTAAACTGAATAACAAAGAGTTGGCAAAAAGTTGCGCTTTCCCATAGAATTTAGGAGGGCAATCAAGTGAACAAAACTCCAGCCAAGAATATTATAAAAACATAAAGCCAGAAAATATCTTGAACCTTGAAGTGCTTCCTTAGCAGTAAGAGAGCATTTGGCATCAGAAAACTCAACAAAGCACAAGACGTTAGCTTTGTCTCCAGTCTGCAAAAGGACAGTTAGGTGAAATATCAATTTAAGAACAATAAACTGAATGAAGTCAGGAAGAATTGCAATAAGAGTTGCACTGCATTAGTATAAGAGTACAAGCATTAGAGAAATTATGAAAAAGGAGCGAGAAGGATGTGGCTTAGCTGAAGTTGTCTACAAAATTCTGTTCCTTCTGAGTATATAACATAAGGTAGCATATACAAAATAATTTTTTTGTTTTATATCTTTTTCAGTATAACTTCTCACCGTTCACCATAGATGTAAAGTCATTTCAATCCACTAGTCAATAAATATTAAATGATAGAATATTTCAATTTTCCATATGCAAATTGCAAGCCCTGAATGACCAAGCAAGCGATTGAGTGGCTAACTTACATGTCTAGGCTCCTTATGAACAACTCTCAGTTCCCTAAACCCAATGAAAGGGCGAAAAAGATCTGATCGCTAGTCAAGGAACAAGATTAAGAATCAAAATACAGACATGATCTTGGGACAAGAATGTAATTATGTTCGCGCAAATAATTCTAAGAGATCACTCCTTACCCTAGGGGGTTGGCTTCCATGGGAGCAATATTGTGCCAAGACTGACATCTTAACAAGACTAAACTTGAGTTATGTGCTGTGAATGAAAAGATTCCTCGATTTTTGCTGGAAAACCCCAAATACAATGTGAGGGAACCAGCAGAAAACCCGATCTTTATCACTTACATAAACACACACTCATAAATAACATAAGAAGACATGGAAAAGCATTAACAGCGATACAACAATAAGGATACGACCTAATTCTCTTCTTGTACAGTCATTTGGAAGCCCATCAACAAACAGAATGTTTGACTCTCCAGGTGCGACTTGATTGCCCTCAACCCCTCTCACAGAATTGGGCCTTTCATAAGTCGCATCAGGGATGCCAGGACTAATGCTTGGAGCAGCAACTCGTGGATGGCCTCGTAAACTTGGATCTTGTAAAGATGGGTAAGGTTTAATGCTTGCTCCAGCCATCGATCCATTAAGACCAGATTCATGACGAACACCAGCAGTATCATCTATGCCATAAGCACCTGAACGCGACGGTAATATCTAAAAACAAAGCCAAGATATAACCTGTTCATTGCATGTATTAAATATCTTGGCAGAAGATCAAATTGGGGGTAGTACTTACATCTTTCTGTGGGAAATCTGAAAAACTACCCTGCAAACCGTTGGAGCTATATTGATTACGAGTTGATAATATAGCTGCTTCAGATGATGAGTAGCCAGGAAAGCTTGGGGGACGAATGCTTCCTGTTACCATGCTACTAATTCAACCACAAGTTTGAATAAATAACACGTGAACAATAAAATATGAAGCGGCGTAGATAATCTTCGCAAAGAGATCCAGCTACCTTATTTTACATTTAAAAGCTAATATTATCAAATAGGATGATTAAGTTTCTGTTGTACAAGAATAAAGGCTTTTGAAAGATTGCATGGAAAGCTCTCGTGTAATAAATTTTCTGTTGTACAAGAATAAAGTCTTTTCAGAGATTGCATGGAAAGCTCTAGCGTAATAAATTAGGCACATAACACTGCAAGTTCTTCAACACTCATTTACTCCTAGAAATGGAAAAAAAAAAAACCAGAGAACTTTTTATTTACACATCTTCTCTCAAAATACACAACCAAAAACAGTAAATAGAAAGTCACTGTTACTGTAAAATAATCGATCGATGCTCATCGTGATATAGCATAAATATTCCATCATTCTCCTTTATATAAAGTTTCTTGGACCAACATCCACAACCATTTATCAAGTTTCTTGTTAGTAAAGCCTAAGCACTTTCCACCAAGCCTTCTTTTAGTAACTGAATTGCATGAACTTCCCAATTTTCAACTCCAATTCCCAGGCAGAATCTCTTTTGTATATTATCTAGCATGTATACCAGTAATATTTAAAGGAAATAAAATATATGAAACGTGTTCTATTGATTTGTTAGAAATAAGGCTTGATTACACCACTCCTATATCTCAACATTATCAGATTTATAAATAACTGTGCTACTGCTGTCTTGAGAACAAAGACTTCCAGCTTTAAAACTGTGTACTACAAGATTATCCTGAATGCACGAATTCCCAACAAAGAATTTTGCTTGCAAAGTCATTCCAAGGACCACAGACATCTGTTAGTTCCATAGAGATCTACTATTGGACAACTTTAAAAAGGCAAAACTAAACAAGCAAGATCGCTACAATCTATAAGCTAAATGCATAACTCTCTCACGAAAAACAATATTTCAGCTTGTTTACATTTATGTTTTTGTATCAATAATACTCACTAAAACAAAGAGATTAAAAGGACCAAAATCCATATGCAAAGAAGACTATCGCAATCATTCCCAAAAAAAGGACCATTATCACCTTCTAATGATAACATAACTCAGCAAAAATGCATACTTGTAATTCAACGCCAAAATTCACTGATAAACTATGTTGTAATATACAGCTCATATAGAGTGGAACACATGTTTACTCAAATAGAGGAGCTTTTGTCAGGGACGCTCACAGTATGGTACAAGGGTTTTTTCCTTTCAATCTTGTACGTGCCCTAAAGTCTTGGGCTAGGGCTAGTATATATAGATAATGTAATCCTATTATTCGCACACCATAAAAATCATAGCCCCTTCGCTCCGTGGCAGGCCTATGGTTGAACCACTTAAATCTATGTTCTTATTTCTTTGTAGATTTCATATTCTTCATGTTATTATTGGTGCTCAAATCAAAACAAACTATAAACACTGTTCCTCAAGAACAGAATCAAATTTTTCAATTTTTTTGAGGAAGATTGATAAAGCAAAAATCTTTATTATTCAAAAATGAATTTTCAAATAAGTGATTAAAGAGACATCCGTTAGTCAGTTAGTACGTACATAAAGAAAATTCTGCATCTAAGTTTCATTTTGTGAAGCTTAATACTTTACATAAATTTCAATGTTACTGATCAAGCGTTGATTGCGGATACATACAAGAACGTGTGCGTACATGAATGTTAGAATTTAGGTGATAATTAGTAACAAACCTCCGTCAGCAGATGATGGCAGAAGAGCAGAAGGATGAGCAGAAGAACCAACTTCTCCGCCGCCGTATCTCCAGTAGGGATCCCACATTTCAAATTGTTCTCGGAGGAGGAAATAGGAAATGACCTTCCAGTGTTATTTCAAAATGAACTTTTGAGGAGAAAATGGAATTAACAAAAAAAAAAAAAAAAAAAAAAGGGTCAAAAATATATGTTAACCTTTAAAAAGCCAAAATATCCCCATTTGACAAAAGGAAAGCTCTCACCGATCTTTCACCGTCGACCAACCACCTGAAAATCAAGAAATCGACCACCTGAAAATCGACAAAGACATCACCGGCGACTTAAAAGGTTGGTTGTTGTCATTAAAATGAATTTTTCATACATATGTTTTTCATAGATTTAGTTCCAATTTTTAATTCGAATTTAATGTATTTTAGTTAGTTTATTTAGTATTGTGTGATTGTGGAGATGATTTAAAAGTATTTGAGTGAGAACATTGGATTTTTGGAACACAGCTGGCGGTGTGCCAGCTGTGTTCCAAGAGAAAGCTGTTAATAGTCGATTTTTTAAATCGACTGTTAACAGCAACTGGATTGGCTATTCAGATTTTGGGCCTCAGCAAGCCCAAATCCATTTGAATCTGGTCATTGTCATTTGGGCCACAAAGCAACTTATCGTTAAAAGCCTTTGGGTCTGCTGTTCGTCTGTTGGCTCGATGATAATTAGAATCAAATTTGTTTAGCCACATCTAACAGTCGGCCCAATATTTATTTATGTTTTTATTTTTATAATATAATATAATAAATAAATATTTATATAATTAAATATTTTACATTTCATTAAAATTAATATAATTACATAAATGATTTATATAATTGAATATTAAATAAATATTTATATAATTAGATATTGTACTTAATTTAAGAAATCGAACATGAAATAAATATTTATAGAATTAAATATTTTACATAATCGAAAAAAATTTATAGAATTAAATAATTAATTTTAATTTGATAATTGCTAATATCATTAAATAAATCATTTTAATTATTAAATTTTATATTTTAACATATTAGTAATTTCTTATTTTTTCCGTTACATTTTATTAATAATTGGAAAAATCGAATATGAAATAAAAATTTATAGAATTAAATAATTAATTTTAATTTGATAATTGCTAATATCATTAAATAAATCATTTTAATTATTAAATTTTATATTTTAACATATTAGTAATTTCTTATTTTTTCCGTTACATTTTATTAATAATTGAAAAAATCGAATATGAAATAAAAATTTATAGAATTAAATAATTAATTTTAATTTGATAATTGCTAATATCATTAAATAGATCATTTTAATTATTAAATTTTATATTTTAACATATTAGTAATTTCTTATTTTTTCGGTTACATTTTATTAATAATTGAAAAAATCGAATATGAAATAAAAATTTATAGAATTAAATAATTAATTTTAATTTGATAATTACTAATATTATTAAATAAATCATTTTAATTATTAAATTTTAGATTTTAACATATTAGCCACTTCCAATTTTTTCCGCTAAATTTTATTAATAATTGAAGAAATTGAATATGAAATAAATATTTATAGAATTAAATATTTTACGTAATTGAAAAATATTTATATAATTAAATAATAAAATTGAATTTGATAATTACTGATAGAATCAGCAAATTCTTGTTTCCTTTTATTTTTTAATTTAATTATTTGTTTTTTGTAGTTGTTACAATTCTATTCACTTAATTTTCCGAGATTATGCTATATTTCATTATCTTATATTTGAAGTGCAGATGTTTAATGAATTTTTTTTTTAGCATGGAGTATCATTTAGATCTGACATTAAGACAGATGCCAAGCAAGGCTACCTGGAACGGTAACCTTGGCAGTTACACAACTGTGTTGGAGTTATTGGATGAGCAGCATGCAGATATGCTTCGACGTTTGTTTCTTTGACCCTTGTACGAGTTGAGAGATGTACAGTTCTCGGGGCAGATCATCGATGCCCTACTGTGTCGGTTGCGTAATCCAGTCGACGACGATGCCCTCCACTTCGAACTTGGGGGTAAGGTCGCCAGTTTCTCCATGTTCAATTGTGCTCTCATCACTGGATTGAAGATTACCGGGGATGATGCAGCTCATGTCGATACTCAGAGAGGCTGACTACACGATACTTACTTTGGGGGACAGAGGTCAGTCCTGCTATCGGATATGATGGACGCAATCACGAGGTGTGACCATATGTTGGACAGACTGAAGCTCGGCTTGGTCTACATCCTTGAGAGCGTGTTGCGATGTCACCATCAGAGGACTGGAATCAACCTATTCCATTTGTAGATCGTCGATGATCTTGATGTGTTCAACACATATCCGTGGGGTCGGAGATGTTTTGAGGACACGGTGCACATCTTCACTAGAACACACTCGAGGCCGAAGGGAACCATGCGTAAATACGATGCGTATGGATTGCCCCTTGCCGAAGGGCATCACCGCCTCGACCGAGGGCATCACCGTCACCTTCGAGGGAATCACCGCCTCGGCTGAGGGCCTCACCCCCCCCACCACCGCAATTGAGGGCCTCACCACCTCCGATGTCGTCACCGCCGGCATGGGCATCACCGCCTCCGATCAGGTCACATTTTCCACCGTCAACTGATCTGTATGACCGCCTAACAGTATTTATAGTGGGTCAGATGGACGAGATGCGTCGAGAGTTGGCGGAACAGATTGGAGAGATGGCACGTGAGTTTAGGGGATGGGTTGATGATTTATCTAATGACATTGGAGTTCTCCGTCGCCAGGTGGGAGATATTCAGGATGAGATTGCAGCCCTCCGAGGTGATATAAGAGGTATTGGAAGGGGTGGCGATGGGGATGACGGAGGGGGTCATTTCTGGGCGGATGATGTTACGTTGGCTTCATTTATTTTGTCCCCGGAGGAGGGAAGGACGGAGGCAGTGGCCCCAGAGGATGTGGCCCCGGATGGTGGTAGGATGGAGGGGCTGTCCCTAGAGGGGTTCGTGGTAGTGGAGAGCCCGGAGGGGGTGGGCCCCGAGGGAGGTACAGAGGGGGTGGCCCCCTGATGAGGTTGTGGTGGTGGAGGACGAGCATACACCTACGGGGAAAAGGCATGCCGTTGACTCCCCGGAGGGGGTGGTCGGCAAGAGGGTTAGGTTGCCTTCCCAGTACGTCGTTTCTCCCTACACAGCTGAGGCAAAGAGGAGAACGTTCATCGACGGGACGTACCTTAATCTGTTTTGGAAGGTGGACGTAGCCAAATGGAAAGCGTTCGAGACGGAGTGGAGGATAATTAAGTCGAGGTAAGTATTTTAAAATTTATATCAATAAAGAATGTTATGCTAACTCATATATATCTTTTTTTAGCATTTGTCTTTTTTTTTCAAACATAGCCGCATCGTCGGGGGGAGGACGATCAAAGATACCTATAAATGGTTTCACGACATCACCACTTCGGGGACGTGGCTCGTCGACGGTGTAAGTAAAATAGTCATATTGTTGTTTATTATATAAACATTATTTTTTTATTTTATGAAATTAAATAACCCCCTATATTTTTTTTATTGGTGGTGCCTGATGCAGCACATCGATTTGGCCATGGAGTTATTACGGATCGAGCTCGACGATATCCGCAATCATTCGACATGCTCGGTCGACTCATATTGAGCACTGAGTTTTTTGGTGCTGTTACCATTGAGCATCAGTTGCTGCAACGCATGGGTAGTGAGTACGTGCTTCCTGAATGTATGGCTGAATGGGTCGTTGGGATGCTACCGACTCTCGGGGGAAAGGCATGGGAGGCTTGCACACATATATATGTTCCAACGATCTTGAATCATCATACCATTGTCGTGGAGATTGTTTTTGCTGACTCCACGATATATGTGTACGACTCCGACCATTCATGTCTGACACCGAGCCAGCTTGAGTAGTTCTTGGAGCCGATTGCAGTGATCGTTCCGTTGATGGCTATCCGAGCGGGTGTTATTGTTAATAACAGGCTAGCCATCGTGCGAGATCAGACGACGGCGAGACAGTCTCGATTGTAAGTATATATATTTTGTTTTTAAATTGAAAACTTAGTTTTTATTCAATTTATAGGGGGCGATTGCGGCATTTTTACAATAAAGTACATCGAATTTTTGAGTGTAGGACATAAAGTTGATGAAATCAACCAGTTATGGATACAAATTTGGAGGAATAAATTGGAGGCCGATTTGTAGGAATTCGAGTGTGACCCGTAAACGTTGTACATTTATTTGTACTTATAAATATCATTTATTTTCTGATTCATTTATTTATATTTGTAATATTGTACATTTAATTGTGTTCATTTATTTGTGTATGATTTATATAATTTATCAAATTAACAAATAAAGTTACGCAATAATCCATATCCAAATATTGTTCGTTAAACAGCAATACAATTACATACTATACTAACTGTCATGCAGGGGAATCTGACTCGTACAAGTTTGGCGAGTATGGCCGACCGCTTTACATATGCCGCAATGACGCGGTCGAGGAAACTCTCCAGTATAAGGTATTCTAGAAGTTCGTGGAGGCCTGGACCACGCGGTTCAACTACTGGTGGGGACAAACTATTAAGCGGGAGAATGTTGTCAGGAACTTCCCACTTAGATTCGTTCGGTAGGGGAAATAGAGTATTAGCATACGCAGATCTCCAGTATTCAGCCGTATAATAAGAAGAACATAATGTTCTCGCTGTAAAACCTCTGTTTAAAGCTACCGCGACTGCATACTCGTATAGAAAACTCTCCAACTGAAATCGAGCACAGGTACATATGTTGTCGGTCAGGTCCACAATGTATGCCATATGACGTGTACGTTGTACGGAGAAACGGGACTCATCCAGCGGTTCCACAATCAACCTCCTCGCATCCTCTACCGTCTTGAACAGTTTATCCTCTTGAGCCGGGGCTAGCCAACTCAAGCAGTTCTGCGATTCCGTACGTCGTTCATGAAACCACTGCTGCAGCTTGGTACGGATGCTCTCGATCATTGCGAGAATTGGTAACTCTCGATCCTTCTTGAATAGTACATTCAGAGATTCCACATTGTTCGACGTCATCAAGTTGTATCGACGTCCTGGATAACATGATCGCGCCCAATGTTCTATCCCCATTTTTGTAAGATAATCCCATGCAGGGAACGGCATATTTCCTATCTCGACCATAAACTTATTACATTCCTCGACACTGTAACCCCGATATCTAGTCTTCGGATTACCCTGTATGTGCCACATGCAGTACCCATGATGTGCCTCGGGGAAAACTTCGGCGATAGCATTTATTAGAGACTGATCCTGATTAGTTATGAAGGCAAGATCCTCGACTTTGCTGATCACTTCCCTGAGATTCGTAAAGAACCAACGCATTGACAGATCATTCTCACTGTCGACTACGCCGAATGCAAGCGGGTAAATCTGGATGTTGGGATCTTGACATGTAGCAATAATCAGTTTTCCACCATATCTCGATTTCAGAGTTGTATGGTCGACTAAAATTACGGGTCGCATCGCATTTTTAAATCCTCTAATACATTGTCCAAGAGCCATAAAAAAATACTTAAAACAATTCTCGCCCTATGTCTTAATGGAAAAAGTGGAACCGTGATTAGTTGTCACCAAATTATGGTAGTACCAGGCCAATTTAGCATAACTCTCTTCGGGCGAGCCCATTAGATCCTCAAACGCACATTCTTTGGCCTTCCAAGCCTTATGGTAGCTCATGACCACTCCGTACTCTTGTCGAATGTCATTAATGATGTCCAATGATCTGTAGATCGTCCGTGGGTCCTGATACTTGTGCATTATCTGTCGACCAATAAACCATGACCGAGCTTGTCTGTGATTGTTTTGACGAAATCTCAATTCGCAAGTATGTTCCCATGTATACTTGCGAACTACAAATGACTGTTCATATCCATCTTAGTCGCTCGCAAAGACTAACGGCAACTGTTATCGATGCAAGCAATTATCAACAAGGATTTGGTTGATTTCTTTACCTTGAACTCAAAATCGAATTTCAATGCTAGCTTGTGCAAAGCTTCCTGCAAATCTTTCTTCGTTTCAAACAGTTGCTCAATGTGCAAATCTTCATCATCGGGAACCACGCGTGAAGAATTAGATGCGTTCCGACTCCTAAGCTACCATCCAACTCATGTCTCTGACGAGATAAAGCAATTAAATCCTCATTTGTAAATTCATTTACATTATCGCTGTCTGGAACTATCGATTGAATTATGTGCGTCGCGGTGATGTCGCGATGGGGAACAATTGTCTCGGGAATATTAGCGTCATCCTCGCGAGCTATCTCCACTGTATCCCAAAAATCATTTGCATTATCATCGGCTCCATCCGAATGTTCATTTCTACCTTCCGCATTGTCCTTCATCACTAAACTCACGTAAATCGACGTCACTTGCGTTTTGTTCAACTCAAACAGATAATTCACTTCAATATCAGATGTAACCTTTAAAGGTGGAATTGAATATGGCAAATTCTCTCTGAATTGATATCTCAATACCATATTGTTTTGAGATTCATCGACGTTTAGCTTGTTCTGTATATCATGGTACAACTCCTTGTACGATGTAGTCTATGTTATATGTGTTGCCATACTACCTTTTATATTGTTCGTCCATTTCCATTCCCATCGATTGTTTTCATCCAATTCAAAATCACCAAAATGACAAACCAGGAGTATAATCATATCTGTCAGGCATAGAAACAAAGAATTTATAAGTGGAATATTAAAAAAAATTCGATTTACAGTTCGAACAAAAATTATTAAAAATAAAACGGTCGAAAAATCGACTAACAGCTGAAAATTTGGGCTGTTAACAACCTATTTTCGACTGTTAACAGCCCGAATTTTTGGTTGTTCGTCTGTTAACAGCAGTAACAATCCAAACTTAACTGTTCGACTGTTAACAGACAAATGCTCGACTTTTAACAACCGAAAGTTCATCAGCTGAATTTTTCGGCTGTTAACAGCCGGAAATAGGATGTTAACAAATGAATTGTACATAAATTAATGCAGATGAATTTTTTTTCTTTTATGCTAAAAAAAGTTATACATCTGCTAAAATAGTTAGATCTGGTCTAACATATATCGATCTTAATTTATCGAGTAAAAACGTATGCACACTTAACGAAAACAAAGTTAAACATATGTAAATATACTTACTGAATCGAAGTAATTGACCCAAAACAATTTTTCTTCAGCTATCGATATTTTTGAGATTTTCAGAGTCAAGAAGACAAGAGAGTTTTTATTTGTGTTTGAGCAGATTTTGTAATTTTAAGTATGGACCGTTTGATTTTTATTTGTTAGCTAAAAGGGTAGTATTGTCTTTTTAATACAAACATGTTTTGTAATTGTTTTAGTCACTTAAGGGTGTTTTTGTCTTTTTATAGCAAATGGGTCATTTTGAGATTATTGTAAATTATAAAAGTCAAAGTGGAATTATGTGACTTTGACTAGGTCATTTTCACAAGTACCCTGTTCTCGGAGTTGTACAATATTGTGCGTTCGGTCCCTTTATTTTGTCGAGCTCAGCTCCTTGTTTGGGAATGGGAGATTTTTGTGTACATGATTTATTCCTCTTTTTATTTTAATTTTTGATATTTAAGGCTATTTGAGTCCCCCCTCCCCCTCCTCCCCCTTTTTTTTTCTTTTTTCTTTCTTTTTTTTGGTAAAAAATGCATTTTGCAATAATGTTACGATGAAAAATGTGGGGTTAAAAATAAGAATTTTTTTTTGGATTTGTGTATAATATTATTTTATTGAAAAATATGTTATTGTAATAGGTCAAATCACGGTTCAATAATGCATTTTAATGGAAAAAAATAGTATTCAAACAATCAGGGACGCATCCAGCGGCCGCTCGTGCTGGATCCGTCGGGGGAAAAAATTAAATAATATTTGTGAAAAATAATTATATATATATATATATATATATATATATATACACACACTAGTCAAAGCCCCTGCAATGCACGGGCTGCGATATTTTTGAAGGTTATGTTAGAGTCAAAAAATGAACAAGTACTTTAAATAACTGTCACAACAAAAGAGAATACCCATCACTCAATTGATATTGAGAACTTGTAGAACCATGGAAACCATAAAATTGTCCTGTACTTAGCCTAGAACACTTGGACCATATGTTAGTGATGAACTCTAGTGATTTATTGAGGCGAGTAAAAAATTTGGTAGTACCACTGATTTTGTTGCAAACAATACACACAAAAAAGTACCTATAATCAAGACTGCATTTTGAGAGAGAGAGGCTTTGACAACAGTATAAAAAAAATACCAAAGATGCTAAATTACTACACAAGCACACGGTAAACGCTGAATAATCCCACTCATACACTGCCTTTCAACAAGCGAGATGAAGAACAGAATCACATATCCTCTTTTCACATATATAACTGAATTAAAATACTCTTTATCTGATTATTAGAGCAAGAAGTTATAAAACAACTTGTTAGGAGCAATTTAACCGCATCGTCATTAACTATTTTGATTATAAGTTTACATATCAAAGAATTTGAAAAATAAAAGATCAATAGGATAATCATATCTTAATATGTACCTAGTTGTTCATTTTTTTTAAGATGAATAATCAAGGTTGCTTCTTGCTCTTGCAACGTCTGATTGCTCCTTGCGTTGTAATGATTAGCTAACTTTTCTGCGAATATCTTAGTGCTCTCATCCTCCAGAAATTATTCATCCCCTAATAACAATAAAATACACTCATCAAATCACAATAGACAAATTTCAACCTCAGCCCCCAACCCAATATGAAGAATAAGGAGAATTTAACGATTGAACTATAGAATTCATATTATTTAAGCTTAAGGTTGAATCTTCAATACTATAAACTAAAATAAAATAAAAAAGTATTGTTTTCGTTTTTCCTAGATTTAAGTTTACTCTCACCAATTCAAAGTTTTCTTAAAAACAGTTCCATCGCTTTCATTCCATTTAACCTAAATGAAAGAGCAAAACGAGAATTAGGTATCTTACATCTAATTTCTTTAGAAAATGTAAAGAGAACTGTAAATTGCCTTCAGGGTTATGTCTAGGTTTGGATTGACGATGTCCATGAGAATCCGATGGGGAAGAGTGTTGAACTTTATCTAGAGCCCGAGTAGGATCCTTGTTCCAACTTGAAGCTCCAGCTTCATTGTTTCAGCCTTGAGTTTCAGATTTATCTGCAGCTGGAGTACGTTCTGTGTCCAGCCTGGAGTTCTAGCTTCATCTCGACGGTATGTTTTCCAACCTTGAGTTCCAGATACGTCCGCAGCCAAAGTTCAGCTTCTTCTAGAGCTGGAGTACAATCCGGGCCCCAGCGTGGAGTTTCAGCTTCATCTGGAACAGGCATACAATCCTGTTTCCAGCCAGGAGTTCTAGCTTCACCTGTGGCAGAACCACGATACATGGGGTCAGAAATTATTTGAAAATCACCAAATTTATTGGAAGAAAATATAATGGGAAGATCCTAACCACAAAGCTGATACATTAGGAATGAGAACTTCATTGCCTAAAATAAAAATATCTGAATGGTGCAGAAAATCTATGTACCAACACTTATTTAGAAAACATGGTAAGAAAACAAGTTTATGTTGTTATGGAGAAATAAGAGCAGTACCACAATTTGGCTGTCACCAACCATCTAAGAAATCATATTGCAAAAAGAAATTTAAGAAATATCTTAAACATTGGAATAAAAATAAAGGATTTAAGAGCCACAAGAAATATTTTAAGAAGCAAAAACCTTGGAAAAATGAATATAACCAACATAATAAACTCAAAAGAAATCTAAAGAAGAATTTTATAAAAAATGCAAATGATTTATATGTAATGAAATATGACATTTATCTCTCAACTGTCCTAATAGAAATAAAAGAGAAAACGTTAAAGACATTAGATTAATGGAAGAAATAGAATCCAACTCAGACTATGAGATAATCGAAGACTTGGACGAATTATTTGAAAGAGACTCAATCTATGAGCTAAATATAGAAGAAATTGAAGAACCAGAATTTGAATATATTTATATGAATCAAGAAATTATGGATAGTATTGAAAATACCTTAGATAATGAAGAAGGAACTTCACAAACAATTGTGTTTGATGAAAAAAGATATGGAGCCATAAAAGAAAAACAAATATCTTTAAAAGATAAAGATATTTTTGTAAGACCAATAATACCTTGGTTTAACAAAAAAATATACATTGCCAAATATGATGAAGTACCTATTAATATCGAAAACGTTAAAGGCAACACTATTATACCTCTGATAACCACAGAATAGGTTAATAGAGAATTAGAAAAACATAAAAAGACCACTAGAGAAAGACTAAAGAATATTATGATCAGAGGGATTCCAATAATGGTTAAAAGATATTTTAGAGAATGAATGGATATTCCTATACAAATGTACTTAATGGATAACAAAATACTTCATGATCATATGGATGCTCTATTAGGAGTCGTATCTGGAAATCGTGTATATAAGAAAATTATATTTATTATAAGACTTGGATTTGCTATGTCTTTGTTAGATGAAAACTTAATTCTAAGACTAAATCTATATCATAAAATTGATAGATTAAATATGCCACGAAGAAGTAAAGTTGTAACCTTACATTGTAAAGCGTTTTATGTCTTTACTACTACGCACCAAAAAGAAATCAATAAAATCTCAGGAGACTTCATACAAATTCATGAAGACTTTAGAGACCTAGTACAATTCACTCCGCCAAGAATGTTAAGTAATCATAATATTTCTTTACCACAAGATATATTGTTTGATTTTCATCAGTAATTTAGAAGAATAAACAATAATGTAGGAAATCAAAGATTAGTTACCTTGAATACCTCTGGATAACTTATAGTCAGAATGCCTAGTAGAAGAATAGAAAGAAGTATCAGCACTAGATAATTCTCAAACTCTAGTAGACCATCTACAAGTAGAAACAACCCAACAATACCTAAAAATAACATTGATGTTGACCTTAAAAAATGTGAAAAAGATAATTTCTTTATCTTAACAGAGTATATCAATGATCAAAATAACTTTGAAGAAATCATAGCCCTTGTTAATACAGGAGCTAGTACCAGTATATTAGAGCAGACTTAGTTGACCATTTTATTAGAAGAAGATTTACCACATGAATAACTCTTACAGATTATCATGGAATTAAATATGAAATTAGAACATTTGTTAATCTTGAACTAAATTTTAAAGACATAAAAGGAGAATAATTTAAATTAAATCTTAAAATACATAAAGATTATAGAAAAGGAAAATATACTAGTCCAATATTACTTGGAATGAACTTTCTTGAAAAAGTCTCACAATTTTATATTCAAAAGAATATTATGCAAATAACTGTAGAATGAAAACAAAAAATGCTTCCTAGAGTTAATAAAAACAAGAAACCAATTTATATGATACAAGTGATCAGATCAATCAAAACTAGTATACTTAGTCCATATATTGAGATAATTTATAATTTACTAGACTACCGTATGATAAAATTTCATGTTATAGTTGATACTGGATTAGGAATTTGCCTATGTAAAAGAAAAGTGTTCCCAGAATATTATTTTAAAAGAGACTATAAGCAAAACAACTTATAGTCAAACTGCCAGTGATATAATAGAAATCTATAGAGATTTTGTAGAAAATATTCCTATCATTATAAGAAGTAGAGAATGCTTTATTCCTCGAATATATGCAACAAATAAAATTGAATGTGATATCCTTTTAGGAGAAAATTTTATCTATACATATAGTCCATTTACACAATATAAAGATAGTTTTGAATTTACTACACCCCGTAATCTCAAAATTAAAACACCAAAAATTTTAAAAGCCAGTGGAATTGCACATCAACCAATTTACCATAAACCTAGACATCGGAGTTCTACAGATAATCGTGGTGGATGTTATACAGAAATTAATCAAAAACAAAAAATTTCAGTATTAAGAATTGAAAATTTAGAAGAAGAATTAGAAAATATTAAATCAGAATTAAAATAATGTTATCATGACCACCCCCTAGCCAAACAGGACAAAGATAAACATATTGCAACCATTGAACTAAAAGACCTAAATGCTAAGATATTAGGAAAACAATTTACTTATAGCGAAAAAGATAAAAAAGAGTTTGAAATCCAAATTAAAGAACTCTTACAATTAGGAGAAATAAGAGAATCAACCAGTCTATATAATAGTCCAGCATTTATGGTCAGAAATTATAGTGAAATTAAAAGAGAAAAAACTAGAATGATAATTAATTATAGAGACCTAAATTCAAAAAGTTTACCAAATAACTATAAATTATCAATAAAAGAATTGTTAATAAAACAAATACAAGGAAGTAAAATATGTTCTAAATTTGATAGTAAATCTGGATATTGGCAAATAAAACTAGATGAAATATCAAAATCTTAACTAATTTTACTACCTCTAATATATTAGGACAATTCGAATGGAATGTTATGTCATTTGGATTAATGAATGCACCATTAATATTTCAACAAAGAATGGATAAAATTATTAGATCAATAAAAAACTTTTGCATTGTTTATGTAGATGATATCCTTCTTCATAGTAGAAATTTAAAAAAATATATTGAACACCTTAAAAAGTTCAATTATATTGCCAGAAAATATGGATTAACCTTATCAGAAAGAAAAACAGAAATAGGTAAAATTGAAATTGAATTCTTAGAATATATTTTTACAGAAGAAAAAATATTTCAATAACCTCATATTGGAAAAAAAGATTATCGGATTTTCGAAAGTAATTAGAGATAAGAAAGAGTTGTAAAGCTTTATAAGATTATTAAATTATTCTAAAAAATTTATCAAAAACTGTTCAAAATATAAAATTCACTTTACCAAAAAACTTAAAAAATGAGTTATATGGGAATAGACACAAGAAGATATCAAAATGATAAATAAACTAAAGAAAATATATGAAAATCTACCTGAATTAAATATTCCTAGTGATGATGATTTCTATATACTTGAAACTGATGCATCTCTATTACACTGGGGAGCAATCCTCAAAAGAAAAGAAAATCATAAAAATTTTTTTTGTAATTCATTGTGTAAATGTCCAGAAGAGTTTGTTGCTTATACTTCACGTACTTTCAAAAATGCAGAAACTAAGTATGATATTAATTGCAAAGAATGTTTAGCTATCAAAAAGGGAGTAGCAAAATTTGAACCTTACTTGCTACCTAAAAAGTTTCTTATTAGAACAGATAATACTCAGGTAAAACCATTGTTAACAAATAAACTTGGAACAAGTGCAGCTGAAAGGCCACTTATTATAATGCAAATGTGGTTTGCGCCATTTAAACTTGATATTGTTTATATTAAAGAAAAGATAATTTTATTCTAGATTTCTTAACCAGGCATGGAGCAAATCAAGAAGGAGCTCGAAACATTGAAGTTCGAAATGAATGTAAAGATAACTACGATAAAATCCAAGATAACACTTATGGAAATGGTTGAGGCCAAGCCAATATTTGAGGAAGCCAACAATGTTATATTATCTGAAGGTCCTAGTGCCAATAAATCTGAAAGCCATAGTGCCAATATTGAACAAGAAGTATTGAAGTTTCATAAACTATCTGTCAATGAGGATACTACTTTATCTCCCTCACATGAGAAAAAATCTACAAATGACAGTATCTCTATATCAGATCTTAATCGCTCAAATATTATCAAAGCCTGTAACACCCCGGTGTTATGGATATCAAAAATAAAAACGATTTTATTTTTGCATACGTATTGTTCAATCTTGCCTGCTGCTAGTTCACCGGTATAGGATGATGGATGAAAACTCTAACATATGGAATCTATAACAAGGTAATCTATATCCAGGAGCCCCAGCATATTGGGTTCGTACTCTTTTTGAAATGGGAAATATAATCTGTATTTACCCATCAAAATCATTAAAAGAAATTTCTATACTATCAAAGGATGTTGTTCGAGCTATTGAAAGATATTGTCAAGTTTTTAAACATAATAACATATATATCAATTTTTTCTCTGCAATTCTCGAATGGGATAATGAAAAAGATATGATGTTGCCAGTTAGTCATGTCATAAGCATTGCCATTAATTCCAAACATCTTCAGCCTGAGAAGAGTGAAGTCCATGAAACTACACCAGAAGATGTCATCAATATGATAGTCTTCCGTAGAGCCAGGGATACAAGGAGCAGTTCAAGCATATCCAGATGGTTATTGAAGAAAATCAGAAAATTTGTGTATATGAGTCACAAGACCACATGATTTATAGCGATGTTGTGGCACCCACTAAACAAGAAGATTGACATTATCTTGATACATGGTGTGATCGTATTTTCAAAGGACAGGCTAGTAGAACACAGAAAACAAAAGATGAGCTGTGCAAGCAGTTTTAACGTTATCTTAATCACAAGTGCGCTTGGTGTAGCACTGAATGCGATTTCTCACCAATCTCCCTTGATCCAACGAATTTTTGGATGAGTGGTTTGAGTCACATATGGAAAAATAATGAACCCCTTTATCACTACTTTATCAAAATCACTCCGATAAAGAAAAACTGTGGGTTTCACCTCAATAATTTTTCATATTACGACAAGAGAACTTTAGGCCACGGTAAGATACCCAGTATCTTATACAATTAAAGCGACAATAATGGAGGACAACTGTGGAACCTTTCTAGTCTACAAATTGAAGACTAATTCTCAAAAGAAAAACAACAATTTCTAAGCAAAAACTTATCTTTCAGCCTACTATTCAAAATCTTGTAACAATTTAGTTTTCTCTCTTTTAAGTGAAGCGTGTAATAAGGTAATCTTTATGGAGTTCTAATCTCTTTAGAGAATGTACCAAGAGTGCAGCCGAAGTATGTATATATACTCTTATGTAAGAGATATTATTGTGATGGGTTTATGAAATTAAAGTTGTCCGAAGATACTGTCTTTTTATCCTTATTATTTTCTAAAAAACTCTTATCTTACTTATACTCCAACGGTGAAAACCTTGAGGGCTAGTGCAAGTATCTAGTTTCCGTGTGTAGACGTTGTTAGAGAAAGTCATGAGAACCATGTTATCATTCAAGGTGATGTTTAAACAAAGAGTTGAAAGGAAAACTGTGATTCCGTGTGATCCATAGTGTATATGCAAAAGAGCTAGAGAGAAAACTAATAAATGTGCGGAAGTCGTGTTGGACCATATCCCACTTTCTTAAATTCAAATAATACTGATCACTTATATCCGAATATACTAACATATGAGTGCAAACTCGAGAGAAATCTCATTGATATTAATCTTCATTTACCTTCTACTTCAATACTGTAAGATATTTCTTATTTATGTCAAATACTTGTATTAATATTTGTACTCCTGCTATTTATGAAGTTTTATTTACTCTTATTCGAAGCTTAGAAATTAATTGCGAAAGAAAAAGAGAAGAAATTAAACGATTTTATATTGTGCTTGAATATTTTCTTAGAAATAATAAAAATATATTTGTGCCTTTATATTGGATAGGAAATATAGTCAGAATTAGTAGAGAAATTAATAAACTAGAAAATAAAATTAGAACATTAAACGATTGTTTTGATAAAAAATATATAGATAAATACGAGCATAATTGACTTTTTAATTTATTAGGATAAATAAACCAAAATTATCCTATATTAAGGATAGAAAACCTTGATTTAACTAAAAGAATAGAGGAAGAATATTTATGACTTTTTATTGATTAAATAGTGCTTTCCACGTAAGCCTGTTTTTCACTTGGTGACGAATAGCACACTCCTTATTCTACCCACCATAGTTATGGAATCATTTTTAATCAGGACTAGTTTTGTTGTATTTGTGTGATAGATTTGAACGAGAGTTTTTGTTTGTGATGATTTTGGTTTTCGATTGGATAGCATGGGCAACAGATTTGACTCCACTTTCCTCTGCATGTAAGGATTATGTGGCGGTGGAGGAGGATGCCGCGATCACTTCGATGATCAAACTAGTCGATTATAGATATATTTTAGTGTGGGATAAACAATGAACGAGAACCACAAAAGCGTGTATGATAATCGGGTCAAGGAAAATGTCGAGCAAATTTACTATTAAGTGTATAAAATTGCATTACTTGTCAATGACATTAAGTGTGAATTTTTAAAGTAGAAGAGGTGAAGAAGTTCAGTCGAATGGATGACACGTAGTCTTATCTTAATGACCGACCCGATGTCCTCGTAGGCTGAAATAGCATTAAATGATTATGAAAAGTAGTCACCCTATAACCTTAGCTTGACATCTGAAAAGTATATTGACAAGTTGACCGAGGGCTTCTGTTGTGGATATGTTAAATCATCCAATCGTACGGAAAATCTCTTGGATGAGACAGAGCTATGGAAGAGGCATTGTCGAACAAAGGTCTGTCACTTCAGAAATAGGCAACAACAAATCGTGACACCTCGCTTCGGTCATGGAGGTTCAAACTCTATATGCCACTTCGACTAAGGTGATTGCATCACTTCAACTTCCTTTGCAGGCCTTACGTAATTTTTGGCTGTTTTTCTAGTTGGCTATCATATGGATAATAGCGAAGTCTCGTAAAATGAGGCGTAACATTTTTCATCTGAAAAATTTGACAAGTCCTATTTTTTTACGTCCTTCAATTCGAATTTTAGATGAATGAACATACTTCAAGCAAAACTTGATAATTAAAATTATAACATCTTAACAAGTTTACATTAATGTCCTAGATATGAAATTTAGCTTATGTACAAACATGGACAAATATAGTTATAATTGACATTACCCAAATTTAAGGAAAAAAAATAAAAGAAGAAATGTATTGTTGAATCTTATAGTGAACTCCAAGTATTTCCATTGTCTTCTTGACGTTCGAGCTATTCTCCAAAATTCAAAGTAGGAGATGCTTCTTTGAATGGGCGGAGGGAGGAGTGGTCCGGTCGAGTGATCTTCAAGTTTTTACTGGATATTGTTGATTTTTTTGATTATTATTATTCATTATTGGAGTTTCATTTCTCTCCTCCAATGCAGTGATTTTTGTCCATTTAATCAAAAAGCTATCTTGTTCTAGATTCGAAGTTTTCTTGAATTTCCTTATTAGCAAAATTAACGATGACTTTGTTCTTGATTCATCGGGAAACTATACCTCCCCAATCACCATTGAGCTTGCAAATGATTAAATACCAGTGCATAATATATAGAATCTGAAGTTAACTTCTGCCATTATCGACAAGTTAAATGTCGTACTCACTGTTCAGGGTATGCACCCATTGTTAAACAAATATGGCATATTTGTATTGAGAAATTAAGTGTGGTCATTATCATTCCACTAGTCTCCAATTTTCTTTGTTGTTAAAGATAATGAAATTGTGTTTGAAGTGCAATGATTTTCTTCATCAAGCTAGATGTCAGTTGTACTTTCAATTTTCCACAAAGATGGACTTACTTTCAATTTCACTCCGATTAAAAAAACTTGATTAATATAGTTGAAAATATGAATTTTGCTCACATTTTTCCTAATATACCCTTACAATGAGTAATGGAAGTTAATAACAAGGCATATTAAATAGGGACATGCTAGAAAATTAGGAAGTTAATTTTACTCGAGACCTATAATTTTGGATAAATAAAAAGGGAAGATGGGTCTATTTTTATGGGATAGATGAAGTACTATTTTTGTGTATTTACTCCTAACTTCAACGTTCTTTTTCAACTTCTTATTCCAATGCACTCAAATTCAATGATTTCGCCAATAAGCCTACAACAACTAAAACTAATTAATTCAAAACACAATCCAAAAACCCTTATTATTTTTTCTAAATAAATGTATAAAATACAATTATTAATTAACATTATATGTAATAGTGATTTGAAACTAATATTACGATTTTTTTCTTACACTCAAGCCTTGTTTGGCTCTGATAAATTAAATTTTCAGTAGATTTTGATAAAAATTAATGAAATATATGATTGTAAAATAAGAAAAATTGTAAATTCCATAAAATATGTGATCGAAAATAAGTTTACAAAAATGAGTTTTAAAAATGGAAACCAAACATGGGTATATACCTCAACCCTAGGGATGTCAATGGCTCGGCTCGGCTCATACCCACACGAGCTCGCACGAGCCGAGCTCGTGGCTCGTTTCCAATGAGCCGAGCTTAAGCTCGGCTCGTTGGATTTTGGGCGAGCTCGGCTCGTGCTCAAGCTCGCCCAAGGCGAGCCGCTCGGCGAGTGGCTCGCCGAGCCTGCTCGTGGCTCGTCTTTTTTTTTTTCTCTAACATTCTATAATCCCCTCCTACATTTTTTTTAAAATAATAAGAACAAAATTTTATTTGTTGAGTTTTGTTTTTTGTTTACCCTTTTATATTTTATTAAACATAAAATATATGCATTTTATAAACAATTTTTTTAAAAAATAAACCCTCCTCCTTTATCCGGGCTTGGAACCGGCTACTTCAATTTCGAGTTGGCGGAGTTAAAAATTGTACACGAACAACTTGTTACGTGTACAATTTTTTTTAAAAAAATTATAAAAGTATGAAATAATGAAAATAAAATTTTGTGATAAATGCGGTGAAATTAAATATCACTTACTTGATTACATGCAATTTCGGCATATTTATATTGAATTCGATAATTAGTGTCTTCCCAATCCTTCACGCACATTAACGCTTCCAAAATATCTTCTTTTAGTCGATTCCTGACCTCGGAGAGAACCCTCTTCCCTGCACTAAAAGCAGACTCCGAAGTTACAGTGCTAACCAGAGGTGTTAATAGATCTTTTGCCATTGCAGAAACTATTGGCCATCGGCGTTCGTTATTTCGCCAAAATTCAATGACCTCTTCTGAACTTTTCCTAACTGATTTGTTACTAGGCAAAGTATGACTAAAGTAATCAATTAATTCTGATGGCAACGCATTTGGATTAGACGAATTAGTACTCGAAGTTTGAGTACATGCAGTGGAAGTCAAACTACTGCTACTACTAGAGGAACCACATGCATATGCAGTTGAATCATATCTATATGAGTTCATGTTTTCGAACAAATTTAAAACTTCAGCATCGTCATCCGTTATATTAGTGGGATGAACGGTTGGAGGTACACGAGTAATATGTGTACCCATTCGTGAAGCATATAATTCATACATTTCAGTTAACGTTTGTTCCAAATTCTTATAAGTAATAGGCATATTAAAAGTTAAAGTATTTGAAATTTGATCAATTACAAATTTAGTACCCGATAAATTATATCGGGGGTCCATGACGCATGCTAAAAGAAATAACATAGGCAATTCTTCCCAATATTTTCTAAATTTTACTTCCATCGAATATATAACCGCTTCAAAATCGGGATCATTTTGAAATCTCTTAAAAGTCCTAACAGTTATATAAAGACGTTCAAGAACCATACAACTAGTGGGATAATAAACACGAGACAATATATTTGTAGACTCATAAAAACTTGTCAAGAAATTTTTAATCTTAAAAACTACATTCCAATCGGATTCATTCAAGATGGTATCGTCTTCGTCTCTAACATGCCTGTTGTTATAAAATTCGGTAATAAACGCTTCATAACCTTCACATGATTTTAACAATAAGTAAGTTGAGTTCCATCTATGGCCTACGTCAGTAATTAATGTTTTAGTATGTGTATTCCCACCTTCCTCACAAAATTCCTCAAATGCTTGTTTCCTACTAGGTGTAATCGTGATATATATAAGTGCATTCCTAATTCGGTTAATTTCATCCTTCACATGTTTTAACCCGTCTTGTACTATTAAATTAAAAATGTGGCACACACATCGAATATGAAATAAATAACCACTAAAATCAGGTTGAAGTATTCTATGCAATTTATCGATAACAACCTTATTTATAGTAGCGTTGTCGAACGTAAAAGAACGAATTTTACTCTCACATTTATATTCTTTAATTATAAACATAATAGCGTTAAATATTGTTTGAGTGTTGTACGGGTACTCAACAATTTTAAAAGCAATAAATTTTTTATGCATGACCCAAAGTGGGTCTATATAGTGTGCAGTTGCAGCTATATAACCCCTCTTATTAATCCCTTCCTACATATCTGAAGTTAACGATATCACACCCCCATATTTTTCTAAATCTGAAATTAATAGTTTCTTTGAATTCATAAAATATTCAATTGTATCAGACCGAAGAGTATTTCGACTTACCCCAACGTACCTCGGTTGAAGATATTGTTTGACGTAGTTGATGAAATGTTGGTTGTCAGCTATTGCTAGTGGCAACTCCGCCACGGCAACAAACTTCACCATTCCCGTTCGAGCTTCCTCCTCCGAATACATCCACGTAGAAAATGGCGTAGTTGTAGCACCGGCGCTTGGAGTGCCAAACTGTAGTTGCGTTTGACCAGCTGGAAAAAGCCCATGTTTGGTCGCACATGTTTTGTAGTGACGGTTGAGGTGGGTGGTTCCAATACCTCTTTGCCATGCCAGTCGTTGTTGGCAGTATTTACATACTGCTTTGGTTTTTGAAATTCCATCAACCACACGACCAGTTTGAACCAATTTGAAATGATCACAACATTTTGCCTGCTTCTTCCCCTTTCTCTTCCCTCTTGCATCGGGAATATTTAATGTAGGTTCATCTTATTCCAAATCAATTGGAACACTAGAATCAACATCAATGTCATCCAAATCAATTGGATTTGGATGACAACCTTCACGAACGTCGAAATCTTCAATGTTTTCTGGAATTGGTAATTCATTTAGACCGGCGAATTCATTCCCAAATTGATTTTGGGCATGTGTTTCGTCTTCCATACCGAACAAATTTTCAACAAATGCTCGTGGATCCATTTGTGATAATAGAAATTGAATTGTAAAATCAAGATAATAATGTAAAAAAATGTAGAAGAAGATTATAGAATAAATGAATGAAATGGTTGATAATAATTTGTAAATTGTAGTAGAGAGTAGAAAGTAGAGTAGAGTAGAGATTAGAGAATGAAATTGTAAAAGTTTGGTAAGAAAAAATTGTTGTAATAGGTAGGTATTTATAGGAGAAGAAAAATAATATAAAAAAAATTAAAAAAAAAATAGGACCAAACGGTCACTGAAAATCAGTGACCGTTCTGGTCACTTACTAAAGTTTTTATTTTTTATTTTATATAACACGAGCCCACGAGCCGAGCAGCTCGTGAATAGTGCGAGCCGAGCCGGCTCGACTCGCCTAGTGAGCCAGCCCACTCGGCTCGTGCTCGGGCTCGTTTTTTGACGAGTTCAAGCGACTTGTAGGTATGAATAGTACGAGCCGAGCCGACGAGCCGCTCGGCCCCTTTGCCATCTCTATCAACCCCAACACACCTCCCACAGTCAATCCCCCCGGTCCGCACAGAGAATGGTTATCTTACTGCTTTTGGAATATGTGCCCAATAACGTTAGACCCTTGTGTGATTTTGACAAAGTTGATGAAATATGTTATTGAAAAATTTATAAAAATTGTGGATCACATGAAATGTGTGATTGAAAATGAATTCGAGGAAATTTAAATTTTAGAAAGTGGAGGCCAAATAGAGCCCAGCCGCCCAGGGCATTACTGTAACATTTTAGATTTGGGTTTGTCATCTAGCTTGCTTTGAAAAAATTATAAATAAAAATAACAATGAGCCTCATAAAATGTGTGAATAATAATTTATAGTTATGAATGTATAATTGAAATTAATATTCGACTTTGACTGAATTCAATAACCACTTATAAATTTATTTCGCAATGGGGGCTTAAATAAATATTAATTTTATAATTATATTTGTTTATAAATCTATTACACATATGATTATAAGCATACGATTAAGTGCAGTTATCCACTTCGTGATAATGGGAGTTTGGTTATTGCATAGAGAACGACAAATGGACATAACTTACATTTTGATCGAGAATTTGTTCCTCATAAACTGATGATGATTACTTTGTTCTAATAAGGTCGTAAGGTCAGATAGTCTATCAATTGTGGTATGCAATTATCTTGAATATTAACACAAGTACACTTTTGAAATTGTATTGGACATGATCATTATGCATAAATTAATTTCTATAGCATGATCGTGCTAAGAAATTACGCTATACATGATTGTCTTATGGATTGTTTGAATCTTCTATGGAATAGTGGTTGTTATTTTCGAACTCAAAGATATTTGATGTGTCGATAAGTGAGATCTATTTGTACGATCAAATGCCTTGAAACGTTGTGAGTCAACAAAATTAGTAGTAAGCATGCATTCGAGTCTTGGACTATGTCACCTTGTCGATGGGTTAATGAGTCAACTGACGTTTTCCTTATGAGAGGAATTTGTAATCCAAACTTAGTATTTGGCAACGGCTAGATCATTTATGTGGTTTAGTCACTAAGAAACTATTAAAAAAGCAGGCATAGTTGAGAAATAATTAGAATATTTTATTTTAGGTGATATTATTCGAGGTTCGAGGGGGTAAGACATAAAAGTTGGCAAGTTTAGAGGATGTAATTCTAGGGAATTGAAATATTGTTACTCTATGATTTTACATAATTTAAGAGTTCAATTTCTCACCTTTAGTGGAACAAGTGAAAATTAATAATTGTACTATAGGTCTTGAGTCGACTTGACTGTATGTTAGTTACTATAGGTCCAATAAGATGCCTTTTGTACTTTCAAAAAACTTTTTAGACTTAGCCCTGTTTGGGAGCCATTTTCAGCAAGATTTTCAGCGAAAAATGACCGTTAACTACAATAGGTGGGTCCCACCTGTGCGAATGTGCTTCTCACTCTTCCATTTTCAGCAAGATTTTCATGTTTAACGATAAAAAAATGAATTTTTTGAATTGAAAAATGGTTACCAAACAGACTCTTAATAGCAAATATAATGATGTGAAGTATTGAATACTCCATACTTGAGACTATTAAAAAGTTTCCCAAATTGAATAGCCCTATTTGTCTAAGAGCGAGAAGCACATTTGCACACTACATTAATTTATATAGGTCCAATTTTTTAGAAGAACTTGACATAATATTAGTTAAATTTTATACATATATTTTGTTATTTACAATTCTTAGTACCTAATATTTTGTCTTCTTGCAAATTATGTTTTCATTAATTTATAAATTATGGGATGACAATATGAGTTGTAAAAGTACTCAAAGTCAAGTGGCGTTCTGATTAGATAATAGTTTAAGTTTGCCTTCCATACTTTGACAGTGAAGAAAGATACAATCTGATAACTCAAACTTTTGCCACACTTGCAAATTTAAGCGGTGCTTAAAAGTAAGAAAAAATTATATCAGAGTAACTTGTTTTGTCATATATGTATTTAAAGTTAGAGTGTGTTTGATTGTCAATATTTTTCACGAAAAATGGTTTTTTTGGGCCTAAATTTCTACTTTCGTGCTGTTTGATTGACATTTCTTTTTTCATGGAAAACATTTCCTACTTTTGATCACGTAACCATATTTTCCTCAAAATCAAGGAAAATATTTTGTTTAGAGGGAATATGATTTTATTTTCCAAGGAATTCACTCTCACTCACTCACTCTCTCTCTCTCTCTCTCTCTCTCTCTCTCTCTCTCTCTCTCTCTCTCTTATCCATCACCTCCTTTTCATCTTCCCACTAGTAAAAAATAGACAAGTATAATATTTTTTAGGTTGAAAACTAAATCAATCAAACACATTTATTTATTGATTTTCATACAAATAAGTTCTAAGCAATTGAATTACCTAAAATTTATTTTTGTTCCATACAAATTCTATGCTCACAATCAAACGTATCCTTAATATTTTTTCTCACATTTTATTTTTCTTTTTTAAAATAGTGTCTAAAAAATTAACTTTTAAGCACATCGAAAAATGTCTAGAGGGATAAATTAGATAAATATGTTAGTTCGTAATTGTAAGCTTATATTGGATCCAATCTCGTTTCATTAAATAAATTTACACGTAACAAGATTTTTTTTTCTTACACTAAAAAAAATAGCTGGCTTGCTTGGCCTAGTTCCCCCTAAATCTTTCCCCGATTAAATGGTTCGTAAGAACCGTGTCCCAAAAACTGTGAAAACCCTTAAACTCGACTGGGTATACTTTATAATTTGATGTAAAATGATTTAGAAAGTATTTAAGTATTAGTGAAAATCTAAGAAAAATACATTCTTTCAAGTCTTGAAGTCTCTCCAATTAAGTTTTTTTTTTTTTTGTCAGCGAATCTTTAATTTCAAATAGTTTTGTCTTTATATATTAATAGTAATATTTTTATCCTATATAAAAAGGAGAAAAAAAATTAACATTAAAATCAATTGCCAAACAGTCCCTTCGAAATGCCAGCTGTCAAGTAGACCCAGATTAGCATAGACCTGTCGTTAGCGGCAGAACCAAACCTTTTCACGTCGGGCTCCAATCTGCTACAGTCAATCTATCTACACTTGATTTTCTAAACTTGTACATTTATTTCAAGTAAGTCCGTTCATCAAAAATTGTTCTTAAAAGTATGAATGTACAATAAATTGAAGCAGAGGAATTTCGATACTAAGAGAGGTACTATAGCGGAACGAGGCCTCTAGTGGATTTCTGAGGTACCCTTCCTCTTCCTTGTTATTGCAATAAACAAAATAGAGGCCCCTTAACTTTGAAAAAAAATTCATTTTAGTCAAATATTTTTCTCCCCTTCAAACTCATCATTGGAGTTCAATTTCAATTCAACTTGGTCATCAACAACTTTGTCACAAAAAATAAAGGTACTTTCTTACATGAACAATATGAAAGCCTATAATATTTGTTAATTATCCAACTGTAATATTTATACGTGTAACTTGTAAAACACACAGTATTTTTTAACATACAACTACTTTAAAGGTAGACAGTTAATGACATGACTTTCGTATTAAATTACAAGTTTACTTTGCTATTAAGTCAACATAGCAAATTGAAATTAAGAGAAATTTACACAGATAAAAATTGTTGGTAGAGATAGATTAAATTTTATGATGAAATTGTCTTTAATGAACAAATCTCGACAAAAATTTAACTTCAATGACTAGATAAAGAAGCAAATTACCATTAAGAGAAATCCACGAGAAATTTGTCGATAGTAGAAGACATTAAATTTTACGATAAACTTGTCATCAATGATACAGAATTAATAAAGGTTGAGTGACTAAAATGAAATTGTGGTCAAAGTTAGGAGACCTTTAGTACGGTTTTCCACCTTGTGCCTATGTATCACTCGTTAACACAGATATATATAAATACACCCCTACGCATATTCAGTGGAAATCTAGAGAGAGGAAATGGAAGAGGAAGTGATGAATATCGGTGAAGAAGTGACTGGGTCTAGCTTGACAATGGAAAAAGTCGCTGCTGCAAAACAGTACATCGAAAATCACTACAAGAATCAGATGAAAAGCATCCAAGAGCGCAAGGAGAGGTATAACTGCAATCATAGAAAATCAGAAACACGCACACACATGTTTATTTATATATAAAATGAGTTATAAATGTAGGGAGGTAGTAGAGCATTACATTAATTATTTCGATTTGTGAATTTGATTTATGGTATAGAAGATCCAGCACGTGCTTTGATTTTTGGAATTTTTTGTAGAGGTTCTTGATTTTTTTTTTTTCTGAATTCAGTAAATTATAATGAATTAATTTGGTCTGCATGTGATTAAGTTAGTGACGCAAGTGAAAATTTTCTTGAATTTATATAAATAAATTACGATAATGATAGAAGAATTTCTTTCTTAATTAGTCTAATTAATTAGGTTAGTTAGGAACTCATAAATGACTGAATTTAAGTGGGGTTTTATGATAGAAGAATTCGTTGCAGTAACTTATTTGATAAGCGGGAGATGATATTTCCGAGTTGAAGTTATTAGGTTTATGTTGTGAAAGGAGTGATAGGATAGATGAATGTGAAGGAGAGTTTTGGGAGATATGATCGGGCAATGGGGTTAAGTTTGATTATGGAGGTCTTGCAAGACAAGATCAACATGGGCCATAGTAAAATGTATTGCTAATTTCAAAAATAGTTGCAATTAGTTCTGCATCATTTAGGAAGAGTAGACTCGAGCAGAACTTTTATTATTTCTCCGTCTTCATGCTGTAGTGATGACAATCTTTTCCTTTTCTTTTGGTTTGTAATTCTGAACTTTTTGTTCAATGTATCCAAAGTTAACACATAGAAAATCTTGATTGGAGTAAGTTGATGTTAATTTATAGCCAGTGATATTTTTGTTAGGCATTTAGTGTTGTTTGTTACGTTATCGCGGTGAAAGTTCTAAAGCCGATGGTAATAGTCTGAGTTGGATGATAGTAAAGAACCAACGTTGACCATCCGAGTGTTTGATTATAAATGCACTTTTGTCCGTACTAATGAGGATATTCAAGTCATGGCTGATGACTTTAACAATGAGTATGATATCATTACAAGGAACAAGTGTTCATTCCTTAAATTTAGTAGAAACTATATAAATTTAACCTAAATAAACAAGTGGAGTAGAAAAGCTTCAATGAAACTTGTGAAATTCGTGAATATCTGTCCTTAAGAACATGTTTGGTCAGATTATAAAGTTCACTTATAAGTGAATAAGTAAATTTTCAATTATTAAAACAAATATTTTTAAAAAAATTAGTAAGTTAAATAAATGGACAGGTAGGTAAGATTCACTTTCAAACTAATTAACTTACATGAGAAAAAGTATCCAAAAATATGTAGAAACGTAAAGTCACTTGGAAGTAACTTTTACTTTTCTTTTCAAGCTTACCAAACACGCTCTAAAAGCTCACTGCTCAGTTCACTGGTTATTGTGCTTTGACATCCCAAAACCAAATGCATGACTTAACGAATAACAATTAACCAAGCCTTGTTCCCATTAAAATTGTGATCTGCTACACGAATCTTTTTCTGGCCACTCCATACAATCCATCGAAGGCGTGTATGTTTCTTGATTTGAGAAATGGTCAATAATATGGAAGGGGAGCTACTTTTATTTCTAGTCTACTGGATTGATGACGTATGCTAGTATGTGTTCGGGCATCAATTGGACCATTTATTGATATGTAGTTAGCTCAAACTAAATCAATATGTGAAAGAGAAAACCTGTAAGCCAGTGGCATTTCATTGCTTGGAATAAAACAAGTAGTGGCTCGTAATTCTAGTGGGCAAAGATGATGATGTTGGCTACATCAGACATTCATTTATGCAGTTCATTTTAACTGTGTTCAACACATGGAATGAGAGATGACATTTGCAGGGCATTCGGGGATCCAGATCCTAGGTGGACATTCCCAGGGAAATTTTTTAGTAAATAATCCTCGAACAAGTCTATAGGTACAGGGAATTCTTACTGATTTTATACAAGATTTTCAAATTCACGGTGCAGATTCACAGTTTGGGAAAAAGGGCAAAAACACAGATGGACAGGATGCTGCCGGCATCCTGTACAAATTCTGTAAATATTCCCTGTACTCAGGGAATATTTGATAATCCTCAGTCCTCACTCATGATTTTACATCTGGAAAATATGTTTTGTTTCTTACAAAAATTGTTCAATATTTATGAGATTCACAATGTTATATTTTTATGTCAACTAACTTTGTTTTATGAAACATACAATTGATTTAATAAACCAAGATGCCAGATTGTATGGTTCTTATATTATGCTTTGCTTTTGTCATTTTGAAAGGCGTTGATGTTTTGAGCTAGTTCTCCCTTTTGCATGGTAGCCAAGAGATTTTACCAATCTTACCATAAAGGGAAGAAAATACAGAGGATTTTCTTGACTTTTTGGCTGAAATATCAAATTTTCTTTTTGCCCACTTTGGTATTCTATCAGTGTCACTGTTATGTGAGTTAAATCTTGATATTTTTACACCATGCTTTTCACTCCAGGTAATGGATTTTAGAATGAAAATTAGCATCTTCAGATGTGCCCAAAGAGGAACAGATCAATCTAATCAAGGCAATGGAATCTTTGGGCCCATATGAATATGCAAATTTTTGTTACAGTTATGTCAGTTAAATCTTGATATTTTACGCTTTTCACTCCAGGCGATGGATTCTAGAACGAAAATTAGCATCTTCGGATGTTCCCAAAGAGGAACAGATCAATCTAATCAAGGATTTGGAGCGAAAAGAGACAGAGTTTATGCGATTAAGGAGGAACAAGATATGTGTAGATGATTTTGAGCTTTTAACCATTATTGGGAGAGGAGCCTTTGGTGAGGTTGGTGATTTGCATCACAACTCTTTTCTTGAATACCTTATCTTTACAAGTCTTGAGATCATTGAAATTATGTAAATGTTCTTGTTCACGTAATCTTTGAATTGTGATAACGTGCATCATGTAGCTTAGAAAGATAATTTAATCTACCGCCCATGGTATCTTATTACTAAAATTTAGGGCAATCTTTGTCGGGGGAAAAAAAAAGAACAAAAAAAGATGTTTCAAGTATGGCCATAAAGTCTTGTCATCAGATGATGATAAGATGCTGATTGTTTTATTATCAACATTTCTGGTTCTACCCAACTTTTGTTGTCGATATTTCCATTTTTCCGTTATTTTAATTTTAATTTCCTACACTTGGATATATTCTTCTCAACTTGACCTTTTACTTTGCTAGGAATTTGATGTTTTGTATGCCTGCTAATTAATTTCAACTTTCCAGGTCCGATTATGTCGAGAAAAAAAAACAGGGAATATCTATGCCATGAAGAAATTGAAGAAATCTGAAATGCTTTCAAGAGGCCAGGTCAGTGACAAATATTACCATATCAATGAAACTTGCAAAGTTTCTTGCAAATTAGCATTCGACCCAATGTTTTCTAGAAGACAGATTTTTTTTTTTGTGGGGGGGTAACAATTGAGTGATGCCACTTGAGATTAAACGACCCTGAGCACTATTTGTTCTTATATTGTGGCGTTGACCTTGAAAGTACACAGTAGATGAGCTTCCAATTGTAGATATGATGAAAGGATACCTTTTGAAAGCGAAAGATAAGAGGACTAACCTTTCTATCAGTTTGTGATATTGAACAGCAATAGACTGAAGCCATAATTTTGACAGAGTATACAGAATGGAGAGACTGTATAACTGCAAAAACTTCTAGTATTGAAGATAAGGTGAAGCTGAAAACTTCTTCATGAAAGGCACAAGGCTATTTGCTGAAGCTTCTTATATCATCAATGAAGCTAATTTCAGGGGATGAGTCTTGCTTTTATAGAAAATCAAATGACATGAGTCCTATTATCTCTCGTCAACTTTGTAGCTTATTCTTCCTGTCTTCTAAGTACTCTTTCCTATTTCCTACGAAGTGTTCCTAAAAGAAAGAGAGAACTTGAAAATATAGGTAAAAATTTTTCAACATGACTTAATATCATAATTGAAGTATGAATTGTTCAGTGATACTAGTTCTATTTATGTGCAAAAATCCCTAAGAAAGATGAAAACTTACCAGAATGACGTGGGAAGGAGAGGGTTCCTAATTCAAAGACTAATAATTTTTTTACAACAATAAATTAATTTTTCCTCCTTTCTAACTTTATGCCAACAATAAGTGTGTATATTTGGAATTCAACCTCCATTAATACCTCAGAAGAAAGACAACACCCCAAGCTTCCCTTTCTTGCCCAATCATTCATGACGAGTGGCGAAGGATTGATCTGGTTCCTTTCAAATAATTGACAATTATTTTATCTCTCTATGTTTTAATCTTTGGAATGCAATCTAAAAAGTCTTAACCTGTAACAAGTCTCAGGTATACATTCATTGCATGGAATCTTGTGAGGACAAGAGTGGCTTGTGTGATTTCCTTTTGTCTCAAAAAGGTGGTGCTTTTCTCTGCAGGTGGAACATGTTAGAGCAGAGAGGAACTTACTTGCAGAAGTGGCTAGCCACTGCATTGTAAAACTGTACTACTCTTTTCAAGATACTGAATATTTATATCTTATTATGGAATATCTCCCTGGTGGTGATGTGATGACCCTGCTGATGAGAGAAGACACACTGTCTGAAAGTGTTGCTAAATTTTACATTGCTCAAAGTATCCTGGCCATTGAGTCCATTCATAAACATAATTATATTCACAGGTGGGTGTGTTTTCTTGCATTTCAAGAAATTAGTGTATGAAATACCAAATTCACTTGTGAATCAGGTATTGTTCAATGTTGTGAACATTAATATTTTCTTATTAATATCTTTTCTTTTTCTTGTTTATTCTCAGGGATATCAAACCAGACAACCTTCTTCTCGACATAAATGGTCACATGAAGCTTTCAGATTTCGGTCTTTGCAAGCCTCTTGATTGTAGAACTTTATCTACTGTAAATGAAAACGAGGCCTTGAGTGATGAGAATACAAGGGAACCGATGGACATTGATGACCGCTTTCCAGATGCTGCCAATAGTAGTCACTGGAGAAGCCCTCAAGAACAGCTTCAGCATTGGCAGATGAATAGGAGGAAGTTGGTGAGAAATCAAAAAACATTCTTGAAATATTTTTTCGTACATATCCTGCAGGACTAAGTATAATGCCTATTCTTATGTGTGATTAATGCCCAAAAGATAAGGGAAAAATAACTATAAGATAATTGGAATCTTATTGCTTAACGGGATGGGTGTTTATACATTTACATGAAATTTGAGGCTTTTTTGTGTTAATGTTCTTGACATTGAGCACCATTTTGAAATTATATAGACTTATAATGCTCTGTCAATTCTTTTCCAAAATTATGTTAGTTCAACCGACTTCTTCCTCTTAACCTGAAGTTGATGTCTTTTAAATTTAAATTCTCACCCAAATCATGCGTATAATATAATCCCACGTTACAAGTAAATAGTTTTTCACTAATTTGAGATGATTGAATGATTATGTGATTATGGGAAGAGAAAACTACTCCTGATTTCTTGGAGATCATATCTTCGTGTGGATTATTATGATTGCCGAGAATACATTTCATTCCAACGGAACTACTCAATAATAGGGGCATCCCCGTGTTATATATTGATCAAAAGTCAAATAAATGACATCTGTGCGAAGAAAAGCTTGGCAACGCTCAAATTGACTTTGGAGACTTTAAAGTCCATTGACCACTGCACTGTGTTTGTTAATGGCATAAACTGAAAACATTTTAAGTTGTAACTTTGGGACTTTCAATTTGTTCCTATAAATTTCAAGTGCTACTTTTCCATCTCCACATGCTTTTAGTTTAGAACAGTGGCGTACATCTGCCATGGATAAGATTGAGGGATGTTACTATCTGATATACCGTACTTTTTGATTGCTTTAGTAATTATCTTCTTCTTTTCTTCTTGTCTTTGAAAAGGCATTTTCAACTGTTGGTACGCCAGACTATATTGCACCTGAAGTGCTAGTGAAGAAAGGATATGGCATGGAGTGTGACTGGTGAGCCTGTCCTCGTGTCTTTTCCTTGCCTGTCCTCGTGTCTTTTCCTTGTAATTAGTTCAATTTTCTATCATTCTCGTGATAGATCAGATAACTAATATCGATATGCATGTTGAAGTACTGTTAGGCCTGTACCTTTCGAATATAGGCAGCTTACCAACCTGGCCTTTAACTGGGGAGCTGAACTAATAGAAAATCTGGTTATTGCTGATGTATACTATAAAATATTCCCTTTTCCCCACAGATTGCACCTATCGGATTCCAAACTCGTGTAACTTTGCTGTTTGTCTGGTCATATCATAATTTTCAGTACTTTGCACTTCATTAACTTATTGAAAGTAATTTTCTGATATAAATATGGTTTGGAGTCTTGAGGGAACTCAAAATTCTCTGTGGAGAAATTTGAGCATCTGAAGAACTGCCATTTCATTGGATTTGTGATTGATTGTTGAGTTCTATATAGAAGCTGAGCTGCTTGGTAAAATTTTGGCTGCTTGTGTTGTACTAAGGAGAGAGAACTATAATTTAACTTATTTATTTCTTGCCTCGTTATATCCTCTAAATATGCTGCAGGTGGTCGCTGGGTGCAATTATGTATGAAATGCTTATTGGCTACCCCCCATTCTATTCCGATGATCCAATGACCACTTGCAGGAAGGTAATATAAGTTGGCATGTGATATGCTTCGAGTTTGTTTCCCCATAATGTCTACTTCTATATTGTGTTCTTTTCAGTTAGCTTTGTTTGTGCGTGTGTTCAGATTCTACTCATTTTACCGCAATTTAAGAGTGCCAAGAACTATCGAAAACTACCACCAATTTGGTTTTAAGTTAACAGAGATAAACCCGAAACTTCTTTCATGGACGCAACTATATTACCTTCTGAAAAGTGCCCACACAAATAGGAACCTTAGTTTAGAATTTCTTAGGCATAACTTGCACCTCCAAGTAAAAACTCTTCAGGTTCTTAGCCAGAAATTTGAATCAAAAAGAAAATAAATAAGAGTGTGTTTGGTAGGGATTTTTGGGAGAAGAATTGATTTTTGAATAGTGATATGATGGGAAATGTGTGGTTGAAAAAGAAGAAAAAAGTATTGATGTGATGGAAAATATTATTTTATTGAAGAATGTGTAGTTGAAAATGAGAATTGATTTACTGTAGAAAATGAGAATCTGTACCAAACATGCTCTAAATTATCCACTCCCCCTTTATGTCTGGTGGAAGAAGTATGCACTCATCTCTTATATTATGCGGTGGATTGCCTTGCCAAATGAACTCAAGAGCAGATGCTTCAGACCCTACCTTCTCCCTGTTTACATGTCCAGTCCTGGTTGAGGACTTTGCTGTGCATGTCACTATAGTGTTAGTAAGACCAAGTAAACCTAATATCAATAATTCCTATGTCAAGACTTCTGTCACCACTTTCCAGCTGTTGGCCGAAGAGATGTAGATTAGTGATATGACAATGTATTCCCACAATACTGTCAAATCCGTACTTGAGTTACTGCAAGTGCATAGCAATTACGATTTCAGCCATTCGACTGCTGTTACCTTGGAAACCGTTGCCTTTTAATTAGCTTATCATCCATAAGCTGCGATGCATTTGGGAATAACTAAACTAAAAAGAAGGCTGGGATTTAGGAGTAACTTGTACCGATGACTTGTTACTGTTGAAATAATTGTATTTTGATCCAAGTTTTATACGGCTGCCAGATTGTTCATTGGAGAAATCACTTGAAGTTTCCTGAAGATGCTAATTTGAGCCCTGAAGCGAAAGATCTTATCTGTAGGCTATTATGTGATGTTGAACATAGGCTTGGTACTGGAGGAGCAGACCAAATCAAGGTACAATTTTTTGTGAATTAGTATCATTTAGTCTCTCTCTCTCTCTCTCTCTCTCTCTCTCTCTCTCTCACACACACACACACACACACATGAATTCAAACTCATTTTCATAGTAGTGAATGTGTATCAGGCTCATCCTTGGTTCAAGGATATAGTATGGGAAAAGCTATATGAAATGGAAGCAGCATTTAAACCAGAGGTTAATGGGGAGCTGGATACCCAAAATTTTATGAAGTTTGATGAAGTATGCTCTCATCACTTCTTTATTATTTCAAGCCGCGTTCTCTTCTTTTGCTTCAAGTACAGAAAATATTCAACATTCTAGTCTCTAGATATATTGGCCCTTCCATTGAGGTTTCAAAATCATGTTATTCTAATGAATTTTACATGCTTGTTTTAGCAGTGTGGGTCTTCTTTTAGTCTCTTGTCAAGATGTTATCTAACTGAAGGCCTGGACTTCTCTAGAGACAGCTTTAAATTGCAAGCTAATCTTTGAATCTGCAATATAATAGTGAATTTAAATCTCTCATGCTATAGTACTTGGAGTTTAGTTATCTGAAAGCTCTTGAATATGTTTATCTTCTCAGAATTATCACCTTTTTACTTCATATATTCAATTTTATTCACGAACGCCAATTTGTTATGTTGCTTTTTTCAATAACCTCATTCATGCAAATATTTTCTTGATTTGTCAATAGATGAATCCTCCAACTGCAGCAAGATCTGGCTCAGGACCCTCACGAAAGGTTTGTCACTGAATATCTATTTACTTGTCAGTCTATCATGGCTTTGGTATTCTGTATAGATAATTGATATCGTTATGCTTATTTTCCTATACAACATGCTTGAATGATATAAGCAGAAAGTTCACCTTTTGAGCATTAGACGAGCACATTTACTTATTGGAAGCTAAACACATACACTTGCTAGATTCAATAGTTTAAATAATTTGAGGTTTCAGGATATTCTCAGACTCAATACTTCTCCAGCTACTTCTCTTAAAACATCCTTCTTTCTCAACAACTAAGCCTTATATGCTTATAGTTGGGATGGGCTATATGAATCGTTGTTGTTAATTCTCTTCAGTTCATTGCTACATCCTCTAGAAGATCACTTGCAATTAGATCCTTATTTACCACAGCAGTCCAATAATTTTGGTCTCCACCCCCCCCCCCCCCCCCAACGTGTTCAAATGAGATTGAAATATCCTTGGTTCTCTCTCTCTCCCCTGTGTTCAAATGAGATTGAAATATCCTTGGTTTTCTACATAATACCAAAACTTCTATGGATTAAAATATCGTGATTAAGAAAATGTTGTTGAAATAGCAAAAAAACATGGTTTCAAAAAATCTTTCAACTTTCTTAAATACAAAATGCTCATCTAAGTTTACTTTTGTGGTGTCAATCTATTGATTGTCAATGTTATGTGTCCACTTCAATTACTCAAGTGGTTTAGTTCTTTTTGTGTTCTTTTGATGGTTATTAAGGCATTTAACATTGACCTTAATAGTACCCTACACAGGTACACCTAAATCCCAAGGATTTAAGTTTTGTGGGCTATACATACAAGAACTTTGATGCTGTCAAGGCACTGCTTAACTCATCGGGTGAGGATTATTTGTTCTCTCAATTATCCACTAGTCTACGTACTGTAGCTCTCTCCTCTATATAAACATGCACACTTGCATGATTTTATGTGCATTTTTTGTAACATTTGTCGACTTTGTCTTGCAATGGAGACATGATAGTTTGACCTAGTGCCCATTTCAAATAAAAGAAAACGATGTTCTCCTGCTAGGACATCATTTGTTTCTCTTCTGAACATTTGGTAGGATGGTGAAATATACTTTAATGGTCATGTCTTTCATTTTTTTTGAGCTTCATCAATGTAAGCAATGTTTGGCTCATTGCACTCTCTACTCCATGGAGGCCTAAATTGCACAGTGAACCTGTAATCTTCAGTACAGTGCAACTTCTCTAAACCTTTGATCCGAGGGTGATATGAATATCATCCATGAACCTTTACAAACAAATTGATTCATCCTTGTAGGGGACACTGCTCTGCAATTGTTTCCTGACTTTACTGAAAAGCTATGCAGAACCATGCTCTGGCTGAAACTGTATGATTCGATATTTTTATGGCACAACCAACCTTTTTGGCATTCTAATATGATGAGTATGAGGAAGAAAATTAAAACCTGCATCGCAATACAAAATCATTGAAATATCATAATCTGAGTAGTGAGAAGGATTTTTATGAAGTTTTTGTATACGCATTAACCTAAAATGGTATGCAATCTATACTTAAAAAACATGCTTTTCCACAGTACTCTAATAATTCTGAATTGCTTCGATCATTGCAGATAGTAGAAGTGCATCACCAAGTCGGCCATCAATTGATTCCATATTTGGTAAGACACATGTTTCCGGAGCATTTGTTTTGGTAAATGCCTTGGTGTTTCATGATCTAACATAATGCATTGTTTAGGTGATTCCAAGGGGAGCCAAACGAGGAAAGGAACAGCAGAGGAAACAGATGTACAGATGATTGCAGCAACAGAGGATGCAAGGGTGCCATAATAATATAGTAATATCAATGCATTAGTAAACGGGAAACCTTGTTGTGGGACGTGGCATTTGCCTGTATATTTGTGTAGGTTGCTCGCCCCTATTCGGTGTTTCCTTCAGATGGCTGCCTCATATAATGCAAAACCATCATCCTAAGTGTATAGTAGTGCTGGAGAAACATTGGAAGGTTCCAAAGTGGGTTAAATTTGTAGGGTGGACTAAGGTTATAATAGTAGTAAAGTGTGTAATAGAAATCTAGAATAGGTCGTGTGTTACTTCATGTAGTTGCTGCCCAGGTCGTTTCTCTCGTGGCAGAAACATTTGACGGATGGGTGATTGTCATTTTGCTATAAGCTGGGATTGAACTTTTTTAAAGTTATATGCAAATTGAAACTTGCTTTAGATCAATCTTTCTCAACTTTTGGTCACCAAGTCAAGGTTTATTTGTTATTTTGTGGAATGGAGACAATCAATGTATACCATGGTAATATACACTGTAGACCAAAATTCACAATGCAATAGACATAGACCAGTATATGAAACATCATGTAATGTTTCTTACTCTCCAAACTTACAACCATATCACTTGAAACCAAACTCTTTCGTGTGGTTACTCGCTAACAATTAAAAAGGGATCAGACGATTGTGTGAGGGACAAACCTCTTGGAACAAAGTTCAAAAAAGGGGTGTTTATCGAATATGAAAATTACAGTTTGGACACGAACAAGATACCTCCAAGGGGCACAAGCACACAAGTACAAGAAAATTGAAGTAATTAAAGTTAATCTAAAGAAAAGTAAATTACATATTCTCTGTTTGAGAGTGAATTTTGTCCGGGGCCTTCTTCATTGCTTTCCTCTTCCTTTTATACTCCTTGGGCAGTTCTCGACCGTTTGGACTCTGCTCGTAACTACCCATTTCTTTCATAGTGGCTGACTGGCCAATAACTACCATTTGTAACTCCTACCACCACGTTTTCTTCATAACCGCTTATCACTAATTTTCTCAAATCGTGGGATGTAATCGTGATGTGCTCAAATTGCCTCAAACCGTGACTTTTAGACATCGTTAGGATTCTGGGCGATCCACCAATTTAGGCGACGACTCCTTCACTCTAGTCGTCCATAAGGCATTTTACTCGCTCAACATCTGGGCGTTCTGCAAGCTTGGGCGACAACGTTCCTTTGTTTGTGGCTGTTTACCCTTTGTTTGGGCTTTCATCTTGGATTCTCAACTGGGCTTCGTTCTTTTGGCCATTTAATTTGGGCTGCACTTTTAGTGTGTCAACAATTACCCCCAAATATGGCAGAATTAATATTCAATAATTAATTTTTGTCATATTCACTTCGTATTTGTCCAGCAACACTTGAAATTCCCAAGAATTTAAATCATCACTTTCTTCTACACTTAAAAAGGTGTAACTTTACAAAACCCTTATAAATCCGAAGGACACGCCACTTCGTCGTACCATTAACCCACGTTTCAGCATTTCTCTCTTCGTCTTTGCTATATTTACTGTTCATCTTCTTGCTTCCTTGCTACGCTTCTCAGGCAAACTCCAGCGAACTTGTTTTTCTATTCCAATGGCCACTTCACAAACTCAGTCTGATGCTCTCTTCTGTTTTGAAGACTTCCAAAACCTCCTCACTAGACCATACGTCAATCCATCCCATCTTTCTCAAGTCAATCTAGATTTGAATGAGTTTTATCTAAGTCCATCATTTAAAGATGCCGAATCGGTGGGGAAAACGGCGGTCGGTCATCTGTTCCCCCGCACTGAAGACCTTCCCTTCCTGAACTCGCTGCCGTTGAAATCAATCCAAGAACGAGGTATTCGTACTTGGCCTAAAGCTGATTCTACTTTCCGTTTTTGGCATGCACATTTAATGAAACATGGCCCCACTAAAGCCCTTTTTGATCGTGCAAGAATTTCGGACCTATTAGAAATTACGCTCAACCCCCCAATTTATGATTCAACGCTTTTCCCCATCGCGCTGAGTTTTTGGTCTTCTTTGTTTTCCCTCTTGGTCCAATGTCTATTACTCTGAGGGATGTAGGGGCTTTATTAAACCTTCCTCCTTTGGGCGACACTGTATCCCTTTGCCTCTTAATCACTGGTACTGCCCCAAAGTTCGATAAGAAGATCACTGAATCTTATTCAAGCTTGCAACATCCTTATGCTACCTCCGCTTCTGAACTCGGCCATGCTGAACGTGTAGCTTTCCTTCAGGTCTGGCTTTGTAAATATGTCCTTTATGTCCCCAGCCTGAAACCTTCTACGAGCTATCTGCCCATATCACATAAACTGGCACGTGGCCGATCTCTGAATTTATGTTCATTCTTTTTGGCTGCCCTTTATAGAGGCATGGCCTCCCTCCAATTCCAACTGAAGAGTGGTGCCTCCCCTACAGGCAGCGGACCTCTTTGGTTAGCCCAATTATGGCTGAGGGCGTACTTCCCACAACTTGGTGTTGTACCTTCTCCTCCTAGGTCAGTTGCCTGCTACGGGTTATTCATTCATCAATTGAGCCCTGTAAATATGTCCGCCAGGGATATCTTCACTTTCTTTTATACTTTGAATTCAATCCCTTCATTCTTTCCTTTTCCTGCTCATCAGATTCCCATTTTTGTTCGTCCTCCTTCCACCATAGATGAAGTAGGTTCATCTCTACCCGTCTGGGTTCAATTTCTAGTCGGGAGGGAATTGTTCCACGACATTTTGACCAGAACAAACGCTAAGGCTGAGGTTGAAATATATGCCCCCCAATTCTTTGCCCGTCAACTTGGATTCGGCCAAACATAGCATGTTCCTCCCTACTATTCCAAGAATCGGATAGAGCGTTTCCATCTTATAAATAAAATCGAGGCTGAAAGCATCGATGCTCGTAATAAGCTCTTAGCCCACAGCTTTTCTTTTGCTCCTTTCAATTCTACATTTGTCACACATCCCCTTTTTGATCAACTCTGGCCATCCGTGAAACGTAGGCTATTTGATGTTAATGCCAATCATGCCTTTCACCTATTGGGTCGGTCGGAGACCTCTTCCACTTTTCCCACTCTCGTTACTCATTTGTCTATTAAGAGTCCTTCTCCGTTGTCCTCAATTCGTGCGAAGCGTTCAAGCCTTCCCTCCGCTTCTTCACCTGTCCATGCGGCTGCAACCAAAGGTACTTCCAGTCGTAAACGATCAGCTACCGCTTCCCCAGTTTTGCCAGACGATGTTGAGGACGATGATAATGATGATGTGCCTCTCATCCACAAGAAAAAGGTAACTGGATTCATTTATTCCATGAAATACTGTCTTTCATGTATTAACGTTTCTCTTGAATTTTCAGAAGAGTTTAGCTTCTCCTGCAAAGGCTTTAACCTCAGCATCTCCTGTTCCAATTCCTGTTGTTGTAACCGTTTTCATCGGATCATCTGAGGAAGGGGTTTCTCTTAAAGAGAAACCTTCAGTTCCAGAGTCTTCATCCCAACCCACTGAGGCATCGCAGACTTCCCAGGGCATCCATTCCTCAAATACTGAACCAGCAAGTATGGCATCTTTTGGTATTTTTACTCTATTTATTGGTTTAGTAATTTTTTGACTTATTGTTCCCTGGGTGCATCAGGCGTTTCCATGGACCTGCCCGTTGTGGTAAGGTCGACTTATTCAGAGAAAGGGAAGTCTTCACGGATGGTGGAGCCGATTGACGATGATCCTGAACATACGAATGTCGCTGATGAGGTAGCTTACATTCCACTTTCATTCTTTGCCTCACTTTCAGTGGCGATAATTTTAACACTGGCATTTTCTTTCAGTGTACTAATGCTGTGCGCTCTATCCAAGACTTGTTTTCTTCTTGAGAACAAGTGAAAACATCATGTCCTTCTTCCAACCATCTTTCTGACTCCTTAGAAGCAAACATGAAGATCCTCAAACAATCGATGCTTGAGTATGTTGCTTTCATAGACATGGATGTTCATATGGCCAGTGCTGCCAAACAGAAGGAGAAATTTGATCTTTTGAGCACGAAGTTGGCACAAGCACTTATGCTTCCATCGCTCAATGTTTCTTCTAACTTCAAGGCGACACTGAAGGTCATTCACTCTGAAGTTCTTTCCTTGTTGGCTAGAAATGTCGAGTTGAAGGCTAAAAGCACTCAGTATCTTCGTGTCTCTTCTAAGAAGGACTCCCTGCTTCAGGAAATTAACAACGTCGAGGCTAAGTTGATTGAAGTCTCCTCTGAAATTAAGGCTGAAGATTCTTTGATGATGAACTTGGCGGCAGAGATGAAAGAACTTCAAGCAAGGATGGATGATTGTAAGGCTAGGATGGCTGCTAAAGAACGTAATGCTTCCCAGAAAGTAGAGCGAATCAAGTCTTTGGTTGAACGTTACCAACACTTGGATGTTGATGACGAAGTTGTAGTTGAGATAAATGCCGCTTCTTCAAGGTAGGATGAAGATTAGGCGAAGCTTAGGGAACAGTTGAGGTCTGCTTGGGGCGAATTGTGATCAAAACATTTTGACGTCTTAATTTTCTTTTGTAATTAACTGCCATGAATGATCTTAACTGTAACAGCAGCACTTATTCTCAATGAATAATTCTTTTATTTCCTCATGAACTAATTGACGTCCTTTTCTTTAATCATCAAACCCCCAAGTATTTTGTTATCTTGTCTTTGAGTTCATGCACCTGGCCCTTTAATCTCATTTTCCCGAGACTTTAGGCCATTTAATGCATGTATGTGGCCTTTCGCATTTTGTCTTTTCATCTTCATGCCCTTATAAATATACATTCTTGCACTCATCATCTTCATCTTCGTTCCTAATCCTTTCTCTGGAAATCATCTTGCTGCCATCGTTTAGCACATTGATAATTCATCTCTAGTTCGGTCTTCTATAGAAATGGGTCAGTTGATCCATCCTATTTGTTGTCTACTTTGATTGCGCCTTTCAATATGGGAGATATAGGAAATGTTTCCTGACCAGCAGCAAAATTCTTCTCATCCATAAATGGTGGGAGGGAATACTTCTGGGCCACTTTGCTTATTGAGAATGTTTCTCAGCCCTATTTCGCTCGCCATTGTAGCGACGCATTTAGGAAGGTGACTGGTTTCAGTCCACAATTTTTACCGTTACTGCCAGAAAGACCATAATTATTCATCCCTAGTTGTAACTCGTAGGAGTTTTTAAACTTTTGTTCATAGGATACTTAGCACTCTTGTATTCCATAGATGTAACCAACATTTATTTAATAAAAGCTTTATTTGAACGTACTTCATTCTTTATTTTATTTGGCTATCATCGCTCAATAGAACTTACATGCTTAAATTTTTATTTGTTCGTTTTCACATAAGGAAGAAACATATTTCTTCAAATACTTGTCATTGATGAACCTCACGTGATTAGTACCATCTTAATTTTCTAAATGGTAGGCTCCATTAGGCAACACACTTCTCACCTTGTATGGTCCTTCCCAATTTGGTGTCCATTTACCATACTTTGGGTCTTTACTATCCAAAGGGGGTATTGTTTTCCAAACTAAATCGCCCAAATTTAAGGACTTTGCTATGACCTTTTTGTTGTAAAACTTAGCCATTTTTTGTTTCTGGGGTTGTAATCTATCCAAGACGTCCAACCTTAATTCGTCCAATTCTAATAAATTTTGGACGAGTAACTCTGCGCGTTCGTTGTCGCCCAAGTTGTTTTGTGAACATATTCTCATTAACTGCACGTTGATTTACATGGGCAGCACTGCGTCTTGTCCGTATGTTAGCTGAAAAAGGGTAACTTTAGTGCTTGTGCGTGGCGACGTTCTATAGGCCCACAAAGCTTGATTCAAACACTTGTGTCAATCTCTGGCGTTTTCACTTATCATCTTTCTTACGATATTCTTCAGAATCTTGTTAGAAGATTCAGCCTGACCATTGGATTGAGCGTAATAAGGCATGAAATTTACCAACTTAACCCCAAATTCGCTTAAAAGTTCCTTCACTTGATCCCCATTCAAGGAAGTCCCATGATCCACCATCAGGGTTTGTGAGATTCCAAACCTATAAATGATATAATCGCGAATGAACTCTATAACACTCTTCTAAGATATCTCTTTTAGAGGTATTGCCTCTACCCATTTGGTGAAGAAATCTGTTGCCACTATAATGAACGTATGTTGCTTAGACGATGGTGGATAAATCTTCCCTATTAAGTCTATCGCCCAACCTCTAAACGGCCATGACTTAATGATATGTGTCATTTCTCTAGCTGGCGCTCTTTGAATTGGCCCATGTTTTTGACATGCCGACAACCTTCGCATATTGGACACACATTTCTCCCATCTTAGACCAAAAATATCCATTCCTAATAATTAACCACCTCATCCTTTGGCCAGCTTGGTGGGTTCCACAAATTCCTTCATATATTTCAGCCATAATTACCTTAGTTTCTTGTAAGTTTATACATTTCTGGGCGTTTCTTAAGTAATTCGCCTTCGATCAATGTGTAATTCAACGATCGTAACTTTATCTTTCTATTGTTCTTTTTACCTGGTTCTTTCAAGAACTCTTTTATCTCTACCCTCCAATCCATTGCGTCTCCTTCTTGTATGCAATGAACTCAAATCCTATTTGCCCTCCTTTGTACAACGGGCAATATTGTTCCATATTCACAAGTGGGTTATATATCTAAAATTTTTAAGTAACTTGAGGCCGTTTGGGTTAGTTCGTTCGCTATGTCATTGTATATTCTATTGACATATTGAAGTTCCACTTGGTCGAACTCCTCTAGCAATTCTTAGGCGACTTCATACTGACTTATGACGGATTCACTTTGACATTTAAAGTCGCCAGTGAGTTGATAAATTACCAACTGGGAATCGCCTCAAACAATTACGTTTTTTACTTCCATTTCAATCAGTAACTCTAGGCTGACAATCAATGCTTCGTACTCGGCCTGGTTATTGGTATACATTCCGTCCAATGTGAAGGCGAATTTATAACAAACTCATAGAGGATTTATCAAGGCTATTCCTACCCCTGCACCTTTGGAAGTTTTTTATTCATCGAAATATAAGATCCATGGTTTTAACTCGAATGAGTCTGTTTCCAATTTAATTTCTTTAAGCATATCAAGGCATGGGTGATCGGCCAGAAAATTAGCCAATGCTTGATTTTTTACTGCCTTCTGTGGTACATATTGTATTTCAAACTCGAATAATGTCAAAGTCCAAATGCCTATCCTTTGGTGTAAAACAGGACGAGAAAACATGTACTTCACTATATTCACTTTAGAAATTAGATAAACTGTTACAGGCAGTAAATAAGCCATTAACTTAGTACAAGTGAAATATAAAGCGAGACATAGTTTCTCGATGGCAGAGTAATTACATTCTCATTTTGTCAAACGTCTACATAAATAATATATTACCTTTTTTTCACCAAATTGGTCTTCTTGCTCTACCATTCCAACTATCGATTCTTGTTCAGCCGATATATACACCTTCATTGGCTATCTTTGAATAGGTGACACCAACACTGGTGGATTTGATAAATACGTCTTTAGGCTATCAAAAGCATTTTGATGTTCTTCCTCCCAGACGAGTTCGTCTTGGTTTTTCAACTTTAGGAGAGGCGAAAAAGCTTTTGTTCGCCCTGCACAATTAGAGATAAAACGCCTTAAAAAATTTACTTGACCTAGAAATCATTGCAATTTTTTTTTGTTACTAGGCGATTTGGCCTCTAAAATGGCATTTGCTTTATTCTTATCAAGTTCGATTCCTCTTTTGTGTACTAGAAAACCAAGGAAGTTCCTGGCATTGACGCCAAATGCACATTTCAAAGGATTCAACTTCAATTTATATTGTCTCATTCGTTCAAATGATCGTTTCAGTTGTTCGAAATGATCTTCCCCTTTAACAAATTTGACTATAATATCATCCACATATATTTCAACAAACTTGTCTACCATGTTATGAAAGATTAGATTCATTGCCCTTTGATAAGTCGTCCCCACATTTTTCAGATCGAAAGGCATAACTACCCATTCATAACACCCTAAGGCCCCTGGGCATCTAAAGGCAGTTTTCTGTATGTCTTCTTCAGCTATATATATTTCGTTATACCCTAAATACCCATCCATAAAGGAATACATGACATGTCCGACAGTGGAGTCAACCAAAGAATCTACCGTGGGCATTTGATATTCATCTTTAGGTGTCGTTAAATTCAGATTTCTAAAATCTATGCAAACCCTTAATTTGCCATTCTTTTTTAATACTGGCACAATGTGAGATAACCATTCAACATATCTAGCTATTCTGATGAAACCTGCTTTTAATAATCGCTCAATCTCCTTCTTAATTTCAGGTAATACGTTAGGAGCAAAACGACTAGGAGGCTGTTTATGGGGCTTAAAATTTAATTTAGTTGGCAATCTATGTTCCACTAAATTTTTATCCAAACCAGACATATGTTCATACTCCCAAGCAAAATAATCTTTATATTCTTTTAATAAAGCGATTAATGCTGTACTAACCTCCTGACTAAGCATCTGGCTGATAAATGTTGGGCGATCATCTTCCACATCGCCAATGTTTACTTTGACCAAAGGGTCTTGTGATTGAGCGTTCTCGGGCTTGTTGATCCTCATTACTTCATCGTCCATGTCCCTTGTAGGCACTTCTTCTTCTAAACAATCCACCTTGTTGACCTCTTGGTCAACACTTTGCTCCAATTTGAATATTGCCAATTTGTTTCCCAATGTTTTCAATGCTACTTATTTTTTTGATTTTCTCTTGACATTCTTTATTGAAAGCCGCTAATCTGACTTTAAAGGCCTGGATCTCAGCCACATGCTCTTTTGGTTGCCAACTCATCAATATTCTTTGATCGTCCTTTTGCTAATCACTGGCTTTTCTAGGGCCACTATGTTTGGCTTTATTTGATTGAATATTTCAGCGAGTGTTTCTATCAAAAATGGTTCTTCACTCTGTGCGACGACTTGAGTTTCTTCTCCATCTTGGATTATCCTGATGGGTCCATAATTTCCCTCGTACATGAATCTTTCTACCGAGTTAGCTTCTACAACAAAAGGCCTATGATCTGCCTGTACCACTTCTGCTTTACCTTGATCATTCCAGAAAACCAAGCATTGATAGAGTGATGATGGTATACAGCGACTTCCGTGGATCCAGTCTCGTCTTAGTAGTATATTGTAACTAGTGGGACCGTCAATGACAAAGAAAACTGTTGTCCTAGTAGTTGTTCCCACAATTATATCTAGTGGCATTACTCCCTTGGTCGAAGTTGCTCCTCTATTAAAGTTTGTGAGAATGACTTCTGTTGGGATCATGTCATCATCTGTCTTCGCGAATTTCCTCATCATCCTTAATGAAATAGTATTTATGGCTGCCCCATTATCAATAAGCACCTTCACCACGGGTATACCATTGACTAAAGTCTTCACATAAATTGGCCTTAAATGCTTGATCAGTTTCATGGTGGGTTTTTTGAAGACGACTTTTTCTGCTGCATCAATTTCTACTTCTTGTTTGTCCCCTGTCGATTTATCCCTTTGCGGTAAATCAACTTGCAATACTTTGGGCTGAGTATTTATCTGTAGGGCACTATCTTCATCCTCCAGTATTTCTCCAACAGCTACCCAGCCTGTTGGGGGAGACAGTATCCTTGGAGGAGATCCGTATTTCTCAGAGCGAGGTACCCTTTTCTTCCTCTTGGGTGTTCCATATAGTACGTAGAAATTGAAAGAACGTCCAGATGATTCTCCCAACAAATCTACTTCACGAACCCCTTCTCGATGGAACTGCTTCAGCAAAGTATTGCGCGATACTCCTCTCTTTCTCCTCTCTTCTTCTAGATCAATTTCTTCTTCAATATCAGTCATATCATCATCCTCTTCGTCTTGTATTTCTTGAGACGTCTAACCACCTTCACATTCACATGCTTCTTCCTCATCTACTCTTTCTTCCTCCTTATTCTTGAATTCGTTGGCTAACAGATAGTTATTAGCCATAATGGGAGGTAAGGTACCGAACTGGATAGTAAGGGGTGGTTCTGTATCTTATTCGTCTCTTTTGCTTCGATCAAACCTTGACCTCCCAGAAGAACTTTCTGACATTTCTTCCATTGATTCCCCGGTGCCAATTTCTTCAATTTCTTCAAGAGCACTTTGATTAACTATTTCCAGTACTCTTGGCCCTTTAAGACGTGACATTTCTTGTTGCTGCCTCATCATTCGTCCATAATTTCGTTGAAATCGCCTTTGCTGAGTCCTGGTTATTTCATTAAAAGGCACAACACGTCTTCCATTATACTGATATGAGTGTCATACATTAGGATGGCGAGGCTGTGGTCTAAACAATCTCTCATGCTTTACTGGTCTGAACTGTCTTTCCAGAGGCAGTCCTCTATAGAACGATGTGCCTTGCCTCCTGTTTGGAACAAACTCAGGGTGATGGTGATTCTGCCATATTTCTGGTTTTCCAATATTTGCTCTCATTTCTCCTTTACATCTAGCACACAAGACTTCTTCATTCTTCATGGGTTCTTTTCCTCTAATACGTTCAAACACGCTGGCATGTTTCTCAGGGTCTTCTTCATCGTCATAACCAACTTGAATCTTAGCAACTTATTTTTAAGACTGATCGTCACCATATTCATTTCAAGTGGTTGTAGAAAAGGATTTTCATCCACTACCATTTTCTTTTTGTCTTCGAATGTGATTCGTCCTGACTCAATAGTGCCCTGTAAAACATGACGGAACACCAAGCAATAATTAATCATATGTGACCTATGCATTATGTCATTTACAATATTTTTTATCCTTAATTTGCTCAGGGCTTGGCAATTTATATTTATCGCTCAATTTTATATGCTTATCTTTATACAGTTTATCGAATATAAGGTCAGCCTTAGTTACATCGAACGAGAACGTTCTGCCCTTTTTGTTTTCTCCTTTTATAGGCTCATCTCTGGCTAAATCCCTAGGTTTAGCCATTATGGGACAGGTATATGCATCTCCTTTGGTTAGTTCAGCCAAACATATTTCAGTTTGATAGTAAAATTCATCGCTTATAGTATGAACGCCAAAGTTTGGGTCTTTGTAATAAGTCTCTTTACTAAAATTTTTTACTTGCTCTTCTTCTCTTCTCAAACGTTCGTACCTAATTACATTTGCACTAAGTCGGAATAGGCCAGGGAACTCCCTATCCTGGAACTTTTTCTTTAAATCCAAACTTAAACAACTTTGAGCAATTTTGACAAATTCTTTTTCAGGTAGGGGCACATTTGACGTAAGTTCGCAAAATCGGCCAGTGTAACTTCAGATTCTGTTTTATAAAATTGAGCATAGAACAACTGCTCCATTTGTTGCCATCTCTGAACGGAATTCACTGGCAAGTTAATAAATCAAGAAAATGCTACTCCTGTTAATGTACAAGGGAATAGCCTCATTTTATGGTAATCGGTCACTTCACCACTCTGTAGCGTGAATCGCCCTATATGCTCTAGAGTAGATACTTTTCCTAAACCAGTGAACAACGAGAATTCGGATACCTTATACCCTCTAGGCCATGGATATGCTTGATCTACCCAATCAGGATATGGTTTATTGTAAGTTGGCCTGATGACAGGACGTACCCCAACAGCCATTTGGTCTTATAATATTTCTGTAACTTGATTCCTCAACAAAACATTTGGATCATATGGTACTCCTATGTGTTGGTTTACTTGTTGGTTCACTTGAGGTGGCCTGATGTTTGGTCCTTGATTGGCAGGGAAGGTACCATTGTTTAGACTATTGTACCAATTATATTGAGTATTTACTCCCTCATTAACACGGGGTAAATTATGTCCACTATTCAGGACATTATCTCTTATGTTTAGATTACCCTCCAGGTTGGTAGTCACATTATCACAATTCAGATTTGGCGCTCCATTAACCCCCTGATATAAGGTGGAAGGACCGAAAAATGTTTCTAGACCTGGACCTGGATTCGGATTCAAACCAGGGGAATTGTGTAGTGAAGTATGTCCTATAATCGCCCTGGTTTGGAAATGACTTCCTATGGATATTGCTGGTTGACATACTTGGCCTACTAATTTGCTCATAAGATCATTCAAAGCACTTAATTGTTTGGCCATGTTATCATAGTGAACATTTCCATTCTGGGTAAATTTTTCCATATTATGGACGTTTCGTAAATTTACCTATTGCGACGACATCTTGTGTGAGTTCTCCAAGCAATGTATGCATGGTTCGATGACTCAACTCTGTCATTGGTTCATAACGACTGTGACTGCTTGGAGTCTGTCCTTCCGTCTGAGGAGAATGTTGCTGCTCCTCGTATCGCTCGATCACAGATTGGACTACTCCGTGATTTGCTGGTGCTTTATCAGAACTTTTATGAGGCATAATGTTTTCCTTTTGCATCTTCAAACACCAATTGTCCCACTGGGCGTGGCAAATTGTTTAGCGCGGTTACTCGCTAACAATTAAAAGGGGATCAGGCGATTATGTAAGGGACAAACCTTTTGGAACAAAGTCCCAAAAAGAGGTGTTTATCAAATATGAAGATTACAGTTTGGACACGAACAAGATGCCTCCAAGGGGTGCAAGCACACAAGTACCAGGAAATTGAAGTAATTAAAGTTAATCTATGGAAAAGTAAATTACATATTCTCTGTTTGAGAGTGAATCTTGTCCGGGGATTTCTTCGTTGCTTTCCTCTTCCTTTTATACTCCTTGGGCAGTTCTCAACCGTTTGGACTCTGCTCGTAACTACCCATTTCTTTCATAGTGGCTAACTAGCCAATAACTACCATTTGTAACTCCTACCACCCCGTTTTCTTCATAACCGCTTGTCACAAATTTTCTCAAATCGTGGGATATAATCGTGATGTGCTGAAACTGCCTCAAACCGTGACTTTTAGATATCGTTAGGATTCTGGGCGATCCAGCAATTTAGGCGACGACTCCTTCGCTCTAGTCGTCCATAAGGCATTTTACTCGCTCAACATCTGGGCGTTCTGCAAGTTTGGGCGACAACGTTCCTTTGTTTGTGGGCTGCTTACCTTTTGTTTGGACTTTCATCTTGGATTCTCAACTGGGTTTCGTTCTTTGGGCCATTTAATTTGGACTGCACTTTTAGTGTGTCAACACAAACCATCTCGAGACATTGTATTCTCGTATTCATAATATATGATCAATTATCATGACCATGACCACGACCACGTCATTCACCTGAATGAATCCATTATGTCAATTCTCGAAAACTCAGACGAGAACACTGAACTCATTACTTCTTTTCTCTCAATCTTTCCTTCTGCTCGTTTTCGTCCTATATCCCCTCCAAGGATGCAAGTGCTCTTTGACATCTGGTTTCTCATCTTGATCTTTGCTTTCGATGCTCAAGTTCTCAAGAAGGTTAGCAGCAGCGGTGGCTTCATCACTATCTCCAGAGTTTTTTGTCAGAATTTGAGTATTTTCTTCAATCTTTTCTTTGAAGATTTGAATTATGCTATCTGTACAATATTTTTGTACAACATTTCTGACAATGTTGAATGTGGCAAAAAAAATATGATTAATCTATGTGTACATAGGTGTATACATAGAGGTTGACATAATGTGAGTGAGGTGGAACCCACGATACTGTAGCGTGGGTCCTGTAGGAGATATTACACCGATAATGTGCATATTGTATTAATCAAGAACATACCGTGAAATCGAAATATTATTCGATTTACCGAAATCTGATTTGAGAAGACAAAATAGTGATTACCGACTTCCAATATATGAATATGGATTCATCACTTTCCAACCTTGAACGCGTGTCATTCTTTAATTCAAACCTTGCATAAAATCAAAAGAATATTAGTTACTTTCCGAAATCAAAATACTAAATTAGAATGAAATCGAAAAGAAAAGATGAGATGCAAGTGATGCGATCGGTCGAGGCAAGTGTTTGACACTTTGTCCTTAAGATGAATTTGCCCCGCATCGGTGCTAACGGTTTCTTGGCAATCATCTCCCAAGATACAACGACCACGTCTAGCCATAGGAGCACTCCAAATGACTTAGACCCACGAACTCGAACGGAGTTCCCTCTCTACCATAACCATGATTTTGATGCAAGGAAAAATCACTTCTACAAAGTGTTTTATGCAAAACTAAAGTAACCATGGAATGGAATGATATGAAACTATCAAATGAATAGTTTGTTGTGTAGTTGTAGTGTAAATCCAAACACATAGGGAATCCATATATATAGTAGTTGGAACATCCATACCAAGAGACACATCTCTTGAATTAATCATAATTATTGGAAGTTACTCATACCAAAAGTCATGCTCTTTAAGAGACATGATCCATATGAAAAGACACATCTTTTCATCTACATTCTCTAGAATATTCCACAATATTCTACACAATTCCAATAATTTCAAATATTAAGTGGTTTAAGTTTGGCTTAATTTCTCATTCACCAAACAAGGAATTTCCACTTAAATCATTTCAATTGGTCACAACCAATTTCCAACACAAAATTCCAACAATCCCCCACATGAATGAAAATTAATGCAAATGACTATGCAGACACTAGTAGAGAGAAAACGGAAAAAACACTGCATCAGAGAATGTAGCTTTTGGCTTTGAACCTCCCTTAGTGAAATACTATCGGACTTACTAGCTAATTGGTGAACGTGATGTTTTGAACCATTCAGCCATTGGTGTAAGCCAAGACAACAGTACTCACACAATGTCTTTCCTAAACCGTTCACGGTTCTCACGGTTGTGTCCATTTTGGCCCTGGACCACTCTTGGTTTCATAAGTGTTTAGAGAATTTTAGCCTCGAACAATTCTCATTGAAGCGGCCCCACTTCACACTTATATAGGTGATCTCCTATTAAGAGTATTCTCTCTTACTCTACTTGACTTAATCAAGATATAGGAATCATTAAAAGAATATCTTAACCTTCAATCATTTAGCAGAAAGCACTTTAATTATCATAGGAATGAGTAGGAATAATTTCCTAAGTGCTTCATGTAATCTTCATAACTTAGTTGTCCCTTTGAACCAAGATCTTGGGATCTCCAGTCAACAAGGTAGGGTTACCATTACAAAGACTCTTACGTCGTAGGCTTTAATCTCATTCCCCTCGATATGCAGTATTCTTGATCTCTCGGTAAATCTCTAAAGGTACCACGAATTTACACCATTGAGATCGACTGCTTAACGGTATTATGTCTACGTCTAGACTTACCATTACATGTGACTTAGTATCTCATCAAATATAGCTAGCCAACAATTAATTGATTTAATAGATACAACATGTCACCACCAAGAAATCCTCTCATGAAGCTACATGCTTCTAACTAGCTTTATCTAAAGCTTTATAAATTCCAAACAACAATGTTAGAGGATTTCTATCACACACTACACTAGTCAATCACTTTTACTAGTGGATTTCAAAAACATGGGTATTCAATATCATTATTGAAATACTACAATGCATTTCAACTTTTATGAATATTTTTCAAATATTCCAATTGATCTTGCATATCCAAACAAACGTCGTAATGGACTTTTATCACATTTCATCCACTTTAGACTTAGTGTATATCATCCTTATAATTAATATAAGGGTTTTCTACCCTTTTCCACTTCATAGATATATTTCTATGATTATAAGGTATAGAAAAATTTGTAACTTTTAAACATAAGTTACCCCCACAATTCCTCAATTAGGAATGCATGTGCAACTAGTAATGTTGCATCCACAAATCTTGAACTTTTCATATAAGTTTGTAAGCATTGATGTTAACCCCCACATTTTTGGGTTGTACTCGAACTTAGAGTTCATCAACTCTTTCGTAGTTCAATTCATTTATCAAATAGATAATATCCATATCGAATGCTTCGTGAAAGTTTAAGTACTTTCAAAACAATGGTCGCCAATCCACAATTTATTTCAATTGCGTACTTCAATCCAATTATCTTCAATTTGATCATGCAAATCAAATTAAGGTCATCACATAGACCAACAATGCTCTCAAAACATATACCAATTTAATTGGTTCCACGATTGAAATCAAATTTCAACAATGAAGAAGACTAAGCATCTTGATTCACAAGAATTGCAACTTCTCCAACATATCACATTTGTGACATTTCACAAGATAGTATTATTTCATATTTAATAATACTTATTCACCATGTTCAAATTTAATGAACGAGTCATCCATTGGTTCGATAGTTGTGTTCTCAAAAGACACAACCCAACGAGAGGACACGCCTCTTCGAATAAATCTCTATGAAGAGATACACTAATTGAAAATTAATCATACCAAGGGTCATGATTTTTCATATGAAATGATCCCAAATTATTTCATAAATTTTCCACCACGTGATTAGGCGGCTTAATACCCATTGTGACAAGATCATATATTGTCACGCTAGAATGCAACCATGATTTGCATAAGTCAACTCAATTAATTTCATCAAATTATTGAGGCTTTCCATATTCCAATAAAAGGAATAATCATGAAAGTTCATACACTTTCAATAATTAGTTGGCATTCTTCCAACATTTATACAATCATTGTATAAGTTTATTCCATTTTAGTCAACACATGTCGTGACTAGGAATATCAATATCTTGAGGAACTCCACACACTTCCTCATTTAGAAATATAGTCATTGATCTCAATCTCGATCAATTAAATTAACCAAGACCAAATGATCAACCATTGATATGGTACAAAAGACCAAAACGTATATTCATTATTTTATGTAATAAACATCAACAATAATGTTTCCATGTGATTATGAAATGAATGGTCATCGAAATCATAAATTAAACAACTTCCCATACTCATCGAATACCAAGAGACTCACCACCCGCACAGATCTAAATTTGTATGTTCCATGGCAAAGACTTGAAAAATTAGACAACATCCTAATGGAAAAGTGGCCTCGTATTCCATAATTGGAAATCCACGTGTAAGAAATATTTTAATTCTCTTACCCATAAATCACTAATTATTTTAATCTCTCATCGGTGGACATCCTTTGCAATTATAAATATATTTAGCAATAATCAAGACATGCATGATTCGGACAACATACATACGTAGAAATGCACCAAATCGCTCAAATGTCTCTTATCATTTCCGTGCGTATTCTTATTATTTTAATCACATACTTTATTGCACAAAAATCGGATTACTCAAAGCAAGTCGGATAAATCACCGAACAGTCATTATGGCCAAATAGATCTCGTTGTCACCATAATTAAACTAAAAGAAAATGGCCGAATCCTTCTCTTCATGTACACTTCACGAAGCACATATTCACATGCTATTCATCATATTTTAAGGAAAGGAATAGACATAATGCTTAATTAAACTGCCTTGGGATGAAGACAAAGAATTGGTGCCCTTTCATGATTAAGTCTTTTAGACAAACTGAATTCTTGGAATTTAATCGACACGAGAACGAATAAGACTTAATTAAAATGGCACCCAATTGAGCATAACCGCTAAAGGGACATTTCTGAAATGTAATCCATATTTTTAATTCAATACAAGCAGTACCCGAAATCAAATTAACGTAATGCACAACATTGAAAATTTGATTTTATATATGTACTTGAATGCCTATTCAAACTTCACGGATTCCAAATAATAGATGGATTAATCATTTGTATTAGACTACAAAATGCACAATGAACTGCAAAAATTCATCTTAAGATTGTAGGAGATATTACACCGATAATGTGCATATTGTATTAATCAAGAACATACCGTGAAATCGAAATATTATTCGATTTACCGAAATCTGATTTGAGAAGACAAAATAGTGATTACCGACTTCCAATATATGAATATGGATTCATCACTTTCCAACCTTGAACGCGTGTCATTCTTTAATTCAAACCTTGCATAAAATCAAAAGAATATTAGTTACTTTCCGAAATCAAAATACTAAATTAGAATGAAATCGAAAAGAAAAGATGAGATGCAAGTGATGCGATCGGTCGAGGCAAGTGTTTGACACTTTGTCCTTAAGATGAATTTGCCCCGCATCGGTGCTAACGGTTTCTTGGCAATCATCTCCCAAGATACAACGACCACGTCTAGCCATAGGAGCACTCCAAATGACTTAGACCCACGAACTCGAACGGAGTTCCCTCTCTACCATAATCATGATTTTGATGCAAGGAAAAATCACTTCTACAAAGTGTTTTATGCAAAACTAAAGTAACCATGGAATGGAATGATATGAAACTATCAAATGAATAGTTTGTTGTGTAGTTGTAGTGTAAATCCAAACACATAGGGAATCCATATATATAGTAGTTGGAACATCCATACCAAGAGACACATCTCTTGAATTAATCATAATTATTGGAAGTTACTCATACCAAAAGTCATGCTCTTTAAGAGACATGATCCATATGAAAAGACACATCTTTTCATCTACATTCTCTAGAATATTCCACAATATTCTACACAATTCCAATAATTTCAAATATTAAGTGGTTTAAGTTTGGCTTAATTTCTCATTCACCAAACAAGGAATTTCCACTTAAATCATTTCAATTGGTCACAACCAATTTCCAACACAAAATTCCAACAGGTCCCACCCCACTCAGATTATATCATCTCCTATGTGTACATCTATGTACACATAGCACTTCCCAAAAAAAATATTGGTTGAAATGATGAATTGATTTTAAACTGTCAAATGATATCATGCCACGTGACATGTTGTCAATGATGATGTCCAAATTATTGTACACTAAGCATTGTTCACGTAAAATCTATTGGGATGTACAATATCCTCCAAAAATGATTACTGATGAAATATTTTAGTGAACAAAGGAACACAGATGGAAAGCCATTTTACTACTTGTAAGGGAACCTTTCAAGCTTTGCAAAACAGGTGCCAAGTGCTTGGTGGCTAAGATTTTGGGAAAACAATAAGCTAGTCTATGAGCTCGAGGGACCTATCCCTCGCTCACGAGCTACTCAACATTCCCAAATCTTTTAAAGTATAAACTCCGCAAAGATATTGAAATGTTAATGGTTTAGACATTGGAATACACGCTGCAGAATTAAAAGCAAATATACCACGTAAAAGTTGTCTGTAGAGTAATCTTTAGGAGCAATAACTAGGCAGTAAACAGTCCCACTGATGTCGATAAACTCTTATTCTTCTTGTTGATGAATTATAATGTGTTTGTTCCTGAAGAAGAACGTGACAATTTCGGTGATGGTCATACAATTCGTACAACTCAGTGATATCAACCACAACAAAATTTTTGATTGTTTCAACCAACAAGGTCACCTCATCCATCTGAAATCAAAAAACTAAACGGTGTTTTAATCCAATTACGGATAAACCCTCCAACCCAAAACAGAATAAAACCAATCAAATTCCCTATAAATAATTCAATACATAAGTTAAATTTGATTTTATTTTTGTTCTAAATAATTATAATCTTTATAACTTAGAAAAATGTTAAACAGTGAACATATTTGGTTAAGTAATCAAGTTTGAAGAAATGCAAAAAGTTAATTGCAAGTAAATTTTTATCTTTCTAGACATGTTTTGATTGATTTTTCTTTATCATACAAAAAATAACTTATAATAAAATGTTTTTGACAATATCTCCATATATTTCATATTACATATCTTTTTTCAAATATGCTTCTTTTTTTTAATTAGAATTATGTATTTTGGAACTACCATATAAATAAAAATTTCGGGATTACAAATGGTATCGAATTAAGTTTTTTGACGTACGTGTGACACAGAAGACATCTATGCTGACGTTATATCAGATAATCATTTGTGATGTCGACTCTCAAATTTTGAGTAAGATAATAAATTTAAATATCTTTTCTATTCCAATTGGCCAGGTCAATTTTGTCTCGCCCTAAGCAAGCAAGCAACTGAATTCAATGACAAATTTGAAATAAAATAAAATTCAAGAAATGAAGCGGATGTAAATTGAGTGACAAACAAGGTTTCAACTTTTCAATGGTTAAACGGAAAGGAAAAGGCGCATATAAAAAACTGGTGGAGATGCTTTAATATGCTCTTCAAGATTTGACATCTGTCCATTTCGTCTCTCCCTTTCTGCATTTAATAACTACAATTAAAAATCTTAGTATTTTCTATTTTATTTATACACACCCTTTCCGTTGCTCTTACTAGATTCAGCCAAAAGTTAAAATTATTATGAGAGAAGAGACCCCATTTTATTGTTTTCTTGATTCTTTAATGATTTTTCCCCTGTTTTTAGCTCATTTCAAAGAAGTGGAAACCGTAGAAGGTGGGTTTGTTCTAAGCTTTCTCATAAACGGAAAAGATACTAGTTATAACTTATAATTAGTTTTTCCACTTATTTTCTTGGTTGTATATTGAAGCAAGTTAAGAAGTGATTATTGGTTGAAAAAGAGAGTTATCAGATGTCAGGAAGGGGTTGACTTGGGGTAACTTCAGCTTCGGGGTTTTATGTGAAAAAAAAGTGCTTATCTTTTCAGATTTTTCTTGTGATTCTTGAAACTTTGCCCTTCCTTTGCTTTCCTACGTTTCTTTCACATGAACGCTTTTATTTTCTCTCTTTTTTCTTGTGTTCGTTGTCAAGGATAAAGGGTTGAGCTTAATTTCATTGTTTTGCCTATATATATATATTTGAGTAATTCGATTGAATTTGTGGGATTTTTATAATTTTTGTTCACGTTCCCTGTATTTGATGGTGAAATTTGTTACAAATGGTAGTTATTATATTTTTAGTCATCAGATCTAACTACCCATTTCACTTTTAAAGTTCTTCAGGTTGAATGGAATGCCTAATCAACTGTGAAATGAAGACCACTTGATCTAGCTCTAGCTCTAGCTATACATGATATCCTCTGAGGAATGGAAAACTGTTTGTTTTTTATTTTGAGATTTTCATCGATATCGGAGGAAGGCGATGAATTAATATAACATAACAATGACAATGACAATGAGTGTAAGGTTAAAGGGGCAGGAGGGTGACTATTACTACTGTTTTGAAAGTGATTTAGATGAAGGATATGCATCTGGCGGTTTCGGTGCCATTTAAAGTAGGCAATTTGATTTTTTATAATCCGAGTGCAGAAAGGTGTATCGATGTTACTAGCTTAAAGTTGGAGGCCGACAAGACTAATCTCGTTTTGGATTCCCCGACTAAATACTCCATGTCCAAATCTGTCGACGGTGATAGCGTGGATTACAGTTCAGGTGATTTCGAAAGTGAAGTTCAGGCTACAGTGTTGTTGGGGCCTGAAGAGAGTCATAGTGTGAGGGATGCTGCACTCTCTGTGGATATTGTAGTCCAGGAAAGTGAAGAGGATGGCTTATCGTTGGAGGGGGATCCAGTTCTTGATAGCTCATGTTCTCTGTCTGTGGTGAGTGATACTAGTAGTATATGTGGTGATGATTTTTTAGGTTTTGAGGCAATTTCTGAGATAGGAACGACAAATTTTGTCGAAGTTGAGAAGCCTACGAGTGATTATGAAATCATAGCAAAGGCAACAGATCTGTGTGTGGGAGAGCCAACTATTGGTGAGATCATTGTTAATTCTTTATCTGTGGCAGAAAGAGCTAGGGGAGAGGTTCCAGATGGTTCGGGTTCTAAATCAACAGTTGTTATTCAGTTGGACGGAACCTCGTGTGAAAGAGTCAGGCGAAGTGTTTTTCAGGTGGATTATGTGCCGCTTTGGGGATTCACATCTGTGTGTGGGAGGAGACCAGAAATGGAAGATGCAGTGGCAACTGTGCCTAGGTTTCTCAAAATTCCTCTGCAGATGCTAATTGATGCTCGCGTGCTTGATGGAGAGACACAACGCTTGAGTCATTTGACCACCCATTTCTTTGGAGTCTATGATGGCCATGGAGGCTCTCAGGTCTCTCTCTCTCTCTCTCCCTCTCTCCCTCTCACACTTGCACACATATTTGGTGTCAAATAGACGTTACGGATTAAATCTTAAACCCTTACTTCAATTGCGAAGATCAATGCAAAAGAAAATAGAGAAACTACAAAAACACACAAATTCATAGAGTTCGTCCCTCAGTGTTGACATTTTTTCACTATAATCAAGAAGCTTTACAATAGGAGATGTGACAGCTCTGTGTCATTGTTTCATGCATAGAAAAACGGCCCTCCTCAGATTCCTTTTATACAACATAGGATTTAGGGTGACCTAAAAACAAAAGTACGAATGCCCAACAATGGGCACCCTTTGTTTGACAACTATCAACTTGTTGTGCTTGAGGTATGGTATTGGCATCTTATTTTCAGGTTGCAAATTACTGTCGGGAGCGAATGCATATGGCTTTGGCCGAGGAATTGGAAACAATTATGGCCAATCCGATTGATGAAAGTAGTAAAGGTAACTGCCAAGAGCAGTGGAGAAGAGCATTCATCAAGTGCTTTCTCAAAGTTGATGACGAAATCGGAGGGAAAGCAAGTATTGAACCAGTCGGTCCGGAAACTGTTGGCTCGACTGCTGTTGTTGCGATAGTTTGTTCATCGCACATTATAGTAGCTAATTGTGGCGATTCAAGGGCAGTCTTGTGCCGTGGGAAAGAACCCATGGCATTGTCTGTGGATCATAAAGTAAGCATGCAAAGAGCATGTTTGGCTGTTTAAGTTACTCATTTTGTCAAACATGATTTTCGTAGTTACTTCTTTACTAAAAAACATACTATTCTAGAAAGTAAGTCAGAAGTAATATTTAAGCACAGCCAACATGCTATAAATCTATTTTTATTCTGTAATCATGATGAGCTTATGTCCTTTTGTTTCCTCTGTCAGCCTAATAGGGAAGATGAATATGCAAGAATTGAAGCAGCCGGAGGAAAAGTGATTCAATGGAATGGGCATCGTGTTTTTGGTGTCCTTGCAATGTCTAGATCTATCGGTACAAATTTCACTATCTTTATCTTTTCGGTCATTCCCATTCTGTCAGTTTCAAATTAGTGTGCATCGAAACTCACCTGCTCCCGTAGAGTACCTGATATCCTTTAAGGATATTTTTTCTGTTTCTTGTAGTTATATATTCCATTTTATGAAGTAAATAACTGTGCATAGATATCTTTTTAATTCGAAATATTTCATGGTATTATAATCTACCACATGAATAGGTGCTCTGCAATGAGACGGCAGATGTTGAATGAAAAACCTTATTTGGATTGATCATCTCTTTGAATGCAAATACTTGTGGAGTTAACACCTTTCGGCGTTGGATATAGAATGAAAAACCATTTATATGCCTCGTTTTAATATTTGCTGTCAGTTCCTTGAGGAGACTATTTTGTTTTCCGGTTTTCTCTTTACCTTTATTTCCTGGTGGGATGGGGAAGTTTGGCATGCTAGGAGACATGGCAAATCATATATGGCTTGTTTGGGTAGGTGGATTGTACGGTACTGCCTAATCAGAAGAAAATGAAAGAAGATTTAAATGGGAATGTCAGTAACATTTTCTTCTGATTATCCGACTAGTGAGATGGAGCCAAAGTTTATCGGGCTGCCTCACATTTAGAAGTCTAAAGACGTGAAACAATTACGAACCTATCTTTCTAACACGTCGGCCAGTGTAGGACGATGTATATAGTGTACATGTAAGTAGAGTGACTCAGTGGTGCAATTGCAACTGAAATTGTAGTTAATACGTATATGCGCCTTGAGTTACAATCTTGTTAATGGAAAACTAGCATTTTAGTATGTTCCAACTTTTCTTGGATGTTGCAGGGGACAGATACTTGAAACCCTGGATTATTCCAGATCCCGAAGTGGTTTTTATTCCCCGGACTAGGGAAGACGAATGCCTCATTCTGGCTAGCGATGGTTTATGGGATGTCATGACCAACGAGGAGGTTTGTGATATGGCTCGTAAAAGGATACTTGTCTGGCATAAAAATAACAGCATCAATCTTCCCGTAGAAAGGGGTGAAGGAATTGATCCAGCAGCTCAAGCAGCAGCCGAGTATCTATCAAACCGTGCTCTTCAGAAGGGCAGCAAAGACAACATTTCCGTAGTTGTCGTGGACTTGAAATCCCAAAGAAAGATCAAGAGCAGAAGCTAACACAACTCTATTTTATTCGTCTGACCGTTTCATTTATGTCTTTAGAATGTAATTTTAATCTGTTAAACATGGTTTAGCCCTATAGTTTTCGACTAGGGTTACAACGTCCTCCTTTAGTATCTGTACCATTTGGGACACGCCATATTCTACTAATATGTATATCCTAGCTATTTTGAAGTAGGATAGGAGCCCCTGGGAATCCCTATGATCTAGTAGGGCATTATTATTGGTCATTATGCCTCCGAGTTAAAGGCTCTGTGAGGTGTATCACTTTGTGTTACTTGAACAACTTGGTGCTGTATAAACAGGGCAAATCTTTGAAGTTTAATTATCATTGATTATCTTGTCCAGTACGTTTAGTCTGTTCGGTATACGTGTATCAAAGATGCATAGATTGTGCCCCGAGTATTTCTTTTTGTTCTGTTTAATCTATTGATATATTTACTGCAACGTCCATCAAATGCGCAATCATACCATTTAATGTAGATTTTTTGAGACTAGATTTTTTTGAAGAATGCATGGTTAAAATGTAAGAAAAAGTTATATGTCATGTACAAAATTATTTTATTGAAATAATGCGTAATTAAAAATGAGTTTAAAGCAATTATTTTTATAGAATTTGTACCAAACATGGGCTAAACAATGTTAAGTTTAGCATCATGGCAAGAAAATTTTAAAATTTATACAAGATATGGAGTAATAATCCCCTGAATCAGATCAGTGAACAAACAAGGCATTTATTAGAAGTGAAGCAAGAATTTGGATCTAATAAATTAATAATGTATAGCATACGAAGTTCACAATTAAATAAATTCGACCCATGCATACATAATAAAATACTTAAGGTGACGTCATATTTAGTAATTCGGCAAGTCATTGAATACCTCCAAATGGTAGAAATTTTGAAACTGCATGTTCACCATATGGATTTGCAGTTTGAGAATTTACTACTAGTCATTTCTTCCGAAAGAGGAAATGCGAAACCATCCATTCTTCTCCATCGTTGTACCCGAATAGTTCAGCAACTGCAATGAAAAATGTTCTCCAATAGACAGTCCACTTAACAGCTGAATCCTTGCCATAAGTTGTCTCCATCATTGGCTTCACAGAATTCAAGTTCTTATCCATTCTTTTGAGCCATTCTTCACTGCAAGCACAATTGTTAGCTCAGCATTTTCATAGGATTCATGTAACATTCCAATATCAAACTCAAACTTTTCTCATAGTCATATTTCGAGAAGTGTTATTAATAACTTTGCAAAATCGATCCCTACCTTGTCTGTGCGTAATGCTTTCCGTTAATAAGCCAGTGATCAGCTATAGACACATCATCCTGCATATTAAACAAGAACCAGCAGTAGCTAGTCATACTTGGCCTCAGAGTTCCAATCGTAAAAATATCATCAATGAAATTAGAGCCCCAGTGCTAACAAAAATCCCAGAAAAGTTCGTTTCTCATTTTCTTTTAAGCAAATACTTTGTTAATTTTTGTGTTTTACTGGGATAATGTTCTTTAGTCTCTTCAGGGAAATAGAGGATCGTGTAAATTTTCCTTGAGGCGTTGACATAATGACATTAACAGTTTCTTCATTTTCTCTTTTTCTTTTCTAATTGAAACAGATGTATATTTACTTGGCTACATCTTAAGGTGTAGCAAAAGCTCATTTTCAAGGAAACTGCAGGTAGAAATCAGAAAACCATTTATAACATCGTGTCATCCTCAAGAACATGGTTTGTGGTAAGCTCACCTGAAAATAAAGGAGCAAGTTTGCTGATGGCATCGTGCCTCCATCGAAGAAGTACCGAGTGATCCAATCGTCTTCATTGACATCCTGCAAAAGAATTGTTGATATGGTTACTTAATCTCTCTTTGTTTAATTGAAGAGAAGAATTCAGCAGCAAGCAGGAATCAACAATATCTAATGTCCTTCGACCTTCAGTTCCAACGACAAAAATGAAAAACAATCACGCAAGATTACCTCGAAGTGGTAAGCAAATGTTTTATGGCAGAAATAATGGACAAAAAGAAGACCATCTGGTTTCATCCACCTGGATATCTTCTTAAGAAGGTCCCTATAGTTTTTCATGTGCTGTTTGTCAAAGAAAAAACAAGTTTATCATCCTCCCCAAACCTCATGGCCTAGTTTAGAAATTGACAAGGATTAAGCACCTCAAACATTTCAATAGAAAATATCCTGTCGTAGGAAGCTTCCATATCAAACGTGCTAATATCTGCAACTATGATATCAACATTCTGCACTTGAAGATCCCTGTGAGGCAAAATAATTAAGGTCAGAAGGAATGTCTCACCACAGGTTTTGTTTTGGGGAAAAAAATAGGAAAAAAGAAGGAAATCAATATAGGCCTTAAATGTATGTAAAAATACATAAATAGATGGATCTTGCTCCAGTTTCCTATAAGAGCTGAGAGTGGTATACAAGAGGGTTTTAAAAAATTACCATGCAAATGAAATAGGTGTTAAGAAAATCTTAATGGATTACCTTCAGAATATAAACCAAGTTTTGATCATAATAAATCATTAAGCTACTAATAAGTTAGTAAAGACTGAGCATTTGAGACTTGGAATGATTCCAGAAAGATATACCACATTTCAAACATCGATGTTAACTTCACATGTCAAAGTATTGATGAGATTCAACGTTGAAGTGTCAAAAGGACTTCATGCTGGAAAATGGCTGGGTTTTGGCATAATTTTGAGTGGCCACTTCTAGTTCTTGTGAGATTAAAGTAGATTTGGTTCTCGTCCACAAGAACATCGAAATCATATATCCACTTGCTCAAAATTGTGCTCGGTCAAATGAAAAATTGAAGCTCAAAGTAGAGACGTTTGAGTAGAAAGCAAAGGTCGTGTAATGGCCCGAACCTCCGTGCCCAAGTCGTTATATTATACATAATGTCTGCTTTGGGACATCATCTTCCCTATTACCTCTCCCCTATCACCTATCATGACTTTCAGTCGAGTCCCCACATGATTCGAACTCAAGACCTTTGCATATGAGAGATTTAAATTCAATCCTGATATTGACTAAAGCAAGGGAGAGAGGTGCAGAAGAATCCTCTTCTAAAGACAAGAAACCCGGCAGCTACTTTTCAAAAAGTTGATAATAAACACAAAAAGAGGAAGAAACCTGACCAAACAGAATTTTGAAAAGAGTCCTTCCAACAATTTTTTCCCTGTTAATAATTCCTTTTCTGTTAGGCCATGTTTGATTGGCCATCTTTTCCTTGAAACTTGGAAAACAATTTCCTTTTCCTTGGCTTTGACTTGTTTGATGTGCCATATTTTCCCATCCAAATCATTTCCTTGGAGCTGATCCACGCGCCTCTTTTCCATTTTTTTGGGGAAATCATTTTCCCACCTTTTTGGTGGGAAAATGATTTTCTAGGCTGCTGGATTTTTATTTTTTTTTATTTTTTTTTTTTTTTGGTAATAGAAACAAATATTATAACCAATTGTAAAAAAAAAATTTACTTTAATTGACAATTTACATGTAAAACAAAGTCAAACGGACACTAAACTTTGATGAAAAAAATGATTTTTTAGGAAACAATTTTTTTTTTCGTTTTTTTTTTTACTTTTTGGCAATGGGTACAAGTTTTATAACCAATTGTGGAAAAAATATCACTTTAATGGACAATTTTCATGTAAAACAAAGCCAAACGAATATAAAATTTAAAAATTTTCCGGGTGGAAAATTATACCAATTAAACACACTTAAAATCATTTTCCCTACAAAACATTTTTTAGGCAAATCTTTTCCCTGCAAAATATTTTCTTTCCACCCATTTTCCACCCTTGCAATCAAACGCACCCTTGTTTATTTGTTTTTAAATATATTTTATATTATTATTTTGTTGAACACTTCACAGGTCCAAGGTTATGAGGCGTAGATCCAAAGCTGGAAGTAAAGCAAAGCATTGTTGAGGAACAAGGATTTAAGAAATCCCCCCAAATCATCCATACATTCGAAGCTGGAGATAACCAAGAACTTAAATCTGGTGAAATGATTTTCAGATGGACAAATTGGATTAATTAGTCAAGCCAAGCTTGAAGAATCAATATAGAGATAGACTATAGATGTATTCAAGGCTTTTACATGGAGATTGAGGAGGATTCAGATGGAGCAAAACTAAAGGACATATTTGTAGGTAAAATATGCTATCGAAGTCAAGGAATCAAAATATTCTAAAAGATTTTTGTCCACTTCCCACACTTCCATGTAAAATAAGAGTGCAAAGTTATGTTTTGGACGCAGTCCTTGTACCTAGCTGAAATAATGCCCAACAAGGGAACTAATGCTAAACTTTAATTATGTAGGGAATCTTTTTTTGAGAAAAAACAAGGAACTGTCTACAAGCACAATAAATTATGTGGCATACGAAGGTCAATCAGCAAGAATTTTATGCCTAAATGGCATATTTTAGGGTAAAACCATTTGCACAGGGGACTTTGCCAGGGTTTGGTGCCAGGGAGCCAGGTGTAAAAACTGTATTGAGTGTTGGGAAAAAAACAGATAAAAACAGACCAACGAAATGGTGACACGTGGCAATCTCGCAAAAAATATGTACAGACCCCTGTACATGAAGCAAGACTCCACATTTTATATAAGATAAATTATCAAGGAAAAATACCGGCATTGCTCCTCAATGTACGCTTTTTGGGTCACTGAATTGCAAATCCCTGTAATCTGGCAATTGGGATATTTCTTTGCGATGTAGAAAGCTAGTGATCCCCAGCCACATCCAACATCAAGAACAGTATGGCCATCTTTTATTTGCGACCTCTCACAGTACAGCTCTAACATTGCCTTTTCAGCATCCTCTAAGGTGCTTGACTTGTCAGAAAAGAAGCAGCAACTGCAACAAATCATGCATTCATACCTTGATAAGCTCCCAACACAGAGTCAATGACTTGCAGATTATCATGAAACAAAATCTCCCATAAAGAGCAAGCCTTTAAGTCTTCAAATTTAAAAAACCAAACTCCAATACTAAACATCAACGTGAAAGATGTTTATATTACAAGAATAAAATTTCAGAGAATATGGAAATATTTGCCTGTATTTAAGATGCTTTCCAAGAACAAGCTTGAAGAACGATGTTGGAACTTCATAATGTTGGGATTTTGGCCTTTCTGTCTTAATGGCAATTGGCATTTCTCTTAATGCTGCAAGGAAAGAGCAATTAGAGTAGATACTTTTCAGTGAAGCAAAAGTTCCACATTGACAAATCAAAAACCTAATTAGGGCCAGATTACCAATTCTTATTGGTATTTGGTCATGCTATATGTTCCAATACGATATCATAGCATGATAGGCGCTAAAATGCAACAACAACTCCCAATTACCTGTACTCTAGCATGACTAACAGTGCAGAAAATTCACATTGGATGCCGTTTTGACATTTTTCGAAATGCACTTAAATGTACACTTAGGGGACGTTTGATTTCCATTTTTTTCAGAATACAATTTCCTATGTCTTCTTTTCAACCACACATTCTTCATTAAAATAATATTGTATGCAAATAAGAAACCTTTTTTTTTAACCACGCATTCTCCATCAATCTACTATTCCAAAATACATTCTTAAAAAGTAATGGGGCTCAAACACCCTCTTAACAAAGTATTTTTTGATAGGGAATTACTATACAATGTCTAGCAGCATTGACCTAGCTCCTTTGATTCATATAAACCATGTGACATAAAAATTACACAAAAATTGGAAGGATAGGGGAAAATGGGAAGTTGATTTACTATGGGTAATCAGCCAGAACATCTTGGCATGGTTAAAATCTGAGCTAGGATGTTCTAAAATCTTTAGACAAACCTATTTCATTAGGCATGGCTGAAAAGAATGCATGCATTACATTAGTATGTTTTCTTGTATCAGTATGCCCCTGTGCTGAGATATTAGTAGCGTGAATTCATTTCCATTTTACTCTATTTTCCATCTCATCTACATCACCAAATCTTGAAGATGCTTAAACAAAAGTACTGGAAATACAAAACAAGAATGAACTATGAAGACAGCCTAATAAGAACAAACTAATAACTTTGGCTATAATTGAGTTCAAATGGGCAATTTCTCATATCCATATTTTATATCAATTCATTGATCTTTTCATTTGAACATAACTTAAACTTGAAAATTTGATGTGAACATTTTTAAATTTAAAGTCTTCTCCTCAAAATTAAACAAATTAAAGATAAATTAGCAAAAGATTTTTCTTTGAGAATCGTCCATTTCACTATGAAACTCAAGTCAAGCAGTAAAAGAGCAAATTTATAAGCATTGGACATATGTAATAAACATTATAAATAATGTCAAACCTGAAAATGTGATACTTTTAATATAAGTTTTTTCTTTTTGAAAACTAAACAAATTAGCTACAGATTTCCCTTCAAGAATAGTCCATTTCAATAAGTCACTCAAATCAAGCAGGACAAAAAACAATTTTATTAGCATTTAACTAAAACTTCATAAATATTAATTGTAAAATTAACATTCACATTTTTAAAAATAAATGTCAAACTCAAGAAATTAATGTTAACATTTATAAATAAAAGTTCCTGTCTCAAGATTAAACAAATTACAAATAAAACATTAACACGTTACGCTTGGAGAATTTTCCATTTCACTACCAAAGGCAAATCAAGTTGTAAACCAGCAAGTTTACAAGCATTGCGCAAAAAATGCAATAAATATTTAGTTCAAAAATTAATTTTCAATTCTGTCTACTTGAAAACTAATGTGAACAGTTCTAAATATAATTTTTTCCTCGAAAGTTACACAGATTAAAAACAATCAGTAACATTTTCTTCAGGGATCGATCAGACCGTAAAACAGCAACTAAATCCTTTTCAAAAAAATATAATAAACATTAATTTTTAACTATTCGAGAGTGTAATCGAGAAATTTTAGACTGTACTGTGCGCGAAGTGGAGGAGGTCGGACAATTGGAGCTCAGCGGAGGGTTTATAACCGGACCGGAGGCGACTGGCAAGAAGCAGGCGAGTGAGGCGTCGTATAACGACGTCCGGCAGCAAATTGCGTTCGTGTGAAGCCAGCATGAGGCGAACTGTAGCATCGTACGGCATTTGCACAATCGATTCCATTACTACTGCTTCTGGAAATCAATTTCGCATCTTGCTGCTGCACTCTATCTAATCGACAGTTTTGTAATGTTTAGAGCATCTCTTACTATCTATTTTAAGAGTAATGTTGTTCATGGGGATAACCTATCATAATGTGACGTCACTGACAGTATTTCCATACCCGCTGAAAATGAATAACATTACTCCTATTCTAAAATTCAAAAAGTGGATTTGACTGTAACTTACTTTTTATAATTAAATACATTTAAAATGTTTCAATTTTCAATCTAAGAAACAATAAAACAATTTAAAGAAATACTATTTAAAATAAAAGATAAAAAAAAATAATAAATATTTTTGGAAAGTAGTAAAATTAAATGTTAAATATAAAAAGCTTATTGGAGCACTCCAAAATTTTAACTCTCTAAATTTATAGATAATCTTTAATTGATAAAAGATACTCTTTAAAAATAGAGAGTAACTTAGAGGTACTATTAACTAAGTTTTAAAACTTGAAAAAACCGCGGTCACAGCTGCTATCCTAATCTTTACCTTTTTAACACTCCTATCTCCAACCTTTATTTATTGACATCACTATCTTCATCCTCGCATATTTGGCTCTTATGGTCCTTATCGATTATCAAATTCATTAATTTGTCATGTGTGCATAGGGGTGGCAATCGATTTGGGCTCGACTCTTGTCCACAAACAAAGCTCGTCTCGGCCCTGTTACTCCGTTGATTATGAGCCGAGCTCGAGCTGACCCAGAGTCTTTTTGGTTCATATTTTTTTAAAAATTAATAAAATAAATAAAAAGACGAGTAAACCCAAGACAAGTTAGCTCATGGGTCGACTAGTGAAGAAAATCGAGCTCGACTCGCTCGATGGCTCCTGTTAATATGAATACGAACGATTCAAAACGAGCCTAGCCCATGAACCAATGAACGATTCGACTAGTTTTTCACCCTATGTGCGCCTCACATGACCAAAAAGAAGAGGTTATCAATGTCTATATTTATTTTTTTTCAAATGTCCTCACTGTTTAAGATTTATTTAAATCAAACATATGTAGGTGCTCTATGTTTTATTTCTTTTTACTTCTCGGTTTTGAGATGAATTCCATGTTAATTGTCTCAATGATCACTGAATTTATATTTATGGCTTTAATTACTCATTGAAGCTTGAGATGTTGAGTTTTAACTACTAAATATATATAAACGTTGAATGTTACTTATTAGCATAATATTCGCTTCAAACATTTAATGGAATTAGTGACCGTGGCTAATGGAGTGCCCATGGGCACTCTGTCACGCCATTAACAAATTATAACATTTTTGATTGCTCATTAAACTTTGAAAAAAGGTCTTCGATTCTTCAACGAAATTTGAGGGATGGTCAAGTTTTCGCCACTGAACTTATAAAAATGATGTCGGCCTATTATTCGTCAAAAAATGTCGCAAGCGCACAGCTCGCATAAAATTAATAAAGTGGAGAAACGAGTTCGGGTTGTCGATCCCACAAGAAATGATTACTAAATTAAACAATAGTTAAATTTAATTTTAATATATTTTTGTAGAATTTAAAGCTATTTTCATCATTTGAAAAATTCAATTTTTGTGTGTGTTTCGTTCTTAAAATTAAATTAAATTAGAATTTTAATTTTAATTTTCAAAAAAACGTACAATAAATTTGATTAAATGGATTGTGTGTTTCGTTACAAAATCCAATTTTTATTTAAATTTATTGTGTGTTTCGTTGTAAAATCTATTTAACTAAGTTTATTGTGCATTTCTTTGCAAAATTCAAGTTTAATTTAATTTTAACGACAAAATAACAATAAATTTGAATTTTTGAAAATAGCTTAAAATTCTACAAAAATATGTTAAGCACACGTTTGAGTCCTTTTTTTTTTTTTTTTTGCTAAGAATGCATTTTTGAAATAGCATATTGATGAAAATTGTGGGTTAAAAAATAATAAAAGTTTTGAATTTGCATGTAATATTATTTTATTGAAAAATATGTGGTCAAAACGAATGGAGAGAAAAATGTATTTTGAAAATAATGAGGATCAAATAAGGGCTAAAATTAAATTTAATTATATTGTGTGATTGAGTAATCATTTCTCGTAGGATTCATGACCTTTGTGCTTGCGGTATACATTTTTTAACGAACAACATACTGACGTCATTCTTATAAATTTAGTGGTTAAAATTCGACGACTTCAAACTTTAGTGAGCAAGTGATAACGTTTTTCAAAGTTCAGTAAGTAATCAAAGACATTTTTTCAAAATTTAGTGAACAATTGAAGACGAAACAATTTGGTAACACCATGATATGACGTCACATGTGCATTATGTTTGCCTCGTCACTAATATCGTTAAAAGTTTGAAACGGATGTTATGCCGTGAGTAACGTCCAATGTTTGGATAAGTTTAGTGGTTAAAACTCAGTATCTTAAACTTCAATTAGCAATTAAAGACACGTAATTTCATAGACCATGGGACAATTATCTCAATTATTCCACACCTCTAAATTGTTTTTTTTCCCTCAAATACTATTTTTCTTTTTTCTTTTTCTTTAATTTTTTAGAATACATTTGTAACAAAATGCCTTACATTGTTATGAAACGTGTTTTCTCCACCATTAGCGTTGTTGCCACAGACACTAATAGTATTAAATTATGTTACATTTATATACACAATCTTCTCAAAGTCACCACCACTTGCAATATTCAGTGTTACATCACCGCTTTCACTTGTAATATTCATTATTACACCATCACTAATATCATCGTCACCACCATCACCTTTGTCGTCGCCCACACCACCACATGTAACACTTCATGTTACAGAATCATCATTGTCATCGCACGTAACATTCAATATTACATCATTGCTATTGTCGGGCCACCCTACCCCTACCCTACCCCCACTATGCTTACCATAGTGTTACAACTTGCTTTCATTGTTGAAAAAATAACTAGACCACCACTGCCCTGAACCTTAGCACAAGACGCTACACACCAAAATCACCCAAAAAATTGCCTCGCCGCCATCAATGCCACCTCAACAGAAACGCCAAATTAAAAAAAAAATCAAATTCACCAAGCAATATGTTAGACAATACGGGTCGTGGGTCACCACATGTGGGTGACCCGACCCACAAGACATTAAAATGGTTTGAACCGAAAATTCAAACATACAACTCCCTATAAATACCATTAACTCTCATACAATCTTCAATTATTATTATCTAGAAAAAAAAATGGCAAGAAAATGGTGAAATTCGTATGTAAAAATACACCAAAATTGGAAAGACCCTAAAATCACTATTTTTGGCATGAAAATCCACAAAAAAATGACACTTGGGTTGTGGCTAATAATCCTCTTCCATTGTAATCAGGATTTGGACCATTGAAGTGCAAGAAAATTGTAGATTTTGAGTTCTAGAAAGTAAGGTGATTCAATAATTCAAAAGATGTTGGAATTCATCATTTCAAATAAATAACTTGACCCAAAATTTATGTTCAAGTATGCTCCGAAGTATTACAATGGTATCTAAGCCTTAAATGTGGTTTTCCTTGCATATAACACGTTGAAAATGGCTTGATATGATGAAAGTGAAAGTACGTCATTTTTCTTCAAAGGTTGAGCACCTTTAACGGAAAGTTATGAAATACTCTACATAAATTCGTGAAATTTATAGTTGTTACCGTGTAGAACATGTTTACAAAATTTGACATCGTTTGGGTTTGTATTTTGGAAGAAAAATCCTAGTTGTAAAACCCGAAAATTCATCACAAAATAACTTCTTGTACATTGAGTTTCATGCTTCTCATTTAGTACAGTTAGACAGATCTTCTTGAGACCTTTCTAACGGTATAAAGATCATTAATTTTGACATTGAAATGAAGAAGTTGCGGTCTTTCAAAATTTGGATGAAAATCTGATTTTTTGCATGAAAGATAGTAAAATCCAAAATTTCATCACATGATAACTTATTTCACACTATGTTTCATGCTTCTCATTTGATATGGTTTGATAAATCTTCTCGAAACATTTCCAAAGGTATAAAGATCGTTGATTTCGGTCTTGAATGAAAAAGTTATGACCTCTCGAAGTTTAGTAAAAAAATCTAGAAATTTTGCATGAATTTTTTGTCATTTCCACTCTGGAACAGATCTATTGATGTCCAAAACATGACTTTAAACATTGATTTTGTTATATCCAATCATACAGATGAACTCAAAATGTCAAAATTAGTCGGGATGACCAATAAAAAAATCGAGGACGGCGTGGCAAGCGTCGCGTCTACGCTTGGAGCGCGTCGTTTTTTTTAATTAATTTGAAAAAAATTGTATTAATTTTGTAAAATCTGATCATACAAATGAACTCAGAATGTCGAAATTAGTCGGAATGACCAATCAAAAAAATTCAAGGACAGTGTGGCACGCGTGGCACGCGTAGCGCGTCTGCGCTTGGGGGCTCATCATTTTTTCAATTAATTTGAAAAAAAAAATTGCAGATTGGTCCCACACATGAGGGCACTTGCGGGGACCCAATTGCAATTCTAAAAAATTGGAAATGGTCCCTGAACTTTTCTTGATTTTCCATAAAATTAAAATATTTTTTGAATAATTAAAAATATTTTTTTGTATTTAATGCTTAAAATAAATTTGTAAAAAATATTAAGAATATTTTTTAATTTAATTTAATTCAATTTTTTTTAATATAAAATCAAAAATATTTATTAAGTGGTATTTGATTAGTGGGAGTTTTTTTTTTTGAAGTGCTCTCATTTTTTTTTTTAAAATGAAAAATATCTCGAAAGTATTTAAAATATAATATTTTATACACGTTCATGACTTGTATGGGTCATTAATTATGTTATGTGATCCATTGTGATTTGTTTTCAACTTTTGTGTTTGATCAAATATGGCTAAATCTGCACACTTGTATCATCCTTAGAGGGAAGGCTAAAAAAAATACAGGCTATGAAACTTGTTTAAAAGTTAACTTACTTATTAAAATGAATAAATGGATCTGAAACATAATCAAGTGGAATATGTGAATATGAGAATTTTGATAATCGGAATATGAGAATTTTGGGACATTTTATGATGACAAGCGGAATATGACAATTCTAATGTCTGAGAATTCTGATGTAATTTTTCAGTTACTGGAATTGTGTTGCAATATATATTAAAGTGGGTTTGAGAATCTGTATAATAAAATTTATATGATGTGAGTTTTTATTTTTCAATTATAATTGAAATTATTTTTTGAAAGAATTAATTTGGGATATCATGATACATATCATAATTGGATAAATGTGCATATTTATATTTTTATTGCACATTATGAAATTATCTTATTGAATTACATGATATTTGTTAATTTGTGAATTGTTATGGATGCTAAGGTCGGTAAAATTAATGAGATTCTTATTTAGACCTATTGATTGTTATTGAGTGGTAGTTCGGCAATTGAAAGATTTAGAGAAAATCTCACTAAAACTATTTGATTGACCAATTGAGTAAGAGTTCTCAAACTAAAAGAATTAATGTTATTCCCGCTTAGAACTCATGGAATTTTGCGTTATGAAATTAAGTTTATGATAGTGAAACAATAGGATTACGAACAATGATTGAGAACATAGTAAACTTTCGACTTTGTGCCTAACGTTGAACTATCATATACATTAATTTGCGTTGATGCAAAATTGTATATGTACATAAATGGGCATTGATTAAGAATACAAATGTATCTAAATCTAATAGATCGTATCATTAAAATCTATAATTGTTGACATTAATAAAGGTAACAAGCTAAATGCGATAACATTTGGTATAATAAAATTTTGAGTGTACTAGAAGAACATGATGTTTTAAAGAGCATCGATCACATAATTGAAGACATGATGTGGGTCGGACTACTCTAAAGAATAAAGATCCAAGAAGTTTGTCAAGTACGGAAAAAGATAGATTCTGGTATTGGGCATTTGAATTGTTGAGTTCTCTTTATAGATGATCTTTTTCTCCAATGTTTCTTAGTTGAAATGGTTAATATAGTGTTGACATCTTTGTTGATCACATTTTTTTTTAGATGAGTAGTAAGTTCAAACTAATCTTTTCTCAATATATGGAACTTTGAAGGTTATTGTGATTTACAAATTGAAGCATCAATTTTCTCTATTGATACTACCCACTATGTGAGTTAATAGACATGCGACTTGATATTGCTAAGTCTCGAACATACATGTGTAGCAATGTTCTAGTACGCATAAGACTTCAAATCTTAAGTTTTAAATGAAATAAAACAAATGCTAGATGGATGAGGAGATTGGAAAATGGACTAAGAAGAACATATCATATAGAAGTACATGAAAGTAGTTTTGGTAGATGACCAATATTATAAAGATTCAAGTGTTTCAACCATACGATTTGAATCTCTTAGCTCAAAAGTAGTTAAGCTAAATGATATCGCACTTGAATATGTTCCTCTTAGTATTGTTTATGTGTCAACACTACACATATTGGATTTTACCTCATGTGAATAGAGGATTTAAGAGTTATTGTTGACGTCGAAAACCGTATTGGCAAAATTCAAGTCAACTTAGAATATAAATGATGAATTTTACTTGTAATGACTTGTAAATTATAAGAGCAAGCTATAAGTCTTCTCCTTTTTTCGCTAAGGAGATATTTTAAGTATGAAATATTGTTCATTTTTTCTTCTTGAGGATACCGTCCTCCTTTTTATAGGGAGGGATAGGCATGTATACTTCGTGTTCTTGTCTTATCAGCTACAGTACCGATCTGGGAACTCATGCCAATGGTTTGTCCTGATTGGTTGCTATCAAATCAATGAACAACGCCGAGCTGAGGAGGTACATTAATAGCATATTTTGATTGGTTGATAGGGTTGGCTCCAGTAGGTCATCATGTATCCATCTTGCATGTGGCCCCCAATAATTAATGAATTAAATTGGGAATGAATCTATAAGATATGATTGGTAGAATTAGGAGGTGTTATCATGAGCATATCTAAATGTAATTGATTGATTTGACGTTTGACAATGTGTAAGGAATCTCCAATCATTATATCTCCTCAATAACGACGGTCATTAGCACGAGCTGACCTCAAATACCCTACCTTAAATTAGCATGAGTTTAATGCATATAACAAACTGTATTTAATGAGGTCGCAGGTCAGATATCAATGGTTATAAACCAACTTTATATAAGATCAAGAAGTGTCTTTAATCTCTTGCAGAAGTTTTTGACTTGATATAAAATAGATATATACAAATAATAAACATGGAGTGGAGGTTTATATGACTATTACATGCAACTTACTATTGCATAGTTGAGAAATTGATCTCCTATTTGATATTAAGATAGTATCAAAGACTCTACTAAACTTGATCTCAGTTGTTGTTCTTCTAAGAGTGGTCTCTAACTTGAACTTATACGTAGTAATTCTGTTCGTATTCACAGTTGTGATGTTTATTATGGTTTTGGATATTTGTGCAATGGTTTGAGATTTTAAGTTGAGAAAATCATTCAAAACTGTAAGAGCTAAACTTTTATAGAGTAAATCTATTTGAATTTCTTTGTGAGCTATAATTAAGAGAAATAAAGATAGAACCTCATTTCTTGTTACATTTATAAATGGATTCACGCATTTTAGTTGTGCCTCAAATTTTCATAAGTTGAAGGCTATTGTATTGATTTAAACTTTATTGAAGGGAGTAGAAAATCAGATTATAGAATTAAAGATTTTGAGAACTCTTTAAGATCATGAATCTCTATCACGAGAGATCAATGATCTAGGTAATGAAAGAGAAATTCTTATTGGTTTGACTATTCTTTGATCACTAATAATTATATGGTTTATTAGGAAGAAAGAATGAAATATTACCGAATGTGATGAGAATTAAGATAATGCAGTCCAATTTACGTGTTTTGTTTTTGGAAAGAGTATTGGTTAACTGTAACATGCACTTAATGGAGTTATCTCAATATTAGTACCTTTGAAATATATAATCTTTGGATACATAGATAACCAAATAGGGGTTGTCTTAAACTCATAATCGACTATATAAGTTCTTAATAGTGAGTTTATTAAGAATAAAATGTATATCTATGAAATACACACGATAGTCCAAAGGGCACTTTTTCATTAGTAAAATTTTGGGTGGATATTGAATCACAATATGCTATATTTGACATTTTTCCTAATTAGGGAGAAAACTTTGAAGAATATTATTGAAATTAATGTTATGTATATCGATGAATCAGTTTCGACTACAAATAACTTGTTTTAAGCTTTTGATTCAGGTGAGGGTAATCTATCTCCGAGTATGAGCAATCCATTTTCAATAATTCTTGATTTAGAAAATCTGTTACTTATATGAGTACAAAGAGGAATACTAAGGAAATTGATGGAAGTATGTATATGGAGTGTAGAATTCCAACATAATCTGGAATATGATGGAAGTTCTAATTGGTCATTAAGTTCATTAAAAAACTAAGTGGAAGACTGGGAATGGGCGGATGCTTCAATGGGAATGAAAGTAGTTGGAGAAAAATCTTATGTTCAATAAGATCATGATAGATAAAGCTCATTTTTTGGAAAAATGTTATACTCATTCTTAATTGAGAATTGATTGAAGAGATCTATATGAATCGATCTGTAGAATTTATGTTGAAAGCTTTTATAGTATTGTGGTAACTTTATAGTTACACATGTAGCCTAATGGAGTCAACATGGCAGTGATACTTGAGTTTTAATAGGATTTAAATCTCGTACAAAATTTCATCATATGGATAAAGATCATTGTACTAATAGTGTGCTGTGATTCTATTTTTAATATTAATGACATTACATTGGCTAAGCATGAGAATGAGTGTATTAAGATTATTTTGAAGTTGTTTTCTTAATCTTTGAGACGAATGATGTGTTTCACAAATTGTATATTTTGTATTAAAAAAATTATTCTAGTTTTCTTTTTCCATCACAAGAGTTGTATATTATAAAGATTCTAAAATATTTATAACTGTGAATTGCTACCCTATTAATACTCTTATATTGGAAGGCGACCATATGAATTTTCATAAATGTACAAAAACTCCATAAATACACAAAGAAATATCTAAAGAATCATATCTAGTACGGTTAGGAATTAAATGTATGCTATGATGTATATTTGTTATAACATTTATCATGCAATGGATCTAGTCAGTAGATATCAACTTTATCCTTAGAAAGAGTAGTTTAATACCTAAATTAGTTATTCTATTTGTTGTCGAAGGAGTAACTTGTGATTGAAATAGATATGTAAATGTCGACTAAGGATGAGAGTTTGTCAAGCACAAACAGTTATTTGTCTTGTGCAATCTCACTATATAAAGTAGCAAGAAGCATATCTTGTAGTATATATCTTGACGTTGAAGAAATTATTTGATATAGGTGTATTGGGCATCTAATGATATTAGTTGAGAATATGATATCCACGATAATTATTTAATTATCTTATATATTGAGGATTTCAAGTATCACGATAAAACCAAACACTCGATGGTATTTCTGAAAGAGATATTAGCAAAGAAGGTGTCTTTGCGATATATCTACGTAAATGTGATATGTAATCATCATACTTTCAAGATGTCTAGAGATATACTTGTTGGTAATGTCAAATCTCTATAATTGAGAAGAATGTGATACTTCTTGTATCTGAAAACTCTTGATTGAGTTTTATGTGCCCATAGATGAATAATTTTGAGTTCATGTGTAATCTATCGTTGAGATTACGAGATAATAATTGGCATACATGTATAGAGTGTATCGAACATGTGGAGATTAGTTCACTCACACGAACAATCACCTTAAACACTTTAGGGTATACTGAGATGAGACAAAAGATCATGTTGTATACATGATTCGATCACCTTGATGAGATTATAATAAGTAATCGAAATAGATTTTGCTATCCATTAAACTTGCTTAGTAGCTAGATCGAGTTCTCAATTTGAGATTTTCTGTAGGAATGAACATAAGGGGGTTAATACCCTAAATAGTCACTGAACTTTGCCAAAAATTTCTAGGAGGTCACCGAACTTCAAAACTTCCCTAAATAGTCACCGAACTTTGCAAATAGTTCCTAGGGGATCACTGAACTTCCAAATTTTCCTAAATAGTCACTAAATTTTGCCAAAACTTCTCTAGATAGTCACAGAACCATTGATGTATAGGGTCCCAATTTGCAAAGTTCGGTGACTTCTTGGGAAATTTTGTAGTTCAGTGACCCCCTGAGAACTATTTGCAAAGTTCAGTGACTATTTAGAGTATTAACTCAACATAAGGAGAACTCAAGTTAGGTATCGGAGAATTTCTGAACTAAGATCCATACGATGTTACTTGTTTATAAAGAATATGACATAGCCCTAAAAATGGGAGAAAACAACGTATCACGTGTCACAACCCATGTTCTTTTACGACTAATATTGGGTAAATGAGTGAATCGATCACTAATTCCTCATTATGTGAGATCTTGAGATTTATATGACATCATGTATACCTTTATGATTTTGATTGTTCCTTGAGATTTTATTTCAGTGTCGCTACTTTAGCATGTTACAAATGACTATGATTGATTCAGTTTGATGAGACGTGTCTTGGATAACAGCTAATTTAAAGTTAAATGATTCAAGTAGGAAACAAAAACTATTTTTCAACAACATTTATATTTGTATTCACTGACCAAACAATTGTGATTAACCATTTAGGGGTGTAGAACACAATTGTGAATACAATAATACGATATGAGGTTCAAATATATTCCATAAATATTTGAGGGATCGAAAATACTTGAATTAATGTTGGAAAATGAGTTTGGGATATAGTGAGATATAATGTTCCTCTAATATAGCTACTATATATCCCTAATAGGTTTATAGTACTGCGAGCTCTAATATATACTCTATTTGCCGTATTAGTCTTTGTGAGATAGACCTTGAGAAGGATCTAACGTGTGATATTCGTTGTCACTTGTGATTTGAATTAAGCTCCTCATGTGCTAGTGAAAGATGTTAGAAAATATAGGTCATGAGTCGTCCATGTGGGTGATCCTACCTACAAGACATAAAAAGAGTTGCATTGAGTGGTTTAAAATTGAAATTCAAACTTACAACTCCCTGTAACCACTATTAACTCACATACAATATCCAATGGTTATTGCCGAGAGAGAGAGAGAGAGAGAATTGTGAAATTCGTATGTGACAATATACTAAAATTGGAAAGGCCCTGAAGTCATTATTTTTTTTGAATGAAAACTCACAAAAATTGGCACTTAAGTTGTGACTAATAATCTCCTTCTATTGTGATCAGGATTGAGATCATTGAGTGCAAGAAAATTGCAAATTTGAAGTTTTGAAAAATATGTGTTTCAACCATTCAAAAAATCTTGAAATTCATCATTTCAAATAAACATCTTGACCCAAAATTTATATTCAAGTATGCTTCGAATTATTATACAACAACACAAACAAAAAATTAGGAAAAAAAAAAGCTCGAAATTTGCTTATGAGATTTTGAATTCAGATCCAAAGATGTGGTGTTTTTAGATATTTGGTCACGACTATGATTTCAAATTTTAGATCATGGGGTGGCTTTTTGACGTAGTGTTTCATCGGGGTACATTGACGGTGTGGTGTGATGACAACATTATAGATTCAGGATGGTTAGTGCCTTAGTTTAGTGGTGGCGTGATGGTGATAGAAATAATATACAGTGTTTGGGTGGTGGGGGTGGGGGTGGGGTTGAGTATTATTTTTAGGGATGGTGGTGACAGTGAGTTCGGTGATGGACCAAGCCGGGATGATTAGACCCATTAGCATCCCAACAGGCACGTGCAATTATCATAGTATGCCGGTGCTACTATCTTTGTTCACTGTTCTTTACATACGAAATTCCCTTGTTTTTCTTATGTTTTATTTGATCATTGACTCTTGACTCTTTTTTCAAGTAGCAATTTAGTTCTCAGCTTTTCATAATAGTTACATAATTAATCAACAAAAAATCTCCATATATCCTTTAAGTAGCATACAAGCTAAAGTAGTGTGCATGCCAAGGTGCCCCATGATGCATGAAAAGTAGCTTTAGAATTTGGTATGATTGCATATAATGAAGTCAATACATCTACTTGATCGTATATGAGGGAGAATCTTGTTATGAATCTAAATTCAAAGTTTATTTAGGAATGTATGCGAGTGGAAAATTACAACAACCTAACTATAACAATTCTAAAATGGTTTGCAAATCTAGAAAAGACGACTTCATCAAATTCTAATGGTAGTTCCGACGGTTTGATTGACATTAGTGCTGAGAAGGACTATGGTGGTTGTGGATGCCCTCATAGGTTGTTACTACATACCTCGGATCATCTTTGTCTCTCTCAACTCTCTTTTTTACTGGACATTCTTCAACTGAACACTTGTAATAATTCCTGTTGATTTCATGTCTAGAAATTAATAATAGATATGATTGAACAGTACAATAAATAATACTTTAACTCTTTTAACTTCTTTATTTATTATTATTATTATTTTTTTTTTTTTTGTCTAATCCTTTTTTTATCAACTTACGATCAATTTGCAGAGTAGGATTCAATTGTTCAATGAATAAGACTTAGCCCTTCTAATTTTTCTATAATATTGCCAAATTGTATCCAATCATCTTACTATACATTTCATATGGAGGAGGGTAAAGTAGTACTCAATAATAAAACCAAAAAAAAAAAAAAAGATTGAATCTTCATTATACTATACGGAGGATTCAAGTATGCATAAAGTAGTGGACAAATTTGATTCGAATGCTAAGGGTTTCTTTGGCACATTTTTTTTCTTCAAATTCATTTTTTAATAACATATTCTTTAATAAAAATAATTTTGCACGTGACCCTATAATTTTTTTTCTACTTTTTAACTATACATTCTTAAAAAAAATATCGTTCGCTTCAAATAATTTCTTCCGAACAAACATTAAATAAGTGATTATCTACTCTTTCTAACCTAATTCAATCCCCTCTCTTGTAAATAGTCGATAAATCTACGGTTGTGAAGAGTTTCTTGTCACGCAACCTTCCGTTACAAATTCATCTTCTAAAACGTCATATAATCTCCACGTGTGTAATTTTTACTCATTGTAAATAGTTGATAAATCTATGGCACGAGAGTCTATTTCACAACGGCAGCCTAAAAAATTGACTTTTTACATGAAACTTTTGTTTTGATAAGCACTAATCACTTTTCATTATCCTTTTGTTTAGAAAATAAGTCAAATGGGGGCTTCTTCTTTTTTTTTTTTTTTACCGTATGAAATATCACAAGAATAAGAAAAGCTTAAAAAAGATACCTTTTATGAAATTACACCATTTGATTTATTTTTTAACCCGTAAATTCAATTAAACACACTCTTAAGTATTACGTGTTTGGTCGAGCTTATTAATTTCATTTTTAACTAAATAAGGAGTTTTAAAATTAATATTTTATTGAACACAAATAATATTTAATTTGACAACAATTTAAGAACTACTTTTTTTTTTCAAAATATGGAAATTAAGGAAACACACCTTCTTTACCGGGCGTATTTATATTTTATATACCGTATTTTTTAAATTTAATTTTTTACACTATGGTAACAAAAATAACTTTTGCTAAAAAAATTACGCATTTGCCATTAGAAATAATTAAATAGACCAAAATATTAATTACACCATTTGTATTACATTTATGTAACATTTCTCAATCACATATTAATTTTTAAATGTTCATTATTCTTCAAAATTTATATTACTATTTCATTTTTTATCTAAACAAATATTTTTTAAGTTGCAAAATCACTTCAACTTAAAATGAATTTTTAGGTCTAAAATAAAAATGTTATATGAAAAAATTGTTTTGATTTTTGATTTTATTATTTGAACTATATATTAATTAGAAGATAGTAACAAAAACTTTTATTTGTTTTGTCAGTGTTGGAAAAGTCAAATAAATTATTTTCTATAATTTTTAATATTTTATTAACTTACTAAAATTAATTTTATTGATTTGACATTAGATCTTAGGAAAAGAAGATAATAAATTTTATAAATCCCATACAAAAAATCACCATATAAAGAAAAAAATCTATTTAAAAATCAATAATTAGAAAATAGTATGCAAAGAGTCGCATAAAGTAAAATATAGAGTGTAATTCGTTATTTCAATTGAGTATATTTTATTTATTTATCTATTTTAATCATTATGCAAAATTTAAAATAGTATGTAAAATGTAAATTTATGAAATACGGTATGCTAAGTGTAATTACGCCCTATATACAAGGTGTATTTAACTTGTCTTAGTTATGGATTGTTGTTATCAAAACTTCGGCCATGGGTTCTCGGATTGGTATACCTCCTTTCCCTCAACAAAATAAAATAAAAATGCTTCCATGTGGACAATATCAAAGAAAAAATTGAAGTTAAAATCTAGAAATTGTAATGTAGTTCAATTCTTTTGTTCATGTCCCTAGTAGTGTAGCGTTCCTCTTGATTTTAAATTCCAGCTTAGTTTAGCTAAAAATCGTATTTTTAGTAGATTTTAATAAAAATTGATGAAACGTGTGTGTGGTTGAATGTAAGTTCGAGGAAAAATGAGTTTATGGAATAGGGAAAACCAAACATAAGTATGCATTGAATAGGATAAATATGCACCTGGGATTTGGGCTGTTTTTCACCATCTTTTTTCCATACTTCCTCCACTTGAAGCCATCATCAAGTATCTCAATTTCTGACCTGGTTTTAAAGGCAACCTTCTTTGTGGTTTCTTTATTCTCCCTGCCACTTCTACCATCTCCTGATGCTGCAACTACAATATTAACGAAGAAGAATAAGTAATAATTTTTTTCAGTTATTCTGTATGGTATAGGCCATTACTACCTATCCAACATGAACTAAAAGAGTTGTTAGTTATTTGCTTACTGCCGTTGAGATCTTCATGGTAGCTGCTACTTCCCCCAAAGTTAAACGCGTCATAGTTCTGGCTTTCGGGATAACCAGAGACGATAAGTTCAAGATCGTCCTTCTTCCAGTCAGTGAAGTCGAAGAAATCTGAATGCTCAAAGTTCATCTGGTAGTTATATGGATCCATGTTCGAACCGGGCATGTTTGTGTTGGGATAATTCTCAGCCATGTATATAATCTGACCGTTCTTGCAGGTCACCATATATATATATATGTGTGTGTACATGTTTGCTTCAGACCTCAATTTGTGGGGTGGGGTGGGGTCTGGGGGATGTTCAGCAGCCTTCTTTGGACGTCGAATGAAGTTTCGCAGGTGATTCTTCACTGATTTGGACAGGTGGCTAAGGAATTTAGCCCCTGTTTGGCACACATTAAAATTTTCATTCTCATTCTTCTACTCATTTTCAACCACATATTTTTCAATAAAATAATATTTTACATCGCATCAATAATTTTTTCTTCTTTTTCAACCACACATTCTCCATCAACCTACAATTCCAGAATACATTCTTTCAAAATAATGTGGCTCAAACATATCCTTAATTCTTATTTCTCTGTGTTCGGTCCAAGAATTGCCAAACGTAAGTTCATGACGCAAATTTTATATAATAGAACAGAATGTGGGGAATGTTATGGTTGACTTCTGTAGACCGTGATTTTGATTTGTTTTTGTTCAGTCTTGCCTCGACCAACCCCTTCACCCAAATCATGGTTTGATCCCATGACTGATGACTCCTGGACCACGAGATGACAGTGTTTGCATTCTTTGTGGGTGGATGTAGCGTCGTCAACTATGTAGAGTTTAATCATATTGTTATCGATTTTTTTTTTTTTTAGAAATAGAACGGAGCATCATATTTTTTGTGTGTAGGAGAATAACAGGTCGAAGCAAGTGTGGTTAAAATCTATTGACATCTGGTTTCGAGTAAATTTGGGCGTCAAGAGAAAAAAAAATTAAGTTTTTATTTATTATTTTGTGCAAAATGTTGTACAAGAACATGCCTATGCTGTTAGATTTTGTGTGAAAGAGAGAACGTCAATGATTGTAAGGTTAGACTCGGAAAGTAAGTTCACACTTGGATGAATAAAATTGGTTTAGATAAATTGGTAGTGGGTCTTGATTAATGAAAAGTTGGCTTCGAGGAAGATGGATAATATTAATAGGCATAATGAAGTTTGGGTCCAGTCAAAATCAGCAATGATATAGTGGCAATTGCTACAAGCCATTCATTTACAATTAAAGTATTAGTTAAATTTTACTATTAGGCTCCGGTTTGATTCAATTAAAATATAAAGCCCTGTTTGAGACACATTAATTTTTTCATTCTCATCTTCTACTCATTCTCAACCACACATTTTTCAATAAAATAATATTTTTCATCACATCAATAACTTTTCCTTCTTTTTCAACCACATATTCTCCATCACATCAACAGTAAAAATGCATTATTTTTCCAAAAATGTGCACCAAACGGGGACTAAATTATAAATCAATAATTAATTTTAATCTCATATTTTATAGGACTCATGACTTTTCCATATATTCCATCAATTTTTATAAAAATTTAATGAAAAACTAATTTCTATCTAAATCAAACAAGGACTAGATAAGTTTGTAGGCTTTGCAATAAGAACCTTTATGCCGCTTTAATGACATGTTTGGTCCATTAGAGCGATTGTTAAATAAGCCATGATAAATTTTATTACATGTCTCTCTTTCTGTTCAATCATATTCAATTACTGTTTCGAATATGTACTAATGACATTTGTGATATTTTTTTATTTTTTCCGTTTCAGATCACATGCTTGCTTGGCTAAGTTAATAAGTGTTTATAAACAATGATCCTAAAAAAGGCATAAATGGCAAAAAAAGCAGGTAAATTTTTGGGTTATATATATACACACATACTAGATAAGGAGAAAAGTTATCCTTTATAGAGCTCAATTAATTAGTATTCACATTTTCCTAGGTTTTTCATGCAAGTGATACACTCATTTTGCAACTTTATAGTATGTTTGGTGCATTGAGTCAGTGAAGATTGAGCAAAATAAGCAAACAAATTTTCTCACATATGAGGTCACGTTTGAGCCACATTATTTTTTTCATTTTCATTCTTCTAGTCATTTTTAATAACATATTTTTCAATAAAATAATATTTTTCATCACATCAACAATTTTTCCTTCTTTTTCAACCACATATTCTCCATCACATCAACAGTAAAAATGCATTCTTTTTTCAAAAATGTGCACCGAACGGAGGCTCAATCATTCACCTTGTGCAAATACACATCTCACAACATGTTAGGTACTGTACGACAATATTGAATAATTTAAGAAAGAGAAAAACAAAGTCCAATGCTGTAGACACCGGCAAAGTTTCAGGGATTGGTGGTCTGGACAAGGTTTGACTTCTATCATTAATTTCATTAGAGAGACCGCCAGTCCGCCATTCGGGTCTAGCGGTCCCAAGTAAAAGAGTCAATTCAATTACGGAGGAAATTTCTCTTTGTATTTCGAGTTAGGTCTCAAACCATATTAGGGGTCATTCCACGTTATATGAAAAGAATAAAATCTCACAAAACTCGAATTTGTTGATTTGAAATTTCAAATACTAAGAAAGAAATAATAATTTGAGAAACTTCTTGAAACTCTTTATTTAATTCACAACTTGTATTTAAAGCAGTAAAATAAAAAGTTTGGATAATAACTAACTTCAAGATAAATATAAAAATAAAAGATAAAACTAAACTCTAAATGGTTAAAATTAAGAAATTATCCAAAATAATGAAAATACATTTTTGAAGCCCTAAATAATGGAATTTGATCGAAACGGGCTGTACATCATGAGTTTTGCTTGTCAGGATGTTTCCACTCAAAATATACACAACCATCTACGAAAACGGATATTTACTAACTTCTAGATAACTATAAGAATAAAAGATAAAGTCAAACTATAAACGGAATTAAAATTCTAATCTAATTAAAATTAAGAAAATTATCCATAACAACGAAAATGCATTTTCGGAGCCCTAAACGATGGAATTGGATTGAAACAAGTTGTACATTATGAGTTTTGCTCGCTAGACCGTTTCCACTCAAAATATACACAAACATCTTTGAAAACGGACACATTCGAAACTTTATATTTTCGATGTCGGTCCTACTTATTTTCGGACGACCTTGGTTGAACATCTCGTTGAGTTTGAGTAGAATTTCTTTTCAACAAACAAAACAAGTCGTCCTCGATAAAACTAAGTTCATTGAAATAAGTCCTTGTTTGATTTTGTTAAAAATCAATTTTTTTACTAAATTTTGTTAAAATTTGATATTAAACAATTGATAAAAGTTGTGAATTCCATGAAAAGTGTGGTTAAAAATGAGCTTGAGAAAAAATAATTTTAAAAAATATGAGCCAAACGGGGACTAAGTTTCACACACAGAGAGACATCAATTTTTTACTTAAAATCATCATTTTCCTTTCAATTAAACATTCTGAGACTTAAACATATCAACTATAAACCCAGTCTCGTGTATACGCATGACAAAAAAGCGCAGAGAGAGAGATAGAGATAGAGAAGGATAGTTGATTGGGACTTCTGTTAATTTTCTTACATTCTTCGCAGTTTCTTTGTATTTTTTATTCAATATATTTTATAGTCTTGATGTCATTTTACCTATTATTTTTTTAATTAGTCTTTATTGATAGTGAAATTGTGGCCCCATAAGTAAGTTATTTTACATATAATTCCTGCCTAATTAATTCCATTGTTTAGTATTCCACCCACAAGAATTGTATTGATAGCAGCCTTTATTTATTCGGTTTTGCTACTGGTACATCAATGTGTACATCGGCGTGTACATCACACTCACATGGGGGTGTGACCCGTTTGAATAAAAAAATATTTTATACAAGTGGGTCAATCCCCATGTGAGTGTGATGTACACCTTGATGTACAATTCTTGATGTACAAATAGTATTTTTGTTATTTTATTTTGCGTCAACTAAACATGTACATCAACAAACAAAAGAATTAATAAATCCCTATTCAGCACACGTTCTATGAAACTCATTTTTTATACCTACTTTCATTTACACGTTCTCTAAATTAAACTATTTTATATGTATCTAATAAGCAATGAGACGAAATTGTGAGTTGTCAAATCTTGTTGCAAAGTCTATGTATCGCACCTAGTTTAGTGATTAGATTACTAATAATTTAAGGGAAAAAAGAAATGGACAATAAAGAAAAGGTTATATTTATATCTCGACGCAAATATTCAATCAAATATGTAATTATTACGTGTAAATTTATTTTCTATATATTAGTTCGACTTGTAGTCCAGACTTGATTTTGTTTGGCTTAGAGAAAACCTATTTGAAGTCGAGGAAATTACTCCCATTAGATCAATTTAAATAAATATTCATCTATTACCTTGCAAGTTTTTTAAATTAAAAAATAAATATCACTGCGATTTATGGAGTAAAAATGATAATCAATAAATATAATCACTCATCTTATTAATCAAATTAAACACCATCATCACTCCACCAAACACACATATCAATAACTACGCACACCCCACCCCACCCCACCCCACGCCCAAAATCCCCAATCTACATCTTCCCCATTACACAAAGATTAAAAAAAAATAATCAAGAATCGATTTCAAGAAATCATCTTTTACTTGCAGACCGCCTTATCATATCTCGGTATGTGATTTTCTACATGTAGTTTCCGATAATACATTATCCAAAGTGCGATTTCAGCATTTTTGGGATTCATTCGTAATTATATAAACTCTAATACACCATGTGATTCATCGTCCCAACTCAAATATTTTCTATATCCAGCCTTTTTACATTATACAATTGATCGTTAAAACATAATATCATTTGTATGTTGAAACATTCTTGTTCTTGCTTATCACGTTGGTGAATTACTCTTTTCCATTCGAGAATATTGGTGCCGAATATTTTTACATTGTTTTTGTGATAGTTAACGATTCCAAGCGATTGACCTTTTACTTACTCATCAATTTTTGTACAATGATAATTGTATTACTTGAGAGTGATTGTTGTTGCCGTGCTCTTTCGTGTGCCCACACTAGAGTATCAAAGGGTTTTGCTACTTACAACCATCTTTTTAGTCTTAAGTGACTTGACTATAGTGAATTGTGAAAAAAAATTATCATGAAATGACTATGGAAACCTGATTTGTAGTTCAAAAATTACTAATTTTACGGGTCGACATTGGGTTTATACAAGCCAACTTCTTTAGAGAGACGTGTATGATGTACATGTTGTCACAAACCGAAAAATGAAAAAATATAATTTCATTTGTATTGCTCAGAATTTAGATGGATTTCAGAATCAGCAGGCCTATGTGCTTTCAACAATCGAGTTTATACGATAACGTTTACACATAATGATAAGAAATCTAGCATAGTTATACAACAAAATTACCTATAACTCTTGAATATGAAATCCTCGATAAGAAATCAATAACGAATAATATTAGACATTATACACTACCAGAACTGAATATAAGATGTTAATGCTTCATCCAAGCTTGATTTTATATTTTAATTGGCATATTTTCAACATCTTCAATTAATTTGTTCATTTTGTATTCTCATTCATCATTTCAGATAAAAATAAAGAAAGTTTATGTTGCAGTACTTTTGACATTTTTTTCGGTTATGCAGTATTTTCTGTTTATTATTTAATATAATAGTAGAGAAATAATTTTTTTCCCTTCGAGTCTTCTCCCCCATCACATTTTGCAATTTTAGAAAAATGTTGATTTTGTCATTTAATATTTGTTTACAATCTCTTTATTCGTAATCAAACATAAAAATAGAAGTTCAAGTCTTATCAATTAGAACTAGCTAATGCTGTCTAAGCGATTGAATGATTGAAGTATGAAGAAATTTAACTCGTTAAAAACTTAATCGACCTTGACCCTTCAAGCCAATCCACGAGTTAACTCATCAATCCACTATGATAATCAGATCGTGCTTCTAGCCCCGACTACCTCTAAATACAACCTAATTTGTTCAAGTTATTTACAAGAAGAGTTTCCCAAAAGTAAAACTTAAGGGTAGTTTCGTTTGTTGTTTTCAAGCTGTTTTCGATTTTTTTTTTTTTTTTTTTTTTAATAACAAAGCAAATTTCATTCAAAACTTGAAAAGAATTACATCAATGCATCATGCTTAATAATGTGTGAGACACAGTCCGGAGGATCATTCCACCACACTACCAAGTCATTAAGATGCCATGAATTCCTAGCTAGACAATGTGCAGCTGAATTAGATAGGCGACTTTCATGTCTTACATCAATATTCGGGAATCTATTCAGTAACAATCGAATCTCATGTATCAAGTTTCCCCATATGGATAAAGATTCATCTTGTATTTTTGTCACTTCTTGAACCACCAACATTGAATCACTTTCTACTTGTAGATTTTGAATGGACAAAGGTAAACAAATCTGTAAACCTGTCAGCATCGCTCGGAGTTCTGCCTCCATTGGATCCATGCTTCCCCTCTCTGGTTTACTGGCTAAGAAGATCATCTTTCCTGTTGCATCTCGTAGAACCATCCCACTCCCATATCTGCACCGATCCTCAAATAACGCCCCATCAACATTAAGTTTTAGGACCCCTTCCGGAGGAGCATTCCACCCTTCTCTACGATGGGTCCCTTGCTGTCTTTGCTTATTTGCACATTTGTACTCACCAGCAATTGTAAGAGCATAGTCAATAGCCATCTGTGGATTAAAAATCTTTTGTTCAAAGATGAATTTGTTCCTCATGTACCACATTCCTCACAAGCATAAGAATAATTCCTCCAGTTCACTGGGGATGTTCCTGCTTATTACTAGATTTACTTTATGTACAATGTCCCGTTGCTCAGAAATATTTCTTAAGAAACTCAGCTTTACTGTCAACACCGGTTCAATCCTAGAGCAATATAATAATGCATGGTTAATATCTTCTTCCTCTCTGTTGCAGAAATTACAGACGGCATCCTCTATCACTTTCCTAGCCAGTAAATTTTTGAGTGTTGGCAGCCTATTGTGGCAAACTCTCCATGCAAACACACGGATCTTATGGGGGATTTGCATTTTCCAAACCTTCTTCCACATTTTCCGTTGATCGTCAGCATAAGAGACCTCACCAAGTTGCCTATCACCATTAATCTTCACAAACAATCTGTAGCCACTCCGAACTGTATAGATACCATTTTTTTCTGGTTCCCAAATCATAACATCCGGTCTGTTATGTCCTCTTTCTAGTTGTATTTGGAAAACATCATAGGCATCTCTAGGGTGAAGCAATCTGGACACTTTGTCAATATCCCATCGTCGAGTGTGTTCATCAATAAGCTTTGAAACTGTCCAGTTTCTTTGATCTGTAGTGATTCCCTCTGGGTAGTTTAGAAGGCGTTGGTTAGGCAACCAGTGATCAGTCCAAATATTTATCTCTTTTCCAGCACCAACTTGCCATCGACATCCCTTAAATAACAGCTTCCTTGCCTCCCAAATACCTGTCCATGCATAGGATGGATTTGCTCCCAATTTTGCATCTTTAAGGTGTCCATGAGGAAAGTATTTAGCTTTGTATATCTTTTGTAGTAGTGATCCTTCCTCTTGCAGAATTCTCCAGCTTTGTTTTGCTAAAAGAGCTATATTGAAAGCCTGAAGGTCTTTAAATCCCATACCTCCCCTTTTTTTAGTATCACATAACTTCTTCCACCCTATCCATCGAATTTTGTTTTCTTCTTTACGTTGTCCCCACCAAAATTTTGCAATCATACTCTCTAGCTCTTTACATAATGATATTGGAAGCTTGATACAACTCATTGTGTAGGTAGGGATAGATAGTGCAACTGCTTTAACAAGAATTTCTCTTCCACCCTAAGACAAAAGTTTTTCATTCCCTGTAATTTCTGCCATACCTTTGTCTTTAAATTTGAAAAAGCTTTCCTCCTATTCCCACCCACCATGGAGGGGAGTCCCAAGTAGTTATCATAATTTTGGTGGTTTTTGATACCCCAAAAATTCAGAATCTCTCTTTGGGTGTTAGTTGAAACAGATTTGCTGAATACCATGGCTGTCTTGTCCCTGTTCACTCTTTGACCTAATGCATGTTCATACTCTTCCAATAATTGGAGAATATATGTATTAGTCTGGACAGTAGCTTTGCAAAATAGGACACTATCATCTGCGAACATGAGATTGTTGACCTTTGGAGCCCCCCGGCATACTCTAATACCTTCCATATTATCTTGATCTCTCTGTAATAGGGAGACTAATCCTTCACTGCAAAATAGGAATAGATAAGGGGATATGGGGTCCCCTTGCCTAATTCCCCTAGATGGATATATTGGTCCCTTTGGTTCACCATTGATCAAAATAGAGAAAGGCACTGTTCTTACACAAAACATTATCAAGTTTATCCATTTCTCACCAAAACCCATTTTCTCCATCACTGTTTGGAGGTAATGTCATTCAACGCGATCATAGGCTTTACTCATGTCAAGTTTAAGTGACATAAAACCTACTTTCCCCTGTCTCTTGATTTTAAGAAAATGGATCGGCTCATATGCCACAAGTATGTTGTCTGAAATTCACCTCCCTGGGACGAAAGCACGCTGTGATTTGGAGATTAAACTGGGTAGTATGCCCTTTAACCGATTTGCTAGCACTTTGGAAATCAACTTGTAGATCACATAGCATAGGCTAATCGGTCTGTAGTCCGACACCATCTCTGCTTGTTTCTTTTTGGGGATATCTAACGATAAAAAATATTGTAAAATTCATCAACTTTAATACAGACACACACACAAACACACCACACACACACATATACGGGTGAAGCAGTTCAAAGAGGAGCATCTATCTCTATTGATCGAGTTGAAGGAAGGGCTTCGTAGCCTTTACCCTCTTTCGAGGAGCAGAAAAGGAAGCCAAGACCATCACGGCCATCCCCACTCTCAACAAACTCAAATACTTCCTATGGCTGAAAACTTTTGCCTTCGCTGTCCTTTCGAAACAGAAACTGTTATATATATATATATTGTCTACTATATTTAATTTTTATTATTTTCTCTTACCAAGCTTATGGTTTTTTGTCTTCTCTTAGGGTCCGTGTGATTGCAAAGGTAGAAAATGGGTAGAAAGAAAATAAATTTCAGGGAAATGAATTGCCTAGAATTTGTTTTATTGAAAATTGTAATTAATAGTGTTTGATTGGTATAATTTTTCACTTGAAAAATGTTGAAATTTGGTGTTCGTTTGACTTCATTTTTTATGAAAATTGTCCATTGAAATGATAATTTTTTTTACCATTCGGTCCAGAATTTGTTTCAATTTCAAAAAAAAATAATAATTTTAAAAAAACTAAAAAAATAAAATTTACCATACCGAATATCATTCGTTTAACTTTGTTTTGCATGAAACTTGTTAATAAAAGTGATAATTTTTTTTACCACTATGTTTAGAATTTTTTTTAATTGCAAAAAAAAAAAAAAAAAGTTGGAAAACATAAAACCATCAAAACCATGGGAAAACAATTTCATCAAAAAGATGGAAAAGTGGGCGCGTGAAGTGAAAGCTGGAGAAGGAGTTCCATGGAATTGTTTTGCTATCAAACACTCATTTAGTTGGAAAATGGAAAATGTACTCTAACTTCCAAGGAAAATGTTACCAATCAAACACAGCCTTACAATCTTTAGGATTTTTTATCAAGAAACTTTGACATTGAGCGATAGAAATCTCAGTGATTTGCTTCTTGATCTGTAAAGAAGAGTCACCTCTATTTCTATCTAATGCGGATAATATGTGGCTTCCTATAACAACTAATATACTAATTTCTCGATTTTCTAAATAGATATTAATTGGTTCTTTAAAACTTTCTGAAGAACAATGAAGCAACTTATAATCCTCTAATGACATAAAATGTAATGCATAAAATTTGTCTGAAATTAAAGAAAACAATATATTTGTAACGGCCTTAGAGTACTTTACCATTCAACAAATTAATTTCTTCAAATACTCTTTTTTTTTTAACTTTCTCTCAACTTTTTTCTTGACCTTCTAAAAAGGCTTAAGATTATAACAAAAAAAGATTTCCATCATGTTTAAAAGGTTTTGAACAAATTTACTTAATAAGTAGAATAGCCGGCTTAATTCAGAGGATTCCTTTATCTTTTTTAAAAGCGTTATGATTATTTGAAAAATATAATCTAATGCTTTTAAATAAATTAATTACTTACTTGGTATTTTCCCTTTTAAGCCTTGCCCGAAAATTAGATAAAGTAAACAAAAATTGTTAAAAAGAGAAAGAACTTACTTTTTATTTATGAAATTTTCAAACTTATAAGAAATGATTACAAAGATGTCTTTGAATTTTTGAGTGCAGGTGCTATAGTGTGCTATGCTGCTAGTTTTTCTCGGTGATTTCTCATTGTGTGAGTGATGTCTATATTTATAGACGTTAGTACATCACGTTTTTATTTTTTATTTTTTATTATTATTATCACTTTACAGGTGTATGGTACGTAATGAAAGTATTAACTTTTTCTTTACTCCCGTGAGATTCTTTCTGAAAATTTTGTCTTCTGGATCCGTCTCGATCATTTATGTCATTGGATAATCAGAAGGCTTGATTATTGATTTTAAGATTATTGTTTAGACTTGGCACGCCAGGACCCAATTTGTGTCTGCCAATGCATTTAATTTTTCAATTCTATCTTTTATAAAATAGTATTAAGTTTTCAAACAAGAAAAAAATGGATTAGTGTTTGGGAGTACATATAGTTCCACTGGAAATTTTCTGGATTGGACTGATCCTCAATATTGGTATGGATTTTTGAAAATAACCATGTCAATACTTGACACGGCTTTAATATAAGAGGAAATTATCCGTACACCTGGAATTAGATTTTCAATTTCACAAATAAGGTCACAAGTTTAACATTTCAAAAATTAGCTTTTAATTAATAATTTAAAAACATTTTTTATTTTTATTTTTATATCTATATACAATAAAATAATTTGACCCAACCAAACTCTAAATCATTTGAACCAATTCTTCCCCTCCACCCTCTCTCCTCCAACTGCCCGTCTCCTCCATTTCTCTCACCTCTCTCCACAGCGCCACCTCCTTCCACCACCACTGCATTCACCACCCAACCGTTTCTTCCTCACTATGGCGAAGGCGATGACGACTCCACCTCACGACAGTGACTGTAGGTGAAGGGGACGGCGACTCCACCATTTTTTTTCTTCTCGTTGCTTCTTCTCCGTCGGATCTGCATCTGCATCTCCCTCTCAACGAAGTTGTCGACACCCTCTCGTGAGGCCGAATCTGAATTTCTCTCTCTCCATCTCCCTATTCCTCTCCTCAACAGATCTGGATCTCTCTCTCCACCATGCTTCAGTTGTCGTGCGTACTTCTCGATGACTGTAGTGGCGATGACGTGGATCTAGTGTTTCTTCGCTGCTCATATTTAATTTATGTCAGCCTTGGATTTTGATTTCGGCTTGGTGGTAGTTAGCAAATTTTGGTGGTGTTTGTAATTGGGTGGTGGTGATTGTGATGTGCGATGGCACGACAGTGGTGATATTGGAGGTACTGGTGAGATTGGTGGTTGTGGTGCGATGGCGGTGGTTACATATGAATTATTATTTGGTTACTTGTGCGCTGCGAAATGTGGATCTGAAGTTGGTGACGACGGTGGTTGTGTGTTCTGTGTGATTTGTGTGTTTGCTTTGGCTGTTCGTGTGGCGATGTGGGTCTTGGGGTGGTGATAGTGGTGTTGTGAATGGTGCCGCTGGTGGAAGCGGTTGCGGTGGCGAAGCGATGGTCATAAATGATTTTGGTGGTGGTCACAAATAATTTGATTGTTTGTGACCACTAATTTGATCGGTTGGCGGCGACTAATAAACGATATGTGACCAATGAATTAGATAAAATGTGACCAACACATGATTTGTGATCTAAAAATTATTAATTTGTGACCAATAATTTGATAAATTGTGACTTAAATATAATTTAGGTGTCAATTAATGTGATGTTTGTGACCGTAAATAATATTGTGACTTATAAATTTTGTGATTTGTAATCGACGAACAAATTGTGACCTTTAAATTTTAAGTTGTGGCCTATGAAAATTTTGAATTGTGACCTAAAAATTTTCGCCGAAGTTGGAACACCTGTCGGAATCGGAGCAGCCGTCAGAACAAAGTGGTGGCATAACAGTCATTTGAATAGTCGTCGGAATCGGAACGGTCGCCGGAGATCGATTGTGGCCGAAACGATAGCCAGAATAGTCCCTTGGAGCGGTAGGGGTGGTGGAGGTGAGGTGAGGTGGGGTGGGGTAATTATATTATATTAGAATTAAATATTTAATAATAAACTGATTTAATAATTCATTATTTCATAAATAAAAAAATTTAAAAACCTGATTTGTGAAATTTGGAACTTAGGGTGTGTTTGATGGATAATATTTTGGAAGAATGTATTTTGGAATAGTAGATTAATGGAGAATGTGTGGTTGAAAAAGAAAAAAAAATTATTGATGTGATGAAAAATTTTATTTTATTGAAAAATGTGTGTTTGAAAATGAATAAAAGAATGGGGATAAAAATTTTAATGCGTATCAAGCAGGGCTTATTTTTGTATTTTTGAAATAGCGTAAAATAAATACTTTAAAAATGTATAAATGTATGGTTCCCCTTTAATAGCCGAAATTCAAAGCAATAGCGACTTAGGTTCAAGCACCGTCCGCATAACAATTCGAGAGCCCTACTTCTCCCCTCTTCTTTCCGTTACTCAAAAAGTGATCCATGGCGCCAAAGAAGCCGAAGCAGAAGGTAATCTCAAATTCGGATGCGAAGAATTTGAAGCCGGAAGTAAAGCGACTCGATAGGTCTGCTTACTTCGCTAGGAGAGAAGCCGCTAAGGTCTTGCGCAGCGTTCTCCATGGTGACGCTCGGCGGCGAGCCGTCGGATCTATTAAGTCCCTTGTTTACAGTCCAACGATCAGAAACAAAAAAGCCACCTACGCATTGGTTTGCCAAACGCTCAAGTGTAAGTTAGCAACGTTCCTAGCTAAATTTCATTTGTTGCTATTATGCATTTATGCTAGTAATGAATAACCACTAATCCACAGTGTACAAGTTTTGAATATGCAGTTGCTTTGATAAGTAGCTATGCATAAATAGTAATCCACAGTGTACAAGTCTTGAATCGATAGGTGCTTTGATAACTAGTTATGTATAACCAATAGTGCATAGTGTACAAGTTTTGAATCAGTAGTTGCTTTGATACTAGAGAGTAGAGGTAATGTTCATATGTTATTTATATCTAATAAAAAAAATTCAGGCTTTCTTTAGTCAGTTTCCAAATGTTTTGTCGTTGGTCTATCTGTGTTTGCAGATCTCCCAATTATTAAGGATATTTTGGTGGCTGCGAATGTACTTAGTGGCAAGTGGAAGGTAAGAACATTAAGCACTACTGGATTTTGTATGCATGAAAACGAGACAATTTTAAGGTTTCTTGATTGAGATTCTATATATTTGCTTACTAATCTGATATCTATTTTGCTGTTTGCTTTACAGAGGCAAGGAGAGTTAATATATATAATCACATATGACATTCTTTTTGGCCAGGTGATTTTTCTCCCTTAACGAGGATGCGAATTAGTGAAGACTATAATTTAGTTGTCTCTTGATTCGATTTCTTCTAGTCATCTTGGCTTTCATAAAAGAAATGAAAAGCAAAATAAGGGAAAGCTTGAATTTTCTTTTGAAACAAAATAGAAATCGGACCTAAAACTTTTTGAATATAGTTGAATATCTTGAGAATTAAAGAAAATAGGTGCATTCCTGTCATGATTATGTGTATACCTGCATTTGCCTCATTTTTTTGAACCAAACAGAGAATGTGTTTTTCCCATTGCATCCTTGTTAAAATATAAAATCCAAAGAGAGAAGTTTTTGTTGAAGAGTATGTATATGTGTTTCTTTATGGCTGTCTTTGTTGTCATATTGTTTATGTCAGTTTAGTTTCTCCCTGTAGGAGGGCTCAGTAGTTGGTGATGCAGAAAAGTTTCTACTGCTAAAAAAAGATGCATTACAGTCAGCTTTGGCACAGATTTTAAAGCGTAAGGGAGTGAAAGACATAAAAGACTTTATGACATCTGCCATTTCTTCCAGCTCCTTTCCTGCCTCTGGTAAATATGTGGACCCATACAACCCAATTGGCTTAATAACATTTAATATGAAACTTCTACCAAAAAAAACAATAACTATAAGTCTGAACATCTATTCTTGCTACACTTATCGAAATATATCATGTTTATGGTCAATGTTGATGTGGAAATATATTTTATGCATGCTTCAGAAAACGACCTAAAAAAGTTTTAGGTCGGAAGAAGAAGAGCGATTTTGCAATGTTTAGAGATCGCTTGAACCAAGAAACAAGGAAACATCTTGAAAACTGCAAAGAATCACAGACGAAGATAAATATTTGGCACAAAGTAGCACAGGTTTGAGGCCACAACACACTTCAAATTGAGAGGATTAGGGGAATGCATAGTCTCCCTCCAACCTTTTCTTTACCCCAGTGAATGAAAAAGTTTGAACAAGAACCCTTACCTTAGATGACCCATAATTATTGCCTGAATTCTTCTCAAACTTAATTATCGATTTGCTGCTCTTGCATTAGTCGATGCCCCTCCAAAAAAAAATAAAATCATGTATTAAATGGTCTAGACATTGACCACTGAGGGGCAAGTGCAGTGTATTATTTACTGTATGAATGCTTTTCAGATCTTAGTCAGTTAGTTGTCCATGTCCTGCAGATGTACCGAAACCTCGTTATGTTCGCGTAAATACTTTGAAGATGGATGTGGAATCGGCCTTGCTTGAGTTGAGGAAACAGTATGAGGTATGCTGTTCAACTTATACAAGTACACTTCATACAATATTGATCTTAGATTTTGTTTAACTTTCATGACAAGTCTTTCCGTCCACTATGTGGTTGTGAATTGCTGTTCCCATGGTTTGGGTATTGGTGCATGTAATACTTATAGTTTTATGTATGTCGAGAGCAGCGCATTGTTATTAGCTTTTGGAGTACTTTCAAGTTACCAGATTATGAGATAGTGAGTGAAAAGAGTTATTAGCGAGAGCTTTAAATATGGAGTTGCTATAATTTGGCTTCTCACTATTAAATATGGAGAGACTATAATTTGGCAGCATAGAAATCATGGTATACAGTATACTGATACACTGGATGGAACTTGGTCTTGTGAATAGCATCTGATGTTAACAATTTTGTTTGATTACTGTTCGATATGTTTAGGATACTGCATGATCCTTTCATTGAACATCATCAAGTATTTAGCTGCGATTCTTTTATGTAGTCTCATCTTTTGTTTAACCATGGGGCGATTGTGACTCTTAACTATATCAATTAGGTTCGGGAGGATGACACTGTGCATGGCTTGTTGATACTCCCACCAGGTGCTGATTTGCACAATCATCCACTGGTGAAAAATGGAAGTGTTTTCATGCAGGTATTCTATAGTCTGCACGAAACTTATGCCTATCATTGGTGTGAAGTTAGATCCAGAAATGTCATTTCTTAGATTTTGAATCTTTGATGCTTCCCCTAATTTGTGACATTGCCATTTTTAACTAAGGGCAAGGCAAGTTCCATGGTTGCATTAGCTCTTGGGCCCAAACCAGAATGGGAGGTAAATTAATTAGAAACGATGATATAGTTTTTCCAGTGATTTAAATTGCAATTACTTAAATCAAACTGTGCTTCTGAAGGTCATTGATGCCTGCGCGGCTCCAGGAAACAAAACAGTTCACCTAGCCGCTCTTATGAAGGGAAAGGGGAAGATTATAGCTTGTGAACTCAATAAAGAAAGGGTTCAACGCCTGGAAGATAATGTTAAACTGGCTGGGGCCACTAGTATCCTTTGAAGTTCTTTCTGATGCTTCTGCATTTCTGAACTGGTAGTAAACAGATAGATTTGACAAGTTCTCGTTTGATATCTATGCCTTTTCCTTTTTATATATATTTTTTACATGTTTTGATGATTTGGAAGTCCTAAGTGTTGCTACGTATTCGTTGTCTTTGTTCCAATGCTGTCTAATACCCTCGATAGTATATTATGCTAACTGATTGCTATATCTTCCCAACTCGTGTATTGAATTTGTTATAATATAATAACTATACTTAACTGAGCCTAGATGTGAAAGTTAAGCATGAAGACTTCTTGAACCTTAATCCTGAAGATCCTTCATATTCAAAGGTATCGTAGTTGGATCTTATTTTTAAAGACCTCTCTCCCCTATCCACTGCTCTCTCCTCTCTCCCCTTTTTTATATGTTTGCTTGATCATGATCAATAAGTATGATGAAAGTGAAATTTCTGGTGGAAAAAAACTGTAAATTAACGAAGAAAAGTTACTGAGAATCCATCTGATGTCCTGTGGAGCATTTGGACAATGTTACGCTGCTAAACGTTAGATGGAAGAAAACTCTGGAATTGAAGACTGACTGACTGAGTGAGAATATCAGGACAGTTGATCAAGTAAAGAGGATGGTTTGACTATGATGCTTCTTTAGGGGTGTATGATCTTCAAATAAAAGAAAAAAAAAAAAAAATAGCCACAATGCCTCTTTGAGATGTTAGTAGACTGGCAAATGCTTGAAAACTCTTCCTACTAATATGGGTGACAATGAAAAGAAGCCAATGATACACTAGTGCTTGTCTACTTGATATATTGCTGGCTTTTTAAGTTGCATCCTAACCCTGCTTTTCACTCTCCCCCCAATTTTCTAGGGGTCAATTTTTCAGATGACTGTAGAACTTTTTTCCCCTTAGAAAATATTCTCAAATAGCATTAGAACATAAAGCTTCTTCTTCTCTTCCCAGTTACCATACTTTTCTTATGAAACCATTTAATAATTTTACGTGCCACCATAAATTTTTCTGTCCTAGTATGCCATCACTTCTACGCCCTTTCTCCAGTTAGGGACATATTTAATACTTATTTTTCACTCATGGAATTTGATTTGGTGAAACGAGTTCTGCACTCTCTCTTTCTCTAGAGTTGCTTTAACATTTGGATCTATTATTGCTCACAAATAAAACTCTTCTTCCAGGTTTGTGCTATACTTTTAGATCCATCATGTTCTGGATCTGGGACGGTTGTCGATAGATTAGATCATTTGCTCCCATCATATAGTGCAGGTGACTTTTTTGGTATCCTCTGTTCTTAATTGTTCCCTTTTATATTCATGCAACATATCTTTTAACTTTTGCCTTGTCACTAATTGTAAATATTTGGCATTCACCTTTACATGTAACTGGAAATACGGCTTTTCATAAAAGGGTGTAGACATTAGAAAAAAAGGACTGGGTCGATTTCAAATCATTAGCCCACTTAACTCTATTAAAATGGAAGTCTACTAAAGCCCTCTTTAAAAAATTCCAAACATAAAAGCCCATGGAAGATGCCCATCATACTTTTCAAAATCCATAATTATCTAATTATTATTTTTTAATTAAAGATAATTGGGTGGTTATGAGAAGTGGTTATCAACTTTTTCTATAAATAGGACCAAAGTACCATAAAATATCACGAGAAAATGTGCACGAGAAAAATCACAAGTGCAAGAGAAATTTTAGAATCTGGAGGAGGGGAAAAAATCTCAAGACCAAGTCCGAGAAACACCAAGAAGATCAAAATTCTTCAAATTAAAGCAAGTCCATGTTAAATTCAGGAATCAAAGTCTTCTTTAAATCAAAGCAAATTTAAGTCCAAGTCTCGAAGTCCAAACGTCAAACAAGCCAAATCCTCTACAAGTCAAATCTCAAACAAACCGTAAAGTCCAGGATCCAAGCCACATGGCCCCTCGTTTTCGAACTCTCAAATTCGTAATTAAAGGATTTTGCAGTTCTGCAATCATAAGAAGATCAACTTCTGCTGTAGCTCTCAAAAATACAATTTCTGTATTTTAATAAACGAAATTTGTCCAAAGGTTTCCTCTTGTACCTTTTGATTTGGATTAGGAAGTCCGTGCTGACTCCTTTCTGAGCTCACTTCGTACTTTTGCTGATGAATGCAAATTCATCATGAAGTGGTTGAGCTCAAGCTTTTGTCCGTGACCCTTGCTCCATCTTTGCTAAAATCCGTGATGGGATTGGCACTTTCCAGTACTCGTTGTAATAGAACACATTGAAGCTTTTATTGATTTTAACTTCAATTTTTCATTTTTTTTATGTTTCTATTTTTATGAGGTTTAAAAAAGAATTATTTTGCCCCATGCACACATGCATTCATATTCATTTTTATGGCTTTAATTGACTATTAAATTAAAGTGCTGTTTCTGTGTTCATTTGTATCTTTATACTCCAAAGACCAAGTTGGTGGTTTGTGTGAACAAGTGTTTGTTCATGTGATGACTTCTCACTCTATATCCTTTCTGGAAAGGCGATCCTGATCCCAGTGACATGAATCGGCTTAGAAAGCTTGCTGCTTTTCAGAAGAAGGCTCTGGAGCATGCGTTATGTTGTAAGTCTAATCAATGATTGTTGCAATTGCTGTTTCTTCTTTGTAACCTTCGAAGGTTGAATTTCCTGATTGTGGACAAAGTTTTTGAACAATAATTTTTCTCTGATATCAAACAGATATATTTCAAACTCGCAATTGTTTGTGTTCTAACGGGTATCTTCAACAGTAAACATACTACGTTCAATTGGCAACATCACTTTTGATATATTTCTTTTTCACTTGAAGAGTTGATTATATGCTATTACTTTTGCTTGAGAATGAAGTATATTTGTATACAATTCTTGCAGTCCCTGCTGTCGAGAGAATTGTTTACAGTACATGCTCCATTCATCAAATTGAGAATGAAGATGTTGTCAACTCAGTTCTGCCTTTTGCTTCAACTCATGGTTTTCAACTTGCGACAACCTTTCCTCAGTGGCCTCAACGTGGCCTTCCAACTTTTGATGGATGTAAGTTTGCTGAACTTAAATACGATTAAAAAAGTTACTTGTAGGTGCCCTTATGTTTTCTAACATGATCGGATAAATTACATTTTTTCTTTCCCTTGCAAGTGGAATAAGTTATACTAACGTGTGGTTATTTTCGAATTCGATCAATAAAAAGAATTACTTATTTCAAATGTTATTACTTGTAAGTAAACTGTTAACTTAAGTCAAATGTTCGCTGTGTTGATTTCCTTGTGTTCAGCCCAACATTTGCTGCGGACGAATCTGGTTGAAGACAAAGAAGGCTTCTTTATTGCTCTGTTTGTTAGGAAGACTAAGCATCAATTAGAACAGCCTACGAAGACTCCTGAAAAAAGTACTGATACAAAAGTTAGGAGGAAAAAGAAACGAGTAAACTATCCTATTGCTAGAATGCTTGGAAAATGGTGGTAAACCCTATCCTCATATGAGGCTCAATTATACGTGTGAAGATCGAAGTTTCTGTTGCGGCCGTGGAACACACACGAAACAGGAACAACCATTGTCGCGTAACCTCTCTCTGTGTCGAATTTTAGTATGAATTTAGGTTCTGTTGTAACGCAGCATGATGATTAATTTAATTAATCATGTAATGTCCGTCCAAACATGAATTTAAACCTAGGTTTTTTTGCTCGAGTGTAATAGAAGTATTAATTTCATATTTGATGCTATAAGCTTCTTTCTTTGATCTTCGTTATGTCTCTAGGAAATTCAAATCCCCCCATTTAATTTAGGTGCAAGGCATAATTCTTTGATGGCACTTTTTTACTTTAGCTTTAAAAATATGATTGAACTCAAAAATAGCACATACGTATAATTGTTGGTCAAAGGCCAAATAGAGTCTGAAAATTCCTTCAAAAATTAAGAAAAGGAGGTGAATTTATCTGGATACTCAACAAGAAACATATGTAGGTACACACTGCAAATTTTTAACCAAAAAACCAAACTTCTTCAAAACAAACACACATTACTTCCCCTTCCAAACATTTATTATTATTCCATTGAACTCCTCATTTCAACCGATTTTAACCTCAATAGTCTTGGGTTTCTTGGGTTCTGGAGGAGGCAATTTCTGAACAGTCACAGTCAAGACCCCATCTTGACATGTAGCAGAAATTGCTTCAGTATTTGCATTTTCAGGCAGCACAAATTTCCTCATAAATTTCCCAACTCTCCTCTCCATTCTTACATACTTTGCACCCTCTTTTTCCTCCTCTCTTTTCCTCTCCCCAGATATCAGCAGCACATTGTCTTCCTCCACCTGCACTTTGATGTCACCGGACTTCAATCCAGGCATGTCGACAATGAAGGCGTAAGAATTCGGGTACTCTTTGATGTCGGCCGGTGTTGCCGCCATGGCCTTGGCATCTCGGACGTAGGTTCTTGTTGGTGCACTCATGGACTTGTTCTCGCCATCCTCAGCCGCGTCCACTAGGTGATGGAGGGTGTGGAAAAGTGGGGTGTCGAATCCCATTAGCCTGAAATCCATTCTCTCGAATTGTAATAACTGTAATTTGGATTTGTTGATTCTATTGAAAGATTTTCTTACTGGTGATGGTTGCAATGGCGTTGGGGTTATATAAAATGAGTAGGGTGAAGGGAGAAAGAAGTTTCCAGAGAGTTAAAGAAGAAGGGGGACAGGTTTCTAGGAGGTTCTGTTATATTTTATTTATTTTTCTACAGAAGAGTCCAGAACTTTGAAGAACCGGAGTGTCCGTTAAAGAGCCCCACCCCCTCTCACATTATGTACATCCCTATATATATCAGTAGCGCGGACCCCATCCCTCACCCCTCTCACATTATTTACACTCCTATGTTTATTGCTATGTACAACATAGAAATATTCGTCCGTTAAAGTGGAGGTTGATTTTTTCTTGGATAAATCTATTTGTACATCAAAAGATGTACATCAATGTATCCATCCCTCTCACATGGAGTGGGATTCACTTGCATAAAATATTTTTTTATTTAAGTGGATCCAACAACTAAACTGATTTTTTTCTTTGAAATTTCTTGGAATATAGGGAAATTGCAGTATTGGTCCTCGCTTATCGTCTAAATAGTTTACTAGTATCTAGTTATTAATAAATAAGTTTTCCCTATCATCTAAACCTAGATGATCTCTACATAAATAAATTCCTTATATCAGCTAACTCTTTGGAATCAAGCGATGACGAATGATTTAACTTATCTACTTACATTTGAATGAAATTTCACTTAAATGAGAGAACTCGAGACTACTGTTTGGGTTAGATAAAATTTAAAATTTTAGTAAATTTTGATGAAATAATGTTTGAATCTAATTTTGAGGAGAATAGAAATTTTAGAATAGTGATTGATGTGAGAATGTGTGGTGGAAAAGTGATGAAAAGTTTTTGATTTGTGTGTAATATTATTTTATTTGGAGAATGTGTGGTTAAAATGAAGAATGAGAATGAGAATGGAAATGAGAATGAGAAATTAATGGGTGCCAAACGGGGGCATAATAAAATGTGTGTCTAAAAATTTATGGATCTTATAAAATATAAAAATAGAATAATTATTAATTTTGTTTAAATTTTAATCGATTTATTTTTTGAACCAAAGAGAGAGTATTTCTAATTTGTTGAAGCCAAGATAGCACCTATTTGATAGTCATTGTTTCGTCAAAATAATATGTTTTGTCATTTTGAATAGTGATTTTAGGAAAATACATAGTTAAAAAAATAGAGAAAAAATTTATATTTTCGTAAAAACTATTTTATTTTGTGGATGTGCAATTGAAAATAAGTATATAGAGAAAATGTTTTCAAATAACAATAAAGTTAGTTGAACAAACATGGTTGTCAAGACAATCTTGGTTGACAACTATGTGTTGTCAAAATTCAAGTCTCTAATGTAAAAAAAGTTTTTAAAATAGGCAAATGTGAAACTGCAAAGTAGGATGTTAACCAATGTTGTCAATAAAAATTGTACATATAGCATGCTTTTTCAAATAATGGTTGTCCCCGTTTGATTGCCATTATTCATAAAAAAATAATATTTTGAATAGTAATTTTTTGAAAAATATGTTGTTAAAAAGTAGAAAAAAAATTTAGTTTAGGTATAAAATATTTTATTATGTGAATAAGTGGTTAAAAACAAATATGAAAATTAAAGAATTTTGTTTTAATCCTCCGACAAAGGGCTAAATATGCCTTTTAACAACCATTGTGAAAGACTATCATCCCCGTGTCGAGAAGATCCAACGTAATTCGATTTTATTGCAGTAACTTTGGCATAATTCTCATGTTTCTACACATAATTTGGACAACCAAGAAACAAAGAAAGAGAAACTTACTTGCATATTCACATAAAAACTTGACACGTGAACATCAAACACAACACGAAGATGAAAGTGGAATCAATGTCTAAACCAAAAATATAGCAGCAGAAAAATAGCAGCAGTCTTGGTACAAAAACCTCATGCATTATTCAAATCTTCCCCATGACTCTTCAGTTTCATGCCAATTAGTTTTAGGGGGAGTTTGATGGATATTATTGAGGAAATAATATTTTTTAAATAGTGATATGATGTGAAATATGTGGTTAAAAAGTTAGGAAAAATTATTGACATGATAAAAAATATTATTTTATTGAATAATGTGTGGTTGAAAATGAATTTTAAAAAAAATATATTATGAAAAAATGTATATCAAACATGGCTTAACCTCAGCCGCCGCCTTCCGCCCCGCCCTTAACTTCAATCACCTTTGGTTTTTTCGGCTCCGGCGGTGGCATCTTCTCTACTCTAACAATCAGCACCCCAGCTTCATAAAAAGCAGAAATGCTTTCTATATTCACATTTTCCGACAACACAAATTTCTTCAACAATTTCCCGAACCTCCTTTCCATCTTCACATATTTTACTCCCTCTTTCTCTTTCTCTCTCCGCCGTTTGCCCAGTGCTGATTTATGAGGTCTTAGGCGATAAATTGTTACGCGATTCTTAAATATAAATGAAATGAACATTTTTAAAATAAATAACTTATTTTTAACTTTCACAAAAATTAATTTATAAATTTTAAAGAAACTTTATAAGCTTAACAAAAAAACTATAGGGAATATTCTCTCCACTTCATTCTTCTCTTCCCTCATCTTCATGTCATACCTCCTTCCATGATCATTATCATAGCTCTATTTCAAACTCGAAACCACTCCATTTTCATCCAATTTGTTCAACTACAAAACAACATGAACACACATTAAAATGCTCAAAAGTGCCCAAGAACAAACTAAAAACTATGATTTAAATGAACTTGTTTAATGAGTTAATTTCACTCATCAAACACTCCCAAACTTAGTTCTTTGCTTATCCTCGAGCAAATATAAAACTCTATAAAATAACTAATGAAACTCCAAACGAAAATTAATCAAACAAAATCACTTAAAACAAATTCGGCTAGATATCTTACCTTCATAATTCAGGATTGAAAATATAACATCAATTTCATGAATCGCTTCAAAATTATAATGCTCAAGCTAAAATTTCACATATTCATTGCAAAACGCGTGTGTGTGGAGAGTTAAGTGCAACACTGTACAATAATAAGTTGATTCAATTTTCGATTTTAAAAGTTAAATATTTCCTTACTTCGCTCGTGAGATTCATATACCCCCAAACTTGTTTTCTTTTCACTCCCCAAGGTATAAAATATTTCCTTACTTCACTCGTGAGATTCATACACCCTCAAACTTGTTTTCTTTTCACTTCCCGAGGTGTATTCTACACCCTCAGTTGTTCTGAATTTTTTTTTATTTTTGGGCGCCTTGTCACCCAAATGTGGCGCCTAGCCACCCAGCATTCTGCATTTTTTTTCTTCTTCTCTATTTATTTTGCTAATCTTTTGGTATTCTCTCCACTTCATTCTTCTCTTCCCTCATCTCCATGTCATACCTCCTTCCATGATCATTATTATAGCTCTATTTCAAACTCCAAACCACTCTGTTTTCATCCAATTTGTCCAACTGCAAAACAATACAAACACACACATCAAAACGCTCAAAAGTGTTCAAGAACAAACTAAAAACTACGATTTAAAGGAACTTGTTTAATAAGTTAATTTCACTCATCAGTGATTCTTAAATATAAATAAAATGAACACTTTTAAAATAAAAAACTTATTTTTAACTTTCATAAAAATTAATTTATAAATTTTAAAGAAACTTTATAAGCTTAGCAAAAAGACTATAGGGAATATTTTTTATTTTTTATTTTTGCATGGACTTTTTTCTAGATTTTGGTAGATAGAAAAAAAAAATATAGCACTAGGTAATACTTTAATTGCATGTCCATTTTATTCATTAAATCAAGAATGCAAGTTAAGTGTTCAATTATTTTGAACATCTTATTTAGTTTCATTTTGTTGTTGCTTTTTAAAAGACTAAATTAGTCCAACTCAAAGAAATATAAAATAAAACTTTTATTAGGCTATTGAATTTTTTTATTTTTTTTTTAGGCCCTCAAGGCAATGGCCTCATTTGCCTTAGGCTAGGGTCGGGCATGCGTTTGCCGCTCATCGCCGTGTGTTGTCATCCTCCAAATGCACCTTGATTTGGTTCGATTTTAGCCCCGGCATGTCCACCACGAAGTGTTAAGAATTTAGATACTCACGTCTGCAGGTGTCGACTTCATGGCCTTTCGTCACGAATATACGCTCGTGACGATTGGTGAGGCTTCTCGAAGTCCCAGACCAAGTCCAGGACGCCGTGCTAGTGGTGGCAATGGGCCGAGCCGAGCCGGCTCGGCCCATTGACGAAAGAGCTCGGCTCGTGTTCGCACGAGCCGAGCTCGTGGCTCGTCGGCAACGAGCCGAGCGCGAGCTCGGCTCGTTGCCGTTTGGGCGAGCTCGGCTCGCGCCCGAGCTCGCCCAAAGCGGGCGGCTCGGCGAGCAGAGCTTAGCTCGGCTCGGCTCGCCGGCTCGCCTTTTTTTTTTTTTTTAATAAATAAATAACGCTACTACTACAAGTCTATTTTTTCTATTTTTTTTAAATATATATTTTCCAAAACATTTATCGGGGTTCGTCAAAACATTTATAATTTTTAAAATAGTAAATATACATTTATTTAAAAAAAAAAAAAGATAAACCCTCCTCCTTTATCCGGGCTTGGGACGGGCTACTTCAATTTCGTGTAGGCGGAGTTAAAATTGTACACGAAAAACTTTTTACGTGTACAATTTTTTTAAAAAAATTATAAATGTATGAAAATAAAATTTTGTAATGAATGTATTGAAATTAAATATCACTTACTTGATTACATGCAATTTCGGTATATTTATGTTGAATTCGATAATTAGCGTCTTCCCAATCCTTCACGCACATTAACGCTTCCAAAATATTTTCTTTTAGTCGACTTCGAATTTCAGAGAGAACCCTCTTCCCTGCACTAAAAGCAGACTCCGAAGCTACAGTGCTAACCGGAGGTGTTAGTAGATCTTTTGCAATTGCAGAAACAATTGGCAATCGACGTTCATTATTTCGCCAGAATTCGATTACATCTTCTGAACTTTTCTTAACTGATTTGTTACTAGGCATAGTATAACGAAAGTAATCAATTAATTCTTATGGCAACGCATTTGTACTACTACTCGAAGTTTGAGTACATGCAGTGGAAGACATACTACTACTACTAGAGGAACCATATGCATATGCAGTTGAATCATATCTAATTGAGTCTATGTTTTCTAATAAATTAATTACTTCAGCGTCGTCATCGTTTATATTAGTGGGAGGAGGAGTAGGTACACGAGTAACTTGTGTACCTATTCTTGAAGCATATAATTCATACATCTCAGTTAACGTTTGTTCCAAATTCCTATAAGTAATAGGCATATTAAAAGTTAAAGCATTTGAAATTTGGTCAATTATAAATTTAGTACCCGATAAATTATATCGGGGGTCCATGACGCATGCTAAAGGAAATAACATAGGTAATTCTTCCCAATATTTTCTAAATTTTAATTCCATAGCATATATAACCGCATGCAAATCAGAGTCATTTTGATATCTATTAAAAGCCCTAATGTTATATAAAGACGTTCAAGAACCATGCAACTAGTTGGATAATAAACACCAGACAATATATTCGTAGACGTATAAAAACTTTCCAAAAATTTCTTAATTTTAAAAACCGTATTCCAATCGGATTCATTTAAGATATCATCGTCGTCGTCTCTAATATGCCTATTGTTATAAAATTCAGTGATAAACGGTTCAAAACCTTCACATGATTTTAATAATAAGTAAGTTGAATTCCACCTATGACCTACGTCAGTAATAAAAGTTTTTGTATTAGAGTTCCCAACTTGTTCACAAAATTCTTCAAATGATTGTTTTCTACTAGGTGTAATCGTGATATACGTAAGTGCATTCCTAATTCGACTAATTTCGTCCTTCACATGTTTTAAACCGTCTTGTACAATTAAATTAAAAATATGGCACACACATCGAATATGGAATAAATAACCACCAAAATCGGGTTGAAGTACTCTATGCAATTTATCGATAACTACTTTATTTACAGAAGCATTGTCAAAAGTAAAAGAACGAATTTTACTCTCGCATTTATATTCTTTAATTATTAACATAATTGCATTAAATATAGTGTTAGCATTATGAGGATACTCAACTATTTTAAAAGCAATAATTTTTTTATGCATAACCCAAAGTGGGTCTATATAGTGTGCGATTGCGGCTATATAACCTCTCTTATTAATCCCTTCCCATAAATCCGAAGTTAAAGATATGACACCCCCGTATTTTTCTAAATCCCCAATCAATAATCGCTTTGCATTAAGAAAATATTCAATTGTATTAGAACGAAGAGTATTTCGACTTACCCCAACGTACCTTGGTTGAAGATATTGTTTGACGTAGTTTACGAAATGTTCGTTGTCCACTATTGCTAGTGGCAGCTCCGCCGCGGCAACGAACTTCACCATTCCCTTTCGTGCTTCCTCCTCCGAATACATCCACGTAGAAAGTGGCGAAGTAGTAGCACCGTCTCTACTAGTACCAAACTGTAGTTGCGTTTGTCCACATTCAAGAAGCCAATGTTTGGCCGCACATGCTTTGTAATGACGTTTGAGGTGAGTGGTTCCATTTTTTTTTTGCCATGCCAGTCGTTGTTGACAGTATTTACATACTGCTTTATTTTCTGGAACTCCATCGATCACACGACCAGTGTTAACCAATTTGAAATGGTCCCAACATTTTGCCTGCTTCTTCCCCTTTCTCTTCCCTCTTGCATCGGGAATATTTAGTGCAAGTTCTTCATCTTGTTCCAAATCACTAGGAACACTGGGATCAACATCAACGTCATCCAAATCAATCGGATCGGCATCGCCTTCACGAACGTCGAAATCGTCAATGTCTTCTGGAATTGGTAGTTGGTTGAGACCGGCAAATTCATTCCCAAATTGATTTTGGGCAGGTGTTTCACCTTCCATACCGAACAAGTTTTCAACAAATGCTCGTGGATCCATTTGTGAATTGTTGAAATAGAATGTAGAAATGTAGAAATGTAGAAATGTGAATTTGTAAAATGAAGATAATAATGTAAAAAAATGTAGAAGAGAATTATAAAATTGTTGATAATGATTTATAAATTGTAAATTGTAGAGTAGAGAGTATAGAATGAAAGTTTGGTGGGAAAAAGATGTTGTAATGGGTTGGGTATTTATAGGAGAAGAATTGGAGAAAAGTAAAAAAAAAAAAAAAAAAAAATTTCAAAAAAAGTGACCAAACGGTCACTGAACCAGTGACCGTTTGGTCACTTTGTGACCAGAACGGTCACTGGTTCAGTGACCGTAACCAGTGACCGTTTGGTCACTTTGTGACCAGAACGGTCACTGGTTCAGTGACCGTTCTGGTCACAATTTAATTTTATTTTTTATTTATTTATTTTTTTTTTTTTACTTAGACGAGCCCACGAGCCTGGCTCGTCTCACGAGCGGCTCGGCGAGCCGCTCGTGAACAGTGACGAGCCGAGCGGGCTCGGCTCGTCTAGCCCATGAGCCCGCTCGGCTCGTGCTGGGGCTCGTTTTTTTACGAGCCCGAGCGGCTCGTGGGCGTGAACAGTACGAGCCGAGCGGGCGAGCCGACGAGCCGCTCGGCTCATTTGCCACCACTACGCCGTGCTATCATTGATTTATTTAGGGTTGGACAAAACTCCCAAATCAAACCAAACTGAGCGATCCTTCTTCAATTAAATACCCGAACGAGTATCTAAATCAAGAACCGACGAGTTTGGTTCAATTTTCGGTTCTAGACCTAGAACCGAAGAACTAAATCTCCCTAATTTTTTTAATTTTTTATTTTAAATAAGTCAAGTTATTTTATTTTTTAAAATGTATTTGTTAACTAATTAACTTAGCTTAAACCTAAAATATAATTTTACTATTTTCAATTTTTATCCAAACTCAACTTAATCAAATTGACCTAAATTTTACCCAAATCTTTTATTCTACTGTAGTGTCGTTTCTGCCGTTATATTATTGTGAACTTGCTATTTTCCTCTTCACAAATTTATGAAGAACTCAACAAAAAAATGTGCAAACTATATTATCATATTGGACTACATTATTTTGTAAGAGTTAATATTGAACATGTCATAATCGAATTAATGTTGTGTTGTTGTAACTTGTAAATATAAAAAATTTAATTATTTTGCAAAATTCGAGAATCGAATAAAATCGAATCGAACCGAATCGAATCGAATGGAATCGGACCATGTCCAGCCCTGGATTTATCAAATCCCATATCCCTCAAAGCCGCTTCCATTTTTTCTGCAAATATCTCTTTCTTAGAAGAACAAGTTTCTTACTACATATTGTATATGAAGTGAGATTAGACACAAGTATATGTATATGCGTGTACTTATTGGAATCAATTGAATTTAAGTATGTTAAATTATTAAATGTGATATTTAATGATATAATCCATTACAATTAATTTGGGTGAATTGAAAAATTTATAAGACCCATAAGTTGATAAGTCAACTTTAAGTGTCTTATGTATTTTTATAAGAATTATGCTTCTTGTACATCACTCCTTACATAAGAAGTGACATAATGGCCAAGTGGTGCCTCCTCATTGGAGGGGCACCGAGCTCTACATCGAAAATTTACAAGAAAAAAACTTATTTATATAGTGAAATGTGTGCAAAATTATAATTTTAAAACGTAACCTACAAGTTAGCTAACTTTGATTTTTTTTTTTTGATAGTGTAACAGAAGTATTAATTACATATTTGATGATATAGCTCATTTCTTCTAAGCTTCTTTCTTTTGTCCTCTGTAAAGAAAATTGATTCTTGAAAAAAAATTAGACAACCTTAGTTATTGCAAAAAAAATTGTTGGAAGATAATCTATTGCTGCAAGAGCCTCAGTTGGAGATTTACAGTTGGAATCTATTAACCAACTGGAGCCTTGAGTTTAATAACTGAATTGATGCTCCATTATGTCTATAAATAGGAGCTATAGGTAGTGCATAAAGGAGAGCTCGAATTAGAGAAAAAAGAGAGTGAATCTCTGTGAGAAAAGGAGAGCTTGAGAGTGGTAAAATTCTGTAGAATTCTGGTATAAGAATTCTGTAATTTGAGAGAGATAGAATGTATTTCTCTGGAGTAGGAAGTGGAGATTTGGGAATCAAAATTTGAAAATTCTTTCTATTGATTCATGTAATTGAATGTTAAGTTTCTTTGTGAATAAAGAAGCTTGAGGAAGAAGTTTTCTTCCTGGTTATAATCTGTTTTTTTTGCTGGTTTTATTCCTGTTTTCTTGCTGATTTTGTCATCATTTCTTCTAAATTGTTGGTGTTGTTTCTTGTTTATAATTCTGCAATTCTGCATTGATTTTAGAGTGGGAGGGGAAAGGTAAAATCTCCAACATCTTCCTCAAGTCTCTAGGAAATTCAAATCCCTCCATTTAATTTCGATGAGGGCATAAATTCTTTGATGGCACTATAGATTTAAAAACTTAATTGAACGCAAAAATAGCAAATACGGATAACTGTTGATCAAAGGGCAAATAGAGTCTGAAAATGCCTTCGAAAATTAAGAAAAGGAGATGAGTTTATCTGGATACTCAACAAGAAATATATGTGGTACATAGCGAAATATTTTTTGTAAAATACATACGATAATAATCCCATCCAATAGTACATATCCATCAACTCACACACTGCAAATTTTTAACCAAAAAACGAACTTCTTCAAAACAAAAACACATTACTTCCCCTTCCAAACATTTATTATTATTATTCCATTGAACTCCCCATTTCAACCAATTTTAACCTCAATAGTCTTGGGTTTCTTGGGTTCAGGAGGAGGCAATTTCTGAACAGTCACAGTCAAGACCCCATCTTGACACGCAGCAGAAATTGCATCAGTATTTGCATTTTCAGGCAGCACAAATTTCCTCATAAATTTCCCAACTCTCCTCTCCATTCTTACATACTTTGCACCCTCTTTTTCCTCCTCTCTTTTCCTCTCCCCAGATATCAGCAGCACATTGTCTTCCTCCACCTGCACTTTGATGTCGCCGGACTTCAATCCCGGCATGTCGACAATGAAGGCGTAAGAATTCGGGTACTCTTTGATGTCGGCCGGTGTTGCCGCCATGGCCTTGGCATCTCGGACGTAGGTTCTTGTTGGTGCACTCATGGACTTGTTCTCGCCATCCTCAGCTGCGTCCACTAGGTGATGGAGGGTGTGGAAAAGTGGGGTGTCGAATCCCATTAGCCTGAAATCCATCTTCTGTCGAAGTGTAAAACCTGTAATTTGGATTTGTTGATTCCTTGGAAAGATTTCCTTGCTGGTGATGGTTACAATGGCGTTTGGGGTTATATAAAATGAGTAGGGTGAAGGGAGAAAGAAGTTTCCAGAAGGTTAAAGAAGAGGAGGGACAGGTTTCTAGGAGGTTCTGTTAGTATATTTTTTTTCTACAGAAGAGTCCAGAACTTTGAAGAACCAGAGTGTCCGTTGAAGTAGAGGTTGATTTTTTCTTTGAAATTTCTTGGAACATAGGGAAATTGCAGTATTGGTCCTCACTTATTGTCTAAATAGTTTACTAGTATCTAGTTATTAAAATAGCATACCTTAGTCCTCACTCTACAACTATAATTTCATTTGTCAATGCATTAAAAACGAATCATAACGTCATTGAATAATAAATAAGTTTTCCCTATCATCTAAACCTAAGATCATCTCTACATAAAAAAATTCCTTACTAATATCAGCTAACTCTTTGGAATCAAGTAATGACGAATGATTTAACTTATTTACTCACGTCTGAATGAAATTTCATTTAAGCTCATGTTTGACACATATTTTTTCAAAACTCATTTTTAAACACATATTTTTCAATAAAATAATACTTTTTATCACATCAATAAATTTTCCTTATTTTTTTACCATATATTTTATATCACTATTTAAAATATATTCTTTTTTCAATAACATCCATCAAACACACTCTAAATGAGAGAAATCGAGACTCTTGTTTGGGTTCGATAAAAATTAAAATTTAGTAAATTTTGATGGAAAATATGTGTTTAAAAAATTGTGAATCATATGAAATGTAAAATTAAATTAATTATTGATTTTGTTTAAATTTTAATCATTTTTTTATATTTTTTTTTAACCAAAGTGAGACTATTTATGATTTGTTGAAGCTAAAGATAACCTCAGTTTGATGGCCATTGTTTGGCCAAAAATAATATGTTTTGAAGAATTTTTTTTTGGGAGAATATGTAATTAAAAAATAGGAAAAATTTTAGATTTTCGTAAAAAATATTTTATTTTGTACATGTATGGTTGAAAATGAGTATATAGATAAAAATATTTTCAAATAACAATAAAGCTAATTGTAAAAACATGGTTGTCAACCAAGTGACAATCATGTATTGTCAAAATTCGAGTCTATTTAGCAATTACCAGGCTTGATATATCTTATTCAGTGAATTTGTTGAGCCAATATATGTAGTTACCTAGATTACCACATATGAATGATGCACCTAACGTACTTAGGTATGTCAGAAAATCACTAGGCCAAGGACTATTGTTTCCTTCATCTTCTAATTTACAAGTTAAGGCATACGGTGATTCAGATTGGAGGTGTCCAGATTGTGTGTTCATTGGTTCATCTTTGATATCTTGGAAATCCAATAAACAAAGCACAGTCTCAATGTCCTCAGCAGAAGCAGAATACAGGGCTATGGCCGCTGTTTGCTATGAATTCACATGGCTAAAATATGTACTTGGTGATCTGTAGGTGTTTCATTCAGCTGATAGAGTTGTTCTGTGATAATCAAGAAGCCTTACACATAGCTGCTAATCCGGTATTTCATGAAAGTATGACGCACATCAAGTTAGATTGTTATTTGGTGCGTGAAAAACTATAGGAAGGAAGCATTGTTACGAAACAGGTTAGGACTGGTGAACAAATAGCTGATAAACTGACTAAGACTCTCACATCTAATGTTTTCTATTCTCATTTGATCAAAATGGGAATAGAAGACATCTACTCTCCACCTTGAGAGGGGTTATTGAAATTCAAGATTACACTTGGTCACAAGTTGAAGGTTGCAAGCAGGAACAGTCAAGAAGGACCTAGAAGATTCATTAACAGAAAATTCACCACAAGGAACAGACGCACCTGTTGGAGAGGAGTAGATTCCAATTTTGTTATTGTTAGTTATGTATAATAAATCTGCCAATGGTTATTTGACACTTGTATAGATTTATTAGAATTTGTTCTATATATTTGTAATTGAACCTTCATAATTGTAACAAATATAGATTGAATGAATGAAATTATTATTCAGCATTATCTTCTCATCTCAACTCGTGTTCCTGGTTTGCTGGTTTGCTGAATATTGTTCAGCAAACAGAACAATCATTTTCTTGGTTTAGTGTCTCTTTTCCTATAAACAACTGATTCACAAGGTGGCTTGGTCTCAAATTCAAGTAAGGTGGGGACTTCTATATATGCAACTCACTCTGCCCAAGGATACAGAGGATTCTTGATTGTCAACACGACAGGCTTCATTGCATCTCTCAGCATCATATTGTTGCTAATGAGTGGTTTACCTATACGTCGAAGATTATTCATGTGGATACTGATGGCGATTACTTGGGTAGCAATTACTGCAATAGCACTAACTTACACTATATGTATAATTGTGTTAACACCTAAAGAAGGGAAAGAGACACTTAGTTGTGTCACCAGGGTTGTAGTCTTGGTATGGCTTGGACTCATGACACTTCTCTTACTCAGCCATAAAATTTGCTTGATAATGAAGACGACAAGAAGGCTAAGAAAATCATCGAGGCCGAGCAGAAGCACGTTTCCAAGTTCAGGAATATGAGGCAAATGTTCGACTAGACAGCACTGTACTGGAATTGGACAAACTGTCCAGTAGTGTCCAATCCAACGAATATATTAAACATGTCGATGCCAAAGAATAATATGCAGAAAACCAGAATGGAAGTGTGAAAAGAATGTTCCAATTCAGCAGACTAGAAATAACTTTCCATGACATTCCTAGCAGCCTCACGCAGTCTTCAAAATTGAAAATAATATCATTTTTCCCATCCACTACTAGTGGCTTGACTTGTTACCAAAAACTAGTGCTTCCAGGTACATGCATAATTGAATTATCTTGTAGAATTTTGTACGAAAACAGCGTATGTTCACAAAGTTGATGATGTTCATAATAGACAAGTAAGCTAATGAGGGCGGCATTGGCCACTCGGTTTTGAGATTTTGTGGTTACGACTTACTCTTGTAACATTGTTTCTATTGACTCGTCATAGGCTCTTTGGTTTTACCATTTAAACCGTCTTTCGGGGACTAAATTTGATCACACATTTCGTCGTGTGCTTTTCGTGATAAACTATTGACTCGTTCAAGTGCTCCATATTATACTATAATCGAAGTATGAACAATTTTTCAATCCAATGAAACCTTTGTTAAAAATGAATGTAACCGACATGTACAAAAATTCAGACTGTGGCGACAATTGAATACTTGCACAACGTTGGATTAAATAGGTTGAAATATACTAAAGGGGATAAGATTGAGTAGACCGGAATCCACGTTCTATGGTGCTGCTTGTGTCCAGCAAAAGTGGTCTTTTTGTTAGCACTTTTGGGCTCACCTTTTCAACTTTGTCGTCTAAAAATTTTATTTATTAGAAAGTGCATAAATTATTTAATTTCGATTTTACTTTCAAAACATCTCGTATTTTAAGCTAATTTATTTTTTTCATTGAAAGCCTACGTACTCGCAATTTTCATAAATAAATAATCGCATTGCTTGATACTATATGACATGGGTTCGTTTAAAAATTTAAATATTTACAAGGCGACAATATTATTTATTTAAATTTTGTGTTCACCAAGCTCGGGTGCCATTTTGGTTGAGAGATACTTAAGAACACAAATTCGAGACATGATTGCATTAATTAATCTTATTCAATTCGGTGTACTATATGTACGTTATGAATTAGTTGCATTGAGTAAAAGAATTCTTTGATGTAAACCATAATTTTGATTTAGTCTCTTCTGTGCTAATTAAAATGATCGTGTGGTTACTACATTAAAACCTGCATGTATAATTCCAAGGGAAAAATTCATAAATAAGGTGTATTCTTTACACCAATTCAAAAATAAGGTTTATAGTTTGAAACTTCAAAAATCAAGTTTTTTTTTTTTTTTTTAATTCTAATATAATATAATATAATAAACCCACCCCACATGCACCACCCCCCTACTCCGGTGACTATTCCGACGACAATTCCGACCACCACTTTTCTCCGGCTCCGATTCGGGAGACTGCTCCGATTCCGGCGACCATTCCGGCGAGGTCACAGATTTTTAAAGAGTCACGTATTATTGTAGTCACCTGTCACATTTTGGTCACAGATTTACAATTTAGTTAGTCACATATTATTTTTCAGTCACGGATAATAATTCTTATACGTCACATATTATTTTACGGTCACAGTTCAAAAATTTTGTAGGTCACAATTATTTCTTTGGTCACATATTTCAAATTTAGTTGGTCACATATCAAAATTTATAGGTCACACGGTCACATATTTCAAAAACTGTTTGGTCACAGATTATTTTTGAGTCACATATTACTAAATTTTTAGGTCACAGTTAAGTAATCAGTCACAGATTACCAAATATTTGGTCACATACCCTCAAATACTTGGTTACATAACCAAGTAATTGGTCACATACACCAAATAGAGGTCACACATCACATCACACCACACCATACCACCCGTCACCAACACCGCTTGTCACAGATTAAATATTTGGTCACAGATAACCAAATATTTGGTCACACACCACCAACAATAACCACCAACGTGGCCGCCCCCGCCACAAAATCGCCACCACCACCATAGATCCACCAACAATAACAACCAACACACATCACACCACCAACAATAACCACCAACGTGGCCGCCCCCGCCACAAAATCGCCACCACCACCGTAGATCCACCAACAATAACAACCAACGCACAGCACATCAATCAATAGCCAAAAAAAAAAAAAGAAAAAAAAATAATAAAATGCGACGATTTCGTCGCTTCTTTCCCGACGAAATCGGCTGCCGAAGACGGCAGCGATTTCGTCATTTCGGCTGAGCAACGATGCCGTGGCGATTTCATTCTTTGCCGAGGAGGGGGGAGGGGAGGGGAGGGGAGGAGAGAGGGAGGCGGAGGCGCGGCGGCGGCGAGGAAGAGGGCGGCGAGAGAAATGTTGAGAGAGAGAGAAAATATGGATTGAAAATGAATTAGGGTTTGAAAAATTAGTATTATAATATTATTTAAATATTTAATTTATACCTGATTTTTGATTAGATAAATTTTGGACCTGAATTTTGAATTTGAAAGTTTAAACAACTGGTTTTTTGTAATTTCCTCTAATTCCAATGTGGCCCTGGTAATATAGAGCAACCCGAATTTATTATGTATAAAAATGTTATATATGGAAAATTCTAATACTATATAAACACAAAGTAAGAACAACTTACGTATGCACAGCATAATTCTACCCCAATTAATTTATAAAAAGTTAATGTATATTAGTAGCGTAACGAAGAGTTGTCCCCTAGAAGATAGAGTTCACACCAATAATTTCTATCTTATGTGAGAGGATATCAATAAAAGTGTCAATTTTTTTTCTGGAAAATGGTTTAATTGAAATAATGAATGTTTTGATTGGTATCGGGTCCCAATCTGTCGATTAAGTACTTGTTTGACACCCATTAATTTATTTTATGATTTACTATGGGATCATTTTCAACCACACATTCACACAATAAAATATTCTATACGTATACTAAAAAAAAAATTCTACTTTTTAATCACATATTCTCCTAAAAATCACTATTCAACTCTTTTTTCTACAATAATGATTATCAAATTGGCTCTAAAATTAAATTAACGGGAATAATGTATTGTATGGAAAGGAGAATTTTTGAACCTTCAAGCAAATTTTAATTTGGTCCAAAGTCTTGACAACAATTGTCTAGTAGTGTTATTAATTATAATTGTCTAGTATGGTTTTAAAAAAAATTATCTATTTGTAATTGTTAATTTTTAATTTTTGAGGAGTCTTTCACCGATGATCGCCAAATTCTCTCTCGATACATTTCTCTTTTTTTTTTTTTTTTTTTTTGATATGTCTCTCGATACATTTCTCAAAAAATCCGATTCATGTATCTTTAATATGATGCTTTACTTGTATAGAAGGAAACAATTGGCCACTAATGCCCAGAGAAAAAAAAATGATGAGCCCATTGGTCTGAGACTGATAGCCTTGTTACCCACAGGTTTTATCAATCAATCAAATGGCGCACACCCATTATTCAATGTACCAGCCAGCCTTTTGTAACCGCCCGATTTCTAAACTCTAATCCACATCGAATCCCAAGAAAATTTCCCAAATAAAACAATCTACAATTGTCCATACCCGGCCGAGGAACCCTCGAAGTCTAAATCCATTGATCAAACTTTTGTTACACAGAATTCGGTGCGCCACGCTTCCCAGTTTCACTTTCAGTTATTTCAAGAAATCTCCAGTATTTTTCTTGAAATTTTCTCTATATATGAATCTGCAAAATACCCAGCTCTCGGATTACATTATCTGAATCATTTCTTGTTTCCAAATGACCAGCTTGAAATTTCTGGCGAGGAAATGCTGGATCTTTTTGTGCTGACTCATTTTCGCTCTTTAATCTGTTTGCGAAAACGCAAAAAGTATTAACCGTCTTGTTCTTACTCTCGAATAGATTCATAAATACACACCCATATGAACAATTTTGTGATTATTCTAGACCTTTAAGCTCAACCCTTAAAGACTCGGGAAATTAGGACAAAGGTTTGGTTTAATTTATTTTTTTAGAGTTTCCATTTTTTTCTTTCGGAAAATCAGATATTTTGCATGCATATACCTAAATATATATGTACGCATTTTAGGCATTTGAGATAATAGATGCTGAAGAAAGACAGTTAGGGGGATTGGATTAGATTTTTTGAGCTGCTTAGTTTGATTTGAGGGTTTCTGTTTTGGAGAAATTGAAAGTGGCGAAAATGAGTTTAAGTGCGGCTGAGGAAGATTCAGCTCCGGAAATTCATCTTCCCGCTGATATAGATTGGGAGATGTTGGATAAATCCAAGTTTTTCTTCCTCGGGGCAGCACTATTTTCAGGCGTTTCAGGCACACTTTATCCAATAGTGGTGTTGAAAACGCGCCAGCAAGTGATGTTGAATGAGATTTCATCACTGAAAATGGCGAGCTCCATTTTAAAATTCGAGGGATACAGAGGATTTTACAGGGGATTCGGGACTTCCCTTATGGGAACGATTCCTGCACGTGCCCTTTACATGGGGGCTCTTGAAGTGACAAAGGGTAATGTAGGCAATCTTGCTACTGGTCGGTTGGGATTATCCGAGGCCTCGGCCTCTGCTATTGCTAATGCTGCTGCAGGCCTAAGTGCAGCAATGGCTGCACAATTGGTTTGGACACCTATCGATGTTGTGAGCCAGAGACTGATGGTTCAAGGTGGTACTGGTGGTTGTAAAGCCAGTAGTTGTTCAGTTGGCTCAAAAACATATAATGGTGGGATTGATGCATTTAAAAAGATTATATATGCTGACGGAGTGAGGGGATTGTATAGGGGTTTTGGGATATCAATATTGACTTATGCACCTTCCAATGCTGTGTGGTGGGCTTCTTACTCTATCGCTCATAGATTGATTTGGGGCTGCGTAGGTTGTTATTGCTGCAAGAAAAATGAGAGTGGTTATAGGCCGGATGGGAAGGCAATGGTGGCAGTTCAGGGGTTCAGTGCTTCATTCGCTAGTGGGGTATCGGCTTTGGTTACAATGCCTCTCGACACAATCAAGACGAGGTTGCAGGTTTTGGATGGAGAGGGAAGAGGGAGTGTTCGAGCGCCAACTATTTTACAGACAGTGAGGAACTTGGTTAAAGAAGGTGGAGTAAGTGCTTGTTACAGAGGTTTAGGTCCTAGGTGGGCTTCAATGTCTATGTCTGCAACAACCATGATCACAACGTACGAGTTTCTCAAGCGACTATCGGCTAAAAGTCAAGAGAGTTATGCTTGACGAGTTTCATGTGCATTGAGCAGAGGAAGAGTACAAAGGAGGGAAACGTTCTGTATTTTTAGCCCCTGTTTGGCCTTGTGGGCTTGCCTAATTGCATACCAATGTAAATGTGTAAAAACGTAGTATGCTTGTTGATTCTTTCTTATATTTTAATCTTGTATCACGCACACTGAAGATGATTTTAAGCTGGAAAATGAGTGTGAAGGCGCGGACTTTAAATTTTGCATTGGTAGTCAGGCTTTCGATGAAAAGAAAAATAAGTTTGGCGTATAATTTAGATGTCTATTAGTTTAAACTTTTAGACCAGGGGCTTTGGCTGGCACAAACTGGACAGCAAAATTAGTCAAACGATCTGATGCAGCTATTGCACGATCGACATAATTTACATTATGCTGTTTGCTCTTCTCATAATTGGTAGTGTTGTTATTATGAATCGTGATTGTTGTATTTAGGAGACGATTGCTAGTAGACGACGTAACAAATTTGGCTTAAGAACAAAGAGTCAAACTATTGGCTCAATCAAAGCTACTGTCTCGACTGCATTCCTAATTTAACTCAATTCAATTTATTTTCCCCTAGATATAATCTATTCAGGACATGGACATTATCATAGGAATAAAGATAAAATTTCTGATTCACATGTGAGAATTATTACTATTCAGTATTAATTAATTAATTATTGTCAACAGTAACCAGACTTTTGATTACCAAAATATCAAAATATTGTAGCGGAACATGAAACATGCAATATAGTATAGTGACTTTCTAAGGAAAACATTCATAGTCCTCATCCCACTGGTAAATAATTCACCGTAGAAGAAGATAACAAACTTTGTAGGTATTACAATGATTTCTTGAACACAACTAAAAAATCTATTATACAACCAAAAATAAAAGATAACAAACATCAAAAGCAACTAATAACTTTCCTTGTGTTAGCATTTTTTATTTACTGATGATGAGTGAAACCATGCACACAATCTTAACCTTTTACCATTCACATGATTGAACTCGGATGCTCCGCAAGTCAGAATAAGAACATTTTTCTTAAAGTCATAATACAATTTCTACATTTAATTCCTTCAATAAGCAATTTTTTTGTTTCTTCAAGTTTATGCATAGAATTTTTGTAATTTATCTGATTATTACTTTCTTTGATATATTAAAAGTCCCATGAAAATTGAAATGATAATCATTTATGGACGATTTTATCTAAATTAAATTTGATATATTCCTACCGACTCCTTATTTAAATTTAATTCGATCAATCGACACATTCGTGCATGTACTAAACCAGTCCATTGAACTTAGGAGTGGCAACCGAGCCGAGCGGCTCGTCGGCTCGTCAAAAACGAGTCACGAGCCGCTTGGGCCGAGTCGAGCCTACTCGGCTCGTTTTTAAGACGAACGCTCGTGGGCGAGCTCGTTGGCTCGCCCACGAGCCAAGCCCATGGGCTCGTAAAAAATATGTGGAAAAAAACTTAAAAAAAAAAAAACCAACGAGCTCGTGGGTAGATGGGCCGAGCAGGCTCGAACCGACCCATTGCCACCACTAACTGAACTCTTCAATTTCATCGGATAATATAATTTGTATTTCCTTATATTCATTCATTACACTTAATATTTATTAAATTCATTGATGTATTTAAGGAGTTGCATCTATTGAAGAACATACATGAATAAGCGGTCCATTGTCACCACTAATTGAACTCTTCAATTTCATTGGATAACATAATTTGTATTTCCTTAGATTCATTCATTACACGTAATATTTATTAAATTCATTGATATATTCAAGGAGTTGCATATATTGAAGAACATACATGAATGTGGCTTATTGAAGTTCATGTAAAAAGTTCTTCTCGACTCTATAAAACGAAGTCTAGGTCGTTGCTTTTAATATGGTAGATAAAAAAATTAAAAGGTGCTTTTGCTTTAAGATATTCCTCACTTCTCAAGTGGACATGCGATGAGATGACGAGTAAATAGCATGCAATATGTCTCCAAGATAGAAGTTAACAAATTTTGATCTTAACATAGACAATAAATGTGTCAATACAAGACTTATCGTTTAGGGTTTATTTTTACTTTCCTCTCTCTCTCTCTCTCTCGGTTGTAATGTTTGCTTATGCAAATATAGATTCTCGACTTATTATGGTTATCAATTGTTTGTAAACAGTTGTTTAAAGTCAAATAAATTTATATCCACATATTTAAGGGATTTAAAAGTACTACACACTTATCTTTAATTCATTTCTATGTGTTTATAACAATATTTTGAAAATTAGATTGAGCTGGTCGGTTCGATCGAAAAATTCGTGAATTTGTCCAGCGATCGATTCAATTGTATCCAGATATCCTGTAATACAAAAATCGGTAAAAAATAGATAAAATGACCAGTTTGATTAGAAATCGGTAAATCGAACACGATTTTAACGAGTTTTTCAGCATTTTTGCCCAAAAATAAAAATAAAATAAAATAATGAAAGAAGCATATATAAAAGATTTGCAAATGAACTTCCCTAACTTGTTCCTGTTATGCGAGAGATCATCCATTCATATGCACATATATATGTAGAATAAGTGTCTCCCGGGATATAGCTCAGTGGTGCAAAGGATAGGAGCTGAGTAGTCTCAACTGAGCTGGCAGCCGCAGTGTGAGGGTTCGATTCCTACATCTTACAAGGTATGAAATTGGACTCTTTGTGGACATCAGCAGACAGCTCTTGTACCCTAGCCTGTTGAGGTACATCCCGCAATTTACCTCATCCACAATACTCTAGGGGCGGGGCGATGAGAGATTCTCAAAGTTGGGATTCAACCTTTATATATATGTAGAATAAGTGGTCGGAAAAATGATAAGAAGAAGCCACCGAAAAAAAGAGAGAAATTAATGAAATAAATGACTTCTTAGATGGCTTTCTAGGTTTAAAAAGTTAGTGGGCCTTTTATCTTTTGACCCATTTAGTTTTATGTAAATAAATGATTATTAAAATGGTACAATACATAAATCAAAATTTTAAGTATCACCATTTTAAAATTAAGGATAGATGTTTTAAATTTCAAAAATCATGTTTTCATTAAAATTTATTTATAATTTAATTAATTAATTATATATTTTATTAATAAATATATAAATGTCACGGATCTATACAATTTGGTCATAATTCAAAAATTTTATATGTCACAGCTCGTTTATCGGTCACAAATTAAAAATTTAAAAGTCACAATTTTTTCATCAGTCACAAATTACAAAATTTATAAGTCACAACTTATTTTATGGTCACAAAAGATCAAATTATAGGTCACATATTAATTTTATTGGTCACAATTCGATTATAACTTAATAAATTATGAGTCACAATCACAATTTTTAGGTCACACATTATTAATTTGTCAAAAATTAACCAAGTATTGGTCACAATCAATACCTTAACAAAAAGATTATTAAAAATAACATTCTTAATTGTCAACACTAGATGGCAAGTGGCAGATGTAGGTAAGAAGCCAATAAAGAACTGATGATATACGTGGATATAAATTTAAATGAAGTTTGCGACGTCATTAGTTAACTCTAAATTCTCACAATTTGACAAGCGTAACAGTATATATTGTAGTATGTGATGCCAATTTTATCATCACAAACAGAATCCAAGAAAAGAAGAGAATAAAGGTGGGCAAACCAATCAACAATTATTCCCATCTCTTGTCTGGTAATCTTGATCTCATGAGCTTCAGAAAGCACATTTCCATGTTAATAAAAAGTTTACAGAATGATTGGTTCAGAGTGAAAAGAAAATGAAAGCAAGAAAAAATAAGTGAATAGTGGGAAAACTATATTCATGGCTCTTGCTCTAAATAGAAAGCAAGAGAAGATAAATATGGAAGAGAGAGAAATTTACGGTCTGAATTGTTTTTGATTAAGAATATAAGAGAAGGCGCTGCTGTCTCTCTCTTTCTGCACATAGAAACAATGTCGCTTCCCCTGTTCAAGATGATGCACTTTCAGATCCGTGTGTTGAGGTACGATTGCGCGACAGGTGTTCTATCTCACCTATTTTCTTGTGTTGATTGTTGTTGGTGGTGGTGGTGATTGTTTATAGTGTAGCGGCGAATTTGGGGATTTTTTTATTTGTCGGGGTTGTGTTTGTGGTGTGATAGAGATGTGGGTTGTTGGTGGTGCAATGAGGGTTGTCCCGCACGATGCCGCAACTGTCGATCGTCGGCTTAGGTGCCGGCGAGGTGGTGCCAGTGGTGGTGGCGGCGGCGGCGGCGGCGACGGGGATAGAGAGAGGAGAGATAAAATGAGATAATAAGGGTTTGAAATTGTGTAAGATTGATTTAAATAAAAATTAATTTAAAAATCGTTAATTAAAACCTGATTTATGTATTATTAAAGTTGATTTTTGATTTATGAAAATGACATCTTAATAACCTATGATGCTGTAATTTCCTCTTATTATAATATAATTAACAAATATTAAAAATTAAAAAATTCTTAAACTTAGCAGTATTATTTTTTTTTTAAAGTATATATCTATATGGTAATTTATTTTTATTTTTTAAATAATACATATCTATCTAAAATTTTATTAATTTAATTTTTGGATCGACATCGGTTCAATTTCGATTCAACTGTTTGACCATTGACCCTCTTCATTCTCCAAGTCAATGCTCGGTCCAGTTTTCAAAATATTGATTTAAAAACAAAATTGCTTGACAATATTTGCAGTCTCCACTTCTAAAGTTTCAAAATTGTTGCTCAGAGAGTTAACACGAAGAGAGGGGACCAGAGGTCAACATTACTTTTATTATGACGACTACATAAAAAAAATATCCCTTTTACGATTTCAAAAATAATAATAATTGTTATTATTATTATCCATTTTGCCACAGGAACAGTGATTAGTAAAATGGAAAAACTCAAAATTATAAATTTTCAAAACAGAATTTCAAAAATAACAAAACTTGTGGAATAATTTCAAAATATTGTAACATTTAATTAAACATTTTACATGCACAATAACACACAATTTATAGTCATGATTAAATACTAATCACAAAACATAATTTATAAGTGAGGAATAACACATTTAATAAATCACAAATTATTTATTAATTACAAATTACTCAATTAATTAGTTACATACATTATTCACCTCACCTCACCTTACCTTACCTTACCCCACTCCACCACCATCCAAATCATTGTTACTACCTCGAATCCACCGTCACCACCACCTCCAATTCAAATCTAAGTGAAAAAATAGAAAACCACTGCAACCTCAAATCTACCACCTCCAATAGAGACCCAAGTCCATATCCAGCGAAAATAACATCTACAAAGATTAAACCAAACCAACTATCCGAATAGGCAACAACACAGCATTGACTAGTCGTGTCAACGAGCCGAAACTCGAAGTTTGGGCTCGGCTCGAGCAAAAAAGGTTCGAGCTTTTTTTTTGCCCGAGCCAAGCAAAAGCTCGGCCAAAAAATTGAGGCTCGACCTGAGCTTTCGGCTCAAGCATTATCGGGCCGAGCCGGTTCGATTATTATTTTTTTTTTTTTTTTTGAGCTTCAAATCTAATTTTTTTTCTTAAATAATTTAAAATTTTGTGCAATTTATATGTACTATAAATTAAATAAAAGTTAAAATCTTTCTCATTTATCCCGATTTGGGGTTGGCTACAATTATCGTAGGCGAAGTTAAAATGTATACGAATAAAATATTTCGTGTATATTTTTTCTTGAAAAAACAAAATTTAAAAGCTTGCGTATTTTTTCACATGTGATAGCTGCCAAGGCAGCCTGCAACGTGCATCGTGCAAGCAGCTACTTTTTTTTTCTTTTTTTCCTTTTTACAGCTAGCTAGCTGTCTGCAACGTTGTAGGAAGCTGTTTTCAAATTTTTTTTCCTTTTATAGGCTCGGCTCATTTGGGCCGAAAATTGCTCGTGACACGGGTCTGCCCGTGTGGTTCGTTGAGCCACATGGGCCGGCTCGGTGGTTTCGAGCCACGAGTGACCCGAACAGCCGAGCCATTTTGTCATCTCTAGCAATGACCAAAGAGTGGACACTAGTGAGCAACCTCTTCTCCCCTAAAAACATTGGCTTTGACAATAATACTTGATGGAGAAGCAAAAGAAAGAGTGGGAATTTTGGTCCAAGGCAGCCCAAATAGTGGATATTTTATAGCGGTGGCGAAAAAACAAGTTGACGAATGACAGTGAGGGATTCCGATGCTCTTTAGGGTAAGGGTGAAGAAGGTAGTTGGGTACGTAGTGAGGAGTTTGACATTTATGACGGTGGTGGGAATAGTGGTGACAGATAGCAAGTGAAGGTGGAGAGACGAAGTGTGGATCTCGAAAGTGGGGGATAATGGATTAAATGATAGGTGGGTGGATCAGTGGGTGGGATGTAGTATATGCCTCAATTTCGAATGAATAAACTTGAATTCTAGTTTTTGAAATGAAAAGTTATAAAAACAGTGATGAGTGTAATTTACCCTTGGAAAAATAACAGCCTGAAAAATATTTTGTAAGGAATTGTTAATTAAGTGTGTTTGATTGGTATACTTTTCTGGGTGGAAAATTTTAAATTTTGTGTTCGTTTGGCTTAGTTTTGCATAAAAATTGTACATTAAAGTGATATTTTTTTTCCACAACTTGTTATAAAATTTGTTTCCATTACCAAAAAGTTAAAAAAAAAAAAGAATTTTTTTCTAAAAAAATCATTTTTTCATCAAAGTTTAGTATTCGTTTGGTTTTGTTTTACATGAAAATTATCTATTAAAGTGAAAAAATTTTAATAATTTGTTATGAAATTTGTTTTCATTACCAAAAAAAATGAGGCAGCAGCCACCTAGAAAAACTTTTCCCCACCAAAATCCCTAAAAACAAGGAAAGAGGGAGCGTGGGGTGGAGGGGTGGAAAAATTTTTCTTGGCCAAATTTCTCCCATCAAACACTTCTTTTACATGGAAATGGAAAAGTTTTTCCATTTTCCAAGGAAAAAGTTGTGTATCAAACGTAACCTTACAGAAAGAAGGGGGTGGTTGGTTTCACAGATGAATTAATCTAAGCCCCTGTTTGAGCCCCATTATTTTCAAAATTCAATTTTTCAATACTCATTTTCAATCATATGTTTTTTTGTAAAATAATTTTACATGCAAATTCAAAATTTTTTCTTATTTTTCAACTACACATTCTCAAACTTTTTACTATTTCAAAATGGGTAATTGGCGCAAAACGTCCCTACCTTTGCCGGTTTGTGTGGAAAACATACATACCTTTCATTTTTTGACGCGGAACATCCTTACCTTTCACTTTTCTTGTGCAAAACATCATTTTCTCCAATTTTTGACATAAAATGACCGATATACCCTCCAATTTAAATAAAACAAAAAAGAAAAAGTAAAGAAAAATCAAGAATAAATTACAATCTTACCCCTAAACATTTTAAAAAGTGCAAATCAATCCAAAACTTTTGAAAATATTAAAAATAACAAAAACACAAACTCTCTCTCCACCACCACCTCCCCACCTTTCTACACAGAACCAGGCACCGCATAAACCCCATACACAAGTCCTGCCTTGTGGTGAAACCCATGATGTTGTTCCCTTGAAGGGGAATGCTGAAATTCTTGTGGCTAATGACCTTGTTTCACTTGATCTTGTTGGAGAACAGTCTGTGAATTCCAGTCTTAGTGACGCCAAGCGAAGAAGAGAATTGGAGTGTCTTGTTGCACGGGCTCCCTCTGAATGTTTTATGGTTGTGAAGCCAAAGCAACTCGATTTTGATGACATGGAAGAGAACAACTCAAATGAAACCTCCACTTCTATTCCAAGAAAGATAATACTTGACAGCTCCCCAGTAAATATATGTTGTTCTTTGTTAGAACATGAACTATCACTAGATAAAGATTTTTCTTGGAATATCAACCAATTATCTTCACATAAGAAGTCATTTGAAACATTGGAGGTCTCAAACAAAGGAAAGGAAGATTGGAGGGGTTCTATTGAATCTAATGTCAACTGGCAATTTGAGATCAACACGAACCACAATCATCAATTCATCATCTTCAATTCACTCCACCGCATCTACCGCTGCCGGTTAACTTACAACCACCGCATCCCGCACAACCCGTTTCAAAAAAAAAAAACTGAAATGAAATGAAATAAAAGAAAATTCCACCCATCACATAATCGCCTCTGAAATTGAAAACCAAACTTCCACAACTAAAATTGCCCAAGTTAATACAATAGAAAATAGTCTTGATTCTGAGAGGCTTCGATTGATCCCTGAAATTTCACTACTACCTTCCAATTGGTTCGATTTCGATGAGCCCATTTTTCGGCAGCAATAGTTGCCGGGCGAAGCTCGGTTATGTGTTGGGATCCAACTACTGGGGCAAGGCAATTGCCACTAAGGCAGTGAAAATGGTGGGCAGCACCATTTTTGTTGAGTGGCCGCATTTGGAGACGCTTAAGGCAGTGGTGGGGATGTTGAAAATATGGGCTCCCAAAGGGTTTTGGAAAAGGCAAGTTTCACAATTTGATGAGATGAACAGGTAAGCTCTAGTCCCACAGTCCCAATTAATCATGAAAACAGAACGCTGCACCTAGAATTCATCAGTGCTAGGTACTGAAAACTCTACTGTAGTCTGTATAGTTTAACTCAAGGGTGGAGGTGGTGAGGAAGAGAGAGAGTTAGTGTTTTTGTTATTTTTAATATTTTTAAGTTTTGGATTGATTTGCACTTTTTAAAAAATTTAGGGGTAAGATTGCAATTTATTCTTGATTTTTCTTTTCTTTTCCTTTTTGTTTTATTTAAATTGGAGGGTATATCGGTCATTTTATGTCAAAAATTGGAGAAAAATATGTTTTGCGCAAGAAAAGTGAAAGATAGGGACGTTCTGCGCCAAAAAATGAAAGGTAGGGATGTTTTCCACACAAACCGGCAAAGGTAGGGACGTTTTGCGCCAATTATCCTTTCAAAATGCATTTTCTTGATAAAATGGAACTCAAACAGGGGCTAAGTGTAAACTATTCTTTGACAACAACATTTGGAATAAGAAAAATGCTATTCATCCACATTGGGGATGCATCCCCAGTTTATGTGGCATTAATGTGATATTAAATGATATGTGAAATTAAATAAATCATTTAATTTTACTTATCATTTAACAAATCATTTACATCCACATAAATTAGGGATGCATATCCACTGGGGATGAATAGCATTTTTTTGGAATAATCCTAAAATATAATAATATAATATCTTCACACGCGTATCGTACGTGCTTGGTTCAAACCCTTGTCTCAGCTTTTTTTTTCTCCTCAAACAATGCGCCTGACAGATCCATCGCAATCCCCTTTGCCCTTTCCCTCTCCACCATACGCCACCGCCCACGATACGAGATGTGATTCATCTTTTTTTTTTTTTTTTTTTTCCATCTTCCAATAACTTATGTCAAGTGTTGTTATCTATAAATATTTTTTGTCAAAATTATCCTTCACTGACACACATTAGCTTGCAGACAAAAAGAGGATAAAACCTTGGTCAGTAAATTTTGAAAAAAAATATTGTGGGAAATGAATTTTTTAAAGAATTGAAAAAAATTAAAAATTTATTAATAAATTATTTTATTAAAAAATATGTAATTAAAAAATTATATTAACCTCCATTTCGGTTGCATACTTGTATTTTGAGGGAAAATGTATTTTAAAATAATGATTTTCAGAAAATATTCTGAATTTGCGTGTAAATTTATTTTGTCAAAAAATATAATTGAAAATAATTTTTTTTAAAAAAAATAGAAATGATACTAAGAACCTGTTTGAATCGCATTAAATTTTCATTATCATTCTTTTACTCATTTTCAATCGCACATTTTTCAATAAAATAATATTTTTTATCACGTTAATAAATTTTTTTTTTCAACTACACAATCTTCATCAATCTACTGTTCCAAAATAATGTGATTCAAACACACCATAATATTGATAAATTGTACGAATCATGTAAACTTATTTGTGCAATTTGTCTGTACATGGAAAAAATGAGCCCAAACAGGGGCATACTAAACAGGGTTTCGTCTTGTTTGAAACATGATTTCCTGTTTATGAAGCCTTTTCAGAGGGGACTTTGCTTGGTGTACATAATTATTGTACATAGGGGTTGTTGGAAAATGGTTTTACCACTAGCGAAATGGGTCAACTTTGAGCCCAAATTTCAGTGGGACCCGTGCCTTAATTTCAACGGGACCTAGCATATTCATGTTCTACCCCACAAGAGGATCAACTTGATATATTTATTTGTTGAAAACCATTTAGTATTGAATGAAATATTTAATGTTAAAGTAACCCACTTGAAACTATGAACTAGTGACGAATTTGATTTATTGGAAAATTCCTACACACTTGTCCCACATAGGAAAGTTATGAAACTTTGATGTGGTTTATATAGTGTAAGGTTGGGAAATGGGTTTGGGCCCCAAGGGGTACCAATAGTCTTTAAAAGAGGGGAGACCTATATCCTATGGGAGTCGGTCCAAACCCCACGCGCGCGCGCCGCCGCCGCCGTCCGTCCGTCCGACCGGCACGGCACGTGCTCGAGCCCGGTCCCGGTCCCTGTCCCTGTCCGGGTGCGTCCTTGTGCTATATTATCTTTTTGGACAAAATTTATTTAATTTTGGATCAAATTGTAATTAATCAAATTCTTGGGTACATAATAAAATTAATTTTTATTAATGAGGTTATTTTCGGGTAATTATTTTGGGTGGTCTGTTAACGGTTTGGACTGTCAACCGACTTATTACCGAACCTTGCTGTCTGTTCGGTTCTGGGCTTGTCTGAACAGTGGCGACTGTTCTGAAATGACTAGAAAGGGTGTTCGAATGGCCACGAACAATACTATAAATAGCCAAGCCCGTTACCAAAATTAATACACCATTTTCATTGCTATTATTCTCTGCATTGAATCTCATTCTCCCTCTCTCTATCTCGTTCTGATATTATTTTCGAAATAAAAAACATTTCATTGAGTTCGCTGGAACTCCTGCAGATTGCTGTGCTGCTTCCGTAGGAGACGAAATTCGTTCTATCCTGAGAAACGATTGCTGGACGCTTTAAGCACCTTTTGAAGGCAGCAAATTCGTTTTAAGGAAACATCGTGAAGTCGGTGGGCTCGAATTAATTTACTGATTCTGTTGATCATACCGTCATGCTGTGCAGATTTATTAAGGTAATTCTGTCAGATTGTTCGAAAGGAGATATTCCAGGTAAAACAGGGGTGTCCATAACCCTCACATGGGGTGGACACCCCTATGTACACTTAGCATTTTTCTTTCAGAGGATATTGAGCGAGCCTTGAACAGTGAAATTCTTCCCTCACAACCTCCTCTTCTACAGCAGCGGTAAATAGAAGTAGCTCTCGTGTTTGCATTTTTTTTCCTACTGAAGTGTTGTTGTTGCTCTCGATTGTATGGATTAGAGTATGGGACTGATTTATAGCATCCACGAACTACAAGTAAAACGTCTCTGAAATCTATCTTTCCATTTCCCCTCGTTTCTCATATTTTCAGCCATCGGCTGCACTTTTCCGGTTAAAAGGCAGGCCCCAAGATGTATATTTTTCTTTTGGCGCGATTTTTTCTTTTATATAATTTGTCTTTGACTTCTACGTTTTAGCAAGTGCTTTAGCCTTATGCCAAAAAGGTGAATGCAACTGGGTTTTATTCTTTCGAGATTATTACATTTTGGAAAGTAGTTGCTTTTCCGAATATTTTGAAATTTTATTGAGAGTTGAGACTCTCAGAATTTACGTGTTGATAATGGATTTGGCACGATAATTTTGCATTGCTTTGTGTTTGGTTTGTCAGGTTTTTAATGGAAATAAACATGACGGAGAACAAGAAAACATTAAGTGATGTAATTGTTAACATCTGTGGAGAGGATAAAGATTCGAAATTACCACACACAGATTCTCCAAAGGATCAGAAGTTAAAAATCTCAGTTGATTCATCTCGTACAACATCAAATGATTTGCCTTCTACTACTCAAAATCATGCCCTAATGAGTTGCCCTTCGCCGGAAATTGTAGGGTTCAGTCGAAGCCCCAATAAGCCTCCTAACGAGACTCTCACTCGGAGAAAATCTCTGTCAAGGTCAGTTTATTCGAAGCCCAAATCAAGATTTGGCGAACCATCCGTCCCTATTGATACTAACATGTTTGAAGAAAATGGATATACGATGCCAGACCGTGTAATATCTAGTAAAGCTTCACCTAATAGGCAAGTTACTCCGACGATTAAAGAGGTTATTAGAACAGTGTCGATAACTCCAAGGACGCCGCTGGGGTCATCTTCTGGGGGTGTTCGAGTGGATGAGGATGAAGATGAAGATGAAGATGAAGAAATATATAAGAAAGTGAGCAGTAGGAGAAAGCTGAAGTATAGGAAAGTGAGAAAGAAGGTTTTGATAGAATGGATACTGTTTCTCTGCATTATCGGGTTCTTGATTGCTAGCTTGACTGTGGACAAGGTGCGTTCTTGGAGGGTTGGGGGCTTGAGGATTTGGAAGTGGTGTGTCCTTGTTCTGGTGACATTTAGTGGCAAGTTGGTTTCTAAATGGTTGGTTCATTTTATTGTATTGTTGATAGAGCTCGACTATTTGTTGAAGAAGAAGGTGTTATATTTCGTCTATGGTTTGAAAAAGAGTGTCCAGGTCTGCATTTGGTTGACTTTGGTTCTCGCTACTTGGGTTTTACTATTCCACGTCGAGGGATCACATGTTGTCACCCGTATTATGCAATTCATTAGTTGGACTATTGCTTCATTTCTTATTGGTGCAGTCTTGTGGCTCTTGAAGACGCTGTTGCTGAAGATTTTGGCATCATCATTCCATGTGAACACATTCTTTGACCGGATTCAAGATGCAATATTCCATCAGTATATTCTGCTGACGCTGTCTGGGCCACCAGTTATGGAGTCAGCTCAGATGTTGGGGAGATCAGGCAGTAATGCAAGTCAATTGAGTTTTAATACATGTAAGAAGGGAAAGGAAGATAAGAAAGAGGTGAAAGAGGTGATTGATATAAATAAACTCCACCAGATGAAACGAGAAAAAGTCTCTGCTTGGACAATGAAGATGCTGGTTGATGTCGTATCTAATTCTGGTTTGACCACTCTGTCTAGTGCGATTGATGCAAGTGTTTACGGAGGCGATGAACAGGAGGACACGGAGATCACGAATGAGGAGGAGGCAATTGCTGCCGCATATCACATATTTAGACATGTAGCTCAACCTGGTTGCAAGTGAGCAAATCTAGCTTTTAAAACTTTTTTATGCATTCCTGTTTTATCTTATCACTCCTATGCATTGTTCACCATTACTTGTGGATAGGTACATTGATGAAATAAACCTGAGGAGATTCATGATTAAAGAGGAGGTGGATCTTGTGTTCCCAATGATTGACTTGGCAAACACTGGGCAAATTGACAAGAAAACTTTGACGGACTGGGTGGTAAATTAGATATTTTTGAACTCTTGTTAATAGGAACTATGAACCGACCCCAAATTTCTTTGCTCGAATAGTGATTTTCTTCTTTAGTCAGAAAAGTTCAGAAAATGCTTTCAGAAGTATTATACAACCAGCTCTTCAATAATTAGAACAATGTTCAAAACTTGACATCTAGCTTGCTCTGAGATTACTGCTCTTAGTTTTTGTTTTTCTTGGTCCATTCCTGGTAAAAGAAAAACTTAGGTTTTTTTTCATGTGCTGCATAATTAGAAGAAAAGTGCTAAAAAAAACAAAACAAACATTATAAGGATGTGCTGAATGCTGTTTGTTGCTTTTATCAGTGTCATGAGAAGTATAACAGTTTCGTCTTTATGTGATGGAATCTAATTTCATTTCTACAGTTAAGCACTTCATAAGTTGAAGTTTCAATACAAAAAACCGTAACCACTTAATAATCACATATAAGAAAGAGAAAAAAATGATAGCTCAATTGCTAAGCTGTACTGCAGTCTTCATCAGTAGTAGGAAAGAAAAAGAAGCTACAATCTATAATCTGATTTGGCGAAGGAAGGTTCTTTTCTCAACATTCATATGTGTATTACTTGCATAGGTGAAAGTATACAAAGATCGCAAAGCACTAGCACATGCTCTGAACGATGCTAAAACAGGTGTTGAAGAGTTGAATAGACTAGTCTCCGGGATCCTGATTGTTATCTTAATCATAATATGGCTTCTCTTGACGGGTATAGCAACAACAAGAGTGATCGTCCTTCTCTCGTCCCAGCTTGTTGTGGCGGCATTTATGTTTGGAAATACTTGCAAGACTATATTTGAAGCTATTATATTTGTATTTGTGATGCATCCTTTTGATGTTGGAGATCGCTGTGTAATTGATGGTGTTCAGGTAAATTGTTCGCCAGTTGCATTATGTTATGCGTTTATTAAATCTGCTTGTTCATATTTGTTATCTTATAATCTTGCAGATGATTGTTGAAGAGATGAATTTATTGACTACAGTCTTCCTGAAATTTGATAACGCAAAAATATACTATCCAAATTCTGTTTTGGCTACCAAGCCTATCTGCAATTTCTATAGAAGCCCAGATATGGGTGATTCGTTCGAGTTCTCCATTGATTTCAAAACACCTGTGGAGAAAATAGGTGCTTTGAAAGAAAAAATAAAGAAGTAAGTGTGTTCCTTGATGTTTTTAGTTACCAAGAACTAGTAGTTTACCCATACTTTTCTTTGGAAAAAATGAAATTATCCTAATTTGAGCTGCTACAGGAATAATAATATTAACTGTGTATCCTGGAAAGAATCAACGTGTTTTCAAGCATAAATGAGTTAGACGAATGCTTCTGTATCCTAGTAGTATTCTCTTGTCGGCATGAATTAATATCATCCTCAAATATGGGAAAATTTATTTAATTTAACATCTTACTTTGTAACATATCCTTCATATTTCTTAATGTTTTGGGAAGTTTTAAGAGATGGTCTCATTATTTGTGCATTGTTGGACCAAGCTCTTTTGTTCTCCACAATGCTGTCATACTGTCTAGTTGTACTAGTGGTGGAAAAGCATTTAAATTTCCAAACAAATAGGAAGAACCTGTGAATTTCTCAAGCTAAAAGGTCGATTATCTGAACTTTCCACTGAACATGCAAGGTTTGTAAGCTAGATAGGCCCGACTGGTTCAATTCTTTTGGTTTCTAGTTTGTCCCCTTATTGCATTTTAAATTGTCAGGTATTTGGAGAAAGATCCCCAGCAGTGGCATCCTAATCACAATGTAGTTGTGAAGGAGATTGAAAATATGAACAAGATTAAAATGGCTCTCTTTTTCAACCACACAATGAACTTTCAAGACTTCAGTGAGAAGAACCGACGAAGAACTGAGCTGGTTCTTGAGATGAAGAAATTATTTGAAGAGTTGAATATCAGATATGATCTCCTTCCCCAAGAAGTTCATCTTGTTGAGTCGGGAACCATGAAGACCGGAACCACCGGATGATTTTATCTTCTTGTTCGAAAGTTTGTCTATTGCATTTCCAAGTAAGTGCTCTTACATTCGCTCTGCAATGATTGAAACAAGAAGTACAAGCTATGTAACTCTATAAGCTTCGTAAATTGCTGAGCACAGTTGAATCTGATCTTGAAAGGATCAATTTGGTGTCCTTAGCTAATCTATTAAAAATGAAGCTTAGAAAAAATAAATGATAGTTTAAGTAGCCTTTTGTTTCCAAACTTATCTGAAAAGTTACTTAGCCCTTGTTTGACATCCATCTTTGAAGAAAAATTTGATTTGGAATAGTGATTGATGGAAGAATGTGTGGTTAAAAAGTAAGGAGAATATTTGAGTTTATGTGTAATATTATTTTATTGATAAAATGTGTGGTTGAAATGAAGAAAGAGAAAAAAAAATGAGAATGGGAAAAAATGGATGTCAAACAAGGGCTTAGATTAGAACTTTGTAATCTTTGCCAAAACATGCTTTTGTTCTCAACATCTAAATCGTGACACATGGCGAGATTCCTCTACCACTCTATAAATGGAGGCTCGATAAGTGTCTTCATCAAATTCAAATCAATTATTTTCGAAACAGAAATAAGTCAAAGGATAGGCCTTAACAAGTAGACAGAAGATAAAGTCACTACTTTTTTTAATTTCTTCTAGTGGTTTTCCCCGTCATTTAAGGTGACAGCCTGCACAGTGAGTGCTTGTTGCTCCTCTGCAGCACTTGCAACTAAGAGTCTAAACAATATTTACTTGTAGATGTACAGACCTTGAACACAGCCTTGAGAAAATAATTTCGACCGGAAAACTATTCATGTCAGGAGTTCATCCACATTTGCATCTTGTTTCAGTTCTGGTGCTGCTAACAAATGGGGATGACTTTTTGTAAAGCTTGCAAGAGTCCCCTTTTTCTTTTTCTTTTTTCTTTTTTTAAATGCACATTCTAGCTTCTGACTGAAATTTACAGTTTACCTGTTTTCGGATTAACAGGTTATGACCAGGATATGCGATAGCCTTTCTTAAGCAATGCTAACCAGGTTATTTCTTGACTCGATTTCTACTAGTTAACTTGGAAACATATAAATTGACGTTACAGTGCTGTCGAGTGTGTAAATATCTGGTCTTCTTCAATCTTCATGTATTGTAGCTTTTAGTTTTAGTTTTAGTTTTAACTTGAGATGTACGAGCAACGATATAAGTTAGGTGCCAAATTTACTGTAATGATTTCCTTTACGTTGTGTTTGGTTGAATTAAATGGTTATGCTTCTGACTTTTGAAAATTCCCTTTCTCATCTTTAAAGGGGAACTCTAAAATTATTTGTCAGTAATCTGATTTTTATGTTTTTTTTACTTTTCAAGTGTCTTTAAGTTGATTCAGTCAATGGGACTGATAGGGGTGGTGTTAGAGAGTGTTGCTGTTTACAACTTCAGCTGTGGAGAGTCGTCACTTGTCGACTTTGTCAGGACTAGAGGAGGTGCATGTGAAATATTCGTCTATTGACCATTGTCGAACTTAACATGCAAATATGCCTTTGATGGAATTTTGACCTGAACGTTGTAAAGAAATTTAATTGGGCCCCAATAATCATAAATATTTCATTGTGTAAATTAGACCACCCAATGCTATAAAAAAAGAAACAAATTCATAATTTGTAAATGTTAAAAATAGTGCCCGTGGTTGTAACTCAAACGGATACCACTTGTTAACAAATTTAACCAAGTAATTGTACGCACTAATGCCATTTGTTACAAAATAGTGAGATATGATAGAATACGAAGTAAAGTTCACAATACAAGAAAACAAAGAATTAACGTAGAAAACATTATAGGTAGAGGAGAGTTTTATTCATAATGAGAGAAGAGATGCAATGAATTATATTCTAATTTTATACGATGAAGTCTAAGACTTGATTCAAAGTCAAAAGGAATATATTATAGATGGAGAGATGATAAAAACGAGCGAGAAAAACGGAAACAATATTTTTTGGAATAACAATATTGCTTTGGCAGTAGGCTTTCGCCGGTCAAGTGTTGAGCGCTAGGCGAGTGAAGCTTTTAATGGTGCTCAAGCGTTGAGTTTCGGTCGAAAATCTATTTCTTCTTCCTGAATGGTGCTTAGGCACCCAAATTGATGCTCTAAAGACTCCAATGCCCAACTTTAATAATCCCTCTAATACCATTTTTTAAACGGTCCACCAAAATTCTAACGGAATTGGGGTCAAACTTCAACGATAAAAATCAAATTTCTTAACTTCACGATCTTTTCTTCAATTTATTACAGTTGATTCCTCTTTACGTGCATCCTCACATTTATGCTTTCTGCTTAAAAGCTTTTCATGGTGCACATTTGATACTAAAGTATCATATCGGAATAGTGCTATCTGGGGTTGCTCGTCAAAAAAAGGCTCGACTTCTCGGGATGGACTCGTCCCCAAAAATGGGGCTTGGCCCAGCTTTGGCTCAAGCCTTTGTTGAGCCGGATAGAGTCGATTCACAGGCTTTTTATTTTGATTTTGATTTTTATTTTTTACTTGAATATATGAAAATTTAATCGTTAATTTACAAACTACAAAATTAATTTAAAACTGCAAAATTATTCATGCAAGTTGTTGAATATTACAAATAATTAGTCATTAATTTACAAATTATAAAGTTTAATTATGCAAGGTGGGCCACAGTAGTATGCCGCATACGAGCGGCCTATATTTGGGCTTGTACAAACGAGCTCTGAACCGGCTCAACTTGGTCTTTTTTCGAATCGAACAGATAAAAGGATTAATAATCAATCTTACAATTGTCTCTAACTCATATCTATGATTCAATATCATGAAATTCTTTTTTACTGAATATCACATTGTTTTTTTTTTTTTCCCCCTTATCAAGCTCATTCAGATATTTATATTCACACTTGTAGTCATTTGACAGGATATCATGAACTGAGATAAATATATAATTTGCATGACACATCACACAGCTTTCATCAGATCATTACCTAAAATTTATGGCTCAGAGAGAATAATTTAACAGATAACTCAGAAATCTCTAATCCTCTTACCAAAATTTGAAATAAGTTCTACATTTTACATCAAACTAAAAATCATCTCCAAGCGAAAAAGAAAATATTAAATTGTGCCCTTAAAAAATAGTACCATACATTTCAAATTTCGATCTTATTATATTACGAAGTTAAAATAGTGTTGCAATTTAATTATCGAAATTTCGTATGTTCTTCCCACAAATGATTGATTGATGTATCGTTTTCTTTAAATAATACTAGAGTAATGTATGTACGCGGTTGTAATAAATTTCATGTTACTTTAAATAATCGTGTTTTTTATATTTTTAGCTTTTTTTAGTGTTGCAATTTTAATTAATTCATTAATTATTATTTTTTACATTATTAAAATTTATTTTAAATGCAAATAATAATAATAATAATAATAATAATAATAATAATAATAATAATAATGTATTATATTAAAAAATATATAACACAAATAACCTCCATCAATTAGTTTGGCCAATGGGAAAAATGGTAAATTTGACTTTGCACCAAAATGATGCAAACTTTGGTGCCACGTTGAAGAGCTTTTTCACCAAAATTTGGTGCACTTTTGTGTTTTGGCGCCACCTTTGGAGTGCCCTCAGGTTCTTGAATCCATTGTAAACATGATTGTCCCGTTAGAAGAGGAAGACATCACTCATTTTAAATAGAATAAAGCCTGTTGTACATTGTTTTCTTGACATCAAGTTTGACACCATGTGTAAATCCTAATTATGTTGGGCGGGAAAGTGTGTTGTTTTTAAAAATTGACCAATGTGATGTCGGCACGTGGTAGAATGTCAAAATTAGTGTACTTGTAGCATGATTGTTTTAAATATATTTGAAATAAAAAACACAGACAGGACGACAAACTTTTTGTTGATTTATTTTACTTGATCAATCAGAGTAGTAAATTACAAAAAGTTACCAAGAAGAGAATAGTATCACATAATAAAATCAATGATAAAAGTATTAACAATGAGGTGTTGATTGAGGAAATTGAATCATGAATCACTTCCGTTTCACATGTTCATGTGATGTTCTCCAACAAATTTTTCAAAACGATTTATCCTCAAGAGTCGAGGTGTATAAAATATGGCAGTTTACATCATTACCTGGGAGAATGAATTAACACATGTAACTTGTATAAACTGTTGAAATTTTTTGGAAACTAATTTGTTGAGTAATAGACACTACTATCTTTATTTGCTTACGCGGCATCTCGACCGAGATTGAATCTTAGTGGATAACCTTATCCCCCCAAACCAGGGTTAAGAAATTGCCACATGGGATAGCATCAAAATGACAAGCAAGCAAAAAATCTCTAGTTTCCACCTCTCAGTTTCTCCCAAATCTCTATCCAACTATCTAAGCCAGGCCACCTCTGTTAGAATACTTGAACTAAACAGGAAAGAAATTATCAAAAAAAAAAGAGCTTAAACAATGGCCTCAATTTCATTGGCTATGCCATTAACTACACTTGCAGCAGCCAGAAGAGGCTGCAGCCACCAAACTCCTACGCATTTTCAAGCCACTGTCACAGGTGAAGAATTCGTTAAAGGCCGTGATTGTTAACTCAAAATCACAATCTAATGTTAAAGTTGAAGCCTCTATTAAGGAGAAGGCTGTTACAGCCATAACGGCAGCTGCATTGATAGCTTTCACGGTGATTCCAGAGGCGGCTGGAAATGGACTGACCCCATCTCTTAAGAGCTTCTTGCTCAGCGTTGTGTCTGGTGGGGTTGTGCTTGGAGCCATTCTTGGGGCTATTATTGGTGTTTCCTACTTTGATCCTGTCAAGAGAAGCTAAGCATATTTGTATGAGATTTCATTAAAAATTTGTTGTCAACTCTCTCTAAACCTTTCTCTGATCTCTGCTTCATTTTGTTATTGCTTTGTAGTATATGGGATCTGCAACACTAATATTAGCTGTGTATTATGATGATCTGAGGCATTTGAATTCAAGTTAAAACATATAATTCTGATATAATTGTAGAGCCTAATAAATGCAAAACTCCTGCAGAGCACACCTATAGTTAAGACATGTTTTGTACCCAGTACTAGATAAGATTAGATAATACAGTGGGCAAAATTATTGGAAGACCGATTGGAAGTAATTGTAGTGTCTAATAAATGCAAACTTCTCCGGAGCACACCTATACAAATGTTACTTTCAATATATTAATTTTGTTGAAATATTGGAACTCCAATTGGAAGTTTGAAGACACTAATAGAATACCAGTGAAGAAGAAGAAACGAAACTCCACTAATTTCTCGTACACATAGAGAAGCCAAAACGAATGGGAATCATAAACAGTAAGTAGCGATTCTAACTCATCCTGAACCTAGCAAGGTTCAGATCATTACTCAAAAACAATGAGGCGAGGCAACACTAAGAGGTCAGCTCAAATATTTGGAAGAGAGCAGTTTAGTGGAGAGAAAGACAATGCTCCTCAGGCAGACAGAACTTTGTGAACCTCAGCTGTGACCTCTTTGGATGGTGTAGGGATTTCTTGATGAAATAATTGGTCAAAACAGAAATAAACCGCAATCACAAAAAACGTAATAAAAAATAAACTCGAGAACACCAAGGATTGTTGACCCAATTCAGCCAATTAGCTTAGTCTAGGGGGTTCAGGGAATGTAACCCGTTCCACTAGTGTAAATCTGCCTTCCAAGAGAGAGTATAGTGTACATCAAACCACTCAAAAAACTCTGTTTTGATCATTGATCAGTATAGATCTACAAAATCAAGACACAAATTCTTTACAACAATCAACCCTAAATAATCCCGACTTAAAAGTAGAACAACACAGGCACACCAAGCCTAGAGTTACTGTAGTAGGATCGTTTTCCATGATTAATCACACAAACAGATAAGTTTTTTAACCAAAAATGGAAGAAAAAAAATCGCCCTTAGACGAAAACTGAAGAGACGCCAGAAATCAAAAGGTACCTCTACAGTGAACCGTCCAGCCCAATTAAATGAATCCATTAACACAAGAATAAATATCAGCCATCCATTTGATTAGACGGATTACAACCCTTCTCAACTAGCACAATCTTTTTCAAAACCAATGAGTCATATGGAGGTTGCCACGTAGGCCATCCATTATCCAAATAATCAACCAAGGCAAATTTCAAAAATAGCACCAAGTTAATAGTGTTTCACAAATAAATAAGTGCCGGAAACAAGACATTACACTGACAGTGATCTAAAATACCCCCGCCAACATGATCTAATGAAACTCAGATAATAAACATTCACAGGTTCAGTTTGCTTGTGCAATGCTCCAGTCTTAATTTGAGAGCCTCGGGAGTATAATCTTTCCGTTGGATTAATGGCTCTCCAGTAACCTGTTTTAGTGCGTAAAGTAAATCTTTTATATGTTTTTCTGACTTTCGGACAAATGTAACATGACATTCAGATCACTTAAAGTCCTGTCTGGTAACAAGCTATTAATTTTTTTTCTCTTTTTCTTTTTTGCTACATGAAACACAAATAATATTGTGAGTTGAAGCACTTAACTGTGACTTGACTTGCTGAAAGTCCTTAAGAAAACCAAATCAACTTACCATCATCAACGCGGCCATGCACTTTGGAGGTGCAAATTTTGAGTGATAGATCGTACCGCTTGGAGGATGGATCTGACGACCAGTAATCCTCTCCTCCAAAATGGCTTCATCTGCAGCAAAATTGAGCACCTTATCAAGCTTAGTTCCTTGCCTCTGGAGCATCTCCTGAAGCTGCAAGAATTAAAATAAATGTGTAAAAAATTAGGCAAAACTATTGTAGCATAAATAGGCGTCTCTCTCTCCCCTCTCCCTTCTACAGACACACACACACAAACAAATGGCGTAGAACTTTTTCAGTTTGAGTCACTGTCATTGGGAAACCATCCAGAATGAATCCCTTTTGACATGAAGGTTTTTTCAAGGCTTCTTCAATTAATTCAAATATTATGTCATCAGAGACAATACAAGTACAGGAAATTTTTAAAGAGAATTTGGACAGAGAACACATGAGGTGGATCATTGCAAGATGTTGAAAGAGAAAACAACAGGACAATCATGCGCGGCCATGTCAGAATCAGTATGAATTCTGTCAACATTTTTTTTGTAGTCGCGACTTTTTCCAACAGGTTTTCCCTAAAAGAAGAAAAAGTATAAAATTAAAAATAATCCATCGAAGCATTGCAAGAATGTGAAGGGGAAATAGCTTAACAGTTTCATCCGGTTTTAATATTAAGGGAGTATATTTCTACCTTCTCTATAGCTTCTTCATCCTTCCTCGATACAGAAGCTGTCTCTCTAGCTCTCAACAGATCACCGGTGGCGGTGACCAAATGGCACAAACAGTACTCATCCTTCATGAAGCTCGACCGAGTACCTTTCCCAGAATCAGTTGGTCCTGAACGAATCGAATTCTTATTATTATGACCATGATAGCAACTATGTTCTGTGATTAAGATGCTATTTAATTGTTCAAACTGCTAATCTACACTTTCAGAACCAAATTTAATTTTTAATTTTATATATATTAATTAGTAGATACTCTAATTTTATATTCATTGGAGATAGCTCATTAATTGAATATAGTTTGTTAATCTATTTTGGGTCATTAGAGACAGATAGCTCATTAGTTGCTTGCACTCTAATTTTCTATTCCGTTGAATCATTTCTCTTTCACTCATTTTCAATTTACACAACGTTGCGGCTTGCTGGTAATCCATTTCATCAAGTTAGTGGAGTGTCATTTAAGATCGAAAAATGAAATTTGTCAGTTACTTAAAAATTCTTTGAACTATTTTTTTACCTTGATTGTTTGATGAATTATTTGTGTTCTTCGTAAATAGAGAAAAATCTAATAAACATTCATGAAGTATTAAAACGGTTAATGCTGCCTATAAAAGTGGACTGTAAAAATTTTGATAATTCATTCTTTATTGTAGGGATGTGCCTTCAAAACTGCTACAATTAATTTAGTCAATCACTGCTATTACTTATTAAACAATTTGTTATATGAGAACGAAAACTAATTTGTGTATTCAAACTATGAATACGTTTTGTTTGTTAGTTATGATTTTTTTTGATCTCGATGATTGAAATTTGAACTTCCTGAATGTTTGATGTTTATTTTTTTTTATTTTGGTATATATTATTAACTTATCTGATGTAAATATGAAAATTTAAGAAATGAAATTAGAACCAAACCAAATCAGAATCGAACGGTTCGATTCGGTTTGGTTCTATATCTGTAAAAAAAATCATTTGGTTCCATTATCAGAAAGACCATTGGTTCATGGTTCGGTTCGGTTCAGTTCTCTTGGAACCAAAACCAAAAAGAATTATGTCCGCCCCTAGTGTATATCAACAAGGGTAACATCTTCTTTCTGACAAAATAACATAATTTTTCTCTACCAGGTAGTAATCGCAATTTCGATTTTCGAATTTGATTTTGTGCTGGGCTGTATTTAAAACGGTTGATGCAAACACAAAAAAAAAAAAAAAAAAAAAAAAAAAAAAACCCTTCTCAGCCTAAATTTAAAAATCAACAAAATAAAAATAAGGTTTTCAAATCTAAATGAATAATCTTGGTGGAAAGATCGAATCTTTACACGAAAATGGCCTAAATGGTAACATAAATACATGACTAACACCTCCTATGCCATTGAATCTTCGATCTACCACTGTTAACTTGAAAAAATATGGCGCCTAGTTCGTAATAAAGTCAAGAAAGTTGAGTATCCATATCAATTAAATTTCAGCAAGCTCAAAATAATAATCTTGGTGGAAAGATCAAATTTTAAACAAAAAGGTAGAACTCTAGGCAAAACTTAAAGCTGCAACCTGCAAGAACAAGCTTCTTGAGTATATAAAAAAAAAAAAACCGACAAGTACCACATTTATGCACCAAAAATCGCATTAATAAAAAATACATACAACACAGTTACAAAAGTTTGATGCGAATGAGAATAAGGCTTTTGTCAGTCTTAAAAGAGCACTTCATGCGGCGGAGAAGTTCAATCATGATATCAACAGATGGTATGTCTCAGGCGCGGATCCAGCACAAAAATTCAGTTCGAACGGACGTTGACCATTGATCGTTGACAATCAACGATCGTAAGAGCAAGGTTATTTATTAATATTTAATTAAATAATATTAAAAATTATTCAATATATATGTAAACGCACTTAAACGTCAAAATTATATATATATATATATATATATATATATATATATATATATATATATATATATATATATATATATATATATGAAAACATAATTCAATACAATCCAAAATGCTAAAAAAAATATGCCATACAACATACTCTGTAACTGTGATATCAGACAACTGCATTATCTTTATTTTAGTTTTATTTATATACTGAGTATAACATATTTAACTACACATTAAGATATTTTCTAGCATGTTTATTTCACAATATCTTAATCTTTTCATAGGTTGTAAGCTTAAGATACAGGCAATTGAAAATTAACCAAGACATGGGAAACCAATTTAATTTGGAAAAAAAAAATTTATTCTCTGATCAGAAAATGCTGTACAAGTCTTGTTTAATAACCAAAATGCATGATACAGAGCAATTACGTAGTGCTACATCTTCGTCTTCCATATATTTCTTTTATCCCTTTGTTATCTAATATTTTTCCAAGTATTTTCTAGAAATTCTCTCTTGATGTATCCCCTATTTGAAGTGTGGCAATTTATTCTCTAGTCTTCCCCAACTTCATAAATCACAATCTCGACTCAAACCCTTACAACCGTAACACGTTACAAGAAAACAACAAGAATTACCGAAAATGTTAATTGGTGAAAAACAGAAAATTGAAATGCTAAGGGTCTGTTCTCTTTAACATTTTCAATCCGTTTTCTGTTTTCGATTTTCCAAAATAGTGAAAGTGTGTTCTCTTTCCTATTTTCGAAAATGCGTTTTTGAAAACAATTTAAAAATTTACAAAGAAAACCCAAAACGACAAATTTGTTGTTTTGAGTGTTTTCAATTATAATTAAGCCAAAATTTTTAGAACGCGTTTTGAGTGTTTTCAAAACAATTTTTCATAGTACCAAAAAGAACACATTTTCAACAATCTCAAAATGAACACTCAAAACACAAAACTGAAATACGAAGAGAACGACCCCCAATCTTCTTAATTTTTGTTATTTTCTTCAAATTCATAATTAATCATAAATGTACTCACAAACAAAAAAAAAAAGAAACTGAAACAGAAACGGAAACGGAAACGGAAACGGAAAGTGCCGCTTACAGGTAGTCGGTGCCCAGTAGGCAAGCAGGTCGACAACCGACAAGCAGTGGGCAGTGGCGTTGGCAAAACGTCAGCAGAGCAGGGACAAGGAGAAGTGAAGATTGCCGATTCGCCGCCCGATGAATGAGTGAAGGGAAGGGTTTGGACTTTGGAGCCTCAGTCGGGTATGTGATGATGATGAAAATTATTTCATTTAATTGGACCTCATTTTTAAAAAAATGCCCAGCTCTTTCAGCCCAAAACAAATGGGCCAAAAAAAAAGCCCACCAGTGACATGTTCTTCTTCATCCCCATCTTCTTTGTTCTTCTCTGTTCTCTTTTCTCTAGTTAGCGGCGCCCGACGGAATTGAAGGCTCCGACATATCCAACACGGGCGGTCACGCCCCTCGTTGGATGTTGGGTCTGTCCCTGGTATGTCTTCCAATGACATCTCTATGCTTCCCATCTTTATTTTTTAATTTCTGTGTACTCCTCTCTATTGTACTGAAAATTCTGATCCCAGTTAGATACAACCTTTTTAGTTACTTAAAAATTAAAGAAATTTTTCTTTAGATAATATATGGATTCCAGCCAAAAGTGTTGTCTTCAGAAAACTTTTTGAGAAATTAAAAAATTGTCAAATCAGAAGTTGGGTTTAAAGAAAGACTAATTAATAGGTATGATCATTTAAACCAAACAATAAATTGGAGATGACATCAAAGTTAGAGAGATATTTTGAGTGTGTTTGGGACATATTATTTTGAAAGAATATATTATTGAATAGTAAATTGATGGAGAATGTGTGGTTAAAAATGAAGGAAAAGTTATTGATGTGATGGAAAATATTATTTTATTGAAAAATGTGTGGTTGAAAATTAGTAAAAGAATGAGAATGAAAAAAATAATGTGTACCAAACAGGGCCTAAATCAAAAATTGGTTTTGATATTGTTCAAAATTTATTGATGAAACCCTTCTCTTAACACACCAACATGTGAAGGATTAATACGTGTATGTATATCATTTTGTGTATATATATGGGATAAGTGCAACATCAATTCCTTGCAAAACGCTGTCTTGCTTTCTATATTATTTGACCTTGTCGACCGAGTCAAGGTCGTCGAAAAATGCAGTGTCTAAAGCAAGAAACATAACTTTCTACTAATCAAATGAGAGTGTGGAAGATGGATTACAACTTCAATTTATTAGATTCAATATTTTACACACCTAAAGCAAGTCAAGCTAAAACGATCAATTTATAGAAAATGTACGTGCATGTTATGACCACGTAGTGAACTTGAGTAAATTTACAGGATTACTAACATTTGAATTTCTAACTTTTTTTATATGTTTTTCAATGTTATGAAAATTGGATCAGACTAATTGACTCAATCAAAAAAATTGAGAATTGTTCCAATGTTCAATCTGATTAATCCTTAAAACCACCTAATTTAAAATCGGTAAAAAAATCGACCAATTAGCCTATTAATCGAAAAGTTGATCATCCGGAACCAATTTTGCCGGTTTGTAAATTGTTTAAAATTAAAGGAAATTACATAAAATCAGGCATTTAAGTTTACAAATTCAAAAATAAGTTCCAAATTTTATTTAATCAAAAATCAGGTATTACATAATAATTATATATTAAACGTTTTCACCCAATTCAATTACAAACCCTAATTTTATTTCATTCTTCTCACTCTCCCTCCCCCTTTTCTTCATCTCCTTCCGATGCCTTCCACTGTGTCAGACGCTGTCGTCGCCGTCGTTGGAGCACTCGCCGTAGGAATCGCGTCGTCACCACGACTTAAGTAGCACCACGCTGCTTAATGAAGAGATCGGAGCCTCTGCGCGTGGAAGTGCAGGGGCGGCGATCTGAAATATTTTATGATTTGTGGCGTTTCTTCAACGATTTTCTATGGCCCATGGTTTACGTGGTAGGGCAGTGGTATGGCTTGGAGATGGAGACGTTGTGAACGTCGCTGCCCGTGGCCCTGCTTGATTTCTTGTTTTTTTTCTGGGTTTTGATCGTTGGATGGTGTTTTGTGTGGAGATGGGACGGTGTTTGTGTGCTGGCCGACTTGATGATTTTGTAGGTAGGGTGGTGGCTTAGATGGCGATGGCGACGGTGTTGGAGGTGGTGGCAGGTTTGTGGTGGGTGGTGTGGTAGTGTGGTAATGTCTTTGTTGTTGGGGCGACAGGATGGTGGTGAATCTGGTGGCGGCGACGGGGATGGAGGTGGTAGCGGGTTTCGGATTTTTTTTGTTGGATCTGGTGGTGATGTTGTGACCCACTATTTGGTTACCTGTGATCAACTGTTTAACCGTGATCTTAAAATTCGATAATTTGTGACCAACAAATTTGAAAATACGTGACTAATTGATAAATTGTGACCTTTAATTTTTTATCTGTGACCTTAAAATTCGATAATTTGTGACCAACAAATTTGAAAATATGTTACTGATTGATAAATTGTGATCTATAATTTTTTTTATTAGTGACCTATAAAATTTTTGATTTGTAATCTCGAATTAATCAGTGACCAATTAATTATTTAATACGTGATCAATAAATAAGTTGTGACATATGATTATGTACATGTGACCATTAATTATATAATTGTGATTTTATTGTATTTAATTAATAAATAAATACTTATTTTTGCATTAATTAAACTTAAAACTTGATTTTTGAATTGTGCATAGTTAATGCCTTAATTGTGAATTTTTCTAAAAATTATTTACAACTTTCAGGCCAATAGTACATTAAAGCAATGAAAGGCCCGTAAGTTACTTGTCCATTTATTAGCCCACATATTTTAGTATTGCATCTCCAATGCTTTTGTAAGGAGATTCCAATGTGAGATAAAGAAAGGAGCATTGCTAGGGGTACATCACCCTATACATAAGGGTCTACACCCCTCTCACATGGGGGGTGAGACCCGCTCGAATAAAAAATATTATTTTAATGGGTCTCACCCCTCATGTGAGGGGGGTGTAGACCCTTATGTATAATTCTTGATGTACAACTACAATAATTCTAAAGAAAAACCCATCCAGATTTTGTAACGCACTCTCCATTCCACTCTTGTGAATTATTTTTGAATTATAAAAGTTGAATAAATTAAAACGTGGTAGCTCTATATTTAAAAAAAAAATGAAAATCATGGTGGTGTAACTTATTTCTCTTCAAATCAATTTCTTTTTTTATTTGCAATCCAATTTACGGGTCTTTTATTTTAATTTTTTTCGACGATGCAATAAAAATACTATATAAGAATTATACAATTCGCCACATGACAAAATAAAAATTAAAAGAATCCAAATTTAGTAACTAATGGGCGCTTTTGCCTATATATATTATTAACTTGAAAATTTAACTTAATTTTATCAATTTTTGTGGTATATAATTTATTTATTTATTACTATCGGTCAGACTTTTCTATCCTTGACCCATCGTCTGAGCTAGTTTTCAAAATATTGATAAATTATCATTGCCTTCAAAGTCGCAAATGGTGAGATTGAGTGGGGAAAATGAGTATCTTTGTTACCTTCCGATAGTATCCTAAATTTTTTGTCACTTCTATATGATTTATTTATTTTTCCTAAGTGTGACTTAGATTTTAGCTACACCAACTGATTATAGATTGGAGTTTTCTATCTTTGTTCTGCCAATGGTTTTTTGCGCCCAAGAAATGTTACATTGTTTTTATTTTAAAAGTTTCACAATTTGTTAGTTAAAAGATAATTAATTGAATTTTTCAATATTTTTTTGAATATCTTTTTTTTTTTTAATCTCGAGCTGATTTAATCATTTGTAAATTTTTATAGTGAAATGATGATAATTTATCCATATTTTAAAATTTTCGCGGAATTTATCTACTAAAATAGTTTTACATAATAATAAAATATATTTGACAAAAGAGCAAAATGTTAAATCCATAGAGGGTAACATAAATATGACCTCATAAAATATGATGATGGTTGCATCGACGACAGTAACATACATTTTCATTAATTTATTAGGTCGTTATGAGTATATATGACGTAGATAATTCCATAACCGTCTTAACCAAATTAAAATAAAAAGAAAGTTGACGAATTTTGTTAAGAAATTCGATACAACGATTTTTCTATAATGTTTTAGCGAAAATTACACCATAACTCCCCAACCATTGCTTCGGTTGCAAGTTGGTCCCAACCTATTTCTTTACTCGTAAATTGGTCATAAATTTCTTTATAGTTGCATAATCAGTCTCAATTCATGAAAATAATCCTTTTAAAAAAAAAAAAAAATTATCATGTTACAACTCCAAAAACATACCTCTTCAAAATTAAAAAGCGCTAGCTCAAGTTGTAAAGCAATTACTAGCACTGTAAAGCTTGACATCCAATTATCACACGACGATTTAACACTGAATTAATACAGTATTTGGCATTGAATACAGATTATGCAATTACAATGAAAAATTAAGGACCAACTTACTAAATTTTTAATGTTCTCAACAAAATTGATATTAGAGTGTTAATTTGGAGCTCGTAATGAAATTTCCCCAGTCTTAATCTCTCTATATATGGTTTGTCTCTTTTAAAGAGGAGATTTTATACCTCATCTAACTATGAAGAGTTTCGAGTATATCGAAAGAGGATGTTGTTGACCTATGATTCAATATAACTCCACTTGTTTTGATTATAACAAACATTCTTGTATTTCTAACAAACTTCGTTTGTTGAGTTTTTCATGTATAAATTGCCTCAATTATTCAAAGGACTCAGATCGTCATCCATTGTAAATCATTCAGAAGTGATCCGAAGAAACAAAGACTTTTGAAGAATAGAAGATTAGAAGATATTTTTTTATCGAATCTTCAAAATTATATGTAAAGGTATAACTTGTCAATTTTTAGCAAGTATAAAGCTCAAAGTTATTTTTTATACATCTCATAATTTGCATAAAATCTTCTCGAAATGAAATTGATTTTGGAAAATAGAATTTGTAGCTTAAATTTTTGAAATCCAAAATCTGGTCATTTCGGTCGACCGAAATAGTTCGGTCGACTATTTCGGTCGACCGAAAGGTACTCGACCAAAATTTGAATTTGAATGCAGAAACTCCAACGGTTGAAAAATAGTACAAACGGCTATATTGGGATTTCGGTCGACAGAAACCTATCAGCCGAAAGTTCCTGCACTTCACTATTTTGCTCTATAAATAGACCTCTCTTTTCCATTCATAAACTACAACTTGCAAGATTATTTTTGAGAGCATTTATATTAAGAAATCATTGAGTTTACTTAAGTTACTATCAAGTTCATTTATTAGAATCATTTGTTTGTTTGAAAAACATCTTATTCATCTATTTCACAAAAGATTCCACTTGAGCAAAGAAGATTTCATTTCATCTACTCTCTTATTTCTTGACAAAAGATTTTTCTTGGCCAACACTTATTTAAGTGAAAATCTCTCTCTATACTTAACTGTGTATTATTTGTAAAGAGAGATTCATAGGTTGAAAACTTTGGCACATTGATCCTCACTATTACATTAGTTATCATTCATCAAAGTTTTGCAACAAAATCATTTGAGCTTAAATATTTGCTATTTATTGAAGTGTTTACCTAACTCTCTAATACTTGGCTTGATTATATCATTAGTTAAGAGAGTTTCTTCATTGTAAAATTATCACTTATTTCTTGACGGTTTCGAGAGCCTTGAGAAAACTCGATTGTTAAGGATAGGTGCTCCTTGTTATAAGTCACTTAAGGATAAGTGCTCCTTGTTGTAAGTCACTTAAGGATCGGTACTCCTTGTTTGTAAGTTACCATTATATTGCATTTGGCCTTGCTCGTGACGGAGAGCTTGGTAACGGGGGATGTAGATCATTGCTTTGGATCGAACCTCCATAACATATCGTTTGCGTTTTTCTATCTCTTTTACTTATCGCATTTACTTTGAACTAATTTATATTGTTCTATTTACGCATTTACTTGTGTTTAGAATATTTGCGCTTTCACTATATTAGAACTTTGCTATCTCTTTTACTTATCGCATTTACTTCGAACTAATTTATATTGTTCTATTTACGCATTTACTTGTGTTTAGAATATTTGCGCATTCACTATATTAGAGCTTTGAGTAATTAACGAAAAAGTTTCAATAACCAATTCACCCCCTCTTGGTTAGTTATTCTTGGGTTAACAGATGTGATAGTAACCTTGCGACTTTATCTAGAACCAGGTGTTCAGCAAATAAGTCATCCTTAACAATTATCTATTCCTTTTATGTTGAGCCGCCTCTCTTTGTCATTCGATGCCTCCGCCTCCCCTTTCTATAACATACCCAAATGCCCTCCTTTTCAATCACTTAGGAAAATCAATACCAATCAAAGTCATGTCTAAGTAAAGCTTCGTCTATTATTTTTTCGACCACATGGGAATTTACTCAACATATTCCCTAGTCTTCCACACTGTTCAAGTAAGTGTACAACTCTTTACGGGGACCTTTTTTTCTTCTACCCACTCTCCATTCACACAATTCTCAAAGCAGGGGATGAAGGATGGGCAATAGGTACTACAAGCCCTTTAACCCATATATTTATCCAGAAGCAAGCGTAGTTTATCGATTCTATCAAATGCTCGTACATCTCAATAAAAATTGTATGAGTATGCAGTTGTACTTCGCCATATAATGGATCGATCAAGTCCTCTTCTTTTCCTGCATATGCACTTTATATCTCCAACACACAAGGAAGGATGTGATTAGAAGGAAGCAGCCCTAGCCTCTATCCAGACGATCATTCCACTAAGCAGAGATGCATGCTTCATGTAGGTAGTGAGGTCATGCATACTCATTGGATGATTTTTTTGGAGGTATATCTATGTGTATATTAAGGAATGATCCACTAATCATTGTTGTTTATCTTATGCAAAGTAAAAGTGACATTATACATTCGTTAATTGGTGAATAAGTTTACGATGGGCCACACGAAATAAATTAGATTTATTAAATTGACATGATGTATGACTATTGCTTATTAGATCAAAGAAAACAAAGAGGAGGTCACCTTCTATAGTTGCAATTTTTGCAATAAACTCTTTGAATCCTTCTTTCTGCTGCTCTTGCTTTCCATTAAGCAATTTTTCAGTATTCGACACCAAGACTTTGTCGATGACTCATTCGATTTCGTAATAAAATCATGTTTGGCAAACTATTAACTTAAAAATAATTTTTGACTTAATTTTGTGCATAACTAAACATATTTTATTGACCCTCAATACCTGTTTAAACGTGATTGAGAAACTGATTTATCTTTCAAAAAATGGATATGGTAATTGAGTCTAAAAAACTCCCCATTTAAAATGGATCTCCAACGGCGTAGCACCGAACTAATTGGATCATATACTTGTATTATAGCATTTGATTGAGAACCTTTTGGCATTTTTCACAAGAACTAGCATATTAATGCATCTACATTATACTCATATACAATGTTTCTTTATTGTTGAGTTTGACTTATATTTATTTAAAAAAGATTGCTATACAGTGCAAGCGATTGTTACTTTTCTATATTTATCTATTTGTGTCTGTTTTGAGATATCAAATCTGGTAGCTGTTTCGACGTTAACAATTTTTTTTTCAAGGTTTTTACTAGGGATGACAACGGGTCGGGGCGAGGGAAGGTTTTTTACTAGGGATAGCAACGGGGCGGGGCGGGGTCCTTGCCCCGTTTACTACTGGTCTAATTTTTTTTTTTTTTGATAATTTATTTTTATTCCCCATATTCATTAGATTTAGACAAATAATTTTAATTGATATTTTCCATTAGAACTAATAAAATTTTGTGGAATATTTCATTTAAAGTATTGAATAAAAAAAAAATTTAAAATTAATGAGGCCCGCCCGTTACCCTCCCCGCCCCGAATACTTGATTAAGCGGGTCATCCCTGCCCCATTAGGGGTGGGGCCCGCATGCATCGAGTTTGTCGAATTTTTTTGTCATCCTTAGTTTTTACTCAACCCCCTCCCCCACTAACCAACAAAATCTGTGGCTAAGCTAGCAAACAGGGCGCGCATGACCATGTGTTCACATGTCAAACCATTTTAAACTTGATTTCACTACTACATAAAAGAGTGAGTTTCATTTTTACTATTCATAAGCCGATTGACCACCTAAGTCGAGTCGAGTTGAGTGAGCCGCGTTAGCCGAACAAAGCATCTTTCTCTTCTCCATTTGTACACACTACCTCTCATACCCCATTATTTACTCCAAACAAAGTGTCTTTTTCTTCTCTATTTATACACTCTACCTCCCATGCCTCGTTATTTCCTCCATCTTTTTTCTGTATTTTCTGGTTTCAAATTTTCAATTGTTGTTCAAGAAAGAAATCTTCTCATTTGCATTTTGAAGCTACCAGAAAGGTCATTATAAGGTAGTTTCTTAGTCTTGAATTCCATGTGTATATTTCTCTATTTATTTATTGGAAAACGGAGATGTTACTGCATTACACTAGGTGAGGTTCAAGGAGGAACTGGTTGCAAGGAAAACAAAAACTATTCTCTGCACTTACCTGAAAAGGACCAAGAGGTCCATGCTGGACGAACCTCTTGGTCCGCTCAGCACGAACCTTATAGACAACTATTTTGAGATACTCATCCTTTTTCCAAGATTCTCTCCATTCAGAACGGAGTGCATCTCTCCGTTCTGAATGGAGAAATATAAACTATTTTTTTCAAGCTACAAGGCAGGAGGTGAATAGTGAGAAAAATAATAGGAATTCAAAGAAAGTGATTCACAGTTTTTACATATCATCTCTCTTCTCCCTCTCCCTCTCTCTCTCTCTCTCTCTCTCTCTCTCTCTCTCTCTCTCTCTCTCTATAAGTTACTTGTTTATCTTAAATTCTCTTAATTATTCATTCACTCAACTTCTAATTATTCGAAATTTTATGTGAAAGATTCGAATTAAGGTAGGGTTTTGGAAATCGGTGATTGAATTATGGGATTAGGTGATGCGGATCTTATGGATGATGGTGATAGAGGTGGGGGCAAGACGGCATCGACGGTTGTTTCGTGCTCGATTTGCTTAGATGGTGTGACTCATAATGGGGCTAGATCGTGGGTAAAGCTCCAATGCGGCCATCAATTCCACCTTGGTGAGTCTAATTTTTCAATACATTTGGAAATGAAAATGATCGAGATCTGACCAACTTTGTCACTAGATAAAATTGACGTTTTTAAAATATAAATTTTGTTTTAATAGAATTTAAATGGAGAATTTTGTTCAATTCTAGACGTAATTGTTTCGATTTTTGCATGTTTACATTGGTTGAATAAAAAAATATAAGAATAAGGCTAAGTAAAAAAAAAAAATCATGTAGAATGGAGAGATTCTCTCCATTGCAGCACGGTGTGATGTCTCTCCATGCTGCATGGAAAGATGAGATTTTTTTTTCCTTTTTTCCTTTTTTAAGAGTGGATTTGTTTATCACTTTAGTTTTTATTTGAATAGTACTAGCATTTCATTTTTTTTAGGAGTGTGCCTTCTTTTACTGTTCATATGAACTGCACTTTCCAACGTTGCCTCGAAACGTTTAGCAACTTATAAGAAAATTTTATGTAACTAATGCTTGTCATAAATATTTTTTTTATACATACACTATTACGTAGTCAACTATATCATGTCACATGCCTTGCACGTGCTTCTCACTAGATCTAATATAAGTTTCTACTTTTGTATGGGACTGATTGACCCCTTAATTTAATGGCCACATACCAAACGTTTTCATTTTTATAGCCGGATAGGAAAGGACATTCGTGTAAAGGAGAAAGAGAATGACTTTAAGGGCCTGTTTGATAGCCCTTTATTTTCCATGGAAGTTGGAATTGAAATTCCGTTTCCTACTTTTGTTGTGTTTGATTGCACTTTTTTTTCGTGGAATTGGTTTTCCACCTTTTTCTAGGTACAATCATTTGATACACAAAAACTTGATTTTGTTTTCTCACCTATTTGGTGGGAAAACATTTTCCACCATTTTTTTTTTTTTTTGCTTTTTTTTTTGTTGCAATGTGAACAAATTCTAGATACAATGGTAAAAAAAATTTTCAATTTTATTGACAACTTCCATGCAAAACAAAGTCAAACGAATGATATTCGGTATGGTAAATTTTTATTTTTTTCAATTTTTTTTTTCAATTTTTTTTTTACAATTGGAACAAATTTTAGACTCAATGGTAAAAAAAATTATCACTTTAATGGACAAATTTCATAAAAAATGAAGTCAAATGGACACAAAACTTTCTACATTTTCCATAGAAATTTTTACCAATCAAACACAATTAATTACCATTCCCAGTAAAACATTTTCTAGAAAAATCAATTCCCTGTAAAATATTTTCTTTCCACCAATTTTCCAACTTTGCAATCAAACGGACCCTAAAATGTGTTTGCTTTCTTCCCATTCTCTTTCTTTATGATGCCTGACGCTGTGAGTTCGGTATAGTTTTTTAGGGAAATTTGCAGTTTGCACTTTCGTCTTCAACTTTTGCAAAAGCTAACAAATTTACTTTCAAATTCTTTTAGCATAATCAATTTCAAACTTTATAATTATATAACAAAACTCGTCATTATCTCCCTTTTAACCATAAATGATGAGGCATTCACTTTAAATAAATAAACATAAAAAAGATGCAAAAAAATTAAAGAAAAACTTGTAATTGGAGTCGCATAACTTTTCAAAAGTACAAATCAATCATACTTAAAACAATTAAATGCATATTAACACAAAAGAAAATTTAGAGAGAAAAAAAAAAAACATTTTCCGTGACCAAGCTCTCACACCCACCCTGTCAACACACACCCCACCCCTCCAACGATTAAACACAACCTCGACAAAAAAATTACTGTTGTTGTGGTCTACGATCTAGAGTGTTGATTTTTTTTATCTAGTAATTTTTTATATTAACTATTTTTTAAATTATCTTCCGGGGGTATTGGTGGTGCAACGATGTGAATATATTTATGGAGTGGAGGTGTGTTTGATCATTAGTGGGATGAATTAGGAATATAAGATGAGTGGGTATGGATGACAAAAAAACATGTTCAACCTGATATCTTGCCCCAAATGGAACAGGGATTACCCATCTAACCAGGTAAATGGGGTGAGGACGGGGCGAGAGTCATTTCCCCGAAACGTGTACTTGAAATATAGCCCTGCCATGTTTAACGTTAATTTCAAATTTAAGTTTTTTATCAAATAAAAATAAAAGATTTATTATCATTTTTATAGAGAATATAAGTTGTTCTTAACAAATTGAAAAAAAAAAGTAATAATATTTATTAACTAAAAACATAAAATAAAATAATAAATGGGGTAGGAAATCTACCCTGGAGGGAAAAAATTGTCGACCCGTCCCATATCCATCCCTATGAGTAGGGTGGGGTGAGTGGGTGTTGACAAGGGTAGCGGGTAAGCTTAGTTGTGGAATGTGAAATTTTTCTAATTTCTCTCTCTCTCTGTTCCTTTTTTCCCTTTTTTTTTTGTCTTGGTATATATTTAATTGTTTTAAGTGTGTTTTGTTAATAATTTTAAAAAGATACGGGACTCCATTTGTAATTATTCTTAATTTTGGTTGTTTTACTCCTCTCTTTTACGTTCAAAACGTGTGAGAATGACGTAATTTGCTACATTATTGAAATGTTGGGGATGAATTATACAAAAAAGGTTGATGATATATTTGTTACATTTCGCGAAGTTTCGAAAAAATTTAGCCTGTGTTTAGCACTCAATTCTTCAAAACTTTATTTCTTTCAAAACTCATTTTAAATCACATATTCTTTCATAAAATGATTTTACACGTTAATCGAAAACTTTTACTTATTTTTTAACCATAAATTCTCCCAAAACGACTATTCAAGAATTCATTTTCTTACAATAATGGGGCTCAAACAAGGGAAAACGAAAGAAAACTACAAAAACTTAAGGCTAGGTTAAAAGCATTTTTTGTATAAACGGCTGACTAAGCTCCTGTTTGGTAATAATTAAAATTTAGACTTTAATTTAAGTCAAAGTCAACGATTAATTTTAATCACATGTTTCATGGACTCACAACTATTCAACCATAAATTTCAAATTTTTTTATAAAAAATACTAAAATTTTAATTTTAATCTACATAAAAAATGGGCTAAATATGAAAGTAATATATTTCAAAAATAATATTGACTTTAGAAAAACCCTTCAAACACACAGTAAATGTAATAAAGTAATTTTTTTTTCAACCTAGTTTAGATAACGTGTTTCTTAACGTCAAATAAAGAAGTACCATTGGTTTGTTGAAACTTTATTAACAATGATAATTCTATCAAAGTCGAAGTTTGGCAAGTTGACGCTTTGGACAAGTCAAAAGGAAGAACGACATTTTCCGTTGATCAAATGTAAGTGTGTGTGTGTGTGTTGGGTGCGGGGGGGGGGGGGGGGGGGTTAAAATGATTATTTTTTTAGAAAATGCAAGTTTTTGTATTGGTGTTCAAGAATTCCATGTAAACAGCAATCCATATACAACGCATTTGAGATGCTCCTATCACATGATTGTAATTTATTAAATTCACTTTATCTTTGCTATATTTTTCTTATGGTCCTAGTCCTATTTTTGGATAAAATTACTTTGCCAGAAGAGTTTGACAGAAAATTTGACATAATTGTATGTTGTAATAAATGATTTGATGGAAAAGCTGATTATATTTTAATTTGTCCAATGATGGAATGTGACATTGACATTATGTCAAGCTTAATGTTCATGGCATGATTGATACTTTATTATTATTATTATTATTATTAAAATTGTGCTTCGGGAAATTCACTAAGCAATGAAATTCAAGGGAAAAAAAATGCTCGAAGGATGCTACGGCCAGGTGGCCTCTAACATATTTCTTACAAGTAAATAAAAAAGAATCATATTTTTTTATCACATAATCTTTAAAAAATCACTATTATAAAATCTATTCATCCAAAAAATGGGGCTAAAGAAACCTCTGTTCTCAAACTTTCATTAATTAGCCCAAGTCGCCTCTAACATATTTTTCGTCCCAAAACCCCATCGAGAGGACATAGACATCTTATTTACATATCATATTTAAAAAAAAAAAAAACTAAATACAAAAGCGAGACAATTTTTTTTTTTTTTTTTTTATTTCATATCACGCAAGCAGAATATTCTGATAGTACCACCATCAAGGATGCTATGTGCTAATAAATGAAAGATTTAAAAAAATTTCATGAAGTGCAACAAATAAAAATTTGGTGTCGATATAATCGTTGTAATATTAAGTCCTAAATGGTATCGATACCAAAAATGCAATTATTTAGAAAAAAAAATAAAAATAAAATCACTACTCTTATTGAGAAAAACATATTCGAAATATTTATTGTGAAATCTATTAAAGACGTAGACTACTCACAAAGGATTGCTTAAAAAATTAACCCACCGATGACAATAGTTACAATAAGACAAAATGACACGATAAGAAGTCAAGGCAACGTACGTTTTTATTAATTTATTTGGCGGTTGGTTATCATACTATGAGTTCATCTGTAAAAATATTAGATCTCACACATGGGGTGGGTGGGTCCCATATTTTATAATAATATTTTATTCACATGGGGTCCATCCCATGTGAATGATCTGGTATTTTTACAGATGAAATAGTTCTGCACAAGTGGAATAATTGTCATACTATATATTTGACCCAAATAGTACCATAATTATTTTCACCTAATTATAATAAAAATAATAAAAGAAAGTCAAAGAAAATCTCAGCACAATGAACTTTCTCATAATTTTTTTATGAAAATTATTTTTAATCACTCGCGGTCTATATACTTTTTATCCACGTAGGTATGGTGATTCATAAATACTATATACTTATTTACTGCTCATTTCTATTTATTTATAATTTAGTCCAATTATAATCACCTACTAAGCATGCACATTTCAAGTTGGTCCCGACTTATTGCCTTATTTGAAAGTTGGTCATAAGCTTTCTTAGTAGTTGTGGTTGCACAATGAGTCTCAACTCAACAAAAATTGATCAAATCTTCTATAAAGCACATCCCACTGGCTCAAGATGTTATCCTTTTTAAAGCAACTACTAGAACTATAGAACATGATATACAATGACCACAAGAGAATTTACTAGACATTTTTTTTGCCATGGAGGACTAATTATGCTATTAAAATAAAAATTGAGGATCGGCTTACTACATTTTAAGGATTTATGACAAACTTGCTAGTGTATCAATAATTTAGAGCTCGTACTGCAATTTCCCCCAAATTAGTTTCTTTCTTTATACGTCCTTATTTGAGCTCCGTTATTTTTAAAATACATTTTTCTATCTCTTTTTTCAACGACACATTTTTCAATCAAATAATATTATACAAATGTTCAAAAAATTTCTTTATTTTTTAATCACACATTCTCCGTAATTTATTATTCAAAATTACATTCTTTGTCAAATAATAAGGGTGTGTTTAAGCCACGTTATTTTGAAAGAATGTATTTTTGAATAGTAAATTAATAAAGAATTTGTGATTGAAAAAGAAATGAAATTATTGATATAATAGAAAATATTATTATATTAAAAAATGTATGATTGAAAATGAGTAGAAAAATGTTTAATATGCTAAGACTCAAACAAGGCCTATGTACACACATATATGATACTTCTACAAAGACGCGTGGTGGGGCCCGGTTGGCGGAGGTGCCGGCGGTGGGGCCGCGTGCGTGTTTACATGGAGTCCTACTCATCAGAAAAAAGGAAAAGAAAACAAAGAGCTAGCCACCATCTACGGTTCCATTACAGGCAATTTACCAATAAATTCTGTGAATCCTTCTTTCTGCTGCTTTTGCTTTCCATTAATCAATTTTCCAATATTCGACACAAGTCTTCGTCAATGACTTCGCATTCAATTTCGTTTATTTATACCACCGATATTTTTATCGATATTCTTATCTGTGTATTTATTTATATATATCCACACATTACTTAAATGCCCTCACAAAACCCATTTTGAATGATTGTAAAACTGTTGGATTAATTCAGTTCAAACATCTTTTTAATCACTCTTTAAGCGCTACCATCCTAAGTCGGTCTCTTTTTGTTCGTCGTCAATTTTGTCTGATTGGGAGGGATTTTTTTGGATTCTTGGTTTTCTGATGGAAAAATGTAAGTTTACCCTTTCCGATCAAATCCCTAGTTTTTTTTTCGATTTGATTTAAAAGATTAATTTCCCTTTTTGATTTTTGAGTTTTGATTGGATTTTTAATCTTCAAATTGATTGGGATTAAGAGCTTTTATTTTTTTTATTTTTATCAAATCCCACGATTCTTTTTCCTTTATTTTTATGCGGAGTTTTTATACAGTCTATAATTTTAAATTTGATTGATTGAGATGAAGAGGGTAAGTGGGATTTTGCGGGGGGAATGAAAAAGCTGGGTTTAAGAAAGGTTTTCTGATGCAGAGTTTTGCTCCCATGAATTTTTTTCTTTGATTTTAAAGAAAACCCTTGATTTTTCGCAGAGTTTTGATTCGGTTTTCAATTTATTTGACTGAGATGAAGAGAGTAAGTGGAAATTCTGAAGGGGGAAATGAAATGTTGGGATTTAAGAAAGTTAGGCGTTATGATGGGAATGATGAGAACTACATAAAGGGGGGTGATATTAAGAACGGAGAAGTGGGTGTTGGAGCAATGAATCAAAATGATTTCTTGACTGGGAATGAGGTTTCTCGTAGTTTTGCAGAGGATTCAAGTCTTCTTCGTGTGAATGATGGGAACAAATGGGATTTTGATATTAACTTTGATTTGATTTTTAATGACGGGAAAGAGGAAAATAGGTTTGATTTTGATATTAATGTGCCCAGTGTGCCTGACACGAAAGATGATGGGACGGAAATGGTCTTTCAAGAATATACACAATACCAACCTGCAATCAATGAGAGGAGAGTGGAAATTATAGACATTACATCGGATGAGAGTGATGATGAGGTGGAAATAATAGCTTATAAAAAAGACAATATCGAAAAGATTAAGTCAATTGAGGTCGGGATGTTATATGATAGTGCAGAAAATTTGAACCTTGGGTTAGCAATGATTGGAATGGAGACTATTGTTGGTGAAAGTAGTTTAGCGAGTGGTGGTGAGAAGAGATATACTGAGGAAGAGAAGGGTAAGGCTCCGGCTGTGGATCCTTGGTTATCAGTTGGGCCTAATTATCCAACTGATTTATCGGTTGGGCCTAATTATCCAATTGATTTAGATTCATGGCCTGACATTGATGGCTTACTTGAAATTGGTCATCCTTGGGAAGATGTACATCTGTTAGGAACTCCATCTATAGAATTTAGAGAAGAGCAGCCACCAGCATTAGCTGATAGGGATGAAAGGGCTGGAGTTTTAATCAGACAAGAACCAGGCGCAGTTAGGTACCGAGGAGTTTCGAGACAAAGTGCTAAACAATTAGCACGCGTTGATTACCTTACTGAGGAATTCGGAAATGGATCTTCAAGTCAGGAAAACAAATCGCCTCCTTTAGAAACTGACGTGCAGCTAGGAAATTCTCCTGGACCCTTTTCTGATGCACTTAAGATGATAAAAGCACGAAATGCTAGGCCAGGTGCTCTAAAGTTGATTGAGTGGAAACCTGCAGAAGAGAATCATGGTCATAGTGTCACGGTACCCCTTGTTCCTTCACTGTTGGATCTTTCTTTGAGAGCTCTAGCAGAGAACGCCGAGGGAATTGTGTCGCTTGAACTGGTGCCAGATATGCTTAAGAGGCGATTAACTGATTTGTTGTGTGATATCCGGAAAATGGATGTGCATATCTTGGACCTCTTAGTAAAAGGATGCCCCACTGAGATACGAATAAAAAACTGTTCGTGGTTAACTGAAAAACAGTTCACTCAGGTGTTTCAGAACTGCGAGACAAGAGATTTGAGGGTAACTCAATTCTTCATTATTTTCTTTCATATTTTATGTGCTACTGGGATATTATGCCCTGGTAGCTTGTATGAAGTTTTCAAGTATTCTTGTTAAATTACTAATTGTGCCTCTGTTTGTGTAAAATTATAAGTTACTATTTTTATTAAGTCAAAACAGTAATTTTAACCTCATGTTTATAATTACTACCCATTTAGTAACCATATATCTATTGAGCTAGTTTACTAATGTGGCATTTTCAAGATCCTTGTGAGATATCCAAGTTTTGATCTTATGATTGTAGATGGTTCGTAAGATAACTTGTCTTCGTCTCATTTGAAATTTCAGATTCAGAAAACTCATCTATTATACAAATCAGTTTCCGAAAGATGTCTAGTCCCAGGCCCTAAAGAAATGATTAACTTGATAAGCTGATGTCTCATAACAGACAAGAAGAGGGGAAAAAATCACTTACTTCAAGCAATTTTAGTTTGCTTCTGGGGCATATCACATTGACAATCAGATATATTAGGCTAAGAAAGATAGAGATTAATGGCAAAATGTATACCATGATGGAAAATGACTTTACTATTGTTTTTATATTTCCCCATCTTCCTCTTCCTTTATCTCGCCACCTTCCCTTACAAATTAATCAATAATTGTTTTTGTGTAAATGTATTTCTTATTCCTTTAGTCTAGCTATAAGTACTACATCGATCACTCCGTTTACCGAAGCACATCTCGGTGGTCTTGTGTTATGGTCGAGTCTTTTGATTCCTCTCCTAAGAATGCAGAGTTTGATGCATAAGGTTAATTAGAGAAGACGCCTGCAAAGGACATTGGCATTTCATATTCTTGAATTGGATAGTTTCCCATCCTCCATGCACAATTTATGCGTCACATTACACACAGGTCCTTACCTTCCATATATTTAACTAGCATCAAACATGCTCAAGTTCTTTTTTGAGAAAGTCAAAACAGATCATTTGCCTATCAATGGAAGTGATCTGTGAATACTAACGTAGTGACATATCAGAGGGAATCTGTGATGGGTAGACAATGTAGCATCGCATGAATAGTGAAAGTTTTGCTTTGAAGTTACGTATTCATCTCCATACTGTCTCACTTAGCATCTCTGTACGTGACATCAGCGTTCTTTTCCTTTTCTTTATGTCTCCAGCAAATCCAGAACTTACTTTTTATGAAGGAATTCACCTTCCAATGACATGAATGAACAGAAAAAATGACGTCTTTAATCAAAATTTTATTTTATCATCACATCATGGTCACTATCACTATCGTTATTATTGAATCTTTATTTTCCAGATAGATTTATTCATAGGTAAATGACAGTGTCTTCAAATTTTCTGTTGTTGGGTGAAAAGAAGTAAAATAACATATAAAGATTCAGGAAGTATAAGATCATTGTGACAGTTTCCTGATCAAGAGCCCAGAAATAGGGAAAGGAGGGGGTGCGTTCAAATTCTCTGCTGTTGGGTGAAGAGAAGTAAAATAAACATATACAGATTAATGAAGTATAAGATCATTGTGACTGTTTCCTGATCAAGAGCCCAGAAATAGGGGAAGGAGGGGCTCCGAACCTAGGTTCAAGTCTCCATAGTTCTCTCCATGTGATTGGTTTGATGTGTGTTATAATTTTCTTTTGTTATTTGAGTTTTTTGGGGGGGTTAATAGAATAATGTTCTTTATTTCCTTGATTGCTTTTTTTTTTTTTTTATGTAAATTAGCTTAGTGTAACTAATTAGTTATGCGGGGTTGGTTATGTAAACAGGTGCTCCAACTGGACTTGTGCGGGCAATGCACGCTTGATTATGCATTTGCTGATACATTTGCTCGGTTTTCAACTAGCTTGCATAATTTGGCTATCCTTTCCCTTAGAGGTGCCTGTCGTTTAACAGACAATGGACTTCAAACAATTGTAACGTCAGCCCCTGCACTTCGATCTATAAACTTGGGACAGTGCACTCTTCTAACTTGTGCTGGCATTAAATTTATAGCCCATTCTCTGGGATCAATTTTGAGAGAGCTCTATATAGATGATTGCCAAAAAATAGATGCAATGCTTATTCTACCTGCATTGAAGGATTTTGAACATTTGGAAGTGTTGTCAGTTGCTGGAATCCCGACTGTAAGCGATCAATTTGTGAATGACTTGATTACCATATGCGGTCGAAATATTAAAGAGCTTGACTTTGCTAATTGTCTGTAAGTTGATGTTTTTTAGATAAATCAAAATGCGAACACTTCCAACTAAATTTGGGTTCTAACTGTTATCTGCTTTACCTTTGCTGTAGTAATTTGACAGATCGTTCACTTCAAGTCATTGGGAGTATTTGTGCTGATTTACGCTCACTAAACATTTCGCACCTGCATCACTTGACAGATTTGGGAATAGAATACCTTGCCAATGGTTGTCGAAGAATTCAAAAGCTCAGACTTTGCCGCAACCGGTTCAGGTTTTCATTGGTTCTTGTTTTTATGCAAAATTCATAGAAAAGTTGTACTTCTTTACACTCTCCTAGATTAAATTCTTGCACCATTATATATTCTATGATGGGATTGAGTGATTCACTTCTATTTTCCTTTACATGATAATGTTGTTTGCTTTTCTTGCACCACCGATCTGATCTGGTTTATTCCTTTTCGTGTCAGCGATGAAGCTATGGCAGCATTTCTAGAAAGTTCTGGAGAGTTTTTGGAGGAACTCTTGCTGAATAATGTGACGAAGGTATGAAATACTTGTTGGAGTTATTTTTTTTTTTTTTGTGTCATTCTACCTTATATGAAAACTCACTGTAAATTTATTAACATCAGCTTGTTTTAACACACTCTTCCTATCCACATATTTGTTTGATGCTTACTGATGAACCATAATAAACAGGTCGGCCCCAACACTGCCTTGGCACTCGCCAAATGTTCAAGAAAGTTGCTAAGTTTGGATCTATCGTGGTGTCGCCAAATTACTGACAATGCATTAGGTTTGATTGTTGATAGTTGCTTGTCACTGAAGCTGGTCAAAGTCTTCGGTTGTACAGAGGTATGCATGCCATAAAAGCAACAAAATTGTTATCTTCAAGGTTCATAAATCCTGAAAGCATGCTGATTTTGATTGTGGAGAGTTATAATTGATTTCGATAATTGCTGTTTTGTTTCTGATTTTCATGCAAAAGTTCCCAGTTGCTCGTAAGCAGAGAACATTCTGTAAATAACTTTTTCCCCACTAAAAGTAAGCAAAATGTAACATATCAAAACATGTTGGGAAACAACCCCCTTCATATATGAATCTATCTGATCAGAAGGGAAGAACTTGCATTAGTATCTTAATTTCAATTTAAACATGGGTTTGATTCACAAGAAATATTTACCATCCGAAAAGAGGAAAAAACGGAGTCTTTATTTGAAGAAATGTGTTGAGAAAGGGCAGACATATAGAAGAGATAGTGTTTTTTCAACTCTCTCAAAATGGAATATATTCCAAACATACGTGTTATGGTTTCTTACTTCGACATGGTATAAATATCTAAGGGTGTGTTTGAGTCACATTATTTTAAAAGAATGTATTTTGGAATAGTAGATTGATGGAGAATGTGTGGTGGAAAAAGAAGGAAAAATTTGGAAAATATTATTTTATTAAAGAATGTGTAGTTGAAAATGAGTAGAAAAATGAGAATGAAAATTTTAATGTGGCCCAAATATGGTCTAAATTTGATATTTTTAGATACTTTTAAAGACCTATTGCCGATGCTACTTTAGCCAAACATGCTCATGACACGAGTGAGTGAAGATTAGTAAGGCTACAAGCAAGGCTCATCATTTTCTTACCTTGTTTTATGTTCTGTTTTGCAGATCTCAAATTTATTTCTCAACGGGCATTCCAATCCACAAGTGCAAATAGTCGGATTAAATTTGACTCATATATTGCAGAATGTAAATATGCTCGAACCTGAGGAGGTTCTATTGCGCTATTCGCCTCTGCCAATTCCACAGGAATCCCTGATGTGAACACACAGATTTTAGATCCATGTCTTTCTTGACAATTCTGTTTTATAAGCTGCTTAAGTTATTAGTTTCATTATTACCAACCTCTTGTTGTGTGAATAAATTGCAAGTGTAAAACGGGTTGTGTTATGCTAACTACATTTTTTCCCGAACTAGGTCGGTTCTTGCTGTATTATTGTTTCACTTAGAGCTTGTTTGGGAGATACTTTCTGAAAAGAAAAATGATTTCTTTTGGAGAACGCTGAAATTTATTTTGGAGAAAAATGATTTTCAAAAAATATCTTTCAAACGAGCTCTTTATTTTCTATTTTTCATTAAATGTTTGAATAAATGGTGAGTGTTCGTCGGCGAGGAGGTGTCAAATTGGGCCCTCCCTGTAATAGCCTGGTCTACACGGGAAGTGTAACCAAGCTTTTGTACCGGTCCATCCATTTTGACGCTTATAAATGCTTTTTAATTTCTTTGAAGGGCCTTTTAGGGAATTAACAGGCAGGCAGGCTCTCCCAGCACGGCAAAGAGCGTGTGACATTTTTAATGGCCTTATCTTTGGACCAGGCTAAACGGCTGATATTTTGGCCCATAGTGGCATCTCCGTTAGTAAAGCGAACTTCGAGACCCTTTGAAGTTTGAAATGTGATTTGACACTAGCTACTAAACAATTGGAATTGATTTTGATACGATGGCGTATTATCTTAGTCGAAGCCCCTTCGATCACTTGCTTGACAAGTAAGCGTCGCCGTTTGACACGCGATATAGCCAAAGGGTGGACCTTGGATTATGCTTAAATTCGAAATTAGCCCCACAATTTTTTGCACCCTGAAAATTACTCTTGTATTTTGTGTTATGGTGCCAATTGGTCCTTTGCTCTCAATCTTGTTTAGCCCTTGTTTGACAACTATTATTTAAAAAAAAAAAAAATGTTTTGAATGATGATTTTTAGGAGAATGTGTGGTTAAAAAGTAATGAATTTTTTTTTTTGGCTTATATACAAAATATTTTATTGTGTAAATATGTAATTGAAAAATAAGTGTAGAAAAAATAGTTTTCAAATAATAATTGTCGAATAAGGGCTTAGTTATTGAAATGTGGAATCATCCAGACAAACTCCCATATAGCTTCATTTTACTTTAATCTAGGCCGAACAAGTATTTAGCCCTTGTTTGAAGGAAAAATCAAAATATAAATTCAAGTCAATGTCAATAAATTAATTTTAATAATATCTTTAAAGGAATTTACAATTTCATCGATTTCTATCAAAATCTATTCAAAAATTGATTTCAATTCCCACCGAACAGGAGCATAATGTCACACCTTGAAACTTAACAGTATATGCCCAAATTTGGGTGGTTATACATTTTTTAAAACCTTAAAAACATGTAATACTATTCTTATTACAATTAAGCATATGTTTGGTCTGTGTTAAAATCTGATTTTAATTCAAGTCAAAATCAAACAATCAATATTAACATCTTTCACGGGTTCCACAACTTTTCAACCACACATTTCAAAAATTCCTATCAAAATCTACTAAAAATCTAAATTTTAATTTTCACCAAACAACCTCTAAAAGTCATCAATTAAACGTATTCGAGTTTGCTTTTGTCCAAAAACTTGATTAATGAATCCACACTTGAAAAGGACCTATGGTCACCATACTTTCTACTGGTGGCGTCATGCCACCGAACTTTAACTTGTTTAACCGTAACCACTAAACTTACCATTTTGTGTCGCTATTGCCACTCAACTTACTTTATTTCCTAAGTCCGAGTAAATAGCACTAAGAGTCCTAACCTTTCGACGATGGAAATTGAAACTTTGATTTCTAGTAGTCGGAGTTCAAAAGCTTTCAAATGTCAGCTCCTACGGTTATATTGTAACAAAAAAGAGGTAAAATGCCAATTTTTGAATAAAATACAATAGTACCTTTAGTATAATTTAAACGAAAAGAATGAAAAATGCAAATTCGAATCTTAAATGTTAGGAAAAAGATAAAACTACGAAATTTATTTATGTTTCATTTAAAAATTAAGAAGTTTCTATTTTCCTCCTCTTATCATTTTCTTTTGTTTTCTTGTTTTTTTTTTACCTTTTTTAAAATCAAAATAAGGGTATAATGATCATTTTCTCGTAATTTGACATTTTTAACAATTAAACTAATGTTTTTTATTTGGACCCCAACACAGACATTTGAAAACTTGGGACTTTGATTGCTAGAAATTAAGCCCGCATTTGGTCGATGTTAAAATTAGATTTTTAACAAATTTTGACAGTAGTTTTGTGGTACCAATAAATATGCCTTTGTTTGATGAGGATTAAAATTAAATTTTGAATAGATTTTGATAAAAGTCGATAAAATGTATAATTGAAAAATTGTGGGTTCCATGAAATATGCAGTTAAAATTAATTATTGACTTTGATTTATATTAAAGTATGAATTTTAATTTTTACCAAACATGTGTTATACGTGATTAAAATTAATTATTGACTTCGATTCAAATAGGGGCTAAATGTTCGGGACCCCATCTTAAAAATATTCAAAAGTTAGACACCCTCAATGGTATTAATCCTATAAAGTCGGATGGTCATGATGAAATAAATTAAGGGGGTATTTGTCTTTCATTATTGAGAGAAAAATAGAGTAATGAATATTATTTTTTGGAGAATGTGTGGTTGAAATTTAAAATAACTTTATTGATTTGTGTGTAGAATATTTTATTGGATGAATGTGTGGTGGAGAATCTTACTGTACCAAACAATTTTTTGAAATGATTAGGTGGCGATGATAATAGTAAGTAAAAGGTTTAGCAGCCAAGGTGACACTGTGTCAAATGTTCGGCGACCATGTGTGTGAAATTAACCCCACTTGAAAAACTATGCCCTTGTTTAAGTCTAATTTTTGGATAAAAATTTAACCTCTGTTTGGTATCCATTCTTTTTTTCATTCTCAATCTTCTACTAATTTTCAACCACACATTCATCAATAAAATAATATTTTCCATCACATCAATAACTTTTCCTTCATTTTCAACCACAAAAAAGGTGTGATTTGACACAAAGAATACATTTTTTTCTAAAATAATGGTTACCAAACGGTGCCTTAGTTTGAAATAATATTTTGTTGGTGAATGTGTGGTTGAAAAATAAACAAGATTTTTGATTTAAGCGTAATATTATTTTATGGAAAAACGTGTGATTGAAAATAAGTTTTGAAAAAAATAAGTTTTTGAAAGTATGGGGGCTAAACACATGCTGAGTAAATTGTTTGAACAGTCACTGAACTTTAACATGATCACAACTTACTCACTGAACTTCAAATTGCCTCTAAATGGTCACTGAACTTTCATTAATTGCACCACATCCAACACTCAGAGGGCATGGGGTGGGCAATTGAAATCGAGTTCAGTGACCATTTAGAAGCGATTTGAAGTTCAGTGAGTAAGTCGTGACCATGTTAAAGTTCAGCGAGTGTTCAAACAATTTATTCGCTATTTACAATTTCTCATAAAAATGGGGTGACTGAGAAAACTCACAACTATACAGGGACTACGATGCAATTTAATGTCATCACTGTCAGCAATTCAATTTCACAAATACTGAAAGAAGACAAAATATTAAACAAATATTAGTAGCAGAGGAGCCTATCTTTTAAGTTTAACTACAAAGCAAAATTGCGTGTTCCATTTCTTAGGGCGGGAAGCTGAAAAATCTCACCCCTTTTTGACATTTATCAATCTCTTTCTAGGGTTTCTAACTCGTCCTTTCCATTCAAATTTCAAAATCCAAAAATTCAATAATTTTTCTTCTTCTTCTTCTTCTTGTTGTACACGCGTGTAATTTCTTTGTATGAACACTGATTCTTGAGCAAAAGAATATACGAAAGAATGACTCTTCGGAAGGGGTCGACTGTGTGGGTGGAAGATAAGGACTCGGCTTGGGTAGCGGCCGAGGTAACCGATTTTATCGGTAAACATGTTCAACTCCTCACAGTCTCCGGTAAAAAGGTGATTTTTTTTTTTTTTAAATTTTTGTTGTTTTTGATTTTTGTGTGAATTGGTGAAAATAGTGATTTGTGTTGATTTTGGTTTTAATTTTTGGCATAGGTGTTGGCGGTGCCAGATAAATTGCATTTGCGGGATACGGAGGCGGACCATGGAGGAGTGGATGACATGACCAAACTAACTTACTTGAATGAGCCGGGTGTTCTTGATAATCTGCAAAGAAGATATGCTCTCAATGAAATTTATGTGAGCTACTAGGGAATTATGTTCATTATTTAAATTTGGTAGTGTTCTTGAATTGATTACATTAATTAGCTTTTGCATCTATATGTTTTGAAACTAAGCTAAGCTTGTCAGAAATGAGAAAGCAATGTACAATCAATCATTAAATTTGCACATTCTGTTAAATTTAGTTAGATATTTTCTTTTCAAATTCGGAAAGTTTAATTGCATTATTACATGAATTGGGGGGAATTTGATTTTCCGTATTTACAAGAAGAGTGTATTTATCGGCTCCACTCCTGGTTCTTAATTTGGTTATTGTGGAATTTACTCATTTCATTTGAAAACAGAGGAATAAGTAAAGGAAGTTGACAAAAATGAAGTTAAGAATTTTAAAATTTGGAAAAGAAAAATTTAACCAGTTTGACTGAGATTTTTGGAAATAATGTATTTTGGAATAGTAATTTTTGGGAGAATGTGTGGTTAAAAAAAGATGGAAAAGTTTTTGATCTACGTGTAATATTATTTTATTGGAGAATGTGCGGTTGACAAGAAGGTAGAGAAAATGTATTAAAATTTTAATATGGGCAAACAGGGGCTTAATGTTAGTTCTGATTTTGATCTTTGGACAAAAGTACGTTCGTTAAGCGTAAAAGTGATGGAAATTGTGTGAGTTCTTAGTGAAGGAATTTACTAATTACATGAGTTTAATTATGATATAACCTTATTTTGTACTTAAGAGAAAAAAAGAATTACATTGCTTTATAAGTTCCTTGTATACTAATACTGAAGTTACCCATATTACTATAAACACACAAAACAACAAAGCAAATTGCTAATAGTGCAATTGTCTGAAAGCAAGGTGCAACTTCAATGCCCGATATGAGCAGTGATTTCTTATTTCTTAAGCAAATACAATGGTACCTTGCGTTGCAAGAGCTAATTTCATTTATTTATTTTTCTTACGTAGATATTGGATCGTATTAAGGGTTTTATAGAGTAATCTTGAATGATCTATCACTCAGAATTTCAAAATTTTGGTTTTAAGTCTATGCAGTTGAAGATGGCATATTTCAGCACCCATTCTCCCTTTTGCTATATTTATTATTGCTTTTGTTGAAAAAGAATGGCTGGGTTTTGACTTTTGTAGTACTGGTTTTGGAGCAATATTCCATTTCAGCATTTTTAGTTGTGGATAAATTTTCCCGTGATATTAAATTTCAAATTCAATACAATAATGTAGAAACTTTTTTGTGTTTTAAAACACGATTGATTCAATGTAAAATATTGAAAGTTGTCTAGCCATAGGAAAAAAATCCAACCATGGGATGACCTGTGCACAATAGTAAGTATGATTACATTTGGTTGAATGGTCAACCAGAGCTCTAGATTGTAGATACTCTAGGCAGCTGCTTACTCATTTAGGAGGTGTAGAAGTGCTTGGTTAAAATTTTACGTGCTTCCAAAAGATGGTATAAGTTTGAAAGTTTTAATATCAGCAAGAGGGATCTTCGAAGATCTTCCAAATACATAGAGCATGCAGCATTTTCGTATACACCTCTCTCCTTTTTGCTCATTGAATAAATCTGTTTCTATTGGTTTTGCTAGGATTAATATATAAAGAACGGGGCATGGCTCCGTCCATTAGTTTCTTTGAGTGCTATGAAATAAACGGAGAAGAGGACTCCTCTATTTCACCCAGCTAAATGTTTTATATTGAGCATTTAAATGTGCTTGGATGATGAAAATGGCAACCCAATTTATGAAGATTGGTTACCAATCTATGAAGATGCACAGAATGCTTGTATACGGGTTTCTTATTTATGAAACAGGCAATGAGTAGACTTTCCTTGGTAGGTTGGTAGATGGTTATCCATCGGCTGCCTAGACACAAGTCAAATATTTTTATTCTTTCTATTTTTGAGATACCTAGGAGATGTTTAAGTGATATCCTTTATGCTCTGGGAATGGTGAAAAATGGAACTTTCTGGTTGCTTTACTTTAATGTTGTGCCAATTAGTAGTTTACTGCTGATTAATGATTTTGATGCTGACATCTGTCTCACTAACTTTAAGTTTCTGGTGATAAAAAATATTGTTGGGTAATATCATTGTCTTTTTGTTTACAACTTTGCAAAGACCGTGACTTTGGAAGTCTCAAGCTTCGGTTCATGCTGCAAGCATTTGCCAGCCATAGAGTTGTCACTGTATCTGTAGTTCTCTCTGTTTTTCCGTAGATTTATTCATATTTATTTTTGGAGGGCTTCTTTATCAATTTTGTTAAACAGTAGATATATATATGTATATACCTTTTAGAAAACACAGTATGCAAATTTTATGTTATGTTGTCTACTTCATCCTTGTCTACGAAAATTCATAGTTGGTATATTGCTGTGTACGTGTCCCTTGTCTAGTCTGTGCATCACACTACTATATTGAGTTGAAATAAGGAGCCACGGTTACAATTTTTAGAAGAAAATGGCATTGAACTTGTAGGATAACTAGTTTGCTTGATTTTCTTATATTTACTTTTTGTTGCTTTTCTGCCTCTCTCTTAGTACTAATATTTTTCTTTTTCCATCAAAGTAAAACTTGGTAAATTCAACTGTAACCAAACGGTCCAAACCTGTTAAAGAGGCTTCAAACTATCGAATGAACTATTTTTAACAATCATAAATGATGTTGCATGCATGCTGGACTCACTCAACCCTTTTTTATTTTGTGTAAAGAAGCAAGCTTTTCACATAAAGCTTTTGGTGAACCTCAATCAGTTTATGGTCGGTGAATACTTTAAATTCCAATATCCCTTTATTACTGGAATAATTTTTTCTTCTATATTCTAGCTGCCAATTGTGTGGTAATAAGGGAATTGTATCTGAACTTTAAATTTTTATTTACTCTGGAATGCTTGGTTACTGGTTTACTTCTACTCTGGGCTGATATGTGGTTTATACTTATTGTAGACATACACTGGAAGTATCTTGATCGCTGTTAACCCGTTTACCAAGCTTCCTCATCTATATAATCTTTATATGATGGAGCAGTATAAGGGAGCCACCTTTGGTGAATTGAGCCCCCATGTATTTGCTGTGGCTGATGCTTCTTACAGGTTCATAATGTTTAAATGTTTATGTTGCCATTGAAATGTAAAAGGTTTAAAAAGGCGAAACTTAGTACTGATGCAGTTTTTCTTTACGAGTCGAGGCGTAAGCCTCGAGGTGGATTGAGGCGTAAGCCTCACAAAAAAAAAAAAAATTTAAGTAAAAGAATTATAAAATAATACAAAAATACAAAAAAATCAAAGTTGGAGCATATAGTAAATAGGATATATAACCATTAGCATATTGAGATATAGCCCCCGTTTGATCTACATTATTATCCCATTAAAATGAAAAATATGATCGTTATCCATCACATCAACATTTAAATTCAAATTTTCTATTTCTTATGTGGGCCCAATAACGGCTATATTTTTCATTCTCATTCTACAATAATTTTGCTCAAACAGGGCCATAGTCCACTTCAAGAAAGAAGATGTTTAGAAAAAAACATTATAAAAGTTAGAAATCACTTAATTTGCAATAGAAAAAAGAAGCAGCTTAAATTAAAAAAAAGCTAATAGTCTGCACTATCATTACTATTACTAGCATCGTTATTGTTTTGTTTGGGCCCAAAATGCTTTTTTAAATGGGCCTTTTTTTTAAGAAGGGCTCTTTCTGATTTCTTTTCATACAATTGAAAAATCAAATTTTACATGAAGGCGCGTTCCTCAAATTTAGAGGCATGAGCCTCATATTTTTAGCTTAAAAAATACCGCCTCGAGGCATACTACATGCGCCTCACAGTGAGGTGAGCCTCAAGGTGCGCCTCATTACCGCCTTTTTAAACCATGTAAATGTATCATATATGCTTATTAATGATTTGGTGATTCTGTGTTTATTTTATGTCCCAGAGCAATGATAAGTGAAGGTTGTAGCCAGTCTATATTAGTTAGTGGAGAAAGTGGGGCTGGAAAAACTGAGACAACGAAATTGATAATGCAGTATCTTACTTATGTTGGTGGTCGTGCTATTGGTGGTGATAGAACCGTTGAACAACAAGTTCTCGAGGTAGGCCTTTGACTTTGTTTGATAATATTTTGTGGCTAAAGTTAATTCTTGGATTTAAAAACTTGGGTTTTGCTGTGTACATCCCCCTCACAATAGAGGCGCCCACGATTTTTTTATTGTACGTGGGTCCCCCCTACTGTGAGAGGGGGGGGGGGGGGTTGTGTACACTGTCAACCCCGGTGTACAAATAGCAAAACCCAAAAAACTTACAATTTGTAGGCATTGAATATTTTCTACCATTGTGTTGAGAAGTATCTGAGGCTTATATCTTAATTGGTTAAATTCTTTTTCCTTCTTGGATGAGAAATACATTTTGGTCTTTTGTTGATGGATTTAATCTGTTGTATTTCTTTTTCATATTACAGCTCTCACCATGCAGTCAAATTGCAATTATGCTAACATCTACTTGTTTCTATTCTAGTCAAACCCGCTTTTGGAGGCATTTGGCAATGCAAGAACTGTTAGAAATGACAATTCAAGGTACTGTTTGCGGCTTTTTATTTCGGTGATGCTATATATTGGAGACACAAGGCAATCAGTTTATGTTCTCTCATAAAGTATAAAGCTATTAAATTTTACTATTAAATTTATTATATGACACTTAATTACGAGTCATCTTTTTAATCAAAATTAGTCGTGTTCCCTCTATTATGTTTCTGCTGCTTCATCTGGTTTTATTCTGAACATTTTTATTTTTTTTTGTTTATTCAACCCATGCAGTTTGAAACCTTTAAGTGCTAGTGTATGATGTATTAGTATATTACAGTTTGGATTAGGATATCAAGGGGATGCTTTTACCTTCTTCTGGCACAAGGACTTCACTGAACTCCAAATTTTATTATTTTTATCTAATCTGTCCTTGCTACTGTTGCATATTAACACTTTGACCGATTTAAATAAATTATTAGACATCTGTTTTTTTTTCCTTCTTTTATATGACTGGTTGAGTTCAATGAAATGTATAATGTGGAGCATCAAATCAATATGGAATGCATGGCATGTGGTAGTAGCATATAATAGTTATGCTGGTTGTAAAACGATATGACTTCCGAAGTTTTTGCTGGAATGATTATCATTCGCCTGTGTAAATAATGTAGTGGTAATACTGAGAATGACTACGACTTCAACCACAATTTCTTTCACCTTGTGTAATTGTGCTTACTACTTGTGCTTGCTTGCTGCAGTCGCTTTGGCAAGTTTGTTGAGATCCAGTTCAATGCAAGTGGTAGAATTTCTGGTGCTGCAATTAGAACATACTTACTGGAGCGATCGCGTGTCGTTCAAATAACAGACCCTGAAAGAAATTACCACTGCTTTTATCAGTTGTGCGCATCTGACAGGGTACTTTCTCCATCTCTATTGAATAAATATGCAAATGTCAGACTGAATTGTTCAGTAAATGCAATTCTGGCTTGGTTTTTATTTCTCTTCCACTATGTCAAATTAAATGAGATTTTTATACGAATAGTACATGAAATGAAACTAATTAACAAATGTTCTTTCCTTTGAGATATGGAGGAATGAGGACATGTACATTGTTCTTGATGTTTGTGAATTCAGAGTGCATTTATTGCCAACTCAAAGTCAAATTCTTACCTAAATTGGTATTTGTTCTGATCTGATAGGATTGTTAATGAATAAACTACAAACAACATTCAATCTTTTGATACTAAGAATATTGTCTTTTATTTTATGGCAGCAAACTCCTACTTGGTTTGAGTGTAGTGGCGAATAACTCACCTAGATGCAGGATTGTTGAAAGCAGACACTTTTAAATTAATAACACAGAAAATATTTTCATAGTTATCTCCTTTGAAATTATATTTTTTATCGTCTTTATGCTATTTGAGCATTGTTGTATAGGCATATGCACCATATTCCAAGAGAACTCAGATTAAAGAAGAATTTTTTTACTTGTGTCATCTCTAATATTCTCTGATTTCATCAAACTTTATGTCAACTTGTTTTTCAGGATGCAGAAATATATAAACTAGGACATCCAAGCAATTTCCATTACTTGAATCAAAGTAAGATTTATGATTTAGATGGAGTGAGCAATGCCGAAGAATACATAAAAACAAGAAGGGCAATGGATATTGTTGGCATCAGTCATGAGGAACAGGTCCCACACAATTTCGTGATTTTTTTGGTGTTTTTTACCTATTGTCTCTTTGCGAGGTTGTGCAATCTTTATATCACATCTTTGTTATACCAGGAAGCAATATTTCGGACCTTGGCTGCGATTCTGCATCTGGGAAACATAGAATTTTCTCCAGGCAAAGAGCATGACTCATCAGTTATTAAGGATCAGAAGTCTAACTTTCACTTACAGATGGCTGCTGATCTTTTTATGTAGGTTAATTATGGTATTTCTTGGACAAACTTTTCTTCTTCATCACAACTAACTTGGTCATAAATTATCAAGTCCAGCAATTTGTGGTTTCCTTATATTTTTCTTCCAAGAGTGTTCTGTGGTTATATATGTTACTTTTGCAAATTTCTCTAAGATTGTATTTCTTTTAGTCCAGCAATGCACTATGAACCTTGGGCTAGTCTGGTGCTCATTTTTGGAGCAGTGACTTGTTAGGTTTTGATTGTTCGATAATTCTTCCTGGCCTTTAATAATCATAAGTTACTACTTTCCCCAGGTGTGATGTGAATCTTTTGCTCGCCACACTTTGCACGCGCTCAATTCAAACTTACGAAGGAATAATTGTCAAAGCTCTTGATTGTAATGCTGCTGTAGCGGGTCGGGATGCTTTGGCCAAAACAGTTTATGCTGGACTATTTGATTGGTCTTCTGGCTTTTATGCATTTCTTCAAACCAGTTCTTGTACTTTATCAAAAATGAATAACCTGACGCTAAAGTCTACATGGTTTCCACTTCTTTCAGGCTTGTTGAAAAGATTAACCGATCAGTTGGGCAAGATCATGAATCTAAGATGCAAATTGGAGTACTGGACATATATGGATTTGAATGCTTTAAGCTTAACAGGTTATTAGTTATATTGTTTATGGGACCTTATATTTCAATTCAAGTCATTTCTTGAATAAAAATACTTTCTGAGAATGGGTATAAGCCAAACAAAAAAGAAGTATCCAGCTTAGAGAGCCTGCCCCTTATCATACAGAAAAGGCTCAATGACTGAAGCCTTCCATAAAAATATGTTTACACCATCACTATTAAGTGTTAAGGGTAAATCCACATCGAACAAGGTTGAAATAAATATACAACATAAAGGGCTTGTGTTAGTGTTTTTTAAGAAGATCGACCTTTTTAAAATGCAACCCCAAGTCAACTTGTTAAGAGTAGAAGTTTAAACCTTTATATATTGTATATTTTTTTCACCTTTATTCAGCGTGAAATTTACCCTTAATAGTTAGATGTCTGAACTTGCAAAACTCGAAGTTACCTAATCCCTGTTTAACAACCATTATTTCAAAACCCTTTAATTCTCATACTCATTTTCAACTGCTCATTTACACAATCAAATATTTTGCATGTAAATAAAAAAATTTCCATATTTTTTAGCCACACATTCTCAAAAAAAAAATCACTGTTCAAAACTCTATTTTCTCAAAATAATGGCAATCAAACAGGGGTTTAGTAGAATTTGAACTTTAAGGAATCCACTCTGAACTAGATCTTGTGATTTCCAAGCAAATGCGCTCAAGCAAGAATGTCCATATGATTGCCGTTAGTTGCTGAACACATGAAATAAAAGTATACATTATTGTGGCGTGTTATTGTTTGATTGTCTTGATAATAAAAAAGGCTATCAGTATCACACGACAAGGAAATTTCTTGTTTCTTGAGCACATAAACAATTTCTTTAGTCTTCATTGCACTGTTAGAAATTTGTCTTCTATATCTAGCAAATTATAGAGCTCTAACACACAATATGTACTCTGAAGATTTTTGTTGATTATACTTTTTTCTGTACATAACCTGGTGCTTTCTTTGGCAACATTTTGCTCCCACTTGAACAGTTTTGAGCAATTTTGCATCAATTTTGCGAACGAAAAGCTCCAACAACATTTTAATGAGGTGAGAAGGGGCACTATATGATGCAACAATTTCTATCAACTGTGAATAAGACATGCCAGCTCCTTAATTATGTTATAACCTTTTTTGTGGGTTTTGTTTTCCAGCACGTATTTAAGATGGAGCAGGAGGAATACAGAAGAGAAGAAATCAATTGGAGTTACATTGAATTTATTGACAATCAAGATGTTTTAGATCTAATTGAGAAGGTCTTCCCTTGCTCGCTTATTTGATGTTCCTCTAAGCTTAATTGGACTTCCTGAGTTTGCTACTTTGAAGAAGGGGAAAAAAAGGCATGCTACTGTATATAATATGAATTTGTGGAGTTACACTATCTTTTTTTTTTTTTTTTGTGAAGAGCATCTTATTATTTTCATAGTACTTGTAATTTTTTTTCTTATTCTGCACTACCTGCCTCTTTATTGTAAAAAAAGTGACTAGTTTTTCTATAAGTAGTAAAAAAGCAACTTCTTGTGATTGAAAGAAAAAGTTTACTTCTTGTGAATGGAAGAAAAAAGTTTCTATTATCATTTAATCCACTTATAAATTGAGACATACATATTCTAAGATGCATAAACAAAGGTTACTTTTTGGAATTAGTTTTACTTGGGACTCATGTCATGTTATACATGCTTTTGCAGAAGCCCATAGGAATCATTGCTCTTTTAGATGAAGCTTGGTACAATACAAATTCTCTCCTGTCAATTGGTGTGCGGTGTGCGCTGCTTATTCGTTTTATGTTGTTTACTTATCCTTATCCTGACTTTTTATTCATGCAGCATGTTCCCGAAATCAACACACGAAACATTTTCAAACAAGCTGTTCCAGAATTTTCGGTCTCACCCACGGTTAGAGAAAGCGAAATTTTCCGAAACAGATTTTACCATTGCTCACTATGCTGGCAAGGTGTGTTTATACTCTGCCAAAAGATAATTTTGTTACTTGAGAATAATTATCTCTTGGTTTACTTCCACACCGTATCTTCTCTAGGTCACCTATCAGACAGACACATTTTTAGACAAAAACCGTGATTACGTTGTTGTTGAACACTGCAATTTACTATCTTCTTCCAAAAGTCCTTTCATTGCTGGCCTCTTTCCCCCACTACCAGAAGAATCTTCACGATCATCATACAAGTTTTCTTCAGTGGCCTCTCGGTTTAAGGTAAGAACTTTTCTCTGGTTGCTTAGCATGCATAATTGTCTTAAGTAACTTTTATTTGACAAATACTCTTGCATTATATGCTTCCTATTTTACCTGGACAGTAGCACTTATATTCATGTGGGCATAGGAAGGCCCAATCTGGCTACCATTCTTGTGCAGTCAATTGTAATGGTGGGGTATTGCCATTTTAGATCCAAAATATATAACTTGTCAGTCAGGTTATGATTTTGATGCTATAAATTTGGCTCCTATTTGTTTTCTACTGTTTTTAGGTTTGGGCTTGGCACATTATAAATTTAACTCTACTTCGTGGAAAACCATTTGCTTAATCCAGTTGCTACTTTTTTAATTCTTTTGATTTTTTTATGATTAGATGATGAGCATTCTCTCTAGCTAACAGCACGAGGGAATTTTTCTCATTTATTATTTTGGCTTGCAGCAACAACTTCAAGCTCTCATGGCAACTCTCAGCTCAACTGAGCCTCATTACATTAGATGTGTGAAGCCAAACTCCTTAAACCGACCTCACAAGTTCGAAAACCAGAGCATCCTACACCAATTACGTTGTGGGGTCAGTACAAGCATATTATTTTCATTTCAAGTCTCTCAGAAGCCATATTCTTCTCTTTGACTCTATATGTGCATTTTTAACTAGCTCAGTTCCCTTCTTTCTGTGGGCATTTTTGCAGAATACCTGGAAACTTTCATTTCAATACTATCGTGGCCTGTGGGTTAATCTTAGAAGTCTATTATAACCTTCGGCATTGTGATAAAAATTCTTTAAAGTGGCTCATACAAGAGAACTAGAACTCTGAACTGATTGATTTTGCTTTGATCTAGTGCCTACACAACGTGTCCATACCTTCCATGGGAAGGGATTTCAAACAACCATATGTGCACAACATAACCTCGTAAACTAAAATATAATTTCGATTGCTTGTGAATGCTGGCTTCCTCAGTGTGTTCATTTTGCACTCTTGCATCATTTTTTAATATCTATTGACGATCTTCTTTTCCTGTCTAAATGAATATTCCTAATTGAAGTAAAGATATTATATCGTCAGCATTTTACTGCAATGTAAAACCACCTTGTGTTCACTCCTTTGTGAAAGCACATTACTTCCAATGTTACTATCAGTGTTCATTTTCTACATTAAAACAGATGCGTGCATCTTATATTTCTTAAAAACAAACTGTAGTCGTCCTATAATCACGCCTATACTTTTTTAATTTTTAAAGCAAACTACTGACATCCCAATATTAAATATTTTGCAGTAGAACTATATTTGTTTCTTTTTTCCCTTTTCTGAACAAAACTGTAGTGCTCCAGGAGGGCATTGTTTTTTGGGTCGTCTAACATTTATCTTTTATATTTGGCACTTGAACTTGTTAAAATGAAAAGAGAACAGTACACCAAGCAGTGTTTTTTTTCATGAGAGATTGTTTGCAATTCAAGGCAATTGTCGCATGGTCTCATATCATACTTGTATTAATTTTATGCAGGGTGTTTTAGAGGCTGTTCGTATAAGTTTGGCAGGTTATCCCACACGGAAGACTTATCATGAATTTGTAGATAGATTTGGTATAATTGCCTTGGATATCCTGGACGAAAGGTAATTTTAATTATACTTTATTCATTGACCTAATTCTTTGTATTTCTTCCCAAGTAATTTGCATTGTTGATATCTTCTGCAAACTTATGGTATCACTGTTTCAAATATAGAGTTTTCGCCATTTTGGCTGTCATATCCTTATATGTATAGGTCACAGCTCTCTTCCTCTTCCTTCTACAATGAGTGTGTAAAAGTGGGGCTGCACTTTCCCATATGCTCACTCTCGCACTAGTACTCTGTTGTATGCTATTTCTGGTATCAATCCTTCAGTAAACAATGCCACCTTTTTTCTGTATTCTTGTCTTGTGATACAATCCTCATAACTGCATATAAGAGAGCAAATTGCAACTCTTTTCTATATTTCGAAGTACTCTCAACTGTTTGATGACTACATGGCTGTGGATGTCTTTGTCTTTCTTGTGCTTATGTTGGCTCATTTGTATCTCCATTTCCGAAGTTTAACATGCTTTGCTCAGGTTCATTTATTCTCTCTTTTTTTTCCTTATATGCTTACAGTTATGATGAAAAAATGACAACTGCAAAAATTCTGCAGAGATTGAATCTTGGGAACTTTCAGGTCTCTTTTTACGAGAATTCTAACTTGTATTGATTTCTGCAGTGATTTGGTGCCCACTGGTGGGTTTTGAATATTCTTCCACATTTCTTAATGTTCACGACTATCTTTCACTTTCCTTTTGCAGTTGGGAAAAACCAAAGTTTTCCTTCGTGCTGGCCAGATTGGTATCTTAGACGCACGTCGAGCTGAGGTTTTGGATTCAGCAGCAAAGCATATTCAGGGCCGTCTACGGACATTTCATGCGCGCCGGGACTTTATCTCACACCGTGTGGCTGCAATTTCTCTACAATCATGCTGCAGAGGTCTTATTCCCGTAAAAAATAGGATGTTAACAGCTTCTGTATTATACTTCTGCCACACGTCTTTAATCATGCCATTTGCTTGAGAAATTTTACCTCTGGGGTCCACTGCTCTGTGTGTTGTTTGTCTAATGTCAAATGACTTGGTAGTTACAAGATCGAAATAAGTATTCATCATTTTGAAAACAATTTAAATTATTTAAATTTCCCACTTTTTTTTGAAAACTTAATCTTTTATAGTAGGTGGTTCTACATTGAATCTAGTGCACAAATGTTTCTGAATTCAAGTACATGCAAGCCAGTGATGAAAAAAGGGAATCCACCCTGTAAATGAGGAGGATACAATAAACTAGTCAAGACTCACTGGATTCAATAAATGTTTATATTTGATGAGGCTAACAAATGGAGTGTATACTCTTGTAATCTAGTTGAATGCTTAGTTAGAATTGAGCAACATCCGAGGATCAGTTCATTTTTTTTATATCCTGTGAGGACCTCTATTTTTCAGTTTTCACTTGTAGATTAATTTTAGAATAGGAAATTTATGCTACAAACTCTTTCCAAAATAAGCTTAATGGTGGCTGTTAGGTAAAGCTAGGTGAGTACTCGAGTATGATTGTATTAATTGTTTCGTCTCTCCATGAGCTGTTCTTTTTGGTATCTTGGCTTGTGGTGGTTCTTATTAGTATTCGAACAATATTTCAATTTTTGCAGGTTATCTTGCTCGAAATATGTATGCTGCGTTGCGTAAGGCAGCAGCTGCCATTGAAATACAGAAGTTTGTCAGAAGATGGATTTTGAGGCATGCATATATTCAACTCTATGCGTCATCTGTAGTTGTACAATCTAGCATCCGTGGGTTTTCAACTCGACAGAGGTTTTTATATAGAAAGGAACATAAAGCAGCCACTCTCATTCAGGTGAATTTTATAGTTTGCAGTTATGCGTGTTTGCTGTTATTTATGTCTCTAAGTACGCACAGTAAACCTGCGTGTTTAAGGTCATTGTTGGGGTAGAAATTGTATATTATTGTGTTTACTTAAACCTAGTACATAGGAAAGGAGAGTGGGGGGGCTGGAGGGGGTTTGTTCTTTAGTCTCTTATGCCAAAATTGGTGGATAAAAGAGATGACTTTGGGTTGTTTTGCTATGCCCTCAAGGAAAACCAAGAAAATTTGGACTTGAAGGTTTTTCGTGTGATGGATGAGTAGTGGTATAGAATTCAATAGAGAAGAGATCTAGTGGAAGATCTGAGTACTGATGTATTGGATATTATTTTTACTGGTTTTGGGATTTTTATATGCTCAGCACCCAAAAGTTCTTAATGTAAAATAAGGACTTCCTGAAAATTAAGGGAACAATAAGAAGAAAACACCAGTCATTGATCCTGTGTACTACAGACATGCTACTCATACTGCATCACACACTGAAGAAAACGTTTCAAAGCTCTTCAAACTTTATAATCTAGTCTCCACTTCTCCAAGAAGAATACTTTGTCTACTAAGGCAATTACATAGAGGATTGTTCAAGAAATTTAAGGACATGGAGAAGTTAAGTATGTCTTGAATTGAAATGGATGATGTTTTAAGGATGCTTTGAATCTGTCATCATTAAACACCGTTTTCTTACAACCAATGTTTTAAATGGCTCAATCTGATATTGAGGCATTTTACTCTGTGAGAAAGGTGTAGGCCTCAACAAAGACCAATTATTGGCTGTGGATTTTAGTGTACCAGTTGGGAAGCTAAAGAATCCTTACTGGACAATTACTGTTGGTGATGGAGGAATGGAATTTGTTTATTGTTGCATTTAAAATTTTTGACTCAGTCGATAAGATTCAAAAGATTCATTTGGATTTTCCTATTTGTATTTGACTTGAAAGATGCATAATTTCTGTGGCGGCATTTATTTAGTATTTATTTCATTTGTGATATTTTCGCATGGTAATCAAGTTTTTAGATAACAATTTATAATGTAATACTGGAATACAAACAATTTTACAAGCAAAACAGAAAACTTGATTCCAGGATTTGTTACCTTACGTTCTATACATTATTTTGCTTTTTGATAGGCTCATTGGAGAATGTTCAGGATCCGCTCAGTTTATCTTAATCGTCAATCTAATATCATTGCAATACAATGTCTTTGGAGGCAAAAGTTGGCAAAAAGAGAACTCAGGAGGCTTAAAAAGGTGAGGATATCGCTGAATCTTGTAGGTTGACTATTTTGTTTCTTGTTTGACACTATGTTTGATTTATAATAATTATTCGGCACTTCTAAATGTTGGACAAATTTCTTCTTTTGGATGCTCAAACGAGTCACTTGGACATAATATTACTATTGTTAACCTCTCCATTTGTGTAAAGCAGAGGTGGGTTTTGTTTCGTACTTTTCATGGATAATGAGTTTGCTATTTGATCCTATATGAAGAATGTTTTACTTGGGAAGTGACTATCAACAAAATGATTATTTTTGTTATTGCTTTGTGTTGAAGATAAGATTTAGATGATGTATATGTGTTGTTTTTAATCCCTCCCAAACAAGCTCTTAATGTTAGAATGGTTATTCTTTGTTTGTTAAAGATGTTCGATACATCTTCCTTCAAACAATCCGTATCTGGCAAACTGGGTTGTCATCTGCACTTGAGAAGCCGTTTTGGAAATCCACACGATATAACATGCATAAAATATTTTATTTGTTCTAACTTAGGGCTTGTTTGAGCCCAATTTTTTGTATAAATCGCATTTCGGAATAGTAGATTGATAGAGAATGTGTGCTTAAAAAACAAGGAAAAATTTTGGATTTGCGTGTAATATTTTTTTATTGAAGAATGTGTGGTTGAAAAGAAGAGAGGAAAAAATGGGGATCAAACAAGGGCTTATTTTCTTTGGTTGATTGAATTCTTTTGTTCATTGTGCTTTGTAACTGATGAACCTTATATTTTGTTCTTTATTCAGGAGGCCAATGAGGCTGGTGCTCTGCGCTTGGCAAAAAGCAAGCTTGAAAAGCAATTGGAGGATCTCACATGGAGATTGCACCTAGAGAAAAAACTAAGGGTACCACTCTCTGTCTATGTAATATTTACTACAGAAGAGGAACTTGTATATGTGATTAATTTTTGCTAGTCATCATCAGTTTCTTAGGTGCAAGAAAGATAATTTTCTTTCTTTTATAGCCATCATTCTTATATAATGCGCATGAGGCTTACTCATAAGCCCTCGAAGCTAATTCTTTGAATGCCATTTGTCAAGCCTTACACCTTGGCTTATTGAGGTGCTCCTTGTGCCAATTTTGTATCGCACTTCGGCATTTTGGGATTTTCTTTATAGCCTATGACCTTATTCAAATGTTTTTGATTATTTTGAACGCTACCCAACCCTAAATCCCGCCCCCCCCCCCCACCACAAAAAAAAAAAAAAAAAAAAAAGGAAAAAAAGAGAGAGAGGAGAACATGTGAAGCAGGTGTATATGGATTAGTGGATTGTTTGGCAGTTTCAATCGGTATAAATTCTGTACAAAGGTGATAAGTTTTCTTAGAAAGGAATGTTCTCTTTATGGGCAAACATTTTCTTGTCATGATTAAAGTTTGCAGTGCAAATTTGGTAACAGTGTCAGTTATCTCGTATCTCTGTTAAATTGGTAAATAGTGACCATTTTTCTCACTGATATTTGTTTAGAGTAGTCAAAAGAAGTTCTCATTCTGTTTTGGCTTTGGTCTCTTCATTTTCTTGCTCTTTTGCACTTTTTCCTGTCTGGATCTTGATTGTTCACAATTCAAGGCTTATTTGAAACAGGTGTCTAATGAAGAGGCTAAGTTGGTGGAAATCTCAAAACTTCAGAAGACTGTCGAGTCTTTGAGCCTTGAACTAGACGCTGCTAAGCTTGCAAGCCTTAATGAGTTCAATAAAAATGTAGTGCTACAAAAACAACTTGAGTCATCGGCTAAGGATAAATCTGCTTTGGAAAAAGACGTTATTTCTGTGGCAGAATTGAGGAAAGAAAATTATGTTTTGAAGGTATTTTAGCATGATCCATTGCAATCATATATTGCTTTCAGTTTGATATATCTTTCCCTTATTGAATATTCAGTTCTAATACTAGAGACGTTTGAAAGGTCGAGTCTTTTCAGATTTTATTTAATATTTATTTCTTAGTTGTATTACTATTTACGATCCATCTATGTATTGATATTCTCTATCCAGTAAGTGCTTTGTGGGAACTTTGAGAAAATGGAGGCTGATGAAGGATTTCAATATTTTACCAAGATGTCTCTAGAATGTTGGAGCTGAATTAGAACTTTAAAGCTTAGAAGTTATTAAGAGCATATTTGGATGGGCTTGTAGCTTATTAATAATCATTTTGTGGCTAAAATTGTGCCAATTCGGCATTGGTGGGACCCAGAGCTTAAAAGATAGAATACGCTACCTAAATTGAACTTATTTTTATCTCAAAAATCGTAGAACCCACAACGTAAAAGCAGTGGGCTTATTTTCCGAACATGCTCTAAATCCACATAATTTATAATTAAATCGGTTATTAGATATTTGGGAGAAACAAAATAATTTCTAGAGTCCATTCATCATCTAGTTTTCATTATAGTGTCATATCACTCTTTCTGTAATGACCCAACCTTTATGCCCAAGTCATTAACTAACGTACGGTATGATATGGGAGAGCATGAGTCCATCTCACCCCTCATAGATTTTTGTCGTGATCCTAAGATTCAAACTCATGACCTTTCCTTTAAAAGGGACTCAAGTTGAAATCTGGTGCCCAATTGGTCTCTTAAGGGTAGGTTACGTGTTCGAATTCTAAGGACGTAATGGAAAGTCGTGAGGAGTAAGATGTGTTCAGGTTCTCCCAGAGCAGACGATGCATAAGTTAACGGATTGGATACAGAGACATGGTATTACACTTACCAATTGGTATGGGATTCAACTTAAGTTTCTCATTAGGCCGAGGTTTTAAGTTCGAATTTTGGGGGAGGGGTAAGAGGGTCATATGCTTTTCCAAAGTGGACATTATGATATAACGGTTTGGGCATAGAGGTCAGATCGTTAAAAACAAATGGGCATTTTTTGTAACGACCTAGTTTCTGTGTCCAAGTCGTTAAGTTATGTATTGTCCGCTTTGGGAGAATTTGAGTCCATCTTACCCCTCACGATTTTTAATCACGTTCTCCAGGATTCGAACACGTAATTTTCTCTTAAGAAAGATTTAAAATACACGTTTTTTTGTAACAATTATAATTCACCTTAAGTCTCTCTTAAGAGGAGATCACATGTTTGAATCTTGGGAGATGCGACAGAAAGTCGTGAGGGATAATATGGGGTTCAGGTTCTATGAGAGCGGACAATACGTAAGTTAATAGCTTGGACACAGAGGTTGGGTTGTTACACTTTTAGCTGTTAGTTTTGTAACTTTCCTCTTTAACTTGATTTCTCACTTTACCACTAAACTAGTGTCTTATTTTTGGTTTGATCATGGTATTTATAATATTCTGTTTGTATTATCTATAACATGCCTGAAAAATTATTAATAGTTTTGTTTTAGATTTGACAAGGTAACATAAAACTGGTTATGGATTTTTGTCATGATAGCAACATTATGCATATCAACAAATTGGTTTGCAGAGTTCTTTGAGTGCACTGGAGCAGAAGAATTCAACCCTAGAGCGTGAACTTGCGAAGGCCAAAGAAGATGCAAGTATTACCATTATAAAGTTGAGGGAAGTTGAGAAAACATGTTTGCAACTCAAACAGAATTTGCAAAGGTATAATATTACTCTATAGAGAAATCATGTTTAGTGCTCCATTAGATGTCTGTTTTCTTTTGACCCCAACTCCATGACAACATCAATAAAGGAATACATTGTTTTTAAAAGTGCAAAAGGGTTGCCCCTTGAGGTGTACCTCATGTGAAGCCTTCATTAATAGCCGCAAAGCTTATGCTTTAAGTGCCATTTCTCAAGGCTTATGCACTTCCTTGCTGTTGTTTTCTGGTTTATAAACTTGCATTTTCTTTCCACTTCTAAAAAAGCTTTCATATGTTTCTTTATCACTGCTGCGAGTTTTGTTTTCTTCATCAGTATGGAAGAAAAGGTGTCAAATTTGGAGAATGAGAATCATATCCTAAGGCAAAAAACTTTAAATGTGTCTCCAAAGAGCAACCGTGCTGGTGTTATCAAGCCCTTCTTGGAGGTAAGCAGTCATTTGCTTATCCATTTTTACTTCGTCTTTTGATTAAATATCTTGTATAAGAGGTGTTTTACCTTGATAGACATACATTTTTCAGATAATTGAGTACCTAACTTGGCTTTATTGGAATGGGACTAGGAGGAAATGAGATATACTATGTTGTTATGGTCATAATGTATTGGTCGAAATTCATTAAACCACTTCATATTCTGCTCGCTTACATATCAGGTCTGATGTTCTTGATTGTGTTATCAGAATGGCATATTTTAGACAGTTTCTTAATCCCCCAGATGTTAAGAAAAGTCATCATCTGGATATTGCATTCCTTAAAGCCACAATACAACGTAAAATGTCATCTTAACCACCAAAATATAAGCCCCTGTTTGGTGCCCATTTTGAGTCCAAGAATGCATTTTTTCGTTTGATGTGATGGGGAATATGTGGTTGGAAAAGAAAGAAAAGTTATTGATATAATGAAAAATATTATTTTATTGAAGAATATATGGTTGAAAAGAAGAATGAGAATGAAAAAAATAATGTGGCTCAAACAGGGCCTAAATGTGACATTGACGCAGGAACTTAATTTGACAAGAAACAAGAAAAGGAACGAGAAAAAGAAATGGGATCAAAGAGCAAAATAATTTAGAGCAAGAGAAATCAATTTATTCATCTATTCAAGGGTGTCTGTAAACTAAAACCTAAGCCCCTTTATATAAAGGACTTACAATGTAATTAAACTGTCTAAAAAAACTTGTAAGAAAAGATGACGTTGATAATATCAAACTCCTAACATATAAAACTACTAAAATCTAGATAAACTCAAATTTTACTTATTCTATCTGCATCAGAAATCCAATGCCAACACCATGCTGCATCACTAGACGAGAGCCGAAAAAAGATACTGCAAAAAAATTGTTAATGCAGAACAAAGTACTTGATATTTTGATCTTGATTTTGTTTCAAGGTATCAGCTGGAGTGTGGCAATTGATTTTTGTTTTTTCTTTTTGCATTCGTTTTGTAACGATCTAGTTGGAAACGAAGTTATAAGTTTATGTTCATTAAGAAGAGTCATTTTATAAGGGGTATTTTCTTTTGAAACAGAAATTCTCTGATGCACTTGTTCTTCCTGCTGCCGAACGGAAACCTTCATTTGTAAGTTGGCAGTATCCATTAAGTGTGATTGATAACTATATTCCTGTTTGGGTTTCTGACTAATTTATTATGTTTGATATAGGAATCACCCACTCCTTCCAAAATCATGGCACCTTTCTCGCACGGGTTTTCTGATTCCCGCAGAACAAAGTTAACTGTCGAAAGACCTCAGGTTTTTTCCTTACTAAGTATGGCGATTTTATTATTCAAGTTGTCGTGATGGATAATAAAATGGAAGGATCTTTAGTAACTAATTAGGTTATTCCTTTTTCAGTGATTTATATTATTATCTTGTTCATCCTTCTAGAAAATTTGGAACTTTTGTAGGAAAATTATGAAGTTATTTCACGGTGCATTAAAGAGAATTTGGGCTTTAAAGATGGGAAACCAGTAGCGGCCTGTGTAATCTACAGGTGCCTTCTTCATTGGCGTGCCTTTGAGTCCGAGAGAACAGCTATTTTTGACTTTATTATTGAGGGCATCAATGATGTTATGAAGGTGATTTCCTTAGTTAAATCTAAACTACTTTTCATGAAGCCTCTAACTTGGTTTTGATTGTCTTATAGTTGTGAGATTACTATATATTGTTATTTTGGTAATTTTTGGTAATTGCTTTGGAATGGCTAAAAAGTGCATTGACTCGTGTTATGATTTATTTCCTTTTGTTTTAGGAAGGTGACGAGGATGCTACCTTGCCTTACTGGTTATCTAATACATCAGCACTTCTATGCCTCCTCCAAAGGAATCTACGCTCCAATGGTTTCTTGACTGCAACTTCTCAGCGATCTGCAGGGTCTACTGGTTTGAGTGGAAGGGTTGCACTAGTAAGTTTGTTTTGCGTATAAACCATGGCTTAGTTAGTGTTGCTTTCATAATTTTTTTGTATATCACTTAATACAAGATATATACGATTTTTGGGTGGGTTCAATGATTCAATTTGCAACTAATACTCCTGGCCCAGTTTACTCTTTAAAGGTTGGATACATATAATTCTTTGCATAAAGTCAAGAATGAAATTGAACATCTTTCTATTCACTTTTTCCAATCTATATATGTCAAATTTTTTGCGTTACGATCTCACCGTGCTTAGAAAAATAAGAAAAATCTCAACGTGCTTTTCTCATCTTATTTTGACCTACTTGTATTTCAAACACTTGGTCAATAGGACTTGATTTCTACTGTTTTTCTGTTATATTTTGATATTACTACACGCGTTGTCATTAAAATTTTAACTACTGTTTTTTGCTTGATGAGAGAACTGAGTTCCAGTTTTTTTCTCGTCTTAGGGTTCAAAATCGCCTTTCAGATTTATTGGATTGGAGGATGGTTTATCACATATGGAAGCAAGATATCCTGCTATGTTGTTTAAACAACAATTAACTGCTTGCGTAGAGAAGATATTTGGCTTGATTCGCGATAATTTGAAGAAGGAAATCTCTCCCCTATTGATTCAATGCATTCAGGTGGCTATATTTGCCTTTGCTCTTTATTTTGTTTGTGGTTTTTCCTTTTATCATTGTGTTTCTGAATTCATAGATTCACCCGCTTGAATAATTTCTCAGCTTTTGTCCATGTGCACATGGGTTCACACATGCAATGTGTCTTCCTCATTCTAAGCCCCTGTTTGGTTCAACTAAAGAATTTGATTAGAATCTAAATCAAAGTCAACAATTAATTTTAACTAGGCATTTCATGGGAGTAACAACTTTTCAACCACACTTTCCACCAACTTTTATCTGAAACTACTAAAAATCTGAATTTTATCTAAACGAAATAGGGGCTAAATATCCTGGTCAGGTTTGATGTTTGTACGCATGATATTTCTTTCTTGGTTAAGAGGCATATTTTTCATTTCTTGTCATTTTATTGTACCATCGACTTGATCTCCACGTCTTTGGTCTGAAAATTGTCATTCAACAGAATTCTAGTACAGTAAATTTGTAATTCGTTGTTCTGCATCGTAATTTTGTGTGATTCATCGGAATGACTCAACCAATTTACCTACTTTTACAGTCGGTTAATGTCCTTATCAACTGTTCCAAGTTTTACAGTTGGAAGTTTTGTATGGACTGGAGATTTCCCTTTCTTTAAATGTGCCTAACTTTTACTAATTGGTTGATCAATTGTTGCTGGGTTCTCAAGGCACCAAAAAATCAACGAGTGCATGGTGGAAAGTCATCTAGATCACCTGGAGCTATTCCTCAGCAGTTACCAAGCAGCGAATGGGATGGCATCATCAAATTCTTGGATTCTCTTATGAGTCGTCTACATGCAAATCACGTAAGCACTGTACTTTCTTATCTTGTGTCATTGTTTAATTTATTTTCAGTTTTTTTGTACAAAAAGTTCATTCATGCAATATTACAGAGAATAAACCACGTCATAGGGCATTATAGAGCAGTGTCTTTTATTTAATTCCTTTCTCTTGGTGAATCAAAGCTTTCTTAAGCATGCTTTGAACATGGGATGGATCGATTTTTTTTTTGTTATAAACTGAAATAGAAATAAGTGCAGTATATTGTAGCACCTGCATGATATTTTAAGGAAACTTCCTCAAAGTCAAACTTACTCGCTTGTGGGGTGACTCTTTTCCTTGCTGCCATTATTACAGTAATTAAGAAGATTACACTTCTTTTTGTTTTCTGTATGCTGTCTAATTTGTTTTTCCTTTGGATTAAATGGTCAAAAAAATATGGTGAGTAATATTTGACTGTTAGATAATTAATTTTATACATGTCATGAAATGGTGATCTGCAATGAAAGAGTGGAACTTCTGCAATGGTGACCTACAGACATAACTTGAATGATTGCAGGTCAACTTCTGATCCAAAGTACCCCAAAATTTTATGCCAACACCAAATTATAATCTTTCTGCTCACAATTTTTCCTAGATTGCTCTTCTTGTTACAATATTTGTTGAATATAAAAGTTAAATAAATAAATGTGCCCCCTTTCTAATAGCTTTTAGATGAGGTGGTTGGTATTAGAGCGTGCAAAGGTCGTGCATTGAAGCTCCTCACCCATTTACAAAAAAATGATGCACTTGTCGAGCTTGATCCTTAAACCTAAATACGGCCATACTTGATAAAAAGAGTAAAGATGACACAGATATTTGCATGACGTTATGGAAAAGATGTGATATTATCTTCCATGTAAAAGAATGATAAAATCGAGTCTGTTTAATATATTTATTTTGTACATTATGTTTTTCTGTGAACGCATTTGATTTCTTGTACTCCCTTCGTCCCATAAAGATAGTCACGTTTTCCTTTTTCGTCTTTCCCAAATTATAGTCATGATTCTTATTTGAGAGAGTAGTTAATATATTAGTTTCCTATTATGCCTCTATTTATGTTATCACACATATAAACCACTTCATTATTCAATTGTAGTTGGAACAATAAATAATAAACCAAAAAATTAGTTTAATTACCTTGAATATTGCATGCACAATTTAATTACCTTAAATATTGATTATATTAATGTAGGGGTATATTAGGAAAAATGATAGTAAAATTTATTGTTCAACTATATTAATTAAATTTTCTTAATCCGTGTGATAAAAGAAATAGGACTATCTTTATTGGACGGAGGGAGTATCATTTTCTTTTTTATTTTTTTTGGCAATTGAGGCTTGTTAGTTGCTGTATATGTCTTTGGGGATAAATTCGTTTTGAAGTTGATCCATAGCACCGTTCCCTGTATTGATATGCTGTGAATATAATCCATTTCCAGGTTCCTTCATTTTTCATCCGGAAGCTCATTACCCAAGTATTCTCTTTCATCAATATATCACTGTTTAACAGGTACATTACTAATTTTGTGCTTTACTCCCCATTTTCTTCCCCTCAACCTACACCACCACCACGAAATCAACCCAAAATTCACTCAATTTCGTGATTTTCCGTGCCAGCCTTCTGCTTCGACGTGAATGCTGCACATTTTCAAATGGAGAATATGTCAAATCTGGACTGGCAGAACTAGAAAAATGGATAGTCAATGCGAAGGAGGAGGTATTTACAAATGTACCCTTTTATTTGAATGAAAGTCAGTAGTGCTACTGTATGTATGTATAGGTTGAGTTATTATTCAATGCAGTTTGCTGGAACCTCTTGGCATGAGCTAAATTACATTCGTCAAGCTGTTGGATTTCTGGTAATAATTCATAATGCCACTTTATTCTTCTTCAGAGTTCAAATTTTTAATGTGCAGTTCTCTTAACTCTCTTCTATCCGTTTAGGTAATACATCAAAAGAGGAAAAAATCTTTAGAGGAGATAAGGCAAGATCTCTGTCCGGTATGGCCTTCTTAAGTAGCTTAAGCTCTCACCTCATTTTTCACTTTTTTCTTTGCTTTATGTGGCTTTTATCCGTGCTCCATTCTCCTCCCAATTTTTGTGGCAGGCATTGACTGTTAGACAAATCTATCGGATAAGTACCATGTATTGGGATGATAAGTATGGGACTCAAAGTGTGTCAAATGAGGCAAGTGGTTAGCTTGTTATTGCTTTTTGACAATTTCACCCCTAGGACTATGGAGCTCTTCAGCTCTGGCAGATCTAACGTGACTGGGTTATGAAAACCTCAAATAGCATTAATTTTTCCCCCTGTATACCGTTGGCCACCCTCCCCAACTAAGGATAAAAAACAGAAAAGCTTTTAAGAATTTGGTGCCATTATGTGTCAATGTAGTGATAAAGCAGCTGCTGCTTTTTTTTCCCCTTTTTCTGCCAGGTCGTTTCCCAGATGAGGGAGATTGTAAATAAGGACTCCCAAAATATATCATCAAATTCATTTCTACTGGATGATGATCTTAGGTAAGAAGCTTAAACTATCATCTTGAGTGCAATAATTTACTATTTTATGTCACAGATTTATGTTTAGTATTATGAGAATTGAAAAATGAGATATTTATGCTAAGTATTATGAGAATTGAGAAATGAGATGTTTGTTGCTATAATTTCATTCAGTTTATGGTCATTGCTTGAAGTGTTGCACCAAATTTGAGATGGCTATATATCAATTTTGGTAGCAGAGGTAGAAAGAAGAAAGTAGCATAGCGATCAGTCCCCCACATGGGGGATCTGTCCAGCTTGAGTGAGCCTCTCTCTTTACCTGTCGGATAGAAGCGGGTGGATATCCGCCTACCTACATTCTTTTCTTCATGGCCCCTGCCCAGTTTCAATTGGGTCATGGAACTTCATTTTCTTAATATAAAGGGAAAATTGCAGCCACGGTACCAAACCTTTCAACTTTTTGCAGACTTTGCCAAAACATTTGTTTTGTGCCACCTACAGTACCAAACTCCAGTTGACCACGAAAACCGTTAGTTGACCTCAGAATAAAAAAAAAATATAATTTCCACCAAATAGGCAAGGGCAATTTCAGAATTACACACAATTTCCACCAAATAAGTTAAAAATGAATTAAAAATCCCAAAAATAATTTTAAAAAAAAATTGTTCATCTCCTTTCCACCCCACCCCATGAAAAATCAACCAGCATCCAGCCACCGCCGGTCGCCGCCGTCGCCGCCGCCTCCTCCCATTATTTCTCAAAAGGAGTCGGGGGAAAACAATCGGAATCGGATCTAGATAAACCTTGAAGCGCTAGCAATCTGAACTCTAAATCCCCAAATCACTTTCACTAGTTTCACAAATTTCTCAACCCAAACCCTAAATACTCTGCTTCGAAGTTCAATTCGATAGGAAGAGATGAAGAGGGGTGGAGACGACGTCACGGAGAAGCTTGATGGGGCAAAGAAACCTGTATCTCTCTCCAAAGCACAGCGAGAACAACTTGCCCTTCAACGCAAAGCCGAATGTTTTCTTCAAAGCAACAATGAATCAAAACCCCTTTCTTCTTCCGACCGTGACTTGGACCGCCGGTCTTCACGTGACCATGATAGGGTACTTTGCAGGGTTTTTTTCTTAGGAAGAGGAGCGAAGCAAGAATGAAGGTATAAACAAAATAATTTACGGTGGTGGTGGTGGTGGGAGGAGGCGATGGTGGTGGTGGTTGGCAGTGATTGGATGGTGGTTGATTTTTTGTGGGGTGGCGTGGGGTGGGGTGAGGTGAGGAAGGAGATGAACAGTTTTTTTTTTTTTTAATTATTTTTGGGATTTTTAATTTCTCTTTAACTTAATTGGTGGAAATTGTGTGTAATTCCGAAATGTCCCTTGCCTATTTGGTGGAAATTATATATATTTTTTATTTCTGAGGTCAACTAACGGTTTTCGTGGTCAACTGGACGGAAACCGTCCATTTAGACTTTCAGGTGCGAATTGTTTAAAGGTTTGGTACCGTGGGTGGCATAAAACAAAGGTTTGGGCAAAGTCCGCAAAAAGTTGAAAATTTTGGTACCGTGACTGCAATTTTCCCTAATATAAATTCGTCTTAGCATATGTTTGGATAAGTGATTCTAGGTTTTTATAAACATCTTGGTCAAAAGAATTTTTTATCAAACCACTTTTTAATCACACATTTCGTCGTATCCACAAGTACTGCCCACTTTTCCACGACTCATTTATTCCTGTTTATAAACACCATTCCAGACATGCCCTTATCAAGTCACTCAGTCCACTACTTTGTTAAATGGAAAAATGTGTCAAAATGAAGGCAAATATTGATACAAATCAATGATGAGGTAGTATTCCTTGATTATGCTACATAGACCGACAATCTCTTTTTCTCATTTGCGAACCAACGGATTTGGAGGGAGTGACTTGATTAAGAAAAAATGAATCAAGTTACTAAATTATGAAAATATGGAGTACAGTTTCCAATTGAAATTTGGTTACAAGTTCAGTAACTGGTCATAGTTTTTCACCCATTATGTATTACTTGCACATATAGCTGTAGTTATAAATTCCGGAACAAACTTTATTTTTTTTCCAGCCATTGTATTCACTTACTCTGATTCTACCCTTATGTGATCACATTCATTTATAGATAAGAGGAAGACAAATTATGATCATCATGAAGTGTTGTATTTCGGATAGTCTAGTGACATTAAAACGTGTCTATATGATGGCACACAGCTCTTACCTCACATCATGACTAGAGGCTCTTGTGGCCATAAATTATGTTCCCTACCTTCATATTATATAAGATGCCCTGGAACATTTTGTAATCATAATTCTCACTTTTTCTTGTAATCGCTCATCGTCTCTGTTGCAGCATTCCATTCTTAACTGAAGATGTTTATATGGCCATTCCTGCTATAGATCATTCAGATATAGAGGTTCCAAAGTTCTTGTCAGAATATCCTTCAGCACAGTTTCTGGTGCAACAACCGAAGTGAACAATATCCGTCCTATCATAATATGCAAGGCACCTACGCTGCTCAACTGCTTGGTTGGGTATAGCTTTTTCCTGTTTATACGTAGAAAATGTTGGATCAGCTTAGGAATGGTTATTCAAAGGCGAGGCATCATAAAGTTGTAAGTTTTGCTCATTGTCATTAGTCCTAGAGGTGATACGTAGAGCTAGGATGAACTGTCGATTGTACAGTAACAGGGTCCAATTTAATCGAAAGGCTAAGTAGAGTTTTTCCCCAGCTTGCCCTTTTGAGCTATGTGTACATTATTTATCCTGTTTGAAATGAATTTAGGTGTATCGTGTCATCTTTTGCTGTAATGACAAGTAACACGGTATTTTTCAAATTCTTTTGGCACCTCAATATTTTTTATTTTTGTTTCACAGTAGGGTATTTGTGAAATATTCCTGAAGTTGTACTGTCACCAAACTCAATTCCTGATCTTATCCCACTTGATAAGGAACATACTTCAACAAGCAAGGACCCCATTCAAGGTCATTCAACTTGAATGCGTCTAAAAAATTCTTCCATGCCTTACTGCTAAGGTTGGCGATAACACTAAACTTTTATGCTCTTTAAGTAAAACATTTCTTTTAACAATAAATTGTACTCGATGTGATTTTATCAATTGGTATTGACGAAAATGCCTTTTGATGAGTCTTGTGAGCGTTCAAAGATGGCTAACCGGACGTCCAGAGAGGACCGTAAGCAAGAGAAGATTAATCCATCTTTAAAATTCTTAACAAACTTTGTCAACTAACCCAAATAGCAGCGGCTAGACTCTATAATCTCAATCTTTTTGCAAAATATATATATAAAAAGATCAATCAACTCTAATCCAATCATGAAAATGGAAATAAACTCTTTACATGATGTACTCAGATAATACATAACATATGATATTAATTACATATAAAACACACACCAGCAGATAATGAATTTTCAAGATTTTAATCAAGCACAAGCACATGGATTATCAGCCACCACTACCTCCTCCCCATCACCACCACTCCTAAAAACCAAATACCCAATCGCCAGCCCCAAAACCACCGCAATAAACACCCCACCATTAAAGGACATGATTGCCAGCATCAAAAAGTAGCCTATGGTTGAGTTTACTCCAAACATAATCGCCCCAGCAAATCTTGATGCACTCCATTTCCCACCACCAGACTTTGAGTAAAGTAAAGGGCTATTGACACCGCCGCTGTCGCCTCCGGAGGAAGAGGAGTTTTTGGTGTTGAGAGAGAGGAGCTTAAATTTCAGGCGCCGGTCGTCCATGTACTGGTAGAAGACAGAGAAAAGAAAGCACGCAAGAAGGGAAATAATATATCCGATCCATGAATCTGTTTTCCAAAAATCAAACAAGATCGTCACACTTTTTCCCCAATAAAAGGTCATATGCATCATCTTGATTCAAGAATTGTGGGTTTGTTGGCTGATTTCTTGTTTTTGTGGTAAAGAAGAGGATGAATTTGGGTTGTTGTGTCTGTACTACCTTCATATATTATCGTACGTTTCAAGTTTTTCCAGATGTGCTTTTACTTTAGTAAAGTGATCTCGTACATTTGACGCAAGATATCAATTTCTTCCAACAGTTCCAACTACATTATTTTGGAATCTTATTCGACTATGGATAAGTAACCGCAATAGTTATTTGAAAACTTTTTTTTTTTTTTACATTTTTATTTTCAATCACATATTTACACAATGACATATTTAATATAGAGTATGAGATAATTCTACTGTCAAGATGTAGATTATGGGCTCGTTTGAGCCCCATTTTTTTTTTTGTATGTATAAAATGCATTTTGCAATAGTAGTTGATGGTAAATGTGTGGTTAAATAATAAGAAAAAATTATGATTTTACGTGTAATATTATTTTATTGAAAAATGTGTGATTGAAAATGAAAAACAGAAAAATGTATTTTGGATAAAATGAGGATCAAACAAGGGCTATGTAAATATGTTCAAAAAAAGCTTTTAATCAATGATTTTTTTATAGAATATGTGATTAAAAAGTAAGAACAATTTTGAATTTATGTACAAAATATTTTATCGTGTAAATATATGATTGAAACTAAGTATGCGAATTAAAGAATTTTGAATAACAATAGTAAAAAAGAGCTAAATTTGAAGTTACTGCATTAGAATTAATAAATAATTTATTAATCTTCAAACCGTGACTATCCTGCTACCTAGCACCAAGCGTGTCTGTCGTACCTAATTTCACATAATTGTTGGTCTCCTTCAATCGATTTTTATTGATTTTTCCTTTTAAAAATCTTTTAGGACATAGGCGAGTTTGGACGGCATTGTGAAGGAGAGTGATGGAAAAACGCATTGAATAAGCAACTAGTGCATTTGATTGATTTACTGCAACTATCTAGAAAGGCGAAAATTTTCTGCAATTAATTTTCTAATATTCAGACTTTCTTGAACTATATAGCATTCTGCAATTGTCTATGCTGCTTGTTGACCCCAAAAAATGTTGTCAATAGATGTCGGACCCACTCGTGTACATGTAAGCTAAATCCAACATGTTAGTGTCGATCGACGGTCAGAATATCTCCAGAATCTGAACATGGGAGGAGCTCAACGAAACGAGACATCTCCCGTTCGGGCCTCCGGCGAAATAGCTAGAACATGATTGTATAAGAAACCAATCGATAAAAAATAAGATTTGTAGTTGAAATATGCTGATAAACGAGAGAATAATATAACTCCAAGTAGTTAGAAGTTCATTCAGAATTTGCATTAGCCTTCTTGTGTTACATGGTAGGGGTATTTATAGTGTTACAAATCAAATGGTGGCCTTTGGATCAAGTTACATGTGGCCTCATCTCCTCGGCCAAAACATCAAATCCTAACTATCAAGTTGACTCTCATAACCTTACAAAGCATTAAATGCTCTTATATTGATAAGACAAGATACAAATGTACTTTACACAAAAGTCACGTCAATCATTGAAATAAAGATCTTCATTATTGCTATATCTTTCCACGTGGATTTCCACTAGTTACAACAAAGGGGCTTCGGATAGTGCATGTCCACCGAACCGTGGATTTAGTTAACAATAATGGCCTCAGAACAAGTCAATGCCTCAGATCTACGTCGGAGGCTAGGAAAATATACCCCGATTTAATTAGGTTGGTCCCACTGCTAAAATATGGTGCCACGTGTCGCTTTCATTTATGACTCGTAACAATAGTCCCCCAAGTCCATGTGTGGTCATTTATGCCATGCGTGGGTTTTCAATAAGTCAGAAAAAATTTTAATTTTTTGTACTTCACATCAGTCCCTCAAGTCTAAGCAGAGATATTCATACTGTGCGTGGAATTCAAGAGGTTGTCAAAGATCATACAAAGAAGGATGAAATGGCCACTGAGCATATCAACATAGTTCTTGTGATAGAAGATCCCATGACTAAAGGCCTATTGACTAAAGTTTATAAAGATCATTTGAGAACATGATTCTTGCTTGCTCAATCATGATACTCTGATTTTGTTTTTAAGATTGCTATTTTTTGTGTTTGAAACAATGTTATTGGTGCATTTAAAGTTGAAATAGACACTCATTGATGTAATTATAATAAAAAATGCTACTTGTACATACTTGGTATACAACCCTCTCACATGTGTATGAGGTCCACAATGGGGTCCACATTGTGGGACCCACGCACATGTGAGAGGATTGTGTACCAAAGTGTGTAAGTGTAACAATGTTCAATTAAAATACACGTAGGATTGTGAGAGGTCCACATTGTGGGACCCACGCACATGTGAGAGGATTGTGTACCAAAGTGTGTAAGTGTAACAATGTTCAATTAAAATTTGGACCCTGAATGACTTATAAAAAGTTCATTCATAAAGCAAAATACTATTTTAAAAGTGACTGTACTTATAATACACGTAGGAAATGCTACATTTTAAAAGTGATTGTACTTATAATACATGGAAGGATTTTTTGATTGAGCAAAAGCTCGGCTCGCCTTGGTCCAAAAAAAGTCCGAACCATTTTTACTCTAGTCAAGCCCATGCCTCGAGTTTCGGGTAGTGAGCCGGCTCGACTTGACTATTTGACATCTCTACTTCTTATCTTGTGGCCTTTCTTTGATGGATTCCTATATTTGTACATGAGGCAGAACTTTTTGCCAAAAAGTGAAGGAAAATAATTTCTCTTGATGCCTAGTTGTTTAGATTTTAGAGAACAAATGGTTATTAATTCTGTGAGGTTGCCTTGAAAGAGTTTATAACTCATCCATCTAGATATTAGACAACTTTTTGCTATTTTATTTGTGTTCTTTCTTTCTTATCGAATTGAGATGACCAAATCCCTACTCTTCACTTCTCCGGCGGCACCAACTGACCTCTCCGGCGGCAACACCTCCGGCGCAACTGAATTTGTAGTGTTTTAAAGGTTTTTACTGTTCTTTGTCACTCCATCTCACTTCTTCTTCAACCTTAATTAATTAGATAATCATGTGGGTGTTTTGTTGCAAATGAAGGTAATGTTCATGAATTTTTTTTGTACGTGGTGTCTGAATTTGAACAAACAATAAGCACATGTGCGAAGCGCAAGACTTTTTGTGTGAATATTATCCGTATAAAGTCCTAATTTTCAGCACGAATTTTTGAGTGAATATTATCCACAGGCCACAGCCACGTCCTCTCGGTTCAGGCAGGAACACAAGGGCAGAATAATTGGTGCAGCAATAGGACATTTTGAGACTTCCATGGTCGAAATTTTTTTGGTTAAATTTTGGCAACAATACCTGTACCTGTCCTTCCTATGCGTTCATTATCCTGCTGTTTTTTTGTGATTGTGCAGGTGAGTTTCCATAATATGGCATTTCATGTTTTTGTCTAAACATTGATATATTAGTTCCGCTGATATGATGAGATCTGGTGCGTTATCTCAATAGGACATTTGAGGTGGATTTTCCGTTGGAGCTGTAGACGTGTGATGACAAGAGTCTCGATCCCAACTCATGAACTTCAACGAAATTTTGTGCTTTTCCAGTTGATCACTTCATGTCCAATGTGTTGTATGGTCTGTCTATCGAATGTAACTTTTGACAATTCATTTTGCAACTGGTATAGGAGTTGGGTTCTTGTTGCCGAAGTGTGTTGTAATCAAACTGATGTATTTTCCTTTCTTTTGCTTTCTTATTATTATCCACTCAGCAAAGGGATGTGAAATGTGTTGCTCCAATGAAACATTTATTAGTTCTCCTTTTATTCTAACTCCACCCTTTACTTAAAGTTGAATTCATCTCTGCCACCCATATATGTCCAGATCAACGGTTTGAAGACTCGCCATATAAGATTCTTTTTCTCTTTCTTCACTCTCAAACTTTCTCTCCCACTCTGTGATAGAGTGAAGCTTTCTGTGTGATTCTTCTTTTTCTACTACTAATTTCCAAGTGAAATAGCAAGAGAAAGTGGTATAAATCCTTGTGAATGGGTGTAAACTATAATCCCCTAATTCGTGTGATCTCCGTGTGAGATATAGCTCCTGTTTGGTTTTGTGAAAAATCATTTTTTTAGTGAAAAAATTAATGAAATGTTTGGTTGAAAAGTTAATAAAAATTGTAGATTCTATGAAATGTGTGATTGAAAATGAGTTTTAGCAAATGGGGTCTGCTTAAAATCTAATTTGGAATTAGGATTTTCAAAATTTCTTTTCCGTAATATGTAACTTTGAAGTTTATTAATCTTAATGAAGAAATGTGTCCCAAGTTGTGGAGCTATGTGGATATAGATCTATTGGAAGATTGAACGTCGTCAACAAATCTCGTGTTTTTGCTTGATTTCCTTATTTTCATGTTGAATCTGACCAATGAAAATAAACGCAATGACGGACTTGCAACGAGTGATGGATTCCATAATAACAAGAAATATGAATTAATTGTTACATGTTTGATCATGAATCAAAAATGGATTGTTGTTTAGGAATGAGTCTTATTGAAAATGTCCAAATTTGGTTTATCCTTCGAAAAATATAAATAGAGCTCTATCCTATCTATCGAAAAGAGAGAGAACAAGAGAGGTAACCATCAAATTATAGAACTTCACTTCAAATAAAGGCCTTCGAAAATTGTGAGAAAAACCAACAATTTTCTTGTCAACTTTTCAAAATTCAAATAATTCCATTCAAAGCATAAACACAATATATAAAAGACTATCACAATTGATCAAACTAATCAATCAACAAGCATTTATTATTGTTGATTACTTTAATTAAGTTAAACATATCGTATGGAATTTGAATGGACAATAAAAGATAAATATTATAATTAAAATAATTTTAATTGAAGGATACATTAGGAATTATAAAATATATTTAAAGGCTATCATCCAAAAATATTTCTCATATTTTTGCACTTTTATATATTCTAGCTAGGAATAGCATTGCATTTGGTTGTCATAAAATTATGATTTTTAATTTAATTTTTTGTTGAATATTCAAACAATAATAATCCAGTAGTTAATTTTATATTTTATCTATCCAACTTCCAACTATTTATTTGTTTGTAAATTCAAGAAACAAATGATTAAACAAGAATGATCCTACAAAAAGATGGTGGAGAAGATTTGCTTATAAGCGCCCATTTTCTAAGAGTGCACTCACATACACAAAGAGAGACCCAACGGAAGGAAGAAACACCTTTCAGTTACTAAAATTGTGCAATTACAAGCGACATAAAATGTCTTACTAAATTTGATTAAAAAGGATTCACACAAACTGTAGCCATATAACATTTAGGGGCGGAGTTAGGAATTGATTTTGGGATGGACTAAAATTTAAAAATTATAAATAAACTCATGCTATAAGAGATTGAGTTTAGGATACTATACTCGTTACAATCCTGATAAACAACATCTAACACTCAATGAAGTACAAGTCTGTATTCTCGCCCTAAAATGTCTCACTATATATTCGTACTTTTTCATGTGAAATACAAATCGACGCTCACCTTAGAAAATATAAACCGATAGAAGCACGATAAACGTAAGCAAATGATATATATCCATCAATCAAAAGCTAAAAAAAACTCAAGAATTTTATCACCATTTGTTTCAAACAACTGATAGTTTGGCCAAAAAGGCAACCGAAAATACATTATTATATGTCACAATTCTCAAAATATTATTTAATGTGGGCATCAATTTTTTATACCAACACATTTTACCATGAGCGAAGAATCCACCCAAAGTAAAAAAAAGACAAAAAATTTTGAGGGAAGAAAATTTGATTTCTTTCACGTCCATTTTTTATTGAACTTCTATAATGTACATATCTTTCTATATATAAAAAGTGCCTATTTAACGGAATTTGTTGGTTTAACGGAAAAACTAACGGAATTTGTTGTTTTAACGGATTATGTAACGGAATTTCTTGTTTTAAACAGGCAGCTGCACCTTCTTTCAGTGTTTTTATCATAACTTTGTATTCCGATGTTCGATTGAGGCGATTCAAAATGCGTTGCAAAGCTAACCCATCTGGCTACAACTTTGATTCAGACATCATTCTCCAATCCGATCACTTTCTATGCCAAAAATATGTCTTAATATAACGGACTATGTAACAGAATTTTTTGTTTTAAACACATAGCTGCACCTTCTTTCAGTGTTTTTATCATAACTTTGTATTTCGATATCCGATTGAGGCGATTCAAAATGCGTTGGAAAGCTAACTCATCTAGATACAACTTTGATTCAGACATAATTTTTCAATTGGATCACTTTATATGCCAAAAATAGGTCTCAATATAACGGACTATGTAACGAAATTTTTTGTTTTAAACAAGCAGCTGCACCTTTTTTCAATAGTTTTATTATAACTTTGTATTTTGATGTCCGATTGAGGCGATTCAAAATGAGTTGGAAAGCTAACTCATCTGGCTACAATTTTGATTCAGACATCATTCTCCAATTCGATCACTTTCTATGCCAAAAATATGTCTCAATATAACAGATTATGTAACAAAATTTCTTGTTTTAAACAGGCAGCTGCACTTTCGTTCAGTGTTTTTATCATAATTTTGTATTCCGATATCCGATTGAGGCAATTCAAAATGCGTTGGAAATCTAACTCATTTGATTGCAACTTTGGTTCAGACATCATTCTCCAATTCGACCACTTTGTATGCCAAAAATAGGTCTCAATATAACGGACTATGTAACGGAATTTCTTGTTTTAAACAGGCAACTGCACCTTCTTTCAGTGTTTTTATCGTAACTTTGTATTCCGATATCCTATTGAGGCGATGCAAAATGCGTTGGAAAGCTAACTCATCTGGATACAACTTTAATTCAGACATTATTCTCCAATTCGATCACTTCCTATGCCAAAAATAAGTCTCAATATGAGACTAAAACACCGGAGCATAACTTTTCGGTTGGAAATTGATTTGTGATCATCTTTTGACTAAATTTGATCCCCTTGAAATCTTCCTTTATCCAATTGACTCCAAGCACTCTCAAATCTTCATCGTGAGATTCGGCACAACTTTTAAGTATTTACATTTTAGCCCCCGAACTTTGGATCCCTTACAATTTAGCCATTTTTTCAAATTTGTCTACTTTTGCTTATTTTCTTCAATCTCACCAACCTACATCACAATATCAAAATCACACATCTAATTATTTATCAATTACATAAATATTACATTATTAATTATTTATAGGGTGTCTGTTTCTGCTTTTCAGCAGAAATCAAGCCGTTGGCAACACAATTCATGCCGCTGGGAGCCGCAATTTTGGACCAATTCTCTCACTGTAGGGCTGTAGGTTTGAAAAAAAAACGGTAACATAATCAATTTTCCTTACTCCTTGCAGCGCGCCCAGACACGCCCTTAATTAACCAAAAAAATTATATCTTTATTAATAACAAATTAATTATTAAACAAAAATATTAAATATAAACTAAGCAAACGTACATTACACGTTGCTTGCACCTAGTTATCTTATTAAGCTTGTATTTGACACCCATTTTGGGAAAAAAAATGAATTCTGAAATGGTGATTGATTGAAGAATGTGTGGTTGAAAAGTAATGAAAAGTTTTAAATTTGTGTGTAATATTATTTTATTTGGAGAATGTGAGGTTGAAATGAAGAAAGAGAAAACAAAAATGAGAATGAGTGTCAAACATGGCCTAATTATAAACAAATAAGTTCTTATAAATATTTTTTTATTGTAAGATTAAATATAAAGTAAATTATTTATTTTGAAAGTAACATCAATATCATGGTCAAAATAAGTTTGTTTTTTTCTTATAAGCATGAATAAGTTATTTATGAAAATATTTTTAAAACTAAAAGATTTAATTACCTTAAGTTTAACCAAATATTTATTAGAAAAATAAACAATTTATTTTAGCTCTAATCAATAAAATTTTATTTTTTATAAAAGTTTATATATAATTATAAGTAAAATATGCATTAAATAAAAATCTAATTTGATAATAAAAATTTTCACATTTTATTAATATCATAAAAGAATATTTGGATAATTGGGCTTGGACTGAGACTCAATATGAAGTTAGGCTAATGTATATATTTGGGCAAATTTAACTATAAAATTTCTCTTTCTTTTACCATGTGGGTTGGGGTAGGGCTGGACTATAGCCCAGCCAAGCATAGCAAGCTGCTAGATCCGCTAGTGTCAACATTCCATCGAAACAGAAATTTTCAAATAGAAAATCAAGATAGTATGATATGAATTTTATTTTTGTGGGGTTTTTTTTATTTTTTTGCTTGTTTTGAGGGTAGATACGGAAAAAGAGATCTGTTAATTTTACTTTTAAGGTTTATAAATTTTTATTTTCTTTATTTGCCTGAAATTAATAAATATTGCATTGAAGTTTCTTATGAATTTTGTAAGATAGCTACTCTGCACCTTAAGTATTTGAGTTTTGATGATATCAAAATTTCGGAAAAAATAGTTGTTACTATTGAAGACCCTTTTTTGTTAATCTATCAACACTTTTTTTGAAAAAAATTTCTTGACACAAAAAAGAATAGGGCAGAGCCATAACAAAGACCGAAAACTCCCCGTCAGGCGAAAATATGCTATTTTCAATATATATCTTCTGGACTTTTAAACTCTCATTATTTGTAGAATATTCAAATTTGTTCCCCTCATCTAGATCTCCTTTGAGTACAAGAGGATATTAGACAAGGCAGACGGAGATGTACAAGGGGATATTAGACAATATAAAAAATTAGGGAGGTTAATGCTCTTTTATTTCATTGAAGATGACACCATTTAAGATTAAGGATCAAAAGGAAAACGTGCCAACTATGTAAGAGATGAATTATTAAAGAGAAATATACCAGTATTAAAATTCTTTTAAGGATATTAAGAGTATGCACAAATCTTCCTTGGCTGCTAGGGAAACTCTTAGCTTCACTTATGTGACTTGTGAGGCTAACCTTGCTTATTTGTACATCTACTTTCATTGAATGAACATTTTGATTTTATTGATCATACGGATAACATTTATTCACAAGATAATTTTACAATATACTTATAAAGGATGTTCTATCAAAGTTGTCTTTGTATCCTTTTGTTGAGATATGTACCAAAAAGTATTAGAACCATATTATAATAATTATTTTTTTAAAGTTGTTTAATAAATATTTTATATTTATTTATGTTTTAAATTATTGTTGTAATTATATTGAGCATGCAATTAACTGTCTTTAATCAATTTGTGATAACACAAATTAGGTGCTTGTAGAGAGAAGCACAGAAAAACACTACTTGTATTTTTATCAAGAATTATTCGTCCTATATCGATGAGCAAATGTAGACACTTTGTTATAAAAATGTCGTATGGTCGTCTACTCTATCTATTGGAGTATGCGGTATGTCTTACCTTGTTGAGTTGATTTCAAGAGTAACAATACTAGTACACCTAAAAGTGAATTGGACAATATATGTATGTATAATGTTTAATTCTAGTGTATCGTGTGAAGATAATGAGCTTTGAATGCTCGAATAATGAGTTTTGAATGCTCGAATAATCCCAGCATCACATGGTTGAGTCTTAGACATTGTGTTAGGAGGTAAGAAAAATAATTCGACATTTCTCGAGCCTTCAACTACCTTTGGATGAGTTGGGCAATTGTCTACTATTAAGAGAACCTTCCTGCCATTCATTCTCTTATCAAACCAACCAACAAAATCTTGAAAAAGCAAGCCAGTCATCCAAACTTTCTTGTTGGATCGATACTTGCAATTAAGATTGTTCATGTTCTCATTTTTAAAGCATCGAGGATTTGCATACTCACCAATAACCCAAAGTGGTACTTGGTCAGATCTATCACCATTGCAACAAATAACAATAGTAATTCTCTCAGTATCTTTTTTGCGTCCTTCGAGCTGCTTGGTAGCAAGTGAATGATCAGCTTCCAATCGATAAAATAATCCAGTTTCATCCATATTGTAAATATCCTTAAACTGAAACTGGTATAGTTTTGATCGTATTCCAGGTAAAGCATTTTCAATATTTTCCATGATAACTGAACCACTTTCACCAAAACGTCAGTAAGATTTGATTCCATATCTTGCCTTGAAACGTTCTAACCATCCACTAGAAAAACTGAATTCTGGATTAGTTTCACCATACATTTTTTGCAAAAGCTCTTTTGCTTTTTCTTGGATAATTTCTCTAGACATGTTCACTTTATCTTGCCTTTGAAGAAACCACTCATACAAAACTTTCTCTAAATTAGGGTATTTTGCCGATTTGTGCCTTTTGACATCGCTATTTTTCATCTCATTTGACAAATATTCCGAAGCCCTTTTGAGAGTTTTCGATATTGTTGATTGACTAATAGTCAAATCAAACTTTTGTTGCACCCATGCTTGCATATCTTTTTGGCTAATAGTTGGATTCTCTTTCTTATGCTCACATATTGCACTCCTCATTTTATCGGTTAAAATTGATTTTTTTACTCCTTTTTAATGATGAGAAGACATTGGAGGGGAAAGAAAATATTGTATGTGCTTGGAATATGTCTTCCAAACATCTAGCTTTCATAGGTAAAGACTAAACCTTTTCATTTGCTATGTACGTGAATTTAGTTTTTAGAGACATTAAGTTTCACTAAAATTTTTGAGCTTCCCTAGATTCAAATAATACTTTGATTAGTGTCTTTTGATTTTTCTTACCACATACGATGTACATATTTTATATTGAAAAGCTCTTTCTAAAATAATAAATATTTATTTCTCGATAAATGAATAATTTATTCATTTCTCGATAAATGAATAACCTCATTAAATGACTATTTTTTTCTGGTCCCAAGGGTATTAATTTATCGAGGTTTAACTGTATATGAATCCACTCAAGTATATTCTTCTGAGCAATTTATATAATTAAAGTTCAAGGTTGGACAGTTGATTAAATCAAAATACTGACTAAGTCAATCGATTAATCTAAACAAACTCAAGTTTTGACCAAAATCAAAATTTAAGTTGACCAAAATATGTAATTCCTTTTTTTTTTTTTTTTGTTAAAGAAATTCGAGTTCAACTAGAACGAGATTACTCTAGGTCTAGTAAAGATTTAATTAGTAGTATAATTAATTTTTTTATTATTTTATTTCTACGAACTAATTTCCTATATCTATCTTCTACAAGTTTCTTTGTCTTCTGTACAAAAGGTATTCATTTTTAGTCGTTTATTTTGATGGCCTACTTCAAGATTGTTAAAACTGTTTGATTTGTCTTTCTGAAAAATTATTTCTCAAAATCGAAAATTAGAAAACATGTTTGGTTTAAAATTTTGAAAAATCATTGTATGACATTTTACTGATTATTCAATAAAATTACGACAATTTGTTAATATATTATTAAACAATATATACAATTTAAAGTTGGTGATTTTTACAATATTTTTTCTCGCTACAAAAGTATAATAAATAAATAATTGATTTCAAAATATATAAAATAAAAGTGAAAATTAATGACATAGATTGATAATATTTTTATCTGTGTTCATTTAAATACTTTTTTAGAACTTTTATGTAAATAATAGTTAAGAGCTTGAACTATTTTTATTTTTTATGATTTCTATTTTTCTAAAAAAAATTATAATTTTTTTCGTATTTTTTTCCTTTTATAATTCTATTTTTTTTAGAATTTATTTTTTCAAAATTTTTATTTTTTTAAATTTTATTTGTTAGAATATTATATTATATTTTTTAAAATTTTATAAACAGTTATTTTCCATATTTTTAGTGTTTTCAAAATTTTCACTGAAAATGCTCAAAAATATCAAAAATACGTTTTGAGTTTTATGTTACGAGTTTAACCTAGTTTTCGAAAATATATTTCAGAAATATAAAATCAAACACGATTTTAGTATTTCGTAAAATTGAAAACGATTTGAAAACGACAAACCAAACACACAACATTCTAGAGTCTTAGTTCAAGAGAATTCCATAAAAACATTCTTAGAATGTTTAATTCCCATTTTGTTGAGTGGCTACGTTTGGGCTATTCTACGTTCATGTTTGAGCCCTAATTTTCTCAAAACTCATTTTTTCAAAATTCATTTGTAATCACATAAAATTCTTCCATAAAAATAATTTTACACATAAATCTAAAAAAAATTCATATTCTTTAATTACACATTTTTAAAAAAATCACTGTTGCAAAATACATTTTTCCAAAAAATGGTTCTCAAACAGAGGCTACGTAGAATTGACTTTGAGATTTTGGGTCCCCAGTGAAAACTAAATAAGCGCCCTATTTCATTTAAATAAGAGTTAAGTATAAAAAATAAAGTTGTATACTAATTCTTTGGATATAAACTACTATATAGTAAAAACATAATAGATTTTCCACCATTACAATCAATATATATAGAACCAACATTCATGTTAAGACATACTTATCTCTCTTTCTGCATCTATTTCGTGAAGAAGCTTCGTGTTCAATAAGACAAGTCTTATATGCACATATAATTGGATCATCCATAAAATCGCGACAAGCTACTACAACAAATACAGCTTTTTGCGACATTCGCTTATGGTGTGCAATAAAACATGCAGTAAAAATATATTATTTTAGGTGTGCCTTAATTGTGTGTTATAAATTTTCAATTACCTAAGTATTTATCGCATTGTGTATTATAAATTTTCAATTACTTAAGTTTTTATGGCATACATATTGAACACGTTGTAAAAAGTTAAAGTTTACGACATATTACTGAGACAAGTCAGTATAGTATGCAAAAAAAAAACAAAAAAAAGATAATTTATTAGTAACAGAACAAGATATAGAAAATATGATAAATAAATTAGAAAAATTAGAAATTTTAGGAGAAAATGTTTTAAAATACTGGGAGAAAGATAAAGTTTTATGTGAATTAAAAATAAAAAATTCAGAATATATAATTAAAACTAAAAATATTGAAGCTACAAATCAGGATATTGAAGATTTCAAGATGCATATTAAAGATCTTCTAAAATTAGGAGTTATAAGAAAATCAGACAGCCCACATAGATCAACAGCTTTTATAGTTAGAAAACATTCAGAAATAATTAGAGGAAAAAGTAGAATGGTTATAAATTATAAAAGACTTAATGATAATACAATAGATGATGCATATACTATTCCAGATAAGACTGTTTTAATAAATAAAATTCAAGACTGTAATATTTTCAGCAAGTTTGATTTAAAATCATGATTTTGGCAAGTTAAAATGCATCCAGATTCTATAGAATGAACAGCTTTTACTTCTCCAGAAGGACATTATGAGTGGTTAGTTATACCTTTTGGTTTAAAGAATGCTCCTAGTATATTTCAAAGAAAAATGGAAAATATTTTTAATAAACATAGTAAATTTATTATAGTTTATATTGATGATATTTTAGTTTTTAGTAAAAATAAAAGAGAACACAGAGGTCATTTACAAATTCTTTTTTCAGAATTTATAAAACATGGTTTAATTGGTTTAATTGTAAATAAGAAAAAGATGATATTATTTAAAGAATATATAAAATTTTTAGGAGTTAATATAGGAAATGGTAAGATTGAATTACAACCTCATATAGCTCAAAAATCTTTAGAATTCTCAGATAAGCTTGAAGATTTTAAACAGTTACATAAATTTTTAGGATTAATAAATTATGCTAGACCTTTTATTAAGGACTTAGGAAAGATGGCATGACCATTATATGGAAAAACATCTCCTAAAGGATAAAGATATTTTAATATAGAAGATATTAAATTAGTACAAAAAATAAAAGAAAGATTAAAAGATTTACCTAAATTAGATATGCCATTAGATACAGATTATTTGATTATAGAAACAGATGGAAGTATAACAGGATGGGGAGCAATTTTAATTGCAAAACCCAATAAGTATGCAGGTAAAGATTTTGAAAAAATTGTTAGATACAATAGTGAAAATTATAAAGAAAAAGGTAATATAAGTAGCATAGATTTAGAATTGCTCGCAGTTAACTACGCATTGGATTCTTTTGAATTATTTATTATTTCTAAAAAAGAAATTACTTTAAGAACAGATTGTGAAGCAATAGTAAGTTTTGTTAATAAAATGAAATTAGAAAATAAAAGAAGTAATAGACGAAGATGGTTAAATTTTATAGACAGAATTATTAATACCGGATTATTAATTAATTTTGAACATATTAAAGGTAGTAATAATCAGATAGCAGATATATTAAGTAGAATAATTAAAAATAAAGATTATGACTGATTATTTGCAGATGCAGAGACCCAGAGGACCAAGACCAGGATTGCCAATTGTTGGCAGTTCAAATTCTCAGACAAACATAATACAGACTCATGATAAGTTAAGATTTGGTAGTATAGAATTACTTTGTTTTCCAAATAGTAATATTAGTTTTAAAACACTTCCTCATATTCCAGTTACAAAATCAGAAAAATGTATTTTAGACAATTTATGGATTTCTTATAATAAGAATCCAAAAGATCAAAAATATTTTTTAGCATGTTTAAATGCACTTTCAGAACATTTTAGTCAAGAACATAAAAAATTTAAGTGTTATGTTGTTTTACAAGGTAGACTTCCAGGAATTTATCATACTTAGTTAGAAGTTTCAGATTGTATTAAAAATTTTTCAAATCCTCTTTATAAATGATTTTATTCAATTTCAGAAGCATTAGAAGAATGTAGAAAATTTTTAGGAATAAATTATTTTGTTGCACCTTCTTTAAAGAATGTTTCAGATCAACCTTTAGATTATATTTCAAAATTTTGTGAGCATTGTGAATGTATGACTAAAAATTTTAAAATTTTAAATGAGTCTAATCAAGTTTTACAATAAGAAAAACTGGCTCTACAAAAGAAGATTTCTGAATTAGAACAAGAAATTATTAATTTAAAGATTTTAAATCCAATTGTTCAGACACAATCAGGTACTATAGAGCCCAAGAAGTCTATAGCTAGTCCAGCTCAAACGGAAGCTGGTAAAGACATCTCAAATCCGTTCATGGTTCTGGGCTTACCAAAAGCTCAACAGACTTAGGAGACTGTTGATTCTCCTACTTTTCAATTTAATCAGACTCAACAGGCTGAAAATCCTGTTACAGAAAATAAGATTTTTGAAAAACAGACACAGCAGACTGATAATTTTGCTACTAAACTTATTAGTCCAATAGACCTTAAACAGAAAAGCCCAATAAATTTTTTAGAATCATTTCAATCGTCCCAAAATCCAAAACAAATTTCTCAGACAAGTATTAAAAGAATTAAAGAAATGTTTGACAAGATTGAAGAACTTCACCAACAAGTTAAACAAAGCACTACAAAGAAAAAGAAGATACAGTTTAAAAAGAAAAATAAAGGCAAAAAGAAAGTTGAAAAAGAAAAAGGTTTGGAAGATTTCAAAGACAATAATTCAGAAGAAAATGATAATCCAGACGACTGTACTGACGGAGGAGACTCTTTGGACAGTATTGACAGACATAATTATGAAACAAGATAAGAATTTTCAGATTTTTGCTGTAAAGGGAGACACTTGGCAAAAAATCAGGGCGATTGACAAGACAAGACTCAATTACTTGGAGATTTTTTAGATTTTTGAAGAAAGATCAAAGAATCATTGTACGAAAAGAAGAATTTACTGTTTTCTTTTTGAAAAATTTGTAACGAATCTTACTATTTGATAAAGTAAGATTTGATTAGATTTTTTTTTACTGTTTTCTTTTTGACGTTTTGAAAAAGCAAAGATTCCTTACTTTTGAAAAACGCATTTTCTTGCTTTTTTCTCCTATATAAGGAGACCATTTCTTCATTTGTAAGCACACAAGAGAAAAAATATACAATACAAGCTTTCGTTCTTACAAAATGTTCTAATTTTCTTTTTCTTCCCGAAAAGAAAATTCTTAATCTATCTTATTTTTAGATATTATAATATCCCACAAAAATATGTTGTTTTTTATTTAAACTACTGACGGATCATTCCAGTAGGTATGTTTTATAGTTCTAAGGTATGGTACTAATAATTAATATTAGTTCCAGATCTTTTAAGAACAATTTTTGTTTATAAATTTTTATGTTTTTGTAAAGAGATTTATGCTTCATGCTGGGTATATGATAAAAGCATGTCTTAACTCCAAGTTAAAGTTTAAACTGTTTTTAAAATAAGTTCTGAGTGATCTCTCAAAGCGTAAAAGCCAGTGAAGAGGCTAGGAGACGCATAGAAGAGGGAAATTGATCTCTTTTTTAAGAATTCTTGTTAAGGGAGTGCCAGTGGTGTCCTTACAAGAGTGGAGTTAGGCCAAAGTTCATATATTTCAGATGACATTTTTTCTTATGTGTGTAAAAAAAAAAAAAAGATATTATTTTATCAAAAGAATAAGATATCATGATTAAGAAGAGTACTGAGTAGGATATTTTTCAGCAGCCATTCAACAGCCCCCCTCTATATATACACACACACACACACTCACTGCATCAGCTTTTGAATTTTGCTATGATGTTGTTGAATTTGCATTTTTCCGATTACTTTTCTTTTTCTTATTTTATTTGAACTAGAGTTTATACAAATTGAAAAATAAACAACTCGTCACAGGCCTTAAGGATGGACCCGGAAACCTGTGGAGAAGATTTCTTTGTACTTCAAATGCATCTTTAATTCTGTGGAATTTTCATCACAAGTGCCCATATTGAAAGTCACTTAATTTATAATTTTATTTGAGACGGCCTGCTGATAGTTCTATTTTTAATTTTTCTTCAGTTATATTCTCTTTCAGTCACAGCTAAGCAGTGCTACTTGTGAAGGAATGTACTATGGATTGTGCAAGGAATCTCCCACTAGCTTTCACTCCTCAAGATATTATACGAGTTAGATGCATGCAAGGTGAATTTTATAATGCTAATAAAGGAAAAGAAGTTGGAATTTCATCCAAGGTTCAGTATTGCGTATTAGATTTGGTAACCATCTTCTCCCGTCAAAGATATAGATGTTAGATGCATGCACCTGAATAAGGTGAATGCTTGTGGCTAGTTCGGTGCAGTGGACTGCATAATATTGAATAGTACAAAACGAAAAGTATCTATACTTCCATCCGTTGGCGTAATTAAATAACGACTGAGTTACTTGATTTTGAAATAATAAATGATTGGCAAAAAGAACATATAGCCCTCGTTGAGTGTATCACTTTGGGAATTTTATTAGTGACGAGAGTTGTCCAGTATTGCTTACTAAACTTGAGGATGGAAAAGAGAGGGTATAACTCTGTCTCCTCTTAAACCCTACAAGTAATTATATTCCGTGACATTATGCTATATGGACACTCACATTCTGTCATGTATTGTTTGTACAAGAATCCTTTACATTTAAGAATCCAATCCATTTTCTGTGATTATTGTCTCAATCTTAGGCCCCTATTAAGGCCAGATATTTTCTTCAGATTTATAGGTCATTTTCTCCAACTTTTGTGAATTAAAGCATTGGAATCCCTGCATTTCCAGTACTATTTCTTCCCTATTCACCTCCTACAGAACAAATTGTTCTTGTAATTCTGCTGCATTTAATTCTTTGCACAGACGAGGAACAAAACTCAAAAATAATCCTCCTAAAGCATCGCAAGATCTCAAATCCAAACATGTAGCATGTTTGGTACATATTAGACCGTAGTAGAAATCCTTCTTAAATGAAAATTAGGTTGCTCCAGTTTCATTTGCATACTAAAAATTAGATGCACACAACATCCCTTAAATGAAAAGAAAGACGGGAGTTTGGCAGCCAAATTGAAGAAGACAACATAGTCATCAACTGCCAAACACTTTATTATTCAATCAAATCTTTGCCAATACCAAGCAATTGATTACATTAACCAGACTAACATAAATGGGACAGTAACATTCTTATCTAATGCTAAATTTCTAAGAATCAAACACTTTCATGCTACTTTTAAGCAGCATTTATTCAATAACAATCTAGTATCAATACATACTAATTCAATCATCCACATCAGAACAACAGCTTTCGGTTCGAACCGAACCTGACTTCCCCACTGGGCTTGACCGAGGCGAGTCTAAGCTCCTCAGAAGCAGCTGCTTGACAGCAGAAATGAGTTCCTCAGTTGAATTCTTAGGTGGCCTTAAACTCTTAAATTCCTTGCAAAAACTCATGTGCTGATTTAAAGCCTCCTCATTTCCAATCCGTTTCTCTGATCTCACAATCTCATCCTTCACTGCCTCTGCGCACAGCCCGCATATCCACCACCCCTGGTAGCGCTCTCGAACACACGCCACATAAGCCTCCGTGCACTCCTCTGTCAGCCCACAGCACTCACATATTGCAATCTCAAGGTCACTTCTCTTCATTATATTTGCTGGTTTTTGACCAATCTCAATACCAGACATTGCAGCAGTGGTCATTTGTTAAATGAAACTTTCTCTAATTAACATATATACAAAAAGATAATGTTAAAGACAAAATTTTAAAAAATAAATAAATATCTTTGTTCCATCTAATACTTAAGATTTTAGATTTCAAGATTCGATGTTACACGTTGATGAAAATTGTGCGCCTGTCTAGCTTTTCATCGAACATGTGAAGGCCGTATTGAGAAAAAAAAAACAAAGCAGTTAAACTGAAAAACATACTTGAAGATTAATATTTGAAAACCAAATATAGATAGATCTTGGAACAAATAAGTAAATCATGAGAGGAATTTACCTGATGGATTGAATGAAACAGATGTATGATAAACAGATCTTGATGGGTTTTTCTTATCTTTCCTTTTCCCAACCTCTGCCTTCTTCAACAATCTCTCCGCCTATGATCAAGCACTTGAATATCATATACATTTCAGAGAGCCCTGTATGGCTCCTCTCTTATTTCTGCTCTCTCTTAAATGAATCCGCTAAATCAGAGGAAGAAGTTATAGAAGATTCAAGAATTTCAGTTCATTTTTGTTGAAACTGTATAAACTGGAAATGATAAGAACGCGGAGGATGGTGATATATAAAGTAGAAATAAAGATCTCTTTATGAATTTTAGACCGGAAATTACATCAACAATGATTGGCGGTTCTTAGCGGCAGTAAATGTTGTCCATTTCGAAATAAAAAGACTAATATGCCCGCATCAAAATTAACAATTACTTAAATAGTTTAAAGATGAAAAACATGAATACCATTAAAATTGTACTCCCTCCGTCCTAATTATATAGGCCGTGTTTCTTTTTTCGCTTGTCCCAAATATATAAGCATGTTTTCTAATATAGAATATTTTGTTGTATTCTTTTACCAATATACTCTTATTAAATTTTCCTCATTTAATATGTCAACTTCTTGAAATCATCCAAATAGACACATTTTCCACTTTTTGGAAATATGGAATAACTCTAATTTCTTCTTCTTTTTCAAATTCTTTATTAATTCCAACAATAATTTAATTTTACATACTGAAAATTAAATAGGGATAAACTAGGAAAGATCCTGACAATAGCTAATTTTTCAATGACATTAAAAAAAATTTCTTAATTCCTGTGAAAAACGAAACAAGCCTATATAATTGGGACGGGGGAGTAATATATTTCATATCATCCAACATTAAATCCTCATAATTTTTATTCTATTTATCCTTATTTCGTCTTCAAAACTCAATACAAGCATTTCATGAATAGTTATAGCCAATATTTTGTCCCTATTTGATTTTCATACTTTTGAAACTTTTTTTATATACTCATTTTCTATCACACCTTAATTCATACAATAAAATATTCCGCGCGTAAATTAAATTTTTTTCATATTTTTTAACCACACATTCTTCTTAAAAACACTATTTAAAACTCCTTTTCGTAAAAAGAATGGTCACCAAACAGGGACTTGTGTTGGCAAGAGTTTTTCACTTCAATCATATAGCTAGTTTGGATTTCGTTTATAATTGTTAAATGATATGTTAGCTTATTTAGCGTATTTAGAAAAATGGGCACTTACTATTGAATAGTTTAATGACTTTTTGTACAAATTTATTGAAAGAAGTTTGCATTATGTGTTGTGTTAGGTGAAATAAATGACTTGTTAATTGATTGTACGTTAAGAGGTGGTTGATTAACCGATCACCTATTCAAACATGAATGTTTTGTCTTAACAGATGGTCTGGGTTAGTCTCTATGCTTAGCTAACGTATTTTAAATTTTGTGTTAAAATGTGAATATGGATTCGACACTTCTCGTTGTTTGTTATTTTTTGTGCGTTTGTAAGGAATGACCAAGATCGATGAATATGAAAATGGATCGAGAGTAATGGAGAACGAGTTGATGTACTTTGTGTATCTACAAAACCATTGTAATTAGACGTGTATCGTAAGAAAAAGTTTTGAATTTACGTGTAATATTATTTTATTGAAAAATGTGTAGTTGAAATGGAGTTAAATCACCATTCAAAAATACATTTTGATAGAAAAATAGGAATCAAACAAAGGCTAAGTACACAATTATTTGTGTAGGTGACAATTGCAAATAATGTTTGCGAACAATGAAGTTTGACACATCTGACTACTTTGTTGTTCATCATTATGCACGCAAACATAGTTTATCTTTTGGATATTCGTCGCAATAATCATAAACAAGAAAGATCGTGGTTTATTAAAAGACATGTAACACACAAATTTCAAGACCCTAAAACATTTGAAGATCTGTAGACATCATTCATGACATCTATTAAGAGTTCGAGTAGGTTATGAACTATCAAAAGGTTTGAAAGGCTAAAGAATTACTTTGGAGGTTTAATGGGTTCAAATGTGAAAAGTTATGTTAAACTAGCCTCGTATCGCCATAAGATGGAAATAACTAATCGACGCTCGACTTTCTTTATCGAGACTAAAGCCAGCAATTGCTTCAAATACTTATTCACGACTTTGAATTTATCTCTTTGACACGATACCTAATTTGCATCAATGGAATATCTTTGAAAGTAAAACATGAAGGTAAGATGATTATTGGTATATGTCAAGATACAAACATTCAAATTTATCCTATTTTATTTGTCATCGTCGGTTCTAAGAGCGATGACTCATTGAATTGAGTTTTCACAAATTTGAAGGAAGAAATGGGGACGTCAAGAACCTTGTTTTTGTATTTGACTGGGGTCTTTGTATAATAAATGTGTGTTAGAGATGTTTATCACGTATATGTCATGATTATTGTATGTACCATATACAATTCAACTTCAAGGCTAAGTATCAAATTCATATACTGTCCTAATTAGTTTGCATTGCTTTGTGGACTAGTGTAATACAATCCTCTCTGCCAATCGTTATCGTGGATTTCATCACATGATGTGTTCACTACGATCTTACAAAATCCTAGTTAAAATTGCAGTCGCAGCCCTAGAGTTCGAAGTAATTGGCATTTGAGTTTCCATATTATTATTTTCTTTTTGCATTTAGGTTCCCCTTCAAGTTTCGGAACAAGGTTGTTTTTGTTTGTTTGGGTAAAATTATAAGCTGATAAAATTATAATGTAATGAAAACAAACAATAGTTAAACAGATAGTAATTGTGGACCCTCTAAAATGTGTGATTAAAATTAATGTTGTACTAAGGTGATTAAGTTATAACGAAATTATAAAACTTCCCAAACTTGCACGTAAAAGAAACAAAGTAACATCCAGAATAAAAAAAAAAAAAATTAAGCAAAAATATTTAAAAACAAAAAAAATATCGTCAAATTAGTTTTATTCCTAATGTCAAAGTATGAAAAACGAAATATTTGACAAATATTGTTATCAACGATGAGATATGTTAACTAATGAAAATTTGAAGATAACGTTTCGGCAAAAAAAAAAAAAGGAACATAAGGGATACAAGAAGAAAAGTTTGGAGACCTTGAGTGCATTTTAAATTTAGTGAGAGTAAAAGTTGTGTTACCAATAAATGTGTGTGGACATTTATTGATGCATGCTTTCTGTTATTCGCAAGAGAAAAACAATCAAATTTAAATTAAATTTTCAAACTTGTATTTTTTCATTCATGAAATGAAAACATTTAGAGAAATTTGTAGTATCGGATTTTTCAATGGCAAGTGTACCAACTTTTCAAGAGAAGGAAGTTAATCCTCAATATTTCATTATAATTATGTTATCAAATTAAATGACATAAATCATTCTAATATGTGCTAAATTAGAATTGATCTCGTGTCCCGGGGCAGGAGTTATTTTGCCCACCCACTGAAGTGACAAAGGGTCAAGCAATTCTTTTGCTAGTGAAAAAAATACAACTTGATTGGGGATTTGTTATCCTATCCATTATGGACAGGAGATCAGCTTTGTGTGCTGAATTATCACGTGTCTCCACGTGGAAATATTCATACTTCAAATATTTTGGCACCGGTTCAAGTTACGAAGTAAAATCAAGTTTCATAAAGGCGAATATGTAGAGATCACGCTACAATGTAACAAAGGTTTGGAGTTTAGACTATTTTTAATGGAAGGTAACGAATTAATTTTCTTAGTTTTACAAGTTAGGGCAACAATGCAAGTTTTCAAACATTTCTCTAGATGTGAGGGTTAAAACTTCAAATGGCCATGAAACTTTACATAATGTATTCTATTGATCATTAACTTTTAAAAGTTTTTCGGATAGTCATCAAACTTATCAAATTGTTACCTCATTGATCATTAAATTTTAAAAGTTTTTAGATAGTCATCAAGCTCATCAAATCATTAAGCTTTAAAAGTTTTTCAGATGGTTACCGAACTTATCAAATTGTTATCACATTTATCACCCAATAACTATCGTTTGAAAATTCAATAGACACACTGACGTGTCAAAAGAAAATGTTGGCTTAGCCAATGACAAATCAGTAAAAATTGTGCTTATAAAAATACAATTAAAGGGAGAAGGCTATAAACAATAATACTAATAATATGTCATGTTAGTGCTTTAATTTGTCACCTCGGCAAATTTGTCGAATGTCTAAGAATGAGTTATAGAGTGATGGATGGAGTAACGATTTAATAAGTTCGTGACTATCCGAAAGACTTTAAAAAATTATGGTATATTACAATGACCATTTGAATTTTCAATTAAGCTATTTGTACATTAAGTTTTACATCCTTGTTGACAGTGGGTGTCATGATAAGATTGTGATTGTTGAATGAAATGTGTGAAATGTGAAAAATGATGTGAAATTGTGTCAAGTGTGAATTTAATATAAAATTTTGAATTTTGCTACACAAACATAATGCTTGACATAGGGGATGACACAACACATACACATGGGGAGGTCTGCATTATTTAATTCAGGTCGGGACCCACATGCAATGTGAGAGGTCGGTCAACCCCTATGTCAAGCATTATGTTCATTTAGCTTAATTCTAAAATTTTTAGTACTAGATACGAAGATATGTGGGACGGAGGTGTATAGTGATAAAAGTGTGGTCTGTGCATTAGGCGATAAAACGAGAGGTTGGGTGTGCCAGCTGTATAGACGGCGACGTTTTGGCATCAAAAGAGACTCCACGCGCAATTTGCTATGGGTGGGTCACTTGTGTTTCAATACTGCCATAAATGTCATTTTCTTTCAAGGTTTTTATTTATGCGTCTTCTCAAATTCAATAATTTTCTTGCATTTTTCTCATGCTTGGCCCTTTCTATATGATAATGAATTGACCAGGGATGGATATATTTTACAAGGAAAAGAGCAATTTTGAAGCTAAAGTTCTTCATTGTAAAAAAATTAAGTAAACATCAGTCCCGTTCTCCTGTCCGCAGCGGGCAATCTTATCTTGCCCAGTCGGAGAGAACCCAACGTGGGGTTCTCACATTTGAAGAGAACCCCACGTAGGGTTCTCCTGCCACATCAGCAGGTGGGCAGGATAAGATTGCCAGCCGCGGGCAGGAGAACATTCTCGAAGTAAACATTAGGCTCATTTGATATGACTTTATTTCTTGTAAAAAAAATTTCTGATGAAGCTATTTTAAATCAAATTTCTTTAAAAAATCTTCTAATCAAATAAAGTACTTTTAAAAAACTATTCAAATTAGGGATGTACATAGTCTGGTTCGATTCGATTTTGAAGAGAATCGAATCCAACCAAAATTTTCAGGTATTCAATATATGGAACCGTCAGATTCAAATATAATTATGAAACCGTTCCGGTTCGGTTCGATTCGATTTCGTTCGGTTTCGTGTCATAATTAATTTTTTTGACATTTACAACAACACTACATAAATACAACTAATGACATGTTCATTTGTAGCTTCGATGGACAGTTGGAGAGGGGAAGTCGGACTCGGCAATCGGCGGCTTCAATTTGGACATGTAGATGCGTGTTTTCAATTTATCAAATAATTTGATGTCAGATGACATTTGCTTACCAAATGAAAGTATGAAAATTGGAAATGGAATGTTAAAAACTTAAAAAGACATAGATTTTAGGCTAACAATAAAATTAATAATTGGGCCAAAAAATTAAAACGAAAAATCAAATTTAGAAATTGGGTTGGGTTGGACTGAGCTAGTTAGGCATTGACTTGGCTTGAGAGTTGGAGCATTAATCACTAAATTAGTTAATTTGTTTAGAAAAAATTTAAAAAAATTAATTAATTAATATAAAAAATTTAAAAAATATATATTTAGATTCGATTATTCGGTTTTTGGTCTAAAACTGAGAACCGAATCAAATACATCGGTTATTGATTCAAATACATATTCGGGTATTTAACTTATGAATAACAACTCGATTCGGTTCGGGAGTTTTGTCTAACCATAATTCAAATAGATTTAAAGCCCACTTGACATAACTTTTGTTTTTACTTTTACTTCTTGCAGAAGAGTTTTTGAAAGAAATTACCTCAACTTTTGTCTGAAAACATATTTTCCATATTCCGGAAATACTTTTAAAAAAAGTCACATTTGATCAAATTCATCTAAAAACTCTTCTAATTAGAAATAACATTTTCAAAAATAGTTTTTAGGTCTCAAAAGTCACTTTTTGACTTTTCAAAAGTCATACCAAATGGGCCATTAATTAATTTCAAAAACAATTTTTAACTCTTTAAAAATATTGTCAAACGAACTGTTACTATTAATGAATTTGTTAAGGTCTGAAATCACTAATCAAATCATAGTAGGTTTTTTTTTTTTTTGTGATCTTAATTAGTTTCTTTGTTGTACTTCAAATGTGCAAGTAAGGTGCCTAATTAAATAAGCTACAATATGTAATGAATTTAAGATTTTTAACATTTTGATAAATTTTTTCCCGGAACTACTTTGCGTAGTCTTTTAAAAGTGTTTTTCGTGGCTTTCTTATTTTTATTGATTATTTAAGTAGGCGTTCTTTCTCAGTCGTTTTAATTATTGTTTTCCTTCTTTCATGAAGGGGGAGGAATAATCCAGACTCTAGAGACTAATCTCACTCTCGACAAGTATAACCTATATCTTCATATAGATTTGACTAGATAATCATTTTCAGCACATCCCACCAATCTCGTTTGAATATTAACAAATGGACACGTTACAGGTACAAGAATTCAAATTTCTATACCTATCAGAACACACACAGCAGGGGTGAATGGGTGGGTGGGGTTTTTTGTCAGTATTTTAACTCACATGGGGCCCATCCCATGTGAGTGAAATTTGAATTCATGTGTGAATTCCTATTATTTTTTTCCTGTATGCACAGCTTTTTTCATTAACAAAAGGTAACATCTTTATTGATTAACACTAGCCCCTGTTTCATAGAGATTAAAATCAGATTTTTAATAAATTTTGATACGTGATTAAAAAATTGTGGATTCCTTGAAATTATGGTTAAAATTAATTGTTAATTTTGATTTGAAATTTCCAAACCAAACAGGGACTAGGTAAAGAGACACTTCGATGTACGTGTCATTATAATGTTAACGATGATTAGTCATATAAAAAGTGTCATTATCAATATTAAAAATAGTATAATGGTTATATTTGTAGTTTCATTTTAAAATGTCAATGATTGTAAGATGAATAATTTAAACTTTTTATGTTGTGTATATGTCCTTATTTGTTCTCTATTATTTTCAAAATATATATTTTACTTTTTTTTATTTTCAATCATACATCTTTCAATAAAATAATATTGCATGTAAACTCAAATTTTATTTTTATTTTTTAATCACACACATTTCACCAAAATACTATTTCAAAATGTATTTTGAACAAAAAAAAAGGGCTCAAACATGCTCATATATTATCATTATTTCAAGTGAGATTTATCTATTTACACGTCTTGTAAGATGGCTGTTCGTTTGAGCATATAAATCTTGAAATTTATGTGGTGTTCATTTGAATTTTAATCGAATCAAATTGTTCGCTTGAATTTAATCGAAATTTGATATCATAGTTATCATATTAAAGCATATCCAAAAGACTCTCTAAATATAAAATGCTATTTTTTTTATACAATAAATGCATAAAACTGAGTTTCAACTATCAAGAGATTGTATTTTAATTTAGAGAGTCAAGCTCGTTTCGTATTCTTAATGTACAATGATAACATTTAATAAATTACATATTTCAATACTATACTTTTTAAATTATTTAAGTCACATTTAAATTGATTAATCAATTGACATATAAAAAATTATATTAAATGAAATATGAAGAGAAATCAATAATTTTTTTTTTTTTTTGAGAAAAGGAAAATGAAGAATCAAAATAGAGAAATTGTTGAAGTGTATAAAAAATTTGACTCTTTAAATTTAATCCTATATTTGGCCCTCATTTTCAACTACACTTTTTTCAATAAAATAATTTTACACTTTCTCCAAAAATTCATATTCTAAAACATATTTTCTTACCAAAATGAGGCTCAAACAATGGCTAAAAATGCTCTATATAACATGAGATGCTTTTATAAAGAGTCTCTTGGAGATGTTTCGGATTTGATATTTCATTTTAGAATGTCAACCTTATTAAGATACTAGCCTAAATTCTTATATTGTATATTTATTTCATCATTATTCGATGCGATATTTATCCTAATTTTATAAGCTCTTCAGCATCCATCGAACTCCCCTAATACGAGCAGAGTTATCTAGGCCGGCCTTCTTCTCCCATTTTAGCAAAAATCGTCGACATTCTTTTGGTTAATAGCCTCTATTTCTTCCCAATGAAATTTTCTTTCTGGTGGGCGCTTACACCAATTCATCAATACTTTCAAAATGTCAATTTTCATATGAAAATGAGACAAAGTGGTTGAAGGGAAACAAAATTGAAAGTAAAGTACTATTCAAAAAATATTTAGGATCCGTTAGATTGCAAGAGTGGAATTTGGATGGAAAGAAAATGAATTCCAGGGAATTGAATTGCCTAGAATTGTTTTCCTGATAATTGTCAATTAATTGTATTTGATTAGTATAATTTTCCACGTGGAAGATATTGAAATTTTGGATCTTTTGATATTCGTTTGACTTTATTTTACATGAAAATTATCTATTAAAGAGATAAAATTTATTACAATTGGAGATAAAATTTGTTTATTGCAAAAAAAAAAAAAAGTGAACTGGAAAATCATTTGGTGAGAATTGATTTTCCTCAAAATCAATGAATTAGCATTGTGTGAGCCAAAATCAAGAAACTGAATTGCCAACAAAATTAAACCAATCAAACAAGCCAAAATCAAGAAGATGGAAATGATGTCAAATCAAACAGGCCCTTAAAGTTTTTTGGCGATTGAAAACGCGTTAACCCTACAGAAGCAAATAAGCAATGGCCGAATGGAAGAGGAATGAGTGGCGATAAGAAAGGATAAGAAAACAGCCAAACAGGATTGATACGAGAAGAAGATGCTCATCAATGCGTACAAGACAAGGTCAGATCAGACAAGACACCGTACTGCGCCTGATAATGTATGCTTCTTATCAATTCCACCACTGTTTATATTTTGTTTGTATGCTTAAAACTTCACTATCTCGACGGTACATTTGCTTATCATGCGTGTACGAGACCATCTTCTTTGTGTGAACCTAATTATTAATTTTTGGATCATGATTTGACACTTTGGTTTTCATTTTTCTTGGTAACTTGATAAGATATTTTCTCTTGAATCATGATTTGACACTTTGGTTTACATTTTTCTTGGTAAATTGAAAAGATATTTTATCTTGAATTCATACTCAGTTGGGTAACTTGGGTTTAGGGAGTTGATTTCCGTATTATTTTCACGAGTTGATCTGCATGTATAGGGCCGGCAACTCACATAGAGGGACCCACCTCAGTAAAAAAAAAAAAAATTACCCTCGCCCATGTGAGTTGTTGGACATGCAGAACAACTCTATTTTCATTCTCAACCTGAACTCATGTTTAGGACATAGTATTTAAACAGATATTATTTGAACTCATGTGAGGTGTTTTTTTTCCAACAAATTGATGGTCCATCTTAACCTTTTTGTTTTTGGTACATGCATCTTAACCAGCACATTGTTTTGAACCTATATAGGAAAAGAACAAAACGAAGAAGGAATTATTCTTTCTTATCATGTTGATTTGAAAAAAAGATTGACAAATTTATTAACTAAAGTTTTAGAGATTAGTTTGGACTGCGAGTGACACTAGGCCCTTGTTTGGTAGGGATTAAAATCAGATTTGTAGTAGATTTTAATAGTATTTGATGAAATGTATGGTTGAAAAGTTGTAATCCATAAAATGTCGTTAAAATTAATTTTTGATTTTGATTTAAATTAAAATCTAAATTTTAATCGGTACTAAACAGGGGTAGATAAAGTTTATAGAAGAAGAGAAGACCACGACGTATGTAAATGTAGGTTCGACAATAAATAGCTTGAATATTTATAGTGAAAAATCAGCTCGAAAAATTGGTATATGTAGCTTGTGTTGAGATGCAAAGTTTGGGATAAGGTTGGTTGAGTTAAATCAAAAGGCGCTAGAGTCACTTGCATACTATTTCTTATACTGCAATCGTCTAAATTATCATGTATTATTATATAATAAGCCTAAATTTAACATTGAGATGCCCTTTTCTCTGTCGAAACCTAATTATTTAACGAAATTTACAAATTTTATTAAGTTGATAAATGTGCCAATTTTTTTTTTTTATATATATAAAAGAAATCAATGTCCACCAATTCGAGGGATTGGGGGCTCAACTATCATAAGTTGGAAACTTGCTTGTACAAATTTTCATAAATTTATTTCTGGAGAATTCTTTTGTCAAAGGTGTTGGGAGGAGTTCCCAAATTAGCTCACAATATCAACCAAAATATGTGTGCTAAAAGAAACCAAAATGAACTGTAGAAGAAACCATCTTGATATTCATCATCATTGGCGTTACATCAATCATTCAAGGATATTGCCTCCAAATTCTCTAAAAGATAGCAAGGGCTTCGACCAAAAGGATTTCGAATGGAGTAAGGACGTTAGCCAAAGGGAGTTTCGGAGCAAAGAGCACAACTTCTTTTTTGACTTTTTTTTTTAATTTTGACCACTTGAATCTTTATTAATTTTGTCAAATCTGACTTAATGTCTTCACGTGGACTACAACATGATCTGACTCAATGAGCATGGATGACGAGGCGTAACAATATCTTCATCATACTTTTTGCCAATGTGAAGGCAATGCCGCACGAACGGAGTCCAAATAAAAGCATTATTATAAAATATTATTTTCCCAACGCTTTCTTTGTGTCACATTATAATTGTTGTGTTAACACTATAGTCATCACAGAAATTTTTAAAAATATTGTCGTAATTTTTAAGAAGGCAAGTTCGATTAATTTTATGACATTTTTTCTCTAATAGCCATCATTTTCACGTTGTGGAAAGCCACAAGTAATGCTGCGTAAGTTCTTCTTTGTTTTTTTTAAAATGGATTTGCATATTTTCGTCACTTTAATAGGTATTTTAATGATCTACATGTCTAACACAATATTATGTATTTTTTTACGTTGATTTATGATTTTTATGCGTGGCCCTTTATTGAGCCACATTTTATCAAAAAATAAATTTTTTCAAAACCCATTTTCAACTACGCATTATTCAATAAAATAATATTATACGTAAATCGAAAACATTTTCTTCATTTTAACCAAGCATTCTCAAAAAAAAAAAAAAAAAAAAAAAATTCAAAAATGCATTTTTATCTCAAAATGGGGCTCAAACAAGACCCAAGGTTAAACTAGGTAAAATACGAAGATAGACATCAATACCTAGTAGTGTACAATCAAACTTGTCCAAGTACATGAAACATCAAAGTTCATCCTCTAATTCTAATTTTGATTCTTCCCTTCTTTTCTTTCCGAAAAGGACTATGAGACTAATCTCTACAAATAACATATCGTTAATGTTTCTTTTAATGCAATTGACATGAATGTTTAAACAATGTCGAATTTTGAAAGTTACTTGAAATTTCACGTCAAATCCTAGTTCAAAACATGGATAAGGAAACTAATTTCAACATTTATATCCTATTTCTTATGATGTATTCGACTAAAGATAATCGTGTATTGTATAATTTATAGTTGACATAATGTTTGAACAAGTTTTGAAATGAAAATTTACTTGAAATTCTACGTCCACACACAAGAATAGAGGTACAAAAAAGAGAAGGGGCCTAAAGACTGGAAGACCTTTCATGTGATAACCATGATTTTAAGAATTGATTATTATTAATCAGGTTTCTAAGAATTGTTTTCAAAAATCAGGTGTTAATTATCTTTTTAAACAATAAAGTACATATTTTAACATTTATAAAACTGAATTGTCAAATAAAAATTTAGTAATTGATTCCAGATTTAAAGGTAATTTACCATTTTAAAAGTTTTCAAAATAACAAACTCAGAGTGAGAGAATCAAATCCATTTTTCAATCTTCCTTCCCAAATTGAAACCGACGTTGCAGCGAAACAATTACACCCTCTCCGGTCGCCTAACACCCAAGCAAGTCCAAATCACACTTTCTTAAATGTTATAGAAGTTATTTCTTGTTTTTGTTTAGTGACAAGTGCAGAGTGAAATTCCAATGGCTTGGCATTTCTGGAGGGATTTTACAAGTAATAGTTGCAATTATTTGCTCGGAGAACTTGAGATTTAACTCCCTCTCTCATTTTCTTACATGTACATGTTTTGCATTGATTAGATTAGTCACATCTCTGTGACTCTGTCCCTCGTCTCCACTTTTCGTCGCTCGCCACCTACCGTCGACAAATAAAAGGTGCGTGTTTGTGTCTATGAATATACATGTAGATATGATATCTGACATGAAATAACATAGATGTATCCGTTATTGTTTATGATCTTGGTCAAAGATGAACAAAAAAAATGAAGAAAATTCTTTCACAATGTTATAAAAATGTCCAAAGGATAGATTTTATCCAAAATGTTGGGTGATTTTGATTTAGTCATTAATTAAATGATTATCGGTTTTTCTTTTCTTTTTATTTGTTATTTTGATTTGTGTAATGTTTTAAAATTTTCTTTTTATCATATGAAATTAGCTCTTGAATTGCTTTTGAATTGTTCTTGACATTTGACATAGAAGTCGGTGAAGAGTGACCCGAGCCCGAAGCCTACTCATTGCTCTCGAGTTGCTTTAGCTTCTAGTTCCAGTATTGCTGTCTCTGTGATTTGTGAAAGCATTATGTGAATTGCATTTTGAATTGATGTGAATTGATTATGTGAATTGCGCTATGAATTACTTTGCTTTTGCTTTCAATATTTGTTATTCTATTATTTTGAATTGCTTCCAGTAATTGGAAGTTGTGAAATGCTCAGAGGATGAGATTAGATCATTAGAGCTTGGTGAACATAATTGAGAGTATTTGACTTGATTTTACTTAATACTTGATTTGAGCTTAACTTGCTTTTGCTTTCAATATTAAATTATTGTACAATGATATTAAAGTATGATTTATAAACTATACCATTTTTAGTATTGTCGTAATATTGTTTTATATTTTTATCATTATTAAATTTATGACCTAAAACTCAAAGTTCGGGGTCGACTAAATTGTGCCCACACTGAACCAAATTCTTGGCTCCGCCCTTGACAATACGGTTCACTTCTTGTACAAGTATGACTCGACAATTACGTATCGAGTTATGTTGGACCACTATAATTTCGGTTGAGTAAACATACTTTTTTGACCATGTCAAGCTAGGGCTGGTACTCCTAAACATGGGTTGTGCACTTGTGCCAGGAACCGTTCGCGAACCAGCTCGACCCATTTTACAGCCCATTGACACATACACGTGGTCTTTGTACAGGCAGAACAATCCCACCAATGACGTAGCGCTGGGTGTTCATTATGGACACCCGATGTTAGTGGTGATGTACCACCAGCATATAATGAGGAAAAATAAGAATAGGGGTTAACTAGTAATTTTGATGAAATCCAGGACCATTTTAAGACAGGCAACGCACAAAAAATGTCCATCGACAGCACTAAAATTTGTCGGAAGTAGAGTAACTGGCAACAACCGGTAACCATAAAGTACAGGCTGGTCACAGCATGGAGCCTCCTCGTCAAGGTACAACATGCCAGAGCTGTACAAAATCTGTTTGGTACATTGCCCTTGTATACTGGGAAGTGCATATGAGTGCGTGTCAGATTACGATTGGATGACTTTTTATTTTTAATCCAATGGCTTGACGCCATGTAGAAAGGTTGTAATTTACTAATTGTTGCATATACAGAATGGAACTTTACATTATCCGTTCTTTAAATTTGAAATTCTACCCTTCTAGTCTGAAAAATCAAAATTCAACATCCCACCTGGTTTAAACTATCTCACGACTTTACAATCACACGTTTCATCAGAATCAGAATTCAACATCTCACGACTTTACAATCACATGTTTCATCAAATTTCTTATCAAAATTTAATAAAAGTTTTATTTTTATCTAAATTGAAATTTAAACTACAAAGTGTTTGCTTGAAATGAGTGGAATGCACATAACATATCATGCAATATATCATTTGCACTTTCGTTAAACCTTGTGTGAAAGTGATTATTTAAAAATCACTTTTTACAAACTCATTTTCAATTACATATTTTTCAAAAAATAAATAAATCATTTTTTACATTTTGTTATAATATATTTTTTATTTTTTAACCATACATTTTCTGAAAAATTATTTTATCACTTCAATACAAACTCTTTAACATTTTTGACGCGTCTAGGTCTTTGACATTTTAATCGTTAACATGATGCATGTGCATCACTCCTGTGTTTTTTTTTTTGGGAAAATTGCAGCCGTGGTCCCAAACATTTCATTTTGTTGCAGATTATACCCAAACCTTTTATTTTTGCGGCCGAAATCCCAAATCTTTATATGTGGTTGCAGCGTCGGTCCCAAACCTTTAATTCCGTCCATAAAACCGTCAGTCAACGTTTCAACAGTAATTTTGACTCGAAAAAATTGCAGCGCTGGTTCCAAACCTTTCATTTTGTTGCAGATTACATCCAAACCTTTAATTTTTGCGGTCAAAGTCCCAAACCTTTATATATAATTACAGCGTTGGTTCATTTCACCCATGTCGTCCATAAATTCATCAGTCAACGTTCAAATAGTAATTTTAACTCAAATGATATACTAATTGATAGGTAAAATTGTCAAAATACGTTATCCAAAAAAAATATTAGTTTTTTTCAAATCCTTCAATCTTTTCACAGATATCACACTCTCATCATCGATAACTATCTGATCAGATAACAATTCGATCCGATTTGTTATAATAATCGATAAATTATTTTTATGGCATGTTATTTGTCACTAAAATAAATAAATGAGAAAATAAAAATAATAAACTATATTTGGTACTATAATTTGTATGTATTATTAAATAATTTTTAGATTGATTAAAAATTAAAAATAATATTAAAATTTTTTATTTTCTCATATATTTATTTTAGTGACAAATAACATGCCATAAAAAATGAAAGAATTGCAACGCTAATCCCAAACCGGCATGTTTAGACAAAGTCTAGACATATATATTATTAAAAAAATATTTTCTTATTTTAATATTATTTTTAATTTTTAATCAATTTAAAAATTATTTAATAATACATACAAATTATAGTACCAAATGTCGTTTGTTTATTTTTATTTTCTCATTTATTTATTTTAGTGACAACTAACATGCCATAAAAATAATCTATCGATTCAATTATTATAACAAATCGGATCAAATTGTTATCTAATCAGATGGTTATCGATGATGAGAATGTGATGACTGTGAAAAGATTAAAGGATTTGAAGAAATAGAAATTTTTTTTGGATAACTAGTTTTGATAATTTTACCCATCAGTTAAGATGTCATTTGAGTTAAAATTACTGTTTCAACATTGACTGATGATTTTATGGATGAAATGCTTGAACTGGACCAATGCTGTAATTATATATAAAGGTTTGGGACTTCGACCGCAAAAATTAAAGGTTTGGGTGTAATTTACAATAAAGTGTAAGGTTTGGGACCAGCGCTGCAATTTTTTCGAGTCAAAATTACTGTTGAAACGTTGACTGACGGTTTTATGGACGGAATTAAAGGCTTGAGACTGACGCTGCAACTACATATAAAGGTTTGGGACTTCGGCCGCAAAAATAAAAGGTTTGGGTGTAATCTGCAATAAAATGAAAGGTTTGGGACCACGGCCGCAATTTTCCCTTTTTTTTTTCTTAAACTAGTAAATGTGGTGGAAAATTATACATATGACTGGTTATCGACAAAATCCTTGTTTTTCGTTCGATGTCCTGTTTGAATTTGTGTTCCAAATTTTTTCCTTGCAGCCTGGTTTTTAAATTTTTTCTCATTTTAGTTGAGCAATTTTATATATTTTGAGACAGTAATATCAATAAATAAAAGTTAAGAATAAAATTAGAATAGATAATATAGGCCGAGAACCACAGTCGCATCTAGTCTTAAGGGGTTTTTTTTGACAAAATATCTGATAAATTTTATTAAATTTTTTTATTAAAATGTTAATAATGGACGTAGACCCATAAATTATGTGGTTAAAATTAAAATTTAAACAAATGAAAAGGGAAAAAGAATTAGCCCATTTTGGTGAGAATCAAAATCAAAATTTTAGTAAGTTTTAATAAAAAAGTGATAAAATATGCGGTTGAAAAATTGAGAATCTCGTAAAATATATAGTTAAAATTAGTTATTAAAATATAAATTTTAATTTCTAACAAACATGGAATTAGTAAGTTTTTATTAAACATGCACAAACTACGCCCTTGCTTGACACGCATTCTTTAAAAACTCATTATCAGTTACACATTTTTTAATAAAATAATATTTTTATAACATTAATAACTTTTCCTTATTTTTTAACCATATATTTTCCATCATATTACTATTTAAAATATATTATTTTCTCAATAATATCCATCAAATACACTCTACATCCATGTTAAAAATCCGAAGCCGAAGCCGAAGCCGAAGCTAAAGCTAAAGCTAAAGCCATATGCCCTGGACTGACTACCGGTTCATCCAGTAAAAAATCCTTACGTTATTGTTAAAAAAATAAAAAATATTTATTAAAATAATCGCCTAAGAAAACGATGAAAAGACAGAGCCTGTAATGAAATTGAAGGGGGGAGAGGAAGAGTGAGAGAGAGATGGCCAATTGATTGACGCTAAGAATCATACCAATGACCCTCATTTCCTCACACTCAAAGTTCCCTTGATTTTTTTTTTTTGTCGAGATTTTTGTTCAATTAAGCTAAACACACATTAGATCTGATTCTATACTGATTGTATATCAATCATAGTGTTGGAATTTAGAGAAAATGGAGGCAAATGCTGGAATGGTGGCTGGATCTTACAAAAGGAATGAGCTTGTTAGAATTCGTCATGATTCTGATAGTGCGGTAAGCTTTTTATAAAAATCCACTTCGATCTTCAGTCCTAATTTACAGTATTTTTCTTTTTTATGGAATTTGGTGTTTAGATCTGAGGCATGGTAGAGCGGAAGTGAATTTTGGGCTAAAGTTCAAGTCTAAATTTGGAATTTGAAGTGTAAATAGTTGGATTTTTTTGGATGTCTTGGTTTAAGTAGTGAGTGATATGCTCAAGATTAGTTTTTTAAATTAAATTTGGAAGTGGGTGCTAGTTAATTTTGATTTTGACTCTTTGATTTTAATTTATTTTCCCTGGACATTTTATTTTGTTTAGCTGGAGTCTGCTCTTTTGCGAACTAGGATCCAGTTAATTTAAGTTTGGTATTTTTATTATTATCTTCGTAGATCACAGTTATGACCTGAATATGTATTCATCCATGGATTTGCCATCAATGTTGCTTGATGATGTGTAAGAGTGGATAAAATAAATATTGGATTTTGAGAACATAGTGTGTTGTTTTATGATTCTGTTGATCTGGGCTCTAGATGATTCAGTTCATTGATTGACTAAAATGGCATCTCTAAGTGACAAGAGTATATTACATTCTCTTACCTCTGTGATCTTACTACGATTGCTGATTGCCATCGCAAGATTCTTTTAAATCTAGATCCCTCCTACCATCTTATTTTCTATGCACTTTTGCACAAAGTACACGTATTTGATTGGTTCAACCCGAATCTAACCTTTCTCTCAGTTTCAATAATTAAGCTATTTTGGTGCATAGTTATACTTTCCATGATTTCTGCTAGATTCTTGTATAGTGAGTGAAATCCCATCAGTTCACAATGGAATGGTTTTAGTTTGCGGGTATTTCAATGTGGCTACATTTTTCCATCTAGTGGACTACCTCCATATTTGATATGCTTTATCATGTGTACACAGGGATCAACTTGTGTGCTAATTATTTAGTTTAATTTCGATCAACTTATTTCTTGCACATATTGCAGCCAAAGCCCTTGAAGAACCTGAATGGTCAGGTATGTCAGATCTGTGGGGATACCGTTGGACTGACTGCCAATGGTGATGTATTTGTTGCTTGCAATGAATGTGCTTTTCCAGTTTGCCGTTTATGTTATGAGTATGAACGAAAAGATGGAAATCAGTCTTGTCCCCAATGCAAGACTAGATACAGAAGACATAAAGGTCAGTCTGCTTTTAATTTTTATTTTTAATTTGGTTTTTTATGCTTTTTTACCCATATGTTTGGAGGTTTGTGGACGTGCTAATTAGTCATTCATCTTTTAGGGAGTCCACGAGTTGAAGGGGATGAGGATGAGGATGACGTTGACGATTTAGACAATGAATTTAGTTATTCTCAGGGAAAGAGCAAGACTCGATCCCAATGGCAGGGAGACGATGTTGAACTCTCTTCATCTAGTAGACGCGAATCACAGCAACCAATCCCTCTTCTTACTAATGGGCAGCTGGCAAGTTTTATTTTTATTTTTTTATCTTTTATGAACTCCACACTTGCCTGGAGGTTCGGGGTTGGCATTGACCGCTACCTCCTCTACCGATAAGAAAAAAATTGTAATTTATTTATGTATCCATGAGCAATAATACCCAGCAGATTCTAAAGCTGCAATTTATGACATAAAAATGGGCAATGCCAATGCTTAGAACTTAAATCCGGCTGCAGTAGATTATAGTTTCCTCCAGCACATGTGGCTTCATTGGCATAATTTTTGTACCATAGTTATATTTCCTCTCTGCATAAAAAAATTGTCTTATTTTTGTTGCCAATTTTCTTTCCTTTGTTTTATCTTCTACTTTTATTACAAGTCCAGCACCAGTTACCAAATGATTGCCTTGACTAGCATACTAACGCAAGATGATTTTTCTCATTACTTTTCATACGAGGCCTTTGTTCTTTTCCTCAAGTCATTTTGTCAGTTTATTGGAAGGAACATAAAATGTCATCTGAACATCAAATAATGTTGCTTCATTTTGATAAACCCATATGCAATTCAGGAAGGAAACCATTTTTACATCTTTCAACTAAATTTATTCTGTTGGTAGATATTTTCTCACAAACCTGTACATAATTGACAGGTGTCTGGCGAAGTTCCCAGCTCTATACAAGACACTCAATCTGTAAGAAGTACATCAGGACCATTGGGCCCTGTAGACCGGCATGTTCACTCCCTTCCCTATATTGATCCGAGGCAGCCTGGTAAGCTTCTTATCTATACATGTGAATTGGCTAGCATCCACTTAGCTTGGTATTCTAAGGTCCTTTTTATATGAAAACTACTGACTGACTAATAATACGGTGCAGTTCCTGTGAGAATTGTGGACCCTTCAAAAGACTTGAATTCTTATGGACTTGGAAATGTTGACTGGAAGGAGAGAGTGGAAGGTTGGAAACTAAAACAGGAGAAAAATATGGTACAAGTGAACAACAGATACAGTGAAGGGAAAGGAGACATTGAAGGCACAGGGTCAAATGGAGAAGAATTACAAATGTAAGAATCTATTCTCTCTTTATTTTTCTTGGGTATATTCAGGCTAAATATCACACTATTGAGATTATTCAGTTCACTTCAGGGCACTGCTCGGCTACTATTTCTGTTGGAACATTCGAATAATTAGTTTAAGTCTGCTGCTCTATTGGTGCATTAGTTAGTTTAAGAAGGGAGATCATTCATGTAGTTTCACATCATGCAACTTTGATCTTTACATCCTTATGGACTACTAATAGTTTGTTTCTCTGACAGGGCTGATGATGCTCGCCAACCCATGAGTCGTGTTGTACCTATTTCTTCTTCTCATCTTACCCCGTATCGTGTTGTAATAGTTCTTCGGTTGATTATCTTGGGCTTCTTCTTGCAATACCGTTGTACTCATCCAGTAAAGGATGCTTATCCTTTGTGGCTGACATCAGTTATCTGTGAGGTTTGGTTTGCTCTGTCCTGGCTTCTGGATCAGTTTCCAAAGTGGTACCCCATAAATCGTGAGACATACTTGGACAGACTCGCAATAAGGTTTGTGAATGTCTTATGATTGTTAAAGTTAAATGCCCTTGTAAGGAAGTTTGGATAAATACCCTGAGCTCTAAACAATGCCTTTTTTCTCAGATATGACAGGGAGGGTGAGCCGTCCCAGTTAGCCCCTATCGATATTTTTGTCAGTACAGTGGACCCCATGAAAGAGCCTCCTCTTGTTACTGCCAATACCGTGCTGTCCATCCTTTCTGTGGATTACCCTGTTGACAAAGTCTCCTGTTACGTGTCAGATGATGGTTCAGCAATGCTAACCTTTGAAGCCCTCTCTGAAACTGCAGAGTTTGCTAGGAAATGGGTGCCTTTCTGCAAGAAGCATAGCATTGAGCCAAGGGCCCCTGAATTCTATTTTGCTCAGAAGATAGATTACCTTAAGGACAAGATTCAGCCTTCCTTTGTGAAAGAACGTAGAGCAATGAAGGTGACTTACAACAGTACCTATAGAAAATATGAAAACAAAAGTTTTTTTGGATCTCCTGAATTAACCATCCATTCCCTTTTCAAGGGAGATAAACTACTTGCCAATTTCTATACAAAACTTTACACACAATTTCCGAAATGTTGTTTGTCAAGGCAGAAAAATATAGTACATTGTGGATAATTGTATGTGTTAAAAATTGTTCTGCAGAGAGAATATGAAGAGTTTAAAGTACGCATCAATGCACTTGTTGCCAAGGCTCAAAAGATGCCTGAAGAAGGATGGACAATGCAAGACGGAACTGCTTGGCCTGGAAATAACCCTCGTGATCATCCTGGAATGATCCAGGTGATTTAGTTGTCATTGGAGTTTTGAAGTATCCAAGTTTATGCCTTAGCCGTATATCCTGTTTTAACACCTCGCTTATGGATTGTAGGTTTTTCTGGGGCATAGTGGGGGCCTTGATACAGATGGAAATGAACTTCCTCGCCTGGTTTATGTTTCTCGTGAGAAGCGTCCAGGATTCCAACATCACAAGAAAGCTGGAGCTATGAATGCTTTGGTAGGTTATTGGTTACCGATCCCTATTGCCATTACTGTATCAAAATACAATTGATGATAACAGTAGTGTGAATTTGGTGAATGACTAATCATATGCCATTTGATTGACTTGCTAGTTTGTGAAGTAAATTTCTAATAACCATATGATCGTGCTTGGGGCTGATGATTGAATGATGTTAACAATGACACCTGTTCTCTAAAAGAAGTGCCGAATTTTCAGTGTAGAATTGGCGTTTTATATTTACTTGCAGTATTTCTTAAGCTAGCCACATTTAAGCTCCTTTTGTAGTATTTTAACCTCAACTCTAACGATGGCTGATTTTGGAGGGAAAAAGTATAAAAAAGAGTAAGGAAAACTTTTTCCTTGATCTTGCCCTCCACTATGCTGTCAGGTCGGTCCACTGTAGTGCGTGAACGAGTTTCTGTAACCATCCTTTGCTTGCCTTCTCTGTTGGTTTTTTTTATTTTTAAAATTTTTGGAAGGGCTTTTAAGTGAAGGATGAATTTCTCTATGATCTCATTTTTTAGTATGTTCTGCAGATTCGTGTCTCTGCTGTTCTTACAAATGGTGCATATCTTTTGAATGTGGATTGTGATCACTACTTTAACAACAGCAAAGCTCTTAAAGAAGCTATGTGTTTCATGATGGACCCCGTTCTTGGAAAGAAGACTTGCTATGTTCAATTTCCACAACGGTTTGATGGCATTGACTGGCACGATAGATATGCTAACCGCAATATTGTATTCTTTGATGTACGTGTCACTCGATTCTTTACAACTTCTCTATCATCAGCTATTATTTTTTCATCCATGCATTATCAACTTTGTTGTGGTCTTGTGCTACAGATCAACTTGAAAGGACTCGATGGGATTCAGGGTCCAGTCTATGTTGGAACTGGATGTTGCTTTAACAGACAAGCTTTGTACGGGTATGATCCAGTCCTAACTGAGGAAGATTTGCAACCAAACATCATTGTCAAGAGCTGCTGTGGCTCTAGAAAGAAAGGAAAACATGCTGATAAGAAATACATTGACAAGAAGAAAGCAGCAAAAAGGACTGAATCCACCATTCCAATCTTTAATATGGAGGACATTGAAGAGGGTGTGGAAGGCAAGTCTGTTTACACATTAGGCAATTTTGGATAAGTCAAAAAGATTTTGGGGCTAGCTGCTGATGTTTGATTTCATTCTTATTCACCTACCTTATCAAAACCTAAAATTCTTTTGGGTCAAACCACCTCATTTAAAAGCTTAAGCTATTAAAGAGTAGACACATTAAGCTTGGGAATTATGCACAATATACAACTTTCTAAACTCCTTGACTTTGTATTTAGTTTCAACTTGTTAGCTATATCATTAGTAATTCTGAAACAAGCATGACTTGGATTACGGTGATTAATGCTTAATGCATTCCTTGAGTTTTACAGGATATGAAGATGAGAAGTCGCTCTTTTTGTCTCAAAAGAGATTGGAGAAGCGGTTTGGTCAATCACCTGTTTTCATCGCTGCCACCTTTATGGAACAGGGAGGGATTCCGACGTCAACAAATCCTGCTACTCTTTTGAAAGAAGCAATTCATGTCATTAGCTGTGGGTACGAGGACAAAACTGAGTGGGGCAAAGAGGTAACTTTGATAGTTTTCCCATGGGTTAAAACTCTCACCTAACCTGTAGCAATGTTTCATTCAAGTCACTGAACTTTTCTTTTCCAAGGTAGTCATTGAACTTTCATTTTTGTTTTCATTTAGGCACTCAGGTTTTTGCTGTCTCTCTACTGAATTAATGGAATTGATGACGACATGAAAAATCCATTGGTGCATAACTTTTATTGTCCAACTGGAACAAAATACTTCTTTCTGTCATACTTGTGTTTTGTGTTGAACTTTTCATTTCATTATAAAGCGCATTTCAAGTGCAAATCTTGTCCAATAATACGTTTCTTTGCCTAGTTGGACGATGAAAGTAATGCACTAATGGATTTTCCATGCTCATCTGTGCATCATGTTCTCCATTAACCATGTCAGGTTTTTTTTTTTTTTGTTAATTCAGAAAAACGGAGTGCCTAAGATTAAACAAAAATGAAGTTTTGACTAACTTGGAACACAAAAAAGGTTCTGTGACCACGCTGAAACAATACTATACAAGTTGACTAAAAATGTGATTAAACCCATTTTTTAATATTGACTAAGCATGTTATAGAATTAGGGAATCTAAAATTTGACTTTTATAGATGGCATTTGCATTTCAAGTTAGTAGGCTATTGAGATTAATTATTGCTTTCAGATTGGGTGGATATATGGTTCTGTCACAGAAGATATTTTAACGGGGTTCAAAATGCATGCACGAGGATGGATTTCAATCTATTGCATGCCTCCTCGCCCGGCTTTCAAGGGGTCTGCTCCCATCAATCTCTCGGATCGTTTGAATCAGGTCCTTCGGTGGGCTTTGGGATCCGTTGAAATTCTTCTGAGTCGGCATTGCCCTATATGGTATGGTTACAATGGGAAACTGAAGCTCTTGGAGAGATTGGCGTATATCAACACTATTGTTTATCCCATTACCTCTATTCCGCTTCTTGCTTATTGCATTCTTCCGGCCATATGTCTTCTTACTAATAAATTTATCATTCCCGAGGTAAGTGACAAATTTCTCTATTGCTGTTTAAAAGTGTTTTTCAACGTGTCTTTTTGCTATCTAAGCCTAGTGTTCATCAGTTAGATTATTTTCTCTACTATCTGCACACATCATCATCCGGCTTGAGAAGCCAAAATTAATGGCCAAGAGTATGTCTAAGCTTAAAAAGTTTAATTTTAAGTAAACAATTAAGCTTTGAAATTTATAATTTTTTTATTGGTCAAAGTTGGAAATTGGCAAGTATTGCAAGGCAAGAGTCACTTCCTGAATAATTGACTTTTTTTTTTTTTCAAAATATCCAATTAGGGAAACCAAAAGTCACGTTTAAATAAATGTGTTTAAGCTTAGCAACAGGCTCCAGGAACCATGCTTCCCCTTTCATCCATGGGATTAGAAGCTTCGTGGATGGGGATCTGGTATACTTCCTATATTGAATTCCTGTTATAAATTTAAGGATTTCCCCACCATGTAATACGAAGAAATAATTAGCATGATGGTATTTTTGTGCTTTTCCATTTCCAGTCTCCTGCATGCCATGTGTTGACCATGCACCTACTTCTGTTCTTCTGCAGATAAGCAATTTTGCTAGCATGTGGTTTATTCTTCTCTTTGTCTCTATTTTCGCTACTGGAATTCTGGAAATGAGGTGGAGTGGTGTGAGTGTCGAGGACTGGTGGAGAAATGAACAATTCTGGGTCATTGGTGGAACATCGGCTCATCTCTTTGCCGTTTTCCAAGGTCTCCTCAAAGTTCTCGCTGGGATAGATACAAATTTCACTGTCACTTCAAAGGCATCTGACGAAGATGGAGACTTTGCGGAGCTTTACGTGTTCAAGTGGACATCCCTCCTCATTCCTCCAACCACTGTCCTTATTGTGAACTTGGTAGGAATTGTTGCTGGTGTTTCGTACGCCATCAACAGCGGATATCAGTCGTGGGGTCCTCTGTTTGGGAAGTTGTTCTTTGCCATTTGGGTTATTGTCCACCTTTACCCATTCCTCAAAGGTTTGCTGGGCCGGCAAAACCGAACGCCTACAATCGTCATCGTCTGGTCAATACTCCTCGCATCCATTTTCTCCCTGCTTTGGGTTCGGATTGATCCGTTTACATCAGAGGCTACAAAGAGAGCTGCTCAAGGTCAATGTGGTGTCAACTGTTAGTTACTTGGAAACCAATTTTTTACAATCAGTTCAATGTCTCCTTGTGATACTTGCCTTGGTGTATATAGACAGAGAAACCAACGGCTCGTTTTGTAAGATTGACCAGGCAATAATCGACAGTATTAATGAAGAAAAGGTTGTTAAACTCTTGATATTGTACTGTCCAGTCGAACCAATCCAGACGTGCCCTCGTGTGAAAAGTCGAGTGCAGATTTCCAAGTTATGTTGTACCATTTACCTGCCGGAGTGAGATGAATGAATTCGTCGAGAGTCGTTTTATTTTAGTCCATAATTTTTTTCTCTTTCATTAATATTTACATGGTATAGTTGTCTTAAAACTTCAAATTTGTTGTGTTATTAATATTATTGTGCAGAAATGTGATGATTAGTTTTGTTATGGAGAGTGGTTCTGAATAATTTTTATTCGTCTGCTAAGTTGATTTGCAATATCATTCTCATAGTGATTTTTTAGCACATGCCTCAAAATTCTTATACTCGACTATGCTTGTGACGATTGATATTAGGCTAGATGAGCTTGGTAGCCTCTCTCTCACTTCCCCCCTACCAATACTTGTTTCTTACTCATTCCTTGACTTAATACAAATCCTCCGCAAACTCTAGCTAGTTATTGAGATATTTATTTAGAACAATTTCACACGAGTTAAGCTATAGGTACTAGAATTTAAATTTCTGTACCTGTTCGACAACACACATCATAGGTGGGTGGGGGAAGGTTTTTGGCATTATTTTAATTATGTGGGGGCCACCCCTATGTGAGATAAATTTTAAATTCTTGTATGAATTCAGTGAGAGGAATTCTGTACTCTTGGAATTATTCATTTCAGACATTAAGAGATCCTCAAAATGCTCGGCATCAATACCCTTCTCAATATCATTGACAAAATTATTTACTAGACCTCGAAATCATAGGAAAAGTTCTACTCGAAATCACTCGAATAAAGGGAAATAGGGTAGCTTGGGACTTGGGAGGTAAAAGAGTGGCGAGAAGAAAGGGCCATGTTTATTAATAGCGACTTTAACACAAAAATGGGGATGTTTTGTGTGAATTAAAATTATATTTTTAGCATATTATGATAAAAATTTTTGAAATGTGTGGTTGAAAAGTTGTGGGACCTATGAAAGATATGATTAATATTAATTGTTTTTTGACTTAAATTAAAATCTAATTTTAATTCGAAACAAACATGACATATTTTATCTTTATTTGTTAATAGAACGCAGAATTCTATTTTTATGTTCGATTACAAACCATATTTTCTATTAATATGGAGCTGAAAAAAACACATTTTACTATACTCGCTTGTTACAAATGCGATTTCCGTTAAAAATCCCCGTGCATAAAATCCCAGATAAGAACACATCTGCAGACTTGAGACTTGAGATTCTCAGATTTTGAAAGAAAAATCAAAAAATCAAGAAGAGAATGGAGGGCATAACTGAGGGCGTTAACAATATCAGCATTTCATCTGAATCGCAAAAGAAGAACAGAATCCAAGTCTCCAACACCAAGAAATCCCTCTTCTTCTATGTCAATCTCTCCAAGGTCTCTCTCTTTTTTAAATTTATTTATTTGTATAAATTGTAAATGGATTTTGCGATCTTTTTTTTTTAATTTGTGCTCATGTATTTTTTCCGTCTTTTGGGATTCTGGGTTTTGCTAAAGACTTTTTTTTTTTCCCCGTTTCTGAAACTGGGTTGCTGAGGAAACATATTGTGATAAGTTATGGACCTGTGAGTTATAGAATATTTTTATGTTTTTTTCTTAATTATCTATACATGCTCTCATAAATACACACAGACGGGTTTAATGTGTTTTAGGGTTTAACGGAAAGTAAGAATTTATGCGCTTTCATATTTTAAACGAGTTTCTGAGGAAATATATTGGGAATTCAGGAAAAGGTCAAGAAAAATTTGGGTCTATGATCTTTTCTTCTTTTTTTTTTTTGTCAGCAATTATTTATGGGCTAGCATTTTAGGGTTTAGCCAAAGACTGAATTTTTATATACTTTTTTTTTTCCTTCCTTTTGGGTGGATTGGGAACAATCTTGTAAATTACAAAAGATCTAGAAAATATATGGGTTTATGATTTCGCCCCCTTTGGTTTAGCTAAAAATCAAAATTTTAGTAGATTTTGATAAAAATTGACGAAACATGTGGTCGAAAATCGATTTAAGAAAATGAGGGCCAAACGTGGGCTTCCTCTTAGACTGTTTTCTTTGCCTTTACTTATAGTCATATGCTTGTATTTTGCATTTTCCTCAAATACATATTCATATATTTATTCTCATGGAGGTTTAGTGGCATGCGTTTAAAGGGAACAAAAGGAAGATCTATAAGTTAAAATGCTACTTTTTTTAATTTTTAGCGCCCATGCTATTTAGTAGGAAATCATTTTTCCCTTTCCTATTTATATATTTTCTCTAGTTTTTGTATCTAAAGCTCTACTTTCTTGTGGTCAAATATCAGCATAAGCTTGTTTAAGATAGGTATTAGGTGAATGTGCTCGAGCCCATCATATATAGGAGTTAAATGACACTTTCAATTATTTGAATGTGCTCTTGGCCTCTTCATGATCCATGTAAATAATGTCGTTTGAGATTGATTTGAAAGGTAAACAAGCTTTGATTTAACTTCGTTCTGATGCTTAAAAAAAAAAAGAGCTTGAACAACCTACTTTGGTTCATGCTTCTACACCAATTTATTGATTCAGGTAGATCCCCTTTACAATCCTAATTGAGTATAAATTCATAGTTTGAGTTGTCGAGCTAAAGATGAGGATAATTTGTAGTAGTGTGAAAATTATTGGTAATTATTGATTCTAAGGCCATTGCCATTGAAAGGGATAATATACCCTTTAAGGTCATATTCATGTGGGATTTGTTTGTACATGAGTGCTAGCTACTTGCAAGTGTTCCTTATATAGTCATCTAATGAGTCGATAATCATGTTTGCAGAGGTACATGCAGCAATACAATGAAGTGGAACTATGTGGTCTTGGCATGGGTATTTCTTTTTATCTGCAACTTTGGCTTTTCTGTTTTTTAATGTTAGGAATTTCGCTAGGTATGTTTTCGTGAATGTAACCTAATGTGATTGTTTACATTCTATTTTGCCTTCAGCTATTTCCACAGTGGTTAGTATTGCTGAAATTTTGAAGAACAATGGATTTGCTGTTGAAAAGAGTAAGACTATTTGACATTTTTTATTAAGGAGTTTCCTTTGCCTTTTTAGCTTTCCCTTTACTCCTCCTCATTCCCTCCTTTCATAGTCTTTGTAGTCCATTGTTGTCTTTGATAGAATGTTTGTTAAGGTGGATTAAGACAGTACATGACTATATTAAAGAAGAAAAAGAAAATAAAATCTTGTTCGGTGAAATGCCTCGTTTGGTCTAATACTAATATCAAACATGCACTCAGATATTTGTTCCGTATGCAGAAATCAGGACATTGACTGTTGACATGAGGGATGAGCCAGGAGCACGGCCAATCCCTAAGGCAAAGGTAAGTTCAAAATTCTTCATCTAATAAAAATAAATATGACAGGATGTAAATGGATGAAGGTCAGCAGCATATGTCGTGCCAAGTAGACGATCTTGCATGACTTCAAAATTTGGCATTTCCATAGTTCTAGAGATTCTAGTTGAAAGCATTACCTATTGTGACTTGATAATATTGTTGAATGTGTGTGTCATCTCGTCAAGATATTGAGACATTATTTGAGTGTGAAAAAACATTGGTACCACCTAGCTTTGGCTGCAGACTTTTGACCAATGGTAGAAGGGTTGACTTTGGATGCCATGTTTACCATCAAGTTGTCATTTCATTGTCTGCGACTTTATTGATTCTGTTTTTATTAATGATTTTTGGTTTAATAATATTTTTCTCAGCTGTCTGCACACATCATAAATCCCACCTATTAAAGGATTGGTGGTGTTCGATCAGTATAACCTTTACCTATTAAAAATGATAATGTTCGTTATAGTTAGGGTAATGTATTACCCACAGGAGAAAATATTGAGTGATATCAATCAGTCAAATTAAGTTTAGGCAGTAACTGTTATAAAGTTATTGTTAGGGTGCATGACAATATGTGGTTTGGTTGTAGTGTTACATTATGCACACGTGATTCAGTTGCATGTTTTTGAGAAATATATATTAATGGCCCCAGTTGAACCCTTGATCTTTTACATTTTCTGGGTCTAGACCTAGTGCAGGCTTTACACATTGGATATTTGATTCAGTTGCACGTTTTTGAGACAGTATATAATAAGCATCCCTTTGTGCATTGCACACGTGGTGAATTCTATCCATTCTTCCTCCCTTTTGACTAATGATTTAGCTTCGGTTGAAGAGCTCACCTTTTATGTTGTTTTTGTTTTTCTCTTGTAGATTGAGATATTATTAGGGAAGACAGAGAACTTCGATGAATTGATGGCCGCTGAAGCAGAAGAAAGAGAATATGGAGGCGAAGAACAGAATTGACATGGATAACTTCCAGAGTCCAAGGCCTGTCACCTTTTATCTGTCTGAATAGAGTACTAGTGTCTAGTAGTTAGGCAAATAACTTATCGTATTTGTTTTACTTTCTACTTTCGAGTGTGAATGGATTCATTATGTACGTGCAGTAGGTTAAACCCCCAGTTATGATGTTTCTAGATATCGGTTGAGTAAAGAACAATCCTTCCAGACCAAATTCTTCTACTTCGAGGATGTATGTTTACACCGTTGCTTGATTATGAAGTGCATCTTGGAATCATGTTTGATTTCATTTGGAAACTATACCTTGGATTAGAGTCAATATATAAGGTTTAATTTGTTGCGCAAACGCGAACATTGGAGTCTTGCATGGGAAGATACAAAAACCTGAAAGTGGCATTTCTGTAGGCTGAAGCATTCTGATATGAATATATATGGTCCTGGTCCTGGTCCTGGTCCTGATCCTTGTACAGGTGGATTTATTCTCCTCAAGATGTGGAAAAGCTGAAAAAAAAAAAATGAATGAAATGAAAAAGGAAAAAAAATATGGGGATGCCCTCTGATCATTTTTGTGCCTCTACAATGGCACAAGAAATTACATTCAATGACAAGGTGAACCATGCATTTTATGTTGGCACTTCAGATGTATGATGATTTATTATATGCAGGTGTGGAAATTGAGATTTAATTGAAAACTGTCTCATGGATGTCTCATAATGGCTAGTCCAAGTGGGACGTGAGAATTGAAGGATGATAAACAGTATAGACATGTTTGATACGCTGAACAAAACACAATGGACAGTAGTTGAGATTAGAGGTGTCAATCCGGGTGGGTCGGGCCGGGTCGAGTCGGCCCGCCAACATATGAGCCCGGTAATTGTCCGCGTGAAAAAAGTCCGCCCGCTACGAGTTCCGGGCCGGTTCCAGGTCGGTCCACAAATTTTGGACTACAACTCAAGCCCGCCCGCTAACCCATACGGGTCGAGCCCATGCAGGGTCATGGGTGGTAGTTTGTTCCGGTTTGGCCCGTAAAATTATAAAAATATAGAATTTTTCATATTTATGGTAAAAAATATTTTTTTTGTTAAATGTAAACTAAGAATTGAATAAAATGATAAATTCATATTTATACCAAAAAATGTTTACATAAAATTCAAATTTAATATTATATGAATTATTTATAACTATGTAAAGTTAAATTTAACATATAACAACTAAATGTATTTCTAATTACTATTATCAAATATTTATAGTATAAGCACATCTCAATTAGGTTGGCACCTACGTTTTTCAAAATTTAAAAAAAAAAAAAAAATTCACGGGGCCAGCGGCTTAACCGCGGCCCGTGAGGTGCAACCCACAAAGCCCGCAGGTCACACCTTGTTGACCCGTAAACCGCCCGCTAGGGTCATGGGTCAGCCTGCGATCTCGGGTTGATCCGAGCTGGTTTTCACCGATCTAACCGGCTCGTCCGTCTTGACACCTCTAATTGAGATGTCTATTCTTTGTGTTGTTCAGTTTAATACGTTGAGCAACTGTTTACGACAATCTAACATATCAAAAAATTAATATCAGAATTTCTTTAACTATAACAGGTAGAGACAATTTCAGTGCCGGATGAACCGGAAACTTGTAGAGTAGGGTGATTCCAGCCCCGTAACTCCAAACATCAATATACCAACGAACAATGAAGAGTGAAACCATCGCGACTGGCACCACAGTCCATGACCAATACCTAGTGAAAACATGGATACAAAGGACACTCATCTCTATTTACCAAACTAAATTAAAAATCCAAGACAAACTCTTCCTGCAGTCTTGAAAGTACACTAAGACAAATCCATTCCAACGCAAAACGAAAACCTTGAACATTGATTTACACATTCACAGAATCTTAAACTGAACTAGGTTAAGCATAGAAAGGATCCTGATAACAGTATAGATTAAGCCTAGAAAGGAACATGCGCATTTAACTCGTTTTGTATCATTCTTTCACACAAAATTTGGTCGTTCTTTAACACGTTAAAATAAAAACCAAAATTGCTTGAAAAGGTTCTAATAAGACATCAGTTCTCACCGAAAAATTCCAAGTCTCAAAAGGCAAAATTTTCAAGCGCAGAAAATGATGCAACGTCAGACAACCCGAAATTAATAAATCTGTATGTTATCCTTTAATCCAAGTTTCATTCGTAAAACAACTCTCTATGCATTATCTTTGTTCTCAATCAAAATCCTCTTGCATGCTTCGTAACACATGAAAGATATCCCAGCAGCAGGCACCAACTTCATACAGCTCGGACCAAGGCCTTTGTAAAGACCCTGAATCCCTTCTTGTTCGAGTATGCTGGCAAGAGCATGAAGAACGTTCTTGTACACTTGTCGCCCACTAAGCGCTCCAACCTGCATGTGCTTACGAGCCACCTCAAGAGGGAATGTAGCACTACTAGATATAGCACCAGCCGCAGAACCAATCAAAAGTGTTTCGATGTTGCCAATCTTCTCTTGTTTGAAAATTTTCCGGTATGCCTTTCTTAGCGTGTCATACGCGTAGTAATTGGTGGCAGCATACGGAATTACTCCAATAAGACTTGGGGTCAGGCCTCGATAAAGCTCTCCAGGCCCCCCCTCATGCAGTATTTTTATAAACGCATCGAGCAAACCATTGTAAACTCCTCCCTGTATATTGGAACAAGAACTCTAATAAGGACGTAGATAGAAACGAAAAGAAAGTTAAGTGCATTCTTGTCTGGCTTAAAAGTAATTTGAACTTACTTTTTAGTTAGTTATTTTTGCCAAACATGGATTTCAACATTACATTTTAATAAGAAAACTTAATATTCCTGAAAGTTAAGCCTTTGGTTACCTGAATGGTCAATCGAGTCTTGAGTAACTCGAGGGGATATGTCACTAAAGTTGAGCTAACTCCAGCACATGCTCCCGCGATCAATGAAGGAGGTATACGCAATTTGGGTTGTTCACCAAATTTCGGTGACAAATTTTTGTTGACAGTATCGTAAACAAATAACTGCAAAGTACAAGCAGCTTTCAGGATCAGGTAAAAAGCACAATGCAAGATTAAAAATCTAACAAAAAATTGTTTGAAGCTAGTGTGTGAGCAAAAATAAGCAAGACATCTGATAGGACAACGAATCTGTAAATATGCATGAATTTAATAAACTCGACAGCTCACAGAGATAAATTATGAGATTAGATATATAGGTTACAGATTTAATTATAACTTTTAAAAACTAAATTGAATACAAACACGAATAATGTATTGCCTTACACGCAGAAAAAGGATTTAGAGGACGAGAAAAGGGAGGGAAAGAAAATAATTGACTTACTTCGCAATAATGAACAGAACATTCCTGTCAATATACACAGGAGGACCACTCCATCCATAATCCTTGAATCACCCAAACTGCCTATCAAAACCAAACCTCACCACCTGATGACACCTGACCTACAGTCAGAAATCCTCAAATGCAAAATGATGGTCGGAATGAGTCGCTGGAGATGGTGGGTCCAGAGGGAGGGATAAATATATTCGCAGTTATAGACTTATAGTGATTTTCAAGGGAAGAAATGACAAGTTTCTTTTGATTTTTGTTCATGTTTTTACTTTTGACGTAACTTGTTAATTTCATGTATTTTAACCTGTAAGACACAAAATTATACACTAGGTAAAATAGTCTTGTCCAAAACGTAAAGTAAGAAACTCTGGAAATGAAAGAACTGAAGGACAAAATATCTTGTTTTGGGACAAAAGAAATTTAAAGTTACTGAAAAAGATCAAACTCTCGTGGTACAGGGGAAGTAGAATTAGCTGATTAGAAGAATTTACCCTGAGAAAAAAGTCAGACCCAGGGAAGATCACAACAATAACAAATTAAGCATTCTTCCCAACAAATTTAGGGCCGGCCACGTGAATTCCTATTCAGAATTCATGATATGAGATCAGCTAATAAATTGCTCTGAAAAAAGGACAAGACTTTTTGACAGAACTTTTTTAAAACATTGTTCCCTAAAATAATTTTTTGACAAAAGCCACAGAAATTGTTGAGACCTTGATGCCTAGGGACAATATGATATTCTTGATTGAATAACAGAAAAAAAATATACACCATTTCCAAAAAATGGTTCTTATAAGCAAGCATCACTAGAGACATATTCAAGAGACTGAAGATGAGGTGGTGTATTAGATGTGCTAAAATAAGCCAATGTTATCATGAATGCAAAATGGAATCAACTAACAATCAGAAATAATGGAGATGCTAGAAAACCTTTTGGACTTCTATGGTACACAATATTGGACAAGATTGGATGGTACAATCGACAAGATTGAACTTATTTTCTTCTTTAATACCGCTGAGTGCCATTGAGTCCACATTACCAAACTAAACATGCTATTTGAGACTTCTACATGGAGAAATACTTGTTGGGCATTTGATAACATTCACATTAACAAACACAAAACAGCCATAATTAAAGATCTATTTGAATTGCAAAAAACAAGCAATATGTGACCCCTCAAGCTCAATTAAGTAGTTCATACAAGTGATGCACGTTTTGGTATAATAGGAAACCATAACCATCTATTCTTAAACCACCCGAATCAAACAAACATAAGCCAATACATCCAAAAAACATAGGATAGCAGCTAATAACAAAATAAAGATAAAATAAGAATCAAAATTAACCAACAAAGAATATCATCCCAATCAAGCAAGACAGAAAATAATTGAAAACTCAGACTAAATAACATAATAATGTCATTTGCGTAGTTCTTTTTTCTTCTACTTACCTCTATGGCTTTGCTTGGCGCAACTCGAATCACATTTACAAAATTGCCCCTAAATAATCCTGGCCATCCATCAGTCTTCATAATATTATTGAACACCTCCATAGTCGAATGCCCACTACTCCCAACCATCAAATGAGTCCTTATTGTCTCCAATGGTGCCACAGCAGTCCTTGAAACCGCCCCAGCAATCGCACCACTAATCAACCTCCTCAATGAAGGATTTTCAATCTTAACCTTAAGCCTAAGTCCATTTTTTCTCTTCTTAAGCACCCCCTCTTCCTCCTGCTCACCCAAAATCTTAAACCTCTCAGGCGATGATACATACTTCACAAACAAATCGACATACGGAAACTTAAAACTGCCATTTTCTTTGTTGTCCATTTGACCTACAGAGGCAAATAACCCACCACCTGGATAAAAGTTGCAATCTTGGGGACTCAATTGGAGTCTCAACTGAGAATTCGACAATAACCCATTGTTATTACACTCCAAAGCTTGCATTTTCCCTCTTTTACCGATAATTCAAAAATCGAAACAGAAAAAAATTACCTTCCAAAACAATAGTCCCCTTTTTATAAAATCTCAAAACATACCCAACTCTACAGATTCATGTTTCCAGGCAATTTGAGAATAGCGAAGGAGCAAAAGATTCGATTTTGAACAAATGGGCGTACAAAATATCCATTCTTGACAACTTAATAGGTGTCAAAAAAAGATTCAAAATTTTCTAATTAGAAATGGCAATAAAGATAATTAATCGGACAATATATATGGATGCGTATGTATGGCTACGAGTGAGTGTGTGGAGAATCAGAGAAACAGAAGGGAGGCCGTGGGGGTGGAAGGTGGCGGAGGAATCAAGAGCAAGCGAGCAGCAGGATTCTGTGAATAATGCTGGGAGTACAGGACCAATCTTACAGCAAACTTACAGGATTTTGAAAAATTGATTACGTGGCACTTCCGAAAATTAAAAAAAGCCAATTGACCGGCTGAAAATTAGGAAAGTGGAAAATAAGGGAAATTACCTCCATTTTCAACGAGTTAAATGTTTCAATGGCCACTGAACTTCGCACTATGTCGTGACTTAGCCACTGAACTTCATCAAGCGTCCCACTAGCCATTGAACTTTGCTTTGTCTTGCTCCATCACTCACCGGATGGAATCCGTCAATAGATCTGCTTACGTGGATGACGGAAAAATGACGTGGCCGGTTAAATGTGTCCACATAGGAAATTAAATGCCAAGGTGCCCTCCAGTTCACCCCCAAAATCATTTGTAACCCTATGCCCAAATTCTCTCAACGTCTTCTTCCAATCCAACAAAATCCTCTTCCTTCCACGTGCGATTTTCTAAAAACATTGAGTTCCTTTCTCGATGCAATTTCAAAAGAGAGAAATTCTAGACAACCTTTTGCATCTTAAGCAACTTCTTTGGTGTACGCAACAAATCACGGATCATCTCCATCTTCATCTCATCTTGGGCGTGACAGAATTTTTATTGCAAGATTTCGATTTTTTTCCCAAATTGAAGTTGTTTTGATTTCACGAGAGAAACGCGTGTTTAAATCTAATGGATAAGGCGTGTTTGGTGATAACCAACTAAAAGACGATGTATTACGGCGAGGATGCGGAGGAGGATGCGAGGCGTAGCGATTCGGTGAGCTTATAAAAAGGGGATTTGGAGCGAGTTTTGTTTCTAATCCTGGCGACTTTTCCCCATTTTAGGAAGATTGGTTACAATAGTTTTGAGAAAAAATTGGCCACGCGTAAGGGAAAAAATTTCAAATTCATGCACAGCCTCATTGAACAACAATGGCAACGGCAGTTGAATGGCAAAAACTGCTTTCTTTGCAAGAATCGGAACCCGTTTTAATTCATATTCAAGTTTTTAAATCCTTTTGTAAATTTGATAAATTTTTAGCAAACAAATTTCTTCCTCATAAAATTCATCGCGATAAGCTTCAACTGGTGTTTCCAAAGATCTCGATTGAGTGCTTCAAATATTTCATCTCCATTTTCTGCAACGAGTTTGAGGATTGTTGTAAGCTGTGTTTTCTACATACCAATCTTCCATTTCTTCTGCTTCTAAAATCTTGTCGAAATTTAGGTAAACAGGCTCATTGAAGAACACCTGCGATAAGGTGTTACAAATGATTTTGGGGGTGAACTGGAGGGCACCTTGGCATTTAATTTCATATGTGGACACATTTAACCAGCCACGTCATTTTTTCGTCATCCACGTAAGCAGATCTATTGACGGATTCCATCCGGTGAGTGATGGAGCAAGACAAAGCAAAGTTCAATGGCTAGTGGGACGCTTGATGAAGTTCAGTGGCTAAGTCACGACATAGTGCAAAGTTCAGTGGCCATTGAAACATTTAACTCATTTTCAACCCCCCCTCCCCAAATAACTTTCTCCCACACTTTCACACCTCAGCCGTGCGAAAACCTACCGTTCTTCATCCCGGCTTCGAATTCGGCGTACTTTAGGAAGATGAACAGAAATGTTGACCTGCTGTAAATATTCATCTCCATTTTTGGGCTCTTCATCCCCATTTTCGGCCGGTAAACGGAAATACATCCCGGCATTTTCGGACCAGAAGCCCTCTGTTGCGAAAGAAGCGTTATTTATGCCCGTTGAACTCAAAAGAGTGGTGGAATACTGAGCTTGTCCCCCGTTATTGTGCTTTGGTTGTTTCTGCCATTCATTGTGGATTGAACTGCACTTGGACAGTTGAACAAGAATGTACCTCATCAGTAATCCCAGATTGAACTCCGTCGAGCTCCCATTTTCCCCTTTTTGTGGACCGGAAATGAACAAGGTAACATTTTCCAGCATGGTTGAAGTACAAAGTAGAAATCGGATTTTTTTCCAGCATATTTGAAACTTGTTATTGGATTTTTTCCCCTAGATATAAGATAACTACCTTTGACTGTTAGAAGTTGCTTATTTTTGCAAACGGAATGATCGATATTTTTTGAAGAATCAACAGAAGAAATTATCCAAATGGTAGAATATTTTCAACAGAATTGTAATGAAGAAGGGCTATTATGTGTCGAATTGTAAAAAGAGACCAAATGATGTTTCAACAATGCAAGATAGAGTGGTTCCACCATGCCTGTGTTGGCCTCAAAGAACAACCCAAAGGGAAGTGGTATTGTTCCGATTGTGCTGGATTGCCGAAGAGGAAGAGAGGCAAATGACAGACTTCATAATAGCAGTTAATTTTTTTCTTTTGTTTTCATGCTTGGAGCTCTATACCAGTAATCATTGTAATTCAATGTGGGAAGTGAAAATTGAGTTTTTTTGATCTGTATGTACAAATATTGTCACTTTGAGGTATGTGTTTGTATCATTAAAGTTGTACAAATTCACTCGTGTTAATGAGGTTTTGTTAATGAAATTGGTTTGATTAGGAAAAAAAAGGGTTATACTCTTTGATGGCATGCTTGTTTATGAAGTAATACAATTGTTCTTGCAACAGAAATAAATGCTCAACTTCAAAACAGAAATTCACTTAAAAAATTCATTAGGTGCTGGACAAACAAATCTCTTTGAAAAACAGAAAGGTAATGTGTTGGATTTTAAAGCCAACTTTTGATCAAATGTAAAAAGTTGCTAACTGACCCAGTATAGCATTCAACTACAAAATCTGCTTCTCGAAGATATCACATAGCTCAAAGAACAAAAAATACAGTAAAAAATAAAGCAACAATGTTTCCTTCCAGTGAGCAAACAGAACTGTCCATCTTCTCCCCTTCCCCAAGAGCAAATAACAGCTCCAGCTGCAAAATATGAACAAAACCATCATCTTCAGGTCATTAACAACTGCCACCATCTTCTTGGGCATTCAAAAATTTGACAAAATAGAGCTCAGAAATGGACAACTTTCAACAAAACTGAAAATCCAACTCATAATGGTTGACTTCAAAAATGGTCGCCGGACGAGAAGATTTCCAAGGCCCGAGGTCGACTCCAAATACTGGCCTCTCGTCGGTTTCAACAGAATGCTACGGCCGGATATATCGTCGTCACCGTCCCGTCGCCGGTATTCCAATTTCCACGAGAGAGTTGAGGAGAGAAGGAGGAGGAAAATTTTGATTTGAAGTATTAGGTCTCAGTGTCTCACGCTTTTTCCTCTTTTCATTCTCTTTTTACTTTTGTTTTCCTTTTTAGCTGCCATGTGGTAAGTTTTTAAAATCCTGTAATGTTCCTGTAAGTTTTATCCTGTACTCCTAGCACCACCCGGATTCTGTTCCTCCCCGTTTCGACCTCAAACACTGATGCTAAATATACACGTGTGTATGACATGGATTCATTGGTAACTTTTCGGGATTTTTGCACAAATGGTCCCTAACCTATATTACTGAAGTCTCATGAAGTGGATAATAATTGAATAAACTCAAATATTTAGCGCTGTTTGACAATCATTTTTAGGAATTATTTTTCTCAAACTTACATTCAGTCACACATTTTCATAATTAAATATTCTTCGCGAAAATTCAAATATTTTTCATATTTTTTAACCACGCATTATCTAAAAAATCAATATTTTAAAATTGATTTTTCCTAAAAACCTCTTTTTAATGATTGTCAGACAATGACTTATTAGTAGATATTCGTTTCATTTGTAAGCACTTTTTATTGCAACGAAATCAATATAATGTTACTTTAACATTTTATTTTTATTTTTTACATTTGTATTTATCACATTTGTTCTCTCTCTCTCTCTCTCTCTCTCTCTCTCTCTCTCTCTCTCTCTCTCTCTCTCTGTTTAGAGTGTGTTTGATGGATATTATTTTGGAAGAATGTATTTTGGAATAATAAATTAAAGGAGAACGTGTGGTTGAAAAAGAAGGAAAAGTTATTGATGTGATAGAAATTATTATTTTATTGAAAAATGTGTGGTTGAAAATAAGTAGAAGAATGAAAATGAAAATTTTAATGGGTGTCAAACAGGGGCTTAATCGTTTCGCTCTGTTTTCTACAAAAAAATAAAAATAAAAATCAAATTGAAATTAAATACTTCTAATGATATTTTTCACTCTCTTTTTTTTTTTTTCATCCATTTTTATGAAAAAGATCAAATTGTAATTAATTTTATAAGATTTTATAAAATAAAAGACTAATTTGTTATTAGATTTTAAATAGATTGATTGATTGGTTGTTTAATTTGTAAAAGTTTGACATATTAATAATACTGAAAATATATTTCCTTAGTTTTTCAATCAAAGAATTATATTATATTTTTTGTAATACAATTATTTATCAATTTTTTTTTCAAAATAATTTTTTTTTAATTTTCATACACGGGAGGGGATTGTCCATTTCTTACGTGGGAACTTCCGTCATAGTGTCCTGGACCCAAATAAATTTTACAAAAATCTGTAACAATATTTAATACAAATCTATAAATGTCAATAAAAGTTAATTAATTTCACAATGGTCCATCACTTTAAAAAAATGTCTATAAAAGCCTAATTGAATTTACCCTCAATTTAAATATAAATTTACATGTCAAATTTGGGAAAATTGCAGCTATGCTTCCTATCATTTTGTAAAATAAATACTTAGGTTTGCAATTAGCCTTTTATAAATAGGAATAATAGTGGATTTTACAAAATGTGTGGATAAAATCGAACAATAATTATGAATGTGTAGTTAAAATTAATATTTGATTTTGATTGATAAATTGTATTCAAACGAGGGTAATTTTCTTAATATACTAATTTCATAAACTTTTATTTTATAGTATATTATTCATTTTCTTGATCTATAGATGGATTCTTGACCTTGTTTACAAGGTTTCTTCTGAATTAATTGTTTTTTAAAAATTTTTCCAACTTAGTATTCCGATTATTTACAAGGATTTATTTTTCATATTATATTGAATTTTTTTTCCCAATATTCCTTTTCCTTTTTCTTTCCTTTTTTTTTTTTTTTTTTAAAACCGATTTCATGCAACAGAATCACATTCTCTATGTTCAAATTGCACGTATTTCGTCTTGTACTTAAATTCTAAATTACTCGTTGAAACTTAATCAGTTTGATACCAAATTAAAATTTGGGTTTCAACGATCAACCTTGTTAAGAATAGTAGCATAAGAACCTTATATATTGGTCTATATATAGATAATTGTTTGATGTTAAATTTATTCATTGACATATCTTCACAAAATGATGGCTCGTTTGAGTAGATCAATCTTGAAATTCAACTACTCATCTTTAGACTTTAATCAAATCGAATTACTCATTTGAACTTAATGAACTTTGATATCATATCAAGACTTGTGTTCTATCTTAAAATGTTAACCTCATCTTTTTATCCATTCACAATTTCTACAATATCATCTTGAATTTCTACAATATCATCTTGAATTTGAAGGAAAATTATACGAAATAAAAAGATTCTTTTGACTTGTATAAAACATAATTTTGTAGTTTGATTAAAATTTTTCCCTTTTTAACTCTGTTTGTTATTCTCTTCTCAAATTAGAAAGATATTGTAGACCCAAGATAGTTCAACACAGTCGACCTATAAACCACTTATATCATGAAATATTAATGTGCTAACTGCTAAGAGTAACGCATCATACTCTACTCCAGTCCCAACATACACGTCTAGCAAAACTAGGTTATGCAAAGAGATCACCATGGACATTAGGGCCGTAGAGTTTCACCATACACAGCCATGTCCATCAATCATCATAGTGCGAATGAAAATTGGGCAGACCTTAGCAAGAAATCAAAAATTCTCCTTTCTGGTTCCTCTAATAGAGAGCCAATTTCTGCATCGATAAATAAAAAAAAAAAAAAAAAGAATCTTTATTTTGGTTGGCCCTCTTTTTTCTTTGCAATATGGAAGAACACTACCAGTGGAAATGCGAAAGTTAATTCTCATTGAAACTACAGTGTCTGGCTAAAAAGAGTACAACCACTCGAAGAAAAATTGTATCAACAGAAGCTGGGAAAGTACAACTTGAACATTTGTAAACGGAAAAAATCAACCTTTTATTGCTCTGGTTTATCATAAACAACATAATGTTTAGTGAAATAAATCAGAGGGGTCTAACGAAGAAACTGTATGCATAAGAAGGGAACTATGAGATCCAACAAACTAGGCTGCACCCAGATTCTAAAATTGAAGGGCGTTTGCACTCAAAACCTCGTAACTTTGTTGTCGACTTTTGAAATAAGGATGTAGGTTACGAATGCCTTCAAGGTACAAAGGAGTTTGCATTTCAATCAAGCGGGAAACCTGCATGAATATTTATCTATTAAACAAAATCTCTGAATTACATGTACATCCAGTTGTATAAAGTCGGGAATTCACAGACAGTAAAAGAGAATCTATCACAGGTAAACAACCAAGACAGGATGCCCACACAAACTACGTACAAATGTGAGCAAAGTCGTAGAAAATGTCTGACATGTGAAGGTTTCCATTACGAATAAGAAAGGAGGATGAAATCGGTCAACTATGCTTCTCAATTTCTACCTCACAAAAAAATAGCACTTTACTAATCCTTTATGTACTTATAGAATGCTGAATGCTTAATATACCTGAACCCAAATTACACCTAAAAGATTCACCTTGAGGCTACTGACTCCCTGCGACCTATCCACCTGTTGACCTTACCGCGAAGAAGAATAAAGTTTTGGCAAAAAGTTCATTGTTCATGAAAGGAAGATGAGCATATATTTCTCTTTGCTAGAAATTGCGCGGGCCTAGAAAGTCGAGCATAATTTGATTCTTGAAATTAAATTCAAGTCTCGAGCCTCAAGCTATGTATATACAGTTTTACCAGTAACTAGTCTACAACATCTCAAATATTAAACTTCAAGGGCTGGTACTATTATATATTATACTTATTTCCTCTTGTACGTTCTTAAATAAAAATACATTTATTAACATCCACTTAAAATCGACCCTAATAAGTACTTATTAGCAAACCTAATAGGTGTTAGTGCTTTCCTTAAGGTACTCTAGCCTAATCAGCTTTGACACTAGCATACTACTTTGTAAAAGAAATAGTCAATAGATTACCATATGATGAAACAAGGGACTATATTTCTACTAGTTATTCTTACATATTTTAACAAATTTTTTTTTTTTTTCAACCATGATTTAATTTGTCATGGTCCGAGTAAGTTTCTAACGATTCTTTCTTGGCTCTCATGCTATTTGATACAGGAATGTTTGAGAGCGTGCATTAGTGTCAAAAATGTTTGAGAGCGCGCGCTAGTGTGTGTGTGTGTGTGTGTGAGAGAGAGAGAGATTATGCTGGAGTTAGATAGGAACTCACAGCTCGTTGAAATGCGAACATCTCCTCTTGACCAGATAGCAGGGAAATGATTCCTGTTTGTGTACCCCCTGAACTCACACTGCCTTCTGCTAAAACATCTCGCCGGAGCTTCCCACCTTCCGTTTCCGTTTCAAATTGAAAGCTGTAAAAGACGAAACAATTGATCCATGAAATGTAATAATGTTCACTATTGCCATAATTTTTCCAGTCAGAACAACAATGTCCATAGCTCTATGAGGTAACTACAAAAAACTAAATAGATATCTCACAGTAAATCATTTATTCATTTGAGATTAAACTAAATTCTATATATGGGAATTAAAAACTACAGTCATATTTTTATTCATATTATTTGCTTCTCATATGCTAACTTAGCTAGCTGGAGTGGCTCTATGGCAGCAGCTGCAGTTGCATTAAGTATCTATCAACTTCCTGTCTTTTAAAGGATCCAAGAAGTTTATAAAACAATAAAATTAAGCCCCATTTTCTAATTTTATGGTCCATCACTTAGGGCGTGTTTGATAGGCTATATTTTCCAGGGAAGTAGGAAAATATTTTCCATTTTCCATCTTTTGCGCTGTTTGATAGCCTAAACTTTCCCCGGAAAATATTTTCCCACCCCACCAGCCACGTCAGCATTTTACTTGATTTCCTTGAAAATATTTTCCAACCGACTGATGCAAATTTTTTTTTTTTTTGGTAATGGAAACAAATATTATAACCAATTGTAAAATATTTTTTCACTTTAATGGACAATTTTCATGTAAAATAAAGTCAAACGAACACTAAATTTCGATAAAAAAATGATTTTTTATGAAATAATTTTTTTTTTTTTTTTTACTTTTTGGCAGTGGAAACAAATTTTATAACCAATTATGGAAAAAAAAATCACTTTAATGGACAATTTTCATGTAAAACAAAGTCAAACGAATAGAAAATTTAAAAATTTTCCGGGTGGAAAATTATACCAATTAAACAAACTTGAAATCATTTTCCCTGCAAAACATTTTCTAGGCAAATCTTTTTCCTGTAAAACATTTTCTTTCCGCCCATTTTCCACCCTTGTAATCAAACGCACCCTTAAAGTCTTGCTTGTTATAAAATGCCACTTTTAACTTATCACAAACATAGTCATTGCAGCAAAGAGAGTAGTATTTATTATCTTTTAAGTATTATAAAGACAAAGTGGCAATCAAAAGATTTCAAGAAACATTCTGCACTAAAAGAATTTTATCCATGGTGATATGTTTTAAGTATCTAAGTTAAATAAAAAAAGAGAAAATCACAAAAAAAGATGCAAATTAAATAGTGCATAGGCTAAGGGGTCCACAGTGAGCCATTGTCCAGCTTCTGCAGACATCATCATAAGAAAAAGCTAAATTAGACACTTGCCTCTCTAAATCAAACAGTGTTCCCTCCTCAGTTCCTTGAAATAGATCATCAATGGAAGACGATGCAGAACAGAATAGGCAGCAATGATGATTGTACAGTTCGTCGACAAGGGTGATAAACCTCCGAGCCTGAGACGGAAATACACTATCAACGATGACAAGAAAATATGTAGGGAAAATGGCTGGAAAGAATGATAGAAAGGTTAGATCAATTGTAGCAGAATAGAAGCTTTGGTGGCAAAGTTCTAAATCAAACCAACCCTGCATAATATCTTGCAAGATAAGACAATATTATTCAAATCGCATGTCAAAATACATTCAATGATAACTTCTGAAGTCCTGAAAATATTTGAGGCCTCTCTTTTCTTCTAATGGTTATTTCTATTAGCACGTATGCTCCAATTATGATTAGCTATTTCGGAAGCCATCGATACATTAATTTAGGAAATCCTAGGCAAGAGAAGACTTTTGTTGGAGGATATTTACATAACTCAGGATATGAAAGATTACATGAGAAGTTTGGCTTTGGGAAATGGGGATTGAACTAGAATGTAACACAAATTTGGACTTTAGAATGATTTGTGTTTGGTGTTAGTGAATACAAAATAAAGTTAAGCCAAAAGAATAATAAGAAATGTAATCAAAAGTAAAAATTATGGAGATATGGTGCTAAACGTGAAACAAAGAAAGCTATGTGGCTGAAAGTGAAAATAAAGGACAAGAACAACAATGCAGTAGCTTAATAATTAATAAACACGAACATGGATAATCATAAGGGAAAATATCATGAACAGGAAAATCACCGAAATAAATCGGTTCCAAGTTTCCAATGTAAATCACACCAAAATCCTTTTATCATAGAAACCTCTGGGATAAGTTCACACCAAAATCCTTTCAAATGTAAATCATAGAAACCCTTTAATCACACCAAGTTCCAACTAGATAAGTTTAGAAGCATTCTTAATCTTGATTGTGTTCTGAAAATTTATTGAGATAACTAATAAGTAAGCAATAATGATACCTTGTCACGGATACGCATGCTCATAACAGGGATATTTGATATGAAGACTGTGTGATAGCTTTTAGCTACTGCAATATAATCAGCTGCCCCGACCTGCATATATTGAAGGTGGGATTGCAAGAATACATTATTAGTACAGAAGAATAACGAGGTCAAAAATTGATGGAAACCTAAGAACTTCACAAAATAATATACAAAAAATATTTTTTCTTTCCCTTGTCAGAAGGTATTTTCTTCCACCAGTCTTTTCTTTTAATTTGCTATGTTCACTTTCATTGACATCTTTTTCGCTTTTCAAATCAGTATTATGGAGCCAAAGATGGAAAGATGAGATAGATAGCCACCGCAGCAAAACGGTGTTTTCCTCCACTCCCTGGAAACAACTGAGTGGTTTCCACCCCACCCCCACCCCCCCCCCCCGGCCGCCCCCAAGAAAAAAAAATCTTTTTACAACAAATTTTTTTTACTAAAAAAATCCACACATGATACCTAAATAGGATTCAAGTAAGAAAATTTCAAACAGTAATATGAGCAACAAAGAAACTCTAGCCCTTAAGGTGTATATATAAAAAAGTCAACAATTGAGATACTTTAACCATCTCATCCAAAGAAAACACAATACCGGCCGGCCGCATAGGTACTCGAATGTGAACCGCGCCACCCCATTGCAGCTTTCAGGAACCTCCAATGTTCTGATCAAAAAAGTGGATACATTAAGATACAAATCAGCTATAGAAATATCATGTTCTAAGTTATACGTACCTCCCAAACATCACTGGAAGAGTCTGAGAAGAGACCTGCCCTCCAGTTTGCATTATGGTCATGTCCCACTTGTTCTCAAATTCCTTTATTTTGACTCTGTCAAGAGGCCAGAAGTAGTGAACCTGAAGATACACAAAGACATCCCATATGAAGAGAAAGGCTTACAGCTTGCATTTAAATTCTATAGAGTGTGTTTGGTAGGGATTTTTGGGGGAAGAATTGATTTTTGAATAGTGATATGATGGGAAATGTGTGATTGAAAAAGAAGAAAAAAGTATTGATGTGATGGAAAATATTATTTTATTGAAGAATGTGTGGTTAGAAATGAGAATTGATTTACTGTAGAAAATGAGAATCTGTACCAAACAGGCTCTAAAACAGAGACACGAGTGTGAAAGGCAAAAAAGAAAACGAGCAATCCAGTAAGCAGCTTTAGTTAAATGAACCAATGACAAGGATTTGCCAAATTAACCAATGAGATAGCATGGAACACAGTGTATTTAGCTTCATTTTGCATATTGAGAACTGTCTGCATGAAATGAGGGAAGTTCACGAGTCAAACAATTGCCATGTATGTAAACAAATTATTTAGATATTTGTTGACCATAAAAAGTAACAAGATAAAGGTTCCAGTATAAAGAATCTAGAGACCAGACAGATCAATATACTTGGTCTGACAATGTGACAAATGTATATGATTCGAAAAAAACTAGCACAAATGGTAGAGTATAAAGAAAACAAAGAAGAAACAACAGGAAGAAGAAAATGATAGTTACAAGAGATTCCTTATTGGGTACCCAGATATTGGTCTTTGTCATTTAATTATTCCATGTTCACTATAGTATAGCCTTTTTCTATAAGTTAGCATCATGCTATTTCCTTGTCGCTCTCTTGCTTGACTTGGATATACTTAAAGGGTAGCTGCTTCTTTTCCAGTAAATAGGGAGTGTGCTTTCACCTTTTGCAGCAGGATTTATTTAAACTATTATAATAAATAAGAGGGAAAATGGATGCAAATGTGAAATTGTTAAAAAAGATTAAATGCATACATCTATCTACATAGAACAATCAAAGTTTGTTAAGACTTAAAACATGCTGCTAATGAAATCGATAAATACTTGCCTGATCTATTGATCTTTGTGCTATGTAACGGCGATAATCAATTTCATTTCCAATTAGAACATTTTCACAGTGCTGCTCTAGGCTATCTAAAAACTTTAGAAAGATCTCTTTTTGCATGCCATCCTGAAGAAAACAGAAGTTGGAGTTTAGACTTGAGCATTTCTTATTTGCAGACCCTCAAAATCTATGTCAGGAAGTCTCAACCAGCTCAGATACGAGAATGGAAGCCTCAAGAGCATCACAAGATATTAAACTGATTAAAAGGTAAAAAATATATGAAATTTCTAGGAAAGTGAGTTGCTTGCCAGGATGAGTTAACTCGAGGTGCACCTGATTCAAATCCCTCGGTGCACGATTACTAGTAGCAACTAGAATGGTTCCTGTACTCAGCAATCTGCTCACAATTCCAGATAATGCCACAATAGCAAATACATCAACTGTCTGTAATAGAAAGCAAAGATTGTGTGTCAAAAATTAAGTTTGGAAGCAGTATCTGAGATCTGGTGAACCATAAGAACATGAAATGAGATGGGAACTGACGTCAATTTATGACTACAATTTATAGGAAGATGTGGGCAAATGGACAAGTGAATTGCACATTATATCCTTGCACTCAAGCGAGTTCAATTTGATAATCAGAGAATCAATTATAAGAGCATAAGATTATTTCTTCAACATCAGTTAGCTTATCAACTTAATAGCAGTTACATGCCTTAGTCCAATGTAGTGTCAATTTTCAGATGGAAGGGGTGAATATCAATTGAACTATTAACCTTGAGGGGTTGTTTAATTGGTCAGACCTTAAGTTTGCTTCCCAATGGTCATCAGTTCGAATCCCCTCAGGGCGACTGAGGTGAGTATCCGACCGTAAACTTTAGGGCCGGGTGAAATTAGTCGAGGTGTGCGTAAGCTGGTCTGGACATCCACGATTATAAAAAAATAATAATATCAATTGAACTATTATTTCCAAGATTTTTGTTTCCATATTTGGAAACTAAAGATTGTTTCTGACGTCAACTAGCTTGTTACTAAATTGAAACTTCAAGGACCTTTGCGTTGAAGCTAGAACATCAGATATGAAAGTGAGATTATATTGAAACTTCAAGGACTAGAGGTGTAATATATATATATATATACACACATACATACATACATATATATGTATATGTGTGTGTGTGTGTACATATCAAAGCTGTTGGTTAATTAATTTATTTTTTCATTTAAGTATGTTATACAAAGTTCACTTTTCAAGTTGCACTTCTATCACTAAGAACTTGAAATTGGCTACAACTCTGTCAGTAACTAAAACAAAAGGCTCACAAAACATCAACTGACTGCCTGACCTGTATTTCATCAAAGCACAAAACTCTAGCTCCTTTTTGATGTCCCTGTTCATCTACGAGAAATTTATCGGCTACAACTGGAAGAATGTTGTTCATCTGCATTTCTTGCTGATATTTTTCTTCTGCAGCTAACCATTCTTTGATTTTTGTATCAAAGGGGAGATTCATAACCCAATTGGAAATACTTGACCGAAGAGACTTCTCCTCCACTTGACTCTTCCATACCTTGTGCATCAGGTCATGCACTTGAAGCATAGCCTGCCACATTAAATATTATACTGTTAAAAAGGTACATAGTATACATTTTGAATTAAGTAGAACTTTTCTAAACTAGATTATATATTTCTGGCTTGAATATGGTATGAATCTTGTGTCTCTTCACTTTGCTTTTAGACATAGTTTATTGTATGTGTGTACCGCGTGCTTGTTAGTTTGCTGTGATCAGTTTGAAAACCACTATAGATTCAAATCACATACTCAACACGTCAAGCTTATTTTTCTCCCAATATCATCATCAGTTCTTGCAAGTCATTAGGGAGATTTTTTTATGTGTTACCCCAAATTAGCTGACTATGTGGTGTAAATAATTCCTGTCTACCTTAACAACCAGATCCAGGGACCAAAAATTCCTTTCAAATCCCCCAGAAAGCAATGCATATCTTTGTGTAAACCATCATGTGCGATGACAAACATATTTTGGGGAATGCAGGCATAAGAAGATTGCACGGAGGTCAACGTTTTATCTTTGCATGAGCATTATCCTGCAGGTGCTATTAATTCCAAATCGAGTGCTGGCTTTGAAAATGTTATGGATGTAAAGAATTTTCCAGCAGAGAAACTCAATTTTCTAAAGGAAAGACATAACATATCCCAGCAGGAAGGAAACAAAATTTTGACGCCACTCAACTTTAATTACAGAACTAATAATCTGCAAATTTCTATTCATACAGTTTGAACTTTGAACAAAATATGCACCATCTAGAGAGATTCATAAGATAAAATAATATCAAGGCATTACAAAAGTCAGTAGCAAGCACTTACCTCGTGAAAGTGAAACCTACTTCGGTGTTTAACAATTCCTTCAGTGGCACTATAGAATATATCCATAAGCATTGTCTTCCCTAAAAAATTCACAAATGTCTTTAGTTTTATTGCATGAGTGACTTGTGAAAATTAACTTGAAAGAATCTAGAAGCAAAAGCAAGAAGCCACTCCAGCACAAACAATTCCAGTTTCAGATATGTGTGAATGAAAAGGAATGTTAATGTGTCATGATTCAAATTAACGAAAAATGATATTGAAAAGTTATTTCCATCAAATAGGATAAGTACAAATAGAAGCTAACCACTTCCAACGTTCCCATATAAATATAGTCCTTTTGGGGCTGGAGGTGCAGTAGGACGCTTGCCAACCAGCACATCTAACTTCTTCTCTCGATTAAGATATGAAACCCATTTGCCAACACCTGGTTCCACATTTTCAGGTTGCTTCCTGAGAAAAAAAAATAAAACAAATTTTATTACTAGATGAAGGATGAAGAGTGGCAGGTAAAGAAAGCAACAACTCAGTTTCAAACTAGTTAACTATCATGAATTGCATTGACTAGTCATAAATGTTGTGTATGAAAAGCATAGATAAAAGAGTCCACTGAGTTGTTTTGTGGAAGTGTGATTTTACTGATTATCTCATATTAAAATTCAAAATGACCATTTTTAAAAAGCAGTTACTAGAAATGCTTTAATATTTATATATCAGGAACAACTAGAATAAAGGATTGCCATTTTAACAATCAATAGATGCACAAAAGGGAATATTGCATTTCATTGGGATAGAGGATAAGATAACATATATAGGGTGTGTTTGAGCCACATTATTTTGGAATAATGTATTTTGGAATAGTAGATTGATGGAGAATGTGTGGTTGAAAAATAAGAAAAATTTATTGATGTGATGGAAAATATTATTTTATTGAAGAATGTGTAATTGAAAATGAGTAGAGGAATGAGAATGAAAATTTTAATTTAGCTCAAACAAGGGCATAATTAATGAATTTTAGCGATATTTCATGTTGGTTGCTAAACTTCATTCTGTTTCGAGTTTGGTTACTCGACTAAAACTTTGTTACAATTGGGTCATTCAACTTATATGATAAAATTTGGTCCATCCATTTATGTATGTTAGTTTGGCTAACAAAAAAGTTGTTGCGGCTGTCGTCTAGTGGCAACCTAGTTGGTAAATAACTAGACTACCATGTCAACTTTTTCATTTGTCAAACTAATTGACATAGAAAGAGTGAACAAATTGTAACAAAGTCTATGTTCAGTGACCAACTAAAAATGAAACAAAGTTAGTGACTAACATGAAATTTGCCAAAAGTTTAGTGAACACCAATGTATTTAACCCTAGATTATGGTAATCATATTACATAAGCTAGATGAACTTGTTCAACAATGTGTATTGCTTGGGGGAAAGACATATACATCATAGAACAAATCAGAAGGAAATTGTATGCAATGTTGTTCTGACTCTTCCATTGCCAAACCATACTTGTCACTATCTTAAGTGTTTTAGTGGCAAACTTGTCCCGTTGACTCACATGTGCTGGAGTTGCCTAGCAAAGATGCCAGGACTTGATAGGGAGAGATTATAATACCCTGGGATCCTATGTTGGAAGCATGCAAGAGGAGCATGTGACATAAATAATGGCGTAGGTATCCTTAACTTTTGAGGTGCCTTTTGGCAAAAGTGGAAAATATCTCGCATCATAGGAACCAGATCATTATAAACTATATGACATTCTTTTTCCTTTCCTGTATATGTACATCAAAAAAGAAATTCAAGTTGAGAACTATAACGTAAAGTAACTCCTGACAAAACAATAGTTCTCTAGAATGAATATTTTCTTGCATCAATCAAAATCTCTAAATTTCTCACTACAAAAGTAACTCATGCTATAAAATATAATAGAGGAAAGTAGCAATCACAAGAGAATTATGGCATCAGAATATTCACTAAAGTATGCAAATTGTTTGCCTCACCGAGTCATCCATCTGTGAAACAAAGATCCGCGCTTGTTCACAGCTGTGAAAACACCTCTCTGTTTTGCTTCAGCTTCTTCCATCAGAAGTCTCCGCCGCTCAATTGCCCTGTTCTCTTCCCATTTGGTAAGATTTGCCTGCGGAAATGAGAATAGACATACAAGTATAAGAAAAGCATGGACTAGACAATTTTCGAACTAGGGAACACAAAGAATTGTCTTAGATATAAGTCCCACGTGGTATTCTTCCATATCTTTCTCATATCTTTCCAATCTTCCTAGCAGATTTTCCAGTTCGAAAGCAACCTTTTCCTGGTAAGGATCATGTTGTAACTTTCCCTGATTAACAAGACCTTTATAATAAGCAAGTGGTCCTGTAAGGAAATGAGTAAGATGAAAATTCAAAAAGAAGCTGAAACGATGACTCAGAAAAACTCAACAAGTAAAAGGTGTCAAAATAGAGTTTCACATTTTCATAGCAGTCCATAATCCGGAGCACAAAGTTTTACTAAAGCATATAAGTTGGTTATTCAACATAGAATGCATATATCATCCTCTAATTTTATGTTTGCTCAAGGCTAAGGAGACTAATCCTTGAAATGATACCCGACTCAGAAGTCAAGGGCAAAAGATGGGTCTTAGGATCTTATAATTGCTACAGAATAAACAATCATATGTTTTCACCATTTTTAACTTATTATTTGTGTTGCTTTAGTTGTGGCAGTTCACACCTTAGTTTTAGGAATGAGCTCCTAATATAGACATTCACGTATGTAGTAAACTAAATTTTGAATGAGATACATTAATCTCTGTATAGTATACATTCTATGCATGCTGTATATGCTTATCAAGTTAGGACATGATAAAATAAATACATTTCAATATACTTTTCCTAGAATCCTAGATTGTAGTCATATTTCTACTGTAAAAAGAATTCCATCAATCGCAATTAGTTTGCTGATATTCATGAAATCCTATTGTAGCTATTTATTTTTTTGAGGGTTTTAAAATTCCTGACCAAGTAAGTAGTGGTCAACTACACGTCATCACCTATTGGTGAATTTCAGGTCTTTGATGTCATGATTATTAGGTAATTGATTTTAATACAATCAAAATCATCTATATCTCAACTAGGAATAACATACTCTTAATTCGATTAATGAACTTATTCTAATGTCTTGGTTTTACATATTCCCATTTGAAATAGGAATTAAACTGTGTTTGGATGGAGAGTTCAATACGTGGGACATCATAAAAGGGAGCAGAAAAGAATCTTAATGGTAGCTAGAGAGGATGGCCACCCAGTTTCCTTACCTACAGAGAATTTCAGCCAGTCCTAAGTGCACTTTGTTTGACATATTTAGGTACTAAAAAATCCAGCAAAAATCTCTCCTTCATAAAATGCGTTCTAGGAAAAGTCAGACATAGTTGCGCCAAAGTACCCACACATTGGGAGTTAACTGGAATTGGTCAAAATACCAATTGGCTTTTGAACAACTTGCTGAATTTCATATTTCCTACATAAAATTTGGGGTATAGTCATTCCCTTCCTTATAGGTTAAATAAAGTTATTATTGTGTGTGTGTGTTTGCTGCCTTCTCTTCATTCCAACAGTTATTGGTACACAATGCAAAGTGAAGAAAAGAAAGATGGAGAAGAAGTCAAACTATTAGAATATCTCCAAAATAAAGCTCAACCACAGCTTTAAGTAAAATAACTGAAAAATCTAGTCATTGCCTTCTCATACTTTTTAAGTCACATATTGCTCTAATACATTCTAGAAGTATCCTATCCAAAACTTCCAAAAAATAAGTTGAGTATAAGGAGGATCATATCAAGACACCTCAGTAACCATTTATCAGTCGATGTGGGATCATCATTTTCATTTCTCAAAATATAGTACTCTAACTTGAAAAGGCTACTCCTAGTTTGGACGCTCTCCAACTTGCTTAAAGGCATGCTTGGGAGCCTCTTTTTTTTCCCACCGGTTTTGACCCATTTTGGGTGGCATCGTTTATGACGGGTTGAAAAATCGATGTTGGCTAATTTTTTTGGATACCGATTTTGGATGATTTAAAAATCACCCCAAAATCAATATAGTGTAATTATGACCGGTTCTCTTAACCCACAAAATCAACGAATTTTGGCCGTTCCTCATATTCACTTCTAATTTTACTCTCTATAAATAATTATTTTCAATCAACATATTTTATTCAAAAAACTAACATGTAAATAAAAATATATTAACTAAAAAAATTATTTATAAGCAAAAAAAGTCATTATAATTAAAAAAGTACTTATAAGTAAAATATTACTCATAAGATAAAAAAATCACTTTTGTGTAAAAAAGTTGTTTATAAAATAAAAATACTACCAATAAGTCAAAATTCACTTATAAAATATAAAAAATTATAATTAAAAATTACTTAAAATGTAGTATTCACTTTTGTACGGTTAGCACATAATTTTATTAAAATTTGGTATTTATAATATTTACGAATAGCACTTGACAAGCAGTATTCATTTTATAAAAAAATTCAGAAACGGTAGATAATAAACTCCCAATCATAAGTTGGACAATTTTAAAAATCGATACTAAAGCCACTCAAAACCAGGCCACTCATAAACCCTCAAAATCGATGCTTTTAAATGTTCATAACCGGTAATCTGAAACTCCCAAGCAGGCCCTAAGAGTGACTACTTTGATCTATTTTGGACATGCATACATTTTCCAATAGTTCTAAAATGTTAAGTGAACACGAGTAAACAATTGAATTTAGTCAAATTTAGCTACTATATACTTTAGTCAGTGCAAGGAATTATAGAGATTTCAATCATGAGTGTATTTTGTAAATATTGCTTGAAAAAACAAACTATAATATACATCAAAGTGTTTGACAACCACAAACAAATCTAGAATTGAAATGGAAACAATTCATAATCTGCCAAGCTTATTCTTCATCATGACTTCCGTTGAAATTGACATCAACAAAAGGATGGATAGTTAAACGGAACCCGAAATATACTTCTGCAAATTGAGTGTCAAAAGCCATTATGTTTTTGTGTGACACCAGTTCTTTGTCATGCTATTTTTGCATAAAAAATTCTAAGTTTGTTGATGTAGGCTAAGTTTTTGGTCCTCGAATAATAAAAAGAGATATAGTATTAAGTTCTCGGATTAAAGCAAATTTCTTAGCTTCGAGATTAAGATAAGTAAAATTTACAATTCTCTCCGGCATGGGGTAAGGAAATGTAAAATTGTTCTCTTTTAGAATAGTTTTATTTGGCTAAACTTATCACTTGTAAGCAACTTTTTGCTTCTAAAAAGTTACCTTTTCCTCCATAGGAAATAAAAAAGTTGCTTAGTTTACAAAGTTACTTGTCCCGCTGTCAAAAAAATAATTTATTTTTTTCTACATTTGACCAATACAATTTTTTTTATATTACTTATTTAATCATATATATATATATGATTAAATTACTTAAAAATAAACCTTTGAAGCTACCCAAAGAAGTACTAAAAATTGAAGAATGCCAACAGAGTTTAATCATTCAAGAATCAAATCACAGGAATTAAAACAGAATCACAAAGTATATAACCATAAGAAAAATATTACATCAAGCAAACAGAATTACGAAAAAAACCTATTACACCAAAAATTATACAAATTTGATAAAGGCCCACACCCAATTATCAATAAATAAACACACCCAAACAAACAGACATGTATATATGTATGAATATACTGACCAGGACGCCTGGGAAGAGAAGAATGGGGGCGATCGCAGTAAAAGCGAAGTGCGTCGATACTAATTCTAGATGGTCGATAAGATAATCTTCGAAATGAAGATACAAATTTTTTCATGTTTGAATATTTTTTCTCTCTTTAGCTTCTCCAGAGATTAATGGGGTTGAACGGAAATAAGAAGAAAAAATATAAAGCGCCATTACTTATAAAATCTGAAAGAACAGCAAAAAGTGCAGAAAGGACTGACGCGGCCACGGCTGAGACCAGCCACTTGTAAGAAATACGAAAGCTTTGGTTTGGTAGTAACTAACTAATCGCCCAAATTATGTTTTTTTTTTTTTAATTTATTTTATATATATAATACAAAGTTATTGTTTTATCCTTGTTTTGCCATGTAAGCCTAAAATTAATACACCAATATACAAATCACAAGATCAAGGAGTAAAAGATTTGAGAAATATTATTACAAGATTTACAAAAATTTGGGGGTTAGGATCAATATTCAAACCTGCACAATTTACCCCTAGTCTTTAATCTGTTCAATCTCAATATCATTCACACACTGAAGCATTTGAACCACATAGTCAGCACACAAACATAATATGAAGATACAATTTTAGGGGGAAAAAAACCTTTTTGTAAGTAAAATCATAGTTACACAAATTTTAAAATAAACCATTTTGAATTTAACCCGTGCTGCACCGATTGATCCACATCAGGGACGGATCCGGACTTTTTGTGTTGTGTGGTCAAAAATTAAAATACAATTTTTAAAAAAATATATTATTAATGAAAATAAGTTAAATACCCGTCTTGATATTTTGAAAACATCTTATAGTTACATCATTGTCAAATTGATTTTACTATTTGTATAATTTTGTTTACCATCTCGTTGACAGATGATGAATGGTGACGAGTAAATTAAATTGAATGTAGGAAGTAAACAAATTCAAATAAAATTCAAATTTAATGCAAATATAATTCGAAAGTAATTCAAATTACATTTAATCTGTAATGATTTTAAAATTTTTGATGTCATATTTCATGTAAAATTTTCTAATAAAATTATGTAAATTACATTGAGAAATTTATCATGCAAAAATAAAAAATGTTAATGAAATAAATGAATTTTTTTAAACAAAAGAAGAGTCATACGCTTCTTTTTGAGACGTAAGTTTGACACATGTTTAACTATTTTCAATATCTATTTGAATCATTCATTATATCTACGATGTAATTCTCGAAATGAGCTTCTAGATGACGTAGGTGATTTGTTGATTTGGCTAGCGTATAATCTCGGCGAATTTTTAAAGTGAGCAAATTATCGAAATTTTTGAAATACTAATTTGGACTTGACGCACTGTAGCTTTTGTTACAGTTGATCATTTCGTACGCCATTAACGAGCAAAAAATAGGACGAGAGCAATTTGAAATGGTATTAAGAATGCACTGTTTTGATTTTATTTGACATCTTGTAATGAGTGCGTCAAGGTATGCCTTAAAAGAGCAATTACAAATTTTTTCACATAATATATAAATTTGTGAAAAGCTGTATCTTGTTGTGAAGGGATCAAAACTAGAGATAACAATTTTCCCCACGCTGCCCCGAACGGGTTGGCGGGGCAAGGCGAGGTTCGCCGCCCGGCTTGGGTTGCGGGGTGGGGCTGAGATGCCTCGCCCAGAACCCGCCCAGTGAAGAATTAAAAAAAAAATTGTTTTGGACATTGTTTGTTTTATACATTTTTTGTTTCGAGTGTTTGTTTTGGATATTGATGTAGTTAGTTTGAATATTATTTGTTTTGGATTTTAAAATTTTGAATTTTTATTTTAACTGGAAATTAAAAAAAAATTAACAAAAGGGACAGGAAAAGGGGCAAGCCCACGCCCCGAGTCTCGCCCCGCTTCGTCCAAGGTAAGGTGGGGTGGGGTGGGGTGGGGTGGGGTGGGGCATGCGACAGGGGACGGTAGTGGCGTGGCGGGGTGGAGGTGCCCCACCCCCGAACCCGCCCCGTTGCCATCACTAATCAAAACAACTATAGATTTATTGCAGAAAAAACCAAAGAAATTTGTGGGGTCACTTGACCCCATGTGAATCTGTCCATGATCCACATTATTTTTTACACTCAAGGCACTATTACCATATTGTGGTGTATGTGTGTACATGAGCAATCCAACTCGATCAATCACGATCCAGTATATTAAGAGTAAAATGACTAACTCAAAGAACATGAATTAGAATGTGTTTCAAACCAATCAATATCTAAGTTGCTTCTTTATATATATGAAACATGTATAATGTCAAGCTAATGACATTATGGTGAAGGCAATGTCTTTTAGAAATCCTAAGGCGGCTTTTATACAACGATGAATTAAATGTTGGGTTTTTTTAATCCAAGTTAGGTTGGATTTTTGAAAAAATATTTTTTTCCTTCTTTCCACATGTTTTTATTGGGGAAAGTATTGTTTCCTTCATGCTACGTGATTTTTATCTTATTTTCATATCTGTGGTATTTCTAGAGTTTAGCATGCACACATATAAATATTAGACTATTTTCACAAGTTTCATATTACTGAAAGATAAAATAATTGTGTAAACACAATTATCATATTTGTTTTCTTTATATTAGTCAATTGAATAAAGTACTTCGTTCATCTACCAATTAATTCTTTGTCTTTTATCTTGTTGTTTGTTTGCGTTCATATACTTTATATCGTGTCATATATATTATCTCGATTTGTTTATTTTCCAACAAATGGTATCAGAGCTATTAGTTGTGATTTATTTGAGTTTTTTGTTATTGATGGCAGCCATGTAGTAGCATGAAAATCTGCTCACAATACAAGATTCTCGTTGTGGCAAGTGAAGATGCGATCTGTACTAGCGCGATGGATTTGAATGATGCATTGTTGGGATTTGACAAAATGCTCACAATTTGAACGACAAAAGAAAAATAATGGAAGGATCGGAAGGCATTTTCATAGATCCATCTTTATCTCTCTAACACTATTTTTTAGGACGTTTCGAAGGAGAAAACAGTAACTGCATTGTGGTTGAAATTTGAGCAATTGTGTATGACTAAAAGTTTGACAAACAAATCGCATATGAAGTAGAAGGCGAATCTTTAGTAGATCATCTGACTGTGTTTAAGGAGATCTTCTTTGACTTGAAGACTTTAGAAGTAAAGTATGATGATGAAGATTTGGCTTTAATTCTTTTGTGTTTGTTGCTCGCTTCGTTTAGAGACACGATATTGTATACTATCACCATTGAAGATGAGTATGATGTCTTGTTTTCAAAAGAAAAGATGAAGCATTTGGTTGGATTTGAGGCTAGAGATGGAGAAAACCTTGCTATTCATGTGATCAGAGAAAGAATAAGTCAAGGTCAAATTTTAGTAATCAAGCTTGTCATTATTGTAAGAAGAAATGAAATATTAAGAGGGATTGCGAAAAATTACAGAATAAAGGTATTTTGACTGCATATCATGGGAAGTAATCAATACTTTAGACGAGACCAACATAGCCGAGAACTATTTGAGTGATAGAGATGTTTTGAGGATTTCTAACATGGAATCCCAAACATGACGATAGGTGAATTTGGATAAAATTAGTGCATATGTGTCACAGTCGGGATTTAATTAAAACATATGAAACTGTAGCGCAAGATGTCATTGCCATGGGTAACAATGAATCTTATCGGGTAGTTGATATTGGTAGAGTCAAATTGAAGTTAATGGATGGAACATGTAGAACACTCGATCACATTCGGTATATTCCAGACTTGAAGAAGGATATCATTTTGTTGAGCACTCTTGATTCAAAATGGTACACGTTCTTTGAAGGAGGTGGAGTCTTAATGGTTTGAAAGGGTGTTCGTGTTATATTAGAGGGGCGAAAGAGGTTCTAGTTATATATCTTGCAAGGTCGGCTAGAATTTGTGAAGAAAAGTCAGCACAAATTCAGTACCATGGTGGAGATTTAGTTTGGTACTATACCTTTGGGATTTGGTTCATGGTTCATATTGAAGAATGCTACCGAATCAAGTTTGGAGGATATGAGTAATTATGCTTTGCCACCATTGCCTACAATTCTATCGTATTCAACTGCTGGGATATACTCATTAGAGATATGTATGTGAATACTGATTCGATTTCACATGCTTATAACATTTTTGAAGGTGTTGAGACAGGTCAGGGAGACCTTCTATAAAAGCATTGTGAGTTGATACTTAACAAGTCCCTAGTCAATCATAGTTAATGTTCTTATAGTGTGTTCGCGTGAAACCCGCAAGCGTACGGGATCTTTGTACAAGTAATAAAATATGTGAGTTAAGAGTATCGTTCCCACGAGGAATAATGTCTAATTTGTAATTCAATCGCTACTATTAAATTCAAGGTGTGGTAATATCAAGAAGAGATGATTTGTATGTAATATATATTAACCATAAACTAACAAAACAAATGAAGTATTTATTCATTATGTAAATGTTTGTATTGGAATCGTGAATCCCCCTATAATCCTATTGCCATTTAATTCAATTCTTAATTCGTAATCTAGTAAATTCAGGAATTCAAGAAAATCGATAATCCATTATTATTCAATATTCTTTTTCAAGATATATTAAACCTATGTTTAACAAGACCCGATCATATTCCTAGTCCGAATTCATATGAAAAACATGCACTGATTCACAGGATTTATCACACATGATTGCACATACCGTATATATTATTCCTAATACCTATTGTCCATGTGTTGATTTTGCCGCGTTCTAGACTTATTGTAAGTATTCCTACACTACAACAAGCAACTTACTATTTAATTGGTGATCAAGTAATCAAATATTTCAATGGGAATGGAAAATCAATTAAGAAAAATCAAGAAGTACTAAATTAATTATTTCGAATTAAAACAAATAAGCAGTAGGGTACATCATTCATCCAATACAATGAAAAACTAGCCTAACATTCTTACAATTAAATTACATAAGAATAATTGGAAAAAAATCACTCGAAAATAAGAAAGATGGAAGAAGTAGGAAAAATCCACGTTCTTGATGTGAATCTTGAATCCGGATGAAGAATCTTCAATATCATATGCAATCCATCTTGATTCCACATTGTTAGCCATATTTTTCACCTCCAAAATATGTATAATATAGAGATTTTTAGATCTATGGAGGTTCTCCATATGTATTCTGATGTTCTCTATTTGTAGGAGTCAAAAATTGGTTGAAAATTACGTCCAAATTGATTTCCAAAAGAGTTCTAATCGAATAAGGAAGTTACCTTCGTGGGCAGATTTTTTTGTCTTTGCACAGCAGTCCATATTTTAGTTATAACTTTCTTTCCTGATATCCGATTGAGACGATTCAAAGTGAGTTGGAAAGATAACTCAAAGGGCTACGACTTTTTTAGAATAGAGTTTTTCCAATTATGACGTTTACTATTCCAAAAAGGGATCTCAATTTTCAACTAATAATCTGGAATATATCTTGTGCGATTGGAAATTGACTTTGATAATATTTTGATCATATTCAATTCCTTTCTGAATTCTAATTCCATCTAATTGTCTCCTAACAATTTTCAAAGTATCTTCTTGAGGTCCGAATCAACCATTGAGTATTTGTAATTTAATCCTCAAACTTTGAATTTCGGAATTTTTTGCTACATTTTGCTTCTTTTCTCTAATTATTCATCAAATATCTAGTCATGATGCAATGTGAAACAATTTAGGTCATATTTTGCCAAAAGAAGAATAAAATTCTATAATTTCAAACCCCGAATAAGTGTAGAAAATAACTAATCATAGTGCAATTAACTAAATTATCTAAAAGGTATTTCAGAATAAATTATTTTCACACCCCGCTCATGACAAATCACAAGATTTATAGAAAATGAATTTCCGTTCTCAATTTTTTTTTTTTAAATATCGATTAGATCACTCACAAGCAAAATCACATGAAAAGACAAGCACACAAAATGAAGTGACCTATCTGTCAAAAACATAAATGAACTACACTATAAGATCAAAAATCAATGGCAATCCAGATGCCTATTATGCTTTCCTAAGAAGCTCAACCAAAAGCTAGAAATAATTTAATCCCGTATCAAATAAAATAGTTCCTGGTATAAGAGCCAAAAACTTGTGATATAATCACAAGTGCACGATTGCAATTAAAATAGTAGAGTGGACCCAAGAGTCACATTGTCATTCCATAAGGAACATCTACCTAACTATAGGTTTAAATATACCCAACCTTTGTTCCCGTAAAAACAATTAGAAGTAGTATTAATTATGATCCTAAATATTATAAATCTACAAAAATAGTTTAAAAAGCCCAAATAACAAATTTAGATTTTAAACCGATGTATTATAAGTGTTAGGATTCAGGAGTTCACCGTAACTATTCCCTTAATTTCAATAACCAAATTTTGACAAAAATCAATTATGTGTTCCGAGTGAATTCTTCTGAATTAATTGATCTATTTATCTCGAATTTAAATCAATCTTACTTAATTTAAGTCAATTCACTATATTACTAAGTGAATCGAGGTAAGCCTTGATTAAGATCACTCAATCATCAGAGAATTTTGACTTTTACTATGTGATCTATGTAAATAACTCACATCTTGATTTGTTATCATTCACAAGTCAATGAATTAGTGATTAAGTAATTTATAGTCATGAATAATAAAAGTAAAAATAGTACACAAACATTAATTGAAATTCACAACTTCGTAGTCAAAATTAAGTTACATCATTTGTTCCAACTTTTGGTTTAGTTACACAGCATGGTGGAAGAAAAACAGAAGAAGATTTTGGAGTATATCATAGGGTTTAAAGAGAAAGTTGAGAAAAAAGATGAAAATCTCGCACTAAACCAGTGTATAAACCAGTGTTCTAAAAACTCGTTTAGGCGGCACTTAGGGTGCGCCTAGACTTGAAGATCTGGCAAAATGTCTTGCTTCACGTCTAGGCGTTTTTCCTTTTTCAATTCCTTAAGACAATTGAAATTTTTACCTCCTCTCTTTCGTCTTCTCTAAGAGCGCTTTATTAAATTTTTTTATTTTTTTAAAGTCTTTTATTTGACTTTAATTTATTAATTTTCTAAAAAAAATTCATTTAACTTTTGTTTCAAAATTTAAAAAGAATTTATCCGTATAAAAGTTAAAAATGATTTTATTCAATAAAAAGATAAATACATGTAATTACAAACTTGAGACTTTGTTATTTTGTTGAGAATTTCAAAAGCATGTATGAAATTCATTTACATCTATTAAGTAGAACTTGTCTAGTTGAAAATAGAAATTATGAAAAATAGTCTAGTTTTTCCATTTCGAAACATGAAAATTGTATAATTGACTAATTATAAAAATTATTAAGTAAACATAATATTTATAATTTTAGATATTTGATATGTATTATTTTAATTTTTAAAATGATTAAAAATATAAAATAATATTAAAAGTAAGAAAACACTTTTTTTACGCCTGACGTCTCTTAGGCTCGCTTTAACTTGTAAAACTTGAAATTTCGTCTTCGCACTTAGTCACGCTTTACATTTTTTTACAACACTGGTATAAACCGAAAAGTTAAGAACCCATTATTTTGACCTAGAATAGGTCCTTATACAGTGCTCATGTCCCCTTGGAAGTTGTGCCAAAAAAAATACCAAATTCTCTTTGAAAATATTTATAAAAAACCTTAATTTTTAATGACCGTATCGCTGTTTTCGGTTAGGCCAGAACGCGACCAAAATTTGGCCCATGCTGTGGCTGCGGTTTGCATAACGTGGGCTAGACCCCTACAAATTTCAAAGGTCTCCAATATGGTCCCCACTTCAAGTTTTTCGTCCAATTTTGATCTCCTTTTTATATCCTAATCTCCAAAATTGATCTCGCAACTTTCAAAAGCTTTTACGGTTGTCCCCAAACCTCTATAATAATTTGAATTCGGTCTTCCAGAAGTTTTGAAAGTTTGTAAATCAGTCCTCTAACTTTTAAAAAGTTGAATTTCACTTTCTAAACCTGTGACTTTCCTCTAATTATTCTTTTAATGCTTTTTATTAGCCCTACGCAATTGGTTAATATTCAATTATTCTAAATCAACTTCACTCAAAACCTTATTTTTGCTCAAAATGCCCATGTCTCGATTTTTCTTACGTTTAACAATATTTACACTAAATTAAATCGATATTCTCTTAATTTTTTGTGATTACTAATCTACTTCTATAGTACTTCAATTCAGAATTTAATATTTATTATAGTTCTTTTGTTTTATAACTGTCTCTAGTTACCCAAAAAGAAAAAGAAAAAGTCTCATTGCACCTATTAGTAAATGTGTGTAACACCTTCAATAAGAAAAATAAAATTAGCATGGATAAGGATGACCTAGATTAAAATATCTCATTTTCTCATCTACTTATTTAATATTTAATAATATTTATTTTATTTTTCTAAATGAGATTTGAATTTAAAAATATAAAATAGAATAAAATAAAACAAAAGCTAAGAGTCATGTGGGAACCATGTTCTCCTTCTCATCCCAATTCCTTGACATGGTAAGTGTGGACAAATCAATTTGCCATCCCTAAGCATAGGTGAGCATGTCCAAGATAAAATTCAAATAAATAATATTTTTCCATCGTTAACAGTTTAAACTTTTTGATAAATTAATTCAAATAGTCATCACTATGGTTGCCACCCCAATATGATTCATTACAATCACTTCCCTGTGTTTCCACAATTTCTCTTCTATTGAAGGATTTGTAGCAAGATTGTAAATAGCAAAACTCCAAATGAAAACTGATATACTTGAAAAAAATAACGTGACATGTCAAAATGAGTTGAGCACATGTCCAAGAGGCAAACCAAGTCATTAGCACATTATTAACCAAAAGTGACTTCATTGTCATATAGACGGGTGCTATGCACCAACAGGACTAAGGGTATAAAGCAATGCTAGGTCGAACCTGTGTGTAAAGCACAATCGCGTTACCATAGGAGCCAGCTACTCCATTTGTTTAACAGCTTAGTATACGAGTTTTTATTAAAACAAAACAACTTAGGACCATGTTACTGCTTGATATCACTGTGTGGGTGAAGCTTGATTGGGAGACCATGTACAGGAGCGGCTGGCCCATGCTCAAAATTGATCTTTTCGTTTGGAATAAGCTTTTCCCATCTATATTTTCTCACCAAATGGTACATGAAAACTAGTAGTACTTGTCGTGCAAATTCACTACCAGGGCACATCCTTGGACCTCCTCCGAAGGGAGTAAAAGTAAATGGCTCTGCCCCGTTACCTTCAAATCTTGTAGGATCAAACTTTTCAGGACTTGGGAAACATTTGGGATCTCTATGAGTAGTACTCACGGACCAAAATACCTGCAAAAAACTATGTATGAAACATTAGCACATATATATTGAAACACGTAGGATATAATTTTCGAAGTTACTTTTATTTACTTTAAAAATAAATTTTAATTTAAATCTCTAGAAAAGTAACTTTAAGCACAATCAAATTACTTGTTACTTTCTTCGAAAAAGTTTTTGTGCCAAAAAAATAACTTCTCAAACATGCTTAAAGAAAAGGTAACTTAGAAATAATTTTAAGCTCAGCCAAACATGCTTATGTGCGTGTGTGTGTGTGGGCATGGGGGTGCTCTAACACACAAAGGAAGAACATGCCTTCCATCCTTTAGGAATGGTGAAGCCTGCATAAGTAATATCATGTATGGCCTCTCTAAAAAATCCTTGAACGGGTGGTGCTAGCCTCAATACTTCATTCACGACGTTACGAGCATACTTCATTCTATTTATATCTTCCCATGTCAACATTTTTTCGGGTCCTTCTATCTTTGCAATCTCGTTCCCTTCTGTAGATCAACATATTAAAATTGAACAAACTGAATGTTACATGCTAAAAAATGCAAAAACAATAGAAGAGAAAACATTTTCAAGAAATTTACTAAAAAAATATTATGCTTCTATTTGTTTGGTAGGATTAAAATCTAAATCAAAATCAACAAGTAATTTTAATCATATATTTTACGAAAGTTGGAGCTTTTCAATCATATTTCATCAACTTTATTAAAATCTGCTAAAAATCTGATTTTAAAATTCTATCAAACGGGGGCTATTATTCCTGTTACGGTGAAGAATTTGAGGACAATCAAAACCTAAACCAAATATTTTAAAAAGCTTTGAGATTTTCTCAACAATTTTGCTACGGTACAAGTGCCGGATGCAGTGTTTCTCAAATCTAAATCTAATGGTTTGGTTCAATTTTAAATTGCGGAAAATAGTGTATTTTTCCTGTTCACTTTATTGTCACAGCTTATTTCCGACATTGAGTTCAAGTTTTAACTCCATATAATATTCATTCATAAGAACTGTTATTACACATATGTTCAAAATGAAATTTTTAACCAATATACGCTTGCTTATATTGTATATTAATGATGACATGCAAGAAAATTGTAATTAAAAGAGTTTAGAAGAAATAATACCTCTTAAAACTTGAGCGTATACATGAGGATTATCCGCTAGATGGTAGACAAGATTTGTGATCGAAGAAGAAGTTGTATCATGGCTAGCAATGAGAAAAACTAACAGTATACATGCAATCTCATCCTCACTTGTAAACTTGTTATCATCATCAGTTGCAAAGAGTATGTGAGACAAAAAATGGTTAGGAGTTTCAGAATCCCTTATTTTCTCTGATAAATAGAGTCTCTGTTGCCTGATGGTTTTTCGAAGCTCCCTGCGAATGAATTTGCAAGCCTTTATAGCATTACTGAAAGCAGTGCCGGGGAGATTGATCGGAAAAGACAAGAATCCAGGAGTAACAAGAGCAAATTGCTCGTCTAACTTTGCCATTTGGGTGGGATCTTCGATGCCCCAAGAACAGCCTGCAAATCAATGAAAATGTAAATTTCTTGGCCAAAGGGAAAACTTCTAGTGTTTGGTTTGGAGCCCAATCATGATCCAGGTGTTATCTAACATTATAATCCATGACGTGAATATACTTCTTTAGAGCTTCTGGCTTCAGAAATTCAGATAAATTGTTCCTCAATTTGGTGTTGGATTCTGGGATGCAAAGTATCTTTTGCATAGACTGAGGAATCCACGATTTTACGAGCTTGTTCTCGTTTGAAAAAATAAACTTGTTGCCTGAAGGGCCACACAAGACTGCAATTTTCTCTCCTATCAAAGAGGTTTTAAAGACTTCTGAGGAGTAATTCTTCATTCCAGGGACGGATCCAGGATCGAGGTAGGGGGGGCTAATACGTAAAAAAAAAAAATTTTACACATGAATTTTTTTAAAAAAAAAATTTTACAAAAATTTTTTTTTTTTTTCTAACCAAAATTTTTTTTTTTGGGGGGGGAGGGGGGGCTACAGCCCCCCCCTAAATCCGTCCCTGCTTCATTCTATCAACTACGAATTCCTCTGGATAGCCCATTCTGTTGGACAAGTAGAAATCAAGAGTTTCACCAATTACTGGCCATCCGAATTTGCCAAAGGGAAGCTTTCCGTTATTCATTTCTGATTTGTACCTAAAAAGGAAGAAATACAACAATACAAAGATGGCTACAATGGCAAGTAAATAGAATGAAACGAAATCTCTCCCTTCTTGCATGTTGAATGGCCAGGAAATAATATACTTACGAGGATAGAGTGCTACGAATTAATTTGAATTAAGGACAAGAAAAGGATTGGAAGAAGAAAAGAAGGAAGATTACTTTGGCAAATAATTCATGCCATTTATTCAATACGTTGAGACTTATTTATAGCCTTCAAGTGATAACAATAATTGTAGAATAGGAAAAAGAATAAAAAAAACAACTAAACTACTTGGACTAAAACAAATTACAACCTTGCAACATTACCCAGACAGAACAGAATGCCCCACAACATTTCGTCATCGACCAGTTTAAAAAAAAAAGACAATTTTTGCACTAATCATTTGTTGCCCCACCTTCATCCGTCATCCAGGATGTCAAGTTCATCTCACAAAGTGGCATTATTCAACAAATTAACAACTTAGAAACCAATTTGGCCAGACCAAGTCTTCCATTTTCTCCACTTTCAGAATGCGTCGACCCTTAAATTTATTATGTGGATTGATAACAGTTAAAATCAACCACCATGTAAAAATTTAAGCGTGGTCATATAATGGACAAGATTATTTAATATATGTCTAACAAATATCAATGAGTTGTTGGGCAAGTCAATTGTATAAGGTTGGACACAAAATTAAATTTATTAAAATATTATATTGTCCATTAGAACATAGAGTGTGTTTGGTAGAGATTTTTAGGGGAAAAATTGATTTTTGAATAGTGATATGATGGGAAATGTGTGGTTGAAAAAGAAGAAAAAAGTATTGATGTGATGGAAAGTATTATTTAATTGAAGAATGTGTGGTTGAAAATGAGAATTGATTTTTTATAGAAAATGAGAATCTGTACTAAACAGGCCCATGGTAAACAAGTTATCTACTATTGTGTAGGAATAAGCAATGGGTTGCAACAGGTTATATCGATTTTGGACCTAACACACACCAATTCAATTTTGTAATAAAAATCGACTCAACTTGAATCAGTTCAAACCATGTCGGTTCAAAAAAATTATGGTTAATTTGAGCTGATTCAGTACTTAAATTATCATTAACTTCCAAATCAACTCTTAATTGCCTAAAGTAAATCAATAAAAACTAAGCCGCCGTTTGGATAAAATTTATAAATTGATTTATAAATTCAATCAAAGTTAAACATTAATGTCAACCACACATTTATAACTATTACTCATTATTATCTACACATTTGTGGACTCGTTACTATTCCTATTTATAAATCATTTCTAAATTTGCCAAAGGGAGAGAGAAATATTTTTGCTCACTCAAGTTGTGACAACGAAAAGGTGCCTGGCTCGGCCCTTGGGGTCTATAAAATGAGCCCGAGTCACTCATGGACCGAGAATGGCTCGGTTCACGTACCATCCCAAGTAAGATGTTTAACCTAGTGGAGTTCAGTCCATATTGATCCTTAAATTCATTATGTGGATCGATAACAGTTAAAATCAATCACCGTGTAAAAACTTAAGCGCGTTCATATAATAGACAAAATTATTTAATTTATTTCTAACAAATATCAATGAGTTGTTGGGTAAGTCAATTGTACAAGGTTACACTCAAAATTAAATTTATTAAAATATTATATTGTTCATTAGATCAAAGCAAACAAGTTATCTACTAGTGTGTAGGATTTTAAGCAAATGGGTGAGGACAATTTGTATAGAAACTCTGATAGTGCATTGTGCTTCTTCTTCTCTTCTTTTGCAATGGGGGAAATGCAGGAAATAGAACCCCCAGAGAGAGAAAGTAGAGAGGATTTTGAAAAGCAGCAGCGGAGGACTGGCTGAGTAGTGGTGTCACCGCCAATTTGTGACTTGCCGGTAGAGGATTCAACGGCCGGATTCTTAGGATTTTCTAGAGAGAGGTGCTATGTGGGAGTGTGCTTGTTTAGACAGAAAGAGAAAGAAATCTTGCCACTCAAAGTTTGCCACCTGGCAGGAGGAAATATTTTTATTTTTTTGTGGGGGTGGATGGGGTGGGCCCCAAAACCAACCAATTAGCCCCGTTTGGCATCCATTTTGGAGAAAAAAAAATTCTGAAATAGTGATTGATGGAAGAATGTGTGGTTAAAAAGTAATGAGAATTTTTGGATTTATGTGTAGTATTATTTTATTAATAGAATGTGTAATTGAAATGAAGAAAGAAAAAAAAAAGAATGAAAATGAAAAGAAAGTGGGTGTCAAACAGGGGTTTAATGTACATCATGGCAGCATTATTCCAATTAAAATTAGAAAAATAAAATTGGTATTAAGCACCCATTTGGTATTTCAAAATTCTTTGATTTAGATACTCATATTCAATTGTAGATTAACACAATAAAATATATACACGTAAACTAAGTGTTGAAAAACAGTGGAGAATAAACCGAGAATTGAGGAATAAACAAACCAAAATTGAGCAATTAAACACGAACTCGAAGACAAGAAATCAAACTTGAAATATCCACCAAAAGACTTGATCACGATACCGTTGTCCTCAAACAATATTTGCTCCCTTTAGGATTGAAAAATACTTGAAGGAATGATGGCAAATGGTTTGCAGGATTTAAACAAGCATTGCAAGGATTAATACTCAAGCAATTAAGTATAATCCTCCAAAATTTAAGAACACAAAGGAAAATATGAATATGAAAGAAGAACAATGACTTTGATCTTTAATTGGAATGTATTTATGAACTTATCTTGATTTTCATATATTAATCCTTGAACACCATTGTCCTATATATAGGCAATGATCAAATGCACGAAATAGTGCCAAAAAATAAATGAAAAGACACCAAGTTCAAAAACCAAACGGGAAAAAACGGCCAAAAAAAACTGCCAGAAAACACCATGCGGCTGCATGGTACAAACCCATTTTAATTCCAATAATCATTTTATTAGTTTTGAACAACTTATTTCCAACAATCCCCCACTTGTTCAAAATCTAATAAAATCTCATATTCAAAATTGTACGATACTAATGCATAAGGATTAGATATCTTTCGATTTGAATCTAACCATAGTGTAATCCAAACAAAGCAAAGTCGGAATCAAAGGTAGCATGAAGCTTTGAACCATTTGTTCCAAATGACAATACCGGTTCGAACACACACACGAGTATCACGTGTTCTCAAATTTCTCAAACTCGCTTAGCGCTATTATGGCCTTGCGCTAATCCTTTTTTCAATAAACTTTTAAGAGAGAAACTCTAACTCTCTATTGAGGCGGCACCACCTCGAAGTTTATTTAGGTGAAGTTCTTCCAGTATCTATGTTACTTTTAAGATACTTGTTCTTAACACTGAACTTCATCAAGAGTTTAAAACTCATCCATCACTTCAGTAACAACCAGCGTTATAACTAGGATAGGGTTATTGCGGATATCAATAACGCTGAAACTATCCACATGTCGAATGACTTGTTATTACCCTTTGAACCCATGAATTACTTTTGAGTAATGATGTGTAGGGTTGCCATCACTGGTGGACCTTTTTAGTTTAAGAGTTTCAACCCCATCCTACTTGTAGTAGAATTTACTAAATCTCTATTTAGAGGTTTAGTTAGAGGATCCGCTAAATTCTCAATTGATTTTACATAATTTAGGGAAATTATTCCACTCTTGATTAATTTCCTTATGTAATCGTGTCTTAGACTCATATGTCTAGATTTTCCATTATACACTTCATTATATGCTTTTGCTAACGTGGCTTGACTATCACACATGATAGGTATAGAAGATATTATCTTTGGTCCCAAAGGTATCTCGTATAAGAGTTCCTTAAGCCACTCAGCCTCTTTCCCAGTTTCCGATAGTGCAACGAATTCAGATTCCATAGTTGAGTGTGTTATACATGTCTGTTTCTTTGATTTCCAAGAAACAGCCCCACCACCAAGAGTAAACACCCAACCTGAAGTGGATTTACTTTCACCCGTACTAGATATCCAACTAGCATCGGTAAATCCTTCCAATACAGCCGGGAATTTAGTATATTGTAGACCTAAATTCTTGGTTTTCTTCAAATATCCAAGAACTCTTCCAATGGCCTTCCAATGGTCATTGCTCGGATTACTAGTAAACCTACTAAGTTTGCTAATTGCAAACGCTATATCCGGTCTCGTGCATTGAACAGCATACATGAGACTACCAATGGCACTTGCGTATTCCAGTTGAGCAATTTCTCTTCCATCATTTTTCATAAGCTTTGAACTTGAATCAAGTGGGGTACTACAATCTTTTATGTTCAAATGTTTGAACTTATTTATCACACTCTCTATATAGTGTGATTGACTTAAATAAAAACCCCCACTATTTTTGGTAACCTTGATACCTAAAATAGTATCCACTTTTCCAAGATCCTTCATCTTAAAAATGGAAGATAGAAACCTCTTCGTCTCTTTTATTGCATCCATGTGATTACACATAATCAACATGTCATCAACATATAGACAAATAAATATCACATAATTTTCACATACTTTACAATATAAACATTTGTCTACACTATTATGTTTAAAACCAAAAGAAATTATCGCTAAGTCAAACTTCTCATGCCATTTCTTAGGTGCTTGCTTCAAACCATATAATGATTTTACTAACTTGCACACCTTATGTTCATTTCCAGGTAAAATGAACCCTTCAGGTTGTTCCATATAGACCTCCTCATCGAGATCCCCATTCAAAAATGCCGTCTTGACATCCATTTGATGAACACGCAAATCATATATCGAAGCTAGAGCAAATAATATCCTAATAGATGTTATTCTAGCTACCGGTGCATATGTGTCAAAATAATCGATTCCTTCCTTTTGTCGATAACCTTTGGCTACTAATCTAGCCTTAAAGGTATTAAGAGAACCATCAGTATTATACTTTCTCCTAAACACCCATTTGCAACCTATAGGTTTAGATCCGGGTGGCAAATCGACAAGTTCCCATGTATTATTGACATTATCGAATCCATTTCGTCCTTAATGGCATCTTTCCAAAAGATGTTATCACGCGAAATCATAGCTTCTTTATAAGTTTTAGGATCAGTTTCCACTTGTAGAACAAAAGGAATTGTTCTTACAACATTCACACTATTTCCCTCTACCAAATAAAAGGAAATAAGTTGAGAGTCAATCTCATCCGATCCCAAGGACTTCGCTATTCGAGTTCTTTTGCTTCTTCGTGGTTCACTAGATTCATTAACATCTTTAGAAGATGTTTCATCTTGTGTTCCACTTGAGCTAGGGACGTCATTATGAATTTCCCTCAATTCGTTATCCGAAGATAATGAATTCTCAAAGAACTTCACATCATTTGATTCGATAATCACATTGGTTTCTAAGTTCAATAACCTGTAAGATTTGCTATTATTAGCATATCCTACAAAAGCACATTTTATGCCTCTTGGACCCAATTTGGTCCGGTTAGGATTTGTGTTCTTACAATAAGCAAGACACCCCCACACTTTGAAATAATCAATGTTTGGTTTTCTTCCTTTCTACAATTCGTAAGGAGAAACCTTAGTATTCTTAGAAGGAATTCTATTCAAAATCCTACATGCACTCAATAATGCTTCACCCCATAAATTAAATGGCAACTTAGCATACATCAACATAGCATTAATCATATCAACTGAAGTTCTATTTTTCCTTTCAGCCAAACCATTTTGTTCGGGTGTCCTAGGTGCAGAACATTGATGAACTATTCCACGTTGTTCACAAAATGAGTTAAAATCACTAGAAAAATATTCACCTCCTCTATCACTTCGTAGAATTTTTATTTTCTTACTTAGATGATTTTCTACTTCATTTTTATATGTCTTAAACATATCAAAAGCCTCATGTTTATGCTTGATTAAATAAACATATGTATACCTAGAGTAGTCATCAATAAAAGTAATAAAATATCTATTACCACCTCTAGTCAACATTCCATTTAATTCACATATATCGGTATGAATTAATTCTAAAATATTAGAAGTCCTATTAACCCTTTGATATGGCTTCTTAATCATTTTAGATTCAATACATGTCTTACATTTATAAGCATCTTTTTCATTATATGAAATCATGTCACATTTTAATAAACGTTTCATAGTACTTTTACTTATGTGACCTAATCTAGCATGCCATAATGAAAATGAATCAACAACAATATAAGCAAAGTCAACTTTATTATTTAAAGATTTGTCAATAATACAAAGTTTGACCATTCCTTCACTAGAATAGCCTTTACCAACAAATTTCCCATTTAGGGATAGTACAAGTTTACCGGATTCATAAACACATTTTATGCCCGATTTTCCTAAGAGATCTCCGCTAACTAAGTTCCTATTCATATCAGGAACATGTAGTACATTTGTTAAGGTAACCGTCTTGCCGGAAGTGAAAGTGATATCCACATTTCCTTTTCCATACATCTTGGATCTGACCTCATTACCCATTTGAATCTCTTGTTCTCCATCAATTTCGAAATAAGTCTTGAATAATGACTTGTCATATGATACATGTATAGTTGCACATGTATCATACCACCACCCGAGAACCTTTTCCTTGATAGCATTGATTTCACTAACGGTGGCCACAATATTGTCTTCTTTGATGGAGTTCACTTTTCCTTCGGTGTTGTTCTTTTTCCGGTATCGACATTCCTTTGCATAATGTCCAGATTTCCCACAAACAAAACAACTACCTTTGGTCTTCTTCTTGGAATTGTTGAAATTCTTTGAAGGCTTTCTCTTGTTGGTTTTAGTAGACGGTTCAGATTTCTCCACGGCATTGGCTTTAGATGTACCTTCATAAGAGTTATCACTCTTATCTCTTGCCCTTGATTCCTCTTCAATTCGAAGATGTTTTTGCAATTGTTCCAAAGAGTAATCTTCGGAACTATGCATGATTTTCTTCCGGTATCCTTTCCAAGTTCCGGGAAGTTTGGCAATAATAGCCCCCACTTGGAAAGTTTCCGGAATTTCAATCTTTACCGCCTTTAACTTATTCACAAGTACTTGCAATTCATGAATTTGGGGAAGTATGGGAATATTTTCAAGAAATTTGAAATCAAAATACCTCGAAATTAGAAATTTTTTTGTTCCCTCTTCTTCGGCTTTGTATTTGTTCTCCAAAGCATTCCAAATTTCCTTTGCCGATGAAGTGTTGGTGTAGAGATCATATAGCCGGTCCGATAAAGCATTTAGAATGTGACCACGGCATATAAGTTCATCTTCTTGGCGTTTTTGTCTTTCAGCCCTTACCGCATCAGTTTCTCCATTTGTAGGTTCCGGTAATGGTGCCAATTCTGGATCAAGTATGTAGAAGATCTTCAAGATTGTAAGTAGAAACTTCAGTTTGTCTTGCCACCTTGTGAAATTCGTTCCATCGAAGCGATCCAATCGTACAAGGTCTTGATTCATCAACTTGATAGTAGCCATCGTGCTTTCCTTCTCCATTTACAAATTATTGTTTGAGATTGTTGAAAAACTGTGGAGAATAAACCGAGAATTGAGGAATAAACAAACCAAAATTGCAGCAATTAAACACGAACTTGAAGACAAGAAATCAAACTTGAAATATCCACCAAAAGACTTGATCACGATACCGTTGTTCTCAAACAATATTTGCCCCCTTTAGGATTGAAAAATACTTGAAGGGATGATGGCAAATGGTTTGCAGGATTTAAACAAGCCTTGCAAGGATTAATACTCAAGCAATTAAGTATAATCCTCCAAAATTTAAGAACACAAAGGAAAATATGAATATGAAAGAAGAACAATGACTTTGATCTTTAATTGGAATGTATTTATGAACTTATCTTGATTTTCATATATTAATCCTTGAACACCATTGTCCTATATATAGGCAATGATCAAATGCACGAAATAGTGCCAAAAAATAAATGAAAAGACACAAAGTTCAAAAACCAAACGGGAAAAAACGGTCAAAAAAAACTGCCAGAAAATTGTACCATGCGGCTGCATGGTACAAACCCATTTTAATTCCAATAATCATTTTATTAGTTTTGAACAACTTATTTTCAACACTAAGTCCTACCTTTAACTTTGTATAGAAACTCTGATAGGGTGACATAATTGTTGTGCAACAGTACTCGAAAAGCCACAAGCGTGTTCCTTAAATTGTCGAAAATTTGTATAGAAACTCTGACAGGGTGACATAATTGTTATGTAAAAATGAGAATTAAAAGAAAAATAAACAGATTTACGTGAAAATTATAGATAGGAAAAAACTACAAGCAGAGAAAGAGATAATCCACTATATCAAATATGATTACAAGAGATAATCTTTTTTAAAAATTTCTTTTAACTTTCTGATGGACCACAAATCTTTAGAAACTTCGTAAATTTCCAATAAACACTTGTGGTGAGGAAATTTAAACATTTTTTTCAAATTTTTTTTTTAATTTTCTGATGTATCACAAATCTTTAGAACTTCATAAATTTCCAATAGACACTTGTGGCTAGGAAATTTAAACTTTTTGATAGTGAATTCCCGATTGTGTATACCTAAAATGCTACAAATCCATATAGAATTTTAACATCCTTTGAATTTTTAAAACTTTTAATAAAATAGATTTATTCCATTAGAATAATTTAATGTTGTGATTATTTGTCAAAAACATTTTGTTGAGGAAGAGTCCCCTAAAAGAAAAGGCTTTAGTTTTTGCTACTATTTTGATTACCAAGGACCCCAAATGAATGGTTTTCATCCAATTTTCCATTGGTTAGGCCATTTGACTAGCAAAATTAAAAAGGGCAAAATACTCATTACATTATTTTTAATTAAAATATAAAAAAAATAAAAATTGTTGACATCTAACCTCTGAGGTCGCTAAGTACTACTTGTTGTAGGCATTAAGCTTATGCAAATGCAAGCTCGGATATGTGAGATAGGCTCGGGTTACGTTATTATCAAGATTTGAGGGGACATAATGATTGAAGATTCCTTATGTATTGTACGAACAGTCAATCGACAATTTGGAAGGTCTTAGATCAGCGCCCACCAATTTAACCACTCATACGCCTTAGCTTCATGCCCTAAGCAATTCATTAATTGCCAGGCACCACTTTTAAGGTTAACTCATGATAACCTGACAAGCCGAGCTCACTAACCAATTCATATGTGCTAATGATGTACTTTCTTAGCTCGGTACTGCAACTGATAAGACAGGAAAATGGGGATGCATGTAAATCCTTCCCTGTAAAAGGACAATAAGTGTCTTGAAAGGAAAGGGACAAGGAAAAACAGCTCAAAAAACATTTCATATTTCAAATATCTTCTTGAAAGGAAAAGAGCAAATACTTGTGGTGACAGTAAATGCAAATCACTATTAATGAAATTCCTATTTACATTTTAAGTTGGCTTAAATCTTGTTCATACAATTTTCCTCGTCAACAAAAATAATAAAAAGAAAGAAAAATTGTTTCTTCTTCCACCCCCACTTTCCCATATGCAAATTTGGGTTTTAGGCATAGATTTTTGTATATAAAACTTATATAATAAAAGTAATGTTGTTTAATTTATGCTAAGCAATGTTGATACGAGTATGTGGTTTATTACAATAAAGCCATGAGTATAGAAAAAATTTAACAGAATGTTTATCGATGCTAATGTAGCAAAATATGATTGGACCTTTTTTTTTTCATTTTTTTCCATCTTCCAATGATGTCTCGCCATGTGTTGTCTGTAAGAATTTTCTGTCAAAGAATTTTGTACTTGTAGCATGTTTGAATTTACTTTGCAGTGCCTTAAATAATTTTTATGTGGGCCCTATTGAGTCATTAATTCTGATAAATGCATAATTTCTGTTGATTTACATTTTTTTTTATTACGTATTTACATGTGTATAAAATTTGGTTCATTTGTAATTTTTATTTAGACTCAAATACTAAAACTAGTTGCACGGTCGCAACATCAAGAAAAAAATTTCGTTGAAGTTTTTGCAATTTCAACAAATAAAAAAAATCTTTGAAATTGAAATGCAAACCAATGTAACAAGCATTGAAGTCCAAGAAATCTGAAATATTTGAAAGTTCTATGCGTACAAAAACATCTTTCAAACCTTTTATACATTTTCGCCTCAGATATTAAACACAATGCTGCCTGTCACTTTGGGATCACTAGCAAAAAAATGTAGATTATGTTGAGTTCAAAAATCAAAAGAAAATGATTTTATTGATGAAAATTGTATAAAATTTGTTACAAAAGAATTTTTTTCTCTTCAAACACCAATATACCGCCACCTCCCTATTTAGTATTTAGTATTTACACACTATCACTCCACTTTCCGCACCTTAAGGGTCCGTTTGATAGTCAAATGTGGAAAGAAATTTCAATTTCATGTTAATTGAAAAATAAAAACTCACAAAACTCTTATGAATTCGTTTTTCATGAAAATAAAAAAAAAAATGCAACTTAAAGTGGTTATACCTTGGAATTCGAATTCCATTTCTATGTTGCAATCAAACGGTCAAAGTGAAATTCGTTTTACTCGGATGTGATATTTTCTATTGAATTCGTTGCAATCAAATAGGGCCTAAGTTCTCTTTCTATCACACAACTATCCAGTGTTCTAAAAGGTGTAATGCGTTGCGATGCGTCGAGGTCGAGAATCAAGAATTACAAGTTTAAGCGTGTCAATGCGGAGTATAGGTGTTATAATACGTTTCGTATTTTTAATATTATTTTAAGTATAATAAATAGATTTTTATATTAAAAAACAATTTTTTTTATATAAAAATAAACATACTCGCATAAGGGATTTCAAATAGGCGCATAAGGCGCGCCTATGAGGTCAACAAAAAATTTTGACCGCATTTTTAGGCGCAAATCACAAATTCGAAGCGTTTTCACCGCGCATCGTGCCTAGGCGGCGCATTTTAGAATACTGCAACTATCTACTATACTTCTCTCTAATATTATATTGTAACACTATCACTTATTTCTCTCTTCACTCTCTCTCTTTCTAACGGCTCTCTTCACTCTCACATACATACATATACATACATACAACAGTATATATAGATGCAGGAACGTCGATGAAATGGCTGACTTTTTTCTTCTGGAAGATTCATCAATTGGCGGTGGCTAAATATTTTGATTGCAAATTCTAGATTGTTCTACAATCTTAATGAAGAATAAGGTTCGAAAATGGGCAATAAAATATGAGATGGGAAAATCCACAAAAATCTAGAAGTTTCCATTAAGTCGGTGTGAACTTCAATTCTCCCTATTAGCACCGATTTTTCATTTTGACTCTTTTCCTTTTAGTTACGCTCGACTTTGCCTCAATGAATTTTGACGTGTTCAATCATTCATTCAACACTTCAAATATATTTGGCTCTTCCATGCTTTCTCCTTTGTAGATTTTAGATTGATACTCGATTTTTCATATCTATTCAATTTCCTTATTTGTGATTGTAAACTTGTGTGTACCTTAATCTCTTGTTGACTGATAAGTGTAGTTTTTTGCACTTATCCAAGCTACTAGGTGCAAGCAACGTGCAATACACGTTTGCCTAGTTTATATTTAATAGTTTTGTTTAATAATTAATTTGTTATTAATAAAGATGTAATTTTTTTTGTTAATTAAATAATTAATGATGTAATATTTATGTAATTGATAAACAATTAGATGTGTGATTTTGATATTGTGATGTAAGTTAGTGAGATCGAAGATAATAAGCAAAAGTTGACAAATTTGGAGAAATTGCTAAATTGTAAGGGATCCAAAGTTCGAGAACTAAAATGTAAATACTTAAAAGTTGTGCCGAAGCTCACGATGAAGATTTGAGAGTGCTCGGAGCCTCGGAGTCAATTGGATAAAGGAAGACGTATATGGAATCAAATTTAGTCAAAAGATGATCACAAAACAATTTCCAACCGAAAAGTTATGCTCCAATGTTTTAGTCTCATAGTCATATTGAGACCTATTTTTGGCATAGAAAATAATCGAATAGAAGAATGATATCTGAATCAAAGTTGTAGCCAGATGAGTTAGCTTTCCAACGCATTTTGAATCGCCTCAATCGGATATCGGAATACAAAGTTATGATAAAAACACTGAGATGATCACAAATCAATTTTCAACCGAAAAGTTATGCTCCGATGTTTTAGTCTCATATTGAGACCTATTTTTGGCATATAAAGTGATCTAATTGGAGAATGATATCTGAATCAAAGTTGTATCCAGATGAGTTAGCTTTCCAACGCATTTTGAATCGCCTCAATTGGACATCGGAATACAAAGTTATGATAAAAACACTAAGATGATCACAAATCAATTTCCAACCGAAAAGTTATGCTCCGATGTTTTAGTCTCATATTGAGACCTATTTTGGCATAGAAAGTGATCGAATTGGAGAATTATGTCTGAATCAAAGTTGTAGACAGATGAGTTAGCTTTCCAACTCATTTTGAATCGCCTCAATCGGATATCGGAATACAAAGTTATGATAAAAACACTGAGATGATCACAAATCAATTTCCAACCGAAAAGTTATGCTCCGCTGTTTTAGTCTCATATTGAGACCTATTTTTGGCATAAAAAGTGATCGAATTGGAGAATGATGTTTGAATCAAAGTTGTAGCCAAATGAGTTAGCTTTCCAACGCATTTTGAATCGTTTCAATCGGATATCGGAATACAAAGTAATGATAAAAATACTGAAAGAAGGTGCAGCTGCCTGTTTAAAACAAGAAATTCCGTTACATAATCCGTTAAAACAACAAATTCCGTTAGTTTTTGCGTTAAAAACAAGAAATTCCGTTACATAGCCACTTTTAATATATAGAAGATATTATTAAACTTTTATATTGTCAAAGTAATGAATTATACCTAATTTGTGTTAATTTCTTTTTGTTTTCATCTATGGACTCGTTTCGAAGAAATTGGAAAATGAAGAAGGATAAATTTGCCATTAAATACAATTTTGGGATCAAATTCCACACTTTGAAAATTGAAGGACTTGAATTAAATTAAAGAATACGTGTTTTGTACAAATAAATTGACTTAAGACCCTAAATTGCATTAATTATAAAGTATGAAGGCCTTTGGTAAGAAACTTTACATCAAATAAAAAGGATGAAAGTTCAATTTGAATTGAAACCCTTTTGGACTAAAATAAAAAATAGGCGGCCGTTGAATTGTGAAAGAATTGGATTCTTTTTGGAATTCTAATGGGACTAAAACAGTGGGTGCTTGAGATGATATATATTTACACGCGGGGAGAAAAAGAGATGGAGTGTGGCGGCTGGAAGGAAAATTGAAAGACGGCATCACGCATAGAGGATGGCGGCTGAAAAAAAGGGAAGATACAGACGGCTATAATTAAGAAAAAGAAGGTCGAGAAAAATTGGAAAAACACGGTGGAGAAGAAGAGACACCAACACAATTGGAAAATAATTGTAGATTATTGCATAATAATTTATCAATAAGGGTGCGTTTGATTGCAAGGGTGGAAAATGGGTGGAAAGAAAATGTTTTACAGGGAAAAGATTTGCCTAGAAAATGTTTTGTAGGGAAAATGATTTAAAGTGTGTTTGATTGGTATAATTTTCCACCCGGAAAATTTTTAAATTTTCTATTCGTTTGACTTTGTTTTACATGAAAATTGTCCACTAAAGTGATTTTTTTTTCCACAATTGGTTATAAAATTTGTTTCCATTGCCAAAAAGTAAAAAAAAAATGAAAAAAAAAATTATTTCCTAAAAAATTATTTTTTTCATCAAAGTTTAGTGTTCGTTTGACTTTGTTTTGCATGGAAATTGTCCATTAAAGTGAAATTTTTGTTTACAATTGGTCATGACATTTGTTTCCATTGCCAAAAAAAAAAAAAAAAAAAAAAAAAAAATTGAGCAGCCGGCCGGAAAATATTTTCCCACCAAAATGGTGGAAAAATATTTTCAAGGATTTCGTGGAAAATGCTGACGTGGCGGGTGGGGGGGGAAAATATTTTCCGTGGAAAATTTAGGCTATCAAACAGCGCAAAAGATGGAAAATGGAAAAAATTTTCCATTTTCCATGGAAAATATGGCTAATCAAACAGAGCCTAATTGTGCAAGAAATTTGGAAATTAAGCACGTTATGTCAAGTTATAAATAATATCATTCTACTTTTATTTGTTTCTTCCCATTAGTATGTTAGGATAAATGTTTTTGTGCTATGCTCAAGGTAAACCTTGTACAGGGCCGGTCCTGAGAATTTAGAGGCCCTAGGCGACTAATTATTACGAGGCCCTTCAACGTAAAGAATCCTGACTGCTTTCTTCATTGCTATGTCAAATGACCAAGTAATATTTTGTTTAATGTTAGAAAAAAATTGTTAGCATAAAATGAAAAGTTGGGAAAACATGCGAACTTACTTCGAGGAATCCATTATCTGGACCTCGAGTCTTTTAGGCCATAGATACATATTCGCAACCTGATCTTTTATAAGTTCCTAAAGAAGCACAAAAACTCACGAGGATCAAAACCATATATCATCATAAATTCTCAAAATTATTTCATTAGCTACTTGGTCTTTTTCCAACTCTTGGTCATAAGCTGGCATTCTCAAAATTATTCCATTAAACGGCCTTTTGGATTCAACCTCTGAACTGGAGAAAACGAATGAAATTCTGAGGAATTTAAAAGGGTAGGAGGGCAAACATAGAATATTACCTGAACAAATCTGTACAGCCCAGGAATTGACATAGCATCAGCACCTAGCAGCTTCAGTCCAAAGTCAACATGAGGCTGCAAAGCGAGATTTAAACAAAAAAAGATTGACAGACTTTCAAAATGTATAATATTTGGCATTTAAACATAGTAGCAAAAGAATATTATCTTTTTTTGATAATTAGTGTATATAATGTCTAATCTAAAAAATGAGTCTATAGTAGAAGAGAAGAAGGGATGCAAATTTTATCCAACCCTACTAAAATAAGTTCTTTATACTTCCTTATAAATATTATCAATTAAAGATGAGTCTGTCAATATGCACATTTTCCATAAGAGAAACAAATATATTTGCAAAACAAGGGATGCTGGGGACCAGCGACTTTAATGTGATACGTGGAGAGGCAAAAACTTGCAAGTCAAGCACCTGAAATACTTCAAAGAGGCGAGAAGAAGACGGAAGACTGAAGAGGAAGAGTTGGAAGATGAAGGAAATGGGGATTTGGGGGGGTTTTGATTTGGGCTTTTAGGCCTTTTTTTTTTTTTTTTTTTTTGTTGAGGCCCCTAAATATTTGAGGCCCAAGGCAGTGGCCTTAGTAGCCTTGGGCCAGGGCCGGCCCTGACCTTGTATTCAGTGGCGGACCCATTAAGGGCCCTCCATTTTTGACATTTACAAAGTAGTCATTTTAGGGCGTGTTTGGGTGTGCTTATAAATTGCAAATAAGTGAATTTTCGACCGTTGATTTGTGCTACGGCTTCTTTTCCACCAAATGAACTGACTTCCGTGTCAGTCACTTTTTCCTTGTGTACCCTTCAATTTGATTCATATCACATACACACAAACCACCCCCACCCACCATAATAATTTCCCATTCACCTCCCTTCCATTTTCATCCGCAACAGGTAGCTTGTCGACAATTCTGATCTGAAATGGGTCGCTGACGAAATAATAAAAATGGTGTTAATATGTGATTTTCAGCCGACCTTGAGGAAGGATAGACCCAGCTGCATAATATTTCTTACTGAACTCACCCTCCCACTTCTGATCTGATTTGTAGCCTGTATCACATTTTCACCGGCCATTTCCTTTTCATCCGGCTGTGTTCGTTTCACAGTGTACTGAACTCGCTAGAGACACATCTCATCCACAAGATCTCGCCAAAATAATTATGGATCTGTTCCTTTCTCCGGTAGGTACACTGCCTTCTTACAAGAAAGTTTTTATAGTCGACTCAAATTTATTTCCCGAGCTGTGATCTTCAGCTCATAAACAAAATTTAATTTTTCTGTAATTTGCTGCAGACGGGTTATTACCCGCACTTCTCCACCACCAACGCCCTCCCGTTGAAAGTTATTCGGGGCCCTGTAAGAAATCATAATGGAATTCGTAGGAGACGAACATATTAGTCGCTGCCTGTGAGACCGTCATCGCTGACGGACACAAGAATGGAAAATGCTTCACCAAATACGACTAGGAGACATTGATTCACTTGTTCAATACCAATTTCGGTCACAATTGGAACAAGCAGCAGCTCAAAAAATCGATGGGATGCCCTCCACCTGAAACACGAGAGATTTGAAGAATTGCTCAACTACAGTGGCATCTCATACAACCCGTCAACTGGCAGGATTGGCTCCTCGGATGAGTGGTGGGCTCGAAAGATTAAGGTAGCATCGTTTCATAAACCTCCAATTAATGCTCTCGTATTTGTGTTCGACTAGCAAAGTGTTGTAGTTTCTCAATTCGTATCATTAGTTAACGACATTAGTTAGTAGGCTCTGTTTTCATTTTGGGAACATGGCAATCGATTGATAGAGTACATAATCGTTGTTTGCGTTCTGGGCGTTTTATTGCTGTATAGTTAATTCTTATTTATTGGAGCAGTAATTTTGCGGAACAGAAATAGTTCATAGTCAAGTGATTGATTTTATACTCCTATTCTAAATCTGTTCTAAATATTGCACTGGTTTTTTGTCACCATTTTTGGAATTGGCTTCATTTTTTGTATTTGTAATTGCTTTTCATTTCTGTGCAGAATATGTGAAAATGTTTCCGTTTGTATTGCCACAGGAGAACAAAGACTACAAAGAATTTATGGACAAAGATTGTCGAGAGGTGTATTCGCGATGTTCGAAGACAATGGACACGAAGATCACCGTGATGAGATTCCGGTCGATGGGGAGAGTAGCGGCTCAAGCAACGAAGCAGAGAACCCGAATCCGCATAGTGGGGACAAACGAAAGGCATCTGAGAATGGGTGAAGGAGAAGAAAAAACAGCTTACAGCTCGGGATGTGTCCTACTCTATGGACCGTGGGACCACAGCTAGTGAGAAGGCATCAGCCAAAATTGACAACTTTATGGGACCTGCTGTGTCGGACCCGAAGACATGCATGAAGGAGTTATTGGCAACGGGTCGATTGAAAAAACTAACTGATTTGTACTACTGGACGTGCACTTTCCTATCCCAAAAACGTAATAGGGAGATATTGGACATGCAAGACGATGTGAACGAAAAGTTCATATGGGTGGAGTAGAGCGACAGGAATATAGGAAAGTACAGCCTTAGCGACAGCTCTGTTTGAGTGGGTTGCGTGGACATCTGTTTCACTTTTTATTACTATTGATGCTATTTGGTTATGTTTACATTTATTACTTTTGAGGTTAAAACATTTTCTTTCGTGTTCGATATGTATGATGGACTGTTGCCTACATTTGTCGTATGCATGCTAAAAACTGACAGGGAACTCTCATGATGCTAGAATCTTGGCTAGGGCTATACATAACCCCGAGATTGACTTTCCACAACCGGCTCATGGAAAATATTATTTGGTTGACTCGGGGTTAGCGCATCGACCTGGGTACATGGCACCCTACAAGGGTTCGGATATATTGTATCATTTTCAGCAATTTTATGATAGGGTCACCAGTCGCAGGCGAAACTTTTGAAATGTAGGGAGAAGTTTAATTTCAGGTACTTGTCGTGCGGGAATGTAATCAAACATTCGTTCGGCATTTGGAAAAGTAATCGTAAAATACTCAATCATATGCCGAATTATAATTTTAAAGTGCAAACAACTGTTATAATTGCAACTATGGGCGTTCACAACTTCCTTCGACAAGCGAACATGGTCGATGAAGCATTTACGAGTGCGGAGATGGACCCCGACACAGCAGATGTGGAGCTTCCGGACGAACAGGATGAAGTTGCAGCTCAAATGCATGCACCGAAAATCCAACGAAATGAGTGAGATATGTTCAGAATTACTTGGCACAACAATGTTGCCATTTATTTTTTTTATTCGAAATTAGACTGACATTGGTCATACGATGTTTTTCCAACAAGAAATTAACGTCCATGTGTGAAACGCATGTACTGTCATGAGAAGATCGCAAAATATTTCAACAAAATTTTGCCTTTCAAGTCTCAAATGAATATTTAAGCAAATTTTTATGTCTAAAATGCTACATGTGAAGTCACAACATGTCTGGTGGGACCCCAAGGTAGGTATGCATTAATTGCTTAGAATTTGAATGGTCAAATATGTTTTCATAAATTTAGCACACATGTTACACATATGAGGGCAAATATGACATTTAGCCATGTAGCTTTGCATTCAATGACCAAAAAATTCATGTGGACCTGCCGAAACGGCTGGAAAATTGATTATGGATTTTCCAAAATCACGCATAGACAGGCACTTAGTTTTTTAGTCTATAATTTTAAGTTGTTAACCTATAATTTTTATATAGTACTGTCTTGCCCCCACTAAATCAAGTTCTTAGGTCTGCCCCTGCTTGTATTATGAAATTTTAACGTTGAATCTTGTTTTTAATATTAAAGGATGTTTTTAATTTTTGAATGATTGATATATATTTATTTTTCTCTACAATTATATGTGCAATAATTGTATGAATTTTGTGACTTGTTTTACCTTCGAAAGATTGAAAATAAGTTAGACTGTGTCAATTATCGTAGAATCCGATATGGAATATAAATATATCGCTATACTTTATATGATCTTTAAGTATTCACAAATCAATTAATGTATTATTGTATGTTCGCATCTGTCATAGAAATGTAGTCGGGTTACATGTAAGAATATGTTTAATTTTACTCAAGAGAGATTATTAAACAATTTTGGAATATTGATCTTCATAATTGAATCATGTTGTCAAATTTGTAAATTCCGAGTTAAATGAGATTCGGGATCCTAATACGTTTTTCATTATCATATTTTGATAAAGCATACATTTAAATCTTGCATTTATTTTAGTGAAACTAGGTGTTGCATTCATAAGTAGATCATTAGATCACCATTTCGTTAAAAAAAAAATCACAATTTTCTTTTATTTCGGCTAAGGCTAAATTAATTATAATTTGAACTAGTACAATATCTATGGGAATGATATTTGTACTCAAAATTCATTTTAAAACTTGTAAACATGCGCTATTTTCAACGAAGAATATTCATGACAAGTTTTTGGTGCTGTTGCTGGGTATGGTTATTTTAGTTTGGGTTCGACTTATTTTAGCATTAATTCAGACTTTCATCTATATTCTTTTTTTTTTTTTCCATTTTAGTTATTTTTTTTTATCTTTTTCAGGATAAAAGTTGGTTGTGATTGATTTCAACAAAATGTTCGTATGTGACTTCATTATAAGGCAACAACAATTGGCAATTCAAAAAATTGATGAGGGAGATGTGTTTATGAGAGATTTCATTATACGACAATGACTACGAAATATAAAAGCGAATTGTGAACTTGATGAAACTATCATGAGTGATTTGCATGTTACATTATTTTTCTCACCAAAATTTGACGTGGGTGATTTGCCTATGAGATTATTTCTTTCACCGGTTATTAATGAACACCAATTAAGGGAATCACGTCCACCAAACTTCCAACAAATACAACAAGAGGAGAAGACTTTCCATAAAGATGTCCTTATTTCTTTGCCAAAATTTTTGGATAAAGATGTTGAACTCGAGAAAGCCTCAATTAAAGAAGAGGAGCATGAAACAACCGAGAAATTAATCATAATGGGCCAAAAAGAATTAGTCGCATTCAAATAAGAGGAAATTAAAATGCAATCTCTCGACTTTATCGTTTGTTTAAAATTTGAATTTGTGATTAAACCTTGTGAGGAGATTGATGCGTACATTGTTCAGTTTGAAACAAGTGATGAGGGAAAGGTATATTACTTGCAAAAGGGCAAGCTTAAAATTTGGAGGAAAGTCGCATTATGGAAAAAAGTCAAATTGAACAAACTAAGCAGAACCCCCAAAGTGATATTGAAAGTGCCATGACACAATTGTGACAAGCAAGTTGATCTTGAATTTTTATTATATTCGCTTCTTGAAATACAACTGCCATTGCAACCTCATCAAATAATTTCTCATCTTTGACTTGAGTGGCTATTTCAATCACCATCGTTGTCTTACCTACTCCAGGCATGCCACATATGCCAATTATGTTGATATCGTTGTCCCTAAGAGCATCCAAGATTTCCTTCTTAGTAGATATCCTTGTTTCAAAACCCTAAAAGTCATGATGGGGTGTTTGGTTTGGCATCGGCACTGACGGCGCATACAAAGATAGATGTATATAATGGTACTTTGACAATGAAGTTTGATGGTGAGGTTATTCACTTCAATATTTTTGAAGCAATGAGGTATCCTAGTAATGTGCACTCTTGCTTTTCAATTGATATAATTGATTCATTAGTACAAAAAAATTTCGAATTATCAAATGAAGATGCATTGGATACCACTTTGATTAAAAGCATTGATATTAACAATCTCACCGAGTTGAGAAAGAATCTACAATTGTGTGAGGATATTGTAGAAATCGTGGCATCACTTGAGTCACTACCGAGTATTCCACCAAGGTATAATCTCTCCTATATTACTCTTCTGATATCTAAAGAGAAACTTTTGGTTGAGCTCTAAGCTATAAATCGAGCGCTTAATGGGAGACAAACCATTTTTCTATCCTTTACCACTCATCTAGATTGATTATGCACTACATGTAGTTTAAGGATTGTACTCATATTTTAGGGTCATATCTAGGAACTCGTGCATTTTGGGTAGTTTACATATTTTTAACACATTTTAGGTAGTATTTTAAAAATTGAATTAGTAACATAGGCATGTTTACTTATTGAGTTCGTTTTATTTAGTCTCATCATTAACATCCTAGCATTTTATTGAGCTTACATTGATGGCATATGCATTCTTAAGATTGTACCTAAATTTCACTCTTCAAGCCAATTTGAAATACTTTTCTTTTCCTAACTATAGGATTTTTGCAGGGATGCACGCGTTGTTAGATCGTTTTTCTAAATGTTAGAAAATTAGAATTTTTTTGGTGTGAATTCATTACAAATATTTAAACCTTATGAAAAATGATGTGTGCACCTTGCTTAGCGTGACAGCCCTCTTACAAAAAGGTGGGGCCCACGATTTTTAAAATAAAATCGCGTACCCACCCCTTGTGAGAGGGTTGTCATGTAAGGTGTACGCCAAGCACAACCCAAACCTTATTTACTAAAACTAATATTTATTTTGAATTCTTGAAACAGAAAGTTAAAGCCTAGTAATAAGGAAAAGTGGCGGTTGTCATGATGTCTATCATCTGGATCAGCTTAATCCTTCTACCTATCTGCATCTATCCTCGAGCAGTTTATGATCCTTATTCATTTATTTTGATTATTTTTACTTTTACATAGGGGATAATGTAATATTTTTCTTTGGGACTGGATAAGTATTATGATACTTAGAATATATTGGGTTTGTATAACTGTTTACTTTTATAAAAAAATGAAAAAAAAAATGGAGAAAAAATTGAAAAATTGAAAAAAAAAAAAAGTGTCTAATTTAGCATTGAACGGCTTGCCACCTATTATGTTTATTTGTTTGAATTGGGTACAAATTTAACTAGAATTGGAAAACACCATAACTTGTGCTTTTAGTTGAGTACTTATCCATATTAGACTAGATTATATGACCATATAACCATCATTGACTTATTATTTATGTTGAAACACAATTTAATTTTGTGGACTTGTTGATATTGTAGGCCTAAGTTTGAATAAAATCTCCAAATCCTTTTATATAAAAACCAAAATGCTAAAGCAATTTGGGGGTGGGAAGGCTAGTGTTTATATTTACAGAAGTTTGATAGTTTGAAATTCGCGGATCTCGCTGTTGGTTGAAGGAGTTTGTGTTAAGGAGTCTAGAATGAGTAATGACCACTTTTAAAGTTTGAATCTAATATAAAAAGAAAGTGTGATATATCTTATAACTCTTTTCGTAATATTTATGACTCGAGTTATTAAGTTTGTTAGGATTTTTAAAACTTGGTACCCTATAGTCATCTGAATTGGAATGCATCGACTTAAAATTCGTTATAGGGGTTATTTAAAAAGCTTAACAATGGATATTTTTGCACATAAGATGTCAAAAAATAATAATAATAAATAATAAAAATACACAAACAATATATATATGTTTATAGGAAAAAAAAATATAGATTATCAAAAGCGAGATGTGCCCAATTTGAGACTTGAACTCTAGAGGTTGGCAATGTAACTTTGAGAAAAACATACAATCTTCCTTCTAGGTTTACAAGTATTTAATTCTGACTACAAGTGTGGAAAAATGCGTTATAACGCTAGTAGGAACAACCCACATATGTAAGAAATACCTCGGGATTGGAGAGAAAAGCATAATGAGTGATTTTGCATGAGATGTGTGAGGAGAACCCGACTCAAAGAGGATTGAGATTATGAGTAAATCAACAACACTTGATTGGTTGTGTTATAATATGAGTGTAAGTTCAAGGTTGGCTAATCACATACACATTGGAGGTCGAGTATCGGATAAGTAAAAAAAATATTTTTGATATTGTTTGGATCTGTCCAAGGTGTTACTTAAATTCGAACCCAAGGCATATGGAAAGTAATTTAACGTTGAGTCTTTTATTTGTGATCTGCTTGGAGTAGTAATATGTTTTATGCCCAAATTTTGTTTTATTTTGTTTGAGGTCAAACGAAGGCTCTAGTTTGTAGTGATTGATAAGTGCATTTTTTACATTTATTCGGACCTATTATTAAATTTTTATATCGTCGAAGTAATGAATTATACTTAATTTGTGTGAATTTCGTTTTGTTTTTAGTTATGGATTCGTTTCGAAGCAATTGGAAAAAAGAAGAATGATAAATTGGCCATTAGATGCAATTTTGGGGATCAAATTCCACACTTTGGAAATTGATGGACTTGAATTAAGTTAAAGAAGAATTGTGTTGTACAAATAAATTGACTTTAAGGGACTAAATTGCATTAATTATAAAGTGTGAAGGCCTTGGTAAGAAACTTTACATCAAATTGGACCTAAAAACCAATTGGAAAAAGGATGAAAGTCCAATTGGAATTGGAACCCTGTTTGACTAAAACAAAAATTAAAAAATAGGTGGCTGTTGAATTGTGAAAGAGTAATGTTATTCATCTCCAATGGAGTTACAAATACAGTCTAGGTGACGTTAGCCACCTAAACTGTGTTTGTAACCCCAGTGGGGATGAATAGCATTAGTCATTGTGAAGAATTGGAATCTTTTTGTCGGAATTCTAATGCGACTAAAATAGTGGGTGGTTGAGATTATATATATTTACATGCATACAGGGAGAAAAAAAAAAAGATGGAGTGTGGCGGCTGGAAGGAAAATTGAACCGACTGTTGGGAAGGGGAAAACACACACACACACACACTGAGGGCAGCACGCGGAGAGGACGGCGGTTGGGGAAAAAAAAATACAGACGGCTAGAATTAAGAAAAAGAAGGTCGAGAAAAATTGGAAAAACACAGCGGATAGGAAGAGATGGCAACGCAATTGGAAAATAATTCTAAATTATTGCACAATAATTTATCAATAATTATGCAAGAAATTTGAAAATTAAATACATTCCATCAATTTATCAGTGATGTCATTTTACTTTTATTTGTTTCTTTCCATTAGTATGTTTGGATAAATATTTTTGTGCTGGTTCAAGATGAACCTTGTATTATGAAACTTTAAGATTGAATCTTGTTTTTTTATATTAAAACACGTTTTCAATTCTTAAATGATGATATAGATTTATTTTTCTCTACAATTATATGTATAATAGTTGTATGAGTTCTGTGACTTGTTTTACCTTCAAAATATAGAAAATAACTTAGACATAATGTCAATTATCGTAGAGTCCAATAGGAGATAAAAATAAACCGCTATACTTTATGTGATCTTTAAGTATTCACAAATTCATTAATGCATTATTATATGTTCGCATTTGTCACAGAAATATAATCAAATCACATGTAAGAATTTGTTTAGCTATACTCGAGAGAGATTATTAAAAAAATTAGAAATATTGATCTTCATAATTGAATCGTATTGTCAAATTTATAAGTTTCGGATTACAAGGGATTGAAGATCCTAGTACACTTTTCATTATCATATTTTTATAAAACATGCATTTAATTATAATCTTGCATTTATTTTAGTTAGCTATTGCTTCATAAGTAGAAAATTAGTTCACCATTTAATTAAAAAAAATCACAAATTTATTGTTTCGATTAATGCTAAGTTAATTCGAATTTGAACTAATCAATTCATATAAAAACGATAATTAGACTCAAAATTTATTTTACTACTTATTAACGAATTGTGCCCTCACAGTATTTTATATTTCAAGAACAAAAGAGCGACTCCAACTGTAACTAACACGTTGTCATTACTTTATTTTATGGATTTATCTAGATGTACAAAATCTTGTACAAAATGGATTACAAAATCGCCAAGTGACGCCCCACTATTGGAGGGGCGCCTGTTGCGTTAGGCGCCCCTCCAATAGTGGGGCGCCACTTGACATTTTGTAATCCATTTTGTACCTGTAGCATGCTCCAAACAAAACAATAGAGTCAGACTTCATAATGCAAGACAATTATGCGAAAATTGAGCCCATTTCAGATTAATGCTAGTCACAAGCCAAAGAATGTCAGCCTGCAATTTGTCCCCCTACTGTTTATCTCTCTCTATCTGTTAAAGTTGAAACCTGCAACTGTTTAACGTGTTTGAAAGTGTTTATTACATAGATATGTAAAACAAGACGTGTCAATACAACCGAGCTCTGAGATAGCCATCACACGGTAGAAAATCTCAAGGCAGCCCGTCCCCACCCCTTGACTGATTCTCGCCAAACATGCATGAATTTAACACATTTCAATTATTTTTAAATTCAAACTTTTGTTCCTAAAAAAGAAAAACAAACAAACAAAACAAAGCAAGAAAAACTTGTGTTGACCTCTGCAATAATTGAGTTTATTTTCAAGGATTTTAGAAAAAAAAATGCATGAATTTAGCATATTTCAATTCTTCTTAAATTCAAACTTTTGTCCCTAAAAATAAAAACAAACAAACAAACAAATCAAAGCAAGAAGAAAAACATGGGTTGAACTCTGCAACAATTCAGTTTATTTTCAAGGATTTTATAAAAAGGCAATGTTATTCAGCACAACTAATGTTGGACGTCAGTTTAAGTGGCAATTGTATGACAATAAATAATAGGTTCACTTAAATGCAATATCATATGATTCATTTAATTGAATATGTCGAGTGTAGTCACCTAAATTGGTGTTCTGACGCTTCCGTTGGAAAATTCAGCCTCCAATGCAATTTGTAATATTTGTCCCCTACAACTTACTGCAATCAAGCGTTCCTCTCTCTCTATGCTAAATTTGAAACCTGCAAGAGTTTTACGTGCTTGATAGTGTTTATTACATAAATATGTAAAGCAAGACGTCAATTCAATCGAGTTCTTGTTGAAATTGATTTAAGCATAATTATGGAAAAGTGTCTTTCATGTCAACTTAGGTTAAATATTCGGATTTGATTCGATAATCAAATTATGAAAATAAATAGACTAATTTGTTATACTCGTTGTTGTATATTTGAAATCTCAAAACCAATTTCGTGTGAATGAGAAATTACGATCTAAAGTTGGAAGGGAAGTGAGGAAACTAACTGGGTATTTATCTTAACTCTACCGCTCACCTAACACTCGAGTGGTGAAGCTGTCGCTTGAGCGACAAGCTCTCCGTTTCTGACGTTCAAGCAACGAACATGCGACATGCTAGTGACAGCTAAAACTACGACCTTTGGCAAAGGTTGTTTAGTTTTGAGGCGCATCACTTCAATAACAACCTCTTCTACAATAAAATCTTTGGGATGTCCATTTAATCATCACAATGATATGAAATTATAACATAACATAAATTCCAGCATAAAAGTTGTTTTTCCATTTCATTCAAAATGACTACAATAACCTAATTTTGTTAGTTGATTCTTATGTTTTGGAGTGCTACCAACACAAGAAGATTGTCATTGTATCTTGGGAGTTGATTTCATCATCCGCAAGCGCTGTTGCAGGGCAAATTTGATTTAAAGATAAATAGTTCAATTCTTGCCTCGACTTTGATTTCATCTTGTGATGGACACAAGCCAAAGAATGTCAGTCTGCAATTTGTCCCCTACCGTTTAATTTATTGTTCTCCCTCTCCCTCTCTCTCTCCCTCCCCCCTCTCCCCCTCTCCCTCTCTCTCTCTCTCTCTCTCTCTCTATATATATATATGTGTGTGTGTGTGTGTGTGTGTGTGTGTGTGTGTGTGTGTGTGTGTGTGTGTGTGTTAAAGTTGAAACCTACAAGAGTTCGACTTGCTTGAAAGTGTTTGTTACATAGATATGTAAAGCAAGACGTGTCAATACAACCAAGCTCTGAGTTAGCCAACACACAGTAGAAAATCTTGAGGCAGCCCGGCCCCACTCCTTGACTGATTCCCGCCAACCATGCATGAATTTAACATATTTCAATTATTTTTAAATTCAAACTTTTGTTCTTAAGGAAGAAAAACAAACAAACAAAACAAAGCAAGAAGAAAAACATGTGTTGAACTATGCAATAATTGAGTTTATTTTCAAGGATTTTAGAAAAAACAATATTATTCAGCACCACTAATGTTGAATGTCAGTTTAAGTGGCAATTGTATAACAATAAATAATAGGTTCACTTAAATATAATATCATATGATTCATTTAATTGAATCTATCGACTGTAGTACCTAAACCGTGTTGTGACACTTATGTTGGAAAATTCAGCATACAATGCAATTTGTAATATATGTCCCCTACAACTTATTGTTGGAATTAATTGATTTATTTGGATCATTAAATATGTAATTTAATGATGTTTATTTGGGTCATTAAATATGTTATTTAATGATGTGGGCCGTTGTAATTAATTTGGGTGAATTGAAAAAGTCTCCAATATAGGCCCATATGTTATAAGCCCATTTAAGTGTCTTATATATGGTAAGGAATCCCACATCGAAAGTTTACAAGAAAATAGACTTGTTTATATAGTGGGATGTGTGTATAAGTTATAATTTAATAAATGACCTACAACTTGGCTAACTATTAGCTAGCCAAAGGCTAGCTAACTAGTCACCACGAGAGTGGTGCTTCGCACCACTCACGCCACGCCCCGGTCCCGGTCCGGGCCCGCGCACGTCGCAAAGTACGCATTGGGCGCTTTAGAGGCGCACTTTGCACGTACGCATCGTCGCGAGGAGCTGAGGAGCCTTATAGTTTTCAGAAATGGAGTCATGGTTCGATGACATGGCGATGAGAGGCTTGATGAGTTGGCATCTTAGGTGGCACACACGTAACAGGTTGCGTCACTTCGTCCTGCATGGCGGTTGGTCCTGTTGGACGTACGCGTGGCAACTGCATGGCTGGTGACTGTTCAGAATTGGTGAATAGACATGATGAATGGACACTACATTTCGTCGTTTAATATGGTCCGTTAGATTATGAAAGAGTGCGATCCAATGGCTAAAACAGATCAGATCAAGTGGTGCACCAGTTTATGAAATGTTACACACCCTTTCAAGGAGACACTTCAATCTCTATAAATAGAGACCTCCAAATTCGTTTTTTGGATACCAAAATCAATTAATATATTCTTGATTTCTAAATTCTTCTCGCTCCATATTCTGCTAAAATTCCTTCAATATTTTCGTGATTATTTCGTTCGAGTACGATCATTATTTGGTTCAACCGTCAAGGTTGGTATTGTGCAATATCGACTTTGGGAAAAGCGTTGTATCTTGGGAGACAGACGTCCATAATCCCATTTGCACGCTGTTGGGCGGCGAAATCTGTCTTAAGGAGATTTACTTTGGCATACCTCGCTTCATCTTCTTCTTTTTCCATTTTTTCTGCTCTTTTATTTGTTCTTTCGATTGGGATAGTCGAATTTCCGACAACACTTATTGCAATCAAAGTGTTCCTCTCTCTCTCTCTCTCTCTCTCTCTCTCTCTCTGTTAAAGTTGAAACCGACAAGAGTTCAACGTGCTTGAAAGTGTTTATTACATGGATATGTAAAGCAAGACGTCAATTCAATCGAGTTCTTGTTGGAATTGATTAAGTATAAATATGGAAATGTGACTTTCATGTCAACTTAGGTTAAATATTCGGAGTTGATTCAATAATCAAATTATGAAAATAAATAGACTAATATCTTCTACTCATCGTTGTATATTTGGAATTTCAAAACCAATTTCGTGTGAATGAGAAATTATGGCCTAAAGTTGGAAGGAAAGAGAGGAAACTGACTAGATATTTATCTAACTCCACTGCTTGAGAACGCTGGAGTGGTGAGGTTGTCGCTTGAGCGACAAGCTCTCTGTTTCTGACGTTTGAACAACGTACATGTGACAGGCTAGCGACAACAAAAATTGTGACCCTTGGCAAATTTTGTTGAGTTTTGAGGTGCTACACTTCAATAACAATCTTTCCTCTTCTATAAATAAAATCTTTGAGACATCCATTTAATCATCACAGTGATATGAACTCATAACATAATATAAAATTCCAGCATAAATGCTATTTTTCCATTTCATTCAAAAGAACTACAATAATCTAATTTTGGTTAGTTGATTCTTGTGTTTTAGAGTGCTACCAACACAAAAAGATTGTCAATGTATCTTGAGAGTTGATTGTCATCATCCGCAAGCACCGATTTAAAGATAAAGAGTTCAACTCTTACCTCGACTTTGATTTCATCACGTGGTGGTAGTTTGATCATTTTGTGATTTATTTTTCGATTCCATGCTATTAATTTGTCCAAATTTGGTAAGGTTTGTAAGTTTGTTTTTAAAGTCATCGCTCATTTCACTTTTACATCAACAATCTTAAGTCGAATTACTTTTGTTGAGTGATAACTTTATATTTCATTTCTATTCAGTTAAACTGATTCCGTTTCGGTTTAACTTTTTCTACTCCTTCTCAAATTTTGATTTTGTAGGTTTAACTTTTGTTTTTTAAACAGAAACGAATACGGTTAACAATATCAATACTTATTCGAGTGATACATTGAATATGGGAATTTCGGAAGGAATTGTTTCTAACTTTGCTCATACTGTTTTGACGATTTCTAACATGGAATCCAAACCCGATGAGGAGTGAATTTGGATACAGCTTGTGTATTCATATGTGTCCCAATCGGGATTTATTTGAATTATATGAAATGGTGACGCAATTTATCGTTGTCATGGGTAACAATGAACGTTGTCGGGTAGTTGGTATTGGTAAAGTCAGATTGAAATTAGTGGATGGAACATGTAGAACACTTGATCATGTTTGACATATTTCAAATTTGAAGAAAAATCTCATTTTGTTGAAAAGGTACACGTTCTCTCGAAGAGGTGGAGTCTTGAAAGCTCGAAAGGGTGATCATGTTGTATTGGAGAGGCGGAAGAGGTCCCAATTATACATATTGCAAGGTCAAGCAAAATTTGTAAAGAAAAGTTAGCATAGATTAAGTACCGTGGTGGAGATTCAGTTTGGTACTGTACCTTTGAGATTTGGTTTGAGGTCCATATTAAAGAATACTACTTAGTCGAATTAGGAAGATATAAGTAATTTTGCTACCTACAGATCCATCGTATTCAAGCGTTAATAATATAATACCCATTAGAGATAGGTACATGGATGCTGATTTGGTTACATGTGCTTTTAGTGTTGTTGAAGGTGTTGAGACTAATCAGTGGCCTTCAATGAAAGCATTGAGAGTTGATTCTGTTGCAGGGTATGCTTCGACACTATTTGGTAGTTTCTAATTCTTTGTGAATTTTGGAGAACTTGGTGTTTGGATTCATGTATCCGTGTTGGATACCGTGGGAGATGAGAAGTATTTTTGTGTTGAAAAAAGTTTGGTTTTTGTTGAAAAGTACTAATTTTTCGTTGCAGTAGGGTTTAGTTTTTCAAGTGGAAAATTTTTGGAGTTTCGTTCGCTGCATTTGAATTTATGTCAAAATGAAGATTGTTAGATTTTTGAGAAATCATTTTTTCCTTCTTTCCCTGTGTTTTTATTAGGAAAATATTATGTCATTTATTACGAGTGCTTTTTGATCTTATTTCCATCTCTATATATTTCTAGGGTTTGGTATAAACCCCTATAAATACTATTTTATTTTCACAAGTTTTTTATTATTGAAATATAGAATAATTGTGTCATATATTGTATTTATTTTCTCCATATTAGTCAATTGAATAAAATACTTCGTTACTCTACCAATTAATTCTTTATCTTTTATTTTGTTGTTCGTTTGTCTTTTACAACATTATGATCCTAAATAATATAAATCTAGGAAAATAATTAAAAAATGCCCAAATAAAAAATTTAGATTTTAAACTGATGTATTATAACTTTATAAGTATTAGAATTCCAGAGTTCATCATAACTATTCCCTTAATTTCAATAACCAAATTTTGACAAAAATCAATTATGTGTTACTAGTAAATTCTTCTGAATTAATTGATTTATCTATCTCGATTTTAAACCAATCCTAATTAATTTAAGTCAATTCACTATATTTTTACGTGAATCGAGGTAAACCTTAATTAAGAGAACTCAATCATCAAAGAATTCCGACTTTTACTACGTGATCTAAATAAATAACTCACATCTTGATTCATCATTGATGACAAGTCAATGGTGATTAAGTAATTCATAGTCATCAATAATAGAAGAAAAAATAATACACAAACATTAATTGAAATTCACAACTTCATAATCAAAATTAAGTTACATCGTTTGTTTCAACTTTTGGTTTAGTTACACAACATGGTGGAAGAAAAACACAAGAAGATTTTGGAGTATATCATAGGGTTTAAAGAGGAAATCGAGAAAAAAAAATGAAAATCTTAGAACTTGCATTCTTATTGAAAGATCTTGAAATCCTAGATTTCTTCCTTTGCTCCCTTCTATTTTTTTCCTTCCATTTGTGGGTGCAGTGTATAAACCAGTGTTCTAAAAGCTCGCTTAGACGGCAATTAGGGTGCACCTTGCCTTGAAGATCGGGCAAAACATCTCGTTTCACGCCTAGACCTTTTTCTTTTTCAATTCCTTAACAGATGAAATTTCCCCCCTCTCTTTCGTCTTTTCTAGGCTATTAATTTTTTTATTTTTTAAAGTCTTTTATTTGACTTTAGTTTATTAATTTTTTTTTTAAACTTTTCATTTAACTTTAATTTCAAGTTTTTTAAAAACTTTATCGATATAAAGTTTAAAATGACTTTATTTGATAAAGAGTTAAATAAGATTAAGATACGGTGCTATCTATACATGTAATTATAATCTTGAGACTTGTGATTTTGTTAAGAATTTCGAAAGCATGTATGAAGTTCCTTTAAATCTATTAAGGAAGACTTGTCCAGTTAAAAATTGAAATTATGGAAAATAGTTTAGTTTTTGCATTTCGAAAATATGAAAAAGTGTATAATTGACTAATTATAAAAATTATTAAGTAAATATAATATTTTATAATTTTAGATGATTGATATGTATTATTTAAATTATTAAATGATTTTTAAAATAATTAAAAATTTAAAATAATATCACAAGAAAATATTTTTTTACGCATGACGTCGCTTATGCTCGCTTAAACTCATAAAGTTTGAAATTTCGCATCCACATCTATCTACGATTTACAATTTTTTATAATACTGGTATAAATTGTGTAAAAAGTTAAAACCCCATTATTTTGACCTAGAATAGGTCCGTGCTTATCTTCCCTTGGAAGTCGTGTCATAAAACACAAAAATAACTTTGAAAATATTTATGAAAACCCTTGGGACATGTTCTCTTTATCGTTTTCAAGCCGTTTTCTATTTTCGATTTTTCAAAACAGTGAAAACGTGTTCTTTTTCCTATTTTCGAAAACGTGTTTAAAAAAAAAAAAATTCGTACTGAAGACACAAAACGTCATTTTTTTTTTACGTTTTGGGCGTTTTTAGTACAAAAAACGAAAAAAATGGAAAACACGGAAAACGCACAAAATCGTCTCTTCCTTCTCTCTTCTTCCAATCCCGTGTCTTCCTTTTCTCTTCTCGACATCGGTGACCCATTCAAACACTCCAACCGACCACAAAGGAGATGCGACAGTGTCGGTACGGGCATGGGGAGGCCACACTACTGTGAACGCAGCGTCACAACTCATTCGTCATGATGCTGTTGTGGTTTTGGCCCGTCTCTGCCTTCTCTCTCTTTGACACCGCGACCCATTGAAGAGGCAACATTCGTAGGTTTGGGCCCGTCTCTGCCTTTTGGTTTTTTCGATCTGCACTTTTGGGGGTTTTTTTGATCCGGCGGAGATGGAGGTTTTTGTTGGAGGTGTTGATGGTGGTAGTGGCGGTCAACGATGGTGATGTGGTACGGTGGTGTAACTTGTGTTGCTGATGCGATGTGGTAATGGTGGTGTTGCTGGTGCAGTGTGGTGTGGTGATGTCGGTGTTACAAACATGGTGGTGGTGATGGCGGCACGGTGGGGGTGGGGGTGGGGGTGGGGGTGGTGACTGGTGGTGGCGATGGCAGGCAGTGGTGGTTGTGTGATTTCGGTTGGTAGTGGATTGGTTGTGTTAACTGGTTGTGTTGATTGGAAATGGCAGTGGTGGTTGTGTTGGCGGTGGTGACTGGTTGTGTTGATTTTGGTGGTGGCGATGGCGATGGCAGTGGGGTAATTGTGCTAATTTTGGTTGGCAGTGGTGGTGTTGTAGAGGTTTTCTGTAGAAAATAGTGTCAAAAAATATTCTCAAAATTTCTAAGTAAACCTATTTTCATTTTTATATTTTGAGAAACATTTTTTTAGAATGACAAAAAGAACGTATTTTCAACAATTTCAAAACATACACTCAGAACGTATTTTCAACCATTTTTAATATCCGTATCACTGTTTGCGCTTAGGCCAAAATGCGACCAAAATTTGGCCCATGTTGTGGTTGCGGTTTGCATAACGTTGGCTAGACCCCTACAACTTTCAAAATTCTCCAATTTGGTCCCCACTTCAAGTTTTTCGTCCAATTTTGATCTTTCTTTTATATCCAAATCTCCAAAATTGATCTCGTAACTTTCAAAAGATTTTATGGTTGTCCCCAAACCTCTCTAATCATTGAATTCGGCCTTCCATAAGTTTTGTAAATCAGTCCTCTAACTTTTAAAAAGTTGAATTTCACTTTCAAAACTTGTGACTTTCCTCTTATTATTCTTTTAATGCTTTTTATTAGTCGAACTCAATTGGTTAATATTCAATTACTCTAAATTAACTTCAATTAAGCTCCAAATCCTTATTTTTGCTCAAAATGCCCAAGTCTCATTTTTGCTTCCGAAGCACATATGTATCCAGCTTCAGTTAGAGAGTTAGCTTTACATGGAGCTAGTGCATCCTCAAGAGTTACCATGTCTTGAATAGCTGTGATATTGTGTTTCCTCCATATGTTTTTAAGTAGTCTCCATATTATGCTCTGAAAAATAAGAAGTGTTTTGACTAACTACAGATGAGAATAAATTCTCAGAGATGCATGTTCTGAGATATTGTATATTGATATGTATAAAAAAATCAAGAAAATACAAAAATCTAATCTATCTGTGAATTATAGGATATGTGCATCTATCCATTTTAACAACTCCAACCTTATCACAAGTTCCACGACAATGTTAAATACAAGTGGAGACTTCTGGAAATTATTTAATAAATATGATGCAAAAAATACTTAACTAGGTTGGCAGCATATAGGATAGTCTTACTGAACTTTTCCCTCCACTGTCATCAAAAGATTCTGGGAATGTTGATATGTAAAAATCTTCCATGTGTTCGAGATAGTTTCTTAGGGCCTGTTCTCTTTGTCGTTTTCAAACCGTTTTCTGTTTTCGATTTTCCAAAACAGTGAAAACGCGTTCTTTTTCCTATTTTCGAAAACGTGTTTTTGAAAACAAAAAAAAATATTGTATTGAAAACAAAAAATGGCATTTTTATCATTTTGAACGTTTTATGTGCAAATCTCCCCAAAATTAGAAAACACGGGGAACGCTCCAAAATTGCCCAAAATTGGAAGAGGCTGAGAACCATCTCTTCCTCCTCTCTTCTTCCAATCCCATCTCTTCCTTCTCTCTTCTCGAAGTCGGCGACCCACTGCAACCGGCGACGAAGGAGATGCACCATTGGGCCCGTCTCTGCGTTCTCTCTCTTCGACGCTGGCGACCCATTGAAGAGACGAACACGGTGATTTTTAACAAAATTTTACCAACAATTGATCAATTGAAGTTTTGAATGATTTATATTTATTTGATTCGCTAGGTATGGGGAAAATGCTTATATAGTTCCCGATTTATTTGATAATTGACAATTTATTCTTCACCAATATTCCTATTTGCACCTGCTGCTGTTCCCTTATATAGTTCCCGATTTAATTATGCACCCACATTTAAGGAATGTAGTAGAATATATGTTGGTAGTTAACAAGGATTCTGACGATGAAGTAGCTCTAGAAGCCTGTGAATTCTGGTAATTTTTTTGGAACAGATAGTTTTTGGAACAAATAATCTGCTTATACTTGAAAAGCAAATTCATTTGTTGTTCAAACAGAATTGCACCAACTCCGTTACAATGAAATGCAAATTGCACCGTGTAAGAAGATTAAACATGATTCGCAGAATATCCTGATTATTTCTGTCAAACATTTCACCTAGCAATCCTATTAATGTATTATATTATTTGATCATATTTTTTTATATTAGTTTGATATGGCTAGAAACTTGTAATATTTGATAATTCTTTTCGAGGCCAAGACGAAGAATAATATTCTTTCAGTTTTTTGTTGGTTATATGTTTTCTTATAACAGGTGCATCTTATTTATAGGAATGAATTCAGGACCTCTAGCTACACTTGTGGTTGCTATCTGAAGTTTATTATTCTGATTTTTTATTCATCGTATAGTTAAATGCTTGCTTATTTATTACTCGCAGAAATCATATGTGATACACTGGGTAAGGTTGGATCAGTTCTCTTCTGTTGAAGAGGCCTACAATGATGGGATGAGTCGATTAGAAGCTCTAGTGTCAAGAGTGCATGATATAGTGCCGTAAGTATGGCTTTAATTTGAAGACCAACATTTCTATGTTTAATGTTGCTTTTTATTGTTATGTTTAACTTGGCTATCAAGTTCAGTCCTCAGCTACCTTCGGGCTCAATTAAATTGTCTACTAGCCTTTTTGGCCCTTCATTAAGTCAGTCCACCATGACAAGAGAAGGATATCAGAGGGCAGTAAGGCAAGCTAAGGAGCATATCCTTGCCGAGAGGTTCATTTCATGTTTAGTTTCTCACTTAACACAAAAAATTAATTGAGATAGGCTAGAGGGAGTATCCTGGTTGCTTCAAGTCCCGAAATTCTTACTCGAGTTAAGAAAGTAAGCATATTAGCCTTATATTTATGTGTGGAAAAGAAAATTTTCTTCTGGTATTCTTGTTTTGAGTTATTGCAAGAGCTATTATTTTTGACATGGACAGAGGATGGTTTAATCTTCCCTTGAAGGTTGTCACATGAAGGTCTTTACCAGTTACCCAGTAAAAATGACATTCTTTTAATTAAAAGGGAATAGATAAGGAATAAGGATGATGCTTATTGTCAATAAAATGACTACATTAATTGCTGTACCTGGATTTTGAAAATTGCTTGTCTCAATCTTCATGATAGACAATCTGTATTTTGTTTTATCTATGTGTTTTCGTTAACATTAGCATATATTTCAAATTTTACAGCTCAGGCACGCTCATAAGATTCTACAAAGTGATCGGGCAATTTTAGCACACTGGGTTTCCAATGATGTCAGCCAACATGGTCTTGGACCTGGAGGAAACCACAGGGTTTCCAAGTTCTCTAGTGGAAGCCTTTTTAATCGTAGTTACAGAGCGGTAAATCCCAATCTTGCGATTAGATATATTGAAAATTTTTCCTCCCATTCCTTGTGCTGGAATACTGTCCATTTGAGTTCTTTTCATGATATAAAGGTGTGTACATATTATTCACAGATTGGATTGAAATGTTGAAATCTGAATTGTGTTATGCAGATATCTGCTGTAGGAACACAACAGGGAAATGCTCTGAGAACAGAAATGGAAGTGCACACAACAGTTTCTGGCATGAAGTTCAACAGAAGGCTCCCAAGGTATGTTTTGTTTCATGCTGAGATCATTTGTCTTCTCGCGTAAACACATCAATTTTACAATTGCCTTGTTTAAACATAACCTGATATTAGATATATGTGTTGCTGATTCCAGTCCAAACGGTAATTCAAGGATAAGTTTTTCAACATAATCTAAAGATCCAATAGTTGGAATAATACTTATTTGTAAAATACTCTGTTTTGCTTGTTATGTTACCATTTTTTTAGTTTAAGTTGCATATAAGAGTGAAAAATAGTTTCCTTGTCGTTCCTTAAATAGTTCGGAAAATTTGTTATCTTTGTATGAAAAACGTGATGAAGATAATATATGCATTTTTTTTTTGTTCTGGACACAGAAATAAAACAAAGCATTTGAATTAGACGAGAGAATTTTAGCAATGTTACCTCATTAATTTTTTTTCTTCAATCAATTAACATTAAACTATTAAAATTTATTGAATAATCAGATTTATTGAATAAAATATTTTTAAAAAAATATTCTCAAAATTTCAAAGTAAACGCGTTTTCAAGTTTTCTATTTTGAGAAACAGTTTTTCAGAATGACAAAGAGAACGCGTTTTCAGCAATTCCAAAACAGACATTCAAAACAGAAAACACAAAATGAATTTAAAACTCAAAACACAAAACTGAAACACGAAGAGAACGGCCCCTTAATTTTTTGTAATTACTAATTTACTTCCACAGTACTTCAATTCAGAATTTAATTTTATTGTAGGTCTTTTGTTTTATAACTATCTCTAATCTTTTATTCGTGTCTCGTAACTCAAAAAGAAAAAAAAAAAGTCTCATTGCACCTATTATTAAATATGTGTAACACCTTCAATAAGAAAATGAAATTAACATGGGTAAGGATGACCTAGATTAAATTATCTCATTTACTTATTTAATAATATTTATTTTATTTTTCTAAATAAGATTTTATTTTAAAAATGTAAAATAAAAGCTAAGAGTCATGTAGGAACTATGTTCTCCCTCCCATCCTAATTCCTTGAGAGGTCGAGTATGGACAAGTCAATTTGTCATCCCTAAGCACAGATGAGCACGTCGAAGATAAAATTCAAATAAATAATATTTTCCCATCGTTAACTGTTTAAACTTTTTGATAAATTAGTTCAATAGTCATCACTATTGTTGCCACCCCGATGTGATTCATTACAATCACTTTCATATGTTTCCACAATTTCTCTTGTATTAAAGGATTTGTAGCAAGATTATAAATAGCAAAACTCCAAATGAAAATTGATATACTTGAAAACAACTTGACATGGCAAAATGAGTGGAGCGCAGGATGGATAAGACTTAAAGAGCAGGGACGGATGTAGCATAGCCCAGTTTAATTTTATTAGTTCAGATTGTAGTCCAGTTTTGAATCCGTTCCTGACTAAGAGGTAAACCAAGTCATTACCACAATATTAACTAAAAGTGACTCTGTCGTCATATAGACGGGTGCTGTGCATCAACACGGCAAAGAGTATAAAGTAATGCTATGTTGAACCAGTGTGTCAAGCATGTTGGAATATAAATCATCTCTCCAGTTCACCAGAAGTTTACCAGCACACCAGTTCACCAGCAAACGAGGCCTCCAGTTCAGCAGATTACCTCTAGCACAGCACAACAGCAACAGCAACACAGCAGAATCTGGGAAATAAAATGTTGCTGGTTTCAACTATAATTCCCACCTAAATTCAGCTTATTCTAGCTTCTTCTAGTCTCTTCTTATGTTTGTTATCTTGTTAGTTTGTTAGATAATTGGTTAGCTATTTTCTCTATAAATAAGATAGTTTGCATTGTAATTTCCTTAAGCATGAATGAATGAATGAATCGTTCTTCATCTTCCCTGCTTCCAGCAGGCCTATCCCTTTATTTCTTTGTCTGTCAATTTTCGTTTCAATAATTTCAGCTTCAATTTCAGAACCTTTCCTTGATCGGTCTCTGTTAGTTTTAGTTCCTTTAATTTTAGCTTCAAATTTCATATCCTTTCCTTGATTTTATCAAAGCACAATCGCATTACCATAGGCTAAAAACTTAAACTATAAGTAAAGAGGGATTTATTTACTAGCATAAAAGTTTTTAACTCTTACATGTAAATTGTAGTTCAGTAAAACACAAATTAAACTAAAAATCAATAAACAACAATAAAGTAGGAGCCAGCTACTCCATTTGTTTAACAGCTTAGTATACGAGTTTTTATATAAAAACAAAACAACTTGGGACCTACCAGTTGAAAGTTTCAACCACTCGAAAACAAGAATACACCGACTCTTATGTTACTGCTTGATATCACCGTGTGGATGAAGCTTGATTGGGAGACCATGTGCAGGAGCTGCTGGCCCATAATCAAAATTGATCTTTTCGTTTGGAATCAGCTTTTCCCATCTATATTTTCTTGCCAAATGGTACGTGAAAACTAGTAGTACTTGTCGTGCAAAATCACTACCAGGGCACATCCTTGTACCTCCTCCAAAGGGAATAAACGTAAATGGCTCGTGCCCGTTACCTTCAAATCTTGTAGGATCAAACTTTTCTGGACTTGGGAAATATTTGGGATCTTTATGAGTTGTACTCACGGACCAATATACCTGCAAAAAACTATGTATGAAACATTAGCACATATATATTGAAACACGTAGAATATGTTTTTCGAAGTTACTTTTATTTACTTTAAAAATAAATTTTAACTTAATCTCTAGAAAAGTAACTTTAAGCACAATCAAATTTGTTGTTATTTTCTGCCAAATAAGTTTTTGTGCCAAAAAAGTAACGTCTCATACATGCATAAAGAAAAGGTAACTTGGAAATAATTTTAAGCTCAGCCAAACATGCTTATGTGCGTGGGTGAGTGTGTGGGGGTGGGGGGGGGGGGGGGGTTAATCTAACACACAAAGGAAGAACATGCCTTCCATCCCTTAGGAATGGTGAAGCCTGCATAAGTAATATCATGGATGGCCTCTCTAAAAAATCCTTGAGCAGGTGGTGCTAGCCTCAGTACTTCATTGACGACGTTACTAGCATATTTCATCCTATTTATATCTTCCCATGTCAACATTTTTTCGGGTCCTTTTAACTCCGCAATCTCGTTCTCTTGTGTAGAGCAAGATATGTAAATTGAACAAATTGAATGTTACATGCCAAAAAATGCAAAAACAATAGAAGAACAAACATTTTCAAGAAATTTACTAAAACTTTCTCACGCTCCTGTTTGGTAGGATTAAAATCTAAATTTTAATCCATATCTAAATCAATAATTAATTTTAACCATATATTTTATGAAATTCACAGTTTTAAACCATATTTCATAAACTTTTATCAAAACTTACTAAAAATCTTATTTTAATTTATACCAAACAGGGGCTATATTTATGTATTTTATTTCTATTGCAATGTGTTGTAACCAACGTGATTTGTCTGCTTTTTGATCGGTTTGAAACAATTTGAGGAAAATCAAAACCTAAACCAAATATTTTAAAATGGTTTGAGATTTTCTCAACAATTTTGCTGCCAGTACAAATGCTGGATGCAGTGTTGGCAAGCTGCCAATATTGCAATGATAGGATGTCATGTTACATGTAAAAAATTTTTGTATATGTAGCAAAGTTATTTTCTCAAACTCAAATCTAATGGTCTGGTTCGATTTTAAATCACAATAAATTGTATTTTTTCGTGTTCACTTTCTTGTCACGGTTTATTGTTTATAAAATCTTATCATACTTTATTGGTGACAAAAACTTAAATACGAACAAAACTAATGAGAAGTCATAATAAAACCACCGGTTTGTCGTCAATTTTAGAATGCTTGCATATAAACTTCCTATGGTCCTTGATTAAAAGGCTAAATTTTAGAATTCTTCGGTGTTCACAGCTACGTTTTCATAAAGGTGTCAAGACAGACGGGTCAGCCAGACCCGTGAAAATCGGCCCGGATTGACCCGGGACCGCGGGCCGACCCGTGACCTGAGCTGGCGGTTCACGGGTTAGGGAGGTGTGACCCGCGGGTTGCACCTTCACGAGTCGCGGTTAACCCGTTGGCCCGTGAATTTTATTTTATTTTTTTTGAATTTGAAAAAAAGGGGGAGGGGGGGGGGGAGGCCAACCTAATTGGGATGTACTTAAACTATAAATTATAATAAAAGTATGTGTCAACCTAGTTGGGATGTACTTATAATATAAATATTTGATAATAGTAATTAAAAATGCATTTAGTTGTTATTTGTTTAAGTTAAATTTAACTTTGCAAAGTTATAAATAATTCATGTAACATTAAATTTGAATTTTGTGTAAATATTTCTTGGTATAAATATGAATTTATCATTTTGTTCAATTTTTAGTTTACATCTAACAAAAAAAATATTTTTTGCTATAAATATGAAAACTTTTATATTTTTATAATTTTATTTATATAATAATACGGGCCAAATCGGAACAAATCGCGACCCGCATTGGCTCGACCCGGATGGGTTAGCGGGCGGGCCGGATTGTAATCCAAAATTTGTGAGCCGACCCGGACCGGCCCGGAACCCGTAGCGGGCGGGCTTTTTTCACATGGACCGTTATCGGGCTCATATGTTGGCGGGCCGATCCGGCCTGGGCCACTCGGATTGACACCTCTACGTTTTCATAACATATTCAAGCCTTCTTTGTTCCGATATCTTCAATTTGGTTTTGTGTTTTAGTCTCCATCCTAGAATATTTACAACATGGAACTGTTATTACATGTATATTCAAAATAAAATTTTTAACTAATGTATGCTTATATTGTAAATTCATGATGACATGCAAGAAAATTGTAATTAAAAGAGTTTAGAAGAAATAATACCTCTTAAAACTTGAGCGTATATATGAGGATTATCCGCTAGATAGTAGACAAGATTTGTGATCAAAGAAGTTGTATCATGGCCAGCAATGAGAAAAATTAGCAGTATACATGCAATCTCATCCTCACTTGTAAACTTGTTGTCATCATCAGTTTCAAAGAGTATGTGAGACAAAAAATGGTTAGTAGTTTCAGAATCCTTTTTTTTCTCTGATAAATAGAGTCTCTGTTGCCTGATGGTTTTTCGAAGCTCCCTGCGAATGAATTTGCAAGCCTTTATAGCATTACTGAAAGCACTGCCGGGGATATCGATCGGCAAAGACAAGAATCCAGGAGTAACAAGAGCAAATTGATCGTCTAGTTTTGCCATTTGGGTGGGATCTTCAATGCCCAAGAACAGCCTGCAAATCAATGAAAATGTAAATTTCTTGGCCAAAGGGAAAACCTTTAGAGTTTGGTTTGGAGCCCATTCATGATCCAGGTGTTGTCTAACATTATAATCCGTGACTTGAATATACTTCTTTAGAGCTTCTGGCTTTAGAAATTCAGATATATTGTGTAGGATAATTGTTTCAATATCGAATACCAGATATACACACTGGATACCGTATATGCAGTAGGCTCATACACTGATTTTGCATATCATAACAGATTAACTTGTACATATAACAAATCCAATGATTTGATGATTGCAGCAAGAAATAACAAGCAATTTAAATAATTAAAACATCAATATGCGAATCGAGTAAGAACAAGTAATTAAAACTGTATAAAACTTTTAACACGAGGCCTGTGTCAAACACAGTTTCCTTAAAACAGATTCGCCCCCTCACCATACGTGCTTGAGGATAGTACGAGTGTCTGCTTCCTAGAATACAACGGAGGAACCAGTAAAATTCGAGCACAACAGACTCTACTCCGGCGAACTGACTCTGTGTCTGAAATATATCACCACCAGACTAGAAAAGGAACGAAAAAAATCAGAGAAACAGGAACAGTGTGCAGATGAATATGCAGATGAATTTTTTCGTATATGGACAGTGAAAATCGAGACATATATAAAGACTAACTCTTGTAACATGCCCATTAACAAATGGCAATTAACATAGGAGTTTCAAGAGTTTTGGAAGACCAAAAATCTGTTGAAAATTAACAAAAATGTAGCAAAACGTGGACACTCCTAAATGGTCAATTTTGCTCCTTTCGGTCCGACATTCGTGTACGCATGTCATGCTCGCACACAAGTTCAAGGTCCGAAACCTATTTCGGTCCAAGATTTGCACCCCCCTACGCTCGCACGTGGAGAGAGCCTCTATGCAACACATGATTACACCACTCTAAAGTGTAATCTTTTATAAAGTGGTTTTAATTTTCATCAACTTCTTATGTGGGACAAACCTTAACTTTTTAGTTTTCCCACCAACAAACTCCTTTCACATGGCATACTTTGAGTTTCAATTTCTCATTCACCCGAGCATCATTTTTGACAAGTAAGTATATGATTTCGATGTACTCACGGAGGAGAACACAAATCAACTTTCATCTTTCAAAATAGCCAACCGGTGTTAGGAATATTAGGGGAGGATTGCCCTCACCTTATTAAGTGGATTATTTATATTTTTCCAAGCAATGTGGGATTCTAACACGCCCTCTCACGCACAGCGTGGATCATGTCAAACAACTGTGAACAAATCGATATTGGGTGCCACCCAACATTGCATAATTGGGCCTAACTCTGATACCATGTTAGGAATATTGGGCCTAACTCCACCTAATAAAATCGGCTTATTAGGGGAGGATTATCCTCACCTCAATAAGTGGATTATTTATATTTTCCCAAATAATGTGGGATTCTAACAACCGGGTCCCGCTCAAAATTGGTGCCAAAGTCAGCCCATTTTTCCAGTTTTTTCCAACAAATTTTTCCTCAATTTGGTGTTGGATTCTGTGATGCAAAGCATCTTTTGCATAGATTGAGGAATCCATGATTTTACGAGCTTGTTCTCGTTTGAAAAAATTAAATTGTTGCCTGAAGGGCCACACAAGACTGCAATTTTCTCTCCTATCAAAGAGGTTTTAAAGACTTCTGAGGAGTAATTTTTCATTCTATCAACTACGAATTTCTCTGGATGGCCCCTTTTGTTGGACAAGTAGAAATCATTAGTTTCACCAATTACTGGCCATCCGAATTTGCCACGGGGAAGCTTTAGGTTATTCTCTTTTGATTTGTAATTAGAAAGGAGGAAATACAACAATACAATGATGGCTACAATGGCAAGTGAATAGAATAAAATGAAATCCCTCTCTTCTTGCATGTTAAATGGCCAGGAGATAATATACTGTCAAGTTATGAGGATAAAGTGATACGAATTAATTTGAATTAAGGAGAAGAAAAAGATTGGAAGAAGGAGGAGGAGGAGGAGGAGGAGGAGGAAGGAAGGAAGATGTTACTTTGGCAAATAATTCATGCCATTTATTCAATACGTCGAGGCTATTTATAGCCTTCAAGTGATAACAGTAATGCTAGAATAGGAAAAAGAATAAATACAACTTAACTACTTGGACGTACCCACTAACAAACTAAAACAATTTACAACCTTGCTACATTACCGGTCAGAATAGAATGGCATGCGACATTATGTTATTGGACAATTTTTTTTTTTTTTTTTTTTTTCAAAAAAGACATTTTTTATAGCAATTATTTATGGACGATGCTACAAGTACATAATCATTTACATAATACATTACATAATTGACATGTGGCGCACATCCATCGGTAGTCTACAATTTTTGATTTTTCCACACTTCACATCCACGGTCGAATTTTTTCCACATGGGCCTATGTAATCCATTATGTACATATAGATTTATCCATTATTTATTGTCACGCCTTCATCTGTCATCCATGATGTCAAATTCAACAAAGTTGCATTATTCAACAAATTAACAACTAGAAACCAATTTGACCAAGCTCAAATCTTCCATTTTCTCCACTTCCAGTAAGTGTGACCCTTAAAATTACTTGCATGGCTTCTTGTGTAGTGGCATGTGTCATAGAGCTTCCCCTTTCTACTCCCAATATATAATATCCCTTCCTTCTTGCATGGTATGAGGATAGAGCTCCCTCTTTATATACTCCAAAAATCATTGAACCAATGGTAAGTTGCAATATTGCGAGGACACTTAAATAAATTCAGTATATGGATCGATAACAGTTAAAATCAACCACCGTGTGAAAAATTAAGCATGTGCATATAATGGACAAGATTATAACAAATATCGATGAGTTGTTGAGCAAGTCAATTGTATAATGTTGGACTCAAAATTAAAAAAATTCAAATCCGGTATGTAGCAAACAAGTTATCTACTAGTATGTTGGATTGAGCAACGGGGCACAATAGGTCATATCGATTTTGGACCTACACACAAACCGACTAAATTCGGTAATAGAAATCGACTCAACTCAAATCAGTTCAAATTAGGTCTGCCCAACAGTTTTTTTATGTTTTTTTTTTTTTTAATATTGTTAATTTCGATTGTTTCAGTACTTAAATTATTATTGACTTCCTAATCAACTCTTAATTGTCTAACGTAAAATCAATAAAAACTAAGTTAGTCTTTGAATAAAATTTATAAATTCAATCAAAGTTAAATATTACTCTCTCCGTCCCAATTACATAGGCTTGTTTAGTTTTTCACACAGATGAAAAAAGTTTATTTAATTTTATTTACCCTTAATTAATTTTCGGTATGTAAAATTAAATTATTGCTGGAACTAATAAAGAATTTGAAGAAGAATGAGAAATTAGAGTTGTTTTATGTTTCCAAGAAGTGAAAAATGTGTGTATTTGGATGATTTCAAGAAGTTGGCATAGTAAGTGGAGAAAATTTAATAAGAGTATGTTGGTAAATGAACACAACAAAATATTCTATATTAAGAAACAAGCATATATATATATATATATATATATATATATTTGGGACAAGGGAAAAAAGAAATTCAGCCTATATAATTGGGACAGATGGAGTAATTTCAACCACACATTTATAACTATTATTCGTTGTTATCTACACGTGTGATTGATTACTATTTTTATTTATAAACCACTAATAAATTCGGCAAATGGAGACGAATATTTTTGCTCGCTCGACTAGTGAAAATGAAATGGTGCCCGGCTCAACCACCCTTGGCTTGTATCAAAATGAGTCCGAGTCGCTCATGGACCAAAGCAAGACAAACCGACCCCACAAAGGGCTCGACTCACTCGTCACCCACCAAATAAGATGTTTAATCAAGATGAGTTCAATCCATATCGTGTCAGATTGCGAAGGGAAATAGAGTAAAAATCCAGAAATATATATTGAGAAGGAAAAATCGAATAAATATTTTGAATTTGAGAAATTTCCTTAAAAGGAGAGCATGAACCAGGAGTGACTCTTTCAGACCGGTGGCTACCAATTTAACCAGGGAGATAAAAAAAAAAGAGTAATGCTTGGGGTACATCACCATTGACATAATGGTCTACATAATTACACGTGGCAGCTGATCCAACCTTTAATTCAAATTTCATACTTACACATCAACAAGTGGATGGATGCCACATCAATATTATGTAGACCATTATGTCATAGGTAATGTACCACTAGCATTTTTCAAAAAAAAAAATGGAGGAAGAAGAAGAAGGTCTTGTGTATACCTAAAATGCTACAAATCCATATAGAATTTTAACATCCTTTGAATTTTAAAAAGTTTTAATAACATAGATTTAAACCATTGGATTAATTAATATTGTGATTATTTGTCAAGGGTCCCCTAAAAGTAAAGGCTTTAATTTATGCTACTATTTTGATTAGCAAGGTCCCCAAATGGATGATTTTCATCCAATTTTCCATTAGTTAGGCCATTTGACTAGCAAAATTAAAAAGGGCAAAATATTCATTATATTATTCTTAATTAAAATATTACAAAATTTTATATATATAAAAGAAAACGAAAAGAGAAAATTTTCTTCTCCTACTATCATTTTCATCATAATCTCAAGTCTATACCATGTTATCGATGATATTAATATACTCTAAAGGATGTTGCTCGGAAAAAAAAAAAAAGGATTTTTGTTAAAAAAAACACTATGAGAAGTGTAACACCCCGAATTTTCATAAGGGCCTAAACTTAATACCGGTCATTTAGCAAATGAAATAGTCAATGTCTAGCATTGTCATCACACTAAAGTCTAAAAATTAAAGCGATAAGTTTAACCTACTTATTTGCATGAAGGATTTATTTCTTGTGTGTGTGTTTAATTTATCATAAATTTGATTTGGGTCGAATATTTAAGTATCATAAAAGTTGATAAAAGATGTCAAATATTATACTCATTTTGTAGCTCATGTTAAATGACATAAATTGGGCTCAAGAAAAAAATAATTTTTAACTTGCTATGTCCAAGTTATTCGAATAGAAAGAAAATTATTATCTTTTAATATTTTGTTAACATTTATAATATATAAAAATAGGAAAAAGCTAAGTGTACATAATAAATGTACATAATGAATGACATAACGTGATGTAGCAATTGGCAACCATTCTGTCGTTGATGTGAAAGTGTCAGATTTGAATTAAAGGTTTTGATCAATGCCACTTGTAATTATGTAGACCATTATGTAGATTATTATGTTCTTGTAGCATCACTCATAAAAATAACATTTTAGAAAAACGTGTATATCAATGTTTCAACTTGCATTTCATTTTACATTTAAGTACGTTTGATTGATTGATGGAGGCAATAAATTGATTTATTTAACCCTTAAATTCTTTATCATTACGACTTGAGAAGTTTTGGTGTTTTGTTTGTGTGGTTGATGGATATTACGTTTATGTATATATAATTAGGATAGAATTTTCACTTTAAAAATTTACATCATTTCATTCATTGCAATTTCACTTCACACATGCATTATTGGGAAAATTACACACAACTTCGTTATTTTCATGCTCAAATTTCTTTGAGTATTAATTAAGGTAAGAATACTTTGTGCAAGTGGTAAATTCTTATTTCTTGGTGTTTATACAAATTTTGGCATGAAATACTATAAGGCATTCGGGTCAATTTCTATTTTAAATCTTTCGGAATGGACTGTTTGGTCAAATTTGTAAATCCTACGGGATATAAGAATTCTTAAAAAATTCCTTGAGCTATTGGATATCGCGATCACATTACTCTAAATTTAAGATTTTCGGTATGTTATGTCATTTTATATTTATATCACGTTAAAAAATAATATGAACGTATTTTTATTGAGTGTTTTTCAAAATACTCACTATTACAATAATTTTTCAAATTAGAACAGGTCATGTGGATTCTTGGAATATTGACCGAGTGATGCTTATGAGGTCGCCAAGTAAAATGTTCCGATTTTGGCAAATTTTAATTTAAGAATCGTTTATATTTAATTGCACGTTATTTTAGAAATTTTGGCAATTGAGCCTTTTCGACATGTTGAACTTTACAGTTTTAAATTCATAGTATATTTTCTTTTTATTTTAATTATATATGAAAAAAATCATTTCAAGTTGAAGAATTAACATTATCAGTCAAATCGCAAAATTTATGAAACAGTGTTAAATTTCCGCTTAGATTAGACAATAAAGTTTTGAGGTTTACTTCATGTACAAAAGCCAAACCCACAGAATTTCACGAGAATACTCACACGGATGGGTCCTGCACAATCTTTTTTTTTTTTAAATGCACGGTGGGGCCTGCATATTGTGAGTTTTCTGGTGAAATTCTATGGGAAGTTTTTTGTACATGGGGGAAAGCTGTAAAGTTTTTTGTGACACGTCAAGTCTATCTTGTGGCTTTTGAATCCATGCTCAACATTCCATAAGGCGTTACCCACTTTTGTTACATTTTACTCCTATTTTCATGCGGATAAATCGTTTGTATTGATAATATTCAATAACGAATACATAATTTGTTCAATGTTTCTTGTGTGATTAAGGTGGTGTTTTCTCTTTTCATAAAAGTGAGGATCCATAATTCAATGGAAAACAATATGAATACTTGGTGCCTTGCACACGATTAGATCTATTTTAAAGAATCGAAGTGGAATCATAAGAATAACAAGTACTGCGCCAGTTCATGGAACACAATAATCATATAAAGAACAAAGTTCGCATATGTGAACATGTCATTTGTTGAGAGACAATTAAAATCTTACAATCCCACATGTTTGCCAAAAGGAATCTGTGCATAGACCCATAAAATTTAGTGGTACTGGTACGCCTCACCACCAAGGCTCTAGTCAGAGTGTCACGTCGCACTCCACATGAAAAGAAAAGTCAACAAAGACCTTATTGATCAAATGCGAAGAAGCAAAGAAGTCAAACAAAAACTGAAACTCTTGTGCTGAAACACTGCATAAATTGCTGAAGTTCTTATGTCAAAGTGCTACGTAAGAAATTAAAGAAGAAGCCAAAACTTTCACACAAAAGACTACCTATACGAGGCTCACTCCGACCGAAGCCCTCGGCTCATCCGAATTCCCTGAAACTGATGTTGTCTCTTATGAGATTTGTAGGCAATCTTTAGGAATGATTGATATAATGTTTGTAATAAAGGATATCAGATGTGTCAGTCTAATATATAGGACGGCTAACACATTGTTAATATATTTAATGTATGATATACTTAGTGATGTGAGACTTCAGTCAATGAGATTTTGTCACGTGGTTCTAATCCAACGATCACCACGTCGATCAGAACTCTATAAATAAGTGGTCTTTGTAAATTGTAAAAGATGGTCTTTTGAATATTGATTATAATATACAAAAATACACTCAAGAAAAATACTCTCGCTTTCGCTAAATCTTCTTGCTTGTTCTACATTTGTTCGTTTGATTTTAGATTATTGACACTTTGTTGGTAATTGTTTGTTAGCACAATCATTTTAGTCACTATCGTCGGTGCTCGCATTTTTGTCTTGCCCCGTAAAGCATCTCCCGCTTTCACGCTCCCCCCTCTCTTCCATATCGATTCTCCGATCAAAATGTGTCGAAATTTGCTGCAATTGGCGTGAATGAATCTAACATCTGTTTCACACGTTGACGTCACAAAAAACAGGGGTCGACAGCTACTTTACAGCTAAATGATATGTCAACTCAACATCAGACAGAAGTGATCTTTGTACCATGAATTATCACTGGCCAATTGCAGCTTTTCATGTTACATCAACTTTTACTTTATATATATAACATATATACATGAGATGGGTCGAATTTGACACAGTAATAACCTTTTACTTTAATGCGTAAAAGATGCATAACTTCATCATGATTACTGGCTAATGTCTATTAATCTCAGATATGCTGGTCTTCAATTATAAGGCTCAACATTGAGCCGACAGTAATTTTTTTTTTTTTTTTTTACGATTATAATATTTAGAATCTATATCGTGTTCGGTAGAGATTAAAATTGGATTAAAATTGAAAAACTAGCCGTTATTGTTGATTTTTATTAGACGAGTGAGACCCAATAACGACCATATTTTCAATTTTAATTGAATTTTAATCGGAAACAAACAGGTTGATCTCTAACTCAACCTTGATTAATTAATTATATGTTCGACTTATATGCATATAAGTGTGTATTTGTTTAACATCAATTTCATCATAATATAAGTGATTTACTACAAGAATAGGGTCAATCACAAGATTTTATACAGATATATTTTTGACAAAATTTCATTGACAGTTAAAAAAATAAAAGAAAAATCTACCGATCAAAAAATGTCATTTCAGTACTTGGAAATAATCCGTATCATTGACCTTGTGCAACCAGTTTAATACATATCTCCCAGTAGCAAAGGGGAGGGTGGTTAGGGCTCAGCGCGGTAGTGTGCAGAGTTCGATTCCCCGCAAGGTGGAATTTGCTTTGTTGCAAGCGGGAGTTACCATAGGGTTAATAGCCCAGGTCTATCCATAAGCTCTCCACCCTGACTCCTGGAGGCACATCCTGCGATTTACCTCCTCCAAAATGGTCCAGGGCAGGGTCGGTGGGGGCCCTCAAGGTTGGGGTTCAACCTTTAATACATAATCTAAATATTGATGTGGGGGAAATGTGCACGAAGAATCCATATTATGGAACTGTTAAATTTCATTGATTGCATTAAAAATATCGATATTACTCTAAAAATTCTAGAGCAGAATATTAAAAAATCAAACAAATTCTTAAATCACAAAACTACCAAAAAAATCCTTAAATCTTGTATGCAATTTATTTCACTGCTAGTTCAACTTCAGTAAAAACTGCTCCACCTCGAAGAATTATTTTCACTTCCAACAATGAAATCATGATGCCACTTGACTTGGGGGATCATTTCCTAAAGATTTTTTTTTTTTTTTTTTTCTTTTCAGAGAGCCAGGTTATTAACCTCGTGTTTGAAAAAGCTTATGGAGATAATAATTTGATAGGTCCTATAAAATGTGTAATAAAAAAATTTGATAAAAGTTGCAGATCCAATGAAACATGAAATTAAAAATGAAATTTGACCAACTTATAATTTTAAAAAAAAAAAAAAAAGGTTGTGAACCTTAAATTGTTGGTTTTGGCATATGTAGAAAAGTATTTATTGTACATATAATTATTCGAATAAATGCATAAAATTAAATTGTCATGGCAGAATTTTATTTTTTTTTAGTATAATTCGTTTTATTTAAAATGTATGTATTTAAGAAGTTAAAATATGACATATTAATATATAAATTGTCGTAAAAGAAAATATGAAATGCCGTAATTTCTTGTATCATTTTAAATTGATTTTTTATTAGTTTTAATTTTATTTCTAAAATACATTATTGGACATTAACAAATGAAAAATAATAATAAATAAAATTTAGATGTAAAAGATGACATATTAATCATTCAAAAATAATCTTTAAATTATATAAAAAGTCATGAGTGAAAAAATTAGATATATTTGGTATTTTACTAGAAATTAACCCTTTCAATAAAAGCTGAATTTAATATTTTTTTCAAAAAGATCCAAATTGGTACTTCTACAATACAGCTTTAATAGACTAGTTTTTTTTTTTTTTTTCAATAAGCACTTCTTTGAATCGCAACAAAACAATTGTATTTTTAAACAAAAGTGCTTATATATGGTCTTCTAAAAATGATTCCGGGGATTTAAAAAGCCCTCCCAAACACACGCTAGGATTTTGCCAGGGATCGATTCATTCAAAATGAATCCCATTGATCCCTTCTATCGTCTAGTAATAAATGCGGTTAGGCTTGAGATTAAACATATTGATATCCTGTTTGATTTACATTCTTTCAAAATTCATTCTTTTAAAATTCATTTTCAACCACATATTTTTCAATAAAATAATGTTTTCCATCACATCCAAAATTTTTCTTTATTTTTTAACCACATATTTTTCATCACATCACTATTTAAAATACATTATTTCCTCAATAATGTGTATCAAATATCCCCTAAGTATAATTAAGAATGATTGTACTTTGACTAATAACTTTTGAGGAATAAATTTGGTACACAAGTAACATGGGAACATGAGTGACTAATTAATGAAAAGGACCCTCTGGAGCTCTATTTCATGAGTGACAATTTTTCCCATGTATTGAAAAACATTGAAAATATTGTAACTTACATCGTATATGATGGATCATAGAAAAAAAAAACATGTTGACGAAAGCAAGTGATGCAGCGAAATCAAGGAGAACGTAGAAATACCTCTAAAATTATGTTGTTTTTATGTCGAAAATATAATTTAAGAATTTGTTGATTTACCTCAAAGTGCCGAAAAATTGAAAAAAAAAATAGTGAAAATTTCAATTAATAAAACAAATTTTCGCAACATTGTATACGATGATTTAAATGACTCAAAATGTAGTTTGACTAAAATTGCAAATTAATCTATGTGTTGTCACAACTGTATAATAGCCTTACCTAATAAAGAAAAATGTCACTCAAACAGGGCTAAGGACCAACCCAAAACCAGGAGGCTGAGAATTCAAATCCTCAGCCCCCTGTTTTTGGGTCGGTCCCCCACCTATTTGAGGAGCACGGTTGCCTAATAAAATAGCAATATTAATCAGATAAAAATTTAAAAACCGAAAAGAAAAAGAAAAAGAAGCATGATGTGCGTGACAAATCGCTATATATCATGTCTCTTTTCAAATGATCTTACATGTTTATGAATCGAGTCATCATTACATTAAGATATTATTTGTTAAGTTGTCTGTGGAATACGTAAACGAAAGAAACATTCATAAAAGAAGTCCTCGACAAATTAATAAGAAGAAGGCCAAGTGGAAAAATTGACAAATGGGAGACTAGTTAACAATTCAATCATGCTACATCAACATTTTCAACGACATCTTGGATGACAGAATGTCCACGTGGTGGAAGTTCGTTGGACTGGTTAAAAAACAGTCAACAATGCTATCCAATCATTTTTTTACACATCTTCTTTTGTCAGCAAACACGTTAAAAATATCTGAAAACGAAGCTTAATTCTTAACCATTATGTTAGTAAACTATTTCAATAATCTACATTTGCTTTCAAAAGTACCGGAAATGGGGTCATTTCATTCACTATGATATTGATAGTAATGAAAGATGTTAACGATAATGATTGACATTTATTTGAAGTCAAGAAAAAATAATTTAACAACTTGAAGTTTGTCTAAAAAAATTCATAAATATTTATTTGTTTGGTACAAGTAGAAGTTTTTTCCAACAGAAAAATGAATCAAATTTAAACTTTAATTTCACTATTTTGAGCATTGAATGGATGTTTTTTTAAATTTCTTTTATTTGATTATTGAAATAATTACAAGATTATAAGGGCCCATTTGATTCTTATTTTTCATCCATAAAAATGAAAAATATAACTGTTATCCATTACATCAAGTCATCAATTTTGAATTTTTATCTCATATGTTGGGTCCAATAACGTCTATATTTTTCATTCTCATTCTAGAATAATGAGAATCAAATGGGGTGTAAATATAAAAATATATTTTTTCTTTCTAAAACATATTCCTCGTAGTTTTTTGTCAAATACTTCATATCTATATATCATAACTTAGGGATGGCAACGGGCGGGTCGGGGGCAACCCCCCGGCCCACCAAGCAATTGCCCGCCCCATCCCCGTCCTCGCCCCCGTCCCCGTCCTTGCCCCGTTACCCATTTAAGGCGAGGCCCTTGCACTACCCCGTTTAATTTTTTTTTATATATATAATTTATTTTATTGTCCTCATTCATTAGATTGAGACAAATAATTTTAGTTGTCATTTTCTATTAGAACTAATAAAAATTTTCATTTAAAGTATTGAATTCTAAAAAAATAATAATAATGAAAATTAAAAAAATTAAACGGGGCAGGGCGGGACACCAGTTACCCGAATGGGGATAGAGCATGTCGAGTTTTTTTTTTTTTTGTGCCATCTCTATCATAATTACATTGATGCTGGTTACGCAAAGTAAATAATAATTCATGATGAAATTGAATTAAAGGTTTGATTAGAAGTATTAAAGGACTGATTTCGAATGGCATCTTTTGTGGGACAGAAAAAGCATTAAGATGAGGGGTAGACGTTTTGGAGTGAGTGCAGATTCAAACCCAAAATCAATTATTGATTTTATTGCTTTTAAGTTGCCTTTTTCTTCCCAATAATTATAATTCACCTGAATGTAGTAATTTTAAGTGACATCACATTATAGAATGTCCAAGAATCTGCAGGAAGTAATTTCTTTATAATTTTAAGTGAGATCACATACAGGGGCGGATTTAGGGGGGGGCTGTAGCCCCCCTCCCCCCCAAAAAAAAAAATTTTTGGTTAGAAAAAAAAAAAAAAATTTTGTAAAATTTTTTTTTTAAAAAATGCATGTGTAAAATTTTTTTTTTTTACGTATTAGCCCCCCCTTACCTCGATCCTGGATCCGTCCCTGATCACATAATAGAATGCCCTGCCATTTTCAAAGTGATAACAAAGCTACCTCCAATATGGGAAAAACAACCAATAATATTGCACAGGTAATGTTGTACGTCACTTATGGCTCGTCCACTACTGTGAATTTTACGATATTGATCATGTAGATCACACATTTTTGTCGTTCATACTCTTTTTGATAGGGCAATGTCGAGTGCCAGACTGAACTATTGTGATCACTCCTTCCTCAGGCTGTCCTCCACTTCCATCGTGAGGCAATGAAAGGTTTTTAAACCTACTACTAAACCAAATATAAATATGGCGACTAGTTAAGATTGAGAATATTTACTTTTTTAAGTACAAAGTGTTAAGAACGATGAGGTGAATGTTGGGGAATTATTATCATGGCGAAGAACATTATGAAAGTTATTCCATATCTTTCATAGATAGCGTGCTTTATTAGAGGTAAACAAAAAAAATCATCAAACCATAATCGATGGTTTGGATCCGTGAAATCGTTAACGTTTCGGTTTTTGCATTTGACAAAAAAATTGACATAATGCATGTGATAGTAGATGATTGGATAAAAAATCTAATTGTGTTTTAAACTGTCCAATGATAAAATGACAAACGGCAGTATGTCAAGTTTTATGTCAACTTTGCTGTTTACGTAGCATGATTGGTCTAAAATCTAATCGAACCACTAAAAAATGGATTGATTTAATCTCATTTGGAAAATGAAATTTTTTGTTTGGTTTCGAAATCTTTTAAAAGGTTTGATTTGAAAATACTCAAAAACCATCCCAAAAAATCCATGTTCGCCAATGTAGTCTGCCACTAAAGAGTCTGTAGTGCAAAGCCTTCGTCACTACTCCATACAAACTATGCTTTGATATCAAATATTTTGCCTATATAAGAAGAGCTACAGAACAACCAGCTAATGAAGTAGAGGAGACTGAGAAAGTATTCCGCACATATCTTTTCTCAGCGCTATCTTTCTGAATTTCTGAGAGATGGTATAAATCTTTAGCCTTTAAATTACATTTCTTCTGAAAAAAAAAAAAATCATAATAAAATTATAATTAACAAATGAATTATTTCATCAGAATTTCCTTTTTCATCTGTATCTTTTGTAAACAGGAGGAAAATATAGTTTCTTCTGCAGCAAATGCATTAGACTACAAAGGATTCCCAGCTGACAAGTCCAAAACTGGTGGCTGGATACCTGCTTCTCTCATCTTAGGTTCTGATTCCACCCCAGATTTTTTGCCCCCTCTTTTCTTTTTCAAATATATGAATTTGTTCATAGGTTCACTCTTGAATCTCAACTCATGTTTGTTCATTATAATTTTCAGAGTTTTCATATTCCTCTTCGACTTTTTTTATTTCCAGGAATAGAATTCTGTGAAAGGCTATCTACAATGGGAATAGCAGTAAACCTTGTGACATATTTGATTGGGACAATGCATCTCCCAAGTGCTACTTCTGCTAATATTGTAACAGATTTTATGGGTACCTCTTTTCTTCTGTGTTTGCTTGGGGGATTTCTTGCAGACTCTTTTTTGGGCAGATACAGAACAATTGCAATTTTTGCACTTGTCCAGACCCTTGTAAGCCTTTTCCACTTATTATTATATGACAGAGTTCAGTATAAATTAATGGCAGCTACATGAAGTCTTTTACTCGTTCTGCCTATTCGGACATTGCTAGATCTACTGAATGATCTAAATGTAACTAGATCTTTAGCAACTACAATGGATCATGTTAGTTTTGGACTATTCCACATCGACTATGCAAAATATATGTCTCAACCCTCTCAGTCGTCATTCCCTTAATTTATCCTTAATCAGAGCCACCTCCAGTTGTTGGGGTGCGCTCTTGTTTCTTATCTTATACGTTGTACTTCATCTCGTTTCTGCTATATTCATCAAATATTCTGTCCTTTAACAGCCTAATACGGGTCTAGGAATATTCCTATCACACACAATTCTCGTACAAAGAACTCAGAAGCAAAACTCATTTATTTTGTACTTTGGTGAATTAGGGTACAGGCATGTTAGCTATATCAACAAAGCTTCCACAGCTTCGTCCACCTGTTTGCCATGCAGAATCACCCACCCTGTGCAAACAAGCAACAGGATCTCAAATGTTAATTCTATATGCATCTCTATTTCTTATGGCAACAGGAACTGGTGGCCTAAAATCAAGTGTATCAGGTTTTGGAACAGATCAATTCGACGAAAATGACGAAAAGGAAAAGGAAAAAATGAATCTCTTTTTTGGGAGGTTCTTTTTCTTTGTTAGCTTGGGAACACTGATGGCTGTTACAGTTCTTGTTTACATTCAAGATGAATTGGGCCGGAGTTTGGGTTATGGGATTTGTTCTGTGTCCATGTTTACAGCAATTTTGATATTCCTGGCTGGAACAAGAAAATACAGATATAAGAAATGTGCAGGAAGTCCTGTAGTGCATATTTTACAGGTTTTAGTGGCTGCTGTTAGAAAGAGAGATGTCCATGTCCCTACAAATGAGAATTTGTTGTATGAAACAGCTCCGGAGGGTTTAAGGATTCGTCAGTCGGATCAGTTCAGGTAAGTCATACGATGATCTACGGACTCTATCAACTTATATGTTTATCTCGTGTTTTATCAAGTATGCCTTTGGCACGAATGATGCTCAGACTCAGTCATAAGAATTCGAAATTCGAATGGGGAAAGTTAGCACGATGGTCACTAATTAACTACTATTCCTCCGTAACATATGATGTACAAATAGAGGTGTAAAGCATCCGGCCTGCCTCTGAGGTGGACCGACGCTACACACCAGCACGGCCTGCATACTTCTTCCAGACCGGTGCGAGTGGGCCAGACCTGATACAGCCCACCTGGAAAGAATACTATGCTGACTGGGGAAATAGTTAAGGTAGATTATATCAAATCCAATTCCCATTGTGAAGACATAAAAAAAAGATATATATATATATATATATATATAGAATTTTCTGATGGCAAGTCAAAGTATATTAATCATATATATATGATTGATATGAAGAAAACCTATCGAAGAGGAAAGTGCTCGTAAAGTTTTTTCTAGAGTGTGATCAAATGCAAATCCATCATAATCACATCAGTAGCATGAGGGATTGCAGTGATATCCATTGCATATTGAAGATACCTTTTTCCAGTTTGTCATGACTCTCACCACAGCAAATGCATTCTAGAATATTCTATGACTACTCTATAAATTCAGCAAATGGGGAGGATGAAAGGCAGTTGAAAATTGTTGCAAAAAAACTGAATCCCCCCTTTCTCTTATCGGCTTCTCTCTATCTTCATCTCTTAATCTGAATTCTCTTCTTACTTCTCTCATTTTCTGCATTTCCCCTCCCCCTTTCTCTTTACATTTCACTATTGCATTGTAATTTCATTTCAATTAATAGATTTACAGCTTGGGTTATTGATTCCCAGCTGACTGCTTTCAATTGTGTGTTGAATTTGAGTTGAAAATTGTTGCAAATCAGAATTTCCCTCGCCCTTTTTCTCTCTAAATCTCTGAATTCTTCTTCTCTTCAACTTCTCTAAATCTGCCTCTCTTCTCTACCTCTATCATTTCTGAATCTGGTTCCTCTCTTTCTCTGTTTCTCCCCTGCTCCTCTACTGATCAATATCTTCTCTTTTATGTTTGTTAAAAAGCATGTAATTCCCTGCATTGTATTAAAAAATAGCAGTTAATGAAATACAGTTTACATTAAAGTGCTAGGTATTGAATTTAGTTTCATTATTCTAGTTTATTTGATGTTTGATTGAGTTTTGGTGTGAAGTTGAGCTCCAACCATAACAAATGGTATCAGAGCAGCAACGTGATCTGGGTATGGCTGAAATTAGAAGCAAATCAAATGAAGATCATCTGAAAATGTTAGACAGAAAACTATTAGATCTGGGTGGTTGCAAAATCATGGGAGGAAAAGTTGAAAGTGGTATGTACTAAGCAAGACAGGATGGAACAAATAATGGAAGAAATTAATAGGAATCATGAGCTGATGATTTCAATGTTGACTAAAATGATTGCTAAATCAGCCCCCAAAGGGGAGTTTAGAATGTTGGAGAATTGGCCAACTATTGAAGAAAGGAAGAGTGAAGTTGAGATAACAATTGCTGAATTGAATGGCGTGCTGCAGCTAATGTGCATTGAATCATCATTGGCTCGGGTTGGAAGCAATGAAATTAAATCTGGGCAGTCTTTATTTCAGCAGAAGAACATTGTATCCATTTCATCTAGGATGAAAAATCTGGGCAATGAAGAGCAGAAGCTTTTAACAAGGGTCCTTGAGGACCCAATAGAATTGGAACAGATACAGGGGATTAAGATGACATTTAATACTACTGAGGAACGTAGGAAGGAAATTGAGTTGAGTGTGACTGCTGCTCAGCTTCTGCAACAGAAATCTGAGTACCTTCAGGTTGGGGAGGTAAGGATTTTGCCTGGAACTCTTAAGGAGCATTTAGGGATTTTGTCACCAAAATTTCAGTTAGTTATACCCGATAGAGTGGAAAATGAGTGCGTTGAGATTCTTCTTAGTTGTTCTTGGAAAACAATGGATCCAAATGCAGCAATCACAATGCTTGAAGAACGGTAAAAACAATGGGATTCCTCTATTTTTGGATCTGAAATTAAGAATACAGGAGATGGAGTTTTGTTTGCTTTGAGACGACATTCATCAAGAGCTCAACATTTAAAACGTTCTACCAAGAATTCTTTTGCCAGCAATAGAGAATCCGGATTTATTAGAGAAAATGGGAGAGCTCAGAACAAGATGGATGAAGAAAAGAATGAGTCATCAGGGTTTCATGAGGCATATGGCACCTTGCACTACCTACTTAATCCATGAGTGGTGAAGAGAATGAAACCGCTACTAACTTCGTACAAAGAAGATATCCAGACTCTGAACCTTGAGGACTAGGTTAATTTAAGGGGAAGGAATGTCATGACTCTCACCACAACCAATGCATTCTAGAATATCCTATGACTACTTGCCCCCAGGGCATATCTCCCAGTGGCAAAGGGGAGGGCGGTTAGGGCTCAGCGCGGTAATGTGCAGAGTTCGATTCCCCGCAAGGTGGAATTGGCTTTGTTGCAAGCGGGAGTTACCATAGGGTTAATAGCCCAGGTTTCACGGGTTACCTTTCTTCTTGGCACAGAAAGGGACACCGTGCGGCAGTAGTCTGCTCCGCTAGACTACCTTCCGCCTTTTCTCGGTCCGTCTCGGGACAAAAGTAGATTTGATCACAATTTAAAGAAAGCTTACAACACAAAATTGAAATGCATTGAATTAAACTTGATCATTGATTGCTAAAAAGCTTGAAAATTACAATTGATTGAAAGCAGGAAATTACAATGGCTAGTGCAGGGGACGAACATTAGAAAAGCTTGAAAGATGTTTGAAAGTCATATACCCCCTATAATAGACTTAACAACAAAAACCCAAATAACGGGAGTAGACGTCTTTTGGCCGAGGAATCATACTAAAATTTTCTAATTATCAACTATTTTACAATTAAATGAAATATTTACAAGGTGCAGCCGAAGTGCAGCGGCTGCGATAGCGTCGCGAAATGAAGTGAAGCTGCTGCCCGTGACATTCTCCCCCATTTGCTTTGGCGAAGTCCTCTGAGCCGTTGCTTGTTTTTCTCGTTGTTGCATCCGCTCCATTTGACCAAGTATTCTTGAAGATATTTCCTAGAAGCTCGATGGCCAAGAATCTTTTCAGCAACCTTCATTTCTGATCTTTTCAATTTAAACACAAGTCGCTTCAGATCTTCAGACTTCTTGTATTGTTTCTGATTTATGTCTGCAGTATGAGGGAGGGACGGTTGCTGGCCAGTAGTAATCTCAAAAGGACTCTTGTCGGGAGAAGAGGTCTCTTGAGCATTGAAACACATCCGGGCCACATCCGAAAGTTTTACCCAAACTTCATGCGGAGCAGAGATAAAGTGCCGAAAATAGTCTTCCAGCATATATTTGAAGCGCTCTGTCAGTCCGTCTGATTGTGGGTGAAAACTAGAATTCATGCTCAAAGTTGGGCCAAGAAGTTTAAACAACTTGGTCCAACGTATGCCAGTAACTCGAGAATCCCGATCACTGACAATGTTGTTAGGCAATCCCCAGTATTTGACAATATGTTTGAAGAAGAGTTGAAATTTGTCTCTTGGTGATACATACTTGGGCGCTGTGGTAACAGTTCCATCTTCAGATAAACGGTCCATCTTGACCGTAATAGTGCCAAAATCTCCTAATTTCGGCAATCCACCAATGTAGTCCATCGATCCACTCTCGACTGGTCTACTCGGGACGGAAAGGGGCTCCAGTAAGCCTGCCTTTTTCTGATGACCTGCATGAAGCTCTTCAAGCTTCGGCTGAGTCGTCCAGTATGGTGCCTCGCTGGGAGGTTTGGCACCCGAATCAAGTTCAATCCCGCGATCAATCGCCCTCCTTGGCAACTCACCCGGTATGATGTCCCCGAATTCCTCAACACTCCTTCTGACATGCTTTGGAATTGGATCAGCCACCTCTTCGATCTCCTCTAGTCGAAGAGTGCACAAAAATGAGGGTTCATTCCTCTTGAAACCCTTGCTATATTGCATGGCCGAGATACCCTTCTCGCCTGCTTTCATAGCTTGTGTGGGGATAACGCATGGTTTACTCCCCATCATCAGTAATGAGTCAGAATGCGGCAACACTGCTGTTTTCGTGTCCCGAAGAAATTCCAATCCCAAAATAAGCTTGAAATCATCCATCTGAACTGCCGACAAATTCGTCCTTCCCTCGAAGTGACCTACTTTGATCAACACAGATTTCGCTACTCCCGCGATCGGTTGAGCAGCGGAGTTGATTGCTTTGACCTTTCCCTTACCTCTTTCTAGAGAAAGTCCGAGTCGCTCTACTTCGGTACTTGCAACATAGTTGTGGGTAGCACCGGTATCTATCATAGCCCTGATTGGTTTTCCATTGATCCTCACATCAATGTACATCAGGCCTTTCGCCCTACAAGTGCGAGCCTTCGATTCCTCCATCTTCGACTCTTTCGAGGGACCACCGTCCCTTTTAGTAACTCTGTGCGATAGTGTATTGCACTGATGTGAGAATGCACCAACTACATCCTCATCCCCGTCGGAACTGGTCTCACTATGGCAACTAGCTTGTGGGGTACCTTGCTTCGATTTGGTCCTGCCACTTGCTTGTTGGTAATATGCATTCACCATCAGTTTCTGAGGACACTGTGCCACCCAATGTGGTCCTTCACATAAAAAGCATTTCAATTTAGGAGCGACATCAGATCTGCCCTCCGTTGCTTTTCCTTTGTTCCAGTCGTTACTGTTGCTCCCGTTGTGACTTCCTTTGAAGTTACTCTGACGGTTGCCTTGATAGGGTTCTCCCCTATTCCGAGAGTAACGCTCTCCCCCATTTGAGCTCGAGCTAGGTCTATGAGGTCTATTTCCACCTCCGATAGACTGACTATTTCCCGAATATTGATCATCTCTCAATTCTGGTTGATAGTCACTCAAGCATTCAGCAGCTCCAATAGCTACGCTTAAATCAGTGACCTTCTGTCTCTGAAGTTCCGTGCGTGCCCACGGTGCCAACCCTTCCATGAAGGTGAATAGCTTGTCCCTTTCCGACATGTCTCGAATATTCAGCATATGTCCGGAAAAGGCTTTCACATACTCCCTGATGGAGCTGGTATGTTTAAGATCTCGCAGCGCACGACGTGCCTGATAGTCCACATTCTCTGGGAAAAACTGAGATCTGATTGCTTCCTTCAGAAGCTCCCAAGTATCTATTCGGACCCTGTTGGCCTGAATATCAGCATACTTCGTCCGCCACCACAGTTTTGCATCTCCACATAGATATATGGTAGCTGTAGTAACCTTTCTCGCTTCGTCTTGGATCGAAGCCGCAAGAAAGTATTGTTCCATGTCGAACAAGAAGTTCTCAACTTCTTTAGCATCGCGTGCCCCTCCGTAGGTACACGGATCAGGAATTCTGAGCCTATGCATAGACTCTTGCACGGTGGCTTGCCCATTGCCAAACGCGCGTTGAAGAACTACCAGTTGAGCTCTCAACGTTCCCACTTCCTCCTGCAGATCAGGTATGCTAGCAACAGCTTCAGTCATAGCTGCGCAAGCTTCTTGGCACTCATCCAGTTGGATGCGTACCTCCCGAGCTTCCGTCTCTGCCACTTCGACCTTTTCTCCAAGGCCCTCCATGGCCAAACACAACCTAGTGTTTGTCACCTCCAGCGCCTCCAAACGCTGTTTCGTAGTCCTCCTCTGAGGATCCACCACCTCCGTGGTGTCCGGTTCCATTGTATCCATCGCTTTCTTATCGAGGGTCTTGAGCCGCGGCTCTGATACCAACTTTCACGGGTTACCTTTCTTCTTGGCAAAGAAAGGGACACCGTGCGGCAGTAGTCTGCTCCGCTAGACTACCTTCCGCCTTTTCTCGGTCCGTCTCGGGACAAAAGTAGATTTGATCACAATTTAAAGAAAGCTTACAACACGAAATTGAAATGCATTGAATTAAACTTGATCATTGATTGCTAAAAAGCTTGAAAATTACAATTGATTGAAAGCAGGAAATTACAATGGCTAGTGCAGGGGGCGAACACTAGAAAAGCTTGAAAGATGTTTGAAAGTCATATACCCCCTATAATAAACTTAGCAACAAAAACCCAAATGACGGGAGTAGACGTCTTTTGGCCGAGGAAGCATACTAAAATTTTCTAATTATCAACTATTTTACAATTAAATGAAATATTTACAAGGTGCAGTCGAAGTGCAGCGGCTGCGATAGCGTCACGGGGCTGAAGTGAAGCTGCTGCCCGTGACCCCAGGCCTATCCATAAGCTCTCCACCCTGGCTCCTGGGAGGCACATCCTGCGATTTACCTCCTCCACAATGGTCTAGGGCAGGGTCGGTGGGGGCCCTCAAGGTTGGGGTTCAACCTTTTTTTTAGAATATCCTATGACTACTCTATAAATTCAGCACATGGGGAGGATGAAAGGGCAGTTGAAAATTGTTGCAAAAAAACTGAATCCCCCCTTCTCTTATCGGCTTCTCTCTATTTTCATCTCTTAATCTGAATTCTCTTCTTACTTCTCTCATTTTCTGCATTTCCCCTCCCCCTTTCTCTTTACATTTCACTATTGCGTTGTAATTTCATTTCAATTAATAGATTTACAGCTTGGGTTATTGATTCCCAGCTGACTGCTTTCAATTGTGTGTTGAATTTGAGTTGAAAATTGTTGCAAATCAGAATTTCCCTCGCCCTTTTTCTCTCTAAATCTCTGAATTCTTCTTCTCTTCAGCTTCTCTAAATCTGCCTCTCTTCTCTACCTCTATCATTTCTGAATCTGATTCCTCTCTTTCTCTATTTCTCCCCTGCTCATCTACTGATCAATATCTTCTCTTTTATGTTTGTTAAAAAGCATGTAATTCCCTGCATTGTATTAAAAAATAGCAGTTAATGAAATACAGTTTACATTAAAGTGCTGGGTATTGAATTTAGTTCCATTATTCTAGTTTATTTGATCTTTGATTGAGTTTTGGTGTGAAGTTGAGCTCCAACCATAACACAGTTAGTCGTAACTCCTAGAGCCTTCTCCTCGTGGCACAGCCCGGCACCCCTTTTGACATTTGGGTCGTACAATGAACAAAAGACTCGAGGAGTTACAGCTATCCCAAAAAAGACGTAAACACGTACTTTCATGATCTTCTAACATCACCTTGTGCATTTACAGGTTCTTGGACAAGGCTGCAGTGATCATGAAAGAAGACCATGCTACAAACAATATTATGTCTCCAAATCCATGGTGTATTTCTTCTGTAACAAAGGTAGAGGAAGTGAAAATGATGATCAGACTTTTACCAATTTGGGCCACTACAATTATATTTTGGACGACATATGCCCAAATGATTACATTCTCTGTAGAACAAGCCTCTACAATGAAAAGAAACATTGGAAGTTTCCAAATTCCATCTGCTTCCTTAACTGTCTTCTTTGTGTCAGCCATATTAATCAGTTTGGCAGTTTATGACCGTCTGATCATTCCTTTATGGAAAAAATGGAAAGGAAAACCAGGTAACTATAAATTTTCCACCATCATTGAAGTTCTCCGCATATTGTTTGGCATAAATCTGATACTGGATTTATTTTTTTTATTTAATACCGAAACTCATGAGAGCCTAGGCGAGAGGTTTGTCGGTTTGGCGGTGACCCAGACCCCGTCCATTATTTGTAAGTTTTAGTACATAAAGTGAGGAATACCAACCTAAAGATGGACAAAAATAGAGGAGAACTTGCAAAAGATATGAACTTGAGAGTGCTACTTCCCATTATACAGACACTATGTTTCAGAATACAGTTAACCAACATCTTAACTAAGCATTAAGATATTTCGTTCGAACTTTGCTGTTCTTTTCTTCTGCATTACCACGACTGAACATGACAAATATCGTTACTTGTATGCAGGTTTCACAAATCTACAAAGAATAGGCTTAGGTCTATTCTTATCAGCACTAGGCATGGCAGTTGCAGCACTTGCAGAGAAGAAACGGTTGTCAGTGGTGACAAAATTGGGTCGAAACACCCAAACTCTACCCTTAAGTGTCTTCATTTTGATCCCACAGTTTATCCTTGTGGGCACTGGAGAAGCATTTATATACACTGGACAGTTAGATTTCTTCATAACCCAATCACCAAAAGGGATGAAAACAATGAGCACTGGCATATTTTTAACAACTCTTGCATTTGGATTCTTTCTCAGTAGCCTTTTGGTATCCATTATTAAGAAAGTGACAACGTATGGTGGAAGAAATGGGTGGGTTGGGGACAGAATAAATAATGGGAGACTTGATTGTTTTTATGGCCTCTTGGCCATACTAAGTTTCATCGACTTTGGGATTTATCTTTTTTGTGCTGCATGGTACAGATCACATACAGCTGAGAAGAATTTACAGGCCGAAATGGTTGCCAATGAGGATTCCCCTACTGAGGAGAAGTTCTAATCTGCTGTCACCTTTGTTAAGATCGATGGTACAACGTTATATAGCATCAAAGAAACCAAAAATGTTGCTAATCAGGGTTCCTCTGTCACTCTTGTTTTGTTTGAAGTCAACTGTATGTTGTTTTACAGCGTCAAAGAAAGAAAATAAACTCGAATCTGTTTGTTTTTAAGTACAACATACCAAACATGAGACATCATCGTTTGGTCAGTTGCATGCGAAGGTTGGTAAGAATAAGAATCTTATTCATGTGAGGAGTTACTTCTCTATATTTGTTTTATTTAGTGCCCTCAATTAGAATTTTAATATATTTTAAGTTATTGCAAATTTAAGCGCTCCAAATTAAAATTTTAATAAATTTAAATGAAATCCATTAAAATGTGGATATCCTCGATAGCACATTAATTTACAAGGATTTCAAGAAAATTCGATCAATTTCAAGTCTAAACATACACAATAGTAACCCTTGAAATTTCATCATTTTTAATGAAATTCTTATAAATTCGATTGAAATCTATTCAAATTCACGAAATTCATTAGAATTTATTAAAATCTCAATCTTGAGAGAAAAATCAATTACAAGCTATCACAGTAATTACATCTCTACATGGAGACCAAAAAGAGCTTTCAAGCTTTAACCAAACATCTTACGACTAACTATTATTATAAGTTTTATAGAGTAGTTTATGCGTTGACAATCTATAGGGTCATTTCCTTTATGCTAATGCTATGTATAATCCATGGAGTAATGTAAACTGTACATCCTTTAGTTTACATCTTTGTGTATTGAAATTCATGGCGAGAAAGTGTACTTTTTTTTACAAAATTGTCCAATCATAAAAATTGAGCATTGTTAAAACCCCATTGAGTTTATAACTCCAGTCTCATAACATTAAACGATTTTATTACACCTTTCGTCTACCCTATCATAATACCTCATTAGTGTTAAATAAATTGTGATTATAACCACAATTGAACTAAATAAATTACTCAAAAAAAGTTGTACAAGGCCCTGTAGTGACGGGCCAGTTGGCACCCTGTACAAGTATCTTTTGTAATCCAACAGTGCCTTTGAACCAATTAATTTTTAATATATCAAGCTCAGAAAACAGAAATTAAGCTCAAAGGGAACGACACCTATCCGATAGAACTATAGGTACAAGTAATTCATCAGTGGTCCACATCTGCAGAGGTATTCCATGTTCATATTCAGAAAACCTGAGACTGGCGGCTCATGACTCAAAATTTGGCCATGGCACGAGATATTACTCTTCCAATAGAAAACTTGACAAGCAACTCTGTTAAGCTAAATAATATAAAAGAAAACCAACCTTGAACAAATTCAGAGACATTACTGTAGAATCACTTGTAGAAAAATGCAAAAACAATCTGTCTGCTAAGGTGGCAATACCTAGTAGTTCATTAGGCGTATAATAATCTTGAAACTCTGTGAAGCATGGAATAGTAGAGCCTCAATTTCTTCCAACGAACTAGTGGTTCATACATTCAACAGATTCAAGAACAAGAGCTTATTAACAAATAGATAAACAGCTTTCCCCCTTCTTTTATGATTGACGCGTGCATCTGCCGGAAAGACCTTGTCCTCAGACTAAGCAGGCACTGCATCAGGCCAAAGTATAGTGTAAATGAACATTTTACTCGATAGATAACAATAGTTGTATCTCTTAAAAGAAAAGATACTAGAATGTGAATAGAAAAAGTCAAAAGGTCTGGCATGCAAAATAAAAATAGGATTAGTCCAACTGGAGGACTATCTATAGCCTCTCAAATACACATTTATTCACAGAATTTTTCATCTTATTCTGATTTTGATTATTAGAAATCCATAAACCAACACCATCTTTTAATTTGCTAAACAACATTTGTCCCTGTTTGATAGCGCGCCATTATAAACAGAAATTAGGGGAAAATGATGTTTCGAATCGTGATTTTTTGGCGAATGTGCGATTAAAAAGTGGGGAAAAGTTTTGGATCTACTTGCAAAATATTTTATTGTGGGAATGTATGGTTGAAAATGAGTATGAGAAATAATAGTTTTAATTTAAAGAGAATCAAACAGGGGCGTAAATTTCCTCCGAGCAATCCAAACGCGTCGAACAGCAGGTAAAGTGAAACCAGTTTCCAACTCAATAAGGGAAAAAAGAGTAAGAGCCACCTCGAGTCACATTAGGAATACTGTCTTATGATTTATGAAGGTAAGTTTTAAATGTTTACCAGTATTTCACGAATGGAAGGACAAAAAAAGGGACATGTCCAGACAATATATGCGAGTATAACATTGCTAAAAGATAAACAACTTACTGTATGTAGACGTATCAATTTGTTCAGGAAGCTCTTTTATATCCACTTCAAACCTCTCCTGAACCTGCAACAAATTATGGAGCCAAGGCAGCAGAACATGTAAGCAGCCAAAACTAAATGCGAACTCAATATATATCAACCACGTACCTGATTGAGAACATCGGAGTCTGAAGCAGACGATACAAATGTGATGGCAAGACCTTTTGTACCAAACCGTCCAGCTCTTCCCACCTATTTAAGTTGAAAATGAAAACAAAAGAACGTAAGGACAAATTGCTCGGAGATACTAAAACAGCAGATATTAGCCCCTGTTTGATGGAGATTTTAATCTCAAGTCAAAGTCAACAATAATTTTAACCACATATTTCATTAACTTTTATCAAAATATACAAAAATCCGATTTTAATCTACAGCAAAAAGGGGCTTAATGAAATAATAAAACAAGTACCCTGTGCAGGTAAGTGTCCGCAGAATCCGGCATGTCATAGTTAATGACAATGTTGACCCTTTCAATGTCAATTCCTCTACCAACCAAATCTGTTGCCACAAGAATCCTCTTATGCCCCTCCTTGAAGCCCTTGTAGCGTGTCAATCTGCACATTTCCAAGCCATTGAGAAAAATGAACAATTGTGACATTGAACGCAAGTCAGGAAAAAGGCATTGAATGAAAATGAAAACCACTCAACCAAATAATCATATTTAACATACAATAATCAAACAAATGCAAGGCCCCCACATTCATGGCTTAAATTTGACACCAAGCAAAATCAGTTGTTACTTTATATCGACTTAGCTCATCCAATGTAATAAAGAAACAATCCAGATTTGACTATAGGATTCTCTATATGTGCATCTGTTGAAGGTTTTAAATAAACACATGCAACATAATTATTTCCAACTGTTAATCACTCCAGCATATTGTTTTGAAACCTTCATTACAGCAATTTCACAAATTTTCCATTGTTATGCAACTCTAATAAAGGGAAAAAAATTGGTTCAAAAATCACAATACAATTTAACAAAAAGATCTTTATAATATTTAAACTTATCAAACCTTTCTTCCTGAGACATGCCAGAGTGGATGCATATAGACGGAAAATTACACTCCACAAGCAACTTATTAAGCTCCGCTGCTCTGTTCACGCTCTTGACAAAGATGACGACTTGATTAAAGTCCAGTGCATCCAACAAATCATTCAGCTTCCGGTTCTTCTCCAGATCGCTTAATTTGATGTAGTGCTGCATTTAGGTGGATTTCAAGTAAAAAATAGAATTTAAAAGAGCAAATAGGACATTCCAAATGCTAAGAGACAAACCTGTACAAGACCATGAAGGGTCAACTTGGCCTCATCGTCCACATAAATTTCCATAGGCTGCAGGAAGAAATATCACAGTAAAGCTTATTAGGTGCCCGCCTGAAGCTAATGGTATCCACAACGAAATGAATGATGGATGAACATCCCCCACAAATCGAGGTTCCATTCCATCTGATTCGTCTCCTTGCAGTTACTTTATTGCTCAGATCATCTAGAATCCACCATCGCTCAACAAAAACTAGAAAGAAACTGGTTATAAATTCCAGAATGACACTGCTTAGGTTTAACTCCTAAACCCTTGTTCCATAACTCATCCTCCAAACATACGAAAAAATTCAAACAAAAAGAAGACTCAAGAGGCATGGACTAAAGGCACACTAGGTGCAGAAAAAACTGGTTGTAAACTGCCTTTACTCCAAGTAGACTCGTATTTTCCTTTCCATCAGAACTTTTCAAATCAAGCATTATGTTGTATCAGCAGGATAAATTGACACATGAGATGGGAAAGAATACAGTGCTTGAACTACTGCATTCTAGACCAGATATCGCCACAGAAAGCTGGAATAATGGTAAAATTGCAGACTTCTAAAATTCAAGTAGAACTGGCCACAGGAAATTACATCTTGCATAAACTTCTTGCAAACTGGTCGTATCTCCTTGCTGAGTGTAGCCGAAAACATCATTACTTGCTTGTCATGAGGGGTCATCTTGAAAATCTCCTGGACATCTCTCCTCATATCTGGGAGGAAATACAACCAGATTATTAAGAAAAACAAAAGCATTCCTCACGGATGACTGAAATTAGAGGGGAGCCAGATTGGTTGCAAGAAGAGGCTTAATATAAATATTATCCATACCAAGAGATTCAAGCATCTTATCACATTCATCCAGTATGAAATGCCTCACATTCCTCAAAGAAAGGTCCTTGTCTCTTGCTAGAGCAAGTATCCTCCCAGGTGTTCCAACAACAATGTGAGGGCATTCATTCTTCAGAAGATCTTTGTGGATTTTAATGTTTACACCACCATAAAAAACAGCGACTTTAATGTCTGGCAAGTATGTGCTGAACCGCTCAAATTCGTGACAAATCTGTAGACGGAAAAAGGCAAACCCATAAATCATAGCAAGTATAATGCATGCTCACATAGGTGAACCTGAAAAGATTATGCAAAGATACAATAGTGCTTGAATTTTATGTACTTATGCACAGACAGTAGAAATCACTTTCCCAAATCACAAAAAAAAAAAAAAAATTGAACAAAGTTCTTAAATGGAATAAATACCTGGTATGCTAGTTCCCTTGTATGACATAGAACAAGTGCAGCAACTTGACCTGCAACAGGTTCTATCTGCTGCAATGTTGAGAGAACAAAAACAGCAGTCTTCCCCATTCCAGATTTTGCTTGGCAAATAACATCCATTCCCAGAATAGCTTGAGGTATACACTCATGTTGCACTGATGAAGAACCAAAGAAATTTGATCCAAAGAATCCTCAGTTCAATTAAAGAAGGTTTACCATTCAACTTCTCTAAAGTGTGAGTGTGATAATAGTGATTTACCTGAAAATACAAGTTGCCAAATTTATCAAGATACAACTCTGAGCCTCAGATAAGAAAATTGCAAACAAGTTATAGGAAGGGAAAAAAATAATAAGAGTAAATACTCAGAATCAGAAGTACCAAAAACACATCATCATGTCTGGAGAGAAGCACCAAAAAATCCAGAGAGCACACAAGTATAGAAACTTAAGGAGGAAACAACCTAATGTCTAAACTGAGAAATGAAAAAGCTCCTCAAACGATTTAAAACTTCACAATAAAATCAGCTCGAATACATCAAGAAATGATATGGGTCCAACTGCACAAAGCTAAATCAAATAAACTATAAAAAATTAATACCATATACAGCATATTATACATACGTAACAGATGATTCAAAGTTTGATATGTCCCCAAGGAAGGGAAAATAAAAAATGCAAAACAAGCAACGTGATTTCTCATGGATTAATGTATGACATACGCCACAAGAATTGGTAATAAAATATAATGTCTATCATTCATTCTTCCCTTTCTCACAGTATCACTTAGTTTAAGGACCGGATTTTAAATATCATTTCCATCACATACAACATATTATTAATTATTAGGGAATTAACCCAGCTAAATAAACTGAATAACCAGACGACAAATCTTGCCTTCTGAAGGATGCTCAAATCCAGAATCTACAATAGCCCTTAGAAGCTCTGGTTTCAAGAGGAAGTCTCTGAATCCAGAACTGTGAATTCCCACGTAACCCCTGCAATAGTAAACAGGAAGGAATGCATCAAGTAATCAGATTGCATAAAAGAGACTGACTTGTTGAGCAGATGCAATACAGAACAAATGAATTGTTAAAACAATCGGTAGGGTTAAACTAAGTTAAAACATCCAATGGTATGACACCTTATATAACTAACCAGTACCGAATCCAAAAGAACCAGATGCAGCCCCATAATAACAAAAACTAAGTTCAACCCCTTGATTTCACTGTAAACTTGTTACCACTCTGCAGCCTAATGAGATCTTCACAATAACCTCTCTAAACCTACTATTTTTTCCTGGAAAATCGTTCATATATTTTTCCAGAAATGAGTAAATGACGTTCAGAAAAGAAAATCTTTCTAGGGTACTAAACAGTAATATTTAATCTACAACTTTCTACAGCGATCCTTAATGTATACAGCTATAATGTATGAGTGAAAGCACAAGGGTTGCACACATCTATCTATAATATATTAAATAGGGCTGGACATGGTTCGGTTCGGTTCTCTTTATAACCGAACCGACCTAAAATTTCCGGGTATTTAATAAATGGAACCATTTGGGTTCGGTTCCGTACCATAATTAATTTTTTTAACATCTACAACAACAATACATAAATATAACTAATAATATGTTCATTCGTAACTATTACAAATTAACGTAACCCAATTTAAAAACATATAAATAACAAGTTGTCCAATAAGATTAATTCAATATATACAAATACCAAAAAGTAGAAAATTATTTAAATTTGTTATTTTGTTTAGAAAAAATTTAAATTATTTAATTAATTTAATATTAAAATTCACAAAAATTATTTAGATTCGGTTCTTGGCCTAGAACCGAGAACCGAACCGAACCGAACCCATCGGATCTCGATTCAAATACCCGTTCGGACATTTAATTTATGAAGAACCACTCGATTCGGTTCGAGACTTTTGTCCAACCCTAGGCCCTGTTTGGGAGGGATTAAATTTTTCTACAGTAAATCAATTCTCATTTTCAACCACACATTCTTCAATAAAATAATATTTTCCATCACATCAATAACTTTTTCTTCTTTTTCAACCACACATTTCTCATCATATCACTATTCAAAATCAATTCTTCCCACAAAAATCTCTCACAAACAAGCTCCTAATATTAAATATCACATCAATTGTGAATAATTTTTTGGACCATTCTAGCACTATTATAATTCAATTATTTCAATAATACATTGCTTTTCGTTTTTCAATGTGTATTTAATTTATTTAGGCTCCATTTGGGAGCCATTCTTTCTTCAAATAATATATTTTTTCTTTCACATCAAGTGGGGTCCATGGCTGGAAAGAGACACAAAAAAGGTGTGATTTGACACAAAGAATGCATTTTTTTTTGTAGAAAAATGGTTACCAAACGGAGGCTTAACCATTTAATTACCATCAATGTACATGCACAATTGACAAATTGATTTCACCTATGTGCTTTCATTAATGTACGAATTCCCTATTATTAATTCTCAATTAATTAACATTAACATTTATTTAATTAATATTCATCTTTATTTATGCATTTCAGTGTTATTAATTCTAATTATAAGTTAATTAGAATTTAATTAACTTTTACTTAATTGAAAATTAAATAAATGATTTAACATTGTTGCGTATATATTCCCCGATATTAATTCTAAATTAATTTCACACATGTTCATCTATCACTTTTACAAGCATTACATAATAACTTACAACACAAGTTCATCGTTAACTAGTGTAAACAAAAATAAATAAAATCTTATAAAACGAGCCTAAATCATAAATTGTGCTAGCTAATTTTTGCAATAAAAATATATTATCAGAGGAAGGCAAAAAACTAAAATAGCTAATATAACGATCTAAATTAAAAACTTGCAAATACGTAGACTAGGCACAGAAAAGTGAGAATTCACGTCTATGCCAATTCAGGTGTATAAAAAAATATAATAAGAAACGAACATACTCATATGTACACAATTAAAATTTAAACATATGTATATACAGAAGAAGATTCTGAGATTTATGAGAAGCTCACTTCTTGGCTGATTCGCCGTTTACTTTGGTCACGGAGTCGGGAGCTTTTTCATCTTCCTCCTCGTAGTCGAGAAGCTCCTCCTCGTATGCGTCGTTCTCCTTCATCTCTCCCATTTTCTCTACTGCTTTCACTACATACGCATACAAACACAACAGACCAATACATAAAAATTCAATATTCGGAATTTCTAGCTCAAGTTAGTCACATACATATGCTTATACGTAACACATATCTATGGGTGCAAAGCTAGGGTTTTTCAGTTTTTTGGTGATTTACCTGCTAAACCTGAGAGAAAGATTAAGGGTTTTTAACAGTTTTGTGGTTTGAGCAGTCTGCAAAGAAAATTGTTAGGTAAAATAAATTTGGGAGAGAGTGAAGAGGTAAGGAGAGAAGAATTAGGGCTTTTGACGGAGGATGGCAAGTAGGTAGGGGTGGGCGTGGGTTGGGTTGGGTCGGTTTTTGCCCCAACCCAAAACTAACCCAACATTATCGGTTTGTTCGAAATCCAACCCAACCCAACCCATGTAAATGTTGAAACCCAACCCAATCCAACCCAATTATGTGTCGGTCGGGTTGGGTTGGGTTGGTCGGTTTGTATCGATGATTTCCATTAACTAGTTTTAAATTACAATGTTTCAGCTCATGTCTCAATTCAAATTTTCAACAAGAAAATCAAAACTAAAACGAGAATCTAAAAGAAATAAATGAATATATGGAAATAAACGAGTAGCCACTAAATAAAGTAGTGAAAATGAAGAAATGAGAGGTTAAATATGTTTCTTGGTCATGCTCAATGATCTATTAAATAAGTTTGTACAAAAAGTACGCAAAATGAAATTTGAATCTTAGTAATAAGTCGGAAAAAAAAATATGCAAACTTGGTAATTTACCTTGGGAAAAGAATTGAAGGTTGAATCGCCGATGCAAACCGAAAAGGAGAAAAAAATGGGGGGCAAAATATGAAGAAAGGAGGAGGAAAGAGAGAATTAGGAAGTCGGCGCTTTTGATTTATATTGTGGGGGAAATGTTGGAAGTGCTGTGCAGGTTTAGTTGAAATATGTTTGAAAAAAAATGGCCCTTTTTTTTTTTTTATTGACGGGTTGGGTTGGGTCGGGTTTGGTCGGGTTGGATGCATTAACCCACAACCCGACCCAACCCGACCCACTAAGCTTTGCCAGAACCCAACCCGAGAAAAAAAATGGAAAAAAACCGACCCAACCCGATCGGGTTGGTTTGGGTCGGTCGGGTTCGTCGGGTTGGTTCGGTTTTTGCCCACCCCTACAAGTAGGAGCGGATAGGGGATTCAGTACAGTATGGGCCGAGTAAAGTTGGGCTGCACGGTGATCTGAAACCCAATCTCTCTTTTAAGGTTTTTTTTTTTTTTTGGGAAAAAATCATTTATCCTACTTCATCCTTACCCTATTTCAAAAATAACAAAACAACTTTCACATTTCAAAAATCAGATTTTTTGACCTATACATACACATATTTGTAAATATTTATTTATATATTTAAATATATGAAAAGATATAAATAAATATATATATATATATATACACACACACAATTAACCTACCCCCACCTCCACCACGACCCCATCGGTCAGCGACTTTTCCGGCCACTGCTCCGGCGATCGCTCCGGTGCCGATTCCGACGACTGCTCCGATTTCGATGGCCGTTTCGACGACTGCTCCGACTCAAGTCACAGTTCAGATCACAACTCAAGTCACAAGCACAGTTCAGGTCACAAATCAGAATTTTGTTCATAGTCACGACTTATTTTCAAATGATCACAGAACAGGTCAAAATTTTTATAAGTCACAATTTGTTTATCAGTCACAGATCAAAAATTTTGCAGGTCACGGATCAAAAAAGTACAGGTCATAGATTAATTTTTAATCACAAATTGTCGAATTTTAAGGTCACGGATAGTCCATTATGTGGTCACAGCTAGCCTAATCTATGACCACCGTCAACAAATGTGCTACCAGTTCAACACTGTCTCTACAGCATCACCACCACCGTCCACCGTCATCACTACACCAACAGCACCCACGCAACCACCAGATCCACCACCATCACCCACCTCCACCACGGTTAGAAACCACCACCTTGTCGCCACACTACCAAACACCGCCACCACCTCACGATCTGAAAACCACGATAGGAAACAAAAACCAAAAATTTGGCACCACACCACGACAACCACACACACCACAACAGCAACCATCTAAGAAATCAAACTCAAGCCCACCGCCAAAGCTTCGATGAAGCAGATCGGAGGAAGAAACCACCGCGACAGCAGTGTCATCACTTCTTATCAATCACCAAAAAAAAAAAACACAAAAAATCTAGCACCGCCAAAGCTCCGACCACCATGAAGCATCAACGCTCATCGCTGGTCATCTTCTTCCTCTGTTCTTTTTTTTTTTTTTTTTTTGGTTATGAAATTGGTTCCTTCTGCTTCATCTTCGCACCCACCGCCGCGGGCACCAATCGAACCAGAACAAACGTCAATCGCACCAGAACACACAGATCGCACCCACCACTGCGCGCACCAATCACACCTACACCGCCGCACAGCCATCGCACTAGAATAACGAAAGAGGAAAGATCTGCATTGGTCGCCTCTTCGAGCTCCAGCGTCGCCTGTAAGTGGAAAAAAAGAAGACTGAGACGGGAGGAGAAAAATACGGTGAGGGTAGAGAGAGAGATATATATAAATGAATTTAGGGTTTGAATTATATATATAAATGAATTATATATATATATATATATATATATATATATATATATATATATATAAAATTAAAAAAAGATCTGATTTTTGAAAATTAAAATTTCAAATCTGATTTTAGAATATAGATTTTGAAAAGTAAGGAATTGTGTAATTTCCACTTTTTTTTTATACCCAAGTGTCCCAGCTTTGCCAAACTAAATCCTAGACCTCCAAGACCCTTGCCCCCAAAACATTGGAGGAGGTAAATCACGAGATATGCATCAACTGGTTCCTAAATTCCCCTCATCAACTGTGCACTTCTACGCACAAGGGATCATCCTCCAAAGTGATTGCTTCATACCAAATAAATCTGATCGCAGGTTCCCATCAGGATTCGAACCCCCACCTTGCCGCTAGATGTGAGTTATGTGCTGATTGTTTCGTCAGTTGAGCTGTCCCTAAGGGGCCCCAATCTCTTAAGTATTTATTTTACGAAATTTTGACAAAATGAAATTACACAAACCATTATTTTCCAAATTCAATTTCAAATTTCAGATATCAAGTTTCACTTTTCAAAAATCAGACATTTCATTTTTATATAAACCCTAATTATACAATCTCTCAATTTCTCTCCTCAGTCTCGACTCTCTCGTCTCTCTCCATCCTCTCCCTCCAACGGCTCGTCAACAAGTAGAATATTGTTCTGGCGATCACTCAGACGGCAGCTGCACAGATCGGCGCAACGGCACCGCGAACTACCATGCCGGCACCATCCTTCACGCAACGGCGTTGCTGCTGCTCTCCATCTCCTCTCCTCTCCCGCGCTCTCCTTCTCATGTTTTGCTGCAGTTTTTGAGGTGTTGGTGTTGGTGTTGCCGGGGTGATAGTGTACTATGGTGGTGGTGGTGGTGTGTTATGGGTGATGCGGTGTACGGTGGTGGTACGTTTTGAACGTGGTGGTGGATTTGTAGTGGCATTGGAGGCTGATTGGAGGTGCAATTTGGCAGCGTCGGGAAAGTTCATATGGTGGTGGTGGTCTGTGAGATGTGCTAGAAGCGAAGCAAATCTGTGAGATAAGGCGGTGGTTGTTCTGTGGTTGTGTGCAGTGGTTTTATTGGTGGCGGTGGTGGTGGATCTTGGTTGTGGTGATGTTGAGAAGTTGGTGGCAATGGGCCTGTCGAGGTGGTGGTGGATAGGTGGGAGGATGTGGTGGTATTTTTTGCGATATGTTGATTTGTTTGAGGTGGTGTTGTTGTCGGGAGGTGGCGATTCTAGCGGCGACGGTGGCGGTGGTGCTGCTGGAGGGAGTGGTCACAAGTTGGTGGTGGTCACAAATTATTTTGTCATTTGTGATCATTAAATTGGTTAATCTGTGATCAATAAACAATATGTGACCAATAAAAAAGATAAATTATGACAAAAAATAACGTGTGACCTAAAAAATTGTCAATTTATGGTTGATAATTTGACAATTTGTGACGTCTATTAAGTTGTGACTTATAATATTTGTGATTTATGACAGATAAATAAGTTGTGATGCATAATTTTTTTTATTTGTAACCGATGAACAAATTGTGATTCATAAAATTTATGAATTGTGACTGTAAAATAATTTGTGACCAATAAAATTTATGATTTGTGACTGATGAACAAATTGTGACATATAAATTTTTTTAATTGTGATCGTAAAATAATTTGTGATGTTTCAATTTTTTATTTGTGACCAATGATTAGGGATGGCAATGGGGCGGGTATAGGACAGGTTGATCATTCTCACCCCCGTCCCGTCGGGTTTTTTTGTTACCTTACCCTATCCTCATGCCTGGTTAAAGCGGGACAGGGCAGGATCGAGGTGGGGCGAGGCAAGTCTTCTACCCCATTTGTCGCCCCATTTATTTTTTTCTTTTTATTTTTTATCTATTTTATTTTTTATTTTTAACCTTTTTATGTCTTTAATTAGTAAATATTATTACTTTTTTACCTATTTATTAAAAAAAACTTATGTTTTCTTGAAAAATGATAATAAATCTATTATTTTTGTTAGATAAAAAATTTAAATTTGAAATTAATTTTCAATTGGGTGGGTAGCGGGACGGGGACTATGTTTCCCGTACCCATTTCGGGGCAATGATCCTCGTCTTGTCCCCGCCCCATTTACCCGGTTAGGCGGGCAATCCCCGCCCCCCTTCAGGGTGGGACCTTACGGGTATCAGATTAAACAGATTTTTTTGCCATTCATACCGATGATCAAATTGTGACATATAAAATTTTTAATTTGTGACATGTAAAATTTGTGATTTGTGATAAATTAATAACATGTGACCAATTATATAGAATTTGTGATTAAATTATATAAAATTGTGACCTTAATATATTTAATTAATAAAATATGTGTTGAATTAATTAATTTATAAATAAAATATAAAAAAAAATCTGATATTTGAAATTTTAAACCTTAAAAAATCTAAAATTTTAAATTTTAAATCTATCTCTTAAATTTGAAACCGGTGAAACATGAAATTTTCCCTTTTGACAAGTGCGTAACTTTAAGAGAAATTGGCTCACATGGTCTCAAACATTTGTCTTCTTCACTTTTGATCTAAACCTTTGAATATTTCTGCAAATGGTTCCAGAATTTTTGTGTTCTTGGAATAATTAGTCCTTTTGATAGGATTCCGTCCCATTATCATTTTTTCTTCTACAAAACTCGTTAATGGTAAAAATGACGTAATCTCACATCAAAACGAACTTTTATAAATATTTCTGCGACGGCAAGAGATGATGTAATCTCACATTAAGATAAACTTTTATAAATATCATGTGTTCTTGAGCGTTTATTTTATTTTTTGAATTGATTGCACTGAGGAATAGAATTAGGGTATATAATTCTCAACGTAATCAAGAAAAACACTTGTTCTTCTTCTCTTAGTCCAATCCTAAAACCACAAGAAGAGATCGAATCCAGTACCCAATTGGAGAAAAAGAAGGCAGAATAAGAAATTGTGAAGAAAGAGGTTTCCATTACGAAACACTGGAAGAGTCACGAAGTCAAAAGTTTATCTGAAGAGGAGAAAATTGAAGCACAGAAGTTGCAGAAATAGTTGATAAAGGGAAGGAGCAAACTACAAGTACCTCGAGCTCAAGAATCACAGCAAGCTCTTATCTTTTCTCACACACATGTATTAGATATTTTGCCCAGTTATATATTTGTAATTGCTCAGTTAGTAAATATTATTACTTTTTTACTAATTTGTTAAAAACAACTTATGTTCTCTTTAAAACTCATGATAAATTTATTATTTTTGTTCGATAAAAAATTTAAATTTGAAATTAACTTTAAACGGGGCCGGGATTATGTTTCCCGTATCCGATTCGAGGTAATGACTCTCGCCCCGTCCCCGTCCCCGTCTACCCGGTTAGGATGGTAATCCCCGCCCCATTCTGGGCGAGGCCCGCTGGATATTAGGATCCTTACCCAAAAGATAACATGAAAATCATACTTCAATAACAAAGAAAGCCAATTATGAACAATTTTACTGAGAAAGTTCAAGTCAAATATCAAAGTGAAAGTTGCTAATCTCTTTGCTCTTCTCCCCACACTCAATCGCGTGCAACTAGGCTTCTTGACCCAAATATAGTACTCCCTCCGTCGCTTTAATTTTCAACCAATTAATTTCTATGAGAATTATGGGTTTAGAAATAGCATATTATACATAATTGAATAATACAATATGCTTACTAATTTCAAACAATTCATCGTCAAAATATAAAACACACATATTTTCTAGAAGTATATAACTAGTAATTATCAAATGATGTATAAATTTACTCAATAAAAATATTATAGTGTCCCTTCAATCGTGCATAAGCTTTTTTATTAGATCGTATCAAATTAAGAAAGCAAAAAAAAAAAAAAAAAAAAAACATTATTTTGATTAAAGATTGTAATTGTGTTTTTTTTTATTTCTCGATCTTAAATTTTGGTATGGCGCGTAATATTGTTAACGAAAGTAACATAATTATTCAACGAAAAATATGAATTCAAAAATAGCACAACGCATATTAGTCATGAAGTGTGTACGATTTTCAAAAGTATATAACTTTGGAATTTTCAGTAGAATTATCTCAAATAGTCAAAGCATATAAAAAATTGCTTTTAAATAATATTATTATACAAGAGCATCTCGTATTTTTAATAATAAAAATTTTAAAAATCTTCCGAAAATGCTAGCCCTGTTATTCTGTGCAGATTTAAAATACAAAAATAATACGCGCCAGGTAGGGGTCGAACCTACGACTTTCTGCTTAGGAAACAGACGCTCTATCCACTGAGCTACAGGCGCTTCTTGTTATTGCCTTTTGTCAATATATTTACTTTATATTAATTCTACAATTTTGTTTAAATTCTTCACAATGATTGATGAAGTGAAATAAAAAATCTCTTACAAGAAGGTTGAATTAGGGTGATAATCTTAATATATGAAGAGGAGGTATGGACAACAGCTAAATTATTTGCTTTACTGTACATGCGGCCACAACAAGAAGAACAAAATATGTATTTAAGATTATAAATAAATAAATAAATAAATAAATATATATATATATATATATATATATATATATATATATATATATGTATATATACAGAAATGATCTAATGAGCACCGGTGCTCATCTTATCCTAAGCACCGATGAGTTGGCACATTAATTCATTGGTGGATAAAGATTTTGTGAGTTCCAATCCACCAATGAATTAATGTGCCAATTCATCGGTGCTTAGGATAAGATGAGCACCGGTGCTCATTAGATCATTTCTGTATATATATATATTCACAAAAAAAGTTAGACGTAAACGCTATAATGAATAAAGATTGAAAACTTTAAGTGTAATTACAAGGTGATGCAAAAAATAAAAAAATGTGATTTGAATATAATCACTTTAGTGGAAATTATGCCATATACATATTATTTACAACGTGTTTGAGCCACATTTTTCCTTAATAATATATTTTGAAATAATAGATTAATGGAGAACGTGTATTTAAAAAATAAGGAAAAGTTTTGGGATTGCGTGTAATATTATTTTGCTCTTGGTTGATTCCAATTTTTTTCAAAATACATTTTTCTATCTCTTCTTTTCAATCACACATTTTTTAATAAAATAATATTACTCGTAAATCCAAAACTTTTTCTAATTTTTTAACCACACACTCTTCTTCAATCCACTATTTCAAAATGTATTCTATACAAAAAAAATGGGGCTCAAACATGCCTTCTATTGAAAAATGTGTGGTTAAAAGAAAGAGAAAAATGTATTTTGAAAATAATTAGGATCAAACAAGACCTTAATAAAAATTCAAACATCATATTTCAAAAAAAAATTATACCATAAATACTGTAATTTTATAGTTAAAAAAAATATGAGTAATTTTATAGTAAAAAAAATATGAAAAACTGCTTAACTCCTATAGGATAATCAGTTCTTAGCTGATTTTATTCTACCAACAAGCTCTTTATCGAAGTTAATCAAGTTACCAAACAATCGTTTCTTGTGATGTAGTCAGTCTAGAGTCTGTTGGTGTAGAATGTAACACATCAACCACACCGATATGCAAAGCATATGTGATGATACGTGCATTCCTACTCTTAAGCTTCAAGTAGAATCGTAGAGAGCTGTGGTTTTTTTTATTCGAATCGGAGATATCTCTACATCAGCAATGTACTCAATCTTCAAACATGAACGTCTATTGTCAACCTTCGATTCATTCATTATCATGTCAACAAGCTCCATGTACTTGCAATCAAATGGAACAAGAAGACCAAACATATCTATCCTGTATATTACAAAGACGTTTACTACATCCATTTTCTATTTGACAAAAAAATGCAATTATTTGATCATGTGCGTGCGCATCATCTTATGTAAAGTCGAAACGTGTAAACCATATATTATAAATATCCACAAATCAACTAATCACATATGCACTCAGCGAGAATTGGAATAACATCTTGTGCGGACTCACAATGAGAAACTTAAAAAATGTAATCCGTGACGAATTTTTTCAGATACCACATTGCGCAGTCACAGAGACACTCTACAAATACCATTTAAGCATCTTCTCAAAAAAAAAAAAAAAATCCTTGCCCCATATTTGCAACTAAAGGCAAATACACAATTAAACTATACATTTGGTCTATATATATATGTAGAGAAATTGACCTTCGATTTGGTGGAATTTGGGCTCAATCCAATTTACCAATATCAAACCACAATCAAACTATTGACTCCAACCCACAACTACTACTATAACTTTTGGTTGCTACTTCTAATATACCACAAGGAACACAAGCATGATGGTGTTTGCAAAAAGAGCCACAAAGGTAGAGAGAATGCAAAGGCATGAAGAAGGAGACGGAAGCAACCACATTTTCTCTCCAATATATTCACAAAGCGCACACATATTTCCAACACTATGAAATAGGTATATCTAAGTTAGTTTAGGTTACCTAGACTTAGGCCAATATTATCCAACAAATGGATCAACACTAAGATAATTGGTCCAACACATTAAAAGGATCATTCAAGAGTTTTAGTGGCCATGAGCAACATTAACTAATTAAGATGCTTCCAAAGGCACAAGTTGTTTTAGGGGTTGAGCCAATAAATTGATTGTATTGATAGTTATTTCACTCATTTGCTGATGCCTATGAAATATAATTCAAACTGTTTAACATTATTACCCGAGATTTATTGGGTATCAAAACCCAACAATATATATTCTTGTTCCAGAAACAAGCATTATGTAGATACATATATACACATCCGGAGAAGGTGTAAATATTTTTCTTGGAGTTATCTCCAATTGTGGGACATGAACAGTTTTGAAAGTTTAACTTGTAAATTGCAGAGTAAAGAATGTCAATTTCTGGAAAATTCAACAGAGTATTTTACCGTCAGGGACAAAAGATGTATTTCAATGGATAGCTGCAGAAGAAGAGGATTCCCAGTTGATTTCTTCCACAGACGACCTTGAGTTCGTTTGCCAGCCTAATTTTAAATTTCTTTTTAATTTTGAAAAGACATTAAATACAAGCGTCATGATGACTGAATTCAAAAAATTTAAGTTATGGTTTGTCTCAAATTTTTGATATAATTGGCAAATTTGTGAACAAAATGGACTAGATTTAATATGTTGTAAAAGTCAATAAGTAAATTGCAAATATTATAAATTGAGTTGTATTAGGTCTAGGGTTCGAGAATGAAAATAAGGAAAAAACGGCGCCGCAATTTCGCTAGACTGTCGCCATGACTTTGCTCGAGCAATAGAAACAGAAATATTGTCGCTAGCCTGTCGCCTGGCCATCGCTCGAGCGACACATCATCGCTCGCCTGTCACCTAACTTTCACTCAAGCGATAAGGTTATTCGAAGAATTTTAATTCGCATTTTTAAGGCTTCTTATCCTGGCCATTCATTCCTAAACCTATAGTATAAATACTAGAACGCATCTGAACGTCTTTTCTGAAGATTGAACATTGATAAAACATTGATTGCTTCATATCCTCTCCATCCATAGTTTTCAACCTTCATTGTTTGTTTTATCCAAGACATTGAAAACACCAAATCTACAATTCAAATACCAAACTGCTACTTCCTATACATTTGTCAGAGCGATGAAGATCAATGGAAGGTGACTAAAGTTCCAGTTGTTGGATAACGCGGAATTCTTCGTTGATCCACATGAGATAGATGAATTCATAAAATCGGGAGTTAGTGCAGGAGCACGCAATCCAAGAGGATTTTGAAAACTGCAGCTGAGAGTTGGTGCAGGAGCACGCAATCCAACAGAATTGTAGGAATTACAGTCAGGAGGTCAGAAAGTACTAATGGTAGTCGAGTATGACGGATTGTAAATTCTAATTAATTTAGAGTGGATTGTTGACTGGATTTTCGGAGTTTTTACCTAGTTGAGATTTTTCCGTGATCATTTTTTATATTTATTTATTACTTTCATATAAATGCGATAATTCAACTTAAAAAAATTGACTTGATTGATTAACCATTTAGAGATAATTAATAGTGACTTGTTACTAGTTAATTATTAAATTTTAATTCCGTATAATCACCTATTCACCCCCATCTAGGTGTAGTTTGGATCGAACCTTGGAATTTCAGTTTGGGATCTAAATTAGTATTTATAAATATAATTCACATATCACACAGTATTTTAATTATATTAACATAACGTAATATATTATGAAATCATTTTTTTTTATAATGAGATAGTTACGATTTTTTCTTTAAGTTTTAAAATATAATTTGAGCTAGGTCTGTTGTGTACTAATACGGATTGAATGAGACCAACCTGTCCATTTTGCAATGACTAATTTCTCTCCTATTTCAAAGTTAGCTATTCACAGGAGGTGGAAAAAAAGTGAAGAATAAATCATTTACCCATGTTTGGCTAATGTTTATAAATTATTTATACGAGAAAACAACTTATTTTATTTACACTTTTCGTGGAATGATCTTAAGTATCATTCCATTATTTATAACTCATTTTTATTTGCTTAAAATTTAAATAGTTATAAACAAACTCTCAAACATGGTGGACTGGACACATTAGATCAACAGTTATTTTCAATCAAAACCAAACATCTATTGATCTCATCCACCTTTGTTGAAAGTTAGCTTATGCATTTATGTTGGAACATTAATTACCAACCAACCAATGGCAATGACGATGTCAACTTTAGTTTTTGTCTGAATTATCAAATTATCAAGAACATATACACCTCCTAGTGGAAGCCACATGGCTATTTGTCTGAATTATCAAATTCTCATACATTGATGTATATTTCGATAGTTAATCGATGTATGGATTTATCTCTTAACATACTTCACAAGATGATAGCTCATCTAGACATGCCGTTTTTGAAATTTGTTGGCTCAAATTACTTGTTTGAGCATGTTGGACACTGATATCATATTAAGACTTGAACATTAATTTTAAAATGTCAATCTTATTAAGAGATGTAACACAAACCCTTATATGATGAGGATTTACCCTTTAGTCGTATTTATGGTAGAGAAAACACAAATATAGAGTCAGATTGTAATTCTCTTTTCTTTGTTATGGTGAAATCTTGCAATGATAGTAGATGTATCTCTAACACTGAGAGTAAAAAAATTATAAATCATGTGTTTTTAATTCTTTTCATTTTCTATTTTGCATTATAATTGTTCTTGATCCATAACAATGCCCAATCCCACCCAAGAGAAAAAAATAAGGCCATTTAGAAATGAACAAGAACTCTGTTGAATTGTTAGAGCTTTCTTGTCGACCTAAGAAGTGAGAACACATTAAAGAAAGTAAAGAAAAAAATAATAATAATAACAGCAAGTCTATGTTTGTGTTTTCTAAAAGGTTATTAATAATTTTCTTTAATATAGTCAAAGGTAAACATTGATTTCAACATCTTCTTTCTATATATTAAAAGTGGCTATGTAACGAAATTTCTTGTTTTTAACGGAAAAACTAACGGAATTTGTTGTTTTAACGGACTATATAATGGAATTTCTTACATATTTCTTGTTTTAAACAGGCAGTTGCACCTTCTTTCAATATTTTTATCATAACTTTGTATTCCGATGTCGGATTGAGGCGATTCAAAATGCGTTGGAAAGCTAATTCATCTGGCTAAAACTTTGATTCAGACATTATTCTCCAATTCGATCACTTTCTATGTCAAAAATAGGTCTCAATATGAGACTAAAATATCGGAGCATAACTTTTCAGTTGGAAATTGATTTGTGATCGTCTTTTGACTAATTTGATTCCATTGATGTCTTCCTTTACCCAATTGACTCCGAGCACTCTCAAATCTTCATCGTGAGGTTCGACACAACTTTTAAGTATTTACATTTTAGTCCTCCGAACTTTGGATCTCTTACAATTTAGCCATTTCTCCAAATTTGTCAACTTTTGCTTATTTTTTTCGATCTCACCAACTTACATCACAACATCAAAATCACACATCTAATTATTTATCAATTACATAAACATTACATCATTAATTATTTAATAAACAAAAAAATTATATCTTTATTAATAACAAATTAATTTTTAAACAAAATTATTAAATATAAACTAGGCAAACGTGCATTGCACGTTACTTGCACCTAGTTATATTAATAATTACTATCAATTATTATTCATACATTTTGTGAGACCACTACAACTTCTCCTAAAAAGTTACCGTGGATAAATTGGTGCTTGAATTATATTTCGTTAATAAAAAATGAATGCATGCAAATACGATAAAAATCATAATATATTGGCGCAAAATATCGGATAGAATTTTGACTTACCGGATTCAAGATATGTGCATAAAAGTGTGTAAAATGACGAAAAATTTAGAAATTTGAAAGAGATGAAATAAAGTGATGTATGCGAATACAAATCTCTTTAAGATGGATTTCGCCTTCTGAACTAGTGCTAAACATGATCAAATGAATGTCTATCTTTCAACATACAACGCTTGATTATATGAAATAGATTTCGCCTCCTGAACTAGTATAATATTAATTTTGTCGGGCGAATCAATGCTTGATTGTACTCTTCTAGAATTGAGGATATCGAATACTAAATATTGAACACGAAACTCAAAAATAATTTTGAAATATTTCGACATAATTAGGAGAATGAAAGAATTAGAAATCAATTGTAAGGAATAGTGGAGTGAAGTAAATCAAATTAGGAGGGTCTTATTTATAGATTTTCACATGTCTATTCGAACGGTTGTATCATTTTAAAAAAATAGTTTTAACCATTAGATCACATTATTTCATATTTAAGGGTATAGATTGCATCCTATCAAAGGTCATAACTTTTCATCATACACATTTTTTAATAGTCACACAAATTCTTAAACAACACGTCTCTTTGATTCGCATCATTTGCAATTGAAGAGTTGCGACTAATCATCGCATCAATTAGAGACTTTTTTAATTTACACCTATTAAAATATCACGTAATTTCAACAGCTACTAGTAATTTTATATGAACAAAAGCCAAAAATAAATTGACCGGAGTTAATTATCCTACAATTAAGTACCACATGTACATGGAGATTATACAATTACTTATGGATTCTTACATACTAACAATTTTCCTTTTACATTGCTAAGCGGTCTAAGGATCTTAGTTATTTTTTTTTTCTTCTATAATATTATCTAGTACTATGGTCAACCTTATCAAACAAGCTATATATGAGACTCTACTCCTTGTTTAAGGACTAAATATGCAGGGAGTTTTTCCTCCATTGAGTTCGTTTCCAAGTGAAGGAATGGACGTATTCCAGTTGAGTAGTTCTTCAACCATTTGCATGGCAACTATATTCTCTTCATCCATTCCATCTCCAATATTTTCATCCGTGCCGGATGATGATACTGATCCAGAAGACGTAGACTGTGGACTATCATTTCTAACTTGAGTCTTCGTCTTCCCAAGCTCAACTTTCATTACCCAATGTGAACCGGATTGCCTACCAGCTCGTTTTTGCCATACTCCGATATGGGAGTTATCATTGTCGAGCCTTAAACAAGTGAGTGAAGGAGATGGATCCTTGCAGGATTTTCTCAACTTAGCACTCAATATGTCTGAAAGTTTTGGTGGTAATAAAAGAGTGTCTTTACTTGAACTTGTGTCATGGTCATTCGTAGTACTGTTATTGTTCTTCACTATTGGAAAGTTCGTTTTAGCATTTTGGCCACTCATCATGATGGCCGCTTCATCGTATGCTCGTGCTGCTGCCTCGGCTGTCTCAAATGTCCCTAGCCAGATCCTTCTCTTCCTAGAGAGAGAGAGAGAGAGAGAGAGAGAGAGAGAGTAGTTTAGAATACGATGTTATTGCAATGCTGTTGTGTTCATCTATGATGCATGATAGTGAAATGCCCCGTCTAGCAATAGAACTCATTAATTCTACTCTTAAGAATTGAGAAAACTAGACATCACTTATTTAGCATTCAAACGACGGTCTCAATTAATGTTCATCTAACTATGCATACTATGGTAAAACAAATTGTTTAATTCTAAATTGAAAAGTCGAGAAACCCAATGTGACTAGCCTACAAAGCACAATAGAGCGGACGAGAAATTTCATGGAAAGAATAATGCTGTATATCATTAATTTATGTAACATTGTGTGCTAAGTTCAATTAATGATAAAATTACGCGATTCATTTGATTGTACATTTCATTTAATTATACTTAATTCCGCCCAGGCAGTAGTGTTAAATAACATTATTATAAAAGAAAATGCCATTTGGCCTTGTTTGGTCTCGAACAACCACTCCTATAGCCCATTTTAGATCCAGCGAATAAGAGGCTAAAAGAATTCTTTCAAGACTTGCATAGACAGCCACTCGTAATACTTTATGGTGATTCTACATGGTTCCGATAAAAGGTCGATCCTGGTGGGCTAAGCATATGTTCGAGCCCCATTCTTTAAAACAAATTTTAACTACATATTCTTCCAATAAAATAATTTTGTATATAAATTTAATTTTTTCCTAATTTTTATCACACATCCTCTAGAAAAAATGATTCTTTTACGAAAACTTATCCAAAAAAAGGGGCTAAATGTACAAATACGAAAACAAAATTTGCAGCAGAAAACATGGAATTATGGCACAGAACTTACTCAAATAAGTGCAATTGGCATAAAAAAACACAGGCAGATGAATGAACACAGTCACGCACACTGACAAACATAAGTTAAGCTTTAATGAATTTAGCAGTGGCTCGGCTCTGCCCATCTACCCACGAGCTCGGCTTGTCGGAGCTCAAGCTCGTTCAAGAGCTTGAAGGCTCTGCTTGCCGAACGAAGCCCCGGCTCGTATTGGCTCGAGCTCGCCTTGAAATGAGCCATTCATGGGCCGAGCTTTGACGAGCCGACGAGCTACTTGGTCCTTTTGCCACCCTGAAATGAATTTAAGTAAGTGTGCATGGTTGACGAACTTACAGTAAAGGATGGCGAATTTCTGAAACCCAAGAACCCCAATGCCTTTGCCTGACACCCCTGAACTTCTTTGATTGTACCATTTCTTTATCTAATTTTCTTCACATAAAATGAGCAATTTGCAAGTTCCATATAAATATATAGAGAGAGTATGTGTGAAAACAAGGGTTTTAAGAACCCTACTTTAAGTGAAATTGTTTTCTGTCGGTGGGGAAAAGAAAAAGAAAGGCATGACACTGACAGTGACGAAAGGTAGTTTGTAAGGTTGTAATAAAAAGCATTAAGTCATCTGCACAACCGTAAACAAAGCAAATACTTTCTTGGTAATTAATATAACTGCAGGAGAGAAAAACCATGGCCACTATATTACTACTCTTTTGGAATTCTCACTGGTTTTTTCTTCCTTAATTTATACCTTATTTGGACTCAGAAGACAGAAGAGAATATGAGAGACTTTCGTGTTAAAATTGATGATAGGAAAATGAAAACCAAGCATTTGTATTGTGGGCCGTATTATTTTCATTCATTCATTTCTTTTGACTTTCCTCAATAGTTTGAGGAAATTCTTCGTTCACTTTTCCTCTCCTTAATTCCACATATTCATTCATTCATTTCTTTTGACTTTCCTCAATAGTTTGAGAAAAATCTTCGTTCACTTTTCCTCTCCTTAATTCCACATATTCAATCATGCTACACACATAAACTCAAATGACACGATTAAAAAATAAGGAGACACGTGACATAATATCATTTGAAGTTCGAAAAAATAAAAAAACTTACTTACATAGATGCTACCAACGCAACACCTGTCATTGCCCCTATTTTAAACCTGTTGGGATTGGTGACCCAAATTGGGTTACCATATGAGGAAGAAACGTGATCAATTGAGATTGAAAAATATCAAACAAGATCTGAGATTTATGGTAATAAAATCTTGTTTTGGCTGCCTTTTACACGTTTTCTTCATTATTTCCATATCTTGACATGTCCCTAGGTTTTGTACGTGTAGTATAAATAGGGATGCTCTTCTTTCAATTAAGTAGAATCTTAGATTGCTAAGTTTACATTGTATTCTCTCCATATTGTTGAATAAAACATCGGTTCCTCTGCCAATTTCTCATCTATTTTCTTTACTTTAATCTTGTTCTTTTTCTTGTGATCTTTGTTATTTCAATTTGTCATTAATCTCAATTCCTGTGTTCGAGGCGATTTTTCCCAACAAGTGGTATCAGAGCCAAGGTTGCGGGTTCTTTGTGATTTGATTGAGATTTTTCAGAGATGGCTTCATTGAAATATGATATTCCACAGCTGGATCGCAATACAAGGTTTTCGCTATGGCAAGTAAAGATGAGGGTTGTATTGGCGCAGATGGATTTGGACGATGCTCTGCTGGGTTTTGATAAAATGCCAACAAATTGGACAACGGAGGAGAAACAACGGAAAGACAAGAAGGTTTTATTGCAGATTCATCTTCATCTCTCCAATAATATTCTGCAGGATGTCTTGAAGGAGAAAACGGCGGCTGCTTTATAGTTGAAACTGGAGCAGTTATGCATGACCAAAAGTCTTACGAGCAAACTGCATCTAAAGCAAAGGCTGTATTCCCATCGCATGGCAGAAGGAGGATCGCTGGAAGACCACCTGGCTGTGTTCAAGGAAATTGTTGCAAATCTGGAAAAGTTGGAGGTAAAATATGATGAGGAGGATCTGGCCTTGATTCTGTTGTGTTCTCTACCCACTTCTTATTCGTCGTTTCGGGACACGATCTTGTACAGTCGTAACACGTTGACCATTGAAGACGCTTACGATGCTTTATTCTCAGAGGAGAAGATGAAGCATTTGGTTGGAGCTACTACATCAAGGGATGAGGACGCTCTGGTTTCTCATGGTAATCGACGGAGGGGTAGACCGAAAGGGAACTTCAGCAATGTGTATTGCTTCTACTACAAGAAGAAAGGGCATGTCAAGAGGGATTGCGACAAGTTGCAGGCTAAAGGTAATTCAGTTGCAAATAATAGGGGGCAATCTTCTAATTCGGATGATGCTAACCTTATCGAGTATTTATCTGATGGCGGTGATGTGATGGTGACTGTGGTATCTGACGTGGAGTCCAATCCTGACGAGGAGCGGATTCTTGATTCTGCATGTTTGTGTCCCAATCGGGACTTGTTTCAAACATATGAGGCGGTGAAACAAGGTGGAGTTGTCATGGGAAACAACCAATCTTGCCGGGTTGCTGGGATCGGTCGGGTCAGATTGAGGTTGCAGGATGGGACAATCAGAACACTTGATCAAGTTCGTCATGTTCCAGACTTGAAAAGGAATCTCATCTCGCTAAGTACCTTGGATGCAAAGGGGTATAAATTCTCTGGTGGAGGTGGAGCATTGAAGATCCGAAAGGGTGCTCAGGTTGTACTGGAGGGATAAATGAAGTCTCATTTGTACATCTTGCAGGGGAGCGCAGAACCAGTTAAGAGACATTTGGACAAGTTCAGTACCGTGGTGTAAATTCAATTTGATACAGTACCTCTTGTGACAGACTCTGGGTTAGTTCAGAACATTGCTCAGGGGAGTGTTGGCGATTTCGCTTTGCCACCGATTACAGCGGATTCACTGTGTTCACATACTAGTGTTGGACTCATGGAGCGTAGGTACAGTGTTGGAGATGTCTGCAATGTATTTGGGATCGTTGAAGGTGACAGTTCTATTAAGGGGCTTTCTGATCATGCATCTGGAGTAGATTCTGCTACAGGGAGTGCTTCGACCCTGTTTGGTCAATAATCAATTCCTTGTTGGAATTTTGGGAACCCGGGTTTAGGGTTCAGGTGTCGCTTGTGGATGCCGGGCAGAGGAAGATATTTTTTGTGTGATGGAGAGTTTTGGTTACTCTTTGAGGAGACTGTTCATTTCGATGCAGACGGAGTTATTTCTCAGGTGGAGAAATTTTGAAGTTTATTGCACCGGAATTTGGGTCAAGGTGGAGATTGTTGGGATTGGTGACCCAAATTGGGTTACCATATGAGGAAGAAACGTGATCAATTGGGATTGGAAAATATCAAACAAGATCTGAGATTTATGGTAATAAACTCTTGTTTTGGCTGCCTTTTACACATTTTCTTCATTTTTTCCATATCTTGACATGTCCCTAGGTTTTGTACGTGTAGTATAAATAGGGATGCTCTTCTTTCAATTAAGTAGAAGTTTAGATTGCTAAGTTTACATTGTATTCTCTCCATATTGTTGAATAAAACATCAGTTCCTCTGTCAATTTCTCCTCTATTTTCTTTACTTTAATCTTGTTCTTTTTCTTGTGATCTTTGTTATTTCAATTCGTCATTAATCTCAATTCCTGCGTTCAAGGCGATTTTTCCCAAAACCCTATTCGAGTAGCATTATTCTTCACGCCTTCTATCACAATGTTATTTCAGGAGTATACATTTGGATCTTCAATTTCGGATTGTCAAAATTTGTACTTTAATAGATCCAACAGAAAGAGAGTAATCCGAAGCAATAGGGCGTTAGATTCTCAAAATGAATGATGTGTATATATGTTTAAAAGCAACCAATTGAAGATAAACATGCTTGATCTTGGATGACTTGGCTCAAATTATTTTGAAACTTCAACAGATTTTGAATTATGTGCAAGACTTGGGGTTCATGTATTTGTGTGAAGGAAGAGTTGGTGAAGAGAGACGAGTATCAAACCAGTAGAAGCATAATAGCGAGTTGCACAAAATATGCGAAAAAATGAGTAGCATGAATGTTTGGTTGAAATTAACAATTGATTTTGACTGAAATTTATAAATTGTATACAAACGAAAGATTAAATTCTTAACAGGAAGGGATATTTTAGTCATTTAAGAGATTAAGTTGATGTGACTAATTAACGTCGCCTAGTCATGTTATGTAATTTGTGAATTTTCCAAAAGATAACTCGAAAGAACAACTATATATATGTGATTTCTTGTAAATTATTAAAATGGGTTAAAGATTTGACTGAGCACATATATAATTGTTTTAAAAATTAACATGATATTATTTTGATTGATCAAATAATATGGACTTGATTTTATTAAATATGGAAAACTAAGTTCGACAGATACAGCGATCACAACTATGTTTAATCGGGACGTTAAAATATTGTAACTCACTAGTCCATGTAATAAATATAAATAGTTAACGACCTCTTCTTGCTACAAGACATAAACATTTCCCATACATAAAAAAAATTGATGTAATGTATGGTTGAAAAATTGCGAAGCTCATAAAATATGTAATTAAAATTAATTGTTGACTTTAACTTAAATTTTATCGAAATAAATTACGCGAAAATGAGCAAATGTTGTAACTTTTAATGCATTTAAAAAGTAATAGAACAAAATAAAGCTATCATAATAATATAACCTCAAAAATATTTCTAAAAGATACTACATGTGATGAGTAAAATTAAACTATAGAACTTCGTCAATTCCTTTTTATAGTGCCCAAATTATCCTTGTCTCTTACTTTTATTTAGCCCTTGTCTGTGAACGATCATCTTCAGATTTTAATAAAAAATTAGAGCGTTGTAAAGTCATGCGGGTACTGTTGTAGCAGCAATTATTGATTGCTTCATTTTCAAACAATTAAAGTGGACTAAAAAAAGACCTATGTGCCCCTTTATTTTTCATTCAATCATCTTAAGCAGGGCATTTTTGGGATTTCAAATTAAAAACAAGATGGCTATTTTTTGTGTATCAACCATTATGGCTGAAGCGGGACCCACTTACTGATGATCGAGGAAAATAGAGTATCTGTATTTTTTTTATATATCTGTTTTCATTACAAATACAGTATAATATAGATATACAAGAGATAAATCAGTGCTATTTCTAAGCCTAAGAAATCATTATCCAATATTAGTGGAATTTGATTTGTACTAACCTAGGAAAGTTAAACTAAATAAATCAATTACATATATACAACTTGTGACATAGTGATAAGAATTGATCCTTCCCTAGAGCCTCTGTGAATATATCTACCAATTGGAAGCATGTAGGTACATGTGAAGGACTAATCATTCCAACTTGCAATTTTTCTCGAACAAGGTTACAATCTATTTCAATGTATTTTTTACGCTAATGAAAAACAGGATTTGCTGCAATGTACAAAGCTGCTTGATTGTCACGAAACAATGGTGTGGGAGCAATCTGTAAGACTTTCAAGTTTTGTAATATATAGCATAGCCAAGTTAGCTCCAAATACGTGTTGGTCATAGCTCGATATTCAGCCTTCGCTGATGATCGAGAAACATTACCTTGTTTATTAGATTTCCATGAGATGAGAGAATTCCCAAGGAAAATACAGTATTCTATAACTGATCTTCCTGTGGCACGACAACTTCCCCAACTTGAATCGCAAAAAACCTTTAGGCCGTGTTTGATAGGCAACATTTTTTGGGGAAATAGGAAAATATTTTCCACTTTTTATTTTTTTGGCTATTTGATAGGCGAAATTTTTCACGGAAAATATTTTCCGAATTTTCCCCACACGTGTGCAATTTCTGAGTTTTTGATGAAAATGTTTTCCCGCCTTTTTGGTGGGAAAATATTTTCCCGACTTGCTGGATTTTTTTTTTTGGGTAATGGAAACAAATGTCATAACTAATGGTAAAAAAAAATTTCATTTTAATGGACAATTTTCATGTAAAACAAAGTCAAATGAACACTAAACTTTGATGAAAAAATGATTTTTTAGGAAACAATTTTTTCCCTTTTTTTTTTTTTACTTTTTGGCAATGGAAACAAATTTTATAACCAATTGCGAAAAAAAATATCATTTTAATGGACAATTTTCATGTAAAATAAAGCCAGACAAATAGAAAATTTAAAAATTTTTCGGGTGGAAAATTATACTAATCAAACACACTTGAAATCATTTTCTCTGCAAAACATTTTCTAGACAAATCTTTTCACTGTAAAACATTTTCTTTTCATCCATTTTCCACCCTTGCAATCAAACGCATCCTTAGAGCAAGGTTGCTGGTGGAAGGTAACAGTAAATCTTGACTAGAAGTACATTTGACATACTTGAGGATTCATGTGGTAGGATACCAATGAGGATTTCGAGGCTCGTGGATGAACTGGATCAATGTTCAAACGGAATAAACTATGTTTGGACTTATGGCAGTGAGATGAATCAATCTTCCAATCAATGTTTTGTACTTAGGTGGATCATTCCCCTATCTATAGAAATGATCTTCAAAATTTGTTCATTTGGAAACTTATCTAGCCGTGCACATATAAGTCTAGAATCTTGCAAAAATATCTAATGCATATTTTCTCTGAAACATGAAGACACCTTTCGGGGAACCGAAAAACTCAATACCTAAAAAATATTTCGAGTCTCTGAGATCATTGGCATGAACACGTTTGAAAAGACATTCGATTTACGTTTAAGAAGAAATTTTTTAAGATATTCGATTCTTAAAGATCATTTACTGCGTTGAGCATATTATTGTTCTATTTTCACAATCTAGACAAATTTCAATCAGATCATAATAATTTTATCAAGATAAAGCGTTCAACTTTATCTAATTGATCACATCGCATATCTTATCATGCTCAACACATGAAGTATATAATTTGTAATATTTTCTATGATCATGGAAACTTAGCCCTGATTTGGTGGAGATTTAAATCAGGTTTTTAGGAAATTTTGATAATATTAATGAAAATTGTGGTTGAAAAATTATGACCCCCATGAAATATGCAGTTAAAATTAATTGATAACTTTGACTTTGATAGAAATTTAGATTTATAATTTCTATCAAACATAAACTTAAATCAATACCTCAAATTAAACATGCGAATGAACAATGAAATCGAATTATAACTTTATAATGTTGTGCGCAAAATACTATTTTAAGGGCATTAAACTATTATGTTCAACCCTAATTCATACACAATAATTTAAAAGTGTGTTCAACGTTACCTAGCTAGTAGTGACTATATTTCTCTATATCACACTGGCTATAAGGCTGTCTGACTGTGAAATACATGGTAGAAAATTCAAGTATATGTAGCATGTGACTAGACATCTAGTATACTACATTTTTAAAGCGTTTTCGGTAGATATTAAAATTGAAAAATTAGCCTTTATTGTTGACTTTTATTAGACGAGTGAGACTAAATACAGGCTATATTTTCAATTTTAATAGGATTTTAAATACGACCGAACACGCCCTTAAATTACGAATGATTTATATAATATTAGAATTAATAGAAAAGTACGGTACAATGTATGCTTACTCTAATCAACTTGATAATCTAGCTTGCCCACTTGACCTTAATTTACGGAATTAATGTTGCATCAAGTTAAGAATTGTTAATTTATTTAATTAATTTATTACATAATAAGCTAAAGAGGTGCATTAGATGTGGTGGAAAATAATATTAATTGAACAATAGCAAGCCATCAAAGCCCTTGAGTGTATGAGGTGTCAATATTAGTAGAAAACTATCAAGTTGGGGACTATAATTGAGGCCTTGTTACAAAGCAAGAAATACAGAGGGATTCAATAAAATTCAATGTTTCATTTTGATAATGATGGATAAAATTCAACTTGCATTTTGAAAATGGATGCCCTAACTTCCACGCAAGAAAATTTATTTTGATTAGACTCTACACAAATGATCAACTTCTATTTCGTATAATTAAAATCGTTGAAATTTTTAAAGAAAAGCTATTGTATACGGTGGTAAATACGAAAAGATATTTTCTTATTGAATCTTCTCTTTTTGTTCTTTTTCACGACACATTGATCTAGGAGCATATATTCGCATCGAACTATTTTTAAAAGTAGCAACCTACGCTAGAATATCGATGATATTAGGGATGAATTCAAGAATTTAGTTAGGGACTAAAATAGTGATGGATAGGGCTAGGCAAAATGTCCGAACCGAACCGAACCGAACCGAGCGGGTTTTTTAAAATGAAATACCCGAACGGGTATTCGAATCGAGAACCGAATGTTTTGGTTCGGTTCTCGGTTCTCGACCGAGAACCGAAGAATCGAATAAGAACCGAATTTTTTTTTTATATTGGATAAATCAATTTCTTTTATTTTTTCTAAACAAATTAATAATTTTTTTCTTATTAAATCTTATTAGTTGAACAATTTAGAGTTTATTTATATTTGTTAGTTGTGTTTTTTTCAATTTTTTCTTGTATAGTTTCTTAGTAGTTAGTACGGAAAGTCAACCAACTGATGATTACATTAAATAGTTGGTAAGTATTATCAATACTTTAAAATATTTTATTTTTGTGACTTCTAATTTATATTTCATTTTTATGTAGACTTGAAGGTTTGAAACAAATGAATTATTGATATGAATATCGAAGTTTTATTAGTAATATTTACTTTTTGGTATTTGTATTTGACAACTTATTATTTATATGTTATTAAATTAGATTACGTTAATTTGTAAAAGTTAAGATTGAACTTGGTATTTGTATCTACTTTTTGTTCTTAATATTGGTATCCACTTTCAGGTGTATTTATGTAGTATTATTTTAAATGTTAAAAAATTTAATTATAGTACAGAACTGAAAGGAACCGAACAGAACCGAACCGAACCGAAACCGAACGGTTCCAAAATTATATTTGGAACCGACGGTTCCATTTACTAAATACCCGAAAATTTCTGGAACCGAAAAAAACCGAACCGAACCGACCCGCGCCCACCCCTAGTGATGGATCGATAAATTATCGGTTCTAGCATGTCGAATATGCCACATGGTGTATTCCTTTTTTATTCTATAGAAGGATACGTTGACGATACGTCAACAAACAATTCAACATTGCAATGACAATTCACAAATCCAAAAAAAAAAAAAGCAAGCTAGCAAAACAATAACATTTAACAATAAATTGACAAGGTAACAACAATTCAATAATGAGACAACAAGACAACAACAATTCAACAATTTCACTTCAATATAAACTATGATCCAAATATCAAGGATTCTTTCAAAAATCAAGTTGTAAAATTATGTATCTATTGATTTAAATAATAGAAGAATGTATCAATTTCTGCGTCATTTTTACATCTTTCGTGAAGCACAAACTTAAACCATTATTTTTAAATAATTATTCGTATCACAGACATCAACCACAATATTTTCCAATCATTTTGCGTAATAAAATGTGATTGTGCATATAGATTGTATGTTGAGACTCTCAATTACAAAATTGTGATAATCTATAGTTTTAATTATGCATGTACAATTTCAAAATGAAACCTAAGACATTTATTTTTGGAAAATAATAATTACAATTGCGACCTAAATTATTTGTACATTTTGTGACGTGACGTGACATACTATGTGCGTGATTATCACTTGTAAGGTTGCGTGTTTTTGTTACAACCATTCATAGATACATGTCTATTTGAAAATGTGAATTGAAACATCACGTCCCTTTGAAAATCATGATTTTGACCGAGAGATGTGACTTGATTTTAAGGTTGAAGGCTTCATTTAAAACATGATAATAAAAATATTGGAATAATAGATTGATGAAAAATGTATGATTAAAAATAATTAAAACAGAGAAAAACGTAATTTGAAAAAAAAAAATGGAATCAAACAAGGGCTAAACCTATATTAGTTGAAAAAATATTCTTAACAATATAATTAATTATAATTAATTCTTAAAATCATGTTTTTACTTAATTTTCTCTTAAAAGTATGGATTAGGACTGCCGCTATGTCCAGCCCCCATTGAATTTGCCTTGGTGTCACGCGTTTTCTATAACGTGAATTTATGCCGCAAGTGTACGGTGTCAAGTTTTGTAATATAATATGAAAGTTAGGATGTCGAACCCACAGGGATTGTAATTTAATTCCACTAAGTATTATAATTATACAACTTCTATTTTATCTAGACAATTGATGAATGATTGGTTGATTGTTTTAAACTAAAGTAATGAAATTGATTGAGACAAAATTGAGGAATATAAATTGTCAAAATGAAGAAGCCTAGGGAATGATTTCACCAACTTTCAATTATGACTCAATGATATCAAATTATCCAATTAATTTTCCAATATTTAAAAGCAAGAATCCAATTGTATTTCTCTCCCCTCTCTCGAGTGCCGGCTAGAAATTAATCCTACAATTCAATCCCAATATCTCTATTCCGAATTAAAGTCTAGAATTTATGAAAGTCCCGATTCTTTTGTGAAGTAAGCTTCATAGATTTTACACTTTCTCTCGAAACCCATAAAACCTACGTTGCGTCAATCCTATGATCACGCCTAAATTCCCCTCTCTCGAGTGTCGGAATTGACTAGCATCTATTCATTCAATTATTGATCAGGTAATTGAAAGCATTAAGTTCATGACACAATTAAATACACGTGGAAAATCCAAAGGAAGCAATTATAAATTCATTAAATCATAATCTCAAGTGGCTACATCAAACCTTAGATAAATTATTTAGTTCATGAAGAAATTCATAAAATCTAAACAATCTACAATGAAAAACATAAAGGAGGAGGTAAGAAAAACTCTTTTTGGAGTGTTGATCGAAATCCCCTTTGATGTTTCCACCCTTTCTTCACTTGATTTCTTCAAATCCTTCTTCTTATTGTCCTTGAAGATTTAGCCGTTTTGTATCTTTTTCCTCCTTCTCCAACCTCTAAAATTAGGTCTTTATGATGGTATTTATAGTGTCCACAAGTTGCAAGACGAAATAGGGTTGGACCGGGCCGAAAATCTTTTAAAATTTCCATTTTTTCTCTTTCTCGGTATCGGGCGCCCGGGCTCTCAGATTGGGCGCCTGGGCGCCGCGAAGTCTGCTGATTTTCAGCATTGTGGGCGCCAAGGCGCCCATCTTGAGCGCCAAGGCGCCCGGTTCGCTGAAATTAAGTTTACACTTCCTTCAGTCTTTTTAACATAACTCTTTCTCCTGATATCCGATTGAGATGATTCAAGTTGCGTTGGAAAGCTAACTCAAAGGCCTACAACTTTGCTTCAGACATCATTCTCCAATTCAATCGTTCACTATGTCAAAAATGAGTCTCAATATGAGACTAAAAATCTGGAGCAAAACTTTTCGGTTGTAAATTGATTTGTGATCATATTTTGACTAAATTTGATCCCTTTGACATCTTTCTTCATCCAATTGGCTCTGATCACTCTCAAATCTTCATCGTGAGGTTCGGTATAACTTTTCAATATTTGCACTTTAGTCCCCGAACTTTAGATCTCTTACAATTTAGTCATTTCCTTTCCAACTTTTGTTTATTTTCTTCAATCTCATCAACCTACATCACAACATCAAAACACACATAAAAACACTCTAAAACTCTCTCAAGAATGATAAAATAACGAATTAAGTGACATAAATATCATGAGTGTAGAACACTCATCAAATACCCCCAAACTTAATATTTTGTTTGTCCTCGAGCAAACACCGAACTAAAGGAAATTACTAACAAACACACAAACAGATAAATACGAACAAAATCACTTAAAATAAATTGTGCTAGATATCTTGCCTTCATAGCTCAGAATTGAAAACATAACATCAATTTTATGAATCGCTTCAAAATTATAATGTAAAAGCTCACTTCCTACCTATTCAATTCAAAACGGGTGTGGGTGTGAAGAGTTAAGTGCAACGCTGTACATTAATAAATAGATCCAATTCCCAACCTAAAAAGTCAAATATTTCCTTACTTCACTCGTGGGATTCATACACCCCCAAACTTGTTTTCTTTTCATTCCCCAAGGTGTATTCTACAGTTGATATTCAATACTACTTCTTACACCACTCAAGTTTGGTCGGATTTCACTAATTGCAGTTCAACATATCAACAAATATGGATTCTCCTTATTATGACTGCTTCAACCTTCAAGACTCAACCAAGTTACTAACCCCTTATCAGAAGTCTAGTCCTCTAAAATAAGTGTTCAGGGCTTAATTAAGGTATATGGTGCGCTTCTGTTTTATGCACTTTTATATATATATATATATATATATATATATATATATATATATATATATATATATATATATATATATATCTTATGTGGGGACGTTCTCCATTGAGCTTTCTAAATGACCCCTGTAGCGAGCTTTAAGCCGATGACTCCCAAATCAAATGACTTTAGGGCACCAGGTTTTAAACCCTTGCAGACTTATTCACTCGAGTCATAAAGGCTACGAAGAGACACCTTACAATAAGATTGTTATGATTGTCCTCATTAGGATCTTTTTTAAGGTGGCTTCCCTTTTATACAGTGATTAGTGCAATGCCCTTTATTAAACACTTATTCTCGAAAATTGACCTCTAACTTAGGTTTTTCACCCAATTTTCATCCCATAGGTCTCAGACAGTCCACACAACATTTAGCACACATGGAATCCACATCTACATCCATGTCTCCCTACAAAAGTTCGACCATCCAAACATCCTATATTTAGTTTAGGGATGTAAATCTTGTTTATTGGTTACGTGGGTATAGCATCCAAGTTCTCTATTTCAACCTATAAACATGAATCAATCTACTCATGTACAACATCACAATTAACTCGCGTGCATAAATATTTTCTGTTTCTCATGAATAAGCAAAAAATTTATTCACAATTCATAAACAAAAGCATGTTCTCAATTACATAAACCAATGCCGGCAAGGCTATCTAACTCAGACAAACCTGTTAAAATGTGTAAAAAAAAAAATTTTTTTTTTTTATGCACACAAATCACACACAAAAAAAAAAAAAAAACTAAGGCAATTAGACACAATTTATAATACACCCCCAAACTTAAATTAAACATTGTCCTCAATGTAAAATTAAAGAAAAAGGAAGAGACTTCCCTGAATTGTCTGTATTGCCCGTGACGTTGTGGTGTTTATGATGCTGGTGTTGGTGGATGTTTCTTCTATCTTTCCCTCCAAACTTGAGATGCATCCCATTTTCTCCTTGTCAATTTTGGCTTGGATGTTTCGCTACGTCATGTTCCTGAAAAATCAAATTTTAGAGATTAATTGCATGGAACAAGTGTTACTTAATTCAAACATCTAACAACCAACTTAAATACTCAATGACCTAAGGGGAATGTGGTATGGCTGAAGAATTCTAACTAAACTATAAAATAAACTAAACTATCATAAATTCAAAAGCAAAATAAATCAAAAGGGGAAGAAAGCTTGGGTTGCCTCCCAATAAGCGCTTCTTTAACGTCATTAGCTTGACATAACTGTTGACAGTTGCATCATGGAACTTGGAAAAAAGCTTTTGATGCCTTGCTCATTTTGCTTCTTTTGCCTTTGATCCATTCTTCGTTGAATTTCCAAAACTCAACATTGCTCATTTCCGTGTGATAAGAATTGTCTATTCTATCCGATTCGAATTCAACTATGTAGACTTCATGTTCCTCCTCAAGCTTAATCACAAATTCAATTGTTGGACAATCAATGAGGTCGAATGAATTTGTGTTCAATTCATCTTCATTAATTGTCGCTTCTTCACTTGGTTCCTTTGTGATTATTTTGTCTTCATCTTTCTGTTCTTCTTCAATAGTTGATATTTCTTCAGGCTGAATAGTCAGTTCACAGTGTAAGTCCACGGGCAATAAAAAGTCTCTATTTTCAACCCCTTCGAGTGGATTGTATTTCCACCTTTTCAATTCAGTCCAGTAACTCCAGTCTCCAATACGTATGTTGCACTCTTCCAACTTAGCAAGTTTGTTATAGTACTTTGCAATTACCCTCTCGTTAAACAAAGGAGGACCATTTTCCTCAAGTGTGATGTCATCATCCCAATCGTCTGGTACATAATCTCCCAAAGGCATGTAGCATTCATCAGATTTGTCAATTGCTTCTTTTCGACATCTTAAATATTCTATGAATCCTAAAAGCTTTATCGCACGGGAGTCGGTGCGTCTCTACAAACATTGCTCAGTGTAATGCATCCCATAGCAAAGTTGACAAAAGATATCTTCTACAAGCACGTCATTTTTATCCATGTCGAGAGTACTTATTGAAGTTGTTATGCTCTCTTGCCAACGTTAGAATCATGCACATATTATTGAATAGTACCTGAAAAAATATCAAAGAGATCAAGGTGGGTGACTAAAATTAACAAAATAAAAAAAATTAAAAATAATATAAATTAAAACAAAAGCTACTTGGTAATAATATTAGTGAAAATTAAATTAAACAATTCCCGGCAACGGCGCCAAAAACTTGTCACGCGTTTTCTATAACGTGAATTTATGCCGCAAGTGTACGGTGTCAAGTTTTGTAATATAATATGAAAGTTAGGATGTCGAACCCACATGGATTGTAATTTAATTCCACTAAGTACTATAATTATGCAACTTCTATTTTATCTAGACAATTGATGAATGATTGGTTGATTGTTTTAAACTAAAGTAATGAAATTGGTCGAGACAAAATTGAAGAATATAAATTGTCAAAATGAAGAAGCCTAGGGAATGATTTCACCAACTTTCAATTATGACTCAATGATATCAAATTATCCAATTAATTTTCCAATATTTAAAAGCAAGAATCCAATTGTATTTCTCTCCCCTCTCTCGAGTGCCGGCTAGAAATTAATCCTACAATTCAATCCCAATATCTCTATTCCGAATTAAAGTCTAGAATTTATGAAAGTCCCGATTCTTTTGTGAAGTAAGCTTCATAGATTTTACACTTTCTCTCGAAACCCATAAAACCTACGTTGCGTCAATCCTATGATCACGCCTAAATTCCCCTCTCTCGAGTGCCGGAATTGACTAGCATCTATTCATTCAATTATTGATCAGGTAATTGAAAGTATTAAATTCATGACACAATTAAATACACGTGGGAAATCCAAAGGAAGCAATTATAAATTCATCAAATCATAATCTCAAGTGGCTACATCAAACCCTAGATAAATTATTTAGTTCATGACGAAATTCATAAAATCTAAACAATCTACAATGAAAAACATAAAGGAGGAGGTAAGAAAAACTCTTTTTGGAGTGTTGATCGAAGTCCCCTTTGATGTTTTCACCCTTTCTTCACTTGATTTCTTCAAATCCTTCTTCTTATTGTCCTTGAAGATTTAGCCGTTTTGTATCTTTTTCCTCCTTCTCCAACCTCTAAAATTAGGTCTTTATGATGGTATTTATAGTGTCCACAAGTTGCAAGACGAAATAGGGTTGGACCGGGCCGAAAATCTTTTAAAATTTCCATTTTTTCTCTTTCTCGGTATCGGGCGCCCGGGCGCCCAGATTGGACGCCTGGGCGCCGCGTAGTCTGCTGATTTTCAGCATTGTGGGCGCCAAGGCGCCCATCTTGAGCGCCAAGGCGCCCGGTTCGCTGAAATTCAGTTTACGCTTCTTTCAGTATTTTTAATATAATTCTTTCTCCTGATATCCGATTGAGATGATTTAAGTTGCGTTGGAAAGCTAACTCAAAGACCTACAACTTTGCTTCAGATATCATTCTCCAATTCAATCGTTCACTATGTCAAAAATGAGTCTCAATATGAGACTAAAAATCTGGAGCAAAACTTTTCGGTTGTAAATTGATTTGTGATCATATTTTGACTAAATTTGATCCCTTTGACATCTTTCTTCATCCAATTGGCTCTGATCACTCTCAAACCTTCATCGTGAGGTTCGGTATAACTTTTCAATATTTACACTTTAGTCCCCGAACTTTAGATCTCTTACAATTTAGTCATTTCCTTTCCAACTTTTGTTTATTTTCTTCAATCTCATCAACCTACATCACAACATCAAAACACACATAAAAACACTCTAAAACTCTCTCAAGAATGATAAAATAACGAATTAAGTGACATAAATATCATGAGTGTGAACACTCATCACTTGGTATTTATGATGATACGTTTACTTCAAATAATTTCTGTTCTATCTCAGTAAATACATGGATTAAGAAATTGAAATTCTCATAAATTTAAAGAAGTGCTTATTTTCGTGGGCTTTTACTTTTATCGTACATGCACTGGTTTTGGCTTCTGTTGAAAGCTAAAGTTGGATGTTACGTCTGAATTCTGAACACAAAATGCAGAAAAATCATGCAACTTGTACATTTTTTTTTACAAATTTTTGACTGATATTGAGATGATATAGAAATTCAAATTAAGGATCAAATGCATGCCAAAAAACGTTTATATAGGCCCTGTTTGAGCCACCTTTTTTTTTTATTCTCATTCTTCTACTCATTTTCAGCCACACATTCTTCAATAAAATAATATTTTTCATTACATTAATAATTTTTTCCTTCTTTTTCAACCATATATTTCACATCACATCAACAGTAAAAATGCATTCTTTTCTCAAAAATATGCACCAAACGGGGGCATAATATGTTTACATAATGATTTACGAATTAAGCTATTTGTACAATGTTGATTGACAAAATTAGGACTTGTGATTTCAAAATCGTTTTTGATAGATATTGAGGTGACATAGAAATTCAAATCAAGGATCAAATGCATGCCAAAAAAAGGTTCTATAGTACATGCATATAATAAATTTACATAATGACTTACAAATTAAGATATTTGTACAATGTTGATCGACAAAATTAGGACAAATGATTTCAAAAATAGTTTTTTGACAATTTTAAAAATGAATGGATATTATGATGCCATGTCATCTATGATTTTTACAAATAAGTTTGTAAAAGTAGCATGATTGATAATAAGAGTGAAATATGATTGAGTCAGAATTTTTTCAATCAAATAAAAAATATGATTATTTTTTTTCAACCAAAAAATTTTCATCTATATAAAATTATTTTGTACCTGCTTATCCGCCAAAAAAAAAAATGTGTAAAAGTAACTTAATTGCAGAATAGAAACATTGAACATAACAACACAAATTTTGGTTCATTGCATGTGATGTATCCCTTCTCAATAGAAATATGCAAAGGAAAATAGACCCCACCCGACAACAAAAGATTGTATACATACACACTTCCATATACATTCGCACAAACACACGGTAATCTGCACCCACAACACTTTCATTTCGTTTTTCTCTTGTTTCCAGATGATCTCCTACCTTTGATTTTTCCCTGATGCATTCAGTTCTTTTTGAGGTTCTATTGATAGTAATTTACTTAATTGATCTGATCATTTTTGCTCTCAAAGGAGGGTTTTTTGGGTTCGGATTCGACCTCCCTGCGGTTTCTACACTGTTCCCATGTCTAAAGTATTTGATTATCGAGGTATGATTCTGAATCTTGGCTTTACTGCTTTTCATTTATGAAGTATGATTTTATAGTTTTTTTTTTAAATCTTGTGATATTCTTGGCATATATAAGTACAGAAATCCAAAAAAAAAAAAAAAACTGGAATTGTGAGGTGATATGAATTTTTTGTGGGTTTTGCTTAAAGTTTGTGTATTTACCTATACGTGCCTTTGATTTCGTTGAATCCGGTAATTTTTCATGGAATATTTGCATCTGTATGTTTGTGTATATATTCATGAAATTCTTTAATTAAAGTTGTATAATCTCAAAAGTTTAATGGATTTTTCTTGAAGTTCATATATTTATGGGGCTTCTTTGTTAAAAATGTTATGATTTTCGTTAGAACATGTATGTTGACATATCTCAAATCTTTTAATATATGTGCACAAATGGGTATATATACATCTATGCACAATCCCTAAGATCACAGTATTCTGATCTCAAATCTATTGTGGGTTTTGCTTGAAGATTTTGTCCATCGCATTTTTTGGGAATATGCATTCATGTGTGCTTCCATGTTAATTGCTAAAGGAATTGGATAACGGTAATATAAAATTATCCACATATAATGCACAGATCATATCTGGATTTTGCTTCAAGTTTATGTCTTGAGCTGGATATACCTTTTCCTTTCGAAGCAAATTTTCTTCAGCACACAACATTAAAATCTTTTGTGCTTATTGATAAAGTGTGAATTAAATGGATGCATAAAACTACCAAGTTATATCTTCATATATTATTTTTCCTCTATAAACTACACAGGGATACTTTATAGGCTCTGTATTAACTATATATATGCTGAACTAAGAAGGTAGCATATTTTTTCATGCTCGACATTAGATCTAAATCTATAATGCTTCATCATATTTTAAATTTATTAGATATATAGTAGTGAATTGGCGGACATTCTTTTACGCATCACTGATTTCAGGCGCTGGTGATTTTACCACTGGGGGTTTCCTATTCCCAAATCCCAAGGATTCGAGTCTTGTTTTTCCCCTTGGTCATCATGTGGTTATGTATTTTCCTCCTCAAAAGAGATCTCGTGTCAGTGCCCCATTTGTTGTCTGCTGGGAGCAGAAGCGGAAGCAGAAGTCATCTATTGAAGTTCTTCCTGATGAATGTCTCTTTGAGGTGTTCAGACGTCTTCCAGGGGGCCAAGAGAGGAGTGCATGTGCCTGTGTCTCCAAGCGCTGGCTCATGCTTTTAAGTAGCATCCGAAGGGATGAACTATGCACCGTTAAAATCACTCAATCTGTCAAGCCTGAGAAGAGTAGGAACCCTAAGAAGGAAGATAAGCCTACTGAGTCGGGGCAGAAGGGTGGATACACTGATTCAAATGAAATTATGGTTGAAGCTGAGGAAGATCGAGAGACGGTGGCCAGTGGATATCTTTCGAGATGCCTAGAAGGGAAAAAAGCTACAGATGTGAGAGTTGCTGCAATTTCTGTTGGAATGCGAAGCCGTGGAGGATTAGGCAAGCTGTCCATTCGAGGTACTACCTCCATTCGAGGAGTGACAAACCTTGGCCTCAAGGCCATTGCTCGTGGTTGCCCTTCTTTAAAAACTCTTTCTTTGTGGAACATATCATCAATTGATGATGAAGGCTTGTTTGAGATTGCAAATGGATGTCATCTGCTGGAGAAGCTCGACCTTCGTCAATGCTCAACAATTACCGACAAAAGTTTGCTTGCTATTGCAAAAAATTGTCCTAATCTGAGCTCGGTTACTGTGGAATCTTGTTTGAACATTGGGAATGAAAGCCTGCAAGCTCTGGGTCGTTTTTGCCCCAAATTGAAGTCCATTGCAGTTAAAAACTGCCCACTTGTTGGGGATCAAGGAATTGCAAATATGCTTTCGTCTGCCGGTCGTGTCTTGACAAAGGTTAAGCTTCAGGCACTCAATATCCCTGACGTGTCTCTTGCTCTGATTGGATACTATGGACATGAAGTGACTGAACTAAGACTCTCCGGCCTCCAAAATGTGAACGAGAGGGGATTCTGGGCCATGGGTAGTGGACAAGGTTTGCAGAAGCTGAAATCATTTGCAGTTGCTGCTTGCAGAGGAGTGTCCGATGTAGGGCTTGAATCCATTGGCAAAGGTTGCCCAAACCTAAAGCAGACTTCCCTCCAAAAGTGCCCACTCATATCAGACAAAGGATTAGCCTCCTTTGCGAAAACTGCGTGGTTGCTTGAAAGTCTACAATTAGAGGAATGCCACAGGATTACCCAGTTTGGATTTTTTGGTGTTCTTGGAAATAGTAGGAAACTGAAGGCTCTTGTTATGACAAACTGCTTGGGAATTAGGGACACAGGTTTTGAATTTCCATCTATGTCTCTTTGTGATTCGTTGCGATATTTGACCATCCGTAACTGCCCCGGTTTTGGTAATGCTAGCTTGGCCATAGTGGGAAGACTGTGCCCCAAACTGTTACATTTGAATCTTGTGGGGCTTTGGGGAATAACTGATGAGGGGCTTTTACCCCTTGTTCGGAACTCTGAAGATGGTTTTAAGAAGGTAAATCTGAGTGGATGTGTCAGTTTGACAGACAATGTGGTTCAGACCATTGTTAAGATGCATGGGAGCACTCTCGAGCTTCTGAATCTTGATGGCTGCAGAAGCATCACTGATGCTAGCTTGGTGGAAATTGCAAACAGTTGCTTGTTGCTGAGTGAACTTGATGTCTCCATGTGTGCAATAACTAATTCCGGGATAGCAGCCTTGGCTGGTGCAGTGCACCTCAGTTTGCAGATACTTTCCCTCTCGGGTTGCTCATTGGTCTCCGACGAAAGCTTAGCTTCCTTGAGGATTTTGGGTCAGACCTTAGTCGGTTTGAACATCCAGCACTGTCATGGTATCAACCTTGGCACTGTTGATTCACTTGTGGAGCGGCTTTGGAGTTGCGATATACTTTTTTAAACAAGTATCCGATTTGAAGAATCCTAATCACAGACGAGGAGTAAATCAATAATCTCGACTTGTTCAGTAAAACATCCTGGTAAAAGCAGTAGGGAGCGTAGTTTTTGGGTCTATACCATGGGTCTTTGTGAGGTTTAGTATCCCGGTTGATTTTTTCCGGCAAAGTGTGGCCAGCAACTCTTTTTTTGCAGCTTTTTTTCCCCATAGCAAAGCTGTTTCAAGAATTTTGGCTTCGATCATTGGAGCCATTTTTCTTCATGGTCATGCTTCGCCGAGAACAAAGATTTGGGTTCTGGATCTTTAGATTCTTTCAAGTGGTCCTAGTTTCTGTTATTAGCTTCTGCATGTCGCCTTTTTTGGGTCTCTCAACTCTGAATTTTACCAAGTCCTCAACATTGCCGAATGCTTTTGTTTTAGTACCTGGAGCTTGTGTCTGTTTCTTAAGTGTCAATTCCCTGTATCATGGTTGCTTTTGGCATTTCTAGGTTTGTAACCTTGCTTTTGTGGGTGTTGGGCATGGCAGCAACTTCTTTTGTCTGCCATGACAACCTTGTCTCCTCCGGAGTGGTGGTTTTTTCTTCCCAAGCCCTAGTTTTGCAGGTTCCCTAGTCATGAATCGTCCTGTGCAACCTGTTTGTGATGTCATACACTTATGTAACCGTATGATTTAATGTCTATGAATAAAATCTACTTCTAAGGAACTTTATTTGTTAACATCTTGCATGCTGTTGACTATGGGTTTGCTTAGATTTTTAGATGAATGCCTACATATTCAAAAGAAAATGGAATGATGTTTGCATTGGAGGATGCACTATATAATCTTGGTATGATTAATTCACGAGTTCTTGTTGTAATTCCCCCACTTTCTGGGGGATTGGTTAGGCCTGGAAGTGACTCCTGTTCAACAAGAGTACTACGCGTGTCTCCTCTCTCTCTCTCTCTCATACAGACAGTTCGCAATTAGTGTGTGCATGCGTGTGTGAGAGAGAGAGAGATGGTATAGAATGCGGCCATATAAGGGAGGGAGCCAAGCATGAGGATTTCTTTAGCTTCAAATGTAGATTTTATTGTTCACGTGAGCTTTCAGGTATGGAAGGCTTACTAGTTGCAGAGCGAAAATGGATTTTGCTTTGAGCAAGTTTCTAGAGCTGGCTGGGTGAGTCTTGGATTTGTATTTTCTTTTGCATTATTCTGTGTTCTTGAAATGCTGAAATAATGAAGCATTATGGGCTCTCTGTGACGTCGGGATTCCAATCCGGTTATGTGTAGAGCCATGCTTTCGCTACCATGCTCACAGCTTATGGAAATACATATATTTAGATATACTAAGTGGAAATACCTGAATCTAATGCAGTAGCTACATAGATCTTATAGCTTTAGAATCTCGATGTTGTCATGATAAATTTAATGGGGTGTTTTGTGTGCATCACTGTCCAGTACTCTACAAGATTATGGAATAAAATATAGTTAAAAATCTTGTCCAAGTTTCCAAACGTTGCCATGCTAAATTTTATTTCCTGTGTACTTCCATGGGAATTTTGACATGCTTGATTGTACCATACAGAAGAAGATAATGGAATAAATAAAAACACGATCACATCTGGTCAAGCTTACCTTGTGTCGTCTAGTACTGTGTACCAAATGTTATATTGGAACTCTTATGGCATGTGAAATCTTATAGCTTTAGAATTTTGATGATGTACTTTTATGGGAATTTTGGCGTGCTTGATTATAATGTACTGCACAGGATTATGAAATAAAAACATGTTCAAATCTGGTCCTAGTCTTATTTGTCCATTATTGCGTACCAAATTCTGTCATGCCAACTTTTATGGCATGTGAATAGCTTTAGAATTTCAATGTTTTGGGATGTTTGTCGTGGTTGATTGCATATTATTAGGACAAGACCATGGAATAAAAAAAAGTTAAAATCTAGTCAGTCTCATCTGGTATTGTTAAGTAATGCTCACCAAATGTTGTCACTCTTATTTATGGCACCTTCTCTTGGATGTTTGGCTTGTTTCATTGCACAGTGATAAACAAGATTATGTGATAAAAGAGAGTTCAAATTTTGTCGTAGTCTGGGATTGTCATCTACGGTGTACCAAAGGTTGTAATGCTAGCTTTTATGGCATGCAAGATCTCGTAGCTTTAGAATTTCAATGACGTTGCCTTGTGCGATTTTCGTCTTGCTGGATTGATCTACACTTGACAAGATTACGGACAAGAAGTTAACATCTCATAATTGTAGTGTTGTAGATGAGTTGGAGGAAGCTATTTCTTCCAACCCCCCTTTTTACAGATAATCCAGTGTAAGTTGTCATATCTGGTGTTGTCTCTCCCCAACCCCAAAAATTAAATCAGTGAAACATCTCTGTTAAAGTTTGTGTGGTTTACAAGATACTTTGTAGTTTTTTGCTGTATCCAAGAGATACATGTATATAAAAGTAGTTATATTTACATTAGCACGTGTATGTTTCCCATTCCCAATGATGCAAACTAATCTTGATTCACAAAAATCCATGCACTAGTATTTACTATTTAGGTTTTTTTCCTGGCATTGGGAGACTACACATTGCACCACAATCTTGAAGCAATAATGCTAAGTGTACATTCTATGATGCATGATTTCGTGGACATCACCCATGTTTTCAAAAAATTGTAGGTGGGATTTTGTTTTTTTTAAATAAAAAAACCGTCTAATGGTGTGCTGTCGCATGACACAATATAAATAATGATGTACATGTAACATGATTGATCTTGAAATAGAAGTGAGATTTCAAAAAAATAGTATGGTATGATTTATGAGAGTTGGATTGCACTTGAGTAGGTTGAAAACAGTATCTATCTAGATGAAAACTGGAGAGGGCCCGGACGACAACCAGGTGCACGGGACAATTTTGTGACGCTGGAAGACTTGACAAGATCTGTTCGGCCACGCCAAGATTACGGCTATTGTTCCAGCAATTGTTTTTCGCTCCTTTTTTTTTATCCATTTATAAAAGTCTGTCTGACCGTTCACGACATATTTTGACCCCTCTATTTTAGACATGCAAACTCCAACTGCTACGATGTTTATAGTCGGGTTTACATTTAGGTGAGCATCAACTTCACCTAATAATTCATTATCCATACTTCGATACCAAGTCATTACCAACTTTTGAAAGATACTTTACACTGAGTGTAGTTATAAACAGTTTTCGCACGCACGAACATACACATTGTTTTTTAAATCAAATTCCAGTCTGTAATTATGCAACTGTACATCAAAGTAGCCTTGAAAGGTAACTTCACCAGATTCTAAACCCAGAATATATTTACTCAAAAGATCAATTGCACACGAACATGGACAAAATAGTCCTAAAAACTTTTCATAGTACTTAGCTTGTCTGAAAGGGACTGTTCCTCTGCTACGAATAGATTTTTGAGATAAGGGGTAAATTGAGGCTTAAAACTGTAGCTATGTTCTTCATATGATTATTTTGAGTATCGAATTGATTATATAATTTAATTACAATTTTAAAGAGTGCTGATGAAAATATCTGTCAATAAATTAATTAAAAAAAAAAAAAAGATACCAACAAAAGCTCATGGAATCGATATATTTTACCAGTCTTCCAGTAAAATGAAATTGCATACAAACAAAATAACTTCCTTTTGCCCAAGAATTTTACCATATGTAGAAAGGTAACTTTTGACATTTAAAATCAGAACGATAGAGCCGGATCGCCTTTTTCCTATATCTCAAGAGTAACATATACGTAGAGTAGCCCGAGCCTTTTTTATACTCTTTATCAACCCTTTATTTAATCGATGTGAGATTTTGTTCATCCTCTAATGAAGTATGAAGTAAGTATAGGTTCCTTCATCTTCCTCAAATCATAAAGGATTAATTAATACACGATGTGTGGTCCCTAAATCTTCGTCTTGAGAGTTAACCACAAATATTTTTTCCATTGCAATCCAACTCGAGGTGCACCACCTTTTTCCCACTGCAACTCGGGATTCGTCTGGTGCATCCACATGTCTAGGTTTGGAGGTTAGCTCTTAATCCAGATCGTGTGTGGTCAAAATTTACCTAATTCATTCCTGCAAATAAACCTGTTGCAAGGACTGTTATGACACAGATTTTAAAGGCAACGTCCTAGTGTCTTTACTGCAGTTCTCTTGCACGTACATAATTTTAACATGAACAGCAGAAAGGTAAATTCCCAAAGAGATAATTCAGCTGTATCAGAAAACTCATCAGCCTTTTTTCCCACTTTAAACTCGATTCTGATTCCTGAACTAACCTTTTTTCTGTATATGCAATTCTCATCTACAAAAGACAAGTTGCAAGTTTCTAGGGTTCATATATAGCTTACTACAGTTTTCTTATAATCTCTATATACTTGCACAGAGTCTGTTCTGCAAGAGAAGTAAGGAATTCCCATTAAAGGTTTGATGATTATGGATTCATCAACTAACTACTTTATAATGCTGAAACGTGCATTGAACGTTGGACTGATTGTCTTTTGCTTCATATGTTTGCTTTCTATAACAGGTAAGAAGATTTACAACCATTTTACCTAATAATTTCATTTTACTTTTATCCTTCTCTATGCTGTTTGACTTCAACACTTTCACTTCCATTTTGCCCCAATTAAAGTTTCATTTATCATCATATTGTCATATGCTACGATAATTGAACTGTCATGCAATTATCGATTAGACTATCTTAGATAATTTTTACATGCCTATGTGCACCTAGTATTCATACAAGAGCCAGTAGGTGACGCCCCGTCGAGTCCGTGATGCACCAAGTAGTAACTTTTTACGACATTACAAACGCCTTATTTTCGCGTTTAGAGAGATTGTGACTTGTATGTTATATGATGTGAACAGTGTTGACAGTTGATGTGGAGGTTTTCAAGCAAGGGAGTCACGAGTTTGAAGCAAGAAAGACGATGATAGGTTCAAGACCTCCAAGATGTTCGAACAGGTGCTTGAATTGTAACCCCTGTATGGCTACATTAGTTATGGCACCCCATCACAGAAACGGTTTTGACACATCACATAATCGTGACGACAACCATGATGATAACTATTACCTCCTCGCATGGAAATGTAAGTGCGGAAATAAGCTTTTTCAGCCTTGAAGACTTTATATGTTGGTGGCATACATGTTTGGTAAGTCGAATTGGAAAATAATGAACATAAAGAAAAAGAAGCTGAAATATTATCCATTGTACTTTTTAATCATAGAATGCTCCTCTTTCGGGGCACTCTTGTGTGTTCTCTTATCCTTCGATGCTTTGAATTAAGGAAGAAAAAGACTTGAAATTTGGTCTCTTGCTCTTTGTTACTCAGTTGTCTTTGTCTCGCTTCACTTTACATTAGTTGATGAATTCTTTCATTTCTATGTTGAATAACCATCTTGTGCAAAAGTTCAATTATTGGGATCGGCAATCAACACATTATTCGTTATATTTATATTTTTTAGGATTGATACCACTTGTTTTGACACCAACCACTGGATTGAGATGTTGAAGTTATATGACACAATAATGAAGTATTTGATTAAGAACAAAAGAATAAAAAAAAACAAGAATATGACAGAGGAATTATGAGATTTTATTGACTTAACAATAATGGAGAAAGATATAAAATTACAATGATTCTAAAAACTAGTAATCATATATCTCACACTTCATTAATTGTGGAAAATAACATAGTATTTATAGAGAATATGTAGGGCTGCTTCCAAACCCTAATAGATGAGTTGTAGTTGAAGTAGAATGTCAAAAAACGTGTTAAAACGCGAAACGGACTTGGGATAAATAACACTGTAGCGCGAGCTACAGGCTAGCGACAGTGACGGGGTAGCGACAGGCGAGCGACAGAGTCTTGGGTGTTTTTCTGCCGACCTTGCTCGAGCGTCCATCTAGTGGTAGACTAGCGAAAAAGTGGCGACTTTTCTCCCCGGCTCATAATTTCAACTTATTCAAGTCCAATACAAATTCCAACTCCCAAAGGACTTCCAAAATAAAACTTCAACTTGACATAGAATTTCAATAGCATTCCAAACTTGAATTATTGATGACGTTTACTTCAATTAAAATTCTTCAATTACTTCAACAACTTCATCAAAAGAATTCGGGTCACACCCAAATTCCAAAAATATTTTCAACACATTCATGTGCAAGTCTATCACAAAAAAAAAAAAAAAAAAAAACTGGCAAATGAAATTATTTTAGTTAGATGGAGAAACTTGAACCCACTTATAATAAAAACGACTGTCATTTAAAAGCTAAAGTTTTTATGATCAAGTTGAATTAAAGAAATTTTATGAGTATGTTTGGGTGGGGCTTATAAATTACATATAAGATGAATAGAGAAAAAGTATGTGAAAGGATGTCTAAAATAATAAGAAAATAATGAAATTTTACACATCTTAACCTTAGACGACCATATCTATGTATGCACAGTTGAACATGAATTGTTACAAATTTTATATTATTGCTTTATTGTCTTGTTTGGTATAGTCTTGCGTGACTATACCAAAATCTTGGGTGTCTGCTTATGCTCTCCATGACAAAGTACAAGCACAAATTTACAACAAGGACGATAAATAAATAGAAGCATTAAACGTGCATACTGTACAAGTTATTTCCTAAAGGACTTAATTGATCATCTTCCATAGTTCAGACACCCCACTGTAATAAGTTTGTTTTAGTTCGTTAATCTCTTTCCTTCCTCTTGAACATGGTATTAGAGAGCTAGATTTTGGAATTCCAGAACCGCAAGCGACGAATCCGTTAAAGAAGGAGGAAGATTAGCTCAAAACTGAGTTGTCATGGCTGGAAATCAAAATATTGATCTCCTTCCTACAGATACAAGGGACGAACAGATGAATCAGGGAAATGGAAGGCATAGCGAGACAAATATCTCAGATTCGCTATTTCTTCATAGCTCAGATCATCCAAGAATGACATTAGTTACAGCTCCTCTAACTGGTAAGAATTTTCTGGCATGGAGTAGATCAGTAAAAATTGCTCTCAGAGCTAAGATGAAATTAGGGCTTATTGATGGTAGTATGAAAATACTCGAGAAAAATTCACCGAATTATGATAAATGGTTGAGAGTTAACTACAGGATTATTTCGTGGTTACTGAATTCTATTTCAAAGGAAATTGTTGAAGTTTTTCTATACACCAGTACTGCTCGAGAATTATGGATGGAGATTGAGGAAAGATTTGAAACTTGTAATGGTCCTATGCTGTACCAGATCCAGCGAGATATCAATTCTATCTCACAAGGTAACATGTCTATTTAAGAATACTACACGAGATTGAAGAGACTATGGGATGAACTAACCTTCTTAATGCCTATACCTGAGTGCACCTGTGGATCAGCAAAATCAATATCAGAGATGACTTCATTCAGTAGACTTATGCAGTTTCTCATGGGATTGAATGATGATTATGAACACACACGAAGCCAGATCTTGGTTATGGACCCTTTACCAACAGTCAATAAGGCCTATTCCATGATCCAAAGGGTGAAAAAACAGAGAGAGGTTCAGATATCTTATGGGGAACATACCGAAGTAAGTGCTATGAATGTTAAAACTCGGGGGTATAGAAGACTTGGAGGAGACAAAGGATATGGTAGAAAATTTGATATGAGTAAAGAAGAAAAAAGAAACCAGTTCTGTACACATTGTAACACCACAAGACATAGTATATAATTTTGTTTTAAGCTAATTGGATATCCGGACTAGTTTAAATAATTGAGCGAACAAAAGAAAAAAAGGTGAAGGAAAATTCACTACACATATGGCAGACTCACCGCTGGAGATGGGGAATGAAATAAATTCTGGAGGAATTGAAGATCTGTACAGAAACATGAACCTTTTAGGAATCATTCAATAGGAACTGAGATGATGAATGGAAAAGGAGCTAACACTGTTAACTTTGCTCATGTAGATGATTTTGCAGGTTCAACTCTTAAACTCGAATTTAATTATGCTCTAAGTGCTTCCAACTTAATAGGATCTAAGTTATGGATTGTAGATACTGGAACTTCTAATCATATGTGCAATGACATTTCATTATACCTGCTGACAAAAACATTCCTATTTTTCTGCCTGATGGCACTATGAACTTTGTTAAGCACTTTGGAAATGTTCATCTAAATGATAACTTAATCCTCACAGATACCCTTCACATTCCTACCTTCAAATACAATCTCTTGTCAGTTAGTAAGTTAACCAAAGCCTTAAAGCTGAAATTCATTTTCATGGAAGATCATTGCCTTTTGTAGGACCTTTTGACTAAGAAGATATGAGCCGTAGGAAGGTTGATAAAGAACTTTTACACACTTGACAAGACTTCCTTCTATGCATCTACTATAAAGTCATACATCTCTATTGCATGTAACGTTTCTTCTTCAAACAATTCATTTCCTGTTGATATAAATAAAACCAAAGATGAATCTGTCACTCTTTGGCATAGAAGGTTAGGACATGCTTCTGGAAATGTAATGCAACATTTGAAATTGATGAATCCTTTCAATAAAGAAATTCTTTCACCGTGTGATGTTTGTTCCTTCTCTAAACAACATAGATTGTCTTTCACCAGTTGTGATATAAAAACATCCGACATTTTTGAAATATTACACGTGGATTTATGGGGGCCATATAAATACATATCTATTTGTGGAGCACATTATTTTTTGACAGTGGTAGATGACTTTAGTAGGTACACTTGGACCTTCTTAATCAGGCATAAAACACAAGTTCTCAACACTTTGAAAATTTTGCATAAAATGGTTAAAACACAGTTTAACAAGAACATAAAATGCTTGAGAACGGATAATGGGACAGAGTTTACAAATTTTGAGTTGCAAAGGTACTTAGCTTAAAATGTAATTCATCATCAAAAAAGTTGTCTATATACACCTCAACAAAATGGAGTTGTTGAGAGGAAACATAAACATCTCTTACAAATAGCAAGAGCACTTATGTTTCAATTCAATTTGCCAAAAATTTTTTGGGGAGAATCTATTTTAATGGCAACACATATTATAAATAAATTGCCCACTGTCATATTAAATTGGAAAACTCCTTATGAGATTTTGCACAAAACGATGCCTACATATCAAAATTTGAAAGTTTTTGGATGTTTATGTTATGCTACTAACATAAAACCATTCAAAGAAAAATTTGCACCAAGAAGTTTTAAATGCATTTCACTGGGTTATAACACAGGACAAAAAGGGGTTTAAGCTATATGATTTAATCAATAAACAAGTGTTTGTGTCTAGGGATGTTATTTTCTATGAGCATGTTTTTACCTACAAAAATATTCATAATTCCCAATCTTCTATACCGATACATGTACCTGAAATGCATTTTGAGGATGATACATCAGCAAGCTTCCACCTTGAGAATCAAAATTCCAATATTGAAAACAAAATGATGTCCAACCTGTTTATGATAATTCTCCCATTATCAATCAACCTACTGCTACTTATCATTTCAGTCAGGAAAAGGACAGTCAATTAGATGACTCCATGAACTCTTCTTCAAACCATTTTATTCATACTCGGAATTCTCTTCAAACCAGGAAAAGCACCAGACCTAAATCTGCACCTACATGGATGAAAGATTTTGTGAGCAACCTGTCATGCACTTCCCCAATTCCCACTTCTAACATTTTATCCAGTGTATCAAAATCTTTTTCCCATACACCAAACACTTATCATTTTCATAAGTCTCCACATTTTGAACCAAACTATATTCATTTTCTGGCTAACATATCTACAATCCAAGAACCAAAATCCTATAAAGAGGCCAGCACAAGGACATAATGGATTCAAGCCATGGAGAATGAACTTGCAGCTTTGGAGCAAAATCAAACTTGGGAAATTGTTCCCCTGCCTCCAGGAAAAGATCTCATTGGATCAAAATGGGTTTATAAGGCAAAACTGAAACCAGATGGAAGCCTAGACAGATGCAAAGCCAACTAGTAGCAAAAGGGTATAATCAGGTGGCTGGTATTGATTATGTTGACAACTTCTCCCCTGTAGCAAAATCAGTAACAATCAGGACTGGCCTATATATCAGCTAGATATCAATAACGCCTTTTTGTAGGATTTTGTAGAGGAAGAAATCTACCTATGGCCTCCAAAAGGTTACAAAAAAAATTAAAGAAAGTGAGGTTTGTAAACTGAAGAGGTCTCTTTATGGTTTAAAGTAGGCTAGCCGATGGTGGAACTCAGAATTTTGCAAGTACCTACAACTATAGGGCTTCACACAATCTGCACATGATAATTGTCTCTTTATTCTTCATACTGATCATAATATCACTGCCATTCTCGTTTATGTGGATGATGTACTCATTACTGGAACTAATGACAACGAAATACAGCGAGTCCAGCATTTTTCGGACACTACTTTCACCATAAAGGATCTCAGGCTTGCTAAGTATTTTTTTAGGGATAGAAATAGCCCAGAGCTTAGAAGGTTTGTATCTCAATCAATGGAAGTATGCTATGGACATCGTCACTGATGCAGGTTTGATGGGTCCAAAACCTATGGATATCCCACTGCCTAAAGGTCATAAATTCACTACAGATGGTGTCTTGTATCCTCAACCTGATCAGTATAGGAGGCTTGTGGGAAGATTACTTTATCTTAATCTTAATCTTACTAGACCAAACCTATCTTATGCAGTTCAGAAACTAAGTCAGTTTGTTGATTCACCAACTATTTCGCACTGGGAATCTGCGCTACATTTACTGAAGTACCTCAAATGCACTATGTCAAAAGGCCTTTTTTTCCTTCTTCTAACAACTTTAAACTTACAGCTTATTGCGATGCGGATTGGGCATCATGTCCAGACTCTAGGAAGCCAATGACTGGCTATTGCATTTTTCTAAGAGGAGCTCTTATATCCTAGAAGTCAAAGAAATAGAAGACAGTTTCGCGTAGTTCTGCAGAAGCTGAATATCGAAGTATGGCTGCAACTGTTTAGAAAATTTAGTGGCTTACTTATCTTTTTCAAGATTTTTGCATAACCCCGAGCCTTTCAATTCCTCTCTGGTGCAACAACCAAGCAGCTCTCCATATTAGTGCTAATCCGGTCTTTCATGAACGTACAAAGCATCTTGAAATAGATTGTCACGTGGTTCGTAATCAGTACAAAGCTGGTCTCATTCATCCACAACACATTTCTTCCAATGATCAGGCGGCGTACATGTTTACAAAGTCTCTTCCATCTCCTCAGTTCAAGTTCCTACTTTCCAAGTTGGATTTGATGGACTTCCATCAATCTCCAACTTGAGGGGGGAGGGGGATGTACAAGTTATTTCCTAAAGGACTTAATTGATCATCTTCCATAGTTTAGGCACCCCACTGTAATAAGTTTGTTTTTAGTTTGTTTTAGTTCGTTAATCTCTTTCCTTCCTCCATAAATACAAAATGGATCTGTAATTTTCATTTGAGCTCATATAATAAAATTGGTGTTGATTTCTATACTTGAACACATACTATGAAATAAAAATTTTACTCAAACTACTAACAAGACTACAAGAGTAGCAATAAACGTAGACTGGAGACACTTCTTTGGACCATCTACTGACTACCATTGCACCTGCAGATCCATCCTCCGAAATTTTGATTCTAACATCCTTACATAGTACATTGATCCCGTGTTTATTTTGTTGAGATGGCCTTCTAAAACGAAAGCATTTTAACTTGCAAACTCAAATCAATGTTTAGATATCCGTCACTGATATTAGTCGATGGGACAAACCCTTTTTTTGTACTATTCTTTCTTCCTTTAATATTGCTCCTACCTAACTTACCCCGAATGGATGAGCCCATATAGTTGGTTCATTTTTGTTATGAGATATTGCAGGTTTGGAAGGAGAGCTTTCCCTAAAAGTTTTCGTATCTATCTACCATTCCGTAAAGGTAGGAAATAAAATGCACCCATAGAAGAGATATTACTATATTTCTCCTTCCTCCCCCAAAACTTGCCCGAAGCTTGTAACTACTCCCAATAAAATGTACTATTGGAAAGAGAGCCCAATGATCATCATCCTTATGTGATTATGACCTGTTTTTACGATGAATATAGTAAGTATTTTTCCTTCGCTCGTTCTTTGCTTTTAATTTAAAAAGCATTATCTTATTTGATTGTGTTCATGTAGATAAGAAACCAGATCCCATTTGCGACAAAGCCCTTAGCGAGCTCCGTATGTTGGTAGCACCTATTCTTAATTTGAGCTCTGAGGTTCGTAAAGCAGGGGGACATTGCACCCCTGCAATTCAAAATTTCGACTACTATGGGTAAGACATTAACTTATTTTATTTTAAAGGATTTTTCCTTATTTGCTTGATGGTAATTGATTTTTTTTTGTGGTGCGAACCGACTTGGATAACTTTCCCTCGGTAGCCCCTAAGCGTCAAAAGATGTCTGCATCCCTTCCTCGTAAGAAATTGGTTTCTAAAGATTTGGGGAGTTCTAAAATTATACCTCTGTGGATTTTCAAGGTTCTAAACAAACAAACTCTATCAAAGGTCTCAGTTGTTGGAACTTCGAAATCTTTACCTCGAGGATCCATGCATCCTCTTGTACTGAAATAGCTAGGGATTTCAAGGGCCTTTTTGTACTGAATGATCCTTAGGCACTAAGGTGTTGCCTTATCCTATAACGAAACACCCACTTTTGGGGCTAACTCGAAACTTTCAAACTCGAGGGGTAGTTCCCAACCTAGGGTTGATGAGGTTCATGGTCCTTCAAATGATTCGGTCAATTTGAATGTTAGTGATAGGGAGGCTTTTGAAGCCTCATAGATATTTAATAATATTATCGAGAAGGATTTAGGTAAAATTTGGGACTATTTTGGTATTCTTGTTGATATAGACATGGTTATCTTGGGCAATTCCAAACTGCGAATCGCCTTCATCATGATTGTGTAGTACCAACTCACCATATTGGTCAATGAGATCATATTGATCAGATCCGTTTTCAGGCACAGTGACATCTTCTTGTTCTAAATTTTCAATAACAGGTTCAGAAGTGTCCAGATGATTACTAGATGACTCCACCTCAATTTGAACATCCATTTGAGTTAAACCATTCTCTTTTTCCTCAAGGCAAGACATCAAAAATTCATTGAAAATGACATTTTTTCTAATTATAACTTTATAACCTTTTTCAGATTTAATCCACAGCCTATACTCTTTCACATGTTCATCATAACTTAAGAAAACACATTTAAGAGATCTAGGTTCAAGCTTACCAATATTTTGATGGGCATATGTAGCACAGCCAAAAACTTTGAAATAAGAGTAATTCACATAATTATTAAACCAACCAACTTCAGGACCAGCAAAATCAAGAGCACTTGTAAGGCTTCTATTAATTAGATAAGCAGCAGTCTTAACTGCTTCACCCCAAAACATTTTTGGCAAACCAAAACTCAAAAGCATTCATCTAACTTTATTAAGCAAGGTTCTGTTCATTCCTTCAGCCGCCATTTTGTTGTGGAGTATGTGTAACAATTCTATGTCTCACTATGTCAAGATTTTTATTTTTAGGTCAATTTGATTTTCAACATGTGTTTTCCATTCCTTAAAAAAGGAAAAGTCTCATCCTTAGATTTCTGCAAATGCACCCAATGTTTTCTTGAGAAATCATCAATTATAAGCAAGTAATATTTGAAATCAGATAAAGTTGACACAGAAGCAAGACCCCACAAGTCAGCATGCAATACTCAAGTTTTTGTTTGGATTTATGTGTTCCAGTTGGAAAAGTAAGTTTAACTTGTTTACCTATTATACATTGTTCACATGAACCAAAATCATCCATATTTAATTTTTCAAAAACACCTTTTGATTTTAGAAAATTTAAACCATTTTTACCAATATGACCAAGTTTGTCAAAGTTTGTCATAGTTTTGTCAAAGTAAAATTTTCAAGTATGGTAGAAGCAGTCAAACTCAACAAATGTTTAGCTTTCAAGTAATACAAACCATGTCTCTTAGGGGGAAGATATAACAAAGTTACTTCCCTTGAGAATTTTAATATATCATTTCCCCATATTAATGTTAAACCCCATATCATCTAAGATGCATAAGGAAACTAAGTTCCTTTTTAAATCTGGGACAAATATTGTTTCCTTTAGAACTAAAATATTTTCATTTTCTAAGAGAAGTTTAACAGTTCCTATTCCACTTATTTTGCAGGCATAGTTATTTCCAATTATAACTTGCCCTCCTTTGGTTTTAACAAAATCAATGAAGCATTTTTTGTTTGGGCACATATGAAAAGAACAGTCTGAGTCAAGTATCCATTCATCACTCAGTTTCTTTCCAATACTTACAAAAGCTAGACCATTCTCAATTTTGGCTTGATTGTAAGCAAGGACAGTGTTTCCTTCTTCAAAACCTTTCTCTCTGGATTCATTTTCTTTTTAAAACAGTTTTTTAGCAAAATGACCAATTTTACCACAATAGTAACATTTCTTGCCCTTTGCATTATTCTTAGTCTTATTCATTTCAGTCCACTTTTCGTTGTCTTTTGAAAATTTTGGATGATAATCATATTTACCAAAACTTTTTCCTTTTGATAACAAGTTTTTCCTAGTGTGACTAGTACTTGATTTAGCCTTAATCTCTTGTGCCTTGTTTTGCAAAGTATTGATTATTATATCAGTACTAAGATCATCTCTACCATATTCTAAGGCAGCTTTAATGTCCTCATACCTGTTACTTATGGAGTTTAACCAAACTACAGCCAATTGATCTTTTGAAAGCTTTTCATCACAATTGGCCAAGTCTTTGGTAACTTTACTAAATCTGTTCAAGTTTTCATCTAAATCAACTGAAGGATCCATTTTGAAAGAAAAGAATTATTTTAAAAGAAAACATTTGTTTCGAGTAGTTTTGGTCACATATTTGACATGAAGTTTTGTCCACAATTCTGCAGCAGTTTTAGTTTCACCAATAATTCTTATCACATTTTCAGATAAGTATAAGAAAATAGTACTCCATACAACTTTTTCAAGTTAAGACTTCTTAGCAGGAAGTAATTCAGCAGGCCAACTATCATCCAAAACTTTAGCACATTTCATTTGTATTAAAATAGCTTTCATTTTCTAACTCCACAAGTTAGAATCAATTTTCCCATCAAACTGACAAATTTCAAATTTAGCAGAAGCCATGTTAAAGTCAATGCAGATACACGGGCAGATGACAAATTACACAGTATGCAAAAACAGCGGGAGCACAGAATAATCACAGATAGAAAATCATAGTAATACACACAGTAGAACAAGATTTTCAAATAACGGCTAATATCAGAGAGTATACAGATCAAGACTCTAAAGAATACACAATATCAGAGACAAACTATGTTTCATTGATTTCTCCGGCAAGATTCTCCAGGTAATACACCCAAACTTGATTTATCTCAGATTTCAGAAGCTCACAGTAGCTCTTGGACAAAGATTAGTCTTAATGGGGTTTCAACAGTGTACGGAAAATCAGGAGAATGATCAAGAAACCTTAATTTTAAAAGTAAACCCTTAAAAATTAAAAATCTCACCAAACGAGTTTACATAAACTCGTTCTTGGAGTAATGCTATTTAGCCCTATTGGAGACTAAATCTCAAGTTAAAGTCAATTTTAACCACACATCTCATGGGTCCCACAACCTTTCATCCACACATTTTATCAACTTTTATCAAAATTTACTAAAAAATTGATTTAATTTCTATCAAACGGGGACTTAGTATCACATTGACGCTACATAATCTAGGGTTATAACTTCATTGGGGGCTAAATAGCATTACTCGTGAGTGACATCGTGCATCTGTGTGTAAGTCCAACATAACCTCTTAGCCCCTATTTGAACCACATTCTCATTTTCATTATCATTATTTTACTCATTTTTAACCACACATTCTGCAATAAAATAATATTTTCCATTACATCAATAACTTTTCCTTCTTTCTCAACCACATATTCAATATCACATCACAAAAAAAATGCATTATCTCCTAAAAAATGTGCATCAAACACACTCTAAACTACTATTAACCTTTCAAATTAAAAAAACGATATGAGAATGGTGCTTGTGACTCCTATGGCAAGTTACACTTAAATATGACATGTTCACAATATTATCTATTGTTATTTTATTTGCCAAAATTGTATTTTGCTTGTTTTTATTTTTCAGTACTTCAGTTGAAAATAATTGGATCTTATGGAAAACATTTATTAAATACAAGACAATACAATAATTTTGAGATTCTTTTGGCCAAAACTATACTAGATAGTACTAATTATCAAGAAAACAATATTTTGTCAATGTTATACCCAAAAAACAGGTTGTAAGTAAAAAAAGTCATAAAAGCAATTTGAATACCATTTTCTTGACATCTTCAGTACGGTGTCACATGGACCTGTTAAGAAAATGATTTTGGAAGAAGCCAAACCGTTAGCCGTTTGGTTGGAGTTTCGGTATTTTAATTTCGGATTGAAATCAAACGAGATACTTTAAAAATTAAAACAAAAAAATAGTAATAAACAAAAAATTATAAAATGCTGGAAATTCTTCCAAATTGAACATGGGCTAAATGCCATCTTGATTTTCCAAAATGAGACATAACTATTAAAATTTTAATCTTTATATGAACAGTTTGATTAATTGTTATAGTTCATACTTCACACGTCAAACCTTGTTCAAGTTGCAAATGTTGAAAGCCAGAAGGCTCAACAAAACCATCAATTTATTGTGCTTTTATCGGTAGTTAAATTTACAGTATATTTTGTTTCATTGCCATTAAATTAAGTAGAAAGGTTCGCAAACAATGAACTAGTAACCTTAAAGTGAACATGAAGCAATGGACAATTTTGGTGGCAAGAACCTCGACCAATTTGTGGGCAACGAAAAAAAGTGTCGCTAATACATTAAATTCCTTGCTCCTGTGTAATACCAAATCTATTTTACTTTTAAATAATTAATTCTTAACTTTTCATGAACTCCTTCATTAATGGTCGTGGAAAATTCACTTTCAATCTTTTTTCCAAAGTTAAGGGATACTTGCCCTATTATTATTTGAAAAAGGTACCTCATTTTCGATAAAAATAAATATTTCAATTTTTTTCCGTTTTATACTCCTTTTCGTTTAAAACCAATATTACATTTTTTTCATTTTAAAGATCACATGTTCAAGCTTTTATTATCAAACAGTATTTTAGGCAGTGTTCTAAAATGTGTAATGCGTTGCGATGCGTCGAGACCAAGAATAAAGAATTTCAAGTTTAGGCGTGTCAATGCGAAGAATAAGCGTCATAATGCGTTTCGTATTTTTAAGGTATTAAATATATTTTTATATAAAAAAATAGATTTTTTAATATATCATTAGAAAAAAATTTAAAAAAAAGGATTAGGCGGGATAATGCGTGCCTAATGCGCGCATTAGGCACGCATTAATGCGCGCATTAGGCACGCATTATCCCGCCTAATGCGCGCCTTTTAGATGGAAAACGCATTTTTCGCTCATTTCCCGAATTCGACGAGTTTTCGGTCCATGTCGCGCCTAAGCGCGCCTAGGCTGAGCATTTTGACGCTTTTTAGAACATGGATTTTAGGATAACATGGTGTTGCTTGTAGAGTAATCTATATGTTATTCTCTTACTTATTTTATGATAACGTATATGTTACTTTATTGCTTTTTTAGGATAACATGTAAATTCATCCCGAACCTAACACCTTCATCGAACACTATTTCCCACCATCGCCGCCACCTTCAGTTGCTACATCACCAGCATACCCTCTTCTTTTTCCCAGCCAGCAGCATTTTCTCAAAGCATCCTATCTTCATTCTCAATCCAAAATACAAGTAACATACTTCACACAAGTTGTGTTACGCCTCCCCAACGAGGCTCAGAATATTGCCCACGCATCAGGACCAATCTATGTCACCGAGATCAAATATTACCGAAGCCCATAGCAGATTTGAAGTTGGTCCATGAGAGGAAGCACAATGACCGAAGCCCACATATAACGTACTAATTAAGTCTCCCATTCGAAGCACCTACCATCCGAAATCCTTTCACTGAAGCTCCCCGGATTCCAATGGCTTCAAATAAGAAACGTTTCCTATGAAGATCCTTTGTATAAGGATTTGGTGAAAGTGATTGATGTGATAGCCTAGGGCCCAAACAATTCAAAGCCTATCAACCTACTGATCAAGAGTGCTAACACTGAATATAGGGTGGCTCCGCTTTCCAAGATACTCGATTGCAACCTAGTACAAGTGGATGATAAAACGTACATGACGTGACGTCCCAATGGGTTGAATGAAGCAACGTGCTTCATCTAACGATCATGGCTTTAATTGTAGCACTATAAATATCATCTCTTATATCATTTTAAACCTAATGCAAATCCAAATACCAAAAGCTTCAATTCTATCTCTAGTTTACGAATATAACTTTGCTTGTCCAAATGTTGGAAATTGTTCTACAAATATCTTATTTTGTGATCGTGTTGATCTAACCCCATTGCTCGAACTCGTTGGTTCGTATCCAAATGAGCAACTCCCCTTACACGTGGCTAGGATTTCTGTTGGCTTGTTCTTGGGGGTTAACAGATTGGCATGTCTATGGAAAATGCCACATTTTAACCACTAATATCTTGTGGAAAAAGCTTGCCTAAGAGTCGTGTGGGCTTCCCCCTTTGAAGAAAAGAATTTGTTCTTGAGAAAGAGCAAGTGAACGCCGCACGCCCCAAGGAAAAAAAATACTAACTCCAATGTTAGCCATTTGGAAAGAGAGCACATCGGGATAGAAGATATTTTGATAAAATCCATCTTTGAAGAAAAGAAACACGAATGAGTTCTAAAAAGGAAGATGCAGCGCCAATAAGGACAAAGGAAAATCCTGAAGAAGGGGAACCTTACCACACTGCCCCAGCAGCTCGTCACCAACCTCACCACCATCACAGACGAGGTAGGATGAGGATAGCTGCCGAGCTCACTAGAGAGATAGTGACTATGGCTGTTAACATGAGGAATATCACTCAGCAGAACATTGTCATATAGGAACTAATAAGGCAGACGCATGATCAAAAGATGCGCCTCAAGAAGGCTATTATGCACCTCAAGGAAGACCCGTCCCCCCTTTTGTACCCCAAAAGGGGTATTATCACCCGAAGGAGGAGGTCCAAAGCCAAAGAACGGGTTAGTGGCAATATGCCGGGGAAGATGCTCCCTAAGAAAGGGAAGTGGGAGTGAACACCTCCTCGAATTATGCCTCTGGCCAATCTTCTGAGATCCCATTCAACATGGAGAATAACTTCCCTCCTGAATACGAACTAGAGAACATGCCCTAGAGATCAAGTGCCTTTGATAGGCTCAGCCATGGGCGACCTAGAAATATATATATATACATACACCTATTTGCTTCTAATTTTTTTTATCTAATATTGCCATACTCAAAAAACAATAACAAATTAAAGTCTAGATTCATCAACATGCACTCGAAACTCCATAACTATATGACAAAACAAACAATATTGCATCGTCTAGTCTTGATCTAACCAAGAAATCTAGCCATAATACTACCAAATAGAGTCGTCTTTTTGCTAGAAGAAGGATTGAGAAAGCATATTCAGCTACAAATTGTATTAAGGCACCGTTTGGTAACCATTATTCTAGAAAAAAATGTATTCTTTGTGTCAAATCACACTTTTTTTGTGGTTGAAAATGAAGGAAAAGTTATTGATGTGATGGAAAATATTATTTTATTGATGAATGTGTGGTTGAAAATTAGTAGAAGAATGAGAATGAAAAAAAGAATGGTTACCAAACGGTGCCTAAGTTGTAATACCTATGTGGTCAGGATTGTAAATTTGTATCAAATTGGTGGAGTTACCTTAAGCGCCGGATTAAGAATCGTAAGATCCTACTAAACAATGGTTTGAAAAAAAAAATGTTGAAAATTTACAATAACTAGCTAAAAATAAACAAAGAAAAGTTGAAAATAAATCTTCAATTACTTTATCAAGGTCCACGGTTTTTTTTTTTTTTTACTTCAAAAAAACAATCCACGCTAAAAGGTCAATATTTTTATCAAAATATCAATTTGCATGGGATCATCCTTTTTGTTATCCAATCATCATCAGATATATCATCGAAATAAACAAAAAATCCTTTTTTTTTTTTTTTGTCCAGAGAGGAAAATTGAGGATTCAACGGTACTCTCATTGAGGTTTTAAGAACTGTAATTTGTGAAATGAATTGAAGAAAAAGACCCACGAGAAAATGTAGCTTCATCGATTTGTCGGTAAGCAAAGAAATGGGTATTTGAAAAAGGTGGGGGGGAAGATGAGAAAGAGTTGAATCGTTGGAGAGATTGCTCCCTATCAGAAAGGGATATTTCCTTCCACATTTCTGTTTGAAATGTTAAAATTTGCAGCATCACTTAAAGCTAGACTTGAATGCAAAAATGGATTGGAGATCAGAATTGGAAAGCAATTCGATCATGCCTATGTGAAAGATCTCTTCATACCTTCCCAAGGATACACAGAGATGAACAGTATGTTATGGAAAATTTTCAAGAATTTCTACGACAATTATACCAGTCCAAATGCTTCTGTAGAATTATTAACCAGGCAACTATGAACTATATAATGAACTGTTTTATCAATTTATCTGCCTGCATCCCTTCTCCATTGCTAACATTCTCACAAAAAATCCCAAGTACATAATAAAGGAGAAAAATATACACAAAATCATTTGGCTGGACAAAGAATTAAGCTTGTATGGACCTATAGGAATAGAATGAAAACAAGAGAAGGGAATGTTTCAAGTCAATGTGCCACATTTCATAGTTGTAAGCAAATATGCAAGGCTTGCAAGAAATTAGAATGTGCTCAAAAAGTTACCATTTTAATGCTCCAAGTCCTCAGCACAATCAAGAGTTTTTCATTTTTGCACCATCGTTAAAAAGAGACCACAATGATAAATAAAACAAAACCATCCAGAATTCTCATACATATCGACCACGCTGGCATTCCGAACAAAATAATGTTTCAAATCTTCCTCAAGAGAAGAAACAACCTTTGATCAAGTCTGAACTTGTACATTTTCAAGGGATCACCTTTCAGCATCAGCTGAAGCCCTCCAAAAGAAATATATACCACCCTATCACCATAAAGATAAAAGGAAGAGAAACTCAAAATCAGTTGAGAAAGAAAGAAAAATACTGAAATTGTTGAGAAAACTATAGAGCAATAAGGCACCATAAAAAGTATAATCAAATTTCAACACAAAATGAGGCTCTATCATCCTAGATAGCATGTTTGGTAGAAAAGATTGGACAATACAAAGAAAATACATTTCTTTGAAGAAAAGGCATATAAATCATACACTTTAACAGTGTTGCTTCCATCATTTTGCTTTTCTTTATCTTCTGACATCTTATATAGCAGTCCATGCATGACATACTCAAATTTGTCCGCAAGTGATTTCTGTTTGCCCTGAAATAGGAGTATAATATTCATCGTTCAGAAAATCAAACTCAGTCCATAATACGGCTATACCATCCAAGATCTTCCGTAAATTTCGGGTTACTAAATAGGGGTAATCCACATTGAATAGATTATCTAAAACGCCATAATTTGATATATCATGTACAAAGGATGAAAAGAAACCTCAGAAATGTAGCCAGTAATAGCTGAACCGTCTGAATTGAGAGTATGCGATATCACCATCCTATATTTCTCCCCCTGGAGCATACTATACAGCTGTCTATGCACGTCTAGTTCCAGATACACGTCCTCATCTTCAGACTGGGCTTCAATGCGCGAAACTGAAACAATATATTCTCAAAACCTTTAGCTCAAGGTCCCATCAGTCTGTTTAAGTACTAAATCTCCTTAGAGAAATGTACCTTCTTATACAGTTGTAGACAAATAAAGAATAAAGGTTTGTAGTTAGCAATTCTTTGTTCAATAATTAGCAAAAAGGAATGTTAAGACATTTTTACCCTTCTCATAGCTCTTGTCATTGATACCAATGACCTTGGTTATTTCATCAAAGTGAAATTCAGCCATATATTCCCTGCAAGTTATATTCTTAAAAAAAAAAAAGAAATAATCAATGACGAGTTATGAGAGCATTCTGCAATTCTCACTATAAATTACATACACAAACGCCATTATTGTGTTGGTTAAACCTTAAGAGAAAACAAATGACTACGGAACCAAACAAATGAAGAAGCAGACTGCAAATGCCCATCACACACGGGGTTGTTAGCTTGGCTTGCGAGCAGTGATGCGACCATGTGAGCCACTCGCCAGCTTGGGCGAGCTAGCTAGTCGTCTGGTTTGCAAGCCAGCTCCCTAATGGCTTGCAAGAGAAATATGCAATTTCAATTAAAAAAAATGACAAGCGGAGCAGCACTTTTGTGCAAACCTATGCCATGTCATGCTCGGCTCACCGGGCAAGCCGAGCCATTTAGCAAGCCGAGCCATTTAACACCCCTACACATAGTACTAAATGCTTGCAAAAAAACAAAGCATTATTTTGCATGGTTTCGGTGGACAGAAAAATACCAGTGTTCTAAAATGCGTAATGCGTTGCGAAGCGTCGAGGCCGAAAATTAAGAATCACAAGTTTAGGCGTGTCAATGCGAAGAATAAACGTCATAATACGTTTCGTATTTTTAAGGTATTAAATATATTTTTATATAAAAAAAATAGATTTTTTAATATATAAAAAAAAAAGATTTAAAAAAAAAAAAAGGGGGATTGGCAGGATAATGCGCGCCTAATGCGCGCATTAGTCGCGCCTAGGCGCGCATAGGCGCGCATTAGGCAAGCATTTTAGTTGGAAAACGCATTTTTCCCGCATTTCCCGAATTCGACGCGTTTTGATCGCGCGTCGCGCCTAGGCGCACCTAAGCGGCGCTTTTTCACGTTTTTTAGAACATGGAGAAATACTAAGTGAAACGAAAAGTAATTATAGGTCCGAATTAAAGAAGAAAAAATACTATTGGTGACAAAATCTCTATTCATCGTGCCAGTTGAAGATTAAAAATTGGGCCCTCAAATCATAGTGCATTCAGAAAAAATAAATTCTTCGTAAGAGTTTTCGAACTAAATCTATAAACTCAAAATCCAGCAATAAAATGACAAACAAAATATAATGTAATGTTTTATATTATAATTAAATAATAATGCGGAAAATAACAAGAATAAAGCTCAAAACACATATAATATTTCAGATGGACAAAAGATTGTCCAACTGGTAAATTGCAAGTTCTAAACTTTTGTACCACAATTTCAAAGTAGAATTGTCAGAAGAAAAGAAGCTTTTAACAAAACTCAGGCACCCTTTTCCAATTTGAATATCATAGCCCTGTCCAGATAAAAAAAATAAAAAAAATAAAGACTATATCTTTATGCATTATGAAGATTAATCTCAAGCTGTTCCCCCCCTTCAATTTTACTTTTTTTTTTTTTTTGATAACAAAGCAAATATCATTCAAAACGTGAAAAGAATTACATCAGAGCATCATGCTTAATAATGTGTGAGACATAATCTGGAGGATCATTCCACCACACTACCAGGTCATTTAGATGCCATGAATTTCTAGCTAGACAATGTGCAGCTGAATTAGATAGGCGACTTTCATGCCTTACATCAATATTTGGGAATCTATTCATTAACAGTCGAATCTCATGTATTAAGTTTCCCCAAATGGACAAAGATTCATCTTGTACTTTTGTCACTTCTTGAACCACCAATAATGAATCACTTTCTACTAGTAGATTCTGAATGGACAAGGGTAAGCAAATTTGTAAACCTCTCAACATTGCTAGAAGTTCTGCCTCCATTGGGTCCATGCTGCCCCTCTCTGGTTTACTGGCTGAAAAAATCATCTTTCCTGTTGCATCCCGTAGAACCATCCCAATCCCATATCTGCATTGATCCTCAAATAGGGCCCCATCAACATTAAGTTTTAAGACTCCTTCCGGAGGAGCACTCCACCCTTCTCTACGATGGGTCCCTTGCTGTCTTTGCTTATGTGCACATATGTATTCTCCAGCAATTGTAAGAGCATGATCAATAGCCATCTGTGAAGAAAATATTTTTTGTTCAAAGATGAACTGGTTCCTGCTATACCACATTCCCCACAAGCATAATAATAGTTCCTCCAGTTCACTGGGGATGTTTCTACTTATTACTAGATTGACCCTATGTGCAATGTCCCTCCGCTCAGAAGTAGTATTCAAGAAACTCAGCTTTGTTGCCAACATCGGTTCAATCCTGGAGCAGTATAATAAAGCATGATTTATATCTTCTTCCTCTTTGTTGCAGAATTTGTAGACTGCATCTTCTATCACTTTCCTAGCCAGTAAATTTCTGAGTGTTGGCAGCCCATTGTGGCACACTCTCCACGCAAACACACGTATCTTATGGGGGATTTGCATTTTCCAAACCTTCTTCCACATTTTTCGTTGATCATCAGCATAAGACACCTCACCGAGTTGCCTATCCCCATTAATCTTCACAAACAACCTATACCCACTCCGAACTGTATAGATCCCATTCTTTTCTGGTTCCCAAATCATGACGTCCGGTCTGTTCTGTCCTCCTACTAGTTGAATTTGGAAAACTTCATAGGCATCTCTAGGGTGAAGCAATCTGGTCACCTTATCCATATCCCATCGTCGAGTATGTTCATCAATTAGCTTTGAAACTGTCCAGTTTATTTGATCTGTATTAATTCCCTCTGGGCAGTTTAGAAGGCGATGGTTTGGCAACCAATGATCAGTCCATATATTTATCTCCTTTCCATCACCAACTCGCCATCTGCAGCCCTGAAATAACAGCTTTCTTGCCTCCCAAATACCTCTCCATGCATAGGATGGATTTGCTCCCAATTTTGCATCTTTGAGGTGTCTATGAGGAAAGTATTTAGCTTTGTATATCTTTTGTAGTAGTGATCCTTCCGCTTGCAGGATTCGCCAGCCTTGTTTTGCTAAGAGAGCCATATTGAAGGCTTGAAGGTCTTTAAATCCCATACCTCCTCTGCCTTTAGTGTCGCATAACTTCTTCCACCCTATCCATCGAATTTTGTTTTCTTCTTTTCGTTGTCCCCACCAAAATTTTGCAATCATACTTTCAAGCTCTTTACATAGAGATATTGGAAGCTTGAAACAACTCATGGTGTAGGTGGGGATAGAAAGTGCAACTGCTTTAACAAGAATTTCTCTTCCACCCTGAGACAAAAGTTTTTCATTCCACCCCTGTAATTTCTGCCATACCTTTGTCTTTAAATTTGAAAAAGCTTTCCTCCTATTCCCACCCACCATTGAGGGGAGTCCCAAGTAATGCTCATAATTCTGGTGGTTTTTGATGCCCCAAAAGTTCAGGATTTCTCTTTGGTTGTTTGTTGATACAGATTTGCTGAATACCATGGCTGTCTTGTCTCTGTTCACTTTTTGACCTGAGGCCTGCTCATACTCCTCCAGTAATTGGATTATATATGTGTTGGTCTAGACAGTAGCTTTGCAAAATAGGACACTATCATCTGCAAACATGAGATTGTTGACCTTTGGAGCCCCTCTGCATACTCTAATACCTTCCACCTTTCCTTGGTCAGATGCTCTCTGTAATAGGGAGACCAATCCCTCACTGCACAACAGGAAAAGATAAGGGGATATGGGGTCCCCTTGCCTAATTCCCCTTGATGGATATATTGGTCCCTTTGGTTCACCATTAATCAAAATCGAGAAAGAGACCGTTCTTACACAAAGCATTATCAAGTTTATCCATTTCTCACCAAATCCCATATTCTCCATCACTGTTTGGAGGTAATGCCATTCAACGCGATCATAGGCTTTACTCATGTCAAGTTTGAGTGACATAAAACCTACTTTCCCCTTTCTCTTGGTTTTAAGAAAATGTATTAGCTCATATGCCACAAGTATGTTGTCTGAAATTAACCTCCCCGGGACGAAAGCACACTGTGATTTGGAGATTAAATCGGGTAGTATGCCCTTTAACCGATTTGCTAGCACTTTGGAAATCAACTTATAAATCACATTGCATAGGCTAATCGGTCTGTAATCTGACACCATCTCTGCTTGTTTCTTCTTGGGGATAAGAGTAATAAAAGTGTGATTTATCGATCTAGGGAAGACGCCATTATTCAGAGCATTCAACACTGCACCAGTAACTTCCTCTCCTACAATAGGCCAATATTTTTGAAAAAATATGGGAGACATACCATCAGACCTGGAGCTTTAGTAGGATGCATTTCAGTTAAGGCCTGTTTAACCTCTTCAGATGTGTACACTGATTCCAGTTTCTCGTTCATTTCGATCGTCACTCTCCCCCTCAGGTTGTCAAGGAACTGTACATCGACTCTTGCATTATAGGATGTGAACAAGTTCTGAAAATAATCCAGAATTTCGGCGTCTCGTTCTGCATTAGCTCTCCAAATACGATCAGAGTCCCTTACACCTTTTATAAAGTTCTTGGATCGCCTCCGTGATGCCTTATGATGAAAGAAGGAAGTGTTTTGATCACCTTCGGTTAGCCATAGGACTCGTGATCTCTGCCTCCACATTATTTCTTGACGCTCAAGCCACTTATTCACCTCCAGCCTAGCTTGTTTTAGTGTCTCCTGAGACTGTTCAATCGGATTCATCTCAGTCAAACGTTCCAACTCATGCTTGGCGTGCTTCAGCTGTTTGTGTACATTCCCAAAGTGTTGGCGGTTCCAGGCAGATAAATGTTCACCACAACACTTAAGTTTTGCATTGATTCCACTCATTCCGTCAGTTGCATTACCAAACCTTCAAGCTTTTTCCACCACTTCTTTACAGCCCTTTTCTGTTACCCACATAGCTTCAAACCGAAAGATCTTAGCTCCTCTCCTTTGTGGTAGGTCATCAAGCAAAAACAGGGAGATTGGTGTATGGTCAGAATAAGCGGCGAATCCATGCTTTACATAAGCCGTTGGATACATAGATTTCCACTTAAAATTTGCAAGTCCTCGGTCCAATCTACTTCTGATTGTTTCCCCTGTTTCCCTGTTGTTACTCCAAGTAAACTTCGGGCCATGATAACCCAAATCAGCAAGGTTACAATCCTCAAGAGCATCTCTAAAGTCCTGAATTTGTCTATCCGGTCTATCTCTCCCTCCACTCTTTTCAGCTTGACTCAAGATCTCATTAAAATCGCCAATTAACATCCATCCAATATCCCCAGGGACCATGAGGGATCGCATTAGATTCCAAGTCTCCATCCTTCGACTAACAACTGGGTGACCATACATTCCTGTGAGATACCATAACTCATCTGTGTGTAGCTCAACTGTTGCATGAATATGGTTCTTTGAAAAGTTTTTAATACTCACTATAACATCCTTCTTCCAGAATAGTGCAATTCCCCCACTACTACCCTCACTACTAACAGAAAAACAGTTATCAAAACCCAAACGAAATTTCAACCGGTACATACGACGACCATGTAATCTTGTTTCTTGCAAAAACAAGATTATGGGATCTTGTTCTCTGACTAAATCAGAGACGACCCGAACTCCCCGTGGGTTCCCAAGCCCACGGGAGTTCCAGCTCAAGACATTCATTGTTCCCGGCAGGCTGATGGACAGCCTCTGCCGATAAAAAATTGTAGGATTGGAAATCAGAAGACTCAGCCTCTGAAATCTGATTCGTGTCTCTCTCCATGCCATGTTGTACCTTAAGTTTCTTCTCTGCACTTTCACCCTCAGAAGCACCGTTAATCCTCTTTTTTGTCCCAGCCACAGTCAATAGATTTGGAGAAGCAGTACCTATACGAGCTCGTTTCTTCCAAGTGGACTGGGCTTTGCATATTTTTAGTTCATGTTGTGTCCCCAGCCTTACCTCTGCGTTTGGGCTTAAATTTTTAACTTGGTCCAAGCCCATTTGGTCAATAGGTGGCCCAATCACCTTATCACACAGCACGTTGCCTTTGTTAGAATTCTCATCCTCAGAATCCGCATGCAATCCCCCGTTCAACGCATTCAGTTGCTCATTTTCCGCCAATTCCAGATTTTCAGCAGTTAGTTCCTTATGTTTGGGTGATACATCTAGCACCATCCCGCCAACTTCGCTATTGACAATTGTAATCCCAGTAGCCTGATTAGCAACATCCGGCATCGGAATCCCGTCGTGGCCGCCACCCTCCTCCACTCGTTTCTTCTCTGTAGTATCGAAATTCATAGCAGGTGGCTTTGTACCGGATGTAGGGAAAGCTCTAAACTTGCGATTCCCCACCTCTGCTCGTAACCAACTACCATATTGCTTTGCCCCCATGTTCAGATCCAGTGATTTCGGACATCCAGCTTGTTCATGAATGATTCGTCCACATTTTATGCAAAACCATGGGAGCTTCTCATATTGGATTGGTACCCATGTCTTTACTCCTTCTAGCATCACCATCCGTCCCCTCGCCAAAGGTTTTCGCAGATTCAATGCAATTTTCACACGCAGCGAACTACCCCATCCAACATCGTGTCCTCATCGACTTCTATATCCTCCACATTGCCCATCGAACTACCTAGTTTGATGCCAGTCTCCCTTGACATGCCCGCAAACGGTAAGTTGTGGAATTGCACCCACAGCGCCGCCACATCAAATTGCATTTCACTCAATGGTGTGTAGCCCTCAAATGCATTCATCACAAATATCGATCCATCAAACAACCATGGTCTTCCCTCTTCCACCCGTTTCATGTCCGCGTGATTGGCGAACGTAATCATGAATATATTTCGACCCATCTCAGTAAACTCTGCTGGCTTGCTAATTCTCCAGATTTTCCCCATGGTAGATTGAACCACCGCTTTATTTATCTGCCGTTCAGCCCAAATCTTTCCTATTAGACTCCGATCACCCTTCTCCATCACAGTCGCGACTCCTTTTCCGTCTATGTCAACTATCTCTTCCTCCTCTGCGTTCAATCGCAAGTTTTCCCACATTTCCTGCACTTTTTCCATGGTAGCACTCACCCAGATGCTCGACGAGAAAATCCCTAAAAAAAAACCACCTCTGCTTCCAAGAGAGAGAAAGAAGAGTGGAGACTAGTGTGAGAATTCTTGAGATCCTTTGCTGCTCACCCGGTTGCTCGAAGAAGAAATCCCCAAAAAAGAAAAGAAAGAAACTTCGCACCACCTCTGCTTCTAAGAGAGAGAAAGTAGAGAGGAGACTTGAGAACACGAGCGTAGAAGAGAACCTTCAGATGCTTTTAATTTTACTTACTCTTTAGATAACTAAAAATGTGATAATTAATTTGAAAATTAACACAATTGACAAACTGTATACCCTTTACATTTATAGCAGAAGATTTATGTATAAAGGCTTTAGAAACTAAAGATTATGAACTTCTTACGAAAAACGAAAGTTCGTTCTCCATCATCCCCCTTCCATTAATTTCACTCACCCTCGCAGCTAATTAATAAGTAAAAAAATAATTTGAAAAATAGTCCACAAATTAATTGTAATCCCAAATAATTAAATATCACATTTAATTATTTAACACCTTATCAATTAATTCCAACACTCAATAAAAGGGCCAATAAATTACTTTACTAATTCGCAAATTTAGAAAAAAAAAAGCACTGCCACCTCAAGTGCTAATATAAATTTTCACAAAACTTATCTTCTCAGTAGACACCAGAAAGTTCCCACAAAATCTAACGATGTCTATTGCTAATTTGCTACGGTTTCAATCACAAACAATTATATAAAGGAAAAAAAAAAAATCATTGAGCAACCTTAACCTGAGCTAGATTACTGCCTTACAAAATACTTACACAATAATCACGGATTCACGAGCGACGAGCCTCACGACTTCACGGCCTCAGGCAGGGAATCACGGTTTTCTTTCTCGCTCCGTGTATTTTGCTGGAGGTAAGTGAACGGCTTGAAGGCTGCTTAGGTTTTTTTTTTTAAAAAAAAATGGGCCACTACAAAAATGGGCCCTTAAAAAATCTGGGGTCTCTAACCTTATTCAACCGAGTTTTCAGGACTTGTAATTAAACCGAGTTTGACAGTTTAAACAACTTAACGAGAAAATTGAAATGGGGTCTCTAACCTTATTCAAATAGTGCAAATGGGTTTAATTGGCTTCACCGATTTTCCCCTCGTTTAAGTATAAATATAGTCTGGTCATAGTTGAATCCTATCCTCACACTTAGGATGAAAAGAGTGCAATGCGTAAGAGTGAAATCACTCAACCATAGTCAACGCTAGTCTATGTTTCGAGTGAATTCTGAGTCTACATTTCCAATTAAAATAAGAATAACTTAAAAATAAAAAAATAAAACTCAAGAATTTGAACTGTCCCAAGTATTAACCAGGACTTTTCGTTGCACCCTCAGACAAAACAAGCAGTTAATATCAATTGATATAAATGACTAGGTCAAGAAGGCTGCAATCAAGATTAATAAGATTCGATTGCCAGACATGAATTCACTTGTTCTGAAAATGCCTGAACCCAAGAGGTGTGACGAACACAGACGAAGAAAAAGATTAAAAAAAGGGTTATGCAAACAAATATAATACACCTTAACTGACAAAAGATACCCGTTTGTTTAATCTGAACATCAAAAGCAATACATGCCCAAAGTAGTTTCCAAACTAAAACCTATAACAGTCCAACACTTATCTTGAACCATTTGATGGCAGGATTCCTCAAAAATTTCGAATTTTCAACTTCAGACGACAGAAACATACATAACCATAATTTAGGACAACAAAATGACCAAAAGGAACCATATATCGCAGTAATCGTCTTGCAATTCTAAAGACCAATCTTGAAAAGCACATCAGATGATCAAACCTTGTAGGCAACTTTGGATACTACGACCATCAACCTTTAATACACAGTGTCCTCATGCCTGTTGGATGAATCAAATCTTATTCAGATTTAGTATGAAAGGCAGCTTAATAGATTTACATTTTGGTTCCAAGCTGTCGATTTAGTATCAGACTACAATGGGTTCCAGCACCACGGGGTTTGCCTGTGCTTGAGCTTCAACAACAGACTCGTCAACGTTGCCAGGTTCGTTATTGCTCGGTTCAACCGCTTTTTCCATCTCTTGTTTTTGTGTAACGGATTCAGCTCCACTCATTTCCCGGGATAAGTTGCTCGGCTGAGACTTAGATTCACTAGTCTCCTTAGATACAATTGTCATATGAGATGAAGCTTTTCTCTTTTCATTGGATAAGGTAGTTTTCTCAGACGGCAACTGAGGAAGAGATTTCCGTGATGAATTCTTGACATGGGCAAGAGGTCCTTTGGTAGGGTTATTTTGTGACAGTTTCTCGTCCAAGCTTAGCCTAGTTGGAATAGCATTGGAACTGCCATTTTCTTCAGAATTGGCAGTTGGTGAACTCTTTTTCCGACCAAGCTTCGGAGATTTAGGTCTTGTTGTAGGTATCTACATCAAAGTAGGATATAAATACAATGTAGTTAAACCAAAAGATAACAAACTGTAACTACGGCAACTACACAGGTAATTTCACGTTATGAAGAGAGAGGGAGGGAGGGAAAATTAACATACCTTGTTCTAGTGTCAATATACAATTTTGATTCTATACATTTACGTATAACACTTTCTAAACATTCTCATTCTGATAGCAACAAAGCTTTCACCAAGAACGTGCATAAAATAATTAACTTCACTACCACGACACACCGTCCTCACTAGCCCGGTTGTTGGTGCATACTAATGCCATTATGATACTGTACGTTTGCCAGGGAGGACAGGAGAGCACTGGACAATATTAGGCTAAAATCTTTTTTCATTGTAGTGTCTAGGCTTGGCCAACATTGTGTACTAAGCATGCATAAATTCCAAATTACTGTCTTTGAGCCACAAAATATCAAACTAACAGCCTTCAAATGCAACCATCATAGTCCTGCAAGTTCCATTGGGAACAATCACCCACGAGGGCCACGACCACAGCCACAAGTTATGCCACCATCATATTAAACCATCACAAAATGAACTTTACTAACATCAGAATCAAGAATGCCTTGGCCAAGACTAACAAAACCCCCACACCAATTTCGCAAAACTGTCATTTCTTGTACATACCACGAAAAGCTATTCCAACCTCAGTGTTGGGAGAAAAATAATTCTACTCAAATTTGGACTTAAAACCAGACAAATTTAGAAGAATATTAGATCTGGGTTTAGATGACAGGGGTCTCTCTGTATGATATTTTGGGTAGAAGAAGACCAAGATTTTGTGTAAGTCACATTCCCAGTGCATGGAGATCAAGGACCTAGTAATGGCAGGGTATCTAAACACTGGGTAAGCTTTATTTAGCCTATTTTGAAAACAGCACGAGGTTTTTTGCTACTTTTCAGTAGCAGGTTGGATTTTTTTATGCTTTTCATCCTTTATTCATATCCAAATGCAATCGTACTAAGTTCCAGCGTCAACATCATCTTACCAGTATATCTCATCTATCCAAATCCAATCAATCAAGTTGAAAAGTCAAGAGATCACACGAGAGAGAGAGAGAGAGAGAGAGAGAGAGAGAGAGAGAGAGAGAGAGAGAGAGAGAGAGAGAGAGAGAGAGAGAGAGAGAGAGAGATTGTGCAGTGTTCCATTTGTAAGAGATTGTGCTTTTAAAATTTGTGTCAAGCAATATCGTACCTTCTTTAGTTCCACCTTCGGTGGTGGAGGTTCCTGATAGAAGCTAGGCATTGGTGTCGCTTTGAATTTCAGACTTTTCCTTAACATTTTAATCTCAGCATCCTGTGTTTCCTATTTACAAGCAAAATAAGAAAAGATCAAGAAACTCATTTGCACAATCCTATCTAACATTTTAAATATGAAATCAGCACCAAAATCTCACCTTAGTCTTGGCTTGCATATTATTCTCCTCTTCTTCCTTTGCATGGATTTTTTCCACAAGTTTTGAATAGAACTATTCGAAAAAATAAAGGAAATTCTTAGGACCAAATCATGAAGGAAAGACAGAATAGTCAGTGCTTCTGATTTAAAGACTAACCTCTCTTCTCTTTTCGGCCCTTTCATTACATCTAAAACTGAAACTATAGCTTGGAAGAGTACCCAATCTGCGAGGCTTGGCATCTCCAGCAGTAGGACTTCTATCGAGTACTTAAGGATAAACAATCTTCAATCATAAAAGTAGCAATGTGTGTGTGTGTGTGTGAAATCCTTTATATAAAAGGAGATAATATGTAAAATTATATAATCAAAAAAGATACAACGAAGACTCTGAAGTTTCTTCAGCTTTATCTGTGGAGCCTTTTTTGAGTGGCTTCAGTATTGGCTTGTTCCTGCAGCCAGGAAATTATTGTTCAGACCTCTGAGGAACTAGTTATTATTATACATAATATTCAAAAAAAAAATGCTAAATGAATTAGAGAATGCAACTTCAGAAATGTCATTGGAAGGTTTCCAGAAAAGACATTCCTGCATTCTATCACACAGAAACGGGAACAAAAGCTAGATCAAAATTCCATAGAGCTCTATCAGAATCAAAGAAAAGTTGACCATTAATGAAATATAACATACGGAGTAACTTCAAGCTGTGTGCCACTCGTGGAAGACAATTTTGCATCAGAATGTCCAGGCTGCTGCGAGAATGTAGCAAATAATTACAATAGCCAGTACAAATAAAGATTATAAGAAACAATAATATACAACTAAATATCTATGGAAGATTCCACGTGCACTTTTTACCTTAGAATGATAAGCATTATTTTTAGCGGGTGCTGGTTTTTTGCTTTGGTCAGCGGCTTGCCTCTCATTTGATCTGTTTTTTGTTCTAAGAGAAGTCTGTTTCGACTGTGATTCTGAAGCACGGATTCCATTTGAAGCAAAAGAAGTTTTTGACACATCTTTTCCATCCTTATCCTTGTCCGTCCCTGCCAAGGCAGAATGTCTCGGGCTTAAAGGCTTCCCACTCTTAGCCTTGTTCACGCTCTTCAGTGGTTTGGAATTCTTAGACTCTCCTATTTTTTCAGCAGCATGTTCCTAAAAGAAATATTTATTACACACAGTGGTTTGGAACTAATTGAACGAAAATATTTCACCAAGCAAAAGATTCAAAATCTCCTACCTTAAAGATTGTCACATCATTGCCATCTGGTGGCAATGTAGATTCATCCGTGATATCTAGTACAGAAGAACTAAGGATCTCATCGTCATTTGGATTCACAAGATTCTCGCTCGACCCACCAACTTCGCAACCACCATTGAGAATTCCATTCACTTTTTCAGAAGTTACTTCTTCTCCGGAGGCAGGGAATTGCTGGTGAACACTGGTCCTCACCCCATTTCCAGAATCAGATATAATATTATTGGCATCCATCTCACTCTAGCACCTAAGAAAATCATAACACACGCGCCACAAGCCTTAGAGAATAGCACAATGTGCCTCGACTGATTCCTTTAATATAGTAGAGATATATCAAATGTTCCTTAGTTTCTTAAAAGCAGTATCAAATATGTGTAAAAGCAATGTTCTTTAGTAGAAATCATGCTGATTTCAACAGGTACTGAAAATTAATTACTTCAATTAAGAGCATAAACGCACTGGATGCAGCATACTATAAATAAAACACAAAATTAAGTCAATTACTACATCATAGGACTTAAACCTTCATCAACAAGATGGCAATCAGTCAATTATAAATGAAACGCAAAATTAAGTATTCTTTAGCATCAAGAAGAATTAAAAAACATAGATTCATTTATCCCCACTTTTCTGGCAAACCAAACAAAACCCTTTTCCATAAAATCATAAAATGAAAAAGAAATCTGATATTAAAAACAATAAATAAATAATAGACTTACCAAATGTTTTAACCAGTAATCTCAAATAACCCAGACACTAATTATAAAATCTAGAAGAGATGACAAAAAAATTATTAAAAAGAAAGAAAGAAACAGAATAGCAGAATATAGTCACTAGATCTTCAAAGTCACCCCAAAGATCCGGTCTTTATCCATTCAAGATTCAATTCTTAAAACATAAATCAGAAAACCCATTTCCGTTTCACAACAAACCATTACTATCTTCGAATAACTGCACACATCCTCGCGTAAATATCTTCATAGAAGTATGAAACAATGAACTAAAATGCTTTTCAACACTTAAAAAAGACTTACCCAGAACAGAATATGGAAGAAGAAATCAAAGGGCCATTAATCAGGATGAGGATTGAAAAGATCAAAGAGATTCTTGAGTGGTTCTGCACTGGTGTTTGAATTTTGAAATGAATTTCGGATCTGGAAGTTTTTTCTTTTTTTTTTTTTTTCCTCTTTTGGGAGGTTTTTTATTTCTTCCTTTTTTAGTGCTTCTTGAAATTGAAATTATCGCTTTCTTATCAAAATCGAAATACGAAATAGGAATAGAGGCAAGGTGCGTTTGTTTCTGGTGGTATTTGTGTTAGTACCATCACTGTTCAAATCCATTCGTGCTAGGTGTGTGTGAGAAGAGAGAGAGAGAATAAAAATAGTTTATATGCCCTATTTGAGTCACATTATTTTTTATTTTCATTCTCCTACACATTTTTAATTATGCATTTTTCAATAAAATAATATTTTTTATTACATTAATAATTTTTCCTTCTTTTTCAACCACATATTTCCCAATCATATAAAAAAAAATACATTTTTGAACTCAAAATGTGCACCGAACAGAGGCTGAAGTTAATTTTTATGGAAATTGGTGTAAATGATTAAAAATCTTTCCACATCTTGCAATTTTTATCCAAATTCTTAAGGGGTTGTTTTTTTTGTATTTTAGTTTTGAGTTTTGAATTCATTTTCTATTTTGTGTTTTGAGTGTTTGTTTCGAAATTGTTGAAAATGCGTTCTTTTTGTCATTTTGAAAAACTGTTTCTCGAAACATAAAAATAGAAAACGCCATTACTTTGAAATTTTGAGAATATTTTTTATATAATATTTTATTCAAGAAATCTGATTATTTAATAAATTTTAATAGTTTAATATTAATATAGTATTAAATAACATATAAATTTTGAAGTTGGTGAATCTTAAAATATTTTTTCCAAATATAAAAAAACACAACCTAAATTAAATTTGGTAAGTCCTTGTTTTTATCTTTATACGTAACTTGTGATAAGAATTAACTAGCATCAAGTTACAACTAAACATAATCAAGTTGCAAAAAAGGGGAGCACTAATTTCATATTGACGTGGTAATAAATATTTTGAAATCAAACCTTCAGGGCACTTGTAGTTTATTTTTTTCAAGCAATTTTCAATTTTACAAAACATCCAAAACTTGTTTGGTCTAATATTTTAGAAAGCATATTTTCGAAAACAAGATTAAGGGTGTGTTTGATGGATATTATTGAGAAAACAATATATTTTAAATAGTGATAAGATGAGAAATATGTGGTTAGCTCCTGTTTGAGCCATATTATTTTTTCATTTTCATTCTTCTACTCATTTTCAACCACACATTCTTCAATAAGCCTCCGTTTGGGGCAAATTATTTGCCCAAAATAATGAGAATTATAGTCGTTAACCATCAAATCATCTGAAAATTGTTGATTTCTCAAGTCCTATGTGGGGTCCAGCTTTGACTCCAACGACTGGAATTCTCATTCTTTTGCCCAAAACAATGAGTATCAAACAGAGGCTAAAATAATATTTTCCATTACATTAATAACTTTTCCTTCTTTTTCAACCACATATTCCCCATCACATAAAAAAAATGCATTCTTGTGAAAAAAATGTGCACTAAATAAGGGCTTAAAAAGTAAAGAAAAGTTACTGATATAGTGGAAAATATTGTTTTATTAAATAATGTGTGGTTGAAAATTAGTTTTGAAAGAATATGTGTCAAGCATGAGCTAAATTTATAACACAAAATTCAAAACGTACTTTTAACTTTTTGAATGTTTTCGGTGAAAACTTCGATAACACTCAGAACATGAGAAATAAACATTTTGAATGAAATTTTATTAATTAAAAATTCTAAACGAGAATTTGAAAAATAATTTTTTTAAAAAAAAAAATTTGAAAAAATGAAATCTAAAACTCTAAAAATATAAAAATTATAAAAAAAAATAAAAATGGTTTAAACTCTTAATGATTATTTACATAAAAATTCTACAAAATATATTTAAATGAATACAGATAGGGTTAATTTCACAAATGGTCACTGAAGTTACCTGAAAATTTCAAAACGGTCACTGAAGTTTCAAAATTTCATAAACGGTCACTGAAATTTGAAATTTCTTTTTAAACGGTCACTGAATTTTCAGATTTTTTGAGCAAGTTTGAGGCAATTTTTTGACAACTTCCGACCACCAAAATCGTCGATTTCGAATACCGTTGGAAAGCCCACGATGTTCTCTTCAATTACCACAAAAAATGTCCCCAAAACTCCAAGTAATTCTGCCAGAATAAACCCACGAAGTCGGCAACCGAAAATTGTGAAAATTTGCCCAGATTTTCAGATTTTTTGGGCAAGTTTGTGGCAATATTTCGGCAATTTCCGACCACCAAAACCTTCGATTTCGAATACCTTGGAAAGCCCACAATGTCCTCTTCAATTATCACCAAAAATCTCCCCATAATTCCAAGGTATTCGGCCGGAATAAACCCACGAATTCAGCTACCAAAAAAGTCCGAAAATCTGCCCAGTTTGGGTAGCTGACTTCGTGGGTTTATTCCGGTCAAATCACTTGGAGTTTTGGGGAGATTTTTGATGATAATTGAAGAGGACATTGTGAGCTTTCCAACGGTATCCGAAATCAAAGGTTTTGATGGTCGAAAGTTGTCGAAAAATTGCCTCAAACTTGCCTTAAAAATCTGAAAATCTGGGCAGATTTTCACAATTTTCGGTTGCCGACTTCGTGGCTTTATTCCAGCCGAATCACTTGAAATTTTGGGGAGATTTTTGGTGTTAATTGAAGAGGACATCGTGGACTTTCCAACGGTATCCTAAATCGGCCAGTTTGGTGGTCGAAAGTTGCCGAAAAAGTGCCTCAAATTTGGCCAAAAAATCTGAAAATTCAGTGACCATTTTGAAAGAAATTTCAAATTTCAGTGACTGTTTCTGAAACTTTGAAATTTCAGTGACCGTTTTGAAATTTTCAGGTAACTTCAGTGACCATTTGTGAAATTAATCCATACAGATAAAATCCTCAATTCTTGACATTAATTTTTATTTCCTATGCTTTCCAACTAAATTTATTATTTGTTTTTGTTTTACTTTTGTAGCAAAAAAGAAAATATTGTAAAATGTATCAACTTTAAAATGTATATATTATTTGATATTAATATAAATTTGTTCCATTTTACTAGATAATCAAGTTTTATGAAATAAAATATTATAAAATAATTTTTCGAAATTATAAATCAAACATGTTTTTTAATTTTCTGTTTGTGAACATTTTTTAGAATTGACAAACTAAATACATTTTTAAAAATTTTAAAACTATCCATCAAAGTAGAATACAAAAAACTAACTGAAACACAAATCAAATTCTCGTCACTATTGGTTACAGTAAAACCTCGATAAGTGAATATTCGATAAATTAATAATCTCGTTTAAATAATAAAATTCTTCAATTTAGACTTAGGTCAGCATACTAAATTAATAACTCCGTTAAATGCATAAGATAATAATTCTTTTTGATATCATTTAAAGCCCAACGAATATATAAAATAATAAATGCTTATATTCATAAAAGTTTATATCAATACAAATTAACAAAATTAATTTGACAATATTTTTTTCAATTCGTCTCTTTTTCAAAATATGCATCTAAAGCCTTTTGTTTTTCTTTGTATCCAAATCATACTCAACTCCATTCTTAATTTTTTGCAATACATTTGTACAGATTAATTATTTAAAGTTCGACCGCTTGAAATGCCTCTTTTGAAAGAACAGTTGGTAAAACACGATTATCATTTGTATCATGATCATCATTGATAGTGTGTATTGAATACCTCTTGAATAATATCTTCATTAGTATGAGAATTTATTACTGCGTCATTTTCCCTAAATTAGTTTAAAATGTGCTCGACATTAATCACATTTCTATAGCGTAAACCAAAAATAGTTTCACATAATCCATTGATTCCTTCATCTTCACAAATTTTTGATTCAATATTAATATATTTATTTGACTGACTTTTACAGATTTTTTAACTCAATTTAAATGAAAAGTCATAGTAGAAAAAATGTATGAAATTTGGAATGATTGAGAGTCTTAAGTTAAAAATAATTACCATAGAAATTTTATTTCATGTATACATGAAATAACTTGAACGATTAATATTTAAAAATATTAAATTTTGAAGTCATGTACATTAATGTTTCCTCTTTAATTTATGTATATGGTGCCTTTTTGTGTGCTTACATATATTATAGGAAAATACAATACTAGTTATAAAAGTATAAAATACTCTATAAATTAATAAAGATTCATTTATCGATAAATTAATAAATTGTATTTTGGATTGATTACGTCAAAAAATTATTGTCAAATTTGCGCATGAACTGTAGTGTGCTTAAATGTATTATAGGAAAATATAATACTAGTTATAAAAGTATAAAATACTCTATAAATTAATAAATATTTATTTATCAATAAATCAATAAATTGTATTTTGGATTGATTACGTCAAAAAATTATTGTCAATTTTGCGCATGAACGGTAGTCTCTATTATTTTGTTACCAAAGGGGCAAATTTGTCAAATCAAAAATAAAAATTTTTTTAAAAAAAACTTGAGAAAGTGTGGTTATATTACTGCCACAATAAGTGTTTGGTACACCACGATTTTCTTATTTACTTAAATAACCGTGAATAAAATGACATAAATATCCTATTTATTAATTACTAATCCATTTATTCATTTCATCACACCAATCATACACCACATAAGATATATATTTCCTTATCAAATTCACCCTCTTTTTTAATTCCCTCTTCGACCCATCTCATGCATCTGGTGAGACTTTTATAGGGGTTTGGCATTTTCCAGCCTTACATCCAGTTCGATAAAGAAGTAGAAGGTTACTAAAAAAAACTGGTAGAAACAAGAAGTGGGCTTGGATTTTTGGATGACAGGATATGCCCTTTGATTTTGGAATGACCGGGAGAAACAAGAAGTTGGTTAGAGAAAAGAATTATGATATTTGTACCGTATGAATTACACTCTTATTTACCCGACCTCACCCCTTCTCTCACATGGGGGTTCGGGTCCCACTTCCAATAAATGCGTGGGACCTGACTCCCATGTGAGAGAGGAGGTGGGCCAGAGTAAACAAAAGTGTAATCTATAGGGTACATGTAGCATAGCCCGAAAGAGAATTGGTAGGGGAAGATGAGGAAAACGAGCAATTTGGGATGAAAAGTATACCACAATGCATTAAATTTTATTTTATTTTTTTCATTTTTAGTTTTTCTTGGGATAGGACTATAATTGTAAATTTGTTGTGGTGTATTTATTGAAAACACGTTTTAATTGTGGGGTGGCTATAATGTGGTTATTAGAATTCCACATTATTTGGGAAAATATTAATGATCCTATTAATAAGGTGAGGACAATCCTCCCCTAATAAGTCGGTTTTATTAGGCGGAATTAGGTCCAATATTCCTAACATGGTATCAGAGCTAAGTCCAATTATGAAATGTTTGGTGCCACCCAATATCGATTTGTTCACAGTTGTTTGGCATGGTCCATGCTGTGCGTGAGGGGGCGTATTAGAATTCCACATTGTTTGAGAAAATATTAATGATCATATTATCCCAACATGTGTCTCGATTATGATTCTTCAACCCACAAAAGGAGCACTGACGAATGGAGACACGACCACGGCCACTACGTCCACTGATAAATCATACATCCTGGTGAGATTACTAGAATATAATATACGGAGATACTCCCATATATCTTTGCACGTATCTACATGGTATCAGAGCCTACCCCAGGATTGATGTGTGCCCATACTACTTACCCCGTGACAAGGACCAGAAAAATTATTGGTCTGCACGTGAGGGATGGTATTGGAAATAAATCTCACATTGCTTGTGGACAATGTCTTATGCCAGTTTATAAACAATGTGGCAAACCTCTCTTACTGAACCGATTTTGTGAGATGAGTTTGGCCCATAAATTTCTACCTGGTATCAGAGTTATGCCCAATTACACAAGGTTGGGTGCCGCCCAATATCGATTTGTTCACAATTGTTTGACATGGTCCACACTGTGCGTGAGGGGGCGTATTAGAATTCCACATTGTTTGAGAAAATATTAATGATCCTATTAATAAAGTGAGGACAATCTTCCCCTCATAAGTCGATTTTATTAGGCGGAGTTAAGTTTAATATTCCTAACAGTGGTATAGCAAGTAAAATTTGTGGTGGCAATATAATTATCCCTTAAGAATTTACAAAAATAAAATGTAATAGGAAAAGGAAAAGGAAAAGGAAAAGGAAAAAATATATGTTATAAAAGAAAAGAATGAAAATAAGAAAAAAATTTACGGGAAAATTTTTTTAATAAGAAAAGGAAAAACAAAAATAATATAAAAAGAGTAGTGGTATTTAGTAACACCGGGGTTTAATACCAATTTGTGTGACAATATTAGTAGTATTAAATTATAAGTTCAATTAAATAAATTATATAATTTTACTTTTAATTGAACATATCACATGATGCTACGTAAATTAGAGCTACATAACATTGTTTCATGTATAAAAAAAAAAAAAAAAAAGGTGAAAAAACACTGCAGTCCCTAATGTTTAAGGCTAGTGGTAATTTGAAATGGATTAAACTCTTTTACCATGGCCTATATATTACCTAATGCAGCAAGGTCGATTTGAAATTCATTTCTTGTGCTCAATTTAACCACTGCCCAAAATTTAACCACGTCACCCCCTGTTTGAATTTCAACAAGAATAATGCAATATTTATTTGGACAAAGCTATAACTCTATGTTTGAGCCACATTAAAATTTTCATGCTCAATTTTTTACTCATTTTTAATCACACATTTTTCAATAAAATAATATTTTCTATCACTTCAATAACTTTTCTTTCTTTTTCAATTATACATTCTCCATCAATCTGTTATTCCAAAATACATTCTTACAATAAAATTTACAAAAAAATTTCACATTTTTTTGACAGAAAATACATGACACAATTTCATTGGAAAATGAAAATGAAAAAGAAAAAGAAAAAAAAAAAAAAACTGGGCTATACAGCACCTGTAAAAACCCCGTGGCCGTGGGAATTATCCCGTTTATTTCTCGACAGCACTGTTTACGATGTACAGAAGGGTCTCCCCCACACAGTCCGCCATTACCCCAACAGACAGATTGTCGAAAACAAGAAGGTTCTCGTGCTGACGGTGAAACTCAAGAGATGACCCTCTAATTTTTTCCGCGTCGCCGGTGCCGGGGGGGGTGGGGCGGGGGAACCTTTGATTTTTTCCTCATCGCTATTCAACGATACCACCACTTTTGCCTCTACCGCTGCTTTTAGTTCCTCTCGCGGATAGACATTTACATCCACATCACCATGAAAGGCAGATTTGAGGTTTCAAAATTCCACCACAAGCAATAGCAACCTCGATGACAAAGTTCCACCCAACATTTTCAGATCTTAAGATCTTGGTCATTTTATTTAGTACTTGTCTGATAAAAAATTGATTAAAATTTTCAAATGATCAAACTTTAATTTTAAAAAAACATTCATAAGACTCATAAATTTTATCAACTTTTCATTGAAGCTCGTCCAAAGCAACTGCAAAGGCTGATAAATGTACCAAAAATTGGATTTTTGGTTTCGTAATCTTGTGCTGTTTGTTGGGTGGAGAGAGTTGAATCCGCTAGGGTGTGGAGGCTTTTTGTTAAGATCGACAACAGAATTGGGAGATTTATTGGGAGGGACGATGGAAGGAGTGGGGAAGAATGTTGCAAATGGTGGAAATGAGTTGCAGGGTAGCTGTAGCTTGGAAGAGGCAAGCGAGCATGGTTGTATTAATTTACGAAGATAATAATAACATATCAATTCCATAAAGAAATATGATCTCTATATATTATATAATCATATGTTTTTTATTATCATGTTCTAATATAAACTGAATCTCTCGAAAGATATATAAATCACAAACATGTTGTATTTGTGGTCAATCGTCAACATGAAGTAGGAGAATAATAAATAATCAATAAGAAAAACAATAATTTAAACTAAAAACCAGCAACTAATTAATAAAAAAGTTAAACAGGATTTCATAGAAATCCTAGCCCCAAATGGTTTAACTTATCATTTTTTCGATTGCAAAAATATGAGATAAAAAGTGAATACATAATCTGGATTATTTAGAATAAAAGTTGATACAATCCTTAGTGTCAAGAACCGCAACTTCAACTTCAACTAGCCACTTGACCCAATCGCAATCACAGTTTGCCCAACTTCAACTGCCCATTATAATAGTTTATTTCAATTATAAAATAATTTTGATATTGGTAAACGTTTAGTGTGATTTCTCAGCATTTAAACGTCTATTTATATCACTTAAGTTTTTGTTCCGCAAGCTATTATTGGAAGTATTAGTCTTTCAAACAATTTTTCGAGTTTTCTGATGTTCGCCTCCTACACCAGCCATTGTAATTTTCTGCTTTCATCAATTATAATTTCTAACTTTCAAGCAATCAACGATTAATTTACTTTCAATGCATTTCAATTTTATGTTGCAAGCTTTCTACAAATTGTAATCAAATTTTCTTTCGTCCCGAAACAATCGAGAGAATGTGGAAGGTAGTCGAGCGGAGCAGACTACTGCCGTACGTTGTCCCTTTTTATGCCAAAAAGAAAGGCACCCCCTGAAACTTAGTCTTGAACAATCTCACAAGGCGCTTTCTTCTTCTTCAAACGTGCCTAATTTTTTCTCCACAATTTCGATTTATAATTAATTTTTTGTGTGAACTTTAAATTAAATTATCTTTTCAGTGTATATTATTTTTCGCTATGGAGATATTTGTACCGAACTATAGTCAAATAATAAACTATTAAGCATGTAAAAAAAATGCTTATCACACCTCTAAACTTACACTTCGCTAATTTCGAGAAAAATTATCTAGTCAACATTCTGACACAGGAAAAAAGAATACAAAGACTCACTTCGCTGTATAGCTTACCACAAAGATTTAACATCTAGAGTGTGTTTGATCCACATTTTTTTGAAAGAATGTATTTTAAAATAGTAGATTAATGGAGAATATGTGATTGAAAAGGAAGGAAAATTTATTGATGTGATGGAAATTATTATTTTATTGAAAGATGTGTAGTTGAAAATGGGTAGAAAAATGAGAATGAAAATTTTAATGTGTACCAAACAGAAGCTTAAAATTAAGCAATTTGTAATGAACTTTTAAATAGTGCCACCATTACAATTGTTAACTTATCCAATTCTCGACCAATATGTGGGTAGTCAAATCAAATCATCGCCTAGATTCAGTCCATATTACATAAGAGTAAATTTTCCATTTGGTCCATCTCGATCCTCAACCGTCAAATTTTATTATTTTCCTCTCACAAGATGACGTTCTCCCAAACTTTATGTTTATTCTCTCTTCCAAGTGTCATTTCTAGATGTTAATGTCAAATTACTCCTACTTTACCACTCAAATTCGATTGAATCAAATCAATAAAGGAAAATAATTAGACCATGAAGATGTCCCTAATTTTTTTAGTGCTATAACCTTCAAGTTTACATTGAGCAAGTTAAACATACTAGATATCTAAATTTAGTATCCAATGCTTAGTGGGGATATGCATGTTTTCAATTTCATGCACATGCTTTATTCCTACTCATAACTTGTATTCTTTGTTTGTTTTTTTCTAGAATATTTATTTGGTGCCCACATTGGGATGTCTTGAGGATAGCTTTGCAATGTCACTACTATTTTCACTTTTATCGTAACTAGTGCAATGCCTTTTTTAAAACGAGTAGTTGAAATCGGATTCCTAGCATATACGGTCAACACCTAACGTCCACTTGTTAGCCAAATCACTTTGCAACGTCACTACTATTTTCACTTTTGTCATGACTAGTACAATGCCTTTTTAAGACGAGTAGTTAAAATCGGATTCCTAGCATATACGGTCAACACCTAACGTCCACTTGTCAGCCAAATCACTCCAATCATACAATTCAAGCAGGGAAACAACACGAATTTAAATCAATTCAATCTTCCCAAACTATTCTTGTACAATGGCTAAGTGATAATATTTCATCATAGGGATTTGAGATTATTTATAACCTATTTCTACCAACTCAAAGAATCCATCCCTTTACACAATAGTTTTGGAAACCTAAATAACAATTAACAATGGCCATGTAATCTACGAAGCCCTTGTCTGTGCCAGCTTAAAATTTATCAAATTGGCATTTTTTTGACCGTTGCTTAAGAAAAGTTGGGGCCCACTCTCTCACCAAGTCAGTCAAGAATTGCGGCTCAACGTTCCAAAAAATGCAAGAAATCAGGCCCAGACAGGGCCTAATAGGGTTTTACATGGATAAGCAATTTACAAAAAAAGCACTAAATAGCATATTCCGGTCACGAATCATAAATCAACATAATTTCAAACATGAACTCATCATTATCCTGCGAGGTTATCCAAGTAACACACACACACACACATTGTTGGTTTTTTTAAAATTTTGAATTTTTAAAAATATAATGGAAATCAATGAAACAAATACAAAGTTGACGGCCGGAGTCGTCTCACCCCATACTTAAAGTTACATTATCCCAATGTAAAATAAGCCTAAGGAAGGATATTAAGAGCATGTTTGGCTAAGTTTAAAATCCAATTAAAATTGAAAATATAGTCGTTATTGGATCTCACTCGTCTAATAAAAGTCAACAATAACGACCAGTTTTTCAATTTTAATCCGATTTTAATCTCTACCGAACATGCCATAATATTCTCCATGTTATATATATATATGGTGATCCATGTCCTCTAACGCTCGACTCTGTATCCTTTTTTGTGTTCATTTGTTTGATACTCTAATTATCTCAATTATGCCTTAAAAGAGAGACGAAATAAAAATGGCTACAAAAGGGTCAGTCGCACAAAAAAAAAGGATGAAATCATGTGTGAGTTCAGCTTAATTTATTTCTTATGGCATTGATTTTAAATTGTTCTAAAAATCCTAAAAATGTAAAAAAAAAAAAAAGGTTCTAATCTAAAAATTATAAAATAAAAAGGATATAATTTAGAAATTGGGTTGTCTTCCGATAAACGCTTGTTTAAATTCAATATCTCGACTCAACCTCTTTACAATCATTTCAAAACAAGGCTTTTAAGACCTTGCTTTGCTTGCATCGATTGACTTTGCACATTTTTTGTTTATCCTTCAATATTTAACTTTGCCTTTCTCATAAAAAAATAACTTGATTTTATCATCTGACTTAAACTTAACGATGAAACCTTCAACTTCCTCATAAGCCTTAATCATAAAATAAAGTTTAGAGCAATCATTGAAGTCAAAGAATTGCTCGACAGTTTCAACTTCCGTACGATTAACAACTACTTCTCCACACGTTCTTTTTCTTTATTTGGTGCTTCCTCGGATGGGAAGGTCACTCAATTATCCAAAATTTCAGGCAATTGCTCCTCACTTGTGGTAATGCTTGACATGTACTCCATTGTTGTTGCTTGAAAAGGTTCCTTGAGGTTGCTCAATCAGCATCTTTGAAATCTACCCAAGTTGATTCACTAGGTTCTTCATACTTGCCTTAATATTCAACATCTTAGTTTCATTCCATTCTTGATACTTCAAGTGTTCTGAGTTGGATCCTCTTGCCATCCTTCTTGGTTGTTGTACCATTTTGCCATTCCAGATTTAAGGCCCTGTTTGGAAGGAATTAAATTTTTCTACAGTAAATCAATTCTCATTTTCGCCCCGCCCCGAATGGAGCGAAAAAAACTCATCCCGACGGGTTGGTGGGCCGGGGCGGGGGTGCCCCGCCTCGAAGCGCCCCATGAAAAATAAAAAAAATAATTAACTACAAATTAAAACAAAAAAATAGTTAATTGGAAGTTTTTGAAAAATAAGGTCCCGTTCGGGAGGAATTAAAAGCCAATTAAAATTGAAAATATGGCCGTTATTGGGCCCCACTCGTCTAATAAAAGTCAACAATAACGGCTATATTTTCAATTTTAATCTGATTTTAATCCCTCCCACACAAGCTCTAAATAAATAAACGAGACAGGAAACGGGGCAAGTCCGCGCCCCGAACCCGCCCAGCCCCGTCCCGTCTAAGATGGGGCGGGATGGGGTGGGGCGGGGCACCACCCTCGCCCCGAACCCGCTCCATTGCCATCTCTATTTCAACGTGACAATCAAAATGTCAAAAGAAAAAAAAAAAACCAAAAGGTTTTAACTTCTTTTTTAATATGTCTAAACTCACATTATTTTGCTGTCTTTGAATAGATGTATCCTCACAACATATTCAAGACATTGCATGTTATATTTTCATTTTGCAAATAAGAAATTGTCTTGTTGTAGTTAGTCATATTATAAAATGATTAATAGTGATCCAAAAAATGTGACAAATGACACGTGAGAGAGTGAGCAAAGCACGTGATGCACCTATAAGGTGATGTTGCATGGAGAGGTGGCCAGTGCATCATGCACCAAGTCTTCCAAAATATTCTTTAACAACCCACGTGCGAGATGTGCCCTACACTCCCTTATGTAATTTATGTATGTCTGTATATACACAAGATTAAGTATCCTACATTGTAAGTCAATAATTTAGGTTATTTAAGTTTTTTTTATGGATTTTTTCTTAATCTGAAAAAAATTAATGGGTTTAGGACAGGTTTGGGCTCTGGAGCAAACAGGGACAATTTTTTTTTTTTTTTAAACTTAAAAAATTAATGGGTTTGGGACAGGTCTGGGCTAAACCTTCGCCCCTGGAGAGTGTGACACATTATCACTTCATACATGTTCTTGCTTAGTAAAAGATGAGAATGTTACAAGTTGTTTGCATTAATGCTTTAAGAGATTAGCACCTTCCTTTTCCACCTTCAAGTTAAAAACTAATTTTACTTTTATGATTTCATTCTAGCTACGCAGTTTGAAGGGAAAAGAAAAAAACTTCGTTCCTTGCAATAGTAGAACTTAAATGCATCAAATCCCTACAAAAACCTCCAATAAATAGGAGCCACTAACTCAAAAGGAAGACAACAAGCCCACCTCTGTCGCTCTGCCCGTTTTGGCTACTATGTAGGGGGCTGACAAGTCGAAAATGTATTCGACTGTGATTATCATAAGTGTATGAATCGTTCAAGTAATTAAAATGGGTTTTGAAATCCAAGTATCGTTCCCACAGAAATTGAGCTAGTTCAAGTTTTGATTATCTCGACCTTAACCGAAACTAAGTTGATTCAACGAGATGATTCACGTATTAAATTATCTAAATTATATTACGAAAGCAAATTTATATGGAAATAGACAAACTAAATGCAAAAATAACGTTTGAATGCAAATGTTTGAAATAATTTATATATGAAAAGCGTACTAGGATCCCGAATCGCCAAGTTAGTTCACTTTATCTTTTATTTCACAATTTGATAGCACGGTAAATTGATTGAAGAATCAATATTCCTAAAATATTCAACATTCTTTTTCGAGTGGAGTCAAGCCTATTCTCGCATACCATTACCATTTGACTATATTTCTATGATAAATGCCAATATACAAGAACGCATATCATTTTATGAACACTTAAAGATTTACGTAAAGCACAGGGGTATATTTCTATCCCCTATCGAACCCTACGTTGATTTATAGCCTGTAGAATCTATTTCCCTTCTTTTGAATGCTAGAAATAGACCACCCAAACTCACATAATTACATGCATTTAACTATGGAGACAAATAAAGTGCATATAAACGATTCAATATTCATCATTCGTGTTTAAAATCAAATTACAAAACAAAGAATTAAAAGTTCACATTACGAGGTTCATTGATCACCCGGTACAATAAAAATCTAGAATAGCATGGATAAAATAAAATAGCAAAGAAAATATTTAGGAGAAGATATCACCCAATTCTTCAATATAAAACTCGAAATCTTAGATTTTGGAATGCAATTTTTCGTCCTAGCCTTCGTTCTTGCTCTTCAAGGTTGTTTTTCTCTCTAAGAAGGCGTAGCCCCTCTTTTTGGACGAGATTAGGGTTATAAAGAATTCTTAGATGCGTTACCATAAGTGTTTGATTTAAATAAAGAAACCAGAAAATTTGCACCCAGAATAAACCCTGCGACTGTATGGTATAAACCCATGCGACATCATGGTTATACAAAATTTTCACTATTCATCTCCTATAGATGCTTGTGCGATTGCATGGACTTTCTACCATGCGACTGCATGGTAGAAATAATTTTCTCTTTGATTCACTTTGGTCTCCAAGTTTGTTTCATCTACCTTTTGGCCTTAATTCCTTTTCCTTCTTCTTCTAACATCATATGATATCATAATGTGTTATTTAACTCAATTTCATGCTTGACTCACCATTCGGGTCATCTTTTGAATAATTACATTTTGATCCTCGGAGTTTCATATTTTTCCATTTTGGTCCTTTTTCGTTCATTTTCTCATACTTTTCATTCAATCATCAATGTAATCCAACAAACATACATTATATCGAATTAAACCATAATTCAACATATATATCGACAATTTTCCACGTTTTATGACCTAAATAAGTGTGCAAAACACACTTATCAGGGGCATATGAAAGATGAAATAAGTACTATGTGTAGTAATCAAATGATTTATAAACAATCAGAATTTATACAAGATATGATTTGTTGTAGGGATACTGAAGTACTGGGAAATTGGGGATGCTCTGATTATAAACGAAAAAGAAAAATAAAACCTAAGAAATTTTAAAAAATATAATAAGTTTAAAAAGAAATATTTTAAAAGAAAATATAAATCTTATAATAAAAAATCATTAGATAAAAAAACGATGTAAATGTTGGAATTGTAATGAAGAAAGACATATAAGTACCGAATGTCCAAAAAAAAGGTTAGGATATTAATTACAGATTTTGATCTAAGTAGAGATGAATGTGAAGAAGTTAATTTTAAAGAAATAGAAACTGATGAAAATTTTTTTGAGGAAGAAATATCTGTAAAGACGAGTAAAAAAATAGTTAAAATTAGTTTTTAAAACTATTCTAAAACTTGAGGACATGTTTTGCAATAAAAACTAATTTCATTAAGAGTAAAATTGACTTTCTAACAAAAGGCTAAAAATCTCTAAGTTGACCGACCATTTATGAAGATCTCCCCATCCCTATAGGGTTGTCTGTTGTCAATTTCACTTGTCAATTCGGACGACTAGTGGTTTAAAAAAATCGAGCCGAGGCTTAGGCATAGCCTCATTTTGGTGTGTCGGCCCGAGCTCGAGGTGGCCAGCTTGTGACGAGCTAACCCAAAAATGGCCCATTTTATTTGAATTTTATTTTTTTTAAAAGGCAGCTACAGCTGTCTTAAAAACAAGCAACAGTAGCTGTTAATTAAGGCCCCGTTCGGGAGGGATTAAAAGCCAATTAAAATTGAAAATATGGCCGTTGTTGGGTCCCACTCGTCTAATAAAAGTCAACAATAACGGCTATATTTTCAATTTTAATCCAATTTTAATCTCTCCCATACAAGGCCTAAGGCAAGCTACAAGCAGCTGGAGCTACCTTAATACAAAAATAAAGATTAAAATTTGAAATTCAAATTTTGTAGGAACGAACATATTTTTTTATTGTTATAAATAAGTGGTAAAATTGCACATATTTTAAATTTTTAAAAAAAATTTAAGGGTTTATTTGATTGCAAATGTGGAATTTGGGTGGAAAGAAAATGAATTAGAGAGAATTGAATTTTCTAAAATTTGTTTTACTGAGAATTGTAATTAATTGTGTTTGATTGGTATAATTTTTCACCTAGAAATTATTAAAAGTTTGGTATCCGTTTGACTTCGTTTTTCATGAAAATTGTCCATTAAAGTGATAATTTTTTTTACTATTTGGTCTAGAATTTGTTCACATTGCCAAAAAACCAAAAAAGGAAAAAAAAAATGCAAAACTGGAAAATCCTTAAATCATGGAAAATGGCACGTGAGAGACAAAATCAAGAAAATCATTTGCCTGGAAAAAAAAGTGTATCAAACATGCAAAAAATGGAAGATGGAATTCCTTTTCCATTTTCCATGGAAAACTTGGGCCAATCAAACAGGGCCTAAGATTGTCACAAATTTAGAATTAAAAAAAAAAAAAAAGCTAGCTCGGCTAGTTCCATAAGCCCGAACCAAGCTTCAATTTTCTAGCCGAGCTTTGGCTCGACTCGGGCCAAAAAATAAACTCGAGTCATTTTTACCCGAGCCGAGCCTGAGTTTCAAGTTTCGGCTCAACGACATCCCTACATAACTCATGTTAGTTTTTTCCTACTCATTTTCACTTTCTTCATTTTACAATTTGTATTAAAAAATTTGAAAACTTTAGGAATTCGACATATATGTGTGAGTATCATCAATTGCAATGCATTATAACATCACACATATTTAATAATGTATTTGTCTTTTAGTACGAAAATCACTGATATTACATATAACACCACGTAATATAGAGTTGGACAAAGCTCACAAATTGAATCGGACTCGAACCAAAATGAATCGAATCCAAATTGAATCGGACCCCAACCGAACCGAACTGAATCGAATCATCCTTTGCACGCATGCCAGTTTCATATTTTTAATCAAATGCTTGTGATATGCAAAAGTTTTATGAGTGAGTGGTGACAAAGTACTTATAATTTAACATTTTTTTTTGCACCACCAACATGTTGAACCTTCCGATTTAAAAAGTTAAATTACTAGACAGTGAATACTCTTACTTAAATTCTATATTCAATAAGAAAAAATTAAAATAATGTCGAATACTTCAAGCCATACATGTCTGTACTGAAGTCAAGACTGCAAGAAAGGATTCAAACTACCAAAATCATATTTCAACATAATATTGGCGATTGCTTCCAATTCAGAAACTATTCAACTTTACTTTTGTATCGTCACTGAACAGATCAAGAATACAAGTGTAAACATAATATTATGCTTTCATTTTGGCTTGTATTGCAAAATTTTCTACTAATCTAAATAATATACAGAAATACTGCAAAAGCACTAATACACTCCTCCGCAGCTGCTATCTCGGCCCTGAAAGGCGAACTGCGGAAAGATAGGCATTGCTGTTACAATCTGATGGACCTCCAGACGAAGTGCCCTCCTCACCGATTGATTTGAAGAAACTTGAGTCAAGCCGGGAGCCAAGTTGTGAAGCAGTTGGTGGTGGAGGCACTGGACTGACACGTTCTAGCATTTGCACGACCTTTGTCATCGATGGCCTGAGGTACATGTCGTCCTGTATGCACCACAAAGCAACCTTTATTGCTATACCGACCCTCTCGTCCTCTTCGTCTATTTTCAGCTTTGCATCAATTATGGCTTTCAATTTCCCTTCTTCCATCATCTTAAAAGCATAGGACGGAAAATGGGATTTCTCCAAACTCTCAGCAGGATCATAATTTTTTCTACCCCCAATTATCTCAAGCAACACCATCCCGTAGCTATAAACATCGCTCTTTTCTGATATGGCATAGTTTGTGATCCACTCGGGTGCAAGGTACCCTCTTGTGCCCCGTAATGTGGTGAAAACATGGCTCTGCTCTCTAGTCATAAGCTTTGCCAGACCAAAATCCGAAACTTTGGCCATAAATTTGTCATCAAGAAGCACATTCTCAGGTTTTATGTCACAATGAACGATTTTTACATCACAGTCCTCGTGGAGATAAGCCAGGCCTTTGGCAGTACTGACTGCAATGCTAAATCTCGTATCCCAATCCAACATTTGTTCCCCTTTGTTTTTCCTGAAAAGCCATTTATCTAAAGATCCATTCGCCATGTAGTCATATGCAAGAAGCCGGTGCGTTCTTTCAGCGCAGAAGCCTCTGAGCCTTACAAGATGAAGATGATGGATACTTCCAATGATACTAACTTCGGCTCGAAATTCTTTCTTACCCTGCCCAATGCCTTCTAATTTTTTTACCGCAAGTCGTGTCCCATCATGGAGTGTACCCTGATAAACTGAACCAAAACCTCCTTGGCCTAGCTTCACACTGAAGTCATTTGTCGCAGTCTGAAGATCTTTGTAGCTAAACCGGATCGGCATCCCAGATAAACCTTCCAAGAAATTATCCTCGTCTGAACTCTCTTTAGGAGACTCGGGCAATTTCTTGCTCTTCCGGTGGAAAATGAATCCCGTGTAAAGAAGACCAAATATAACAGATATGGTGACGATAATAATGATAACAATAAATGGAAAGCGTTTCTTGTCACCGCCTCCTGGGTTTCCATCACTACCTCCAGTTCCCGAGACTTTGATATATGAAACATAGCCACCATCCTCATTGGATCCTTGCAAGCTTCCTATCTGATCAAACAAAAAGCAATTTCCTGAACTGCTCTCAAAGAACATTGCACCACAAGAGCAATTTCTGAGACAAGAGTCTCTGCAACCATTTAAATCTGTTTTTGAAAATGGTTGAACATATCCAATTGCAGAATAGCTGAGGCCATCTCCTGCATTTACAAGGTCCCCAGGATCCTTTGAATTGTTACAAGACGGAAAGGTCCCCAATTTGCAAGAAGGAAGGGATGGTGGACACTGGCACTTGTTGCCAGTGTAACAAACAAAATACGGATCACAGGCTGCAGGCCGGCTACACTGATCTTGCGGAATTCTTACTGATGAGGCACCAGATGAACCTCCTTGAAGAAGAGTAAACGTGATGAAACCGTCATCCCCTAAAACCACCACCCAAGTTGCATTTGCTCTGGTATCTTGAGAAAATATAAACTGCCAAAGCAAGACTTTGTTTTTGTCAAAAAATCGCCAAGAATTAGCAGTAAGAGTTGCAGAAACGATGCCATCACCATCCTTATTGATCGTTCTTCTGTTGTCTTTTCCCATTGCCCAGTATGGTTGTTGGGGTTGAAAACCCGCGTAAAGAATCAAATCCCCGGATTTAATCTCAAGGGAATAGCTCAGGTTATTGGAACCGGGACTGTTTACAAGTTTCATTCCTTCAGTGAACTCCTGGTTCGTCAAGAGAGTATCCGTAGGATGGCTAAAACTCTGCCACGTTAAACTGCCATCACTCCCACGTAAAATCAAATTTCCCGAGTCTAGTAATTCCATTTCAGAAACTCCTTTATTAGCAGTATATGAGGACCAAACTTCCGATCCCCCACTTTGTAAGTAAGCATTCCCAGAATCGTCAAACACAAAGCTGTCTGAATTCTCAACCGGAGAATCCCTATTAGCAGACCAAATTACAGTTGAGGTACCCTTGTGAATCACAGCAAGCAGAAATAAAGTGACATCTTGTGTAGTCATGAATCCAAAGGCAAAATTCGTATTATTGGATAATAAAAACAGCCCATCGTTGTCAATCCAATTCATTTGAGATCCTTTAAACCCCGGATTCAATTTCCCTATACGTTGAACACTAGACATACAGATTTGTACCGGAAACAGAATTAACAAACATATAATTGTGATTTTCAGAATCCTCCAATTCTCCATGATCACATCAACTAGGTAGAATTCAGCTAATTCAAGAATTTCAAAGCCAACAAGAGGAAGAATGACAAGAAAATTTGGTCTGCTACTGAACACGCGCACTAACACCACCACGCCCTACCTGGATTTACAACTCCAAGGATCAAATTTCAAGACTCAAAATATAACCCTCAAAATCATTGAATATATTGAGGGCCAACTGAATTGAGAATAACGGGACAAGAAAAGAATATCATGAATTAACAATACACAGGTACTTGATATTCATACAACCAAGAAAAAATCAGTCAGAAAATGAGTTCCAACTTGAAATTGAAAAAAGCACAAACCAATAGCCCACAAAAAAGTAGACAATATTTTGCAGGCAAAACAAGAGAGGTGATGAAATTATACGTGTAGCTATCAAGAATCCAATTCTTGGCTGATACTGAGAACCCAAAAGGTACAAGTGGATTTTGCAGACTGTGTACTTACAAGCAGAATTAAGATGAATCTGAATTTGCTTATGTCAAAGAATTGGAGAGATCTGTGGTGGTGCTTTTGTTATTTCACTAGAAAATGTCAAGAACAGGCAGACAATTAATATATGGGTCATGACTCATCACCAAAGAAATGGAAAGACATAATAAATTAATGCGTAGTTGAATGATCCATAGTTAACTTCTTCAATTGATTAATGAATTGTTTACTTGTTTCCATCAATATGTATGCAAATGTGTATAGTCTGCAATCGGATCATTAATCTAGTGCATGTGGCGGGGTAATGAATGCTTGTTGGCATAATTAATTCAAGAAGGTGGACGATTGTGACGAAAAAGATTTCAAACCGCCGGTTGAGGGGTTTTAGAAAAATACTATTCATCCCCAGTCTATATGGATGTAAATGATAGGAGAAATTAAATGCATATATCATTTAATGCCACATTAACGTCACATAGACTGGGGATGCATTCCCAGTGGGGATGAATAGCATTTCTCGGGATTTTAAAGCCACTTGGAACATTGTGGGCTACAATTTTCTTCTTTTGAAATAAATTTAGGGAGGGTTGTTCCGTCCTTTCTCATTTTTCGAAATTTTTCATCACATCGATCGTTTTGACTATACATATAAGTTTATTTATCAAAGATATTTACACGAATATCGCATGAGTCTTAGACTCAATTGCTTTGTCACAAAAAGGAAAAAAAAAAATATATAAAATATGCATCCGAAATCCAGTAAATCCATGGATTCATCCCTACTATTAAATATACAAATTTCAGGTATATTCGGACAAGATTTGAGTCGGTTTTCAGTAATTTGACATGTTTGGTAAGATTAATATAATAATAAATAATTTTAAAAGATAAAATTAATCCATTATATTGTTCTTAGGGTCCGTTTGATTGCAATGGTGGAAAATTGGTAGAAAGAAAATGAATTCCAGAGAAGATAATTGTCTAAAACTTGTTTTTCAGGAAATTGTTAATTAAGTGTGTTTGATTGGTATAATTTTTCACCCGAAAAATTTTAAAATTTTGGATCTTTTTGTTTTCGTTTAACATGAAAATTGTCCATTAAAGTGATATTTTTTACAATTGGTTATAAAATTTGTTTTCATTGCCAAAAAAGTAAAAAAAATATATATAAATATTTCCGAGAAAATCATTTTTTTAATTAAAGTTTACTGTTCGTTTGATTTTGTTTTACATAAAAATTGTCTATTAAAATGATTTTTTTTTTACAATTGGTCATAAAATTTGTTTCAATTGTAAAAAAGAAAAAAAAAAAAAAAGCTAGAAAATTTTTTACCACCAAAAAGGCAAGAAAACAAACTCAACAATTTCCTAAAAAAGAGGTGCGTGAGAAAGCAAATCGGAAAACCAATTCTCTTTTGATCGACCCATAGGAATAGGAAGACAAATGTTCTTCATTCAAGTCCTTATCATCACCTATTTATTAAAGACTTTTGATTTTATCATGCATTTGAAGGAAAAAAGAGTTTTCCACCTGCCTGTATGGTGACGTTTCAAAGACAAAATTAATTATATATTTTTTGAGATAGAGTAATGCTACTTGCAGTCGCTCACTGCAGCAGTCGTCCTATATGACACACACATGATATGTAGTTATTTGATGCATTAATGTGGTAGTTTTTTTTACCACATTTAATGCATCAAATACACACTTGACATGTGTGTGCCACATAGGGCGACTGCTGCAATGAGCGACTGTAGGTAGCATTATTATTTGAGATAGCATGATTTAACACGTGATTCATTACTGTTACTTTGCAATATTTCTTTACGAAGAGTGCTCACATTAGAGAAATTATACGAGATTCAATAAATCTAAAATCGACTATATTAATATTTTTTTATTAAAAATATATTAATACAGCCGGATAAAAATTATCATTTTTGTGACATTGCGAAGGCATGTGACAGCATCAACTAGGCATCCTACGACAGACTCCCATGTCTCCGCTGCATGGTGCCGACACCCAACTCATGGATCACTGTTACACGCTTTTTAAATTTGGTAATTGGTATTGACCAAATGAATTGAAATCGCATTTACCAATTTCATGCTTCTCTTTCGGGATTTGTATCCCATCTAGAGGTGTCAAGACGGACGGGCTGGCCATGACCCGTAAAAACCGGCCCGTGAAAACCTGGACCGCGGGCCGACTCGTGACCCGTGCGGGCGGTTCACGGGCCAAGGAGGTGTAACCCGCGGGCTTCACGGGTTGCACCCCCACGGGCCGCGGTTAACCCGTGGCCCGTAAAAAAAAATTAAAAAAAAAATAAAATAAAAATTAAAAAAAAGGGGAGAGATTATTTTTACAATACCCTCTCATTAGTTATTATACATTTATACTTTATAGTTCATACTTGTTAACCTTACTACAATTACAATTATTCAATTGCAAATATTATCATCATCTTGATTATATTTCTTTCTTCTCGATTCTCACTAGTCACTACTAAATTTTTTAATCCTACTATATTATAGATTCTCACGATTCTTTTTCTCAAAATCCTATTTTCAATAATAGTTGCTCTCCAATAAATTTAGAAGATGATAATGTTGTAGAAGTTTGCAAAGTTATAAATAATTCATGTAACGTTAAATTTGAATTCTATGTAAAAAAATTTCTTGATATAATTATGAATTTATCATTTTGTTCAATTCTTAGTTTACATTTAATAAAAAAACATATTTTTTGCTATAAATATGAAAAATTCTATTTTTTTATAATTTTATTTATACAATTATACAAGCCAAAATCGAAACGAATCGCGACCCGTGACCCGCATGGGCTCGACCCGGATGGGTCAGCGGGCGGGCCTGGGTTGTAGTCCAAAATTGTGGGCCGACCCGTAACCGGCCCGGAACCCGCAGCGGGCGGGCTTTTTTTCACGCGGGTCGTTACCGGGCTCACATGTTGACGGGCCGACCCGGCCCGGACCACCCGGATTGACACCTCTAATCCCATCCGACACGCAATAACCAATATTCAATACGTCTTCGTACACATTCAAACTAAAAATGATTTTAGCAAACAACCTTTTGAATAATTTCCTCCATCTAATTATTTTTATTTCGTAATTTTCTTCAAAAAATATATTATTCACAATAGAATAAAAATATTAATAAATAGATGAAATTTGTTCATTTCACTGCAGTGTTTTAAAAAACGTAAAGTGTGATAAGCATGGAGGCGAAGTTTCAAACTTCTACAAACTTAAGCGAGTTTAGGAGAAAAAAAACGTTCTCTTATTTTTAATATTATTTTAAAATTTCAATCATTCTAAAAATTATTTAATAATTAAAATAATACATATCAAATATCTAAAACTGTAAAATGTTATTGGGATGAAAATTAAAATCAAGATTTTAATTTAAGTCAAAGTCAATAATTAATTTCAATAACACATTTTATGGGACCCACAACTTTTATCGACTTCCATCAAAATTTACTGAAAATTTTATTTTAATCCCCACAAAATAGGGGTTATATTTATTTAATAATTCACATAATTAGTCAATTATACAATTTTTAAGTTTTTAAAATGCAAAAAAATAGACTATTTTTCATAATTTTAATTTTCAACTAAACAAGTCCTACATGATAGATTTATGAGAACTTTAGCATAATGTAGATAACACCATAATTTATATTTTATTTAACTCTTTACTAGATAAAGTCATTTTTAACTTTTGTATACATAAAGTTTTTTAAAAACTAGAAATTAAGTCAAATAAAAGGTTTTTTTTAAAAAATAAAAAAATTAATAAACTGAAGTCCAATAAAAGAATCAAAAATAAAATAAAATAAAAAATTAATAAAGAGCATTTAGGGAAGACGAAAGAGTGGAATGAAAAATCTAACTATTTAGAAATTGTAGAAGAAAAAAAAAACGCCTTTTATCTTTCGAGCCTAAGCGGTTTAGATGAATTTTTCGTAACACTGCTTCAATGTCACTGATTTTGGTGCAAACGTGCAGAGTCAAATTCATTTTTATATATAATTATTAGAGACAAATTATTGAGTGAGCATGTCCTGAGCATGATTAAATCCTAATACAACTGTCACATACATTAATTAAATAATTTAGATAGTAGCATTCTCGTACGCATGTTTGATCCCCATTTTTTCCTCATTATAATGAGAAATATGACGGTTGCAATTAAAAAAAACAACTCCAATGATCATATTTCTTATTATAATGAGGCAAAAAATAGGATCAAATGGAGATTTAAACTTTACGTCAAATAATGTAACCATCTTTGTGACTTAGGTCCTGTTTGGTTCACATTATTTTTTTTCATTCTCATTCTTCTACACATTTTCAACAATACATTCTTTAATATAATAATATTTTCCATCACATCAATAATTTTTTCTTCTATTTCAACTACATATTTCCCATCACATCAACGATAAAAATGCATTCTTACCTTTAAAATGTGTATCAAACGGGTGCTTAGTAATCAACAAAAAGTTAGTCAAAATTGTCTTTTTGACTTTGGGAGGATACATACAAGTATAATCTATGAATTTTTTTACAAGAAAATTAGCAAATTTTGATAAATTAGTTATTGACTTTGACATAAATCTTTTGCTTTTCCAAATAAGCACCAATTTCAGTTTAAGCTAAAATTTGAAAGATTTAATCCTGGATCAAAGATGTACAATACAACTTGCCATTAACTTGAGGACAAATAATGTATTAATGAAATTATTGACGTTGATTTTTACGAATTTTTAAACATAATGTTAGAGATTTGAAGAGGATTCTAAAATATTCTCTATAGTATTTTCTAATTCAAAAGAAGATCAAAAGCCAGACAACCATCCTATTTGTACAACCAATGGTTGACATACAGGTTGATCGAACACTCACAATGGAGGACCACTTTTTCTTTTGAATTTTTTAATCATACGAGGCCCACACGCATGTGAGAGATTGTCAACATCTCCTGTACAAATGAAACTTCCCCGGAACAATTGCAGTTTTTAAGGAAGATTTTGAAAAGATTCTTTGAAAAATAAATATTATATATTTCTTTTCAAGATCGTGAAGCATTATCATATAAAATAATTTTTATTGTCTGGATAGGGTTTTTATTTATTTATTCCTTTTCATCCATTAAATAGATAAGTAAGAATAAGAATGAGTAATTCAAAGTGAGGTATTTTACTTTCACTTTTTGTTGTTGTCGTTGTTTTGCAAATGGTGTCTTTTCAATTAGAACTCAACTGAGTGTAATCCAAAAGGAGTGCTATTCATCCAGACTTATAGACCAATTGAATAACAGGCTTACGTGGAAAGCATTATTAAATCAATAAAAAGTCATAAATATCATTCATCTATTCTTTTGGTTAAATCAAGGATTTTTATCCCTAATATATGATAATTTTGATTTATTTGTCCTAATAAATGAAAAAGTCAATTATGCTCGTATTTATCTATATATCTTTTATAAAAAAACAATTGTTTAATATTCTAATTTTATTTTCTAATTTATTAATTTATCTATTAATTCTGACTATTTCTATCCAATATAAAGGCACATATATGTTTTTATTATAATCAAGCACAATATAAAATAATTTAATTTCTTCTATTTTTCTTTTGCAGTTAATTTCTAAGCTTCGAATAAGAGTAACTAAAACTTAATAAATAGCAGGAGTGCAAATATTAATGCAAGTATTTGACATAAATAAGAAAGATCTTATAGTATTAAAGCAGAAGGTAAATGCACATTAATATCAACGAGATTTCCCTCGAGCTGACACCTATATGTTAGTATACTCAGATATAAGTGATCAGTGTTATTTGAAATTAAGAAAGTGGGTTATGGTCCAACACAACTTTCGCACACTTATTAGTTTTCTCTCTGACTCTTTTGCATATCTTACAATGGATCACATGGAATCACAGTTTTCCTTTCAACTCCTTGTTAAAACATTACCTTGAACGGTAACAGGATTCTTATGGCTTTCTCTAATAACGCTTCAAACGCTTACACACGACAACAAGATACTTGCACTAGCCCTCAAAGTTTTCACCGTTTGAGTATAAGTAAGATAAGGGTTTTTTAGAAAATAGTAAGAATAAAAAGACAGTATCTTCAAACAATTTTAATTTCATAAACTCATCACACTAATATCTCTTATATAAGAGTATACATACATACTTTGGCTGCACTCTTGGTACTTTCTCTAAAGAGATTATAACTCCATGGAGATTACCTTATTACACGCTTCACTTGAAAGAGAGAAAACGAAATTGTTACAAGATTTTGAATACTAGGTAGAAAGATAAGTTTTTGCTTAGAAATTATTGTTCTTCTTCTGAAAATTAGTTTTCAATTTATAGACTAGAAAAGTTCCACAACTGTCATTCATTATTGTTGCTTTAATTGTGTAAGATATTGAGTATCTTACTGTGGCCTAAAGTTCTCTTGTTGTAATATGGAAAATTATTGAGGTAGAATCCACAGTTTTTCTTTATCAAAGTGATTCTGATAAAGTCTGATAAAGTGGTCCATTACTTTTCCATATGCAACTCAAACTACTCATCCGAAAATTCCTCTGGATCAAGTGATATTGGATAGACGTCGCCTTCAGTGCTACAGCATGCACACTTGTGATTAGGATAACACCAAAACTGATTGCATAACTCTTTTTTTTTGTTTTCTGTGTTCCTCTGGCCTATCCTTCCAAAATATGATCACACCATTTGTCGAGATAGTGCCAATCTTCTTGTTTAGTGGGTGCCACAGCTTTACTGTAAATCATGTGGTCTTGTGACTCATACACCTAAATTTTCTGATTTTCTTCAATAACCTTCTGGATATGCTCGAAATGCTCTTTGTATCCTTAGCTCTACGGAAGGTTTTCATATTGATGACATCTTCTGGTATAGTTTCATGAACTTCACTCTTCTCAAGCTGAAAATGCTTGGAAGTAGTGGCAATTCTTATGACATGGCTCATTGGCAGCCATCTATCTTCTTCATCATTCCATTGAGACTTGCAGAGAAAAACCTTATATATATGTTCTTATGTTTAAGAACTTGACAATATCGTTCAATAGCTCGGATAGCATCCTTTGGCAACATAGAAATTTCTTTTATAATTCTGATGGGTAAATATAGATTATATTTACATTTCAAAAAGAGTACGAACTCAATATGCTGGGGTTCTGGATATAGATTGACCTTGTTATAGGTTCCATACGTTAGAGTTTTCATCCATCCTTCTATACTAGTGAACCAACAGTAGGTAAGATTGAACAATACGTATGCCAAAATAAAATCTTTTTTTATTTTTGATATCCATAACACCAACGGTGTTACAGGCTTTGATAATATTTGAGCGATTAAGCTCTGATATAGAGATACTGTCCTTTGTAGGTTTTTTCTCGTGTGAGGAAGAGAAAGTAGTATTCTCCTTGACTGATAGTTTATGAAGCTTCAATGCTTCTATTGGTACTATGACCTTCAGATAATATAGCTTTGCTGGCTTTCTCAAATATTGGCTTGGCAGCAGCCATTTTCATCAGTGTTCTCTTGTATTCTATCGCAGTTATCTTTACATTTATCTCGAACTTCAATGTTTCGAGCTCCATCTTGATTTTCTCAATTCCTGGTTAAGAAATCTGAAATAAAATTGTATTTTCCTTTAATATGAACAATATCAAATTTAAATGACGCAAACCACGTTTGCATTCTAATAAGTGGCATTTTAGCTGCACTTGTTCCAAATTTATTTGTTAACAATGATTTTACCCGAGTATTATCTGTTCTAATAAGAAATTTCTTACGTAGCAAGTAAGGTTCCCTTTTTAACAGTTAAACATTCTTTTAGATTAATATCATACCCGATTTCTGCATCTTTGAAAGTACATGAGGTATATGGAACAAGCTCTTCTGGGGTATTTACACAATGTATTACAAATAAATTCTTTATGATTTTCTTTTCTTTTGAGGATTGTTCCCCAGTGTAAAAAAAATGCATCAGTTTGCATTATAAAGAAATCATCATTATTATGAATATTTAATTCAGGTAGATTTTCACATATTTTCTTTATTTTATTTATTATATCGATATCTTCTTGTATCTATTCTCATACAACTCATTTTTTTAAGTTTTTTGGTAAAGTGGACTTTATATTTTGCATAGTTTTTGATAAAATTTTCAGAATAATTTAATAATCCTATAAAGCTTTGCAGCCCTTTCTTATCTCTAATTACTTCTGAAAATTCGATAACCTTTTTTCCAATATGAGGATGTTGAAGTATTTTTTTTCTTCTGAAAAAATATATCATAAGAATTCAATTTCAGTTTTAGCTATTTTTGTTTTTCTTTCTGATAAAGCTAATCCATATTTCTTGGCAATATAATTGAAAATTTTAAAGTGTTCAATATGTTCTTCTAAATTTCTGTTATGCATAAGGACATCATCTACATAAACAATACATAAGTTTTTTATTGGTCTGATAATTTTATCCATTCTTTGTTGAAATATTACTGGTGCATTCATTAATCCAAATTGCATAACATTCCATTCGAATTGTCCTAATGGATTAGGGGTAGTAAAACTAGTTAAAGGTTTTGATGTTTCATTTAGTTTTATTTGCCAAGATTCAGATTTACAATCAAATTTAGAATATATTTTAGTTGTTTTATTAACAATTCTTTTATTGGTAATTTATAAATATTTGGTATAGTTTTAGAATTTAGGTCTCTATAATCAATTACCATTCTAGCTTTTCTTCTTTTAATTTCATTATGGTTTCTGACCATAAATGCTGGACTATTATATGTACTGATTGATTCTCTTATTACTCCTAATTGTAAGAGTTCTTTAATTTGGATTTCAAACTCTTTTTTATCTTTTTCGCTATAAGAGAATTGTTTTCCTGATATCTTAATATCCGAGTCTTTTAGTCCAATGGTTGCAATATATTTATTTTTGTCCCATTTGGCTAAGGGATGTTCACGATAACATTCTTTTATTTCCGATTTTACATTTTCTAATTCTTCTTCTAAATTTTTAATTCTCAATACTGTAATTTTTTTGTTTTTGATTAATTTCTATATAACATCCACCACGATTACTTGTAGAACTCTAATACCTAGGTTTTTGGTGAATTGGTTGATGTGCAATTCAAAGGGCTTTTAAAATTTCTAGTGTTTTGATTTTGTTATTACAGGGTGTAGTAAATTCAAAACTATCTTTATATTGTGTAAATGGACTATATGTATAGATAAAATTTTCTCCTCATCCAATTTTATCTGTTGCATATATTCAAGAAATAAAACATTCTCTATTTCGTATAATGGTATGAACATTTTTTACAAAATCTCTATAGATTTCTACTATATCACTGGTTGTTTGACCATAAGTTGTTTTCTCATAGTCTCTTTTATAATAGTGTTCTGGGAACATGTTTCTTTTGCATAGACAAATTCCTGATCCAGTATCAAGCATAGCATGAAATTTTATCATACAGTTGTCCGGTAAATTAAAAGTTATCTCAATATATGGATTAAGTATACTAGTTTTGATTGATCTGATTCCTTGTATCATATAAATTGGTTCCTTATTTTTATTAACTTTAGGAAGCATTTTTTGTTTTCCTTCTACAGTTATTTGCATAATATTCTTTTGAATATAAAATGGTGAGACTTTTTCAAAACAGTTCATTCCAAGTAATTTTGGGTTAGCATCTTTTCATTTTCTATAATTTTTATGAATTTTAATATTTAGTTTAAATTGTTCTCCTTCTATGTCTTTAAAACTTAGTTCAAGATTAACAAATGTTCTAATTTCATATTTAATTCCGTGATAATCTGTAAGAGTTATTCCTTGTGGTAAATCTTCTTCTAATAAATGGTCAACTAAGTCTATTCTAATATGACTGGAACTAGCTCCTGTATTAACAAGGGCTATGATTTTTTTCAAAGTTATTTTGATCATTGATATATTCTGTTAAGATAAGGAAATTATCTTCCTCACATTTTCTAAGGTCAATGTCAATGCTATTTCTAAGTATTGTTGGGTTGTTTCTACTTGTAGATGGGCTACTAGAGTTTGAGAGTTCTCTAGTTGGTCTTTTTATGTTTGCTAATTCTCTATAACTCATTCTCTGGTTATTAGAGGTATAGTAGTGTTGCATTTAACATTTTCGATGTTAATATGTACTTTATCATATTTGGCAATATATATAGTTTTGTTAAACCAATGTATTATTGGTCTTACAAAAATATCTTTATCTTTTAAAGATATTTGTTTTTCTTTAATGGCTCCATATCTTTCTTCATCAAACACAACTGTTTGTGAAGTTCCTTCTTCATTATTTAAGGTATTGTCAGTAGTGTCCATAACTTCTTGATTCATGTAAATTTGTTCAAATTTTGGTTTTTCAATTTCCTCTATGTCTAGCTAAATTGAGTCTGTTTCAGATAATTCGTCTAAGTTTTCGATTATCTCATAATCTGAGTTGGATTCTATTTCTTCCATTAATCTAATGGTTTTAACATTTTCTCTTTTATTTATATTAGGACAATTAGGAGATATATATCCTATTTCAATACATGTAAAACATTTGCATTTCTTATAAAATTCTTTAGATTTTTTTTTAGGTTTCTTATGTTGGTTATATTCCTTTATCCAAGGTTTTTTCTTCTTAAAATATTTTCTGTGACTTTTAAATTCTTTATTTCTCTTCCAAGGTTTAAGGTATTTTTTAAATTTCTTTTTATAATATGGTTCCTTAGATGGTTGGTGACAACCAAATTGAGATACTGCTACTATTTCTCCATAATAACATAAACTTGCTTTCTTACCATATTTTCTAAATAGGTGTTGGTATATAGATTTTCTGTACCATTCAGATATTTTTCTTTTAACGAATAAAGTTCTCATTCTTAATATATCAGATTTGTAGTTAGGACCTTCTCATTCTATTTTCTTCCAATAAATTTGGTAATTTTCAAATAATTTCCGACCCCATGATCAGGGTAGTTTAAGAAATATCTATTTAGTATTTTTTTATCTTCTTTTGATAGATTCCATTCTTTTATGGATTTAGATGCTTTGATATATATCTTTTCAAACTTCTTAGTATATTCGTTTAATTCATACATATCACAGATTTTTAATAGTTCCATTTATCTTTCTGTTTGTAAGGTTTCTTGAGTGATCATGTCTATTTTAGTTTATAATATAATTTCTTATAAGAGTAAGTGTCTAAAGAAATTTTCCATTCATTTTAAAACTTCCTTAAAATTTTCAGTATCTAAACTTTCATTACTATCTATAGTGGTTGTATATTTTTCTCCATAGTTAATTTTATTTTTTGTTTCTTCAGATGTTTTTCTCCAGATATCTGAAGTAATTCATCTAAAGGTGTGGATTATAAAATTATGTGCTTGAGTAGTATTCCATTTATGAAAAGCAATAGCTAAATCAGTAGCTTTTGCCAACGTGTCAATAATTTCACTTTTATTATTGATATCATCAACATCTAGCCATATTCCTGTTGTAGGAATTGGTTCAGTAGATAGTCTAACTAGATTATTATCCCTAAGGTGTATAGGCTTGGTTGAAATAGTTTTAAGTCATTTTCTAAAATTGTAATTTTTTCGTTCTTCTGTTATTCCATGTTCTTTTATCCGTATTAATATTAGTTCTACTAGTTCCTCCAACTAACGGTTGATTTAAATGCGTAGTATTAATTTCACTAGTTTCCTCTTTGGGTGGAGGATCATTCATATATATATTCTCAATGTGAATAGCTAATTATTCTAAGCTTTGTTTATAAACCTCTAATTCTTCTCCAATAGCTTCAAAGAATTTTGTTTCTAATTCTTCTATAACACATGCTGGTAAGGGTGGTTCAATTGATATATAAGAATCCCTTTTAAGTTTTGATTCTTTAAAATTTGATTTAATTTGTTTATACAATATTTTTGGTCCTATTTTAATATTGTCATTTAAAATTTCTAAATTAGATTCAATATTTTTTATATGAGTTATAACATCTTGACTTATAATATCTGTTTTTCCTAAAGGTTGGGCATAATTATCATATAGTTCTAAAAATTGATTTATAATAATATCATCTTCTTCATATTCGGGAGATTCATCTACCAAAATTTATAATACTTTATTTTTAATTTCAATTAATTGTTGAGAATTATTTATTTGTTTTATCTATTCGCTTAGAGATTTATATTTGGTACTTAAATTTTTCGATAATTCTTGTAATTTAATACGATTAGTATTAATTAATATACCAATATTTTGTAATTCTGCTAAAATCATTCTATCTTTTCTATCCATTCTAGAAAATATTTCTAAAATATTTCTTCAATTTCGTTACTAGCTTTGATACCAGTTTTGAGGGGAGCAGAAAATAATATATGAATAAGGATATAATAGACAATTCACTTTAATTTTTAAATCCCTGTTTTTGAGTATGTTTTCTACCCTGTCCAAGTAGTATATTTGAATCCAAAATAGAACTAATTTAATTCGGCATTAAGTGTTGGGAACCTAAACTAAAACAATATCAAATAATCTTAATTTTGACACATAAAATTTGGAGTTAATCGTTCCCATAATTACTAAACTTATGTATGTGTCTTTGACTTCTCACTAAAGTTTTGGATGTCGAATTTTGGCCACTAAACTTATCAACATGTTAGATTTATTTCACGACATGATATCTGTGTTGGAAAAAATTAGTATATGGCTAACTTTGGTATGAGTTTTGAGTGGGACCCGTTTGACTATTTTGAAAGGTAAAGATTGATTTGTGTTTTTTTACATGAATATATCGAAATCATGTATTTACTTATTAAAATTGATGATCGGGTGAATGAGAAATTGAAGCTCAAAGTGACCGAAAAAGGTTTCGAACCTTGAACTCGTATGCGAGCGCGACGTGCGTACACGAATGTCGAACCGAAAAGAGCAAAATTGGCCCATTAGGAGTGTTCATGTTTTGCTACATTTTTGTTTTATTCAACTGACTTTTCATTTACTAAAACTGTTGAAACTCATTGCCATTAAGTGAATGTGCAAGTTACATTCTCAAGAGCCAAGTCTTTATATGTCTCGTTTTCCACTTTTCATATACACACAAATTCATCTGAAAATACACGGAAAAAACTGTCTGCATACATTTTAATTTCCGTTTCAATCTTGGAGGTGGTATTGTTCAAAAACTAAATCAGTGCACCGAAGTAGTATCTGTAGTGCTTAGAATCTACTAATTTTACCGATGTATCCTGGGAAATGGATGTTCGATTTAAACCTCAAGCACAAACGGTGAGGGGGCGAATCTGTTTTAAGGAAACTGTGTGTAACACAGGCCTCAAGTTAAAAGTTTTACTGTTTAATTTGTTTTTTCTTGTTTGTTACTCGTTTTTCATATTGATATTTTGTTGTTCTCTTTAAACTACTTGTTACGTCTTACTATAATTAACAAATCATATGTTATATATAATTGAATTTGTTATATTCAAAGTTATATGCAAAAACGGTATGTGGAAATCCAGTATTTAATTTCACTGTATATACGGTATGCTCCAATCCAGTATGTTGTAAATATGGTATCCAATGTGTAAATCCGGTATCCTGTGTGTAAATCCGATATCTAGTACTGAAACACTTATCCAAAAACTTAAAACAGATTCGTTATTATAAATAAGTTGTTTTATTTGGTTTATTGAAAAATTAATATTGATTTATTGGAAATTAATATTTGTTTCATTTTCAGACGACGACGACGAAATGGGAAACGAATCAACCAACATGGATGTAACCCAAGTTGTGGCTAATAACAATCAGGCTGTGGGCTCTACTGTGGCTCAAGAACCAAGTTCTGTTGTGGATCAAACTGTGGCTAGATTGCAAAGTCGTGTTGTGAGTCAAACAATTGGCCATACTGTAAGTTCAAAATTCGTTTATAGTGGATTTCTGACTGGTAAAATGCCCAGAGTTTTTACCTAACTGTGATCATTCCTGGTGTTTAATTATTGTTTTCATATAATTATGGTATTCCAACATAGGAAAATTAGATTGTTTGATTAACCATCTAGAGATAGTTAATAATGACTTGTTGCTAATTAATTATTAAATTTTAATCCCGCATAATCACCTATTCACCTCCACTCTAGGTGTAGTTTGGGCCGAATCTCGTAATTTACTTTTATATCCTTATTATCAATGTGCTTCTTGGTCCCCTTTTTCAATCTTCTCACGTTTGTTTTAGCTCATTTAATATTTAACACTCAAAGTCTTTTAAGAACTAGAATATTGCTACATAAGCATTTTTTTTCCATACTGAGCATCACCAAGTTGCATGTCCTCTAGCTCAACACATAGGATAGCGCCAATATAAAAAAATGACGCTTCAATTTACAAGTCACGTTGACATTCAAAATTCCCTACTATTGGAAAGAGACCGGCGTGAACTTACTAATGATAGAAAATATGACCAACTGAAAATGTTACACACCTCTGTTTGGATTTTAATCTCAATCAAAGTTAATAATTAATTTTAACCACACATTTTATAGAACTCACAACTTTTCAACCATTCATTTCATCAATTTTATCAAAATATACTCAAAATTTGTTTTTAATTCCCACCAAATAGGAGCTAAGTTAACCATCTCATCTTAGTTACATTTGGAAATAAAATGGTCAAAACAAATATTCAAGCACTCGAATTTATCTTTTACATGACAAAGTTCTTGATCTCTATTCTCTATAGCAGTATGACCCTCACAAGATTTTCATTTACGTGATTGATGTTATCTAAAGTATCTCGTTCCTCCAATACACCAAAAAATTTATCGTGTTAAATTTTGTCACATTTAGCTTAAATTGCATAAATTCTGAGGCGAGAATTACATTAATTCTTCCAACCGAGAACTTTCACTCAATTGGTGGATTATATAGTTCTATGTGAGATTTTCATTAAATCTTCTCACCACCGAACACCACTTAATCAATGATCAATAGACCTTAGCATTTATGATAATTGATGAATTATCACATATCATATAATTCAATAAAGTAATTTGATAATTTACAATAGGAGTATAAACATGTAAATTTATCCAAATATGACATATAATTGTTGGAAAAAATAAATACATTGAAGGTCTGAATTTGACATAAATTTTGAGTGAGACCGTTTGTTTATTTTGGAAGATCAAGATTGATTTGTGTCCTCCTCTGTGAGAACATTGAAATCATATATTTAATTGTCAAAAATGATGTTCGGGTGAATGAAAAATTGGAGTTCAAAGTGATGTATTGAAAATGATTTTGTATTGAAGGGAAACTAGTTTAAAGTTATCACACATAGAAAAATAGATAAAGGTAGACTCTCTCCATGTGCGCACGCACAACAGATCGAAATAGGCTTCGAACTTTGAACTTATGTGTGAGCGCGACCTGCGTACAAAAATATCGGATCGAATAGACCGAAATTTGGCCCTTAAGAAATTCTACGTTTTACCTTTATTTTATTATTTTTCCAAATAAAAAAAAACTTTCAAATTCTTTTAATTCCTGAAACTCATGTGATTATGTTTGTATTAATTGAGAGATTAACAGTCGGATTAATGGTGTTTAATGACATAACTCCTGACTTGTTAATTCTTCATTAATTCTTATTTATTTAGTCATCTTCCTCCCTTACAAATACACCAAAAAATATCTCTTCTTTGCATAAAATTTTATCTCTTGTCTGCACACGTAATTTTCACTTTCTGTCAAAATCTTGGTGATGATATTGTTTAGATACTAAATCAGTTCGTTGGAGTAGTATCTACAGTGCTCAAACTCTATTGATTTTTCATTGTATACTGGAAACAGACACTCGAACTAAATCTTAAGCATCTACGGTGAGTGGGTGAATCTGTTTTAAATAAATTGTGTTCACATAAGCCCCGATTTCAAAATTCATTCGGTCTTTTTGTTATTTCCCGCAATTTAGATTACTAGTTCTTTTTTTTTAATGTAATTAATACAATTATTTAATATGTAATATTTTGACTAAAAATAACATGATATCACAAATTAATTTTATTTGTATATAATTCCATACATATCCTAAAACTCGCATCCATTAAGTTTTATTTTATAGGTTCTCAACTTCACCATAAAAATTTTCAAATTTTGATTTGAGTTAGAAATTTTTTTCATTTATGTATAAATATATTTTAAACGTTAAATGCATAAAAATACTTTTAACAATATGAAAACATAATATTTATACGTTAAATTTCATGCGCCAGGATCAATTTCATTTTTTTCTTTCAGTGGCACCCCCACTCGGACCACGTGTTGCGTGTGGTACATTGCCTTCCCATAGCGTTTCATACCTTCCCTTAATTTCGACTTTCTGAGTTCATCTGTCTGGTCAAAACGTAAAACTTTCATACTTAACACATCATTTGGAACAAAACAATGGATAGAGAGCAATTTTTCAAAATTTTCAAAAATCATGATTTTAAGCACGAATTTAAAGTTCTTTATTGTTGAAAAGACCATTGAAAGAATTTTCTAACCATATTAATCTTACTACACGAAAATCAACGAACAAGATTCAAATTTTTAGAGTTTTTACAAAATTAATTAGGGTTTCAATTTTCTCCCAAACTAATTACACCACCTTGCATATTATAACATACAAGATTCATGAAACAATTAAATCTAGTAATGACAATTTAAACATGAAATAATGCAAAGAATTCATCCTTAAATCTCTGATACCAATGAAAGATTTTACAGCATGCTTGAACAAAACATCAGTTCAAGAATCCTTATTTAAAAAGATGAATTCCCAAGACCTTCATGGTTGAATTATCTAGCTTTTTCATGTCCCAAATTCTGCATTTTGTAGCACTTATACGATCCCAATCTCAATCATAATGAAACGATATTATTATCCACAATCTAAGTGTCAAGATTCGTGAGTTTTCATGCCAGAAATATGATTCTGGGCACTTTCCAATTTTGGTGTAATTTTCTATATGAATTTTTACCATTTTCTTCCCATCTTCTCTCACATCTTGTCCAAGGCAAGTTCATGAAGGTTATGAGGAGTTAATATAGGTTTAGGGAATTTGTGAGTTTGAATTCCAACTTCAAATCCTTGTCTTCAACCCACTTTAATGTCTTTCGGGTCAATCAACCCAACATGGACGACCTACAACTTGATTTTTTCCAACCAAAATGGTTGGCAGTCGTTAAAGTGATAATTACATAAAACCAGCTATTTAGTTTTCAATTTATGGAAATCAGGTTTAAGCTATTTTTAATCAAACATCAGGTTTTATTATTTTTACTTAATAATAATATTATAAAATTAAAATAACATGTATACCCACCCTACTACCTACCACACCAATAAAACCCAAACTCTATCCAAACCCTAACCCAATCTAATCCATTTCATTTCTCTCAACTTTTCTCCCCACCGCCGTCGCCTTCACTTCTGCCGCCCGCCGCCTCTCTTCTCCTCTCCCTCCCCATCCCCCTCCCTCCATCCCCCTGTTGCGAGACGCTGCTGCCGAACGGCGGCAACGTCGCTGTCACGCTGCTGCGGTTCGACAGCAGCATCACTGTCATTAGCTGCTGCGATTTGCAGCATCATTTCCTTTCCCAACCCCTCCCCTCCCTCTCACAGGCAGCGTCCCCTCCCCCTCCCTCTCCCCCTGCCGGCGTCTCGATGCTGCCATATTTACAGGTTGTTTGGGAGGCACTGCAACGGTCTAAGTAGAAAGAGTCGGGGGATTTTTGTTTTGCTATTGTTGTTGCTATTGGGCGGTGGTGATGGTCGTGTGGTGGTGGTGGTTTTTCTGTTATTGTTGTGAAGTCTGTGACCTAGCTACCTCGAACCAGATCTAACAAATGTGAGCCCCGGCAGTGGTGGTATTGGTGTTTTTAGTTGGGGGTTTTTTTGGTTGTTGGAGTGGTGGTGATTATTTTTACGTTTTGGTGGTGTTGGAACTGTTGTGGCGATATTTGTGTGTTGTTGTGACGGGTCGACGGCGGTGGCGAGTCTTTGTAACCTAGGTAGGTGTCTGTGACCTAAGAATTGTGACTGTGACTCACTAAAATAGAGTTGCGACAAGTAAAAGTTTTGATTTTTTTTCAATCTGTGACCTAAGTGGGTGTCCGTGACCTAGAAATTGGGACTGTGACTCGCTGAAATAGAGTTGTGACCCGTAAAAGTTTTGAATTTTTTTAATCTGTGACCTATAAAAAATTACTTGTGACCTTAAAATTTTTGATTTGTGACATACGAAGTTAACCGTGACCTATACTTTTTTTATCAGTTTTGATCTGTGACCTCGAAATATTCTGTGACTCACCTCCATATATCTGTGACCTTAACAATTGTCGGAATCGGAGCAGTCGCCGGAATTAAGTGCGGTCGGAGAACGATCGTCGGAGTAGTCGACGGAATTCAGTGCGACCGAAGAACAGTCGCCGGAGCAATGGGGGTGTTAGAGATGGAGTTTGGTGGGGTGGGGTTAATTATATTATATTATAGTTAAATATTTAATTTAATATAATAATTGTGAAATATAATTAATTAATTCAAAAAAAACCTGATTTTTGCAATTTTAAACATTGTGACCTAATTTTTGATTTCCTAAAAGTAAATCCCTGAACCATGAATTTTTCCCGTCGTTAAAAGCTTCATAGGAAAAATCCAAGTATTCGTTTAAAGATGTAACACGAATAAATAAACGGAACCTAGTCAGGGGCGGATGTAGAGGTTAAAAGTTATGGGGGCACAATCGAACTTGCAAAGAAATTAAAAAAAATTTTACAATCGAAAATTTATGTCCAAAAAAATCATACCCTATATAATTTTGCATCCGAAAATTTACATAGTAACTTTTTCATATGTAAAATTTCAAAAAAAAAAAAAAAAAAATTCCATATAAAATTTTCTAATAAAAGGATGAAAATTACATTGAAAAATTTGTATTGTAAAAATAATAAATATTAGTGAAATAATTAAATTTTTTTAAAGAAAATGCGAGTTAAACGTTTTTCTTTAAAACTCACGTTTAACGCATTTTTAACTATTTTCGATATATGTTTGGATTATTTTATATGTCTATAATGTAGTTTTCGAAATAAGTTTTGAGATGATATAAACAATTTGTAAGATATAAACAATTTGTAAATTCGATTAACGTACAATCGTCGAAATTTTTTTAAAATTAGCATATTATCAAAATTTTCGAAATACTAATTTTGAACGGCTTACTTTGACAAGTCGTAGCATTTGTTACAATTGATCGTTTCATAAACCATTAACGACGTAGAAAGCTAGACCTTGAACGCTTCGAAATGGTATTAAGAATGTAATATTTCGTCCTTGTTTGATGGAGAATTAAGATTTTGTTAAAATGCGAGAGAAAAAGATAAATTAAAATTTATTGTGATTTTGTCCCTATTTGATGGAGATTAAAATTAAATTTTTAATAAATTTTGATAAAAGTTAAATGGTTATGGATTCCATGAAATAAGTTATTAAAATTAATTATTAATTTTGATTTAAATTAAAATTTATATTTCAATCGATATCAAACATGATTTTATATTTAAAAAAAAAAAAACTCAAAAGTTGGGGTACGTGCCCCAGGACTCCCCATTCCGCCCCTGAACCTAGTATTCGAGAACACAATTCAAATATAAAGACCAAATCTACATTAAGTGAAGTATAATGAAGCTTGACATATCAATAGATGTCACCTGCATCGCGTCTAAGATATCTTAAGCAACAAAATTATTGTTTGATATAATTAGGGACTATATTAGAGGGAGGAGATGAGTAAAGGACCATATGATATGGGAGAAGAAAGTTTAGGCTTTAACAAATAATTCTATCAAATAACATAGAGAATCAATATAACCTGGCCCATTGCAATGCCCTGCTCATTTTAACATATGAAAGCGTACTATTTCTAGTGTTTGGGAATGTTGAAGTGTAGTGTCATAGACCAACAGATACTTCAATCAACTCAGCAATATGTTATGGGTGTGACAGAACTTAAGTGGTGTAAAATTCGACCAGGCCACTTAGGACAAAGCTCAGCACTACATGTGCCAAGCTGGCCCATACTGACCTTAATTTAAGAAAACCCTTGCCTTTTTTTTGGTCTCTCTCTCGAGTTCTTTGGAGATGGGTTTGAAAAACAAGTAGTTTTTTAAGAGAACCAAAGGCCCTGTGGATCGATACGTGTTGTCTTTGTACATGCATCCGGCCCGATCAGCCCGTTTTATACCAATTTGGCCATTTTAGTCAATGGAAAAGAAGAATAATGCTATTCGTAATCGCTCACTACGACAGTTATCCTACGTGGTATATACATTGCAGGTGGTTATTTGATGCATCAATATGATAGTTTTTTATTGATTCATGTATCAAATAATCACATGTCATGTGTCTGTCATGCAGGACGACTGCCATAATGAGCGATTGCGAATAGTATTATTCAATAGGAAAATATGAAGTGTAGCAATATCCCATAGCAGAAAGATGTCCCCCTAACTTAAAGTTGATCTTATTCAGTCACCATCACTAAAAAAGAGATGGAATTGTCATTAGCAAAAGAAAGACCCACAACTAAAGCACCCCACCCCAAAAATTCCTTCCCTTTCTCTTCTGCGAAGTGGACAAAATCTACACACGGCAAAAGCAACAAATGATGGCAATTTACCCTTCTATCAACTTCTATGGGCATGCTCCTTCACAAGGACCCACTAAGAATGGTGCATAAAGACATCGTGATTACCCACTTCTTGCTCAAAAAGTTGAGTCTTTCATTGTGTCTCAGAATTAGACTAGAGGTGTTAAAATGTGCTGAGCTACAAGTTAGGCACCATTAGGATGTGTCGTGGGCACGGGACCGGCCCTTCTCTAAAGTTGGGTCGTGTTTGGCCCAGCTCTACAGACTTGTGTCCTCTCATGCGAACCTATAATTATTAAAAAGTACTTGTGCAAAAAAGGTATGGGAACATAAACGTGACATGGTCCAGCATGTGTCATGCCGGGCTAAATACTTAAAGAAAGGGCCATGCCGTAAAAGAAAATGTTTTGTAGCAGTGTCAAAATGGACTAGCTTACCTCGGCATCGGGCCAGGCTGTGTCCCGGCATTTCTTTAGAAGTGGACCGTGTCAAGCTTAACAAATAATTCAAAAGAGCGAAAGAAACACAATCTTTTTCTGAAAAAAAATAAAAAATAAAATCAACTCGACTCGACTCATTTGACAGCCTTATTGCTAAGTCAATGTTCAACAGAAAGAAATCTTTGAAGTTTAAGATCTGCTATTTTCCTGTACATAGTTTGATCAAAACCAAGAATTTCACAAGCATTTGCCACCACACAAAAATGAAAAGTAAAAGAAGAAACCCTATCCAGTCTTTTACCATGATAGTCATTTTCACCTTTCATAGTCAAAATTGAGTGGGGTTGATGGACCCCTATATGAACTACAGATGATATTAGATTTCGTAAAGGACCCCCCTTTGTTCCTCACTTAACAAACGAGTTCTATCCCCACTCTATTAAGTGGACTGTGCCTTCCAAAAGTATGGACCATTAGTTTTACATCCATTATCGCAATCGTATGGTTCTGAATATTCAAGTAATCATATCGGTCAAAACTCTACAACGTAGTGGACAAGTTTAACTTGTTTCCTTCCTTAATTTTGCTCAGCTATTCGGTCCATTTAACCAAACATGTCATTACTCTCTAATCAGCTCCTCAGTGGAGAATTTTGATTTGCACCTCAGTGAAAGACTAAATGCCAAGCTTCAGAGGACAATTAGTCTACAAGCAACTTCTTGATAAGGGGATTTCAAACATAGCCAAATACAGCAAAGATTGCAAGAAAGTACAAGCTCGGCTTCTGATTCCAAAATTTTAAACTAAAGAAATCTAAGTTAATTCATTGAGGCGGGATGCTCATTCGTTCACTGAATTGAGGCTCAACTGCCAACGAACTTGCTTGTTCTTAGTCTGAATCAAGAACGAGAAATCCTCGCTTAACTTGCTTCTTCCCTCTCGAGTATTTCCCAAATTACCATTTTCCTCTTCTTGGGGACAACCATTCTCCATACTTGTGCATGAAACAGCTGGAGAACCCAATCGCAATGACAAATCACATGGAATTTCAGAAGGGTTGATAGAATTGAGTTCGAGCGGTAAATTAACGTTTGGAGGATCTTGTTTACAAGAGGAATGTTTTTGTATGGCACTGATATCATTCTCTGAGGGGTGAGAATAAGAATTGGAAGGCATCTTTAGACTAAGCTTTGGGTCATCAAACTGAAATTGATCTGCATAATACAATGGATAAACTGGCCACGAAGTTTGTACTGGCGCACTTTGGTGGTTACTGCTGGGAATCAAATTCTTCGGTAAAATGGGAAATTTCACGCTATTACAATCTCTGTTTCGGACACATAAACTGTCAACATTCGTGCTGGAAAATGCGGAATTCATGGCAGTGGAGGTCATAAGTTTCGAATACTGTAACATCAGTTGGCTTTTCGATGTATAATTGCCAAGAAGTTTGCTGTCCAAATTGCTCGGTGGAACAGAGGTGGCGTCTGGAGTATCAGGCCTAAGGTAATATCTAGGCGTGTCGTTTCGCTGACTTCTGGATGACCTTCTTGGAGTGCAGCCCAAATATAGAGCAGCTATCCACGAGGGAAACAAAAGAATAAGAATAATCACTTTAGATATTAGTTGTTCAATTTGGGGTTAGCATTTTTTATAACTGAAAGACTTCCAATCCCAAATCAACAAATTATCAAACTACAAAGCCAGAATCACAAATCCTCAACAGAAGTAGCTTTTTTTCTTCATTAATATTGTCTAGTACTTTCTATTGCACCTAATCGAGTGCCCGGTAAATGCCAGGGTTACATTTACACAGACATACAGATCCAAATAGACAACAAATATCAAATGTATAACATAAATTGATATTTACCTCCAAGAAAGGAAGATTTAAATGGAAGTTACCTTCAATACATGGCTGCAAAAGTTCCCTAGTTTCCGAACTCTCGTCTCTTCGAATTATAGTGTCAATAGCATCATTTACTCTGTGCCAAAGAGTTTTAAGATCTGAATACTCAGCCTGAGGAAACAAATACATGCCAAACGTGAACAAAAAAAGCAACAAGTGCATGTTTGCTATGCAGCAGTGGACAATCCTCCCTACCAAACGTTCAGTAAAAAGAACTAAAATTTTTTAACTGAACTGTGCTACAATAGAGGAGAATTTGAGAATGGCGAAGGCACAAACATAACCTCAGAATTGGCTTTGGAATACATAATTTCTTCAGCTTTCAAGACCACAATGGGCAGATTCTCTTGCCACTCTTTGTTCTTCTTAGTAGCAGAACCATGAACCTCATTCACAATCCTAACACAACCATTTGACGGAAAAAGGATGAAACGACCCCTATCGAGGAAATAAGTCTACAGTATAATTAGATACTGCATAGAGTACCTGAAGATTTCTTGAATTAGAGAACCTCTAATGCGATGGTGTGTGTCACTGTGCCAAGCTCTTCTAACACACTCATATGGCCGTGGCCCAGGTCTTGGCATCTTCAACAGCTGGGAAAAAAACAGAATAACCTGGTTCTGGAAGAAAATTAGTGAATTCAAATACCAAATACTGTAATTCTGGGAAGCCTTAAAATTTTTTTTCTTTCTATTTGTTTTTTCGGGACTTTTGATGGGTTTATGGTGTCTAAATTCAGGGAATGAAGCTGACAAAAGAATTCAGAATGAAGAGCATTATTGACAGTAAGGGTCACTTTTATGTAAAAAAAACTCTCTTTATTTCCAACAATAAAATAATCAATTTTTCTTTTGCGTAAAAGGGGTAAATTACTGTTCTTCACATCCTTTCTTGTGTTGTCTCATTCATGCACTCAATTATTCGTGGAGTTGTGATGAGTTTGGTGTGTCCCCCATTCTGCCACATGCCTGCTTCCCCATTCTCTCTCTCACTATATATGCACATATATTTGTATATGGGGCCATTCATCATTCATGTGGTGGGGGAGAAAGCTTTGATGATGTACTTGTCACTGTCGGTGGCAATTATAAGCAAAAACCCAGTTTCAAATTGTGCTATACATCCTTTCAATCATGTTAGGGTGTCAAAAAGAATTTGACACCAACATACACTTACAATTTAGAGTGAGTGGGGAGATTTTTTTGCATTTTATATTCACGTGGGTCCCACGCGGGGCCCATGCACATGTGAGAGTAGGTCATCCAAGATGTCAAATTCTTTCTGACAACATTACTTAATTCACATCCTTTATCCTTTACAATATATCCTTTACAACAATATATAAAACAGGAAGGTTGTAATTACTGTTCCTAAGCTAAATGATCAAATTGTTGGATAATTTCAACATATATGGGGCCACACGTTATATATTGAAATGTGTGGTGCTATTATTTAAATGATATTAGTCAATTAAAGTGATCCGATAAAGATGTGTTATGACTAATGTGTATTAGATTTCATGGAATTATAGTGTAGATATCGGAGTGTTGTTTTAAATTGATGAGGGGCCAATTTGAAGCAACTGAAAGATAGTGACTATTGAGTTACTACTATTATTTTATATGGTTATGGTCCCCATTTGTTGATGTTCTTCAAATTTCTCTACATCCTCATCAATAGAGAGCAAAAGCTAAGGGAAGATCATCAATCATTTGGAAGATCCTAATCTATCCAGGCAAAGAATTTGTTTATCATGGATTAAGGTATGGTTTTATGTTTTGTTACTTTCTTGGATTTCAACATGGAGTAAGATCTATGGTTATGTATTATTATGAATTAAGGATTTGATTATTGTTTTGATCAATAATCGTATTATGTTTTTCTATCAAGTGGTATCAGAGCCTCTCCATAGTTGAAATTTTGAGAAATTGAAGATTTAAAATCCTGAATTTTTGTGTTATTTGATCTTAATGTTATTTAAGATATTTAGCATGATATTATGTTATGATCTTCAATTCGGTATGTTATACATGAAATTAGCATGTTATTGTTAATTCTAGCATATTATGTTATGGATCTAGAGTTTTGGTATTTTAATTCATAAAATTAGCATGTTATTTTTATGGATTTTAGCATGATTTTATGATGATGTTTGAGATTTTCTTCCAAATTCGGATTAAGATATTTTCAGATTAGATTTAAAAAAAATTATTTGTTGTGTGGCAGCCGCCGCCGCCGGCGGCAGTGTGGCTGCCGCTGCATTACAGCAGCGTAAAAACGCTGCTGTTATTGCAGCAGTTCTTCTTTAATGCAATGACGTTTTTATTCTTGTTTGACTCCCGGCTTCTTGGTGGTGGGAGGGGCTGCCGCCCATTTTCTGGGGGGGAGGGGGGAAGATGAAGGGGTCTATCCCTCTCCATTAAGTTTTCAATTATGGCCATTAATATTTTCGGTTATGGAATTTTTGGAGGCGGGGGCTTGGGCTGTAAATTTGAAGTTTTTGGGCCCTTGCTTGCAATTAAAAATTAGGGTTTGGGTTGAGTTATTTACTATTCAGCCCGTAAAGTTTAAAGTTAATCCTAATTGGGCCTTAAGGTTATGAGTTTTAATAATTCAACCCCTAAAGTTCTGAAATTAATTAATTTGGGCCATTTAAGTTCTGAATTTGATCGTTAAGCCCCTGAATGTTCATAATTGGTTTAGTTTGGTCCCTAAAGTTCCGCATAATTGATTTTTGACTCCTAAACTTTCCAATTATTAACAATTAACCTCTTAAAGTTTGGAATTAATTAATTTTGACCCATAAAGTTTTGAATTATTAATCCTTAAGTCCTTTAAGTTTCAAGATTAATTAAATTAAGTATTCTGTTTTTCAAATTTTGGTCTTAAGGACTCATTTAAGTATATATAATATTCAAAAGTGAATTGATTGAAGCAATATATTGCCAAAGCAATCTCTTTTGTGGAAATTAATTAACTTAGAATATTAGAAGGACTTCGTGTGTATGCTAGTTCATGCGGATATTAATCGGCCCACAGGAAGGTTAATATTTGGCCGAATTGCATGCACACTTGTGGTGGTAAACATGTGACAATTATAAGGTTTCCATGTGAATAATAAATCAATCCAAAGATGGATTTGTTATTTGACAGGAGTTATTGTCAATGTTTGATCACTACACCAAGAGTACCACTTACAATTAATATTACTGTCCAAAGACTTGATATTAATGATGTGCTAGGTATCTTGAGATGGGACTTACCATTATTTGAATTTATTGATTATTGAATCTTAATATTAATATGAGCATATTTTTTCCTCTTCTCTCTACAGTTAATTCATCTGCTACTACCATATCTGCAAATGTTAATTCTATTCCCATGCTCAATGGGACCAACTTCAAGGATTGGAAAGAGAACGTTTTGATTGTTCTTGGCTGCATGGATCTAGATCTTACGCTTCGGATTGAGCAACCCACTCCTCTTACGGACGAAAGTTCATCTGATAAAAAGAGGAATTTTGAGAAGTGAGATCGCTCAAATCGCATGAGTCTAATGATCATTAAGCGCGGCATTCTAGAAGCTTTTAGAGGCGCTGTATCTGAAGAAGTGACTAATGCCAAGGATTTCCTTGCCGAAATTGAGAAACGTTTTGCAAAAAACGATAAGGCTGAAACAAGCACGATTCTGCAACGCTTGATTTCAATAAGGTATAAAGGCAAAGGAAATATGAGGGAGTACATCATGGAGATGTCTCACATTGCTTCTAAACTTAAGGTACTAAAGCTCAAGCTGTCTGATGACTTGCTCGTACATTTGGTATTGATTTCGCTTCCTGCACAATTCAGTCAGTTTAAGGTCAGTTATAACTGCCAGAAGGAGAAATGGTCTCTAAATGAGCTCATTTCATATTGTGTGCAAGAGGAAGAAAGGTTGAAGCAAGATAGAACTGAAAATATTCATTTGGCAAGCACTTCTAAGAAAAGAATGAAGGAATATGAAGCTCCTCCTAAGGGTCCAGTACTAAAGAAAAGGCAAGAGGACAAAGGGACTTGTTTCTTTTGCAACAAAACTGGACATTTGAAGAAGAACTGTACCAAATACCACGCATGGCGTGCAAATAAAGGTACAAATCTTACTTTGGTCTGTTCTGAGGTTAATTTAGTTTCAGTGCCTAGAAATACTTGGTGGTTAGATTCTGGTGCTACTTCTCACATAAGTATTTCTATGCAGGGTTGTCTGAACTACCGAAAGCCAAATGATGGTGAAAGATACATCTACGTGGGTGATGGCAAGTCGGTGAAAGTTGATGTAATAGGCACTTTTCGGTTATTGTTGAAAACTGGTCATTATTTGGATTTGAAAGACACTTTTGTTGTGCCGTCTTTTAGACGGAATTTGGTTTCTGTTTCTTTGTTGGACAAATTTGGTTATTATTGTTCATTTGGAAACAATCAGTTTGGTCTTTCTTTAAATTCCAATATTATTGGTACTGGTTTATTATCTGCATATGATAACTTATATTTGTTTGATACTGTTGCATCATATAATGAAAATCTGCATGTGGAATGACGTGGTACTAAACGCAAATTAAATAATGAAAATTCAGCAAAATTGTGGCACAAGCGCTTAGGTCACATCTCTAAAGCTAGAGTTGAACGGCTCGTGTCAGATGGTATTTTAGATTCCCTTGACTTTACAGATTTTGATGTATGTATTGAATGTATCAAGGGAAAACAGACCAAAACTAAGAGATTAGGTGCTAATAGAACTTCGGATGTCTTAGAATTGATACATACAGATATTTGTGGACCATTCCCTACGGCTTCTTGGAATGGTCAACAATATTTTATATCATTCATAGACGATTACTCACGTTATGGGTACCTATATCTCATTCATGAAAAGTCTGAGTCACTGGACATGTTCAAAGTGTTTAAAACTGAGGTTGAGAATCAACTCAACAAAAGGATAAAAAGCGTTAGGTCTGACCGTGGTGGTGAGTACTACGGCAGAAATGACGGTTCAGGTGAACAATGTCCAGGACCATTTGCTAAATACCTAGAGGAATATGGAATCGTCCCACAATACACCATGCCAGGATCGCCTAGCATGAATGGTGTAGCTGAGAGACGAAACATGACTCTTAAGGATATGGTAAGGAGTATGATTAGTCATTCCACCTTACCAAAATCACTCTGGGGAGAAGCATTAAAGACTGCAGCTTATATTCTGAACAGAGTACCAACTAAAGCTGTTGCCAAAACACCTTATGAGCTTTGGACAGGTAGAAAGCCTAGTCTAAAGCATTTTCACATTTGGGGATGTCCAGCTGAGGCTAGGCCTTATAGGCCACATGAAAAGAAATTGGACTCCAAAACCGTGAGCAGCTACTTTATTGGTTATTCTGAGCGGTCAAGGGGCTATAAATTCTATGATCCCACACTCAAGTCAATTTTTGAAACGGGAACTGCAACATTTTTTGAGGATGTTGAGTTTGGGGGGAGAAATAAGGTTAGAGACATTGACTTTGAGGAAGTAGTTGAGGAAGGGTCGGTTTTGATTCCTACAATTGCTTTTGACAATGTACAGGTTCCTATACCTGTTATTGATCAAGAAGTATATCCAGAACCTCAACAAGACAATGTCGAACCTCCCATCCAAAATGAGGTAATTATTCCTGATGTACAAACTCAACAACCTCAAGAACCAATACCTTTAAGGAGATCTACAAGAGAAAGAAAAAATGCTATTTCGGATGATTTTATAGTATTTCTCCAAGAACATGAGGAAAATAATGGATTGATGGAAGATGATCCAATCAACTTCCGTCAGACCATGCAGGGTTCTAACTCTCAAAAGTGGATTGATGCCATGAATGATGAGTATAAGTCTATGCAAGACAATAAAGTTTGGGATCTTGTCACGTTACCAGAAGGTGCGAAGCCCATTGGTTGCAAATGGATTTTTAAAACCAAGAGGGATTCGAAAGGTAATGTGGAAAGATATAAGGCTCGTCTTGTAGCTAAAGGCTTTACCCAAAAGGAAGGTATTGACTTCAAAGAGACTTTCTCTCCAGTTTCAACGAAAGACTCTTTCAGGATAATTATGGCACTTGTTGCGCACTTTGACCTTGAGTTACATCAGATGGATGTTAAGACGACGTTTCTCAATGGCGACATTGATGAGACGATCTATATGGTGCAACCAGAAAACTTTGTGTCAGGAGACCCGAAGAATATTGTTTGCAAATTAAAGAAATCCATCTATGGGCTCAAACAAGCTTCCTGTCAATGGTACTACAAATTTCATCAAGTAATTATCTCGTTTGGTTTTGAGATAAATGCTGTTGATGATTGTGTGTATCACAAGTTCAGTGGGAGTAAACATATTTTCCTGGTTTTGTATGTTGATGACATACTGCTTGCCACTAATGATATAGGCATGTTGCACGAAACCAAGAGATTTTTATCTAGGAATTTTGAGATGAAAGATCTTGGTGACGCCTCTTTTGTATTAGGGATTCAGATATATCGAGATCGCTCTCAAGGTATTCTTGGATTGTCACAAAAGGGCTATATCGATAAAGTACTTAAGAGATTTGGCATGCAAGACTGTAAATCAGGTGACACCCCTGTCGCTAAGGGAGACAAGTTTAGTCTCGAACAATGCCCGAAAAATAACCTTGAAGTTAAGGAAATGCAGAAGATTCCCTATGCATCAGCTGTTGGGAGTCTTATGTATGCTCAAGTATGTACACGTCCAGACATAGCATTCATTGTTGGAATCCTAGGCAGATATTTAAACAACCCTGGAATGGATCATTGGAAAGCAGCTAAAAGGGTTATGAGGTATTTGAAGAGAACAAAGGATTACATGCTCACATATGTCAGATCAGATCAGCTAGAGATCATAGGGTATTCCGATTCTGATTTTGCTGGATGCCAAGACAGCAGGAGATCCACATCAGGCTATATTTATCTGTTAGCTGGAGGAGCTATTTCTTGGAAGAGTGCCAAACAGACACTCATAGCTTCTTCTACCATGGCAGCAGAATTTGTAGCATGCTATGTGGCATCTAATCATGGAATATGGTTACGAAATTTTGTCACTGGGCTGCGCATTCTGAATGGCGTAGAAAGACCACTAAAGTTATATTGTGACAATAACTCAGCAGTTCTATATTCCAATAACAACAGGAGCTCATCTAAGTCAAAACACATTGACATCAAGTTTCTGGTTGTGAAAGAAAGAGTACAGAGTGGACAGATTTCCATAGAGCATATTGGGACAAACTCCATGATTGCTGATCCGCTTACTAAGGGATTGACACCCAAGGTCTTTCATGAGCACACTGCTCATATGGGTGTTGTATATCATGAGGATGTCAAGTTTTTGTAGGAGTTTGTATTTTCATTGCTTTATGTTTTGGACACATTTGTGTATTTGGATATTATTCTGTACAGAAATAAAGTATTCAGTTCATTTCACTCTGTTATTATGTTCAGTATTGATCTCACTTAAGAAATAAGGTTGGACCAGTTGGAAATAGACATGTTTGGATCACATAACATGTAATTTTCATGCTACACTCCCATGATTGATCTATGTCATTTGGTTGTATGGATGTATGTGACCATTGATGGATTTAGTCACGTTAAATGTGACGAAAATCGCTTTGATCCTATATCAATATGACTAATGGACGAGATTGTTTGTAATACCCATAATAATAATAGCAAAGTTTTGAGCTCATAAGGTTGTGCACATTTGTAAGGTTACACGTATGGTCCAGTGGGAGATTGTTGGATAATTTCAACATATATGGGGCCACACGTTGTATAATGAAATGTGTGGTGCTATTATTTAAATGATATTAGTCAATTAAAGTGATCCGATAAAGATGTGTTATGACTAATGGGTATTAGATTTCATGGAATTATAGTGTAGATATCGGAGTGTTGTTTTAAATTGATGAGGGGCCAATTTGAAGCAACTGAAAGATAGTGACTATTGAGTTACTACTATTATTTTATATGGTTATGGTCCCCATTTGTTGATGTTCTTCAAGTTTCTCTACATCCCCATTAATAGAGAGCAAAAGCTAAGGGAAGATCATCAATCATTTGGAAGATCCTAATCTATCCAGGCAAAGAATTTGTTTATCATGGATCAAGGTATGGTTTTATGTTTTGCTACTTTCTTGGATTTCAACATGGAGTAAGATCTATGGTTGTGTATTATTATGAATTAAGGATTTGATTATTGTTTTGATCAATAATCGTATTATGTTTTTCTATCACAAATTTTTATCCAGTCGGTTAGCTGAGCCAACGAAGCCGAGCAGGAAAAGAGGAAATCTTTTTTTACAATTTGTTTTTCTGCCTTTTGTTCTCTAAATTTCCTGTGTACACTTTTCTCTCTATCTCTCATTCGGTTTCTCTAGATGCTTCTTTCCCCTCTTCTCTCTCTCTCTCTCTCTCTCTCTCTCTCTCTCTCTCTCTCTCGCGATTCCGTGTCCTCCTTTTGAAACCCTAACGAATTCTACAAATTTCTTCCACTTTAAATGTGAACCTACATTGTAAAATCAATAAAATATCGTAGAATTTCGCTTGGTTCTTCTTCTCTACGATTGATTTTCTGTATTTCATTGTGTATTATTTTTGCCCTTTCAGATCCCCTTTTCGATTTCGCTCGGTTCTTCTTCTCTACGATTGATTTGCTGTATTTCATCGTACATCATTTTTGCCCTTTCAGATCCCCTTTTCGATTTGTTGTAACGTTGTTACCTCTTTCTTCATCTCTCCATCGTCTCTCATTTATGAGATTTCAGAGAGGTTTTCATTTTCAGGGAGGGTACGATACGTTATTATGTTTTGCGTTGTGGTGCAAACTTGGTTTATCCAGAAATTTTTTCTGAGATTTCAGAGTGGCATTCATTTTCAGGGAGGATACGTTTATATGTTTCGATTGTGGTTGAAACTTAGTTTATTTAGAAACTTTTTTTTCTTGACATTAATGCTTGATGAAATGGTTTTAAGATGCTTATATAGTTATTCTATTCAATCTTGTTTGTGTGTATTGCTAGACGTACTTTTCAATTGATGACCACATACAACATTTTCCTTTTATTGGTCAGAACTGTGAGATGAGGTAATAGGTTAACCGATCGACGGGCCTAGCAGGTTGTAGAGGTTGAAAGAAAGCTTCGAGATCATCTCATGTATTTCAATGTCTGTAGTAAATTGAGTAGGGTTTGGTTTCTTCTTTAGTTTAATCTATTTACATTTTTTTACTAATTTCTTCTTTGTTCTTTGCAGATGTTGGGGAACTTTTGATGTTGGACTGCTGTTCAAGATTATGGTTGAAGCAAATGCTTTGTGAGTAGCAACACATTTTTATTCTAACTAAAAATTGCTACATCAAGATTTTGTATTAAATTGGTCATTGTCTCATATTTGGAGGTATCTTTATATTTTAGCACCAATTAATAAGTACATGTCAGTGCATGTTTAGTCCATATTTGAGTGAGTGTTTTGTATTTTAGAGTTTGCATACCAGTTTATTTAATTCATATGTGATTTTTTTTCGGAGGCATTATTTTAAGTACATTTTTTAAAGAAACTTAGTATGTTATTTGTATAGAATAGTTGCAGCGCGTCTATGGAAGAAAAAAATCATTCGTATAAATGTAGGCAATCTGTTCGATCATCAAGGCGAAGTCAATCATTTTTATGCAATAGGGAAATTGCCGCTATTCCAACCGTTTCTTCTAGTTGGTATCTATATCTATATTTTATTAATTCTCTTGATTCATTTATAGTTTTGTTCTTTTTATTTTATGTTGCAAGTTCAGTTGTGTCAATTATAAATTACATTCTTGTGATTTAAGTTTTTATTTTCATTCCTTCCGTTCAAAATATAGGTTCAGAGGGTTCGGTTGTAGCTGAATTGAGTATTAAGTGAACACGAAAGATTACTATTGTAACAGAAAATAAATGTGATGAACAACGGAAAGAAAAAAGAGTGAAAACTGGAAAACAATCTGGTGAGAATCGTTATATATTGTTTGTTTTTATTACTCTTTGTCTTTTAATTTATCATGGTAAAATTGGTTGAACAAAATGTAATATTCATGTATATTTGACTATTAAATATTTAAATTTTTTTCCTTATTAGGGTGTTCAAATGAGCGACATTATGATAATAATCTTTCCTTAGAACATTATGTGCTACCTGAAACTACTATTTGTGAGTATTGTGGCGCTGTTAAATTTTTTAGCAAAACAAAGGGATTTTGTTGCTTAAATGGACAAATTCTTCTAAAAACAAATGATGTGCCTCCAAAATTGTATATGTTGTTTACTTCAAATTTTGAAGAATCTTTAAACTTTCGAAAAATGGTGCAAAGCTATAATTGTAATTTCTCTATGACATCATTTGGTGTGAATTATGATAAAATATTATGCACAAACTATAACAGTATTTATACATTTAGAGTTCAGGGTTAGATATACCATTTTATAAATGAAATTATTCCAAGAGATAATCGTCCTTCTCATTTGCAACTTTACTTTTTTGGTACTGATAATGAAGTGAAAAATAGATTAAATTTGAGTGAATGGTTAGTTGAATTTGTTGTTGTTAAATTGATGAAGATTTTAGATAATAATCCTTACACGGCCTTTTTTCGAAATTTGGGAACTATTCCTGATTTAGAAAATCATTGTATTCGATTGCGATGTAATCAAAATACTGATCAGAGAACATTTAATACACCCAATATTTCACAAGTTGCTGCTATTTGGGTTGATCATGATGACCATGGTGATCTTCATATGCATGATATTGTAGTTCACTGTAAAGATGAAAATCACAATAGAATACAATATTATTATGGATGTTATGACCCCACTTCTATTCTCTTATAGTGAAACAGGTTGGCACCAAGGTATACATCGAATTAATACGGACAAAAAAAACCACACATTTGCATAAATGAAGACATTGTTGATGCAGTAAGCTTTTCGTCTCCTGAGGAGCTAATTGAGAAAGAAACATTAGTTTAGTTGATGAGATCCAACAATTTTACTTTAGGTTATGTATTTTAAAATATTTTATGCGCTTTGTTATGTTTTCTTTCGTCATTGTGTGATTTATTAACGTCTTGTTTTTAAAATTGTAGTAATGAAAAATAAGAAAGCCAGGATGCAGGTGTCCTGTGGAATATTATTGTTATAAACTACAAATAAGATCATCAACAACTTTAATATTATTACATTCTGGAAGGTTATTTCAACAGTATGTCGTTGACATGTATGTAAAAATTGAAATATCTAGATTAGATTATTTTCGACATAATCAGAGTGTACTTCGAGCTGAATTATATAAGGGAATTGTAGATAGTCATGAGATTGGTGAAAAAAGAGGTAATAAAATTGGCCGTTTGATTGTTTTGCCTCTATCTTTTATTGGTAGTCCTAGAGATTTGAAAAAAACATTATATGGATGCTATGTCTTTAGTCCAAAGATTTGGTAAGCCTAATATATTTTTAACGATGACTTGTAATCCAAATTGGTCAGGAATTAAGGAACAAATGAAGTATAATGATGCAGTTCAAAATAGACTTGATTTAATAGCTCGTATTTTTAGAGCAAAACTAGAACAATTAAAGAAAGATATATTGAAAAAAAGAATATTTGGACGAGTTGCTGCACATATATATGTAATAGAATTTCAAAAAAGATGGATCTCACATGTGCATTTTTCACTCATTCTAGAAAATGATTGTAAAATTATTTCTGCTAAATTGGTTGATAAATTTGTTAGTATTGAGATTTTTGATGAAATTCAATATCATTGTCTACATTCTCTTGTTGTTAAACATATGATGCATGGTCTATATGGTGTTTTAAATGTAAAAAAGTTTGTATGAATAATAAAAATAAATGTAGATTTAGTTTTCCAGAAAAATTCAGTGAAAACACAATTATGGATGAAAATTCTTACCCTAATTGTAAACGACCTAATAACGGGAAAAAAGTGAAGATTAGAAATCATTTTTTAGATAACAGGTGGGTTGTTCCATACAACGCATATTTATTAATGAAATAAAATTCCTACATTAATGTTGAGATATGTTCATCAATTCAAGCTGTTAAATATTTATATAAATATGTTTATAAAGGTTACGACAAAATTAATTTTACTATCAATGAGAATGATCCCGATTTTGTTATGATAAAATTAAAATGTACCAATCAACTAGATGGGTATCTCCACCTAAAGCTGTATGGAGAATTTTTAGATTTCTTTTATATGATATAAACCCATCTATTATTGCTCTCCAATTGCACCTAGAAAACTATTAATCTATTACATATAAAGAATTTGATGATTTAGAAAAAAATTGTGAAAAAAGATTATTACAAAAAATCAATGTCGACGGAATACTTTCGGATGAATATTAGTAATTCCAAAGTGAAAACTTTATTATACAGAGAATTTCCAGAACATTTTGTGTGGAATTCATAATGTAGAATCTGGTCTGAAAGAAAAAATAAAACTTTCTCAATAGGACGAATTGTTTATGTAAATATTATAGAAGGAGAAAGGTATTATTTAAGAAAATTGCTAAACCATGTTAAGGGAGCTATTTCTTATGAAGATTTGAAAAATGTTAATGGAATTTGTGCTTCGACGTTTCGTGAATCTACATTATTACATGGTTTGCTCAATGGTGGAAATTGATTGTGAAATGTGTTTGAAAGAAACTTCTCGATATCAAATGCCATCAACATTGCGTGAATTGTTTGCTACAATTTTGATATTGTGCGATCCACATGATCCCCAAAAATTATAGAATAATTTTAAACAATATTTGATATAAGATTATAAAAGAAAGGTATAAGTATAGAAGTAGCCGAATTAAAGGTCTTAGATGATTTGAATGACATATTACAACTTTCGGGTAGAACTATAAATGATTATCGAATAGTCAAACATCATATTTTGTTAGAAGAAAACAATCATCGTTCAAAAACTATTGCAGATGAATTACAGATATTAGTTTCAGATGAAGATATTTTAAATGAAACAAAATTAAATTCAGAACAAAGAAAAGCATATGATATAATTTTAAATGACGTCTTCAAGAAAATCAATGGCGTGTATTTTATTGATGGTCCTGTAGGAACATGAAAACATTTTTATATCGCTCTTTACTTGCAGCCGTAAGATCTAAAGGAATGATAGTTTTGGCTACTACATCTTCTGCGGTGGCAGTAGGATTACTTCCTTGAGGTAGAACTACTCACTCAAGATTTAGGCTCCCACTTCAGGTTAGTAGTAAATCGACTACTTCTATTAATAAAGAATCATCTTTAGCTGAATTACTGAGAATGACACAATTAATTATATGGGATGAAGCTCCTATGTTAAATAAAGCAGGTATTGAATCGTTAAATGAGACGTTACAAGATGTAACTAAAATTAAAGTTCCATTTGGAGGGAAAGTCGTAGTTTTAGGAGGTGACTTCTGTCAAATATTATCCGTTGTTCCCAAAGGACCCAAAGAAGATATTGTTGATGCAACATTAGTTAATTCATATTTATGGCCATTTATTTAAAAAATCAAATTAATTCAAAATATTAGAGCTCAATTAGATTTGTCTTTTTCTGAGTATTTACTGGGAATTAGAAATGGGATTGAACCTTTACATTCATGCAACATGATTAAATTTCCAGATGAAATGGTTATTCCACGTGATAATGAAACCACTTCTATAGGAAATTTGATAAATATTATGTTCCCTGAATTAAATACCTACCCAGATAATATTGAAGTTATGATTAATAGAATCATATTAAGTCCAAAAAATGAGAACGTTGATTTTATAAATGCTATGTTAATAGAAAAGTTCCCAGGTGATTCTGTTAAATACTATAGTTTTGATGGACCAATAAATTTAAATGCACAATCATTTGATGATATTTTTTTAACACTTTAACTCATAATGGTGTTCCATCACATGAATTAATTTTGAAAAAAAATTGCCCGATTATTTTATTGAGGAACATAAATCCATCTGAAGGTTTGTGTAATGGAACTAGGCTTATTTTTAAAAGATTTGATCGAAATATAATTGATACTGAAATTGCTGTTGGACAATATAAATACAAAAGAGTTTTTCTACTATGTATACCATTTGTGCCTTTTGAAAATGATATGAATCCAATTAGATTTAAAATAACTCAATTCCCAATTCATGTGTGCTTTGCTATGACTATAAATAAAGTTCAAGATCAAAATCTTGATTTTGTTAGATTGTATTTACCTGAACCTGTATTCTCAGGTGGACAACTTTATGTCGCGTTATCAAGAGCAAAAAACAGTACATGTATCAAAGTTCTTATGAAACCAAGTGAAAATAAAATAATGCATTGCACATGTACGAAACATGTATATAAAGAAGTGCTATATGTCGTTTCTTCCATATGAACAATAATGTAAGTTATCTTCTTATGTTTATACATTTACTTGTTGTGTTAAGAAAACTACCTCATGTAGCACACACCAAGTTTTATTAAAAGAAACCAAAGATTTAATTATCCTTTGCTTTGAAGAGAACCCTTAAGTCCGAGAAAGCTATGGGAATGTTAGGTAGTGTACTAATTAATAGAAAAGGACATTAGTGATTCAAAGATATTATTATCTTAAATATAAAGTGTAATAGACTGGCTGTTATAATCACATTGCCAAATCATGAGTAATTAATTTTAATTATTTTGAAGCTCTTAGACTCCAAACAATTGTTTTACTGTAAATATTTATGAGCTAGCTTTTATGATTTATTTTAATTGCTTTAGTTTCTTTGTGTTTTGCTGCCATTAAAATGGGTACAAGTAACTCCAAAATTCCATTTTGTTTGTGACATTCTAACCTTTAGTACTCCTTTGTTATTTAATCTGATCGTCGAATCTGATGGTTTGTTACTACAAAGGACGGTGAGGTTGCTTTTGTATGTGCACATTTTGAAGGTGAGATAGCATTCTATGATGTAATGTAGTTCCATTTTAAGTTTGCTCTCTCTGCAGCTAAATGTTCTTTTTTTTATTGACACTATCTCCTAAAATAAACCATTGACCTCTGTGATTTCCCAAATTCAACTTTTGGATAAACAAGTAACGTTTCTTCCTCTGCACGCTTTATTTTCTTCATCAATTTAGTCATAACTGCAGATCGTTATGATACTTGGTTAATAAATCATGCTGTTATAAATTTTTCATGGATTTTTTTAAATTTTTTTTGTTTTAATTTTATTCTGATATATGTTTTGCAATATGATCTACAATCATATGAATTTGATCCTTTGAAATTTCTGTCATTAAACTTGCATTTGAACATATTCAAATTCTTTTTATTTATTAATTTTTTTCCTTGGGTCGCCATCGCGACTGGTACATTAAATTATTGGTTTCGTTAAGCAAAATAGGGGTCTCTCCATGCATTACAACATGAACATTACAGTATCTTCCATCTCTCCATGCATATATATATATATATTATTATTTTTACCTATAGGGATGCCCATAATTTCTTGTCATATCATATTACTTTTACATATTATATAAGTCAACCTAACCCCATACCATACCATACTACTTGTACAGTAAAAACATGTCCTATTATGACAGCTAATTTGAAGATCGTACTTTCTCACTTATCTGTCTATTCATCTATATACTCTACAATTGTACTATTCCACAAATACACACACACACACACACACACACACACACACGTATATAGCATATAGTAGCATATAGAAAACAGAAAGTACCCTCTATTTTTATAAGGCAGCATGGTCTCTTACGAACAGATAATCTAGACACTATACAATTTCTTTTTTTTGTCTGTCTACTTTAAGACATTATTATTACTTACACAAACATAGGCTTCTATATACATATGTAAGAGAGAGAGAGAGAGAGAGAGAGAGAGAGAGAGAGAGAGAGAGAGAGAGAGAGAGAGAGAGAGTGCGTGTGTGTGTGTGTAGACCTGAAAGAAGAAAAAATAGCTTTTATTTTGCAGAGATGCAGGAAGCAAGGTAAATGATTTTATCTTTCTTTACATTTTTCCTTCTATCTTATACACATACAAGTATGAATAATATATGAATGATAACAACTACTATAGTACTAAGTTTCCAACAATCTTTTAATTTTTCTCTCTTATTTTCATTTCCAGTCATAAGCATGGAATCAAATTACAAATTAATCCTTGAAATATCAACAAGAGAAATCGGATGGACGTGTAAAGTGATCGTTGTGGAAAAAACGGCTTCAAGATCTTCACAAAAGGGGAATGGAATGTATCAACATCTTTGGTTAATGGATACTGCTGTAAGTTTCTACAGATAATAGAATGTTCATACTTGATCTTTTTCTTTTTTCAATTAGAATGGGATATTGTATTGCAGTTTTGTACTCTTCTTTTTCCCATCAACATGAGCTCCGATTAATGAAACAACATGGCCATCTTTGTACTTATATGAAAAAGTTACAAGATTGTGTCTAACAGTATGGAATTATTATTCCAACTGTCATTTATTTCTAACTGAAAATCCTTCATATCTTCTTCAAAATTCGTGTTAGATGAATTGATTTTTTTTTTTTTTCTATTTGAAGTTGGAAAAAAATACAATGTGTTCAGAAGTACCATACATCAAACAACGCATTTTAACACTGAAATGTTTAAACTTATTTGTTTTATTATTTTTCATACATACATAAATTTGAGAATAACTTTACTATGTTAAATTTTTATCTTATATTTAATAACTCATGTAGGAAACAAAATCCAAGCAACTATATTTGCTCAGAACATTAAAGCTCTTGAAAATATATTGGTACCATCAAAGACATACTTGATCTCAAATGCATACGTAAAGCAAATCAATGAAAGATTTAGATCAACTTGTGGAAATACACAATGGACAAGTGGTTCAACCCGGATAGAAGAAGTCAATGAAAACCACATCCCTCTTGTAGAATCATGTTTCCAGTTTACAACATTTGATGAACTTCACAAGTACATGGACACTAAAATATGTAAAACTACTACCACAAATGTATTCATTACACAACTATACATTCACACTGATGCATATCACAGAAAATTAATGATTTTTCTTTTTTTTTTCAGCATTTGCAGGTATTGCAGTCGATGTTAGTCCAAAACGGAAAATTCCAAACAAAAATACAGATTCAACTTCCAAGACATTGTTCTTGTTAATGAAAGTTAAGTATACAACATGTTAAACTTTTAGAGACATACTAATAGATTCCCAACTATTGAAATTAACTAAACTTTTTATAATTTCATATGCAGATTGCAGTCAATTATATTAAATTATCTGGTACAATTTTATAGACCATGAAAGAGTTGAGATTACTGACTGCCTCATGAAAAAACAAATCATTGTCTGAAACCATTTAAAGGTGACATCATTCAAAGGTAAATAAACTTAGAATTCATTCGTTTCTTTTAACAAATCATGTGCTACAAATAAATTTTATTTTGTTTACACAATTGTAATATATTTAACAGGAATATCATTGTCCACAAAAGCAAACAGCTCAATCTTCATAGATCCAAAGTTTGAAAAACTTGTCGAACTGAGAAAATGGTTATTACATTTGCTTTGTTATTCGTTATTTTTTAAAAAAATTTATTACTCATTTCCTAGGACTTCATTCTATTTCATTATTTACACGTTATTTTTCACTTATCATTACATATTGCTTAACGACGAAAAGAAGTAAAGAAATGATGATGGAGATAATAACTCAAAAGACGTATGATTTGCCGAGTACTTCCACTATTTCACCTCCTCCGAAGAACAAAATCATCTACATCAAAGATATTTCAGAAAACACTTAAACGGTATATTAAATAGTGCAATTGAAACCATGCAACTGAACTCTGTCATTAGAATTCTTCCCATTTTGCAAAAAATAAGTTTTCAGTAAAAAAAACTATTCTAACATTCCTTGTATTTACTTCAGATCAAACCATTTTGGATCAAGGGTAAGGTAGAAATGAAGACAACAACTCAGTTACTTTGGTATATGGAATGTGACAGTTGTGGTTGAATGTCCTTTGCTCAGTTGAATGAAATGTATCTTTGCAATTATTACAAGTAGATGCATGCAAGAGCAATTCCTAGGTAATAATGATAGATATATTACTATGTAACAAAAATAATCATTCTTTATGTAGTTTAGTTCAGTAAAATTCAGCTTTTGCTTAATACCAAATTCAATTTTTTCCCCCAGAGCAAGGTGCCTGGCAACATTACTGCATCATTATTCGATGATGTGGTTGAAAAATTCTTACACCTTCCAGTTGAGAAAATAATAAAAGATAATCTAATGTTAATGTTTCTATGTATTATTTATTACATTCAACAAGTTTCCCCAACTGCATAACTTGATAGTATATTGTTTAATCTTTTATATACAATCACATCTCATCATTGGTGCTCATAAGTCCAACTACATGAATGAAGACCACTTCATTTACATGAAAGTAGGAAACTCCGATCCAAAAACTAACCAACCGAGCTTCGATGTGATATATATTCTTGATGACAACCATGAACTTGAAGAAACATCTCCAATAGTGTCTCCATATGACGCGAAGAATAAAGCTTCATTCAATTGCACAAATTTCTCTAAAAGCAGTCAACAATTCCCACCTGCTGCACGAAGAAATCTGGTCTTGTAACAGAAATTGTTGAGCAACCAAAAAAACAGAAGATGATATCATCCGACCTTCCTAAAAATGAGAGGACTGCAGTTCATCAACCTGACAGCATCAATACTACAACAAAGTAACTGTCTCATGCCTTCAACAGTTCAAGTAGCAACTGAGATGTTTTTGTATTTTTTGATAAATGCAAATGCTGGGAATCATTTTGCAGAAACTTAAGCAGCAACGTAGGCAAATCAGCAACAACAAATGAGTTACTTTTTGAACTCCTTTTGACTAAATGGCTATTTTGTATAAGACCATATTACAACTTATGCATGACACGAGCTTCATTTTTGTTTTTGGAAACTACGTTTATATGTTGAACATGCACGGTGTATTATGTTAATGTATATAAAGTAATTACATGTATGGAATCTCTTGCACTCTTAACTTTTGCAAGTCTAAGTAAAGACTCTCAATTCTTAATTTGTTTGCATTCTATTGAATTTTTTTTAGTGAATATGCTTGCAACACTAAGGAAACTTTGTTCTTCCAGATTCTATGGTAGTGGATACAATGAGAAAGTACATTATTTAATGTATATCATTAAATATTTATATATCCTAAAATGGATTCTCATTTTAACAATATCACTTAGAAAAAAATAATTGTAATCGTGCAACGCACGATGATCCATTAGTACTATTAAATTCTGAAAATAGTGTAAGAAAAAAGAAAAAAATTGTTGAGATACTGTCAAACCACGTCAACAATGTGGTGACACTTAGAACTCACTTTGAGATTGACTCGAATGAGAAATAGACAGTAAAATCTTCAGAAAAGTTTGAGATGATGTAGAAAAAATTCACCAACGGAGAAAAAAATTGCTACAACAAAGAAACGAAGAAGAAATAAACCAACAACTGGCTTGAATTGTGTAGAATGAGTTACTAAAAGCATTATTTGCATCCTCTTCTTGAATTGAGATGCTTTAAGGTTTCCAAACAAATAACTTCAGCAAATTTTCCAAGATTAATCCAAATTGCAAAAGCACAAATGAAATTCAGAAAATAGAAACTAAGAACATTTAGGATAAGTATAATTAGCATACAACGTCATTACATTTCACTATTATTGTAAAAAACGTCATTACCTTTCATTTTTTGACATTTTCACTCTTATTTTCACATTTTATTGTGCAAAATGTCATTTTCATCCATTTTCTCAAATAAAAGTTGTGAAATGACGAATATACCATTTTATTTAAAAAATAAAAAACTAAAGAACTAATTGCAATCAAAGTTTCATTTATTTTTTTAAAAAAGTCCAAACAAGTCCTAAATAAATTATTAAATGGTTAATTAGCATAAAATGTCACTTTAATTACACCATTATTGTGAAAAACATCCATATATTTCTTTTTTGGTATTTTCACTTTAATTACATATTTAATTGCGCAAACCATTCTTTCTATCCATTTTTATCCAATTTCTCAATCAAATCTATGAAATGACGAATATATCCTTCTATTTAAATGAAAAAACTAAATTTTTTTAAAAAATAATTTTTAATTTTTAATAATTTATTTGGACTCATTTGCACTTTTTAAAAAATTTGGGACAATAGTCTCAATTAGTTTTTTTATTTTTCTATATATATATATATATATATATATATATATATATATATATATATATAAATAGAAGGGTATCGTTGAGAAATTGAATGAAAATGGATAAAAATGATAGTTTACGCAATTAAATATTAATTAAGGGTGAAAATATTGAAAAAATGAAAAATATTGACGTTTTTCCACAATAATAGTGAACGACGGGGACATTATGTTCTGATTACTCTTTTACTAATTTATTTGGAACTCGTTTGTACTTTTTTAAAAAAATTAAAACTATGATTTTAACTAATTCTTTATTTTTCCTTTTGTTTTATTTAAATGTAAAGGTATATTTGTCATTTCACAATTTTTAATTGAGAAAATGAATGAAAATGACATTTTGCGCAATAGAAGGTGAAAATAAGGTGAAAATGCCAAAAAATGAAAACTAATTACCTTTTTTTTTATAATAATGGTGAACGGTAAGGACGTCGTGTGCTAATTACCCTTTAGGAAAAACTGGTTTTGTGTTTTATTTTTTTTAAAAAACTTGATCCTTCAGAAATTTTTGTGTTTGAAATTGATATATATATACTTTGACAAAAAGTTCGGGATGATCATCGTAAGTTTTTCTATCAATTTGAACCTTTATTTATAGTGAATGTACATCACGACATTAGAGGACATGGCCATATAGACGAAGAGACACTTCTTGGTGTAAAAAACTAACATCTCAAGCCAAGAGGCACAAGGCAGCAGATGTGCTGCAAGTCGAGCCATGTGCACTGCCGCGCTGCTACACTGGAAGCACCTCCGTCCCCAATTTTCCCTCAGTTTTTCCTTGATCCATTATCCTATCTACAATATTTAAACAACATTTTCAACAATCCCCCACTTAGTCAAATATTCTCCAATACAACTCAGATTTAATATGGCGTTCATGCTTAAAATAAGGTATCTTCCCATTTGAACCTTACCTTATTGCAACATCATAAAGTATTATCAAAATTCCAGGTAACCTTAAGCTTAAAGCCATTATTCCTTTTAACAATACTAGCAATATCACACATATGAACACTCTATTTCTATTTGTTCCACTCAAATTTCTGTTAGCACATTAGTGGCCATGCACTTGTCCGGTTTATGAGCTTTAATGAGAGATTCAAATTCTCTATTGAGGAGACACAACCTCGAAGTCACATATGTGAAGTTCTCTAGTATCTTTGTTGCATTTAGATACTTGTACCAAATGTTGAACCTTATTAAAAGTTTTAATAAACTTAACTCTCTGAACTGTAACAATTAGCACTTTAATCTAAAATAGGTATAAATATGACAAGTGCTAAAAACTATACACTTATCGAATAACTTGTTTTTATCTTTTATACTCATTTTATAACGATAAGTAGGGTTGCTATCAATTGGTGGATCTATATAGAAGGATTTTCTACCTCACCCTACTCAAATTTGATCTTATGGTTTATTTCATACGAATTTTAGTAAAAATTTACCTTGACTTCACACAAGTTATTGAAGTTTGAACATGCACTATGGTTCAACTTTTTCACATGTTTTTCTCAATTTAAGTGATTCAACACAATCAGTTATTTACACTTCAATATTCTTAAACTAGTTGAGGTTTCAATGAGGATATTTTCCTTTTATCACGTTACTACTCCACAACTTCGATAATATTTTTATATTTCAATTATATCCCATATTTGAAGTATATTTATTCACTCATTTTGAAAGAAATGATTTTTTTTTTCCAAATTTAAGAATAAAGTTTGTACAAATCACAATGTTCAAGAAATGAATCACAATGTTCATAACTCTTTTGAGCTTTTTAAGATTGTCTACTCGATGAGTACAATAATCTCTATTTGAATTGTCAATGATATTCCCACATTTTAGGATAGTTCCAAGTAATTGATTTTAAAGTTTTCATTCTTTCACTCAATTGAAAAAAAATGACTTCCATAGTATAATTCATTCAGGCGATCACTAGTTCTATTAACAATTCTATCTCGTCACACTAACTAGTAGATATCAAAATATTTATTTCCTTTGAGTTCGAAATCCTATTCATGTAAGAATCAAAATTAAGTATCATCGTTTCTCATTAGATAGACACTCTATCTACCATCACAAAACTCATCTACACCAAAAAATTATTTTCTATCACGAAATCAATAATCGTTTCATTTCCTTGTGCATAGATTTCATACAAATATCTCTTGCACAATGTCTTGCTAATTTTTAAATTTAAATAACTAGAACTAACAAAACTGCAAAATTAAAATGCTTTCAGCCCTGGTTTGGGCTCCATAAAAAATGCATAATATTTTGGAAAATGTGTGGTTTAAAAGAATTAGGTTTACGTATAATATTATTTTATTAGAGAATGTGTGACTGAAAATGAAAAAGAGAACAATATATTTTTGGAGAATGCAGCCCAAATCTCTTTATGAAATGCATTTGCATTCCTGTCGTGCATAATAAGTAAGACATTATATAGTCATACAACATAAGAGCAATCTACTTGGATACACAATGAAATAATCATACTAATTATAATGATTTAGTTCATCACTTATGCACAATATAATTAATCAAAACTATATATTCTACAATCATGATACTTAGAAACAATTAATAAACTTTATTTGTTACCAATACAAAATAGATTCAAACAAATACATCATTCCGAGACATCTCCACATTTTCAGAACATGTATCTTCCAAGAAATTAGACTTTAATAACATTAAATTCCACTATAGCTTCTCTTCTTCATTTTATACTTGAAATTTTGTGCCCCGAATTGCCACAAATAAAGCATGGTCCCTTAGGCTTCCTTTTTATTTTTCTAACTCTTAAACCTGAATCTCAGCACCTTAAACTTTTTTGAGGCTCGAACCATTGATCTATGATGTGCTCCCAGAAATTGGCTTAAAGTCGTGTTTTGGCTGCATACGTTTTTCTTAATGAAGCACTTTTTATGAGATGTTGACATGTGTTTTATCTCTAGCCTTTGGATTATTGACTTGATGTATATGTGTGTGTGTGTGTGTGTGTGTGTGTGCACAGTGCAGATATTTTTCACTTGGTTCTGCCTTTTGAGTTCTTCTGTCTTTTGGGTTCTTATGAGAGTAACCTATTCTTATAGATTATGGTTTGTCTTTTGTGTTCTTCATCTCTCATGATGAACTTGTAAACTAAAATCATAGTAGTTGTTAGCCTCCGTAATTTGTATATCTAAGTGATTGTTGTGAGTATAAGGGTTTTCTTGCAGTCCAGATTTCAGTTGGCTATTGTGGGGTTTCTTGTGTGATTCCTTAAGGATCTGTAGTTTGATGTAGAAGAGATAAGTGTTCTGTATTTTTCTTTGGTGTTGGAAGAATATTTTGTAACTTATTGTCATTTTTGGGCTTGATAGTGCATCCGAGCAGATATCCAATTTTTTGATGCTCAACGGGGATGTAGGCCTTAGATCTAATCGTCGAACCTCTAAGTCTTAGGTCGAAATAATTCTTTGTGTTCAATCTTAAATTTTCTGCAAGTTTACTTTCTGATCTATTGATATTTGTTGAAATATTGTTTTAATATCGTGTGTTGTGGGCCTTTCAAACTTCTCGAACCCACATCAAGATTTGAACAAGGAATTTGGAAATATTAAATTTCTTGACTCTTGTCTCCTTGGGCTTGTATTTATCTTCAAGTGCCATCCAAATCTCTCTTGCTGCTATGAAGTTGGTGTAGACATCATACAACTGCTCGGATAGCGCATCCAATATATGATCCAGACATTAATTCATCACGTTCACTCTTCTTTCTTGAGGTCTTCATCTCATCGGTATCTTTGACTCTAGAATCAAGAAGTTTGAATGGAGAATGTAAATGATATTCAACGTTGTGAGAAGAAACTTGATCTATCCTTGCCATAGCGTGAAGTCTGCACCATCAAACCTCACAGATTCTTGATTCATCACTTTGATCATAGACATCATGGGTTCAACCTCAATAATGATAGCACCTCTGTCCCTAGTTTTCCCTCGTTTTTCTTTCATTCATTGTCCAATCAACAATATTTCTAACGGAAGCCACAGACTAGATCTTAGCTTATCGTTAACTACGCAACTACTGTCCTATTTAAGCACCAATACGCACTACGTATTTTCAGCAAGACAAAACTAGTTATTCAGTAGCTTTCTTCAAATCTGGCAACAAGGCTTGTCCCCACGAAAGCTCCTTCCTTTAAGAGAGCCAAAAATAAAATACCTAATTTAAATGTTGTTCGGCAAACTGTTGAAGACCAAGGAAAAGAAGCTTTATTAGCTGAAAGAACCTCAAATTACAATTTTTTTTTCCTAATTTTCACAATTTCGTCCCATAAAAAAAATAGAATATTCCAACGTATGCCACAAATATGTACATACCCTTTTTTTATAAATATTTTCTCCCCTCTCTCCTTAAGCTTGTGTTCGTCTTTCGTTCTTTCGGAACTCTTTTTTCTACACAAGCTAAAAAATAATTCCTACTTTTTAACCACATATTCTTTGAAAATTCACTATCCAAAACAATATTTTTTTTCAAAAAAAAGGCCACCAAATAGGGGCTAAATTTTCAGTCTCTCTAACCTCACCTCGGCAACCCTACACTTTAATCCCAAAAATTGGTTACATCTGGTCTCTCTATCTCCATAAACTATTGTTTCGCGCACCAATTCTACGCGGCAAAGGTTTCACACATTGCTTCGTCAGCTTATCCCAAGCACCAATTTATAAAAGCTTAAATGAGTCTTTGTAAGTAATGGGCTTTAACCCAACCAAAATAAAATAAATTTGAGTCAATTTCCCAAGGGAAAAATTCATTTATCCTACTTCTACTTTACCATATTTCAAAAATAATAAAACAACTTTCACAATTCAAAAATCGGATATTTTGATCTATAGACACACACACACACACACACACACACACACACACACACATATAATGAACCCACCCCCACCTCCACCACCCCTGCCGGTCCGGCGATCGCTCCGGCGACCTCTTTGGCGACTGTTCCGATTCCGACGATTTCTCCGGCGACTGCTCCGATTCTGGTGATCATTTTCAGCGACTGTTCCGATTCCAACGACTCAGGTCACAAGTCACAGCCCAAGTCACAACTCAAGATTTTGTTCATAATCACGGATTGTTTTCAAATGATCACAGCACAGGTTACAAAATATTTTTGCACATGGTTCAGATTAATATTTAGTCACAAATTTTCGAATTTTAAGGTTACAGTTAATCCATTATGAGGTCACAATTAGTCCATTATGCAGTCCCAATTGGTCACGAAACACAATCCAGATTCAAACTACTGCCCCCCACACCTCACCACACCACCACAACCACTGGACCATCGCCTGCATTGTACCACCACTCAAACACCATTAAAATCACAAATTTACATGTGGGAAATGAAATTCACACTTAAACGACATTGGGTACACATTTAATTGATCCAATTGCTGCTCAATTGCCTCGAAATTTGATGCCCACAGTCGCGGCTAGTGCAGTTTCGTTAATTGCAATTGGTGGCCAAATTACACAGCATCGATCTCCAGCACAGCATCAATCTCCAGCACCAATTGATGCTGTGTAATTGCAATTAACGAAAGTGCCCTAGTTGCAATTGATGTGTAATTTGGCCACCATTTACACATCATCGATCTCCAAATTACACAAATTAGCACACACAAAATAATACAAATCAGCAACCTCCACCACCGTCGGTGCTCAGATCGACGCTGTGATGACTTCACAGCAGTTGTGGCATCAAAGCTCGTCGCGGCCAGGAGAGGTGCACGAAAGCTCAAAAACCACCTCTAAAAATCTAAGAAGAACAAAATGGAGAAGGAGAGTGGTCTCCGGCAGTGGTGAAGACGGCGGGCAAAGAGAGAAAACGGAAGAGGCGATGAGCTGGCCGTTGGGAGAAATGTAGAGAGAGAGAGGAGAGTGTGAATTAATTAGAGTTTGGAGAGGGGGAGTGGTCTCTGGCAGTGGCGAAGACGGCAGGCGAAGAGAGAGAATGGAGGAGGCGATGGGCTGGCCGTAGGGAGAAATGTAGATAGAGAGGAGAGTTGTGAATTAATTAGGGTAATTTTCTTAATTAGGGGTGGGGTGGGGTGGGGTGGGGTGGGGTGGGTGTAAATTAATTTTTATAATATTTAATTAAATATAAAAAATCTGTATCTATTTATAAAATCTTTGACTTTTGAAAATAAAAATATGAAATCTGATTTTAGAATTTGAATCTTTAAAAGTAGGAGAGGGTGTGATTTCCACATTTCCCAATCATAGCACGCCTGAATACCCACATCTGCACCCTTTTACTAGTAAAGCCATCATTCCTTCATCAATTATCATAGACATTAATCGAATTTAAAGAACTTCGATATTTATTTTGTTACATTAGCCATAGAATTCATATTGGCCATTTCACAATCTTTGGCTATAATAGAAGCCTCTCTCCAATGTGGTAGATCTACCTGAAACTATCTTTTATTAGCCTATACGAACTGTCAGCATTTTCACTAATAAATGTTTGTTCACATCCATTATATCAACTAGTACGACATATTCATAACCTAATGTGTCCAACTCTCCCTACGATATCAAAATTTGCATCAATCTTGGGACAAGCACAACACCCATTAATAATTACACCGCTCCATGGCATCGAACATCTTACCTTTCATAGTTTCTGATTATGAGTAATGAAAACATCGTGCACATCAAATGGCTTACAATCCTTAAATCCGAGGGCACATATGATATACACATCCGAAATCCCAAATCCAAGAGTTACTTGGAGAACCTTAATCTATTTAGACAATAAAAATCATTATCAATATCAACATTAACCACATTTGTATCATCTGAGGCCTATTGAGACTCCTCTTCGCTTCAATATGTTTTGTCAGTTCCTCATTGTTTATTCATATGTATCGTTTATTGAAGCAGTAATAACACCGCACTTCACTGTTAAACAAGATAGAGAGTGATCATTTGTATGACCATATAATTGCTTCTTCAAATGTCGGTATCATCCTCCCATCTCATCTCATATAATCATTTCTTCAAATATAACATTTGTTAGAGACCTAGAAATGAACAATTCTTTGAACATTTCTCGTTACTTAGTATGAGATCTCTCGTTCAAATCAAGGTATGTTACCTCATATGCAAAGAGCCAACCTGAGAGATTCTCTTATTAAATAGAACCAAAATCACAACTAAATATGATAAAAGTAATCTATCTATAAATGGTGAAATTATAATAGTAATATAAACATCAACTGTAATTTTTTACGATCTCCGTAATTTTATTCAATCTCATTGACATCCCCTTCAAGTTGATGCTAATAAAAGCATCAATTTGCAATCATGAACTGGCAACGGTGACAATGCTCGTGTCCACGAAGAAAGACCCAAATTATAGCAACCATCTTCAGAAAAAAATGACGGACGAGAGACCCATGAACAACAAATAGTGTAGAAACAGTCAATAATCACTTCAAAGCCACTCCAAGAACTCACGCCCCAAGAAGAATTTTCAAAAGAAATTTACGAAATGTGCCGACCATACACAATGAGCTCTATTAGTCGGAGAACTTAGTCGAACACATAATTCGTGTTCCAACAAAATATCAATATTTAAATTCGACCATCGTCCACCTCCTGCTAGTGCCCATACACCATGTCTACCAACACCCAACTGTTGCTACTCCCACCCCACGACAGAACCACAACATATGTCTGACCACGACAAGATGATGAATTGTCTAATTGCAGATGCCTCGATAATTGAAGACTAAAAGACAACACCCCGGAGTAGAGCCTTTTCAATAAAATCTGACATTTTCTTCAAATTCAAATAGCACAGAAAATGTCTAAATTGATCAGAAGCAATAGAAATGAGAATAAAATTTCAGATCTTTTCTTTCAATATCTCGACATGAATTTCAAAAAGGAAACTAGAAAAAAAATTAAGGGACTTAGCAAGAAAAAAAATTGGCCAAGTTATAGGGAGTAAACAGATTCAGACCAGGGCCAAATACCCGTAGGTTATTACTTAGCTTGAAAAAAAAAATTATTTTCGAGGAAAAAGACTAGACACTCCCGCCGTGAGAAAACCCAACCAAGAAAAGGAGAGAAAATTCCAAGGGATAAAGCTTGATATCATGTCAAATATACTTAATAAAACTCGATGCTCTCTCAATGTGAGAGATTTTCTTATTAAATAGAACCAAATTAGAACTAAATATGATAAAAGAAATCTATTTATAATAATACAATTATAATTGTAATATAAAGTCAACTGTAATCTTCGACGATATCCGTAATTTTATTCAATCTTATTGACACAAGCTTCAAACATTTTCGTCTAAACCACAACTACAACATTAACAACAAATAATAGCCATGAGTCAGAATCAGGTGATGAGCATGAGCCAAATGAATATGTAATCGTAGCACCATGTAATTTTTCAGAACAAATCAGGAACAACACTTTTTCACATCTAATGATTTTGAAACCTAACCTCAAAATTAAAGTCTCCAACTTAACTTTTGGAAAAGTAAGTTTAGTTAGTGGTAAAAGTAATTCTGAAAACATTTTTCTTTTTGCAAAATTAAGTAAATTAAAAGTAATATTTGTTCCTAATTTTAACCATAGATGGTAAAATAGACCAAAGCACAAAAAAGAAAATTTCAAAAAAAATCTCATTATTTTTTCTTATGTTGATTGTTGAAGGTTTTTATTCGGACTATGGAAATCTTAATTCCCTTTTCTTTTTTTTTTTGGTCGTTGTTGTGCTTTGTTGCAAAACTTTATAATAGCCATCTATTACTATTTTAGTTGTATAGGGCCGTTCTCCTGTCCATGATGGGAAGTCTTATAATGCCAACTCGGAGAGAACCCAACGTTCGGTTTTCCTGTCACATCAGTAGGTGGGCAGACTGCCCACCGTGAGCAGGAGAACATTTTCCTTTAGTTATACGTTCATTGTACGTTGATCGAGATAAGATTAGACAAAATGGCTAATAAATTTTATCTGATGTTATATTTTCTTAATTTTGTTGACACTTGTCCATTTTAGTGTATCTAATGTACACGGGATGTTTTGTTTCATTTTGTTGGGTTTTGATACCCAATAAATCCGAGCGATGATGTTAAACCGTTTTTCTAGTTGGATTAGATTTCATAGGCCTCGGCCGATGATTGAAATGAAATGTTGACACCACATTGAACGAACCACTCCGACACTATAAGTGGGCCATTGGAAGTAACCTAATTAATTAGAGCTGCTCATGGTCCAGCCCAAACACCTTGGATGGCTTCGTTGGTTGGAGGCCCATTTGCCACTTAATGTTTGACCTAATTGCCCATTTTGGTTGGGTTATAAGAGACTCGGTTTTGTCTTGCCCTATGTGTGTGAATGTTGGAGCCGTGAGAAATTGGAGAGACCGTGAGCTTGCTTTGTGCTTCCTCTTGACTTTGTGTTATTCTCTCCTTCCCTTCTCTTAGCCTTTGTGGCTTATTTGGGCTGCCAAAAGATCACTCAACTCATTCCTTTGTGGAAGTTTGAAGCAACCGGTGTTTGGGTTCGGTTTTGGAGTTTGGATCTTAATGTGGTGTTGAGTTTGGTTTAATCTGAGCTTGTTATTGGTGAAATCTGAGCTTGTTATTTAATCTGAGCTTGTTATTGGATCTTAATGTGGTGTTGATTTTGTGAACGTACTGATATTTTTGGTTTAGTGTTTCAGGTTGCGCAGAAAAAGTTGGACGATTTTGCCCCTACGTTCGTAGTTCAATTGTCGCTCGGTTGATTGCTGCAGTTGCTGGAAACTTTAGGGCGAATAGTGGTGGCCCTAAAGTGTTAAAATTTATATTCCTCGTAATTTACGGACTCAGATAGGTCCGCTCTGGTAAATTGGCTTATCCCGTTTAATTCCGGCATTAGCGCGTCATCGTGTGGGGTGACATTAGGATTGGGGTTACCGTGAAGGGGTAACCATTGCTTGTGCTAGAAGTTTAGGAATTAATTGCTCTATTTGAAGTGTTGAATTTAACTGCAAGTTGGTAATTGCTTTTGTCCGGGCTCGTTGTTTTGTCTCTGTGTGAGATTGCTTTGCGTAGAAATTTGAATTTTGTTGACATACCTTCGTGTTGCATTGATTATCCTGTTAGAACACCTTGGACTTGACCCATTCGAACGTTCCCTTGATCTGAGATTTTGAGTCTCACGAAACCCTGAGAATCTAGAACGGTGTATATTGTTGCCTTAGGTTTACTCTGTGTGATCTACTTGTGCATTTTTGGTTGTTCTGTTTTTCAAAATGTCTTCACGTTTCGAAATTGGGATTTTCAATGGGAAATGTGATTTTTCAATTTGGCAACAAAAGATGAAGGGTATTTTGGTTCAACAAAAGGTTTCAAAGGCCATTGATGGGAAATTTCCGGAAAATTTTACAGATGCACAAAAAGAAGAATATGATGAACTTGCATACACTTCAATTATTTTACACCTGTCTGACCTTTGTTTTGAGAAAAGTTGGAAAACTTGATTCTACCAAAGAACTTTGGAAAAAGTTGGATGATTTATATTTGCTTAAATCCACTCCTAACAAGTTGTACTTGCTTGAAAGATTTTTTAGCTTTAAAATGGATTCTACAAAAGATTTGGATGACAATTTGGATGTGTTTAACAAACTTGTTCAAGATATTGTTAACTGTGGAGAGTCGGTGTCTGAAACCTACAAGGCTATTATTTTGTTGAATGCTATACCTGATACTTATCATGAAGTTAAAAATGCTATTAAGTATGGTAGGGACACCTTAACCCCTGAAATTGTCATAGATTCCCTTAGGAGTAAGGAAATGGAGGTTAAAGCTAAAAAGGAAGATAAGAGAAATGGTGAATTGCATATGATGAGGAGTAGAATGAAGTTTAAGCAAATGAGTTTAGGTAGAGCTCAAGATAACAGTGATTCGAGTAGTGACTCGAGTGATGAGGGAGATAAGAAGAAGAGCAAGGGTTGGGACAAGTCTGGTGGTAGACGGTGTTACAGCTGTGGTAAGTCTGGACACTTCATTAGGGATTGTCCCAAGAAGAAGAGTAAGTTGAGAGGTGATGCGAATTTGCTTATAGGGTCGAGTGATGACCCTAGTGAGGTTTACTGAGTGTAACCTTAGTTACTGCATTTGCATCTGTGTGTAATCCTTTCTGCATGTGTGTGATTGCTCGTTTCCGCTACATGGCTATATGTTGCATTTCAATGTGTTTGATATGTGCATTGACATGATTTGGAGTGATCTTATTACTTGGTGTAATGTGTTTGCATGCATAGTGGGTTTGTGATGCATTTGGCAGTGTGTGTGTGTGTCTTTTGGTAAGGTGGAGTATAGATGCCTAGGGGTACATTGGTTGTACTGTAGGATGTGGAGTGTGGCATTTGGATCACGGTGGAGATGTGATCAAATGTTAGAATTCTTTATCTGGAAGAGACCCTGATCAGGTGGAGTGTGAGTGAGACACTTCTATCACTTCTGTTAGGTGGAGACCCATTATCCACGTAGGTTGGAGAAGTGATGTGTTGATAGAGGATTATCCCAAGAACTTAGGATCTATAGAGGCTTACCGTTAGACATGTTTGTTTGTTTGTTTGAGTGATTAGTCTAGTGAGCAGGTGGGCGATGAGGTGAGATGTGTGTTCTCCAGGTGAGTGAGTAACACGGAATGGGATAGGATAAGTGTGGTGAGATCTGTGTGAGGTCATTTATGCATTTGTTGCGTATGTGTTGGCTCGTTGATTAACTTGTTAATCCGTTGTTCCGTGTGAACGGGTGTGATAAGATCTCTGTGTTATCCTGTGTGATATCTCCGTCGCATGTTTTATTTGCTCTTGATTGATTGCGGTGCTTATTTGTTTCTACTTGGGTGTTCGAGACCTTAGCCCTAGTGAGTATATGGAACAAGTATGATATGTGTCTCAGGTGGAGACACGAGGTAAGGTCTGTGATGCCAATTTTATTGGTTACCTTGGTTGTGCAAGTATAAACTGTGTGTTTTGTCTACTTGCAGATTTATTGGGATCAAGGTGGAGATTTGTTGGGTTTTGATACCCAATAAATCCGAGCGATGATGTTAAACCGTTTTTCTAGTTGGATTAGATTTCATAGGCCTCGGCCGATGATTGAAATGAAATGTTGACACCACATTGAACGAACCACTCCGACACTATAAGTGGGCCATTGGAAGTAACCTAATTAATTAGAGCTGCTCATGGTCCAGCCCAAACACCTTGGATGGCTTCGTTGGTTGGAGGCCCATTTGCCACTTAATGTTTGACCTAATTGCCCATTTTGGTTGGGTTATAAGAGACTCGGTTTTGTCTTGCCCTATGTGTGTGAATGTTGGAGCCGTGAGAAATTGGAGAGACCGTGAGCTTGCTTTGTGCTTCCTCTTGACTTTGTGTTATTCTCTCCTTCCCTTCTCTTAGCCTTTGTGGCTTATTTGGGCTGCCAAAAGATCACTCAACTCATTCCTTTGTGGAAGTTTGAAGCAACCGGTGTTTGGGTTCGGTTTTGGAGTTTGGATCTTAATGTGGTGTTGAGTTTGGTTTAATCTGAGCTTGTTATTGGTGAAATCAAAGGTCCAAATCACAACACATTTGAATGTCTAATTATGCATACTAAACATTTCTTGAAAATTTTACAAAAAAGTTGCACTACTAAAGTAGTAATCCTAAACATATTGCTCTAGTAGCTAGTTTTTAGCTTTTAAATTGTTGATAGTTGGCATCTAACCTTACCTCAATGATACTTTATATATGACAAATTTTATGATGTTGATTCTCTTTCAAACCACCTACATTTGCTGCAATTTTAAGGTCTTCTTTCACCGTGCCAACGTGAGAGTCTGTCTTGAGAAGTAGCTAAAATCAGCGTTTTAAAATTCGGATCAAACTCACAGTTCAACTTGAATACATGTTGCCCTACCGTCAATCGTCTATATCGCTCTATTATACTGATCTACAATCGAATCAATGAAAAACTGAAATAAATTTCAAATTCTTAAAAAACCGCTAACATCGACGCATTAGCCCACTGGTCATTGCTAATTGCAAATTTGATATTTTATTTAGGATTTGATTAACCGCTTACTTCTTTAGGCTTCAGTTTTCACTCTCTTTAATTTTTACCTTTCCTCTACCTTATATTGTATTGTTTCCTAATCTTATTATCAATATATCATTAAACTTTAATTATAGTATATTTGATTAGGTGAATACCTATTCTTTCCAAGCCTCTATCATGATCGAGATCTAATTTTGTAAGAGAATGAAAAAAATCGAAAATATTAATTTTTTTTTAACATTATTATTTTGATATCATCTCGAAAATCTTTCATCTTCTTGAGTTTTGGAGTGAATATTGAAAAATAATGTAGAATTAATTTAATAAATGACAATCACTATTACTATTTTATTATATAATAAAATTATTTTTATTGTATTTGACAAGAGTTGATGTGTATCGACTCAACTCTGTGCTACCGTTGAAATATTGACCAGTGACTTAACCCTTCCCTCGGCCAGAAATCAAGTCGGGAATATATAAGATATTAATATATTATTTTTTTTCCTCACAGTCGAGTATGAATATTTAGAAACTTAGTTAATTGAGAAAATAAATAAATCAATCAATCAATTTACATTATATAAAGATTTCAAATAGGATATTTTTATCTTGTAACATGCCTCACTTTTCTAAAGTAGAGTTATAAGTTAAGAATATTTTTCATTCAAATATTTGTTTATAAATGAAGGGAAAAGGAAGCATATCTTCAATGCTTTAAAGGCTATACTTTCCCTTTAGTACCAAACCTCTGAATCAATACGCTGTGCATACAAAGAAACTTGGGAAATATATATATATATATATATATATATATATATATATATATATATATATTTTTTTTTATATTTTTTTGAAATAATTATTTTAGATAATTTTGCTCATTATAACTTTAGCTTCACTTTGAATTAACAGAAAAATATATTAACCCTTTTTGATTTGACTATGTTAAATATATTCCCTTTAACTAGTTTCATAGAGTTCAATTTTTGGTAATAAAGGTGAGCACGGTGTGATTCGATCTAATTTCAATGAGAACCGCATCAAATCGAATACTAATTGAAATTTTTGCATGCAATCAAATTGTTCTCTAAAGTGATTTGTAGCGGACAACCCGAACCAAAATTCCGATATCAGCTCAAATCACTAGGTACAAATCAAGGATTATGGCACCATTACATGTTGATATACTCGTATTAAGTTAAATGTAGAGTAGTTGGAGTTACTATACTATGTACATTAGGGTTTAACTTGTAGATCATTGGGTGAGTGTTGACACACACCACCATAATTAGCATTTTTGGTTGTATCAATAACTTTTCCTTCATTTTTAACCACACATTCTCCATCAATCTACTATTCAATAATACATTATTTCAAAAAAATGTGTACCAAACACACTCTTAGTCTTGGTTCACTATACTAAAAGTGTGGGACTAAACTCTTAAATTATATAAATTACATAAACTTATTGTTATTACAATTATATCCACTTGACTTCTTCGCGTTTATGTCTTACTCTCGTTGGATCTCGATTAATTAGATTTTGGTGAAAATAGCCATTTTGTCATTCTAATTAATTTATGACCTAAGCACACATTTTCATTTATCTTTTGTGTACGCATTACATGTGTGATTTACCTGTCATTAAATATTGATCTCAAATTTAAATAATTTAACGAAAAATAATTAAACGGACTTATTTATCCCATTTATAGTTGACAATTTTTGGACACAATTGCGTCTACTATTTTACTTATTTTATGTCTTGAACGTTACGAGGTATTTGAAAGTATTATTTATTTCACTCATTGACACATTCAAGATCCTCGAGCTCACAATAATAATCACCGTCCCATTATGAATTTAGAAAATGATTAATAGTAGAAAACCCCATTACAAATGTTTCCATTTGCGATATATCACATACATATTTGAAAACGCAGAAAACCCCTAATTTAAAATCTTTTGTACAAAAAACCCTCTACCGGCAATATCCGTCAAATTTTTCTTTAAAAATAGTAAAAAATGCCACAATTAAAAGGGAAAAATTTTAATTTCAGTACCCAAACTTTTACTTTTTTTACAAATTAAATTCAAATGTTTTATACGTGCCAACCACAATTTTAAATTTTTAAAACTTTATTTTTCACCATATTTCATTCTACCCCACTTCATTTTCTTCTTCAAAATATTTTTTTTCCACATAAAAATCAATTAATTTAAAATAATTAAATCAAAAATAACCAAAAAAATAAAAAATTATTCTTCTTCTTCTTCTTCTTCCCACTCCCAAACCCACGCACCCCATCACCAACACACCAAACCAAGACCCAGAAAAACCTAAGAGCAACTGATTCAAAGTTTTTATGAATTGACCAATCCTCAATTCGATTCAATTTTGGCGAAATTTCTATTGTATATTTTTAGAAATCTTCTCATGTGTAGATCGAAATGTTAAGATTTGAGATTTTATCTTAAAACGTTAACCTTATTAAGAGGAGTAGTCCAAACATTTATATATTGTTCTAAGTTTTCATCTTTTTCGATATGAGATTTTATCCCTTAACATGCCCCGCAAGATGTTGGCTCGTTTGAGCAGACCAATTTTAAAATTCGTATGCTCATTTTTTTGAGTATTAATCGGATCGAATTGTTCATTAGAGCTTAACGAGCTCTGATACCATGTTAAGATTTGAGATTTCATCTTAAAATGTTAACCTTATTAAGAGGAGTAGCTCAAACTTTTATAAATTGGTTTATATTTTCATCTTTATTCGATGGGAGATTTTATCCCTTAACACCAAAATGACAATTATAGCCTCAAAACCAGTTGCAAATCCTAATCCAACCACCACAAGACCATCCATTTCATCTTCAAGAATTCAAAGAAAATCATCAAAATCGAAAAAGGAAAAACCCTCGTTAAATTCCCCACGAAATCCGGTTCCAAAATCCCTAAATTTGCTTTTTGATCCTACAACTAGCGGCTCCGCCTCCTGTTCTGATTCCTTTTACCGCCTTGACACCTCCGTCACCACCACCTCCGTCTCCAGCCACACCTCCTTGTCCAGCCTTCGCAAAACGCTACCAGAAAACACATAGATTTACGACTTCTATAAAATCCGCACCGCTACTAACAATTTCATCGCCAAACGCTACTCTTCCACCCCCTCCTGATGGGTGTGTGGGGTTTGGTTAAATTGTAGGAAAGTTTCTATGAATTAAGTTGTGGAAAAGTTGCTCTTGGATTTTTCTGGGTTTTGGCGTTTGTGTGATGGTGATGGGGTGATGGTGTTGGTTTGGTCTTGGAAAGTTTCTGGGTTTCTATGAATTAAATTGTAGGAAATTTTATTTTTTCATCTTTTTTTATTTAATTATTTTAATTTAATTGATTTTTATGTGAAAAAAAAATTATTTAGGGGGAAGAAGATGAGGTGGGGTAGAATGGAGTAGGGTGAAAAATAAAGTTTTAAAGATCTGAGATTGTGAGTTGTACATATAAAACATTTGGATTTAATTTGTAAAAAAAGTAAAAGTTTGGGTACTGAAATTACAATTTTTCCCTTTCTAATTTTGGCATTTTTACTATTTTTAACTGAAAATTTCACGGATTTTGATGGTATGGGGGTCTTTCGCACAAATGATTTCAAACATGGAGGTTTTCTGTGTTTTCCAATAGGATGGAGGGTAGCAAATGAAAACGTTTCTAGAGAGTTTTATACTATTAATCCTTTAGAAAGTTTGACAAGGTAATCATGTAGAATTTATTTTTTAACGCAATCATGCTACGTTATACCGTGATTCAATTCAATACACTCCCGATGTTTTTGTTTGAAAAATTCATTTCAAAGTGTACTAGTTCACTACTCCTAAGACCCACTCACTTTCAAGACGAACGGAAATTTCAATTGACAAAGTAATCAACCTTACGACTTTATCAAAGCAAACACTTTATTACATGTTCAAAAATTGTCTACTATCTTTGAGGAAACAACCCGACAAACTGGCGAACTTCCATAACAATATATTTTTACCAACAGGATATGTTTTTTTTTTTATTCAAGTTCATAAAATCCTTTATCACACGATTTACTTTTTTTTTTTTTTTATCTTAATGCTCCCAATCTTTCCTAAAATGTCTCAATCACCCCAAACCGTACGCGTGGATCTTGTAATAAAAATATTTTATGTAACCCGCTAAAATCCCCGCTCTTAGTCCGAAAATACCCCCCCAAATCTTCCGGAGGGGCGTGTTTGGGGATGATTTTTTGCCACGGTGTATCATACTTAATTAATTAGCCCCTGATTATCATCCATTTTATCAAATATTATTTATTATAATAAACAATCTCTACCACATATTCACTCAATAAAATATTCTACACACAAATCAATAAAATTAATTTACTTTTCAACCACACATTCTCTAAAAAATACTATTCAAAACTCTATTTCTTCTTCCAAAATGGGAGACAAATAAGCACTTAATCAATTCCACCGTTTTATCTCTTGCATGAATTTTACACTGGAAGTGCAGCAAAAAGGGAAGTAGCTTTCTTGGAATACAATTAGAGAAAATAGTTCACTTCAATGGAGAGTAGAAAGTATTTGGAATATAACTAAACAAATATAGCATGACTCGACTGAGAAAAAAAATCTCTTTACTATTGTGACATGCAAACTCTCGTCGTGTTCCAGATCACATTTTGTGAATTGAAAGAGGAAGCCTGCTCATTTATCAGCTCATCTCATAGATCGGTGTTTGAATTCTATCATTCTACTAGTCTATCACAAGATCACTATTTAGTAGGATTGGAAATAATTATGCTTAGTGTATAATGTTGTTGATAATATTGTTGACGTGATATGTCACGGACCGCAGCTTTACTTAAGCTCCGGGATCCTATTACAGCTGCAGTATGCCCAACTTCGACTGTACATTGTAATAGTTTATTTAAATTGTAAAATAGATAGAAATTAAAAAAGTTTAGTATGATTCTTCAGCATTTAAACGTCTACTCCGTCAGTTGGGTTTTTGTTGCTAAGTCTATTATACGAGGTATTAGTCTTTCAAACATTTTTCAAACTTTTTAGAGTTCGCCCCTTGCACTAGCCATTGTAATTTATCGTTTTCGTCTATTGTAATTTTTAGTTTTCAAGTAATCAATGATCCAGTTATGTTCAATACATTTCAATTTCATGTTGCAAGCTTTCTTTAAATTGTGATCAAATTTCTTTTCGTTCTGAAACGATCGAGAGAAGGAGAAATGTAGTCTAGCGGAGCAGATTACTGCCGCACAGTGTTATTTTCTGTGTTAAGAAGAAAGGTAACCCGTGAAACAGGTTGTCATTCGACAATTTAAAAAATAATATATTTTTTAAATCAATGTTAAAAAATATGATATTTGTTGCTACTCTTATTATTTATTTTATATTTTCTTAAAATGAAATAAGGAGAACAGAATTATTTAATTCCTCTCACCGCCTGGGCAGTGGCCCACCATCCTACTGTCTAGCCACCATCGGAGAGGGTACAAAATTTATGAATTAAAATTATTTTTCCGCTCATCTTTCAATTCCTCGTCCCTTCCATCAAACAGCACTCAACTCCTTCATTTCTCAGATTGAATCCAACGGCTCAGATTCTTCCGGAACCCAAATCCCCATTTAAATCTACCTCTTTGTTCGCTCTTTATTTCCATTTATTACCTTTTTTGTCCTAATCTCTCTGTCTCTCTCCCTCCCTTTCTCTCGCCAAGGTCGCAGCAAATCTAGCGAGAGAAATAACCGGCCTCCATAACCATTACGCCCCCGGGCCCCAGCCCACCTAATAACCTCTCTCACGCACAAAATAATTAGCTCAATTAAGTTCAGATCTCGCTTTTAAGCGTTTTCAGTCGTGGATATTTACACAGACACATTATTAATTTCGTTTATTCAGAGCAGATCTAGGATACTTTAATTGCAGAAGGTATACCCTAACTTTTTATATGGGTTCTCATTTTTCTAGTTAGAGATTTTTTTTTTTTGCTAGTTTGGTTGTTGAAATTTAAAAATATATCGAGGTGAAGCTGAGCTAAAAAAATTTCGTTATGAGTTTTCATTTTTTAATTATATAAGCTTTCTTTCTAACTGGGTTGTTCAATTTTTTGCATATGAAGGTGAAGATAAGCTGAAGATATGGCACCGAGCACAATTCGGAAGGCGATCGGGGCGGTGAAGGACCAGACGAGCATCGGAATTGCCAAGGTGGCAAGCAACATGGCACCGGAGCTCGAAGTTGCCATAGTCAAGGCCACAAGCCACGACGATGACCCGGCATCAGAGAAATATATCCGGGAGATTCTGCAATTGACATCGTATTCTCGAGGATATGTGAATGCTTGTGTGTCGTTGATATCTAAAAGACTTGGAAAAACCCGGGATTGGATCGTTGCCCTCAAGTGTTTGATGCTTGTTCATCGTTTGCTTAACGATGGAGATGCTATTTTCCAGCAGGAGATCATGTATGCTACCAGAAGGGGTACTAGGTTGTTGAATTTGTCGGATTTCCGCGATGAGGCTCATTCGAATTCATGGGATCACTCGGCTTTTGTGAGGACTTATGCCTTGTACTTGGATCAGAGGCTCGACTTGATGGCATTTGAGCGAAAACAGAGTGTGAATGGCGGTGAAATTGAGAAATTTGGGTCCAGAGAGGAGAGGTTTAATAATAGATCACCTCCCGGTTCAAATCGGGGCTATGATTATGATTATAATGAGTTCCAGGACGGGCCAGGGTATGGGATGAGGAGATCAAGGTCATCTGGGGACGTGAGGGAGTCGTCAGGGGTGGGGAAAGATGTGACCCCGTTGAGGGAAATGAAGCCTGAAAGGGTCTTCGGGAAGATGGGTCATTTACAAAGACTTTTGGATAGGTTTTTGTCGTGTCGGCCTACGGGTATGGCCAAGAATGAGAGAATGATTCTGGTGGCTTTGTATTCTATCGTGAAGGAGAGTTTTAAGTTGTATGCTGATGTATGTGAGGTTTTGGCCGTGCTTTTGGACAAGTTTTTTGATATGGAGTATCAGGATTGTGTTAAGGCTTTTGATGCCTATGCTAGTGCCGCAAAACAGATTGATGAGCTGGCGGGTTTTTTCAATTGGTGCAAGGATATAGGTGTGGCAAGGTCATCAGAGTACCCAGAAGTACAGAGGATTACTAGTAAGTTGTTGGAGACTTTGGAAGAGTTTGTGAGGGATAGGGCTAAGGCTACAAAGAGTCCAGAGAGGATTGTGGAGAGCCAACCAGTGGCGGAGGAGGAGCCGGTACCAGATATGAATGAGATTAAGGCATTGCCTCCTCCAGAGAATTATACCCCGCCGCCACCGCCTGAGCCCGAGCCTCCTAAGCCTGTGGTTCTGGAGACTAGAGATTTGGTTGATTTGAGGGATGAAGGAGTGACAGCAGATGATCTAGGAAATAAGTTTGCTTTGGCATTGTTTGCAGGGCCTGTGGCAAACAATGGAAATGGCTCTTGGGAAGCATTCCCAACCAATGGGGAGCCGGAGGTGGTTTCTGCTTGGCAGAATCCGGCAGCTGAAAGTGGTAAAGCTGATTGGGAACTGGCCTTGGTTGAGACAGCGAGTCATTTGTCTAAGCAGAAGGCGGCAATGGGCGGTGGGCTTGATCCTCTGTTGTTGAATGGAATGTATGATCAGGGAATGGTTAAGCAGCATGTGAGCACTGCCCAACTGAGTGGTGGCAGTGCCAGTAGTGTGGCATTGCCGGGCGCAGGGAAGAGCAAAACTCCTGTGTTGGCGCTTCCTGCTCCAGATGGTACAGTTCAGACGGTTGGACAAGATCCATTTGCTGCATCGTTGACCATTCCTCCGCCTTCATATGTGCAAATGGCAGATATGGAAAAGAAGCAACACTTACTAGTGCAGGAACAGGTGGTATGGCAACAGTATGCCCAACAAGGCATGCAAGGCCAAGCTACTTTGGCCAAGATCAATGCCGGTGGGTACTATGCTCCTGGCGTACAACCCATGATGCCTTACGGAATGCCACCAGTAAATGGAGTAGGACTACCCCCTGCCGGGTATTACTCCACTCCTCACTAATATTTATTTGTGTAAAATCTTTCCATACATTAGTTTATTTTGTTACGATTCCTCCTTTTTTCCTCTGTATTTTATGTGGTCGTATTTTCAATTTGTGCATGAGAATGTAATGGAGAAGTGGTGAGGGAAAGAGAAACTGAGCTGAAGATATTGGTTGTGTGGTGGATTTTGAAGCCTGTTGCTCTGCAATTCTCTTGTTATACTCTACTCTTGTTGTGTAATATCATGTGGAACTTTCTTGACATCTTTATGCTAATGCAATGCTTGTTTTTGTTATTAAATGACTCTGTCCAGTTTAAGGAACATATGTCCTAATTGTTTATGTTGATCAATGATGCTATATCTCTTTACTCCATTTTATTCGATACTGTGTTGCTGTCTTCAATTTTGATAATTGTTGGGCAAACACTTTGAGTGCAGATATCTGTTTTTCCAATTGAATTTATGCTTTGTTGAGGGTGTTTATGTAAACATACTTTTAAAATTGGAATCTGAATAAAACGAATTAGTAATCTTTCATCAGTGTAGCAAGTATAGTATTCTGCAACAGTTATGCTTAATATGTTCATAAAAGTTTAGGTAGAGATCGACTGGAATAAGCTACATTAGTATTTCAAAATAATGTTGATGAAGGGGGAAATGGAGATACAGTTGGCTAGAAAGGATATTCATCTGGCCGTCTCTACGGACTGTTTATTGCAAGAAAGCACGTTTGAGACCCGACCCATTGTTAGCATAAACTATATAGCATCATTGAAACGAGTCCAATACACAGCTGAAGAACAATAAAACTTTTGGTGCTGAAAGTGGCCTTGTTTCTTGTGATAGCCGATGAATACTATAATGTTTTTGAGTGCTTAGTTATCTTGTATTATATTGCTTGATGGAGAGTTAGACAATTCCAATAGAAAAAAATCCAATACAAGGCTGACGTATAATACAAGAGAAGCACTGAAAGTGACCTATACTTGTTTACTGCGTTAAATACTAGAGAATATGTTGCTGTCTCTTGGCATGTCTACTCATGTTTAGTTGGGCGGGCGTAAAAGTTACTTTTTCCAGCATCCGAGAATTAAGTTAAGATTTGCTTTAAAGAAAAGCAAGTCTTGTTAGGAATGGAACTAACTTTGAAAATCATGTTACACAGTAAGTTTGCCAATGGAATGGGTTTCTTGAAATATGTTTTCAAGAATATCTTGGTCAAGACAAAGAGAAGCTTCTATATTCTTGAACCGTTTTACTTCTGTCTTGAATCAGGTAGCTTTTGTCAAGTTAGGAATAAATAGCCCACTGGTTTTCCTCCTCTCCTAGTTTTTGTTGACTTCACAACAGATGGAGTTGTTAATTTTTTTTTTTTTTTTAAATCGTGATAAATCGGTTCCCATGCAGGCAACATTCTTTGAAAATAAATTGAAAAAGTCATTCAAGATTCAAATTCGCCGTGTAAATTGGATTTTGGACTATTGACCATAGACAGCATGCGACTGCAAAATATATCACGTAAAAGAAACTTGTATTGAAGTTTGACCTTGAATTGTATTAGTTTCAATTATTGAGGTTTAAGATAATAAGATAATGGCAACATGTGAAGGTCTAGAATTAGTTGTTCCGACCACATTGCCAGTTGCCCCCAGCTTGTTCATCAATGTTAAAAAACTTTTATGACCGATTCTTAAATTGTGCAGGGCTTGGTTTGACATGCTGTGATTTTAAGAAAATATGATGTAGAGGGAAAATTTAAATTAAAATTCTCTTTCATCCTTTAGACTTGGAATATCAATACACTATCTTTCGTTTTAGTCCATATAATTTGCCTTTTATGGCATTTTAGTACTTATTCCAGCTTTCCGAGTTATTCGTCAATAACTTCAAATGATTTGTAATTTTGAATTATTCTATTAGTTTGTCTTGAAGCTACCTACCTTCAAATGCCTCAAGACTCACTTCTCTCTTCATAGTTCATACAATTAAAACCTTTTGGTACTTGGCCCTGTTTGACAGCCTTTTTAAAGAGCTTTTTTGGAGTTTTGAATAGTGATTTTTGGAGAATGTGTGATTAAAAGTTAGAGAAATTTTTTGAATTTACGTACAAAATATTTTAGTTTGTGAATATGATTAAAAATGAATATAAGAAAAAATTGGTAGATTAGAAAGAATTTAAAATTTTGTTTATACTATAGTAGATTTCGTACAGTGTACCAAAAATGCCTTTAGAATATTAAATTGTCGGCTTTAGTTTCACCTGCTGCATTTATTTTACCTGTCATTTTCATGTTGCTCGTAAAGCACTTTATGTAGGTTTATCCACTAATTTGTAATGAAAGTTCACCTAATTAAATTTTTAAAAATGAAATGTCAACTGCATATGTGGGCAGCTAATCCGTCCCGCCTATTCAATTTGATTGCTACGATTTGATATCTATACTCACAATATTCTTTTCTTTTAATATATTAAATTTAGAAATTCTCTCTTCAAAACCCACACTTGTACTGGGGATGGCAATGTGGCAAGTATGGAATGAGTCGGTCATTTTTACTCTCGTTTCATCGGATATTTTTGTTACTTTACTTCATCCACATATCCATTTAAAGTGGGACGGGGAGGGTTCGGGGCGGGATAGAGCCGAGGCGGAGCGTGTCCCCTGCTCCATTTATCATCCCATGGGTTTCAGGTTGAACGAGTTTTTTTGTCGTCCCTAACTCGTACACGAAAAAGGGGATTTTTTATTTTTTATTTTTAAATTAAGGTGTGCCAAATTATTGACCTATTTCCTTCATCTAATTGGTCGCTCAATGTGAAATTTCGAACCTTAGGAAGTTTCCTTTCAAACAATTAGGGCATCTTTTCTCCATTTTAAAAAGTATTGCCGGATCGCACTAACTTTACTTCTTCTCTTTTCTAAAAATGATACTCATTATTTTAATTTTTAAATATTATAGGAACTATAGAAAAGTTTTCGAGATAATTTTTAAATACTAAAAGGTAACAAGAGAAAAATCCTAGAGAGTTGGGAGAGATGTTTACTTTTCTTGCTATTGTATTTCAATTTCTTTTACAAAACCTTTTTATAGGCTCAAACAAAGTAAGTACACTTGCAATATAAATGGAACTATTAGGACTTTAATTAATTGACATCCACAACATTTATAACTTTAGATGTCAATTTCATAATGAAGGTTGCTTTGTTAAAAACCTTGTCATGATGACTTAGTTGGACAAAGTGTCGGTAAAGAGAAAAAAAATACCGCGTGTTTATTCTCTCTCGTGATTATGTCATTTGAGATCTTTGAATTGATGCATTCCAAATATTTTCCGTGTTAATTGATTGATGAACAAGAACTCGAATGGCACAAAATGATCAATTTGTAGGCCAAGGAAAAACATTTTTTTTTCCTAAGGTCATTCATTTCAAATTCTCCGTTTAAATAATCTATTGCCTTTGGAAGCTCTTGAGGAGTTTGAACAATATTTAGGTAATCTGCATATAATAATAATAATGGAATCGTTTTTGTATTCTTTTTTATTATACCACATGTATCCAGATTGTTTAATCCACACAATAATCTCTATAATTTAATGGAATAAATATACCGTGAACTTATTTTAAATTCATGAGCATGTTTGGTTAAACTTAAAATCCAATTAAAATTGAAAATATAGACGTTATTGAATCTCACTCGTCTAATAAAAGTCAACGATTTTACATGTATCCAGATTGTTTAATCCACACAATAATCTCTATAATTTAATGGAATAAATATACCATAAACTTATTTTAAATTCATTAAGGATTTTTATATAGATATCATTATCAAAGCAATTCATACAAAAAAAGTTGTAACAGCTTTCCATCATTTGTGCCTTTAGCATGTTTGCATTGTGCAATGGAATTGGGCTAGGCTTTGAGCTCAAAAGTCAACTACAGCAATTTAATTATTTTACAATTGTTAATAAAAACAATAATTTGTGAAAGTTGATATTTCAAACGCTTGGTTACCAAAATCTTTTACATTCTGAGCATGTTGAGCCAACGGTGAAGATTGCACCTCTAGGAAGCAAATACACTTAAGGTGCTGCCGACAGTCGAGATTTAAACAAAATAAAATCCGCTAAAATTAATGTTAAATTCTCTATGTTTCTTTAGAAAGAATCTTCATCTCTTAAAAAATGGTGTATGCAAATTTGCTAGAAATTCATCTTCATAGTGCACTCTACTCTGCTAATGTTATCCTGAGCAAGTAGAGACGATTTCTAGTGAACATCAGGAGCAAAGTTGTCAAAGGATCAAAAGCCTTTCACACTGCTCATCCAAACCAAGCTCTTGATGGACAACATCCTCAACACTCTATTTCATAAATCTCTCAACCTGAATTCTCAACCTAATATATAATCATCAAATTCATAACATATACGGCAAATTAACGTACCATAATCTCTAAACTCCACCCTTGAAATTGTTGTTGGGTTTATTAATTTGTCATGTGGGCTTAGATATGTAATTAATTGTATATAAGACTATCTTAAAGTTGAGCCCAATTAAATTGATCTAATAAAGAATTAAATTGTTGGGTTTAGGATATCTAAATAAAGTTTGTGCCGGATTAAATGTCTAGAGATCGGAAACATTAGTATTATATTTGACGATATTTCAAATACATATGGAAACTATAAATGAGGTTATGGTTCATAATTCATATGTGATTCTCATTATTTGTGTCATCTTATCAACACAACAATACAAGAGAAAGTATATTGAAAAAAGAAGATCCAAAACACACAATCAAAAATTACAAAAAAAAGAAAAAATCAAGAAGAATGATTTGAGTAATTAAATTGAAGAACAATACAACCAAAAATTATTATATATTCTCTACATTAGAAATATTTAATTTAATTTATAAATTTTACATTTGCATTCTTATATTTAATTCCTCAATGAACAACTCAAATGTGTGTGCCTATTCCTTTTGCTTCTCAAAATGTGAGAATGTTGATTATTATATTAGTCTAATCTCTCGAGTTGTAAGATGAGTTTTATTTTGCTACTCTCTCTTGAATTGCATGAAATATTCGTTTTAATATAAGGATGTTATTTGTTCAAATATTTAAGTAGTGTTACGATTGTAAAAAAAAAAAATTATGTTTCAGGGCCTCAAAAAACATAATTGTTAGATAAGTGTTTCAGTACTAGATACCGAATTTATATATTGGATATCGTATATGTAGTGAATTTAAACACTGGATTTCCACATACCGTTTTTGCATGTAATTTTGAATATAACAAATTCAATTATATATAACAAATTTAAAGAAAACAACAAAATATCAATATGCAAAAAGAGTAACAAACAAAAAAAAAAAAAAAACGAATTAAACAGTAAAACTTTTAATCCGAGGCCTGTGTTACACACAATTTCCTTAACACAGATTTGCTTCCTCACCATCTGTGCTTGAGGTTTAACTTGAGCGTTTGTTTCCCAGGATACAACGGTAAACCTGTAGAGTCCGAGCACTGCAGATTCTACTCCGGCGAACTGACTTTGTATCTGAACAATATCACCACAAGATTTTGATAGACAGTAAAATATGTATGCATACATAGGACAATTTCGTGTGTTTTGGAACTATAATGCATACTATATTCTTCATGTCTGGAATAATGGAAAATGAGGCTTTATATATACCTAACCCCATTAAATTTGTCCATAACTCAATGACAATAACCATTGGAGTTTCAGAAACCAAAATTCATTTGTTGAAAGCAAAAAATTGACAAAACGTAGGCCATCATAAGGAGCCAATTTTTTGTCAATTCGGTCGGACATTTGTGTACGTAGGTCGTGCCCACACACAAGTTCAAGATCCGAAGCCTATTTTCGATCCATGATTTGCACCCCATCACGCACGCACGTAGAGAGAGCCTATATGCTACACAAGAGTACACACTTCTAAAGTGGTTCTTGCTTTCGTAAATCTCTTATGTGGGATAAACTTAAATTTAGTTTTCCCTCCAACATAAATCATATTTCAATGGTCCACTTTGAACTCGAATTTTTCATTCACCCGAACTTCATTTTTGGCAAGTAAATACATGATTTCGATGTACTCACAAAGGAGAACACAAATCAATCTTTATTTTCTCTTGTGAGAGCATATTTACTTTACTAGCTGATCAGTAGACACGTTGTCCTTGAACTATTCTGCCATTTATGTAAATGATGATATACTTCACATATGATTCTTCCTAACACAATTTAGTTCTCATTATCATGTTTGTTTTGGCCATGAACATACGCCGGTTCTGCGAGAGTTCCTAAGAATTGAACCTCACACAATTCTCTTAGAAGCGGCCCCACTTCTCTCTCACATAAGTGATTTCTTATTACAAGTAACCTGCATTACTTTACTCGATTTTCGACGCATAAGAATCATTAAAAGCCTTTTGCTTATCCTTCATCCTTACAGGTATCACTGTGGTATTATAGGAATAGGCATGAGATAACATCTCCCACAGTGATTTAATTGAGTCTTTACAATTAGGTTGTCCCTTTGAACCTAGATCTTGGGATCTTCAATCAACTATGTTGGGTTTCCTTTGTATTAACTTATTCGTTCAAGGGCTTAAGTCCAATTCCTTTCGATGATTGTCCAACTAACTCTCTATTTAATCATTTGGTTGGCGGATCCGTAATGTTATCCTTTGACTTTACATAGTCAATAGTGATAACTCCAGTTGAGAGTAGTTGTCTTATGGAATTGTGTCTACGACATATATGTCGAGACTTACCATTATACATGTTACATGTGCCATTCTAATTGTTGATTGACTATCACAATATATGCAAATTGTTGGCACTGGTTTTAACCATCTTGAAATATCCTCTAAGAAATTACGTAACCACTATGCTTCTTCACCGCGTTTATCTAGAGCTATAAACTCATATTCCATGGTAGATCTGACTATCATTTTTTGTTTAGAGGATTTCCAGGATATAGCTGCACTTACCAACGTGAACATAAATCTACTAGTGGACTTTGAGTCTTTCATATCAGATATCCAATTAACATCACTATATCCTTCAATGACTGCTGGATATCGGTATAGTGCAGTCCAAAATTATGAGTATATCTCAAGTACTATAGTACTCGTGCTATACCTTTCCAGTGATCATATCATGGATTACTTGTATATCTACTCAGTTTACTGATTGTTTAGGTTATGTCTGGTCTTGTACAATTCATCAAGTACATCAGACTTCCAATAATTCTCGAGTATTCTACATGAGAAACACTTTCACATTTATTCTTGGATAGATGTTGACTTATATATATCGGTGTTCTAGCCATGCCGTATCATCCTTACTGAACTCTCTAGAATTTTATCCACATAATGTGATTGGCTTAGAAATAGCCCATCTAATGTTCTAGAAATTTTGATTTCAAGTATAACATCAGCTAAACTCATATATTTCATGTCAAATCTCGAATTTAACATGATTTTAGTGGATTTGATCATTTTATCGTTGCTACCAATAATAAGCAAGTCGTCAACGTAAAGACATAAAATGATATAACTATTTTCAGTGTCATTGACGTAGACACATTTGACGCATTCATTGATTTTAAATACACATTACAACAGACATTATCAAAATTTTCATGTCATTGTTTTGGTGCTTGTTTCAAACCATATAATGATTTCACCAGTTTACAGACTTTCTTTTCCTGTTCTGAAGATGAAAACCACTCGAGTTGTTCTATATAGATTTCTTCCTCTAAATCACCATTTAGAAAAGTTGTTTTAACATCCATTTGATATACTTAAAGATTTCGTAGAGCAGCAATCGTAAGTATCATCCTAATAGATGTTATTCTCGTCACTGGAGAATACGTATCAAAGTAATCAAGACCTTCTAGTTGTCTGTAACATTTTATTACTAATCCGGCCTTATACTTTTCAATAGATCCATCTTCTTTCATTTTCCTTTTGAAAATTCATTTGTAGTCTAGTGGTTTACCTTCTAGAGGAAGATCCACTAACTCTCATGTATGATTTTGCATCGAATCTATTTAACTTTTAATGGCTTCTTTCCATTGAGGTCCTTCTAAAGAGTTCACAATTTCTTGATAGTTTTGAAGTTCACTTTCTAGCATATGGGTCAGAAAATCAGGACCATAAGATTTTTCTGTCATTTTCCTTTTACTACGTCTTGGTTCAACCTCAACCTCCTCTTCTATCTCTTGGTCTAGACTATTTCCAACCATAGTCTCATGTATCCGTTCAAAAGATATTGTTTCCTCTTTTGACTTGTATGGAAATACGTGTTCAAAGAATGAAGCATTTCTCGATTCCATTATCGTGTTTTTGTATATGTCTAGAATTTTAGATTCATGCACAAGAAATCGATAAACAATACTATTATGTGCATAGCCAATGAAGACACAATCTACAGTTTTCGGTCCTATCTTTACCTTCTTTAGTATTGGAGTAGCCACTTTAGCAAGACATCCCAACACTCGTAAGTATTTATACGAAGATTTTCTTCCTTTCAATAATTTATAAGGGGTATTTTCCATTTTCTTTCGAGATACCTTATTTAAAAGGTAATTTGCTGATAACACAGCTTCACCCCACATGTTTTGAGGTAACCCAAAGCTTACTAACATTGCATTTATCATTTCTTTTAAGGTACGATTTTTCCTTTCAGTAACACCATTTCGTTGCGGTGAATAAGGTGAGGTGGTTTCATGTATGATTCTGTGTTGTGCACAGAATTCAGCAAATGGTGATTCATACTCACCACCTCGATCACTTCTCAGTACCTTAATTTTCTTATTAAGTTGATTTTCAACTTCATTCTTATAGAAAATAAATTTATCTATAGCTTCGTCCTTACTTTTAAGTAAATACACATAACAGTATTTTGTGCTATTGTCAACAAAAGTAATGAAATACTTGTTGCCACATCTTATTTGCACAAGTTTTAAATCACATATATCGCTGTGAATTAAATCAAGTGGTTCTCTATTCCGTTCAATTGATTTAAAGGATGACATTGTCAATTTTGTCTTAGCACAAGTTTCGCACTTATGTTTGGAATTAATGTGGAACTCGGGTATATAATTCAAGTTAACTAGTCTACGTAAAGTATCATAGTTAACATATCCAATCTACCATGCCACAAGTTGGAAGACTCAAGCAAGTAAGTAGAAGAGTTTACTTTATTCATTTTTGGCTTAACAAACATTACATTCAGTTTAAACATATCATCGGAAACATAGCCTTTTTCAACAAACATTCCACTTTTTGACAAAATGACTTTATCTGACTCAAATATAATCCAGAAACCGTGCTTATTCCAAAGCAACCCGGATACAAAGTTCTTGGGGATTTCTAGCACAAATAGCACATTGTTAAGAGTCAGCTCTTTTCTCGAAATCATCTTTAGAACCACCTTTCATTGACCCTTGACTTTAGAAGTTGCTGAATTTCCCATAAACAACTTCTCTCCATTCTGAATTGCTTCGAAAGCAGTAAACAACTCTTTTCAGAACACACATGTCTCGTAACTTTGGTGTCAATCCACCACTATTTTGGGTTAGAACCCACCATGTTCACTTCACAAATAACGACCATGAGATTCATCTCCGACACATCATGTGCCATGTAATCAACCACATTTGCTTCTTTCTTCTTCTTTGGGAACCTGCACTCTGAAATGAATTTCGTGAAGAATCACTTGAAATTCTTGCACTTGACTGATTACTGTTTTGGAGTCCACCATCTTATAATCTAAGAATCTGCTGACAATGAACTTTGTAGTCCTGACATCCTCAATTTTATATTTTCGGTCCAAAGATTTCCACAACTCCTTAGCAATTTTCATAGTACTATACATGTTGTATAACAAGTATGCTAAATTGTTCATAATGTAGTTTCGGCACAGAAAATCCGAATGGTTTCAAGCATCAAGTGCACCGATCGCTTGAACATCTCCATCACTCTCATTGAGTTTTGGAACACTTTCAATCAAGAATCTCGCAAGATTCAAGGTGGTCAGATAATATAGCATTTTTTGCTGCCATCTCTTGAAATTCACGCCATTGAATTTTTTCGATTTTTCTCCATGATTAATCGGAACATTAACGGTATGATCAATTGTTTGACTCACAGCATGATTTGGCAACCTAGCTACAGTCTGAGCCACAACAAAGCTTGGCCCTTGCGCCATAGCAACGTTTACAGCCTGATTTTCATTAGCCACAACTTGGGTTACATCCATGTTGGTTGATTCAGTTACTATTTTGTCGTCGTCGTCGTCGTCCGAAAATGAAACAAATATTGGTTTCCCAATAAACCAAATGAAACAACTTATCTATTGACGATTCTGTTTTGAGTTTTTTAGATAAGTGTCTCAGTATTAGATACTAAATTTACACATTGGATACCCGTATACGCAGGATAGATACTGTATTTGCAAGACAGATACCACATATATAGTGAATTTAAACATTTGATTTTCACATACCCTTTTTGCGTATAATTTTGAATATAACATATTCAATTATATATAACAGATTTAAATAGAACAACAAAATATCAATATGCAAAAACGAGTAACAAACAAGAAAAAAACGAATTAAACAGTAAAACTTTTAACCCAAGGTTTGTGTTACACACAGTTTCTTTAAAACAGATTCGTCACCTCACCGTCTGTGCTTAAGGTTTAATTTGAGCGTTTGTTTCCCAAGAAACAACGGTAAACCTGTAGAATCCGAGCACTGCATATTCTACTCCGACGAACTGACTTAGTAGCTGAACAATATATTGTGTTTTGGAACTATAATGCATACTGTATTCTTCATGTCTGGAATAGTGAAAAATGAGGCTATATATAGACTTAATTCCATTAAATTTGTACATAACTCAATGGCAATAACCATTGGAGTTTCATAAACAAAAAGTCATTTATTGAAATCAAAAAATTGACAAAACGTAGGCCATGCTAAGGAGCTAATTTTTGGTCAATTCGGTTCGACATTTGTGTATGCAGGTCGTGCCCGCACACAAATTCAAGATCCGAAGCCTATTTTCGGTCCATGATTTGCACCCCCTCACTCACGCACGTAGAGAGAGATTCTATGCTACACACGATTACACGCTTCCAAAGTGATTCTTGATTTCATAAACTTCCTATGTGGGATAAACTCAAATTTAATTTTCCCTCCAACATAAACCATATTTCAATGGTCCATTTTGAACTCCAATTTCTCATTCACCCGAACTTCATTTTTGGCAAGTAAATACACGATTTCGATGTACTCACGGAGGATAATACAAATCAGTCTTTATCTTCCAAAATAGTCAAATGGATCCCTCAAAAATCATGTCAAAGTCAGCCACATACTCATTTTTCCAACAATAATCGCCTAGAGCTTCCAAATTCTCGGGGCCGGCCTTGTACATTCCTTCAAGTGAGCAGGTGACATGAGTTTACAGAGGCCTTGAGCCAACCACAGTCCGGTTTGAGAATTAATGGTTTGAATAACTAGCAAAGGAGTGTACAAACTTTAAATAAGGGTTAGTTTGGAAATTTAACAATTGTATTGATGTACATAGCCACGTATCAGAATAATTCTTGTTCTGTAAATCATATTCCTTTGTTAATTGTGTTTGAGAAGTTGCTAAAGGTTGGACGAACTCAGGCCTCCATGGCAGAAAGTCCGGTATTTTAATCTGTTGTGATGAGCTCCAATAGTCTAACATTTACCATGTTAGAGTGGCATCATTAAACGTTTAGTTACGGTGGTCACTGATTGTCGTAAATAAGTTTGACAAAATTGAGAATTTAACACATTATTTGTAACATTTCACGAACTGTTGCAAATCCTTGACAATACTATCGTGACGGTATTTTGCTGCCACAAAACTTGGTCCATGTCTGGTATAGATTCTTAGACCTCTTTTTTTTTTTTCATAAACTCTTTTTAGGCACATATTTTTTTAAATAAAATAATTTTTCACGTTGACTCATAATTTTTTTTAGAATTTTGAACTACACATTTTTGAAAAATATTATTTTTCACAAAATCTACGTCAAATGAACCCTTATTGAGGTGCTTGTATCCATTAGGGAACCAAAATCGAGGCAAAGTATTTTCAATGGTTTTCGATGCTTTTGTGACAGCTTTGGTTTACACTTTACCACGTAACAAAGTATCATTTGGTGGTTTAGAAAATAATATTTTTTTATCCAATCATTTTTTTACAACCAAGCAAATTTGAACAATGATGTCAACCTTGAAATGTGCAAACGACATAATCCTACTTTTATAACACCCACCTTTTTCTAAGCTGCAACAGTTTACGGTCCACGTTGAATGTGAAGAAGTTTCAACTATTAGCCTTTAAGCATGTTTCCGTCTCTCTAAAATTATTAGTAACCTTCTAAAAATAATAGTAGTGGATTCAGCCAAACATATGAATAATAAATACAAAAGAAAAATAATATGAATGTGTGAACAAAATTAATATTTGACTCTAATTGAATAAAAATTTAAATTATTAGTAACTTTGTAGAAAACTCGAACATCTTGTAGATTTTGCCCATGTTTGATCCAGCTAAATATCTGAATTAAAATTCAAGTCACAGTTAATAATTAATTGTTTTCACATATTTTATGAGATCCACAACTTTTCAAGCACACATTCCGTCGACTTTTATTAAAGTTTACTAAAAATTTAATTTTTATCTAAAGCAAGTAGTCTTAAGAATATTCAAAGTTCTTTGAAAAATTTGCTGAGTGGAATAAAAAAACTAGCTAGCACAGCATTTGTTTATAGTACGTAGTTTGCAATTGACCCTCTTGGTAAATTTATTTATTTCTTTTCATTTTTAGATAAATATAAATTAGTAAAAAAAAAAAGGATGAGCCGCATTCTTGACGGTCCCCACATGCCCTGTCATGGGCCTTGGTGAAGGAGGTAAATCGCAGGTTATGCCTCCAAGAGTACAGGGTGAAAGGTTGCTTGTACATTTACACTTACCCAAGGGTCAAATCCATATTTCAGGATTCGAACTCTTGACGCGGCAGCCTCAAGCATAGTTGGAGTTTTTCCACCTTCCCCTTTTACCACTTGAAGATGTGCCCTGGGACGATAAATAAATATAAATTAGTACCTCCTACTTAAGGTGGTCGCAGGTATGTCAAGTGATCACTTAACAGAATTTTGGATAGTTTCAATCCAATTTGCCTTACGTGTAGGGGTGGCATGGCTCGTTACTCGAGCTCGTGCGAGCTATTTTTTTGTAATAGATAAACCCTTCCTTCTTTATTCGGGTTTGGAATCGACCACTTAAATGTCGAGTAGATAGAGTTAAAAATTGTACACGAACAACTTGTTACGTGTACAATTTTTTTTAAAAAAATTAAAAATAGTATTATAAAAATAATATGGTTAAATTAAATATCACTTACCTAACGACATGCAATTTCGACATATTTATCTTGCAGTCGGAAATGAACGTCTTGTCAATCCTTTACGTATATTAATATTTCAAAATATATTCTTTTAGTCGGCTCTTGATCTCGGACAAAACCCTCTTACATGCACCAAAAGCAAACTCCGAAACTATAGTGCTAACTGGAGGTTAGTAGGTCTTTTGCAATCGCAAAAATCACTAGCCATCGTCATTCGTACTTTCGTCAGAATTCAATTATTTCTCCTGAAATTCTTTTAATTGTTTTATTATTAGGCATATTATCCTAACTACATAAAAGAGGGAGTTCTGCCACGTGTCCTAACTCTAGGTATCCTTCCCAAAACTACGTCGTTTGGCTTAAAAAAATCCTGTTGCCCACCACCTTCTTCTCACCTTATCGAAACTCTTGAGCCTCTTCGGCTTCTCCTCATTCCCTTGCTTTCTGCTGCTCGTGTTTTGCCTAACTTGAACCCTAGCAATTTTGCTGTTTTCCTCAACCGCACAAGGTGTCTCTGTGAGACGTCGTCGGATTCTTGAAACGAGAAAGACAAGAAAAAGGCGCCGATTTTTCGGTGAGCTCGTGCTGGTCTTCAGGTAAAAATGATTTAATATATGCCGTCCGTTAGATCTATTGGATTAAATTTAAGTTGATAGTTCAGTAATGTTGATTTGTACTTCCATGTCCGCTGTTCTTCTTCTTGAAATGAGATCTTGAGAAAATATATGTTTTTGTTATCTAGATTAATTTTCATTTGTTGATTAAAAGCTAAAGTGTAAATTTGTGAGCCAGAGATAGGGATTCTTGTGACGCGAGAATAAGAGTGTTAGCTGAAATATAGTGAGTAGGGCCTGTTACAATCAAAGGCAAATTGTGGTTTTTGAGTGATGAATATGTACTCCCTAATTGAATTAGCGAGTCCTTGGTTACTCGTGGTTATATGCTGCAATCTAATTGTGTACAAGATCCGCACTCTCATATATTTGTACCTTGGCCTTTTGGTGATAATCAGTGATTCCTTGAAGAGAGTGATTGAAGAGGAGACAAAGAGAGAGATTACCAACGGGAACTTGTCACAGAAGCACATTTTTATTTGCAAATTTAGTGGCATTTTATGTAAAACAGGTAATAAAACCTTTGAGATATGTAGACTTCAGGAAGATCATGCTTGATAGACTGTCTACCTATATTTATGGAGGCTCCTCCGTCTAAGAATTTCTCCATGCTTCCGTACTTGGACGGAGGCATGGAGAAATTCCTCCGTCCAAGGAATTTTACCATGTGGACGGAGGAATTTGTCCATGCCTCCGTACTTGGATCGAAGCATGGAGAAATTCCTCTGTTAAGTATGTGCTTCCACCCTTGAATTAAATGATTTGAAAATTGAATGTAGTTGATGACATGTAGATAATATTTGAAACCAAATGTAAGTTTATGTAAGCAAATAAATTGTAAAACTTCAATGGCAAATGAAATTCCAATGCAAAAACAAGAGCAAACTTGAAGCTTTGAAATTCCTTCTTTGTTGCCTCCATCTTTGGAGGCAATGAGAAATCCCTGTATCCAAGCTTGGTTTCTCCATGCCTGCAAGCTTGGATGAAGTCAAATCACATTAAATTAGTTTCTTCGAATCCATTCGTTATATTTTGTTCTTCCAATTACAGATTTAGTCCATACTTTAGAAATTGTGGTGAGTATGTCCGATTTAATGAAAAACAAATCTGATGAGGAATATTTTCCTCCATAATTGGAGGAAGCCATTTCTTATTTTTTAAGGGTAAACAAATGTTTTGTAGCCACTTATTTAATTGGTGTTTGTTATATAGAGATTAGGCTTTCAAATACCTACTATGCACAATTCGTGTTATGTTTATTGTTAAAAAAAAAATTTATATTACAGTAAAATTGATGGCGTGAAATCATGAAATCCATAATTAACATTGAAGTAGTCTCTTTCGATTTACTCCACCATTGTTTATTCTTTGAATTACAAATTCAGTTTATGCCTTAGAAATTGTGGTAAGCATATATAGTTAAATTTTTTGTAAATATGTAATTTTGTTTGGAATTTTTATTTTTTATTATTATTATTATTATTATTATTATTATTATTATTATTATTATTATTATTATTATTTTGGGTTTTTACAGGTGTAGTTGAATTTTACCGTCTCTGTGATCCAGGTAATTTATTGTATTCTTTAAACTTTAGATTATTTTTTTTCATTTATTCTATGTGAATTTCTTGTTTCATATACATCAAAATTGACCTTTTGACTTCGATAATGATTGTTAAGAGATACTGCAAATTGTGAATTTTGGGGATTTTTGTTTCATTATGGATTTTTTTTTTTTGTTGAAATTTGAAGGTTAATTGAGCTGCCTTTTGTTAATATTGAAAGTTAATTATAGAAATTTTATAGCTTTAACTATAGCTTCCTTTTGAATCCTGCTGGGAATGTATACTTCGGAAATGGATTTATCTACAACATGCCATTGTACTTATTATTTTTATTCTATACTTGAGGTGGGACAAGGTCACAAGAGTTTTCTGTTTTTCCTTTTTAATGCTAAATTTGTTTATGCAAGTTAGTTTCTTAAGCATGGGAATACGAATATTAAGTTCAACCAATGGTTTATATTCTTGTTATCATGCCTCTACCAAAAGTCGTTGGATGGTTTGATCATTGGCTTCGTGCTTAACATTTTTATGTTTGTAGTTTTATTATTTTGTGTAAAACGGATTTGAATTTGTACTGTTTGATCAGAAAATAACATTCACATCATACTAAGGTTGCTTGTTGTAGAGTATGTTTTACTGGTGGAGTTAAATTTATTTGGAATTAATAAAAGTTAAGGGATTCAAATTTTGAATGATTTGCTGCAGGAGTTTTGTGATTAAGATATTTTGCATTTATTTTAAAGATGCAAAAATCTGGTTTTAGAAGTGATCAAGATTGCCAGTTTTTGGGTTTATTTTGCTGCTGTACTATTGATGGATAATAAGTAATGAGACATGTTTCTTGTCAAATGTTTGAATATGGTTCACATGATGGCTTTTTGGTCCTTATTCATTTAGTAGGTTATTATTCAGTGTCACCAATAGAGTGCGTCTTATTTGCAGGTGTAGATTTTGTTGATACACACTTTGATTTCAAATTTCCCATTTACATGATTATGTTTTACTGAAGTTTGTACCTTTTCATTATGTGGAAGCATGTATAGTGCAACAGTTGTTACCATTTTTGGTATGTTAAATAAACTTTTAAACTTTTTCATTGAAGAAGAAGCTAGAATGAAAATTCGTTTGGTATCTGCACGGCATTACTTTGCATTTGGAGCACTTGTGGAGGTGGAATTATCTTACAAGTTGAAAGGTAATATTTCTTTTCCAGTATGGTCATTAGGAGTTCCTGAGATTTAATTTGATTATTTACAATTTATGGTGCAGAATTGCTCGGAGTTAGATGAGTGCTTCCTGATTCCTACTTGGATGTCAAGAAGAAGGATTATGGAGGTATGAACCTTCATACTGTTTTCGCATGTATTTGGTCATTAGTGTTTTCTTCTTTGTATTACTTGTGAAAAAATTGTTGCTTTCTCAATCACAATACATGTAAGACGCTTATTATGGCTTCTATTTTGTATGATTTAGGTGCATAATCTCAATCACAATACATGCTTTAGTTCACTATCACAATTTATTGTATGCTTTAGGTGCATAAAATCTACAGGATAGTACACCAGTGTATGTGCGTGCACTTCTGTTTTTAATTTCATAGAGATTATAAATTGAGCATATTTTGTATGGAATAGTTTTTGCCTCATTTTTTTGGAATGATGCATAAAAACAAAAACTATATTTTTCCTCTAAATATTTTGTACGTAAGACTTTTCTTGTTAATAGAGTTCATGTTACCATATTTCAATTATGATAGTGAACTACACTTTGTCAGATATGATTCACTTTTTTTTTTTTAACGTTGGGAGCAAAATAATTGTATTTTTTACTGTATAAGTTTGAAATATAGTCGTATGTGACAATCACTTTTTCCTTCTTAAAAGCTACCCACCGCAGTTCCATTCCTTTCCTTCTCTTTCTCTCTTCAAGTAAAGCCCTCACTAAAAGCTCCACCGCCGTTGTATCTCCTCATCTCAATAGCTCCACCCACAGTATTTTGAATTTTTGTCTGATAATTTTGGGATCTCCAACAGAAATCTTTGGTTCTTGTCCATGTTTCAAGATTCTGGTCTCGTCTTGTGAATACATCTCTTCGTTTTTCTCTTTCAAACCCATTAGGTTTTTATATCTAATTAGTGGACCTTTATCACTGAGAGACTTGTGATTTGTTTTTATGATCATGTTCTTGATATTGGTCATGTAATCCAAATTTGAATAGTTGGTTACCATATCAATTATCAGCTAATTCCTGATTTCTGGCTTGGCAGATGGACCTATAACAATGCTCTTCGGGCCAAGTACAATGCGAAAATGGCTCGAATGACTGCACCCATAGCCAAACCTAAAGGAAGCAAAAAACTGAAGGATTAGAAGACGCGTCCAAATTTTTGACTTGGAAAGGGTCAAGCTAATGGATAGAGAAGCAGACATTAGTAGAAGAATCCTCATTTCCAGTTTAGACTTTTAATGCCTGTTGCATTTATGCAACTGTAACCATATACTGCATTTCATAGATATACTATATGTACGGATGGTTCTTAACATATCTAAGTTGTAATTTCCTAGAATGAATTTTAGTCATACAGTTTTGTACAAATACCGATTACATCTGAGTGTTGTTAGAATTTATTATTGCAAATGGTTTGTGTGTGTCGGCTAAACAGATATAATCTATTGACATGTATTTAGATGAAATTTATAATCTTTTTATGGATGAGTCCTGTATTTAACATGTAGGGAAAAAAAGTAAAGCCAATAACTGAATCTTTGCTTTCATTTATAATCTTTCTATGGATGAGTCTTGGTGTGAGATTAGAGCTGCATTGACTGAAGAAGTTGAGGTGCTCCATGGTATGGTTTAACTGGATGCTTTCTGTAAAACCCCTGAAATATTTAGTTTTTCAATCATGGCAATGAGTACAATTACGCCATTCTTTGCTCTTAAGTACACTAATGCTCTTTGCTTACTTAAAATCTCGATGTGCTTCTGTCTCAAAGAACATAAACTCTAATGAAAGTTGACTTTACAATATGATGCTCAAGTGGCTGATAAAGCTTACAAGGAAGGGTCAGCTTCCATGGCTGCAAGAAACTTGATGTGGCTGTCAACTCCTTCAATGTCACTCTCTCCAAGTGCCCACCTGATAGGACGTCTGCTGTTGCTAAGCTTCAGTCTCTTATTTCTTACATCCCAACAGCTTCACAAGTCATCCAATTGATTCAATTAGTACATCTAAGACTCCTTTCATGTGGTGTGGAGTCTTGGATGTACTGATGGCTTTTCGTCATACTACCATCATTATTCTTTTCTTCTCTTATTCCGTGTTCTTCAGAATTTTTCTGTCACTATTTTTGTGGTGGTGTTTTTTAAGTGAAAGAGGAACTTTCTTTCATTACATTAGAAAATGATTTGTCATTCACATAATTGCAGCTTTGGTAGTTCAATACTTTCTTTGAAGTACTGGAAAACATGAAGCTAAAGTTATCCAACTACAAGATAGCAACCACATAATCGTAGGGATAAATAATCTTCAAGATGTCATTGTTCACCTCTTTGTCTAATTGAGTTTAGGGTCATGATGTCGTCTCCGTTTTTTACAGTTGAGTGCTTGGGTGCCTGGACTTGAGTGGCCTCTTCTTCTAGGGATTTTCATGGTGTGAAATAGGACATTCTACTTCAACAACCATTTAAACATTTGACCATGTAAGAACACGATTATAGTAGACGAAGTTCGTAGAAGAATAGAATTCCATTCATATATACATTTATGATTTCAATTTTTCAATGAATACAAGCAAAATTGTACAAATAAGGGAAAAATAACAAGCAAGAAGATAGCAAGAGAATGGATAATCATCATGAAGTTGCTCATTCATTCAATATTTCCAAGATTTCACCTCAACGAAGTCTTGAACACAAAAATAAAATTATGATAATGATAACGTGCTTAGCCAATCGAACCAACAAATCATTATTCTGAACAGAAAAGCCATTAAACAAGCTCGAAACCCAAGTTACAGAATATAAGCCATACTTGGACAAATTACAAGATTTAAACTAAAGTACATAAATCTCATGACTTGATATATAAAACCCAGCCACCTTAAAACAAGGAATGTCACAGCCAAAATGTCATGCTAGCTCAACAACCAGAAATTCCAGAAGTCCCAAGGACCGTAACCTGCAATAAGCAAACTGATGATGAGGAAAATAGGAACAAACATACGTTTAAATTAGTTGCAGGATTTCAATGAGTTTGTGAAAAACAGGAAAATTATATTGAAAATTTGTTTTAATTAGTTTTAATCTGATCTGATCAAAATTCAAATATGAAATAAATAATAACTTAAATAACAACATTTTCGAAAGACAAAATCACAAATGATCTTTCCTTCAATGACTAATTCACCTGACAAAATAAACTTCACATCACAAGTTCTTCTAAACTTCTCATCAGAAGTCAAAAGATTAGGACTCAAATTCCATTCATTGGAGTGAGAGAAGAACAACAAAAACTACATTAGCTTTTACAAGAAAGTATATCTTATTAATCCCCCATTGAACTGGTAAAAAGATAGAAAATTTTTAGAATTTTTGGGGCTAAGAGAAAGATTCTTGAAGGAGCATATAAGGATAGTTTTATTTCATCTCATGTCGGGGGCTCCAAAGGAAAGATCAGCAAATGTTGCTGACTCTCAACCTAAGCATGCTGGATGCAAGACATTGACGTTAAAAAAGGAGCAAAGACTCATGTCAAAGACTTTGACGACGGTGGAGGAGTCAATAAAGGACATAGGGATCCGATTAGATAAGAATAGATTGATTGTTGTCACAAAATTATCTAATCCAATACATTCTCTTAGTATTCCTTCAGTAAACATGAGTTGGTGGTCCATTCAAATTTGTCACTCAGTGCTTCATGTTCATCTAATGTCTCTGCTGATTCGTTTCGTAGTCGAGCCTCAACTGGTAGAATGTACAGAACAAGTAGCACATCTGGTTCGAACAAGCATTTGGATTCAAAGACAAAAATTGTTGTCCAAAACGGTATCCCAGAATCTCTACCTAATACTTACAGGCTAAAAGAAGTTGTACTTACGTCACAGCTAATACTGGTAAGTTTCATTTTGTATAACTCTAGACTGGTATAATGGTTTTTCTTGGCATATTTCAAATCAATTTTATGTCTGTTTTGTTCTAATTTGATGAGTTACCATGTATTTGTTTTAAGATTTTGTATATGATTCTAGCCATATTTGTGTTCTTTGAATGTTTTCTTGTACTCAATGTATTCAAAATAATTGCTCACTACTCAGGTAGCAACTTACTGAAATAAGTTTTTACCACTTACTCTACAATACATGTCATGCACAAAGTAGTATTGATCTTGAGAACTATAATGCATGTCCAAGTAAAAGTTTTCCGACTTGACGTAATGAAGCAATACAATGGATTTTATAAATTTTAATTAGTCTTGAGTCAAACAATCACCTCCATGGAAAAAAACATTTTTTTTGGTAATTTAGAACTTTACAGATAATTATTGATGTTTTATTGTTACCATATATTACTTCAACGTCATAAATATTTTGTGACTAAAGTACTCATATGCTATCATTTAACAGGATGCTGCATCCAAAGGCATGCATGGGATTCCTGAGGTACTTGTTGGAGGTGAATTCCCCGCAGAGCAATGGAAAGAATTTAGATGTCAATAGCGATCATTTAGCAACCCAAAGACTGAAGTATGGCATGGAGCAGTTGCATGAAAAGGTATTTCTTCCTATCAAATCATAAAATTAACAATACCACATTGTGACGCTAAAATTGCTAAGGATCCGTCCAATATTATTCTTGTCTTTTGCCTGCAGCTGGAAACGGTGAAAACCAGAAATATTCACTTTCTCAAAGATCATGATTTTGATTTTCAAGTTCCACATGAAAAACTTGTGCAATTACACAAGGTAAACTTTCTGTTTTATGAAATTTATGGCTTGACTCGGCCTTTTTTTTCCTTTACTTTTCATTTAGTATTTTAAGTTACGAATATTCGTTTTAAGCAATTTAAAGATTTGTTGTTGATGACAAAAATAATTCGCCGACCCGAATGGCTATATGACTCGACTCGGCTAAGCCTTTTTTTTTTTTTTGCCTTTACGTTTCATTTAATATTTTAAGTTACGAATATTCATTTTAAGCAATTTAAAAATTTGTTGTTGGTGTCAAAAATAATTTGCCGAGCCGAATGGCTATATGGCTCGGCTCGGCTAAGCCTTTTTTTTACGCTTTATTCCAAATGGCTTTATGGCTCGACTCGGTCAAGCCGTTTTTTTTTTGCTGTATGGCTCGGCTTGGCTATTTTTTTTTTTTTTTACGTTTGATTCAGCATTTTAAGTTACAAATATTCGTGTTAAGCAATTTAAAAATTTGTTGTTGATGTCAAAAATAATTTGCCAAGCCAAATGGCTATATGACTTAACTTGACTAAGCCCTTTTTTTACGCTTTATTCCAAATGACTTTATGGCTCGACTCGACCAAAGAATTTTATTTTATTTTTTGCCTATATGGCTCGGCTCGGCTAAGCTTTTTTTTTTCTTTACGTTTGATTTAGTATTTTAAGTTATGAATATTCGTTTTAAGCGATTTAAAATTTTGTTGTTAATGTCAAAAATAATTTAACATTCATTGTGAAACAAAAAGTCGTGATCATTTATTTTACGTATAGTATTATTTTATTGAAAATGTATGATTGTAAAGAAGAGAGAAAAAAATATATTTTAGAAGAATGGGTATCAAACATGTTATAAGAATGACCATCTAAACTGGTCAAATCATAAAATTAACAATACCACATTGTGACGCTAAAATTGCTAAGGATCCGTCCAATATTATTCTTGTCTTTTGCCTGCAGCTGGAAACAGCGAAAACCGGAAATATTCACTTTCTCAAAGATCATGATTTTGATTTTCAAGTTCCACAAGAAAAACTTGTGCAATTACACAAGGTAAGCTTTCTGTTTTATGAAATTTATATTTATATTGCCTACAAAGTCTCATCTCCACTTCGCTCGAATTGGTCAAACCGCTTTTTTTGGAATATATGGCTCGGCTCGACTAAGTGTTTTTTTGTTTTTTTACGCTTGATTCAATATTTTAAGTTACGAACTTTCATTTTAAGTGATTTACAAACTTTTTGATGATGTCAAAAATAATTTTACGTTAAATGTGAAACGTAAAGGCGTGATGCTTTATTTTACGTGTAATATTATTTTATTGAAAATGTGATTGTAAATAGGAGAAAAAATATATATTTTAGAAAAATGGGTATCAAACATGATATAATACGACCACCTTTTTTTTTTACCGTTTGATTCTAAATGGCTTTATCGCTCGACTCGGCCAAGCCTTTTTTTTTTATATGGGTCCGCTTGGCTAAGCCTTTTTTTTCCTTTACTTTTCATTTAATATTTTAAGTTACGAATATTCGTTTTAAGCGATTTTAAAAATTTGTTATTGATCGCAAAAATAATTCGCCGACCCGAATGGCTATATGACTCGGCTCGGCTAAGCCTTTTTTTTTTTTTTTTGCCTTTACGTTTTGTTTAACATTTTAAGTTACGAATATTCATTTTAAGCGATTTAAAAATTTGTTGTTGATGTCAAAAATAATTTGCCGAGCCGAATGGCTATATGGCTCGGCTCGGCTAAGCCTTTTTTTTATGCTTTATTCCAAATGGCTTTATGGCTCAACTCGGTCAACTTTTTTTTTTTTTTTACGTTTGATTCAGCATTTGAAGTTACAAATATTCGTGTTAAGCAATTTAAAAATTTGTTGTTGATGTCAAAAATAATTTGTCGAGCCAAATGGCTATATGACTCAACTCGGCTAAGCCCCTTTTTTGCGCTTTATTCCAAATTACTTTAAGGCTCGACTCGACCAAGGCATTTTATTTTATTTTTTGCCTATATGGCTCGGCTCGGCTCGGCTCGGCTCGGCTCGGCTCGGCTCGGCTAAGCTTTTTTTTTTTCTTTATGTTTGATTTAGTATTTTAAATTATGAATATTCGTTTTAAGCGATTTAAAAATTTGTTGTTAATGTCAAAAATAATTTAACATTCATTGTGAAACGAAAATTCGTGATTATTTATTTTACGTATAGTATTATTTTATTGAAAATGTATGATTGTAAAGAAGAGAGAAAAAAATATATTTTAGAAGAATGGGTATCAAACATGTTATAAGAATGACCATCTAAACAGGTACTGGTTATTACTATTATTATTATTATTATTATTATTATTATTATTATTATATCAATACAAAAATGTTAAATCCTGCAGAAAGGGATTAATCTATTTGTACATCAATGGATGACATCGTAGTTGACAATGTATAAATTGCCAAAAAACTATTGATTACAAAAACAAGTTATTTTACGTTTGATTCATTATTTTTATGGCTCTACTCGGCTCGGCTATTTGTACATACATTATTCTTTTAAGCTTTATCTTAGTATATCGAATGTTTTCAATAATAATAAAAATAATTTTTTTTCTATATCTACACTATTACATACTCAACTAAACCGTGTCACGTGCATCTTATCCTACATTATTAAAAGAGGCAGTTTTGATGGCACTATTCATAAGCCTTTTGGCCACCTGCTTGCGTTGTTGAGCCGCGTTAGCCGAGTAAGCCATTTTGTGAGAACAAATGATAAAAACACGCTTAGGTACATATTAGAAAGCGTGTTAATAATTTCCAACTTTCGAACACTGTATCAAATTTAAACATACTTTCAAGGATGTACTTTATTTTGGGACATGTAACTTGTTGAAGTTCAATCTCAATGCCGGTTCATATTTGAATAGTTTTTCCATTTGAAATGATTTCCATTTTATATATACTATAGGTAGTCACTTCTTTAGAGACCACCATTTTAATTTGAATGTACAAAGACATGGGATGGATTCAAAATCCAAGTTCACAAGCGACTGATTGATGCTCACCTAATGTAGTTAAACAAATTACTTCAATTACCATTGAACCTAGGGTCCAGCTCGAGGTTACCATTGCTGATTCTTAGAGTTACCTTACTTTTATTTACGTTTGTATGTTTTGTTGACATTTTGTTATGCTGCCATGGTGGAAGCTTAGAATTTACTTTTCTATGTTGAATGTTTCCCACTAATGGGCTCAAGTCTTGTATCACAGTTGTCATACAAGTTTGCTATTTATATGCTTTTGAGTTGAAAAGACTTATTTCACAAAATGACCTATTAATTTCACAGTGCTTTCAATGAATAAAGATCTTCAATTACAAATCATAAATTAGAATTTACCATTTATCCTTTGTTCCATATTTTAGTTCTTTTTTGAAACAACATAATAGCGAAGAATCTGTGTTCAAAAGCTTCAGAAACATCAATGAACTGATCAAACAAATGTTAGAAATCAAAGAAAAGCATGCAGCTGTAAAAGCTGAATTGAGAAAAATGCATGATAGATACTCTCAACTAAGCCTCCAATTTGCTGAGGTTGAAGGTGAGAAACAGAAACTCAAGATGATGCTAAAAAACAATCATGCATCAAAAAAGCTCGTAATCCCAATTATTAAAAACTATTGTATGGTGGTAGCTACATTTTAATTCTACCAGCTGAAGGAAACCAAAAGCAAGATTCGTTGGGTTATTAGTAGATTGAAGAAGAATACAAATCAGGAAGTTCAATAAGCAAATATTCACTTCTCCATCACCAATAATTTCGCAAAAGCTCCATATAGGATTCAATTGGTGCTTGTTTAGTGCTACACTATCTGATTGATGAATGCACTAATAGCATTTATGTAAATTGTAAAAAAGTAGCTGAACAATTTTATCATGCTCACTGCTTTACTACGCGTAAGCTAAGGTAATGAATTGAACTTTTGAAATGTGTATAAAATCTGTTACACTTGGAAATCAACTTATATTTTATATCACCTTTTGATACATCGAATTGAATATTCTTGATTTGATTTATATGTAATATAAGTTGTCAATTATTGCTACCAAAGTTCGCTTTTCTTTCCATTTTAGTTTATTTTCGTATTTGAGATAAGATGCCACATTATGGTATTCTTTCGAAAATTACATCACACTATCATTATTGGGTCATTGTAGTCAAACAGGGTTTTAGGAAATGTAGGATTTTGGGGCTCCAATATCCAATTTTCGGGCTCAGAAAACAACCAAACGAACACCACATCAACCGGCTCGACCCAACAATCCTCTACACCTTGTTGCCTTCGTTTTCATCCCCACAAAGGAGGAAAGTGGTGGTGGTACATGCAAGTCACGTAGGGAAGAAGGAGGAGAAGAAAACCCGTGGTTGAAATCACCAAGAAAAACCACCCAACCCGGCTGCCCTCACCATCTCTCGGCTACCCTCTCTTTCTCTCGTTTTCCCTCTCTCTCTTGCAAGACACACACACACCCAAATACTGCTGGAACATATGTATATATATGGTAGATCAATAGGTCAATAAATGGACCAAGACATGAGGTAATGGGCCAAGACAAAACTCCAACTAACCACAACATGGACCAACTATCCAAAAGGCTAAATGGGCTATACATCCATTACCACCAATCCAACTACAAACTTAGGCCCATGAAAGGTGTATTAATTGTTTCCAAGTCGAGCCGTAACTATTGGTGTCGCCAAAATAATCCGACAACTATTTTAAATCATCGCCCGGATTTATTGGGTATCAAAAACCCAACAAATCTCCACCTTGATTCCAATAAATCTGCAAGTAAACAAAACACACAGTTTATACTTGCACAATCAAGGTAACCAATAAAATTGGTATCACAGACCTTACCTCGTGTCTCCACCTGAAACACATACCATACTTGCTTCATATACTCACCGGGGCTAAGGTCAAGAACACCCAAGTAGAAGCAAAAACTTACAACAATCAGTCAAGAGCAAATAAACATGCGATGGAGATATCATATAGGATAATATAGATCTTATCACACACGTTCACACAGAACAACAAATTAACACAAAGTCAATCAACAGGCCAACACATACGCAACAAATGCATAAATGACCTCACACAGATCTCACCATACTTATCCTACCCCATTCTGTGCTGCTCACTTACCTCGAGAACACACATCTCACCTCATCACCCACCATGCTCACTAAACTAATCACTCAACTCATGTCTAACTGGTAAATCTCTATGATCCTAAATTCTTGGGATAATCCTCTATCAACACATCACTTCTTCCAACCAACGTGGATAATGGGTCTCCACCTAATAGAAGTGATAGAAGTGCCTCACTCGCACTCCAAACACCAACGCTCAAAAAATCCACAAAGGACTAATCCCACAAAGGGAAGGGTGACGATAGCACTCACAAAGAGGATAGAAAAAAGAGTTTGGTTACTTCACAATACTCACAAAAGAGTCTCACTCAGAGAACGAAGATAACCCTTACAGACTGCCCCACATAATCTCACAAACCACACAGGCTCACATAGATGAAGGAGAAAATGGCTGCCCCTCTTACTTCGGGATAATCTATCCACCAATCGTCTTGTACCGCCGTTACCAAACGGGACCCGCCGCCTGACCACCAATGTCAGGAAGACTTTCGACACAATCTTACTTCTCACTACCAGAGCAAACAGAGTACGCCATAGATCTCAACCCACTATGCATGCAACCAATTACACCAAGTAATAAGATCACTCCAATTCATGCCGATGCACATATCAAACACATTGAATAATGCACATATAACCACGCAACCGAATTGAGCATCACACACATGCAGAAAGGATTACACACAAATGCTCATAGCATTAACCAGGTTTACACTCAATAAACCTCACACGGGTCATCACTCAACCCAAAAATAGAATTCGCATCACCACTCTCATCAACTTTCCTTTTATCATCCCTAGGACAGTCTATTTCAACAATGTCCAAATAACTGCAGTTAAAACACATATTCTTTTCGCACTTGCCTTAGACCACATTTGCCAAATTAAAATATCATATTTTTCATTAAAACATGCACAACTCATAATGTGTCGTCATTTTACCCAAAAATGCACAAAACACAAAATACAACTAATAACGACCACAAGTAAAGCACCGACACAATTCACACAGAATAGTCAAGTAAACTTTCCTAAGGTCACGTGCAATTCTAAATAATGAAAAATAAATCGACAACAAATTCACGAAGAATTTAAGGCAAATAATTAACAAATAATTCCTAGGTCTAGCATCAGGCAATGGTTACCCCTTCACGGTAACCCCAAACCTAACGTCACCCCACACGATGACTTCTAATGCGAAAAATAAATTATCCTACACAATAATTTTAACTGCAATAATAAAAGGCAAAGAACACGATACCGAGCGGACCACTTCTGAAGGTCCGTAAATATCGAGAGCTGCGAATTCAACACTTTAGGACCGTCACTCTTCATCCTAAAGTCTCCAGCAACTGCGGCAACACGAAAACGACACCCGACACCTTAACGTCCAAGGGCAAAATCGTCCAACTTTCACCGCAGTGCCCCAAACTGAAATCCGTCAACACCGTTGGGTCCGTATCGTCGTTGGGAAAATTCTGTCTTTTGACACCTTCGCCGGATTCCGGCCGACGCGCCGGCAAAGCCCTCGCCGGAGTTCTCACGCGCCAGCGGCGGCTCCGGTGGCTCCGGCGGCATGTGACCCTTCCGACATCCTCTCCGCCTGCTGAGTCCAACGGTGGTGTCCGTTTCTCCATCAGACTTCTGGTTTGTCCGGAAAACGCAAAAACAGATCCGGCAGAAAAATTTCAAATCTGGACAGTTCTGCCTCCGTTTTTCTGGTTCGATTTCTGACCAATTTTAGTCGATTTTTCAGCACCAAAATCACATATTTCTCTTCCACCCAAGCTCTGATACCATTTGTAGGATTTTGGGGCTCCAATATCCAATTTTCGGGCTCAGAAAACAACCAAACGAACACCACATCAACTGGCTCGACCCAACAATCCTCTACACCTTGTTGCCTTCGTTTTCATCCCCACAAAGGAGGAAAGTGGTGGTGGTACATGCAAGTCACGTAGGGAAGAAGGAGGAGAAGAAAACCGGTGGTTGAAATCACCAAGAAAAACTACCCAACCCGGCTGCCCTCACCATCTCTCGGCTACCCTCTCTTTCTCTCGTTTTCCCTCCCTCTCTTGCAAGACACACACACACCCAAATACTGCTGGAACATATGTATATATATGGTAGATCAATAGGTCAATAAATGGACCAAGACATGAGGTAATGGGCCAAGACAAAACTCCAACTAACCACAACATAGACCAACTATCCAAAAGGCTAAATGGGCTATACATCCATTACCACCAATCCAACTACAAACTTAGGCCCATGAAAGGTGTATTAATTGTTTCCAAGTCGAGCCGTAACTATTGGTGTCGCCAAAATAATCCGACAACTATTTTAAATCATCGCCCGGATTTATTGAGTATCAAAAACCCAACAGGAAAGTTGATCCAGACCGCTGGGAATTTCCGAATGAGAGTTTCTTAAGAGGTCAAAAGCATCTGCTTAAGAATATTACTAAGCGGAAACCTGTGCATAGTCACAGTCAACAACAGCAGCAACCAAATGGACAGAATTCTTCAGTTGGAGCATGTGTTGAGGTCGGAAAATTTGGGCTTGAACAGAAGGTTGAGAGGCTTAAGAGGGACAAAAACATGCTAATACAAGAACTTGTCACGTTAAGGCAGCAGAAACAATCTACTGACAATCAGTTGCAAGCAACGGTTCAGCGTCTTCAAGGAATAGAACAGCGGCAACAGCAGGTGATGTCTTTCCTAGCAAAGGTCATCAACGACCCTAAATTTCTAGCACGGTTTATGCGACGGCAAAATAATAGCAACAGACGCATAACGAGAAAGCAACAAAAAACAGAGACTTAAGCGGGATTGCATCGGTTGAGCGATCGTCCATTCCATTGGAGTCGGCGATTCTGAGTCTTACTCCTTCGTCGCACTTTCGAGATTCAACCATCCTCCCTGGACGCAACTTCTAAAATTGTGGTGATCAATTTCTGGATGTATGGCAACTGGTTAGAACTCCAGAAATTCCCCCTGTTACATTTCCACCAACAAATGCTATAATGCCTGAGCTCTCAGAAATTGTGCAAGAACGCAATGTTGATGTCATGCCATCTGAAACAGAGAGTGGTACTTTCATGGATCCAACCTCATTCGGACTGGATGACAAAATTCCGTTAGAAATTGGCATCTTTTCTCCTCATTCTCAGATGGCATGAGATAATACCATGTTGGATGATATACCAGAGCCTCCTGCAGTGATGATTCCTTTTGGGAAAAGTTTCTTCAAAACCCACCATACTCATTATTGAGAGACCATATTAAAAATTCTAATAGTCTGCTTACCTTGGCAAATAAGTTAGCATCATTCCTTATCTGCCATATAGTCAAAGCTTCCATCATCCATATGGTCTCATGGTTATATATGTAACAAAAATCTTAATTTATCTATATAGTACAAAAATGAACTACGAAAGGGAAAAATTTGAAGTCATCTGTGTGTAATACATATCAGGTTTAGCAATCGATTTTTATTTCGTCTTAACTTTCAAGTTTATTCAAAAAGTTTTCCTAAATAAGATTTAATTAGTGATATCTTCAAAAATAATCAAAAATCAGTCAACATTATTACATAGATAGCTATAGTAAGGCACGTGCATTGCATGTGCACTCACTAGTGATAAAAATAATCAAGTAATTCAGCATGCAATGTATTTGAACTTGTGTTCGGTGTCTGATTACATGAAGTAGACATACTACTACTAGATGAACATATTGCATTATATCTATACGTATTATTGCCTTCAAATAAATTTAATATTTTAGGGTCATATTCTTCAATATCAGTGGGAGGAGTAGGTACAGAGTGTACCCGACTAATATTTATACGCATTCGTTCTGCATATAATTCATACATTTCACATAAAAATTGTTCTAAATTTCTATAAGTGATATGTGTATTAAAAGTTAAAACTTTTGAAATATGATCAATTACATATTTGGTACCTAATAAATTATATCGAGTGTCCATGATGCATACTAAAGGAAATAATATAGGCAAATCTTCCCAATATTTTCTAAACTTTAATTCCATAGAATATATAATTTCACTAAAATTGGGGTCATTTTTATATTTATGAAAATCTCTTACAATTATATAAAGACATTCAAGTATCATACAACTAATGAGATAGCACACTCCAAATAAAATATTTGTAACAATTAGATTCATTCAAAATCATCATCGTTTCTAATATACTTATTGTTATAAAATTCAGTTATGAAATGTTCAAATCATTCGCACGATTTTAATAATAAGTAAGTAGAGTTCCATCTATACTCTACGTCACTAACAAATGTTTTCGTATTAGTCACCTCAAATTCGGTATAAAACTTCTCAAATGCTTTGTTTTCTACTAGGAGAAATCGTGATATATATATATATATTAGTGCATTCCTAATTTTTTGAATTTCATTCTTATTATGTTTCAAATCATCCTACACGACTAAATTAAAAATATGACATACAAAATAAATAACCATCGAAATCGAACTGTAGTACCCTACACAATTTATCGATAACTATCTTATTAACACTGGCGTTGTCAAGTGTAAAAGATCGAATTTCACTCTCGCGATGATATTTTCTAATAATGCTCATAATAGCGTTATATGTATTGTTAGCATTGTGAGTGGACTTAATAATTTTAAAAGCAATAATTTTTTTTAATGCATACACAAAAGTAGGTTTCTGTAGTGTGCAGTTACATCTATATAACATTTTGTTATTAATCCATTCCCATTAATTCGAAATTAAATATATAACACCCTCATATTTTTGTAAATCGGTAATCAATTGTTTCTTTGTATTAAAGAAATATTCTATTGTATCGAATCGAATAGTATTTTTACTTACCCCAACGCACCTCGGTTGAAGATATTCTTTCACGTAAGAGACGAAATATTGGTTATCTACTATTGTTAGAGGCAACTCAGTACCGACAACGAACTTCACCATTCATGTTCGTGCTTTCTCCTCCAAATACATGTACGCGAAAAGTGTCTTAGAAGCAGAATTGACGGTTAGACTACCAAATTGAAGTTACATTTGATCGACAACAATAACCTCATATTTGGTCCCACGTGCTTTGTAGTTAACAGTTGAGGTGGGTGGTACCAATACCCCTTTGCCATGTCAATAGTTGTTGACAGTATTGCTTTAAACTTTGTGACTCCATCAACCACACGATCCGTTGGAATCAATTTAAAGTGATCCCAACATTTTTCCTATTTTTCCCATTTCGCTTTCCTCTTGCATCGGGAATATCTAATTAATGTTCATCTCGTTTCGCTTCGGGAATATCAATTTCATCCAAATCAATTGGATTACAACTTCCATGAACATCCATCCCACTCTAGAATATTTTTGAGAATGGGTACTTCGTTGAGACCGACAAATTCATTTCAAAATTGACTTCGTGGCGTCATAGGTGATTCACTTGCGATACCGCACAAACCCTCAACAAATGAGTGTGGATCCATTTGTGAATTATGATGAAATGTATAGAATATATATTGTAATTTGTATAATACAGTAAGTAAGTAAATAAAGAATATGGAGAGAAATAAGTTTATGTATAAGATTGTAATTGTAAATTTGTAGTGTGATAATTAATATTAAATAATTGAATAATTCACATTGAAGGTAGAAATAATTGTAGTAGATTGTAGAACGTGGAAGAGGGTGAGAATTGTTGTTGGAATGTTGTGTGAAAAAATTTAGAAACAGATTAAAGTATTTATAGAGTAAAAAAAAGAAGGAAAAAAATTAAAAAAGCCAAAACGACCACTGAACTTTAACAGTGAACAAAACGGTAACTTTCTAAAAAGTGACCGTTTTGGTCACTATTTTCGGCGAACCATGAGCCTAGGCTCGTGGCGAGCCTCACGAGCACTCGACAAAGCTCATGCTCGAGTTCGTCAAATACGAGCCCAAGTCGTCAGGAGCCAACGAGTCGCTTGGCTCGTTTGACACCCCTACTTACATGCACTAAAATGATTTGTAGACCCTAGTGATATAGAGGGTACTGTTCAGGGAAGTGGCTGCAAATTTCCTTTTTTTCCATTGCCTTTATTGGTTCAAGTTGTCTTAGAAATCATTTATGTCTATCCCTTTAGAATAACTTTTTAGACATAATGCAATCCTCAATCTCTATAAAGAAGAAACATTTTAAGTTCATTAAATCAAATTTTAGATACAAACTTGCAATGAAAATTTGAAATAACAAACGAGTCCACTTATTTATGAATATCTATTTTCTGCCCCTCTGAAAACCACTAAATATTTCTTAGGTACTATCTCTCAACTCAATTTAACAAATATATCCTCGACTCCTTTAACTGACATTCCTTAGCATCTCCATACGTTGCACAGACTCCATAAATGTTCTGCAAAATTATTACATGAGAATAAATTAGATAGATAAATAAATTTTATTCTTAAGTGAATTCTTTGATAATAAAAGCGAATAGTCTGCGCGTGAATTAAGAACGTAAACTCTTGGATTAACTTGAGAAGGAAAGAAAAGAGAAATCGAAAAGTACTTACTCCCATGGAACATCTCCTGCAAGCAGCCAGTTTCCTTCTTTGTCTTGATAAAAGATTGTGTATTCAGAGCAATTTCTGTCGATTTTCAAGTCTGTGCATTGAACAAAATCAAGCAAAATAATTAGTTTCTTGAATTAATATTCTTCAGATGAATTTATCAGCGAAAACCTCAAAAAAAAATGAAAACGACAATTCTTTTTAAAAGAACACTGTTAGCCGCCAATGCTATAATTTAGACAGTTCCTAAATGTAAAACTGGAGGTAGAATCTTACATTTGCTAAACATGTTGAACAAGGTGCGTTTTAAGGGTTGGTAAGAATTAAAAAGCGTTAAATCAATCTTGCGTCCAATGGCAACACCCTCCATCTTCACCTTCACGTACAAGCTCTGCCTGTTTCTTATTCCATTGTTATTGCCACCGTGATACTGGTGGAGCATTTCTTTCCTCAGTGAGTTGATAGGTGGCCAACCCACTATTTTATTTTCTTCATCATTAGACTTCCTGTCATAGTATTTGATCATTGTTAATTAGTATATATGGAAAAAGGATCTATAAGACTATAACCTGTTGTAATTCATCTATTTTGTTTTGTATGTAATAATAAATAAGCAAAATCAAAGCTTACTTATTGTCTGTGCTACTTGTCAGTCTCCTGCGATCATCTTCTTCCCCGTTTGGCTGCCCACTCCATAAAAGCAAACACAATTTCTTATTTTCAATTCCGTCAGCTTCTGCAAATTTACACTTCTGTTTTAGTTTGGAAACTGCTTTCATGGGAGTCTGGTTTGGAAGTGCAAGACCCAGTTCGAGCTCCATCTAATTAACTACGGCAAAAATAAGAAGAAAAACCTTAAGCTAAAAAGGATCAGAAATATATGCAGGGTTTTTGTTAATTAATTACCTTAATTTACTTTGAAGTTTGAGGTTGTTCAGTCTGCACATATATATACACACACACACAAATATAGTGTCGTGTGTGTTCATTTGTGGGGAAGAGAGGAAAATGAGGATTGTCCTATGAGAAGGAGAAAATTAATAGACGGCATTGAAGTTGGGTCGGCCAAAAGGGGTGCACTGATTCGGACAGCGGAGAAAAAACGATGTGCTAACGTTTTAGGACCGCTTTTCCACGGTGTGCTAACGTTTTAGGACCGCTTTTCCCGCCTTCTTTTCAACGTTCAGCCCACCTTGTCTCTTTGTCCCCGATGTTACAATTATCTCACTACGTGTTCCACTTAACTCGACCTTAGTCCTCTAACGTGTACAAAGAGAGTCGACTTTAGTGAGTAGAAGATGGTCGGCTGTTAGTTATAATTTAACAGATGAAAGTTACTCTCGAAATCCATCTTTTCTATAAGAGCTACATAAACTTTATAAGGCATTTGATGAATAATAAACTTGGCGACATTGTGTTTATAACGAAAGTGGGTTTTCCTCAAATTTGTGTGCTAACCCTTGAGTAGGTCATTAGTCTCTTTTCAAGAATTATAGGAGCCAACGTTGTTGAATATCTATGTAAACACTTAGACCATGTTTGGTTCGGATTAAAATTGGATTTTAATTCAAGTTAAAATTAAACAATCAATATTAACCACATTTTTCATGAGTTCCACAACTTTTCAACCGGGCATTTCAAAAATTTCAATCACAATCTACTTAAAATCAAATTTTAATCTCCACCAAACACTCTCTTAATAAATTGTTGGATATGGGTGTTTAATGCATAAGAAAGCTCAATTTGATTTTAAATCTCTTTGCTATTTATTTAAAAAAAAAAAAAAACCGGGTGACACACGACATATCGAAGTCTTGAATAACAATATTTAAATTTTGTCACCTCTAAACAATTAAATTTTTAATGAGGTAATTATTCAGCCAACTTCATTAATTCATCTGTACCACGTTTTGCAGCCATTTGCAATACATAGGAAAAAAGTAAGAATAATTAACTTTAATATTGTGATGCGCGATGAGAAACATAAAGACCTTAAATTATAATAATAAAAAGGTTTCATTTGATGACCATTGTACGTTAGGTAACTGACACTGACAGACAACCTTAAACAACTCGAACAAAAATATTCAGTTTCGAAATGTAGGGAAATTGAATAGTATTTTCAATTAGACAAATTAGTCTTAAACAAATGATATTATCATGTTAGAAAATTAAACAATTATTTAAAACTCAGTACCAATCTCACTATCTAGAGCTATTTTAGAACACATACAAAAGTTTTTGGAACGTTCGTGAGTTGAAAAGAATGAAATTAGACAGGATTACAAAAAATTGAAGTTGAAAAAATCTTATTTGTTGTATTGTTTAGTATCTGTATCTGTCTAGTATTTATAAGATTTGGGTGATGCTACATGTACATAGTGCCGTATTCATAACAGTGTCCACCCCCTCACTTGGAGGGGGACCCACTTCGAATAAAATATAATATATCCGAAGTGGGTCCCTCTTCATATGAGGGGTGAACACCGTTATGGACACTGCATTATATACAAGCAGCATATTCCATAAGGATTTTCTAAAAAAATATGCATAAACGTGACGTGGTAATAATTAAAAGAATCCTTTAATTAGTTTGTGCGTTCATATATAAACAGTTAAAATTGAATATGTAATCAATCGTAAATAGACTCATAGTGTGTGAAAACCCTTCTTTGGTTGGCACCATTTGTTGGCCGCGATCCAAGATTCAAGATCATAGTGTGAACATGAAATGTAAACATTTTATTATTTACGGCGCGAATATTGTACTATCATTAAAGATTTGAACGATAACATAACATCGAGTATCAATGATTAATAAAGCCATTCAATGCCTTGTTTTCTTATTATTTTGACCAATTGATCGAATTTTACGTGTGATATTTAAATCCACAAAACATTGATGGCACGGTCACTTCATGTCATATTTTTATTTGAATTTGAATAAGCATGTTTGAAAAAGTGGCACAAGGACTAAGATTCCTTTTCTATGTAAAGAGGCAAATGAAACATATGCAATCAATTTCAAGATCCTTAATTAATCTAATTGGTTTTATTAGTAGATAAACCTTGTCTTAACACGTTTCAATTAGGATGACAATAAGATGATTAGTGTTTCTTAATTTTCCGTTGAATGCAACTTAATTGTCATTATGCAAAAGTGTAGTTTTTTTGACTAGGTTTCATATTTAAACATTTTCGACATGTCGACAACTTATTGTCAAGCAACTTATGATGAGTTGTTCGCTTTTGCACGCCATAAAGTGTATTAAATTTCTAATTTGGTCCTTGTAAATATCGAGCTTATTCCTTCTAGCCCCTAAACTAAATTTAAATTCATGAGATCAAAAAAAAAAAGACACGACTTCCTCAATTTTTTTTTTCCGACCAATTTCCAGAGTAACAAAATACAACAAGAAAACATGCATTTAGAATATGATTTCAATTTTTTGTAACATATTTCTAGACCAGTGTATTTATCGTTGAGTGATTTCATCGTTTCGCCACCGTAGCAATATTTATTTGGTTGATGATATACCGGCAAAATTAGTCGCTATTGATTTGTAATTCTTTTTATATGTTTTATAAAATTAGTGAGGATTTTTCTAGAGAATTTTCGCCAGGTAGGTCCCACACAAATTCCATCGACCACGACCGTAATTAAAAATAAAATAAAATAAAAAATTTCTGAAAATGGGTAAACAAGTATTTGAGGGACCGAACAAATCTTTATATATTTATGGAACTCTAGCAGCAATTAATCCCATAAATCATGCTAAAAACAGTACTGAATCATCTTAATTATCATGATACCAACAAAACCAAAAAGCACGCCCTTGACTTCTTGATTAAGTTAAAAAGTCTATTAGTCATCAAATTTTCAAAATTTGTCACTATAGTCACTGAAGTTACGAAGTTGTTCCAATTAAGTCACTCACTATTAATATACTTGTTAGTACGTTTAATGGTTTTGTAAAGGCATCTCACAAGCGTTGCGTTTAAGATGACAATAGTAAACTAATAAAACGTCTCATTTTATTTTCATAACAGTCTTTTAGACGTTTTAACTATTTTTCATTTATCCCAACAATTTATTCACTCAATGGAGATATCATAGCGATTTTGGATATTAATTCGATACAAGAATGGCTTTGGACTAGTAATTGAGATGGATCGGTAGAAATGTGGCTTCGATGAAATTTAGTGTGTCTACATATATGGAGGGGCGTTGGGTGGGAGACTATTAAGGGGGTAGGTGTGGGGAAATACAGTAGAAAATGCAATATACGCGTTTAAGATATGTTTTACACTTGCTTTATTCGATAGAAAATGTGAGTTGAAAGTGTGGGGGTACTGTTATTGTCATTGTTGGGGACCTTAAAGGGGTGGCTTGTGAAGTTCACGTGGACGCTGCATCAAAGCACGACATGTTAGTCCCCCACCTTTCGTGTGGTTTATATTATTCGTAGAGAAAATTGGATTGTCAATAGTCAACACATTGTTCAAAGAGCAAATTCCTCTTCAACTTTTCATTATGGTTACGCAATTAATTTTGGCCCAAAAAATTATTTAAATCTCTGTTTAATCGACATGTAAACCATGTGCAAACATGTTTATTTTGTTTTTATGATCATCAGTTTAAGTTGTGAAACAATATATAACTTCATAATTAGGCACGTGACAACCATGCGACGATTTCTAACAAAAAATTACACACTATTTGAAAGTAGAGTAATGTTATTCATCCTCGCTGGAGTTGAGCCTCAATCTATGTGACAATTACATGGCATTAAATGATAAATTCGTTTAAATACAAAGTTACATGACTCATTTAATTGAATCTATCATTTAATGTCAAGTAATTGTTACATAGATTGTGGCTCAACTCCAGTGGGGATGAATATAATTATTCTTGAAAGTATGTACACTGAACAGGAGTAGTCGAATCGGCATTGGTAGATTGCACGTGTGGTGGAACCCAATGGGACACTAGTGAATATAATGTCTTAATTTTGGTCATCAGTTGGACCTCATGAAATACAGAGGCTACAGCTCAGTGAAATAAAAGAGGATGATATGGAAGGTTCACTGCCCATCCCATGCTGTCGACTGACAGTGTGACACAAAATTTTTTGAATTTTGCAATCACTCGTCTATGAGAATTATTGCACACGTTAAATGAAATGAAGTTGACTTACGTATTAGAGAGAATGTGCTGAACACAAAGTTTAAACATGTTATATCATTTTCTTGCTCGTTCATAGTCCTTTGCATATTAGCTCTAACAAATATTGTATCATCATATTATAACTAAGATTGCTAGTGACTTATGAGTCAGCCATATTATTTATATTTTTTGTTTTACATTAGCGGACTCCTACTAAGTTAATGTATCTATGGGGTTGGGATCTCTAAATACATCGGGTTGTTCATGTTCATAAGCCATCATGCTTTATGCCCAACGGTAGTAGGGATGACTCACATGGACTTGTGTTGACCTTCAAATCTAATTGGGACTCAACGCGTCAACAGATGTTATTTGCACTCCTCTCTAATTGTGTATCACTTGTGCACTTGAAAAGCTCGCATTAGATGTGCAAGACTGGAGACTTTTCAAACATTAAAGGGTGGAAAGAATGTGATTATACATGCTTCGATGCTCAAGATAATCCAAAAGAATGAGAAATATGTTTGGTGCAGGAGTGATACTCAAGGAGAGAAAATATTGGAGTCGGGTTTATATTGTAGAAAGTAATATCAAAGTGTTGACCAGTGAGCATGTAAAGGCGAGAGAAATGAACTGAGATTTCATGGATGCTTGATGTGGTCTCATTCCAATCGCTCACTAGTCAAGTTTCATTATGTCATCACAATGTTGCGTCCTAATCATCAAGATGTCTGCAGCCCCACACTATTCTATACGATAATAGAATTTTCGTATTCAACCATCATTGTAGGTAACGCCGCATCAATTACTTTTCATGTAGCTCCGTAAATGAATGGAAGTGAAATTGAAAGAAAGAAGCGAAAAATGGCAAGATCCAAAGCCTGGGGGGGCTAAAGTGCAAATATTCAAAAGTGGTGTCGAAGCTCACGATGAAGGTTCGAGAATGTTATGGGTCAAATGGATACAACTAAAAATCAAAAGGAGTGAAAACAAATCAATTTTCAACTGTGCAAGGATGTCCGAATATTTAGTTGTATATTGAGATCCATTTTCGTCCCATTACACGTTCGAATTGGAAAAGAATTACTATCAAAGTTGTAGATCATTGAGTTATCTTTTCAATGCATTTCGAATCTCTTTAATCGGATATCGAAAGAAAACGTTATGATAAAAATATTGAAACAGACGCAGGTTGATAAACGACTCAGCACCCAGGCACTAGAATCCTAGCGCCCAGGAGCTACAAAGTCGATTATTTTCAGATTTTCAGTGCCCAAGCGCTGCTCCGTAGAGCCCAGCCGTTGCGCGTTGCCACAGATTTTAGGTTTTTATTATTTGGACCCCCCTCCCCCTAACAAAAAGACTCCAAATTGGTCATGAACGTGTAGAAAAGTATAAATAGATCTAAGGAGGCATAAAAAAGAGTTCCCACTCATTGAAAAGAGGGTTCCACACTTTGTAAAATTGAGAGAAAAACACAAGATCGAAAAGGAATTCGCGAGAAGAAATACATCAAGAATTCGAGTTCAAATTAAGGATTGAAAGCGGAACAAGATCTTGATGCAAAAGTTGATTCTTTTCCATCCTTTTTATCAATTAAATCCAATGATGTATTCGAATATGTTTATTTATTTCGTTTTTTTATCGTGTTTAGCTAAATTCCTTACTAGGGCAAACAATGTAATCTATTGAGACCTTAGTTCTTTAATTCAAGAATTCTATGTTTTATTTTTTCATGTGTTGATTTTATTATATTGCAATGCATTGAATAACTTGATCAATAATTTGATATCCATTAAGTTTCTTACAAATCGAGAGGTGAGTTTGAGACTTAGAACATGTAACAAAATCTGGTAACGAAGTATAATGTGTAGAGATACCTATACCTAATACTGCGGTCGTTATATAAATTCCTAGTGCCAAAACTCATTTAACTAAGAGTAATTCGCATAGAGATATGGAATTGAATTAGTTAAATACGCTCAATGAGAACTCAAAATGGGTAAATTGAATACCATGGGAGAATTCGACCGAACACTACATTAGGCTAGAATCTTGAATTGGGAACTAAGGTGATCGTTAGATGAAGTTGTCTTGCCTTAATATATATTACATACGTAAATCTTTGATCCATTTGTATTTGTTATTTTATCATAATTTTCATTTGTCTTAGGCATTTAGTTCATTTTAAAAAAATCAATATTCACAACTACCACAATCCTTTATTTGTTTGTCTTTTATGAAATAGGAGTTATGAAAAGTAGGTTAAGACTAAAATATAGTTCTCGTGGGAACGAGAAGACGTTGGGATGTTCTACATTGCCAAGGAGGGCACTTTGGTGACATGCATCTTGCTTATTATTATTATTAGATCCCAACCAAGTTAATGCATCTATGAGGATCCTAAAATGTGATGGGTTACTCAACTCATAAGCCAACAAGCTTTAGGCTCGATGATAGTAGCTAAAGAATGATTCACGTTGACTTGTATTTTTTTTTTTTGGTCTAAAAAACAAACCCAACTTGAACGCTTACTCTTACTACTCTTCTCAGGTTCATCTTTTTTCTTGGTTGCCCTAAGGTTCTCTAGAACCAGGGGTCTTCGAGCCTGTTGTGTACGATTAGCCAGCCTTGTGGTGGCTGAAGGATTAGACATTCTATAATAATTGAACTGTTCAAATAGATGGATTTATACCTCTACATAAATTGAGAATTATATAGGCTCAATGTATCAAAGATAGAGAGATATCAAAAGTACAAAGCATAATGTTCTTATCTATATATTTATCCATTCATGGTCCCCATTCTAGAAATCAAAGAGTTCAAATGCAAGTGAGTGTGTTCCACTTGGGATTTGAAGATAAGAAGCCTGCTGGGTTGAAAATGAGTGTAAAGTACATTTCAAAGTATTTATCTTGTCATGTCTCATTCATTCACAGATCATGTATCACTTACTCTATTCCAACTTATATATCTTTTATGCATTCATATTTTTGGGATTATGATAGGAGTAATGTAGTAATGTGTCTTTATAAATTCAATGCCAACACGTAGGAGAATGATCCCATGAATCCCCACAATCAAGTTGAACATGGCATTTCCTATCGAGACATGTTGTACTTGGCATTAATTTTGGGACGAGCCAAGTTGACAAGCGACGTTAATAACGATAAAAGTCAACAAGTTGACCAAGTCACGATGAAGGCCAAGCATTTAGAAGTTGAAATCACTAGATGATATCTATTTCATAGGACTTCTAAGATTTTTAGGTTTATAATATCAATAAAAGACTTCTAGTGAAATCTTGTTGAATCATCTTATTAAAAAGTTAAAAGAGTTTTTAAAAGAACATGTTGTAGTCATTTATATTTAGTGTTCATTTACATGCATATAAGATTCAAATTTTATTAAAGGTCCACACTCACACAATACTTATAAATATGCGGCGGTGAATCATGAATTCAATATCTCTACTTGTTCTAATATCATATTGAATCACTTCATCTAAAAGTTTAAACTGTTAAAAATTAAACAATTTATTCATTTAAAACTTTAGTATTCGACAAGTGGACGTGAACAAATGTGTTCTTAAAACCACCATGTGAATATGACGCCCATATAAAACATGGGTCTCATATTCTAGTACATGATTGTTTTCATTGTATTTAAACAAGAAAATGTGAAAAGCAAAGATACCCCCAATGCTTCCTCAAATGGAGAATCCCACAAACTTCCTCATTTCCATTGTCGAGCCAATTTATCATTTGACTGATAAATAAGATTCTTGATTTGATTGATAAATGGTTTCTTTCCAAAATTAGAAAAAAAAAAAAAAGCAGATTCATGAACCATTTATACATTTTAATTAGATTCAATGTTGTCTTGTCCATTGATTAGTGTTTTCCAGTCAAGAATGTATTTTCTTTACTAAACAATCATTCTTGCTAATGTCATTATCAATTATTTATCAAACATTTGTCAATTAAATTAAAGTAGAGCACCTAGTTATAGAAAAGCAGTGGGTTGAATTGGATGAATCTGTCGAGTCAAGAAAAATGTACACAGCAGCAAAGATGATGCATTGCCTATGTATCGTTCTCGCTTGGAACGGACCTTCGACCAGGCATTCTACCTTTGTCAAATTGAAATGAAGCATTGTGCTCAAACAGTTGAGTGTTCGCTAGCCAGCAACTTCTATACACGATTATACATTATTCTTCGTATATGGTTCAATCCCACAACCCATCGCAGGTTGTTTAGCAAAGAGAACAAAGTAAATGAGAGAAAATTATATTGGTGGAAAAAGAACCTACGTATCATTTTCAAGATAGAAAAGCATAGATTTTTTCTCACGCAGAATTGATCAAATCTCTTATCGTTCAGTTTATTGCAGATGCTAAGATTACATAAGTGGTGTTATTCTAATAAGATGACCGACTTCTAAATTCTCGTATTCATATCCAATGTTTTGCTACAAAAACATCACCGATTTCACTATAGTGATAATAGTCGCAATCACAACACAGAAATATAAGAATATAAATACATCTTGACTTTTATGCATCAAATAATATGTTTTTTTCTTTCAATCCTTGATTTGATATTTCATTAGCTTGGAGTATTATAAATACATTTTTCAAAAAGGTATTAGAAATGTATTTGATTGTAAGGTTCATGAATCTAAAGTATCATGATATATTATTTCAAATTCCTTTTTAGTTACTTTCATGTAACTAGCCAAAAGTTTGCTCAAACAAATTAAATATGGGAAATGAGTTGGGAGAATTTAAGACCAAAGATGGCCCAATGCATTATTAATGTAATGTCTGTTTCAGTAAAACAACGCTTTGATATTAATAATTTTATGTAAGACGAGTAGATGAATGTCCAACAAAACATATATACTATAAGTGTATTCATGTAGTAAGGTTTCCCATGTTCCATTGATGAAATATACTATTTATCTTGCTATATTTGTAATTTGATCCATGAATGGACACACGAATACTAATCTAGTTACACATTTCACATATTTTTCAGTGAAGAAAGTAAAAACAAAATAAAATTCGATTATGCTAAAGAATTCAATTAAAAATAGAGAAAAAAAATTTTGATTGTGCACGGATTAAAATACTTTTTAAGACTCATTTTGGTATAAATTGTCAGACTTCATTTTCAATCAATAAAATCACAAGTATTATAACCTTCACTTATTTTTATTTACTTATAAATTAAACCATTTATAGATTCTTCTCAAATTGAGGTTAAGTAATTTTCAGGGAAGAAAAAATAATTGAATTTTAATTCTCTAAATAAATATGTTTATTCCCTTGTTTGGTGAGAGTTAAAATTGGATTTTTAGCAGATTTTGATAAAAGTTGATGAAATGTAATATTAAAAAATTGTGGGACCTATAGAATATGTGATTGATATTAATTATTAATTTTTATTTAAATTAAAATCTTGATTTTAATCACTACCAAACATGTGGTTAATTTCTCTCTTTTAATAAAACCAAAAGTCCAACTGACAAACTCCAAAAGAGCAGGGGAAAAATTCAGTTTTCAAATGTTTTCTTTGGCCTATTTCAAAAATGAAAAAACATCTTTCACTTTTCTAAAATCAGAGAATTTGACATATATATACACATACATATAAATATTTATTTATATATATAAATATATAAAAAGATATAAATAAATAAATATAATTAATCCACCCACCCACCCCCACCTCCACCACCCCACCGCTCCGACGACCTCTCCGACGATCGTTCTGGCGATTCTCCGACGACCGTTCCGGCGACTACTCTGATTCCTGTGACCGTTTCCGACGACTGCTCCGATTTTGACGACTCAGAACACAAGTCACAACCCAGGTCACAGGTCACAGCCCAGGTCACAACTCCCGGTCTAGGTCATAACTCAGGTCACACCATTAAAATCACAAATTCGCATGGGGAAAGCAAATTTACACTCAAAACCCGCCACTTGCGACCACCCTCACACGATGGTCGACGACGCCACCGCCACCACAAACACCATCACCCGTCGACCACTACAACAACTGCACCACTGCCACAAACACCACAATGTCGCTACCAACAAAACGCCACTAACAGAACCCGCCACCACTTCACCCAACAAAAACCCCCAAACACTCGACAAAAACCTCCAGATCCACCACCTCACACCACCACACCAAAATATGGAAACCACCACAAAAACCCCTAGATCCACCATCTCATAAGGGCAGCAGCGTCACAACGCTGCTGCGACGCCGACTGACGACATCGTGACGGCTGGCTGCGATTTGAAACGACGACATCGTGGCCGCCGCGGGCGTTCTGACGGCGTCGATTTACAAAATCGCCGGAGAAGAAGGGGAGGGAGGGAAGGGGAGGAGAGCATCACCGGCGCCGGCGCCGCCGCCACCAGCCAGGCACCACGGAGAGAGACGGGGAGAAATATAACGAGAACTAGGTTTTATCATTTTAGGGGTGGGGTGGGGTGTTTATAATTTAATTTTCAAAATATTTTTATTAATATTTAATTAAATATAAAAAATCTATATCTATACATTAAAATATCTGATTTTTGAAACTTAAAACACTAAATCTGATTTTGAAAATTGAATTTTCAAATGTAGGGCTCCATGTAATTTCCATAAAGAGCAGTCCAATATAGGGCCGAAATTAGCTCCAACAGAGTCCGATGTCCAATGCGAGTTGGGATTTGGAGTTGGGCTTGGGCTTGGGTAGTAGGTCTGTCTGGCGGGGTTAGGGTTTGATAAGAAAAAGTGCAGCGAATGGCCCAATCAAAGACTCTGATTTTTTAATTTTTAAAATTTTTTTTTTTTACAAAAATAACTGGACATTCGAGATAGGATATGGATCTTAGAGCATCTTCAAGAGACTCTTTAAATATGAGATGCTCTATATTTTTAAGAGTCAACATTTAAAATCATGCTACAAGAGACTCTTTAAATTAATATTTTAATTTAGAAAATGAGTTTGACTCTCTAAATTTTGAGAGCTAAACTCAACTTCTATAATTAAATGCATTCAAAATATTTCAATTTTCAATGTAGGAAAATAATAAAATAATTTAAAGAAAAGCTAGTTAAAATAAAGATAAACAAAAATAATAAATATTTTTTTAGAGTAGTAAAATTAAGTGTTAAATATAAAGAGTTTGTTGGGAGGGTTAGAGAGAGAGGGAGAGAATCAATCAGTGTGCAATGATGTACAAATACCATTACTTAAGTTAAAATTCAATAAAGGGTAAATCTCATGAGCGATCATGAACTTCTAGCAAAATTTTAACAGTTTTGCTACACTTACATATCGTGATTTTTACACATCATGAAATATCATTAATGACGTACAAAAATAATGTACAAATAGTTTAATTCAAAGTGTAATTGTCCTCACACTTTAATATGTCTCAGTTGCATCACCGAGTTTCAATTAGGTCATTGGAATTAAATTTGGTCATAGATTTGATCAATGTGTCACCTTCCTTCTCCAAAATCGATTAAAACTACTTTTTGATAGTCATAATTTAACGAATCCACTACGTAATTATTTCGTGTCAGTTCAACTTATAAGTTACAACTGCCTCACTGGTATAAGGTGTTAAAAAAAAAAAAAATCTCTCTTAAATTTTAATTTACTCATTGTCATGATTTTCTATTTACTGTTTAACATTTATGAAACGGGAAAAATTCATAAATAAGGTGTATTCTTTACACCAATTCAAAAATAAGGTTTATAGTTTGAAACTTCAAAAATCAGGTTTTTTTTTTTTTTTTTAATTCTAATATAATATAATATAATAAACCCACCCCACATGCACCACCCACTACTCCGGTGACTATTCCGACGACAATTCCGACCACCACTTTTCTCCGGCTCCGATTCCGGCGACCATTCCGACGAGGTCACAGATTTTTAAAGAGTCACGTATTATTATAGTCACCGGTCACATTTTGGTCACAGATTTACAATTTAGTTAGTCACATATTATTTTTCAGTCACGGATAATAATTCTTATACGTCACATATTATTTTACGGTCACAGTTCAAAAATTTTGTAGGTCACAATTATTTCTTTGGTCACATATTTCAAATTTAGTTGGTCACATATCAAAATTTATAGGTCACACGGTCACATATTTCAAAAACTGTTTGGTCACAGATTATTTTTGAATCACATATTACTAAATTTTTAGGTCACAGTTAAGTAATCAGTCACAGATTACCAAATATTTGGTCACATACCCTCAAATACTTGGTTACATAACCAAGTAATTGGTCACATACACCAAATAGAGGTCACACATCACATCACACCACACCATACCACCCGTCACCAACACTGCTTGTCACAGATTAAATATTTGGTCACAGATAACCAAATATTTGGTCACACACCACCAACAATAACCACCAACGTGGCCGCCCCCGCCACAAAATCGCAACCACCACCATAGATCCACCAACAATAACAACCAACGCACATCACACCACCAACAATAACCACCAACGTGGCCGCCCCCGCCACAAAATCGCCACCACCACCATAGATCCACCAACAATAACAACCAATGCACAGCACATCACTCAATAGCAAAAAAAAAAAAAATAATAATAATAATAATAATAAAATGCAGCAGCGAAATCGCTGCCGTGCAGCAGCGATTTCACTGCCGGATGGGCGTGAAATCGGCTATTTGAGCAGCGATTGTTGCTCCTTTCCCGGCGACGATTTCGGCTGCGGATGTGCAATGATTTCGTTGCCCATCGTCTTCTTTGTCCGAGGAGGAGGAGGGAGGGAGGCGGAGGCGCGGCGGCGATGGCGATGAGGAAGAGGGCGGCGAGAGAAATGTTGAGAGAGAGAGAAAATATGGATTGAAAATGAATTAGGGTTTGAAAAATTGGTATTATAATATTATTTAAATATTTAATTTATACCTGATTTTTGATTAGATAAATCTTGAACCTGAATTTTGAATTTGAAAGTTTAAACCACTGGTTTTTTGTAATTTCCTCTTTATGAAATTCCACGTAATGATTACATGGAATATTAGTTTCTATATGTTAGCTTTATTTAACTTTAAGGATCCGTTTGATTATAAAAGTGAAATTTGGGTGGAAAGAAAATGAATTTTAGGGTGTGTTTGATTGTAAGGGTGGAAAATTGGTGGAAAGAAAATGAATTCCAGGAAAAGTAATTGCCTAGAAATTGTTTTGCAGGGAATTGTTAATTAAGTGTGTTTGATTAGTATAATTTTCCACCTGAAAAATTTTTAAATTTTGTGTTCGTTTAGCTTTGTTTTCCATGGAAATTGTCCATTAAAGTGATATTTTTTTCACAATTGGTTATAAAATTTGTTTTCATTGCAAAAAAGTAAAAAAAAAAAAAAATTGTTTCCTAAAAAATCATTTTTTTTTTATCAAAGTTTAGTATTCGTTTACTTTGTTTTATATGAAATGTCCATGAAAGCAAAAATATTTTTTTACAATTGGTTATAAAATTTGTTTTCATTACCAAAAAAAAAAAAAATTAGAACCTGGAAAACCATTTCATCCATTTCAAGGAAAAGGGGGCGCATGGGTCTAGGGTGGGAAAATATTTGGGTGGTAAAATTTTGTCCATCAAACACCATTTTTTTGAGGAAAATGGAATTCCTTTTCTAGCTTTCAAGGAAAATAATGTCTATCAAACATACCTTTACGGAATTGAATTACCTAAAATTGTTTTCCTGAAAATTGTCAATTAATTATGTTTGATTAATATAATTTTTCACGTGAAAAATATTGAAATTTTGGATCTTTTGGTATTCGTTTGGCTTTATTTTACATGAAAATTGTCGATCAAATGGATAGAATTTGTTTCCATGGTAAAAAAAAAATTCCTTTGAAAACTAAAACCCACAATATTGGCAGGAATTGATTTTCCTTGAAACCATAGAATTGGAGCTGTGTGAGGCAAAAGATAGAACATGAATTGTCAATAAAATTTTCCTAATCAAACATGACTTTTGGTGGAAGATGAAATTTCATTTCCAAGTTCCATAGAAAAATTGCCTAATCTAACAGGGCCAAGTGATCCAATTAAGACATAATCAAGTTAAATGACCAAGTATGAACTCTTACGTAAGTTCAATCAACTAATTGTCAATGCAACTTATTCGGCGTAGATTTTTCTAAAATTATTTTCAATCACTTGTATCCACAACTCTTCTCTCCTAAAATAAATAAATAAATAAATCATTTTCACGTAAAATGTGATTTCACTAACATTAAAATGATACTTTTGGGTCAATTTTGACCAAGTATTCTTTCAAGTCAACGTGTATGCAATAAACCAAATTTGACCAACACTTTTCTTTAACCCCACTCGTGCCTCTAGGGGAGAATTGCAGATAAAATTATGTAAACCTATTTCTTTTATGAGATTAATACTTAGATATATTTATTTCCTTTCAAGTAAGCAATAAAACATTTCAAAACTTATTTATAATCTAAATTAATTTCTAATTTGTTTTGCTCCGACTAATAAAATATTGTTTCGACGCTGAAACTCTAGTTTAGTTAGAAATAATCAACGTTACCTAGGTTTAAAACTAATTTTTATCTTTCATAAATAAGTTGGTGCTTCAAAATAAGTTTTAAGATCTTTTAGTATAGTTGGTATCTGATACAACTATAGAAAAATTTCGTCAAATATTAAATATTCTTAAATCTTATTAAATTTTATCAAGTGAAATATGTGTCTTGGCTCTTGTTTGAGCTCCATTTTGAGAGAAAATATGTATTTTTAAATAGTGATTTTTGGATAATGTGATTAAAAATAAAAATAAAAAATCGATTTAGGTATACTATTATTTTATTGAAAAATGTATGATTGAAAATGAATTTTGAAAAACAGTAAACTTTTCCATAAAATGGGGCTCAAACAAGAGCTCATATAATTTTATGGGTAATTGACGCAAAACGTCCCTACCTATGATGGGTCTTGTGGAAAACGTCCCTACGTATGATTTTTTGGTGCAGGACGTCCCTACCTTTGCACTTTCTTGCGCAAAACATCTTTTTCGTCTCTTTTTTACCATTTTACCCTTCCATTAGAATAAAACAAACACAAAAGAAAAGAAAAATAAAGAATAAATTGCAATTATAGGTTCAAACTTTCAAAAAGAAAAAAAAAAAAATCTATCTTGGATGAACACACACCAAAAAATGGTTGGCCAAACAGACCTTCACGCACGATTTTCTTCCAATTTCGACCCAATTCATGGATGCATCCATTCATGTTCAAATTACAGCAAATAACACAAAAAAAAAAAAAAAAAAAAAATCTGCAGCTGTTTTTTGAAACAGCTTGTTCTCGGCCGAAAAACCTAAATTCCGACGACGGTGGTGGTCCCCATGATGGCGGACCACCTGGGCTAGCATCTTCTCTTCATGGCACAGCTATTCCACCCTTGGGTCATCACCAATTTGGGAGAAATTTGCATGAATTTCACATGGCAGATCGCGACCACGCTTAGTCCATTGAATCTGGTTTTGGTTCAAATTCGTCATGTTCATTCGCAATTGGCCAAGACCCATATGTTCAGTGGGTGTGCCATGGTAGGGAGGCGCTAGGAGTGGTGGTCCGCGACAGTGACTTGCATCGTCGAGCCCAGAATTCTTGGTGGAAGGGGCCGACCGTTTTGTGGAGGAAAAGTTCTGCATCTTTGGTTTTGGTTCAAATTCTGGTCATACTATATCATTAATTTGTCTTCCATAAACAAAATTACCCACAAGAATTTCAAATCAAAAGGAAAATCAAGAAGCTAATTGAATATCTCCAATCTCCAACTGAGCAGCAATTGCTTCAAGATGCGTCTTCAAACTTATGTCAATCAATTTGGACCCAGAGTTTCCATACCTTATGGTGAATCCAGTCGCCAGTGAAGGGTCAATTACGATATTGATTCTCACATTCTTTGCGCCAGTCAATTTCTGCACTTGTTTCGCGATCTGGGACAAATGCTGGGAGTCCAAATTCACCACTGAGGTGATAATTGCGAGTTCTCTATCCTTCAATTTGTTGTAAACAACTTCGAATTCCTTCACAATGTCCTTAATCAATTCAAAGATATATAGTTTTGGCTTTCTTTGGTGGCCGGAAGATGGCTGAAAATAGCCGGCAGGCGGCGGTAGAACGGGGGTGAGTTTTGGGAAGAATGTGAAGTTTGGTGTATTATTTACACTTTTTAAAAAGTTTGAGCAATTTGTTCTTTACTTTTATTTTGTTTTCTTTTGTTTTATTTAAATATGAGGGTATATTGGTCATTTTATATTAAAAATTGATCAAAATGACGTTTTGAGCAAGAAAATGCAAAGATAGAGACGTCCTGCACCAAAAAATCATACGTATGGACGTTTTCCACAAGATCCATCATAAGTAGGGACGTTCTGTGCCAATTACCCTAATTTTATTTACCAATGACCAAATCTTCCAATTTATCAAAATCCAGTCTCATTTATTATTACATACTAATTCCAGCTCAAATTTAATTATTTTGGTAAATAAATTGAGTTCACAAAGCAAATTCATCTTGCCTAACTCTAAATTCCCCTTTCTGGGTTAAAAAAATTGCTCAAAACAAAAAATTCTTGTCAACGCTTTACCATCTTCCCGCAACCCTGTTTCCTCTTTTAGAGATTTTAAAGGAGAAAAAATCTGTTTGAAAATTCAGATACCCAGCAATTTTGAGAGAGTGGGATGGGTACAAACACAACGATGAAGAGCAGTTCGATTTTACCAATGGCAGCAAGCGATCCTTCGCCAAGAATGGAAGAGAAGATTTTCAAAGGCTCCGCCATGACCAAACGCGGTGCTTATGCTGCCATTTCTTACATGATATGTGCTGGTACGACGTTTTTTTTCGTGCATGTTCTCCTTTTATATATCGATTTTTAATTCATTTGAGTTCTTTAGGAAGTTGACCCAGAATTCAGTTTTTGGATTTCTGTTCAAAGTTGATTTCTTTGTGGATTTTGGGTGCAGAATGATTTCTTTTTAAGTGAAGTTTTTGGGCTGGTTTAATTTTTTCAAAGTTAGTAGGAGTTATTTAATCAGAATTTTCGAATTCGCGAGCATAACTTGTGTGTAAATGTGTGTATAAATAGCTATTGCCTTTTCTTCATCTTATTTGAATTGTTGTTATTTTAAACTTGTTTTTCCAGTTTTCTTGGAATTCATCATGATTTTTTTTGTCCCGTGGTAATATCCAGTTGCCTGTTCTTTACCAATGTTTTACTCTTCTTTTTAGCTATTATTTTTTCACCTGGAAATGTTTGGAAATTGAAATTGTGGGAATATGCATACAAGCACGATAATTTGTAATTATACTTAGAATTCCATGGCAATTGCTATTGATTTCTACCTATTGGATTTAGATAAAGTTGCATTTTTTGAACTGCGTTTTGTTATAGTTAGGCATAGGCTAGTCAGAAACGTGGTGTTGAGTCTTACTGTTCATCAAACTTTCAGTCTTTCAGAGACATACTGCACATGTCTGTACTTTCATCAATATTATTGCTGCAATTTTAGCTCCATAAGCAGTTATGAGAAAATAAAAGCTATGTGAAGTTGGTGTCTCAGTTTCCTTATAATTAATGGAACGACCACTTAGATGGTTTGGACCTTTTTGCACCTATGCATAAAAGCAACATCATCTCGGTAAAACAATTCTAGACCTAGCAATTCAGAAGAGGTTGTTTTAGATCTAGACCTAGCAACACACTGAACGATTGGGAGTAAAATGACTTCTAGCCAACTCCAAATTAATTGGAACCAGGATTATTTTGTTGTCAAAGACTTGTTTGAAACACCCGATGTGAAGAAAATTAGTAAAAATGCAAATTTTTTTCAGTTACTGATGTAATTTTGTTTTAATAGATTGTTGTTTATTTGGGTTTACCTGAACTCCTGACTAGCATATTGAATTCTTCAAAACTGATATCACTATGGATCTGTTTGAGCCCCCACCTTTTTTTTTTTTGTGAAAACAGATTTTGGAATTGTGGTTTTTTTAGAGAATACGTGGTTAAAAAATAGGGGAAAATAGTGATTTTTTAGAGAATGTGTAGTTGAAATGAGTTTTGGGAAGATCTCAAACATAAGCTATATGTGCCCTTGCCTCATGCTAAATGGCTTTTCGCCTTCCCTGCCATAACTAAGTCCACTCTTGATGACCACATAGGCCAGTGCACTGGGAAGGAAAAAGAATTTTTTTAGCAATTCTTTAACAAATTTACAAGAGCTGATTGTCGGCCTACATAGAATTTTGAGATCAACTTTTCCATTTTTGGGAATTAAGTAAAATACTGTTCGATCAGTACATATCAGAGATTCCTTTGCATACATGCTATTACTTTTAAGTAACTTTTACCTTACATTATAAATAATGTATTTCCAATTTTGACCAATAAAATATTATTTACTTAAAAGTAAACCTTTTAAGCCTTGCCAAATATGCTCCTTGTCCCACCTGTTACTCGTGATGTCCTTTAAAGCTTTTTGTTACTGGTCTGATTGCAACATTTATGCTGATTTTGCAGTTCTCTTGGTATTATTCAACAAAGCAGCTCTTTCTTCGTACAACTTCCCTTGTGCTAATGTCATCACCCTGTGTCAGGTAGAAACTATTAGCCCCATTTACATAATGGCTGAATGTATGATTAAATTATTGTTGCAGGCCTAACTTAAACGTGTTTGACCTGCCTTTTTGATTATGCAATATCAATTTTTTGCAGAAATTTTACTGACTAAATTTTTTATTTGATGCGTGAAAAGCAATTATAGAACGTCGACCGAGGAAATAAAAAGATGAGGTTATAAATTAAGTACTTCTCCAGATTCTGTATGCATCAGATGTCAACTTTGACTTTCAATTATGGCTATTAATCCATCATTTTAAAGTAGGGATTTTATAGGTTGGATCTTTCAGTGACCTTTATTTCCAAAAATATCACATTAATAATATAACAGCAAGCAATGCTTCTTAATTTTTCCATACACAGCGTAATTTGCAGAATTTTTAGTTTTTGCGTTTTGCAGTTTTTGCAATTAAAGTAAGTGCATTGCTGGGTTCTTTTGTTTTTCTTTTTCGAGGAAAAAATGCTTCTTTCTTCTTTCATAACCTCTTGGTTTACTCCAAATATGTTGATCTTTATGATTTTCATTTTTTTACTGGTAGTGCTAGAAATTCAATAATAATACAGGATATACTATCTACTAGATCCAGCAGTGAAGGTATGTGCATCATTTGTTGTTCTTTGACTTCTTTGTACTTCGTAACACAAATACTGTTCATCATGTATGCCTAATTCAGTTATCTCATCTTGAAGTACAGAGTACAGATTCATTACTTCCATTTTCAATGCCTAAAGACAGCACGTGGATTCACCTGTTGCATTTTTCTAATTAATTTGCACTTTGTATTTGAGGCAGATGATATGTTCATGTTGTTGGCTTTATATATTGAGACGCTGGAAGCTTATTTCTTTTAATAGCAATGAATCCCTTGTCATCAGCGAGAATTCCAAAGCATTGATACCATTAAAGACGTTGATTGACACTTCACCGCTTGCCTTCACCTATTTGCTTTACATGGTATTTCTTTATTCATTGCTAATTAGTTTGCTCATTCTGTTGTGGTTTGTCCGTATTCATAATTGTTAAGACGTTCTTTCAATTCACTTGAAAGCTAGTTACCATGGAGTCTGTTCGAGGCGTAAATGTACCCATGTACACAACCCTTAGGAGAACAACCGTTGTATTTACAATGATCGTGGAATATGTCCTTGTGAGACAGAAATATACACGTCCTATTTTGGGAAGGTAAGATTTTACCATTACAAGCATACTTCCATAGCAGCCCGTGATTTACTATTAAATCATGTTTCATAAGCAATATTTGATAGGACTAAACTGTATAATGAACTAAATTTCAACTTAATTTTTTTCCTTAAAACACGCCAATATTGAATCATCCTTACAAAAAAAAAATGCTATTACCATATTCCAAATGTACTCTCTCGCTCTCTACTTAAACTGCTATATACCATGTGAGTTGGCTTAAATTCATTCGAGCATAGTCATGTTACCTATATATAGATAGTGGATGATAGAATGCAATCATATGTAGAAATTAACGGTACACCATTGTAAAATCAGAGTGGATTGACAAGTCTTCTACTAACATCTAATAGCAAATAAAAACTTCAAAAGTTGCGTAAAGAAAACAAATTAAATGCTTAATTGTATGTGAACTTTTGGCGAAAGAAGCAGATGATTGAATTGCTGACTGACAAACGATCTGCAGCTTTATTTTCATAATGTTCTTTTTACATTTTGGCTTCTGATATTATCTATTGTCATCAGAAGATTTTTATACAATTGCATTTATGCGCCTGAATTGATTTTATTTTTTTTGTTAAACTTCTGTACTTAACAAAAATCATTAAGATGTTGTCAGTGTGGCATTGATTGTGCTGGGTGCTTTCATTGCTGGAGCTCGGGATTTATCATTTGACTCCTATGGTTATCTTGTTGTCTTCCTGTCCAACATCTCCACAGCAATATATCTCGCTACCATATCCCGCGTTGGTACTGAATACATTTGTGTTCACAATGTTTATTAGCTTGGTTTTTATACTCGCCAATATTTTTTCACTCAGGAAAATCCAGCGGTCTCAATAGCTTTGGCCTCATGTGGTGCAATGGTAACTAACCATTTTCCTTGTAGTTTACGTCCCCAAAGTATTTGATATTCAATTAGATGAAGTTGAAATTTGGTTATTTTATTGTCACAATATAGGAATTTTGTGTGGACCCATTCTACTGCTGTGGACACTTTTTCGTGGCGACTTGGAGATGACAATGAATTTCCCATATTTGCTTTCACCTGGTTTCCTGGTAATATTTGGCTACTAACTGAACCACCAGTTTGAATCTTTTGCTACAACTTGGTGCTTTGCTCCGAGTTTGTTATACCATGTTATAATGTTGTATGTTCTTCCAATTCCTCATTATGGGTTATTTTCAGAGCTTTTGCTTATTTATAACAGTAATAACTTAGTTTCTTTTGTTATTCTCAAGAAGCAAATTTCAAAAAAATTCTCCTTATTGTGTGCCTGATCACCAGTGAGTGAGTATTTTACACCTAGATATTATGTTCAATTTTGTCAAACGTCTAAAATCACCATAAACTAGTAAAAATGTTCATTTTATTGATTTACTGATGACTTGCGTCAATATCTGAAGTGGCTATCTTGTGTGCCTCGGGTTTTCAGATTCAAATTTTCATCATTTACATGTTTTAACATAGTTTCTGTTTTCAAATGTACAGATCGTATTGCTTCTCTCCTGCATACTGGCTTTCTTTCTAAATTACAGTATATTCCTCAACACAACCCTGAATTCGGCACTCACTCAGACAATCTGTGGTAATTTAAAGGTTTGTTCATTAACATGTTTTTTAGCATGCACGTGTGTTATAACCGTGGATTTTAATTATTTTTAAAACAACGCAATAACATAATAATAATCTGAATTCCAATATATAAAATTTTATACAAATTAAGACGCAACAATTAGCAAGTTAAAATTATATTTGGCCAATTTCTAGTCGAACAATTTATACAATTAACACATCAAATTAAACATAACCACAGACTAATTCAAAAGGTAATTCATATAAAATTATTGATCAACAATTCAAAACATTAAATATTTAAACCTGCTATAACAGTGTGCGATCAACAGATAAATCAAATCCCTAAACAGTGCATTTATCATTTATCAACGATGAAACTTAAATTTTCATTTTCCTTCTTCAAAAGGATGCACATGCTCGTACATACCGACCCGAGAAGTAACACACAAATTAATAAGCCCAACACATTTACTTTTAAAACAGTGCAGAATGTTAAATTTAAAATATATATATATATATATGTAAAAAGCATTTTTAGAAAAAGAAAAGAAAAGAAAAGAAATGCTCAAACTCCTTTTCCATTTAATTTACGAGATTTAGCATGTGTAATGTCATCTTTTCATAAACTCTTGATTGCAAATGGAATTTATAATGCTTCCCATCTTCTTGGTGTTCATTCAGATTTAAATTAACTTACTCTGAGAGGATGGTATAATGGACGAAATTTTGACTTTCAGTTTTTGTTTTATAGAAGTTCAATCCACTGTCATGTTTTACACTTGTATACATTCTGTTGCATTAAGCAGCGTTCTTATATGCATTGCACTCGGCTACAAATATTTGGTTCTCGTTCTGCTTATGTAGGATCTTTTCACAATTACACTAGGATGGATAATATTCGGTGGCCTCCCATTTGACCTGGTGAGTTCAGTTTCTGTTCTATTGTCTTCCTCGACTGACAGTACATATGCTTTCTTATTTGTTTTTCTCGTTGTTCCCAACTTATTTATTAGTGTCAAATCAACTTTGATCGCAGTTGAATGTCATCGGGCAACTTCTAGGTTTCATTGGATCGGGATTGTATGCCTATTACAAGCTCATTGGAAAGTAACTGCTAAATCTGCTCGTTGGGTAATCTTTTTTCTCGGATATGATCAGTTGCAGTGTTCTATGTATACAGTTTTCGAATTGAAGATGACAGGTTCTGGAAGAGATGATAATTTTCTGGGAAAGCCATACTTTAACGTTTCTCAAACTCCCGTATTTAACTTAGTCGAGAAGCTCGGCTGCATTTTAAGATACTGATGCAGAATACAAATTTTAGATTGTTGGGGCTTCATTTTTTGAGATAATTTTTGTATGGTGAATTAGAGTTGTTATTGTTTTCCTCTGAATTCATAGTCTAGAGGGTATTTTATCATAATGTGGAGTTGAGAATCTTGTAACAACAATTATTTCACAGAATACAACCTTTTTTTTTTTTTTTTTGGTTTTTTAAGGTTGTACTTTCACAAAGGACGCATTTATAATTTTAAGGTTATTTTTTAGAATAAATGGATGAAATCATAAAAATTAAATAAGTTTGTCGATTGGAGAACCGAAGGTCAGATCGACTACTACTTCACTAGAAATATACCTTTAACTATTTATTATTTCTTTTTCAAGTTCTACGAAAGAAAATAAATATTGAATTTGAAGAAAAACAGAAAATACAAAATAGAAGAAAATTATCTGTTGGGACAATATGGCATATTGTATTATTTTAGAGGTCAAATTTTTAAGGATTATTCTCCAAATACCCCACCCATATTAAAAAGAAAAAAGAAAAAAGAGGCTCATCTTTCAATGTGTGTGGCCTGGCAGAGGCCCCTGTACTTCAAGCACTACCCTTTAAACGCACCCATTTGAGTTGTGTCAAATAAGCTGCCAACTGTGCCTAATGATTCCCAGCCATGTGTCTAGAACTGCTGACCTGGCATCCACACAAAACTCAATCCATTAAAAATAAATTCGTGTTTAAAACTCGCACATTCACATGTAGATGATTTAAAACATTAATTTTTAAAAATAAATTCACGATGGATCTTTGTGCAATCATGTCAATTACACGAACACGTCGATAACTTCCTAAACAAGACTAAATTAGCTCGTACGGTTTAATTTTGAAGGGAAGATCTGTAACACTAATTGAACCTTATTAATAATACTCGAAAAATATAAAGCGAATTAGATCTCGACCCACATCCCTATAAATATTTAAGAAATCAAGTTGAAAAATCAGGTGAATTAAAAGTATTGTAACATTACAAAGCAGGAAGAAATTTTTAATAGACCTTTTTTATAACGTGACAAATTTTTTTATTTACAATTTCATTTTAATCAAATTTCTCTATTACACTTTGCCAAACGAAATAATAGCGTACATGTTATTGTATTATCAATTCATTAATTTTAGTTTTTTATCAAAAAAAAAAAATAAAATCATTAATTTTAGTCTTTCATTGGAGAAGTGACGAGACACCATAGCTCGCAACTCAAGTGACGTAATTGTAGTGGCTCGGCTCAGCCAAAGCCAAGCTCGTTCACGCACGAGCCTAGCTTGTGCTCGGCTCGGTCCACGAGCTCGTGAGCTCACGAGCCACTCGTCAATTTTTTTTTCTCACATTTTTTACGAGCCGCTCGTCAAAACAACTGCTTGGCTCGTGCTCTGACGAGCCCGAGCAGCGCCTGGCTCCTTTTTGATGAGCCGCTCAACTCGATTCCCACCCCTACGTAAATTGCTGTGGCAAGGACAAAATGGTCCATTAGACGAGCCTGAGCCGCTCAACTCGATTGTCACCCCTACGTAATCGCTATGGCAAGGACAAAATGGTCCATTACTAAGAATTGACTCACTTTATTAGGGTAAATTATGTGATTGGTCTCTAATCTATTTTCTCATTAGTGAGTTGGTACTCACTTCTAAAAATTAATAAATTAATTCTTGATTTTAGTCAATTTTATATTATGAGAACATATTCAAGTCACTTAAATGTAAGATATTATCTATTTTAGATAGTTAATTCCTAATATTATACTTCAATAGACTCTACTTTTAACTTTAAGAACATTTTCAAAATACTCTCCATTTACATTTAAAATTAGAAAATAAATTTTTTATATACTTCAATAATATTTTCTATTTTAACTCTTCATTTTACCTTTTTAATATACATTTATTAATTTGCCATCATTTTTAATTTAATATATTTCTTTCGAAGTCAATATCAATTAATCCAAATATGTTTTGAATAATTTAAAAAGTAAAATATTGAAATATGTTACTTATTAAATACAATGATTATAAAGAAATACTAGCGTGCGGATTTGGCTATCCTCACTCTCTACTCTAAACAAATAGAATATAGTCTCTATTGAAATGTATTATTAAGCATTATCTCCCTAAAATATAGAGCCCTTATTTGAGTCTCATTTTATCAAAAATTCATTTTTTTTAAAATTTATTTTCAATCACACATTCTCCAATAAAATAATATTACATGTAAATCGAAAAAAAATTCTTTATTTTTAACGACATATTCTCCAAAAGTCACTATTCAAAATGCATTTTTTTTCCTCTCAAAATGGGTTCAAACAAGGAAAGAGTATGACTCTCCAAATTTAAATCATTTGAAAAAAAAAAAAAAAAAACTGTCTTAGTAAAAGATACTATCTACTTTAGAAATTCAATACTGAAATCATCTCCAAGAAACTTCCTATCCAAAAAGAGCATCTTCAAATTTAGAAATTAAATACTACATTTTAATAATGTTCTCTATTTTGACTTTTGATTTTGTTATTTCAAAAAATATTTGTTGATACCTCATTATCTTTTATTTAACATATTTCTTTTATAAATCAATTACCGATCAATTCAAATATGACTCAAGTAATTTAAAGAGTTGAGTATTGAAATATGTAGCTTATTAAATGAAATAATTATAAAGTAATATAAAGAGTGGGTTTCACTCCCCTCAATTCGTAATTTATAGTAATTACTTTTAATAAGTTACATATTTTATTATCTACTTCTTTAATTATTCAAATCATATTTGAATTGATTGATCATAAAGAAACGGTTGGAAATGCTTTAACTACCTTAAATTATTACACGTCTCTTATCAAAATGTCTCTCAAATTTTTGAACCGTCTAAGTCGAAAGTAAAATTTAATTCAATAAGAGCGCAAGATGCTATATATTTTAGAAAGACTGTATATAAAATAAGTTCTAAAAGGTTCTTTATTTCCACTTTTTAAAATAGAGTATCTCCATTTTTATTTTATAATGATTGCATTTAATAAATTGCAAATTTCAATACTATTCAACTCAAATTATTTAAATCACATTTGAATTAATTGATCGTTAGCACTTAAGAAAAATAATAAATTGATTGGTCATTAACATTTTTAAAAAATATTAAATAAAATATGAGGAGAAATCAATACTTTTTTAGAGAAAAATAAAATAAAAAACTAAACTAGGGAACATTGTTGGAGTATAAAAAAAATTTACACTCTAAATGTAAATATGTATTCTATTATGTATAAGATATTCTTTATAAATAAAGAGTCATTTAAATATGTTCTTACAAGGGGCAACTTTAAACTTAAGGAATAATATTGTTTATACTATTTAAAAATGTTCTCTATTTTGATTCTTTATTTTAATTTTTTCAATAAATATTTTTTGTATTTATCTTATCTTTTTTTTAACATATTTTTTATATGTCAATGACAAATCAATTCAATTGTGATTTGAATAATTTAAAAAGTAGAACATTCAAATATGTAGCTGATTAAATGTAATAACTATAAATTAATAGATAGCATTTCGTGTTTAAAGAAATTTCTAAAAATGCTCACGTGAGAGCTCTTTACAAATAGTTTATTGAAAATGCTCTAAATTTAAAAGTGAAAAGATTACACGATAAAACATCATAGATGTTCGAATGGTCTCCATCGTTAGCGATGAATTGTACAAATATAATGTCACACCACACTCTATTATTTACCAATTTTTAAAACACAATCAATATTTTCATTAAATCTTTTCCCTCCACATCATATAATGTAATTCATTATGTATATATTTTTTAGGATAATTCTACTTGTATATTATGGCATCCATAATGTATAACATAATGTACAAGTGGCAGTACATTATTGGAACCGACACACCCTCCAATAATGTACTGTCACTTGTACATTATGTCATCTATTATGGATGTCATAATGTACAAGTAGCACAAACCTTTTTTTTAAGGCATCCATAATGGATGACATAATGTACAAGTGGCAGTACATTATTGGAGGGTGTGTTAGTGCCGACACACCCTCCAATAATGTACTGCCACTTGTACATTATGTCATCCATAATGCCACTTGTACATTATGTCATCCATTATGGATGTCATAATGTACAAGTAGCACAAGCCTTTTTTTTAAGTGCAAGTAGCAAAATCTCAATAATGATGGGTTGAAGGACCACTTTTGCAATTTTCCTTATTGCTGAATAATTCTTCTAGATGGAAAAGAACATAGCGTACGTTGGCGTACCACAAAGTTGAGATGACTCCTCACTGATTTTTATTGTTTACTCTCTCTCTCTCTCTCTCTATCACTTCGTTTTCAATCTTTAATTTTGTTGTGACAAATTAGTTCTTCATTTTTTGAGACCATAAAAAGCATAAAAATTGGTTGATTATGTACAGTTCTTTTCTCATCACTTAATTTATAGATTTTTTTTTTCTCAATTCAGTTTTTTGCAGTTTGATTACAATTTCAGTTCTCTCCATACCATACTATCAGTAAGTATCATAATTGTATTTGCTTTAATGTCTGATTATTTCTTGTGCTTTTTGATTCCTGTGCTGTGTTTTTTCTTTTAAATGGAAATTGAAATCAAGTTATTTTATTCTTTTTTGTTTAATTTATTTCTACATAAAGTTTGATTTTGTGATCAGGGAACAAAAAAACAACTCATCTTGGAATTGGATTTTCATGTTTCCGTTGATTGAATTGGTAGAAATTTCAATTTTGGAAATTCGGTGAGTCATTATGTATTTGTGAATGTGTCAGGAGGCGAATTGAGTTAATTAGAATTTTTCTTTTGATTGTTATATTTTCCGATGATCATGGATGCTTCTATATTTTTTCGTACATTGTTCTCTAACTATAACTATTTCATCAAAAGCAATTGCAGATTTTCAACTCCAAGTTGAAAATGTGAAATATACTGTTTGTCAACAATCAGAAAGTAAAATTAAAACATTTCTTGTGGTTTTGCGCACAAATTCTGCCAAGAGTGATACTATTTTAGTTTGAGGCTTGGAGTTCATAATTTGGTTTATTCAAAAACTCGGTTTTCACATATAACTCTTATTTTAATGCATCGTAAGTGAAGTCTGTGTTTTTTCGTTTATTGCAGCATCATTAGGGCAGATCATACCTATTGAATATACTTGGATCTGAATTTTTGTCCGGTGATCCTAGTAATTGTCGAATTTTGCAATTATTGATTTAACTTGGTAATTTTTTTAATATTGCTTTCATATATTCATTCTCATGCTGCGTACGCAGTTAAACTCTTCGAAGTTGCATTTTCTTTTCTATCTCGTTCTGTGGTATTCCATATTTTTTATGACTTGGGGAGCAATATTCCTTAATGATTAGGCTGTGGAAACTTTAGGATAAATGGCTGGACAAGTTGTTGTCAATAGACCAATGTCTATATCTGACTTTGAACTTGTTGAAAGAGACTCCGGTGACAGTGGTGGCACTGCTGTAACGTCTTCTAACCAGATCCATCCTTGGATCGACCCAGCAACAATTAAACTCAAGCACAGGATTGGAAGAGGGCCATTTGGTGATGTTTGGCTGGCAACACATCACCGTGCAACGGAAGACTATGAAGAGTATCATGAAGTGGCTGTTAAAATGTTGCATTCCATTAAAGAAGATGGCGCTAAAGATGTCTTGGTAAAGTTGGAGGATTTACTTTCTAAATGTCGGGGTTTAGAAAATGTCTGCTGGCTGCATGGTCTTTCCATTATAAGTAAGAAAGTGAGTATGTTCGAATTTTTTTTACAATGCTGAGAATCTGGATATCTTTCCACTGATATTTAAAAGAAAGGAAAAATAAATAAGCAAATTCTGCCAACCCTTCTTCTGAATACTCTATATTTCCTTCTAGATATGCATTGTTATGAAATTTTATGAGGGCTCAGTTGGGGACAAAATGGCTCGCCTTAAAGGGGGGAAGCTCTCGTTGAGTGATGTTTTGAGGTGATTTTTGCTTAATGTATCTGAGAAACACGTCGATGAATACTTTTCTCTAGATAAATGTTTTTATGGCATAAAGCGCTCTCAATCTTCTTCTTGTTGTTATCTCCACAGGTATGGAGCAGATCTGGCTCAAGGAGTAATGAACCTGCACTCCAAGGAGATTCTTATTCTCAATCTTAAACCTTTCAATGTCCTTTTGGATGAAAACGACCGGGCAACTCTTGGAGACATAGGAATTCCTTACGTGTTACTTGGCGTTTCTCTGCCAAGTATGGATATGATTCGGAGACTTGGTACTTCCAACTACATGGCTCCAGAACAATGGCAACCCGAAGTTACTGGTCCTCTATCCTTCGAGACTGATTCATGGGGGTTTGGTTGCAGCATAGTCGAGATGTTGACTGGCATTCAGCCTTGGAGTGGTAAATCAATTGATGATATATACAAATTGGTCGTAAAGAAGCAAGAAAAACCACATATTCCCAGTGGGCTCCCACCTGCTGTTGAGAATGTCATTATTGGTTGTTTTGAGTATGACTTCATGAGTCGCCCCATGATGGCAGACATATTACAAGCATTTAAAAGGTATTCTTGTTCCTTCTTCAGATATATGTTTCATCAAGTAAAAAAAATAAAAAAAATTGAACTATTGCAGAGGAATATGTAGGTTGCCGTGCATTTAGTTCACAGTTTGGTCATCTTACTGCACATTAAAAACGGAAATGGAAGGCAAATCTTTGTAGTGGAAAGAAATACTTTCCCATGGTATCAAATGCTTATAGTTTTTAGAACTTATCAATGGCAAGAAAATACCAAGATATTTACTAACAAAATTTACAAATGCCAGGGGAACTCATTTTTTTTGATATCTTCATGTGTTGGCCTACCTGATTAATGCAAGTATAGTAAATTATGGGGTTGGTGTAAGTGTTCCGATTGAATCCAACTTTTTTTTTTTTTGAAATTTTGGGAAAGATGATCTCCTGATGCCAGCACCTATGATTTTAACGCAAGAATCTTGACCATCGAACCGCTTGTTAGTTCTGCACTATCTTTCAGATACTGTATTCTTCAGTCTTCAAGTGGCTTGTGCATGTATTCTTAAGCCAACTCACATTGTTACCAATTTGCAGTTCACAAAATGCAGTTTACCAGGATGGAGGCTGGACAGGTCTTGGAAGTATAACTATTAGAGAAAAACAAGGCGGTAGTAATTATACCAAGTGGTTCCTTGCGAAGGATCATCTGCAAGTGGGTGACATGGTACGATCTAGAAAGTCACCAAACTCGTGCAAACCTGAAAACATGGACGTACCAGAGGGAAGTGTAGTTGGTTTAGAACGTGATACGGATCGCGATGGACTTGTTTTAGTGCGGATGCATGGACTTCATGACCCAATAAGAGTTCATGTTTCTACATTAGAACGTATCACATTTGGATTGGCTGCAGGAGATTGGGTGCTCTTGAAGAAAGAAGACAGGAAGCATTTGGCTGTGGGTATTCTTCACTCCATCGACCGTGATGGAAATGTAGCAGTTGGATTTATAGGGCTCGAGACTCTTTGGAAAGGCAATTACTCAGAGCTCCAAATGGCACAACCTTACTGTGTAGGGCAGTTCGTAAGACTGAGATCAAATGTTTTCAGCCCTTGTTTTGAATGGCCGTGGAGAAGATATGGTGAGTGGGCAGCAGGCAGAATTCGTCAGATACTTCCAAATGGCTGCCTTGTGGTTGAGTTCCCGGGTAGATTGACACTCAGTAATGAAAACAAAAGCTTCTTGGCTGATCCAGCTGAAGTTGAACTTGTGTCATTCAACACTTGTCCAGGTGTGGTGAAGAAGTATCAACATCTTGAGGATTTTCACTGGGCGGTCAGACCATTACTAATAGCATTGGGTCTGTTTACTGCCATGAAGCTAGGGCTTCGTGTTGGGAGGAAATTGAGGAGGTCCAGGGTGAAGAAGGGACATAATCCAGCAAAACAAAATGATGGTCAACATGATGGCGAAACTGGTGAGAACGCAGCATGGCGACCTCCAAAAGTTGCCAAAATTTTCAGATAAGGTACTACAGAAACTGAGTTGCCATGATTCGGAAACTTGGCCTGTTGTGAAAAGCTGTAAATTTATTTAAAATCTGTGTCAAAATTTGGCAAGCTCTTTTGTTATTGTAAATAGATGGTCGTTCTTGAAAGTACTGTGTAGACTACATGCATTTATGTTCATTGATCTTTTGTGTATATAAGTTGTTGATCTCGTTTTTTGTACCGTTGACGTAGACTACAGATACCAGATCCACACGCAAGCTAATTCCACCATATTGGACAGATTACTAGTCGACGGTATTTCGAATTTGAACGTAAAAGAAGTTTTATAACACGAGACAAAAATGTTCGGACGCCAACAAGATATATAAGCGGAATCACACGATAAGGAACAATCAACAAAAAAGGAAACTAAAAGCCAAGATCAAATATCTTACTTTATCGACAAAAAGTTTAACTCGAGAAGAGAATATAGGGCTTACTGTAGATGTATTTACATTACCTCCAAACGACACAAAAGAGTGAAAATTTTATAGTATTACATGTGAAATAGTGATTATTGGATGAAAGGACACGTGGCCTCATCTTCTTAATCAAAGTATTTTATCCTAAGTATTAATTTTGACCCAACTAACCTGTGGTGCATTAAATGCTCCCAAAAAGGGACAACCACCCTATAACCTATGTTGACAAGATTTTGACATATTAAAATCAATCATTTCAACAAGATTTCATAAATTCAGGATCTTCAAATGCGGATCGTCATTCGCTATGGTAGAGCTTCAGATTTGACTTCGTTGAGCCTCAGATTTAACTTCGGCAAAGGGGCTTCGGCAAGGCCATTCTCACGGGACTGCTTCGGGGGAAGTGGACTTCGGTACTCCAGATTTAGTGGACTTTGATAGGTCCTATACACTCCATGTGGCTTTGGCAAAGGAGGCTTCGGTGGGTCAGCCACGTGGGACGTCAGGTGGCGAAGAGTAACATTAACAGCCTGTCTGGAGCCGATTTTTCCAACCAAACCGTGATTATTTGACCGTTACTTGGCATGTTGGGTCCCACCATTGTGAGTGTGAAGTCAACAATGTCATGCTTCAACGGTAAAAAAAGCAATGAAATTCTGGAGAAAAATTGCTAGCAGACAGGGTGTAAGTTGTAAAATATATTTATATTCAATGAGCTTGTGTATATTGTACATTATGTTTATGTTATTATCTGTGCCTCACTATTTCAAGGGAAACGTCCAATATGATTTTTAAGTAAAAATGCCCCAATTATGACTAAGAGTAAGATGTTGTCTTTGGAACTCACTGCTAGCCATCCCCACTCTGAGAACGACAACACGTAATTGACATTATGTATAGGCGTAACAAAACAAGACTATTTCTTCCTTCTTTGCCTTGGATACTTGCATTCCCCAAGATGATGTCCTTGGGCCCCGACTCTTGTCACTCTTTACGTTCAGCGGAAAATGAAAATGGGAGTACCTAACAAACCCGTTGACATTGTTAGAGTAGGAAATACTGCCATTTTGTATTGAATGTTCTCATTCTTTTTCATGGTTCTAAATGCTCTTTAGCCTTCAAAGCTCGAGCTATGACACGTCTGGCATTACCGAGGTAAAAAGGAGAATAAGAGTGGACTATTGACAGGCATTACCATATCACAAAAACATCGGCATTTTTTATCGGACGTTGGTAGTTATGAATATTTCCGTTCTCCTTTTTTGGCCGAGTATTGCATGGACATGCTCAGAAGCTCAATAAAAGGGCGAGGGATGAATTTGCGAGACGCTACTTTGGGACTAACAAAGCCAAAAGAATGGAGAATGACCATAAATGACGTCCCAAGAAGTATAACCAGCCTTCACAGTCCCAAATAATTGGAAGCCCCTCTACGAGCGATATGTCATCGCTTAATTATTATAACTTGTTTGAATATTTCCTTGATTTATCAGTTCAAATGTTTCCTTAATTTCTCATTCTCGTACAATTAAATTAGGAATTTCAACACATCATAACCAGTTATATAATTTCAGCAAAAGCACTGTGAAACACAAGAATGTGCCTTGAAATTACAGTAATCAAATTGCCCCCTTTTTGCGTGCTTCTTAATATGTTATCATGTAAATTAAAGCCCCAAATCTTGTTCTGGAAGAATCAAAGATACCCAAAAAGCAAAGGAAAAATCAACTGTTTCAAATATATCATGTCCCCAACACAATCAAATATGCAGTATAGGAGATACAACCAACAAGTCTACATTCAGATGAAGTACAACATAATGAACAAATATACCCAACCTACGACAATGAATAGGTTAGATACAGATATATGCGCTACCATCTAGTCAACAAATTAGACATTACCTCTATTAGCTTGTGCTACTAACAATGCCGGCCTCATCAAGAAGCTGCTCAGTCAAAGCCAAAAGTCGAGCAACTTCTGTTTTAACTTCACCAGGACAATCATTGTTGTCAATCAAATTTATCTTAGTGTCAGAATCATTGTGCTCAAAAAACTTGGTATCATAATCAACATCCATGCTCAAACTAAATTTATTTAGAAGCTCTCGACTCATTACTCTGAGTTTATAAAGCGCACTAGTTGCAGCTTCAATCTCCATTTGTGCTGCTTCCAATTGAAGTTCCTTAATTACTCGGTCCCCAACAGTCTTTTCGCCCATTTTTTCTTGTGTTAAAGCATAAAGCTGTCTCAATTCATCACGATCTCTGATAATTTCTTCCTTCAGTTTTGTTAGTTCCTGCTCTCTGGTGTCCAATTTGCCAAGAACCATCTTTAGCTCCTCGTCTTTAATGAAGAGGGCCCTTTGTGCTTCAAGAACTTCCATTTCCTTCGTTCTCAAACTTTCTCTGGTAAATCCAAGTTCAGTTTGAAGCTGTTTCTTTTGCCACTTAAAATTAACAGCAGATTTCTCTGGTGACAAAAGGTGATTGATATAATCATGTGCGCCCAGAGCATCATAGTTTTCATCCTTTACTGACAGAACCACTTCATTAGTCACCTCTACAATCTGTTCCAACACTGCTTCAGCTTCAGAGAATTTCTGTTTCGTATCATTTAGTTCATGTTGCATTGCCTGAACATGTTCATCCTTTTCCTCCAGCATGAACATCACTTGAATAAGCTGATTTTCTTTACTGTTCATAATTCCCCTCAGCTCATCTATCTCCCGGTTTACTTCCTCCAGCATCTTCCTTGCACTTGAGAGTTCCAGATCTTTTTCATCCAAGATAAGCTGGTGAGAAGTCAGCTCAGACTTCAAGTGCTGGATCTCTAGTCTAGCTTCTACCAATTCCGCCTCTTTGACCTGAAGAAGACTCTGTTTCTCTCCAAATTCATTACTCTTACGGTCTAGCTCCTCCTGGAGAGCTGACATTTCCAGAATTGCTTGTTGCAAGGAGGATCTCTCCATATTTAATTTCTTTTGTAACTCTCCAACAAGCTCTTTCTCCATGGATAAATCCCTTTCGAGGTCCTTGTTTCGAGCTTCGGCGACCCGAAGTTTTACTCTCTCACTCTCCACTTCGATTTCCGCATCTTTCAGACTCGTTGCATAGGACATAACAAGCCGCCTCTGCTCATCAAGTTCAAGAAGCTTCTTTTCTAGTAGCTGTTCCTGATCTGCCATTTCCTGTCTAGAGGAGGCCAAAGCCTTCTGAGACGAAACTAACTCGAACCTCACATCTGCAAGAAGCTTCTTCACTCTTCCAAACTCCTCTATAGTTTCATTTGCTTCCCCAGAATGCTTAGCTGTTTCCACTGCAAGCTTCTTCAATTCTTCCTGTGCCACTAGCCAATCCATTGCTTGTTTCTCCAAACTGCCCTCGGCAATTTTCAATTTCTCTGCTTCAGTTTTCTGCATACTCATGAAAACTTCTAGCTCGTCTTCTTTTTTTTGAATTGCTCTCTGGAGTTCTAGGATTTCGAGTTCTTGTTTTTTCACAATTCCATTTGCATCATCCAGGAGCTTGGCCTTGGATCTGAGTTCTGAATCAGCATCAGCAGCTTCCTCACTCTTCTTCGTCAATTCATTTTGCATTTTTACAGTTTCCTCTTCTTTCGTAGATAGTGCAGATTGAGCTGCGGAAATGTCTTGTTCCCTTTCCTTGAGACAAAGTCTAAGATCACCAATTTCCATAGCTTGCAAAGCTAAGTTTATATTAGCTTGCTTTAACTCATCTTCTAGCCTTTCTTGCTTCAATCTAGCCGCTTCCATTTCTTCCTCCCGCTGCTCCAAGTCCCCTTTTGCACGATTTATTTCATTGTACTCCAACAATACCTTCCTTTCTGCATCTTGTAAATCTTCTTCTTTCTTCTTCAAGGCCAGCAGTGCAACCTGAAGATCCGATTCCAGCTTACCAAGATTTAAACCTAGCTCAGAAACTAGAGGCGAATGAGGATCTCTGCCTATCTGTTCCTCCAGTTTCTGTGTTTGCACAAACAACCTCTGCAGAAGAATCCTAGCAGGCTCAGTTGCCCCATTCTCACTAATACTTGATGACCTCCTGTTATTCAAGACTGATTTGACGATCCACAAGCATTGACTTCGACCCCTTCTTTTGTGCCCCGCTAAAGACGCTAATCTCTTCTCATTTAATTTGACCCCAGAATAGCACATCTGCAAAAAACAATTGACAGTCACAACATTGTACGACTCTTTATCAATCTTTTTCGTGGTAACAGCATTGAGTCTATAATATTTCTTTAGTTCTGTCCTTGTACAAATTAGACTTGATACCTACTTAAAACAGCTCACTGAAAATCATCAATGTGCATCATAAATTCGTGAAAATCACGCACAGACAAAATAGAGAAAATTGAACCAGAAAACATCAATCAAAGCTGAATTTAGGACTTTTTATCGGTCCACGAGATGATTAAGCACAATATATACATGTCAAACTCTATACAGATATATTTATGTGCTTACGAAAGTTGCCTACATGGGAGGGCTCATAAAAATATATGAACATAGAAATGCAACAAAAGAAGATAAATACCATCCTCTCATAGCTTACTAACATGTAGTGAGGACCACGTTGTGATTCCAGTCCTATCAAACTTGGAATGAAGTAAGTGGCATTACGAATATACTTAGCCTTGTATGTTAGGAAGAGCTTGAGGAAATTAAGGGAGATGGGGATTTTAGTCTTGCAATCAAATATGTGATTAAAGCAATTATATGTTAAAATATAGATGATTATATATTATTATATAATCACATATTTTAGAAAAGGAATAATGGAATGCATTAATGAATAATTCATTCTAATTTACTTTATTTATTGAGCATGAAGATAAACAATCAATTTTCCCATACATAGTAGCTCAAAGGTATTTTATTAAATGATTGGCTATGCATTATGTGTATTATACATATAAAGATACGATGAAATATCAAATATATAATTGAGCGATCAAATATTTTGAAAAGGCAAAATTACTGATGTAGAACAATCCTATTTCAAATTTGATTGATTTTATCTCTTTTCTTCTTCTTTCTTATTTAGAATATGATTTATTTGTTCTTTTTTTATTTAGAATAGAATTTCTTCTTATTTCTTTTAGATTAGAATTTTAGTTTTCTTTCTTTTTAGGATTTTAGTTTAGTTTTCTTATATTAGTAAAATTAGGGAATTTTTCTGTCTATATAAACAAAGGCTATGTACGCTTTTCAATAATCAATTCAATAAAATTATTCCCTATATAGTTTTTAACTTTATCCTTGTTTCAAAAATTCAAGTTCTGCTTTCGCACCAAAATTGGTATCAGATCAAGATTTGCCTTGGCTGATAGCTACCTATGGTGTTAGTGGTACACATCCTATCGAAGATGAGAGGATTGCAAAACCAACTTTGGCCCAGAATCTGGAATGATGGATGAATATATTTGAAGACACCTAGACAAAAATTTACAGACTTTAACTGTTATGATTATTGCTTGTTTCAACAAGCCTAGAACACGGCAACATGTGGCTAGAGGTTTCCTCCAATCCCATATAAGTTTGAATGCTCAAAAACTATTAAAGATTCTGTGAAAATCTATCATAGTGACGAGATTTTTTGAGCACGATGCACCATCAACAATTAAGTATGCAATGTCATGATAGAACATGGGAGTAACAACAACATGGTATCCAAAGCATTGGTGAAAGCTTTACATTTGAAGACTGAAAAATACTATCTCGCTATCAAGTTCTATTAGTTAAAAAGGGCAAGATATTCAAAACATGAAGTTATGTAAAATTTATTTTCAATTGGAAAGTGCTATAAAGATGAAAATGAGTATAATGTAGTATCAAATGGATGATTGTCATATACTTTGGAGACAACCACGGTACTATGAAGTAAATATTACTCATATAGGTCAAAATAACATATACGTGTTTAGGTGATATGATAAGAAGATTGCTTTGGTGTCACTTGAGCAATTTTCTAATATTAGAGTAAACAATGAGCAAAAAAATTTATAATGCATATGATGAGCTTAAAAAAGATGTTATTCAAGATCAAGATGTTACCGACCATGATACTACAATAGAAAGAGAAAAGCATGTGCAATTTGCAAACTCAAGACCTGTTGATTTCTTATAGATGAAATTTGACAATGAAAACAAGCACAAGTATGAAAATATTTCGATGAAATTGCAATTGAATACCCTAAGATTGAGTTGCACCCTAACGATGAACAAGAAGTTCAGAAATGTCCAACAGAAGAAAGGGGAATTGAACTTTCCAATCATGAAAGAATCAAAGGTGAAGCTTGTCAGAGAATTAAGATTTTGTTGATCTTCTCTACGATCTAAATCCCAAAGAATTGCACAAGTACAAAGAAAATAGCGAAAGAATTGTAGCATTGAAGATGACATCAATAGAAGTAAAAAAAGAACATGAGAAGGACAAATAATTTAAAATTCCAGTACTTATACGTGCACGTAGGGGATTCAAGAATGAGACATTGATAAAGCATCATTTCTAAAGGAATTCCAACAGGAAGTCTTTAAGGATGAGAAGACGAGCAATGTAGGAGCAAAGGTGATGTTATTCAATGCAATTGCATATAATAAAGGGCTGGACATTTGGTTAATATATGACATCACAAATTTTTTTGAGTATTTTCCTCCAAATTGATTGATTTCTTTCTTCAACCAAACTCGAGGACGAGTTTTTTTAAAGTAGAAAAGAATAATGTAAGATAATCTTATTCCAAATAGGATTGATTTTATATTAGTTTTCTTTCCTTTTAAGATTTTAGTTTATTTTCTTTATATTAGTAAGATTTGGGAATTATTTTGTCTATATAAACAAATGATTTATATACTTCTAATAATCATTTCAATCAATTCAATTCAATACAATTAAAATATTACCTACATAATTTCCTCTTTTTTTAACTTTATTCTTGTTTCAAGAATTCTAGTTTTGATTCCACACCAATTACACTATTTGCATGGTTTAAAAAGGCGGTAGTGAGGCGCGTCTTGAGGCACTCCTCACTGTGAGGCGCATGTAGTATGCCTCGAGGTGATATTTTTTAGGCTAAAAATATGAGGTTCACGCCTCTAAATCTAGAGCGCGCACCCTCATGGAGCATGAGGCATGCGCCTCATTTAAAATTTGATTTTTCAATTATATGAAAAGAAATCAGAAAATGCCCTTCTTAAAAAAGAAAAAATCCCATTTAAAAACACATTTTAGGCCCAAACAAAACAATAAAATACCTAGAAAACTAAACGGCAACCGAAATTAGAGGACCAAAAAATGAACAGATTCAACAGAAATTCAAAAGTCAGAATTCAAGAAGAGTATCGTCTTCTTCATCAATTCATCTGATATATTTTTCCTCTTTTCTTTTTCTTTTTCTTCTTAGGGTTCAGTAAATCTTGCATGCAATTAGTTGTTTCATATACACATCTGGAAATTATAAATTTTATAAATATTTTGATTTATATAATTAACACACACGATTTCATCCAATCACGTCTATAAACTCTAAAATTGGATGAAGATGATTTTGTAGAAATTGAGAGTAGCGAAGAGGAAGATGATGTAGAAATTAGATATGATGATGATTCCATTAACGATGCTATTAATAGTGATGATAGTGCAAACTATTAGGCCTTTTTTTTTTGCAAATGGAGTGATTTCTAACTTCTGTAATACTTTTTTTTCTAAACATCTTCTTTATTTAGGTGAATTATATCTTAATATGCTAATGGCTTTATATCATATTTATTATATGCTCAAACTTTGGTTTTTTTGCATTATTTGATAATTCTTTTACATATATTTTTTATTTTTTATGAGGCTTACGCCTCGCCTCATAAAGAAAAATCGACTCAGTACTTAGTTTAGTCTTTTTAAACCTTGACTATTTGCAAAAGGAAATATTCTTAATCAAAAGGTACATTATAAATACCCTCACCACTCAATCACATCCACCATTACACACATCCCTCTATCTTCTTCCACCTGCGACGCACATACACAAATACACCCATTAAAGTACTTTTTGGTTTAATAAATCAATGGTAAGTTTGGGTTATTCAAAGAATATCCACAAACCTTAGTCAAGCGGGATAATTGTGTTATGTAATTTTATCTATGGTGTTATTATTTTAGGGGATAAAATTTGTGGGTTCTATACGAATACTTTTATGATAAGAGGGCCGGAGTTAACTAGATTATCCCTTGCATAAAACCAAAAATTCGAGATAGTCAAGTACGGAGATGTCTTATGGACGAGATTTAAGAAATATGTTCAAGGAATATATTTTTTAATGTTGTGGATTCAAGTGACTATCATCGATGCTTTTCGTTTTATGTCAAGATTTTTGGAAGCATTAATCATTAGTCCTTTTATTGCTTTGATAATCCCATATAATTTTTCTTAATATTACACACTTAAAACTCATAAGTTTTAATGATACTCGGGAATTTAAGATCGGGGCGTCACCCTTTACCAGGGTTAAAGTTGTTAGGATGTTGTGGTACGAGACACTCAATTACAACTAAAGTAGAAATGAGAAAACCGAAGAAAAATGATGAACACAATAATTTTACGTGGAAAAATCACGGGCAAACTATAGAAGGATTTCACTATAGCAAAAAGATTACAACACTTTCTCTCTATAGATAAAGAGAGTACAATTGACAATACTCTCTATCTTATATTAGGAGAAACACGCACTTTGAGGAAGGAAATACTAAAACTATTTAGGAGAAACTCACTATTATTTTCTCTCTAAAACTCTCTCTGTGTTTTTCTGCACTTCAAAGTGGGGTAATACCATATGTGTTGTAGCTCACACACATATATATAAATAGTGAGGCGGTTTATCCATTAGCTTTGTAGCTATCCACTTGCCAACTTTATCCATTAGCTTATTTGCAGCTATCCACTTGCAAAGAAGATAAAGACAAAAGTCTTAATGAATAAGAAAGCTAAAAGTAGCTTAATGGATAAGAAAGCAAAAAGTGGCTTTACAACCAATATTTCTCCCACTTAAAATCACTTTTGCCATAACTCAATAGATTTTTCTTCAGGCCCTTCACGTGCCGTACCTCCTTAATGGTACAATATGGCTGCAAATGCTACTAGAGGAGCTCAGACACAAATAAGAGAAAATTACTCTATTTTGTGATAGTCAGAACGCTTTGCACTTAGCAAAGAATCCAGCATTTCATTCGAAGACAAAGCACATACGAGTTTAGTATCACTTTGTTCGTGAGAATGTGGAAGAACGAAGTGTGGATATACAGAAAATCCATAATAAAGATGATCTAGCAGATATATTAACAAAGTCAATCAACAATGACAAGTTTATTTGGTGTAGATCCTCTATTGGCCTAGCAGAAACATAAACATCAAGAAATGGTAAATGTAGAAAGGACAGAAGAGTTGTGGCAAAAGTGACTTTAAGAGAAGGAAATGTTGATTGTAAAGTCACTTTTGGCTTTTTTATCCATTAAGTCACTTATGTCTTTATCTTCTTGGCAAGTGAATAACTACAAGCTAATGGATAAAATTGGCAAGTGGATAAACTAATGGATAAGGTTGACAAGTGGATAAGCTAATGGATAACCTCTACATATATGTGCGAGCTACAACACATATGGGATCATCCATTTTGAAGTGCAGAAAAATACAGAGAGAAAGAATGAGAGTTTTAGAGAGAAAATAATAGCGAGTTTCTCCTAAATAGTTTTAGTATTTCCTTTCTCAAAGTATATTTCTCCTATTATATGAGAGAGTATTGTCAATTGTGCTCTCCTTATGTATGAGAGAAAGTGTTGTAATCATTTTGCTATAGTGAAATCCTTCTAAAGTTTGCCCGACCACGTAAAATTATTTTGTTCATCATTTTTCTTCGATTTTCTCATTTCTACTTTAAGGGCCTGTTTGATAGCCCATTATTTTCCATGGAAGTTGGAATTGAAATTCAATTTCCTACTTTTGTCGTATTTGATTGCACTTTTTTTCCTTGGAATTGGTTTTCCACCTTTTTCTAGGTACAATCCTTTGATGCACAAAAACTTGATTTTGTTTTCTCACCTATTTGGTGGGAAAACATTTTCCACCATTTTTTTTTTTTGCTTTTTTTTATTGCAATGTGAACAAATTCTAAATACAATGGTAAAAAAAATTTTCACTTTTATTGACAACTTCCATGCAAAACAAAGTCAAACGAATGATATTCGGTATGGTAAATTTTTTTTTTTTTCAATTTTTTTTTTTCAAATTTTTTTTTACAATTGGAACAAATTTTAGACCCAATGGTAGAAAAAATTATCACTTTAATGGACAAATTCCATAAAAAATGAAGTCAAATGGACACAAAACTTTCTACATTTTCCATAGAAAATTTTACCAATCAAACACAATTAATTACAATTCCCAGTAAAACATTTTCTAGGAAAATCAATTCCCTATAAAACATTTTCTTTTCACCCATTTTCCAACTTTGCAATCAAACGGACCCTAATTGTAATTGGGTGTCCCATGCCAGAACGTCCTAACAAAAGTTGTTATAATACTAGAAAAACTGCATCTTTCTGTATATTTATTCACTTTGTATTAGTGCGCCGAATATTAATCAAAGAATTGAGAATAATGCATTTTCAAAAACAATTATCTTGAAAGCTGAAACATTAAACATCAATATCACCAAAACTTCAGTTATTAATAATAAATAGCAAAAAAATCGTGAAATTCGAAAACACGCCCAAAATCATTTACTTTTAATGTAGACCACAAATTGAAGCCGCGAAAATTATGAATAACAAAAAAAAAATTAAAATATTCGTGCAATGCACGCGACCATCGTATATTAGAGAGATAAGAACCTGAGAAAGCTGATTGGGTGAGAAAGAGGCAGAGAGCGACATGCTTCATTTCCCCATCACATCTAATCTCAACCGGATCTTTACATACATTAGTATGTATTGATAAGATGGTGACGAGTATGCATATACATACGTGTGTGTATAGAGCGAGATAGAGAGACTTGAAGGTGCGGTGCAATGGAGGGAAACAAAGTAGAGGGAGAGAGGGGCGACCATGAGCGGCGCACTGAAATGAGGCTAATGGACTACAGTAGATCCAATACTGTACTCTCCAATTTCAAATAATGTCGTGCTTTCACCTGGCCATATGCGTTCGATATATATGAAAATTTTGGAATATTGACCAATTACTGGTTTGATAAAATTTTGGGAGTTTGGTTTGCTATTTTTAATTTTGAAAAACATTAAACTCGTATTTGATCTAATATTTTAAAAATTTATTTTCGAAAATAAGGAGAAACTTATAACATAAAACTTAAAATGCATTTTGATGTTTTGAAAAATGAAATTTAAGAAAAAAAATTGATAAATTCTAAAACATAAAAATTTAAAATTATAATAAAATAAAATAAATTAAAAATTATAAAAATTTCTAAAATATAAAAATAAAAATAGTTTAAGCTCCAAATGCTTATTTACGAAAAAATTCTTTAAAAAAAAATAGTTAAATAAACTCAAATAAAAATATTTTCAATACACGTCATTAATTTTTATTTTTATTTTCTATACTTTGAACTCAATTTATTATTCATTTATTACTTTTGTATCAAATAAAATATTGTAAGATTTACAAATTTTAAAATGTATTGAATAATCAAAATTTATGGAATAAAATGTGATAAAATAATTTTTCAAAATTTCAAATCAATCATTTTAATTATTTGTTTTGAGAAATAATTTTTAAAATGACAAATGAAATGCATTTTTAAAAATCTTAAAATAGACCCTCAAAATAAATAATTGGAAATGAACACAAAATTCAAAATTGAAAATCGAAAAAAAAAAAACCATACACGTCCTTAATAATTTTGAACTTGTCAAATTTCACTTTTAATAATATATTTTACAGGAACTTTTAATGGTTTTTCAATCAATGTTTCATCAAATTCTAATTTTTTGTTTTTTTTTTTTTTAATCTGTCAAACAGGCCCTGAATTGTCGGAGTAACTAGTGATGGCAAAAAAACCCACCATGTCCTGCCCCGATGCTGTCCCGCCCCGTCAGGTTGGCGTGGTGTGGCAGGGCAGGGCGGGGCGGGACGGGGAGGGGGTGCCCCGCCCCGTGAAGAATAAAAAAAATAATTAATTACAAATTAAAAACAAAAAATAGTTAATCGGAAATTTTTGAAAAAAAATATATATATAAATGGGGTAAGAAACGGGGCAATCCCGGGCCCGGAACCCGCCCCACCCCGTCTAGCCTAAGGTAAGGTGGGGCTGGGACGGGGTGGGGGAGTGACAGGGCGGGGTGGGAAGGGGGTGCCCCGCCCCATTGTCATCTCTAGGAGTAACACGCTAATTGTTGCATAAGAAATTTATTGGCATAATCGTAAACTTGATTATCTTCCATACTTGAATTTTGGCAACAAATAAATTTAACCCATGTTTGACAACCAAAAAAAAAATTTATGCTTATTTTTAACCACACATTCTCACAATGCAATATTCTTCACTGAAGTCCAATTTTTTTTTTCTATTTTTAACTACACATTCTCTAAAAATTCACCATTCAAAAACTTGTTCTTTCCAGAAAATTCTACCAAACATGGGCTTAAACAAATGCCACGAAGTCGTGCAACAGATATATCGATAGACAAAAAGTAAAGATACCTCAACGGTCATATAACAAAACCCTTGTTTGAGTCTCAGTATTTGGACAAAATAAATTTTGAAATAATGATTTTTTCGAGAATATGTGGTTGAAAAGTATAAAATAATTTAGGTTTGCGTGTAAAATCATTTTATTAAGATAAATGCGTGGTTGAAAATAAATTTGAAAAAATTATATTATTGAATAATGAGGCTCAAACAAGGGCAAAATGACACAAAAAAGTTAGTTTTCAAGATTGCTTACTTTTAATCTACGTGTCTACATGTTATGTAGAAACCCATTAACTGTTTAAGATGAGAGATACTGCATGTACAGTCCTACATTTTACAGCACCCACTGATTAGTGTGAACCCCACTGATTAATTAATCAGTGTGGGCTGTACAGGTGATTTTTCTCGTCTAAGATTGCTTCCTACTAATCTACGTGTCGATACATTAAACTATGTTTGTCTATCTATCATTATAAAGTGAAAATAAATTTTGGAGTATTGAATATTTGGAGGATGTATAGTTAAAAAGTAAGAGAATTTTTTTTATTTACGTGTAAAATATTTTATTGTGAAAATATGCAAATAAAAATAAGTTTGAAAAAAAAAAAGGAATTTTGAAATAATAGTAGATAGACAAGGGAAACATTATGGCTGAAACCTTTTGGCCTTCTTAGTCTTCTCGAAATGAAAAATATTCATGTATTACGAGCTGCCTAAAAGTTGGGGATATTTGCACATTTGATTTCTAATCTTTGTACATTGTTACTAATTTACTATCAATGTTTTTAAGCATCAGACATCATCAACCAAAAATATTGTAGCAAAAACTCGTCATTTTGTCCATTTTAACCGTTAAAGACACGTAAAATTATGAATTTGCCCTCTCTTTAAATAAACATAAACATAAAAAAGAAAAAGAAAACAACTAATTAAAAATATAAAGGAAAAATTGCAACAAGAACCTAAATCTTTTCAAAAATTATAAATAGATCACCATTAAATACAATTAACAAAAGAATATAAAGGCAAGAAAAATGGTCGCCTTCCCCAACTCCTACCCTAATACACGACTAGTCAGCCATCGCTACTATCCCTTTTTTTTTTGATAACCGTGGATGTCCGAGTCAGCTTGCGCGCACCTCGACTAATTCCATGGGGCCCTGAAGTTTACGGCCGGGTACTCACCTCAGTGGCCCTGAGGGGACTCGAATTAGTGACCATTGGGGAGAAAAAGCCATCGCTACTATCCCTACCCCACAATCCAACACCGCCACCACACATTTTCAAAATTTTCACAATAAATTTTCTAAAATGATCTTATTATTATTTTTTCTTCATCATACAACTTAATCCAATGCCACCGCCACAACCACCACTATCACGGCTTCCACCACTGCGTCGATGCTACATAGCTTCCACTTCCCAACATGTGTTTACATCCCCACACCACATCCACAGAAGTAATCTAAATTTTGCCAAAGGTATTCATACTAATGAATTAAAACAACATTTCACCAAATTAGGGAGCTGGACGAATATTTTTCCTCGCATCAATGTGCGACTCTTACCACCAGACATTTCATTGCCATCGCAAGAATGAAAGAGACTCCCAAATAGTGTTTGCATTGTCAAGTAGTGGAGATCCAGTGACAGACAGAAATGAGAGTTAGACTGGAATGCAAGAATGAATCTCTTAGATGGGATTGTTTACGAATCTCATACATTGATAAAGCAATTTTCACACCTGAATCAGAATACATTGCAATGAAGCCCCTTGATCCTATGGGTGTAGACCCTGTGTTGTGAAACACGGAAGATGATACCAGATAACTCTGATATTACTTTGTTGGAGAAAATAAGAAATTAAGCCACAATATGAAATAATTGATTACAAGAACAAATGAATAAAATAATTTGAAGAGAATTAAGATTTTATTATAATATGGAGAAAGAATTCAAAGATTATGTGTTTACAAGATTTCTAATTTTTTACTAAATCATAATAAAGAGTCAACTATATATAGAGAATAAGTAGGGGACATCCAAGTCCTCATATAATAGAATTGTAGTTAAAGTAGTCAAAATGGAGTAGAACAGGAAAAATCACATAGGGGCGAAACAGGTAGGGCAGCACCCATTGGAGTCTCGTCTCTGTCCCAAAACCTTCCAAAGATATTTTTCTTCATTCCAAAGTCATTTTCAAGTCCAGCACAAATTCCTACTCTCAATGAACTTCAATTAGAATTCGCAAAGTAAATTTGAATTAGATTTCCATAATAGCATTTCAAATGGAATTCTTCTTAGTGTGTACTTTAATTAGAACTCTCAATTATCTTCAATAAAGAATTCGGATCATACCCAAATTTTAACAATCTCGACCTTGACACGAATTTTACTGCAATGAACAACTCTTTAAAAATTTGTCCACCTGGAGACAAATTCCACTGCATCGAATAAACTACTTTTCATTGAAAACACAAGCAAACTTCTCCATTAAAAATCCAACTAAAAATATTCTCCATCTCCGTTTCCCCAACTAGGGGTAAAAGCGATCTAATGATTACCAATCAAGGCAAAGAAGTAGAAGCAAGCTCTCCATCACTGTATCCAAAATTCAAGCATCATCAAGTTTGGAGTTGTAGTCAGACATAAGTAGAAACTCTCATCCCTGCTAGAATTTTCTGCAATACTTCCTTCTCCTAAAGTTTCTGATTCTTGATTTGCAGTTAACTTTGATTTATTCTACAACTTATAATAATCGTTTACCAAGTGCCCCTTTTTCTAACAATCATTTCAAAATTTGAAGTTAGATTTTGACTTGCTCCTCGAACGACCACCATGAACAATGAGACAATCTCCATGATCTCCAGATGCTACAAGATGCTTCATCTTCTTCTTTGAATATAGAGTATCGTAAACTTCTTCGATAGTTAGAGTATCACAACTATATAGTATTGTGTCTCTAAAAGACATGTATGAGGGGGGCGATGAACACAACAAAATCAATCACAAGTCTTCTTCGTCATATTTGACCTGCAATGTCTCTAAATCAATGACGATTTCTTTAAAAACAACTAGGTTATCTTCAAGAGATGTATCTTCAGTCATACTATGAGAATATAGACGTTGATTTAGATGCAATTTGCTCATAAGACTCTTCGTCGTGCATAATTGGTCCAATTTTAACCATAATGAAATGACTGACTTTTTTTTCAAAACGTCTTGAAGAATATTATTTGAAAGATGAAAATGTATTTGAGATAGGGCATTTCGATCTCTCCATTGTTTCTCCTCTATTGTTTAAGTTGTGTGTTATCTTGTTAAATGCTCTAATACCAGTTTGTTATGAAACGAGGAAGACAATACCAGATAACTCTGATACCACTTTGTTGGAAAAAATAAGCGATTAAGCCACAATATGAAATAATTAATCACAAGAACACACAGATAAAATAATTTGTAGAGAATGAATATTATATTATAATATGGAGAAAAATACAAAGATTGTGTGCTTACAATGTTTTTAACTTCTTACCAAATCATAATGAAGAGCCAACTATATGTAGGGGATGTCCAAACTCACATAATAGAGTTGTAGTTGAAATAGAATACCAAAAATGCAGTAGAACAGAAAAAATCGAGTAGAAGCGAAATAGGTAGGCCGGCAGCGGTGCCGGCTCTTCTGCCCAGTTTTGCTTGAGCGGCGCTTAGGCACCGAAACCCGGTGCCTAGCCGCCTCATCTCCATCCAAAAAAGATGTTTCTCTTCATTTCAAAGTTCTCTTCAAGTTCAACACAAATTCATACTCCCAATGGACTTTCAAATAGAATTTCAATTAGAATTCGCGAAATAAACTTGAATGAGATTTCAACAATAGCATTCCAAATATAATTTTTCTTCACATGCACTTTAATTAAAACTCCCAATTATTTTAACAATGAATTTGGTCACACACAAATTCTAACACCCTGAATCAATATAAGTCGATGATGAAGCTTAAGTCGATGACACTGATCAATCTAGAAGAACGACTCAAAAGATATAGAAATATAGTTAATTTCTTCGTGCTCGTTCCTAGTTCGAGTACGTCGTGTTACCATTTTTGGAGTTCTTCCTCCCTCAATCCCTCCGACTGAGGAATCAAGCACCTTCGAGTCACAAAGGCTACCTCTTCTACTTTCAGGCAAGGTTAGCTCTAAAGGGAGAGTTTTTTGGGAACCAAGAATCAAAATAAAAATTCTCGAGCTAATTGATTTTTAACTCTACCTGTCAATGAGGAGATCCGATAATGGGCTCTCTTCTTTTGTTCTCTAGTAAGGAACTCTTATTACTGGAGGGAAAGAGCTCATTTGAAAAGCGACGAATCTTTAAAATATGGAAAAGTTTTCTTGTTATTAGTAGAGGGGTCACGAAAGCCCGACACATACTAGAATTCTCTGTCTTCTATCGGACGGGTTGTCAGCTTGAAGGCTAAGATTCACTTATTCTATATAGGTTCCTTATTGCAAGGCATGGTGCTCTTCTTCATCGGGATCGGGGTGGGGAACTCCTCCCTGTGCTACCGCTTGCGGCAAGGCCTCTTAAGCTCCCAAGATCTTCTGTTGGTGCTTCACTTCTTCTTAAGTGCAACATGCAGATTAGAGGAAGCAATCTAGGAAGGCGATGGTACAAGTGGAATGAAAGCTTTGAATGAAAGGAAGGTTCTTGTTCAGCAAGCCGGATACAAGTATTAGTATTCACAGGCAAGCTCACTTGCCACAAGAAAGCCCTTCCCTGTTCAAATCCGCTATTCATCTCTTTTTTTTTTCAAATAATGAAAGCAATGGCTATTCTTTTCCATTGAAAATGAGTCAGCTGTCTGCATGAGCCACCTTCTTCTAGACTCCCTTCCTTAGATACCTTTATTGACTCTATATTTACTGCATAAGCAATAAATGTTGGGCTTAATGCGCTTGCTCCCGTTTGCTCCCGTTTGCTCAATCAATTGGATACTTGCTTGAAGTGGCACTTATCATTGATTTTAAGCTTCTATTTGAGTCTTATTTTTTCAAAACTCATTTTCAACTAGACGTTATCAAGAAAATAAATTCTCTATTCCAAAAAACTTTCCCAAAAAAAAAAATGGGGCTCGAAGAGGGGCTAAGTAATGTGACGTCAAAAATAATGAAATGAACAACCCGATCTCTTTATTTGAAGCTTTCCTAGAAAGCTGAATTTGACTTAAACATGAATGGTTCCTTTTAGGTGTTCTCCTTTATATTGAGCCCAACCTTCCTACAATTTGCAACCTAAAATCAACCACCACCATAAATTACAATATCGTCTCGAGGACAAAAAATAAGGAAATTTCGCTTTTGTTTCTATTTTGGTTTTATGTTGTAATTTCAAAATACTCAAGACATTAGTACGTTGTAGATTATATAAGCATGTCATGAGGGTTCGTGGATGTGTTTCATAGGGATCTACCACGTTATATCACGTGTTTGATATCAATTTATTATAGTAACTACAATTTTACGAATTCTGAAATTCTAAAAACTGATTCCTACACGTTCATGATCTAATTCTCACGCACTAGCCATATCACGAGTTAATTCTGACGTATTGGTAAACTAGCAGACTAAGAACTTTATATTGTAATTAATTATTTTATTTGGTCAAATAATAAAAAAATCAGTATTTTCGTACTTTCAACATAAGTTCCGACGTGGGATAGAGATTGATTGTCATGATCTATGTAATCCTTTTACTATTTTTGATTGTTCTAAACTTGTTTTTGTTTATTCGCGAGTTTCACATAAATATAGGAAGTTTATAAGTAGAAATAAGTAAAACTTTATTGAAAAACGATTTTCAGATAATTTAGGGACATCGATCATTAACACAATCGAGTATTGTATATTATGTTTTATAGAAATTAAAGTGGATAAGTATTGAAGAAGTCACAGTCCAATTATATCAATCGAAGTTCGTTCAAACACTTTTATTACTTAGTTCCATAGTTTTTACTTAAAACCAACCAATCAAACAATTCGCGCATTTAATTACCTTCCACTAGAGTTAGAAATAAGTGATTTCAAATATAAGTAAGCACACATTTATCGTGAAATCAATACTGAACTCATGCACTTTTAATCGCTAGGTTGAACTTCTACCTTTTTTTTGTTTTTCAATTATGCTACAGTGACATAATCATTGAGACAATATGTGACATATTGTACTATGAAACTTTATCATTGAACTGTTTTAAATACTGTCAACTTTTTCATCCAATTACATTTTGTCTACTACTTTCTACAAAGTGGCGTAACCATTTATTTTAATTTTTTTTGTCTAGCTACGAAACTCCAATTTCAAGTCTTTTTGTGACTAAATAAAAGTGCAATTTCTGGCTGGCCCACATATCTCTAATCACCATCCACCTAAGCTGCTCTCGCACCACACGTATCAATATGCACTATTCCACTCTCATGTTATCTACGGACTGCCACTAATCAATGGTTTCTCTTGGCGCCTTATAAGCCTTTCTCCTATCCCTTCATCTTCCAAAAACTAAATTCTGCAGCAAGCGGAATTTGGAAATGGTTACTCTGCCAGGGGTTCGCTTCACTGCATTTCCTTGTTCTTTTGTGGAGCAGAGAAAAAATCCCAGTCTCTCTTTATTCTTCACAACCCACTCCAACTTTTCAAGTAATTTTATTACAGTCCTTTTCTTGCTATACAAAATTGTTACATTGGTGCCTCTGTATTGCGGCATAGATTTTCTCTTTAAATGTTACATTAGAATTGGTTTGATACAGGAATTTCCTAATATTGTCTGATATTTTTTCAGTAAATGGGTTGCATTTGCTTAGTGCTGTAGTAGTGATCTTTTTTTTTTTTCTCAACTCCTGTGGAATTTTAACAGGGTCTGAACTGGGATTGATTGAGGTGCCCAATCTCTTTTGTGGGTTTGACAAGATTTGGATTTTTTCGAATTTCTATTCTTATGATGATTCACAGTCCGGCTTTCAAATTGCAAAAAATCAAGTACATTTGCTTTTCATAATTAGAATTAAGTTTGAAAACAGAGGAAAGGGTTACTTAAACTTTGTTACTATTTGATCACTCCATCTATATAGTTATTTTGATCGACAAAAGACATGACACTACAATCTAGGTATATGCCAACTGAACTGCCCGTCAGTTTTTCCATAAGCCAAACATACCTGAATGAAATGACTAAATTGTAACAAATATTTTGAGTTCATTGATCCAATTGTTCCAAAATTGAGTTTAACGATCAATTTGGAACAAAGGGAAGTTTAGTGATTAACGTGGAAATTTTTGCTAAAAGTTTAATGATCGCCAATTTTTTTAATGTGGAAAGAGTGTACTTAGAAAAAATATCTAAGTAGTCATCATGTATGGAGTACCTATGAGATTTACGATATTGAAAAAATCTAATAACTAGAAAACATAATATTCCTTAGAAATTCTGATTGGTAAACAATCCCCTATTCCCTTCCCCGGTGAGATGAATTAAACATATATGACAAATTGTAGCTTGTGTAATAACTTTCTGAATAAGATGTAGCTAAATTTTTTGCTTGTTCATAGGGAAGATTTTTGCGGGAAAATCCTCTTGCGGTTCTCGGTTCCCATCTCCTACTGTCATTGCATCAGAGCAGGTTGAGATTAAACCTTCATGCGCTAGAAAAGTTGTACCACCATGCACTCACGCACCATTTTGCAGTGTCCTATCCTTGATGAAGTCGATAAACTTTTAAATGAGGTTGTTAAACACAACATAGAGTAGGTAAAGGTCATATGTTCTTTCTAGCCGCCAATGTGTATGTCTCAAACATTTGATTAAAAAATTGTTAAGGCGATTTAAATAAATAAGTTTGTGCTTTCTACAATAACAGTTTCAGTTCTCAGATGAAGTGGTTTCAATAATGATTATATATTGTTGAAGATATAGATATGAATAAAGAAGTTTATCTGCTTATAACTTAAGTTTTTGGATTAGGTGATTTAAGACGATATGACAAGGTCACAAGAGTTCATATTTTTGAGGTTTGAGTCTCAGTGCTATCCATTTGTGAAATTTAATGTGTCTCACCTCGAGTAAAAAATTGATTAAGTGTCCATGTGTGGAGACATGTTGAAGATATAAAATTCACTTCTCTGTAACAAGCTTTCACGTGATGATTTAACATATACATGATGTCTTTGATCAAAACTTCTTATAACAAATACTATCTCCATTTTTGTTTCTTTCCATTTTATCAATTTTTGTGGATTAAATATATTATTGCCAAAAGCTGTTTAATTTTATATTTCCACCTTTTAACCTGCATTGCAAGTTCAATGAAATGCTAACTTGTGGCATAGGAACTTAAAAGCAGAAAGTGCAAGAGTTGCAACCTTACCCTGTTATCTCGTACTGGTGTGGGCTGCAATATTACAAGAAAGTTAGCTTCATCAAATAATTCATTGAAGAAAAGCCCAAATTCCTTGGATTTCTTAGTTCTTACTTCTCCATCACATAGTCATTTGAAATTTATGCTGATGTGCGGATTTATAACTCTGCAAAGCACTCGACAAGCAATTGCAGGTTCAGATATTGGTAGCAGACTGCAATCAATTCCATATTTAGGGGATCTCGGGGATATTAGCACAGGTTTTGCTTCAGTTAGGAAATCTCCCTGTAACTTCTACTATTATGATGCATGAAATCTCTGTTGCTCTAGGTGAAATTTTCTTAACCAAACTCTGAAAATATATGGAAACTTCGGTTATTCTGACTCAATAATTCACTCGATTTTCCTCTATGATTTTCATCGTGCCATACTGCCATTGCATTATTTTCTTTAGTGAAATACCACTTTCTCTAGTTTGTTGTTTTTATATATTTTCTTAAAGTCTGTGGTGGTTATTTTCTGGAGGTGTTTATATATACTCACTGTAACCTCGGCATGTCTGAGTTTAGTGTTTATTTCTTTTATTGTTATTGTACTTTATTATTCTGAATCTGGAAAGTCTGATGCTTGATTTTTGTATGTGTAGTCCAAAGGTTATCTTGCTTATAAATGACAAAGAAACCCTTTCGGTTCAAAATTATGGAGAAGCCAAAATGGTTTCCCGGGGGTTTTGGGTTCTGAACAGAGATGATCTCTCTTCAAAGAGGTTCATGATAACTTACCTGACTAATTTCGTGATTATCTGACTAATTTCATGATACAAGACTTTTCTCCTACTAAGGACGTTTTGGCCATAGAATGGAATTTTTTTTGGGTTTTTTTTGGTTTTTAAAATCAACTATTAGAGCTTCTTGTCGTTTTTATAGATAAACGTGGTGCCGATTATGTTTTTCGAACTTACATTCTGATGAAACAGTTCTTGTGCATGTTACCTCCTTCCCCCATTTTTTTTCTTTGTTATGTCCCTCTTTTCACCCTTCTTGCGAGAATACTGACTAAAATAATTATTGCAATCCTTATTTTGCAGGCATTATTGCTGATATTTTTTTCTGAACTTGGGGACAAAACCTTCTTTATCGCTGTAAGACATTAGTAACATCCAGTTTGAGGGTTTATGAAGTTCTCTCATGCTTAATGTATTGATTATATACTCGTACAAATGTTAGTCTCTATGCATCTTGGTCATGGAAAAATTCTGCAGGCCTCATTTTAAAATGCAATAATTTGCAGATAAACAAAATTCTATCCGTGTATATAATACAATGAGAAATTACCTAGTGATATTTCCACTTACTTGATAAGGATGCAATCTACCCTTTCTTGATGCAATCTACCCTTTCTTTCTCCACTCAGGTTCTGGCAATAATGGATAAATGATTAAAAAGATTACCTTCCTCGAGTCAAAATATTTCCTGCCATGTTTATTCTATGTTATTATGTCTTTGCTAACCTACTCTCTAGTAAGGTAACAGTTGGATTTTTGTTGTCCTGATCAGGCACTTTTAGCTGCTAGGAACCCGGCCACTGTCGTCTTTCTTGGGACTTTTGGAGCCCTTGCGTAAGTTATTTTGTGTAGGCTTGGTCACCAGGAAGGTCATTGTATTTACTATTTACCCTGTAATATAGTGAGAGCCATCTAAAAGGGAACATCTCAGAAGTTGACTGTCAAGAATGAAAATCTTAGAAGATAAAATTTAATTAAATAAATTTGTCCCTCTCTAATAGCTTAAGTCTTCATATGAGGTGGCTCAATATGGTATTAAAACGAAGAACAGGTTCTGACTTCAGTTTTTGTGCCACTCATTTATGAAAATCGTGAACATATCAGGCCCTGATTAAATTATAAATCTGATTACACACGAGGGGAGTGACGGAGCGTCGAAGACAATTTCAATAGATAAATTTGTCTCCTCTCTAGGGGATTAAGCTTCTACATGAAGTGGTTAAACACAAATTCCTTCTGTTGGCAGTATAATGTTGTCAAATATTTATAAAATATGGGAACCGAATATTTCTTACCTTTAAAAATTACCTGGAAATGATTATGGAGATTTTAGCCAAGATTAACCAAGTTCCCATGCGGATTGCTAGTCAAGCCTTATAAATTGCTACTTTTATGGTGCAATGCATAACAGATAGACCTTTGAAGTTCTACAATCGTATTATAAAGGAGCCTATGTTTCTTGTTTGGACAGACTTGAGGACCATTCAGAAGTCTTGGATATTCTTCGAATATTAAAAATCACCATATTCAATCTTCAAAAACAATCAATCTACTTCTATACCATGATAAATTTCTTACTTATCTTCAGCATGGACATTAATATTTTGTACATGTCTTGAAATTGCAGTAACGTCTATTCCTTTGCATTCACAGTTGGCTTCTTGTATCATGAACAGGGTAATGACTATCATATCTGTTTTTCTTGGACGAACTTTTCACTTTGTTGATGGTATCCTCCCGTTCAGGTTAACCATCTCCATATTATATAATATTTAAGGAGCTATATCAAGTTGAGTTTATATTATCACATTGGTATCTGATTTTTTTTTTTTTTTTTCTGCATTATTATTACCTCAGTAAACCAGTAAAAACTCAGTAATGTAATTTCTTCTGCTAGGACTATTTGGAATATGACATTCTGGAAGTAAAGGGAACTATATACAATATTGCTAAAACTACATATCAGCTTCAATTTTACACTTCTCTTCACTCCGATTCTGAAGTAGAAAAAAGGGCTAAAAGGTTAAACTGAATATTTGTGGGACATAAGGTCCATGGAAGTAAAAAACTATAAAATTATGTTCTGTATCCTGTATCCTAAGAGATGCTATATTTTTTTACCTGTTCAGTAATAATTTTTTTTATACCAGCATATCTACACCTGTATGACTTCTGGAATAAAATGAATTATTTTACCTTGCTTTTTCTGTCATAATCTTTATGTGAGGAAGCTGTCAATGAATAACTAATTCCCTTTGCTTATGTAAGTGATTACCAGCAGAATCCTTCATTTTTTTTTTATTTAGCATATTCTTTTGAAAATTTCCTTCACAAGCCTTGATGTAAACGCACATATCATACTTCAACTTTTCATGGTTTCTGAATGCAGCTTTGGTGATGCTGATTTGCCCATTGATGATCTTGCTGCTGTTTGTCTTCTGGTAATCCTGGGATTTGAAACCTTAGCTAGAATAGAACAGACCAAAACTTCATGGACCATTTGACATTTTTACATGACCTCGAGAACAGGAAAAAAAAACCCTCAATTTTGTTGAAATTGACTCACATGCATGGATATTTTGACGGATCACAGGTATATTTTGGTATTTCATCCTTGCTTGAAGCCTCCTCCAGCGATGGCCTAAAAGCAGAAGAAGAACAAAGGGAGGTGAATCTTCTGCTAATTAATGATAAGATCAAGATGAGAGTTCAGCCAAAATCAATCCTGATGCTATGTTTTTACATGTTCGAGATGTTACATGAATTAGCAAATTGCGCTCCATGTTGCACGGTGTCCTATGGTTATGATCCAAGTGGAAATTTTACTTTTAATAATTTTTTTGCATTTATGCAAAAGCGATTAATTTAATTTTATTTCAAATAAAGATTTCCAGTCACATTCCTGCGTCTTTATCAGAGTTTCAGTGTTAAATTAGTCCATTATACACATATCGAATTGTGGTATTAAACATATAATCTTTCTTTCACCTTTCTTTGGTAAACGAATTCTCACTCAGAGTTCGTCCAACTTTTCATGCACTAATAATTTACTGAATTGTTGAATATTCATGAGAATTTGCAGAGGATTCGTTGTGTCTTCACAATGTTTTAGGGTTGAATTTTTGAAAGGCATTGTAGATTGTAATGGAGCATAAAATGTATTAATTAGAAGCAAGTAGATTATCTAGGTTGATATGTTCAATATTTATACTGCACATCGTATTTAGAAGACCAAGCATGCAAATGGTTCATTAGTGCTTCATCCCTCCCACCCCCACCCTTGAACCCTTCGTGCTTCAAGTGCATGTTTGGTATGCAGTATTAGATCATACTAACAATGTTTGTTAACTATTTTTATTTGTTTAATACCAATGAGTACTATTTAATCTATCTCGCTAAAGATGCCACAATTGTTTTGTTTGAGAAGCTCACATTTCTAACTTTAGAAATGTTTGCTTTACATCCCAGGCAGAGCTGGCAGTTTCAGAACTTTCCGGATCTGGTGCGGGTATTTTGGCTGCTGCAAACACAGTCTTCAGCACTTTCTTGCTAGTTTTTGTTGCTGAATGGGGTGATAAATCATTTTTCTCGACGATTGGTAAGTTGAAAACTCTGTTACACAGTTTCTAAATTCAGTAAACCAGAATATTAAATTTTTTGAATTTTTCATAGTTTTGTGCATCAAATAGTTAAGAAGTCTATAATCTTTCAATCGAAGTTTGCATGTCAAGAACAAAAATGGATGCTGCTTGTATTTTTACAGTCACAACATTATATATCAGACTAATTTGCAATGCAATAAATCTTGGATGCTTGTCATTTCAGAAGAAAAACTCTTCTAGATTAGAATATTACACTATTAGGAATCGTACAAACTACCATCTAAAAAATAAGACTTGAATCATTCGGAACACGAGGCTTGGAAATCTAGTAGTAATTTTTCTTCCTACTTGATAATCACCATTGAACTTTTGAATTATTTTCAAAATATCCGTGTTTTTATGTAGACAGAACTCATATGCTACTTGTTTTAGACTACACAAGTTGCATTCTTTATCGACCAGCATAATGTGATACGCTCTCTTTCAGCCCTTGCTGCCGCCTCGTCGCCTCTTGGAGTCATTGCGGGTGCATTAGCTGGTCACGGAGCTGCAACATTGGTAAATTCTAGTTTCAAATTTAAACTGACAGTTGTAGCCCCTCAATATTTCCATAGGACCGTAATTAATGGCAACTCACAAAAATAATTCTAAGCAGTTCTGCAATAAAACGCGCTTAATACAGATCTAGCTCTGGAATCTCTAGTACTTGGTAGTTTTCCATAAATAGAAATTCTTCATATATGCATATTTTGCTGATTAATACCAATTTATATCTGCAGCTCGCTGTTCTAGGAGGTTCTTTTCTGGGGACATACTTATCCGAGAAGGTTAGCTTACTGTCTTTATTAATCAATCAACATGGTATACACGTAGATGAACTAGTATTCACCCTATCAACACAATATTCTGTCAATTGATTGCGGCCTTGCATAATGGCATTTTCTTGATTGCATTTTGCACATTAGTATCCCTCATCATGGAAATTTTGTCCTCTGAATCATGTGGCTTGTTGTCATTATTTAACAGTCGCATGTATGCCCCCAAAAGACAAAAGTAAACACTCAACATATCCTTAGATGTGAAGTGTTTGTTTCAGCTGCTCGTCCCATTTTCATACATAAAGACTGAGCTTGAGAATCTATAACACCGTTAATTCTCAATTTCTCATGTAAACTGATTATCAAATATTCACTGGTATTGATTGAGACGTTTCTGCTCATTTTACATGTTCTGATAAAAAGTCAACATTTGTCTCTTGGAACAGGTTATTGCTTACATTGGAGGCACACTCTTTCTCGTCTTTGCTGCAGTTACATTGATCCAGATAATTACTTAGAAATGACCATTTTTTTCACCTTCTATGACTTTGGTAGAATCGCATTGGATGAATTCACCTCTATAAATAGGTTAAGAGAACTACCATTGACAACTTGTGTTCATTATAGAGTGATTAGAGTTGAGTAGGTTGATGCTCCTCAGAATTTTTTTGTATATTTTAGAAAACTGTTGTTAAATTAATTGAATATACATTTTATACTATTTATTGTGGTTAAAGAGATATTTAACTTAGCATCTGTAATAGTATTATATACATATGATTATAATAATTGACAATTTGGACTTTTTGTTAAATATAATGGAGATATATAAAGCGTTTTCAAGAGATTTTTTTATTTATAAAGAGCGTCTTATAAATTATACAGAGTATCTTTAAATGTAGAGAATCAAAATTTTTTGAAAAAGAATACATAAGTACCATACAAGAAGAATATCATCCCACAATTACTAAACTTTTGAGAAAAAATTTAAAAAATCACGTCTTAATTTAATATAAATATAAGACACAAATATATTTTGTAACTTAAATAAGGATAATTAGTAATCATTATCTTCATCATAAAATATAGGTTTTATTTCATTTTTTATAACAAACCCTCGCACGTCATATATATCCTCTCTCTCCTTACATTTATCCCTACCTCACTTTTTCTATCCAAACACGATTCATCATTTCATTACAAAATCTCCAACAATTTATTGTATAAATGGCTATAAATTGATGATTCTACTTCATCAACAGCACGTTTCCACTAGTTAAGTCACAATGTCATCGTTGATTTTGAGATTCGGTTAATTAAAGTTGTCAGAACATCTTGACAATCTGAATCTCCACTTTTCAAAATCAATTTATTCCTCTTTCATTCCTGTCAGTTTGGAGTGACATAGCTCTGAAGAATTTTTATTTCAATTGCATCAACATCTATCAAGTATATTCCATTTATGTGCTATTTGTGAAAATGTACGTGTTAACATTGATTGTTTTGTGGCCAAGATCATATTGATTATTACTATTTGTGACTAGATTTATGTTGACTGTGATTATATGTGACCAGACTTGTGTTAGCAGTGACAATTTGTAAATAGGCATGTGTTAACAGGTTCATAACTTTTTAAGAATAGTCTGTTTGTGATCAGGTCATGAGTTTTTAATATGAGTCTATATATCAAAAAAGTCTTCAAGACTGTGACCTATCAAATATGTTTCTTGTGCTATTTGTGACGATTTCTGTGTTAATAGTGATTGCCTATGATCAGATCTATATTAACCGTTACGGTTTCCGATCGGTATGTATAATCGTTATTGTTTGTGACTGTGTCAGTATTAATTGTTCTTGTTTGTGACAAGGTTTATGTTAGTTGTGACTATATGTGACCAAATCTACATTAACTGTGATTGTTTGTGATCAGATATGTGTTCATTGTAACCATCTATGACTTATAAGGCGTTGAATGTAACTTGTTGTTTTATACAAGGTTTTGAAATCCGTAATACATGACAATGTGTTTCGATTGAGTATCAAACATTACAAATAAATGCATGGCTATGCGAAGCATATGCATAATTATACATTTTTCAAATTTTAATATCATTTTAAATACTCTAAACTAATAAATAAATAAAATGATGCATTCTTTGAACTTTATACATATTCTTCAAAATTAAAACAAAAAAAAAAAAAAACACACACACACACACACACACATATATCTAATGAACGTCGATGTTCATCTTATACTAAACATCAGTGACATGTTATATTAATTCATTAATGGATAAAGATTTGATGAGTATCAAATTCTTATATATATAAATTACAATTTCTTAGTAATCAATTTCTACAATTAGATTAGACACGAACACGAGCTTCAAAAACACCAAATCTTGTGAGCTCTTTATCATATCCAATTCAATCTCTTCTTCTTCATTCAATTCATGTTCCGTGTCATCCGATACAAAATCATCTTCATCGAACTCCCTTATTTCAACTCTATAATTTCTATTACTTCTTATAGATGGTAAAACATCATTGTCAACCTCTTCTTCATCGTTGCAACCATTAACAATTCAAGATTGAACATTACTAGCTTCACTTGCTAGTGAAACTAGAGGAAGACCAAAGAAGGAGGAGGTTCGGACTTGAAGTATATAGTTTGCAATTTTACGAAAAAGTTATTTTGATTTTATATTTTTCTAAACATCAAAATCCGACAAATTGTTGTATATAATTCATAGGCTTTGGTGATTTGAGCTAATTTGATATTTGTTGGGTTCAATTTGCCTTTTTTTTTTGAAGTTATAAAAATATGTTGGCTTTGTTAGACTAATTTTAACACAAATTTTAATACAAATGCATGCACATTTTGACATTTAAACGCGCATAAGCGATCAACAAAATGGGTGAGAGTATTATCACATGCATATCCCATATACGGGGCTTTTCGAAAACACTTCAAGCGTAAGCGGACATATGCGAAGTATATCCGCGCATTTTAGAACACTATTTTATGATTATGACCTGTTTTCACAAATACATTATCAATATTCTTTTCTGTACAAAAAATTAACTAAACTTAGTTCATCAAACCCTAAAACTATCATTAAATTATTTGTTTACCATATCAAATAAATTTAATATGTTTATACAATATCCTTGCCGTGTTTAATTGATGAATTTTAGATAAGATCAATTCGTGTCTTAAAGGAGACTTTACATAAGTGAAGAAAATCATCAAGGGACGAACAACTTTGAAAAATTTGTACAAGCAACTGGTGAACCTACGGTAACGAGTTCACCAGTACCATGCATAATTAAACGATCTCTTAGCAAACTATTATTTTTTAGCAACAATTGAAGAAAAACAAATCGAAGCTTAAAACATATAATCCTACTCGAAGATCGGGCTACTAGGGATGAGTTAAGATTTGTGAATCTTGATCCAAGTTGTGGTTGCGGTCGAATACAATAGAGAAGACGTGATACAGTTAAGATCAGAGGGTTTGATTTCACTTTCCCAAGAAGTCAACGAAAAAAAAAAAAAAAAAAAAAGAGGGAGCCGTTCTTTAATTTCTTTCGATTGCTTTTGATAATGTTGCGAAATTACAAAATCGAGATTATTGTATTTTTTTAATTATTTGATAATGAATTATTTAAACCCTTGGCATGGGGCCCGTGGATGTTTCCCTTAGCGATTTATCAAGTTATATATGGTGTTCATACTTGTTAATTTTCACAATTGAGTAAGGGGGTGTTTGGGATTGATTCTCAAATTCTACAATAAATCAATTCTCATTTTCAACCACACATTCTTCAATAAAATAATATTTTCCATCACGTCAATAATTTTTTATTCTTTTTCAACCATACATTTCCTATCATATCACTATTCAAAAATTAATTCTTCTCCCGAAAATCTCTCCCAAACAACCTCTAAATCAATTAGAACACTATTATAACTTGTCTACATGAACTATCTTAATAACCATTTGTAGGATAATTAGACTGCTTGAAGTGTACTATTTGAACTGGGTAATAAGGACATAATTTAGTTATCTAGGTTTTATAATTTACAGCTACAATTGAAAACAATTAGGGTTGTTCGAGCCACATTTTCGGTGTATAATGCATTTTGGAATAATACATTGATGGAGAATGTATTGTTAAAAATGAAGAAAAAGTTTTTTTAATTGCGTGTAATATTATTTTATTAAAAATTGTATGATTAAAAAGAAAAAAGTAAGGTAATTTGGTTGATTTCGTGGACTTTTTTTTGTTTTGAATAAAAAAATTAGGGTTGAGAATTTTTTTTATACAAGGGTTGGACTTGGGAGTGAAGAAAATATGTCAATATAATCACCGTTCAATCAAATCTTTTACTTTTCTTTTTGACATTTGGTGTTTGGGCACAAATAGTAGAAGATCTTCATAAAATCTTGTAAGATCACTATTGTCAACGGCTGAGATCTTGTATTGAAGTAAGGAGGCCAATAATGAGCGTCGACCACACCTGACTGACATAAATATTCAAACATAGAGATATTTTGCAAAATCTTTTAATACTACTATGTTAAATGTTTTCAATGATTATGTTATAATGTGGTCCTCTTCTATTGTAAGATGCGCGTGCACGTGAACAGAAAATATGGTACGTAAGATTATCTTCTATGGGACCAGATAAAATGACACTTGTCACGCACTAGAAGAATTTTCTTTGTACCACTCGCCAAATTTCATTTGAAAATCTCTCTTCAAATTATTACTAGTTAATTTTAACAATATATACGTATTCCGTGGAACCCATTACTTATCTCGTGATAAATAAATTATAATGAAACTCAAACACCTCATCTTGAAAATACGAATACGTTAGTCTCTAACATTTTATTGGCGACGCAATCAATTCTTTGTCAAGTTGGAATTTACGTAATTTAGTCTCTGTTTAGTAGAGATTAAATTCATCGTTTTAGTATATTTTGATAAATATAAATGAAATGTATGAGGCCCATTTGATTCTCATTATTGTAGAATGAGAATAAAAAATACAGTCGTTATTGGCCCACACAAGAGATAGAAATTCAAAATTGACGATTTGATATGATGGATTACGGTCATATTTTTCATTTGAGTTTTGCTACAAGTACATGTAAAAGTTTCACAGAGTGAGTAGTTTTCACATGTTACTCACAAGGGGGGAGGGGTGGGTTAATTTTTTTCCATTTTATATCCACGTGAGGCCCGCATTTGTGAGTGGGTTGTAACCCATCTGTGAAAATATCTCCTGTACTTGGCGATTAATTCTTTTTATTTTTATGGATGAAAAATAAGAAACAAAATGAGGCATGGTTGAAAAATATAAATATAAATTTCTAAAAAAAGGGGGGCTAAGAGAGATTTGTGCAAGGATTTGCTTATTTTTTTTCTTAAGGACTAAAGTGTAATTTTCCCCTTTTAATCTTTTTAACATCCAATCAAAACTCGAAAAGTGTAAAGGGCCTCGGGACAACAGCCATATCTCAAAAGCTGATCGCACTGGATTCTCTGCTCCTCTATACCCATATCATTTTCATCAAAAGTACTAAAGCTCCGTTTGATTGGCGGAGTTTTCTCGAAAAGTATGAAAATATTTTCCTACTTTCACTTTTTTGACTGTTTGATATGCGAAATTTTCCACGGAAAATGTTTTCCTCCCTTCTTATAGGTACAACCCTTTAATACACAAATGGTGGAAAATGTTTTTTCACCTAATAGGTGGGAAAATATTTTCCACCTTTTTTTTTTGTTTGTTTTTTTTTTTTTACAATAAGAATAAATTCTAGACACAATGGTAAAAAAAAAATTCACTTTTATTTACAACTTTCATGCAAAATAAAGTCAAACGAATGATAATCGGTATGGTAAATTTTTTTTTTTTCAAAATTTTTTTTGACAATGTGAACAAATTTAGACTCAATAGTAGAAAAATTATCATTTTAACGGACAAATTCCATAAAAAACGAAATCAAATGGACACCAAATTTTCAACATTTTCCATGAAAAATTATACAAATCAAACACAATTAATTACAATTTCCAGTAAAACATTTTCTAAGAAAATCAATTCCTGTAAAATATTTTCTTTCCACCCATTTTTCTACCCTTGCAATCAAACGGACCCTAATAATAGATTTGATTTCCCAACAAATTTTAGCATTTAAAAATTATATATCCCCATTTAATCACGTATTTTGTGAAAATAATAAATAAATGCAAGAATATAAATTCAAATATCACGTGGATTAAATTAACAAACAAGCAACTGATATTTTATTATCGAAATTCCAATAATTATTTTTTATGAAGTTCAAATGTTCTAATATATTATTATCGAAACTGAACAAGTCGAGAAAGGAAGGAGACATTCGATAATTAATCCATGTTTGACAATCATTAAATGAGTTTTTTTTTTTTTTTTGAAAAAAAAGTCAGTTTTGAAATAACGATTTTTTGAATGTGTGGTAAAAGTCGAAAAATTATGAGTTAATGTACAAAATAATTTATTGTAAGAATGTGTAAATGAAAATGAGTTTGAGAAAAATGAATTTTATTTTAAAATTGCACCCTTCAAAAAGTTTTTTGAAATCAGATTAAAATTGAAAAATTAGTCGTTATTATTAAATTTTATTAGACAAATGAGATTTAATAATGACTATATTTTTAATTTTAATTTTAATTGAATTTTAATATTTAACAAACAAGCAATAATTAATTGGGAGAGGCGTGAACGGTGGTGGAATCCAGGAGAAGATCTTTAGCAATCAAAAGTGCATGGATTGTTTCTAGAAATTAGAGAAAAAAAAAAGGTTGGACCAGACACGCTTAACAGTTTGATTTGAGAGGACGTGACAATTAAGCCGCACTTTCACTGTCTTGCGAAGGCGTGTGATCCACACAATTTTCATTCTTTTACTCATTTTTAACCATACAATATTCAATAAAATAATATTTTTTAATACATAAATAATTTTTCTTCTTTTTCAACCATATATTGTACATAATGGATTATATATAATGAATTACCCCCTCTCACATAATACGTGAGGGCCCGCGTGTATTTAAAAATTTCGACAATGTGGTCTCCACCCCCATTGTGAATAGTAGGTAAAAGATTCGGTAATAAAATTCAGTATATGTAGCATGATCCTTAATCAAAACCATACATGCTGTATAATTTTACGAAAAGTGCACTAAAAATTTTACTAGTAAGATGATCATAATCTTATTTTATAGTTGTACAGTCCATTTAATTGAAGAACATATGATTAAAAAGAAGAGAAAAAAAAATGTATTTAAAAAAAAAACTGAAGATCAAACGACATCAGTAAAAGGTTGTGAATCAATTATTTTTTAAATAAAAGTGAAAAAAAGTCAGTGGGCTTCACGCAGTAAAGGAACGCGTGCGCAAGAAGTAGATAACTGATAAGAGCTGCCATTGTTTTGGGCAACAAAAAAAATATATTTGAAAGCAGACTCGTGCACACGCACATGCAAAATTCATCATCTTTCCTCACTTTGGGAGGGAAAACAAAAAAATACTGTTGGAACTTCCAAACCCTATTCAACAAAGGGAAACTACACACTTCACATTACTATATATACTATAGAGAGACACAGATAGAAACTGTATAACAGAGAGAGAGAGAGAGAGAGAGAGAGATGTTTGCATCTAAGAATGGACTAAAGGGAGACCCAAGGCTTGAAGCAATTTCTGAAGCCATTAGAGTCGTACCTCATTTTCCTAAACCAGGTTTGATTAATCTTCATCTCAATCTTTTCTGTTAAAGTGTTAATGGGTTTTTGATATCATATGTAATTTTTGGTGTTTTCGTAGGAATAATGTTTCAAGATATAACAACTTTGTTGTTGGATCATAAGGTTTTCAAATACATTGTCGACATTTTTGTCGACAGGTACAAGAACATGACTATCTCTGTCGTTGCTGGTACCTCATCCTCTCCTCTCCTCTCTCTTTATATATATGCGAGTGTAATCTACGTTTATGCGAATAGCCAGCATATCGAGGAATATCATGAAAGACATTTCGACTGTATCAATGACATATTTGGTAGCAAGGATGAGATAGTTCTCAATCATATTAAGGGTGTGTTTGTCTCTCATTATTGAAAGAAAAATAGAGTAATGAATAGTATTTTTTGGAGAATGTGTGGTTGAAAGTACCTGTATCGGTTTTTGTGTAGAATATTTTATTGGATCAATGTGTAGTGGAGACTCTTACTGTAGCAAACAATTTTTTTTTGAAATAATGGTAGACAAACAGGGCTAAGAAAAAAATAAGCTAAAATCTTAATTAAATTATAATCGAGGGCACTAATGATTATTATTATTATTATTATTTTAACCATACGACTTGTAGGAATTGAAGCTAGAGGGTTCATGTTTGGTCCTTCTATTGCCTTAGCTATTGGTGCCAAGTTTGTTCCCCTACGTAAACCAGGAAAGTTGCCAGGTATAAATATAAAGTTTATTTTTATTTATTTATCGGCTTAATTAATATTTTTTTGCTTAAATATATAACTTCGTTTCAGATTATTGGTTAGAAATTGATTATTCAGGCGATCTTGAGACAGTAAAGAATGTGACAATTTCATTAGCACTATTATATATTGCCCACTGAACTGAATGAAAAGTTAACAAAGCATGAAATATTTTCACTAACCAAAATAGTTCCATTCCTCCACACTGTTGCCGATGAAATTGAAATAAATGAATCTTTTTAATAAGTAGGAATGAACTAAATGATTTGATTCCCTCGGTTTCAAACCATCGTCATAGGACTTGAAGAGCTAGATCACAAAAGCTAGCCAATGTGGTTGGAGAATCCAGACCTATATATACCCCACAAAGGAAGCCCATACTTTCGAAGTGGGATCTCGATTCCCATAAATCACATTGGAAATCATGACACCATGGTATCGAAATTTGGATTTTGCCCATAAATTTCCACCGTCGATTGATATAAGTTGTTTAGTAGGGTGGACTCTATATACATGCTTAACTATTATTCAAAATGAAAAGGAGTGAAAATCTAATTTATTAAATTTTTATCTAGGAAAAGTAATATACCAAGCTTATGAGCTGGAATATGGTGAAGATTGTCTAGAAATGCATATTGGTGCTGTACAGGAGGGCGAAAAGGCTTTGGTAATTGATGACGTGGTGGCTACTGGGGGGACCCTTTCTGCTGCTATTAAACTTTTAGGTATGCTGAATTTCTTTTACTTCATTTTATTAATTAATATCCAGTTACTTAAATTAAAAAAATACGTCAAACGATACTTTCAGAAAGAATGGGGGCTGAAGTGGTTGAGTGCGCCTGTGTTGTTGGGCTGCCTGAGCTCAAGGTAATGCTCAAAACCAGTTAATTAATTTTATTTGTGTCAAAATGTGACTAGCCCTCACCTAGGAACTGCTCGGCCGTCATGCCACTGGCTGGCCGGTGGATTTTGGCCACCATAGATAAACTTTTCTTTGGTTTTTCCAGGGACAAAGCCGGTTAAACGGGAAGCCACTTTACATACTAGTCGAGCCACGCGAAATAGAAAACTGCTGTTGAAGTATCGTTTCAGCCTTGTAGAGAAGTAGGTTAAAGAACGATTTTAAATGTACTAGATGGCCAAAAATGGGTTTGACTCTTTTTTAATGGAACAAAGAAGTTTGATTTACTGTTGCATTTCAATTCTGGGAAATTCTCTTCTTAGTAATGATCTGATGTAGGTGCACAAATTCAAGAATTTGCAAAAATGTATGCAAGTTTGGTACCTAAAATTGAAGACTACGGGATAGGGGAGGGTGGGGATAAAAGGCCTTAAATATGCTTGACCTGCATGTCGTAGGTCACCTAATTCTTGTTAAAGATTGACACGGCAATGTACAAGATTTGAAGATCCTAATTTCTTTCACATTTCTAACGGACAAACAAAAAGAGATTTGACCTCTTGTTCTTATTATAGTATCGATTGGGTCAATATATATCATACGATGATAAATGTTATTCATCACTATTGATGTTTAACATCGATTTAAGTGAAAGTACTTGTGACATTAAATTATAAGTAAGTTCAATTTGAACTTACTTATAATTTAATGTCACAACTTATTTAGCTTATGTTTGCTTCCAATTTTCATCTCAATTTAATGCATTTTCCTACAGTTACAAATAGGTGCAGCAGTTTTTTTATCTTTCATTTTACCATTTTCTCTCACAACGTCTCCAGAAAGTTTGAAAAAAGGGTATAAAAATTCATTTTTATTGACAGGAAATGGGAAACAAACATGGGTTTATTATATGACAATAGCTTGTTCAGTCCCAATTTGGACGTTTGCATAAAATTTGACTGCATTTTTTCTTTTTCAAACAATCAAAACTTAAGACAAGGGTTTTTGGGGCTTGGAGAAGTTTATTGGTTTAGAAAGTTTTAGTACAAAGAATGGATTCAATTGTTCGTACATTTATAAATCCACAAAATCTTATCAGTATCATGCAAAACAGAAGAACTAGTATACAACCCTTGGGAACGATTTTTCAATAGGATTGAGCATTATGCCCCGTTTGATCTAAATATTATCTCATTAAAATGAAAAATATGACCGTTATCCACCACATCAACATTTAAATTCAAATTTTCTATCTCTTATGTGAACCCCAATAACGATTATATTTTTCATTCTCATTCTATAATAATTTGGCACAAACAGGCCTTATTGTTATTTTTTTTCATTCTTTATGAGGCCCAATTGTGCTCACTTTTAGGCTATAATTCATTCTCTCCCCCCAACAGTCTGTTTAGATGATCAGTTTGAAGAATTGAATTCTCGAAAGACAGTAACTTTTATAAGTGTCTTGTATTGTAATTCTCTATAGAAAAGATTAATTATACAAATCAATTATGGTGATTAAGGGGCGCAGTACAATCGATTAATGTACCAACTTAATATACAAAGTTCACCACGTTTTCTACCTTAAAGCTTGTTTCTACAAGCTCATCCCATAAAATTTACATTAGGAGATTCAGTCATCTTCTTGAGCGCTTTGTCAATTTCAAAAGCACAAAGGACATTAGAATTCGCCTGTTTTCTAGGATACCAACATGGCGGAGTGACAGCAACCCACAATAAGTCACGGTATTCTAACCCAAACAACGCCTCAACAGGCTTCAACAAAGGGCTTGACTTTCGGGCTTTGCTGTGAATCACTGTAACCCCGGACGGATCATACAGTCAGTAGAGCACTTTCTGATGCAGAGGTTCACCATGAAGGTGCAACTGCAGAGCATACTCATGTTTCTACTTAAATCTTACTCCATATCACTCAAATCTACAACTACTTTGTACCTTCTGAAATTAAGTAAGAACTGCAAGAGTTTAGAAGAAGAACATGATATAGAAACACACTAGTTTGATTGATTCCAAGATTGAGTTACAATGAGGCGGAAATCTCCTTATATAGAGGAGAGAAAACATTAAAATATTCATATGGGACCCACACACTTTACACATGTCCCGATATTACAAAACTTATCTAAGAAGCTTTTCTAAAAAATGATTACAAAAGGACAAACTATTTTAATAAAGTAGCTTTAATAAAATAACTTTAATAAAATAACTTTTAAAAAGTAGCTTTATTAAAGTGATGATGTTTTCGTCAGAATGTTGTCGTTTTTGTCATGATGTGTCCAGGTTCATGGAATCTTCTGGTTGTGATGGTAAACCGTGTTGACTTAACCAAAGGGTATTAATGTCTTTTTCACTTGGCCATGGATCTTGTGAATCTTGGAAAAGACTGTTATCTGGTTCATTTGTTTGGCTTGATCCTGCATCTTGTGATTTTCCTTTGCTAGATTCTGTTTTTGCTGTAGAATTCCACCAAAAGTCTGTTCGTAATTCTTTTTCAATTCTTTTAATTTCTTTTTCAAGAAATTCTTTTCTTTTTGTACGCTACGGTCCAAACTTTATAGAAATTTATTTGAAATCTCCAACTGTTTTTCTCTTTGTTGGCGTCCTTGTGAAGTCTTTTATGAAAATTTTGATGTTTCACCAAGGCTTTGTGTCGGTCTTCCCTGAAATGATTGTCCCCATTGCCAGTCAAATGCATAGTCGTAGTCTGAATCATACTTAGTGAGAAATCTCTGAAAATGTGTTTCCTGATAGACTTGAATATCCTGTTGAATTTTCTGAGTGTATTCCACTGGTAAAGCTTCCCATGGTGCATCATCTTCATAAGCGGGCCAAATCTGCGGAGGAATTGTCTGATTAATTTCTGCCATGTGCCTTTGAAATTTTCGAAATTCCTTTGGATAATGCTCCCAATTTTGATGCATGTTGAATGGTTAGACTGCATATTCCTTGACATGAGAGAAATGAACATATGTTCCTGCTTCAGTGAAATAATATTGTCTTTGAAAAATTAAAGTCACATAAACATTATTTCGAGAAGTTTTGAGATCTTTAAATTTCAAAGAAAAAGCTTTAAACATCTTTATCCAATGTGAAATTAGATAAAACCATTCAAAAAACTTTTTTGCAAAATGATCGATTGTTCTGTGCGGAAAATCCAGATTCATTTGACAAAATGTATCAATTGTATCGGTGACATGAAAAGAAATTCCAATTTGCCAAAATTCTAAAAGATACCAAAGAAAACAAAGAGTTTCTTTTGAAAATCTCAGTGTAGTGAGTTTTGGATCAAAACAGAAAAGTGTGAAAAATGGGTAATCTGGATGAAATCCAAGACCACTAAGTGTTTCGATTCCAGTTTTCCTTATCACGATGGATTGATATCTGAGCATGAGATCTTTAGATCTGGATTTGAGAGTTTTGGTTCTTATGAGCTCATTGAGTTCAGGAGGAAAGACTTCAATGTGAGGGTAAGGATTAGAAAGTTGGGATTCCATCATGTAGATGATTGGGATAGATGGAGGAGTGATTAAAGAGATTTTTGGTCTGGAGAGGAGGTCTGGAAATAGGTTATGTTTCCCTTTGATATGTTTGACATCAAAGTCAAAGTTTGAGAACCATTCTACCAATCTGAGAAGTTGAGAGTTTGGAATCTGCTTTTTCTTAAAAGAGAGCATTTTTGGAAAAGCTGACATGTCCATTTCAACTAAGAATTTATGTCCAATAAGATGGAACTAGAACTTTTCAATTCCCCTTTTTACTGCAAGAATTTCCTTGAAGGTAGAATGATAATGCTTCTCTGATTCTCAAAATGAACCGCTTTTGTATCCACGAATTCTTCTTTTTCCATTCTTTTCTTCAAGCAAAACCGCTGACCAAAAATAATCACTTGCATCTGTTTGAAGGATGCGTTTTCCATCTGTAGGAATTTACAGAGCCGAAAGATCATTGACTTTCTGTTTAATGGTTTTGATTGCCTGAGTTTGAGCCGATGACCAAAGAGGAGAGTTTTGTTTGAGCATGAGTTGTAGCGGTCTGATTATTGCTGAAAGATGATCAATGAAATCTGCCATGTAATTAACAATTCCAAGAAATTGTTGAACTTCCTTTTTTGTCAAATTCTCATCTGGAAACTTGAGAAGTTCCTGGCCAACATGAAGTTGAAGTGAATACTGACCATCTTTAATATGCATACCCAAGAAATCAGCTTCTTTAACTCCAATCACCATTTTCCTCTGAGAAAGCATAATACCATAATACTTAACAAGATCCGTGAATTTGGATAGCAAATCAGCATGAGAATCTTCATTTTCAGAGAATAAAAGGATATCGTCAATATAGACCAAAGCTGTATGCAATAATGGATCAAAAATTCTCGTCATGACCTTCTTGAAAAGAGAAGGTGATGTCTTTAAACCAAAGGGCATAACAGTCCATTGGTAATGATGGTTTGGGATACAAAATGTTGTTTTGTGTCTTTCTTCAGATTTGATTCCCAACTGCCAAAAACCTGCTTTAAGATCAAAATTTGAGTAAATCCTTGCTCTAGACAGATTTGCAAACAAAGTTTTTTCTGTCTGGAAGAGAAAATTTATCATCTGTGAGGAAAGCATTCAACGGCTTGTAGTCAATAACCAATATGAGTTTTCCTCGAACCTGTTCACTTCTTTTGTTAACATAAAATGCTTGACACGCCTACTGTGAGGTTGTTGGTTCAATAAGACCTTCAGCTTGGAGTTGAGCAAGTTCTTTAGTTGCTAGTTGAAGGTGTTCTGGGCTCATTCCAAGATGACTAGCTTTTGTAGGATTGACATCTTCATTTTTCTTGAATGGAATAGAAATGAAAAAAATTGGGTTTTTCCAAAGCGGGTTTGTGCATTTAGTGAGAAAATCTGAGTGAGATTCTGTACAACAATCTCGGATTAATATATCTGTGATATTTGGAATGGTCGTGGTAAAATATGAGGTCATGTGGATGTAGGGCTGAAAGTAGGATTTATATCTGAGACCATTTGGGCGACGAATAACATTCTTTTCCCATAATCGCTTGATAATATCCCATGCAATGATAATATCTTTACCAGGTAAAGAAGATCCTAGTAACTTGTGAGATATACCAAGTTCTGGGAAGAACTGAATCGTGACAGGCTTACTGATTATTTCAGTTGAAAAACTATCTCCATTTGCTGCTTGGAAGATTTGTCGATGATTTTTCCACATATGATCAGGAAGAATGGCAGGATTGAGAATTGATCATGCTGCACCGTATCAAATAGTGCGGCAACTGTTATGGGCCTTTCATACTTTCCTGTAAAGAGTTTTACTTCAATCATTGGCATTGGAATGGATGAAAAGGCTGGAATAACAATTTGCATGCCATAGCATTCTTCAGCATCATCAGATTCATTAGAAAGACTATCATCAAAATTATATTCAAGAGAAAAGATGATTTTTTGTGTTTGCTCATCTTCTTCAGAGAATAGAGATTCTAGATCATCATCATCATAGTCAATCTTTGTAGCTGTGAAAATTTGGTGAAGAATTTTCTCCTTTTTGTTAGGACAGACTTTTGCAAAGTGACATTTCTTTCCACAGATGAAGCATCTGTTCCTTTTTTCTTTGAGAATTTGCGTCTGAAAAATCTTTTCTTTTTTCAAAAAGGATTTAGATGAGCTTCCTTCCGAGAAAACTTCATTCTCCTTTTATGTAATTTTTTCTTTCCTCTGCAATCACAATTTTTCATAGAACGGCTGCATTTGATCTACAAATAAGGTTTATCACAAGCTTTTTCCAATTTTTTTCTTGTAGCGTTAATATCTTTGAGGAAAGCATTTTGATTGCAAAGCTTCTTTAACGTCCTCATGATCCAATTATGGAGTTCACCGAAAGATGTAGCATTTAAAGGTTGTCCTTTCATTTCCATTGTTCTCAACGTTTTTTAACCAGGAGGTTGAGGAATTGATTCCAGATAGGCTTGCTTAGTATTGGTATCATCCATGCCACCAATAAGATAATACCGTTGTGCAGCATTTCTGAAATGTCTTTTAAGATCTTTTGGATTATATGAGCAACACTTTAGCTTGAAAAATTCTTCTCTGGCAATCTCCTTGTCATGATCAGATTTTCCACAAAATTCCATATATAAGGAATTTATGAAAGAATCTGTAGTATTTGACACTTGCGTAAATTGTAACTGTCTGTATTTACCCATAGAATCACACCAGTCTCTGAGAAAACCGGTTATCCTTGTCAAGAAAACTTTAATGACCTTTGTATGAGTCATATTTGGCTTTTGAAGTTCTGCTGTACACCAAGCTTTCATTTCTTGTAGTCTGTACTTCCACTGTGATGGAGGAATATCATCAAAAGTGAACTTTGGTGAAGAAGTACTGTTTGAAGAATAATAATTATTAGTAATACGAGCTTCAGCCATATCATCATCAAGTACTTCTGATTCATCAACAGTAGGTTCATTTGGATGTTGAGTATGAAAATGTCCTGTTTGATCCATGTCTCAGGAATGAGTTTGATTAATTTCAGAAGGTACAAAGTAGTTGTAGATTTGAGTGATATAGAGTAAGATTTGAGTAGAAATATGAGTATGCTCTGCAGTTGTACCTTCATGGTGAACCTCTGCGTCAGAAAGTGCTCTACTGACTGTATGATCCGTCCGGGGTTACAGTGATTCACAACAAAGTCCGAAAGTCAGGCCCTTTGTTGAAGCATGTTGATGCGTAGTTTGGGCTAGAATACCGTGACTTGTTGTAGGTTGCTGTCACTCCGCATTTTGGTATCAGAGCCATGTTGTTCTCTTACTCATATCATGATAATTTATGGTTACTATGTACTGGAAGAAATTAAGGTAGAACATCTCTCTTGATCATGTCTTCTCCAGAAGGTTCTCACCCTTTTACTTTACCTAAATCTTTTTCAGGATCCTCTTTTTCATCTACTTCTTTTAGAAAATCGAATGCTTCTAAGATGAAATTTCTCTATGAGATATCTTATTTTTCTGAATCTGATAAAGTTCCACTCACAGATGTCCCTCTTGTAAATCCATATTTTCCTTACACAAAATCTCGTCAATTTATTTCTAAAACTGTCCGTAGCCTTATCTCTCTTCAAAAATTTCAAGCCAAAGAATTTGTTCAATCCTCAAAATTTAATCAACATCTTCTGCCCGCTACAGAAAAGGAGCAGTTTGTTACACTTGAACTACCTTCTCATCTTCCAAAAGTATGGTTATCTGAAGGATATACTTATCTGCACTTTGGAACTGTTAGATTTGCCTTAACCCTTCATGGAAGAAAAGGTCTTCCTATAGTTTCAAGAATTGCCTTGTTAGATACTCGTTTCTTGGAGTATCAACATGCTTGCATAGGAACTGTAGAAACGACTCTTAATGCTGGAAATGTTCTGGTCACGATGTTCCCAAATTTCAACATGCCCATATCAAATCCACTGTTACTCATTGCCTTAAAAGTACAAGTCCAGATTGTTGGAGCTGTACCATCTTTTGTTACATATGCAGGTACTCTTCATTATCAGATGGTGTACAGGATACAAAATCATTCCCTTGATTTTGCACAATCCCAAGGAACTGATGATGCTCTACTTCTTCATGTCGAATCAGATCATGTTCCCAGTTGTACGTATGTTCCCAAGTAGATTCCTAAGACATTGATTTTGCACAATCCCAAGGAACAGAGCTAATCAAACTTATTCCTAAGACATGGATCACGAGCTATGAGCAAGCTCACAAAGAAAACAAAAATTCTGCTCCAATACAATCCACAGAGCCCTTTTTAAGGAAAAAATCCAATGGAGATGTTGAAATCGCTAACAAAAGGGATGTTATCTCAAAAAGACCCTCCTGTTTTCCAACACAGTTTTCTTATGCAGAAGAAGAAATCCCCGTCTATGCTTTTGATAAAAATGGAAGGCCAGTATACAACAAAACAGATGACACCGGACATATCTTTTGGGATATTTGCTCATGCTTCAGTTGCTTATCAGCAGACATTGATGATGACCCTCCTGTTCGAAGAAGGAAATCCAAGCGAAGCAGTCAAAGAAAGTTACATAAAGCTTTCTATGATAATGATCTAGGAGTCGTATTACTTGGTGAACCATCGGGAAAATTTGATTACTATGTCAAATACACGGCACCACCCAGAAATGATGATCCTATAATTCCTACTGGATGGGATGATGATGAAGATTGCAGCAGATATTATAAGAAATGGGATTGGGATGATAATCCACCCATCTTCTATCCTATGGCAATGTTTCATCCTCCTACTCAAGAAGGTTTCCCTCATTTAGAAACCTTTGAAAATAATCATTCCACTCACTCTTGGAAAATCAAAAACTCAAGCACTAGGAGATCAGATGGATCTGTGCAACCTCTTTCAACAGCAGAAGCAGCTCTAAATTAGCATTCAGAAAATGCAATACAACAAAATGCTTTGTTAAGAAAGATTGATCAAGGTCAGCAGAGGATTGAAAAGACTCTACAACAGCAGACTCAGACTCTCTTAACCCTTCTTCAGGCCTGTAGACAAAGAATCGAAATCCTACACAATGATATCTTAAACCGTCTACGAAACCACATACCATTTGATGATCAAGAAAGAAAAATCAAAAACTTGAAAATTCAACTTGCTTCTCTTGAGTCAAATCCAATGATTCCACCCTCGACACCATATTACCCTTCAACCTTCTCTAATACACAACTTTCCCAAACATGACCTTTATACTCCTCCACTTATGAATGATCTACCTCCACTCTCTTCACTCCTGAAGAGTGGGAAAAGAAGAAAAAACCACACATGCCCTTAAAAAAGATCACACCTGTTACTACCCGTCAAACACAATCTTCTTCTTACGAACTTTCATCACAAGACCCTTCAAAACAGCTGCAAATGATGATCAAAAATCATATCTCTACTTTTCTTTAACAAACTCATAATCAAGCCACGGACTCTCCTCCTGTCCACTCTATAACAGATGAAATCAGTTCTGATTCTGAATCTGTTGAAACTTCTGAAAACCTTTCCGATAAGTCTGAAAATAATAATCCTCCTCTCTATATGGCTTATCAAACGGGACATTCTCATACTCAACATCCAAATGAACCTACCGTTGATGAACCAGAAGTACTTGATGATATGTCTGAGGCTCGTGTTACTAATAATTATTATTCTTCAAATAGTACTTCTTCACCAAAGTTCACTTTTGATGATATTCCTCCATCACAGTGGAAGTACAGACTACAAGAAATGAAAGCTTGGTGTACAGCAGAACTTCAAAAGCCAAATATGACTCATACAAAGGTCATGAAAGCTTTCCTGGCAAGGATAACCAATTTTCTCAGAGACTGGTATGATTCTATGGGTGAATACATACAGTTACAATTTACCCATGAGTCAAATACTACATATTCTTTCATAAATTCCTTATATTGGGAATTTTGTGAAAAATCTGATCATGACAAGGAGATTGCCAGAGAAGAATTTTTCAAGCTAAAGTGTTGCTCATATAATCCAACAGATATTGAAAGACACTTCAGAAATGCTGCACAACGGTATTATCTTATTGGTGGCATGGATGATACCAATACCATGCAAGCCTACCTGGAATCAATTCCTCAACCTCTTGGTCAAGAAATGTTGAGAACAATGGAAATGAAAGGACAACCTTTAAATGCTACATCTTTCGGTGAACTCCATAATTGGATCATGAGGACGTTAAAAAAGCTTTGCAATCAAAATGCTTTCCTCAAATATATTAACGCTACAGGAAAGAAATTGGAAAAAGCTTGTGATAAGCCTTATTTGCAGATCAAATGCAGTCGTTCTATGAAAAATTGTGATTGCAAAGGAAAGAAAAAATTCCATAAAAGGAGAATGAAGTTTTCTCAAAAAGAAAAGATTTTTGAAGCGCAAATTCTCAAAGAAAAAATGAAATAGATGTTTTATCTGTGGAAAGAAAGTTCACTTTGCACAAGCTTTTCCTAACAAAAAGAAGGAGAAAATTCTTCACCAGATTTTCACAGCTACAAAGATTGACTATGATAATGATGATCTAAAATCTCTGTTCTCTGAAGAAGATGAGCAAACACAAAAAGTCATCTTTTGTAGCACCCCGAAAATTTTAGAATAAAATTTTGTATTCAATTTTATGATTTTGAAAGTTGAGCGACTAAAAATAAAATATTAAATTCTTATGTTTTGGGTCAAATATTTGATTTTTGATAGAGTGACGAAAAGTATATCAATATGGGTCTCGTTTGATAGCTCATTTTTAATCATGAAAATAGGCTCGAGAAAAAGTTAATTCGGATAACTAGGTCTCAAGATATTAAAGTTTTAAAAAATTTGTAATTTATTTATATTTTTAAAATAAAATTGAAATTGAATAAGAATTCTCATGTGTAGAGAATGGATGTGAAAATGATATTTTATTAGAATTTATATTTAAAGTCAAAGTTGTCATTATCACCTTTTGAGATTGAAATATTTTCTTTTTTGTGTGATGGACACGTGTCATCTTGTGATTGATCTTTAGAGAAATCAATTTTTATTAAACTAGATAGACTCGAGTTTTATCACAATTCTATTATGACTCAACTACTATTTTTCCCCCATAAATAATGTGCCCATATTTCACAATTCACCACACAGAATTTCACACAGCAGTTTTCATATAGAAAATAGCTGTAAATTCTAAGTATATTTTTTTTATATATATATCAAAGGTTCATTTCATCAATCGAGATAAGATACTTTTTGTGCAAATTGTTTTGTTTCCTTATGTTTATATGTTCAGTAATTATGCATGTATTGCCAATGGGCCTTCGGGTTCGACCTAATGAGAACTGAGAAGACATGGGTATCTCGCTTGGTCACCGATATACTCCATAAATGAGAAATGAGAAATGTGGTATGAATTGTCTATATTATTGTTATATAATTGCATATGGAAACTGCACGTATCTTACTGGGTGTTTTTCAAAATGCTCACTCTTACAATTTTTACAGACTAGTTCAGGTCGATTGGAGCTGTGACGGGATGGTAATGCGGACTGCCAAATGAATTCACCCTACGAGAATATTAAATTTTATCGTCTCTCTTTTTAAAATTTATTAGTTTGTTTGTTTCCAATAACAATATGATCGTAGTTATATTTTGGAGAATGTTTAAATTGTTGCAAAGACGTGATTTATAATTCTAATTTAAAGTTATGAATGTTTTGCTTATTTAGAAAAATAGAATTTTAACGTTCCGCATTTTAAGTATATGAAAATTATGTTTGGTAACACCACAAGATATATGAAATTTTGGGGCGTTACAGTTTGGTATCAGAGCAAATGTTTAATTTCCTGTAGACCCATATGCATTTTTTTTCCATAACATGCGTTTTGAAAAAAAAAATCATTTTAAGGGATGTCTGTTCGATCTATTGTCATAGTTTTGTTGATTTGCATAATTACAAAATTAAAAGGGTTTGTCAAAAAGATTTAAACTGTCTAAAAAGAACTTGGGATTTAAGCGGTCCGTTGTGACCCCCCTCCTCATCTGGAAACCTTTTGATTGCGCGTTATTCAAGTTGATGAGATGAAACACAATATTTCAAACCTTACATACAGTATTTTTTTTTAAAAAAAAAAAAAAGATATTCTTTTTGAAATTTCTATTTTGAGAAAATCATGTTTTTGGAAGTTACAAAAAAAAGGGGCAGTATTTAAAAAAAAAAAATTGTAGTAGTTAATGTAAAATTTTAATTGTAAAGAATCATTGGCACGTGACGCTCACCACTCGACCACTCTCCAATTGATCCCAAGGTATGAAAAGAAATGTCATTCTTTTAGCATGATTATGAGTTTTCTTACTTTATGTTATGTACTATTACGAGTATGTCACAGTCGAGTATTTAGAACTTTTAAAGTAGTTGATATAATTTCGAGGACGAAATTTTTTTAAGAAGGGGAGATTGTAGCACCCCGAAAATTTTAGAATAAAATTTTGTATTCAATTTTATGATTTTGAAAGTTGAGAGACTAAAAATAAAATATTAAATTCTTATGTTTTGGGTCAAATATTTGATTTTTGATAGAGTGACGAAAAATATATCAATATAGGTCTCGTTGGATAGCTCATTTTTAATCATGAAAATAGGTTCGAGAAAAAGTTAATTCGGATAAGTAGGTCTCAAGATATTAAAATTTAAATAAATTTGTAATTTATTTATATTTTTAAAATAAAATTGAAATTGAATGAGAATTCTCACGTGTAGAGAATGGATGTGAAAATGATATTTTGCCCCTGTTTGGCCCCCATTATATTACATTCCATTACATTAATTTTTTCTCTCTCTTCATCTCAACCATACATTCATCAAATAAAATAATAATACACACAAATCAAAAACTTTTCAACCACACATCTCCCATCAATCACTATTCTAAAAATTATTTACCCCCCAAAAATTTAATTTAATGGGGGGCAAACAAGGGCTTTATTAGAATTTATATTTAAAGTCAAAGTTGTCATTATCACCTTTTGAGATTGAAATATTTTCTTTTTTTGTGATGGACACGTGTCATCTTGTGATTTATCTTTAGAGAAATCAATTTTTATCAAACTAGATAGACTCGAGTTTTATCACAATTCTACTATGACTCAACTACTATTTTTCTCCCATAAATAATGTGCCCATATTTCACAATTCACCACATAGAATTTCACACAACAGTTTTCATATAGAAAATAGCTGTAAATTCTAAGTATATTTTTTATATATATATCAAAGGTTCGTTTCATCAATCGAGATAAGATACTTTTTGTGCAAATTGTTTTGTTTCCTTATGTTTATATGTTCAGTAATTATGCATGTATTGCCAATGGGCCTTCGGGTTCGACCTAATGAGAACTGAGAAGACATGGGTATCTCGCTTGGTCACCGATATACTCCATAAATGAGAAATGAGAAATGTGGTATGAATTGTCTATCTTATTGTTATATAATTGCATATGGAAACTGCACGTATCTTACTGGGTGTTTTTCAAAATGCTCACTCTTACAATTTTTACAGACTAATTCAGGTCGATTGGAGCTGTGACGGGATGGTGATGCGGACTGCCAAAGGATTTCACCCTACGAGAATATTAAATTTTATCGTTTCCCTTTTTAAAATTCATTAGTTTGTTTGTTTCCAATAACAATATGATCGTAGTTATATTTTGGAGAATGTTTAAATTGTTGCAAAGACATGATTTATAATTCTAATTTAAAGTTATGAATGTTTTGCTTATTTAGAAAAATAGAATTTTAACGTTCCGCATTTTAAGTATATGAAAATTATATTTGGTAACACCACAAGATATATGAAATTTTGGGGCGTTACAGTTTGGTATCAGAGCAAAGGTTTAATTTCCTGTAGACCCATATGCATTTTTTTTTCCATAACATGCGTTTTGAAAAAAAAAAATCATTTTAAGGAATGTCTATTCGATTTATTGTCATAGTTTTGTTGATTTGCATAATTACAAAATTAAAAGGGTTTGTCAAAAAGACTTAAACTGTCTAAGAAGAGCTTGGGATTTAAGCGGTCCGTTGTGACCCCCCTCCTCATCTGGAAACCTTTTGATTGCGCGTTATTCAAGTTGATGAGATGAAACACAATATTTCAAACATTACATACAGTATTTTTTTTTCAAAAAAAAAAAAGATATTCTTTTTGAAATTTCTATTTTGAGAAAATCATGTTTTTGGAAGTTACAAAAAAATAGGGGCAGTATTTAAAAAAAAAATTGTAGTAGTTGATGTAAAATTTTAATTGTAAAGAATCATTGGCACGTGACGCTCACCACTCGACCACTCTCCAATTGATCCCAAGGTATGAAAAGAAATGTCATTCTTTTAGCATGATTATGAGTTTTCTTACTTTATGTTATGTACTATTACGAGTATGTCACAGTCAACTATTTAGAACTTTTAAAGTAGTTGATGTAATTTCGAGGACGAAATTTTTTTAAGAAGGGAAGATTGTAGCACCCCGAAAATTTTAGAATAAAATTTTGTATTCAATTTTATGATTTTGAAGTTGTTGAGGGACTAAAAATAAAATATTAAATTCTTATGTTTTGGGTCAAATATTTGGTTTTTGATAGAGTAACGAAAAATATATCAATATGGGTCTCGTTGGATAGCTCATTTTTAATCATGAAAATAGGTTCGAGAAAAAGTTAATTTGGATAAGTAGGTCTCAAGATATTAAAATTTAAAGAAATTTGTAATTTATTTATATTTTTAAAATAAAATTGAAATGAGAATTATCACGTGTAGAGAATGGATGTGAAAATGATATTTTATTAGAATTTATATTTGAAGTCAAGTTGTCATTATCACCTTTTGAGATTGAAATCTTTTCCTTTTTTGTGATGGACACGTGTCAATCTTGTGATTTATCTTTAGAGAAATCAATTTTTATCAAACTAGATAGACTCGAGTTTTATCACAATTCTACTATGACTCAACTACTATTTTTCCCCCATAAATAATGTGCCCATATTTCACAATTCACCACACAGAATTTCACACAACAGTTTTCATATAGAAAATAGCTGTAAATTCTAAGTATATTTTTTTTTATATCAAAGGTTCGTTTCATCAATCGAGATAAGATACTTTTTGTGCAAATTGTTTTGTTTCCTTATGTTTATATGTTCAGTAATTATGCATGTATTGCCAATGGGCTTTCGGGTTCGACCTAATGAGAACTGAGAAGACATGGGTATCTCGCTTGGTCACCGATATACTCCACAAATGAGAAATGAGAAATGTGGTATGAATTGTCTATCTTATTGTTATATAATTGCATATGGAAACTGCACGTATCTTACTGGGTGTTTTTCAAAATGCTCACTCTTACAATTTTTACAGACTAGTTCAGGTCGATTGGAGCTGTGACGGGATGGTGATGCGGACTGCCAAAGGATTTCACCCTACGAGAATATTAAATTTTATCGTTTCCCTTTTTAAAATTCATTAGTTTGTTTGTTTCCAATAACAATATGATCGTAGTTATATTTTGGAGAATGTTTAAATTGTTGCAAAGACATGATTTATAATTCTAATTTAAAGTTATGAATGTTTTGCTTATTTAGAAAAATAGAATTTTAACGTTCCGCATTTTAAGTATATGAAAATTATGTTTGGTAACACCACAAGATATATGAAATTTTGGGGCGTTACAGTTTGGTATCAGAGCAAAGGTTTAATTTCCTGTAGACCCATATGCATTTTTTTCCATAACATGCGTTTTGAAAAAAAAAATCATTTTAAGGAATGTCTGTTCGATTTATTGTCATAGTTTTGTTGATTTGCATAATTGCAAAATTAAAAGGGTTTGTCAAAAAGACTTAAACTGTCTAAGAAGAGCTTGGGATTTAAGCGGTCCGTTGTGACCCCCCTCCTCATCTGGAAACCTTTTGATTGCGCGTTATTCAAGTTGATGAGATGAAACACAATATTTCAAACCTTACATACAGTATTTTTTTTTCAAAAAAAAAAAGATATTCTTTTTGAAATTTCTATTTTGAGAAAATCATGTTTTTGGAAGTTACAAAAAAAAAAAAGGGTAGTATTTAAAAAAAATAAATTGTAGTAGTTGATGTAAAATTTTAATTGTAAAGAATCATTGGCACGTGACGCTCACCACTCGACCACTCTCCAATTGATCCCAAGGTATGAAAAGAAATGTCATTCTTTTAGCATGATTATGAGTTTTCTTACTTTATGTTATGTACTATTACGAGTATGTCACAATCGAGTATTTAGAACTTTTAAAGTAGTTGATGTAATTTCGAGGACGAAATTTTTTTAAGAATGGGAGATTGTAGCACCCCGAAAATTTTAGAATAAAATTTTGTATTCAATTTTATGATTTTGAAAGTTGAGGGACTAAAAATAAAATATTAAATTCTTATGTTTTGGATCAAATATTTGGTTTTTGATAGAGTGACGAAAAGTATATCAATATGGGTCTCGTTGGATAGCTCATTTTTTACAGACTAGTTCGGGTCAATTGGAGCTGTGGCGGGATGGTGATGCGAACTGCCAAAGGATTTCACCCTACGAGAATATTAAATTTTATCGTTTCCCTTTTTAAAATTCATTAGTTTGTTTGTTTCCAATAACAATATGATTGTAGTTATATTTTGAAGAATGTTTAAATTGTTTCAAAGACATGATTTATAATTCTAATTTAAAGTTATGAATGTTTTGCTTATTTAGAAAAATAGAATTTTAACGTTCCGCATTTTAAATATATGAAAATTATGTTTGGTAATACCACAAGATATTTGAAATTTTGGGGCGTTACATCTTTGCTCTTGAATATAATTCTGATGATAGTCTTTCTAATAAATCTGATGATGCTGAAGAATGCTATGACGTGCAAATTGTTACTCCAGCCTTTTCATCCATTCCAGTGCCAATGATTGAAGTAAAACTCTTTACAGGAAAGTATGAAAGGCCCATAACAGTTGCTGTACTATTTGATACTGGTGCAGCATGCTCAATTCTCAATCCTGCCATTCTTCCTGATCATATGTGGAAAAATCATCGACAAATCTTCCAAGCAGCAAATGGTGATAGTTTTTCAACTGAAATAATCAGTAAGCCTGTCACGATTCAGTTCTTGCCAAAACTTGGTATATCTCACAAGTTACTAGGATCTTCTTTACCTGGTAAAGATATTATCATTGCATGGGATATTATTAAGCAATTATGGGAAAAAAATGTTATTCGTCGCCCAAATGGTCTCAGATATAAATCCTACTTTCAGCGCTACATCCACATGACCTCATACTTTACCACGACCATTCCAAATATCACAGATATATTAATCCGAGATTGTTGTGCAGAATCTCACTCAGATTTTCTCACTAAATGCACAAACCCGCTTTGGAAAAACCCAGACTTTTTCATTTCTATTCCATTCAAGAAAAATGAAGATGTCAATCCTACAAAAGCTAGCCATCTTGGAATGAGCCCAGAACACCTTCAACTAGCAACTAAAGAACTTGCTCAACTCCAAGCTGAAGATCTTATTGAACCAACAACCTCACAGTGGGCGTGTCAAGCATTTTATGTTAACAAAAGAAGTGAACAGGTTCGAGGAAAACTCAGATTGGTTATTGACTACAAGCCGTTGAATGCTTTCCTCACAGATAATAAATTTCCTCTTCAAGACAAAAAAACCATGTTTGCAAATCTATCTAGAACAAGGATTTACTCAAATTTTCATCTTAAAGCAGGTTTTTGGCAGTTAGGAATCAAATCTGAAGAAAGACACAAAACATCATTTTGTATCCCAAACCATCATTACCAATGGACTGTTATGCCTTTTGGTTTAAAGACGGCACCTTCTCTTTTCCAGAAAGCCATGACGAGAATCTTTGATCCATTATTGCATACAGCTTTGGTCTACATTGATGATATCCTTTTATTCTCTGAAAATGAAGATTCCCATGCTGATTTGCTATCCAAATTCACGGATCTTGTTAAGCATTATGGTATTATGCTTTCTCAGAGGAAAATGGTGATTGGAGTTAAAGAAGCTGATTTCTTGGATATGCATATTAAAGATGGTCAGTATTCGCTTCAACCTCATGTTGGCCAGGAACTTCTCAAGTTTTCGATGAGAATTTGACAAAAAAGGAAGTTCAACAATTTTTTGGAATTGTTATTACATGGCAGATTTCATTGATCATCTTTCAGCAATAATCAGACAGCTACAACTCATACTCAAACAAAACTCTCCTCTTTGGTTATCGGCTCAAATTCAGGCAATCAAAACCATTAAACAGAAAGTCAATGATCTTCCGGCTCTACAAATTCCTACAGATGGAAAACGCATCCTTTAAACAGATGCAAGTGATTGTTTTTGGTCAGCAGTTTTGCTTGAAGAAAAGAATGGAAAAAGAAGAATTTGTGGATACAAAAGCGGTTCATTTTCAGAATCAGAGAAGTATTATCATTCTACCTTCAAGGAAATTCTTGCAGTAAAAAGGAAAATTTCAAATTCCATCTTATTGGACATAAATTCTTGGTTGAAATGGACATATCAGCTTTTCCAAAAATGCTTTCTTTTTAGAAAAAGTAGATTCCAAACTCTCAACTTCTCAGATTGGTAGAATGGTTCTCAAACTTTGACTTTGATGTCAAACATATCAAAGGGAAACATAACCTATTTCCAGACCTCCTCTCCAGACCAAAAATCTCTTTGATCACTCCTCCATCTATCCAATCATCTACATGATGGAATCCCAACCTTCTAATCATTACCCTCACATTGAAGTCTTTCTTCCTGAACTCAATGAGCTCATAAGAACCAAAACTCTCAAATCCAGATCTAAGGATCTCATGCTCATATATCAATCCATTGTGATAAGGAAAGCTGCAATCGAAACACTTGGTGGTCTTCGATTTCATCCAGATTACCCATTTTTCACATTTTTGTGTTTCGGTCCAAAGCTCACTACACTGAGATTTTCAAAAGAAACTCTTTGTTTTCTTTGGTATCTTTTAGAACTTTGGTAATTTGAAATTTCTTTTCATGTCACTGATACAATTGATACATTTTGTCAAATGAATGCAATCGAAACACTTGGTGGTCTTCGATTTCATCCAGATTACCCATTTTTCACATTTTTCTGTTTCGATCCAAAGCTCACTACACTGAGATTTTCAAAAGAAACTCTTTGTTTTCTTTGGTATCTTTTAGAACTTTGGCAATTTGAAATTTCTTTTCATGTCACTGATACAATTGATACATTTTGTCAAATGAATCTAGATTTTCCGCACAGAACAATCGATCATTTTGCAGAAAAAAATTTTGAATAGTTTTATCCAATTTCACACTGGATAAAGATGTTTAAAGCTTTTTATTTGAAATTTAAATATCTCAAAACTTCTCGAGATAATGTTTATGTGACTTTAATTTTTCAAAAACAAGGTTATTTCACTGAAGTAGGAACATATGCTCATTTCTCTCATGTCAAGGAATATGCAGTCCAACCATTCAACATGCATCAAAATTGGGAGCATTATCCAAAAGAATTTCGAGAATTTCAAAGGCGCATGGCAGAAATTAATCAGACAATTCCTCCGCAGATTTGGCCAGCTTATGAAGATGATGCACCATGGGAAGCTTTACCAGTGGAATACACTCAGAAAATTCAACAGGATATTCAAGTCTATCAGGAAACACATTTCCAAAAATTTCTCACTGAGTATGATTCAGACTACGACTATGCATTTGACTGACAATGTGGACAATTATTTTAGGGAAGGCCAACACAAAGCCTTGGTGAAACATCAAGATTTTCAAAAAAGACTCCACAAGGACGCCAACAAAGAGAAAAGCAGTTGGAGATTTCAGATAAACTTTTACAAAGTTTGGACCGTAGCATACAAAAGGAAAAAGAATTTTGTGAAAAAGAAATTAAAAGAATTGAAAAAAAACTACAAACAGACTCTTGGTGAAATTATATAGCAAAAGCAGAATCTAGCAAATGAAAATCACAAGATGCAGGACCAAGCCAAACAAATTAACCAGATGACAATCTTTTCCAAAATTCACAAGATCCATGGCCAAGTGAAAAAGACATTAATACCCATTGATTAAACAACACGATTTACCATCGCAACCGAAGATTCCAAGAACCGAACACACCATAACAAAGGCGACAACATTCTGACGAAGACATCAACATCACTTTAATAAAGCTACTCTTTAAAAGTTACTTTATTAAAGTTACTTTATTAAAACTATTTTATTAAAGTAGTTTGTCGTTTTGTAATCATGTTTTAGATAAGTTTCTTAGATAAGCTTTGTAATATTGGGACATGTGTAAAGTGTGTGGGTCTCATATGAATATTTTAATGTTTTCTCTCCTCTATATAAGGAGATTTCCGCCTCATTGTAACTCAATCTTGAAATCAATCAAACTAGTATGTTTCTATATCATATTCTTCTTCTAAACTCTTCATGTTCTTCCTTAATTTCAGAAAGTACAAAATAGTTGTAGATTTGAGTGATATGAAGTAAGATTTGAGTGAAAGAATCTGTAGTATTTGACTCCTGGTAAATTATAACTGTCTGTATTCACCCATAGAATCATACAAGTCTCTGAGAAAATCGGTTATTCTTGCCAAGAAAGCTTTAATGACCTTTGTATGAGTCATATTTGGCTTTTGAAGTTCTGCCGTACACCAAGTTTTCATTTCTTGTAGTCTGTACTTCCACAGTGATGGAGGAATATCATCAAAAGTGAACTTTGGTGAAGAAGTATTGTTTGAAGAATAATATTATTAGTAACACGAGCTTCAGCCATATGATCATCAAGTACTTCTGGTTCATCAACAGTATGTTCATTTGGATGTTGAGTATGAGAATGTCCTGTTTGATCAGCCATATAGAGAGGATGATTATTATTTTCAGACTTATCGGAAAGGTTTTCAGAAGTTTCAACAGATTCAAAATCAGAACTGATTTCATCTGTTATAGAATGGACAGGAGGAGAGTCTGTGGCTTGATTATGAGTTTGTTGAAGAAAAGTAGAGATAGGATTTTCGATCATCATTTGCAGCTGTTTTGAAGGGTCTTGTGATGAAAGTTCGTAAGAAGAAGATTGTATTTGACGGGTAGTAACAGGTGTGATCTTTTTTGAGGGCATGTGTGGTTTTTTCTTCTGTTCCCACTCTTCAGGAGTGAAGAGCGTGGAGGTAATCCTTAATAAGTGGAGGAGTATAAAGGTCATGTTTGGGAAAGTTGTGTATTAGAGAAGGTTGAAGGGTAATATGGTGTCGATGGTGGAATCATTGGGTTTGACTCAAGAGAAGCAAGTTGAATTTTCAGGTTTTTGATTTCTCTTTCTTGATCATCAAATGGTATGTGGTTTTCTAGACGGTTTAAGATATCATTGTGTAGGATTTCGATTCTTTGTCTACAGGCTTGAAGAGGGTTAAGAGAGTCTGAGTCTGCTGTTGTAGAGACTTTTCAATCCTCTGCTAACCTTGATCAATCTTTCTTAACAAAGCATTTTGTTGTACTGCATTTTCTGAATGCCAATTTAGAGCTGCTTCTGTTGCTAAAAGAGGTTGCACAGATCCATCTGATCTCTTAGTGCTTGAGTTTTTGATTTTCCAAGAATGAATGGAATGATCATTTTCAAAGGTTTCTAAAGGAGGAAAACCTTCTTGAGTAGGAGGATGAAACATCGCCATAAGATAAGAAGATGTGGGTGGATTATCATCTCAATCCCATTTCTTATAATATCTGCTGCAATCATCATCATCATCCCATCCAGTAGGAATTATAGGATCATCATTTCTGGGTAGTGCCGTGTATTTGACATAGTAATTAAATTTTCCCAATGGTTCGCCAAGTAATCCAACTCCTGGATCATTATCATAGAAAGCCTGATGTAACTTTCTTTGACTGCTTCGCTTGGATTTCCTTCTTCGTACAGGAGGGTCTCATCAATGTCTGCTGATAAGCAACTGGAGCATGAGCAAACATCCCAGAAGATATGTCCGGTGTTATTTGTTTTGTTGTATACTGACCTTCCATTTTAATCAAAAGCATAGATAGGGATTTCTTCTTCTGCATAAGCAAACTGGGTTGGAAAACACGAGGGTCTTTTTGAGACAACATCCCATTTGAAAGCGATTTCAACATCTCCATTGGATTTTTTTCCTAAAAACGGGCTCTGTGAATTGTATTTGAGCAGAATTTTGTTTTATTTGTGAGCTTGCTCATAGCTCGTGATCCATGTCTCAGGAATAAGTTTGATTAACTCTGCTCGAGGAATCTGTCTGGGAACATACGTACAACTGGGAACATGATATGATTCTACATGAAGAAGTAGAGTATCATCAGTTCCTTGGGATTGTGCAAAATCAAGGGAATGATTTTGTATCCTCTACACCATCTGATAATGAAGAGTAGCTGCATATGTAAAAGAAGATGGTACAGCTCCAACAATCTGGACTTGTACTTTTAAAGCAGTGAGTAACTGTGGATCTGATATGGGCATGTTGAAATTTGGGAACATCGTGATCAGAACAGTTCCAGCATTAAGAGTCGTCTCTACAGTTCCTATGCAAGCATGTTGATACTCCGAGAAACGAGTATCTAACAAGGCAATTCTTGAAACTGTAGGAAGACCTTTTCTTCCATGAAGGGTTAAGGCAAATCTAACAGCTCCAAAGTGGAGATGAGTATATCCTTCAGATAACCATACTTTTGGAAGATGAGAAGGTAGTTCAAGTGTAACAAACTGCTCTTTTTCTGTAGCGGGCAGAAGATGTTGATCAAACTTTGAGGTTTGGACAAATTCTTTGGCTTGAGATTTTTGAGGAGAGATAAGGTTACGAACAGTTTTAGAAATAGACTGGCGAGGTTTTGTGTAAGGAAGACATGGATTTACAAGAGGGAGATCTGTAAGTGGAATTTTATCAGATTCAGAAAGATAAGATATCTCATAGAGATATTCCATCTTAGAAGCATCCGATTTTCTAAAGGAAGTAGATGAAGAAGAGGATCCTGAAGAAGATTTAGGTAAAGTAAAAGGATGAGAGCTTTTTGGAGAAGACGTGATTAAGAGAGATGTTCTTCCTTAATTTCTTCCAGTGCATAGTAACCATAAATTATCATGATATGAGTAAGAGAACAACATCGCTCTGATACCAAAATGGCGGAGTGACAGCAACCTACAACAAGTCACGGTATTCTAGCCCAAATAACGCCTCAACAGGCTTCAACAAAGGGCCTGACTTTCGGACTTTACCGTGAATCACTGTAACCCCGGACGGATCATACAATCAGTAGAGTACTTTTTGATGCAGAGGTTCACCATGAAGGTGCTAACTGCAGAGCATACTCATGTTTCTACTCAGATCTTACTCCATATCACTCAAATCTACAACTACTTTGTACCTTCTGAAATTAAGTAAGAACTGGAAGAGTTTAAAAGAAAAACATGATATATAAACACACTAGTTTGATTGATTCCAAGATTGATAATGAGGCGAAAATCTCCTTATATAGAGGAGAGAAAACATTAAAATATTCATATGGGACCCACACACTTTACACATGTCCCAATATTACAAAGCTTATCTAAGAAACTTATTTAAAACATGATTACAAAAGGACAAACCACTTTAATAAAGTAGCTTTAATAAAGTAACTTTAATAAAATAACTTTTAAAAAGTAGCTTTATTAAAGTGATGTTGATGTCTTCGTCAGAATGTTGTCGCCTTTGTCATGGTGTGTCCAAATTTATGGAATCTTCTGGTTACGATGGTAAACCGTGTTGATTTAACCAAGGGGTATTAATGTCTTTTTCACTTGGCCATGGATCTTGTGAATCTTGAAAAAAACTGTCATCTGGTTCATTTGTTTGACTTGGTCCTACATTTTGTGATTTTCCTTTGTTAGATTCTGCTTTTGCTGTAGAATTCCACCAAGAGTCTGTTCGTAATTCTTTTTCAATTCTTTTAATTTCTTTTTTAAGAAATTCTTTTTCCTTTTGTACGCTACGGTCCAAACTTTGTAGAAATTTATTTGAAATCTCCAACTGCTTTTCTCTTTGTTGGCGTCCTTGTGAAGTCTTTTCTGAAAATCTTGATGTTTCACCAAGGCTTTGTGTCGGTCTTCCCTGAAATAATTGTCCCCATTGCCAGTCAAATGCATAGTCGTAGTCTGAATCATACTCAATGAGAAATCTCTGGAAATGTGTTTCCTGATAGACTTGAATATCCTATTGAATTTTTTGAATGTATTCCACTGGTAAAGCTTCCCAAGGTGCATCATCTTCATAAGCTGGCCAAATCTGCGGAGGAATTGTCTGATTAATTTCTGCCATGCGCCTTTGAAATTCTCGAAATTCCTTTGGATAATACTCCCAATTTTGATACATGTTGAATGGTTGGACTGCATATTCCTTGACATGAGAGAAATGAACATATGTTCCTGTTTCAGTGAAATAACCTTGTCTTTGAAAAATTAAAGTCACATAAATATTATCTCGAGAAGTTCTGACATCTTTAAATTTCAAAGAAAAAGCTTTAAACATCTTTATCCAGTGTAAAATTGGATAAAACCATTCAAAAAATGTTTTTGCAAAATGATCGATTGTTCTGTGCGAAAAATCCAGATTCATTTGACAAAATGTATCAATTGTATCAGTGACATGAAAAGAAATTCCAATTTGCCAAAGTTCTAAAAGATACCAAAGAAAACAAAGAGTTTCTTTTGAAAATCTCAGTGTAGTGAACTTTGGATCAAAATGGAAAAGTGTGAAAAATGGGTAATCTGGATGAAATCCAAGACCATCAAGTGTTTCGATTCCAGTTTTCCTTATCACGATGGATTGATATCTGAGCATGAGATCTTTAGATCTGGATTTGAGAGTTTTGGTTCTTATGAGCTCATTGAATTCAGGAGGAAAGACTTCAATGTGAGGGTAATGATTAGAAGGTTGGGATTCCATCATGTAGATGATTGGGATAGATGGAGGAGTGATCAAAGAGATTTTTGGTCTGGAGAGGAGGTCTGGTAACAGGTTGTGTTTCCCTTTGATATGTTTGACATCAAAATCAAAGTTTGAGAACCATTCTGCCCATCTGAGAAGTTGAGAGTTTGGAATCTGCTTTTTCTTAAAAGAGCGCATTTTTGGAAAAGCTAACATGTCCATTTCAACCAAGAATTTATGTCCAATAAGATGGAACTGGAATTTTTCAATTCTCCTTTTTACTGCAAGAATTTCCTTGAAAGTAGAATGATAATGCTTCTCTGATTCTGAAAATGAACCGCTTTTGTATCCACAAATTCTTCTTTTTCCATTCTTTTTTTCAAGCAAAACTACTGACCAAAAACAATCACTTGCATCTGTTTGAAGGATGAGTTTTCCATCTGTAGGAATTTGCAGAGCCAAAAGATCATTGACTTTCTGTTTAATGGTTTTGATTGCCTGAGTTTGAGGCGATGACCAAAGATGAGAGTTTTGTTTGAGCATGAGTTGTAGCGGTCTGATTATTGCTGAAAGATGATCGATGAAATCTGTCATGTAATTAACAATTCCAAGAAATTGTTGAACTTCCTTTTTTGTCAAATTCTCATCTGGAAACTTGAGAAGTTCCTGGCCAACATGAGGTTGAAGTGAATACTGAATATCTTTAATATGCATACCCAAGAAATCAGTTTCTTTAACTCCAATCACAATTTTCCTTTGGGAAAGCATAATACCATAATGCTTAACAAGATCCATGAATTTGGATAGCAAATTAGCATGAGATTCTTCATCTTCAGAGAATAAAAGGATATCGTCAAAGTAGACCAAAGCTGTATTCAATAATAGATCAAAGATTCTCGTCATGGCTTTCTGGAAAAGAGAATGTGCTGTCTTTAAACCAAAATGCATAACAATCCATTGGTAATGATGCACGGTTGGAGGCCAGCCCCATAGGATAGGAAACTTGCCTCAATTTGTGCTTTCCCTCTGGCTCTATATGAAAGACGACCAGCTCTACAACTTTTAGTGCCATATCTTCCAAAACCAAGTCGTGTGCCGTCCAGTTTGCAATCCCTACTACATCTGCCCGAAGACACTTATAGTGCGTTTGGTATTGTGCAAGAGAGGATTAAGGAAGGAAAAAAAATTACAATCTTGTCCATTGTTATCCAATACTGGGTACCAAATGTGTCCTTGTTATCTTTGGAGGATATTTAGTTCAATCTAATCCGGATCTAGTAGAGAGCAAGGGAGCTAACAATGTAAACAGGAGCATCATGCACCATCTATTGACGACATACACGTAAATATAAAAAGCAATATAGTAACCAGAGTCAAATAGATTCTTCAACACAAAATAAATTTCTATAAATATTTGCCTTCGCTGTTGTCCTTTCTTTCAGAAGATCTTGAATTTCTTTAAGCTATACGCATCAAATAATTGGTCACAAATTCATGTCCTTTTTCTCCTCTTTCTAAGTTTACACTAACACTATCAGGCTTCATGAATGCTGGGTTCCTAGCCAATTCTATGGTTGAAAAATTGTTATATTACATGGAAAAAAAATGAGAGATTCTAATTTTAAAATAACTCAGGATGTGATTGTTTAACTATTAGAGCATCTTTAAGGATGGTGTAAAATAAAGATTTACATCTTCAAACTGGTCGAAAACCTCTCCAATGGAGAGATGCAAAGGAGATGAAAATTACATTTTTCGGCAAAAAATGTAAAAAAAAGATGTAAATTAATTCTCCACAAGAGGCAAAAAGTGGATTTAGACCTTCCAATTGAAGTAGAATTTGGATTTAAATCCATTGAGATGTAAATGAGAATCCAAAAGCGATTTTAGAGATATCAATTTACACTCAAGTTTACATCACCATTCGAAATACTCTTAGAAAGTACATAAACCAAATAATAGAAGACTAACAATGAAAGGGTGAAAGAATACCTCTGAAATAAGAGATCCAAGAAATATCTGAGACTAGATTATCTTCTGTTTTGTTCATTAAGTTAACATTGCATTCATTAAGCTGATTGAAAAGAATCTTGCACTTGTGTAGCAGTTCCCTCCAAAAGGTCCTTGCTTGAAGGAGATCCTAGACTTGCACAAGAACTTTCAAGAACACGATCAGTTTTTTGTATAAAATTTACTCATGCATGTTCACATCCAACATCAAGGCCAAACATTTTTGCAATAATGAATCATATAACAAAAGAAATAACAAGGAAGATCCAACCTACAATATGACAATGTATAAATTTCCGCCTTTCTATATCGTAAAAAATAATTTCCCAATTAATAAATCTTACAAGTATTCACCATATAACTGAAATATATTGAAGGGCGAGTTATGGATTTTCCTCTCAATTCATATCATCAATCAAAATTCAAAGGGGCTTCTCATTGTTCAAACAGCCATCATGACATGAGATTCTAATTTCTGATAAAAACTTAGCCAACAACAATGATGAGGCTATTGATAATCTGAACAGTGCATAGAAAACTAGAGAATTAGACACACAGTTGCCAAGAACTCAGCCTCCATGACACAAGAAATAACAAGAATTCATGTCAAACATGCGAGACCCATATTTTTATGCATTACTACATCCACTCAAGTCCAAAATCTATCTAAAGGAACCTGTTCCAACTTTGGCAGTCGCAAGAGCCCCTTGTGGGGTGCTGGCCGGATTTTTTTCCTAGGAAAAGTTCGAGTAGTTGTAATCCCTTTGGCTGATTGGATGCCAACCAGAACCCTGCAAAACTGTCCCTTAAGAATGTTAAAATGGAAACTAGCTAAAAGCTAAAAACAGACTCAAATAATATTTATGACACATTAATGATAAACCATCTGACAGCACTCTAAGGAGATAGAGAAACAGAGCCATTGCTCACACGGGCCAGGTTATAAGCACACTTATAGGTTAGTGAATAAGAAAAAATATTAGTGCCTTCATAGGAAGGCCACCCATATTCTAGATGGTAAAAGAAAAATGAGCAGGGATCATCTTCTCATCCGCGTTTTTGGAAATTAAGTCATGTACAAAAACTAGCTTGAGAAGAATGTTCATTAAATAAACAATTGAAGTACCTCTATGGAGTCTGAATCTCTTGATTATGCAAGGACAACCCAGGATGGTACTGTGACACTAACTCCAATCTGTTCGAGGATCATGAGGCCACACAGTTTCCCTCCCTGCCTGCATTGTAGAGGGCTCCAATCCATACCCAAAAGCAAAGGCGAAGTACCATTGTGCCTGTGCTTAGGTGGCCTCTGCCCCTGCACCTGCACCTCCTACTCTCAGATTACTTTCCGATTATACCATTTAATTCCAATAATTATGTATGAATCTTGTTGCGTATTTCAATATGCATTCCACTTGTGTATATTAATCAGGGTTTTGATGATGAGATCGGAGAGTTTTGGAGTGGGACGGTGGTGGAGGAGTGGAACTCCGTAAGATTTCACTCTGTTAATCTGGCTCTTGATGGGAAAGTGAATTGGGATTTGGCTACTGTATGAACAGCGCGGTTTCAGTTGATTGCCAATCGGCACTGCACAAGGACGACACGTGCCCTTATTTGGGCTCTATTTAATGGAATAATGTTATTTACATATAATATTATTTCATTAAAAAAAATGGTTAAAAAGAAGACAAAATGCATTTAAATTAAAATGAAGCTCAACTGAATTATTTTCTACAAAAAAATTAGTAAAATAATTCTCTTAATTTTTTAAGTTTCTCATTATTTTATTTTATCCTCATTTTATATTACAACAAATTTTAATTTTTATTATATCCTTTTATTATTTAATATTTATTTTAATTAACATTTATTTGTAAATTCTAATTAAGTAATAAATAACTATTATTGAATACATTAAAATGATATTATTCATTAAAACTCAAAAGATACAAATTTGATAATTAGATATAATTTTCTTTAAATGTAATTTTTTAAATTATGGTATTAAGTGTAATATTTTTAATTTTTTTAAGAAATATAATATTTTAACTCATTAAATATAATAATAATATAATAATTAATATAATTTATAATTAAATAATTTTTGAATTAAATTAATTACTGAGAATTAAAAAATAAGAAAATAAAGTAAAGCATATTCATTTGATGTAATATTTGGTGTAATCACTGAAGATTATTTTAAAAAGTTGCACCAATTTGATGTAATGGTTGTACTACATGTATATAATGATTTACATATATATGATACGATGAGATATGATTGAGTCATAATTTTTTTCAATCAAATAAAAAAAAAAATTTCAACTCTTTTTTTTGACACATCATCTGTATGTAAATCATTATATAATTTCATTATATAAAAGTAGCATTATTCTTGATGCAAACCATCGGAGGTGCTCTAATGTTGGAACCCACTTTTCCATGCTACCAGACAATGTCAGTACAGATCTTCATTTGAATTGTAATTGTCTACATATATTGACATATTCACGTGTATAGAAAGCGTGATATTATCAGAAGGAAAAGATTAATCCTGTAGAAGGAAAAGATTAATCCTGTAGCTATCTTTCCTAATATTTAGAGATTCTAATTGTATAATTTATTTTCCATGATTAGCTAGTTTACTATGTATAGACTCTTCTCCATGATTAGCTAAGTTTACCATCTTTACACAAGTCTCTGTATATATATAGAGTTGTATACTTCATTGAATAATATTCTCGATTTCTAAACTTTACATGGTATCAGAGCCATACGAAATCCTTCGAGTTTTGCTTCTATAATACATCTTTGATAAATCCTTTTGAGAATTTTTTTTTTTTTTTTTTGATCATCCTTTAGAGGACTTTGTAATTGTGAACCTTTGTTCTTTTGTGCTATTTGTATTCGGTCAATAATATGGACAGCAACAAGCCTGAATCCATATCTGTCAAATTCAATGGAAAAAATTATGCTCTTTGGGAATTTCATTTCCAGATCTTCGTTAAAGGAAAGGGGCTCTCTGCTATTCTTGATGGGTCTCAAAAGGAAACAGGTGATGAGGAGGCAAGGAGCCGCTGGAGAACAAAGAACGCTCAAATCATTACTTGGATGTTAAATTCAGTTGAGCCCGACATTGCTTTGGGCCTTAGATCTTTCAAAACTACTGCAGAGATGTGGAAACATCTTCAAGGAATTTATTCTCAAGTGAATCAATCAAGGCAATTTGAAATTGAATATGAGATTGCAAACATCAGCCAAGAAGGACGAGATATTCGTAGTTTTTATGTTGAAATATTGAAGCTGTGGACAGAACAAGACATGATATCTTCGAATACAATCTCGAGTGTAGCATATGCAGAGATTAAGAAAGAGAGAGATCGTGGAAGAGTGATGCAATTTCTCATGAAGCTTCGACCTGAATTTGAGAATGCAAGGGCCACTCCCATGTAACAACATTTGAAATTGAAGCGAGATGATGGGGCACTTATCTCAGATCCTACTTTATATCGACGCCTAGTTGGTAGTCTAATCTATTTGACTATTACACGTCCTGATATCTCATTTGCTGTCCACGTTGTGAGTCAATTTGTTTCTCAACCTAGACGACATCATCTTTCAGCTCTTCATCGTATTATTCGCTATTTGAAAGGTACATGTGATCGTGGGTTATATTTTCCTTCCAACGCATCTCTCAATCTCATGGCATATGCAGATGCAGATTATGCTGGGTGTGTTGATACTCGGCGTTCTACTACAGGATGGTGTGTTTTTTTGGGTGATTCTCCTATCTCATAGAAATGTAAGAAGCAAGAACGAGTATCCAAATCTTCCACAGAGGCAGAGTATCGATCTATGTCCTCGGTTAGTTCTGAAATTGTATGGCTCCAACGGCTTCTCATGGAACTTGGTGTTACTTGCTCTCATCCGATCACTCTCTTTGGAGACAACACAAGTGCTATTAGTATTGCCACCAATGCAGTACACCACGAACGAACTAAACATATCGAAGTTGATTGCCATTATATTCGTGAACTCGTTCATGACAAAATTCTTAATCTTGTTCATGTTTCTTCCCATGATCAGATTGCTGATCTATTTACAAAGGCAATAACTTCTGCGCGCCATGCATATCTTATGAGCAAATTGATGCTTGTTGACAACTACCATCAATTTGAGGGGGAATATCAGAAGGAAAAGATTAATCCTGTAGAAGGAAAAGATTAATCATGTAGCTATCTTTCCTAATATTTAGAGATTCTAATTGTATAATTTATTTTCCATGATTAGCTAGTTTACTATGTATAGACTCTTCTCCATGATTAGCTAAGTTTACCATCTTTACACAAGTCTCTGTATATATATAGAGTTGTATACTTCATTGAATAATATTCTCGATTTCTAAACTTTACAATTGAGAGGGATTTCACTTGTAAATGTATAGCTCTCTTGAATTCTCCCCAATTTGTTCTTGTATTCTTCCTCTTCTACATTTTTGTCTTTGTTCTTATTCGGTTGCTTATTACTTAAGCACAAAGATGTTAAGATTCGAGGATTGACGAGGCTGGCACAATGTGTTCCAGCAAGGAAAAAGAACTTAGGGACGATGGTGCTTGAAGTTGATGACGAAAACTCTAAGCCCGTTACGTAAAGCTTCTAATTCCTTCCATAGTTCATTACCAAGAAGTCGAAGGTCTAGGTCCCCTCTTGCTACCATCCTTTGCTCATTCTTCCGACATGCTCGTTATCCCTCAATTGTACAGTGCACCCTCTTTTTTAAGGTAATTAAATGACATTAATTAATCTATCATTTTAAATGGGATCCATATCTTAAATTTAAGATGTCATATTAATTAAAATCACTTAATTATCATTTAGACGGTTGATCATCTGCGATTGTGATATGTAGTATTTTTCTTTGTTCCCAACTTGGCTAATGTCTTTGCTTGTTATTCTTTTTCGATGGAGCGATATTTGACTTGAATGATATTGGTGTTGACAGATGATTGATTTTATCCTTATTGTTTTGATCATAACAAACAAGATTAATATTTTTCTAACAATTGATTTTGAGTGATGATAGTTCAATGTTAAAATCAATCAAGCATTGTCAAAATCAACACATTATAAATCGGATTTGAAATGATGATCAAAGTGAAAGTTAAGCATTCAAGTCAAATCATTCGAGATGAGATCTTAAAATATCAAAATCAAGACTGTCTAATCGGACTCATGAAGAAGGTCAAGATCGAAGTCAAACATTAAAGCCAAATGTCAAGAAAGAAGAAGATCAAGAGTTTAAGAGTCAAACTTGAAAGAAACTTCGAAGCAAGACAAAAAAACTAGGCATTGAGATCATATGTAAATGTATAACACTTTGATATTTAGTAATGAATAACAATAGCTCAAAAATCATTTTGTGCACAAAAAGTTATTTTCATATCACTTGCATAAAATATTTTTTATCAAAATTAAGATTGATTTTTCAAAGTGATACTTTAACTTAGATCACATGTCCAAAAAAAAGTCAAGGATCAACCGGACGTTTCTGTGAATCGGACCGTCCGGACAAGGCGTCGAGATTGACAGAAATGTTTCTGTACATCCGAACAAGACGTCCGGATGGGTCGTCCGGTTTATCAGAATATTTGATAGTTTAATTGATATAAATAGCAACTCAATTGCCATTCATTTTAACACATAAGAGCATTCAAATGAGATACTTTTGAGTAAAATTATATTGATTTCTCATCTCATTTATTATTATCAAATCATTTAGTTTTGAAAATTTTTTGATCAAATTAACTTTTAAAAATCTACTAATCAAAGTTTTTCATTTGAAAAATATTCTTTGAACTTATATTTTTACATTCATTTAAATTTATTTTTTCATAGCAAAAACTTTGATTGTTGGATCAAACTTCTTAAATTATTTCTCTTATCAAAATTTTTCATTTCTCTTTGTGCTTAATTTCTTTATATCAATTTTAAAATAAATATATTTTTGAAGAAGATATTTGTACTTACATTGCATAAATTTTTTCCACTTCTTCATATTGAAACTTTGATTGAATCAAACTTGTAAACATTATATTCATCAAAATTTCTAACTTCTCTCTTAATATTTAATTTATCGCAAATTATTCATTGAAAGAGAGATATATTTTTGAAGATGATTTTTGCACTTATATTGTATAAACTTTTTTTTTCTTCTTCTTCTTCATAATATTGAAACTTTGATTGATTGAATTAAATTTGTAAAATCATCATATTCATCAAAATTTCTCATTTCTGTCTTAGTACTTAATTTATTATAATCATCCATTAAAAGAGAGATATTTCTTGAGAAGATTTTTGAACCTACATTATATTTATTTCTTCATCTTCTCATTAAACACTTTAATTGATTGAATCTAATTTTTGACTATCATATTCATCAAAAAATTTCATCTAACACTTAAACTATCATTTATTACTATTCATTAAAGTGTTAGTTTTTCTTAGTACTTAATTTGTTTTTATTATTTATCAAGAGTGGAATTTCATTATAAAATCACTTTGATAAAGTGTGAGTCTTGTTGAAGTTCCTTAAAGATCAAAATTGTATGATCGGTGCTCCTTGTTGTAAGTCACAGTGTGGTTCATATCGAGGTCCCGTAAAGCTCAATAGTGTGAGTTATATTAAGATCCCGTAAAGCTCAATAGTGTGGATCGTGTTGAGGTCCCGTAAAACTCAACATTGTATAAGGATTGGTGCTCCTTGTTTGTAAATTATCGGAAGCGTTAAAAAGGGTTGGATTGCACTATAAGTCAATCAACATAGTGAAAATGCCTTGCTAGTGCCGGAGAGCTTGGTAACGAAAGACATAGATCATTGCTTTGAATCGAACCTCCACAATTATATCGTTTGCATCCTCTTACCCTATTACTTATTGCCTTTATATTTGTACTTACTATTTGAATTAATTTATCTAGTCTTTACTTGCTTGAATTTAGATTAATTTTTCGAAAAAAATTTAAAAATCAATTCACCCACCTCTTGATTAGTTATTTTTGAGCTATCAATTGGTAAGTTGAATATTTTGCATGTTCAATTTAATAAACACGAGTGCTCATTTTGAGTGTGTTTGACCACCATTTTGGTGGAAAAAAAGAGTTTTGAATAATGATTTTTAGAAGAATGTGTGGCTAAAAAGTATAGAATTTTTTTTATGTACGTTTATAATATTTTATCGTGTGAATTTGTGGTGGTTTTTAATGACCTTATAATAAATCATAAAATAAATTAATGGTTGTCAAACATGTACTTTATATAAAGCACCAATTACATAATATATCTTCTTTCATTCTCTTCTACCCATTTTTTCTTCCTCACCGACGGGTGCAAATGAGGCGACGTATCCATCGCGCTAAACAGTCGCTATGAGTGGCAAACCCATCGTCATTCGTCGTTGAACAACCCTTGAATTTGTTGCGAACAGCGACGGTCAGGAGTTCGTCGCAGCTCAAGCGTGGCAACAAGATCAATGCATCGTCCACAGTAGCGTACGCTCTGTTCGCTAGTGCGCAGCGATCTGAGCGTCGCTATACACGACGAGCTCTGCATTGTAATGGGTTTGTAGTGGTTGTTTTTGTGATGGATTTGTGGGTTGTGGTGGTTTTTGTAATGATTTTATATTGTTTTGTGGTGACTTTTGTGGTGATGGTGGTGGTGGTCACAGTGGTGCGTAAGGCACTCGCGATCTGGTGTCAGGGTATTTGGTGATGTCGCGATCTGGCAGCGATGATGGTGCCAGAGTTTAGTGTGGGGTGGTGGTATGTTTATTGTAGTAGTGGTTTTACGTAGCTGTGGTGGTGGGTTTGCATTGGTGTGGTGTGTTGTGGTTGCTTTGGTGGTGGTCTTGCATTGTCTGGTAAGGCAGTGGTGGTCGTCGTGGCAGTGGTCGTGAGTAGATGGGATGGGATGTGGGTGTTTGTAACCAATTATTTGGTTGATTGTGACCAATAATTGGTTAATTTGTAGCTATGAACGGAAATGAGACAGGTCGACCATTCTTACCCCCGTCCCATTAGACATTTTTGCCATCTTGCCTCGATCCCATATCCGGTTAAAGCGGAACGGGACAGGTTTGAGTATTTTTGTTATCTTGCCCCGTTCCCATTTATTTTTTGCTTTTATTTTTTTTATATATTTTGTTAGTAAATATTATTATTTTTCCCCCAATTTGTTAGGAACAACTTCTTTTCTTTTTAAAAATGATGATAAATATTTTATTTTTATTTAATAAAAAGTTTAAATTTGAAATTAAGTTAAAAGGGCGGTAGTCGGGCGGGAGCTATGTTTCTCGTACTCGCTTCGAGACAATGACTCACATCATGTCCCCGCCCCGTTTATCCCAATAGACGACTAATCCCCGCTTCATTCGGGATGGGGCCCGCGAGTATCGGGTTGAACGAATTTTTTTTATCATCCTTATTTGCAACAAATAAATAATATATGACCTAAAAATGTGATTGTAACTCACAATTTATTAAATTGTTATCGAAAAATTAATTGTGATCAATTATTTGATAATTTGTGACTGACAAATCAGTTGTGACCAATAAAAAATTTGATTTTGTAACTAATGAATAATCTATAACCTATAATTTGTGCATAGTTTATGACTCAAACCGTAGAGCCTCGGTAAAATATTTATATTCTTTAATTTCTATTTTTTTGGAAAAAAATTATATTCACAACCCCATTAGGGTTTTTCGATTAGGTTTTTAGGGTTAAAGGTGAATTAAATCATTGGTATTTGTGTATTGAAGGCATGGGTTTGCGTTTTTGATTCTATTGGATTATTAAGGGGCTGTTCTCTTTGCCGTTTTCATCATATTTTCTATTTTCGATTTTTCAAAACAGTGAAACGTTTACTTACCTATTTTCAAAAACGAGTTTAAAATTTACAAAGAAAATCGAAAACGTCAAAAATGTTGTTCTGGGTATTTTCAGTTAAAATCAAATCAAAATTTTCAAAACATGTTTTAGTTGTTTTCAGTTACGCCACCAACAAAAACCACTATCATCGCCGCCTGCACCACACCACCGTGCCACATAGTCAAAACCACGTTGACGACGTCGCGACCTAGAACCACCACCACCGCCACAACCACAATAGCAGAAGAAGTCGGCGACGTCGCAACCCAACCACAACAGAAGAAGCCGCCGATGTCGCAACCCGAAACCACTGCCACAACCACATCAGCAGAAGAAGCCGAGGACGCCGCATCAAACCACAGCATAAAAAAAAGAAACGAAGAAGCCAGTGATCGCAGGGAGTGCCGCTCGTCGCTATAGCTTCCTCGTGGTCTTCAGCGCCGACAGCCTTGCGAGGGAGACGACAGAGATAAGGGGAATAAGAGAGAGAGAGAGAGAGAGAGAGAGAGATGGGAAGAAGAGAATAAGTTTTCCAAATTTTTATTTTTGGAAATAATTTTTCAAAATGACAATTAGAACACATTTTCAACAATTTCAAAATGGACATTCAAAACAAAAAATACAAAATGAATTCAAAACTCAAAACTAAAATATGAAGAGAACAGCCCCTAAGTTTTCCTTAATACTTCATTTGAAGATTGTTTTTACTATGATGCAGGAAGAGTACCAGTAAGGATGTATATCCAATTTTACATTAACGAAAATGGGGATAAAGCTTATGCCACCAAGGTTTGTCTCTTCATTGACCCGATTTTTGCAATTTTTATGCATAGCACCCCTTTTCTATTTCCTATTCCCACCGTCATTAGCAAAAAGCACCAATTTCTGAACCATGTCTTTTTCAATGGGGCTTTAGCTTGATTTTGCGTCAACCGAATCTTCGTACTTTCCAATGACAATATCACTAATTTGAAGGTTTGCACCAATGAATGGAAACCCATCATCGGCTATCTACTCGTCCAATTTTAATTTGAATCATTGCAAAAGTTATGAACGCCTGAGCTTTGACCTTCGTTTCCAGTGCTTCCATGTTAAGCACTTAAGCTTTGTAACTTTTTGATGTTTTTCGAACGAAACATCCCACGTTTTATTGACGCACGATGTTGGAGATATTACATCGATAATGTGCATATTATATTCAAATCAACACGTACATTTTTATGCTCATGAAATCGAAATGGAATTTGAATTACCAAAATGGGATTTGAGAAGACAAGCAATAATTATTGAAGTCGAACACGTGTTGATGAATGTTGTTGGACAAGTTTCACTAATTGTATACTGGATATACAGAATATATACCGTATTAGTGAATTTTACTTAAGGCGTAGGCACGCCTTACTGAATTAAAATTCTGCCATAAGTTTTTACTTAAGGCGTGAACACGCCTTACTGAATTGAAATTCTGTCATAACTGGATACTTTGAATATAATAGTATGGATTAGTCACTTCCCAATATGAGTGAACGCATGTTGTTCTTCAATTCAAACCTTGCATGAAATCAAAAGAATATTGATTACTTTCTGAAATCAGAATTCTAAATTAGAATGAAATGAGAAAGAAGAAAGAGGAGATGCAAGTGATGTAATCGATCGCGGCAAGTGTTTGACACTTTGTTCTTAAGATGAATTTGCCCCGCATCGATGCTAACGATTTCTAGCAATCATCTTCCAAAATACAATGATCACGTTAAGCCATAGGAGCACTCCAAACGAACTCGAACGAAATTCTCTCTCTACCATAACCATTGTTCTAAAAAACGCGAAAATGCGCCGCGTAGGCGCGACTCGCGACCAAAACGCGTCGAATTCGGGAAATGCGGGAAAAATGCGTTTTCCAACTAAAAGGCGCGCCTAGGCGCGCATTAGGCGCACATTAGTCCGTCTAATCCCACCCCCCCCCCCCCCCCCCCTTTTTTTTTTTTTTTAAAATCTATTTTTTTTATATATTAAAAAATCTATTTTTTTTATATAAAAATATATTTAATGCCTTAAAAATACAAAATGCATTATGACGCTTATTCTTCGCATTGTCACGCCTAAACTTGTGATTCTTGATTCTCGGCCTCGACGCTTCGCTACGCATTACACATTTTAGAACACTGACCGTAACCATGATTTTGATGCAAGTGTTTTATGCAACCTAAATTGTAAATATGGAATGGAATGATATGGGAACTATCACTTTGAACTATATGAATCCAAACACATTGGGATCTATATATAGTAGTTGGAAATGTTTGTCAAAAGATACAACCATACCAAGAGACACATCTCTTGAAATTAAGATTCATAATTATTGGAAAGTAATCATATCAAGAGTCATGATCTTTCATATGAAAATACACATCTTTTCATCTATATTTTTTCTAGAATATTCCACAATATTCTACACGATTTCCAACAATTTCACGTGTTTATTAGACTTAATTTCTCATTCACCAAAAAACGAATTCCACTTAAATAATCACTTAAATTTGCCACAACCAATTTCGAATTTCCAACACACAATTCGTAACTGTTGAATCTTCTTAATTTACCCAAGATTAACGTTGCAACTACTATAACACACTGTCCATTGAAATATTCGTGGTGAGACAGAATCCCTTGCTGTGATGGGCACACTTTAACTTTCCAAGACAATCGAAAAACATTATTGGACAAATGGTTTCTATATGTAATATAATGACGGTGGTGGTGGTGGAGTTGTTGAATTTGTATAAAATGATATATTTTAAAGTTTTGACCTGTGTTTTGTCACTTTTTTAGTACTTTTTACTTTTTTAAGTGTTGCCACTTTTTTAAATAGTGTTTTTTAGTTTTTTTTTTTTTTAATTTTTGTTACTTTTTCTAATTTCTGTTACTTTTTTTAGTGACAAACATAACTTTTGATTGATGTTTTCACTTTTTAAAAAAATTTGACACTTTTTGAGTGTTTGTCACTTTATATATATATATATATATATATATATATATATATAGAAATCAAAAAAATACTGTGTCAAATTTAAAATATGTAACAAACAATAAAAAAAGTGACAAAAATTTCCAAAAAAATTTAGAATATATATATATATATATATATATATATATATATATATATATATTCTAAATTTTTTTGGAAATTTTTGTCACTTTTTTTATTGTTTGTTACATATTTTAAATTTGACACAGTATTTTTTTGATTTCTAAAATATTTTTCATACAATTTTTTAAAAGATTCCAAATTTTAAGGATATTTTTACAAATGGTCCCTTTGTTTATGGAATAAACTGATGGTACAGGGCTCACATAGCGCCAAGTGATGCCCCTATAGCTGGGGAGCATGTGGCCCTATACAACAAGAATGGTCCTTTGTTTATAGCTCTCATTGACTCAAATTTTTAACACATTTTTAACGAATTTTCCATGGCAAGTTTCTTAGCATCAAATATTCTAATAAGTAATAACAAATAAATGGTTTAAATGCCTTTTATTATGCCAAATCACATAATCTTACAAAGAAATTATTAACAATTCCAACTGAGGATAGAACACAGAGAAAAAAGGAAACAGCACAATAATGTCACCAGCTAACAAAATAATAACATTTGCTTCACACTCCAAGGACAAGTTTGATAGATAGTACTGAACAATACTTTTCGAATAAGATTTTAACTTAATTTTTTCTTTAATCCTATCCCTTGCGTGCAGTGAAGCCCGATGCACCAAACACTACATAACAAGTTGATTGAGAAAACACACCAAATGAGGCTTGAAAATAACTCTTAAAAAGACACATCAAATGAGGGCTTGAATGGAATATTGATCTATACACACTCGAAGCCTGGAGGAATGGTTTTGCCACAAGCACTGACCAGCACACTAAGTGCAACTGGCACATTCAAGTTAATTCCAAGCACATTAGCCTTAATGGCAGTACAAAGACAAGCTGCAGCTTCCAAGTCAACCAACCCTTCCAGTACAGCACAACATTTGTCCGATGACGGGGTCCCAACAACAACGTTAACAACTCCGAGGAGGTCAACACAGGCGCCAAGCTTCAAGGTGTCCATAGGGCAGAAGAGATTCGCCGGTGGTGGCTGTGACTTCGGGATGCATGTGACACATCCATGAGTGAACGTCACGAAAAAAGGGAAGGAGAAGACCAAAATGAAGAAAAGATTGATGGAAGCCATTGTTGCTAGCTTGGAAAATTAGGTTTTGGGTATTGTTGAAGGGAAGCTGTGTCCTATATAAAGATAGAATGTGAGGTTAGAGTTGGGAGATTGATTGAGTGGAAGAGTGAAAAATGACAATGGTGTACGAGTTGGATATTTGTAATCTTGTGCAAAAGTTGAATGCTTAATATCTGATTGTAATTTGTGGTTACTGCACGAGTTATTTCCCAGAATTGGATACATGAAATGACATATTTAGCCCTTGTTTGGTTTTGCTAAAAAATAATAAGTGGATGAAATATATGATTAAATAATTGATAAAGTTACAAGTCTCATAAAATATGATTTTTATTACACTTTTTAGTTAAACCAAATAGGAGCTTATAAGTGAACACATTTTTACTTTTATTTTTGTTTTTTCCTATTATATAAATTTATTGTTTTCAAATATTTACGTTTGAAACCACGGAATTTTAAAGATGTATGACTTAGCATAACTATTTATTCAAAATATATACTTAAACGGATTCTTTACATTATCATCTTTGGTAGACATGCTTCCATTTGGATACAATTTATAAATTGATTTATGAATTTAGTTAAGGTTAAAAATTAGTGTTGGGTTTTGATGCCCAATAAATCTGGGCGACGATAAAATTGATGTCGAATATTTATCCACACCAAAGTGACGGCTCTACTCGAAAATAATTAATACACCTTTGTAGGACCTAAGTTTTGAGTTGGGTTGGTAGTTTGGTTAATGTGTGGATTTGGTTATTTTTAGCCCATTAACTTGGCCCATTGAGGGTGAGTCTTGGCTCAAAACTAAACATAATATCTATATACATATAGTCGTGTGTTTTTTCTTTTGTGTGTGGCTATGAAGTTTGCAAGAGATGAGAGAGTTGAGAGAGGCGGCCGGTTTTCGTGTGTTTTTGTTTGAGATTCAACCTTTGTTTATGTTCTTTTTCCTCCCTTTGTAGCTTGCAAATATCACCACCAAATGTCTCCTTTGTGAGGGTAAAACTAAGGCAACCAAGGTGTTAAGAATTGTTTAGTTGAGCCGGTCGATTGGTGAGTGTTTTGGTTTAGTTTGAACAACAATTAGTTTTAATTACATATTTATAATTATTGCTTATTATTATTCACACATTTCATGAAATCTACTAGTATTTCTCTTAGTGACAAATTTATAAATTTATCAAATGGATGCTCATGGGCTATTCTCTTCGTGTTTCAATTTTTCATTTTGAGTTTTGTGTTGAGTGTTCATTTTGAAATTGTTAAAAATGTGTTCTTTTTGTAATTTTGAAATATTATTTTCAAAAATGAAAACACCCAAAACTTGTTCTCTCTCCTCTTCCCTCTCTCCGTTCTTTTCCTCTCTCTCGTCTTTCTCGTCTCTCTTCTTCCTCTCTCTCTGTCGTCTCTCTTTTCTGTCATCTCTCTTTGTTTTTGGGTGGTGTGTAGAGTGGGGTATTTTTGGGAGTGATGGTTTTGGGTGGTGGTGGGCTTCTTCTGCTGTGGTGGCTGTGACATCGCCGATGGTAGGCGTTGCGGTGCGACGATGACGATGTGCTGCAGGTGGTGTGTGCAGGCGGCAATGACGGTGGTTGTTGGTGGCTTAACCAAAAACATCCAAAATGCATTTTAAAAATTTTGGTTTAGTTTTAACTGAAAACACTTTTGAGCTTTCTTTTTAAGTGCTTGTTTGGTAAGTGTTTTTGGGGGAAGAATTGATTTTTGAATAGTGATATAATGAGAAATGTGTGGTCGAAAAAGAAGAAAAAATTATTGATGTGATGGAAAATATTATTTTATTGAAAAATGTGTTGTTGAAAATGAGAATTGATTTACTGTAGAATTTGAGAATCAAAAACAAACATGCCCTAAAATTTTAATTTGTTTTTAAAAACGCGTTTTCATTTTTTTGAAAAATCGAAAACAGAAACGACTTGAAAACGATAAAGAGAACATGTCCTTAGCTTCGTTGCCTTAGTACTTATAAGGCGTGTTATGACTATAACAATTAACAAAATCGAAACTTGCGCGACTTGATTGTATGAAAAATAATTTGATGACCGAAATGAAACTTCAATATAAGAGGTGTAATTAAGAGATTTAAATTGTGATATTTATTTATCCAATCATGTATAATCTTGGATACTTTTTATTATTCGATGAACTAATCGTGTAATACTTAGCCCTTGTTTAGCTAAACTATATATGTTTTATAAATGAATAATTTGTCAAATTTCATTTTTAATTACACGTTATAATGAACCCATAAACATTATCAATTTATTCATCATTTATTTCTATTTATTACTAGCAAGTTCTTCCCAGACGGACGATACTTAAGAGGCGGTACATGTATTAATCCTTATGTTAGCATAATATTAATCTCACGGGTCATAAAATGTAATTCGTTGACTGGTACAATTTATTTGTGATATTTACATGTCGTGTGTGTTTATATATATATATATATATATATATTCTGTTTGGTTTATCTAAAAAATATTTTTTATAAATTTGATAAAAATTAATAAAATGTACACATGATAAAAGTTGTGGGTTCTATAAAAATATTTGGCTGAATATGAGTTTAAGGAAAAATGAAGTTTAAAAAATGGGGACCAAACAATCCATGCAAAATACAATAATAATAAAAAAAAAATTATAGACAAATGCTATATGGTATAAATTACTAGAACATCTTCAAAAGATTTTTTAAACTTGAGGTTCTCCTTATTTTAAAGTCATAATTTGAAATTATGTTTCAAGAGAATCTTAATTTAATTATTTAACACCAAGAGTATGTTTGACTGTTTACATTTGGAGAGTCAAACCCACTCTCTATTTGTATTTTATTAAGATTGCATTTAGCCCCTATTCAATCCCATCTTTTCAAAAAAACCAAGCAAAGGCTTAATAAAATTATAAGTTTCAATGCTCCACTACTTAAATTATTGGGAAAATTGCAGTCACGGTAACAAACCTTTAAATTTTATGCAGATTTGACATAAACCTTTAATTTGTAGCACTCACGGTGCCAAACTTCTAAAAAACTCGCACCTAGAGTCCAATATCACAGAAACTGTTAGTTTGACCTTTAGTTGACAATATAATTGACTTTGACCATAATTTTGACTAATTTTAAAAGAATAAAATGATAACTTTACATTTTCTATAATAAAATAATTAAAATAAAAAATCCAAACCAAACATATCCACCCCACCCCCACCCCCACCCCCACCCCCACCCCACGCAAACCCAAAACTAAAACCAAAAATCAGAACCCACCCAACTTCCCCGCCACAGCCACAGACCCACATGCTGCCCCGACCACCGCCGTCCAATCTGTAATGATTAATGAAACACCATATTGAAAAACCATCCGAGTCCTGCCTTCAATTTCACTTGTCTGCACCTCTAACAAATCCCAGCGCCACAGTGAAACATAGATTGAAACATGTCCCTCTGCAATCTCCACCAGCTTCCACCCATCAACCGCCATCCACGATGGAAGAGCTTGAAACACCATCACCACAGCCACAACCACAGCCACTTCAAGATTCCACTAAGTATAAGTATGAATATTAGTTCGCGCAGGTGAATTTGTGGATTGAGTAGCATTTGGATCAATTAATTATGTATCTACAGTCGTCTAAGGGGGTGTTTGGTAGTGATTTGAGAATTGATTCTCAAATTAATTTTCATTTTCAACCACATATTTTTCAATAAAATAATATTTTCCATCACATCATTAATTTTTTCTTCTTTTTCAACCACACATTTCCCATCATATCACTATTCAAAAATCAATTCTTCCTCCAAAAATCTCTACCAAACAAGCTCTAAGTATGAATATGAGTTCCCGCGGGTGAATTTTTGGATTGAACAATGGGAAAACCATAAATTGGATTGGATATAAGAGTCCCTGTTCGAACGAGTCTAGATGCGAAATCCCAGAAAATTCATTAATGTTTTGGCCCTATTTTGTTGAATCATTGCCATCATATTGAGCGCCTGTGATGCAGGAGTCGACCGGTGGTGGTCCGAGAGGGTGGGTGTGGTCGTAAGGTGGGTTTCCGCCACCATAGATCACGTTGATTTGGAAATTCTTGATGGGAAGATAATGGTTTATTATTTGGGATGATGAAATTCATGATAAGATGACGAGTTTTGTTGTGGAAGCGGTAGGCGGTGCAACATCGACGAATGTGGTGGTCATGGGTTAATTTGGGGTGGGGTGTGAAGGAGATGGTGAACGGTACTTTTTTTTGGGTGGAGCTTGGGTTGGCTTTTTCATTTTTATTTTAATTCAAAATTACCATTTTCCCTTTAAAAAGGGTCAAAATCAATTTCTTGAGTCAACTAATGATCAAACTAATATAAGTAATTCATTTAGACTTCAGATGTAAATTTTTGAAATATTTGGTATCATGGATACAACAAAATGAAGGTTTAGGCAAAGTCTGCTTAAAATCGAAAGGTCTGATACCGTGGTTGCAATTTTCCCTAAATTATTTATATATTAGTATGTGTGTGTGTGTGTGTGTGTGTGTATAATTAAAATATAGGAAAAAATAATAAATGATTTCCAAAAAATGTAAAATAAAATATCTGTTGGAGTGTATAAAAAATATTAATTTTTAAATTTAAATATGCTTTCTATTATGATCAAAATGTTCTTTAAATACAAAGAGCCTATTAGTGATGTCCTAAGTTCCTTGTGTGAAATATTCCCCTATTTGGTTTAGTTTTAAAAAATTGATAAAAATTTAAATTAACAATTAATTTTAACCATATATTTTATGAAATTCGTAACTTTATTAATTTTTTTAACAATATATTTCATCATTTTTTTAATTAAAATTTATTAAATATTTGATTTTTAGAAAATCAAATAGAAACGTAATACAAATTACTTTCCTCTGTAAGAGAACATCAAGAATGTGGTATGGTATGGGTGCAGGCCAGGTTGGATGACCTATGACATGTATTTTCTCAATGAGGATATGCATTTGTACGGAAGAATTCCAACAGAATTTAAACAGAAAATTCACATGGGTGTGGGTCCCATGTAAATTTAAAATATTTGAAAAAAAAGGGCCCCACCTGCTGTGTCTAATATGTTGAATTTCTGTGGGCGTGTCTTTTGTACCCACAGCAAAATTCTTTCTCAATTGGGCAAAAATGGACAACCCTTTACAATGTTTTCTCGTCTTGTGTGCTTTGTCTAGTACTTGAATTATGAATCAATTATTGATGCAATGTAATCTTGATGTCTGTCTAGTGTCTTCTTATCTATTACTAGTGACTGAACTGTTAATTAAAAAAGAAATTTCAACATATAACATTTTTATTTTGTAAAACATTTTTGGACGATAGGAATGTAGTTTATTCAGATTTAATGAAAATATAATCGGATTCAACGTTGTTGTATTTTCGCGTAATTAAACCACTATTTTGGTAAAATGTAAGGAACTTTAGAAGTGTATTATATTAATTCCATTATTTGTGAATAATGGAGTACACTCTTTGATTGAATCATAGAGTACATGATGATGTAGCTTGAATGACACGAGACAGAATTCATTTGGCGAGGTATATACATTACAACAAAAATAGCTTTTTACGGCATATGTTTACGGCGTGCAATTCAAGCTTGCCGTAAAAAGAGACTTTTTACGGCGTGCAAAAAATGCGAGCCATAAAAGATCAATTGCATAAGTTTATTAATCATACCCTTATTGTTTCTATGACGTGCACAATTCTTGGTTTTGAGGAACTCATTTTCCCATGGTTTTGGTGGAAAATGGTTTTCCAGGTTTTTTTTTATTTTTTTGTTTTTTGGCAATGGAAACAAATTTTATCCTTTTAATGGACAATTTTCATTGAAAATAAAGTCAAACAAATACCAAATGATCTAAAATTTCAATATTTTTCAGGTGAAAAATTATATCAATCAAACACAATTAATTGACAATTCCTAGTAAAATGAATTCTAGGCAATTTAATTCCTTGAAATTCATTTTATTTCTACCCAAATTTCATCCTTACAATCAAACGGACTCTTAGATCATCTTTTTGTTAAAAATAAAAAATAAAAAATCTTCTAATCAAGCAAAGTAATTTTAAAAAATAATTCAAACCTATTCAAAAATATTTTTTTTATTATCAAAATAAATTTTGACTTTTTAAAAACACCATCAAATGGGCCGTAAATATTTGGTTGAAATAAAAACTAGAAAGACGAGAAGTATAAAATTTATTAATGCTTTATTTTGCGTTCGAGAAGGTATCATATTTTTGTCTACAATGAGTGTTAGAATGAGTTGGTCGGTCTAGATCGAACTTTATGCATTGCACACTATAAAAAAGTACATTTTGTTGTAGTGATATTTTTATTTTTGTTAAAACCATTCAAGTAGATAAAGATTTTTGGGTCTGCTCACTTGACAAGAATGGGGAGCTTCGAATTACAACTTACCTTGATATATTGATAAATTAAAGTATACAATGAGAAGTATATAAACCTTACATTCAAGGAGTTATGATACTCAAGCCAATGTGCTATGGCATTATCCTTCCTTCAAATGTGGGAAAAAGGTGATTTCTATAATTTTATGTCAATTGGCGAGGTAGCTAGGCAACTTGATAAATGTTGTAAATCAAATTCTATAGCATGTATTTGATTAGTGATGTTATAGAGAAAGACTATTCAATTAGCCTAGAAAGTTATACGAGACCTACACTCGAAACGACAAACACACAAGTTATATAGAATTATGAGAATATCTCTTTAGCATGAATTCAATTAGGGCTGGGCAAAAAATCGTGAAATCAACCTAATTCAAAAAAACGACTCTACTCGAGTCGATTTTCAAGTTGGCTTGGTCACAACCCAGAAATTTCAATTCGGTGATCTACTTAAAGAAAAATTGATTTCGAATGTAAACTATCCGTGAAACCCTCAAACCGACCCAAAATGAACCGACTTGGCCCTATTTGCATGGGCGGACCTGGGGGGCAAGTGATCTCACCCAACTTTTGAGATTTTTTTTTTATTTAAATCGTGTTTGGTATCGATTGAAATCTAAATTTTAATCTAAATCAAATTTAACAATTAATTTTAATAACATATTTTATGGAATCCATAACTGTTTAACTTTTATCAAAATTTACTAAAATTTGATTTTAATCTCCATAAAATAGGGGCAAAATCACAATAAATTTGAATTTCGATAACATACTAATTTTAAAAATTCTCCGACGATCGTACGCTAATCGAATCTACAAATTGCTTATATCATTTCAAAACTTATTTCGAGAACTACATTATGGGCATATCGAATAATCCAAACAGATATCGAAAATAGTTAAAAATACGTTAAACGCGAGTTTTAAAAAAATACGTCTAACTCGCATTTTTTTAAAAAAATTCAATTATTTCATTAACATTTATTATTTTTGTGATACAAATTTCTCAATGTAATTTTTATCATTTTATTAGAAAATTTTATATGGAATATGACATCGAAAAATTTCGAAATTTTACATCCGAAAATATCATATCTCATGTAAATTTTCGGATATAAAATTACATAGGATATGAATTTTTTGGACGTAAATTTTCGATTGTAAAATTTCTCCCAACTTCTTTTCAAGTTCGATTGTGCCCCCTAACTTTTAAGGTCTGCGTCCGCCCCTGCCTATTTGTATCCCTTACCATTTCGATGGTCAAGTTGGGGTCATACACAACCCAACTCGATCTGTGTCCACCCTTAATTTCAATAAAAAAAAAAAAAATTGGTCAAGGTTTGAGACGTTGCACACTTTTATCGAGTACACCGTTAGATGACCCTTCTAATTAGGGATGGCAACGGGGCGGGGTGGCCCCCCCGCCCCGCTAAGAAATTCCTCTCCCCATTCCCGCCCCGTTACCCATTTAAGGCAAGGCGGGGCAGGGCGGGACGGGGGTAGGTCATTTCCCCGTTTAAATTTTTTTTTTTTTATAATTTATTTTTATTACTCATATTCATTAGATTTAGACAAATAATTTTAGTTGTTATTTTCTATTAGAACAAATGAAAAAATTCATTTAAAGTATTGAATTGTAAAAAAAAAAAAAAAAAATTAACGGAGCGGGACGGGGACCCCGTTACCCATTTAGGAGGGTTTTTCCCGCCCCGCACACGGGTATCGGGTTTGTCGAGTTTTTTTGTCATCCTTACTTCTAAATGATGCAATTGTCCAATTGCTAGGTGTATATTCTTAGTAGACATTGACTATAATGAAGACTTGTTAAACCCTCAAGTCATGCATCTATGCGAGCCATACTGCTCAATAAATTAGTGTGGCCAAATTTTCAATATCGTTGTCATGCATGTGTTTAGAGGTCGTGGCATCTCAACATGCTTACCTAGTGAGGGTTATTGCTGCTATTTGTCTCTCGACTTGAACAGTCTGAGTTCGTAGGATTCACATATGGAGAAAAAAGAAAGTGAAAAAGGGAAAATAAGAGTAAAGTAAAGGCAGGTAGGATAATGGGAGAGGCGAATACGATTAGGAGAAGAAAAACGGTGAAAGGAAAAGATAAGGAAAAAAAAAAAAAAGAAATAACATTTTTATCCATGTTACCAACCTATTTTCAAATGCACTTGGGGGTACTTTTTAGATGAAAATTGTCTTAAATTTAGTAAGAGTCAATTTCATCTCAAGTTCAAACAAGGAAAAAAAAAAAGTGAACAGAAGAATCAAGTACTTTGGGTTTAGCTTTCACTGTGTCATTTTAAGTTGGCAAAAGCAACAAGCTATTTTGGAAAAAGAAAAAAAGAAGAAGAAAACCAAAAAATGATTCATAGCTTCAAAATGCATGCCCATATGATTTAAGATTACCAAACAGGGGCTGAATAATTGAATCTTGATCTTCAATCTTCAAGCTTATATGTCTCATATCTTTTTAGGTATTCTTCTAGAGTATGAAATACAAATGGTGAGCGAATACCTCAATGCAAATCAACAACTCCAAGATAACAGAACATCAAAAAAGAAAAAAAGCAAAAGAATAATTGTTCTCTCCTTTTCTCTTCATGAAGGACAGCGCCCTTTGATTTATAAGGTTAGGACCTTGATCTTTGCTCGACCCCTCTCTACCTCTATGTTTTTCATTTTTGCGCATGCAGCCCTTTGAACTATTATTACTTATGGAGTTAGATTCACCAATAGCCACCCAATTTAATTTTGTTTCACTATGGTCACTCAACTTTATATTTAGTGTCATCATAGCTACCCAATTTGATTTTATTTCACTATGCAACCCAATTTTTTTATAAAGCTTCAGCATAGCCACATAATTTATGATGCAATATTATATCCATTTAAGTTCCTATGAGACTATTCAATATAATCATTAGTTTTTGCTATTCCCTTAATGACAGGAAACAAAACTCGTAAATTATATAAAAATCACAGAAGCAATATAAATAAATTCTCCACAATTTATATTGTTTTGATTTGTAATCTATATGCATTATCCCATGGGACGTTGAATAATTAGATATGAGCGAATGGACCAATTTACCCTTCCAACTCTTTCGTACTTGCAACTTACATTTTCTTAGACAATTTCGTCTTGGGAAAAAGCTCCTTGTACAGAAATAACCCACAGAAGTCCACCAGAAATTCAAAATGATGGTGATGTGACTTTTCTCAAAAATTGAAAGAAAAAGGAAAACGAAAAAAAAAGACAAAACAAAATGCGTAAAGGTGAAATGAGAAAGAAGACCCGGTAAAACATTTCCTCCCGCCACTCAGATTTTTTGTTGCTCTCCCTCCGCCGTTGAAGTGAAGAAGACCCCTGTAAAACCCATTTCTTCCCTCATCAGATTTCCATTTCTTCTCTCCCCGCCAAATCAACGTAACGTTTAGCTGCTTACCCGTCACTCCTTGGCTTTAGGGAGATGGTGATGCCCAACTCCGGTGACGGCCAAAACTGGTTTATGAAGATATGTAGTGTACATTAGTTTTGAAAATGTTAAATATAATGTCCTTTAAATTAATTTACGGTACTCGAATGGTTTTGGACATGGAAAATGATTTGGTTGAATCAGTTTGCAGACTTCTTTATTTGCAATGATGTTATCTGTTGCATCCATTGTAATTAGAATTATTAATGAATTCATGGAATACTTATTGTAGCATGATTGGCAACTTAGAGTTCAAATTTAGCTTGTAGTTTATTCAGGCATTTGGTTTGTTGTAAATCTGGTTGCTTGAGAATGGCAGATCAGCTCATTTGGTTTGCTGCAATGGTCCTTCTTGCCAGCTCATCTGTTGGATTTCTGTTGTGTGTGTTTTGTACGTCTAGCAGGACCGCATAAATAATGATACGAGTGTCTAGGAATACTGAAATCAAGTTTAAACTGTTATCTAAAGAAAATATCAAAGTGGACTTACCTATCGAACAAGGTGATGAATTCCATACACGAATGCGTACTCACTAATTTGATTCTTATTCATTACGAACTTACTGATATTATGATTGTAACTAAATGATCTCAATGGCGTACAACGAACCTTAAGTTCGCGAGCAGTTACCACTTTCTATAACGAATTTGGGTAATCTGTAAGACAATTACATGTGATTAGTAGTTTAGCATGATCGACTATAAATTACTTAATATTTTACTTGGTCCCATCCATGATCCAACACACTTCCAAGTATATTAACATCATTTTTACGGAACGAACAATTATTGTGATCAAGACAAACCTGCATACTCTAATTGGTAGAATAACTGACTTTTGATCCAAATAGAATGTCAATCGTTATAAGCTAGTCTATGAAAAATTCTTTCTCAATCAAAATATAAGTTATATTTTTTGCACATCCCTAGGCAAGTACATAACTCGTATTATCACAATGTGATCGATGCCCTTATTCGCTTATTCAATTGTGCAACGGGCAACTAACTCAAGATAAACCATCCTTTATAGTTATATCCTAGCAGTATTGGGCCCTAAGTGAACATACATGCCATAAGACAATCGTACCTGCCATCAACTTGAGGTCCACTTTGTAGCGGTTGACTACAAAATATAATTAAGGGAAAAATTTATAAATAAAGTGTTTAGTTTACACCAATTCAAAAATCATGTTTATAGTTTGAAAATTCAAAAATTAGATTTTTTTTTAATTCTAATATAATATAATAAACTCACCCCACATGCACCACCCATACCGCTCCGGGGACTATTCCGGTGATTATTCCGACCACCACTCTTCTCCGACGACCATTATTGCGATTATTCCGGCAATCATTCCGGTCACAGATTTATAATTGAATTAGTTACATATTATTTTTCAGTTACAAATACTAATTTTTATGCGTTACAGATTATTTAATGGTCACAGTTCAAAAATTGTATAGGTCACATTTAATTCGTTGGTCACAGATTTCAAAATTAGTTAGTCACATATCAAAATTTATAGGTCACACGGCCACAAATTTTCAAATTAGTTGGTCACAGATTATATAATTTTTAGGTCACAGATAAAAAATGGTTAATTTCATTGGTCACATATTTTCGAATTTGTTGGTCACGAATTATTTTTTAGTCACACATTGTCAAATTTTTAGGTTACAGTTAAATTCTTGGTCACAGATAACCAAATACTTGGTTACATACCAATGACACTACTATATCAACCACTTTTGGCCACCCTCACCCCGTCGCCGCCATCGCCACCACGGTTACCAACATCACCGCCGTCGACCAGCACCGCAAAACATCACCACCACCTCAACACTGCAAGTAGATCTGACCAACAACAATCGTGGTACAGACACCGAAAAGGCGAAAATTTTAGATTACTAAACCCACTACAAATCGGACACTCCGATCTCTTCATTACAACTGGAGGCGACGGCGCACCTTACCCACCATCACAGCTGCTACAGAGACGTTGCGAGAGAAGCCAATATGAGCCCTCCACCACCACACTAAACATCAATGCCACACAACCGCCAAATCCACCACCACACAAAACACCGTCCCACCATCGCACATAAAACACAGTTCGGCCACCTCCATTACCTGCATCAACAAGCATCATCACCACCGTAATCCCACCAACGACCATTATCACCGCCACATCGCACCAACACAATCGGCTTCTGCACACACAAAATCCCCTATATCAGCGTCGCCGCTAGTCGCCGTTGTAAGCGCAAACATCCATGCTCACAGCGTCGCTCAGATCGACGCTTAGCGAGCGACACTCACACCGATGCTCACAGTATTCGCGACACCGAGGCAAACGACGCTCAGTTTCTCAGTAGCCGGTGCCGATACTAGTAGAGAGAAAGAAGGTAGAAAGAGAATAGAGAGAGAGAGGGGAAGGGAGGCGAGGCGAGGCGAGAGAGAGAGACGGGATGGAGTGGAGTAATAAATTAGGGTTAGGTTTTAATACAATACCTGATTTTTGAATAAATAAAATTTTGACCTGATTTTTAAAATGTAATCTTTAAACACCTGCATTTTTGTAATTTCCTCTATAATTAATTTGACGGTCTCATGATTATTTTAATTAATTTGAGGGGTTGACCATGCAATATAGAATTGAACGTGGAAAACAATTCTGGTGCAAATAGAAGTCTCTAGCAATTAAGCAAAGGAAGAACAAAAAGTTTAGGCTAGGGTTAAAGTAAAGCCCATATAGAAGTTGGGGGGGTTTGTCGTATAAATAAAGGAGGAACGAATCTTATCAGAAGACAAGTCTCAAGCAGCAAGTTCAAAAAAAATTGAGGGGCTAGTTAAAATCAGAGTTTTTGAGATCTTGTGATGAGTTCTATCCCATATTTTTTGATCATCGACTCATATTTGATTCGACTACATTTTATTGGAATTGAGAGAATAATCCAAATGAATCTGAATTCTATAAGGTAGCTAGAGTTCGAATGATGGGCTAAGACAAAAATGCGGATGCTGAGCCTTTTCTCCATTTTGGAATTGCCCTGCGTCCAAAAGTTGCGCCTGGTTGGCACCACGACGAACTCAAGAGATTTGACCCGGTGACTAAATTAAAACAAAATGAAAATTTCAATAGCAAATTTAAAGTAAAATAAAGTTCAATAGCTGTACAAAACTTAGTAGTGGGTTGAGTTACAATTTACTCATTATTTTCTTGCCCAAAACTTATTTCGTATTATGCACAAAATAATAATAATAAAAATTAATATTTTGAAATATGCTTTTTAGCAGAATGATTAGAGAATGAAATAATATATATATGTATATATATATATATATATATATGTATATATATACATATATATATATATATATGTATATATATATGTATATATATATATATATAATTCTATTTATAATATATTAAATATAACATCAAGTGAGAATCATTTTTTAAACAATTTAGTCATACTATAATTCAATTATTTCAATAATACATTACTTTTTATTTTTCAATATGTATTTAATTTGTTTAACTTTTTAGTTACCATCAATGTACATGTACTCTTGATAGACTCATTTCACATGTGTACTTTCATTAATGTATGAATTTCCTATTATTAATTCTCAATTAATTAAAATTCACATTCATTTAATTAATATTCATATTCATTTATGCATTCCAATTTTATTAATTCTAATTATAAGTTAACTAGAATTTCTTATTTAGGAATGCATTTTATTATTCATGACCATGTATGCTAATTAACATTAAATTTTAATTAATTGGAATTAAATATCACATCAAGAGAGAACTCATTTTTTGGAAGATTTTAGCCATACCATAATTAAATTATTTCAACAAAATCTTACATTTCATTTTTTAAATATGTATTTAGCCCTTGTTTGAGTTGTTGACCCCTGAAAATGAGCCAACAGATGTCGGGCCTACTCATGTCAAATCAAGTATGATTCCGGCGCGTTCCTACTGAAATAACGACAGTAGCAAAGGGGGAATGGACGCAGGAGATACTTTGCGGCGAGAGACAAGAATGTTCAAACTCCGGCGGATGAAACAAAAGCAATCGCGCTAACAATGATCGTTGGGTTGAAATCAAACTAATCTATGTAATAATAAACAGGAATATGCGGAAGCATATATGAATTACGTGTATGAATTACTATCTTGTATGTTCAGCTCATAAGAATATAAAGAAGATAGAAAATAAGCCTAAATGTTTGTATATTTTTCCCAGAATTTAAGTGTATATTTTGAATATATATGACTATCTCTATTTCAATCAATCATCTCCCTTTAAGTTACAAAGAAAACATATTTATACTACATTGGTCGACATGGTGACCGTTAATCAGAACCACGAGGCCTCATCTCCCTAATTGAGACGTCACATCACTGTCTATTCATACAATTAATATATTGATAAGGAGTTATCAACTCTCTACAATAGGCTGACATATTGACAAACTTTATTACAAGTGTTACATCAATCACTTCTAAGAGATCTTCGAATCTATTCAATAGACAGCGTCGACCTTGTGAGCTCAGATGAGTTTGGAAGCCACAGAGGAATCTTTGAAGCGATCCTTTAAGTGAAGAGATTCGGTTCCTTTCCTTGTTTCCTTAAGCAGTTTCATCTTTGAGGTAGTGCCTCAATTTGGACTCCGTCTTTGCAATGTAAGGACTTCTGTTTTGTTTGACTTTTTCGTATTTTGGCATCATGGGTCTTTGTTTGACTTTCTGCCTGTGTGGCACTGTCTCTCTGAGCTTCGGAGGCGTGGAGTAACATTAGTCCCCCAAGTATAGGCATGAATATTTTTGTAATGTATAGACTTGATTGTAAAATAAAAAATTAAAATAAATTTTATAGGGGGTAGATTTTTACCACACCACAATAGTCATCTAAGTCTAAGTATAATCATTCATGTTATGGTTAGAATTTAAAATATACCTGACTTGTGCAAACCCTATGCAAGTGTTGTCCGAAGTGGTTTACTTGGTAATATTTCATCATTTGGAATAATTCTGGGAAGGGTTGTCGAAATAGAGTGAATCCAAAGTTGTATCTTCATAAGTTCCCTTACATATTCGAGACACTAACTGAAGTGGTTGATGTGAAAATGGTCGGAGCCTCATAGAGTTTCAGATTTAATAATTACGAGAAGTTTCAACTTAATAATTTTGAGAAACATGAGGCGTCTTCAATTATGGCTCCCCAAAGATTTCATGTCGTGGTGTGTTTCCAAGAAAAGATAGCGGAAGCGGTTCGTCTCCCAATACACGCAACAATCGCCATATTAAATGTGCAATGATGGCTATCTCCCACGTATATTACGAACTTCAGACGCATGAAGGTGCTTGACGTCGACATTCTAATTTGGGCCGTAGAAGACGAAGCGTCGACGTGCAGAGTGGCTCAGATTAAAACTTCTAACTCGATGGTTAGATGACCCGGATCAAGATCCAATGGTTGGGGTTGAATGAGTCTGCTTATAAAAGGCACAAACTCTTAAGAGAATTCTTTTATTTTCACACGAATCCTTGCATCTTTGCTTTTCAAAATTCTCAAATTTTCAAGTCTCTCCAAGAACTCTTTTAGCTTTTCCTCTTTGAAATTTTTCGAAGTATTGTTATTCTTCGAGTTTCTTTTCTTATTCTTGTTGTTTCTCGTGAATTTCAGTGTTCTCTCTTTTCCATCATTTTTAAGAAAATCTAAGTATTGTAACCTTATAATTTGTAAAAAAAAATTAAAATAGCTTGTAAATCGATGGCCTCTTCAACATCTTTTGGGGAACACGTGGATATTAATGAGATAGCTAATGAAATTGGATTAAAACTCACAAGCACGGCCGACCTCGCCAGGGCCATTAAGGCAGAGCGAGGTGTTTCAATTTCTGGGGGGGTAGGCAGTCAGAGGATGATATAGCTTGGGGGCCAGTAAAAATTCCTTCATCCGTAGATCTGATGTACTTAGCCAACCTTAGGGATAAGTATAGGATTCATTATGATATTGAACTCATTTTCCCATATCCTAACGAGGGAGCCTATATCCTAGGCAAGGTTGCATTGCAGTTAGTGAGTTTTTGTTAAAGGCTGGGCTTCACCTGCTGATCTATCCCTTTTTCAGTGCTATCCTTAGGCTATACAGGCTGGTCCCTACCCAGCTCGTTCCTAATGCCAGGTCCAATACTTCATTTGGAAGGAGGCCTCCTTTAGGCGAGGACATGCCGTTGCATGTCTTCCAAAACAGTTTACCAACCTTGATCCTTAGGAGAGGGGAACTCCAAGGGGTGGTATTCATTGTTTCCTTGGGGGTTGTACTCCCCCTTCGTCGTAGGCCTGCCTTTTTCCATCAAGGGATGGAAGGAGACCTGATTCTGGGTCAAGGGAAAGTGGCAAGAGTGTGAGGATGACATCGTCCCACACGTTAAAGTCCCAACCTCATACTCGGACGCCCGTGAGTGCATTCTTTGCTTCTTCGACTTTTTGAAATGACGAGGTCTAATACTTACATTTTTTGTGGTTGTTTTGTAGGGTCGGTCGAGCGATTCGAGTTTACTGAGTTTGGCTGGGACACTCTTGCTGAGATTTACAAGAAACCCTTGGACTTGCGTAACTTCTGCCATTTGATCCAGTCGAGGCGCTTTTTCGAAGACTTTGGTTTGATGGCAAAGAAGGGTAAGATGTCCTTAACTTTGATGTTTTTCTTGATATTTTTTGTAGAATTTTGCTAACCTTGTTTGGTTTTGGCTTCTAGAAAACTTTGATAAGAGGAGACATCACACATGGCCATGATCCTCGCCACTATATCCACCTCGGGGAAAGGGTTGAAGCCCTCATTTACTGGAGGAAAGCAGGTGAGGGACGAGATCGAGAGGGTTAGCGACGAAGCTGCCTCTCAGGAGGAGGGATGACCTTTGCTAGATAAGGGGAAAAAAGCTGTGGAAGAGGAACCTAAGAAAATGTTCAGAATCCCGACCCCTAGTGGGGCGGGTGGTTATAGGGATGTCCTTCCCCCCGCTCTGAGGTCTCAACTGGGGATAAGCTTTTAGACAATTCAATGACTGCGACAGAAGAGTCCAACTGTTGTGGAGTCCCAGAGGCAGGACCCTGCCAAAAAGGCAAAAACTTCCAATGGCTCCACCACTTCGGAAGCTCCAAAGTCCAAATTTGTTTTGAAGATGAGGATGGAGGAATTGGCGCCCGAGGCTCTCAACTTGCTCTCTCCAGAAGTTCAAACTGCTACGCCACCTATCATAAATATTGGACCGAGAGGTGGCAAAACTACGTCAAAATTCGCGACGTCGTTGACGTCTTCGCGATGATGGTGAGCTAGGCTGGGAGGTCCTTTGGAATGGAAATAGAGGCTGAAACCCTCTTTAAAAATCTTCAACGAAAAAATAAAAAATTTGCGAAAAAAGCCTCACAGGCTTAGGAGGCTGCCCACGTAGCTAAAGTTGAGGCAGATGTTTTAAAGAAAAATGAGGCGGAGGAGTCTGTGAAACGCGCTTCTTCTTTGGAAGAGATTGAGAAGTTAAAGAATGAGGTCTACTTATCCCAAAGTGAGGTATTATCTCTGACAAAGTGAGTGGAGACGTCTGATGCTCATTAGCATTTGGCAACTAAAGCCTTGGAAAAGGCAAATAAGGAGAATGTTGCTCTAAAAGGGCAGGTAGGGGAGTTGAACTCCAGAATCCCTGGTCTTACTGAAGAGGTGGAGGCTGCTAGGTAGGAGGTTCAAACTTCAGGTACTGATGCTGAGAAGCGCTTTCTCGCCAAACTTCCATTTAACTGAAGTGTATAAGAGCTTTGCGAAGTACTAGCGGAGGTATGCTTACACGGATATGATTGAATGGTTAGAAGTAAACACTTAAGGTATCAACACCTCGGAGTTGAGAGTAGAGTTCCTGGAGGACAAAGCGAGGAGCCTGAGCCTCAAACTCCGGCGGAGGGAAGCTAAGTAATTGAGCTTGAAGACAACATGACTGAAGAAGCTACTGCTGAAGAAGTGGCTCCTGACGCCATAGTTCCCTTTGTGGCTCCTCAACCCCCACCCCCTTAGGGCTTAGGACTCCAAAGTATTTTTCTTCATATTTTGTTCAAGTGTAATGGCTTCGGCTTACCTTTCCGATGAATAAATGAAGCTCTTCTTTTATTTAATACTTGCTTTTATTTAATTACTATGTCTGCCCTATTTTCTAACGTGCTCTTTATGATTCGAATTACTTCATCAATTGCACCAACTTAATAATACATCAGAAGCATAACTTCAAAAGCATAATAACATCGAATTTATAGATGTTTGAAGTTCAATAGCATGAAACAAGTAGCAAGGTCAGACTCATGTAAAATGATTCTCAGCAAAATAATCAAACATGAAAAATTTTTCACAAGTGTTAGTAGGTCTTACAGCTTAATGAAGTTCGGAATTTAATCATATTAGACTTCAAAAAGATAAATTTAACTGACCTTCTTTTAGTTTCTTCAGAACTCTAATCAGATACTTGTACATAAGATTAGATACATATTTGTCCAAGTGTTAGAAGGTCGTGTACCTTTGTAACTCTCTAAACTCTTGTACATTCACGTACGTGAGCTGAGACACTTTATTATTTTAGTACTTCAGACTCTTAGTCTGCTTTTGTATTTCTGTAACTCATAATTTGCACAAGTACAAGAAGTTCGTCTTTGTCTTTCACTTTCCTTAGCATGGGTTCGCTGGGGGGGGGGGGGTATTTTTAATGCACAAATAATATATTTGAAAGTCATTTTCATTGAACCTCAGATTGTATGCAAAAGATGTTTTACATCATTGATAATATTTGCACAGATGTTCTACATTCCATGGATAAGGCTGTACATTTCCATCCATATTCTCAATTTTGTAAGTTCCCAGTCGAACCTCTTCATAAACGCGATAAGGACCCCAGTTGGGACCTAGGGTTCTTGAGCCATGCTCTTTAGAGGATGAGAATACCTTTCGAAGCACCAAATCATTTAAACAAAATAACTTCCTTTTTACTTTTGAATTGTAGTAAATAGTCATCTTCCTGTGATATAAACGGCTAATCTTGCTTACGAGTCATTTCTCCTTTCTTCAAGGAGGTCAAGCTCATATCTCCTCACCTCGTTATTGGTAATTTCATTGAAATGTACTCATCAAGGAGATGACAGACCTACTTCAACTGGGCTTATAGCTTCGACCCCATATGCCATAGAGAATGGGATCTCTCCTGTAGCAAGTCTACTTGTGGTTCTGATGGCCTACAGTACCTGAGGCAGTTCATCGACCCATGTCCCTTTAGAGGCGTCCAATTTTCTTTTCAATGTATACTTGAATGTTTTGTTAACAGCCTCGCCTGCCCATTGGCTAGGGGGTGATGTGGGGGAGGAAAAATACTTCTTGATGCCCAACTCTTCATACGTGTTTCTAACATTCTTGTTGTCAAACTGTATGCCATTTTTTGATACAATCGAATGGGGACTTTCGAATCTACAAATGATGTTCTTCCATAGGAACTTGGAAGTATTGGCCCCAGTGATTTTGGCAAGTGACTCGGCTTCTACCCATTTGGTGAAGTAGTTAATGTCGACAATTGCGAAGATAGAGTTTCCTCTCCCTTTGGGAAGAGGTCATATAAGATCAATTCCCCATTTTGCAAATGGCCAAGGGCTGGATACAACGTTTAACTCTTGAGAAGGCCACCTTTGAATAGTGGCGAAGTGTTAACACTTGTCACATTTTCTAACAAACTGTTGTGCTTCATTTTTCAAGGTGGGCCAGTAGTATCCCTGCCTCAGTACTTTCTGTGCTAAGGGCCATCCTCTAGTGTGGTTCATACATACCCCTTTATGGATTTTTCGGAGTACATCTCCTCCAATGCATCTGAGCAGGGATAGTGAGAACACATGTTTGTATAGTACATCATTCTGCAATAAGAAGTGGGAAGCTCTTATGAGCCAACAGATGCCTGGCCCACTCACACCAAATCAAGTACGATTTCGATGCATTCGTACAAGAATAAAGGCGATAGCAAAGGAAAAATGGACGCGGAAGGTACTTTGCGGCGAGAGACAAGAATGTTCAAGCTCTAGTGGATGAAACAAAAGCAATCGCGCTAAGAACGATTGTCAGGTTGAAATCAAACTAATTTATATAATAACAAACATGAATATGTGGAAGGATAGATGAATTACGTGTATGAATTACTATCTTGTATGTTCAGCTCATAAGCATATAAAGAAGATAGAAAATAAGCCCAAATATTTGTATATGTTTCCCAGAGTTTAAGTGTGTATTTCGAATATATATGACTATCTCTATTTTAATCAATCATCTCCATTTAAGTTACAAAGAAAACATATTTATACTACCTTGGCCGATGTGGTGACCGTTGGATCAGAATCACGTGGCATCATCTCCCTAATTAGGATGTAACATTACCGTCTATTCATACAATTAATACATTGATAATGAATCAGCAGCTCTATACAATATGTTGACATAATGACAAACTTTATTGCAAGTGTTACATCAATCACTTCTAAGGGATTTTCGAATCTATTACAATAGATAGCGTCGGCCTTGTGAGCTTCGGACGAGTTTGGGAGCTTCAGAGAAATCTTTGAAGCGATCCTCTAAGTGGAGAGTTTCGATTCCTTTCCTTACTTCATTAAACAACTTCGTCTTTAAGGTAGTGCTTCAGCTTAGGCATCTTCCTTGTAGTGTAAGGACTTCGATTTTGTTTGACTTTTTGGTATTTTGGTCTCATGAGTCTTTGTTTGATTTTCTGCCTACGTGGTACTGTTTCTTTAAGCCTCGGAGGCAAGGAGTAACACGAGCCTCATTTTTGGGCAAAAAATACATTTTTGAATAGTGTTTTGTTTGAAATCGTGTGATTAAAAAATAAGAAAAACTTTTTGATTTATATGTAATATTATTTTATAAAAGAATGTGTGCTCGAAAATGAGTTTTGAAAAAAATTGGTTTTTTAAAAAATGGGGGCCAAATATTGGCTTAATTTATTTTTACCATCTAGTTACCATTAATGTACATATACATTTGATAGATTTATTTCACTTATATACTTTCATTAATATATGAATTTCCTATTATTAACTCTTAATTAATTAACATTAACATTCATTTAATTAATATTCATCTTCATTTTTGCATTTCACTGTTATTAATTTTAATTATAAGTTAATTAAAATTTTACATTGAAGAATGCATTTCATTATTCACATCTACGTATGCTAATTAATATCAAATTTTACTTAATTAAAAATTAAATAAATGATTTAACATTCACTACGTATACATTTTCTGGTATTAATTCTAAATTAATTGATATTCATATATATATATATATTCAAATATTATTTTTATAGCACTTTTAAATCATTTTATAATAAAATGCAACGCACATTTCAACATTGACTGGTATAAAGAATGATTAATAGCAAAAAACCCCATTAGAAACATTTACATTTGTGATATACTCCATATCAATTAGAAATAGCAGAAAATCCCACTACTTGTAGCGTTTTGTACAAAAAATCCCCCCACTGTCAAATTTACAGTTAAAAAAAGTAAAAATGTCAAAATTAAAAAGTAATAATTGCAATAAAAAGTTGGGATTGAGGTTTTTTGCACAAAATGTTTCAAATAGATGGATTTTCTGCGATTTTCAAAAGGTAGGGAGTCTATCGCAAATGGAAACGTTTTTAGAGGGTTTCCATCTATTAATCCATATAAAGAAGAAACAAACTTTTTTTGCAATAATAATAATAATACGATTGTTTACTCTGGTTTACGTTATTTAATAAGGTATTTGTAAAAAATTACCCACAATTTGGTGCTCTCTGGTTATTGGAACATTAGATAAATTTTCATAGTTATTCCAATAATTGTTAAGAAGGCCCAACAAAAATTCAAAGTGGTAAATATTAAAATTCAGTTTTTTATTTAAGTCAAAATTAACAATTAATTTAACCACACATTTATGGGATCCAAAAATTTTCAATCACACATTTCGTTAACTTTTTTTTAAATCAAAATTTACTAAAAATCTGATTTCAATCCCTACCAAGAAGGGGCATAATAATATTTAGGTCTTGTGTAACAGGTACTAAAATTAGATTTTGTTTAAAAAAAATGATGAAATGTGTGGTTTAAAATTGTGAGTTTCATGAAATGTGTGACTGAAATTAATTGTCGAGTTTGATTTAGATTAAAACTTTGATTTTTAGCTCTATCAAATGGGGAATTAATATATTTGCTCTATTTCGTCTCAACCCAAATTTTTAACCAAACAAAAAATAAATGAGACAAATTGTATTAATTATGTGTTTCTCCAACATAAATGCAAGTAAAACTTACTTCTAACCTTAAAAAAAAAAATCCAATAATATTTAAATGTGTTAGTATTTTTCTCATATAAAAAAAGGTGTAACTTAGCCTATCTTTGAGCCTCATTTTTTAAAAATTCATTTTTTTCAAAATCATTTTTAACTATATATTCTCCCAATAAAATAATTTTATATCTAAATACATTTTTCCCACTTTTTCATTACACATTTTACAAATTGAAACTTTTGAATCAACTGGAACTACACAAGGAAGTTGGCGGTCGAAATTTCAATGGATATTTAGAAAAGTGTTGGATTAATATACCAAACTTCCTATGTCGGAAGAATCACTATTACAAAATATAGCTTCTGGCAGCAACATGCTTGATCTCGCTTATGAGGTCAAATCAATACGTTCTGAAAAGAAATATTTTGTTAGGTATTTAATGTAATTGACAAATTTGTGAAAAAATAGGACTAAAGTTGATATATTGTAAAAAGTCAAGGAGTAGTGTGCAATTAGTGAAAGTTAAGATATTTTAGGTCTAGGGTTTGAGAATGGGATAGAAGGAAAAAGAGCGCGAATTTTCACTAGACTATCGCCAATGATTGGTTCGAGCGTCAGAAACAAAAATTTTATCGCTCGACTGTCGCTTCGCCTCTCGAGCGACACCATATCGCTTACCCTTCGCTTGAGCGACAGTGTCATTAAAGAAATTTTTATTTCGTTTTTTAAAAGCTTTTTGTCCAGCCATTTCATTCTCTAACCTACATATAAATATTCAAACATTTCAGAACGGATTCACAATGTTGATTATTGAGAGAAACACATTCCATTTAGATCATCTTTATATATTTTCTTTTCAACCTTCATCGTGTTATTGACTTTTGGTGAGAAAAATATCAAATTCATAATCCAAATACCAAACTACTGCTTCGAGGGAAGGTGACTGGAATTCCAGTCGTTGAAGAATGAGGTGATCTCCGTGAATCCACAGGAGATAGACGATTTCACAAAATTTGGAGTTGCTTGATAGGAATATAAAATACACATTTTGCATCTTTATTTAATGCGTTTATATGATTATTTTATGCCTAAATGTACTTAGTATTCTCATATTTTGGTTTAGGTGGCAATTCGATGGATATGGCATAAGTTGGAAGAAATGAGGGGAAAAAGACCAAAATGAAAGAAAACGAAAGTTCGGGAACCAAAGTGCAAATATTCAAAAGTTATATCGAACCTCACGATGAAGACTTGAGAGTGCTAGAGGCCAATTGGATGAAGAAAGAAGTCAAAGGGGTGAAATATAGCCAAGACATTATTACATATCAACTTTCAAGTTGAAAAGTTTTGCACCGATTTTCAATCTTATATTGAGACCAGTTTTTGACATATTAAACGATCGAATTCGAAGATGTTATCTGAATAAAAGTTGTAGCCCTTTGAGTTATCTTCCCAATACATCTTGAATCACCTCAATCAGACATCGAGAGAGAAAGTTACGAGCAAAATACTGAAAGCTATCCGGAGGAAGTTTTGTAAAGCCTTGCGATCGCATGGCTTTAATTCCTCACGATCGCACAGACCATTACCGATAGTCTGAAGGTTGAATTTATTTGTTCCTTGCGACAACATGACTTAATACCTTGCGATCGCATGGTTGTTTCCTAATGCCGAATCTCAAGTTTCCTAAATTGACTCAAACTCTTTTAGCAAATATCTTGCATGACTTTTCAACCCTAAAAACACCGAAAAACACACCAGAACGCCTCCAACTTATTTTCACTCTATTTTTCTTAGATCTATCATGTGTAACTAACTTTTGGTACTTGATCGAAGGATACCGAAGCCTTGGAACACATTATAACTGTGGGATCCACCTATTTTCATTGTTTAATTTATATTTTCAGTATTGAATATTCTTCTATGCATAATTTTATGATTGTCATGTTTGATTGTTAAGAGATTTATTAGTTTTTCATATATTGCAATCTATAGATAAGTTAAATCTCAAATTCGTAATTGTTTGAATCATTTAACTTGTGAAACACTAGGATTGGATACTTTTCTGCGATAGATGTTATTGAATCTTAAGAAGAATGTTTAAATAGATTGAATGCAATCGCTGGTGTTTGTATTATCTAGTTCATCGATTTTTCTATTATTTAAAACTGTTATTAAATTGAATCTTTAGCGCTAGTCTAAGATTATTTGATAATTAGGGTTAATTAGAATGTTGGTTTCTGATTAACTAAAATTAAGGAGAAATATGAATTTATTCCAACGATGAATATTGTGAATGTGGATTGATTATTCTTTGTGGATTGATGAATGGTTATAAATCTCCAATGGTGGAAGTTGACTTTAATCGAGACTCGTTTCATTGATTTAATACAACTCGTTAATTTACATTGTTATTTGTTATAAGATTGATTTCGTTATAAACAAAATCCCCCCAATCGTTATACGAAGTATAAATTGTTGAATTACACACTCTTCATGGATCGACCCTTACTTCCATTACTACATTAGTTTTAGATGTTTAAGGACTATTTTTGGGTGCCTACGATAACAGACCAAATTTTGGCGCCGTTGTCGGGGAGTGGTGCTAATTTATTTTTGTGTTTCTTTAGTTATTTGTTTCGTTTTTAAAAAAAAAAATCGTAATTTTCTAGGATTTTTAGACTTTATTATTTTTAGGAATTTTAACATAGAAATTTATTTTGTTTTTCTTAATCTAGCTTCTTTTTAATTTATTTTTAATTTGTTCTTTTTGTTTATGTTCACAACTCGTTCTTCTAATCAAAGTGATTTGCAGTATGATCCAGAAATTGAGAGAACTTTGCGCAAGTTAAGGAGTGACATACGACAGAATCTTGAAGAAAGCAATTTCAATCCCAACATCCTATTTGCAAGTGATTTTGAGTTTGAAGGAGAAGGAACCATGGCCGAAAATAGGACTTTGAAGGAGCTTGCAGCACCTACATTGAATCAACAACCTTTATGCATAACTTTTCCTATTTTAGATGCTACTACTACATTTGAGCTTAAATCGGGATTAATACACCTTCTGCTCACTTTTCATGGTCTTGCAGGTGAAGATCCTCATAAACATCTGAATTAGTTTCATGTGGTCTGCACAAGTATGAAACCCACGGGAATTACTGAAGAACAGATTAAGTTGAGAGCCTTTCCATTTTCTCTGAAGGATTCGGCTAAGGATTGGCTCTATTATCTACCATCGGGAAGCATTACCACATGGGATGGAATGAAGAGGTTATTCTTGGAAAAATACTTTCCAGTTTCGAGGGCAGCAAATATTAGGAAAGAAATTTGTGGTGTCAGACAAGATTACAGGGAATCTCTACATGAGTATTGGGAGTGGTTCAAGAAATTATGTGCAAGTTGTCCCCATCATCAAATCAGTGAGCAACTTCTCATCCAATACTTCTATGAAGGTCTTCAACCCATAGAAAGGAGCATGATTGACGCCGCAAGTGGAGGAGCTTTGGTTGATAAAACTCCCAAAGGAGCGAGGAATTTAATTGCAAACATGGCATCCAATTCTCAACAATTTTGCGCTAGATTTGACCCCCTTTTAGACAAGATAACGAGATAAATGTCTCATCTATTGAACAACAAATAGCGAATCTAACTACTCTTGTTCGTCAAATGGCCATAGGTAATGTGCAGACAGCGAAAGTTTGCGGAATTTGTTTAGTAATGGGACATCCAATTGATGCATGTCCAACTCTTCAAGAAGAACCCACAGAACAAGTTAATGCAACGGGTGGCTTTTCTGGACAACCACAAAGGCATTATGATCATTTTTCGAAGACAACCCAGGATGGAGGGATCATCCCAATCTTAGCTATGGAAGTTCACAATTAAATCAACACGTTGTTCAAAATCGTCCAAACTTTCAACAATATAGGCAGCCATACCCGCCTAGACAACAACGGGGCCAATCTTCTAACTCTGAAATGTCTTTAGAAGATATTGTTAAATCTCTTGCAACTAACACTTTACAATTTCAACAGGAGACCAATGCTAGCATTCAATGTTTGGAAAATCAAATGGGTCAAATGGCTAGCGCGGTTAGTCGGCTGGAATCACAAAGTTCGGGAAAGTTACCCTCTCAAACTGTGGTAAATCCAAGGGAGAACGCAAGTGCAATTATATTGAGGAATGGTAAGAAAGTGGAAACCCCAGTAAATGAAGTTTCTATATCGTCAGAACAAGACAAGGAGAACGACATGGACATCACTGTGGAAAAGAGTAACCCAACTGAGGATGATGCACCAAAACGTAAGTTTCCTCCACTATCTGACTATAAACTAGTAGCCCCATTCCCTCAGGCTTTGGTAGAATCTAGGAAAAATGATCCAAATAGGGAGCTTTATGAAACTTTTCGAAAATGTGAGGTGAACATTCCCTTGTTGGATGCTATTAAATAAATACCCCGATATGCTAAATTTTTAAAAGAATTATGTACTATTAAGAGAAAGCAGAAACTGAAGGGGTGTGAAAAGGTGAAAGTTGGAGAAAACGTATCGGCAGTCATTCAAAGGAAACTTCCTACAAAATGCAAAGACCCAGGTATGTTTACTATCCCTTGCATGATAGGTAATACTGGATTTGAGAAAGCCATGTTAGACTTAGGAGCCTCTATAAATGTCATGCCATATTCCATTTATACTTCTTTGAAACTTGCTCCCTTAACTAAAACTGGTGTGGTAATTCAATTAGTTGATAGATCAAATGCTTACCCAAAGGGTGTGATTGAGGATGTTCTCGTACAAGTTAATGATTTAGTTTTTCCTACTGACTTTTATGTGCTTGATATGGAAAACAGTGATCAAACTAGCCCTATCTTGTTAGGAAGACCTTTCTTAAAAACATCCAAAACTAAAATTGATGTTCATAGTGGTACATTGACCATGGAATTTGATGGTGAGGTGATTACATTTAATATCTATGATGCCATGAAATTTCCTGTTGATGATAATGCTGTACATTATATCGATGTAATTGGTGATCTAGCATACGATGTTTTTGAACTTGATGGGAAGGATGAATTGGAGGTTGCTATTTGTAAGAGTTAGAGAAAGAGAGTGATGAATTAACTTTGAATCCCAGCTTACGAGAAGCTGTTGATATGTTGAACACTCCTCCAAAGTCACAACAAGCAGGTAGGGATTTATATGTTGATTTGCCTATTTCTAATGAAAAGACTCTACCTTCTGTTGTGCAGGCTCCAGTTCTGGATTTGAAACCTCTCCCTACTCACCTTAAATATGTAATCCTTGGAGATGACAAAACATTTCCAGTGATTATTTCCAACGAACTGACCACATTGCAAGAAGAAAAATTGGTGGAGGTCCTCAAGGAGTATCGAACAGCCATTGGTTGGACAATTACAGACATCAAGGGAATCAGTCCATCCACCTGCATGCATTGCATTTTGCTTAAAGAAGGAGAAAAGCCTTCCCGTCAACCTCAACGAAGATTGAATCCACCCATGATGGATGTAGTGAAGAAAGAGGTCCTCAAACTTTTGGAAGTTGGCATGATTTATCCTATCTCTGATAGCAGTTGGGTTAGTCCAGTTCAAGTGGTTCCTAAGAAGATGGGGACAACTGTGGTGAAGAATCATAACGATAAATTTCTTACCACACGTGTTCAAAATGGGTGGAGGGTTTGTATAGACTATAAGAAATTAAATGTTGTGACCCGAAAAGATCACTTTCCTTTACCATTTATTGATCAAATGCTTGAAAGGTTAGCAGGTCATGCTTACTATAGTTTTCTTGATGGCTATTCAGGTTATTTCCAGATTGCAATTGCCCCAGAAGATCAAGAAAAGACAACCTTCACATGTCCATTTGGAACATTTGCATACCGTCGCATGCCATTTGGTCTTTGTAATGCTCCAACTACTTTTTAACGGTGTATAGTAAGCATATTTTCAGATTATGTTGAGCATATTATAGAGGTCTTTATGGATGATTTCACAGTGTATGGGGATTCATTTGATAACTGTTTGCATAACCTTGAGTTAATCCTTAAAAGATGCATGGAAACTAATCTTGTTTTGAATTCTGAAAAGTGTCACTTTATGGTAGAACAAGGTATAATTCTAGGGCACGTTATCTCATCTAAGGGCATTGAAGTAGATAAAGCTAAAATTGACATTATTCAGTCTCTACCTTACCCCGCTAGTGTGCGGGAGGTTCGCTCTTTTCTTGGACATGCAGGTTTTTATCGCAGGTTTATCAAGGACTTCTCCAAAATTGCTTTGCCCCTATGCAAATTGTTACAAAAGGACATGGCTTTTGAATTTGACGAGGCATGCAAAATGGCATTTGATAAGTTGAAAGAACTGTTGACTTCTGCACCAATCATTCAACCCCCTGATTGGAACTTTCCATTTGAAATCATGTGTGATGCAAGCAACTTTGCAGTTGGGGCAGTGTTAGGTCAAAGAACTAGAAAAGCATCTCATGCCATCTATTATGCGTCCAGAACTCTAAATGATGCCCATAGAAACTACACCACAACAGAAAAAGAACTCTTGGCTATCGTTTTCGCTTTAGAAAAATTCCGCTTTTATTTACTTGGTACTAAAGTGATTATTTATTCTGATCATGCAGCTCTGCGTTACTTGATAACAAAGAAAGAGGCGAAACCAAGACTAATACGATGGATACTTCTCCTGGGTGAATTCAACCTGGAAATCAAAGACAAAAAAGGAACAGAAAATAGTGTTGCAGATCATCTGAGCCGTTTAACTAACGTGGATACCGAACTCCAATTGCGGGAAACCTTTCCTGATGAGCAATTATTTTCTGCAAGCACAACACTACCATGGTATGCAGATATTGTAAACTTTTTGGTTGTTAACACTTTACCTTCTGATTTGTCTAGGGCTCGAAGAGATAAGCTAAAGAGTGATGCAAAATATTATGTATGGGATAATCCATACTTGTGGAAGCATTGTGCAGATCAAGTGATTAGAAGGTGTGTTATTGAAAATGAGATTACTTCCATCCTCACCTTCTGTCACTCTTATGCTTGTGGAAGACATTTTGGAACAAAAAGAACAGCAAGAAAAGTGCTTGAATGTGGTTTCTATTGGCCATCATTATTTCGCGACGCCTACTCCTTTTGTAAGTCATGCGAGAACTGTCAAAAAGCAGGTAATATATCTCAAAAGACTGAAATGCCACAAACTGCCATACTTGTTTGTGAAATCTTTGATATTTGGGGCATTGATTTCATGGGACCATTTCCTGTATCTTTCGGTTTTACTTATATTTTGCTTGCTGTGGATTATATTTCGAAATGGGTGGAAGCCAAATCCACCAGGACTGATGATTCTAAAGTTGTTGCAGATTTTATCAAGTCTAATATATTCTCCAAGTTTGGGATCCCGAGAGCCCTCATCAGCGATCGAGGCACTTATTTTTGTAATCGAACTGTGGAATCTCTGTTGAGAAAATACCATGTTACCCACAAGGTGTCGACTACATATCATCCACAAACTAATGGTCAGGCGGAGGTGTCAAATCGGGAAATCAAATCTATCATTGAGAAAACGGTCTGCCCAAATAGAAGAGATTGGAGCTTGCGCTTGGATGAGGCTTTATGGGCATACAGAACTGCGTACAAGACACCCATCCGTATGTCACCCTACCAGTTAGTGTTTGAGAAATCACGTCACCTTCCAGTGGAGTTAGAACACAAAGCTTATTGGGCTGTCAAGAGTTTCGACATGAAGATGGGTGAGAGTGGAGAACACAGAAAGTTGCAACTTCAAGAGTTAGAGGAAATTCGGAATGATGCCTATGAGAGTGCAAGAATTTACAAGGAGAAGACGAAAACTTTCCACGACAAGATGATTTCTAGGAAAGAATTTGAAGTAGGTCAAAAAGTCCTCCTATACCAATCGCGGTGTCTGTTTCCAGGTAAATTGCGTTCCCGTTGGATTGGACCTTTTGTTATTACTAATATCTTTCCTCATGGTGCGATAGAAGTTCAGAGTGTGGAAACCTCAAAAGTATTCAAGGTGAATGGTTATAAGCTCAAACCTTTCTATGAAGGTCTTTAGGTGGAGGACGTGACACAATTGGATCTAGAAGATCAATTCTATACCGGGTGAAGGAAAAAACAATAAGTCGAGCCAAAGACAATAAACAAAGGCGCTGCTTGGGAGGCAACCCAAGGGGGGTTCGTTCCTTTATCTTTTTATTTATTTATTATTATTTTTTTTCGTATTCATATTTTAGTTATCTTTGTCTTTTTCTTTACATTTCACCTTATATTGGGGATAATGTAAGCTTTAAGTGTGGAGGATGAAATTTAGATTGAGTTTAAATATTGAAAATTTTTTCATGATTTTTCAAGAAAATGAATTGAGAGTTAAATGATTGTTTTGAGTTGTGTATGCTATTTACTGTATTAATTAGGTTTTTAAAGAACTCATAATATGATTGAATGAATAATCCTCCAACTTAGAGTTGATTAGTGGAGTTATTTTTTTCGAGAATGGTAGTGACTAAATTTTGTAGACAAAAAGCCGGTGAGATTTTTGAGCCTTTAGACTGATACATTCATAACAGTCTCATTTTTTTTTTCATGTGTGATATTCTTCCATAGTTTTGTCTCTCTAGAACTTGCCTTGATTCTCTTCAAGATCATATTGACACATGCATGCAGGAACATGATTGAGGCCATCTTTGTTACATAAATTAGCCACCTTAGCCAAATAGCCAACCCTGTAATTGAATTTTCCATTGTTGAGCCCATTTGAGCTTTATTGCCTTTTCTTTGTATAAACTCACATTACAAGCTTTAAACTGGAAAAACAATGTCTTTACCCAAGTTTTAGAACTAGTGGAGTGATTTTAATGTGAAAAAGATTTATATTCATAACTTTTCCTATATTTTAAGAAAGAGTTCGATTTGTGTGGGATAGATGCAAAAAATGATGAAGCTATTATGTGGAGTGGTTAGTTTACATGTCTTTTATATATATATATATATATATATATATATATATTTGAGTTAAGTCTATTTATTTTTACTCCACTAGTTTTGATGGCTCCTGAGTCACTTACTCAAATATTTCCCACCTTGACCATAAGCCACATTACAACCTTTGAAAAGTCCTTATGATTCTTGTAAAGCATGTGATCTAAGTGGTGGCGAATGAGAAGATATACAAGCATATGGTAGAACATCTCAATTGGAATGAATTTGAGCGAAACACTTACCCTTTTAAACACATGAGAGTTGAGTGCTTATATCCGTGAGGGTCTACATGTTTAGTTTACTTCATCTTTATATGAAATGCTTGCTAATTGATTATGAGTTGTGTGGAATGTTTATTCATGATATTTTATGTGTTTTGAAAAAGTTTCATGGTTCTATGTTCTTGGCATTACAACTTGGTGTCTTTGGAGAATTAAATTTAAATTTTGCCCGAGGACGAGCAAAAATTAAGTGTGGGAGAATTTGATAGGAATATAAAATACACATTTTGCATCTTTATTTAATGCGCTCATATGATTATTTTATGCCTAAATGTACTTAATATTCTCATATTTTGGTTTAGGTGGCAATTCGATGGATATGGCATAAGTTGGAAGAAATGAGGAGAAAAAGACCAAAATGAAAGAAAACGAAAGTTCGGGAATCAAAGTGCAAATATTCAAAAGTTATATCGAACCTCACGATGAAGACTTGAGAGTGCTATAGGCCAATTGGATGAAGAAAGAAGTCAAATGGGTGAAATATAGCCAAGACATTATCACATATCAACTTTCAAGCTGAAAAGTTTTGCATCGGTTTTCAGTCTCATATGAGACCAGTTTTTGACATATCAAACGATCTAATTCGAAGATGTTATCTGAATAAAAGTTGTAGCTCTTTGAGTTATCTTTCCAATGTATCTTGAATCACCTCAATCGGACATTGATAGAGAAAGTTACAACCAAAATACTGAAAGCTATCCGGATGAAGTTTTGTAAAGCCTTGCGATCGCATGGCTTTAATTCCTCGCGATCGCACAGACCATTACCGAGAGTCTGAAAGTTGAATGTATTTGTTCCTTGCGACAACATGACTTAATACCTTGCGATCGCATGGTTGTTTCCTGATGCCGAATCTCAAGTTTCCTAAATTGACTCAAACTCTTTTGGCAACATATCTTGCACGACTTTTCAACCCTAAAAACACCGAAAAACACACCAGAATGCCTCCAACCTATTTTCTCTCTATTTTTCTTAGATCTATCATGTGTAACTAACTCTTAGTACTTGATCGAAGGATACCGAAGTCTTGGAACACATTATAACTGTGGGATCCACCTATTTTCATTGTTTAATTTATATTTTCAGTATTGAATATTTTTCTATGCATAATTTTATGATTGCCATGTTTGATTGCTAAGAGATCTATTAGTTTTTCATATATTGCAATCTATAGCTAAGTTAAATCTTAAATCCGTAATTGTTTGAATCATTTAACTTGTGAAGCACTAGGATTTGATACTTTTCTGCGATAGATGTTATTGAATTTTAAGAAGAATGTTTAAATAGATTGAATGCAACCGCTGGTGCTTGTATTATCTAGTTCATCGATTTTTCTATTATTTAAAGCTATTATTAAATTGAATCTTTAGCGCTGGTCTGAGATTATTTGATAATTAGGGTTAATTAGAACGCTGGTTTTTGATTAACTAAAATTAAGGAGAAATATGAATTTATTCCAACGATGAATATTGTGAATGTGGATTGATTATTTTTTGTGGATTGATGAATGGTTATAAATCTCCAATGGTGGAAGTTGACTTTGATTGAGACTCGTTTTATTGATTTAATACAACTCGTTAATTTACATTGTTATTTGTTATAAGATTGATTTCGTTATAAACAAAACCCCCCCAATCGTTATACGAAGTATAAATTGTTGAATTACACACTCTTCGTGGGATCGACCCTTACTTCCATTACTACATTAGTTTTAGAGGTTTAAGGACTATTTTTGGGTGCCTACGACAGCACACCATTGCTGCAGGAGAGCGCAATCCATGAGAGCTTTGGAAACTGCAGTCGGGAGTTGGTGCTGGAGCACAAAATCCAGGAGAGCTGTTGAAATTGCAGTAATGTGATCAGAAAGTATATATCGTCATCTAATCTGGTAGACTATAAGTTATAAGTCGTTTATTGTGGATTGTTGACTGGCAAAGTGTTCAGAGTTTTTACTCAGTTGGGGTTTCTCCGTAATCATACCGTATGTTTTTTATTGCTTTGCTTACTATTTTTATACTCTGCGGTATTTAAATATAGGTTAATTGAATTGATTGCATAATTATCTAGAGATAATCAATTAGGGGCTTGTTGCTAATTTATTATAATTTGTTAATTCCGCATAATCACCTATTCACCCTCTCTAGGTGTAGTTAGGGTCCAATTACGTTTTTTCATATTTGAATATCAATCTCATCGATCTCGTACCAATTCCCAAAGTAACAAACATTCTAATTGGATTAGATTAATATCGATGGATCATTCATGAGTCATCCATTGAATGATAAATAACTACAAGTGTCGGAGATACACGATTTAAATAACAGAAAATTATTCTACCAAAAAATTGGGCTCAAACAAATCCTTAATTTGACATTTAGCCTCCGTTTGTTTCTTATTTTTCATTCATAAAAATGAAAAATATGACCGTTATCCATCACATCAATCTATCAATTTTGAATTTCTATATCTTGTGTGGGGCCCAATAATGGTTATATTTTTCATTTTCATTCTACAATAATGAGAATCAAACGGGCCCTTAATTATTAATTACTTTCAAATCAAATAACTTACTATGCAATCTCGACATTATCCAACACCTATTTTTCCATGCATTATCTATTCTAATAATTTTATCTTACAACTCTAATTTAACTTAGCACAACGAGCACAAAATTCTATTATGATCTCACTTTCACTTTTGTTAGTTGTTACCATACAAATGTTAAAAGAATTATTGTTCTTGGCCAGGGTCACATGAACCGTGGTTTTCCCGAAGGGCCCTCCTATTGGCTCGAAGTCTATCAAAACCCATGTTAGAATAAGAAACTTACTTAGCCCCGGTTTGGTGGCCATTATTTATTAAAAATAATATTTTGAATAGTACGCTTTTGGAGAAAGTATAGTTAAAAGGTAAATAAAAGTTTTGAATTTACACGTAAAATGTTTTGTGGTGTGAATCTGTAAAAGAAAATAAGTATATAGAAAAAAAGATTTTTAATTTAAAGGCTATCAAATAGGGGCTTATTTTTATAAACTATGTTAATGGATACACTTGTCTATCTAATTATAAGTGAACTTATAAGTAAATATTTTTAGCCTAGCCAAACATGGTAAATATGAGGAAACGAATGGCACGGCACTGTCGTCCCCAAACCCCTCTTGGAGTATGTACTACCAATACCCTCACTCTCTCACCCACATAATCTCATTCACACAACAAATTTTATCTCTCTATATTGATCAATATGCAATAAAACGATACATACACCCATACATATAGAGATAGAGAACATATATATATATATAGAAATTAATCAACTAGACCACCCTAGAAAACCTAACAATGAAACACCACCACCACCAAAACCTGCCGTCGTCCCCCGCTGAAGCCGCCGTGTCTTCCTGCGATGGCATCCCTATGACGTCATCATTGACGTGTTCATCATTGCACCACCAATCCCCTCCTCCTGAGAAGCCTTCCGTGGCGGTCGAGGATCCGTCGAGGGATGTTGCGTCCACCTCCGCCATCGCCACGACGGCGTCTGCGGAGTCGGTGGTGGTGGAGGGGCGTGGGGACTATTCTGCTATTTGCAAGTGGACCATCGCCAGTTTCCCGAGGATCAAGTCGCGCGCCTTATGGAGCAAGTACTTTGAGGTCGGCGGCTACGATTGCCGTTTGTTAATCTACCCCAAGGGCGACTCGCAGGCGCTGCCTGGATATCTTTCCATTTATCTTCAAATCATGGACCCCCGCAACACGGCCTCTTCTAAGTGGGATTGCTTCGCCAGCTACCGCCTCGCCATTGACAATCCCTCGGACCCCTCAAAGTCCGTGCACCGTGACAGTTGGCACCGGTTCTCCTCCAAGAAGAAGTCTCACGGCTGGTGCGATTTTGCCTCCCTTAACTCCCTATTAGACCCTAAGCTTGGCTTCCTGCATTCCTCGAATGATTGCATTGTCATTACCGCAGATATCTTAATCCTCCACGAGTCATTTTCCTTTGCCCGTGATAATTATGATTTGCAGTCGAATAACGTGTCAAATATGGGTGGGAGTGGTGTGGGGCCAGTTGTAGGGGATGTTTTGAGTGGGAAATTTACTTGGAGAGTGCATAATTTTAGTTTGTTTAAGGAGATGATTAAGACACAAAAAATAATGAGCCCTGTTTTCCCTGCAGGGGAGTGTAATTTGCGAATTAGTGTTTATCAGAGTGTAGTCAATGGAGTGGAGTATTTGTCCATGTGTTTGGAGAGTAAGGATACAGAGAAGAATGCAATGGCGTTGGATAGGAGTTGCTGGTGTTTATTTAGGATGTCAGTGTTGAATCAAAAGCCAGGTAATGGGTTGAATCATGTGCACAGGGATAGCTATGGCCGGTTTGCTGCAGATAATAAGACCGGGGATAACACGAGTTTGGGGTGGAATGACTATATGAAGATGGCTGATTTCATGGGGTCCAACTCAGGGTTTTTGTTGGAAGATACTGCCGTTTTTAGCACATCATTCCACGTGATTAAGGAGTTGAGTAGCTTCTCGAAGAGCGGTTCATTGATTGGCGGGAGGAATGGAGGGAATGTGAGGAAAGCAGATGTGCATATGGGGAAGTTTACATGGAGAATTGAAAATTTTACACGGTTGAAGGACCTTTTGAAGAAGAGGAAGATAACAGGGCTTTGCATTAAGAGCAGAAGGTTTCAGATTGGGAATCGGGATTGTAGGCTTATTGTTTACCCCAGAGGTATGTAGTATTACTTTACTATGGAGGGAATGCCTGTTGTGTTTTGTTCTTATTTTATTTTATTAAATTTAAAGGTTCAGACTATATGGTAGTGGCATCTGAAAATGTGAAAATATTGTAGTGTTATTTAGCTGTCGGCATTTGTCGTTCTTGTACTCTTGTGTTTGACCCCACACGTCATTCTAGCTGAAGGGGCGTGGTAATGAGTAAAGGCTTGTTTGCTGTCATGTCCTGCTGTTGGAATTGTAGAGCCAGTTGTAGAGCCTATATACAATTTGTTTAAGTGCTGAAAAGTGGAGTAATGAATTGACAGAGGCCTATTACTCATGCTCTGATTGAGAAGGAAAAAGCTCGTCTTATGTGTGTTGCTCATGCATCTAGACTTAAGTCCTAGTAGAACTGGCAGCCTGAAATTCATGTTGTTTGTTATTCTTAAGATGATCTATATACCCTCTTGACATTATGAGCAGAATGATTTAACAAGTAAATGGATCCATAATATACATCTATGGTTAAATGACATCGTCTTGCTAACAAATTTCAGGTTCCTATGTATCGTCATCCTTGCATATGAGACATGAACATATGTTTGTATGGTCACATATGGACTAAACTAAAAGCATGTTTGGAAACTGTCTAGGTAAGGTATACGAAGAAAAAGCCTATTTGACATTGTTGACAATGAAACTTACCAAAGAGATTCGTTTCTCAATAAACTTTGGCTTGTCCATAAATACAGCAAGTCATTCCCTATTTATAAACATTTTAAATTATAAATGGATAGAAATAAGCGGTTGATTAGTAGGTAGTATTTATGGTCCTCAAAATGCGTGGATAAAAAGTGACTTGTTTTTATAAACGGTTTATAAAGATGAGCCAAACATAGGCTAAGTGGCATAATGGACATATGGACTGATGAGGCTAGTAGGTTCAACTATTTGATAAATGAAAAGGGATGTTACTCGTTTATAGAGCTTAACTAAGAATACCATACATTCTAATTGTGCTGTTGAGATTATGAATGTAACATTTATGCTTCATGGTATCAGGGCAGTCTCAACCTCCATGCCACCTTTCAGTATTTCTTGAAGTCACAGATTCACGAATTGCTAATGGTGATTGGAGTTGTTTTGTGAGCCATCGTCTATCTGTAGTGAACCAAAGGATGGAGGACAAGTCGGTCACGAAGGAATCTCAGAATCGATATTCCAAGGCTGCCAAAGACTGGGGCTGGCGCGAGTTCGTGACACTCACAAGTCTCTTTGATCAAGACTCTGGATATTTAGTCCAGGACACTGTTGTCTTCTCTGCTGAGGTTCTTATACTGAAGGAGACCTCCATAATGCAGGACTTCATTGATCAGAAAATTGAGTCAGGAAATATCAGTTCTCAGTCAGAGACTATTGGGAAAAGGAGTTCATTCACATGGAAGGTTGAGAACTTCTTGTCCTTCAAGGAAATAATGGAAACAAGGAAAATATTTAGTAAATTCTTTCAAGCTGGTGGATGTGAGCTTCGGATTGGTGGGTGGCATTTCCTAGATCTTGCCTTTTTAACATTGAAACTTTTGTAGCTTTTCTTGGTGTTCATTCGGATAACTGATTTTGAGTTTTTCATCAACGCCACCTTTGGTCTTGCAGGAGTTTACGAGTCCTTTGACACCATATGCATATACTTGGAGAGTGACCAATCAGCTAGCTGTGATCCCGAGAAGAATTTTTGGGTCAAATACAGAATGGCTATAGTGAATCAAAAAACTCCATCTAAAACTGTTTGGAAGGAGTCTTCTATATGCACTAAGACATGGAACAATTCTGTTCTTCAATTCATGAAAGTGTCTGATATGTTGGAATCTGATGCAGGATTTCTTGTACGTGATACAGTTGTATTTCTTTGCGAGATCCTGGACTGCTGTCCGTGGTTTGAGTTTGCAGACCTAGAGGTTAGCAATTCACCTATTTAGCATCATAATATGCTACCTCCCCCTTACCCCCTAGGAAGAAAAAGAAAAATTGTTCCGAGTGCTCTACTGTTACATTCAGTGCTGTCCAATTTCTTCTACAATAGGATCTTAGCTAACAAAGTAAGAGAACTCACACTTATAGAGATTTTCCAGGGAAGGTTTCGAAAGGCACATGTTTTTTGTGTCTCTCTTCTTTTCAAGCAACAGAACTGTACGTTTTTACCTTTAATTTCGGAAGATAAATCATAGATCTTAATGGAAGGAGATAATGGCACAGATGCTTTGGCTTAGATGAGTTGCCGAAATCCTCTTTAGTAATTGCTTTCTACCACTTCGACAATGCCACGTTGCATATAATATGCCATAATTCCACATTTCCTGGGACACCAACATACCTACAAGAGAGAAAAATATTATTAGGACCACATATTTGGTTTCTCTATCATTTGTTATTTTTTGTTCTGTAGGGAAATAAATATCTGTAGACTGCAGTTGATTTAATAATTACTGCCTGAATAATTGTGAATTCAACAAATGCATTCCTTACCCTTTGAATTATGATTTTTGATCAGAAAAGAAACAGAACACTGCCTCTTGAATGAACTATTACTATATGATTCTGTTGCTTCATTTGCCCCTTTATATACTGGTAGCTGGAACAATTTATATATGTTTGTGTTTGCTCTGGTGCACGTGTGAGGATGGGAGATAGGGAATGAATACATTGCTATCTGTGTGTAAATTGTTAAATCAAGTGCACTTTTTTGTATCCTATTGTCATACAAGTCGTTGGATCTTTACTAAACTGATGATCTGGGTAAAAAAATTGAAGTTGTGTCAGATGATTCCATGTGCTATGTGGAAATGTTTTTCTGCTTTCACTGAACACAAGAAATTTCATTTGATTCTTTCATTAATGCTTATATTAGTTAATTGTCGATTTGTGAACCTTCAATTTGGGATCTTTAACTGTGCCTATTCTGATTGCATTTTTAATTTATTAGCTGCAACAATGCCTTCAAAATTTTGTAGCAAATTTATACACACAAGCTTAAGCAAGATTTCTTGAATGAGCCTAAAATGACCTCATTGAGCACTGTATGAAGTTTTGAGACCATTTAAATCATTAGCATCTTTAAAACATTAATAATATTTAAAAGTTTTTTATGATTCTGTTAACATTCTATTTTAGAAGGTTGTTTTCTCTTAAGAAAACTTATCATATTCCCTTAACTGGCATGAGCAGTGCATATATTGGTGCAAAATTCTGAAATGAGTGCCACTTCATAGTATTCTTGCTAACAATATTACCCCAAGTGCCCCGTATTTTTAACTTCTATACATGTTTCCATATTAATCTCAATGTACTGGTGTTATATCCTGGACTTCCTTTTGTCAGGTTTTGGCTTCTGAAGATGACCAAGATGCTCCAACAACTGACCCGGATGAACTCATTGATTCCGATGATAGTGAAGGAATAAGTGGAGATGAGGAAGACATCTTCAGAAATCTTCTTTCTAGAGCAGGGTTTCACCTTACTTACGGAGATAATCCTTCCCAGCTGCAGGTCACATTGAGAGAGAAACTTCTCATGGATGCTGCTGGTTTTTTGACTGGTCTGCGTGTTTATCTCGATGATCCTGCAAAAGTTAAACGTTTGCTTCTTCCTACAAAGATATCTGGAACTAATGATGGGAAGAAGATTAATAAGAATGACGAGTCTTCTCCCAGCCTGATGAATTTGCTAATGGGAGTAAAAGTTTTGCAACAAGCAATTATTGATTTACTTCTAGATATAATGGTTGAATGTTGCCAACCCTCAGAAGGAAGATCAAATGATGATTCTTCAGATGTGAGCTCCAAACCATACCCAGATGGCAGTGGAACAATTAGTCCTCTGGAAAGAGGAAATGATGATGGAACTACAGAATCTGCCCAGCTTCCTGCACTTGAGAGATTAGATTCAGGAATCGATGAAACCATAAATGCATCTGCTGTACAAAGCTCAGATGTTAATGGACCTAATATATCCACTAAAGCGGATCCTGGACAGCCTACTTGTCCACCGGAAACATCTGCTACAGATTCTTTCGAAAATCCTTCCTTGCGGTCCAAGGTATGATGCTATATTATCTTTACTAATGAAGTTCTTGGTTACTTGTTATAGTATATATTGATGAAATATTCATTTCATGCTAAGTGGCCGGAGCAATCGGAGGAGCTTCTTGGATTGATTGTGAACTCGTTGAGAGCACTTGATGGAGCTGTTCTACAAGGTTGTCCAGAACCAAAAAGAAGGCCACAATCTGCACAAAAGATTGCTCTTGTATTGGATAAAGCTCCAAAGCATCTACAACCAGACCTAGTTGCTTTGGTTCCTAAATTAGTTGAGCATTCAGAGCATCCACTTGCTGCTTCTTCACTTTTAGATCGTCTTCAGAAGCCAGATGCAGAACCTGCACTGCGTTTGCCTGTAAGGGAATTTGGGACTGCAAACTGCATTTTTGTTGCTATTAAATGACTTTAAGATCATAGATGGCACCCATATAATGTCATCTTAGTTTGAGTAGTTTTCACTTCTTATAGTTTAGCTTTGGCTCTTTTTATTCCTTAGGTTTTTGGGGCGCTTAGTCAGTTGGAGTGTAGCAGCGAAGTTTGGGAACGTGTTCTTTTTCAGTCATTAGAGCTTTTGGCTGATTCTAATGACGAACCTCTTGCGGCAACAGTGGACTTTATATTCAAAGCTGCATTGCACTGCCAACATCTTCCTGAAGCAGTATGCATGAAAATTTAATGGAAACCAAATCTATTTTCATAGCCTGACTTCTTTTTCTGCTTGCTTCCTTTGAGCACGTTGTTAACTTTTGTTGATCTTCATTGCAGGTACGGTCTGTTCGAGACAGGCTAAAATATTTAGGCATTGAAATCTCTCCATGTGTCTTAGATTATTTGATTGGAACTGTAAATAGTTGTGCAGATATTGCCGAAGCTATTCTTCGAGATATTGATAGTGATGATGATTTTGGTGATATTCCTTCCCCAATCCCATGTGGACTTTTTGTATTTGGTGAAAGTGGGTCTAGTTCTGAAAGACTTCATATAGTGGAAGAGCAAGCTTTCCGTGCTAGACATCATTTTACTGACATTTATATCCTAATTGAGATGTTATCTATCCCTTGCCTAGCTGTTGAAGCCTCCCAAACTTTTGAGAGAGCTGTAGCACGTGGAGCTTTTGCTCCCCAGTCTGTAGCCATGGTCTTGGAAAGACGCCTTACTCGGTGTTTGAATTTGAATACGCAATATATCGCTGAAAGTTCTCAGCAACCGGATCTAGTTGTAGAGGTAGAAGCCCTTGAGCAACTGACGGCACAACGAGATGATTTCACAGCGGTTCTTGGCCTTGTGGAGACATTAGCACTCTCTAGGGACCTGTGTGTTAAAGGATTTGTAAAGGTGCTGTACCCTATGTTGTTCAAATGGTATGCTGACGAGTCTTACAGATTTAGAATGCTAAAGAGACTTGTCAATCGTGCTACAAGTACTACAGATACTAGTCGTGAAATAGACTTAGATTTGGAGATTTTGGTGATCTTGGTGTGTGAGGAACAAGAAATAGTTAGACCAGTGCTGAGCATGATGCGAGAGGTTGCTGAACTTGCAAATGTTGATCGGGCAGCTCTTTGGCATCAGTTATGTGCCAGTGAAGACGAGATTCTTCACGTTCGTGATGAAAGAAAAGCTGAAAGCTCAAGTATGTCTAAAGAAAAAGCTATTTTGTCTCAAAGGCTGAGCGAATCGGAGGCTACTACTAGCCGCCTAAAGGTACTTGATATCTTTCTCCACCAATGTTTCAAGCATGAGTGTGTGGTCGTTTGAATTCCCACAAGTGAACATGATCGTGAACAAGTAATAAAGTAGTGAATAGAGTGTCGAACCCACGATGACAACATGTTTTATAGAGTTAAAATTAATTGCAACTTTAATCGAATAGCAAAAAAAATTTGTGATTTTTTCTACACTAACACCTCAGTTATCAATTAAACTAATGAAAATATGTAAATGTGTTTTTCAAATATGTGAGGTGCATTGCTAAGACGTGGAATCCTCCTTGTTATTCCATTTTTAGTGTAACAATTAAATTAGTAATTTGAAATCATTTATATTGGTCAATGTTCCTAATTTAATTAAAAGTTTTTCTCGATAGCGATCAAATCTATTCCCCTCATGTGACTCTTCTATCTCTCGATGAAAGATACAAACATGATAAATGCATTAATAAGTGTTAGAACACCTATTGAAACCATATAAAGTATATATGTATATCTCTACCATCTATCGAACCTTACAATATTTATTATAATGTGCTTAAACCCTATTTTCTCTTTCGATAACAATAAAATCTACTAAAAATTCAATTGGTAATCAAGAAATTGAAAAGACCAATAAAAACGATAATAAACAACCACAAGTCAAATTAAGTTCAAAATAATTAATTAAAAACTGAAAATATCATAACGAGGGTTCATTTCATCCTAGCAATGTATAAAATTAGCCTAATATATTGAAATTACAAGAAGTCATATTTAAGTGAAAAAAATCACTCGAATTTTTGATAAATTGAGAAGATGAATCTTGAAATCTTGAATCTCTTCAATGATATTTTAATAAATCTCCACTTGTGTCTTCTCTTCTTTGTCCAAATATTAGGTTTGAATTTTCATTTGATTGAATTTTTGCAAATCTCCTTCAATTCTCTCACAAAAATTATGAATTATCCTCCTTTGATGATAATAATTAATGAATATTGGAGTATATCTCGTATATGAGAGGTCCCCCATATGTATTCTGCTGTTAGGTATTTGTAAGAGTCGAAAATTGGTTGAAAATTGCGTCCAAATTGACTTCCAAAAGAGTTCCAATCGAATAAAGAAAGTTATCTTCGCGCGCAGATTTTTTCTCTGTACAGCACTCGGTATTTTGACCATAACTTTCTCTTCCGATATCTAATTGAAACAATTCAAAGTGCGTTAGAAAGCTAACTTAAATGGCCACAACTTTGTACGAATATATTTTTCCCAATTCGGACGTTTACTATTCCAAAAATGGGTCTTAATCCTCGATTAAAAATCTGGAATATAACTTGTGCGATTGGAAATTGATTTTAATCATATTCCATTCCTTTTTGAGTTCTAATTCCATCCAATTGTCTCCTAATAATCTTCAAAGTATCTTCTTGAGGTCCGAATATTTTCAATTTGGTTCTCAAAATTTGAATGTTGCCATTTTTCACTTCTTTCTTTTGATTTCTTGTTCATTGAGTTTTACCTATATAATATAAAATACAACAATTTAGGATATATTTTGTCAAAAAAATACCAAATATCGATATTTTAGGACCTCGAATAAGTGTATAAATCAGTGTGTGTGTGGAAAAGAAAGAAAATCATCACTGCTGCTGATACTTGAATGGTATTGCAGTCTGAGATGAGGGCTGAGGCGGATCGTTTTGCTCGAGAAAGAAAGGAGCTTACAGAACAGATACAAGAACTTGAGAATCAACTCGAGTGGGTTCGCTCAGAACGAGCTGACGAAATAACAAAGCTTATGGCAGAGAAGAAATTTTTTCAAGATCGATTACACGACGCAGAGACACAGCTCTCCCAATTGAAGTCTAGAAAGCGTGATGAATTGAAGGTTTGATATTATCATCTTCTTGTTTTTTTTATGGCCATCATTTTATTTAAACTTTTCTTGAAGAAATCTTTAGAAGATATATTTTACAAGATGGTTCTTATTCGACAACTCCTGCTTTTAGAGAGCTAACATGGGGCAGTGGAAAAGGAAAGTAATTTTGTATGATTTCTTGAATGGGAAATGATGTTTAAACATTGATGGGGCATTTCTCGGAAACCGAGGTGTTTAAATTGAGAAAAAAAAAATCTGAAGTGTTAAATGATCTGGGTCTCACATGCTTTCCTGACATTCATAAATGATAATTGAAAAACCAACTTTCTTTTTCGCTGGTCCCCTTTTATTGCGTTCTTACAAAGGCTTAAGACTTGAGCATTGATGCATATTTTTGATGCTTTGCCTGACAACAAATTTTGAATGTCTCAGAGGGTAATGAAGGAGAAGAATGCTTTTGCTGAAAAGTTAAAGAGTTCTGAAGCAGCTCGGAAAATATTTGATGATGAATTGAAACGATATGCCACAGAAAATGCCACTCGAGAAGAGATTCGGCAATCACTCGAGGATGAAGTTCGTCGGTTGAAACAAACAGTTGGGCAAGCTGAAGGAGAGAAGCGTGAGAAAGAGGAACAAGTTGCTCGATGCGAGGCATATATTGATGCGATGGAATCCAAATTGCAGGCCTGCGAGGTTTTTTCTTTAAACACCTTTTCTTAATTTGCATTTCGATTAGTAGAGCCTTCTTCTTTTAGTTATTTTCAGTGCTCAACCAAGAGTGTTGCATTCTTATTAATCTCACTTCTGTCTTGCACTCATTTATCTGAGATTCTGAGGAAATATTTGGGGGGAATAAATAACCTGTCTCAACTTTGGGTTAATTCTATAAACTAAATTTTAACTTACAAGGAAATAATGGAGAAGGTTCCTATCAAAAATATCATCTGGTTTTGACACCCTTCTGATGAAGTGGTTTTCTGGATGGATCTATGTCAAACTTGTTACTTAATTTCTCCATAGATTAGATGATAACAATTGATCTAGGGAATGAAATTACTATACTTCAAATTGACATCTTCACAATGACACTTGCATCAACTCGAAAAGCAGTTAAGTGGTAGTGATACCAGGGACACGCCATCCCTCTAATTTTGTCAGAAAGTTAATTGTCGTTACAAGTTTCAAACATTTTCTAGAGCTTTATGATTATTAACCTTTCCTGTTAAAGGGTAAAATTGACATTTGTATGGCAGTTCCTCATCTACTGGTTCTGACATCTCTCTTTTGGCAGCAATACATCCATCATGTCGAGGCTCAGCTTCAGGAAGAAATGTCACGACATGCCCCTCTGTATGGTGCTGGGTTGGAAACTTTATCAATGAAGGAGTTGGAGACATTGTCACGCATTCATGAAGAAGGACTTCGACAGATTCATGCTATCCAACACCATAAAGGAAGTCCAGCTGGCAGTCCTCTTGTAAGTCCCCACAACCTTCCGAGCACGCATGGATTGTACCCTACTGCTCCGCCTCCAATGACCATTGGATTCCCACCTTCAGTAATCCCTAATGGAGTTGGGGTCCACAGCAATGGGCATGTAAATGGTTCTGGTGGACCCTGGTTCAGTCCTTGAAATTGGGGCTGCTTAGCCGTATGGCAAGATATTACCTATTAACAGCTCGGTAACATTCCAAGATAAAGGGTCCTTAACAATTTTTGAAATGTATTGCATGTTGGCTGGTGGGACTGTTGGAATGATTAACGAGAGTGTTTGTGCTGCATGGGTAAGGGTACGTATTCTTATGCTAGCTGGGCATGTGAGTCCAATAGAACTAACAGTTGCAAATGCCATACTTGAGTTCTTCCTCTTAATTGAAATTATCTAGAAAGTTTTGTTTACTCCTCTAATTCTTCTTTGCATTTTCTTCTATTATCCAACCCTCTGTTCCCATGTGCGTTGATTCAGAAAGTAGTTTTAGGCTTTTAGGACTGCTATAGAATTGCTTGTCATGGGGCGTGAAGGGTAAAGAGTAGTCCAGTTTTAATATGTACTAATTTAGTTTGCGCTGAATGCCTCTATAATCTTTCTAATTACATCAATATTTTCTAAAGCACACCACATAGTTGAACCGGGGGATGCCTCTTTTAACTTAAATGTGGAGGGTTAATTGTCGTTTAAAGCTAGTCCTCTAAATCTTTCCTTTAATTCTTTGAATAAATCTTTCCTTTAATTCTTTGAATGCTCTGGCTAGCTTAGATTAAATAGAGCTGAGGCACTGGGAATTGGTTAAAGGGGATACCTTTTTATACTAAAGTGGAAGCTCTGACGTCTTGCCTCACTATGGGGACGTACCAGTTCTGAGATGAGTAGTGACTGAGTTCTGAATGCTCTGGCTAGCTTAGATCAAGTATATATTCTCGTGAAGGTCTTGCCATATTGGAGACTTTTCCCTCTGATTCACCTCCGGGATGCTATTAGAAACTTCAAAAATCCTGTAGTGGAAGATTGGGCAGCTCGGGGTGAGCGGTAGAGGCTGGTTAGAAGTTCGATTAGCGTGAGACCAATGGGTGTTGGGTAAATAAATAATAAGAGTAATTTATTGTAAGTAAAATAATAGAGAAAAGCTTCATCGTGAATTAAATAATAGTTGTAACATGATAAATAAATAAAAGAAATCTTAACTAGCCATTGAAATATTGAAAAAAAGAAAATTAGAGTGGAAAAAATATAAGTATTTTCGTCGACAATCGGTGATCAAAGTAACGTTGGTGATGACCGACAACATCATGGGCAGCATTTCAGTTGATAATCGTTGGTTGATGTGTATCAGTATTCATTTATGGAATGTTGTTGATAATTTCGTCCGAATCACCGATGGATAATACTTTTATTATGTATCATGATTATTTAATATTCATGTAAAAGTCCCATTAAATATTTTTTCTTGACTCCAAATTGTTCGAGTCATCTATCCTCTATCCTACCACTAGACTAGGTGGATTTTTCGTCCTTGGTAAATTTCTGTATTTTCTTTTCATGGTTTTTAGTATTGAAATTGTTTGGAGATGAAAAAAAAAATATCATTTTCCATATTGACCTTTGTGACGCGTAAGAAAATTTCAGTTTTTCCACTCCTATTTGACTCGCTTGACCTAGTTGCATAAAATCCTACGTCTAAAGGGGTTAAAAATGCATAATTTTTACCGCTGTTACAAATTAATTATTGAACTCAATTTTTATTTCAAGTAATTGACCTTTACTTTTTTGTTTAATTAAAAATTGACCATTCATTTCATTTTTTCAATTATCAATTCAAAATAATGTAAAATTTATTCAGCAACATAAAATTTTGGTAAAAAGTTAAGTTGTCATAGTTAACTCACACTTCAACACAATTGAAATATAAATAAAGATATAAGGTTTACTTAATCAACAATTCATGCCAAGTATTCATTGATTCGAGTCAAGTGTTAAAGCGGAGTCGAATAATGTTTTTAACTTGGAGATACTTTGCAAGAGAAATTTGCATCATTGGTTCCCAATCAATCAATGTTATTGGTTATGTCTTCAACTAATTTTTTATAATAGCCTCGTCTAACCCTTTTAAATTCATGGCACAATGGTATAAAATAAGCTTTCTTTTCAATAAACTATTTACTCTATTTCAATGGAATCATGTCTACTTGATCTATTAATTAATGATACTTGAAAATACTTAGCGTATGTTTGTTTCTCATCATTTCAGCATAAAAATGAGAATTGTTACTGTTATATTTAAAGTTGTGGAGCCTACCAAGAGAGAAACAAGTCAACAATGGTGGCTCAACGGTCCTAATTCTTCTAAAATGGGCAAAAAAAAGGAGAAACAAACAAGAGCTTAGACTAGCGTTGAGCACCAATGGTGCTCGTTACTCAAAAATATATTCGTTACTTAAACCCTGTCAAAGTGTTGTGGAGCAATTAAGAGTTGAATAATATTTTTAACTTGGAGATACTTCGCAAGAGAATTTTGCAAAATGGTCCCTAACCAATCCATGTAAGGTTTTATCCTCAACTAATTTTTTTTATAGCAACCTTGTATCTTGGAGTAAGGAGGTTCATTAAGTTGTTACCATCCAGTGCAAGAACAAGAGAAGTAGGGTGTAAGCGAATTGGTCGGGTCGGTTTTTGACAGATTACAAATCAAATCGTTTTTAACTATTTGAGAAAAAATCAAAATCTAAATAAAACCTTTTAAAACAGTTTGAGACTTTTTCAAACCTAAACCTAATGGTTTGATTTAATTTTAAATCACGGTTTGATCCTATATTTTTATTCACGTTCACTTTGTTTTCATACATTACACGGAAGCATATTACAGGCTATGAACCCTCTATCATTTACCACACCCTTAAATCTAATCTCCTAAGCCACACAGAATGTAATATCATATGAAACACATCAAACCTCTGCGCTGGCTTGTTTAGCACAAAATGTCTCCTTACTGCCCTGAGTCCTTCTTTAAGCCTTAGATACTCGGCTTGCGACACGGCCAACAGAATCTCCTTCAACCGAGCAATTTTTGAAACATCAACTTGTATCGAAAAGGCTTCCCATCTTAACACATCACTGAAGGGCAACACATAGTGTTCAGATAATATAACCGGGATGCATTCAGCGTAAATGGCCTCAACAATTCTTGGACTAGCAACTTCGTACCCACTAGGACATAAGCAAAACCTTGACTGTAACATGAAATCGTAATAGTCTAGAGTTTCAGGAAGGCTTTCGTATACACGAATGTCAGAATCCCGGCCCTTCCAGTGTTGGAGGAGGATCGGCCTGATGGGGCCGTGGACTCTACCGGCAAAGAATGCAAGATGCGGCCTTGAACTGTTAAATGGTGGGGGATGAAGCAGTTTTGAGGGTACTTCGCCACCATAAAGATATATTTCTGGCAAGCTCACATCTTTCTTTGGATTGAATCCTTCAGAAGAATTGGCATTGCACAATACCCGGATTGATGTGTTGTAGAGAAATGCATTACCTTGTGAGGTAACAGGCCCCTGATACAATTTAAGCAGAAAAATTTCATGATCATGCAACACAATTTGAATTAGACTAGAGATCAGAGTATAAGTCAAACTGCTTAACAGCACTGTTAGTCAACCAACTTATAGCATTGTTCCACTTTGGTTGGTTCAAAATTAGTCACATTACTTATTTTCATTTTTGTTTCATTATTGAATTAATTACACGCTTTTTCATATCACGTCAGCATTACGTTAATTCACGGTACACAGCGACTAAATTGCAATAAAAATAGAAGTTTAATGGCCTAGTGAAACATCGTCATAAATTTGGTGAGTAACAATGTTTATAACCCTAATAACCAAGATCATTGTGTTTCCATGGAACACCAGAAAACTTCAATTTCCAAATAAATCTGATGGAGATCAAGATAGAGATAAAGTTTAGATGTTATAAAAGTAGAGTTTGATGTTAGGGTTGGTGTTCGAATAAATCAAATGACAATAAATTGTGCTTACCCAATCATGGCAAGAAAGCATGAAATGATCTGCTCCTTGAGTTTTATTCCAAAATGGGTGTTTCCTTGAGATGATTCTCACGTAATCAGACGCGAACTCTTTGAGTGGGATGACATTGTGTGTGTTAGGGCGGTAGAGGTACTTGACCATCCATGTAACACTAAAGGGCATGAAGTAAACATGAGCAGCTTCTGGATTTCTTGTCCTGAACCCATTGTTACCTTGTTCCATCTCATGAATGAACCTTCCTTCACTTGTGTATATGTCTTTGCATGGTCCATCATGTACTAATGGTGACTCGCCTTCTTCATATACATAAACCTTGAATCTTCTTTCCATTTCCACATAACTCCTGCACTTGGAGCATGCTAATAAGTTCAAGTATAAAATTGTAATTCACAATATCAAACCAAATGGTTTGTTCTTTCGAAATCATTAATAGATTCATAGAGCAGAGAAAAAGGACCCGGAATATATGCCAAAAATTGCACTATTTCATCCCTATCTATTTGCCCAATAGCTAGTGGGCCGACACTGCTCACTTGTGGTTACGCAATCGGTAACCAATGAAAAAACATCCAAATCTTTGTTATTGTTACGTCACCCTCGCAAATATTTATTATTGTCACATGATCTTCATACCTCCAACTTTATGAAGTTGAGTTCATAATCTCAATTTGACGGATTGTGCAATTATAATTAAATTTTGGGAACCAACTTTTTCTCTTTAAAAGTTCATGACTAACTTGTTATTGAAACATTAAGCCCCTGTATGGTCCGGACTAAAATATGATTTTAATCAAAGTCAAAATCAAACAATTAATATTAATCACATCTTTCATGGGTCCCACAACTTTTCAACCACAAATTTCAAAAATTACTATCACAATCTACTAAAAATTTAATTTTAATTCTCACTAAACACCCTCTAAGTTAGGAACCAGTTATGCATCATTCCAAATTTATTGCGAGTAATTCTTTGAACTTTTCATCCAGCAAAAGCAACGTATAAGTTTCAAAGAATCGGAGCTTGTTTGATGCCCATTTTTTGCAAAAAATAATTTTGAAATAGTGATTTGATGGAGAATGTGTGGTTAAAAAATAAAAAATTTTGGGTTTAAGTGGAATATTATTTTATTAAAGAATGTATGGTTAAAAAGAAAAAAAAATGTATTTTAAAAATAATGAAAATCAAACAAGTACTCGGGTACGACCCTTTATATTGTACAATGTATGTTGAAACACCAAGATGGAATTGATTGACGGTGAACTGTTTATACAATTCCAAAAAGGAATTGATTGACGGTGAACTGTTTATACAACTACAAAAAGGAATTGAATGATTTTCTTGTCTCCAGACCTGAAATTTGAACTATCGTACTTGCTAAAAATGAACGTGTCTATATATATATATATATATATATATATATATATATATCTGTGAGAAATGATCTAATGAAGGCTCATCTTATCCTAAGACCGATGAGTTGGCACATTAATTCATTGGTGGATAAAGATTTTGTGAGTTCCAATCCACCAATGAATTAATGTGCCAACTCATTGGTGTTTAGGATAAAATGAGCACCGGTGCTCATTAGATCATTTCTGTATATATATATAGGACAATGCTATCTGTACATAATTTTTTTATCTAATCTTTTACCTACACTCACAATAAGGTGTGGCTACCACATTTTTTGGAGTTTTTTATTCATGCGGGCCCCGCGCACATGTGAGAGAGTGTAACATTTTCGGTAATGAAAATTATATACACATAGTTTTATATGTACACATTTTGGTTGACACCTTGACTAACAAATTGATGACGCGAAAGTATTATAATGATTGTATTAAATGGATAAGATGTAAAAGATGATGTGAGATTATATCAAATGTAAATTAGCAATATTGTTATGATCTATAACATTCAAGTTGTAAGTCATATTAACCCGTTAGCTAAAACGAAAAAAGTCATTTTCAAAGATTTTCGAGAGAAAATTAAAAATGTCTTCTATACTAACAAAACAAACTAATATAAGAGTAGTCTAAAATCTATCCATTATGTGGACCAAGCAACTACGTTGATGTGGTGTCTCTCTCAAATGGCAAATTTAATGTCATGAACACATTGCAAACGCACGCTTCTAATATGTAAAATTGAGTAATTCTTTTTTATTGGAATATTAAGAAAGTTGCTTACCGATAAAATGCATAGGGGTTTCGATAAATTTGGCGGGAGAGAAGAGCATTATTCCTGAAGATTATTGATTTATTTTTGATTGAAGCTGCTTTAAGAATTGCTGCTCTTGAGCTGGCCAGCACATGCTCCAGTTTGTTATTTTCCCTTTTCTGCATTTTCACATTCATGCAAATAAAATCATCTTTTCAATTTAACTAATTCGCTTTAATGCAGAAAATATTAATGGTTTTCCATAAATTCATGAAATCATCATCTCAATTCACACACAAAAAACGTGTGCGAGGCTGTAAATTCAAATCATGATGAACAACAAAGCATTGTAATCAAGTAAAAAACTGCTTTGCAGGTAGCTAACAACTATTCTAAATCAAACCACAACCAAATGAAAATCATGAAGAAATTAAACATAAATATAGTGTAACTGTTAATTAATCCAACAGTAACAATACATAAATTCATTCACATAAAAAAGTAAAAGCATGAAATGGTATTAATTAAGATAAACGTGTATATAACGGCATCTCTGTATTAATTGGTAATTATATACACACGCATGCTTCTCTGTACCCGTTAGTGGCGCATACACACATACACAAATGATTGTTCGACTGATTTTTTTCTGTATCCGTCAAGCACAGAGAGAGAGAGAGAGAGAGAGAGAGAGAGAGAGAGAGAGAGAGAGAGAGAGAGAGAGAGAGAGAGAGAGAGAGATGTGTAAATACTTACGGTAAGAAGTTCAGTGGAATTGAATTTAAATGAAAATTCAGAGGAAAGAACATCTCCGGCTTCACCAATATGTGTAAGTGCAGGAGTAGTAATCAATTCAACGACGGGTATCTTAATCTCTTCTTCTGAATTCACATAGAATGATTCAATTCCCTTTTTATCAGAGAAACATCCGAATATAAACACAATTCCAATTGATGCCACAAAAGCAGCAGCGAGTACAATTGATACAGAGACTCCATCGCGTATCATCACTACGTGTATCTGTAGGTGTTTATGCTATTCACGCATATATGTGTATGTGTATGTATATGTATTGTATATATCATCAATACTACTTTGTGAATTTGTTTGAGGAGACTCCGTCTCTGTGGAATTTATGGCCGAAAAAAGGCCGTGACAAATGGGATAATGGTGCTAGGAAATTGAAGTTGAAGGTGAAGTTGAAGTTGACATAAATGAAATGACGATTTTGACCTTGAAAAATGTTGTAACTGGAAAGAAAGTAATTTTGTTACCAAAATCGCGTTTGGTTATTAATGGCAATTAGCTATAATTTACCAGTTCGTTTGTAATTCAAAGAAATGAGCTGACTTGTTTTCTTTCAAATTTGTTAAAAAATTAATTTAATTTTTAGCTAGATCACAAAACTTATTAAATTGTTATTCCATCTATCACTCGATAACTCAACGTTACAAAATTCAACTAACTCAATGACGTGGCAAACGAAAACTCTGATATGGCAAATTATTACGATGACGACAAATCAACATAAAAATGTGCTTTCATCTATTAAAAGCACTAATAAAAAATGCAATCGAATTTTAACATTTGCATGTTTTATTTTGTTTATCCTATTTTTATTGCTTTTTTGCGTTAATCGCATTTTCTCTAAGCCTATTGATTGATTTGTCAGCAACTAATGATAATAATGTGACACGTTAGCATTTTTGTTTGCCATATATTGGCGAGTAGTGAACCCTAAAAAGGGGTAAATAATAAGTTAGCAGTAGTTGTGAGTCCTGCAAAATATATAGATGAAAAATAATTTTAATTGAATGCGTTTTTACTTAAATTGGTGATAAAACCACTAATACTAAATATCATTATTCTCAATTTTTTTTCGAGTCAATGTCCATAAACATTAGTACTAACACACTACATCAGAATTGAGTATGTTCTATTTGATTTTCCAATAGGTTTATAAAAATTTGTGATTAATGATTCATATAATTGTTCCTAAATTTATAAGTTAAACCCAAAGGCAAACAGAATAAGATTTTAACAATTTCGTGAATTTTAGCACATTGAAAAAACCTATAAATTTTTCAAGATTTGCGATATTTTATGTATTCTTTGATCTACAATAATTCAAATAAATATTACAATAAAAAAATGCCTTATTACGCTTAGGTTCTTAAGATCTGTGGCTTGACCTCCACGCTTTATCACGTAACATTTTAGAACCTTGCTAAACACCCGACTCAAAGAATCAAAGCAAGAGGTTGGCAATTTTTTTTGTTGGAAATTGGTCTTCAATTTATGGTTTTCCAATCTTCACTTGCTCGATAGCTGCATTTTCTCTGCTCGTAATTTTCCTCGATCGGTAACTAGTCGAACCATGTACCTGATTACTGATGAAGCATATTCGCGTGCTCAATCTCCGGCTGAACTTCTTAAATTGAGAGTCAGGTCTCAGCAACTATAATGTACTCTTTAATGGGACGAGTTTCACATTGTACTAAATAATCGCCCTAACTTTCGGTTTAACAAATGTTTCGGCCTAAATGATGCTGACTCGGGTTATCCTAGACGAAGAATTTAATGACGGAACTGAATCGGGAAGGTTGAATTTGCATCTCAAGTTCACACCATAACCAATAATGCAAGAATAGATTCAACACAAAGGTTTTCACTGAGTACATTGCTTATAATTTTCCCAACGAGATTTTGACAAAAGTTCCTCATTATATGCTCTTCCCTTGTAACAATAATCAAGTTCAGAAACATTTGAATTATAGATGCTATATCCATGAGCCATTGTTTGAGCTCCATTTTGAGGAAAAAATGTATTTTGGAATAATGATTTTTTGGGAATGTGGGGTTAAAAAAATGAAATTTTGATAAAATGAGTCTCAAACAAGGGTAAAATTACGTGGTACCAAATTGGCCAACTCGGCATTGATTATTCAATTGGATTATACCTATTAAATTAAATAAAGGAACAATACATTTCTCAGGCATTTACTTTACACTTTCAAAAATAAAAAACAAGTTTCAACTTTCAAAAATCGGATTTTTTAAATTTTTATTTATGAAATAATATATTATTAAATCAATTTATTATTATATATTTAATTCTAATAGAACATAATTATCCCACCCCACCTCCACCCCTATCGCTCCGAGAACTATTCCGGCTACCGTCCGATCACAACTCTTTTTCGATGATTGCCCCGATTCCGACGAATATTCTGATGACCGTTCCGCCGTCGCTTTATTCAGGCGACTGCTCCGATTTCGGCAAATGTTCCAACTCCAACGAATATATTAAGGTCACAGATCTATGCAATTTGGTTATAATTCAAATTTTTCATATGTCACAATTTTTTCATCGGTGCAAATTAAAAATTTAAAGATCACAATTTCTTCATCGATCACAGATCACAAAATTTATAATCGTTTGTGACCACCACCAAATCATTTGTGACTTCTTCGCCACTGCCTCCACCAACGGCACCACCACCATCGCTGCCCAATAGCAACACCAATATCTCAAACAAATCAAACACCACACCCTCCAACCACTAGGGATGGCAACGGGGCGGGGCGGGGCGGGGCGGGGCGGGGAGGCCCTCCCCGTCCCCCGCCCCGTTAAGAAATTTCATCCCCATCCCCGCCCCGTTCCCCGTTTAAGGCGGGGCGGGGCGGGGCGGGGCAGGGGCGGGAGATTTCCCCGTTTATTCCCCGTTTAATTTTTTTTTTTTTTTTTAAGTTTTTGATAAATTTTTTTTTTATCGTCCATATTCATTATATTTAGACAAATAATTTTAGTTGCTATTTTTCTATTAGAACTAATGAGAATTTTCATTCAAAGTATTGAAAATTTTAATTCAAAGTATTGAATTCCAAAAAAAAAAAAAAAAAATTTTTTTTTTTAAACGGGGCGGGGCGGGGACCCCAATACCCGTCCCCGCCCCATCCCCGCCTCGGGGAAAAACTCCTCGCCCCGTCCCCGCCCCGTTACCCGTTTAAGCGGGTTTTTCCCTCCCCGTTTGGGGCGGGTCCCCGCGGGTATCGGGTTTGTCGGGTTTTTTTGCCATCCCTACCAACCACCGCTATCTCCACCCCAAAACCGCATCCACCACAAAAAACCACCACTACTTCACCATCACCAAGCTGGCAATGACGATGATGCCACCAACACCACATAACCGTTTCTGAACACTAACTCACCACCCTAAAACCCCCCAAAACACCAAAACACGGAACCACGACCGCCACTACCACTTCAACAACAACAAAAACCACGATCTCAACACCACGGAACCACGACCGTCGTCTCACGCACCTGACACCCAACCGCCGCACCCAATCGCACCGCTGCCGCACCTATACACACCACAACCGCACACCCAACAGATCTGCAACCACAACAACCATTCGATAAATCAAACTCGAAAACTTTAAAAAAAAAATTACAGATCTAGGCGCACGACAACGTAGTGAGGGAGAGAAGACGGAGAACGATCCACTTCGAGCGCCGGAGAGAAGGCCGGGAATGGTGGAAGGGTGACATCGCAGTAAGGGAAAGAGAGAAGGCAGAGAGACGATCCGCTTCGTGGTTTGACAGAGTGAGACGGACGGTGGCGACGGAGGTTTGGGAGTAGGGAAACGAACGGTGGGGGTGGAGGCGGTGGGAGGTGGCAGGCGGTGGAAGCGGCGTAATCGCCTTGTGTGGAGAGAGTGGAGAGATGGTGAGAGAGTGCGAAGGTTTCTGTTTCTTCAAATGAATTAGTTTAAGGTTTGATTAGTATAAAATTAAAAAAAAAAAAAGATTTTAAATTATTAATTAAAACCTGATTTTTGCAACATGAAACTTGATTCATAATTTATGAAAATAGTACTACCTCCGTCCCATATATATAGGCTTGTTTCATTTTTCACACGGATTAAGAAATCTTATTTAATGTTATTGGAAAAACAATTTTTATCAAGAACTTTCCAAGTTTATCCCTATTTAATTTTCAACAACTAGAAGTAAATTATTATTGGAATTAGTAATTAGGCAAATTAAATAAGGGTATATTAGTAAAATAACAAAACATAACATTCCCAATTAAGAAACAAGCCTATATATTTGGGACAAAAAAAAAAAGGAAACCCAGCCTATATATATGGGACGGAGGGAGTATTTTAATTCTAGGTCTAAGTGTAATTTCCTCATTAAGTAACCTCAAATGACCTCTTATTGGGCTTATACTTTGGCCCGCTTCAATGGCCCATCATGGCCCATTTTCTTCCATTTTATATAGGTGAGCTCATTTCACAGCAAAGGGAATGTTTTATTCTAACAATAGTCAAATCCCCTTTATCCCATCACTTGCACTTGTATAGTTGTATTCTCTCTTTTCCAGCTTTTGATTTAATCGTCGGAGTACAAACGATCGTTAGACATTTTTCTTGACCGGCGCCTTTAATGGGATGTTCCAGTGTACAAATGATGTCTACGTCGAGGAAATGTGACCAAGATTTTATTGGCACGTTTTTTAGATCAACAATAGCAATCATTTTTGTTCCGTTAATGAGGATTACATGACAATTTAACAAGATGTACACAGTTCCTGTTATAGGAATTCGAATCTGCGACTACGATAAAAGAATATGACCAACTTGTTTCCTTTTGAAGATTTCAAACTAGTGTGCTGCAGAGGCAATTGACTGAGGACCGATAATGCAATTTTCACACCAGAATATATCAATGATGGGCTGGGAAGTACACTTCAGTCCCTCGAAGCAATCACAATTCGGTGTACAGATAAAGAGTTCATTTCATTCCACGTGTTCACTAAATTTGTGCCGAAATTTCAAATTGATCCTTGAAGACATTATTTTGCCAAATCAGTCACTAAATTTGACAAAAGATTTCAATATGATCACTTTGTTAGTAAGACTAATGCAAGTCTAACGCGCAAGTCATTAAAACTCACCAGGGTCAAATGAGACATGATACCACTAAGCCCATACTAACTACCCTTTTTACAAAATTCTTTTTTTCTAACTCATTATCAATAATACATACTCACGATAAAAAATTCTGCACATATATTCAAAATCTTTTCATACGTTTTAATCACACATTCTGGAAAAATATCATTATTTCAAAACTCATTTTTCTCAAAATCTTCTTTTTAATGATTGTCAGACTTAGAAATTATAGTTTTAAACACGAGTCCCTTTAATTTAATACCATCATTTGTTAAAAAGATTTTTTTGTGCAATCTTGTTTCAGACTAATCAATTTAAGCATCCGTTTATTTTTCATTTTTCATCCATAAAAATGAAAAATATGATCGTTCTTCATCACATCAAGCCATCAATTTTGAATTTCTATCTCTTGTGTGGAGCCCAATAACGACTATATTTTTCATTCTCATTCTACAATGATGAGAATCAAACGGGCCAATTTACAACTTAATACTTGTTTGGGAGAACTCTAAAAAGTTGATTTTTTTAAAAATGAGCCGTGAGTTTCACGAAATGAGTGCTAAAAAGAGAATGTGACGTGTGGTTAAAACTAATTTGACTTCAAGTTTTTGACAGTTTTTTAAAATTTTACCAAACTAGCACGACATTAATTGAGTGTCAATTGTTCGTCAATTACCAATTTGGTAAAAAAATAATTTCAAGGATGTACTTGAAATTTCACCACAACTCCTGTGACCAAATGTGAAATTAAATCGGCAAAAAGAACTACTGAGTATGGATTCTCTGTCAAGGTCAAGAGTTCATCAAATCAAATTTGAAAAATCAAATTCGATTTCATTTTCGACTGTTATATTAATCGTTCTTCCTCAAATCATCACGGCTGTATTTTGATGTTTTCATTTTCTCTTTCTACGCAATTTTTTGATCGGAGATCAAGCAATAAGCAAAATAATGGAGAGCGGCTTACCATTGACTGCGACGTTGTCGTCGAAATGGGAGAGGCGATCGAAATCAAAGAATTCTCAGACCACTTCCAAATCCTCTCTCCTTATGGTCTTCCTCTCTTGCCTCGCCTGGCTCTACGTTGCCGGACGGTACGTGGTTTTCTTGGGGGCATGTTTTTTTTTTTGTATATATTTGTTTGTGAATTGATGAAACTTGATTAGTGAGAATTTTGGTTTTTTTTTTTGTGATCTGGTTTTTTGTATGTTCTATTAGTTTGTGGCAAGATGCAGAAAACGGAATGCTACTGTCTAATTTACTGAAGAAGAATTCCTTGCAGGTTTGAATTCCGCGTTGCTTTAACTTTCCTTCTTTTTCTTTTGTTTCTATTTGGGCTTTCTGAAAAAATGTGGGGATGCACAGGGTAAACTAAAAGGAAAAATGTATCTTGAGTAAAGAAATTGACAACACTGTTTCTGTTGAAAGTTTTCCAAAAGGGAAAGAATAATGCTGAGAGCAAAGAAGAGTTTTTTAGTGTATAAATTGGTGAATGACTGAATGAGCTTGGTTGACTTTCTATTTAACACTTTAATTGTGTGATATGAGATGCTAAATGAGGCCAATATGAATACCCACCTCGGTAGCGTATTAGACAATAGTAGATTTTCAAGTACTATTTTTAGGCATTGTGCAGCTAACCATAGAGTAATATGAATATGAGATTTTGGTTTCATGACACAAAACCGAATGAAGATGAATATGAGGCAAGAGGGAAATAAGCTATGGTTCTAAAAGGAAATCTTTTATGAAGTGCATTAAATAGCACATACTGCAAATACAATTTATGATTAAGAAGGTTTCAGCACTTTTGCTATGTGAAAAGGAGACATGCCAAATGAAGGAATTTAATAAAGGTCATGCTTACTAGTGAATGGGCAAAGGGATTGGTCCTAGATGAAGGTGACCGAACAAGTAAGATTCATTTTGATGTGCCTAGATGTTTGGAATGAGAAAAAAAATGCTAAAAAAATATTTTCAATTGACTTTTCCAGTCTTACTATTTATATTGTGAATTTGGTTGCCCAAAAGGTTGGATGCTGAATTTGAGCTTCTCTTTTTATTACTAAGTCATTTAGTGATGAGCGGAACACGGGATGGGGGAGGACAACCCCCATCCAAGCACACATAAAACACACGTGAATAAGTAAATACTAATAAACTATTATCTCTGCTCTCTTTTTGGCAGCGGCCGAAGGTGCTTTCGGTGGATGACAAACTAATGGTCCTAGGATGCAAGTATATTTCTCAATAGCTCCAATTTACTTTACATGATTATTAGATAATATGCTTTTGTAATGGGTAAGTTTTTACTATTTAAGATGCACTTAAGTTTTTTATTGTGAACTTTTAGGGATTTGGAAAGGAGAATTGTTGAAGCTGAAATGGAATTAACACTGGCGAAGAGTCAAGGTTACCTTAAGAGCCAAGTGCAGCGGAGTGATTCCTCTTCTGGTAAAAAACTGCTCGCTGTTATTGGAGTTTACAGTGGTTTTGGGAGTCGGTTGCGGCGTAATACATTCAGAGGGTCTATGACATCAAAAGGTCAGTATAATTCCTGATTTCTGCATGTGATCCTTAGATTGATTTTATTGTTTTTAAGCTGATACTGCATTGATTATTAGCGAGTGTCCTTAGACTTTATAATATTGTATATATTCTTTGATAAAATTGCATGTGGTCCTAATTTTCAGTTCTATCATTGCACTATACAAAGACCTGTTATAACTATGACATTTAATATTTTTCCGTAGAAAACTGATACTTGTTGCATTTTATTCTTCTTTGAACCATTTTTTGTTTTTTCAACTTTTGCTGTCATTAAAGTCTATTTTAACTTGTACATCCAACCACACCAACATTAAAGGGAACAATTTCAAATGGTAATAATATCTTTAGATGTGATTGTAGTTAGAAGACTGTAAACTTGAATTTATTATTAATGAATGCAAACTTCATGCTTTCAGGTGATACTTTACAGAAGCTTGAAGAAAGAGGGATCATTGTACGATTTGTGATTGGTCGAAGGTTTTCCTTCCCACTTAGAAACTGTGCTCCCTAATTAAGACTACTTTATACACTTTTTCCTTGTCCTTTTCTCTTCTGCACTATCAATTTCTGATGAGGAATAACCAAATTTATCAACTGAACTTAATGAAACATTAATTGGTTGCTTGAATTTTGCAGTCCTAACCGCGGTGACAGCTTGGACCACAATATTGATGAGGAAAATCGTGTGACAAAGGATTTTTTGATTCTTGTAAGTTATTAATCTTTGCTTGCCTTAAATTGATTCATAAATTTGTGTTGTCTAATATGCGTCTTAAACTCTTTGTACCTAGTAACAGGTTTTCTCGTCATTTATTTCTTCCTGTTCTTCTTAGTATTGGTTTTCCTTCAATTATTAGGAAATTAAAATGAAAAACATTTACTTCCCATGGAGATTATAAAATCTGAAAAAGTGCATTATTATTTTATTAGGATGGTCATGAGGTGGCTCAAGAAGAATTGCCCAAGAAAGCAAAATTCTTCTTTAGCACAGCAGTCCAGACTTGGGATGCAGAGTTCTATATAAAAGTTGATGACAATATTGATCTTAACTTTGGTAAATGCTGACATTTTATATTTTTTTCTAAAACATGTCTGCTTGTTGTGTATCTCACCTGCATCTAAAAGTATTTATCCTCGTGACTGGTTGTAAATTTCACATTAATGTGGGAACATTACAGCTTGATAGCATATACTCATATATGCTCCGTTCTCTTGGCAGATGCGTTGGTTGAACTTATCAAGAGTCGACGTGGTCAAGATGATGCTTATATTGGATGCATGAAGTCTGGTGAAGTAGTTTCTGAAGAGTAATACAAATACTTTTGATTTGACTCAGTTTTACTTTACATTGTCTATTTTTTTCATTGCTAGAGCTGGTTAGACTACCAGTGGCACTTGAACAAGTCAGCAATTGTTTTTCCCCTTGTCTACAAGTAATGCGGGCATGCAATTGTTATTGTTAATTTTTGTGCTTTTATTGGTCTCCACAACACTCCCTCCTGTCCTGCTTCCCTTGAGACATCCCTGATTTTATTTCTCTTTTGGTCCAGTGGTAGCCATCTTAAAATTGTGTGAATTGTTTTTGGTTAATGAAAACCTTTATATCATTTTAGCAGCCATCTTGGAATTCTGTATGGTGAACTTGGTACCATGTCATCATATAATCTCCTCTTTAGATCTAGTAGTAGTATATGTATGCTGTTTCTGTGATGAAAAATATAATAACTAATATTATGTTCCTATATATATTTGGTCAGTCCTTTTGATAGTGGCTGTGATTTAGTCTTGGCCACATCCTTCTCAGTGCTTTGAGGTCTTCTGTTGTATATATTATGTACTACCTTTATTTACATGTAAAAGAATTTGGTTTTGTTTAGGAACTACATCTGAACTATTATTATCATGCAGTGTCATATGTGCATGCATTGTTGTGTTTGCATTACTTGTGATCCATGCTATATATTATCTAAACAACTTGAAGTTCCATATATTACATCTGGAAATACTCTGTATACAAATTAGTCTCTTTCACTTATCATCTTAAATATCCAAATATTGTTTAAATTTCAGGGGAAAACTGTGGTATGAGCCTGAATGGTGGAAATTTGGTGATCAGAAAACGTAAGTAAACCAATATAAGAAAAATTATGGGATATTTACAGATCAGAATTTACATTTGTGTAAAATAGATATGGATCTTGTGTAAAGTTCTTTTCATGGTTGAGGATTTGTTTTGAAAGTGCGCTCGCACACATTTCTCACGTTATTGGCACCTAACGTGTTCCAGTAGAAGTCAATGGCACCTAGTGGGTTCATTTTAAGATGAGTATGTTTTCGAAGTTATTCATTCTTTTCTTCTTCTTTTTGATGGGGGTGGTTGGGAGGCGGAACCAATCTTTGTGGGTATCATCAACCCTAATTTTGTACAAATTAGTATATTAAGTATCTCCAATATTCTTTCAGGTACTTTCGCCACGCAGCTGGTTCTATTTTTATACTGTCAAAGAATTTGGCTCAGTATATTGACATAAACAGGTTAGTTATCTGAGCTTAAGTTGGAACTACAGTTTTGATTGGCAAAAGATCTTTAAGGTAAATCCTTCTAGCTAGTATCCAAGTTTTCAGACTGCCAAGTACTTATATGTTAGTAATGCTTATGGGTCATTCTCGGCAGACATGATGAATATTACTGTAACAATGATTTTATGACCATCTTTAAATTTTAAGACATTGTTTTGGGAGCAAGATTATAATTAAAGTCATTTTTTTTATCAAAGCTTGAGTCCTTCCACGATAAACCGAAATGAGTTGGGATTCTTCAGTCTTCATAGGAAGTATGGATGTTGCTGAGCTTTAATATTGTTTTATGCTGCCTTCACTGCAGTTTATCTTTAAAGGCTTATGCTCACGAGGATACATCAGTGGGATCATGGATGATGGGTCTTCAAGCAACTTATATAGATGACAGTCGGCTGTGCTGCAGTTACGCGGGCCAAGGTAAGTACACATTTACCATGTTATTTCAACAGTTTGTATCCTGTCTATGTTATTTCCTACTATCTACTTTGTAATATCTATCCCTTCCTGGATTAGTTTTTCTACTACTTTTTTTCCTTTGGGTGGTGTTGGTGTTTGTCTTTCTTTTTGTTTTCTTTGGGGGCAGGGGTGGGTAGAGGAAGATAATAGGAAAATAGACCAGCAAAAAAGGATTGAGTACTATGGAAGAATTCTATAACTACGGAACCGTGTTATTTAAAAAAGGAAAGAAAGAAATAGAAATAGAAATAGGGCAGTCTTTGTTTATGTAAATGGTTCTCCCCCCATTGTTTAACCTAGCCACTGGAATAATACGAAAATGCAAGTCCTTGATTTAAACCAAATGTACTGTTTGTGAATTTGATGGTTTTAGACTTATCAATAATGATTCGCATTTTGTACAGAATATCCCAATTTCACATGATATTAACATAGTTTGAATTGTTGTATTCCAGACAAGGCGTGCTCATTGGCGTAAGAAGAAAAGCTATCCGTTTTTTCATCACTCCTGAATTCAGTATGGGCAGGAAATGCAGTTGGTGCATATCGAATGTGGTTGGGGGAACTGATTCTTTGTAGCATTTAGTACCGGAATGATCTGTGGAAAATATAGGTTAGAGCATTCTTTTCATTGAGTCGAATCTTACTCAATACAGAGGATGTACACAAGTTTGCTGAGACTGTATACCTACAAAACTGTAACTTGTATGGAGTTCAGCTTTAGGTGTATAATTCTTGGCATTTATCTGAGACAGACATTTCTTACTTTCTAAGTTTTCTCTCTCTTCTTATGCAAGCTAAATTATGTGCACTTGGGGGTGTAAACAGGGACTTGGCGCTGGCTTTTGGGGCCTGGAATGCCTAAATTACTCCTGGCACGCATAGCCACGTCCTGGACTTGGCAATACCAAGCCAATACTATTTTAAAGAAATAATAGGCCACGGGCCCTACGAGCCATGCCATGCCTAGCCTAGCCCGGCTGTAAGGTCGCCCCAACCTGGACGGCTGGCTTGACACTCCCAAGTGCATTGTGATTTTATACTATCTTATTCTTTGAAGACCAAGATGATGGCAAGTATGCCTAGCTCCTCTAGTAACAATAATTGAAACAATTCGAGCTCCTCCATTAACCTACGTCAAATTCCCAGCAATTATCCTTCCCGCTCAAATTTATGGATGGATACACCTCTAGCATGTTATACCCAAATCTAGATAGCTAAAATATTAATAAAGTGAGAATTGATCAGAAATAAAAATATTTACTACCTTAAATGTACATAGACAACAATTTTTTACATAACATTCAGGATTAACCATTTACATGTACTGGTCAAAAATCTTGACAACAAACACGAATCTAGTTGCACACACTTTTCTTTCCAAATTATCGAGATTAAGATGATGCAGCAGCCCCGAATTTATTCGGCTGGTTCTCGCCCAACAAATTTGTCACGATTAAATCAACATCCTCTAGAGCAACAACAATGAACAGAGGTTTGGACAGACTCCTAACAGAAATGTTGGAAAAAAACTGGATACGTGGCTGACTTTGGCACGAATTTTGAGCGGGACCCGCTTGGCTATTTTGAAATATGAAAGTTGATTTGTGTTCTCCTCCGTGAGTACATCGAAATCATATACTTGTCAAAAATGATGCTCAGGTAAATGAGAAATTGAAGCTCAAAATATGCCATGTGAAATGAGTTTGTTGGTGGTAATATAAATTTTTTAAGCTTTGTCCCACATAGGAAGTGGATGAAAGTTAAAACCACTTTATAAAGGATTGCACTTTAAAATGGTGTAATCATGTGTAGCATAGAGGCTCTCTCCACGTGCGTGCGCAGGGGGGTGACATCGGACCTTGAACTTGTGTGCGAACGCGACCTGTGTATACGAATGTCGGACCGAAAGGAGCAAAATTGGCCCCTTAGGAGTGTCCACTTTTTTTTAATTTTTTCAATAGACTTTTGGTTTTCCAAAACTGTTGAAACTCCAAAACTCCTGTTGTAATTGCTATGAAATAAATGAGCAGGTTGCAAGATTCTAAGCCTATATATATCTCCTTTTTGCAGTCTTCAGTATGCGAAAAATTCATCTGCATATTCATCTGGTCACAGTTGGAGTCTGCTCTCGTTTTTACTTTCTGTTTCTTTGTCTTGTTTGGTGATATTGTTCGGGCACTGGTTCAGTTCGCCGGAGTACAATCTGTGGTGCTCAGATTATACTGTTTCGCCGTTGTATCCTGGGAAACGGACGCTCTGTTAAACCTCAAGCACAGACGGTGAGGGAGCGAATCTGTTTTAAGGAAACTGTGTGGAACACAGGCTTCGGGTTAAAAGTTTGGTGTTATTTAACTTCTACGATTATTTATTAGTCACTCGTTTATGCAAATTTGTTTTTGTAGTTCTGCTTAAATCAACTTTTAAACTTTACTGCAATTTAACATATATTGTCGAATCTACTACTATATTAAATCTGTTGTGTATATTTGAATCCATTGTATTCAAAGTTATTGAATGTGTTACTGCGAATCCGGTATCCAATATTGAAACAATTTTCCTATAAGAAACATCAACTCCACCAGCTTGAACTCCAAATTCAATCCCGACTATCATCTAAAATTCCTCTAACAATGCTGCAGCACCTGATTTCTTGCATTTTCCATCCATACACACCTAGATTTTCTTAGCAGAAGCTACTTTAACCATGGTATTCCCATGGCTGCAATTAACATTATTTGTGTCTCTACATAAGCTATCTGTTCTAGAACAACATTCTTGAACTGATCCACAAGATTCAACGCCCCTCCCAACGTCAATTTTCTCCTCTATGATCGCACTCAGAAAGGCTGGCACTAACTCCAAAATGCTCGTTTGTAACTCCATAGTTGTCCCCTATTGGGTGGACAGGCTAGGAGGGGGTGATATTACTTCCTCATCCACTCGTTGCAAAGTATTCGGGACTGCCTGTGGGCGTTTATGGTGGTTCATGTTGACCACCTCTCCGCATTCACTATCACTTTCGGAAGAACTTGAAGAGCAAGAAGTTATTCAAGGAACAAAGGTCTACGTGGACAATTCTTATTGGTTGAAGTTCGAGTAATCCGATGTATGCTGGCACCGGCATGCCAGGAGCCTTTTTTTAAGGAATAATGCTATTCACAGCGAAAACTATCGATAATCTTCCTATGTGATATGTATGTGACGATTTTTGATTTGGTGCATTAATGTAGTAGTTTTTTTTTTTGGGAAAATTACCTGAAAGGTTGCCTTTGAAGATTAATTTTCAAAAAAGGGGGGGTAAGTTTTCTTTTCAAAAATCAGGTGTTAATTAGGTTTTAATAATTAAAAGAATAAAAATTTAATTAAGTCTTAATCTGCATCATAACTTGACCACCCCAACCCCGATTAATCTCAAACCCAACCCTCCATTCTCTCTCTCTCTTTCTACAGGTCTCTCCCACCCCAATTAATCTCAAACTTAGCCCTCCACTATCTCTCTTTCTCTCTCTTTTTACAGGTCTCTGTATCTTTCTCTCTTCCATCCATCACTCATCATTTTCACTCTCTCTAGTCCCTACCACCACTCCACCCTTAGGGCGGAGCAAATTTGCCAGAGAAAGCCGATGCACACAACGGTTTGCCGTTGCTTGAAGTGGAACAAAACCAAACCCGTATCTTTTTCGGAGCCACTACGCGCGATGATGCACGACGGTAGGCACTGGTAGTGGTTGCGAAGCATATCGCAAGTCGACCATCTAAGAGTTGACTTCTTCCCCACCCACCTTCTAGATTCCGACCACCTACCACTTCTTTCACCGGAGTTTCTCGAGACCAGTCACCTACTGCATCGGCGGCTGCAGCCTCTCGCAACAGTTCGGTAATGACACTCTCTCTCTTCCCCAAAAATCAGATCGACAGTTCAGTGTTGTGGGGAGTTCTTCAGCGAAGTTATGTGGTCGTCACGTGGTGGTGGTTATGGTGGATGGTTGTTGCCCTGATTCCATGATACACTCAAACTCGTAGTTGCCGTAATTTAGTAAGAAGAGGTGGTTGATAGCCGACCACGTGCAATGGTATGCCTGAATGTTGGTCAGCGTCTGTATAATTAAGTTATAAATCTAGTTTTATTTGTATAATGTTTTGGTAATTCTATATCAATCATTTGGAATCTGTGTTGTAGTTTCTGTTTATTATTAGTGTAGCTTTAATTTCTGATAATATTTCAAATATGGAATGCGTTGTCCTTTTCAACATTGAGGAATATAATAGTAATTTTCATTTAATTTGAAGTATTAATTTTGGATTGATTGGATGTAAATATATGAAAGTCTAGAAGATAAATTTTAATTAAGCATGTCCGGTACTGGGTTGGGAGCAGTATATGGATTAGAATTGTGTGCACTGTGACTGGTTGTGACTAATTTTGTGTTAATTGTGACCGAATGTGACTTGAATATGATCACGTCATAGTCGGTCACAATTAACACAAAATTGGTCACAAACGGTCACACTGAAAACAAATTTGGTCACAGTTGGTCAGATTGAAGGCTGCAACCGAAGTTGGTGGTGTCGGCGAACTTTTCTGATCCAGATCGCGACTTGACTACTGGGTAGTTCATTGTGACTGTTTGTGACCGATTGTGACCGATTGTGACCATTTGACACTGATTAATTGTGACTCATTGAGACAAATTGTGACCAAATATGTGTGTACTGTGACTGATTGTTCAATTATTTTGTCTGAAAATTTTGAAATCGTCGGAGCGGTCACCGGAGTGATCGCCGGAGAAGTCGCCAGAGCAAAGGCCGGAGTAGTGGCCGAACCGGTGCCGGAGCATTCGCCGGACCGGTGCCGGAGATGAAGGGAGGTGGTGTAGTGAGGAGATGGGTGGGTGAGGTGTCATGGGGTGTAAATAATTAATATACATTATATTATAATTTAATATTTAATTAATCTATTTACCACCTGATTTTTGAAATAATTAAACAAATTTGTAGTTTTGAAAAGTAATTATTATATGTAGGTTTTGTGTATTGTTTCCTTTTTTTTTTATTGGCTTGTGCATCAAAGCCTTGTTTGGTACTCATTATTTTTTTCATTTTCATTCTTCTACTTATTTTCAATCACACATTCTTCAATAAAAATAATATTTTCCATCACATCAATAATTTTTCCTTCATTTTTAACCATACATTCTCCATCAATCTACTATTCAATAATACATTCTTTCAAAAGAATGTGTCCCAAATGCACTCCAAATCACAAACCGCCACATATATGCTACGTAAAAAAATTATCGATAATTTTCACTATAAAAATATTATTCCCTTTTTAGTGGATTTTGCTATTTGTACAGTACACCCCCCTATGTACACAGAGCAAAACCTTTTTTTAGTTTTCCACTTTCTTTCCTATTTTGGACGTACGATTTTGGGCGACATAGATAGTTGGATTAAAAGAAGGGAAATTGGACGGTTGGGATGTAAACAACTCCTTCACACGTAAGATGCCAGGTGGATGTTTGCCCAGTAGATGCTTCAATCATTCTACACAAATAGGTTCAAAACTAATTCTTAAAAGGTTTTTAAAATATTGATCATAACATGTCAACATTGTTTGCAAACCTTGCTCTTCGGAGAATTTTGTTTGATTTTCAATTAATATGTCATTTTTTTTCCTGAAAAGACAATTTTAGAGTAAATTTTAGTTGTAGTCACTGAAGTTTCAAAGAAATTTCAATTGACTCATTGAACATTAATCTATCTTAATTGAATCACTTGTCGTTCTCTTCGTGTTTCAATTTTTTGTTTTGAGTTTTGAATTCGTTTTGTGTTTTATGTTTTGAGTGTCTGTTTTGAGATTTCTGAAAATGCGTTCTCTTTACCATTCTGAAAAATTGTTTCCGAAAACAAAAATATAGAAAACGCGTTTATTTTGAAATTTTGAGAATTGGTTTTAATAATATTTTATTCAAAAAAAATGATAATTCAATAACTTTTAATGGTTTAATGTTAATATATTATTAAATACTCCCTCCGTCCCAATTATATAGGCTGAGTTTCCTTTTTCTCTTGTCCCAAATATATAGGCTTGTTTCCTAATGTAGAATATTTTAATGTGTTCTTTTACTAATATACCCTTATTAAATTTTCCCCACTTAATATGCAAACTTCTTGAAAATTCAAATTCTTTATGAATTCCAACAATAATTTAGTTTTACCCACTGAAAATTAAATAGGGGTAAACTAGGAAAGATCTTGACAAAAATTAATTTTCCAATGACATTAAATAAGTTTTCTTAATCCGTGTGAAAAACCAAACAAGCCTATATAATTGGGACGGAGGGAGTAACATATAAATTTTGAAATTGGTGAAACGTCAAATTCTTTTTCAAGATTTTAAAAACACAACCTAAATTACAAAATATGAAAAAGTTCAATCGATACAATTACAACTTTACGTGTCGGAAAACCAATATCTTTTGACATGAGTCGGAATGTAATTCAGAGGAAAGCCAACAGGAAGTTATTAGGCAAACTTTTCTCATTATTCAGCCTCAATAATGGTAACAATGGAGCAAAAAATGATCAAATCTATGTTTTGATTCTACAAGTCAAAGTTCATTTTACAGGACAATGTTGAGCTTTGACAAAAGCTTTCCGACTTGAGTTTATTCCCGGTGATTGGTTGAAGCACAGTCCCAGATCGTGAAGATGCAACAATCCGAGAAATATTAACCTGCTTTCCAAGTCTCTCTTCTAGGAGTACATTTATTACTGTAAAACTGTACGACATTTTTTAAACTTCTTGCTAAACTCTCTGAAAATTTTGAGGAACTACTCCTCTTCTCCACTGTCATCTCAGGGCTGCGCAATTCATGTACCTTCAAACTTCATGGAATTATAATTTATGATGTTTGTTCCTGTTATTAAAAATAGAATTTGTATCAAATGACTGAAATTTTATGATAGTTAACTGCATAGTCACACATTTGTTCCCTATGTTAATAACTTCAAAAGCAAAAACCAGTCACACAATTGTTCTTCAGGTTAATAACTTCAGAAGCAAAAATCAGCATCAAGCTTATCACATTTCTTCCCCAGGTTGATAACTGAAAAAGCAAAAACCACTAACACATTGCCATAGTAAAAAACTAAAGCCAATTCAAACTCATAGCTAAAGCAAGTCACACATTGCCATAGTTTAAAACATGCAAATCCTACTAAAGAGAGGATCCAGCTGAAGTGAACCATTTCTACAGCACAAGGTGGTGTACCAGGAGGAGCCTTCACTAAATAATGCCATCAATTTATTGTGAAAATTTGAAAATAAGGCATGGTATAAGGATAAAGAAACATTATTTGTTAAGTTGAGCACTTTTGAGTTCAAAAACTATATAAACAAGGGAAATGCTACTAATCTTTATCTTAACTTCTATAACTCTTATCTGTATCTACATATAAGTTTCAAGCAGGAAAAGCAAAGTAGTTGGGATGCTAAATTTAGTGTTAAAAAATGCTAGCATAACCAACTCCAAAAACTGTGCTAATACCAAGTTAGTAGGAAAATGGTGCTCCCCATTATCTAACTATGCAAGAGAGAACAAACATTTATTGTATTCAACTCTCTGTAGCAACACCTCTTAGTAGAGTACTTGAAAGGATTCAAAAGAAACATTAGCATTCAAATAATAAATAACATCCAAAGCTGAGAAAATATTTAAATAAACATTATACTTTGGCTCTACGTACCTTGTGCATTTGGAAAAAGAGTTGTCGTATGCAGAGAGTGAACTCTAAACTAAAATCCGAAGTCAAAATGTCAAAAATTTTCGTAGTAAAATTTTAACACACAGCTTACTCGAAGAATGTGGCTGGAGTTGAATAAAATACCGCCTACTTGAAGCCCGGTTCCGGCGACGATAATGTTGAAGAAAATGCCCCCGGAGATGGAGAGTTATGGCTGGAAATGGGTACTTTAAGCCCAGTTGATGGAGAATATAGCTGGGGTGGAAGCCCGGTTCCGGCGACGATAATGTGGAAGCAAATGCCGCCAGAGATGGAGAGTTATGGCTGGAAATCGGTATTTGATTTGGGGGAAGTGCCAACCAAAAAAATAAGCTGAACTGGAGAGAAATAGATTTCAAATCTTAAGCTGCCTCTGGAGAGAAAGGAAGCTGAACTGGAGCAATTAAAAAGTCGAGCAAAGGGAACGACTATAGTCTCTTTTCTGGTGCCTCATCACCAAAATCAGGTATAGTTTCATAACACAAATCTAGATGAACTTCATTATTTGTATTTCTTGTATAACAATTTTCATAACTTCCCCCAAATTGATAAATCTCCTAAATTTTCATAATTTCCCCCAAATTGACAAATCCCCTAAATTCTACCAGTCCGTTTAACATCAAGAACACAACCTACAATTCTGCCTCGACCACCAAACAGAGACCCTCCAAACATCAATAATATCCAAGAAACGGCACCCATACATACACCCAACAAATTGAAGAACAAAGGCCAAACATTACCCAACAAATATGATATATAATAGCAAGCAGATAACCAAATATTATCACAAGAAAAGATTCAAAACCTTAATTTGAAGATGCACAACCTTGCTTGAAACGACTGCAGAGAAGCCTTCGATTTGAGAAGAAAAATCTCAATACCTTGATTTGAAGATCCCGTAAGCAACCCTGCGATTTGGATTGTGGGTTTGAGGGAGACGAAATTGATTTAACAGTTTGTCTTCGTTATGGGAGAGCCGGAGATGGGAGAGAGAGAGGAATGAGAAACGAGAGCCAGAGAGTGGTGTGAGAGAGAATTGGAAAACGTCATTTCCCGTGTTTTGGCCAGTTCTCATGTTTTGGCCAGAAAATTTTCAAAACGTGGTTTTACCCCTTTTTCATTTTCAGTGTTATTTTTTTCCATTTTTAGAAACGCGTTTTCGAAAATGAAAAAGAGAACGTGTTTTCACTGTTTTCAAAAACTAAAAACAGAAAACGACAAAGAGAACATGTTCTTAGCTTCCCCCCTTAAACTCAATTTCACCACTCTCTCATAGTCTTCCATATTTATTAGCAATGGTGATAGCGATGGGACGTGGATGGCAGGAGCAACCATTACCATCATCACCCTGTCGAAATTTTTCGGGAGGTTGAGACGAAGATTTAAAAATTCCCACCCATCATATTTGATTATTATTTTAGAAATACAAAAAAATGAAATGAAATGAAATGAAAAGATCCCAGGATGAGGATCCATATCCTTCCTCGTTTACCATTCATTTCAGGACATGGCAATAGTAGGACAAAGAATTTTAGCATCCCTAGTTAGTAGCCAGATCACAACAATTATGTTATGGTATGACCGTTATAAAAGTATTTAAAAAAAAAACACTCAATTTAAACTTTTAATGTAAAGACTTCACTACATTCCTCATTTTACCATTTTTTGTTTCTAGGATGATACAAAACAATTATGGTATTGTATGACTGTCAACTAATTGATTTTAATCGGTTTTAGGGGCAAGATGCGATATAGTGAAATTTGAAATTAAATTGAATTCTAGTGACCTGATTGATGTAATTAAAATCAAGTGAAGTAATTAAGGTTTCATTCAAAGTTCAGTGACAACTATTGAAATGTCACCAACAATTTTACCTTTATTGAGTTATTCTTGTTTTTTGAGAATATCCAGATATCTATCGTCTATTGATTCTTTTGGCAAAAATTAGAAATTAACAATAAAATGTCAAACTTCATTTTCAATTACACATTTCAATGACTGTGCAAGTACTATTATTTTATTCACCACACATTTTCTCAAGTGTTATTCACTTATTCATCAGAATTCTTCAATTCGTCGGTCGCATGTCCCCTTTCTATACAATTCGAATTCAATTGAGTAGTCTAAAAAAAATATTGAACAAAAACACTACATAGTTAAATTATCTCAATTGGGGCCAAATTAACCGAGTCTAGACATTTTAAGTCCTTTATATTTAATTTGGAGGTAGTTAAGGTATCTTGACTCGAGTAATGTGAAGAATCGAGTTAACTCCAATTAAGACGTGTCAACTAAGATTGAGTGCATTGAATACACTCTGTACAAAACAAACAAAAAAAAAACATTATTCTAGGAGTAAGATTGAGTACATTGAATACGTTTTAAAACATACAAAACCAACAAAAGAACATTATTCGCTCTTGAAATACACGTATACAATCATAACCGTGACTTTATTAGTTACGAAGTTATTATAGTTAAAAAGTAACCGGACAAAATAAATGAGAGAATTGAATGATTAACTCTTGTTTAGTTGAAGGCATACTGATAGAAAGATTACAACTACAAAACATACCCAACAAATTCCCTAAAAAGAGTCTGTGGATCAATTCATAACTTATTGAAGCATTTGCCAATGGTAAGTAATGATTATAATTAATGGTGGAGGTGATGACAATTGGTTTAGTTTAATGATCAATAAAGCAACATCTCTCCTATGTCTATACATTTTTTTTTTTTGCTTTGATGAAAAGTAAACACCACCAAAAAGTAAGAATTTCTTCATGTCAACTAGAAGTTGTGCTGCAAGAACAAGTGTTCTTGAGGAGAAGCTGGTCCAATTTCTTCTTCTAAACTTATCAAACCTTCGCCTCCACTCGTGCTGTTTCCTGCATTTTTAGCTTCCGAGTTCTTTCCATCAACATCAGCGTCTGAAACTGACGATTTCCTCCTCTGAGAGGATGCAACACTAGGAAAAGTAATCCAAGAGGGAGCTCTGAATTCAAATTTTTGATCCTCATTTTCTGCGACATCTGTTTCTGAGGTCGACCGGTATGAAGATATTTGAGAAGACTTGGTATGCAATCTACTACTTCCCAAAACTACCTCAGTTGGCAAAATAGGTTGCTCGTTGCTTGGTCTACCCATCAAGAGTGCAAGTGCACGCTCCAAAGCTGTTGTCACTTTATCCATAGATGGCCTCTCCTTGCCTCTCATTCTCACGCATTTGCTAGCTACATTTGAAATTCGTTTCAAAGCTTCAAGATCACTCGCGGGTTTCAAAAGGGGATCCAAAATGGCTAGTATATCACCAGCCTTGATTAAAGGGACAGCCCATTCAACTATATTCCCTTCCTCATATTGCATGTCAATGGCTTTTCGACCACTGAGAATTTCCAAAAGCAAAACACCAAAGCTGTAAACATCAGATTTGGTCGTGAGATAGTGAAGTCTATAGTACTCGGGATCGAGATATCCAAGAGTTCCAGCAGGTAGCTCAGACAAAGGGGAGCTACTATTTGCAGGTCCCAGTAAAGACAGACCAAAGTCAGCAACACGGGCATTGTGTTCTTCGTCTAATAGGATGTTAGAAGATTTTATGTCTCGGTGAATTACAGGGGGACAAGCATAACCGTGTAGGTATTCAATTCCCCGAGCTGCTTGGACTGCAATAGTCACCCTTTTCACCCAATCCAATTGCTCTTTTAGTGCCTTATTCTGTCCATGGAGGTGCTGATGCAAGGATCCATTAGCCATGTATTCATAAACCAAAAGCCTTTCTCCACCTTCTTCACAATAACCAAGTAAATTAAGCAAATGAGCATGATTTAACCTCGAAAGCAAATCTAGCTCAGTATGGAACTCCTTTGAATCTTTCTTTAAATCTGGAGACATAATAGACCTTTTCACTGCAACTACAGTGCCATCTTTCAACACCCCTTTAAAGACACGCGAAAAACTACCCTTTCCCACCTGTGATTCTTCCTTGAATCCACTAGTAGCTCTCTCAAGCTCCTCATAGGTGAACATTTGAGCTCTCCTAATTTTAAGCTCGTCCAAGTCTGGCTGAATTTTCCCACTCTCTTTCCGGAAAGAACCAATTTCGCTGTTTTTCTTGGACTTAAAAGCTCTTCCCGAGCATCTACAGTTACTTAACTTGTAACGAACATATATAATTGAAGTCAAAGATGCAACAGTCACCACGAAAACAGCAAAGGCTATCTCTGCAACAATGACAGGAAGCTGCAGTGACCAAAATTTTCTATTCTTCCCATTACCAGTAGTATCGGAACAGTTGGAGAAGCACTTGCGTGATATGCAACTTGAACAGTTGTATCTGCACTGTCTGTCTGAAATCGAAGTGCATGCAGAAACTTGGTACATTTCATTAGGGCAGCCATTGCTACAGCGCAGGCAAATGTTGCAACGAGCACTTCCATTTTTAAACTCATAGAAATCAGATGTACAAGGTTCGTGTTTGCAAGGTCCGGGCAAAACAGCTAGTGGCAGAGAGGATGGAAATCCAGCTCCCCAACAAACTGGTCGGAGAGATGCATCAGAGAGAACCCCACAAGTGAAGTAATCACCTGCGGCAATCTCATAGAACCTAACATGATTCGGAGTAGGGGTACTTCTCTCAACACGATTACCCCAACAAACCACTTCATGATCATAGCTTTTGATTCCACAAGCATGGAATCTTCCCCCAACAACTGAAAGCATTGGATCATTCGGTGTCACATCCACATTAAGTTGGCCAGAATCCACTAAAGATGCAGAGATCTCTCCGTCCAAGTCCATGCTCCCCCAACAGAAGACACGAGAATCCACACCCTCCAGTATCCCACAGACATGGAATCCCCCAGCTGCAATCTTATGAAACCTCGTCCCCATGGGGATAAGGCCTATTACTCCACTTCCAGTCTCATCTCCCCAACAGAAAACACTTCTATTTTGAGAAAACAAGCCACAGTTGAAATTTGACCCCGCTGAGATAGATTGGATCTGCCCATCAAACTCATAGCTTTTGGTCATGTTATAACCCCAACAATCAACTAAAGAAGTGTTTCTGCCCTTTCCCGTCAACGGTTTTCTCAAGCCACACAAATGGTGATCACCCGCACTAATTTCCAAGTATTCAGAATCCTTAACCATCGGCCGAGGTACACCAACTAGAACATATCCACTCCTTCCCCAACAATAAGGTTGATTCGAGTCCATCAGAAGTCCACATACAAAGCCATTCCCAGCAGTCAGACCACTAAAAGGGAGATGAGCTGAAACTGCACGGGTAATAGCCGAATTGGACCCATAGCAAGTAACAAGATGAGAGCCATCTGATTTTATTCCACAGAAAACAGGACCATTTTCACCATAAGAAATGGTGATAGAAGACATTGACCCCAAGCCTACAACCTGTCCCCACAAATCCAAAAACAACAGAAAAATTATAAGTTGTGCAAACGCCATTTGCTTCCCAGTTATTGAAGTTACACTCTATCAATCAATTCTGATTCTTTCTTCTCCTATTTTTTCCGATCAAGATGTTTTCCGGAACTAACGAAATACAAGGCAATATCTCTTAGTTGTAACTAACAAAGATTTTCCTCGCATTACATTGCTGCAAAAAACGGAGTGACAATATAGGAAACATAAGCATGTTACAACGTGTAAAAAAGGCAGTCAGATTCATCTTATTTATCAGTAATAATACTAAATCTCACTTGTACATCCATGGTTGACATCTAAAATTGCAGATTTATCTTGATCTCCTCGCGTCTCTGTCAGTTTATAACCCTTGCTGTGCAACAAAAGCTTAAAACTTTTAGTTCATGTTCGGTGGTTAGTTTAGTACTGGACAGAAAAATCAACGATTTTTTTTTATTATTTTATATTTTGATCTTCCCTAATAAAGATGCTATTAGACGACAACATAGTATAAAGAAATGGTACAAGGGAAAACATTTCTTGGAAGCCCATTAACTTCCTTGAAGTGCAGTTTCAAGAAATAAAAATATAACCCAGAAAGTATATTCACTTATCAAGGTCAAAAATCAAAATGCATAAACCATATAGTGAAGAATCAAATGAAACTACTACTCTAATTTGCCAACATAGAAATTTCCGAACAATATTTACCATTGAATACAGCAAATCATCTTCCATTTTGTTATTCTCTTACAAGATCCTGAAAACGTGATGCTTGCTCTTGTATATCACCTCGTAAAATACGCAACCCTCGAGCCCAAATAAAGCTGAAAAGGGTAATATCTGCAGCTTGACTAGATCAAGAAACAAACTCTACACCCATTCTGAAAAGGAGATAGTGTTAAGAACATGCAAGGTCTTTCTTCAGAGATTGTCTAAGAAAAAATGGACTAAATAAAAGTGGGGTGGGGGTGGTGTAAAGCAGCCAGGCAAGGCAAGAATGAAGAAGTTGGGGAAAGCGGTGGTGATGGTGAAAATAGTACATCACAGAAGAAAGAAACAAAGAGCATTAAATGCATTAAAACAGATGCTTCTCAAAATGGGCAGGGTGTAGGTGAAGGCATTAAATGACGATGTTCAATGCAAATTTGATTTTTCCATGCCTGACCTGGATGGATTTATGCTACTGAAGTTCTTAAAAGAAAAGTTTTGTAACTGTATAGATAGCTAAAATGTGTTGGGATCGTTTCAAATTTCAGTGCACTCAGAAGGAAAAAGAGATTGTGAATTATGCGATACTGTGTTTGAGCAACATTATTTTGGATTTTGGACACAAGCATAGTTCTGTAATGTAATTTTCCACCCGAGTCAACACCACCCAGTTAGTTTGAACTGACGTTCAAGTTTGAACTAGTTTGACATTCTTGCCTCGTGCACTTTTTTCAACGAGTTTGTTTCCAATCTCTCATTTTTTGAGGTGCATAATTTTCGGTCTTGAAAGTTAGTAAATTTGTGAGATAATCTTATCAAGCTTCTTAAATATAGAGATATGAATTTCATTTCAAATATTCAGTCATTTAATTAAGAATAATACAGGGATAGAAAGATATGGTGATGTAACCGATAATAATTGGGTATTGTATTTTTATTTTTTTCAAACTGTCCAATCATGTGTGGACACATATACCACCCCCTCCTTATTTTTTAGACTTTTTTAACTTATTTGTGTAGTACAATTGTTTAATTAATACATAAACTGTTTTAATAAGTAGTATTTCCTTGAGCGGTTTCACTTGGTGGAAGTGAAACTCACAATCTCGCATCGTAATGTTAGAAGGTGAAAAGTAAAATGTTAATAAATGGACATATCACCACAATGGTTCGTTAATCTCCTAGATTTAGAAGGTGACACGTAAAGTAAAACTATTTAAGAGAGGTTTGTCTATGTTGCTAACAAATGAACATGGGAGTAACGGATTTTCTTAAAAAAAAAAAAGTATTGTATTACCAAACCATTAATGTAGGGAAGATTATTTTTAATTAATACAATAAATTTATTGCTATAAATTTATAAAAAAAAATTGCATATATTATTAGGGTGAACTTACTTTTAATAATTCTATGACACTATCGAAAATTTGTGGAGTGCACAAGTCTACTCATTGTAGAAATCACCTATGTGAGTTGGAATGGATTGTTTCTGCAAAATTTTGTAGGTTGAATTTTCTAAAGACTTGTGAAACCATGGTGATGTCCAAGATCAAAATAGTCACAGACGTTAGAATCAATTCTAGTGGAGGAATGCGGTGTAGCTTCTATTTTCTTGGTTTACAATAACGACTAAGAGCCTGTTTGGGATTTTTTTTTCCCATCAGTTTTGACCGATTTTGAGTTGTACCGTTTATGCTATGTTGGAAAAATTGGTGTTTACTTGGTTTTTTGGGCACCAATTTTGGATGGTTTAGAAACCACACAAAATTGGTGTAGTGTAATTTTGAGCGATTCTCTCAACCCATCAAATTGGCGGATTTTGGCTGTTTCTCATATTTTCTTCTAATTTTACTATTTATTAAATAATTATTTCCAATCAATATATTTTGTTCAAAACTAAATTGTAAATAAAAATATATTAACTAACAAATTATTTATCATTTAAAAAATTATATTATAATTAAAAAATACTTATAAGTAAGATATTATTTGTAAGATCAGAAAAATTACATTATAACTAATAATTACTTATAAGTAAAAAATCATTTTTATGTCAAAAATTGTAATAAAATAAAAATACTACTAACAAGACAAAATTCACTTGTAAAATATAATAAAAGTTACTTATAAGTAAAAAAATTCACTTAAAATGATTTAAAAGTATAAAATTTTCTTATAAGTAAAAAATATTAACTTAAAATTTTAATTAATTTTTAAATTAAATATTCACTTATATGTAAAAAAAAATTATCTATAAGTAAAATATCACTTATGAGAAAAAAAAATCATATAAAAATATTTTTACTAAGAGATATATATTAATTTTATTCTTTTAAAAAAACTTTTAGAACCGATGAATAATAAATTTTTAATCATAGGTTCAAATTTTAAAAATCATTACTAAAACCACTTAAAATTGATCCGCTTATAAATGCTTAAAATTGATATTTTAAAAAACGCTCATAACTGGTACAATGAAACTCCCAAGCAGGACCTAAAGGTTTTGGACATTGTGTTTACCGATCAGTCAAGTAAATTTTCGATAGATTCTTTGGTTACTTATCTCGATGCAGTTCTTATAAGCCTATAAACCCAACGATTCAATGAAATCTGATTCCATCAATTTCACATTCATATGGGGGATTTGTAGGATAATGTGTGTAAATGAATTAATCGACTTCATCTATAAATTAAGAAGAAGATGAAGAGTTGGATGTTGAGCCACCTGTTATTAGTGATTAAAAAGAAGATGAAGATTTGAGCTATTGGGCCTAAATAGTGTCTCTTCTAGGGTTGATTGGCCCAATAGTTCTTACAATTTCCTTGATAGTTGCAAGAGGAAATTACATAGTTCCAGATGTTTGAAGATTGGAATTTAAAATTCAGGGACCAAGTTTTATTATTCAAAAATTAGGTACTATATAAAACTCTAACCCTAATTTATCACTCACTCTCACTTCTTTCTCTCTCTACTGCCGAAATCTCCTCTCTCTCTCTCTCTCTCTCTCTCTCTCTCTCTCTGTGAATCTACTGCCGAACTCTCCCCAAATTCATTCGAACCCTAAATCGAGATTCCCCAAGGTGGTGGCGGCGTGCAGGCGATGGTGGTGGTCACGAGATGTCGATGGCTGTGGATTTAAAATTGATTGATGGTGATGGGTTAATGGGTCGAGATGGCAGATCTCGGTGGCTGAGGTGTGGCCGACGGCATGGCGTGGTGGTTGCTGTAGGGCTTATTGGATTTGGTTAGTTATTAAGGAGGTGCTTGAGGGTTGATGTTTGTGGTTGTGGATTCAAAATGGATTGATGGTGATGGGTTAGTGGGTCAATGATGGCAGAAGTCGGTGGCCGACGGCATGGCGTGGTGGTTGTTGTAGGTCTTATTGGATTTGGTTGGTTATTAAGGAGGTACTTGAGGGAGGTGGAAATGGCGGTTCAGTCGTCGGGGATGGTGGCAGTAGCGAAGGTGCAACGACTGCGCAGCACCCTACGTCGATCTGTACTTTTCAGCTGAGTCTGTCGCAGATCGTCGGCGATCTGAAATTCTTATAGCAGCTCTGAGGTGTTTTGGGTGGTGGCGTCTATGGTGGTGGATCGGCGGTTGGGGTGGTAGCCGTGCTTTGTTTGGTGGCTGTAGGTGGTGGCGGTGTTTTGTATGGTGGTGGTGGCTGAAGTAGTTCTAGTGGTTTGTAACCTAAGTATTTGGTTATCCGTGACCAAGTATTTAACTTTAACCTAAAAATTTTGACAATATGTGATTGAAAAATAATATGTGATCAACAAATTTGAAAACATGTGCAATGAAATTAACTGTGACCTGTAAATTTTTGAATTTGTGACCTCGAAATCATCAGTGACTAATTAATTTGATAATATGTGACCAATAAATAAATTGTGGCCTATAATTATATATCTGTAACCATTAATTGTATAATTGTGACATAATTAATAAATATTTTTAATTAATTATCTAATACCTGATTTTTGAATTTTCAAACTATAAACCTGATTTTTGAATTAGTGTAAACTATACATCTGATTTATGATTTTTTCCGTAGTTGCAATCCTTCTAAAAGTCACGCCTACGATCGAATGGTCACGTCCAAAATTTATAAGGCCTTTTCTTTTTGCAGAATTCATCCAATTTTTTAAATCATTTATTTTCTTTCTCGAAAATCCTTTTCTAAAACTTTTTCATTTCTTATTTTCGGTTTATAAATTAGTACGTTAAGTTCGTCAGATCATTTGCGATAATTGTCTTAAGATCTGTAAAACGAAACTGTTGACACACTAAAAGTGCAGCCCAAATTAAATGACTCAAAGGGCGAAGCCCAGTTGGGAATCTAAGATGAAAGTCCAAGCAAAGGGTAAAAAGCCCACAAACAAAGGAACATCGTCGCCCAAACTTACAGAAGACCCAGATGTTGAGCGAATAAAGTACCATATGGACACCCAGAGCGAAGGAGTCGTCGCCCAAATTGCTAGGTTGCCCAGAATCCTAGCAATGACTAAACCCTGTTGCTGTCTAAAGTCATGATTTGAGGCGGTTTGAGCACATCACGATTACATCCCACGATTTGAGAAAATTAGTGACAAGCGGTTATGAAGAAAACGTGGTGGTAGGAGTTACCAATGGTAGTTATTAGCCAGTCAGTCATTATGAAAGAAATGAGTAGTTACAAACAGAGTCCAAACGGTTAAGAACTTCTCAAGGAGTATAAAAGGAAGAGGACAGCAATGAAGAAAGCCTTGACAAAATTCACTCTCAAACAGAGAATATGTAATTTACTTTTCTTATATTAACTTTAATTAATTCATCTCCTTGTACTTGTGTGCTTGCGCCCCTTGGAGGTATCTTGTTCGTATCCAAACTATAATCTTCATATTCGATAAACACCCCTTTTTGGGACTTTGTTCCAAGACGTTTGTTCCGTACACAATCGTTTGATCCTCTTTTAATTGTTAGCGAGTAACCATGCGAAACAATTTGGCACGCCCTGTGGGACAATTGGTGTTCGAAGATGTAAAAGGAAAGCGTTATGCCTCATAAAAGTTCTGATAAAGCACCAACAAATCACGAAGTAGTCCAGTCTGTGATCGAGCGATATGAGGAGCAGCAACATTCTCCTCAGACGGAAGAAGAAATCCAAACAGTCACAGCCGCTATGAACCAATGGCAGAGTTGAGTCCTCGAACCATGCGTGCATTGCTTGGAGAACTCACACAGGATGTCGTTGAACGGGAAAATTTACAAAACGTCCATAATATGGAAAAATTTACCCAGAATGGAAATATTCATTATGATAACATGGCCAAACAACTAAGTACTTTAAATGATCTTATGAACAAGTTAGTAAGCTAAGTATGTCAACCAGCAATACCCATAGGAAGTCATTTCCAAACCAGGACGATTGTGGGACATATTTCACCACACAATTTCCCTGGTTTGAACCCAGGTCCAAGTTTAATAGCATTTTCCGGTCCTTCTACCTCAAATCAGGGGGTTAATGGAGCGCTAAATTTGAATGGTGATAATGTGACTACCAACCTGGGAGGTAATCCAAATATAAGAGATAATATCCTGAATGGTGGACATAACTTACCTCGTGTTAACGAGGGAGTAAATACTCGATATAATGGGTACAATGGTCTGAACAATGGCACCTTCCCTGCCAATCAAGGACCAAACGTTAGGCCGCCTCAAATGATCCAACAAGTAAACCAGCCCATAGGAGTCCCATATGATCCAAACGTTTTGTTGAGGAATCAAATTACGGAAATAGTATAAGATAAAATGGCTGTTGGAGTACGTCCTGTCATCAGGCCGACTTACACTAAACCATATCCTGATTGGGTAGATCAAACGTATCCATGGCCTAGAGGGTATAAGATGCCCGAATTCTCGTTTAGGAGAAGTGTCTATTCTAGAGCATATAGGGCGATTCACGCTACAGAGTGGTGAAGTGACCGATTACTATAAAATGAGACTATTCCCTAGTTCATTAACAGGAGTAGCATTTTCTTGGTTTATTAACTTGCCAGCAAATTCCGTTCAGACATGGCAACAAATGGAGCAGTTGTTCCATGCTCAGTTTTATAAAACAGAATCTGAAGTTACATTGGCCGATTTGGCGAACTTACGTCAAATGCCAAATGAATGGGCAGAAGGTTTTCTTCAAAGGTTAAAAATAGTTAGGAGTAAATGTTTTGTGCCCCTGCTTGAGAAAGAATTTATCAAACTTGCTCAAAACTGCTTAAGTTTTGATTTAAAGAAAAAGTTCCAGGATAGGGAATTCCCTGACCTATTCCAACTTAGTGCGAATGTAATTAGGTACAAACGTTTGATAAGAGAAGAAGAGCAGGTGAAGAATTCTAGTAAATGGACTTATTACAAAAACCCAAACTTTGGCGTTCATACCATAAGTGATGAATTTTACGAACAAACTGAAATATGTTTGGCTGAACTAACCAAAAGGGATGCATATACTTGTCCCATAATGGCTAAGCCTAGGGAGTAAGTCAGAGATGAGCTTATAAAATGAGAAAACAAAAAGGCCAGAACGTTCTCGTTCGATGTAACTAAGGCTAACATTATATTCGATAAACTGTATAAGGATAAGCAGATAAAGTTGAGCGACAAACATAAATTGCCAAGACATGAGCAAATTAAGGGTAAAAAAATATTGTAAATGGCATAATGCATGGTCACATTTGACTAATTATTGCTTGGTTTTCCGTCATGTTTTACAGGACGCTATTGAGTCAGGACGAATCACATTTGAAGACAAAAAAAAAAATGGCAGTGGATGAAAATCCTTTCCCACAGCCACTTGAAGTGAATATGGTGACGACCAGTCTTAAAAATAAGTTGCCAAGATTCAAGTTGGTTATCGATGATGAGAAAAACCCTGAGACACATACCAGCGTATTTGAACGTATTAAAGGAAAGGAACTCATGAAAAACGAAGATATCTTGTGTGCTAGATGTAAAGGAGAAATGAGAGCAATTATGAGAAACCAGAAATATGGCAGAATCACCATCACCCTGTGTTTGTTCCAAGTAGGAGGCAAGGCACATCGTTCTATAGAGGACCCCATCTGGAAAGACAGTTCAGGCCAGCAAAGCATGAAAGATCGTTTAGGCCACAGCCTCGCCAACCTAATGTGTGGCACTCCTATCAATATAATGCAAGAGTGTTGTACCTTTTAATGAAATGGCCAGGACTCAGCAAAGGCGATTTCAACGGAATTATGGACGAATGATGAGACAGCAACAAGAAATGCCACGTCCTAAAGCGCCAAGAGTACTGGAAATAGTTAATCAAAATGCTCTCGAGGATAGTGAAGAGACTGGCACACGGGAATCAATGGAAATAATGTCAAAAAGTTCTTCTGGGAGGTCGAAGTTTGAATGAAGCAAAAGAGATTGATGAGTTGAATCAAATGAGGCCAAACATAGTGGCCCTAGAAGAGCCAGTGATTGGCAAAAGAACGATCAAAGAACATTGATGAGTTGGCAACCAAAAGAGCATGTGGCCGAGATCCAGACCTTTAAAGCCAGACTAGTGGCTTTCAATAAAGAATGTCAAGAGAAAATCAAAAAAGAAGCAGCATTGAAAACATTGGGAGACAAATTGGCAGTATTCAAATTGGAACAAAGTGTTGACCAAGAGGTCAACAAGGTGGATTGCTTAGAAGAGAAAGTGCCAACAAAGGACATCGACGATGAAATAATGAGGATCAACAAGCCTGGGAATGCTCAAGCACAAGACGCTTTGATCAAAGTAAACATTGGCGACGTAGGAGAAGATCGCCCAACATTTATCAGCCAGATGCTTAGTCAAGAGGTTAGTACAACATTAATCGCCTTATTAAAAGAATATAAAGATTGTTTTGTTTGGGAGTATGAATATATGCTTAGTTTAGATAAAAATTTAGTGGAACATAAATTGCCAATTAAATTAAATTTTAAGCCCCCATAAACAGCCTCCTACACGTTTCGCTCCTAACGTACTACCTGAAATTAAGAAGGAGATTGAGCGATTGTTAAAAGCAGGCTTCATCAGAATAGCCAGATATATTGAGTGGTTATCTAACATTGTGCCAGTGTTAAAAAAGAATAGCGAATTGAGGGTGTGCATAGACTTTAGAAATCTGAATTTAGCGACACCTAAAGATGAATATCCAATGCCCATGGTAGATTCTTTGGTTGATTCCACTGCCGGACATGTCATGTATTCCTTTATGGATGGGTATTCAGGGTATAACCAAATATATATAGCTAAAGAAGACATACACAAAACCGCCTTTAGATGCGCAGGGGCCTTAGGGTATTACGAATGGGTAGTTATGCCTTTCGACCTGAAAAATGTAGGGCGACTTATAAAAGGGCAATGAATCTAATCTTTCATGACGTGATAGGCAAATTTGTTGAAGTGTATGTGGATGATATTGTGGTCAAATCTGTTAAAGAAGAAAATCATTTCGAACAACTGAAACGCTCATTTGAGCGAATGAGACAATATAAATTGAAATTGAATCCTTTGAAATGTGCATTTGGTGTCAATGTCGGGAATTTCCTTGATTTTCTAGTGAACCAAAGGGGAATCGAACTCGATAAAAATAAAGCAAAGGCCATTTTAGAGGTCAAATCGCCTAGTAACAAAAAAGAATTGCAACGATTTCTAGGCCAAGTAAATTTCTTAAGGCATTTCATCTCTAATTGTGCAGGGCGAACAAAATTTTTTTCGCCTCTCCTAAAGTTGAGAAACCAGGACGAACTCGTCTGGGAGGAAGAACATCAAAAGGCTTTCGATAGCCTAAAGACGTTTTTATCAAATCCACCAGTGTTGGTATCACCTATCCAAGGACAGCCAATGAAGGTGTATATATCGGTTGAACAAAAATCGATAGCTGGGATGGTCGCACAAGAAGACCAATTTGGTGAAGAAGGGGTAACATATTATTTAAGTAGACGTTTGACAAAATGCGAATGTAATTATTCTGCCATCGAGAAATTATGTCTCGCTTTATATTTCACATGTACTAAGTTAAGGGCTTATTTACGGCATGTAACAGTTTATCTAGTTTCTAAAGTGAATCTAATGAAATACATGTTTTCTCGCCCTTTTTTACACCAAATGATAGACTTTTAGACTTTGGCATTATCCGAATTTGAAATACAATATGTACCACAGAAGGCAGTGAAAAATTAAGCATTAGCTAATTTCTTGGCCGATCACCCTTGCCTTGATATACCTAAAAAAATTAAATTGGAAATAGACTCATTCGAGTTGAAACCATGGATCTTATATTTCGACGGATCAAAAACTTCCAAAAGTACAGGGGTAGGAATAGCCTTAATAAATCCTCTAGGAGTTTGTTATAAATTTGCCTTTCACATTAGATAGAATGTCCACCAATAACCAGGCTGAATACGAAGCATTGATTGTCGGCCTAGAGTTACTGATTAAAATGGAAGTAAAAAATGTGATTGTTAGTGGCGATTCCCAGTTGGTGATCTACCAACTTACTGGCGATTTTAAATGTCAAAGTGATTCCGTCATGAGTCAGTATGAAATCGCCCAAGAATTGCTGGAATAGTTTGACCAAATGGAAATTCAATATGTCAATAGAATGTATAACGACATAACGAACGAACTAGCCCAAACGGCCTCAGGCTACTTAAAAATTTTAGATATAGAACCCACTTGTGAATATGGAACAATATTGCCCGTTGTACAAAGGAGGGCAAATAGGATTGGAATTCATTGCATACAAGAAGGAGACGCAATGGATTGGAGGGTAGAGATAAAAGAATTCTTGAAAGAACCAAGTAAAAAGAACAGTAGAAAGATAAGGCTACGATCGTCGAATTACACATTGATCGAAGGTGAATTGTTTAAGAAACGCCCAGATGGGGTGTTGTTGAAATGTGTAAATTTACAAGAAGCTAAGGTAATTATGACTGAAATACATGAAAGAATTTGTGGAGCCCACCAAGCTGGCCAAAAGATGAGGTGGTTAATTATTAGAAATTGATATTTTTGGCCTAAGATGGGAGAAATGTGTGTCCGATATGCCAAAGGGTGTTTGGCATGTCAAAAACATGGACCAATCCAAAGAGCGTCAGCTAGAGAAATGGCACCTATCATTAAGCCATGACCGTTTAGAGGTTGGGCGGTAGACTTAATAGGGAAGATTTATCCACCATCGTCCAAGCAACATACGTTCATTATAGTGGCGACAGGTTTCTTCACCAAATAGGTAGAGGCAACACCTCTAAAAGAGATATCTTAGAAGAGTGTTATAGAGTTCATTCGCGATCATATCATTTACAGGTTTGGGATCCCACAAACTCTGATGGTGGATCATGGGACTTCCTTGAATGGGGATCAAGTGAATGAATTTTTGAGCGAATTTGGGGTCAAGTTGGTAAATTCCACTTCTCATTACGCTCAATCCAATGGTCAGGCTGAATCCTCTAACAAGATTCTGAAAAACATCGTAAGAAAGATGATAAGCGAAAATGCCAGAGATTGGCACAAGTGTTTGAATAAAGCCTTGTGGGCCTATAGAACATCCTCACGTACAAGTACTAAAGTTACCCCTTTTCAGCTAACATACGGACAAGACGCGGTGCTGCCCATGGAAATCAATGTGCAGTCAATGAGAGTATGTTTACAAAACAACCTGGGCGACAACGAACGCGCAGAGTTACTCGTCCAAAACTTATTGGAATTGGACGAATTAAGGTTGGATGTTCTGGATAGATTGCAAGTCCAGAAACAAAAAATGGCTAAGTTTTACAACAAAAAGGTCATAGCCAAGTCTTTCAGTTCGGGCGATTTGGTTTGGAAAATAATACTCCCTTTGGATAGCAAAGACCTAAAGTACGGTAAATGGTCACCAAATTGGGAGGGACCATACAAAGTGAGAAATGTGTTGCCTAATGGAGCCTACCATTTAGAAAATTTAGATGGTACTAATCACGTAAGGTTCATCAATGGCAAATATTTAAAAAAATATATTCCTTCCTTATGGAAAAACGAACAAATAAAGACTTAAACATGTAAGTTCTATTGAGCGATGATAGCCAAATAAAATAAAGAACGAAATACGTTCAAACAAAACTTTTATTAAGTTAATGTTGGTTACATCCATAGAATACAAAAGTGCAGAGTCTCCTATGAGAAAAAGTATAAAACCTCCTACGAGTTACAACTAGGGATAAACAATTATGGTCCTTTTGGCAGCAACAGTGAAAATTGTGGACTGGGACCAGCCACCTTCCTAAGTGCATCGTTGCAATGGCGAGCAAAAAGGTTGAGAAACATTCTCAACAAGCAAAATGGCCCCGAAGTATTCCCTTCCACCATTGATGGATGGCAAGAATTTTGCTACTGGCCAAAAAACATTTCCTATATCTCCCATACCGACAGGCATATCAGAATAGACAACAAATAGGATGTATCAACTAACCTATTTCTACAGAAGATGGAACTAGAAATGAATTATCAAGATGCTAAACGATGACAGCAAGATAATTCCTAGAGGAAGGATTAGGAACAAGAATAAAGATGATAAGTGCAAGAATATATATTTATAAAGGCATGGAGATAAAAAGACAGAATACGAAAGGCCACACACGTGCATTAAATGGCCTAAAGTCTTGGAAAAAGGAAATTAGAGGGCCAGGTACATAAACTAATACAAGATAACAAAATACCTGGGGGTTGACATTAAGGAAAATAACGTCAATTAGTTCACGAGTAGGTAAAAAAATCATTCATTGATAATAAATACTGTTGTTACAGCTAAATTCATTCATGGCAGTTAATTACAAAAGAAAATTAAGACGTCAAAACGTCTCGATTACAATTCGCTCCAGGCATACCGCAGCTGTTTCCTAAGCTTCGCCAAATCCTCATCCTGCCTTGAAGAAGCGGCGTCTATCTCGGCTTCAACTTCGTCATCAACCTCCAATTGTTGGTAACGTTCAACCAAATACTTGGTTCACTCTACTTTTTGGGAAGCATTATGTTTTTTAACAGCCATCCTAGCCTTACAATCATCCATCCTTATTTGAAGTTCTTTCATCTTTGCAGCCAAGTTCATCATTAAAGAATCTTCAGCCTTAATTTCAGAGGAGACTTCAATCAATTTAGCCTCGGTGTTGTTAATCTCCTGAAGCAGAGATTCCTTCTCAGAGGAGGCACGAAGATACTCAGTGCTTTTACCCTTCAACTCGACACTTCTACCCAGTAATGAAAGAACTTCAGAGTGAATAACTTTCAGCGTCGCCTTGAAGTTAGAAGAAACATTGAGCGACAGAAGCGTAAGTGCTTGCGCCAACTTCGTACTCAAAAGATCAAATTTCTCCTTCTGTTTGGCAGCACTGACCATACGAACATCCATGTCCATAAAAGCAACATACTCAAGCATCGATTGTTTGAGGATCTCCATGTTTGCTTCTGAGGAGTCAGAAGGATGGCTGGAAAAAGAACGGGACGTCTTCATTTGTTCCCAAGAAGAAAGCAAGTCTTGGATAAAGTGCACAACGACATTAGTGCACTGAAAGAAAATGCCGATGTTAAAACTGTCACTACTAAAAGTAAGGCAAAGAACGAAAGAGGAATATGAGCTACCTCATCAGCGACCTTCGTATGTTCAGGATCATCGTCAATCGGCCCCACCATCCGCGAAGACTTCCCTTTCTCTGAGTAAGTCGACCTTACCACAACGGGCAAGACCATGGAAACGCCTGATGCACCCAGGGAACAGTAGGTCAAAGATTGTTAAATCAATAAATAGAGTGAAAGTGCCAAAAGATGCCCTACCTGCTGGTTCGGTACTTAGGAAATGGATGCCCTGGGAAGTCTGCAGTGTCTCTGTAGGTTGGGATGAAGACTCTGGAACTGAAGGTTTCTCTTTTAGTGAATCCTCTTCCTCAGATGATCCGGTTGAAACGGTTACGACAGCGGAAACTGGAGCAGGAGATGCTGAGGTTAAAGCCTTTAAAGAAGAAGCCAAACTCCTCTGAAAATTCAAGAGAAACGTTAATACATGAAAGACAGCATTTCATGGAATAAACGAATCCAGTTACCTTTTTCTTGTGGATAAGAGGCACGTCATCATCATTGTCGCCCTCAACATCGTCTTGCAAAACCGGGGAAGCAGTAGCGGGTCGTTTGCTGCTGGAGGTACCTTTGGTTACAGCTGCCTGGGCAGGTGAAGAAGCAGGAGGAAGGCCTGAACGCCTTACACGAATTGAGGACGACGGAGAGGGACTCCTAATGGACAAAGGGGTGACAAGAGTGGGAGAAGTGGAAGAGGTCTCTAACCGATCCAACAGGTGAAAGGCATGATTGGCATCAACAGCAAATAGCCTACATCTCACATATGGCCAGAGTTGATCAAAAAGGGATGTGTAACAATCGTAGAATTGAAAGGAGCAAAAGAGAAGCCGTGGGCTAAGAGTTTATTACGAGCATCGATGCTTTCAGCCTCGTTTTTATTTATAAGATGAAAACGCTCTGTCAAGCTCTTGGAATAGCAGGGAGGAACATGCCATGTTTGGCCGAATCCAAGCTGACGGGTAAAGAATTGGGGGGCATATATTTCAACCCCAGCCTTGGCGTTCGTCCCGGTCAAAATATCATAGAACAATTCCCTTCCAACTAGAAATTGAACCCAGACGGGCAAAGATGAATCTACTTCGTCCATGGTAGAAGGAGGACAATGGGAATCTGATGAGCAGAAAAAGGAAAGAATGAAGGGATTGAATTCAAGGTATAAAAGAAAGTAAAAACATCTTTGACGGACATATTTACAGAGCTCAATTGATGAATGAATAACTCATAGCAGGCGACCGACCTAGGAGGAAAGGGTACAACACTAAGTTGTGGGAAATACGCCCTCAACCATAATTGGGCTAACCAAAGAGGCCCACTGCCTGTAGGGGAGGCACCATTCTTCAGTTGAAATTGGAGGGAAGCAATGCCTCTATAAAAGGCAGCCAAAAAGAATGAACATAAATTCAAGGATCGGTCACGTGCTAGTTCGTGTGATATAGGCAGATAGCTCATAGAATGTTTCAGGCTGGGGACACAAATGACATATTTACAAAGCCAGACCTGGAGGAAAGCTACACGTTCAGCATGGCTGGGTTCAGAAGCAGAGGTAGCGTAAGGATGTTGCAAGCTCGAATAAGATTCAGTGATCTTCTTATCGAACTTTGGGGCAGTACCAATGACTAAGAGGTAAGGGGATATAGTGTCGCCCTAAGGGGGAAGGTTTACTAAAGCCCCTACATCCCTCAGAGTAACAGACATTGGGCCAAGGGGAAAAACAAAAGTATTATACTTAGAAGACCAAAAACTCAGCACGATGGGAAAAAGCGTTGAATCATAAATTGGGGGGTGGAGCGTAATTTCTAATAAGTCCGAAATTCTTGCACGATCAAAAAGGGCTTTAGTGGGGCCATGTTTCATTAAACGTGCATGCCAAAAATGGAAAGTATAATCAGCTTTAGGCCAAGTACGAATACCTCGTTCTTGGATTGATTTTAATGGCAGCGAGTTCAAGAAGGGAAGGTCCTCAGTGCAGGGGAACAGTTGATCGATTGCCGTTTTCCCCACCAATTCGGCATCTTTAAACGATGGACCTAGATAGAACTCATTTAAGTCTGGATTGGCTTGAGAAAGATATGATGGATTTACGTATGGTCTAGTGAGGAGGTTTTGGAAGTCCTCAAAACTGAAGAGAGCATCAGGCTGAGTTTGTGAAGTGGCCATTGGATGAGAAAAACAAGTTCGCTGGAGTTTGCCTGAGAAGCGTAGCAAGGAAGCAAGAAGGTGAACAGTAAATATAGCGAGGACGAAGCGCGAAATGTTGAAACGTGGGTTAATGGTACTACGAAATTGCGTGTCCTTCGGATTTATAAGGGTTTGTAAAGTTATACTTTTTCAAGTGTAGAAGAAAGTGATGATTGAAATTTTTGGGAATTTCAAATGTTGCTGGATAATACGAAGTAAATATGGCAAAAATTAATTATTGAATATTAATTCTGCCATATTGGGGGGTAATTGTTGACACACTAAAAGTGCAGTCCAAATTAAATGGCCCAAAGGGCGAAGCCTAGTTCGGAATCCAAGATGAAAGCCCAAACAAAGGGTAAAAAGCTCACAAACAAAGGAACGCCGTCGCCCAAGCTTGCTGAACGCCCAGATGTTGAGCGAATAAAGTACCCTATGGACGCCCAGAGCGAAGGAGTCGTCGCCCAAATTGCTAGGTCGCCTAAAATCCTAACGATGACTAAACCCTGTTGTTATCTAAAGTCACGATTTGAGGCGGTTTGAGCACATCACGATTACATCCCACGATTTGAGAAAATTAGTGACAAGCGGTTATGAAGAAAACGTGGTGGTAGGAGTTATCAATGGTAGTTATTGGCCAGTCAGCCATTGTGAAAGAAATGGGTAGTTACAAATAGAGTCCAAACGGTTAAGAACTGTCCAAAGAGTATAAAAGGAAGAGGAAAGCAATGAAAAAAGTCCCGACAAAATTCACTCTCAAATAGAGAATATGTAATTTACTTTTCTTAGATTAACTTTAATTAATTCATCTCCTTGTACTTGTGTGCTTGCGTCCCTTGGAGGCATCTTGTTCGTATCCAAACTGTAATCTTCATATTCGATAAACACCCATTTTTGGGACTTTATTCCAAGAGGTTTGTTCCTTACACAATCGTCTGATCCTTTTTTAATTGTTAGCGAGTAACCACGCGAAACAGAAACCTATTATATCCTCGTAGGAAATTGTTAGAAACCTTCAACATTAAGAATAACAAAACATCTTAAAGAAATAAGGAGGCATTTGCAGAGGATTTTGAAATAGTTCAAGTTTGTATTTCACGTAGTCTCTCTTTTACAGTTTTTGCAGAGGTTGATCACGGTGAGAAGCTTTTGCTAGGAGATTGGGACATTAAGGTTTGGTTTCTCATCACAATGTGAAATTTATTTACACAATTTGAATGTGCTTATCATTTACTTTCTTAAATGCTCAGTGCTGATCCTGAGTATATGCAGGACATGCGATCGTTCAAGACCGCGCTTTAGTGACCCCCCCCCCACCCCCCAAAAAAAGAAATTATTATTTATATATTTTTTATAAAGATAAAGAAATTTTTTGTAAAAAGTTTTATATTCTTGCATTTTGTGATATGACAAATTTTTTTATAAATGTTAAAATCTTTTTTTGAAATTGTAAAATGTTTATATGGCACCGTTTGGTAACCATTATTCTAGAAAAAATGTATTCTTTGTGTCAAATCACACATTTTTTGTGGTTGAAAATGAAGGAAAAGGTATTGATGTGATGGAAAATATTATTTTATTGATGAATGTGTGGTTGAAAATTAGTAGAAGAATGAGAATGAAAAAAAGAATGGTTACCAATATGTTGTTTTCATCTTCTACAATGTAATGAAGATTTTTTCAATTTTATGCAAAAGGTCTAAAACTTAAGTCACTATCACAAAAATGTTAAAAAGGTCAAGTTAAAAAGTATTAAAGCAATCAATTTCAAGCGCTAGAAATAAAAATCGCTTTAGAACAATTAGTGGAAACATGGAATGGCCTTAAGGAATTTAAATATACTAAAAGTTTATATTTTGACATTATGGATTTTGAGTTCTTGTTTGGAATGGTTATTTTGTACAATAAATTGTCTACTATTAATAGAATGAGAAAAATGTTATAAAATAAGGATATATTTATAGATGCTGCTATTAGTAATTTGAAAGCATTTATTTTATTGTTTGAAAGTTGAAGTTGATAAAATCCTACATCTGATAAAAATGTCACTGAAAATGTTGAATGAATTGACCATGGTGTCTATTGAAAAAGAAGTTCTAAAATAAATTAACTGCAATAGCATAATTGTTGATTTTGTATCAAAAAAAAAAAAAAAAAAAAAAAAAAAATATATATATATATATATATATATATATATATATATATATAGAAGAATAAATTTAATCTAGACATTGTAATGTTTTAAATTATTTATTTTTGTAACTTTGAATATATTTTTTAATGAAAATTATTATTTTTTATTCTATATATGTTTACTATGTATCCCTTTATTTGTGGTTGAACTTTAGCCTCAAAAACTGAGGCTGGCCATTTGAATCCTGAAAAATTGGGAGTTGACTTTAATAGCACATGTATCGATTTTAAGATATCGATTACTAGTTGTGGCATTCATAGTTTGTACTATTGGTTTTTCGTATGTGAAAATGAAGAAATCTCCAACTTCATATTATTGAGTTTTGTCTTCTCTTTTTTCCTATTCATACCTATAACTATATCGATAGGAAAATCTTTGATTGTTACTCTAATAAAGTGGCTTTTGTTACTTCCTATCCAATAGTTGGACAAAAAACAAAGGAATGTAACCAATCTCACCAATGGAAAAAAGACTTCTTGTCATCTCAAAAGGTAATCACATTGATAGTCCACAAGAATAAGTAATCAAGATGAGGTGAATTGACCTTTAAAAAAATTTCTAAAAATTAATTTAACTTCAAGTGAGTAAAGATTAAATAGACTAATTCAAATAATAAGCGAAAATATGACTGTGATAAGTAAAACGGAAAAGGGGATGCAAACAATATAATTATGGAAGTTCGATACAAAGCAATAATCTACGTTCTCCGTTACAAAACCATCTGGCACAAACAAGGCCTTTTCACTATATTAATTGACTTATGGTACAATTCAATTATTTACAACGCTTCCGATGACTTACAAACAAGGAAAATCGATCCTTATACAATATTGAGCTTTACGAGACCTCACTTTTACAATGAACTCTTGTCTTGATAAATAATACCAATAAATTAGGTATTAAGAGAAACTAACACTTCAATGAATAGCAACAAATGATAGTTCAAATGTTAAATGAAAACTTTTATAGATATGATAATTAAAAGCTTGATTCAATCAATCAAAGCTTTTTCAATAAGAAGATGAAAAATAAATAAGTACAATGTAAGTTCAAAAATCTTCTCATATATATATATTTCTTTAAATGAATAATGGTAATAAATTAAATATTAGAAGAGATGAGAAACTTTAATGAATATTGTGATTTTATAAGTTTGAATCAACTTAATCAAAATTTTGATATAAAGAAGTAGAAGAAATAGATACAATTTAAGTTCAAAACATTTCTTCAAAATATATCAACATTTCTTCAAAAGATATATCTTTTCTATGAATGATAGAAATAAGTTAAATACAAAAGGAGAGATGAAGATGATGAAAATAGTTTAAATCAATCAAAGTTCATATGAAGAAATAAATTAAATCAGTGCAATGTAGTCTCAAAGAATTATCTCAAAATATATCCCACTAAATGCTCTTGAAACTTTTTCCTTAAAGAATGAAAATAGTGATGATATTTATAAAGCTCAAAAAGAAAAATACTTTCTCGAACCGGATAACCAAACGGACATCCGCCTTCGCATCTGGACAACCAAAAAAACCGTTATGCATATGAAATCTAACGATCAAAAATCCAATCGTTGCATCAATCAGACGTCCACATTCACGAATTTATAGAGAAAGATTTTGCAAAACTTTATGGGAATCCGGAAGAACCTACTTCTCTTAACCATCATGAGATTTGGTAGGCTATGGATAGACTAGCAGCTTGCTTAGCTTAGACCAAGTTGAGTTCTTCAGTCTTACGTGTAGGGGAGGGACCGTCCCCACTAGTTCAGCAATCCACCGGAAAAGGCAATGGAAATGAAATGAAAATAAAATGAAGTTGCTTCGTCCTTTTGAAATAGGGTCGCTCATACATCAGTTCTGTCCCAAGCATTAATAGAGAAATCAGCCCTCAATAGGCTAATCAGACGTCTGCATGCTCAAACCAAACATTCGACCATTTCGGCAGCTTTTCCCTTTTTTTTGATCTCGTCGATCCTATTTGAATATTTTGACAAATGTAAATTTTTGGAACGTGTTTTTAACTAATTTTCAAGATGAATGATATTTTAAAATATGATTTAAATTCAAACATTATTTTGAAAATCAATTTTACTTTTGATCAAAACATTTTATGCAAGTAATAATCAAAATAGTTTTTAGTGCACAAAGTAATTTTTGAGCTTTTATCATTCATTGTTAAAAATCAAGGTGTTAATACGTTTACATTTGATATAATAAAGCCTATTCTTTGACATTTCTTTGAAGCTTGGCTCGTAGACTCTCATTTTGATCTTTATTTGACATTTAACTCTTAAACTCTTGATATTTCTTTGACGTTTGTCTTTTAAACTCTTATCTTGAATGTTTGGAAAACTTAATGATTTTGATCTTGACCTTTATTGTGAGTCCGATTTGATAATCTTGATATTGATCTTTTGACGATATCGATCAATTTATCATTGAATGCTTTGACTACTATAATCACTCAAAGTTTGTGAGTCAAAACTTACACTTTTGACGATATGGATCAATTGTTAGTAACTAAGATTAACATGTTTGTTATAAACAAAACTTTAAAGTTATAATTAATCATATCTCAACACACGTGGCATTAAAGACCATTCAAAATCAAAAGAAGTTTACGAACGCTTATCAGAACGTGATAGGTAATCGACACAGTTAACAAATAGATTTATGGGAAGATCGAAACTTCCTTAGCTTGAACTTTTCAAGTCTGATCCATTATTGTACCAAACATATTTAAGATTTGTACTTTTTTCCCTTGGAGGGTAACATATTTGAACTTTTACATCAAGTGGTTCGGCATTGATTGAATGATTATAATATTTTACAACAGTACTCCTGTAAAATTTAACAGGTTATTTATATTACTTAAACTACAAACATAAGAAGGAAAAAAAAAAAAAGGTAAATGTTACAATTGGCAAAGGATATGGGACTTCAAGTGTAAATTCTCCTTTGCAAAATGATTTGTATTTTCCTCAACATGTACATCGATGAAATAAAAAACATATGATTCTAAGTAACAATGTTTGCATAACCTTTTACTCAAAACTACAGAATTAAACTAACAAAGAAGGAACGGAAAAATAAGAAGGGAAAAATTCATATATAAGATCTACTCTACATACCATTTCAAAAATAAGAAAACAATTTTGAAATTTCTAAAATCAGATATTTTAATACACACACACACACACACACACACACACACACACATATATATATATATAGTTAACCCACCCCATCTCCACCATCCCTACCGTTCTGGCGACTTCTCCACACGTGACCTTTTAATATTGATTTTTGGTCACAACATTTTTATAGGTCACACGGTCACAGACTACCAAAATAGTTGGTCACAGATTTTTTCACGGTCACAGATTATATAATTTTTAGGTCACAGATAACAAAATAGTTGGTCATGGATTATATTTTTAGTCACGGATTATCGAATTGTAAGGTCACAGATTATATTTTTAGTCACATAAAGTTACACGAACACAGATTATATAATTTTTAAGTCACAGATAACGAAATGGTTGATCACGGATTATATTTTTAGTCACAGGTTATCGAATTTTAAGGTCACGGATTATATTTTTAGTCACAGAAAACCAAAATGACCAGATACACCACCACCACCACCTCTGCACTATTGCCACGACCACTACCACCGCCTCCATGACAACCACCACGACCAGCATCACCACCACCACTGCCACTTGCGCACCCTCATCCCACCACCACCACAACACCACCAACACCACGGGAAACCACCACCAACAAAAATGCACAACCGTGATCGTGACCGCCACCACCAACAACTACCGCCAACAACAACAAAAACACTTGCACCACACTACCTACAAAAACCCCACCAACAACCACCGCCACTGCCACCGCCACCTCCACAAGACATACCCAGAACTTCACATCAGATTTGGATCACAGATACATACTTTTGAGTCACCACCAAAAGACCACAACCACCACACAAAACTGCAAAAAATAGGAGCAACAGTGCTGATGTACAAGGCTTTGATAGCGCCCATCGCTGAGGGAACACCCACGGTTGTGCGAATACACTAGTGAATCTGGTTAATCAAGTGGGCACGAACACCCACAGCTTTCTATGTAGCGTCGATGTTCACAGCACCGTTGTAGGCATCGCCATTTTTTGTCGATTGAAGCAGTACTCACAACGAAGATGGTGGAGCCGCTCGTTGTCTTCCTGCTGTGGGCGTCAATATTTCTCTCCAGAACGCTGCTAGATGGAACCCCCTTAAGGAAGCCCTACTTCGCTGCCGCTCAAAATCAACAAAAATCAAAAGTGAGGGATGTGCGTTATTACTAGAGTTGAGAGGGGTGCCGGTGATTTGAGGATTCTCGACACTTGCGGTTGAGCGATGGGTCACCGGCGTGGAGGATGTTTGCGGAGGGTGTGTGTCGACGACGAGGTCTAGGTTGGAGATGGTGAAGTTGACGGGAAGGGATGACGGGGGCGGCGACGGCGTCGGTTGAGAGAGACGGGGATGAGAGAAACGGGGGTGAGTTAGGGTTTGATAATGAAATTTTAGGGGTGGGGTGGGGTGGGTGTATATAAATTAATTTTTATAATATTATTATTAATATTTAATTAAATATAAAAAATATGTATCTATCTATAAAATATCTGATTTTTGAACATTAAAACATGAAATTTGATTTCGAAATTTGAATCTCCAAAAGTAGGGAATTAGGTAATTTTCACAAATAAGAAATTGCAACGATTGGTAATTCGGCTTAGATTGGGCCCTTACGGGCGGAACATATGATGGGCTTATTCTCTTTTTCTTGGAATATTTTGGCAAGGTAGAATTTGTGAAGGTTGAAAATAATTGTTGAAGGATTGAGAATAATATTGAGAATACATTTTTGGGATCATTTCTTTGAGAATAAATGTGATTTTTGGCAAATGGATGGAGTAATATTTGGGAGAGGTAGTACATGATAATGGGAAACTTACATATATGAATTTTATATGATTGTTTTTTTTTTTTTCCTTTTGCTTAATTATTAGGTATATAGTTTTTAAATAAGCTATATTTGGTAGGTTGGACAATTGTGTTTTGTGATCTTTAATAAAAAAAAAAATTGGGTAATTGGCACAAAAATTCCTAACATTTGCATTTTCGCAAACACAATCATATGCTTTCATTTTGACACAACATCCCCTAAATCAAGCAAACGTTATGAAAGACAATTATACCATTCAATTCTGTTAAATCCTTCCATTAGCTTATCATGTGCACTTCAATTCACCAAAATGCCCAAGGGCTTTTTCATTAGAACAACTCCAATTTTGATATATCCCGCCAAAATGCTAAAAATTTCCTTCAAAGCATATGATTATTTTGCACAAAACATTGAAATGTTAGGGTATTGCATGATCTATTCATTATTTTTTTCAAGTTTTCGTCTAAAAATTAAATTTTTTTACTTTATACAATAAGAATCAGAGAAAAAAGGGCGAAAAAAATTAAATTCTTATTCTCTTACACATTAAATAGGTGAAAATGAATGAAAACAAAGATTCGACATAATAAGAATTAGAGACATCAAAAGATCTAAGAATTTTAAATTCAAAATCAATAAGAATGGAAAAAATAAATAAATTTGCAATTCCATGTACTATACAAGATTTTCAACGGTCTTGCAATAATACTATGGGGGTATTGTTAAGAAGTGTTACTCCTAATTACTCCCTCCGTCCCAATTATGAGTAGTGGGGATGAATAGCATTACTCCTCAATTATATAGACTTATTTCATTTTTCACACGAATTAAGAAAACTTCTTCAATGTCATTGAAAAATTAATTTTTACCAAGATCTTTCACAATTTACCCCTATTTAATTTTCAGTATGTAAAACTAAATTATTATTGGAACTAATAAAGAATTTGAAAAGAAGAAAAAATGAGAGTTGTTCCATGTTTCCAAGATTTGGGAAATGTATGTATTTGAATGATTTCAAGAAATTGACATATTAAGCCCCTGTTTGGTACACATTAAAATTTTCATTCTCATTCTTCTACTCATTTTCAACCACACATTCTTCAATAAAATAATATTTTCCATCACATCAATAATTTTTCCTTCTTTTTCAACCACAAATTCTCCATCAATCTACTATTTCAGAATACATTCTTCCAAAATAATGTGGATCAAACACACCCTAAGTGAGGAAAATTTAATAAGAGTATATTGGTAAAGGAATACAACAAAATATTCTACATTAGAAAATATGCATATATATTTGGGACAAGAAAAAATAGAAACTTAGTTATATAATTGAGACGGAGAGAATAATAATTATCATTCATCAGTTAAAAATTATTTGTTTTTTTGTAATTTTTCGTGCAGACATTTTTACAAATTCTAGAACAAGAAAAACGTTGACTAAAAGTATGTCCCGACAGAGATTTCTGCATCAACCTGGGTTCCATACGCACCCGACGTGACAACCACTTATCAGATAAGTAGACTTTCTTATCACCTGGGACGCATCGTTTTCTATATAGACCAAGCATTTTCTCAGTATACAGAGGGAAAGAACTTTGTATTCAATTCAGCCTTTTCCTTTTCCAGTAAAAAAGTAAGCGTTTCAACTCCATTCTTGCTTCTTTTCTTCTTTTCTTTTTCACTTTTTTTTAACCGATGAAATCAAGGATACGAAAGACTTGAAACCCTTGAATTTGCAGCTGGGTTGTTGATCTTTGTTTATAATTTTTATCTCTTGATTCATTTGATGCTGTGGGGAAGCGGGTTTCTTGAATCTGCATGTATTGTAATTATAATTAGTTTTTTCAGCTTATTTTAAATTGCTTAAGATTGATCCAATACCTTTTTTAACTTTACTTTACTCAATTGATATAGAGGCTTCATTTGAGTTTTAATTTTACTGTTCCGTATAATTGTAGTTGCAAGTTCTTTTCCCCATTTTTTCTGAATTGTTTTGTTTGAATTTTTTAATTGATAACCTGGAATTCCATTGTTCTTACGTGCTTGATTGTTTTGATATATAGTCTTGAGTTTTCTACATATGTATGTATCGACACGTATATGTATGTTTATACGTGTGCATCAATGTACATATGTGTCTCTTTTATGCATATGGCTTTGGATTTATTCTTGGGAACTCAATTTCCTCAATATTGTTCAATAACAAGCTTCTTGAATTCTAAGTTGTATAAATACCCTTTTCTGTTTCTTTGTTTTGCGTATCATTTTGAAAATTCAATTCTTGCTGATCCTCGAAGACTAAGAGATAGAGAGAGATCTAGTGAAAATTCCATTAACATTTGGTTCCTTGGACATGTCCTTCTTCTCGTCTCGAGTTTTTTTCTCAATTTTTGATGGATTATGTTGGATATTCCATATCTGTATTAGGTCAGCCTAATGTTCTATTATATTTAAAGGATTTTCAGGGGCCATTTTCTGAGATACAGAGAGAGATATAGTGAAACCTAGAGCTGCAAGTCGATCTAGCTCTCACATTGAGTTTGTGAGCTACTATAAATCTGTGTGAACACTCATTTTCTGATTGTTTTGGAAGTAGGGATCAGGGCTTAATCAATGACAAATTATGCAGGTCATTTATTCATAACTTTTGCAGCCGTTCTGCAAAAGACATTATTCAAATGCTCAATGCTTGAATAAACGATTTTAGTGCTTCTAATGTCTTCGTATGAATTGAATGGTGATTTGTGAAGAATGATGCACTAGTGTTTTACTATAAGCGTGTATTTAACAGACTGAATTTATAGTCACATATTATCGTGAACTTGTAGGTTTGTTTGCTGTCTAATAATTATATTAAGGTTTTGCAGAAAGGATAGTGTTACTACGACGATGTCTCTAAGCAAAGACCTTATCTTCTTGATCTTACAGTTCTGTAATGAGGAAAACCTCAAGAGGACTGCTCACATGTAAGTTATAATATCTGTCTATTCGACCGGATTTCAGTTGATATCACCAACTTCTTGTGAATTCTCAAACAGGCTAGAGCAGGAGACGGGTTATTTCTTTGACATGAAATATTTTGAAGACCTGGTGCTGAACGGGAACTGGGAGGAGTCAGAGAAATATCTTTCAAGTTTCACAGGAGTTGAAGACAACAAGTACTCAACTAAGATTTATTTTGAGATTAGGAAGCAAATGTTTCTCGAGGCACTGGACAAGTAAGTTCATGGTTTAATGAACCATTTTGAGTTATTGTTATGTGATTCATGCTGTCATTCATGTATGCACATAACAATTTTCGGTGATAGGCATGATCATGCAGTGGCTTTAGACATTCTTCGCAAAGATCTTAAAGTTTTTGCCCAATCAAACAAAGAACTCTACAAGGAAATTACTCAGCTTCTTACATTAGATGACTTCAGGTTTGTGATGTGCTTATAACAGTCGTAAATATGCCAAGTTTTGGAAGTTGTACACTATTTTACTAGTAACACGAAGTACATGATGAATTAATAGGGAGCACGGTTCACTCTCCTCATATGGAGATACAATGTCTGCTAGAAAACAGATGATGAACGAACTTACCATCGTCATTGAGGCAAATCCCCTTCTCCGGGGAAGAACAAAATTCCCTCAAATTAACAAGTCGAGGTTAAGGCGTTTGATCAACCAGAGGTATTTCTCTTCCTTCTCCACGTTTAGTATGTTATTTGAAAATCTGAGCCTTTTTTTATCAGCTGAAGCAATTAACTATTTGCTCTTCCGGTTAATTATTTATGTTATGTTAGTATACCCATAGACTCGTTTATGATCTTGGAGCGACTGATTTTATTTCACAACATACAGTTTGAACTGGCAACACCTTCATTGTACACATCCTCATCCACAGCCTCATATTGACACCCTATTTACGGATCATAAGTGTCCGGGACCAGATCAATTGAATGAGGGAAATCCGTCGGTAAGATTTTAGCTGAAAAACAATTTATCTTATTATGTTATGCTCTGTCCTTGTAACCTGATCCAGTTCTCTATGGATACCTGCAGCTGTTTCTCTTTTAATGCTTGATTTGATATTCTGTTCAGCCCTCCACAACAATGCCAGAGTCTATATTACCTGTCTTAGCCAAGTCGACTTGTAATCCATCCACAGTGACGGAATCTGCAATTTCTGATGGAGCCATAAATCTTGAAAATCTAATCAACCAAGGTAGTCTCTGAATTTTACCTGGTATTTTAAGTGTCATCTGTTTCATTTATTTTGTGTTTGACCACATTCTATATAATGCGTTTGGCAGCAGAATCTCTGGATGGGAATACAAATTTTGGTAATACCTCTAAGATAAGGTCCACGGTCACTTTGAATGAGGTGATTAATCTTTATGCGAGGAACCATATATATTAGCGTGCCTTCCTTTCCATGATACAAGTGAACTACAGGGATTTTCTACTCAAAAATGATTTTCCTTATTGTGTTTTATGCATATGCAGGTAGTGTCACCCATAAAGGAAACTCCTTATGATCTTCCTGCGACTGTTGAACGCGTTTTAGATATTGGCTCTTCTCCAACTAGCATAGATTTTCACCCTGTTCAACAGACTCTTCTATTAGGTTGATCTATAGTGGGAAAGATGTTGGACTGTTATTTCATATTTTGCCTAAATATCTTGTTTCTTTAAACTCATTAAATACTGCTTATTTATTTCTTTTAGTTGGAAATAATACCGGGGGCATAGAACTGTGGAATGTTACTTCTGCAAATAAGTTGTTCACGAGGCAATTTATGGTTTGGGAAATAAAAACAGTCTCAGCAATGTTTTTGGTATATCCATTCTTTTCCAAGTCTTGGCTCCATTATAGTCTCACTTTTGGTAACAAGTAAATTGTCTGATATTGTAATTTCTACCACTCTTCATTCAGGAGGATATGGTGAAAAACCCACACATTTCTGTCAATCGTATTCTGTGGAGCCCAGATGGATTACTATTTGGTGAAGTCCACAACTATTAAATCCCATTATCTACTTGTTCGTAGTGCTTGTTTTTAAATCTGAATTTCATTGTCAATATCAGGGGTTGCATACTCCAAAAATCTAGTGCAGTTATATTCTTACCACTATAGTGAAAATTACACTGAAAAACATTTGGAGGTAGATTTTTGTAGCTTTTATTTTACTCATAATTTGGAGTTATTGGTTTCCCTCTGATGTTGACTTTCAATGCTCAGATTGATGCACATGATGGCAGTGTAAATGATCTAGCATTCGCTAAACCATACAACAAACTTGTTGCCATAAGCTGCGGTGATGATAAGTTGATTCAGGTTGGTTTTTGTGTTTAAGTAGTTGAAATATCTCATTTGGAAATTGACAAATTATATGTTGTTGCTGGTGCAAGGTGTGGGATACTGTGACTGGTGTCAAACAGTTTACATTTGAAGGTCATGGAGCTCCTGTATACTCTTTATGCCCTCATGAGAACGAAAATATTCATGTAAGGATTCAATTGATGCTGTTGCCACTCTTTTTTTTTTCTTTTCTTTTTTCTTTTTTTAATTCATCTGATTCTAGTTTGGCTAAGCTAAAAAAATTGAACATATATTTAAATAAGTCTAAATTTATATAATTCTTTTGTGTTTAAAGTTAGTAACTTATCAAGTGCTCAAATGTAATTTCCTTGTGTCTCAGTTTGTATTTTCGATATCAACGATTGGTCAGATGAAAGCATGGTTGTTTGACAATATCGGGTCAAGGATTACCTATGCTGCTCCCGGTTTATGTCCTACGAGAATGTCTTATAGTACTGATGGTAAAAGGTGATTAGGACTGGACAACTTTATTGTATTAATATTTTCCTATCCAAACTGAGTTGTTTTAATCCTTGCTAGGCTTTTCTCATGTGGGACTAATAAAGATGGAGGATCATATTTAGTTGAATGGAATCAGAGTGAAGGTTTTGTTATGAAGAACTACCGCGGACTTTGCAAACATGCATCAGGGCAGGTTCAATTTGATACAAGCAATAATAAGTTCTTAGCCGCTGGTGATGAGCATGTAATCAAAGTTTGGGACATGGACAATGCGGATATTTTGGCAGTTATTGATGCAGATGGAGGTTTACCGGTATGTGCTTCATTAGTGTTGAATTATTCCAATTATCTTGCTAGTTATAACTTTTATGTCATGTTTGGTATACTGGATTGGATACCAATAAAGAAGCAACAAAAGTTACTATACCATGTACCAAAGTCATGCTCTATCTTCTAATATCATCAGCTTAATATCCGAACAAAATGGTTGTTTGATGTTCTTGTCTGCCTTTATTCTGATATTCAAGGCAAGCCCATATATTTGCTTCAACAAGGAAGGCACTCTACTGGCTGTTTTCTCGGATCACAATAGAATCAAAATCTTGGCCAACCATCGTGGGCATCAGTTGCTTCAAACTTTTACCTTTGTTTCCGGTGATTCCTCTGAATTCCTATCGAATTCCTTGAAAAAGGTCAGCACCTAAATCCTTTTACGGTTTTTCTTCGGCAGAAAAATACTACTACTTACCGTTTATTATTCTGTACAGCTTTCTGTCGATTCAATTCCTCTTCCTGCTAAAGCTAGAATCGCACATGGAGATGTCCCTGTGGCAAGTGGTCCTCAAAAAGTTCGTTCTATTTTACACTTTAGCTCATTTGCAGTTTTAAAGATCTCATTAGTATCATATTATAAAAAGGGAATTTGTACCTCTAGAGCATGTATGGTGGGCAGTATTGGACAGGACTGAAGAATACGATGGAAAAGATTTTGACTTTTTTTTTCTTCAGTAGTACTGTCTAATCTTTTAAGTCCTCCTTACCTGACATGCCATTAGAGTCTAGCATTCTAGATTGGAAACAGTGAGTTTACATTTAGAAAATTGATTGCTTATCACAGGAAAAAGCTCCAGGTAATTTGGAAAATGTAATACCTGAAAAGTCTCTGGAGCAGGGTAACAAACTGGAGATTCAGAACATTTCCAAAATCGTTGAGGTTTCACGTTGTCGATCCTTGCAACTCACTTCCAAAGTCGAGACAAAAAAGGTAACTGAAAAGACCTCGTGTTAAAATTCTAGTTACCTAACGTCTCTATTTGCTCAAGGTGAAATCAAATTCTCAGCCATTAAGTGTATGAACAAAGTACCTTCAATTCATCATCACTATTTCTTCTAGCGTTCATTATCAACACTTAGAATAATTGTGCTCATTTCCATGGAAAATTATTTAGAAATCGAAGATGAAACTTTTTGAGTGCTATAATTAGTACAAAAGATGCATGCCCTGCTCAGTATAAAGTATTTGCACTTTGTTTATTTTCATCCCTATGTTAATTGGATGATCTGGATAGCAACTATCATCGTACCAGCCTTTATTTTTCTCCCTTTCCATAACTTGGATTGAGGACAAAATGGGCAATACTTTTTGGTTAGTAATTTCATAAATCATTATAGCATAAGATGTATTTTTATGCAATCACACTATAAATCATATAGCTATCTATATGAGGACCAACTGTGATAATTATTCCCGACCATAAATTGATCTAACTTTTCTTCGAAATATGAAAACATTTATTTAATTGAAGATGGGACTATATTCATCTTTTAGAACTGCTTTATTTTTAATTTTTTCTCTCGTATCATCTGGGAAAAAGGGGTGAGAGAGATAAGAAAAGAGTTACTTATAGTATCACATTTGATGATCGCAGATTCGGAGGTTGTTATACACTAATGCGGGTAATGGCATTTTGGCATTAGCAGAAGATGGGATTCATCTACTTTGGAGGTGGTCAAAAAATGATTCTAATTTGAGCGGAAAGGTATTTCACTTATTATTAATCTCCCTCTCTCTCTCTCCCTGCACGTACGCAAGTGCGTGTTTATTTGTATCTTCAATTTGAGCAGCCAGTCATTGTTTAAAGAGTAACTGAGTATTTGCTTCAACAGGCAACTACAAAGTGTGTCCCTCAACTGTGGCAACCAAAGAGTGGGTTGCTGATGATCAATGACCTTCCCGACAGTAACATCGACTTAGTTTCACCGTGCTTTTGTTTGTCCAAGAATGATTCTTATGTTGTCTCAGCATCTGGAAAGATGGTTTCTTTGTTCAACATGTTGATTTTTAAGGTAATCCTAAAATTTGTTGCTGCTTTGGGTGCTAGTGAAAGATTGTCAAAATGTTCTATGTTCAATTCACGGGGTAGCACCTAACTTAGAGCTCTCGTATCATTTTACTTTGAGATGCTTGACATATAGAAAAATCTAACCTACCATTTCCAATTTGCTCGATTACTGTAGAGAATGAGAAGTTTCATGCAATCTCCACCTGCAGCAACATGTATTGTTTTCTATCCACCAGATAACAACATAATTGCTATTGGAATGGATGATTCAACAATTCTCATCTATAATGTCCGTGTGGACGAGGTACGATATACGTGTCCTACATACACTTATATTAGAGTTAAAATGATTAAGAAGAAACATGCAGCATCTAGCCATTGCCTTCATTTTGCAGATGATAAATAAGCTTAAGGGCCACACTAAGAGAATTAGCAGCCTTTCTTTCTCGACCGTGTTAAATGTACTCGTCTCTTCTGGATTGGATGCTCAGGTTAGTATTTCTATGTAGTCCATTGGTTGATCGTGCAGGACAGCCAGATTCCTCCTTTGAATATAAATCAATTAATGTTTTCAGGTATAATAATTTATTTACCAGCTTAATTGAGCTCAGATTGTCAAATATATATTATTATTCAGACGATATTGGCATGCTTGGTAGTAGGATTGTATAGCACTATGAAGAAAGAAAAAGAAACAAGATAGGGATGATTGTATAGCACTAGATTGTACGAAGAAAGAAAAAGAAATTAAAATCTTGTTTATTTTAACAGTCCTATGAAATATGAATACTACATTTTCCATGTTTGAAAATAAATCTGTTATCAATCTTGACATAGAGAGATACAATTGATTGACTTTTTGGTTACAGATCGGTTCAAGATTCGCTACGTAACATAAATATGAGTTGATTTCATGGTTGATAACTTTAAGATTGTTGTCATAAACATACAACAATCTAATTTTCCTCCATCGTTCCGCAGATTGTTGTGTGGGATTCAGTCACGTGGGAGAAAAAGAATAACACATTTTTAGAGATTTCCACCGGCTGGTTACCATCAGAACTATCAGAGACTCATGTCCAATTTGACAAGGATGAAAGACACTTTCTTGCTGTACATGAGACTCAACTTGCAATATACGAAACAACAAAGCTACAATGTGTTAAGCAGGTATTTCCCTCTCTCAGACACGTTTAAATGAAAAGGGCTTCAATGTTGTCATACGCGTGACTTCACAATTTATGTTGGCTATAATTTCAGTGGGTCGTTGGAAACTTCTGTGCACGGATTGCCCATGCTGCTTTTTCTTGTGATGCTGAATTGTTATATGCTGTCATGAGGGATGGAATCGTTCTGATACTCGGTGCTTCAGATCTCGTTCCAAGATTTGAGATTGATCCCTCTGCGTACCTTCCACCGCATATCAGGTACTTTTATGCGTTTGACTCAACTAACAATTTATAAACATCAATGCTGTATCAATGGTTTAGTTGCATAATTCATGGTTTTTAGTCACACCTCTTTCTCCAGCCAATGTGTGCACTGCATGTCCATAGTGAAGTCTTGCTCACAAAAATGTCTAGAGAAAATTAATTAGTTTTGGCAATTACAGACAAAAGGACTATCTAGTTATGTTTGTTTCACAGGAAAACAGAAAGAAAAGGGGGATGGAAAATATGGACAACATCCTTCTATACCAATACATATTTTCCTGAATTTTGTTTCTTATAAATCTATTTTCGTATAAAACAAATGGAGCTCAACTGCATTTTCACCCAATATTGAGTAACTTTTAACCTGGAGTTGAACACAAGATGAGATTGTATCGATATCCATATCCACCATAGATTTTGACAAAGTGAGATACAAGCTCCAGTTTTGCTTTCTTGACAAGCGAAAAGTGTAATTTTCTTCGCCAATTTGTCATAAATTTTGGCAGAATTCATATTCTTCAGCATCAGTGATCCAACTTTGTGTGTGTTTGCATTCGCTCATGTTAAGGGTGCTTAATTTAATGCTTGTTATGGTGGATGCAGAACTCATGTATATCCACTGGTGGTTGCCGCTCATCCACAAAAGGCAAACCAGATTGCCTTAGGGTTATCAGATGGTGGAGTCGTCGTCATTGAACCCATGGAATCTGAAGGTGCATGGACTGCGCCCCTACAGGTTGAAAATTAAGGGCATGTTTGGTAGGTTCGATTGGACAATATTGGACAGGTTTAGCGAGAGAGAAAAGTGCTTGCACCGTAACATGTCCTAAGATATCAGGAAATTGATCATGCGTTCAACTGTTCAAGAACTGGTTGTGTAGACACAAACGTTGGAGTTTGAGAGAGCTGTATAAAGAGATTTTCAGTTTGGATTGATTTTGTTCTCAAATTCAACTGTTTTGCTACAATGGAATGCATTTTGAGCTATACTTAAAAAAATTCTGAGTTAAATTTTTGAGTTGATTTGATCTCTTAATTAATAATATTGTTATGGCAAGTTGCCGTAGTTAGATAGAGAGATATTTGGGTGAGTGGACACGTTCACTTGAAAACATTGCTTAACATGGCAAATCAACCCAATTTGATAAGACATACTCGTTGACCTTGAAAATATCAAAATATACTAAACAAAGCATCAACTCCACCTGGTAACCGATAAATTCCACATCGATTACACTTGAAAATAAGAACTCGTGCTACTTCTCAGATTGACCATGTCAAATGGAAGGCCAACACCCAACACATCAGAATGGAAAGTGTACTAAAAAATCTGAATTCTTGTTCGCAGAAAATAGGCTCTACAAAGCAACTAAACTCTGCAAGTTGAGGCAATATTGATCGACCGGCCAAGTTGAAGTCTTCCCTCTAGTAAAATTATGATTAGACAATCAATTCTTCACACTTCAAAGAGAACCCAAAATTAAATGAGTCTTTTTATTTGAACAGCCAAAGAGAGAACTTGGAGAATTCCATCACCAGTGATAACTTTAATAGGGAACACCACACAATAAGGTTTGTTATTTCCAGAGGCAGTAAATAAAGATTAGAAATTACAGCCAGTTAGGTTGCATTGAAATGATATCCTTCAGAAAAAGTAAAACATTGTGTTCCCTACACAAATTCAGGCATCAATTTTCGCCGCTGCGGATGCGTAACTTACACTGCTGTCTCTTGTGCTTTTGCACTGACTTGACTGTTCGTATCGAAGGAACCGGATTTTTATCTTCTTTGTGGTATTCTTCAACATCTAATCAAATTTGAAAGATGAAACGTGGTTAGAAAATCAAACCAAAATAAAATGGCATTTCAGTAGGGAGAAATGAACACAGAAAAACACTATTAAGAAAGAAAAAGAAGTTGAAGTCTTGTACATATTCTACACATGAAATGCCACTAGAGAACATGATATATGATGCAACGCTAGAAATCTCACCAGATACAGACGATGCATGGAACTATACACACATTTATATTTGGTACGTATGTTTGTGTGTGGGTGCATATGTGTGGGGAGAGAGATTCATTCTCATACACAAACAAGTGTGCATTTATAGAGATATATGTATAATAAATCACAAAATACTAAATTTATGGAACCAGCCAAACTCTCAAAAGGAACTTATCTGCAAAACCCTCCCTAAATTTATAAAAAGAAAGAAAAAGAAGTGATAAACCATCTCCCTAAAGCTAAAAGATTTGAGCTTTAGAATCCTTTTTTAAAATTTTCAGACTTCTATTTAAGCTATTGAAGCATTTAACAGTACGGGAAGAAGTGGATTGCAAGAGGAAGCAAACTCGTCTCAAATTTCATTAAGTTCTACTTACAGCTAAAATTCAGAAGCAAAGAAGTCTTTTCTACTCATGCGCTAGAAAGTAGGGAAGTTTAAGATATTTACATGAAGAAAAACACTTATAGGATGGCGTCCACAAATTGTATTGTCTGTCTTCAATAGATACTGTTTAAATTCGTCTGGATCTCCCGTTTCGATTATCTCCATCCCCATTCGATCCAATGCCTCTATGGACTTGTAGATCGCTCCATGTTTTTTGTCATAATGCAAGTAGTTGAACCTAGCAAGAGAAAAAGAAGGTGAAAGTATAAATGTTCAATGACGTATTTCACGAAGGAATAATTAAAACAAGTCCACTAACTGAATAAGTGCATAATTGCAGAAAAAGCATCATATGTAAGGATAGTTATGTCACACCTGTAATGTTTTTCTAACGTCAATAAGGAAGGATTAAATACGGTCAATCAACTTACTTTTGTAACGATCTGATGCTATTTGATGGTTGATTACTAAAAAATTATTATACAGTCCTCCACCACCACTATTTGTTTCTCTACACATTCTTTCATATCTCAACACCAGATCCAAAATCAATAGGCTCTGCATCATTTGAGGAACCCCATCCGTGCAAGTTGCAACCCATAGTAGGCGGCTTCTCTGACATTGCCTACTCCACCAAAAGATTTGCTTCGCACTACTTTTCCCTTGCCATGCATGTTGAAGACTGCCCCAATTAAAATACCCATCAGATCTTGTTGCTAGAACCGCCAATTGAAGGAGGTTGACTTAACTAAAGACCGTATCGAAAGGAATTGAGGAACTAAGTGCTACGTGGGTGCTCGGAAGAGCCAAGTCCGTGATAAATTGTTAACAGATCGTGTATTTTACCTCTACTAACAGATCTATTATGGACTTTCTTCGGTTTCTTTTTTCCTAAGGTTGAAATTTGGATTGTTAAATGGCTTCATTTCTTTATTTCATGCCTAGAAAATTCTGTTGATAATTTTCAAAAGGTGCAAAATCAATAAAACTATGAGAAAAGATATATCGTCAACCAATAGTTTCGTATAGAAATCACGTAAATAGTTGGAATAGAAGTCTAATTTAATTTATTTTCTATTTATTTTTGTATTATAGTTTAACTAGGAATTATGGTAGCATTTATTGTTTCATTATCCATTTTCTTCTATAGTTAAGAATATTCTTTTCTTTCCTTTCTTAGGTTAGGTTGTCCTATTATAAATAGAGTTGATTGTCTATGAATAAAATCATTGAGCCTAAATTTCAAGTTAGTCCCTAAACATTTTGAAAAATTAAATTCAGTTCCTGAACTTTCAAATTGGCGCAAGTTAATCACTGAAGTTTCTATTTGTGGCAAGTTTTATTGTTGCGACCCTCCAGTTGCCTTCTCAAAGAAGTTTGACTCTTCATCTCAGTCAACCCAGCTATCTGGTATGCATTAAAGAGTTTGTGCGACCCTTCTACTCTACCTGCAGCTGTCGAAACCCATCCAGTGACCTAACCTTCACGTTGGTCGATCTAGACATTAGGTATGTGACACAGTGACAGATCATTGGTTGTGTTCTAAGATCTTTCAACCCTCTTGGGCATGCTGTCTGTGGATGAGCTTCGATCTTTTGCTGCTGATCATATTTCTCATGTATCTCAAGTAACTTCTCATTCCTGACCATCTAACCAAGAGAACGATACTTGGGAGTAGCAATCAAAATCGAGCAAAGGTTTTCAAGTGGTGGGTCATTCCATACATCACCATCCAAGTTGGGCATGTGTTGATATCGATGCACCAACTTGAGGGGAGAGTTGGAATAGAAACAATTATATATAGAAAATTTATTTTAACTTATTTTCTATTTACATTTATATTCTAGTTTAACTAGGTATTATGGTAATGTTATTTTTGGTTTTTTTTCCATCTATATTTAGGAATAGTGTTTTATTTCATTTCATAGGTTGGATTGTACTATTATAAAATAAACCCTAAAGGGTTGCTGAATTGGTCAGGCCTTGAGTTTGCTCCCCAATGGTCACCAGTTCGAGTCCCCTTAGGGCCACTGAGGTGAGTATCATGTCATAAATTTCAAGGTCCCGTGGAATTAATCGAGATGCGCGCAAGCTGGCCCCGATATCCACGGTCATTAAAAAAAAAAAAAAAAAAAAAAAAAAATATATATATATATATATATATATATATATATATATATATATATATATATATATATATAGTTGATTGTTTACGAATAAAATCATTTAGCCTAAATTTCTAGTTAAAATAGTTACGAAAAATATTATGCATGCCATGGATTGAATCAAAACAATCCAAAAGCTACATTTATAATAAGTGAAACAATGAATGCAGAGGATCATTATTTGATGAGTCTATTAAAAATGAGAATAAACAATATTTGATAGAATTTCTAACCATATTTTGTAGCATAGAGTAGAACATACCTAGTGCCCCAATGACAAAAATCTGAGGACACTGAAAAAAAATTACTGGGATCATCCACATATTTCGCTAGCAATTGTCTATACGTGGCTTCATTTTCAGCATCAAGAGCACCAACCAAAATAGGAACAATTTTTATAGGATACCTATATTAATATATGCAGCATATTGGCTTTAGTGAAAGATAAAAAAGAATTAAATTTAGATTAAAGTTCAACAAAACATACCCTTGAAAAATTTTAGCAACATAAGGCAGGTGCATTTCCATGCTATGTTCAGCTTCATCAACATGAAGATCCATCAATTCAAATTTCCCTGTAGCTTTTAGCTCCTAATTGACTGGCACAAGGCCAAGCACAGATGAAAAGAATTTTTAGAAACAAATATTGTGAATACATCACACACAAAAAAAAAAAAGGTTACATCAATACATGCATGCATGTGGATACACAGATGCATAAAAATGGCATTGTGAAGGACAACCAGTGATAATTTTTCAGATCAAATAGAATATGCAATGCTATAAATGAACATTGTGCAGCGGTAATCAGCAAAATGCTGGTCTATTGAAACATATGCTAAAACTTTACGAGAATTATCACTTGTTTGAGCTCTATTTTTTGTGTAGAATGCATTTTAGAATAGTAGATTGATGGAGAATATGTGGTTAAAAAATAAGGAAAAATATTGAGTTTGCGTGTAATATTATTTTATTGAAGAATGTGTGGTTGAAAAGAAGAGAGTAAAAAATGTATTTTAGAAAAAACGGGGATCAAACAAGGGCTTAATGAAGCAAACTGGAAAGCTCTCAAGACAGTTTTGCAATTTGCAGATTGCATGGAAATAATTTGCATAAAATGATATTTTTTTTCTCTACCAAAAAGAACCTTATTCTAATCCTCCAATTCCGGCCTCCCATGCCCCCATCCACCCAAAAAAAGACCTAGAAAACAACCCATGTGCAACATGTGGTAACTGTCATGATAAGAAAGCAGGTGACGTATGTGCATTAGCATAATATCATAAACATGATCGATCAAATACAGTCTATTCCACTTCTTAAGGCTAGTTTAATGCTTCATCTTCTACTTCCTTTTATGAGAAAAATATTTCATTGAACTACATTATATTGACAAGGATTTAGTTCTTTGAACCTATAGAAGCGGATAGTCACTCTCTTCCATCATTAATATTGATTTATCTCACAAGAAGAAATACTATTGATGCAATTCCATTGTCACTGTCTTCATCCGTGCAATTAGTGGTATCCGTGCAATTGCTCAATTCATTTAGGTAGTCATTTGACACCGATATTAAGATTTAACAATTATCATGGTAAATAACAATCTCACACTAAAAGCTTATCTAGAATCATGATTCAAGTCTTCTATGGTATCTAGTGCAACTTCGGATAAGAGGTTTATAATTCAAAGCAAATGAATATAGAAAACCAGTGAAACCTTTTCTTTTCTATTCTTACTCTTTTATTGACAAAGTTATCCTTCTATAATCGTATTTCCTTTGACCAGGAAGAGTGTGTGTTTCTTCTAAAGTCTTGTAGATCATATATATCAAGAAGACATTATATGAGTGCTCGTTGCTGCAAAATAGCTTAAGAAATGAAAGAAAATGAATTTTATAATACCTTCAAGATCAATAGATAAGTCACCTATTGGAGTCTTGTAAACCGTGGCTCTTGAAAGTGCACATTTTAGAGTGTAATGGTGATGAGATGGACCAAGAAGAAACACCCTAGAGCTGCAAACAAAGAGTTCCTTACAAATTGGCTGAGCAGTTAAATTTATTCATTCAAGAGTCAACAAGCAAATTAGCGAACCATCACTACTTCATTTTAGATAATATAATTTTGAATGAAAAGTGAGCTTCAAGTTTACTGAGAAAAAACCCACATGTTTGCAGGATCTATGTTTCCAAATGCATAGGCTGCTGCACGACCAGAATATGAATAACCTGCATGACTAGTGGGATAAACACCACCAGATATACTAGTGTCAGAATTGTTACATTTGTAGCAAAGTAACCACAGGGATTTTTGGTGACTTACGGCGCAATTACCCCTCTTACATCGGAAGACTTAGCCAACCCAGCTTCACTCAGCCACCCATCTAGCTCTTCAGATAATTTCTTAGCTGATGAATACACATAAGGCAGCATTAACCTTTCTTCTAAATTAAGTTTACATTATACAGTACATAAGCAGTGTTAAATTGTCTTGTACATGAATCCACCTATCTATAAACTAATTCTTACACCCCTCAAACACACTCATGCATTCCATTGCAAATGCCAGACAGACCATTATTTCCTAGAAAAATGATAACTGGTAGACACCAGGCATAATTTTGCAATCCTACGAAAAGTAATTAAGAGAATAAAATTTAATTATATAACACCCAAATTAAAAATCCTAATAAACTTACAGTAACAATCTCCCGAATAAAAAATCTAATTTTTTTTTCCAGAAAAAATATCCAAACTATAAACTTAAGTAAATTATAATTACAGTCAAAACTTCTCAAGAGATAAAATCAAAAAGGAAAATTCACAGAGTATGATGAACAACAAGTAATTTTGAAGTTTAAAGATCAAAGTAGAATATAATGCGGTGAAATTTCATGAAACTAAATTTGTGGGACTTACGATTGTCGGTGTACCAAGAACCGGCGTGAGATGCTCTTCTGATTTTATCCATTTTTCCAATAGCTTGAATAATTATCGCTCTTTCTCAGTATTGTAGAAAATGGTGTGATTAATCTGCTTTGTATGTATGGATTAAATTCTGACTAAGACAAAGTGGGCAAGGAAAAGCATCTTTCTTTTTCGTTTTTTGTTTCTTTTCGCATCTGAGCAAGTTATTATATAATACACTGCGGTGCATCTTTATTGGATGGAGTCGACGTGACGGTGACGATAAGTAAATTGAAGGAGTTTATAATTAAATTTTGGGTAATTAGCCGTCCACCTTTCATTGTTATTGTGGAAAGCATTCATACAATTTATCTTTTGTCATTTTCACTCTTATTTCCATCTTTCATTGCGCAAAAGGTTATTTACATTCATTTTCCCAATTAAAAATTTTGAAATAACGAAAATATCACTTCCTTTTAAAAAAAAAAAAACTAATTGCAAACATAGTCCCAATTTTTTTGAAAAGCGCAAATGAATCTCAAATAAATTATTAAAAGGATAATTAGCATATAATGTCCCTACATTTCACTATTATTACAAAAAAATCTATATGTCTTATTTTTATAGCATTTTCTCCATTAATTATATTTTGATAGCGCAAACCATCATTTATATCCATTTTTTCAATAAAGAACCGTGAAATAATGAATATACCTTCATATTTAAATAAAATATATATTTTTTAATTTCTAATTCTTTAATAATTTATTTGGAACTCATTTGCATTTTTTTATTTTTTTTAATTTTTAAATAAATTTAATTGGGACTCGTTTATACCTTTTTTTTAAAAAAAGGACAATGATTGTAATTAATTCTTTAGTTTTTTTTATTTAAATATGAAGGTATATTCGTCATCCCACTATTTTTTATTGAGAAATTGAATGAAAATGAATACAAATGATGATTTGCGCTATCAAATTATAATTAATGGAGAAAATGTCAAAAAAAAAAGGTGGACGTTTTTTGCAATAATAGTGAAAGGTGGACATTATATGCTAATTACTCATTTAATAATTTATTTAAGATTCATTTGCGCTTTTCAAAACAATTGGGACTATGTTTACAATTAATTTTTTTCTTTTTCCTTTTATTTTATTTAAAGGGAATGGTATTTTCGTCATTTCACAATTTTAAATTGAGGAAATGGATAAAAATGCAGTGAAAGGTGAAAATAATAGTGAAAATGCCAAAAATTGAAAGATGTAAACGTTTTCCACAATAACAATGAAAGGTGGGGACGTCATTTGCTAATTACTCTTAAATTTTTCCTTGATTGTGTTTAATTTTATCTTTTATAAACAGCGTTAACTAACATGTATTTTTTACTTTTCTTCAATTATTTTTCGATTCAGTCCTCAGGTCTTATTAAAATCATAATACCCCTCCAAATTATAAATCAAAACAACAAAATTTGAACACAAAAAGTTACTCCCAATCCTTATATATTGCAATTCTCACGATAAAGTCATGTTATTTCGATCTTCAAAGGGGGTCATTTTTCTTATAATCATCATAATAAAATGGACAACTAATTTCAACAAATGCGACAAAGGCAAAAAAAAAAAAAAATCATACTTTTCGCACTATAAAAAACAAGCGGGCAAACAAATATGCAGACTGTAAATCCAATAGCCCTCCCAAAACCTTTACAAAATCAACTGTAATATCAATTTCATTTTGTAATACTGAGACTTCCTCAGCCTTTGAGAAAATCGTCGACTGGAGAAAAATAATAATATAAAAAGCTTTGCAACTAAATCACGAGCAATACGACCCAAAATGCAACACTCGGATGATGAAATCGTTGTTTGCTTCCATAAGCAAGCAACCAAAACAAATTTACCTATGAAGAAACCTGCAAGAACGCGAGGACTGTGATTCAGTAGATGAAACAGGTATACAATGGAGAAGTGTATTCTAACAAATTACATCAGTATAACAATTTGTTCCTGGGTTTCTCTAAATGCACTCGACACTATCAAAGAAAGAGAGAAAAAAAGAGTGCACATGAAGAACGAAAATCAGATGTATAAACTTGTACACATGGCAAGCATGCAAATACCATTGCAAGTCTGACATAAATTTGGGGTCATCTACTTCAGCATTTATTTGATACCTAAACTCTCTTAGAGAACTGACGATTAATTCGACAATGAGAATCTGGAGAATAATAGCCAAACATAGTCTGAACTATTACAATCAAGAACATACTTCGGGAGACTGAACAGAAATCTTGAGCTGGAATGTTTTGACGTCAATGAGGGGGTGTTGTCTCAGTGTTTTGGTGAAAATTCCAGTCAGACTTTCCAATAACCATGGGAAGTAAAATGTCTCGGGTTTCTTAGGAAAATCTACCTTTCCCTTGTCCGACCCAAAAGGTACTATCAGAGCAAGAAGCATCTTAGCAGAAATCCAAACTCATTCTGCTTACAACAATTACACTTACGAGATCATAAGCCCAAGTTCCTGAGAAGTAATCTCTCTCCCTCTCTAATACCATGGTTTTTCTAAGAAATCAATTATAGAAGTCACCACAACAGAATCAGAAGTTTACCATAAGAATGGAGATAGAGAGAAAAACTTGAAATAAGTTCAAAATTATACAGATACTATAAATCTACATACGGGACTATTCAATTGAATATTTCTATTAACAAGAAGATGAATAGATACATTTATCATTACATTACATTGTAGATAATTCAATATCTTTAGTCTTTGTGTAGTAACATGAGTGATAAAGGCTATCACGATTCATCTTTATCAAATTTACGTAATCGCACTTCATGCTTATCACATTACCCATTCTTCCACACAGCAAGAGATTTGAACAGAGAACCAAAAGAATGAGAATTCATTTGATTACTTATTTCTATTCTTAAGAAATTCAATATTTTTGTTGCCTAACTAGTTTTAAAGATAAAATACACTATTTTCCTATTGTTCATGGAAAGGCGATGTTATTTCAATCACATGGTTTATTATTATTATTATTTTTTTTTATTCAGAATACTTGAGAAAGATCAAGCTCCAGATCAATTTGATAAAGAAAAATGCAGTGAATAAAGAATTTTATAATAGTTGAACAGCGAAGAAGTAATACCAATATTTTCCCTATTGAATTGCCAATCTTTAGCAAGATAACTTAAAGATGCTCCAAAATAGAGTGAAGTTTGGGAGTTCGCCGCCTGATCAACGGTTCTAGGCGAAAAGATGCAGCGCGAGTTCGCCACCTATCTGCATCATACATGTCATTCCATGCCTGTACTATCTCATCAACTTTGAAACCTAATGTTGCAGCAGTTAAAAAATGGTAATAAATATTAGATCCCAATATATTCATAGAAAAAAATAAAAGTATATATAGTAAATCAAAAGGAAAAAACAAAATAAATTGTTAATATCTACCTTCTAAAGCAGTTGCATTCGAACAATGATTCTTGACCATAACAGCAATATCTGTAGCTGATGCTCCAGCAAGTCCAAATTTTTCAACTGCAACCTCCAGGCATTCTTCCCAGGTTGGTAAACCTAATTTAAATTCCACAACAGAACGTTCATACAGCAAAGTACCCCATAGAAGGTATAACTGAGACCTCATACTGGCAGCCTGTTCTGCAGCTTCATCAGGCGATATGTCTTTAAAAAGCCCATCCAACCCTAATTTCTGCAATTCAGCTCTCTGTTTTTCCGATTTGGACAGTCCATTAAGACGCTGTTCCTCTATCTCTTCCCAAATCTGCATGCCTCTCTCCATGCTATCCTCGGCCTTATTGAATAGCTCTAAGACCTGCGAAGATTGCCCCATCTCTAAATCAACCTTGCTCCCAATTATATAATACCAAGAGAGCTTTGCTTGTTCAAATTGCTGCAGCCCAAGTGCAACAAGACCTTCATAGAAGTCTGGTTTTATTTTTAGAGCTTCTTCATACCTCATTCCGGCTTTCACATATTCCTTTTGCGCCCAATCGTATGCCGTTTTGACTTGAGCTAAGACTGACTCCCCAGAACTGTCTTCTGTAAAAGACACCCTTTTCCCCGCCCTAGACATGTGGACATTTCCCCAATTAAACAATGCTAAAGCGGCCATCTCTTGGAACTTCGTTGCAGCAATTTCAAAGAGTTTTTGTGCATCGTCACTTGTAACAGTGTCGTCCATTGCTTCTGAGTATAACTTCATCCCTATTTCATGAAGATCTAAGTATGAATCACAATCAAACCCAACATGATTCTTGAAAAGCCTCGCAAACTGGAAAATCCAGTCCTCAACACAGGTCAGCCCTTTCTCCATGTTATTGTTTTCTCTAAAAGTAGTTGGTTTCCCATTGGTTTGTTGCATTTTCTCTTCACTGCTCATTCCCTCATAAAGTGGTTCTTTATTGGGACTAACTTCCGCAATGTGCAGTCTCAGAAAACCAGTAGGATCAGCTGATGCTTCCGCCAATCTCAGCTCATCATTTGTTGTGATTGTAACTAAATCACCTTCTTGATCCTTGTACTTGATAAGTACACCCTCCAAAGTTGGAAATCGGTCCAAAACTACATCCCTCACAAGTTTAATGTTACAACTAACAGGTAGCTGAGCCCATCTTATATCCTCTCCATGAATCAATTTCACAGTCTTCATGACGACTTTCTCTTCCTTAACACTTCTCTTCTCTTCTACAACCACCTTATCCTCAGCCTTCTTTTCCTCGATTTCATCGACTTTCTTTTCCTCGACTTGATCGACTTCCTTTTCCTCGACTTGATCGACTTCCTTTTCCTCGACTTCATCAACTTTCTTTTCCTCAGGTTCTTCCCCGACACTTCTCTTTTCAAACTTACTGTTTTTCCTCCTTTTTGTCTTTTCTTTGACAACCTTATCAGAAATCGAGGCTTGATGAGGCTTAGCATGGTCAGGGGGCAAACCTATTTCTTTTTCTTCAATTTTTAGACCCCTTTCCTCAATCGCCTTTTTCACCTTATCTGCAATATCCATTGCGTTCAAATTATTTGGTTCCATGCTCAACACATTATTAACATCTCTCAGTGCCAAATCAAGCCTATTCAAGGCCTCGTAACACCTTGCCCTCTTCAATAATGCCTTGCTATACTTGGGAGCAACTTGAAGTGCCAAATTGCACTGGTTTATTGCTCTCGGGTACTCACCAATACCCATTTGCATGTAGCAACCTGCCATGTTGCTACGCAGATACGCAACATCAATGTGATTAAAAGGGAGCAATTTGAGGGCCTTTTCGTACTTCAACATAGCACCCTCGTGATCACGTTTTTGAAACAGTTTGTTGCCTTCTTCCTTCAACTCTTGGGACATGTTAATGAATATAGCAGTGTCTTCATCAAATGCTTTCGAGTTACGATCCTGAGCTTTGGTTTGTTTCGCATTTCCGTCAATGGATTTTGATCCTATTTGAATTTTCTTCTTCCCAGCAGGCTTCCCCATATTCTTACTCCAACAGAAAGCCCAAAATCACTCTGATTCGCACTTTATACAAAAGCCAACTCACTAAACATCAAATGAATAAAAAACACAAATCAAAACCTGAAATCGAACTATGAAAAATAAACACGGCTCAAAATTTTATTCAGTCATGCATAAACTCTTAAAACGTCGATCCAAATATGTATAAATCCAACAAAAGTCAAAACTCCAAAAGCTCCAAATATTACTTCAAATAAAATCCCACCGCAGAAATATAGGCAGCTAAGCAAAAAGAATCAATAAAAACTTCTAGTAGAAACCCTGAACCCAGTTTTATAAACCCATAAAGAATTCATAAAAAACTGAAACAAAAAGAAATGCTTACCTTCAGTCTCTTTTTGAATTTCTCCCAACCGAAGCAGCCAATGATTATCGTAGAGCTCAAATATGATTAATTTGACCCGAATACGGAGACAAATTTGAAAATTAAATTAAGGGACGTAAATTTTGTAGCTATGAATTATCTAGAAACAATAATCAAATAAAAAAATATTTTTTCCTTTTTTTTTTTTTTTTGAAGTATGGCTGCTCAAGAAAGCTGAAGAATTTTGGGGAAATGGAAAAAGGAGAATTTTTGTTCTGAGAAATGTTTCTCTAGGGTTTCCAAATTCCATATTTGCTGGTTTTGTTTGAACACAACGTCAACGGGTCCGCAATCACGCCGTAACCCCCATTCTCAATTATAGCGCGTCTCTTCACGCATTTATTTTTTCTATTTAATTTTATTTTTGTTCCTTAAGGCTTTGACATTTTACATTTATGGTATGTTTGATTGCAAATATGAAAATGAGTGGAAAGAAAATATTTTAAAGGAAATTGAATTGCCTAAAAATTACTTTACTGGGAATTGTAATTAATTGAGTTTGATTGGTATTATTTTCCACCTGAAAAATGTTGAAAGTTTGGTATCCGTTTGATTTAGTTTTTATGAAAATTATCCATTAAAGTGATAATTTTTCTACCATTTGGTCTAAAATTTGTTCCAATTGTAAAAAAAAAAAAATTATCGTCCCGAATATCATTTGTTTGATTTTGTTTTGTATGGAAATTGTCAATAAAAGTGAAATTTTTTTTTTACCATTGTGTCTAGAATTTTTTCCAATTGCAAATTAAAAAAAAAAAAAAAAAACTTGAAAACCAAAACCCACAAAAACAACAAGAAAACATTTGCCCACATTTCCAAGAACACAGGCGCGTGGGTAAAGGGAGAGGAAAACATTTTCCAAGAAAAATCTTGCTAATCAAACAGTCATAAAATGAGAAAAATATTCCCTAGAAAAGTTTGCAAAACATTGCCTTAGAAGAATGTATAGAAATTTTAATAGACTCTGGTGTAAAATAAAATGTATTGAAATTTAAGCCCCTGTTTGATTTACATAAAAATCATATTTTTAGTAAATTTTAATAAAAATTGATAAAATGCGTGATTAAAAAATTGTAAATCTCATGAAAATGTGCTTAAAATTTATTATTAATTTTGACTTAAATTTTAATCTACTTTTCTAGTTTAACCAAACAGGGATAAAGAAGATTTTGTTCAAAATTCTTTTAAGATTTGTTGTAAAATAATAGGTCAATATACTAAACAAACTCACATTTGTTATGGTTGAATACAACTTTTCATATTTTTGTATCTATTGTGTTTAATTTTGTTGGCATTACTTGGTATTTAATTATAAATTGCAATAATTAGATTTCATGTTTTCTCAAATACCAAAGAATAATATAGAAAATAACCTAGAAATTTGAAATTTGAATTCGTGACATTGCAATTTCACAATTTTATATTTTTTTTAAAAAAAATCAATTTCAAAATTGTTAAATTGCATTTTCCAAAAGAAAATTATTTTTGCTACACTTCTAAATTATGATCCGATCAAATATTCATCAACAAAATCTAAAAAGTGATTAGGGTACGTTTGGTTACGAGCATAGAATTTATATGGAAAGAAAATAATTTTAGACAATTCAATCGTCTAGAAATTATTTGTATGAAAGTCATTAATTAAATGTGTTTGATTGATTTAGTTTTCAACATAAAAAAGTATATTATACTTGTCTAATTTTTATTAGTGTGTATATGAAAGAAAGTGAACAGATAAGAGAGAGAGAGAGACAGTGAATTACCTGAAAAATAAAAATCACGTCTCTCCAAAGATAATATTTTCATTGTTTTTAATTCACGTGATCAAAAGTAGAAAAATATATTCGTAAAAAAATTGTAAATCAAACTGCACAAAAGTAAAAAATTAGGTGAAAAACACATTTTTCATTAAAAATATTGACAATCAAACGTACAATTAGTTAAAAATACACAGTTAAAAACCCAACGCGTAATTAACGTTTTTTGTTATAGAAGCATCATGGATTGGTATTTTAAATTTTTTGTAATTGCTAATTAACAGGCGGGAGTAGCGCGTACGCGCACGATACAAGAAAAAGTTGGTGGCGCCAGGAAAAGTGGTGGGAAAGACAGCCCGATTCTTATCTGGAGCTCCACGTGCAAAACAAATCTTGGAAGGACCCAAAAGGGTTCAGTTTTGTACAGAAAACCCATATTCGCGCCTCCTTTTAAGACCTGTTTGTCCAAGTCAAATTCCTTGCGTTTATATAATTATTTTCTTCGATATGAAGACTGAAATTTTCCGCTTAATACATGAACAAATGGAGTTGAAAGCTTGACTTTTCTCATACGGATCTCTGTTGACCAACTGCTTGTTTAGTAATATGCTTAGGAATGCAGATAATCTCAGAACATTCACAATCTCTTTTATATGCTGACATATTACAAAGTGGGACCCAATCCCAATTTTATAAATTCATTAGGATTAGTACTCTATCAGCTATAAGTTCAGGATAACAACCTTGCAATAGAGTAGGTTTTTGTACAGTCTCCAAAGCAGGACAAAAAGCTTAACATACCTGCCTCTGTGGGATGTGCGATATCTCTTTCCCGCTTCTGTAGAACTCTTACAAACTCGCTCGCACTTAAACTTCCATCATGATTTTTGTCAAATACGTGAAAGATAATCTCAATCACATTGTCGGTAAGACAGATGCCACACACCTGTAATTTAGCATAGCCCAAGCTCAATCACTCAACAAAAAATTTTAGTTGTACTAGGATAATTATTCGTTGAAGTGGAAAATACAGGAGAATTTAATTGCACATGATTTTGAACCTATGTAAGAAAACCACCATCATGGAAGTACACTACACAGTATTTGACAAGAGAAGCTCTAAGAACAAGTCACAATTGAGAATGAGGAATACGTAAACAAGCTGGGTGCAATGAATGCATGCCCTCATGATATCTGCATGTCCTATATGTTATGTAAGCACTCTAAGGTAGTGAATAATATTTCAAGTGTATTTAAGCTGATCTGTAGTGTGTTGTGATTCTAAAGTAGGTAATGAAGACGGGAAGATGTCCTACGTACTGTCTATTTTGGGTGGGCAAATGTCCACTTATCCATTCATGACTTTCTATCGTGTCCTTCGAACTCAATTAGTATCAGAATTCACTTAAGTCGTGACGGGATAAGTGGACAGTCTCTATATTCAAGCCGTTAGCTTACATATTGTCCGATTTGAGAGGGCTTATACCCACTAAGTCTCTCAGGATTCGAACTCAAGATCTCTGCCTAATGAGGGACTTAAATTCAATCCTGGCATCAATAAATTATATTTGACAGAGGAATGTGATTCTTTCTCATCTTTATCCTTCCCCATACGATGATGCTCTCTAGTTCATTTTACATTCCTACTATTAGTATATTTCTTTTGATTGATCATTGAAAAAACAAACATTCTCCATAGTCTGAAAAGATTGGGCGTGGAAGAGGTGAATTCGACGAAAGAAACTCTCTAGGCTGTCATCTACTGAGGTGGGAGTATTCCCTTCACATTGCTACTGATCCCGCAAATAGATGTCAGTTTGCTGATCAAAGCTTCGTCTGATCGGAATCACTAGAGAGGCCAAGTGCTTACATACTATCAAAAGAATGGGCAGAAACTTGAAGTGGAAGCCCTAAACCTAAAGACAGAGACATGAGCCACTTGCTTCTAATTTGTACTTTGACTTTTTACGAGGGACTAGGAAAGACTGAATGCCTTGATTCTTCCTCTTCTCCTCTCATAGAAGTAGAATGGAATGACTTGCGTATAGAAAGAAAGTGTCAATCAACATAATTGGTGCTAGCATTGAATTTAAGTCTCTCATTAGGTAGAGGTCTAGAATTTGAATCATGTGGAACGCGACAGAAGCCGAGAGGGGGCAAGTGAGCATAGATCCAACCAAAGCAAACATTACATAAGCTTACGGCTTGGGTATAGAGACTCGAGTCGTTACACAGCTAGTGATCACATTTCAGCATATAATTCCAAATCAAAATCTAATTTATCAAGAAAAAGGAGAGATCAAAATCAAAAGTTAACCATTCCATCACAATGTACGATAGAAAAATTTAAGTTGAAAAGCTAAACACAAAACCTACTTGGGAAGCAGCTCGTTGTAAATCCTTCCTCGTCAACAGCCCATTCACTTGTCCAAAACTAAAAAGAGCAAGAGAAAATGGCTGCAACTTCCTTCGCAGCTCTGCAAAACTTTTAAATTCCTCAAATGTAACACGCATATTTCTGAGATGTGGCTCATTATCTAAATCATCAGCCCGATCAAGCAATTTATTCAAGTGCTTAATATCAGCAGATGCAACCATGGACAGAGCAAAATCTTTGGCAGATATTGTTCCTCGTAACTTGTAGTCATAATGGGCAAACTCCAGCCTTAGCATCTGTGAAGTATATAGGTAAGAACATACATGCTATGGATAACCATACAAAGGACGGACTCCAGCAGTAAAATTTATCGAGGAAAAACCAAGTGTTAACAAGATGCAGGGAACTTTAAAGAACATCAAATTGTGCTGCAAGTGAACTGATGGACAAGTACAAATAGAGTGCCTGTGAACTATGGAATTCGTAATTCTGAAAGATTCAAACGTGCAACATTTAAATGGCTAAGAAAGTAACTTTCAACCAAGGTTAAAAAACTTCGCTGTTTTAGTTATTACAGTATGGACGATGTCTATCTCAAAGCACAAGCATCCATAACTCTCTTGGATGACAAAAGAAACTCTGAACACCTCTGTTAAGCTCTCAGGTTCAGATGTAACATCAAATCCTAATACTCAGTGTAATCTGCCTCTGGTGGTTTGCAGAACAAGATATTAGAACTATAACAAACCATTGACGCCCGTGCATGATTATTACTGAGGTATTGTAACAAGTATATAAGCACTCAAGGCATTGACTAAGGTGATATAATTGATTAAAAGCTGGGAAGATAAACTTCTCCAGGTCAATCTTTTTCTGATTTTGAGGATATGACATACCTCATCACGCAAATCTCTCAAGAATTGGACAAATTTGTCGTGATGGAGGCGCAACTTGCCATCTTTGCCAAAGAAGTACTCCACCAGGCCTCCATTTTCTGTCGAAGCTCCTAATTTGTACCCTGCTCGAAGTCCATCACTGTGGACAGCCCCTTGTCTATTATGAGCTCGCATCAAGGTCATTACTTTCTTGAATTCCTCTCTATCTATTTCTCTGTTAATCATAAAACATCAAATGTATCAGGACTCGAAAGAAATGAGTGCTTTTTCATGTAGAAATTAGAATAACTTAAGAAATATGGAGAAACAGACAAGACAGTTATATCCTTCTCCAAACATACATGCAAGAGAGGATAGTAGGCAAAGACTGTCTAATATCCCAAGAAACTCAAATCAAAGCACATGATTGTGTCTATCCACTAAGCAAGCCATAACCATTTTCAATTGACGAGTTGAATCACATGAACGAACTATTGTGCTCGAAAACTAACTTCACGTTGAAGTTTCACAATGATTTTTTTCATGCAATATATCAAAATAGAAAGATCTCGTTTCATCTTTCCACCATTAGAATCATTTTAAGAGAGTTCATTTCAAGTCAGCCATATATGTATAGAAGATCAAGATCCAATATTCTTTTATTTCATGCAAAGGATCTCATAGCATAACTGCTCATGCATTATACTCCGATAAATGTAATCTTCTCAATTCAAAGAAAGACAAGTGTATGATACAAAAGAAAGTAGAGAAACGTGAGTCAATGGGTAATAATCAAACTAGGACACACATATCTAACCTTGGTTGTCAGTTTTGCTGGAAATAGTTTAAACAGTTATATTATAAGACAGGAATGATAAATTTGCTAATCCTGCAATGGCTGAAAATAAATTTTAACATTTTCCATTCTTTTAATAATATTAATCAGCCACTTCTCTTCCAACCAAATTCCATAAGATCAAAATTTTAAATCTTTATTCAGAGTGGATGATCAAGAAACCTCATTCTCTTGTTAATCAAACTAAATACCCTTAACTGGTAAAAGATTACTGTGTGCTACATGCTCTTCCTGATGGAAGTAATGAAGTTAACTTTATTTTCTATTCATTTATTTCTGATTTGTCAGGGGTAACTCCCCTCTGAACAGCTTAGGAGGATTTGTTTAGCATTAGTTCCATTTATTCTTTAGGTAGCAGGCTACAGTCTCTGCGCTCAACCTCCAGCCTTACCACCACTTCTCTTTGACATTGTAACATATTAAACTGGTTTCTTCACTTTACACCATTGTACTGTTATTGGATTTCCTTTTTTAGGGGGTGGGGTGGGGTGGGGGTAGTCGTAGTAAAACTACTACTCTTAAGATATTTTTCCAAGTATTGAATTGCTTATCTACCCATTACAGTCTTGATCGAACATCTTGAATGCCACAGAAAAGCTTGATTCCGGAATGCTCAGTAGTGTAACAAAGAACAAGTACCTGTTAGAAAATAAAGAATAACAAAGTTTAGACCTTCACATCCAAAGTTTCCCATGAATTAGCTAATTAAAAAATTTGCTAAAATTGTAATACGAAAGCAATTACGAAAGGAGAGAGGAAAAAGAAAAAGACACAAACTGGTAAAGAAGCATTTATGTGAACAAAAACTCCTTCAAAACTTTTAAAGAATCGTCTCGTACACATTATAACTCACTCTTTAAAAGATATGAGACCATCGCTGTTTGTGTCAAACAGCAAAAAAAACTGTGAAGGGGCACATCGCAATTCACCACGGTTCCTTTCTCCTCTAAGATAGCCATCTCTTACAAGGTTTGATTCAGAAGGAGGAAAGACAGGAACAAGTGCTCGCATCAAATCTGCTGGCGTCATGAAAGTTTCTTTTTCAGTAGCACCAACAGATGCAAAATACTCGAATACCTTCACGAAAAATATGGGGTCAGTTATCTTTTGGTTTGACCGAATTAGAATGATATTTACAGTGGGACTTCAAAAAAGGATCATATCCTCCTTTATGGAATCGGGAAACGTAGTTTACCACATTGATATTAACCAGATCTTTAAAAATTACTTTTTTCTCTAAACAGGAATTGTTCCTTTACAACACACTTTGTCCCACCCTCCCCCCTCCCCCCCCCAAAAAAAAAAAACCAAAGAAAGCGCCTAAAATGATTTGGAACAACTATTTACCCCCTTGTCAAACATACTAAGTCTGTAGCTCATTTTGCAAAGCTGATAAAAATGGAGGCCTCTTAATGCATGAGCATGAGTGAAATGGGTGGGTCATGTTGCTATTAGGGTATGGAACAATGGTTGGCATCATTTGAGGTGAGATCCAAACAAAGTGGGTTAAGGTGGATTCCCGAGTTGATCCTGGGTGATATACTCATCCATGAACTATAGCTTTTGGAGAAGGTCATTGCATCCCCTTACCTCAATTGGAGGTACAGTGCTCAAGTCGATGCTGGAGCTTTTTCCATTGAGTGGCTGTACAATTAAGGAGAATGCTTGAAACAAGGGTAGACCTATGGTTGCTATCTTTGTATGTCCCAATGGGACCTTCATAAGGTGTCCTTCAAAGTGAGATCCAACCATGTGGGCTTGGGATGGATTTTCAACCCTAATTCTAGGTCAAATAGGGTGGATTGCAGCTCCCCATGAGCTATAGCTTTAGAGCATCACTTCTCTAAGGATATATGGGTGGTTAAAATTGCCAAGTCAAACGCCCTATTTCCTGTTTATCCCTGCAATGGATAACAAGCGCATAGGACTAATCATCGGGACCACGTCCTTGCCCAACTATAAGGAGATATTTCTGGTTGATCTGTATACTGCAGGCTATTCCAATTACTCGTTACATTTTGGCATGACTAACAAAAAGATTTTTTTTTTTCTATTTTATTTGATAATTTTGATGTCTGGCCTTCAATTCCTTTTTTAGCTTTGAGATTGAAACATAAAAATGGACCAAAACAAAAAAAGGAGCACCTTTTCAGGAGGGCTTCGCATTCGTATGCGTTTCTCGTAATTAAAGAAGATTTTCCTCCTATATGCATCTGCAAGTACACAACAAACAAACTAAATTTACCAACATCTATTCAAAACATGATGGAAGTAATTACTTAACCCTTGTTTACCACCAAATAGAAATTTTGATTGATGTTTCGTATCTTGTGAAGAAACCGCGGGGCCGGTGGTGGTGGTCAGGGGTATCGTTGAACAATCAGCGAAGGCTAAAGATGAAGATGTAGAAGGAGAAGGAGAAGGAGAACAGGAGTATAGTGCGAGGGCAAGGGTAGAGCTGGTAATTATTCCCGCAGATATCCATCTAAGGAATTTTTTTCTAACAATGTTGTTAGTAGTAGAGCTGTTAAAAAAAGTAGTGGTTTCAGGTGGTGGCGCGTGGGCGGAGAATTGGCGGAGCTGACGGATGTGGAACGATGACGAGGTTCGTCGGAGAATTGACCAAGAGAACATGTTCTTTATCCAGATATTTGCATTTGATTTGGGTAGTGCCGGAAGGTAGAGGTGTTCCGGGTGGTCCGGTCCGGGTCGGCCCGCCAACATGTGAGCCCGGTAACGGTCCGCGTGAAAAAAAGCCCGCCCGCTGCGGGTTCCGGGCCGGTTACGGGTCGGCCCACAATTTTGGACTACAACCCAGGCCCGCCCGCTGACCCATCCGGGTCACGGGTCGCGCGGGTCGCGGTTCGTTCCAATTTTAGCCCGTATGATTGTATAAATAAAATTATAAAAATATAGAATTTTTCATATTTATAGCAAAAAATATATTTTTTTATTAAATGTAAACTAAGAATTGAACAAAATGATAAATTCATAATTATATCAAGAAATTTTTACATAGAATTCAAATTTAATGTTACATGAATTATTTATAACTTTGCAAAATTCTACAACATTATCATCTTCTAAATTTATTGGAGAGCAACTATTATTGAAAATAGGATTTTGAGAAAAAAAATCGCGAGAATCCATAATATAGTAGGATTAAAAAATTTAGTAGTGACTAGTGAGAACCGAGAAGAAAGAAATATAATCTAGATGATGATGATATTTGCAATTGAATAATTGTAATTGTAGTAAGGTAGTAACAAGTATAAATATATAATAACTAATGAGAGAGTATTGTAAAAATAATTGTAAAAATAATCTCCCCCCCCCCCCCCTTCTAATTTTTGTTTTATTTTTTTTATTTTTCAATTTTTTTTACGGGTCGCGGGTTAACCGCGGCCCATGGGGGTGCAACCCGCGAAACCCGCGGGTTACACCTTCTTGGCCCGTGAACCATCCGCGCGGGTCACGGGTCGGCCCACGGTCCCGATTTTCAGGGCCGGTTTTTACGGGTCATGGCCGGCCCGTCCGTCATGACACCTCTACCGGAAGGCCCGGATCCGTTTTTAGTTGAAAGAGGACTTCAGATGTTGGGTAGAACTGGAATTGAGATATTTGCAGTTAGGGTCCTCAGACTTTACCTCTTGGGGCACTTTGGTTCCCATTTAATTTTTTATATTTTGAATCAAAATAATTTCATTTTTATTTGCTTGAATTGAAATACTCATCAACAGATTTCTTCAACAACTAATATAAGTTTTTCTCTCTTCTGAATTATGCACAAATTGAAGCTGCTCGTGAATGGTAACACCAAGCCTATGTTTGGCCTCTATTTTTAAAGACTCAATTTTTTTAAAATTCATTTTCAATCATATATTTTTCTGTAAAATAATTTTATACATAAATCGAAAAAAAATTCTTATTTTTTAACCACACATTCTCCAAAAAATCACTATTTCAAAACTCATTTCCCCCTAAATTTCTATTAAAACTTACTCGAAACTCGTTTTCCAAAACTCCGTTTTGCATTTTCTTGGAGAAAGTTGTGAATATTATTAGAAATTGTTATTCTTGTCCATATGTTTTCAACTACAAAATTGCATAATGTTAAATAATAAATTCACCTAAATGCAATGTCAAGTGAGTCATTTAATTGAACATATCAAGTATGATTACCTAGATTGGTGTTCTTAATTACAAAATAGCATTATTTTTTAACTACTCCAACTATCTTGACTAATGTTACTTTTAGAGCCTGATAAGCTCAGTGGGACTCTTGGTGACACACACTTTAATGCGAAATAATTGAGAAATTTGTAGTCGAGGTTCTCAAATATTACCCATTGAAGCACTTTGGTTTCATTTAAATGTGGTTGATTTTGTCATCCTCGTAGTCTCAATTTTCCCAAAACAATGTAAACATTAACAATCAAGTTTCCCTTGAGAAAGAAATAACAGGCATAGAATTATCATTGGATCAAAAAAAGGCTCGAGTCTCTTCATGAACATAAACCCACAAGCGGTTTGCACTGGCAGAAAAAGATGAATCGGAGTCCTAGGATTCCAGTGAAGCTTCTGCACGAGGCTTCAGGACATGTGTGACAGTAGATCTGAAGAACAGAGAACTCTAAAAAAAAAAAGAATCAACCGTATCTTTGACGGCCCCCGCTTGCCCTGCCCTGCCCTGCCCTGAGCCTTGGTGAAGGAGGTAAATCACAGGTTTTGCCTCCAAGGATATATGATGGAAGGCTGTTTATACACTTGCACTTACCCAATGGCCAAATCCATATTTCAATATTCGAACCCTCGACGCGGCAGCCTCAAACAAAGTTTGAGTTTTTCCACCCTCCCCTTTTACCACTTGAAAATGTGTCATGGGCCCTGAAGAACGGAGAGCTCTAGAGAGGAAGCATGGTGGAATGTGAAGACAACTGGAATTGTCAACTCGAAAATATCACTTAAACTGCCAAGCAATCTCTATACCGCATACTTCTCTTCTCCAGTTTAACGGGTTCATCACATTGCGCACATTGAAAAGTTTTGGTCTTGAATTTGCATTTGAACATTTTCTTTTTTCATACTCGAAGTTTAGTAGTGTTGTTGTCTTGATTGTTTGTTTCTTTTTCTCGTTTATTCCAGTGGTTCTTCTCCTGCTTTGGAATTAATAATCGATCGTGCCACAATAATGTGGATCAAAAATTTGATCAAGAATGAAGTGGCTCACAATTTTGATAAAAAATGTGAATATTGCAAATTGAAGTGCTCCGGGATGGGTAGTCAAGCATGGGCTAATTTAGATATTCATGTACTTTTATGAATGATGTTACATCTAGCCACCAGGCTCCAAGTGAAGACCACGTCATAGTCTATGTGGAGATATGAGTCATATTTGACAGTCAACGAAGACCCCAATTGATCAAAGTAAGGAAATCAAAGAAGAAGCTCGAAGCTCTGCCCCGAGGCTCTTCTCACAAAATACTTCCACTCCAAAGCTCCATTTTAGCTGAAGCCCTTACTGTCTTTTAGAGGATCTATGGGCAATCTTTATGAGCGATTGATGTAATGTTTGTAACAATAAATATCATGGTTGTCAATCTAGGATGTAGGGCGGCTAATCCATTGTCAATGTATTAAATGTATAGCAGACTGAGTGATGTGAGGCTTCAATTTAGGAGATGATGTCACGTGATTCTTATCCAACAACTACCACTTCGGCCAAAACTCTATAAATAAGCAACTCTTGTAATATTTAAAGCTAATGCAACTCCTTATACCTAAAACCTACACTTGAACTTCTCTCTTGCTTATTTTAGACATGGTTGCTTAAGTTTGGATTATTTTTACTTTAGTTGAGTTGCTTGTGATTGTTCATTAATATGCGATCATCTTTGGTCATATTGTCGGTACTTGAAGACTTTTGTCTCGCATCTTAGAGTATCTCTCACGTCCATAAATCGCAACCTTTTCCATCCAAATATTTGGTCAAAACATGTTGGAATTTGTTGTGTGGACGGGAGTGGGCCTAGTATCTGTTGTCCACGTCAACCTTTGCAAAAAATGGGTCAACAGATTAGAGTCATTTGTGGAAAACCACACATTCAACCATGAAAAATAGGTGAAAAAAGTTTAAGGAAATATATTTTGGGAGTTTCATGCTTTTAAAGAAAAGGGATTGTTCTTGAAGAAAGAACCACTAGCCCTAAAAATTTCAAGAGAAATCGCTTGTTAAAGTCCAGTTTATTCCTTGGAAAAGAAATGTCATTTGCAAGGAAAAAACTAAGAAAGTTGCTTTTTTTTAGAGAAGAAGTTCTGACAATGAAAAATCAGCATCTCGAAGGACAAGTGAACACCCTAAGGAAGGAGAACATGCAAAAAAATTCCCCGCCCTAGGGCAAAATTTCCTACCCCAAACAAAGCGGGGATTACCCACTTAATCGGGTATTCGAGGACACGGCAGGGAATTTTGCCCTGGGGCAGGGATGGGTAAAGGGGTACCCCGTCCTGTTTAATTTTTTTTAAAATTCAATACTTTAAATGGAAAATTTCACGAAATCTCATTAATTCTAATAAAAGATGGAAACTAAAATTATTTGTCTCATTGTAATGAATGGGGTTAATAAAATATATTATCAAAAACTTAAAAAAATAAAATTAAACGGGGTGGTAAAAGGGGCAAGGGCCCCGCCCCACCCCGCCTCACCTTAAACTGGTAACGGGCGGGGAATGGGGGGAGAGGTTTTCTCGTCCCATGCCATCCCTATTTCATCAATAGTATCGACGAAGCGGATCCAGAATAGCTGCTAGACTCACCGGGGAGGTGGCCACCAACATGGGAGATATCACCCAACAGAATATTGACATGCACGAGCTGCTTAGCAATATGCAAACCATGGAGGATACCCAATCCCCCCATATTCAGCTCAAGGAAATGCTCTCATCCACGACCCTCCCCTAGTTTTGTAAGGAAATTACTATCATGACGAAGAAGTCCAAAGCGAAATGAATGATTATCAATATTATACCAAGGATGAGACCCCTCAAGAAAGGGGAGTTAAGGTTGATACATTTACCAACTATGCCACCGATCGACCGAATGAAGAACCATTCAACTTTCATCCAAATGACGAATGGTAAGACATGCCTTAGAGAGCCATAAGTGTTTTTGACAGATTAAGCCCCATAAAGCCTAGAAATATGCAGGCTTAATCTTCTTTTGTACCTAGAAATGAGCAGTAGGGACCGGCTCAGTTTGAAAGACAAAATGAACCTACCGACTGCAACCCACCTCAGAATCGCCCGCCAGAAATAGGCGCCGATGAGGGCAAAACAGGTCAAGAATCAAGCAGGTCCGTCCCAACCACCTCATGGGCCTCAAATTAGAGATGATGAAGATTCTAACAAACCACAAAAGTCTAACATCCTCAATGACGATGATCAAAACTTGTCCTTCTCCCAGGGAATTAGTGATGCCCATGTCCCAAGCCACTTCGTGCTTCTTAAAATTTCCGAGTATGATGGAAGATGTGATCATGTGGAGCACCTAACCAGCTTTAAAACCCATATGAGCCTAAAGGGTTCTACTCCGCTATGAAATGTCGAGCCCTCTACTTAACACTAAGTGGGGAAGCTGAAGTGTGGTACACTAGACTTCCAACATGGAGTATCAGAAGTCAGCCAGGTTTCAAAAAAAGCTTTCCTTAAAAGCTTCGCAACTAGGAAAGAAGGTCAAGGATCAATACAACATCTCCAAGACATAAGGCAGCAGCAAGGATAGTCATTGAAAAGTTTTTTTTATCCCATTTCACTGATGAAATCACCTACTGAATGCAAGTTACTGATAGAGAAGCATTATCAGCCATGGGGGAAGAGTGAATATAAATTCTCTCATTTGGAGAGACGTGCAAAACAATGATCCTAAGTTCCTAACATTTATCAATGAAGAATTGAAGGATCATCGAAATAAGGCAAACCGGGGACTCCCGCCGCTTCAAAGGCAACGAAGAAGAGGTACCACCTCCAGTTTTACAGAGCACCGATCAAACAGTCAGCCACACTCAATTCAGGACAAGCACGGGCTGCAACCACGTTGAATGTAGTTCCAGCCTTGGTTTATGAAGAAGTCAGCCCCAACGTTAAGACACACCAAGGAAGGCCAATCAACAATTTCCTCAAAGGGAAAGAAGTAGGTGGCGAAGTTCTGAGCCTAGAAATAGGGGCAAGACACCCCTCTATTGCACCTATCACCACGCATAAATCCATAACACTGCTAACTACATGGACATTACCTTACACCCACAACCTGATAATCAAAAGAAGGAACAAATTCCCATGAGGAGATGCTTCTCCTGCTAGGCAAGATCAACAACCTATGAGAGTTTAGGCCTGGCTTCCCATTAGAAATGACGCACCTCATGGACGAGAATGTGATAGGAAGAGGCCTAGGGAAGGTTAATGGCAAATGAGGAGCCCTCCAGCTAACACAAGCACGAACCTATTCGCGAGGTTAGCACAATCTTTGGAGGCATCGAAATGGTGAACGCTTTTGAAGAAGATGTTGTTTCTGAAGTGATAAGAGCCCCTAAAGAAAAGAGAATTGCTGAAGAAGCAACTAAGTTAGATGAAGTGGATCATCGCATCATTGATTGTGAACCTCAAACAGCACTAGTCAAAGAGTTGGAAAGTTTTCCAATTGGTCCTAGGACCCCTCCAAGCATTTGTAAGTTGGAAAAGATCTGCCGATGGAGGCTAAGAAGAAATTGAAACACTTCATATAAAAAAATTGGATATCTTTGCCTGGATGCATGAGGACGTGGTTGATATCGACCCAAAAGTTAGTTGCTATCACTTAAAGATTGATCCTAAAGTTATCCCCCATCGACGGAAAATAAGGGCCCTCAACTCGGAAAGGTATAAGGTCCTGAGAGATGAAGTGAAGAAGTTGATTGACAGTCATTTCATCCTAGAATCAACTTATGTGAAATGGGTATCTAACCAATCTTCGTCAAAAAGCATAATAGTAAATAGAAGGTATACATAAATAATGTTCAACTTGATGATTAAAATCAAGAGAATTGTTATTCTTTGAATTTTGATGATTCTAGAGATTGGAATGACATTCAAATTAATCAAAAGATAATGGACTTTTTAGTTGAAATGAGTCCAAAAAGAGTTGATGACATCTTGTTTCCCAAAGATAATCAAGGTAGACATTTTAAATCATCACAATACAAGCGGCTAATGGCAAATGGGAAGACAACTGATAGAAAATGGCTAGTGTATTTAGTTTCTTTAGATAAGATATTTTGTTTATGCTGCAAATTATTTAAAACAGAAAAAACGATGAAAATATTGGTCAATTGGTTAATGATAGATACAATGATTGGCATAATGTGCATTGGCGTCTTACAAATTATGAAGTGGCTAAGGAGCATATAGGTTGCATGAGTAGCTGGATGAAATTGGAAAGTAGGCTTCAAATAAAACATACAATTAATGAGAGCGTACAATTGTCCATAAAAAAAAGAAAGAGCATTGGAAAGAAGTGTTAACCAGGATAATTGCTATTGTGAAAAGACTCGCTAAAAATAAATTGGCATTTCGAGGAAATTGTGAGCAACTTTATATTGAGAACAATGGACATTTTTGCTAATGTTGGAAATGGTTGCTGAGTTTGATCCAATAATAAAAGAACACGTTCGATGTGCTCAAGCACGTAAGATTCAGTATACATATCTTGGTCCTAAGATTCAAAATAAATTGATACAAATGTTGGCAAGCGAGGTGACAAGTGCAATTGTCACAAAAGTGAAACATGAAAAATATTTTTCCGTCATACTTGATTGTACTCCAGATGCGACTAATGAGGAGCAAATGTCTTTAGTAATACGACTGTGGACGATTCGATAAACTCACCTTGGATTGAACTTTTTAAGATGGGTGATACATTAGGACTTGGACTTTTCGATGAGCTTAAAAATGTGTTAAAGAATCTTGAGCTTGATATTGATAATATAAGAAGTCAATGGTATGACGATGGAGATAACATGAGCGGGAGATAGAGGTGGACAAAGAAGGTTAATTGAAATAAATCCTAGAACTTTCTATACTTCATGTGGTTGTTATAACCTTAATATAGTATTATGTGATATGGCAAATTGTTGTTCGAAAGCTATGTCCTTCTTTGGAGTGATATAACGATTCTACGCATTGTTTTCTTCTTCTCCCAAACAATGGAATTTTTTTTAAAGACAAGGTTAAAGGTATGATACTTAAGCCATTATCACAAACATGCTGAGAAAGCCATGTAGAAAGTGTCAAGCCTATAAAAGAACAATCAATACAAATAAGAGATGATTTACTTGACTTGGCAAACATTGTTAAAGACCTTAAAACAAAGAGTGAAGTTGGGTCTTTAACAACATATGAACTTGTGAATTTTGAGTTTTTGCTTGGCATAGTAATTTGATATAAGTTGTTGCGTGCAATCAATACCATGAGTAGATTTTTTCAAGCCGAAACGTGGATATTAATGAAGCCTTCAAGCTTTTACAAGCACGTATTTGTGTCTCGGAGATTATAGAAAATCTGAGTTTTCTAGTGCTATGGATGAAGCTAAACAAATGGCAAGTTGAATGGGAATTGAAGTTGTATTCCAAGAGAAATGCAGCATTCGAAGAAAGAAGCAATTCGATAAAAGTGGCAGTAAATAGGTAACACACTCACTAGAAGAATCTTTTAAAATTGAGTTTTTTCTCTTTATAATGGATCAAGCTTCATTTTCACTTCAAACTCGTCTTGAATTTTTATTTAATTTGAATAGACTAAATAGTATGAAAGTTGACAGTTTATTGAAATCTTGTAAAAATTTTGAGCATTATTTGAAATATTATAGACATTCAGACATTAATGGTGATGACTTGTGTTCAGAGTTGATCGTCTAGAAGTGTTATTTAACTAGAGAAACAAAAAGAACAATTGATGTGCTACATTACTCGAAGAAAATAAATTGTTGTTTTCCAAATTCTTGCATTGTTTACAAGATTTTGCTCATCACACCAGTTACAGTTACATCAACAGAAAGAAGTTTCTCAAAATTGAAATTGATCAAAACTTATTCTGTTCAACTATGTCACAACAAAGATTGAATGGTTTGGTCATGTTATCTAGAGGTGTCAATCCAGGAGGTCTGGGTAGGGTTAGTCTTGTCAAGATAGGCGGGCCCCCAGGCCCACCCGTTCCCGAACCGGCCCGTGGTTCGGCCCGTGAACCGTGTGGGCCGAATCACTGGCTGCTCGAACCTGAAACCGATCCGGGCCAGTTCAAGATAAATCGCCGCTGGCTCGATTTAAAAAAAAAAATTAAAAAAGCTCCTGCAGCAGCAGGCACTGTTGCAGCCTGCAACGTCAGAACGGTCATTTGACCGTTCTGGCGTTTTTATTATTTTTTTTTTATTTTTGTGTTTGTAACGGTAATTTTTTTTTTTTTTTGGGTTATAAATAGTGGTATTGTGAAGTGGAAAAATAGTAAACTCTCACAATTTACAAATCTACAACTATAAATTTAAAATCTCTATTTTTTTATAATCTCTCTTAATATTTTCAGCAAACATTTTTCATATTTAGTATTTTGTGCTTTCTTTTCATCTTATTATTTCAAAATTTTTTGTTAAAGTGTTATGGATTCTCACGATTTTTCTTCAAGAAATGTCAATTTACATGATAATTGTTCTCCAACAAATTTGTAAGATGATAATGATCCAAATATTGGATCTTCTCATCAACGAAAAAATAAAAAGCATACATCTGATGTTTGGAAAATATTTACAGTAGATGAACTAAACAAAAGAGCAATATGCACTATTTGTATAAAGAGTTATGCATGGGTTAAAGGTCAAGGCACGGGCACATTACGAAAACACAAAGATAAACACATGAATGAAAGAGGGCATTTGGATACTAAACAAGCTCAAATTACTTCTTTTACTAATACTAGTGGAACATTTACTTTTTCTAATTTTTGTTATTCGCAAGATCGAATGAGAGTAGGAATGTCTGAATTTTTGGCAGCAAGCGCGATGCCTTTTACTTTCGCAGAAGATCAATACTTTGAGGAGTTTATGCAAAAGTATGTTCAACCCGCTTATCGGTCTGTAAATAGAAATACTACTCACTCGGATATCTTGAAATTATTTCATACAATGACTGAACATTTAAAAACTGAATTTAACAATTTTGATGGAGTTATGTGTTTTACATCTGATTGTTGGTCTGGACGTAATCACAATGGTTATGCATGTGTCACTGTACATTTTATTGATAATAATTGGTTACTTCACAAAAGAATTATTGTTTTTCGCATACTTGAATATCCACATAATGGAATAAATTTGTGTGAGAATTTATTACAAGTTTTTAATGAAGATAAAAGTTCTTTCTTTTCTTTAATAGCCAAGAAATCCAATGTGTCTTTTACTTCATCTACTAGTTCATTTTCAAATGAGAATGTTACACCACCTGAATTAGAAAGATATTATCAATTTGATTACTACAGTTTAATTCCACAAGACGAGATTGACAACTTAGATATTTTACAATGGTGAAAGGTAAATGAACGGTCATATCCAATATTGTCAAAAATGGCCCGACATCTACTAACAGTTCCAGTCTCAACAGTGGCATCGGAGTTTGCTTTTAGTGCAGGTAACAGAGTGCTAGATGAAAGAAGATCATTTAAGAAGATATTTTAGAAGCTCTCATTTGCGTGAAAGAGCAGATAGAAGAATGCAAGATAAAGTTGCTAACGATATTGCTCAAGACTTTAAAAATCTCACCGTAGATGAATAGAATATGATTTGTAATGACGAAATTATAGTTAAGTAGGTGCCAACCTAGTTGGGATGTACTTTAACTATAAGTTTATAAATAGTTAAAAAACTGTTTAATTTGTCAAGTTAGGCAAAATATTGTTCGAAAAATTGTAAGTTTTTATGTTATTCAATTATTGATGTAAAATTTATCGAAAAATAAATCAATGTAAAATTTATTTTTATGTAACTTTTATCGATTTTCACTACAATTATAAAATTTAATTTTTACCATTTACTTTTAAAAAAAAAAAATCGGGCCGAGCAGGCCGACGACCCGGCCCGGCCCATGTGGGCTTCACGGTTCGGACCTGGCCAAGCAAATTTTTTTCCGGTTCAGGCCGGCCCGGCCCGGAAAGCCCGTCGGGCGAGTTTCACGTCGGTGGGCTGTGCACTGGTTGTATGGGGTGCAGGCCGGCCCGGCCCGGCCCGCCCATTTTGACACATCTAGGTAGGGTCGGCCCGCCAACATATGAGCCTGGTAACGGCCCGCGTGAAAAAATAGTCCGCCCGTTACGAGTTCCGGGTCGGCCCACAAATTTTGAACTACAACCTAGACCCGCCCGCTGACCCATTCGAGTCGAGCTCATGCTGGTCACGGGTCGCGATTTGTTCCGATTTTGCTCGTATTATTGTATAAATAAAATTATAAAAATATAAAAATTTTCATATTTATGGCAAAAAAATATTTTTTTTGTTAAATGTAAACTAAGAATTGAATAAAATGATAAATTTATATTCATGTCAAGAAATGTTTACATAGAATTCAATTTTAATGTTACATGAATTATTTAGAACTTTACAAAGTTAAATTTAATTTAAACAAATAACAACTAAATGTATTTCTAATTACTATTATCAAATATTTATAGTATAAGTGCATCCCAACTAGGTTGACACCTACTTTTATTATAATTTATAGTTTAAGTATATCCCAATTAGGTTGGTTCTCTCCCTCCATTTTTTTTAAATTTTTTTTCACGAGCCAGCGGGTTAACAGCGGCCCGTGAAGGTACAACTCGCGAAACACATTGGTCACACCTACTTAACCTGTGAACCACCCGTTTGGGTCATAGGTCGGCCGCAGTCCTGGGTCGATACGGGCCGATTTTCACTGGTCTGGCCAGCCCATCCGTCTTGACACCTCTAAATTGTTATCTATTTAAAAAAGAAATAGTTGAACAATTTGACTATACAAAATTATTGATATTTTTGCCACGAAAATCGTAAAATGAGTTGTATTTAAATGATCGTTTAGAACATTTTCACATTGTTATTTGATTATAATATACATATTTAAATATTTCGTTTTATTTTTCGTTCTATTTTTTTATTTTAAGTTAACAAACTTAGTTCTGCAAATCTCTTATAAATGAAAAAATTAATTGTTTGTTATGATTTAGGAGTCCAAAATTTGTAATTCGTCTCTGGTACCAAGGCAAGAGACTGAAGACATGGGACAAAAGTTGGGATGTTTGAGAACATTAACAGGAGCAGGGACGGACCCAGCCTCGAAGTTGAGCCAGGGCGGACATTGACTAGTCAACGTCGAAGTTCAGCAAGTGTGCAACAATAAATCAGTAATGCTTAGGCTTAGCAATGCTTTAATTCAAGCATGAAGCAACACATACATTAATAGATCAACCACAAAAACATCAATGTGAGAATGTCAACTTTAAAATACTCAAACCAGAAATGAAAACATTAGGCTTCAAAGCCCTCAGACTCAACTCAGTAAAGGGGCAAACAATCCAAGAGTAAGAGCAAATTCATTAAAAAAACGTGGTTGAAAATAAGAGAGAGAAAAACGTATTTTGAAAATAATTGGGACCAAGCAAGGGCATTATATAAATTCATTATAAAAAATTTGTTATACACCAGATTTATGTCTTTTAGGATTCCAAATTCCAATAGCCAACAATTTTATCATATATTTGACATGATGATGTTTAAAGGCTATAGAATTATATCAGCTTATGCCAACAACTTGAAGAGCTCATAAATGCTTAAAAGCCAATTCTGAAATAAACCTATTTGAATTGAGTTCAATATCAACAACTTTAATAAATATGTGATGGACAAAAAAGACAAAAGATATTGTATTACAACCTATGAGTTTAAATCTAACAGACACCTTCAATGAACTTATCATAAGCAAGAAACACCAAGTACCGCACCTTGAAATATCTAAGCTCATTAAAATGCAATTGCCAAAAAGCAAAATCATGGATGCAAATTCAAAAGTTGAATAGCATTCAAAATCCTAAATTTTAGACCATGAAAATCAGATTAAGCATGTAGATAACAATAGAAAATATGCATTTCTATTAAACAAATGAGCATGACATTAAGGAACTCTGAACACTTCATGGACTGTAATTAGAACCTCATAATTCATAAATTATTAGTAGAATATCAGGCAAATAGATAAAATATACAAAGCCAATTAGGTATCTATTTTTTGATATGAAATACAGGTGAAAAATCAAAATGATCCCATAAATTTTAGAACATACAAAAAGGTACAATGAATGCAATAAATTACATAAGATAAAATCACTAGTATTTTCGATAATAAACAACTCGAATTTGCTGATCCAGGAACAAAAACACAGGAAACATATCATATTAAATGTATTTTGAACAAAAAATTAAATATCAGATCTCAAACCCAATTTCCCTTCTTTTACAATCACTTTCTAACCAATTGTCTACCATTTCCTAGTGTAAATGGAGATAAACAAACCATTTCTTGTAGTTTTGGTTGTACTGGTACCCACCACAATTTTTCCACATTTAGCTTTGGGAAGATAGAAGACAAAAAAGCTTGTCAAACTTTTTCAAGAAAAAAGTTTCCACCATTCGGACATTTCATCAAACACCTGGTGGACATATTTGAAATTAGCATTGAATAACATAATCAAATGACTTTTTACTAGTCATAACCGAAGTACAAACAGAGACGCAAAGGAGAGCAAAAGGAGAAAAAGGAAAAAGGAAATAAAACTGTAAAATTAACTTAACTTCTACCGCTACAAATGAAAATCTCTGCAGGTCTTCAGCACCACCAAGTCCATGGCATGGCCATTAATTTGACCATTCTTCTTGATGATCTCTGATTTTGCCACCTTTAAACATTCTTTTTCACTAACAAATGGATGTTCATTTGCAGAAAAAAAGAACGCAGGTTACGCAACCCATCATAAAAAAAATATGTGAAGAAGACGAACCGGCACAGGCGCTGTCGGCGTCGGTCGGTCCGGCGGAGTCCAGGCTGGGTCCGTCTCTGAACAGGAGTATTTTGGAGAGCAAGCTAGAATTTCTGGCATGTAGAAATGGGGAGAGAAAGGAAATGGTGGATGGAAAGTTGGAGGCGGAAATGCTTTCTAGTGTTTTTTAACATGTAAAAAACTGGTCTTTTTTCTCTTTAATTGTCGGTACTAAACTAGAAGAAGATGTCACTTGTATTAGGTTTTATTTTACAAAAAGGATAGAAAACATTGCCTCTATTTTCCATTTATTATTTTTTTAATACCTCGTAGCTGCCTGCCCAATGAAGGGTCCTTGTGAAAAAAAGAAAGGCAGCAATTCTATTACCTTCAAAAGTTTCAGAAGGACGAGAGAATGCTGATACTTGAACTTGAGCGAAAGATGTTGAACTTGTTTTATCTTCACTTTGAACCAAAAACTTTGGAAACTCAACCAGCCATGCTAGAGTTGAGTCTTAACTACTTTGTTCTGATGATGAAATTGATGAATATAATATGGACTATACTACATCATTTATGCATCTCAAATTTTTTTAATTAATCAATATATAGTTATAAGCTTAACGTCGAGATGAACATCACTATGGATCTTCATGTCGTTGTCATATTCTTGTTGAAGTTTTATTGTTTAATAAAATTTGAATTTTACCCACTATATATACTGTTTGGAATTCGAGGAGATGATATGGCACGATATGAAATATAGATCATACAAACTAATAAACAAGAACAAGATTAAAAAAAAAAAAAGCAAACAAGAAATTGGCAGAAGAATCGAATATTTTATTAATACAACCAATGAAGAGAAAATACAACTTTCAGCAACTTCTGTCTTTTCTCCTATCTAAATTGAATGAAGAGTCTGCTATTTATAAGAGACATGTTCAAACCCTATAATTAATCTAAAATATGGAAACTAAGTTGAAAATCCCGTAAAACCAAAAAAGAAGGAAAAAATTCATGGCCCGTCGCTATAGCGATAGCTCAGCGAGGCAGGCGAGGAACTCCCTATTCCAATTTTGCTCCTATCGCTCGAGCTATAAGCTGGCGTCTGTCCAGCACCGTCAATCTGCATTTTATTCTTCTTGGACCCTATTTTGTCATTTTCAATCTCAATACTCCACAATACGAAGCCCTGGACCCAATTTGAATCGGATTTAGGTCACAAAACTCAACAATCTCTACCTTGACACAAATTTCGATGCAACGAACGAAGCCCAAAAATTTCTCCACCTAGAAAAATAAATCCAACTGTAGCAAAGACACACCGAACTCTTCAACCTGAACTAAACATCTCCAACACTCGAAAATACTTTTCCTCTTCCACCATGTCCAAACACTGATACTAATTAACCCAACCCCCGAGTTCCCAAAATTCACAACGAATTCAAAATTTACCAAATAGGTTTAAAGCACACCCAATAGCAGAATCACCACTAAATGTTTTAACAAAAGGCCATTGACTGGACTCGTTACCTTCAACACTCCAAAAGCATGCACATTCAGATCAACATCCCCGTACCTATTTCCAATGGGTCTTTCCCTAGTTGTTGAATACAATGGAACTGCAGACTATGGTGGTAAAGCGGAATTACGTATATCACTCAAACTCGACAAAGTAGTATTCTTCAAAATAATCCCAAAGCCAACTCCTAACAGTACTGATTCTGTCCAACCTTACAAGATGTATAACTTAGACTTTCTCCACCCCTCCAATACAACACGGACACCTTTCTGGGCCTTCAAGACTCCACCTACTCTAGAGAACATATACCCTTTCGAATCCAGGGTACTCGGCGAGATGATGTTCTCCTTCAAGTTTGGAACATGTCGAACCTGGCCAAATGTTCTGATTGTTCCATCCACCAACTTCAATCTGACTCTCCCAATACCAGCTACCCTACAAAATTCGTTATTTTCCATGACAACGACACCTTGTGTCACCGTTTCATATTATTCAAACAAATCCCAATTGTGCTCATATGAAACGCACAAGCTGTATCTAAAAACCACTCCTCGTCAGGCTTGGATTTCACGTCAAAAATCTTCAAAAGATCTCCCACAATTACAAATTCTCTGCGATGTCTGCTTCACCCGAAGTCTCCGATTTTTCCCACGATTTACAGCTGAATTATCCTTACCCTGGAACTTCTCGCAATCTCTATTGATGTGCCGTTTCTTCTTGCAGTAAAAGCAGATCCTACTGCTGAAATATACCATCGACTTGCCCCTTCGTCGATCACCATAAACTACAAGAGCTTCCTCGTCTCTGGAACAAGCTCCATCTTCTCTTTTGAGAACAAAGCATCATACACGTATTCAATGGTGAGTGTGTCACGACTGTAGAGAATCGTGTCCCTAAACGTTGAAAACGAAACAAGCAGCGAGCAGAACAGGATTAAGACCAAGTCCTCTTCATCATATTTTATCTCTAACGTCTCCAGATCAATGACGATCTCCTTAAACACATCCAGATGATCGTCCAGTGATCAACTTTCCGCCATGCGATGAGAATAAAGCCTCTACTTTAGATGAAATTTGCTGGTCATGCACAATTGCTCTAGTTTCAAGCACAATGCAGATGTTGTCTTCTCCTTCAAGACGTCCTGAAGAATGTTTTTAAATAGATGAAGATGAATCTACGAAAGTACCTTGTGATCCTTCTGTTGCTTCTCCTCTGTTGTCCAAATTGTAGGCATCCTATCAAATCTCAACAAAGCATCATCCAAATCCATCTGCACCAATATAGCTCTCATCTTCACTTGCCACAACGAAAATCTTGCACTATGATCCAACATCGGAATATCATACTCCATGGTAGCCATCGATAACAAAAAACCTCAAACAATCAAATCCCTGCTTTGTGAAACTGCTGAACCTTGGCTCTGATACTAGTAGTTAGGAGTTCGAAGAGGTGATATGGCACGATATGAAATATAGATCGCATAAACTAATAAACAGAAACAAGATTTAAAAGAAAGCAAACAAGAAATTGACAGAGGAATCGAATATTTTATTAATGACAACCAATGAAGAGAAAATACAACTTTTAGCAACTTGTGTCTTTTCTCCTATCTAAACTGAATGAAGAGTCTACTATCTATAGGAGATATGTCCAAATCCTAGAATTAACCCAAAATATGGAAACTAGGTCAAAAATCATGTAAAATCGAAAAAGAAAAAAAAAATTGCGGCCCATCACTTGAGCGAGAAGCAGGCGACAGCTCAGCGACAGGCGGACGACGAACTCCTTGTTCCAATTTTGCTCATATCGCTCGAGCTATAAGCTGGCTTCCGTCCAGTGCCATCAATCCGCGCCTTTTTTTCCTTATTGGACCCTATTTTGTCATCTTCAAGCCCAATACTCCACAACGCGAAACCTTAGATCCAATTTGGACCAGATTGGGTCACAAAACCCAACATATACATATTGTTTTATTGTTCTTTTTATATACTATATATGTGCCCTTCTTAAAGTCCATCACTGTGGAAACCTTTGTCTATTATGAGCCCTCGTCGATGTCATTGCAAGAGGAATTTATATGATAACAACCAAGATAATGAAAGAAAACTAAAATAAATGATATTCTTTTGTTAAGAGGAGTAACCCAATTAAATGATATTCTTTTAAGAATCCTCAAAGGACGTATTGTTTGGTTAGTAATTCGTAACTCAAAAATAGTCTAATTTAAAGGAAAAAAAGTGATTCTCAATTTTTAATTCATGAACATGGAACAATAATTGATTTTAAGCATGAAATCTAATAATTTTTCCTAGCAATAATGTAACTAAGATGAAGGAATAATTCCATGGTATTATTTAATGGAATACATCATAAGGATCTTTGGGGGGCTGCCACGAAGAGTGCAGTCTATGATAATACATGACATATTCAAGATTGTACAAATTTGTTGTAATTATCATGAAGGAGAATACTTGAGAAACACCATTTAAGTTGCTTATGAAATTTGACTAAACAAGCTTTAGATGTTGTGAGGAATCTTCTTCATTGTGTGTATTAGCTACACCAGTGATTTTTACTTTGGTAATATGAGCAACGATTGTCTATCAGCGAGTGATTAACATAACATTTGCTTATCGTTAAGCTTATGAATGTGACTTTTATCTAGACATGGGAATTCAACTATTTCTGCTTCGTTGCCATATCAACTTTCATAAATTGATCGACGTTTTCTCCTGATAGATGGTGTGGGAAAAGAGAGATCAACTTTTTTTTTTAGGTGATGTTATCGAAGTGGAATAGAGTGCATGTGTTTCAACAAGAAGAGTCAGCCTTCTATGTCATTTAATTTAGTTCTGGTCAGAGCCTTCAGACTTGGGACAGAAAACAAATTTCCACACTACATTTGACTTGAAACTCAAATCATATTAATGAAGTGACATTTGCTCCTTCTCAGACTTCTGTTGTATGTTTTCTGTGAATTTTTGATAGATATACGCACTTCTAGTGCCATAGAGTTCCCGTTCCCCCTTTCCTATATTATGAAACTTGCAATTGCTGTGCACATATTCAACCTTCGTATATGTTAGTGCTTACACACATCAATTAGCAGGTGTACTAGCAGTCTACTCATAGTAATCGGATAACCAGTTGTGCCTTCAACATATGGATTGATATTAATGGAGGAGTAATTTGTACCATTAATATTTGAATGGAAATGTGAAAGTAAGCGAATTTCTCGGAAGGGAGAACATTTTTAAGCATGGACAATTTAGAATCTGATTTTTATGCTAAATAAGCACAATTCACTCCAAAAAGGTCCACAGGTGAGAGTAGCAGCACATGAAACTGAGTGATGCATTTGGTGTCGGCCAACACAGAGGAAGAGCTTACATTTAGATATTTACTTGAAAAATGATTGGTAAAACTGCATGTGAATAAAGCGAATGTGTTGCACTCCTGTAAAACATACTTCAACATGCTACCTCAGTGTCATATGTTGACGAGTTTAATCTTCATCATTTGAGTCGGTATCTGCCTTTAGTAGTGAGTGCCCTTGTTCCCCCTCACCCCTTCTCATCCCCAAAAGAGAGATTGAAATAGAACTTGTGTTGTGGGTGAGGGAGACTTTCCAAAACATTATAATACTGTCATGACAACCCACTTGTTCATCATTATTTATGGTTAAAAATGCGCGTGGCTATGGAATATACACTTGCAGGCTCAGGCTGCTGGTCGTGGAGCTGCGCTTGGTAGGGGTGTTGTGCCTGCCACCCATAAGGAATTGATCAATCTATTTTTTCCAATTTAAATGCTGTGTATTTTCCTTCAACATTGTTCGAGTTTCTGCCTAAAGTCCTTTTATTCTAATTTTATACTTGGTGTTGAATGTTAAAGCTTTGTTTCTAGTAATGATCGGATACCTGAAATGTGATCGTAGTTAACCACTCTGTTCTATGCCCCCTTGTTATTTTCTATTGCATTTCATTAGATCCAACTTTGAGTTTTAGTGCTGTGAGGAGCTCAGGTTTGCTATCAATTCTTAACATAGTAGTCCATAGTCAGTAATGGAGTAGCGTATCATGCACCAATCAACATGGTGATCGAGGGTGTGTTTGAGCCACATTATTTTGGAAGAATGTATTTTGAAATAGTAGATTGATGGAGAATGTGTGGTTAAAAAAGAAGGAAAAATTATTGATGTAATGAAAAATATTATTTTATTAAAGAATGTATAGTTGAAAATGAATAGAAGAATGAGAATGAAAATTTTAGCCATAGTTTGAAACCCGTTTTTCCTCAAAAATTTATTTCTTCTACAGTATTGTTTTCATAATTGTGGGACCATGTTGACTTGAGTTCATTTTCATGTCAGACATTAATAGCCCGTCTGAATCAATTTTAATGGATATTTCCATTATTGCCCTTTTAATGTGTTAGGTAGAACAGTGAAATTCAAAAGCTAAAGTTGAGGGTGTTTGGGGAAATTTTCTTGTACAATACGAGGGCCCGGAAGATTTCAACAGGGAACATGGGCCATTAATTGCTTGTCTGATACTACCCAGGCCTTAGGCAGTGGATGTCTGCATATACTGTAGTAGAAATAAAATTTTCTTCCAAAAAAGGGGTTTCAAACGGGACCTTAATGTGACTCAAACAGTGGCTTGTTAAGTATAAAAAATTTTTAAAAATGTGAAAAGTAATATTGTTTGAAGAATGTGTGTGTGAGAGAAGTGATTCTCAGTAATAAAAATCAAATAAGGGCTTAGTAGAGATTGTGGAGATAACAGCAAAATGGATATTTCCATGAATTTTTGTTTTAAGAATGGAGAATATGTATTTTGTATATTAGTTGTAAGTATGATGTGAATGGAGAATTGTGCCATAAGATTCAAACAAGTTGGGATTTGGTGGTGTTCACGCAAGAGGAAGTCTACCTAATCATAGACTTTAATTGCGTAAAAAAGCGATTAGACATACCTAAAGGCATGGTTTTGGGATATATATTTGTTGAGCTGCCACGCAATGATGATGATAAGATTCCCACTCAATATTGGGTGATAAAATGTCAATATTTTGAATTGGAATATACTGTACAAATGAAGAGATTTTAAAAATTGTCTAATCTTAAAAAATAATGTTATTTACAGTAAATATTACTGGTAGTCTTCATATGTGACGATTTGTGATTTGGTGCATTAATGTGATAATTTTTTTTTTTATTGATCTATGCATCAAATCATAAATCGTCACATATATACCACATAGAAAAACTACCTTAAAATTATGTGGTTCGTTCAATTTTTAATTAAATTTTATCTCATTTCAAATCTTAAATCTTGTCCATTCACAAGAATTGAAATTTTTACATTTTATTATTTTTTTAAAAGTATAATAAGAATCAGATCATCAAATAAGTGCGAATCGATATCAATTCTACACTTCTATATGGAATTATATTATTGATATTCTATTCGATTTGATTCTTTAGTCGAATATGTCTATTCTAATGAATCGAAATTTTGCACGTCTGGTTGATTCTTTAATGTTTGAATAGTAAATCAGAAGGAAAAGGATAATGCTATTTGGAATGAATATTATCGGTAGTCTTTCTACGTGGCATACATGTGGCAGTTTGTGATTTGGTGCATTAATGTGACAGTTTTTTATTGACTTGTGCATCGAATTACAAACTTTCACATATGGCACGTAGAAAAACTACCTTAAAGTTAAGTGGTGGGTTCAATTTTTAGTTAAATTTTATCTCATTTCGAATCTTAAATCTTGTCCATTCACAAGAATTGAAATTTTTACATTTTGTTATTTTTTAAAGTATAATAAGAATCAGGTTAGTGCGAATCGATATCAATTCTATACTTCTATATAGAATTATATTATTGATATTCTATTCGATTTGATTCTTTAGTCGAATATGTCTATTCTAATGAATCGAAATTTTACACGTCTGGTTGATTCTTGAATGTTTGAATCGTAAATAAGAAGGAAAAGGATATGAATTATTCTTGTTGTACATAACTATTCATCTACCAGATGAATCCAGATATTCACATGGTGGGCTCCACGCTGAATAAAAAATGGCCAAAAATCCCACCCACCCCTCCTATATTTCGAGTGTCTGGCAGCATTTACAGAAGCATGGCTTCTGTACATGCAGCAGACTTCAAAGGATATAATCTAGAAAAAAAGGAAAAGAAGAAGTTTCATTACCTGAAGGATACTGTTATATGTGGCATCCTATCACTTTCATCTTATGCGGACAGCTGTAAGAATCTGACAAGCACGTCACAATCCCTAATCTTGTATTTCCCAACAACGTTATCCAGATAAGGCTTAGGATGTGTTTGAGTCTAATTATTTGAGAAAACATGTTTTGTAACATGATTTTTTAAGAATTGGTGGTTAAAAAATAAGAAAAAATTTAAATTTAGGTGTAAAATTATTTTATTGAGATAATATGTGATTGAAAATGAATTCAAAAAACATGAGTTTTTCGGAATACGGCTTCATGTACAGAAACAAATGCAACAAAAAATCCACAAGAACACTCACACCATGTGGGGCTCGTGATTTTTTTTTAAAAAAAAATACACGAAGGGGCCCCCATTGTGAGTATTCTGATGCATTTCTGTTGAAATTTTTATGTACAAATAGAATTACTCTTTTCAGAATGGAGCTCAAATATAGGCTTATATTTCTAATCCATGTTAAAATTAATAATCTAATTTAAATAATAAACTTTCTCACTCAAAATATGTCGAAGTAATAATTTCACTAAATGCAGAAATTAATAAATTTATTTAAAATTCTTTAAAATTCAAATTTAATTATAAATAATAATTGATTAAATAGAATTTAACATTTTCCCCAATTTTTTCAAGATATATATTTTTTCAATTCATTTTTTTCTAAAACTTATCATCTAAAGTTGTTTATTCTTTCTTTGTATCAAATCAAAGTCAACATTCATATCAAAAAAAAAAAAAAATCAAAGTCAACATCATCTCCGATTTTTTTTGTAATGCATATATTGCATTTGATATTTTTTCATTTTATAGAAAATAAAATTACAATGCTTGAAACGCTTACAAGTAGTAAGAGCTTGCTTGGGAGGAATTAAAATCGGATTAAAATTGAAAAACTAACAATTATTGTTGACTTTTATTATACGGGTGGGACCCAATAACGGCTATATTTTCAATTTTAATTGGATTAAAATCTCTCCCAAACAAGCCCTAAAATAGAGCTAACATCTAAATCGTGATTATCTTCGTTAATAGATTATTCTATTACTGTAGCAATATTACTATTACAAATCGAGAGATCATCGTCATCCCTGACCTTTTATAGCATTAAGTAGAAACAACTTCACGTAATATATTGATAAATTAATAAACTATTCATTAGGGATAAATTAATAACTCGGATAATGTTTTTTGTCCATCCTAACGTTACTATTTTATAGTGATTTTACTGTATCATGCTCTGTTCCATTTTAGAGCATGTTAGGCTAAGCTTAAAATCCGATTAAAATTGAAAATATAGCTGTTATTGGGTCTCACTCGTCTAATAAAAGTCAACAATAACGACTAATTTTTCAATTTTAATCTCTACCGAACACGTCATCTGCCCTGTTTGATACCCCGTTATTTTTCATACTCATTTTTAACTACACATTCACACAATAAAATATTTTTTCACATAAATCTAAAAATTTTCCTTACTTTTTTGTTTTTAACCACATATTCTGTAAATAGGTCCAAATAGTGCACTAATCAATATTAAGGGCATTTCTCCTACACAAACGAGTAAACCCCAAATAATAATTAAACTGAAATACCGTATTTTGACAACAGAAGTCATGTTATGAAGTATTTTGTTGACCTCGAAAAATGGCTCGGACAAGTGGCCAACAGGACAGGTCTTCAAGTCAGCTCCTCCTGCACACGTAGCACGCCGTTAGTGGCTCGTGGCCTTTCCCAGAGGGGGTGGGAGCGGCCGCAAGCACTCCGACGGTCAAGTCAATTATATATTCAACCGGTAAGGGGTTCACCGGCGGTAGAACACTCGCCGGGAAGTGATCGACAAAGTGTCTTGATAAAATTGACAAATATAGGGGAGAGGATGCTACTTGATTTCGCGATATGTAGGGGAGCAAACGGGATTCCAATCCTTTCTTTGGCACAAGGAGGGGATATTTATACTAAGGATGGAAAGAGGAGGACCGTTGGATGAGGAGACACGTGTTGCCAGATCCTCAAGGCTCGTCCCATCCTAGGTGTCACTCTGTCCCTCCATAGGTCGACTGGTATTGAATGTTTCTAACATAGGCTGTTGATTTGACCGTTTGAGGACCTGTCACACGTCCCATCAGTCAGAGATTTGACTTTGGGAAGATCTTTGTACAAAGGATCTTTGCAGAGGCGAGGTGTGGCAGGTGAAGCGTTGCAGCGTTGTAGAAGCGGAGTGCGGGCCTTTGCATCCACTGCGTACTTGTGGATGAGTCCGGTTCATTCGCTGACACGTGTTCAGTTCGTTCCTCATGCAATCACCCCGGCATGTACAATCAGCTCGTCCTATGTACAATCACCTCGTCCGACTTGTGGCTTGGACCACGTGTACGGACACGTGGTGGGCGAGGTGGCGGGTCTGACACAGGCCCGTAACATATTTCAATATTGGTAAGCTAACATTTGACTCTCATTCTTTTAAAATTCATTTTTTCTATACATTTATTATCAACAACATATTCACATAATAAAATATTCTACATCTAAATTAAAAAAAATTCAATTTTTAACCACATATTCTTCAAAAATTCACTATTCAAAACAATATTTTTCAAAAAAAAAATATGCCACTTAACAAGGACTAAATTATTTGTGTTTAGTGAATAAGTAGGGATGGCAAAGGTGAATGGGAAGAGATGCCACATGCCATGCTCCCATCTCCATTTGTATTTATTGTCTCGTTTCTAGAGTTAATTGTTTCAATAATCGCCACTCACTAAGTTTCAAAGTGTTTCACAATGCTCGTTCACTGAACTTTTTCTATCGGCACTTCATCCATCACTCTCATAAATTTGTTAACTTATTTGCTGACGTGGTTAACGAAAATCTTATGTTGCAAGTTACGACCATTAAAAATATTACAACTTAACCAAACCATTGTTTCAATACTCATCCAACTTACACTAGTCATAGTTAACTCATAAAACTCCAAAATGCTTCCCAATGGTCACTCATCTTTGAAATGTTGCACTCCCTTCATTGCTAATGCATCACATGAAAATTCTACGTGAAAAATTACAATCGTTAAAAAAATTACAACATAGCTAAACCGTGAGCTCATCAAAATCACCATATTTGAAACGCGATTTCCATGACACCATAAACTTATTTGAAACCTAATAAAGAGTCTCCAATTTTTGCCCTAAAAACCCTAGCCTCCAATTCACTCATATCACCCACGTACATCTAAATTGTATAATAAAATAGAGCTGATTGTTGACAATGATGCGAGAAGCTACTACAAGCCATATCCCCAATTGCACCATATTCTCGATGTCTCTCTCTTCCCAATCTTCCATTTTTCAGGCAGTGTTCGTGTTTGTCGTTCGTCATTCATCAATTTAGCAGAGGTTTGATTATACTTTCTTCCTTAAATAGTTGGATACACGCTTGTAAAAGTGGTAGATTGGGATTAGAGACATGTCGAGCAGATTATACAATTAGGGGATAGGGCATTATAAGTAGTAACTTCTCACATCATTCTTAACAATCGGCTCTGTCTTATTACAAAATTAAGTTGTACATGGGTGAGATGAGTGAATTTTGGGATATGATTTTTTTAGGGTTGAAACTGGGGACGCTTTAGTGGATTTTAAAGAAGTTTAGGACCGTGGAAGTCACGTTTCACATATGGCGATTTTGGTGAGTTGATAATTTGGTTGTGCAGTAATTCTTTTAACAACGATAACTTGCACGCGGAATTTCATGCGATACATTAGCAATGAAGGAAATAAAATATGACGGATAATGAATGGAATGCAACATCTTTGTGAAGAATATTATAAATTGTATATAATAAACTTGTTTTTATTACAAAGTAAAAGATCATATTTATAGGGCTATAAATAAGTCTAAAATGAAAGATTGCATAATAATTATGCAATCAACTTTTAAGGAAAATAATCCTACACTATTGTAAAAATATCATAAAAATTATTCTTTTCATATCTTCAACACCCTCCCTTAAACTCAATATGGTGTAGCAGCAATGAAATTGAGTTTGAAAGATAAATCGATCCAATCAAATCTTCAAAATTGCTTGTATGTCAACAAAGTCGAACAAATAACTCAAAGTTGATAATAATGAAAAATCATCATCCATCAATCTAACCAAACAATCACCAAGATTTGAAGGAGAAATCAAATGATAGTCAATCTCAATACGGGTTGGAGAGGAAGAAGAAATACCCATATATGTAAGTAACCAACGCATCACATCCACTGGTAAAACAAAGGGATGCAAATTTCATATCCAAATTAATTGGATGCAAATTTCAAATTCTAGCTCGACAAATACCAAATAAACTGAATGCAAATTTTAAATTTCGGATACACCGAACCAACACCAAATCAAATTCCAGATGAACTGGACATATACTAAACCAAATTCCAAATAAACTGGACAAAATTCCAAATGAACTGGCTATCTACTAAACCAAATGAATACATCCGAAAAGAAAAAAAAACATTGGTAGCTGGACGAGCGGCCTTTTAACCACGTTAGTTAATAAGGTAACAAATTTTTTAGAGTCATGGATAGAGTGCAAACAGATAAAATTTAGTGAGCACTTTGAAGTTTAATGAATTAACCATGATATAAATTGGATGAACAATTAACTCATCGTTTATATGTCTTTTAAACTTTTTTATGACAATTTAAAAATTGAGCTAATAGATTTAGATAATCGTTTGATTTTAGACACAAAAAAATTGGATTGAAGTGACGATATTTCTCTAGATAGATAGGTAGTACTCGTCCCTCCATGCACTTGTGATTTTTCAATTAAATTAATCTATTTGTATAATTGTTGTTGACAATTATGGTTGACAATATGATATTGTCAAAAGATAGACCATTAATTTTAAAAAATAATTTTTAAAATAAATAAATGTGATATTGTCAAGTGCGAATTGTCAATCAATATTTAAAGAAAAAAGTACAAATAGCATGATTGTTGTTAATTATCATATACAAAAGTCAAACGAGGTAAAGAATTTAAAAAATTCACCGATGTAATTATTACTTATTTTATCTCATTTTTGAAAAAGTAACTACAACTTTGGTCTCCTGCGCCCAGGAGACCAAAAAGCAAAGCTTTGCTTTGTGTGTCAGCCAAACAAAGAATTTTTTTTTTTTATATTTTGTTTTTAATTTATTTTAAGGGCTGTCTGCGTGACAGCCCTTAAGTTTTTTTTTTATTATTATTGTTTTTGTACCAGCCTTTGATTGACACTTCGATCAATTTTAATTTTTTATTTGACGTTTTTTTTTTGTTTGTTTTGTCATCAAGTTGAAACTTTTTAATTTTTTCCTACCGATTTGTCATGTCCATCAGATTTTGTATTTATTTTTTTTTGACTGAATTGGCTATAAATTCGCTTCTCAAAATCATCGAGCAACCAATTCATTCTAGTCTCATCTTCTCCTCCAGATTTTTCTTCAGCAATTAGTTTATTTCAGTGAGATATTTGCTTGCCTTGGATTTATCGTGGTGTATTATCTTTTTTTAAAGTGAGTACAATAAATTTTTTTTGTCATATTCGTAATGAAATGTGATACTCGTGAAACACGACATCGTAATGAAATGTGATTTTTTGTTCCACTTTTTTTGCAATAATTTATTAGTTTAATTTTTTTATTTTTTATCTATACATTAATTGATGATTATTGCGATCTTCCTACTTATGAAAATAATAAAAGTTGTTTGAACAAGAAGATAAATATAAAATCAGATTGACTTAAGATAAACATACAATTGAAATGAATACAATAAAAATGCGACTTAATGATATTCATCATCGTCAAATCCTGGGAACTCCCCATAGTCATTGCTAGCAATGTTGGTGTACATATTATCTTCATTATCATTCCACGAGTATTGTGGTTCATATGGCTCGTCCACCAGTTGCGTCCTGATGACATGGATAAAAAATAGATTAAACATATTATTGGGAAAAATACGAAAGCTTAAACATGAAATCGTCTATCAACTCACCTCGGTTGTAAAGCTGGACAAGTTCTTCTATCATGTCCACTGCGACCACATCCACGACAATTTCTTCGAGATTGGGACATGGCTAACTCCTTCGACGACTTCAATCGCTTTCCGCACCCTTTCGTCCTAACCGGAGTAGGATCAACCACATGTTGGGTACTTTCTTTACTCTTGTTCTTCATTCTACTCATACGCATATCACCGCCGTCATCGACATCCTTTACATGTAATTTCAAGTCACGAAACCCATCCATTAGAAATGTGGTTCGAGCATCGGTCAAGGCTCCCTCGTCGACCAACTCTGATGCAGTGCGCGACAGCATCCCGTGTCGTGAAATTAAAGAATGACCAGTGGATGGATCGGTAATTGGTTCAAAAATGGGAATTGCTTTTGCAGTCTGGGTCCATCGACGTACAATATAGTGGTTTGGTAACAACATAACCTGTTTCTTGATCATTAATGAAAGCATGTGACGACACGGATATCCTTCGAACTCAAATGTCCGACAACTGCATGTTATAATATCAGTCATCATGTAGTGGAGAACCCCACGTTGTCGATCATACGTTTTTCCATTCTCAAAACGCATGACGGAATATGTTTTGAGACCCTCGTACGTTGATGTCTTAAAACAAAGATAGTAAGTCCTCTGTGCAAGCTCTGTCTGAAAGCGTAGGAAAATTGTCTTTGTATAGATGCTGGCCATCTGAACTTCCATTGCGAATGACGTTGTCATCTGAGGCTGCTCGTTCAAGTCAGTGTGATTTGCAGCCAATTCCCCATATCGTTGGTGTGCCAGGGCATTGGAAAATCTTGTGATGAAATCCATCAATGTATTTTTCTTGTTCACGTATCTTTTGAAGAATGCATGGTTGCTTTCTGATCGTTGACTGCTGGACATCCCTGCAGAAAAGATGTGTCTCACATATGTTGGTATCCAACGGGTTCGTATTTTATACATATTGCACAACCACTCGTTATCCCCTAGGCGAGTGGTCTCCATTACTTCAGACCAGCGGCTTTCGAACTCGCAAGGACTCTCAGACTCCATAATGATGTTTACCAGATTATGGTACATTTCCTTATAAAGTACGGGACCCATCTTCTCTGAAAATTTGTTCAATATGTGCCATAAACATAATCTATGCAGTGTGTCAGGGAATACCTGGCCGACCGCTCTCGAAATGGCACCATCTTGATCAGTGATAATCACGCTAGGATGCTTTTGTGTTGGCATGGCTTCTAGAAACTTTGAGAACAACCAAATGAAAGAATCAGTTTTTTCATCACTCAGTAAGCCACATCCAAATACAATAGTTTGACGATGGTGGTTGACACCAATAAATGGTGCGAACACCATCGAGTACTTGTTGGTATTATAGGTCGTGTCAAACACGACAGCGTCTCCGAAGTACACGTATGAGCTCCTGGAATCGAAATTAGCCCAAAAACACCGAGCAAGCACTCCATCCTCATCAGTTTCGTATGCATAGTAGAAGCTTGGGTTCTTTCTTTTCTCCAGATCGAAGTATTCTATCAATGTTTCTGCATCATGTCCAATGTATTCCCTTCGAAGGTCTCTGTGGTGGTTCTTAATATCCTGCTCAGAGCAACCAATCGAAGATAGACCACCAGCATCTATCTCCATAAGTCTGATTTGTTGGCAAGTAGGAATATTTGCCAGTGAAAATTGCTCTGCAAGCGCTTTTTTCGTAGCTGAAACTTCACGATGCGATCGTAGCAGGTGAACCTTGCTCGGTGTGGAAAGTGAGTGATTATGCGCCTCGGAAAAATGGCTCACAGCCTAAGAATTTTGTGTCTGTTTTTTTACAACTGTTAACTTGGCGGTGCAGCCACAACGGGAGTCTCCACGATTTCTTTCTCCTGAACGGGCCACCAAATTTTTAAATTTCATTTGGTAGGTTTCATCTTTCTGGCCTTGTTTGAAACAAACATATGATTTCCAGACAACTTCGTTCGTTTGTGCGTTCTTTCGACTACTACCGATGCGTGCACTGAACCCAGCTAATTTTGCATACTCATTGTAAAAGTTGTATACATCGTCTAATGTTTCAAACTCTTGCCCAATTTGTGGAATCGCACCTACGTGAACTTGTGGTACGAATACATTATCATCTCCTTCCATTCCTACAACATGTTCCACAAAAAATTAAATGCGTACAAAATCACATTTCATTACGAATATGACAAAAAAAAATTATTGTACTCACTTTAAAAAAAGATAATACACCACGATAAATCCAAGGCAAGCAAATATCTCACTGAAATAAACTAATTGCTGAAGAAAAAATCTGGAGGAGAAGATGAGACTAGAATGAATTGGTTGCTCGATGATTTTGAGAAGCAAATTTATAGCCAATTCAGTCAAAAAAAATAAATGCAAAATCTTATGGACATGACAAATCAGTAGAAAAAAATTAAAAAGTTTCAACTTGGTGACAAAACAAACAAAAAAAAAAAGTCAAACAAAAAATTAAAATTGATCGAAGTGTCAATCAAAGGCTGGTACAAAAACAATAAAAATAAAATAAAACTTAAGGGCTGTCACGCACACAGCCCTTAAAATAAATTGAAAACAAAATAAAAAAAAAAATTCTTTGTGTGTCAGCCAAACACAAAGTAAAGCTTTGCTTTTTGGTCTCCTGCGCGCAGGAGACCAAAGTTGAAAGTAACTAATGGGCTAAAGGAGTAATCCACAAACTTCTACAGAAGTGCCGCAGGAAAGATATACCCCATTTGAGCCCCACTTTTTTTTTTTTTTAATTCATTTTCAATCACAAAATCTTGAAAAAAAATATTCTATTTTTTAATACATTCTCCAAAAAGTCACTATTCAAAACGATATTTTCTCAAAATAATGGCTATGAAATAGGGACAGAAAATAAATTTAAGAATATCAAACAAAGAGTAAATATCTTCGAAAAAATGTACTAATTTTAAATATACATTTTATGGAGCTCATAACTTTTATCAATTTTATAATCACATATTTCACTAACTTTTATTGGAATATACTAGAACTTCTATAAAAGTTCAAAAAGTTCTTTGAAGTGAAAATGTAGGCTTATTTTTAAAGGACTGCGCTACTTGTCAATTTTCTTTACACTTTTGTTAAGAGATGCTGATAGGACATGGATCTTGAACATTAATTTGAATTTCTTTTTTTCAAATCAAGGGTCAAAATGATGCTACCTTATTATCTCGTCAATAAAGTTGTGAAACAGTTTATGTTCAAGTAGCTTAATTGATTTATTCTCGAAGATTCTGGGTAAGATTATACAACTTATGAAATTGCAGTGTTCGAAAAGGCGCCAAAATGCGCCGCCTAGGCACGCCTAGGCGCGGTGTGGGGACCAAACGCGTCGAATTGGTGCAATGCGCGGAAAATGCGTTTTTGACATTTTTTGTTCGAAAAATCGCGCGCCTAGGCGCGCATTTGCCTGCATTAGCGCGCCTAGGCACGCCTAAGCGCGCATTTTAGAACAAATTTTTTTTTTTTTTTGGTAATTTTTTTTATATAAAAATATATTTAATGCCTTAAAAATATGAAACGCATTATGCCGTTTATTCTTCGCTTTGACACGCCTAAACTTGTGATTCTTGATTCTCGGCCTCGACGCTTCGCTACGCATGACGCATTTTAGAACACTGTGAAATTGTACTTCCTTTGGAAAGTTGGTGCCTAGCTATGAGCTTCTTCTTTATTTTTGATTCCTCCTAGATTCGTTTTAGTAGACTATTTTAAGTTGACGAATAGAATAATGATATGAGCACTAGTCTATGTCACAAGTAAGTGACATTAAGGGTGTGTTTGATTGCAAGCATGGAATTTACATGGAAAGAAAATAAATTCTAGGCAATTGAATTGCCTAGAAATTATTTGCATGGAAAATCTCAATTAAATGTGTTTGATTGACTTAATTTTCAACCTAGAAAATATTGTCTTTTTCCATCTTTTGGTGTTTGATAGTCATTATTTTCCATGGAAATAACAATTTTTTCCAACTTTTGTTGTTTGATAGCCATTATTTTCTAAGGAATTTGTCACTTTTTCCATGGAAATTGTAACTTTTCTATGAAAATTATTCTATCAATTTTTAGAAGTATTGTTCAATGATGCCTTCAATCTCTACACAAATATAATTCGGATGCAAGATGAATTTAATACGTAACAAACACTTGAACAAATCTTTGAATATTATATTGAGGTGGCTCGGATCATGAAAGAAATTCATAAAAACACATACAATCAGGTGCAATTACACTTTTATTTATGGTGTTCAGTAGCTTTCATATCCAATGTCTCAAAAGATTTGGTGCCCTCCACAATTTTGATAATGTGAAAACCTTAAAACATTGACCAATTTTTGATCAAGTGAAAACCTTAAAACATTAACACATTACTAGATAACCAAATAATCAATTCAACGAATAATGAACATAGTTTGATCAGCATAGTACGGACCAACTAAAACAAAGAAAAAAAAAAAAACCCAAAAATCTCTATTGTAAAAAAGTAGCAATTCAAACCAACATAGATATCATACTTTTACATATGATTGTTAAATTATCCAAGCACGCTACCTAAAGTGGTGGAGGTGGATCACGACCAAGCTTCTCATATATCATATACCGCATGAATTCTTTATCAGTCAAGCTCATAAATACTCTAGCTAGACTCTCGTCCGACTGAAATACTTTCATGACTTGCTTTACGTCACATTTGTCTAAGTTCATGCCTTGTAGTTTTTCCAGAACCAATTGCCAATTGATGTAGTTTAGCGTATCTAACGTAGCTTGAATCTCCATTGCATTAGCAATTTTTTTAGACGATTCGGCAATGCTCGATAGGGCAATGATTAGTTTCAAAATGTTAAAATGTTAAACATTTAAGAAATACATTATGATTAGTACATTCCTAACCTTGAAAAAGGAGTACCATGGCTTCACATTTTCCTTCTCGTATGGTGAGTTATGAATAGTGGCATTAAGCACAACATCTCTATACAATCCAAGACAAGCATGTAAGACCCTATGGAAGTAAAAACTCAATGTTTGACCAGATCCGAAGAAAGTAAAACATCCCGCTCGATTACGTTGGTCATGCCCGACCGTGTACAAAAAAATTGCCACTTGTTCCTCAATTCGAACATATTTACTATCAACCAATCCATATGTTCTCAAACGAGTGCATAATCTTTGAAAAGAACCTATCTTCATCCTAAGTAGATCACGACATGTTCTATCACTCGTTCCAAACATTCGTGTAAGTGTCATTTCTCTTTCGGAATCCCAATTTCTATAAGGAGCCCTAGGGAGATGTCGTTCACGACGTCTAATATCATTGTATAGCACAGTCGCTTGCATGACCATCGTCCAAAATAAACCCAAATGTTGTCGTTGGCGTCTACGTTGATTCCTTGTTGTAGCCATGTTACCCACTACCATGTATTAAATAAAAATTCAATAGAAAAATCATATACATTACATATTATAATTGTACCAGAAATAAATAATTAATTTAGCCCTTTCAATATAAAACAAACATATATGAATGAGCTAATAGTTCAATGGTCCAAGTGATAAGATATTTCAGACTGCAATAACCCAATTCAGAGTAAGATCAATCTGGTTTCAACATATTATTGAGTTATGCAAGAGAATATAGTAGTTAAGATCATAACCTAACTTGTGTTTGGAGAGTTCAACATTCACGTTAGGCCCCAAAGTCTAACATGTGAAGACATTGAAAAATAACGAAGTAGAATTATACAACCAAACCGAATAAATAAAATTGCATATGATATTGGAAAGCTAGTGTTAAGGGAACGAATGGAGCACATCTCTTCAGCACAGGGTCTTGAAGGGATGTCAGTGGAATGTGCCTATATATTGAACCTTGGTTTGGATTCTTACTTGAAGTATTTAATAAGTTCTTGCATTGAACTTGTGGGGGTTAGGTTAGGGGACAAGCTAACAGTGAACAATAGGCAAAATCATCAGGCTTGTATGAAGGTTCTTAATGGTGCCAGACCTGGGCATCAAGATCAGATGCAAGGTTGAAATATCATAAGAATAAAATTCCAGCAATATGCACAGAACATACAAATTATCTTTAAACTGAATTAATTCCAAGATTAGTTTCATCTGATCAAAACTAAACCTTTTTTAGTCACAAGAGTTAGTCTAGTTGCGCATATGTATTCAGCTATTCCGTAAAAAATCCAAATTTACAGCATACTCAACTTTTCCCAAAACCAAATCAATTTCAGCACTAATCAAAATCAAATATAATTGTCTTCTGGCAAAAAGGGCAATGTTTAATCACTGCATATCTTGAAATCACAATTGAAATAAAACACCCGTAAAATGCGACTTTCATTATAGTAACCTAAAACATGCCCTTAGAGTTCAAGTTTTTAACAACAAAAAACAAAGCAATACTCAAAATGGAAAATGGATACCTCAAGGTTTTTCTGAATTGAGCTTATGGTAGTGAAGTCACAACCTAGATTATGGATACCTGAAGGTTTTTCGAAGATGAACGAACCCATAAATCAAATAATCAACACCCAAAACAAGTAATTAAAACACAGAAAATGGAAAATACCAAGATTACGACTTGATTGGCAGAGAATCAATAAAGCCCAGAAAATAAATCCATTCAATTGGCGAAACAGAGTGTCGAATGAGGAAGAGAAGGTTGAAGAAATCTGGTGAGGGATAATATTGACGAGAGAGAGAGAGAGAGAGAGAGAGAGAGAGATAGGGGTAACGTGTGCTTAGTGGGTTTGTTTAAAAGGATAATTACCAATTGCCAATTGCCTGGAAAATAAAATCTACCTCAACCCAAAGAAAATATTTTCCTTATTTTCGTGGAAAATCTAGTCACGTGATCAAAAGTAGGAAAATATTTTCCATGGAAAATAATAGCAATCAAACAACACAAAAGTAAGAATTTAGATGGAAAAAGGACATTTTCCATGGAAAAGATTGACAATCAAACACACCCTAAATGATTAGTCTAATTAAATATGTTGTTATGAGATTAATTTAATTGTATCTATTATGTGTTGTCTCTTAGACTGGTACTTAAAATCAATGATGACGAATACCACTGCTCATACAAATAAATAGATTTGATCCCCTATCAATAGTGTATAGGAATTATAATGTTCAATGTGGGTGCGATAATATGTGGTGTTGTTACATCAATAATAAGGGTATGAAATGACAATATCACACAGTGAGCATTATAACTCCTGCCCACTATGGACAGAAGATCAAATACGTACAAATAAATTGGTATTGCTTAATACTTTTGATATAAGATGGTATTAATAATTTCCCTCGATGGTCGCTACTTAACGCGCGCCCCCCCCCCCCAAGACGTCGACCCCTCGGGGGCCCTCTACGCTCACAGGGGCCGTCTACCATTATGAGGCCAACGACGTCGACCCCCACTATACTTAGCCAAATAAATGGCTGTAAGATAGAAGAAAATCACCTGACAGCAAACGTGGCCATGACCACCCGCAATGCGAGTGGGGGTCAACGCTATAGAACGGGGGAGAAAACCCCGACCTTGTTTTGCAGGTAACGTCCATTGATCGGAGCAACCGGAACACCCCACACGTCATCATTTTCGTAGAGATAAATTTTATGATTATTTCACAATTCATTGTCCATCCATTAATTATTGACACATCATTTAAATAACATGTCATCAATTTTAGTTTCCCACTTTAACAACTATTTAACACCTGCTAAATATTTTTCATCAATTTTAATTTCTTATTTTAACAACTATTTAACACTGTTAAATAATTTCTTTCAAAAATGATGAGTCAATAATTAATTAAGTAAAAAAAAATTTAACAACAAAAGTTGAACAACAAATCTCAACTTTACCACCTAGACGGTGGCTAATGGCTATAACATTAATAGTGAACATAATTTGTTCAATCATGCTGTGTGACCACGCTCCGAATGACACCCCTAATATACACATAGCATAATTGTAATTGGGCTGTGCTATGGGTACATAGCATAATGCATAAGGGTGTCCATTATGAATACCATCATGAGAAATGCTAATTTGTAACACTTTTACTTCCACTTCCGTAAGTTTTAGCCAAACATGTCTCTACTGTTTATTGGATTTTTCTTTGATGATAATCAATGTATTGAAAAATGATGATATTTTTGGCCATACATTACATCCAAAAGGCCATTACAACTGGCCCACAATCACTATCTCTTCACTACGTGGCAAAATCTTCCTATCCCCTGCGCGAGGCTATTATTCCAAATACGTCTAAGCCGTACGATCAAGGTCCCCATTCCAAAATTTCTAGTTCATGTGGACCCCAACCTATAAACTACTTAGCCATTAAATTTCGATATTACCCTTGTAACTTCCTATTATTCTCAACGTGACCCAGCGCCCTTCCACCTATAAATCCGCCCTTCCACACCAGCTAGGTTTGCCGAACTGAAGAGACCCTCTTCAGAAATAATTTATCCTCCATCTCGCGAAATAATTTTCCTCTCACTCGAGAAATGTCTACATCTAAAAAATCAAGCGGACCGGTGTTACCAATAGCGTCTGCGTTCCGGCGATCGATCTCTCCGTCCGGTCGGTTCTGCAGTTCGGCGATGGTGATGTCAGATGTATCGTCGTTTGCCTCCTCATCCTCGTCGTCGTTTCCGTATACTTCGAATTCATCGAGTGGCTTCTTTCAGAATCACAGGTCATCATCTCCGACGCGCGTGAACCTTCACTCTCTGTCTTCGTCATCTCCGACGCCGTCGGTAAGGTTTTCCATCAACAGATCTGACTCGCCGGGACGGTCTATGGCGAATCAGGTGGTGCGCAAGCATAATGGTAACAGTATTTCGTTGCAGAAGAGGACTTGCTTGTGCTCGCCTACTACCCATCCCGGATCGTTCAGGTGCGCTTTGCATAAGAATAATTTTGGTAGCAGTTGTGGGAATAATCATTCCATATCATACTCGCCCAACCGATTGAACGCTCGGAGATCGGCGATGACGAATTCTCTTGTGCGGATCGGAACGGTCGAAGGCGATTTGGTTAAGCGAGCTTTGGCGGCTTTGATTAGGCCTTCGTCTCATCAGCAGCGCCGCCGAGTCGATTTCCAGCCACGTCGTAGCCGTTTGTCTATCATGTCCAAAGCCGAGGATCTGTGAGAAGTCAATTTCTTTTGGTTACAGGTTGGTTCTATTGATACACTTTAGAAGAACTTTCCTCTTCAGTGATTTCCAGCGAACGCGCCAGATCTCGGTGGTTATCAAGCAAAATTTCCTGCGGGTTTTTGTACTCTGGGCAATCGAAACACCTAAGCAATTTTGGAAACAGGAGGATCTGAAATTGTCTTAGTTGTGTACATATGATTTGCGAAATGAACTACACTTTTGGACATTTCACGACATCCATACTGCACAAGAATCTTTACTTAAAAAGGGACAGGATGTTAAATATTTCATTTAATCAAACCCTGCAAACTCCAATTCAAATTGAGAACAATATTCATTCAGATTTCGTGTGTTCTTTGAGACTTTGAATGTGGTGATGGTTTGAAAAGTTTGTTGAAATCAATTTAATATCCGTTCCCCGTGCGTGTTTGCAGCGTTATGTGTTCCGTCCAGTTCGCCGTTGTGATAGACACGTAATTCGTTTCCGTTCGTCGTGTATTTGTCTCCGGTTAAGGTATTTCGTTATTTCCTATTTATCTTTATTTTCGTTTATACATTATTTATTTATTCTTAACTGTTTTACGTTTGTTTTTAGTATTGCAGCTGTGGATGGAAGAGTTCAAATTTTTTTGAAGTTTGGGATTTGGGACCTTTGATTTTGGATTTGGACCATCTGATTTTTAACTCAATATCTTCTTACCTGGACTTTGGGAGCTGGAAAAGGAATGGAGTTCGAAAAAAAAGGGTTGAAAATTGGATCCTAGGTTATACGATTGATTTCCTTAAAAACGCCTCTTTTAATTGGAAATTATATACTATTAAAGGCAACAAAATTTAATAGGTACATAAAATTACCCAGTTCTTTAAGTTGAAAAGAAAAAGAAAACGAATCTGCTAAATGGCGCCAAAAAAGAAAGAAATGTGAAAAGAGAAGGCAGATAAATAAAGAGGATTGATACGAATATGGTGGCCTGCTGGACACGCGTTAGATGTGGGGCAGGAGAGGGGCCCATAATGGAAGGAAAGACTTGGTTGCAGAAGCTTTTCTTGGAGGGGATGGAATCTTTGGAATATCGATGACTTTCAGCACTGCAAATGGACCCTGCCTTATCTAGAATCCTAGGGTAGGAGTGAAGATAACTGCCACGCAAATCTCTATTTCTTGACCAAAGAGTATACTGATTTGGAACCTCCTTCGCTGGAACAAAATGACACCCTCAGCAACCTTTCTTTCATTTGATTTATGATTCTTGACCAGAAAAAAAAGGACTTCAAAACAAATAGTTCTTTAAATAAAATTTGAATTTTGATAAGATTTGGTAGATTTTTAAAAATTTATCTTTCTTCAAATTTATTTTTAATTGTATATTCTTCAAATAAAATGATTTTACACGTGGATTTAAAACTTTTTTCATATTTTTTTAACTATACGTTCTTACAATAAAAATTAATTTTTACAAGATCTATTCTAAAAAAAAAATTACATCAAACAAACTCTTAAATATATAATTCGCCAACATGGCCTCGTTAGATAGCGTTGTTTGTTCCCTTCGTTAGCATCATTTAATTGGTTTGCATTGCTACAAACTCATAATTTGAGCGCAAGGGAGAAAGCTAGCCTCATAACTAAGTAGTGTTGAGCAAGTCTAAAAGACTCGAAAATTTGCTATTCTTTATATTAATCCTCGTCCTTAAAAGTTGAAGGGTGATGGGCTGTGATATCATATTCAAGTGGTTCAATCCACGTGCTATGATGAAATTGGGCTAAGCCCACTTGTGGATATTAATCTGTCATTACCTAATAACACAAAATCGAATGGGAAAATTAGGTAGAATACCCTATAAAAATAAGTGTTTTGATTTATACCTTTTAAACTAATTATACGTTTTTATACAGTAATATTTACGTCCTAATTATTAACTAGAACTCTAACCACTTGAACTAACCCGATAGAAACCACTTGAAAGCAGGGGACAAGTGACTAAATGGGTTTTTCCTTGAAATTGCAGTAAAAATGACATACAATTTACTGTGAAGAAGAGGGAACAGGGGTGTCTATCAGCACCAATTTTATCTGGTTTTGCATTGATTTCTACAAGAATAAGTCATCTTGATTACCAAACTTGAAAGGTAAAATCAGATTTATATGTGTTAAAACGGGCTTCAAATGTTGATTTCGCATTCGATTTAATTGTTCTGAATGTTCTAAGAATCTTTCCAGTCTTATTGCCATTCTCATCTTCTAGCTCCTGAGAATATGTTTTTTTTTCCAAAATTATTGACGTGATTGTTTATGGTTTTCTTCTTACCTTTAGAACCGGCTGCCCCTCAAGCGTAGTCGGTGAAATGCCCAGGACCAGGACCAAGACCCAGGTGGATCTATTCCCATTTTTTCGCGTTTATATTGGGCTGCAAACTGGGTTCTCGTTGTTAGAGAAGTAGGGATAATTATAAATTGGGAAGAAGGGGGTTTACGCATTTAGTTTTCCTTTTCTTGAAATGAGAGGTTGGAAACTACAAAGAATGCAAATAAGATATGAAAATTTAATTTACCAGTAGTCTGAATTTTTTGATCGGGAAAAATTCTCTTGAATATACTAGGAAATTGAATGGGATAAAAAAATTAATTTGTGTCACTTTTTTTTCGTCACTTCTTTGAGTTCGTCACTTTTTTTTTTTTGAATTGTCGTTTTCTAAGTGTTATTATAGAACATACCAAATATGATTGAATCCCTGTATTGATTTCATCAAGTTGTTTCATATGGAACTCAAAATCATTCTTAGAAAAAAGTATTAACACTTGCAAACTTTTTAAACAAAAAAAATGACATTTTGTCACTCTCTGTTAAAAAAGTGACAGAGTGTCACTTTTTAAAAAAAAAGTGACAGAGGTTGTTATAGAACATACCAAATGTGATCGAATCCCTGTATTGATTTCATCAGGTTGTTTCATATGGAACTCAAAATCATCCTTAGAAAAAAGTATTAACACTTGCAAACTTTTTAAACAAAAAAAAGACATTTTGTCACACTCTGTTAAAAAAGTGACAGAGTGTCACTTTTTTAACAAAAAGCGACAAAGGTTATTATAGAACATACCAAATGTGATCGAATCCCAGTATTGATTTCATCAAGTTGTTTCATATGGAACTCAAAATCATTCTTAAAAAAAAGTATTAACACTTGCAAACTTTTTAAACAAAAAAATGACATTTTGTCACTCATTAAAAGTGACAGAGTGTCACTTTTTAAAAAAAAAGTGACAGAGGTTATGTTATGTTTTCCTAACATAATCAGCATGTGGATTTGCCTGAACATGTTGATTATTTTAATAACATGATTACTGGTGCTGCACGAATGGATGGTGGTGCTATTTTGTTATTTGTCACTTTTTTTGAGTTTGTGTCACTTTTTGAGTGTCACTTTTTTTTCTGAGTTTTGTCACTTTTTTTGAATTTGTGTCACTTTTTTTAAAAAGGTAAAAAAGTGACATTGCGTCACTTTTTATATTTTACACAGTATTTTTTACTTCCTAAAAACCTTTCACATGATTTTTCAAAACATCCCTAATTTTAAGGGTATTTTTGTAAGTACTATGCCTAAACCTAAGCCCGAATATGGATTACACTTACACGTGTGCTACTTTGGACCGTTGTTCACCAACTAGCTGAGATCCAGAGTGATGAGTGCGGGTATTAAAGTTGTCTGAGTGGTTGCCCTAATTGATTTCTTCGTCTGGTTTTTGTAAGAAGCTTCTGGGTTCTCTCTCTATGTCTCTTTTCATTCTCTTTTTCGTCTACCGTGTGTTACCCTAAAACTTCTAGTTTTTTTGGTTGGATCTGTGTGATTCGAGTCTTAGTGATTCTTCTTTTAAAGGTTTAGAGTTGAGATTAGTTTAGTTGGTTCTTGGTCCATTGATGTAGTTGCGTTTGTTCATTCGTTTTGAGGGTTAGGCTTTGTGGATATTTTGTTTTGTACAGAAAAGTACAATGTTGTTCTGAGCCCAAACATAATCAACCATTGATGTTTATGATCTCTTATGTCATATTTTGTGTTCTTGGGTTGTTCTATTCTGTTTCGAGTTGTATCACTGGTATCAGAGACATCTGGGTGGCTTAGTGTCCCTTTGTTCACGATCTTTTTGTGAAAAATTAATTTTCACAACTAGATCTTAATAGATCTGACGATTGGTGGAAACCTTAAATCCTATTGTAAACGGATCGTGGTTTCTGGTGGTGATTCTTTGGGAGATATTGATTCTCTAGTGATTATTGGTTGAATCTTGAAGAAAGTATTTAGATCTTTGGCTTTCTGTTAATTATTCTAGAAACACCTGAGTACTTTGTAAGTGTTACTTGAAGTCGGTGGTTAAAAAATCTCAAATATTAACTCTTTTGTTGTTGTCGATCTTTAATATTTTAATTCCCCCTGTTTTCTTTCTAGTTTTCTTCTTATTTCGTGTGTTTCTTGAATTGTGTCTTGACATTGGGTCTTGAGCCTCAAGGAATCCTAGTGAATTTAAACACACAGAAATTGGAGGAATTTCCCACTGCTAGCTTTATAATCATCGAGTTTATTTCATTTTCAGTGTGACTCTTTGCCTTTGAATTGTCTGATATTTCATATATTTTTTATGTCACTGTGTATTGTGTAATATTTTATCTTTGGGATGTTTGCTCATTGTTGTTGAACATTGACTTTATATATTTTTTTTAATGTTGATTAAAAACTTTAAATGACGGCTACCACGTTTGAACTTTGAGTTTTTAATGGAAAAAGAAATTTTCCCATTTGGTAGTAAAAAGTAAGAGGGGTCATTGTTCAACAGAAAGTTTCAAAGGCTATAACTGTTGATTTTCCTGAAACTATGACTTTTGAACAAATAACTAAATGCCTATACTTCTATTATTCTTCATTCGTTTGATCAAGTATTGAGAAAAGTAGAAAAACTTGATAATGCTAAAGCATTGTGGAACAAATTAGAAGAACTTTATTTGGTTAAGTCATTACCTAATAAACTTTTCCTTCTAGATAGATTTTTTAGTTTTAAGATTGATATGTCTAGAGACATAGATAGCAATCTTAATACTTTTAACAAGTTAGTACAAGATATTAATAATGCTAGAAACAAAGTCTCCGATGAATATAAGGCTGTTATTCTTCTTAATGCCATACCTGAGGCATATAGAGATGTCAAGTCTGTCATTAAATATGGCAGAGATACCTTGACTCTGAAAATTGTTATAATTTTTTTAAGAAGTAAAGAATTAGAACTTAAAGTCGATAGAAATGGAAATGAATCAAAGAGTTTGTTTGTGAGAGGTAAGTCCATTACAAGGTAAGTGAATGGTCAGGGCATTCAGAGTCATCAAATGAATAATACTTCTAAGAAGAAAGGGAAAGTGAGGTTTAGGTCAAAGTTTAGAAATAGAAATAGGAAGTTTATGAGTGTGAAAAAAATGACATTATATAAAAGACTGTTATAAGAAAAAAATGAACAGAGAAAGATAAAAGTAGACGACGAAAATGTTGTTAAACCCTTAGATGATAAAATAATAGATGTCTATGTTGTGACAGAATTCACTACTGATCTGAATACTGCAAATTATGCAGATAACAATGATCAAAATTTTGAGTGGATTTTGGATTCAGGTTGCACGTTCCATATGACCTTTTGAAAACCGTCGTCAGAAAACTATAAGGATCTTGATGGATGAGAGATGGTTATTGGCTACCATGTTGCCTATAGGATTAAAGGAATTGGTAGCGTGACTTTGAATTTTGAAAATGGATACACATTTACTCTAGAAAGGGTAAGGTATGTCCCTAATTTGAATAGAAACTTAATTTCAATGGGGAATCTAAATGACATAGGCACGGAAGACAGGATTGGAAGTGGTTCTTTGAAAGTAATTAAGGGTTCTTTAGTTATTTTCAAAGATACCAAAAGAAATTGTATATATGTCACTAGAGTTTGTGTTGTTCCAAGTCACACTGATGAGTCCTCTAGTGCTGAGATTGATGCCACCCTGAAATGGCATAACAGATTGGCATATGTTAATGAGAAAGGTTTGCACATTTTAAATAAGAATGTAGCATTTGATAAAAATATTATTTCTAAGGTTCCTTTCCGTGAATACTGCATCTTAGGTAAGCAGCATATGCTTCATTTTAATACTAGGAAGTACAAAACCACATCTATCCTTGAATATATACACTTTGACATGTGGGGCCAATCATCTACCACTACTCAAGGTGGAAATATATATATATTTTTTTATCTTTAATTGATGATTTTTCAAAAAAAGTTTGGGTGTTTCTCTTGAAACAAAAATCTGATACTTTTGAAAAGTTTAAAACTTGAAAAACTTTAACTAAAAATCAAGTTGATAAAAAGATCTGTGTATGGTCTAAAACAATCACCTAAACAATAGTACAAGAGATTTGACAATTTTGTGTCATCTGTTGGCTTTATAATAAGTTCTTTTGATCATTTGTCTTTATTTTAAAAAGAATGACAGTAAGTCTATATGGTTTGTCTGCTTTTGTATGTTGATGATATGACAAAATATAAGTGATATTAGTGACATTAAAAGAGCATTTTAAGTGCTGAATTTGAAATGAAAGACTTAGGTCGTGCTAGAAGAATTTTAGGAATGGGCATTAAAAAAAATAGATCCCAACAGTATCTTCTCTTAACACAATCTGATTATGTGAAAAAAATATTATCTAAGTTTGCTATACATGAATCAAAGTCTGTTACTTTGCCTCTTACTTATCATTTTAAATTGAGGAAAGACCAATCATTTTAAATACGTACAGAAGGTTCCATGTGCTAACGCTGTTGGGTCTATTATATATACTATGGTGTGTATCAGACCTAATGTTGCCCATTCTATAAGTATTTTGAGTAGATTTATGGCTAATCCTGGTCATTGGGCTGCCTTAAAACGACTATTAAGATACTTAAAAGGAGTTGATTTATGTTTGCATTTTAAATCTTGTAAAGATGGCATTATTTTGATATGATATGTGGATTCTTATTATACTGGTAATACAGATAACAGAAAATCAACAACCGCTTATATGTTTACTTTGTGTGATGCTTGCATAAGTTAAAAGTCTCAATTGCAGTCCATTGTTGCCTTATCTATCACAGAAACTGAATATGTTGCTGCTACTGAAGTCATTAAAGTATCTTTATGGCTTAAAGGTTTGTTATGTGAATTAAATGAAATAGTTAATACTATGGTAGTTTATTCTGATAGTCGGAGTGCCAGCCATTTATGTAAAAACCCTATTTTTCTTGAAAGAACTAAACACATAGATGTTATGATGCATTCATTAGGGACATAATTCAAAAAGAGTCCGTATTACTTGAAAAAGTCCCAACACAATTCAATCCTACTGATATGGGAACCAATGTACTTTCTCTAAAAAAAAATTTAAATCATGCTTACAAATGTTAAGAATTGATATTGGGTAATCTTTGTATTGGTGTAGGAACAAAATTAACATGGCGCTGATGATCATGAAGAAACTGATAAAGTGTTCTGAAGAGTTCATTTGTCAAACTTTCGTTTTTTTTTTTGTCGTTGTCGTCAGATTTGATGGGCTATGATATCATATTAAAGTGGTTTAGTCCATGGACTATGATGAAATTGGGCTAAGCTCACTTGCCAATATTAATTTGCCATTGCCCGATATCACAAGATGGAATATGCCCAAACCCGAGCCCAAATATGGATGACACGTGTGCTGCTATGAACCGCTGATCACCAACTAGCTCAGATCCATGGTGATGAATGCAGGTATTTAAGTTGCTTGAGTGGTTGCCCTAATTTATTTATTTTATCTGGTTTCTACTAGAAGCTTCTGGGTTCTCTCTCTGTATCTCTTCCCATTCTCTTTTTCGTCTACTGTGTGTTACCCTAAAACTTCTGGTTTTTGGGGTTGGATCTGTGTGATTTGAGTCTTTGTTTCTTCTTTTAAAGGTTTAGAGTTAAGATTAGTTTAGTTGGTTTTTGGTCAATTGAAGTAGTTGCGTTTGTTCATTTGTTTTGAAGGTTAGGCTTTGTGGATATCTTGTTTTGTACAGAAGGGTACAATGTTGTTCTGAGCCCAAACATAATCAATCATTGATGTTTATGATCACCTCTTATTTCATATTCTGTATAACTTTATTCTTGGGTTGTTCTATTCCGTTTCGAGTTGTATCAAAGGCGAAGTGCTGACTGCGTGACTGTATAACTTTATTCTTGGTTGTTCTATTCCGTTTCGAGTTGTATCAAAGGCAAAGTTCTGACTTCGTGACATTGTTTTCTATTATAAATGAACATTTTCCCAATCACATGATGAAGGGACCACTGTCATTAAATAAAATTAGTTTGATGTTACCGTATCAAGTGAATGAGATCACGAGCACTGTCACTACTTACATGCAATTGCTAGAATCATTTTTTTGATTACTTACAGGATCTGAAGGAAGAACAACTGGTTTAATATTTAATCAGTAATCAAGGGGAAGGTCGCATTGCCAAATAATCAATGCCTTGTGGAGGAGAAACAATCATTCATTGACTCTATTATCTACTACTTCGTGATAAAACATTGACCAATAGCGACCACTCTCGCTTTAGGAAGGTTCGATGAGCCACTAAAACGATTTTTGTTGACCAAACCATGACTCCCATGTAAACATTCTAAAATCCTAGGACACCCGTCCTACATGATTGTGACTGCCTTCTCTCATGTCAATTTGACAAGGTTTCTATATAAAGTAGGTCCTCATTCAACATACATGTTACTACTATATATATTATCTTACCATGTTATCAAGAACATATTAGGGGTTGTTCTCTTCGTGTTTCAATTTTTAGTTTTTAATTCATTTTGAGTTTTGTGTTTTGAGTGTTTATTTTGAGATTGTTGAAAACGCGTTCATTTTGTCATTTTGAAAATTTGTTTTGAAAAAAAAAAAAAAATGAAGTTTTGGCTTGGTTTTAGCTGAAAATAGTCAAAACGACTTTTTAGGCTTGTTCTGTTTTCTTTGTAAATTTTAAACTTGTTTTCGGAAATTCATTTCCAAAAATAGGTAAGTGAACATGTTTTCAATGTTTTCGAAAACTGAAAATGGTTTGAAAACAGTAAAGAGAACATGCCCTTAATTTTCCCAACACCGAGCTTGCTTATTGAAGTTATTGCAATCGTGTAGTTGAAAAAATCGTAGCATCAACGTTGAAACGATGCAAGAAGAATGAAACAAAAAATCTGTTGAACTTCATAACCAATTGACACGCAACACGTGCATATAAGATTTTTTTGGGAATATCCTCAAATTACTGCGTGACACGTGTCATTGAAAATACACTAAGCATTGAGATATTTGTAAATAGCTCGTTGTTCTTAAGAAAATGTATGAAATCAAACCCCAGCCAAATTCTTGTTTAGGCGGTCAATCCACCTTTTGGAAAGGTTTCCTTTGCAACCCAATAGAGTCCTTTCTTGCAATAAGGGAATAGGTAAGCAAGGAAATGACTATGATGTATTGACAGCTTTCTCTCGTCAAATTTTTAGGTCAATGAATTATTTAACCGTTTAAGATTTTAATTGTCGAAAATTAAATGTTAAATTAAAACACTAACAAATATTGAAGAAAGAGTAAATTATTTATTCCTTTTTGGATTTTCATGACGAGTTTTGCTTCATGTACAGAAGCAGAACCAACAGAACACACACACGGTGAGGCCCATGCAATTTTGTTTACTACACGGTGGGACCCAGGGCCGGCCCTGGCCCAAGGCAAACAAGGCCATTGCCTTGGGCCTCAGATTTTAAGGGGCCTCAAAAAAGAGGCCCAAAATCACCCTAATCCATAAAAAAAAAAAAATTTGTTCAGGAAATGCAGGGAAGGAAGAGACGAAGAGTCCTCCTCGAGACTCCAAATCTCCAATCATCTATTCATCTTCAATTCTTCATTCTTCGATGTTCGATCTTCAAGAGTCGTCCTCCTCCAAACTCAGGAAAAAAATTTCTCTATTTAGTGGGTTATCGGCCTAAACACGCGGATTGAGGAAACCAAACACGGGAAACTTTTTCGCCGGAGAAGTTAAAGGCGCGGAGGCGGAGAACTAGTTCTGCTGACTGCTGTTCCTGTTGTTGTGTAACTTGTGTTGAGGTAATTAATTACTAATTATGGCTAATGGCTTCATCTAATCATCTCTTTCTTGGATAGCATCATATCAATAATTAGAAATTGAATAATTGGATCCTGTAAATTGAATAATTTCAACCTTCAGTGTTATTGAATGATTTGGATCATGTAAATTGAATAATTAGATCCAGTGAAAGTGATGTTAGAGGGGATGAACATATGGCCTAAAACAAAACCCAAAACCTAGATTCAGAATCCATTAATGGAATTATGGAGGGGTTAAAAGGATTGTTTTGGGAGAAAGATAACTCTTTGGGATTCCATTGACACTTGAGAATATGGATTCTGAAAAGTGGTAAATCTGTGAAGGATGTTGGAAAAGGAGGATGATTAGACGGTGATTATGGATCAATAATGGTTATAACAGCTAAAACAAGAAAACCAGCTCTTCTGAGAAGCAGAGTTTATTTGCTGACCTTCTTGTTAACACTGAGTTTTTGCCTTAATTATTTATTTTTACTTTTTACTTTTTATAGTTATTATGAATTAGTTTTATGATTAATCTTGTTTAGAATTTGATTATAATTTTGGTTAAGACAATTTAACGTGATAAGTTCTGTCGATTTGATCTTTAAATTTTCTCGCAATGTTTTTATGAAATTGTATACATTAGATATTTGGCCCTTGTTTGGTGGGGGACTAAAATGTGAGAAGGTTAAATCTTATGCTAGCCTAATATTTCGGGTTGTGATTAAAGTTTTAGTTTGCTACTTTATCTTTTGAATTATATAAAGTCTTCTTTTTAATATAAAAGTGTTAATTATTTAAATATTTAAATTTTGCTATACTTGTGAAAAGATGATTATGTTGAAGGGTCTCGTAATAATTAGTCGCCTAGGGCCTCTTAATTCTCATGGCCGGCCCTGGTGGGACCCACTCATTGTGAGTATTCTGGTGAATTTATGTGAAAGCCATTTCTATACGAATGGATTTTTCCTTTCATGACAGCTGATATGACTAGGAAAAGATTGCATTGTTGTTGGTTGGGTGGCTGCAATCCTTGGTGTTAATTTCTTACGCGTTAACAATTTCTTCGAGTGGGCTCTAGCTAAGTTCCGGTTGGCTGCCGCTTTCAAGAAATTTTTAGGCTCATTAAATCTGGATTTGGCAGTTTAATTTAATATAAGAGTTTCATATTTACTGAGTATTTCATTGAATATCCTTTGGGCATTCATGGAGAAAGATGAAGGGGAGTATCATCTGTCATGAATAATTATTCATCGAAAAAATAAAAATCGCATTGGATAAGGAGTTAACGAGTGAACATTTTTAACACGGCGAATAAATTCATTTTCTTCACCATCAAAATAGTTAAAAATTAGATTTTTAATAAATTTTTATAAAAGTTGATGAAATGCGAGGATGAAAAGTTGATAAAGATTGTTAATTTCATAAAATGTGTTATTAAAATTAATTATTGACAAATTAAGCACAGTAAAATCAACAACCGATAACCCTACCCAATTATTAGGTACATTATAATTTAGAATAATGTTACTTACAGTCGCTCACTGCAGCAGTCGTTCTATGGGCACACACATGGCAAGTGTGTATTTGATGCATTAAATGTGGTAAAAAAAACTACCATATTAATGCATCAAATAACTACATGCCATGTGTGTGCCACATAGGACGACTGCTGCAGTGAGCGACTGCAAGTAGCATTACTCTATAATTTATATTCACTTGCTTAAATTAATATAATACAATAGGTTTGGGACACATTACTAGAGACGACGATATATTAATAAACACGTCTGATTGAACTATACATTCATGTTCAATACAGGAACAATACATACACTCTATATTTAATGCCTTGAATACAATAACAGAAGAAGAAGAAAAAAAATTATTCATCATTTCATTTAATATTATTTAATTATATACATTACTCCTCCTCTTGGGTATTATTATTGTTGATTTTGGGTATTCTAATACCACAATAATTGAAGGTGTCACATGCACGACTTTTTAAAATTAACTAGCAATTAAGCCGACTTCTAACGTGTAGTCAACAACAAAGTGCTTAGTGTACCCATTATAATTGATAAATATTTATAATTAGATTTCTTTAAATGTGAAAAAATATATATATATTTTGATGTCGACTAGAAATACAAGTTGCACTACAAATTTATCTAAAAGACAATAAAAATGTGTACAAAAAACCGTTTATAAAGATTGTTTTTGCCTGCAATGGTAAAATAATTCTCGTCTGCTACATTTTAATATTAAAAACTTATTTATTTCCGAAAGATAAAAAAGACTAATAATGCAAGACCGTGCCACGTTTTGCCACAACTATTTTTAAACTCTTCAATCGGCGTTGATTTTAGGCAATTTGGACTCGAGAAATGATCGATGAATATAATTATTTATCTTATTCGAAATATCGGTGACATGACATGACATCAAATTCATTGGTGAATAATAAATTTAATTCAAATCTTGAAAATCATCATTAATTTATCCACCAATGAATTAATCTATCATATCATCAATATTTAATTGTTATTTATCTTTTATAACATCTATCAGATCAATGTATCAACTATCAAGGTCCAACGCTCCCCAAAGTAAATATTTTTCAGCATCTCATAGACCACCAACCAGGTTAGTCAACTCGGTTCTCCATAAAAACCAACCCATTCGTCCGGTTCATTAACCGATCAGTTAGGGGTGTCTAAAAATCTCGGACCGATCGAATCGAGCGATTCTTCGTAAATTAAATACCCGAACGGGTACTCGAATCGAGAACCGATGGGTTTGGGTCGGATCTCGGGTCTAGACCAAGAATCGAAACTAAATAATTTTTTTATTTTTTATATTGAATTAATTAAATTATTTTATTTTTTTGAGACAAATTAGCAAATTAATTAAATAAATCAGATTATTTCATAATTTTAATTTTAAAGCCCAAATCATTTTTAAAGCACATTAGCCCATTTTAATTTGAAGCAAATGAATATACTTTATGTAGTGTTGCTGTAATATTAATATCTACTTTTTCGTATTTGTATGTATTGAATTAATCTTATTGGACGACTAGTTATTTATATGTTTTTGAATTAGGCTACGTTAATTTGTAAAAGTTACGAATGAAATGTCATTAGTTGTATTTATGTAGTGTTACTGTAAATATTAAAAAATTTAATTATGGTAACCGAACGGACCCGAACCGATCGAACCGAACCTGAACGGTTCCATAATTATATTTGGAACCGATGGTTCTATTTATTAAATACCCGAAAGTTTTGGGTCGGTTCGGGTCTCTTCAGAACCGAACCGAACCGAACCGACCCACAGACAGCCCTACGGTCAATTGCTATTTGCTCCAAATATGCTAATGGGATCAGACCGGAGTCCGATTTATGAGTCCACAGCCGAATCAGTCTCTTATGCCTGTGACATTTTATTTACAGGCAAGGATATAGCCAAACTTGTACACACGAATTTATTGTAGTGAATGAGTAATATTTTTCAATCATCTTGCCATGTTTTTGTCTTTTTTTTTTTTTAAAAAAGAATAATCTACAGTGCAAGCTGACGTAGGAAAAAAATAGACTGTAGAGCTCCGTCTAGATTCAAAAGCTTAACTCTATTAGCAGAGTCGAGAAAAAAACTATTAGCAACAGCTTTACAAACTACCATAACATTTACAACACATGAAATATGAAACTAGAAAACAGGAGAGGCTAGATACATTATTATTTGAAATTGAAGAAATCCATTCTATTTTCATCCAATTATGTCTTATGGTTTATCACCTTCATAGCCTTCAGTGAATCTGGGCGTATGCTCTTTCGTATAAACGCGGTGTTTTCTCTCTCTTCCATATATTACCCAGAAAAGTAGCGAGAGCATAACTGCAGTAGCAACCATCACTAGCCCAACATAAATCCAACTGCTGTATCGTCTCAGGCCTGGACAATATGTTCGGCTTATGTCCGTGAATGTTTGTCTCACAAAAGTGCAATCCTGTAGATCAACGAGGAAAGGACCATATCTATACAAGCCAAAGCTTATATTTACACCAGCGGCCATCTGACTGTGGAACGTCGGAGTCAGACGACCAGTAGTGACACAAATGCCATTTGGTGAAACGTCACAGACATAGTTCTTCCACACCTGCATGGTGTAAAATGAGTCAGCCGGAATAAACCTAAATCTCTAACTTCAATAGTAATAAACAAAGAATTATAGTGGTTCGTCTAAACGTATAAGTTATATCAAACGTGTATTCTTTTAATGAAAGTCCGGAGCTTCAAATTTGTTAGTCTGTTCCCTTATTCACAATAGACATCATGCAGATATCTTATCCTTCACCTACACTAAGAATGGGTAAATGCATATGATAAATAATGTAGCTTAAGCTTGCAGACACGGTTTGGATCTTTCACAATATATTTTAAATTCAATACTGAAAACTCCATTGATATGCATTTTTCAACTAGTACAAAAAACGAAATGGTTATTTCTATATTTCTGGATCTTCTATAGAGTTTCTATATGCCAACTACAAAAGGATTTGTCAAATACCTGTGTTGCATTTTCCAAATCCACTTCACCCGGCTTACATGCTCGATCAGTCAGATCAGGATTAAATGGATTGCAAAGGGATGGTAGAAGTGGGCCGGACTGATTGAAGTAGAGAGTTGGAACGTTCGGGGGGAAATTGATATTGGAGACATTGTTGACAACGAAGTTCATTATATTAGCAAGTTGAGAAGTGACTTCCTTGCTTTTTGTTAATGTTTCTTGTGCCGTGGCATTGTCCACGCACGGAAGTATATCATCAAGAGCTGTATGAGCCATTGGATTCTGGACCCATTGATCCATTGCTACACAAGTGTCTGCAGTCACGCTGATATGAAAATCAAGCAGTTAGATTCAAGAAAAGAAATCCAAATCAATTCTAAATCAATGGAAAAAGAATGCGCTAAGCAGCAACTTAAAAGAGGTAACAACTGCAAATTATTTGGAAACAAAGGTAACCATTTAGTAAATAAATAGGTAACTAGAACGATTTGGATCATAATCATCCACCAGAAACATTTAGTATTTTACATCTGACGGACTCTTCTACAGATTGATCACAACTTTTTCCCAAATGCTTTATCCCGGAACCTTGAAAAAGACTCTTAATTCTGTTGTTCTAGAGACTCTGTGTCGGTAACGTAGAACAGTGGAAAGAAAGAAAGAAAGAAAGAAAGAAAGAAGAAGAAAAAGAAGAAAAGATTTGGAAGAGAAATTGTAGGAAAAAATAATGTCACTTTAATAAAGTTGAATCTTCAGTATTTAGAAATCGTAGTCCCTTTTAATTTTGAATAATGCTAGATGTACATAACCATTCACATAATGGTTCACATAATACTGACGTGGCAATCATCCACTTGTTGATGTGTAAGTGTGAAATTTGAATTAAAGGTTGGATCACATGCCACATGTAATTATGTGAACCATTATGTGAATGGATATGTACATGTAGCATTACTCTTTAATTTTATACTTGGAATTTCTTGTCTCATTCATACTAAAAAAAATTTTCAATTGGAAAGGAAAGTTAGCAAAACAAAAAAAAAAGGGAAATTCCCACTTTGGAATGATTTGTAGCCCACATGGTTCTATATTTTACTAGTAAGCAGCTGGTAAAGAAAAAACATGGTTTCAGCTCATTTTCACAAAGAGAGCAACTTAAATAATCTGAACATTCTCCTCGTATGTAATGTATAGTATAAGCTGTAGAGTAATTAAACTAGTAAAAGGAAAATGGTAAGAAATGACAACGTGATTAAAAGATGTGCATTGTTAAAATAGATCATACTTGTGGAGGAGAAGAAAAATGCCACACAATATAAAAGTTCCCGTGACAAGAATCCATCCCAAGATCACCAAGCTGCAACAAGAAAAGCAATCGTTTAGGAACACTGAAGGAAGAAATGGAGAAAATGTATGGGAATTCAATATATGTAAAATAACTGTTTCACTTACACGTATACAATAAATTGCATCCCAAAAAGTGAAAACACTGAGAGATATTCGAAAGACAAGGTCAGCCACATGTAGATTGTAAACAGATTCTTATCTTCTTCTCAAATTTAAATGATTAAAAATAGCCTTACCAAATCCAAGAAACGTCAAGATAAGCATAATGGCAGACAGTATGATTAGAGCCAATCTCCTGCAAGAGCCATAAAATGATTAACAAACTAATCAATTTGGAATTCGATAATGCAAGAAAGATATATCATGAACTGTATGTGCAATCAACTTACACAGAATCGATCAGATTTTTTATGTCATTTGAATTATCTTCTGTTTTAGTGGCAAGGGTACTAGCAGAAGAGTTTATCTTGGTCTGAATCCGATCAATATCAGATTGGACATTAGAAGGGAGAAACATTTGATCTACTCCGACCTTCTTAGCTGCAGATAGATACTCAGATACATTCCTAAGTTTCTCGGATGTGGTATTTGCCTGATGTACAACATATTCCAAAGTGTTTGCTGTGCTGCTATGATATTTCCCCTGGCCAGTGTACAAAACAGCACATCCAATGCTGAAAATGGCAGGCACCAAATTAGTCTGACAGAACGAAGGTGCAAGTGTGTGCATCACACGTAAATATATTTATGTATGTTTACGTGTGAATAATTGCACTATTGGCCCCCCAACCCATTGCCTAGTAGCAAATTAGTCTTGCGTTTCATTATTTTTGCACAATCAATGCGCAATGACAGTTCTAGTTTACGTTAAATTATCACATGGCCCTCATGGAAACCTGCCTCACTTCAAATATAGGTCATGAAGCCATGTTGGGAAGCAAAACCTAATTTTAAGAAGTTAGACATGCGAAGGTTGCTTGGCCATTTAACATAAATTGGATGGTTTCCGTCATGGAGGACTGGTCGGAGACCAACTTGCTCCTTTTTAAAGGTTAGCAATCAACTTGCTATTGAGGCAATAGGTTGAGGACCCATACTGCAATTTTCCGTGTATACACATTTATATATATGCATCAGTGTCTGTATGAAGAAAGAAGTACATTGCAGCAATAGTGAAGAGTATGAGTAATATTAGAGAGAGCGCATAAGCAATTCGAGAATAGCCATAAGGCTCCTTGTGACAGCAACAGTGGCGGAGACAGATGATTAATAAACAGAACGCGAAGAGCAAAAACCAGGCTGCCGCGATAACAAAAAATGGAGCAGCGGTAAAAGCCACAGACTGCAAAATAAATAAATAAACTGAATGAAAAAGAAGTTTGATATTTAAAGTATTGTCGAATGACATTAGAAACCAAATATTAGACATGAAAGTGATTTATAAAGTACAGTTAGCAAACACGAACAAAGGAATTACCACAAGATTCTAAGTTTCAAGACATGGACATCGATACATATATCGTTGTAAACCCAAACTGCAAATCCAAGTCATTGAAAGTTGAAATCATGGATATATCAACTACAACAGTGAATACAAAAAAATCAAATTTTTTGAAATTTCTAAAATTTATCACACACCTCTGTATGTTTTCAGCGAACTGTATTATGAATAGACCTAACACAATCTCAATTTCTTTTATCTCAATATATTAAGACTTCCAGCTGAATTTCATCCCAAATTCGAACACTGAAATGATGGAATAAGAGTACCCTACAAAAATTATTTTCATTGCTAATTAAGATTTCAATAGATATTATTAGTTACAAATTCCAATATCATTAAATTGTTGCATTTATAAAGAAAAGGCTAAAGTCGCAAAATATTTTCATCAAGAATATGTATTGCTTATATGACTCCATACCTTATAAGGACCACAAAGTTAAGGAAAAAAAAATCAATTATATAATTAAGTGGTGGCAAAAGACAGATAAGATAATGATCTTTGAAGACTTCTACATAATTCCTGACCAAGATTTGCCCAAACATCCTAAAATAATTTCTGCAATACCCTTATTACATCAACTCATCATAGCTCAACATGTCAACATCCAAAACTGTTTCGATCACCTCATTTTAGCTATCCCAGCTCTACAGTTTCGTACTTTTTTCTTTATAGCTTTTGTGTAATACTTGCATACACACGCGTAGAACCATTAATACTTGGAGGGTGGCTACATCCCCCTTATTTGTAACAATTCAGGGAATAATGCCAAACACCCCAATTCAAACAAAAAAAAAAAAAAGTGAAGAACTGTAGACGCATATACACATTTTTTTTTTCTGTTTTTTCCAGAGCACAGGCAATTGAAATGAGCATATACTGAATTAGGCCTAAACTAATCCCAGAAATTCGTTCCTTTTTTTACTGGAAGTTACTCAAAATTTTAAAATTAACTACAGATTTTATATTATACAAATACAACTGAAATCTTTGAGGAACTTACAGCCCAGTAATGCGGTTCACTAATATTCCAGCCTCCTCTGTATTTCTCGAAATTATTTAGAGGATCTTTTCTATAAGTCCTCTTTGCAGCCAACACAAGAGTTGAATTCACCGGAGGCTCATCGGATTCAGCAAGAAATCTTTCAATTCTCCCCCAAGAAAAAACCATCCCATTATTTTTCTCCCCAAATGACCCTAACAAATTCCCAGAAAATCATTAACAACAAATTCAAGACCATTCTAAATATATATATTTTTAAAAAAAAATGTCAAAGTCGGGTACCTGAAGTAGCAGGAAGACGAGCCTGTTCTCCAAGTGAAAATGAAAAGAGAATGCAAGAAAAAAATAGATATGCAGTTACAAGGCAAAATGGCAGTGATTTGAAGCACAACATTGTTTGAATCCTACACGGGCTCTGTTTCTTGAAAATGAGTTTATATTCTCAATTCTTGAACCCAGAAAACAAATTAAAATTTGATATGGCCTTCAAATATATCTCTCTCAGTTTTCCTGTACACAAACGCGGAGAGAGAAAGAGATAGCAGATTTTAGCAGTTGAGATAAGTGGAGAGAACGAGTGGAGGTTTTTGGTGCTGACAGCAAATGGAGGGTGGAGGTGTGTCGGGGGCTCTTTTTTTTTTTTCGAAATGCCTTTAATTAGTAATTTTGCTTTTATTTTTTTATTTTTTTGGGTTGCGGTAACTGGACACTTACATGTGATGAAGGAAATTTTTATTGTTTTCATTACTATTTTATAGGGAAAAAATTGCCCTGTTAGTCGTTGATCTATGATTCCAGTAGTAAGTTGGCTATTATTTTTCAAAATATTAGCAAGTTAATCCTAAGTCTTTTGAAAATGTCCCTTTAATTGTTTCAGCACCCGTCTGAGTTGAAAAGCAAAACTTGACTTCATAAAATTATGACATACGAGTATAGATAATTCAACTTGGATAATTTTTATCGTTACGGAACTGATAGTACGACTCTCAATAAAGTTTAAGAGCAACTTCTGTTATTAACTAATTTGGAAATCGCTAATACAACTTTTTTGTGATTAATAATAATGGTGGTTGAGTAATTCATTGAAATTATTCAGTGTTTTAAAATGCGTAATGCGTTGCGATGCGTCGAGGTCGAGAATCAAGAATTACAAGTTTAGGCGTGTCAATGCGAAGAATAAGCGCCATAACGCGTTTCGTATTTTTAATATTATTTTAATTATTTTTAAGACATTAAATATATTTTTATATAAAACATAGATTTTTTACTGTATCATAGAAATTTTTCATTTTAATTGAAGGACCATTTTCATTTTAATTGAAACTTAACTGACCAAAATAGTTGAAACTTGAACCTCAGGACTTCCATAGCAAATTTGACATGAAACTTGAACCTTGATGAATCTGAAATTCTTTTTTGAATGTCAATACATAAATCATCAACGCCGCATAAAACGGATACAATGAGGGGAATTCCTCCAAATCCAATACAATAGACTGATACGATACAATACAAAACAAAACAACACTAAAACCAACACAAAAATAAGCCAAACCAAACACCCCCCAATCAACTCCCAAAACCAGGAACAAGCAAACAGAACCCAGCCAGGCAAGAGGTTCCATCCGGCGAAGGCCCCCAACCGGCGCAACCGAAACACCTCCACCGGCGGTGAGCCAGGAGTAGGAAGAGATCAAAATCAATTGCAAGATTCACCCAAACCATTAAAAAAAACAGATTCAAAGTGACAAAAACAATTCAATCAAGATCCTCCAAACAATTCACAGATTCAAAGTGACAAAAACAATTCAATTCAATCAAGATCCTCCAAACAATTCGCAGATTCAAACCATTCCGCCAAACCCCAATTAACCATTCAAAAACAGATCACAAGAATTACAGTATGTAGACCTGAAAGAATTTCCACCGAGCCGGTGGAGGAGAAAACAGGGTCATTCGATCCAAACCCATGAACCAGGACTAATGAAGGTTTAAAAAATTAAGGAGCTTTGCCCGGATTGCACTGAACCAAGAGAAAGAGATAGCGATTTGAAGGGCTTTTCAGTGACCTTCATGGATCCGGAGCTGCAAAAGCCACGACGAGGAGCGACGAAGAGGCGAGGTTCCATTCCCGATTGGTCATATCGCCATAATCCTCGAGGCCGGGGAAGAACGCCGGTCGTGACGGTGCGGTGCTCTGCAGCAACCTCGCCGCGATCCGAAGAAGAACGGCATACAGAGAAAAACCCCCCAAATCAAAGATTAATTTGAGGGAAGGGAAATGGAAAAATCAAACCAAACAAACACCCAAGGATCTAAACCTAACAACAAACACAAAATCTACAAAAGGAGAAGGAGAGGGAGGGAAGAGATAAGGGTGAGTGAGATTGTAGAGAGAGGAATGGCCGAAGGATGAAAAAATCTGAGAGCAATTTCGTTCAATGGGAAGAATAATCAACTTTCAATGGTTGCCTGCACAGTAACACAGCCAAGTATCCCACATCGGAATCATACAGATGAAGGCAAAGAAATTTTACCTATAAATATGGGCCAAGAATCCCTTCTTCTTCATATATACTTTCTGGGCCTATCACTAGATGGGTTGAAAGTTGGGCCTATCGTTTTTTTTCATATGCTTTGGGCCTGTTTTAGTGGTCAACGCCTGCGTTGACCGCATTTTGACACGCACACCCCCAATGCGAGGCGTTTGCTCCGCGCTTCACGCGTACGTGCGCCTAGGCGACGCCTTTTCCCGCCTTTTAGAACACTGAAATTATTTCAGAGTATAATCGATTGAGTTTGACTTGCAACATATAGAACTAATCAGTGTGATTTGTGATGTATTTGAGTTGTGTGATTAAGGACCAAAGTTAGTGTAAGCCCTTGTTTGGCCCCCATTACATTCAATTACATTACATTAATTTTTTCTCTCTCTTCATCTCAACCATACATTCATCAAATAAAATAATAATACACACAAATCTAAAACTTTTCAACCACACATCTCCCATCAATCACTATTCTAAAAATTTTCAACCCCTCAAAAATCAACAATAATGGAGTCCAAACAGGGGCTAAATCAGCTAATCATTTCATCGTGTTATAGTCTGTAAAGATTTTTATAAGATCTTGAAATATAAGCTTCATATGCTACTTTTTCTTTGTGGATATGTTTAGTGATTATAATCAAAAAGCTATTATTAATATCAATAAATAGTGTTTGATATCTTCAATTTTTTGAACGCTACTTGGATAGAAAAAACGTCAAGTGGGACAATCTACTACTGCTAGAACCACGACACGTAATGATAATTTTGATATTCGATTAATTGGTTGAAATTACAATCAATTTCGTTTTGACTTCTAATCCTCCACATGGAACCAACTAATGGGATTCTAAAGGGATTGAAGTAAACTTATTTGCAGATTGCTTGAAACAAGATTTACAGCAACTTGCACAATATTACTTTTCTGCATCAAATCAACACAGAAACAAGAATATTGAAAGATAAAGTATCATCCAAAACAGATATTTACAATAAACCAAAAGACAAGCAAAAGGTGCGATGACTATTGTAAATTGCTTAAGTTGTAGGCAAGGGAGAATGTTCCTGAAAATAAAAGATATGAAAACACCACTTGTACACTCTTTTTTTGACACGTCAGCGTTGATTGTATTAAAAATGTGTAAAATTTAAATTGTTCAATGATTTGTTGTCATGTGATAAAGTGTAAATAAAAAATGCAAAGAATAATGTACATATGACATGATTGAAAAATATATTTGGTGGGAACAATGTCAGCTCTTAACGGCCCGTTCGCCACGAATTTGAGTAAATTATTTTTATTTGCTCTTTCAAAGTGGCCCCACAAAGCTTTATCTTTCTCTTTATGGACAACAAAAGAATCATTAACGTAAGAGTGTCAAAACGTAATTGTGAATCCTTCCATACTTTGGAGTTGCGGGTGATAGAAAATTGAAAAGGAATAACGAACTTTATTCAAATCCTTTTCACATAAAACCTAGATCCATATCCATATTGAAATCTAGAAATGAACATAAACATAAAACATACCCGAATCCATGACAATTAAATTGTTAGCCTGAAAGAATCACGATCTTGATTGTTAGCCTGAAAGGATCACGATCTTCCAATTTGATTTGTGAACTTCACTTCAATCTTGATTTCTATGGATGGGGATGTAGAAACCTTGAAGAACACACTCAAATGGGGACCATAACCCATATATAAGATAATGACCATTCATTATCTTTCATTTGTTTTAAATCGGCCCCTCAACAATTTAAAACAAACTTCCGGTCTCTACACTTTAATTCCACGAAATTCAATACCCATTAGTCAAACTTTATCTTTAGTGGATCACTCTAATGACTAATTTACTTTAGATAATAGCACACACATTTTTAATATGTTACATGTGGCCCCAAATTACTAAAATATTCCAACAATCTCCCACTGGGCCATATGTGTAACCTTTCAAATGTGCACAACTTTTATGAGCTCAAAATTTTTGCTATTATTATTATTATGGGTATTTCAAACAATCTCGTCCATTAGTCACATCGATGTAGGATCAAAGCGATTTTCGTCACATTTAACGTGACTAAATCCATCAATGGTCACGTACACCCATATAACCAAATGACATAGATCAATCATGGAGTGTAGCACGAAAATTACATGTTATGTGACCCAAACATGTCTATTTCCAACTGGTCCAACCTTATTTCTTAAGTGAGATCGATACTGAATATAATAACAGAATGTAATAAACTGAAAACTTTATTTCTGTACAGAACAATATCCAAATACACAAATGTGTACAAAACATAAAGCAATGAAAATACAAACTCCCACTAAAACTTGATATCCTCATGATATACAACACCCATATGAGCAATGTGCTCATGAAAGACTTTGGGTGTCAATCCCTTAGTAAGCGGATCCGCAATCATGGAGTTTGTCCCAATATGCTCTATGGAAATCTGTCCACTCTGTACTCTTTCCTTCACAACCAGGAACTTGATGTCAATGTGTTTTGACTTAGATGAACTCCTGTTGCTATTAGAATATAGAACTGCAGAGTTATTGTCACAATATAACTTTAGCGGCCTTTCTACGCCATTCGTAATACGCGACCTAGTGACAAAATTTGTGACCATATTCCATGATTAGATGCCTCATAGCAAGCTACAAATTCTGCTCGCCATGGTAGAAGAAGCTATGAGTGTACGCTTAGCACTCCTCCAGGAAATAGCTCCTCCGCCTAACGAGATAAATATAGCTCGATGTGGATCTCCTACTGTCTTGGCATCCAGCAAAATCAGAATCGGAGTATCCTATGATCTCTAACTGATCCGATCTGATATAGGTGAGCATGTAATCCTTTGTTCTCTTCAAATATCTCATAACCCTTTTGGCTGCTATCCAATGATCCATTCCAGGGTTGCTTACATATCTGCCTAGCATTCCAACAATGAATACTATATCTGGACGTGTACAAACTTGAGCATACATAAGACTCCCAACAGCTGAAGCATAGGGAATCTTCTGCATTTCCTTAACTTCAAGGTTATTTTTCGGGCATTGTTTGAGACTAAATTTGTCTCCTTTAGCGACAGGGGTGTCACACGATTCTGATCCCGCATGCCAAACCTCTTAAATACTTTATTGATATATCTCTTTTGAGACAAGCCAAAAATATATCGAGAGCGATCTCGGTGTATTTGAATCCGTAATACAAAATATGCGTCACCAAGATCTTTCATCTAAAAATTCCTTGATAAAAATCTCTTAATTTTGTACAACATGCCTATATCATTAGTGGCAAGCAGTATGTCATCAACATACAAAACCAGGAAAATATGCTTACTCCCACTGAACTTGTGATACACACAATCATCAACAGCATTTGTCTCAAAACCAAACGAGATAATTACTTGATGAAATTTGTAGTACCATTGACGGGAAGCTTGTTTGAGCCCATAGATGGATTTCTTTAATTTGCAAACAATGTTCTTCGGGTCTCCTGACACAAAGTTTTCTGGTTGCACCATATAGATCGTCTCATCAATGTCGCCATTGAGAAACGCCGTCTTAACATCCATCTGATGTAGCTCAAGATCAAAGTGCGCAACAAGTGCCATAATTATCCTGAAAGAGTTTTTCGTTGAAATTGGAGAGAGTCTCTTTGAAGTCGATGTCTTCCTTTTGGGTAAAGCTTTTAGCTATAAGACGAGCCTTATACCTTTCCACATTACCTTTCGAACCTCTCTTGGTTTTAAAAATCTATTTGCAACCAATGGGCTTCGCACCTTCTGGTAACGTGACAAGATCCCAAACTTTATTATCTTGCATAGACTTATATTCCTCATTCATGGCATCAATCCACTTTTAAGAGTTAGAACCCTGTGTGGCCTGTTGGAAATTGATTGGATCATCTTCCATCAATCCATTATTTTTCTTATGTTCTTAGAGAAATACTATAAAATCATCCGGAATAGCATTTTTCATTTCTCTCGTGGATCTCCTTAAATGTATTGATTCTTGAGGTTGTTGAGTTTGTACATCTAGAATAATTACCTCATTTTGGATAAGAGGTTCTTCAACATTGTCTTGTTGAGGTTCTTGATATAGTTCTTGATCAATAACAGGTATAGGAACATGTACATTGTCAAAAGCAATAGTATGCTCAACTTCTTCCTCAAAGACAATGTCTCTAACCTTATTTCTCCCCCAAACTCAACATCCTCAAAAAATGTTACAGTTCTCATTTCAAAAATTGACTTAGTGTGGGATAATAGAATTTATAGCCCCTTGATTGCTCAAAATAACCTATAAAGTAGCTGCTCACTGTTTTGGAGTCCAATTTCTTTTCATGTTGCCTATAAGGCCTAGCCTCACCGGACATCCCCAAATATGAAAATGCTTTAGACTAGGCTTTTTACCTATCCAAAGTTCATATGGAGTTTTGGCGTGACCTTAGTTGGCACTCTATTCAGAATATAAGCTGCAGTCTTTAATGCTTGTCCCCAGAGTGATTTTGGTAAAGTAGAATGACTAATCATACTCCTTACCATATCCTTAAGAGTCCTGTTTCGTCTTTCAGCTACACCATTCATGCTAGGCGTCCCTGGCATAGTGTATTGTGGGACGATTCCACATTCCTCTAGGTATTTAGCAAATGGTCCTGGACATTGTTCACCTGAACCGTCATTTCTGCCGTAGTACTCACCACCACGGTCAGACCTAACGCTTTTTATTCTTTTGTTGAGTTGATTCTCAACCTCTGTTTTAAACACTTTGAACATGTCCAGTGACTCAGACTTTTCATGAATAAGATATAGGTACCCATAACGTGAGTAATCGTCTATGAATGATATAAAATATTGTTGACCATTCCAAGAAGCCGTAGGGAATGGTCCACAAATATCTGTGTGTATCAATTCTAAGACATCCGAAGTTCTGTTAGCACCTAATCCTTTTGTTTTGGTCTGTTTTCCCTTGATACATTCAATACATACATCAAAATACTTGAAGTCAAGGGAGTCTAAAATACCATTTGACACAAGCCGTACAACTCTAGATTTAGAGATGTGACCTAAGCGCTTATGCCATAATTTTGCTGAATTTTCTTTATGCAATTTGCGTTTAGTACCACGTGTTTCCACATGCAGGTTTTCATTATATGATGTAACAGTATCAAGCAAGTATAGATTATCAAATGTAGATAATAAACCAGTACCAATAATATTAGAATTTAAAGAAAGACTAAACTGATTGTTTCCAAATGAACAATAATAACCAAATTTGTCCAACAAAGAAACAGAAACCAAATTCCGTCTAAAAGACGGTACAACTTTAGTGTCTTTCAAATCCAAATAATGACCGATTCCCAACAATAACCTAAAAGTGCCTATTACATCAACTTCCACCGATTTGCCATCACCAACATAGATGTATCTTTCACCATCACTTGGCTTTCGGTAGCTCAGGCAGCCCTGCATAGAAATACTTATATGAGTAGTAGCACCAGAATCTAACCACCAAGTATTTCTAGATGGAAGCTAAATTAACCTCGAAACGAGACCAAAGTAAGATTTGTACCTTTCTTTGCACGCCACGCGAGATATTTAGTACAATTCTTCTTCACATGTCCAAGTATTTTTGCAAAAGAAACATGCTTCTTTGTTGTCCTCTTCTTTGTTTCTTTTGTCTTGGACCCTTAGGAGCAACTTGAAATTCCTTCTTTCTTTTCTTGCCCTTATCTTTAGAAGTGCTTGCCAAGTGAACATTTTCGGTTCTATCTTGCTTCAACCTTTCTTCCTCTTGCACACAATATGAAATGAGCTCATTTAGAGACCATTTCTCCTTTTGCGATTATAAGCCGACCTTGAATTGACCGAGCGTGCAGAAGCGATATCAATATCAAATGGACGAGCAAGTCATCGGACAGCTCGAGCTTTAGTGCCTTTAGTTTTGAAGCAATGTGAGACATCTCCATGATGTACTCCCTTATGTTTCCTTTACCTTTATACTTTATTGAAATCAAGCTTTGCAAAAGCGTGCTTGTTTCAGCCTTATCGTTTTTCGCAAAACGTTTCTCAATTTCGGTAAGGAAATCCTTAGCATTAGTCACTTCTTCGAATCGCGCCTCGAAAGGCTTAGGAATGCCGCGCTTAATGATCATCGAGACTCATGCGATTAGAGCGTTCCCACTTCTCAAAATTCCTCCTTTCATCGGGTGAACTTTCATCCGTCGAGAGGAGTGGGTTGCTCAATCAGAACGCAAGGTCTAGATCCATGCAGCCGAGAACAATTAATACGCTCTCTTTCCAATCCTTGAAGTTTGTCCCATTGAGCTTGGGAATAGAGTTGATATTAGAGATATGGCGTGTTGAGATGAATTAGCTGTAGAGAGAAAATGGAAGAATTATGCTCACATCAATATTAAGATTCAATAATCAATTAATCAAATCATGGTAAATCCCATCTCAAGATACCTAGCACATCATTAATATCAAGTCTTTGGACAGTAATATTAACTGTAAGTGGTACTCTTGGTGTAGTGATCAAACATTGACAATAAATCCTGTCAAATAATAAACCCATCTTTGGATTGATTTATTATTCACATGGAAACCTTATAATTATCACACATTTACCACCACAAGTGTGCATACAATTCGGCCAAATATTAACCTTCCTTTGGGCCGGCTAATATCCGCATGAACAAGCATACACACGAATTCCTTCTAATATTCTAAGTTAATTAATTTCCACAAGAGAGGTTGCTTTGGCAACATATTGCTTCAATCAATTCACTTTTGAATATTATAAAACCAATTGAGTCCTTTATACCATAATTTGAAAATTAGAATGCTTAATTTTATTCATTATGAAACTTTAAGGGCCTAAGGGTTAATAATTCAATACTTTAGGGGTTGAAATTAATTAATTCAAAACTTTATGGGTCAAAAATTAATTATTGAAAACTTTAGAGACCCCAAAAAATAATTATTTAAAACTTTAGGGACTAAATGTTAATAATTGGAAAGTTTAGGATTCAAAAAATCAATTATGCGGAACTTTAGGGGCCAAACTAAACCAATTATGAACATTCAGGGACTTAATAATTAAATTCAGAACTTAAATGGCCCAAATTAATTAATTTCAGAACTTGAAATTTGAATTATAAAAACCCGTAACCTTAAGGCCCAATTAGGATTAACTTTAAACCTTAGGGACCGATATATAAATATTAACCCTAATTTTAAATTGCCAGCATGGGCTTAAGAAATTCTAATTTGCAACTCATGCCCCCGCCCCCAAATCTTCCATAACTCCAAAAACCTCCAAATTAATTCCCAAATTAATGCCTCTTTCAACTCCATAACCGAACACATTAATTATGAATTAAATATCTCCCTTCACCGAGAAGGCGTGTAACAGCTCCCTCGCCATTGCTTTTGAAGGGCGTGCTTTCTTATAGGCTTACTGTACAGCAATGAGAAATTTCTTGCTTGACAACGTCCATTTCTTATTACGGCCGTGCATGCTCTTTCAGACAGCCGGGCTTGTTTCAAACAAACCATTTCTTTATGTGACGACTGCCTTAAAAAAAAATTTTTTTTTTTTTTTATCCTTTTTTTTTTTTTTTTTTAATCTGAAATCCAAAAAACCCAATTTCAAAATTCGAATTTTGAAGAAAAACATAGATCCTTATTATTTCATGCTATATCCATAGAATAAATCCGAAAATCATATTATTACATGCTCAAAATCTAAATCCAAAGCATAATATGAAAAATTGATAATATAACATGAAAATCAAATAACAATATTATAACATGCTCAAATTCTACATCTATAACATAAAATGTTAGAATTCTATAATATAACATGCTATAAATCTTGATAACATAGTGATCCAATAATTCATAGAATTTAGAATCTTAAAATTCCATTTCTCATGATTTCAATTATGGATGGCTCTGATACCACTTGATAGAAAATTGAAAAGGAATAACGAACTTTATTCAAATCCTTTTCACATAAAACCTAGATCCATATCCATATTGAAATCTAGAAATGAACATAAACATAAAACATACCCGAATCCATGACAATTAAATTGTTAGCCTGAAAGAATCACGATCTTGATTGTTAGCCTGAAAGGATCACGATCTTCCAATTTGATTTGTGAACTTCACTTCAATCTTGATTTCTATGGATGGGGATGTAGAAACCTTGAAGAACACACTCAAATGGGGACCATAACCCATATATAAGATAATGACCATTCATTATCTTTCATTTGTTTTAAATCGGCCCCTCAACAATTTAAAACAAACTTCCGGTCTCTACACTTTAATTCCACGAAATTCAATACCCATTAGTCAAACTTTATCTTTAGTGGATCACTCTAATGACTAATTTACTTTAGATAATAGCACACACATTTTTAATATGTTACATGTGGCCCCAAATTACTAAAATATTCCAACAGCGGGACCTAGCAAGACTACATTGGGTCGACGGTTAGCTTGTGCTGACAAGATTTTAACCACGTTTCTTCCGGTACGTTCTCCTCCTACACGTGAGAATACCTTACTCATACAGTCATACGGGCTATCCGACGATCAAATAAGTCAACGAAAAAACTTCTAAAAGATAAATTTACAACTTAAATAGAAGGGAGCCAGATGAAGAAGAGCAACTAAAAGATAGAAATTATCACACATCTTCCATATGAACAGGCTATTTAATTTATATTCATGATAGAGGGGCATTATGATCTTATATCTTTTTTGTGACACGTGTCCTGATGCTAATGGAGAGCTTTTTTGCTTCCAGAAATTCTTTATAAAAAACACGACTTTCTTTTTGGTTCTTTCACACATGCTTCGAGTACAAGTGTCACCTACTCATCATAGGTCTAAGTGATTACTTTTGACAAATTTCCCCGCTCGTTGGTTATCAAAGGCATACCTGAAAATTTTCATTTTTAAATATTATTTTCGTGTTTTACTTCACCTGAGACCCAAGTCTCGATGGCCTGCCTTCAATAGAGTGAACATCGGTTATGATTTCATGAATAATGCTAAACGAACATAGCCTTTGACATAGCTCTTGACACAATTTTGTCATTTTGTGTTGCAATTGTCCATTATACCTTTATCTCTATATTTTAATTGTTTTCCGCTTTTGACCCTATAATTGGTATCAGAGCCTAGTAACGAACCTAAAGAAAATTTTAAAATGAATAGAAAAGATAAAATGATTTTAGAAGAATTACAAAATATTAGTATTTTAACTAATACTAATCGAATTAAATTACAAGATTTAGCAACAAATTTAAGTATTAAATATAAATCTCTAAGTGAAGAAATTAAACAAGTAAATAGTTCTCAACATTTAGCAGAAATAAAAAATAAAGGATTACAAATTTTAGTAGATGAATTTTCTGAAAATGAAGAAGAAGATATTATTATAAATCAATTTTTAGAATAATATGATAATTTTGCTCAACCTTTAGGAGAAACGGATATTTTAAACCAAGATGTTTTAACTCATATAAGAAATATCGAGTCTAATTTGAAAATTGTTAATGACAATATTAAAATAGGACCAAAAATCCTATATAAACAAATTGAATCAAAATTTAAAAAAGCAAAAAATAAGGATTCTTATATATCAATTGAACCACCTTTACCGGCATATGTTATAGAAGAATTAGAAACTAAATTCTATGAAGCCACAGGTGAAGAATTAGAAGCTTATAAACAGAGTTTAGAACAATTAGCCATTCAAATCGAGAATATCTATATGAATGATCCGCCCAAAGAAGAAACCACTGAAATTAATATTCTACCTTTAAATCAACAAGTTGAACCACAAACATTAGTTGGAGAAACAAGTAGAACTAATGATTGGATTCAAGTCGAGTCTGATGACTGGAATTTTGAATGGATGAAAGAACATGGGATAACAGAAGAACGAGAAAATTATAATTTTAGAAAAGGAGTCAAAACTACATCAACCAAACCTATTCACCTTATGGATAATAATCCAGTTAAATTATTTATTGAACAAATTCCTACAACAGGAATATGGCTAGATGTTGATGATAGCAATAATAAAAGGGAAATTATTGACTCATGGGCAAAAGCTACTGATTTAGCTGTTGCTTTTCAGAAATGGAATACCACTCAAGCATACAACTTTATAATCCACACCTTTAGAGGAATCACTTCAGATATATGGAGAAGAACTTTTGAAAAAACTAAAAATCAAATTAAATATGGAGAAAAATCTACAACTACTATTGATAGCATTGAAAGCTTAGATGCTGAAAACTTTAAGGAAATTTTAAAACGAATGGAAAATTTCTTTAGACACTTACTTTTAGGAGAAGTTATACCAGAAACTAAAATAGATATGATCACTCAAGAAGCCTTACAAGCAGAAAGAGAAATAGAATTATTAAAAATCTGTGATATGTGTGAATTAAACGAATATACTAAGAAATTTAAAAAGATATACATCAAAGCATCTAAATCCATAAAAGAATGGAATCTATCAGAAGAAGATAAAAAACTACTTAATAGATATTTTCTTAAGCTACCTTGACCATGGGGTCAGAAATTATTTGAAGATTACCAAACTTATTGGAATAAAATAGAATGGGAAGATCTTAATCATAAAGCTGATACCTTAGGAATGAGAACTTCATTCGCTAAAAGAAAAATATCAGAATGGTGTAGAAAATCTATGTATCAACACCTATTTAGGAAACATGGTAAGAAAGTAAGTTTATGTTACTATGGAGAAATAGCAGCAGTACCACAATTTGGTTGTCACCAACCACCTAGGAAACAATACTATAAAAGGAAATTTAAGAAATATCTTAAACCCTGGAAGAGAAACAAAGGATTTAAGAGTCATAAGAAGTATTTTAAGAAGAAAAAACCTTGGAAAAAGGAATATAACCAACATAAAAAACCTCAGAAGAAATTTAAGGAAGAATTTTATAAAAAATGCAAATATTTTACATGTAATGAAATAGGGCACATATCTCCAAACCGTCCTAATAGAAATAAAAGAGAAAATGTTAAAGCCATTAGAATAATGGAAGAAATAGAATCTGACTCAAACTATGAAATAATCGAAGATTTAGATGAATTATCTGAAACAGACTCAATCTATGAGCTAGATATAGAAGAAATTGAAGAACCAGAATTTGAACAAATTTATATGAATCAAGAAATCATTGATACTATAGAAACTATCTTAGATAATGAAGAGGGGACTTCACAAACAGTAGTATTTGATGAAGAAAGATATGGAGCAATAAAAGAAAAACAAATATCTTTAAGAGATAAAGACGTTTTTGTAAGACCAATATTACCTTGGTTTAATAAAACCATATATATTGCAAAATATGATGAAGTACCTATTAACATCGAAAATGTTAAAGGCAATACTACTATACCTCTAGTAACTAGAGAATGGGTTAATCGAGAATTAGCAAAAATAAATAGATCCACTAGAGAAAGATTAAAAAATATTGTGATAGGAGGAATCCAAATTATGGTGAAAGGATATTTTAGAGAAGGAATGGATATTCCTATACAAATGTATTTGATGGATAACAGAATACTTCATGATCCTATGGATGCTCTATTAGGAGTAGTCTCTGGAAATCTTGTATATAAGAAAATTATATTTACTATAAGACCTGGATTTGCCATGTCCTTACTAGATGAAAATTTAAGTATGGGATTAAATCTATATCATAGAATTGATAGATTAATTATGCCACCAAGAAGTAAAGCTGTAACCTTACATTGTAAAGCCCTATATGCATTTACTACTACACACCAAAAAGAAATCAATAAAGTCTCAGGAGACTTCATACAAATCCATGAAGATTTTAAAGACTTAGCACAATTTACCCCACCAAGAATGTTGAGTAATAATAACATTTCCTTACCACAAGATATATTGCTTGATTTTCATCAGCAATCTAGAAGAATAGATAATAATGTAGGAAATCAAGGATTAGTTACCTTGAATACCTCTGGACAACTTATAGCGGTAATGCCTAGTAGAAGAATAGAAAGAAGTATCAAGATTACTAGAGAACTCGCAAGCTCTAGTAGAACATCTACAAGTAGAAATTACCCAATAATACCTAGAAATAGCATTGATATTGATCTTAGAAAATGTGAGGAAGATAATTTCTTTATCTTAACAGAATATATCAATAATCAAAATAACTACGAAGAAATAATAGCCCTTGTTAATACAGGAGCCAGTACTAGTCATATAAGAGCAGACTTAGTTGATCATTTATTAGAAGAAAACCTACCACAAGGAATAACTCTTACAGACTATCATGGAATTAAATATGAAATTAAAACATTTGTTAGTTTAGAACTAAATTTTACAGATATTGAAGGAGAACAATTTAAATTAAATCTTAAAATTCATAAAGACTATAGAAAAGGAAAGGATTCTAGTCCAATATTACTTAGAATGAACTTTCTTGAAAAAGTCTCACCATTTTATATACAAAAGAATACTCTACAAATAACTATAGAAGGCAAACAAAAAATGATTCCTAGAATTACTAGAAACAAAGAACCATTTTATATGATACAAGGAATCAGATCAATCAAAACTAGTATACTTAGTCCATATATTGAGATAACTCTCAATTTACCAGACTATTGTATGATAAAGTTTCATGCCATAATTGATACTGGATCAGGTATTTGCCTATGTAAAAGAAATGTGTTTCCAGAACATTATTATAAAAGAGATTATAAGAAAACAACTTATGGTCAAACAGCAAGCGATATTGTTGAAATCTATAGAGATTTTGTAGAAAATGTTCCTATCATTATAGGAAATAGAGAATGTTTTATTCCTAGAATATATGCAACAGATAAAATTGGATGTGATATCCTTTTAGGAGAAAATTTTATCTATACATATAGCCCATTTACACAATATAAGGATAGTTTTGAATTTACTACACCCTGTAATCACAAAATTAAAACACCAAAAATCTACAAAGCTATTGGAATTGCACATCAACCAATTCACCATAGACCTAGACATCAGAGTTCTGCAGGTAATCGTGGTGGATGTTATACAGAAATTAATCAAAAACAAAAAATTCCAGTATTAAGAATTGAAAATTTAGAAGAAAAATTAGAAAATGTTAAATTAGAACTAAAAGAATGTTATCATGAGCATCCTTTAGCTAAATGGGATAAAGATAAACCTATGGCAACCATTGAACTAAAAGACTCAGATGCAAAGATATCAGGAAAGCAATTTCCTTATAGCGAAGAAGATAAAAAAGAATTTGAAATACAAATTAAAGAACTCTTACAATTAGAAGTGATAAGAGAATCAACTAGTCCATATAATAGTCCAGCATTTGTGATTAGAAATCATAGTGAAATTAAAAGAGGAAAAGCTAGAATGGTAATTGATTATAGAGACCTAAATTCTAAAACAATACCAAATAGCAATAAACTACCAATAAAAGATTTGTTAATAAAACAAATACAAGGAAGTAAAATATATTCTAAATTTGATTGTAAATCAGGATATTGGCAAATAAAACTAGATGAAGCCTCAAAGCCTTTAACTAGTTTTACTACCCATAATCCATTAGGACAATTCGAATGGAATGTTATGCCATTTGGATTAATGAATGCACCTGCAATATTTCAACAAAGAATGGATAAGATTATTAGACCAATAAAGAATTTCTGCATTGTTTATGTAGATGATATTCTTATTCATAGTAAAAACTTAAAAGAACATATTGAACATCTTAAGAAGTTTAACTATATTGCTAATAAGTATGGATTAGCCTTATCAGAAAGAAAAGCAGAAATAGCTAAAACTGAAATTGAATTTTTAGGATATATTTTTACCGAAAAAAAAATACTTCAACAACCTCGTATTGGTAAGAAGATTATAGAATTTCCAAAAGAAATTAGAGACAAGAAAGAATTACAAAGTTTTATTAGATTATTAAATTATTCCGAAAAATTTATAAAAAATTGTGCTAAATATAATGTCCACTTTACCAAAAAAATGAAGAAATGAGCTATATGGGAATGGACACAAGAAGATGTAGAAATAGTAAAGAAAATTAAGAAAATATGTGAAAATCTACCTGAATTAAATATTCCAAATGAAGATGATTTCTTTATTTTAGAAACTGATGCCTCCTTATTACACTGGGGAGCAATACTTAAAAGAAAAGAAAACCATAAAGAGTTTCTTTGTAATCCATTGTGTAAATGCCCAGAAGAGCTTGTTGCTTATACTTCAGGCACATTCAAAGATGCTGAAACCAGGTATGATATTAATCGTAAAGAATGTTTAGCAGTTAAGAAAGGAGTAGCAAAATTTGAACCATACTTGCTACCTAGAAAATTTCTTATTAGAACAGATAATACTCAGGTAAAACCATTATTAACAAATAAACTTGGAACAAGTGCAGCTGAAAGACCACTTATTAGAATGCAAATGTGGTTTGCACCATTTAAATTTGATATTGTCCATATTAAAGGGAAAGACACTTTTATTCCGCATTTCTTAACCAGGAATGGAGCCAATCAGGAAGGAGCTAGAAATATTGAAGTTCGAAATGAACATGAAGATTGCTACAATAGAATCCAAGATAACTCTAATGGAGATGGCAAGCCAAGAGGTATACGAAAAGGCCAACATGGCTATATTATCCGAAGGCCCTAGTGCCAGATAAATACTGAAGGCCTCGGTGCCAATATTGAACCAGAAGCATTGAAGCTTCATAAACTTTCAGTTAGAGAGAATACTACTTTGTCTCCCTCACAGGAGAAAATATTTACAAAGGATAGTATCTCCATACCAGAGCTTAATAGCTCAAATATCATCAAAGCCTGCAACACTCATGGTGTTATGGAAATCAAAAGTAAAAACGATTTTATTTTGGCATATGTATTGTTTAATCTACTTTATTCTGGGTTTTATCAGTATTGGAGGTTGGATGAAAACCTTAACATATGGAACCTATAACAAAGTTAACCTCTATCCAGGAGCCCCACCTTATTGGGTTCGTGCTCTTTATGAAATGGGAAATATAATTTGTATTTACCCATTAGAAACTTTAAAAGAAATTTCTTTGTTACCAAAAGAAGTAGTCCGAGCTATTGAAAGATATTGCCAAGTTCTTAAACATAAGAACATATATATCAGGTTTTTCTCTGCCTGTCCCAAATGGGATAATGAAGAAGATAGGCTACTGCCAGTTAGCCATGTCATAAGGATTGCCACTACTTCCAAGCATCTTCAGCCTGAGAAGAGTGAAGTCCATGAAACTACACCAGAAGATGTTATCAAGATGACAACCTTCCGTAAAGCTAAGGGATATAAAGAGCAATTTGAGCATATCCAGAAAGTTATTGAAGAAAATCAAAATATTTGAGTGTATGAATCACAAGACCACTTGATTTACAGTAAATCTGTGGCACCCACTAAACAAGAAGATTGGCACTATCTCGATATTTGGTGTGATCATATTTTTGGAGGAAACGCTAGTGGAACACAGAAGACAAAAAATGAACTGTGTAAACAGTTTTGGCGTTATCCAAACCATAAGTGCGAGTACTGTAGCAATGAAGAAGATGGTTCACCAATCTCACTAGATCCAGAGGAATTTCCGGATGAGTGGTTTGAATCTCATATGGAAAAGTAATGGACCCCCTTTATCACTACTTTGTCAAAGTTACTTTGGTAAAGAAAAACTGTGGGGTTTCACCTACATTATTTTCCATGTTAAGACAAAGAACTTTAGGCCACAGTAAGATTCTCATTATCTTACACAGTGACACAACAATAATGAAGACCAGCTGTAGAACTTTTTCGAGTCTATAAAAGGAAGACTAATTCTCAGAAGAAGGCATCCCATCCTTAAACAAAAAACTATCTTTCTCTCTAGTTTTTCGAATCTTGTAACCATTTCAGTTTCTCTCTTTCATTTGAAGTTTGTAATAAGGTAATCTCTATGGAGTTCTAATCTCTTTAGAGAAAGTACCAAGAGTGTAGCCGAAATATGTATGTATACTCTTATATAAGAGATATTAGTGTGATGTGTTTATGAAATCCAAGTTGTTTGAAAATACTGTCTTTCTATTCTTGTTATTTTCTCAAAAACTCTTATCTTACTTATACTCCAACGGTGAGAACCTTGAGGGTTGTGCTAGTATCTTGTTGCCGTTTAGCCGTATGTTGGCATTTGAGGCGTTGTTAGAGAAAGCCATTAGAACCCTGTTATCTTTCAAATGTAATGTTTTAACAAGGAGTTGAAAGGAAAACTGTGATTCCGTGTGATCCATTGTGAGATATGCAAAAGAGTCGAGAGAAAAATAATAAGAGTGCGGAAGTCGTGTTGGACCATAACCCACTTTCTTAAACTCAAATAATATCGATCACTTATATCTGAGTATACAAATATATGGGAGCAAGCTCGAGGGAAATCTCGTTGATATTATTCTGCATTTACCTTCTGCTTCAATACTGTAAGATCTTTCTTATTTATGTTGAATTCTTGCATTAATATTTGCACTTATGATATTTATGAAGTTTTAGTTACTATCATTCAATATTTAGAAATTGATTGCGAAAGGAAAAGAGAAGAAATTAAATCATTTTATACTGTACTTGATTATTTTCTGAAAAATAGTAGAAATCTACCTGTGCCTTTATATTTTACAGAAAATATATTTAGAATTAATAAAGAAATTAATAAAGTAGAAAATAAAATTAGAATATTAAACGATTGTTTTGATAAAAAATATATTGATAAATACGAGCATAATTGGCTTTTTCATTTATTAGGAGAAATAAACCAAACTTATCCTATAATAGGAATAGAGAACATTGACTTGAGTAGATAATAGAAGTAGGGCATTTATGTCTTTTTATTAGAGAATGTCAACCAAGCTGTCAACCAAGATGGTAGTGTAGCATGATTGATGATTTCATTGAGCTTTTACTTACTTTACTTACTTGGCTCGTTAGATTATGTGTGAAAAGATGTGGCGAAGGTTACTACGTATCGCCTTCCGGTGAGGCGACTTGAACGGAGCATAGACCATGTTTTATGTTGTGTGGCTCCCTTTGTTGTCGTGGATGCTTGAATGGCTACCAACGAAGCTTTGAGTAAAGCTACTTATATAACTTTAGACACGTCGGGATTAGACAAGTGCACCTACAGAAAATGGTCATTTCAAGTGTCCAATATGTAATAACTTAATAGCTCAAACAACTTGACACATATCTTTATATGTTTTCGTGGTTACGTTGAGTGCCCAGTAACGTACTACCTTAAAAGCTCAAACAACTTGATACATATATTTGAATGTTTTAGTCTCGGTCCATAGCTTTTATAGTTCTATAACAAATTTGTATCTTTCAGGTTCGTGTTTTATTTGGAAAACTAAAATTTAATACTTAAATAAATTTATATTCAAAATAATAAAACTCAGGGGAATTACTCCAAATTAAATTTAAAACTATATATTTATAAATAGAGATTACAGTGTTAATTTTTTTATATTTCAATAATAAATTGGACAAAATCTTACTTGACAAGATTTGTGACTGCCATGATTGTGGGGTTATATACATAGATATTAGATGCCAATATTCAACAGTTTTTATACACGTTTATTATTGTGTTGATCGTGTTACACAGCTCATATTAATGATACGTTTTATATATAATATGTTAATTTGTTTATACGATACAAATGTATGGACCTAAAAAGTTTGTGACATCTGCATATGTTAGGTGGCAAGGTTTTGCTCCCTGTGCTTTTCAATTGGGTAAAGGAAAACACATGAGATTTGTCCTTCTTTTTTGTTTAAATCGAAATAAAATAATCTTTCCGTTGTTTATTATAAATTTGTAATATAAAATATTGTCGTGTTCTAGTAAGTCATCTACTAGTTATGAAAATAAACACGAAGGCACTGGCCCTTTGAACATTGAACGTGATCACATAGTGTCTAGTAAACAAGTTACAAATAATATTTTTCAAGACGTGAGTAGCGTAGAATTAGATAATAGCACAAAAAAAAGGAAGTTGAGACTTCATTTAAGTCCACGAGATCACAGTCAACTACACTTAGGGCATGGATCCTTGAATTTATGCCTATGCATCGAGATTCCTCGTAAAGCATTTAGATAGATACATAGCGACAAGAATGAGTGGTGGGGAGCATCGTCGAACATGGGATCCCCCTATTTCTTAAGGAAGTTGGCCCAAAAAATAATGCTTAAGGTGGATTTTGTTGTCTGATCTTGAGTGATATATGGTTTGATTGCGTCTTTTCTTAATGATAGCTTTTGAAAAAAGTGGTTGAATCTTTCTACAATAATTGGTATCAGACCCGAAAACCCCATGTTTGATCCAAGATGGGAGAATGATGTTGACCATCACTGAACATAAGGGTGGGTCTATTTGGCTATTTTGTAAAGGGGTTAGCTACAAACAAGTAGTGCTTCAGGTGAATTTATGGGTTTTATCCTAGGTGACAAATAGTTTAACTACGCATGTCCTATCGAATCTAGATTTTCAAAAATGTAATCACCTCTCCATATATCAACGTGGCTACGTGGCTACGGATATGCCAGAGATGGATTGTGGACACACATGACACACTGGAAATAATTTAATCTAAATTACTCCAAACTCTCCTTAATTAATTATAAAATAAGCAAAAATTAAGTATCTAAATAACATAAGCTCCCAAATCCCAATGCCACTTTTTAATAGTCGAATAAGTGTAAAGCACACTCGTCGGTGGTCTTACGAGCACCCTTTCAAAAGGTGGTCACAAGAATTTTGTTACATTTATCGATGACTACTCAGATATGGATACATATATTTGATGTCTCGAAAGTCGTGGACTTTTGTTGAGTTCAAAGAGTATCGGATTGATATCGAGAAACATCTTGAAAAAAGTATGAGGTTCAACAGCATAATCTCTTTAGAGGGGAGAAATATTACTAATTTCAACTTCTAAAACTTCAGGCCAAGCAATTTTGTCATACGAAAATAGAGTAATTTTATTTTATGAAAATTTCTGTTTATATTAACCATTATTGCACTCCCAGTCATCCCCTTTCAATTTCAACTTTTACAATTTTTTTTATTTTTTTTCATTGTTTTCAGAAATTAGTACAAGGATTAACATTACATTTCGTATTCAATCATTTTAATTATTTTTGACCACCCAATTTAGGATGAAGGACATAAATCACACTGTCTCATAATGTTAATAACTTGTGCAAGTGTAGTAAACAAATAATCACAGGCTAAAAACATTCCTAAATCGCATAAACTTACCAAAAAAAGGGTAGGCAAAATTCATGGCACCAATTTTTTATTTAAGAAACTTGTTCCAAATATCTACTAAATTAATTATATCGTGTTTCGATTAATTTGAATTAATCACATAATTGCCCCTGTTTGGGGCAAATTATTTGCCCAAAATAATGAGAATTATAGCCGTTAACCATCGAATCATCTGAAAATTGTTGACTTCTCAAGTCTTGTGTGGGGCCCAGCTTTGACTCCAATGACTGGAATTCTCATTATTTTGCCCAAAATAATGAGCCTCAAACAGGGGCAAAATGAATAGCGAAAATTAGTCTCAAAGCATGATCAATTTTAAAATTTTGAAATTGCTGACCGGATTGGTACGAAAATTCAATCTCCTTATTCTACTAACTCTTTCTTGATCTCTAATATTTGGCCAGTGCAGTCCGGCAATACTTCCTTGGCCCACTGACCTCATTTTACCAGCAATGTTACACGTACAAGTTTTTTTTCACAGAATTTCACTGGCACAGTGTGATTGGCAGTTGGCCAAAAAAAAAAAAAGGTCTGCAAATCAAGTGTTGCCAACGCAGCACTCTGTAAAGAATCTGTAAAACCCTGTACACTTCGATTTTTTTATTTTTATAGGTCAAGCTACATTCAGCCCTTGTTTGACATTCATTTTTTTTCATTCTCTTTTTTCATTTCAACCACACATTCTATCAATAAAATAATATTACACGTAAATCCAAAAATTCTCCTTACTTTTTAACCACACATTCTTCCATCAATCACTGTTCCAAATCAAATTCTTCTTCAAAATGGGTGTCAAACAAGGGCTCATTTTCCTTCTTTGCTAGGGAAAGTATTTTGGTCATTTCGCAATTGTGGTTCTTGAACTTTCATTACTAGTGCAATTAAATTCAATACTTTTAAAAAGCTACCAACGAATCTAATTGAACTTATCTAATTTGATCTCCAATAAATGAACCACAATCAAGCCGATTCAAGACTGTATAGAATAATTATTACTTTATGTTATGCCTCATATGAAGAGGTTCCAAATCATCGCCGATGAGTAGCTAGCTAAGGAAATCAACAAGACTCACACTCCATGCCACCGCCTACCTCATCGATGTGAGGTCACACAAGGTAACCAAGGTGATACAATATTATAGTCGAGGTGCCATGTCAAGGCTGGCTCAATGTGGCCAAGCCGAAGTGCCATGTACTGCGTAGGAAGTGTGAAGCTCATAACCTTTACACTTACATAATGCATCTTCCAGCTTACATCCTTTCAAGAGATTTTCCATATAGGGTTCACCTACGATTGATTGATGTGAAATTTCTGCAACGGGCGCATAAATGTCAAATCGTCAGTCTATATTTCAGAGGTCAAATTTGGCTTTAGAGTGACTGCTCGTTGGACCATTAAATACCCGTTAGCGTAGAATCGATGGAGTGACAACTAGGAGAAGACCTCCTCAACTATCAAGATGAGACCACATGTCACCTCATCCAACGATTATCATTTCTCATTTACTACTATAAAAGCACACACTTTGTGTCGTTTAAAGGTGATGCAACTTTATACATTCAACTATAAACTTACTTTCTATATTCCAATGTTCTAAAAAAGGTAAAGTGTGACTAGGCATAGAGGCAAAACTTCAAGTCTTACGAGATTAAGCGAGTCTAGGCGAAGCTTATGCGTTAAAAAACTTTTTTTATTTAAATATTATTTTAAAATTTTAATCATTTTAAAAATCTCTCTTAGTCGTTAAAAAACGTTTTCTTATTTTTAATATTATTTTAAAATTTTAATCATTTAAAAAGTAATTAATAATTAAAATAAAATATATCAAATATCTAAAATTATAAAATACTATATTCACTTAATAATTCATATCATTAGTCAATTATATAATTTTCAAGTTTTCAAAATGCAAAAATTATAATATTTTTAATAGTTTCAATTTTCAACTACACAAGTCCTACTTAATGGATTTATAGAAATTTCATATATACTTTTGGAGTTCATAACAAAATAACGTGTCTCAAATTCATAATTATATAATGTAGATTATAATTTTTGTACATATAAAATCTTTTTAAAAACTTGAAATTAAAGTCAAATGAAAAGTTTTTTTAAAAATAAAAAAATGAATTAATAAGCTATAATCAAATAAAAGACTTTTGAAAAAAATGAAAAAATAAAAAAACTAATAAAGCGCGCTTTGGGAAGACGAAAGTGGAAGAAAAAAATTCAACCCTTTAGGAATTGGAAAAAAAAGAAGTCTGACGCGAAACGAGACGTTTTGTCTGAGTTTCGAGCCTAGGCACGCTTTTAAGAACGGTGTCATATCCGCTCGATACCTTTTTAAATCCGACTTTTTAACACTTAGTGGCTCATGTCTCTAGAACGTCCTACACCCCTTCACACATACATTGACTAATTTAATCGTCGAAACGCATACAACCGCCTTCCCTCACTTCGGAGAAGACCACATGTAACTTATGGTTTATCAAAGCGTGCAAAACAAGAGGATCAGGAATGTGTTGGCCACGTCACCACTAAAAAAAAAGACGTCAACAATTTCTTTATATTACTCTAAAGGTGTATAATTGAAAAAAATCGAGGAAGCAGCATTATTTCAATTCCCCACAATTACATTCTCTTAACTTGTCAATTAATTTCTTACCCTGTAGGACGTCGAAAAATTAGATATGGACTAAGATGTATGTTTTACCCTTCTAATTATTTTCTCAATTAAGCATTTTATTTTTCTTGAATAGTTTCTTTGTGTTTTGGTTACAAAATGACGATTCAAGCGTCCCCAAGTACCAAGCTCAGTTTTAAACGGACCCATTAACCCATATAACAACATGATAGATTTCCGAACAAGAATATGTATTTACGACTTTGATTTCATTCAGCTCTCAAAGTATTGATGTATTTGATCATATAATTGATTTCACTTATTGAAACTGTTAACATACAAAAAGTGTAGCTCAAATTGAATAGTCCAAGTAATGAAGTTCAATTAGAAAATTCAGGATAATGGTCCAAACATGACCATTAATGAATGCAGTGGAGGCCCACGATCAAAGTACCATCATCGCCCAAACTTGCAAGACGCCCATGATCTTAGCGAATGAAGTGCCTTACGATCGCCCAGAACGATGATCCCGTTCTCGCCCAAACCTTCGAGTCGCCCAGCATCTGAGCGAATATAAGGTATTATGATTATCCAGTACAGCAGTTATTGAAGCGGTTTTTAAGCAACCTTATAACATCCCACGATCCAAGAATCCCGGTTGTGGGCAGTTAAACGACTAGAGTAATGACAACGGTTAGAGACAGCAGTTCCATGACAAGTCAGTCATCATGAAGAAAGTGGGTAATTATAGAGTACCAAACAGTTTCCAAGCAGTTCTTCACAAAGAAACTATCAAAAGAGTATAAAAAGGAAAAGAAGACATAGAAGAAGTGGACCCCGAATCAAACACTCCCAACAAAGAATATGTAATTTCAATTTCTTAGTTTAACTTTAAAATATCTCTTTTTAGTACTTGTGTGTTTGCGCCCCTGGAGGCATTCTGTTTATTTTCAATTGTAATCTTCATCAATAAAGCACCTATTTTTGGGACTTTGTCTCAAGAGGTTTGTTCCTTACATAATCGTCTGAATCTTTTTTAATTATTAGCGATATCCCGCGCGAAAGAATTTGGCACGCCCAATGGGACAATTGGTGTTTGAGGATACAAAAAGTTAAATATTATGCCTCATAAGAATTCTGATAAGGAACCGCAAGTCAATGAGTAGTCCAGTCTGTGATCGAGCAATATGAGGAGCAGCAAAGCTCTCCACGAATAGAGGGACAGAGTCAAAGCAGTCAAAGTCTCTACGAGCCAATGACGGAGTTGAGTCCTCGAACCATGCGTGCATTACTTGGGGAACTCACACAAGATGTCGTCGAACAGGTAAATCTACGAAATATTCATAATATAGAAAGATTTACCCAAAATGGGAATGCACATTATGACAACATGGCCAAACAACTGAATACATTAAACGAAATAATGAATAAGTTAGCAGGCCAAATGTGTTAGCTAGTTGTGCCTATTGCAAACCATTTTCAAATCAGGACGATTGTGGGGTATAATTCACCACATAATTCTCCTAGGTTGAACCAAAATCAAGGATTAGAACCACCATTCGGTCAGTCTACTTCAAATCAGAGGGGTAATGGAACGCCAAACTTGAATGGTGGTAATGGTATTACAAACCTGTGGGGTAATCTAAATATAAGAGACAATATCCTGAATAATGGATAGAATGTCCCGTGCATTAATGATGGATTAAATATTCAGGTTAACGGTAATAATGGACCAAATAATAGCACTTTTGTTACCAACCAAGGACCAAATGTTAGGCTTTAAACAAATCAACCAGTACACCGCCTGTAGGAATTCCATATGATCCCAACGTCATGTTGAGGAATAAAATCATGGAGATAGTAGTACGTCCTGTCATTAGGCCGACTTACACAAAACCATATCCTGATTGGGTAGATCAAGCATATCCATGGCCTAGAGGGTACAAAGTGCCAGGATTTTCATTATTCACTGGTTTAGGAGAATTTTCTACTCTATAATATATAGGGCGATTCACACTGCAAAGTGGTGAAGTGACTGACTATCATAAAATGAGGTTATTCCCTAATTCATTAACGGAAGTAGCTTTCTCCTAATTCATTAATTTGTCAGCAAACTCTGTTCAAACATGGCAACAATTGGAACAATTGTTTCATACTCAATTTTATAAGACTGAATCTGAAGTCACATTGGCCGATTTGGCGAATTTACGTCAAATGCCAAACGAATGGGCAGAAGGTTTCTTTCAAATGTTCAAAATAGCCAGGAGCAAATGTTTTGTTCCTCTGCTTGAGAAGGAATTTGTTAAAATCGCTCAAAGTTGCTTGAGTTTTGATGTGAAGAAAAAATTCCAGGATAGAGAATTTCCTGACATGTTCCAACTCAGCCCGAACGTGACTAGTGAACTATTAATAAGAGAAGAAGAACAAATGAAAAACTCCAGTAAAGGGACTTATTATAAAGACCCAAATTTTAACGTTCATACTATCAACGATGAATATTATGATCAAACTGAAGCACGTTTGGCCGAATTAATTAAAGGGGATGCTTACGCCTGTCCTATAATGGCCAAACCTAGAGCGTCGGGCAAGAACGAGCCTATAAAAGATGAAAACAAACAGGCTAGGACGTTCTTGTTCTATGTGATCAAAACTGGCCTTATATTTGACAAACTGTATAAGGATAAGCATATAAAATTGAGCGATAAGCATAAATTGCCAAATCCTGAACAAATTAAGGGTAAAAAATACTGTAAGTGGCATAATGCATGGTTACATTTGACTAATAATTGCTTGGTCTTTCGTCATGTGTTACATGATGTTATCGAATCAGAGCGAATCACATTTGAAAATAAGAAAAAAATGGCAGTGGATGAAAATCCTTTCCTACGGCCATTTGGGGTGAACATAGTGACGACTGGTTTCAAAAACAAGTTGCCAAGATTCAAGTTGGTTATAGACGACGGTGAAGAAGATCCTAGGCTATATCCCAGTGTTTTTGAACATATCAAAGGAAAAGAGCCTAGAGAAGACGGAAATATCCTATGTGCAAGATGTAAAGGAGAAGTGAATGCAAACACGGGGAAACCAGGAATGTGGCAGCATCACCATCTCCATGATTTTGTCCCAAATGCTCAACCTGTTAGAGGATGAGGTACATCATTTTATGGAGGACTGCCTTTTGAGAGGTAGTTCGGGCCAATGAATAATGTGAGGACATTTAAGCCGCAACCTCACCAACCAAATATATGGCATTCATTCCAGTATAATGCAGGAAGAGTGATACCCTTCAATGAGATGACTAGAACCCAACATAAACGTTTTCGACTGAATTATGGACGAATGATGAGGCAACAATAGGGATTGTCGCGTCCTAAAGCACATCAACTACTCGAGGTGGCTAATCAAAATGTTCTCGAAGATAGTAAAGAGATCGGTACAGGTGAATCGATTGAAGAACTGCCGGAAAGTTTTTCTGGGAGATCAAAGTTTGAGTGAGGCAAAAAGGATGAAGAAGATCCAGATCAGCCCCTCACTATTCAGTTCGGTACGTTACCTCAGTGGCTAAGAACTATTTACTAGCCAATGAGTTCAAAAACAAAAAGAAAGGGAGGATAACGAAGAGGAAGCATGTGTGCTAGAATGTCAAGAATGCCAAACATCTAAAAGGGCATACGACGAAGAAGATGATGATGGTATGACGGACATTGAAGAAGAAATTGATCTGAAAGCAAAAAGAAGAAAGAGGGGAGTATTGCGCAATACATTATTAAAACAACTCCATCGAGAAGGTGTTCGCGATGTAGACTTGTTGGGATAACCATCTGGGCATTCCTTTGATTACTATGTATTGTATGGGATACCCAAAAGGAAGAGAGGAGTACCTCACTCTGAGAAATATGGGTCACCTCCAAGAATATTGTCTTCTCCTACAGGATGGATAACTGAAGAAGAAACACTAGAAAACGGTAGAAATGGAATTCAGGAAACAAAAGCTCAGTGCGACATATTGTATGTTGAGTTATCGCAAGGAAATAATTCAACAGAGGACAAACAGAAAGTGGAAATAGATGCTGCTGAAAAAGTTATCTTCAAGAGACTAGCCATGAAATTAACTAAACACTTGAGGTCATTGTACATGAAAACTTTAGTCAATGGTATACCTATGGTGAAAGTACTAATTGATAATGGAGCAGCCATAAACACCATCCCGTCCAGAATGATGACGAAGTTGCAAAGACAGAAAGTGATATGATTCCAACAGAAGTCATTCTCACAAGTTTCAATAGAGGAGCAACTTCGGCTAAAGGAGTTATGCCACTGGACATAACTGTAGGGACAACTACTAGGACCATTATTTTCTTTGTAATAGATGGCCCTACTAGTTACAACATGCTACTAGGAAAGGATTGGATCCATGTGAGTCGTTGCATACCTTCGTCCCTCCACCAGTGCTTGGTATTTTAGAATGACAAGGGCGAAGCAGAAGTGGTGCAGGCAAATCATGGACCCTTTGTTGCAGGATCAAACTCGGTGGAAAGATTCATGTACGAAAGAAATTATGGACCTGTCTAGGTATTCCAAGATAGAGAAAAAACTCAAATTTTTGTACAGAGCGAATAGTCATTTTCAGTGGATGCACTTACTAAAATGTCCAGTCAAATGAGGCCAAACAAAGTGGCCCTGGACGATCCAGTGATTGGCAAAAAATTAATCAAAGAACTTTAAATGAGTTGTCAGCAACAAAGGCAAATGGCCGACATTCAAGCCTTCAAAGCCAAGTTAATGGCTTTCAATAAAGAATGTAAAGACCAGTCGAAAGAAGAAGCAGCATTAAAAGCATTGGGAAACAAATTGGCAGTGTTCAAGTTGGAGCAGAGTATTGGCCAAGAAGTAAACAAGGTGGATCGTTTAGAAGAGGAAGTACCTATAAGGAACATGGACGACGAAGTAATGAGAATCACAAAGTCTGAATACGCTCAAACACGGATCCTCTGATTAAGGTGAATATTGGCAATCAAGGGAAAGATCGTCCAACATTTGTCAGCCAGGTGCTCGAATCAAGATGTTAGTAATAAATTAATCGCTTTATTAAAAAAATATAAGGATTGTTTTGCTTGAGAATATAAACATATGTCTGATTTAGATAAGAATTTGGTAGAACATAGATTACCAACTAAGCCAAATTTTAAGTCACACAAGCAACCTCCTAGGCGTTTTGCCCCTAATGTACTTCTTGAAATTAAGAAAGAAATAGAGCGATTGTTAAAAGTAAGTTTTATTAGAACAGCCGATATGTCGAGTGGTTGTCTAATATTGTGTCGTATTAAAAAGGAATGGTAAGTTAAGGGTATGCATAGATTTTAGAAACTTAAACTTAGCCACGCCCAAAGATGAATATCCAATGCCTACTATATTCTTTAGTAGACTCGACTGCCGAACACGTAATATATTCCTTTATGGATGGGTATTCAGGATAGAATCAAATTTACATAACTGAAGAAGACATACACAAAACTATCTTTAGATGCCCTAGAGCTTTAGGATGTTTTGAATGGGTAGTTATGACTTTCGGCTTGAAGAATACGGGGGCAACTTATTAAAGAGCGATGAACTTGATTTTTCATTATATGATAGGCAAGTTTGTTGAAATGTATGTAGATGATATAGTGGTTAAATCTATTAAAGAGGAAGACCATTTTGAGCAACTAAGACGTTCATTTGAGCGAATAAGGTAATATAAACTAAAATTGAATCATTTGAAATGTGCATTTGGTGTTAATGTGGGAAACTTCTTTGATTTTTTAGTGTACAAAATGGGGATTGAACTCGATAAAAATGAAGCGAATGCCATTTTAGAGGCCAAACCACCTAGCACCAAAAAAGAATTGCAAAGGTTTCTAGACCAAGTAAACTTTTTAAGATACTTTTATCTCTAATTGTGTAGGGCGAACGAAAGTTTTTTTGCCTATTTTAAAGCTGAAAAATCAGAACAAATTCGTCTGGAAAGAAAAGCATCAAAATACTTTTGAAAGCCTAAATACATATTTATCGAATCCACCAGTGTTGGTATCATCAATCCAAGGACGACCAATGAAAGTGTATGTATCGGCTGAACAAGAATCGATAGTCAGGATGGTCTCACAAGAAGATCAATTTGGTAAAGAAATGGTGATTTACTATTTGAGTAGACGGTTAACAAAATGTTAATGTAATTATCCTACTATTGAAAAATTGTGTCTTTTATATTTCACATATACAAAACTAATGGTCTATTTACGACATGTAACCGTTTATTTAATTTCTAAAGTAAATTTGGTTAAGTATATGTTTTCTTGCCCTATTTTACACCAAATGGTAGGTTTTTAGACTTTAGCATTGTCAGAATTTGAAATACAATACATACCCCAAAAGGTAGTCAAAAATCAGGCTTTGGCTAACTTTCTGACCGATCATCCATGCCTGAGGAGATTGAATTAGAAATCGATTCATTCGAATTAAAACCTTGGATTTTATATTCAATGGATCAAAAACCTCCAAAAGTGTAGGGGTAGGAATAGCATTGATAAATTTTTTAGGGATTTGTTACAAATTCGTGTTCACTTTGAATAGGATGTGTACCAACAATCAAGCTGAATACTAAGCCTTAATTGTGGGTTTAGAATTGAAGATAGTTATGGAAATAAAGAATGTGATTATTAGGGACGATTCTCAATTGGTAATTTACCAATTGATTGTTGATTTTAAGTGCCAAAGTGATTTCATTGTAAGTCAATACGAAATCGCCCAAGAATTGTTGGAAGAATTTGACAAAGTAGAGCTTCAATTTGTTAATATGATGTATAATGACATAGCAAATGAGTTGGCCCAAATGGCCTCACGTTATTCAAAAGCTTTAAATTGGGAATCTACCTGTGAATATAGAAAAATATTGCTCGTAGTACAAAGGAGGGCGAGAAGGATCAGAGCTCATTGTATACAAGATGGAGATGCAATATATTGGAAAGTAGAGATTAAAAAGTTCTTCAAAGAACCTAATAAGGAAAGTAGTAGGAAAATGAAGTTGCGTTTGTTGAATTATACATTGATAGATGAAGAGTTATTTAAGAAACGCGCAGATGGTATACTACTAAAATGTGTAAGTTTGCAAGAAGCCAGAACGATCATGGCTGAAATGCATGAAGAGATATGTGGAGCTCATCAACCTGGCCAAAGGATGAGATGGTTGATTATTAGGAGTGGATATTTTTGGCCCAAAATAGGAGAATCATGTGTTCAGTATGCAAAGTGTTATTTAGCATACCAAAAGCATGGTCCGATACAAAGAGCACCAGCAAGAGAAATGGCACCCATTATCAAACCCTGACCGTTCAAGGGATTTATCCCCCATTGTCCAAGCAACGTATATTTGTAATAGTTGCAACAAATTTCTTTGCTAAGTGGGTAGAAGCGATACCTTTAGAGAAGATCACCCAAAAGAGTGTCATAGATTTTATCTGTGATCATATTATTTATAGATTTGGGATTCCACAAACTTTGATGGTGGATCACGGAACTTCCTTGAATGGAGATCAAGTGAATGAGTTCTTGAGCGAATTTGGAGTTAAGTTATTATGCTCAATCTAACGGACAGACAGAATCTTCTAATAAGGTTCTAAAAAATATCATGAGAAAGATGATAAATGAAAATGTCAAAAATTAGCACGAATATTTAAACAAAGCCCTATAGGCTTATAGGACGCGTCTCGTTCAAATACTAAAGTTACTCATTTTCAACTTACTTATGGACATGAATCTGTTTTGCCTATGAAAATTAATGTGCAATTAATCAGTGTTTGTTTACAACATAAGTTAAGTGATAGTGAGTATGCTGAGCCATTAATCTAAAACCTATTGGAGTTGGACGAATTAAAGTTAGACGTCCTAGATAGATTACAAATTCAAAAACAATGAATGACTAAATTTTATAACAAAAAAGTTATAACAAAATCTTTTAGCCCGGGCGAATTGATTTGGAAAACAACACTCTTCTTGGATAGCAAAGATCCGAAGTATGACAGTGGTCGCCCAATTGGGAAGGGCCATATAAAGTGAACAATGTATTGCCTAATGGAGCCTATTATTTAGAAGATTTAGATGGCACTGACACATGAAATTCATTAATGACAAATATTTAAAAAAATATGTTCCTTCTTTATGGGAAAGTGAACAAATAAAGGCATGAATAAATAATAGTGTTGAGCGATCATAAGTAAATAATGCAAGAATGAAGTACGTTCAAATAAATTCCTTTATTATCAAATACTCGTTACAAATTATGAGATACAAAATACAAGATACTCTATAAACTACAATTGGGAGCAGGTTGTCACCATTCTTCTATCGATCATAAAGGAAAGGGGTGAACTGGCCTTGATCGCCTTCCTAATCGCATTGCTGCAATGGCAGGCAAAGAGGTTGAGAAGTACTCTCAATAGGCAAAAAGGCTGAAAAGCACTCGCAAACTGCCTTCGTAATTGCATTGCTCCAATAGCAGGCAAGGAGGCTAAGAAGCACTCTCAGCAAGCTAAATGACCTGAAAGGCATTCGCGAATCGTCTTCCATTATTGAACTCCTTATGGAGAACATAAATGGAGACGCTGAGAAGACCTTTATTGGCCAAAGAACATTTCCTATATTTCGCATACCAAAGGTGACATCAAGACAGATAGTAAAATGGACAATAGATCAAATGATCCATTTCTATCGAAGAGAGAAATTGTTGATCAACTATATGAGATGCCAAATGATGACAAGCCAGTTGGTTTTTTGAAGAAAAGAATGAAGATGAAGATGATAAATGCAGAACACATACGCATTTATAGAGGTATGAAGGTGAAAAGACGAAATATGAACGGCCACATACATGCATCGTAACCGAAATTAAATGGCCCAAAGTCTTGGAAAAGGATATTGGAACACTAAAGGAAAATGTGCATGAGTTTTAGCATAAGGTAAAATTAAATGTTTGGGGGGTTGACGATTGATAAGACGTCAATTAATGCGTAAATAAATAAAATAGCAGTGGCTACCGTTACATTTAAAATTAGTAATAGCAGCTAGTACGAAATTACAAAAAGGAAAGTAAAGGCATCAAATGTCTTAATTACAATTCGCCCCCAAGCCGAACGTATTTGGTCCTTAAGCCTTACCCAATCCTCGCTCCATCTAGAAGAACTGGTAGTTATTTCGGTTACAACATCGTCACCAACTTGCAGCTTTGTGTATCTCTCAACCGAAGACTTGGTTCGTTCAATTCCTTGGGAAGTATTGTGCTTTTTGGCAGCCATTCTAGTCCTGCAGCCATCCATCCTTGTTTGAAGTTCCTTCATCTCTGCAGCTAAGATTATCATCAAAGAATCTTCAATCATAACTTCGGAGGAGATTTCGTTCAATTCAGCCTCGACTTTATCAATCTCTTGGAGCAAAGATTTTCTTTCAAATGTAGCACGAAGATATAGAATACTCTTAGCCTTCAATTCAACATTTTTAGCTAGCAAGGAGAGGATTTCAGAATTGATAGCCTTCAACGTCGCCTTAAAGTCAGAGGAAATATTGAACGACGAAAGTGTAAGTGTTTGCACCAATTTCGTACTCAAGAGCTCAAATTTATACTTTTGTCTGGCAGCACTAGCCTTACCAATATCCATGTCCATGAAATAAACATACTCAAACACTGATTGCTTGAAAGTCTTCTTATTTTTCTCCGAAAAAGCAGAAGATAAAGCAAAATGATGAATGGTTGAAGAAGGGGAGATGTCTTTACTTGTCCCCAAGAAGTGAACAAGTTCCTGATGGAAAGCACAATGACATCAGCATCCTGTAAGGAAAAATGCAAGCATTTAGTATTTTCACTATAGTAAGCGAAGTGAAAATAGAAAGAAGCAAAAGGCCACCTCATCAGCAAATTTGGGAAGTTCAAGCACATCACCAGTTGATTCTACCACCTATGGAGATTTTCCTTTATCTGAGCGAGTAGACTCTACCACAATGGGCAAGTCCATGGGAACCTCTGCAGAATTCAAGAAATAATGAATCGAAAACCAATAGTACAAGCAAGGGTAAAAACATCAAAATATGTATTACCTTCTAGTTCGATACTTGGGGGTCAACGCCCTGAGAGGATGGCAGCTCTTCAACGACGTGTTGAAGACTTTGGGAATAAGGATTTCTCTTTAAGCAAAGTCCCTTCATCAAATGATTTGGATGAAGCAGCTTCAACAGGAGGCGATGGAACATGAGATGCTAAGACTAAAGCCTTTGAGAGAGAAGCTGAACTCTTCTGGAAAATTCAGGTAAATCATTAATACATGAAGGATGGTGTTGTATGAATAAAAAAACTCAATTACCTTTCTCCTAAGGATGAGAGAAGCATCATCATCACCCTGCAAAATTGGAGAAGCTGAAGTTGGCCGTTTGCGGCTGGAGGCACCTTTGACTGTAGTAGCCTGAATAGGTGGAGAAGCATGTGGAAGAATAGGACATTTAGTGTGAGTAAGTAGTGATTGAGGAGAAGAAGTGGGATTCCTAATAGACACAAGGGTAGCTAGGATAGGAGAAGTAGAAGAAGTATCTGGTCGATCCAGCAGGTGGAAGGCACGGTTAGCATCAGTTGTGATGTTACCTGCGTTTCACATATGACCAGAGTTGGTCAAAAAAGGGGGTGTGTGACAGCAGTAGGATTGAAAGGAGCCAAAGAGAAATCTTTAACCAAAAGGTTATTGCAAGCATCAATGGCTTGTGTCTCAGTTTTATTGATAGTATAGAAACGCTCTATCAAGTTCTTAGAATAACAAGGAGGAATGTGGCCAAAATCAAGTGGCGAGCAAAAAATTGGGGAGCATATATCTCAACCCCTACCTTGGCATTTGTTCATGTGAAATGTCATGGAACAGTTCTCTTCCAATCAAAAATTGAACCCAAATGGGCAAGAAAGTGCTCACTTCAGCTAAGGTAGAAGGAAGCCGCACATAAAGAGGAACTTGGTGAGGAGAAAAAGGGAAAAAGGAAGACGTTGAATTCAAATTATAATAGAATGTAAAAAGTCCCTACTGGATATATTTACAGGTCTCAATTAATGAATGAATAGCCCATAGCAGCTGACTGTTCAAGGAGGAGATGGTGGAGAACCAAGTTGTGAAAAATAGGCTCTCAACCACAATTGAGCAAGCCAAGAGGCCCATTACCAGTGGGAGACATATTATTCTTTAATTGGAATTGGAGGAAAGCCATGTCTCTATAAAAGGAAACTAAAAAGAATGAACACAAATTCAAAGACTTGCCATGCGCTAATTCATGCGATAGAGGCAGATAACTCATAGATAGTTTCAGGTTGAGGACACAAAGAACATATTTACAAAGCCAAACCTAAAGGAAGGCTACACGCTCAACATGAGTAGGCTCAGAATTGGTAGCAGTATAAAGGCCTTGCATGCCTGAGTAAGATTCAATAATTTTCTTTTCAAACTTTGGGGCAACACTGGAAATCAAAATATCAGGAAAGATGGTATTGCCCGAGGGCGGAAGATTCACTAGGGCTCCAACATCCCTTAGAGTAATAGACATTGGGCCAAGAGGGAAAAAAAAAGTGTTATACTCAGAAGACTAAAAACTTAGGGTGATTGGAAAAAGTACTGGGTCATAAGTTGAGGGAAAATGGTAATTTCTAATAGGTCCAAAATCTTAGCACGATCAAAAATTGCTTTGGTGGGACCATGATTTACCATACGTGCATGTCATCTATGAAAACTAGGATCAGTTTTTGGCTAAATACGAATACCTTTATCTCGGATTGATTTCAATGGCAGGGAGTTCAGAAAAGGAGGGTCTTCAGTGCAAGAGAATAGTTGACCCATCGCCGCTCGTCCGACCTCTTCAGCATCATTAAATGATGGATCTAGATAGAACTCATGAAGGTCATGGTTGACTTGTGAAAGGAAGTTTGAATTTATATACGATCTAGTAAGAAGGTTTTGAAAATCCTTAAAACTGAAGGAATCATCGGAATGAGTTTGTGAAGTCGCCATTTGATGCAAAGTACAAACGTTGTGAAGGGTTCTTAAGAAGCGAGTGAGGAAGCAAGACAATGAACAGTGACATTTGTAGAACGCACGATATAAAGACGTGAAGGTAATGGTGCGACGAAGTGGCTTGTCTTTTGGGTTTATAGGGGTTTGTAACGTTACACCTTTTCAGGCTATAGAAGGGTTACCGTCAAACGGAAACAATGATTGAAATTATTAGGAATTTCAAATATTGCCGAAAAATACAAAGGAAGAATATGGCAAAGATTAATAATTGATATTAATTCTGCGATATTGGGGGGTAATTGTTGACATACAAAAAATGTCGGCCAAATTGAATAGTCCAAGGAATGAAGCCCAATTAGGAAATTTAGGATAAAGGCCCAAACATGACCATTAATGAATGCAGTGGAGACCCACGAACAAAGTATCATCATCGCCCAAGCTTGCAAAACGCCCAGGATCTGAGCGAATGGAGTGCCTAACGGTCGCCCAGAGCAATGATCCCGTTCTCGCCCAAACCTTCGAGTCGCCCAAGATTTGAGCGAATATAAGGTATTATGGTTATCCAGTACAACAGTTATTGAAGTGGTTATTAAGCAACCTTATCACACCCCACGATCGAAAAATCGCGGTTGTGGCAGTTAAACGACAAGAGTAATGGCAACAGTTAGGGATGACAGTTCCATGACAAGTCAGTCATCATGAAAAAAGTGGGTAGTTATAGAGCACCAAACAGTTTCCAAACAGCTCTTCACAAAGAAACTATCAAGGGAGTATAAAAAGGAAAAGAAGACATAGAAGAAATGGACTCCGAATCAAACACTCTCAATAGAGAATATGTAATTTCAATTTCTTAGTTTAACTTTAAAATATCTCTTTTTAATACTCGTCTGCTTGCGCCGGTTGGAGGCATTCTGTTTATTTCCAATTGTACTTTTTATCAATAAAGTATCAATTTTTGGGATTTTGTTCAAGAGGTTTGTTCCTTACACAATCGTCTGAACCTTTTTTAATTGTTAACGATAATCCGCACGAAACAGAAACATCAATTAACATTGAGTTCACAAATAACAATTACTACCGTAGCAAATTTAGGTAGCCTATAAGATTATAAAATGTAAACTAATTTATGCTATAGAAATTGATCCACACAATGGTTGTGTTCAATACACTCAAAGATATACTCAGTGCATTATAGTCAACAATCACTTCACCGACGTCACCATAAATAGCATACTACGATTGATATCTTGTGATTTTATTAGAACAAAGCACAAATCTCTCATCACCAATTTAGAATAAATTAATTCTTGTTCAAAATAGCTATATCCATACGTGTTTCTCAATTCAAACACATAATTCATATTACCACGAAGCGATCGAAAACACTTCATTACACACTTGTGATTATAAATACAATAAATTTATAAAATAAAATATAAATACATAACAAATGTTTATTTACCCATAAACAAAATGCCAAAATGACATTCATGTCCTAACAACGTTGAGCACCAATCCCAACACTCGTTTATATTGTTAAATTTTATTTCGTAGGTCGACAATAGTTTATGTTCTACAATTTTTTTTTTTTACCAAACATACGAAATTACTAATAATTTAGACAGAACTTTCACCCAACAAAGAAATCACATCGTTTTTATTTCAAATTGTTTCGTAAGTATTTTTGCTGATTTAAATAAGGGTGAATATATTTTCAACATAAATTTACTTGTTCCACCATTTATTAATGCACATTAATTATCCATCTTCTATTAAAAGAGGGAATCCCTCCGTTCACTGTTCATTTGAGACGTATTTCATCTTCCCATTTTATCCCTCTTTTTGACACTGTTCATTTTTGCACCTTCCATTTCACACTTAACTGGTTTGGTTCTGGTTTTTCTACAGTGATATAGCCACAATTGTTGACTTTTCAATTTTGATTAAACTGACTTGCTACTGATATTTTACAAATCGGCTTGCCAAGATATACATGCAAATATATTAAAATCAATTGTAATAAGCCAGTATCTGATTTCATTTGCAAGAAGACAAAATATAATTTCATTTCAACCATCAAATAAATTATCAGCCTTATAAACTCAGAAATCAAAGAGAAGAAACGGAATTTGAGACTGAACAACGCGAGTCAGTTAGAACAAATGTGAGTTTCTGCTGTGTTTTTTGTTTTCAGCATAAAATTATTATACTTTTCATGTATGTATGAGTTTTGTATATTCTAATGTTTTCTAGGTATATATGTGTATCTGCATCTAAATATTTCTTATGTGAGAGTTTTGAATTTTTGAGTATGAATCTTTATTTGTATTTGGTTAGTATGAATTTTTAATTTTATTTGTTGTAGTTATTGATATACTGCAGAGGAACCAGAAAATCCCCATCTATTTTGAATATTAAAAAAAAAAATTTTTGATTACTTTGCACAGGCTCTGCACTGTGCGGAGAGCACTCCATTTTTTTTTTCTTCTTCAATTTTTTTTTTACTATTTTTAGCTTCATTTCATACGTACATAAAATCAGAATTTCTTCCGTGGTTCTGCACTTGCGCATTTTCTTTTTATTTCTTTTTTTTTTTTGCCAAAAATTCTACTTATTTATATTTTACATAAACTATAAATACATTTTCATTTATTAATAGTTTAATTCAAAAACATTAGAAAATATTCAATTATATACGTACATGAAAATCAAGGGGGCGTTGACCCCGAGCCCCCACGAAGGGCGCTGCCCCCTCGACTTGACGGGCAGGTCGATCCCAGTCGGGGGCAACCACGAGGGGCACTGCCCCCTCGACCCTCGCGACCTGACAGGGCGGTCGATCTTGGTCGGGGGCATTGCCCCCGAGCCCCCACGAGGGGCGCCGTCCCCTCGACCCTCGCGACCTGACCGGGGAGCAAAACCTTTGATAATTGCAGTGTATTTATTATTTTTAGTGATAATTGCAGCAAAAGTCCCAGACATTTGAAATATTAACAGACTTTTCTCAAATCTTTGATTTGTTATAGCCGTCACTCTCAACCTTTCCAAATGTTGCAGGTGAAGTCCTCTTAGACAGTTTCCATCCATAATTTTGTCAGTTGACCAAAAATTTAATTTTAACCACATTTTTAATATTTTAAAAGGGACAAAATAGTAACTTTCAATTTATCATATTAAATAATTAAATAAAAAATAAGACAAAAAAAAAAAAAAAAACAAGCACGCACGCACGCACGCACGCCGTTGTCTTCCATCCCATCTCAAACCCAAAATCCACACCTCCACCAACCACCTGCCGGAGCAACACAATTTCTCTTTATCTTTCTAATATCTACAGCAAAATATATAGATTAGAAAAAGTGGGCACAAAAATCAACAGAAACAATGAATTTTTAAAAACTTTTGAGTCCAAGAAATCTTGTAAAATGAATAATCAAGAAGAGAAAGATCACAATTATTAGCATCAGAAATGTAAACTAAATAGAACCAAGTAAATTGTGAATGATATGAGGTCTTAAAATGGAGTGTACATCTGTAAGAAGAAATCTTTCTAATATTTACAGCAAAATAAACAAATTAGAAAAGTGGGCACAAAAATCAACAGAAACAATGATTTTTTCAAAACTTTTGAGGCCAAGAAATCTTGTAAAAGGAATAATCAAGAAGAGAGAGAGCACAATTATTTATTTCTTCTTTTTCTTGACCCTATACGTTTTATACTACAAAAGTAGTCTTTCCTCAATTTCCCTTCATTTTTTCAACAACAGTTCCTGTCCCAACTAAAAGTACTACAAGTTACCTACTAATAATGGAAAAATTGGAAATTCAATAGCTCCATTTTCATTTTTTAATCACCAATACGATGCAGAGGAGGGGAGTCGTTGGTGTGGGGTTGGAGGAGGAGAATGAAATAGAAAAGGACACCAGAAGCTGCCAAATTCTCAGACACCCTTTCCCTTTCAGTCTCGTCTCTCTCCGATTTCTATTTGTACCCGCGATTCTCTTTCATGCAATACGCCACTTTCAATAAAATATAAAGGGGAAACTGTGTTGCTCCCTGGAGGTGGAGGTGGAGGTGGAGGTGGAGGTGGGGGCAGGGGCAGACCCACATGGGGTCAAATGACCCCACAATTTTTATTTTTATTTTTTGAGTTTTTTTTTTTTTTTTTTTACTTTTTCCCCATTAATATGTATGTAAGATTTAAACCACCTAACCAGAAGAATGATGCTAAAAGTAGTGTCAGAATTCTAGATGACGAGAATTGATTTGAAGAAAAAGACGACTTTGTTTTAAACCATCAAATGATAGAATGTCATGTAATATTATGTTAACTATTATGTCAATTATTCTAACACTGTAGCATAGTTCAAAATTTAATCAATTGATTACTCAACTATTCTAACGGTTACCTATTCATCAATGATTTGAAATTCATTACTCTCAAATTGGCGAAAATCATCACGTGCCCGACAAAATTGACGAAAAAAATTATAGGATTTATCGTGCCAAGTGTTTCCACGACCAAAGGTCAAGCGATCACTGAAAATTAATAACAGTGACCACTATATGGTCGCTGGTTGGGTGTCATATTCATCGACCACCTTCTTTGGTCAGTGAAAATGCTAAATCTAAGTGAAAAATCACGCGTTATTTTACGTACCAAGTGTAATGGCTTTGTCAGTTTGTCTAACTTGGTGATCTAAAATAGAATTGTTTGTAAGTATTTTCTGCAATGAAAATTGTCAAAAATTGACTGCGTAGTCAGATGAGAGATCAATGGTTAAGTGATAGTTTGGTTGCATATACTGAAAACGATGTATTTAACAATATTGATAACGATATAATTATACAACGTTTTCAGGGTATGAAAACGCGTAGGCTACAATTGTAATAGTGTATTGACTTATTTTCGTTAATGATATGTAATTTTAAATATTTTTGAATTCTCATTTTTGACTCCACAAGACAAATGGTCTCGATCTGCCCTTGGGTGGAGGTGGTTGGTGTGGATTTTATGTTTGAGGTGGGGTTTGGTGAGGGTTGAGAGGAAGAAGACACTTGTTTATGTTTTTTTTATTTCTTATTTTTCATTTAATTATTTAATGTGATACATAAAAAGTTACTATTTTGCTCTTTTTAAAATATTAAAAATGTGTTCAAAATTAAAATTTTGGTCAATTGACAAAATTATGGATGAAAACTGTCCAAAAGGATTTCACCTGCAACATTTGGAAAGGTTATGGGTGACGATTGTAACAAATCAAAAGTTTGAAAAATGTTTGAGGGATGGGATTTGGAAAACACGGCGATTGTTTTAGAGGGATAATTCAAAGTGAAAAATATTTTTTTAAAAAATGTCTGATTAAGATGTATAGAAAGTTATACGTCAACAAGTAAAATTATTTTAATAAAAAATGTGTAGTTAAAAATAATTTTGATTATGTCAAAACAAATAATTGTTCGTAATGGTAGGGGTGGTGGCGGGGCCGGGGTATTTTTTTGACATGACTTTTTTAAATTTTTTGCATCATTCTTGTTAATCAACTTTAAATATTGAAATAAAAGTTTGAAAGAGATAGTAAGATTATTTAGCAAAAATAAGTGTGGACGGAGAAAAAAGAAGAAGAAAAAGGTCGATAACTAGAGCTGGAAGACGTGGTGAACGTAAACATTTAAAAAAGAAATTTAAGAGCTTATTTATGGTGTAACAAAAAATATTCGTTGCAACAATATAGCCATCCGTAAAATTCATATCGTAGCGCTTAAGATATTTAAACGAAAGTTATTCGATGGTCATTGTAGGAAGATTCTTTAGAAAAACTTGAAGGCGCCAACTTTGCACCCTTCTCTTTACCGATTTTTTGTATTGAACTATAACTAGAAAGAAAAATCGTTTTAGAAAATAAGGCAAGAAAATATCATATGATCCATCGGTTCAAATTTAGGAGCATGTATTAAAGCCTTGTTTGAAAACAATAATTTAAAATAACTTTTTCCCTGTCTTAATTTTTAATCACACATTCTCAAAAAATATTAATTTTAACGTTTTCTCATAATTTTCCCTGCTCTCTTGATAAAGATTCTTTAAAAATTGATTTTTCAAATAATCGATTTCATGCCATTTGGAATAGTAATCTCTCTTCAAATTTCAAAATGGGCACCTAAGAAAAGAAAATCTCTTTCAATACCCATCTTTAAACAAGGCCCTGTTTGATAACATATATTTTCCATGGAACTATGAATTTGTTTTCCATTTTCCACCATTTTGGTTGTTTGATGGACACAATTTTCTTGGCAAAATATTTTCTTACTTGTGCCCACACGTGCACATTTGGCTGGTTTTTGGGGAAAGCCTTTTCCCACCAAGTGCTTTTCATTTTTTTTTATTTTTTTGGCAATAGAAACAAATTTGATAATCAATTGTAAAAAGAATTTTCACTTTAATAGACAATTTTCATGTAAGACGAAGCCAAACGAACAATAAATTTTGATTAAAAAATAGTTTTTGAACAAATTTTTTTTTTTTTTTGGCAATGGTAACAAATTTCATAACTAATTTTTTTTAAAAAAAATCACTTTAATAGACAATTTACATGTAAAAGAAAGCCAAACGTGAACAAAAAAATCAAAAATTTCAAAATTTTTTAGGTGAAAAATTATACCAATTAAGCACACTTAATTAACAATTCCTTGGAAAACAATTTTTGGGCAATTATTTTCCCTGAAGTTCATTTTCTTTCCACCCTTACAATCAAACGCACCCTGAAGATTTTATACTTTTGACAATAGAGATAAGAAAAGATTAAGTCCATCTTCTATACACGTTCTTTCAAAATACATTATATCAAAATTTATTTTTAATTATACATTATTCAATAAAATAATATTTTCTATCAAATCAATAACTTTTTTTAATTTTCAATTACATATTTTTCATCGTATCATTATTTAAAATACATTTTTTTTCTCGATAATATCCATCAAAACACCCATAATTTATCAAAATCTATTTAAAAATCTAATTTTTAATTAAACAACTTAGAAACTGACAGAAAAGAGTGAAACAAAAAAAAAAGAAAGAGGAAAGAAAAAGAAAACACAAGCACCTCTTACCTCACTCATCTCCTGCTGACGCTCTCATCGTCGCCGGGCGTTTCATTCGATAAATCGCTGTCTCGGTTACGAGGTCTCTTTAATCTGTTTGGTTTAGATTTCTAGCTGATTCTGTTAGTTTGTTTGTGCTCTCTTTCTTGAAATTCGCTCGGTGTCTAGAGATGTTCTTTTGCATGGATTATCGGTAATTGATTGTTTTTTGTTTATGAGTTAGCTGCCTAGAACATGGATTTTGAGAAAGACTGGATGTTTGTTTATCTATAGTTCAATTTTCGAGTAATTTTTATGTGTTTTTTGGATTATGAAGCATAAACAGCGTTCAAGACCCATTCTGATAAGGTTTTAGGACTAAGATGTGGATGCCTAATCAAATGAGACTTATGGGGTTTTTTTTTTCCTTCTGCTCTGTGTTTTTACGGAAACAGGGTGGGATTGAGTTTGATGTTCATCTCGATTCCTGGGTCTTTAGTTCGGGGTCACTCTGAGTTGAGCTTGTATTACGAACCCAGCTCTGGTTTCATTTAGCGAAAGGATTCACTTTGTTCACTTGTTTTCACAGCATCGTCTAGTCATTTTGAACCCTGATAAATGGACATTTTAGCAACTTGAGATTGTCGTTTCATCCATTCATCTGGGTATTTGTTCTGTTTCTATTCTTTTCTGTATTATGAAAGTCGACAATAGCTGAAAATAATGAATTGATTAAATAGGGAAGTCTGGGTTTACCATGATCGACGGACCAGGGTTATTGATTCAGTTCTTAGAGTTTATCTGTGTGTTGGCTTAGTTCATACATTCTAATTGTGGCTTTGAAGGTTGAGCTAAGGGTTTGACATATTGTATATGAGAAAATAAGTTCTTAAGCGTAATTTTTATTTTTTTCTGATTTCTATTTGTTGTTGTAGAGGGGTGGTCTGAGTTGCTATTTAGTAGTGCTTGGTGGTTAGAATAGGACATTAATTATGGAACTTGTGATTCATGATGTTGGCCAGTGATGGAATTCCAAATGCACTTGGTGCATCTCTTGGATCGCTATTAGGACTTATGGCTTGGGTGCATAGGAGATTTTAGATATGAATAAGCCCTTGTTTGATTCCCCTTTTTTCCAAAATACATTTTTCCCTCTTCTTTTTAAACATACATTTTTCAATAAAATAATATTATACGCAAACCTTTATTTTGTAATCACACATTTTCTGTCAATCTACCATTCCAAAATGCATTATTAATCTTTTAATGGGCTCGAACACACCCTAAACAAGGAGCTGGATCTTGGACCTAAGAAATTGTGTTAGTGAGTTGAGATATCAGTTAAGATGGTGAGATGACGAACTAGCAATAATCATAGTCTGGTTACTTGTATTTTTACATAGCAACACGCATATAATGAGCGCGCATGCATGTGATGTTGCTGAAAGTTACCAGTAGCTGAAGGGTCAATACCAACTTCTTCGGTGGCCCCAATGGTAAAAAGAAATAGAGAAAAAAAGAAAGCAAAAAGAACAAAACGACAGTATTCCCTTTCACCAGCGGTTCGGGCTTCATGGTTTATTCTTGACCCTCCTCTCTCATTCTCCCTCCACCTTACCTTAACATTCACATGTCTTCTTTTCATTGATTTCATCCCTATTTCTATCTACTTCTGTAATTTAAATCCACATTGCAATCACCAATTTCACGACGACACCTTTCATTTCTTGGCAACCATTATTACCACCCTGCTCACGTATATGATATTCTATTTCGGGTTTATCACCATCTTCAATTCTCCCACAAATAAGAATCTGACAAGAAATTTCTGCTAATTTTTTATTGCATTAATTGTGTTATTATATTGGAATCATTCGACCGATTTTAACATGCGGAAAGGAAGCAACATGCATTACCATGGCTTTAAGTTGTTGGGCGGCCTTAGTTTATTTTCTCTTGTGGAAGCAGATTCTTCATTGCCTTTACTGAATTGGTTAATGATGATCCCCATTAAAAAATATGTTTGTTATGGGATTTGGCAATTTATGGTGCTATCACTGGCTGTTTAATGGGTTAAAGGTGGAGGCAACAAAGCATTTAGCCGTGATGATGGTTTATGGGAGGTATAGTTGTCAATTGACCTGAACCAGTTCAATGCCCACCTGCTCTCAGCCTGATTATCTTACATCTGACTGGATGATTTTAGCCACAATACTGAACCATTACGAAATTTGAGTGGAGATGTGGCAAGATTCAGCGTGAAGTAGGCTCAACTTGCTTAGAATGGTAAATTAGATGTAAAGTTTGTCTCTCGACAGATGTGCAATACATAAATGGTAAATCAAATGATGAGATCAAACAATGTCACTGTCATTTATCTTTTATCCTTAAAAAGTTGATGCTTATTGCTTTAATTGATAGCAGAATTGTGCAAAGATGATTTTACTTCAGATAGCATGTTTTCTGTCTCCCTTTCTCTATTTTGTCCTGTTATCTTTTAGTTAAACTATTTCTCACTTTTTCCCATCTTTTTTATTCAAGGTTCGTTATTAGGGGGTATATACCTTGGGTCCGGGAAGGGCGAGATCCAAAAAAGTTATCAAGAGATTCAAGACTGAAACCAAGTGGATTTATTTTTAGCCTCTACTTCCCCAATACTGTTACTACCATGATATGCCATAGTTGTACTTATTTTTCCATCTAGGTCCTTTTAATAAATCTATCTTTCCATATTGATCATGGAAAGATATATATCTTCATTTAGTATCTCAAAATAGTGAGAAAGCTAAAGTAGTAATATTTTTGGTCCTTGATTCAGCAACTAATTTATTAAGGGGAATTGGAGGAATCTGCGTATTTCTATTGCCATAGGGAGTAAGGGACATTTTTCTTAACCTCGGTTATAAGTGAAAATAGCCATAAGAAACTCATACAGTATGTTGAGTCATCTCTTCTTCCGCTTTCTCCCTTCCTTTTATTTACATTGGTGAACCTGGTAAATAGATCTTCTTGTTCTTACCTTTTCAATGTTGTTCTATCCTCTCACTCTTTTAAGAATTTCATTTGTCATTATTAGTTTCAGGTGTTGAGCGAGATCTTGAAGAAGATGGGAAGTAATGGTGCTGAGGACGTGAAAATATCAGGGAATGATATGGCTGAATGTTCTGAAACCACTGTTGAGATAAAGATCAGGACGCTGGATTCTCAAACTTACACACTGCGAGTGGATAAATGTGTAATAATTATTTCCATTTTCACTGCTTATCTTTCTAAAACCTGGCTCTCTACTAAATATATTGGCTTCAATTATTTTTCTATCTCAATAAGTTTTCACTTTTTGATGTTTTAGATTTTTTATTCTATGTAAAAATAGTTTTGTTTGTTTTTGAGCTACACTAATATTATGTGTGAATTAATAGTGAAACGCACTTGCAGCAGCAATGACCTTAAAAGCTTGAACCATGTTGGCTATGGGTTGAAATTTGTTAAAATCTACTAGAATTGTACAATGTGGCACTGGTTTTGTTTCTTATTTTTCAGTTTTACACCCCTATTTCTTAATATTCACATTGATTGCAGGTGCCAGTTCCTCGGCTGAAGGAGCAGATTGCTTCTGTGACTGGTGTTTTGTCAGAACAACAACGTCTTATATGCCGTGGAGAAGTTTTGAAGGACGATCAGCTCCTCTCAGCTTACCGTATCCTTGCTTCTTTATGCCTTCTCCAGGGAGTAGAATGACTTTATGCTTAGGTTATTTAGTTCCCGTGTAAGTTTTGACTAAATTTCACATCCTATGCTTTGAAGTAAACTGTCACTGTCAGTTTCAGAGGGGATAATAAATGTTAGGAAGTTGGAATTGTTTATATTGATTTTGATGCTTCAGTTCCTTAATAGATTTATTCATAGATGTGGAAGATGGTCACACATTGCATCTGGTCGTGAGACAGCCAGTCATCCCATCATCAGACAGCTTTGATCATGCAGGTTTCATGCCCTTTGCACTTACATAAACTTCATATCTTATGCGTTACAGTATTCGATAGATAATAAAGGCGTTCCAGTTAACAATTAAATCATATTCCGACGTTGTCCAACTTGATCTATAGAGTTTGATGATAAGACAATGCACACTATAAATCTAAAACTGCGATTCTCTAAAAATTGTTATTTCAAACGCGTTATTCAATTTTGAAATTTTCTTTTTATATTCTTGTTTTAATTCTAAGATGCTTCGTGTAGCTTAAAGGACCAAGTTTATGATTACCAACTTGTCAATGTGGTATTTCGGAGTACATACTAAAATTCAGTGCTTATATGAGTTACCTTAAATCTCTAGAGTGAACAGAATCCGTACATGCTTCATGGAGTTGAGTATTTGATATTTATTTACAAAATTCATATGCTTCCGTTAGATTTGATATATGTTAGCTTCCATTTTCTTGTTATGTTCTTGGTCTCTGCTGCTCCATCTTTTGCTCTATCACTCTGCTTTTCACCATGCACTAATAATAGGATGAAAGATCGTTTATAGATTTCTTGGATATGTCATAGTTGTGCAAATATTAAGCTTTGCTGAGTTTTCAAATTTCTGAGATTCATCTAAGATGTATTGATCCATAGAAAAAAATATTGGATTAATTGTGAACCAAGTTGAGAAAGGATGACAAAAGACATAGCAAAAGAAACATTTCCTTAGAATTTTTTTCTCCTATCATTTGATGAAACGTGAGAAGTCATTGTTACGAGGAAATCTTAGAAAGAAATATAATTTGCATGGTTCTTTTTCTGAAAATATGTAAGATAACCTAGAATTTATTATTTGTTCAATTATGACCGTGTCAATGTAATGGACAAGCATTTGTTCTTGAGTAAAAAAAATTCTTGTTTGCATAAAATATATGGATTTGATTAGTTTTTGTATGTGCATTTATATTTAGAGTTTAAGAAGTTATTTTGCCTTGGTATTTGTTGCATGGCAGTTGTGATTGGAATTATATGATTTTAGTTTCTTCAGTATCCATTTGTCTGTAACATAGTATTCGATAAAATTACTATAGTATTCGTCAGTGGTCACTTTTTCTGTTGACTTTTTTCTGTTTTAGTACGGTATTTATTAGGTTGTATGGATTTGAAGTGGTTGGTATTTTAATTTTAGTGTACTCTTGCTTAATTCTTGGCAGAACAAACAAGGATAATTCTCCGTTTGGGGAGAATATATAAACAGTTAATTTATAAATAAATAAAAATGAGCAGTGGATAAATAGATATTATTAGTGGGTCTCGATTGGAATGTATGATTGAAAATGAAGTTTGACCATTTATAAATGATTTATAAATTTTGTGAAATGGAGGCTAAGTTGTTTTTCCTTCCATTAACTTTATTTCTTTTTTTTCTTTGAACTGTGGTATGGAAAACTGCATCTTTATTTAGTGATAATTAGTTCCTCTGTGCCTTATTTGGATGCACGATGGTTTTGAAACATATCATTTAGAGTAATCTTATTTAGTATGGAAGGAATTATGGCCCATTTAATATAACCTATGATATGCTGATACCTAAACAGGTGTTCAAGACCACTGGTGCTAAATAGCATTATATAGTCATTTAAGTTGCTAAACAGGAGCCAATTACCTGATATTTATCTGATTAGGGAATTTTGTTTTGATCAGTTGGCATCTTAGATTGCGTCATGATGTGTAAATTAGGTAACATGTCAGAGATGTATATCGTAGTCTGATACAAAATAATAATTTGGCTCTACTTTCTCTCTAATATCTTTTGAGTGTGGCTTTCCTTCTGCAAATGTGATTAATTGTTAACATTCTTTTGAATGCCATTGCTACAGCTATATTTTTACGATTTTTTAATAATTTTTTACTATTATGGTGTGGTTGTTAGAGTGGATGGGATTGCATTTAAAAATACTAAAGGAAGAAAAAGAAGCTAAATTCTTGTTCATATGCTATCTAGTTTTGCGTACTAAACGTGCACTTCGTGTGTAAATGACTGTTAATTCATCTTGTAGTTTCTTTATTAGTTCTGTCTTATTTGGTGTTTCAAGGTTGTGGCAGCTTGTATCTGATTATCAAGCCCTTGTCTTTGCAGCAACTGATCCCACATCAAGTACTGGGAATAATCTAGGCAATCGAGTAGGTCCTGGTGTTGTAGTTGGAACCTTCAATATATCTGAGCAGGGAGATAGAGGTTTTCCCGATCTTAATCAGGTAATTATTTCACCTTGCAAATTGTACGAGCTCTCATTTTTACTCTATTTGAGTTTCACTTTCATATTCTGTGCTTATCCTGTAGATTGTCTCAACCGTACTTACTTCTTTTGGAGTTGCAAGAATGGGAAGTGGTAGTGAAGGGATTGATCATAATGTAAGATTGTGAAAGTTCGGCATTGTGCTTCTTATATTACACTCACTGACTGCTGTTTTGGTTTTTACATAGAATGAAATTTGTTGGAGTTATTCCACTGCATATGTTCATTGTTCATTTGACATTTACTTTTTTTAACGGAGGAAAATTTTACAATTTTGCTATTCTCCCGAGTGAACTGATTTCTTTATTTTTTGCCCAGCAACCTCCATCAGAAAGGATTTCTACTGCACCAAGCCTTGGTGGTCCGATAAATTCTAACAGACTGCATTCAGATCAAGCTGCTTCAAATGCTATTCCCGAGGAATCTATGCAGCCACCGGTAACATTTAAATGTTTTATTTTTCATGTATATTAATACTTTTAGGGCCCATTGGATGTAGATTTTTTGAGAATAAATTTTTTGAAAAGTGAATCTTTTGGAGAATGTATGGTTAAGTAGTAAAAAGTTATGTGTCCACTTGTAAAATTATTTTATTGAAAAATGTGTGGTTGAAAATGAGTTTCGGGTACATTGAGTTTTAAAGAATTTGTACCAAATAGGAGCTTAATATAATACAGCAATGTGATTTTTGCATAAAAGAGTTTGACAACTATTTTAACTTCATCTTTGTACTTTTCCATATTATCCTATCCCCGTGCTTTCTCACACTGAGGGTTCATGTTTTTGTTTTCTTTCAGATTATTCCTGATTCCTTGACTACTTTATCCCAGTACTTAAGTCACTTGAGGCAAGAATTTCGTACCCATGGTCAGAAATCTTTTCTTAGTTAATTTTAGTTTTCACCCCCAAACAAAAATAAATATTTTCCCCTTACATTATTGGGTTTTCCCAGCTGGAGGTCAAAGTGGAAGTTTTCAAACTGCTGGTCCATGTGGCAGTGATGTGCAAGATTCACTTGCTACTTCACGTTCTAATGAACAGAGAGGGCTTCCGACCCCTGAATCATTGGCAGAGCTGATTCTGTCCGCAAGACAAATACTTGTTGAACAAGCGGCTGAGTGCTTATTGGTATGAGCTTAAATTATGTAACTGTTACTTCTAGAAAAAGTAAATAACTGAATTATGTTACTTGCTTCATGTAAAATTGATTGACACAGCCGACAAAATATTTTCCACATGAAATTTAATTCTATTTGAAATGATTCGATAAGTGTTTTTTCTTATTTGAATTTGAAACTAAGACAGACTATTACCATAGAGTGAAAGAAAGAATTAATCTTCTTTATCTACTATGCTGAATAAGACATGCTTCTCATATTTCCTCTGGTTATCTCAGAAGCATGCACAATTTTCCCTTTTGTTTTTAGATGGATAGGTGGGGATTTGACTCTTACACATATTCTTTTATCACTTATGTGTGCGTGTATATGTCTGTTTCTAAATTAATCTTTCATGTAAAATTACCACGGACCTTCTATCTTTTTTGAGATATAAATCAGTGTAAGCTTGCTATGAAGTGCTTTTTGGACTACAAATTGTATAGTTTCTCCTAACATTGAGGGAGATGACACAATTTTTCTTTATAACATTGGTATTGAGGTTGGAGGCCCAAGTTTCCGTGATCATGAATGAAAATTGATCATTGAATTTATCTAAAGATGTAGAAGAGGTTGTTAGTACTGTAATTCTGTTTTTTTCCCCTGCAGCAACTTGCAGGACAACTGCAGGGTCATGCAAGTGTGACTGATCCATTGGAGCGGTCAAGAATTCAGTCTAATGCTATAAGAGCAGGAGTTCTTTTTCAAAATTTAAGTTCTTTGCTTCTTGAACTTGGACGGACAATCATGACTCTCCGAATGGGTCAAACTCCGGTATGTTTTTCCTTTTTGTTCTCTGTGGAACTTTCATCAGTAATGTACAGTTCATTTGCCGTTTAGGATAGAATGTTAACAAAAAAAATTTCCATAACAGTCATCAGATTGACTGAATGACCCTCCTTCCTCAGGCTGATGCATTGGTGAGTGCTGGGCCATCTGTTTTTATATCATCAACTGGTCCGAATCCTATAATGGTTCAGGTGGTATTTTATTTGACAGAACGCTCCTCCTTTTGTTTGTGGCACCTCCAGAATATATTCTCATTTTCTTCCATACGAACCATATGTAGCCACTGCCGTTTCAACCGGGAGCAAATTTTGGGGCAAATCCATTTGGAACTGTGCAGAATGGCTCAGGATTATCGGGAGGATCTATTGGTCCTGGTTTTCTTCCAAGGAATATCGACATCAGAGTACGAACAGGTGCTGTATAAAATGTTAGCCTAGGGAATTTTATCTCTGGCTAGGTTTGTGGTGTAAGTAATAAACTGTATATAATTTCTTCATTATTATAAGATAGAAGTCCTTATTTACAGGGTTACAAATAGTCATAAAAGAAAAGATTGTGTATAATCACACAATCAACTACAAAAGGAAAATAATCCCAATATTGTGAAAATATAAAGAGGAATAATATCACAATCTTTCCATATCTCCAACATCCACCCTCAAACTCAGTATTGTGTCGTGGAAACCAAATTGAGTTTGAAAACTAAATTGATCCAAGCAAGTCATCCTCTTCCAAAGGTCAAAGGATACTTCAAAATTGCTTGTGTGCTTCGAAGCTGGTACGAAAGATGCATTCATTCATTTTTAGTGTTATTTGTAACCCTATAATAGGGTCTTCTACTTTGTAATTGTAACACAAGACTTCATATACAATTTATAATTTCCTACAGTTTGTCTGCATTTGAAAGCATATCTTGTGCTTGCGTCACATTTTAGGAAGTTGAGAATTTTTTCGTCAATTAAGCATACTTTAGTTACCTTCCTCGCTAATGATCAAATGCAAATGTGATGTTTGCAATCTAAATACTGAACTCATGACCTCTATATATAGTTTTCTTTTCACACTACTTTTGCTGTCAGGCTCATTGCTGTCCCGGAGAGAGGCAGCTGGTTTACAGTTTCAAGGACCTGGTATTCCTGTATCTTCTACCAGTGGAAATTCTGGTCAACAAGCTACCATAGGACTAAATGCAAATACCTCTACCCAGGATTCTGAAGTGCAGGCAATTCCTATTAGGACCATGGTTGCTGCCGTTCCTGCTTCTGGTGAACGTGGTTCCAATTCACCTCATGGTTCAATCGGAATAGTGTACCCAGTTTTAGCTAGAGTTCAACATGTAGCTTCTGGAAATTCGAGTAGCGCAAGTGCTTCTCAAGCATCCGAGCAACATCGTGGTCAGGATACTGACACTGAACAACAAACAATGTCTGATTCTGCAACACAGCAGCAAAATATTGGAGACACTGGAGGAAATGGTAAGTGTACATATGATTGGACACTTTTGACCCCATTCACGATTGTCATCCTATTGTGCTTATTAACTAACTACAACTATTATCTTCAGGCAGCAGTACTACAACTAGTGAAGCATCCCAAAGGCAAGGATTCTCTGCGCAGATCCAAAGTGGACTCGGGGAACTGCTGAGGACAATATTTCCTGGTGAGCATATTTTTGGTGACAATGTTAGCCCACCTCCTGCTGGAGCAGCCCAGGATGCCAGTACTACTCCGGAGGCAGCAGAAACAGCAAGTCGTGAAGGGATATTTTTGTCTAATATACTCCATCAGATAATGCCCATTATTCAAGAAAATAGAGCTGCAGCCCCTACTGGAGGCGCAAACTCATCTGAACCCCAGGTAAAGATGCTCAGGGATGTAATTTCTATCTGAAAGATCAAATGTCAGTTTCGCTCAGACAGGCAATTGCAAATTTTCATTTTCTGCAATGGAAAGTACTATCCATTGCAGTCCAGTTCCATTGATACTTCTCAAATTAAGATGCTTGCAGTTCGTAACTAGAGGTGAATAATGCTGTGGCTAAGCAATTTTTTGCATGTGCAGGCTGATGAAAACCGAGATCAAGGGGCTTCTTCTCGTCAGCGAGGTGGCCCTGAATCGCATCCAAGTCCAAAACGCCCGAGGGTATTATTTTCTCCATTCTTTCAGTTCATCCTCATTTTCTTCTCACCTCGCATTGTCCCAAAGTTTTCTTTTACTTAGAAGGGAAAATGTAAAGCTTAATTTTATCTCTATTTTGCGCATTTAGAGGGTGTTTGATGGGGATTAAAATTAGATTTTTAGTGGATTGTGATATAAGTTTTTGAAATGTGTGGTTGAAAAGATGTGGGACCCAAGAAAGATGAGGTTAATATTGATGGTTTGATTTTGACTTAGATTAAAATCAGATTTTAATCCGGCCCATACATGCCCTTATTCTCTATGTAAAAGTGATTTTCCTTTCAAGTGATGCAGAGGGAGTGATCTGAATTCCAGACTATATGCGTGCTCATCCTGGTTGGAATCCTGCTTTTGAAGCCTTTGGTCAAAACGATGCTCAGATGGTATAGTGAGTTTGAATGCATTGGCAGCCAAGACAAGAGTGTAAAATCATATAGAAATCCCCCCCCCCCCCCCCCTCTCTTTTTGACCCTGAGATTGTCTTTTTTCCAGCATTGCTTTTGTGCTTCTCAATTAATTTGTTTTGTTATTCTCGTCGCGCTAACCTTGCACAATGAAACCCACATTATATGACAGAATAATGTTTGCTTTTTTTACTTAGAAAATTTATTTCTGCCAAGTGTGGATGGTTTTTGTTTGTTTGGACAGAAGTTTCCATAGATCGCCAAGTTTTGTGGAGAATTGCGACGCTGCAAGAAGGCTTCCTGAACTTGAAAAAAGAAAAAAAAGTTATATGGAACACGACACAAACGTAGTAATACTACACTGCAATTGGTATAGCACTTTTTTCGCAAGAAAAAGTTATATGGAACACGACACGAAAGTAGTAATATTACACTACAATTGGTATAGCATTCAAGAGTACGATGTTAACTAAGTAATGATTGTTGCAGATGATGGCTCTGGTACGCGAAAGGTCCGTGAACATAAGAAGAAGGTTGAGTCATACTCTGAAAATGGTTAAAAGTCGAAAAAAAGGGAGACCCATTTTGGTATTGAATAAAGTTATTTAGCACCATAGGTGTTATAACACCATTTTAGATGGCATTAAGTGTCATTAAATGAAATGTACAATTAAATAAATTATATAATTTACCTATAATTGAACGTCATTTTAGGCGGCATTAAATGTCATTAAATGAAAGGTACAGTTAAATAAATTACATAATTTACCTATAATTGAACATGTCATATCATGACGCAGAGATTGGAGCTCTAGCATCACTTGTGTTAAATAACATTATTTTTTAATATTTCAGTATTTCAATAACCATCTTTAAAAAAGTCCCAATGGCTCTAAGATCAACTTTTTTACATCTACTTCTATCAAAAAAAAACTTTTTTACATCTACAAATTGCGTAGTACCAAATATGGATATAATCCATCATTCTCTTAAAAGAGTAAATGTGAGATTCACTGTTCAGTTTTGTCGCATTGATTTTCACACCGATCTGATTTGAAATCGGTTTGGTACTGTTGCTTATGCCGATTTAATTATTATATAATATAATAATATTATAAAAATAATAATTTTACAAACCGACTTGCCACTAATGCAAATCTATTAAAATCAATTGCAATAAGACAGTATCTCGATTTCATTTCAAACACAGGCTCATGCTTCTCAATCAACGCTATAATATGTATTTCCATCAAAGTTTCCTTACTCTATCTTCCAGGTATATATGTGTATCTACATCTATATATGTCTCAGGTGAGAGTTTTGGATTTTTTAGTATGAATTTTTACTTTTATTTGTTGTAGTTATCGCTATATTGCAAAGGAACCAGAAAATCTCCATCTACTTCTACTGCTGAACAAAGCACAAGGAGTATTTTTCCGCGTACTATATTACCTCTCATGATTGATGATATTACTTGAACTATTCATATTAACAATTTAACAAACTAGGTTACCGTTATACTCCGATGGTGGCAATGGCTTGAAGGGCAACCTTGGCCAGATTTTTGGAGAAGTGCATGCATTGGTAATGTCTTATTTTAAGGTTTTCCTTCATACACTTAATAGTGTTAATTAAACTGCATTGATTCTATCTCTAAGCATCATTTTCATTCACTTTGAATGACAAAAAAAAAATAAAAATAGATTGCTCCGCAGTGTGCGAAGCAATGCTCCGTGCGGAGCATCTAGACTTTTTTTTATTAACTGTGCAAACAATAATAAATTTCTATAAATAATATTAACCAAATTTACAAACACTTATTTTTAAATTTAGGTGATACGCTTTCATTTTACACAATCGTTTACAAATCAGATTTCCTTTCCTCGATCCCCGTGACCTGATCGGGCAGGTCGATTCCAGTCGGGGGGCATTGCCCCCCGAGCCCCCACTGTCCCATCGACCCCCGGATCCATCACTGTTATTTTTGTAGCATTCGTGTTCACACTCAATCCGGATGGCACTGTTCATAAACGAGTTTTCATCTCTATCTTCTCACATTTATTATTATTTTTTCTCTCTCTACTTTCACTGTACATGAGACCCAATAAAATCTTTATCTACACTCTTTGTATTCTATTTTCCATTCATTTGTATCCATCTTCGAGTCAAAGAAAGAAACCCTAGAAATCGCCTTTTCATATTCTGCACTCTCTCTCACAGAAAATTTTGCAGATTCACTGTGTGTTCTTATTCCCTAATCTGTACTGTGTTTGTTCTTGTTCATTTCCTGCCTGTTTTATGTTGCAAAATCTATAGGGTCGCTCAAAAGGTAAGATTTACTGTTGTTCGAACATAAACTTTGAGATCTAATTTGTTTTGATAATTTTTGTTTCCCTAATATGTGTGTTGATTTTTTATTTTTTTTGTTGATTTTCGTCGTTTTCTGCTGCGAAGTCTACCGGCTCAGTGAAAAGGTAAGATTTAAATACCTTTGGGTAAACTCAAAGGTTCGAAGGACAAATCGCCTGAAGCACAACTGACTTCGCGCTTCTCCGCCGTTAATTTCATGTTGAAGGCTAGCTTTTTTCCTCTGCGATCGTTTGCCGAGCTAAGGGGAGATCCGTCTAAAGCACTTTCTTTTGCCCAAAAGTTCTAGCGACCGGTTTCGTCTATGTTCTCATGATCAATATAAGGCAAGTTTTCATTTTTCCCTCATAAAAATTGTTTAAATCTCAAAATCTGTGAAGAGGCATCTTCAATAACAAATTACTTGTTCAAGATTTGAGTTTTCATTTTCTGGATGCGCTGGATTTTCTCATTGTATATGATAAAGTAGTTGGATTTAATCTATAAGCAAGCTTCATTTGGTTAGGAATTTATTTTTGAAAATTGGTATGCAATTTTTGAAGTGAATACAATTTTAATCTAAAATTTCAAAATTTTCATTGTGTTCCAGGTTGTTGAATGAATTTGAAGCCAACAAGGTTAGTTATCCAATACCCACCTATTATTATTTAGCATTTAAGTGTTGCATTATTGACAAAGTCTTCAATGGGATTAATGAAAATAAAATCTAAACCTAACGCCAAAAAATTTGCAAATTATAGGAGAGCTAGAATGACAGTAGAATAAGATTCTTTTGTAGATGCACTTTGCAACCTGACCCTACATCACCCTTACCTCCACTCCATAGAAGCCCCCCCATCCCTCAGCAAGAACATATCTCACTCTTTCTTTTGCAATAGTAGCAATCTCAACTTCATAGACATTTGAAATTTTGAACCCTGGTATTAATGCCCAAAGCCAATTCTTCACCTGCCCTTACAGATGACTCGTAGTGTGGGTGTTAAATGAGTAATGCATAGAATAGCATGACATAGTTGAATTAATCTAGATGCTTTCGTGAGAGGTTTTATAAACTTTTGTCTGTATTACTTGATTTAGCGGTCTTGTGCATGTTTTATGAGAAGTCTCTGTATAATTCTATAATAGATGCCATAAAAGGTTCCTCTTTCGATATGATTGGATTTTTTCTGAACACATCCTTTCACATGTGTTAATCTACTATTTTTTTCTTACTGTTATCTTTCTATTAGATGTTAATACTTCGAATCTATTTGATCTTAAAAAGATGAAAAAATGAGAACGTGTGAAATTAAAATATCTATTGTACACAAAGGATTAATGGTAAAGGAAAAAAATGTCAATCAATAAATTTTACTCTTTGCATTATATACAGGGGAGTTTGTAGCCAATATTTCGCGAGATATTAACATGCAGATATGGAGCAAATCATTTTGTTTCAACAACGGTATTCAGTTTAATGCAACTGCATTATTCTTGCACCAATGGATACGTTGTTTGATCTTCGTCTTTCCGTACTTTGGTAAAACCTTGGTCTCCACCTTTATGCAAATAGCAACTTGGAACAATAGAGAAAATCTTAGTAGTATTATGTGTTACTGAATGAAATCGACAAGTTGTAGTCTTTCTTTTCATTAATTTGTTTCTTGCCATTTATTTTTTCAGTTGGAAGGATTAGCGGATGTTTTAGTTCTGTTATGATCTAACATTTATAAGTATCTGCTTTGCGTTAAACTATGAAGCACGCCTAGAAATTAAAATGGTATTTCAATGTATTATGTGGTGCTGAATTAAATCAGACAAATTTTGTCTTTCTATTTGATAATTTATTTCTTTTATACAAATGTATGTATGAAAATTTTGTAATACAATCTCTCATCTATTCTTAGCATTCAAGACTCTAATATTACCTTAAAAATAACACAACACGTGCAATGCACGTGGCAAAAACTAGTAGATTAAGAAAAGATCCCAAAAAACGCATGCAAAGTTGGATCACTGAAATTGAGAAGTTGGAATTGGAGAGCCTTGCTATGTGTACAGAAAATGTTGTTAGAATGTTCATTGAATACACTTGGCAATTTTCTATTGGACAATGCAAAAAAAAAGACCAACCGGGTGAAATTCTGACAGTACAAGCAGATAAATTCAATTTTAAATGATTCCAGCTCTTCCAGTTGGGATATCCTACTTTGAGGTAGTCTTGATTTCTATAGTTGACGATTTTTCCCGATGAAAAATGTGTAGCAAAATTCACCGTATGGAATTTCAAAATGGTATAAGAGAGGTAGATGAACGATAGAGGGACTACCCTCAGAAATGGTTTAAATTAGCCATGCAGCCTCCTGCTCTTTCTTTTTTACTGATATGAGATTAAAGAAATAATCTTCCAGAGGGAAGATGAGGGAATACTATAGGTGACATCCTCAAGGCAAATTGTGAAAAGAGATAGGGAAATGGCTAAGGCGTTGTTCTCTTCGTGTTTCAATTTTGTGTTTTAAGTTTTGAATTTATTTTGGATTTTGTGTTTTGAGTGTCTATTTTGAGATTGTTGAAAACATGTTCCTTTTGCCATTTTTAAAAATTGTTTTGAAAACGCGTTTTAAAAATTTTGGCCAAATTATAACTCAAAACACCCAAAACAAAGTCGTTTTGGGTTTTCTTTGTAAATTTTAAACTTGTCTTCAAAAACGCATTTTCACTATTTTGGAAAATCGAAAACAGAAAACTACTGAAAACAGTAAAGAGAACGAATCCTAAGTTTTTTAATAACATGTTTAGGGAAACATTTTTGAATCAATATGAACCATCACATAATTACTTACCTGAAATTTTCAATGCCTACGATGTGAGTCAACAAGACGTTTGTAACTATCATTACTTGAAGATTTTTTCCCTCTGATTTCATCGTGTAAATATCAAATATGACCTGCAGAGGCTTGTGCTGAAAAAATAGGCCAAAAATTGACAATCTCATAGGGGCTCTTACCGTGGACCAAACGACTGAATTGTTATATGCGTACTCACCTATATGTAAGACAAGATCCCATGTATACAGTTTCTCCTCGACTAAAAAATAAAAGTAAATTGCCTAAACTATGGTTAACAACCTTCGTTTAACTGTCGTTTGCAGATGAGTACTTGAGTGTGGTACCAAACATTTTCTACGATTTTTCTAGAAATAGCGAACAAATTGTCAGCCATATCAGAAACAATGGTGGTAGCCTGGCACGCAACGCATGCTGCTGCACAATTTATCTGAAAAATAATTTAGCAACATGGGAAGCATTAGTAGATTTCAAACAAATAATAAGATGTTTGAGATCCTATTCACTAGTATTAAAATAGAGTCATAGCAGTTTTTTTTTTGTAAATTCAGAACAAAGTACATGGTAGAAGTGGCATGTCCAAACCAATATTTTGTTTACGTGCCTTCCATAATTGACATGTGCGACTAATGGCGAATTCAAGATTTAAGTTTAGATAGGACGACTTTGATGGTTGACCGTTGATGCAATCAACGATCATAATAATGAAATCGTTTATTAATATTTAATTAAATAATATTAAAAATTATTCAATATATACGTACTCGACTAGAAATAGTGGCGAGATTAGATGCACCACTAGAACTAGAAGGATTAGGTATGGATTTTCGCTTTGATTAAAATCTGAAAAATGCCCCCAATTTATTTTTCAATTAGACTTGATTAAAAAATAGACTACATATGGTTGAATTGAGTCAAATATCTTCTCAGTTGATTTTTTTTCATTTACCCTAATTTCCTAAACATAAATTCACAAATCAAAACACATAAATGATAAATTATAACTCATAATTCATACAACATAAATTATTTATCGTAAATAACAAATTCACAATTCTCATTTGAATGTCAAATTGCCAATTAACTCATAGAACATAAATAATAACTCATAAGTCATAAATAATAAATAATAAGTAAAATCAAAACCAAAACCAAAACCACAAAGAGAGAGAGAGAGAGAGAGAGAGAGAGAGAGAGAGAGAGAGAGAGAGAGAATGACAAGAGTGAAGGAGGAAGGCGCTCACTAGTCACTGCTCACAGAAGGTCCGATTGTCCAGAGTCATTAGGTGGAGCCTCATCGACGTCACCAGTGGGAGCAGGAGGTGGAGGCATCATGCATGGAACTGGAGCTTGGAGGAGGGTTTGCTGTGTAACGTTCTTCTTCACAACTTCAACCTTCAATTTCAAATCCATTTGGTTTGGGTTATTGGGTATCATGGATTCGTGGATTGGGCCTGGTTTTTTTTTTTTATTTTTTTTTGTAAAAGGCCCACAGGCCAGTGGAATGCGCCCAAATGAAATGGCAAAACTAAGAAAAAAAAAACCCAAAAATTGCCGGCTCATCGTCGCCTTCTTTCTTCCTTCCATTGTTCCGACGAATCCCAGCACGCGCGGCCGTGCTCCTTCATTGGGTGCTTGCTCCACCACTATATGACACTAGGAAACAATATGTGCAACATCCCTTTTTAGGAAAAGATAATAATATCTGTCATCCACTAGGTCAACAGCTTACCAAAATGTCCAACTAGACCTCCATTGTGCAACGCCAAAACTAGAAATTCTCTAACAGAGGTATGAAAAATACAAAGTTTGATACTTTAAAAGATATACATCCTGAAAGAGAGTAAACAATCATGACCGCATGAGGGATTGTCTGAGGGATCCTTTTAGATTATGCTAAAATCAAAATAAGTAAGATAATAATCCTTTAGGCACTTAAAGCTAACCACTTTGTGGCTCATAGCATGAAGGACAATGGAAATACGACTCAGAACATTAGCATCTTTACTTTTCAATGATGGTTTTAAGGATGAATAGTATTCTTTAAGAATTCCGACCATTTAACATATCGTTCACTTAACTTACGTTGGGAGTTAAGTTATCAAAGCGCCCGATGATCAAAGCAAATGGCATATTCTTTAGGTAACAAACGGTAACGTTAATGATGAATAGATTGTACCATGCATAAAACTACATGTCATAGGTCGAATATTAGTGTTTAGCATCATTCAAATTTTTGTTAAAGAAGGCTATATGATTGAGGACTGTATGACCATATATTCCTATGAGGAAATTACAGCCTCACAGGTTTTTAAGTTACCATTTTCAAAACTACAGAATCAATTTTATAAGAACATAAATCAGGTTTTAATTAATAATTTTTAAATTATTTTTTATTTAAATCAATCCTACACATAATCAAACCCTAATTTTTTCATTTTCTCCTTCCTCTCTCTCCCCCATACCGACCGACTGGCCAATTTTCTCTCCCCCCTCTCTTTCTATCCTGTCGCCACCACCCGACGGCACCATCACCACGGGCACCATCTCACCGGTACCACCACCATGTCTCCTCTCCATCAAATCGCCGGACCACAGCATCGATGTCGCTGTTGAAGCGATCCGTGAATGAAGATGTCGTGGCTGCAGCAATTGGTGAACGATGTCGCGTCGTGAGCCCCCACTGGATCCGCAACGAAGTCTCTCTTTAACCTAACTAAACTACCGCTCAACAACGGTTCCCCTCTGCGCGGTGTTCACCAATGATAGCCATGCGTGGGAAAGGCACATCTTGTGATTTAAAACGATGAACAAACTCTGTAAAGTTTCTGATTGTCCGCCTTTGTCTATTTCTTTTAACAGTAGTTGATTGAACAACAGATAATTTTTTATTGAACCATATCACCATATATTCCTATGGGAAAATTACAGCCTCACAGGTTTTTAAGTTACAATTTTCAAAAATATAGAATCAATTTTATAAGTACATAAATTAGGTTTTAATTAATAATTTTTAAATTATTTTTTATTTAAATCAATCCTTCACATAATCAAACCTTAGTTTTTTCATTTTCTCCCCCCTCTCTCCCCCCATACTGACCGACTGGCCAATTTTCTCTCCCCCATCTCTTTCTATCCCTGTCGCCACCACCCGACGGCAACATCACCACTGGCACCATCTCACCGATACCACCACCGTCTCTCTTCTCCCTCAAATCGCCAACCACAGCGACGATGTCGCTGTTGAAGTGATCCGTGAACGAAGATGTCGCGGCTGCAGCAATTGGTGAACGATGTCGCGTCGTGAGCCCCTACTAGATCCGCAGCGAAGTCTCTTTTTAATTCAACTACACTGCCGCTCAAAGACGATTCCCCTCTGCGCGGTGTTCACCAATGATAGCCATGCGTGGCAGAAGCACATCTTTCACAGATAGTAGTGAACTTTATGGGTCAGGTATTATCTTCCACAAAATCACAAATCAGGCCCGAAAGTTTAGATTTTCAAAACTCAGGTTTTTCCACGATTTAATTAATTATATTTAACAATTAATCTAATAATATTATTTCCTTAATTTAAGCCTAAAGTTAAGATTTCCTAATATAACATGACACCTCCCTAATTATAGATTCTGCTTCATCCCCAGGCTGATTCCGATTCTGGACAAAATTGACCGCAGATGAAACGAGATTTCTATTGCTGAACGTAGGTTTCGTCTGCGTTGAAGGTCCAATTGAGAGCGCTAATCGAAAACAAAACGCTTCCATTGTCGGCACCGATATTATCCATTGCCCATTGGTATGTCATGATATCCCATCGACGATTACGGTTCTATATAGTTTTCATAAATTTGTAACTCCAATTGATACAATAACAACGCACAATCAATAATATATGTGACGTTGATGACAATGATATATTTGAAATATGTGTCTTCCTACATTTGAAATCTGTGTTGTGCATGAATTTAATACAACTGTTGTCTTCCTACAGTTGAATTCTGTATCCTGCATGTTCTCCTACCTGTGACCCGAAACACATATGTGACCTGCATGGATTCAATTTAAGTACTGACTTCGTACATTTAATTTATGTGCCCTGCGTGATCTCCTAACTGTGATCTGATATACAACTGTGACTTGCCTGAATTCAATTTAAGTACAGACGCCATACATTTCATTTTGCAGATTAATGGATGTCCACGTATGTTTGCTGAATGGATCCCAGATATTTGTGGTTTTGCTGGCTCTTAATTGCACCTATGCGACGCTAGTGGATACTATAATGACAGTGTTCAATTTGGATCTTAATTGCACATATCCAGCATTTTAATGTGCGTGAAATAATAATTGAAATGAGAAATATTTATTCGGATTATTTCGAGTTGGATAGTTAATTATGCATAAAGTCAAACTGTGACCCTCAGATTGCAATGTGTGACATGTACTCAGACCTGTGACTTGTGAAACTCGTTTGTGTCACCAGTTTAATATTCACTAAAGTCTGCAAAAATCTCCACTTAATTGAAAACCTGTGTTACCAATTCACTACTATATGTGACCACCACAAAGGAATCTGTAACATATAGTAAGACCTTGTGACCTGTGAACACATGTGTGACCTTTGACCTGATGTGACATTATGTGAATAATAGTATTACTGTGACCTGCGTACTCATTACCACGTGTGACCCTGTATAAATCTTGTACTACAGTCTGTGACCTGCATTGCCAAACAATTCCCTATAGTGTTATCTGTAACCTGATGTAACATTATACAAATAATAGTATTCCTGTGACCTACATATTCAAAAATATTATCACGTGTAACCCTATAGAAATCCATATAATGTTCTCCGTGATTTCATGTAGCATTATGTAACTGCTAGTATTCCTGTGACCTACATACTCCAAACATATTATCACTGTATAAATATTCTAACTGTGACCATCATAAACCTGTGTGACCAAAGCAATTTTCACTGTGACCATCAGATTGCAATGTGTGATATATGGAATTACATCTGACCATCAGATTGCAATTTACACAGCTACAAATAACAACATGTAAATTAAACACATCCCTGCTCACAATGAAAATGGTGCCAATTATTATCGAAAATTCAATGTACATTTGTCCTATTGACAAAAACTACTTCAAATAGAAAAAGACATTGACACCAAAAATTATCCATTGTTCAATCAACTACTGCTAAAAGAAATAGACAAAGGCAGACAATCAGAAACTTTACAGAGTTTGTTCATCGTTTTAAACTAAAAAAAAAAAAAAAACACGGCCATCACTCAATGAGAATCTCATCCCCTTTTTTTTACTGCCCCATCTTTATAGGCTTGTATATGCCCTAATGTTGAAACATGCATGTTGCTATGTCCAGCATTGTTCTTCCCGCGTCAAATTTGCTCGGCATCGAATCCTTATCGTTGTGTAGCAAATACTCAGCATGAATTTCCAAAGCTACAGCAAAGGAGCTTATGTCAAGTCACATATGCAAATTAACGGAGGTCACATGTATAGATCACATAATATTCTCAGGTCACATACGCGCATAAGCATATAACATGTTACGAAATTAGGTCACAAATACAGTATAAACTCCATGACATGTGTCAGGTAGGTTACAATTTCATTACTCTCTCTGTGACATTCACTTCCAAACTGCACTTCCACCATAAAAATCCTCAAACTTCAATACTACTTCTCAATCAACTAACATGTCACAAATGAAATACATAACAACAAAACACGAATTTACCACTCCACTCAGAGCTACAGCAGGAGTTTATGTCCACAAGGCTTCAAGAATAATTTTGACATTCGGTAAGCATCAATGTAAATACATTTAAGCAAAATATGTAAGCAATAAATTCACCTCAATGAAGTTCTCCAAAGATTCCACCCCTCTTCAGCTCAAGTACAAATTTTCTTTTTTCCTATTCATTCTATCCCAAGAAAAATGGCGATAAAACAATGCGGCATTAAACTTAGATTTACCTTTCAACTAATAACTCCTTTTGATTCGTATTGAGGACTCTAATTTATCCTGTAATTTTTTTTATCATTCAAATTATCTGACAAATGATTTTAGCACTAAACAATGACCAGAAATTAATTCATTTCCTCTAAATTAACTAGGATTATGAAGTCATCTGAGTATATTAACACCACTACAAGCAACGTCCTCAGCTCTTCTTACTAGAATACTAGAACCAAAAAAATAAAAATAAAAGGCCGCACTAAGTTAAACTTAAATTCAAACTAAAAGAAAGCTAAAATGAAAACGAAAAGAATAGAAAAACTTAAATCTATTGAACCGCACTTCAAGTTTGAAAAATGAAAACCCGAAAATCCCACATGGGTAACATCTTCTGCAATGTTAAGGCCTTCAATCGCAGTTTGTGGCTGCACAGAAATTGCTTCACACACAATTTTACTCTTACTGCCATTGATACTACGACAATTGCTGATATTGATAATACTATTAAAAGACTTGCTGCTAAATCCCAAAGAATTGGCTCAAGAACGCCACCGTTTAGTAACGAAGAATTTCGGAGACCGGACGTCTGAATTGGACTGAAAAGTCACTGGATTGTTCAACAACGAAGATAGGGCTGGAATAGGGGTTGAATAGAAATGGAAGTTGAGTTATTAACAAATTTGAAATCCTCAATTAACGGGATAAGTACGTCATTTAATTAAAAGGTTAATTGTTTAATTAAAATGATAAAAACCTGAGAAATGAAAAAAAAAATGTGAAAACCTGATTTTTTAAAACGCCAAACTAAAGATTTGGTTTGATGTAATTTCCACAACGTCAGAACGCCTTATTATTGGTGCCTCAAGTCATTTTTTTTCCTTCATGGGCCTCCACATATTGGTGGGCTGTCGATTAGCTATTTTACAGGTTTGGGCTGAGTCTGGATCCGCAACAATGGGCCAATCCGGTTTATACTGCATCGAAATTAGGGTTCAATGTTATATATATGTATATAAATCTTATTTGGGCCCTCTTAGTTCTTTCTGTCCGGTCCGCTGCTGCACTTTAGGGTTTCTTGCTGCCGAGATTTCTAACCCTTGCGTTTTCACCTACAAACTCTTTACAACTCAACCATGGCGGAACAGGTGAGTATCTACATTCCCCTCTCCTATATACATATATGCTTTTTATGCATGCTGCAAGTAGTGATGATTTGAATGAAGCTGATATTTGCAATTGTTTTGCAGACTGAGAAGGCGTTTCTGAAGCAGCCCAAGGTCTTCCTTTGGTAAGAGAGTATTTGTGGGCATATGCAAAAAAATACAATTATAGAAAACATGGATGTGTATGTTATGAGGGTGAAACTGGGTATTTTGCAGCTCGAAGAAGACAGGGAAGGGAAAGAGGCCAGGAAAGGGAGGAAACCGATACTGGAAGAGCGTCGGGCTCGGGTTCAAGACTCCACGTGAGGCTATTGAAGGTGTGTATATGGTTATTTGTACATAGATTTATTTTTTGTTTGAAATGGATTTGTTTAATTGATATAGCTCTCTGATTTTAGAACCTTTGTTAGAAAAAAAAATCCATATATGTCGGAATAATGTATATTAAGATATTGGAATTAAATGCTTGTTTCAAAAGATTGAATCTTTTCAAATCATTTGGGTTATTTAATTAAATCTATGTTGGAATAATGTTGCGTTAAGATACTGGTAGAATTATGCAAAATCACTTTTTATTTTGTATTTCATAGCTAAGTATGTTGGGACTCTCTGGATCTGTTTCCACTTATCAATCCTGGACGAATCTATTTAAATTAATTGCATAATTTTTAATTCTTGGGCAATTGGTAGGATAAATTATTGACCCTGAGGAAATTTGTTTTGAGGATCAATGTCTTGAAACAAGAAGAGAAAAGGGCCTCGCTTACCGAATTAATTTAGAATTGCCCTACCTTCTCTAATATTCTAAAAGACCCATGTGGCAGTGGATTGTGGCCTGCTGGTTTATTGGTTCAGTTTGCTGTTAATTCCTTGCCCTCCTCCTCCATCTAATGAAAAGAATCCAGCCATTTCACAACTTCTTTAAGTCTTTTCTAGACCTAAATCATGATTGAAATGCATGTCAGAAACACAGACTGCCTTGATAAAGATGGGGGTGCACCTTGCTAATAAAAAACACAAACTGCCTTGATAAAAATGTTTTTTTTTGAATTGTTTAAGTTGGGCAAATGCTGGCTATTGGTCAAAAGAGTGGTGTTTTTTATTAGCAAATGTTTGCATGTCTAAGGAAAGAGTTCAACTGATTTGCAAATTTTTGAAGAGTGTTTTTCGGAAGGGTTTAATTTTGCAACAGTCTGTTAAAGGAAGACTCTTGGGGAATAAGGTTAGTCAAGAATCATCCTAGCCCGAAGCTTTTGATGCATGCATTAAACAGAAATGCAGTTCTGGCATGGTGTTGTGTCCTCGGTTCAGCTTGACACTTGGCTAGTCAACTTGCTAAGTACTTGAGTGACCTTAACAGATTGCTCAATTGGCTGTTCTGTTTGCGATGTTGCTTAGTTAACTTGCCAGGTTTTTGATTCAACTGACTATTCACATAAGCAGATACGGAAGAATGTCCACTGTAAATGGCTGAAGTTTGCTTTTTCTCACTTTGTCCATTGAACAAAAGGACTCTTTAGAGAAGTTCACCTAAATTATCAGGCAGCATATTTACTGGAATGTTTTTGCATTTTTTGCTCATGTGCTTTGAGGAAAAATAAGTCCCGAGGATGTAATTGTTGCAACTAGGGATTCCATCTCTATGTTCCCATGTGTAAATGTAAGATGAAATAGTACCTTGTACGACAGTGTTATCCATTTTCTGTACATGGTACAAATTTTAGCTGATGTAGTTAAGTGTACCACTTACCAATCTATATCCTTGGAAACTGCACTTAATAAATTTGAATTATCTTTATCTATTTAAAATTTTCTTTTCCTGGGGTTTTAGTTTGGAGCATGCCTTTTTATCTTAATGCTTGGTATTTGAATTTTGAAACATTTGGTAACACTCTTTTGGAGTATGTTGATAAAAAATATCATCTTATGAGAAATGTTCTATATTCTAATGTTTGGGTTTCACTGCAGTTTTTTCACTTTACTTATAAACACTTCTTTCTAGGTACCTATATCGACAAGAAATGTCCGTTTACTGGTGATGTTTCCATCAGGGGCCGTATTATTGCTGGGACGTGCCACAGTGCCAAGATGATGAGAACAATCATTGTTCGTCGCAACTACCTGCATTGGGTCAAGAAGTACCAGAGGTGTGACCTAATCACTTTTAGTATGTTTTTCTTATGTTTTTCATTTGTATTAATGTTTGTCTTCCAGATATGAAAAGAGGCATTCAAACATTCCAGCACACATATCTCCATGCTTCCGTGTGAGAGAAGGAGATTATGTCATAATTGGCCAGTGCAGGTTGGGATCAAAGCTCTGCTTTATTCGAATATCTTTTAAATGGGCTTCAAAATTCAATTTTATGATACTTTTGCCTTTGCAGGCCATTGTCAAAAACTGTGAGGTTCAATGTTTTGAAGGTGATCCCAGCTGGTTCTTCTGGTCTTGGGAAGAAGGCATTTACAGGAATGTGAGACTAGGGTTCTGAATTTCTTGGTTCAAAAGTGTCTGAGACTGTTTCTTGTTGAAAATATGGTGATATTGCTTGCCGCGAGAAATTGATATATTTTGTATTTTACCAAATTCTAGATTATATTCTCTATTACCCAGTTTTGGAATTTCTCAATTTTCTTGAGCAATTTTAATAGTTTGGGATCTCTATCTTTTGCCACCGACTCCAATAATTTCTTATTTGTAGTTTCATAATAGTTGAATCAACTCTTTTAAATGTTCAATTGTTGATTGGTTGGGTGTCAACTACAGGAAATACATTTCTTTCCATTGGTTTTGGCAGCTAAGCCAAAATGTGAAATCAGCAATGGTGCAATCTGCTTAGAAACGAAATTGATGCTGGACGGCCAAATGAATTTGGAACAATTGTGTAGCTACCTAAAGCAAGTTTTGGTACGCTTGGACTTGTGAATTGATGACATGTTTTGTAGGGTGAATTTGATAATGCACGACAGTATTATAGGAAAAAGAATTTGTTTGATTTTGTCTAGTACTATATAGAAATAAATGCTACGGTGCTGGTGGATGATGTGCTCTTTCAGCAAGATAGGATAAATATAAAGAAATTACCTAAGAACCAACCATTGATGGCGATGACCTTTGTTATCATTGACTTCAAATTTTGACGACGTAACCTGTAAATTAATGAAGAATGATGTCTTAAAAAAATGGGTTTACTGCCAAGAAATCTCAATTGCCTATTCAATGGTATGAAGAACATGAATTTCTTTGAAACATCCTTAATGAAGTCTTGCTGCTATTTTTTAATAGCCAAATATGGGGTTTAGACCAGGCAAATATTCCATTAAATAAATATGCTTATTCATATTTGGCAGGAACAAACAGTTGTAAGTTGTTCCTTTTTTGGCCTTGTCAACTCTGCAATTTGTAGCGAATCTTGACATAATGGCATGAAGTGGGTTCTGGATTTGTAATCTAAAAAATTTAATCAATTTTAAATGCGACAATAAACAGAATTTCACTTTTACCTCGATGAAGTTGAAGATTAAATTCAAGGGAATGTGTTTTTTGTTTAACTTGAGCTTTTAGATGAAACGATTAATATTGTTGTCATTTGTCTTACCTAGGAAGATAAAATGAATTTGACTTGCGTGTGAGGAGATGTATTATCTAAGATGTACGCAAATGGATACGTTCTCTTTTTTTAACAATTTAAACTTTTAGATGAGGTGATTCAATATGATATCAAGATATATAAAAGTCTTGAATTCAAGTCTTTTTGTCGTTCATTGTTAAAAATTGTGTATGTGTCAGCCTTTTTTACAAACATAAATGCGACCTACAAGCGATGGAGCGTGTTAAGGAGTTAATTCAAATACGTAAACCTAGTTGGAACTTTTAAACATGGTTTCTTCTCTTTCGTACATATCAGACTTGCAGAAAAACGAGTTGGGAACACAAGTCTTATCGTTCACTGGCATTAACTTAAAAGGTTAAGGCTCCATTTGTATCATCTTTATAAATCTTATCGATTCACTGGCATTGACTTTGAAGGCTTCATTTGGATCATCTGACCCTTGAGGAAACCATTTTCTTTAACTCATTAAATTCTATATTAATGTTTGCGTTGATTTTGTCAATGATTTAACCAGCTGTCGATCCTTATGTCTTTGCGACCACTAATTTGAACGTATTAAGGCCTAATTATCATAGTATTAGCTATTAAGCAGCGAAAGTTTGTTGTAAATTCCACGCAAATATTATATTCTAGAATTATTCTCCTTTGTACACTGTCTTTAGATATATATACCCCTTCTATCCACACAATGTTGTACTTAAATTCAACTCTTAAAAGCTTCCTCAACACCATTTGGCCACACTTCCACCCATAGGCAACCATGTATAAAGTTGCAAGTGCATCGGAGTACCTAGTAATTACCGGAGTAGGCATCAGTGATATAAAGATTGCGAAAAAAGCATGGATTCTTCCCGGTCAGTCGTGTGCAGTCTTTGATATCTCGCCAGTTAATTACACATTTGAAGTGCAAGCGATGAGTGCCGAGAAGCTACCATTCATCCTCCCAGCAGTCTTCACTATAGGGCCTCGTATCGATGATGAAGCCAGCCTCCTAAAGTATGCCAAGCTGATCTCGCCTCATGACAAGCTCTCCAACCATGTTAAAGAACTTGTTCAAGGTATTATCGAGGGGGAGACTCGTGTCCTGGCAGCCTCGATGACTATGGAACAGATTTTTAAAGGGACTAAAGAGTTTAAACAAGAAGTGTTTGAGAAAGTACAACTTGAACTTAACCAGTTTGGGCTGTTAATCTATAATGCCAACGTCAAACAGCTTGTGGATGTGCCCGGTCACGAGTACTTCTCTTACTTGGGTCAAAAGACTCAGATGGAAGCAGCAAACCAGGCAAGAGTTGATGTTTCTGAAGCCAAAATGAAGGGAGAGATTGGTTCAAAGCTTCGAGAAGGGAAAACGCTTCAAAACGCTGCAAAAATTGATGCAGAAACTAAGATCATATCAACCCAAAGGCAGGGAGAAGGCAAAAAACAAGAAATCCAGGTGAGGACTGATGTGAAGGTGTTTGAGAATCAAAAGGAGGCTGAGGTGGCGGAGGCAAATGCAGAGTTGGCAAAGAAGAAGGCAGGATGGGCTAAGGAGTCACAAGTGGCTGAGGTCGAGGCTTCAAAAGCAGTGGCACTTAGGGAAGCTGAGCTGCAGAGGGAGGTCGAGAGTATGAATGCATTGACACGGACAGAGAAGCTCAAGGCTGAGTTTTTGAGCAAAGCTAGTGTTGAATACGAAACCAAGGTATAGATACTTGTTGCACAATCTTGTCTGAGAATCAATTTCTTTGCCTTTCTAGCTTTTTATGTCCTCTTTTGACGCCCATCAAAGCTGATAAACAGTTACTACTGTAGACTTAAAATTTGATCATATATATGTGTAAGTAATTACTTTGAAGGGACAATTTTGGGTAAATAGAGATTTTATCAGACCATTTTGCTGAAGATATATAACAAACTTCCACGAATATTTATGTTACTTTAATTGAGTACTAACTGAGTTAATCAGAAGCAAGGTAAAGTCCTTATCGTGAATCAACCTAGATCCTGATGGTATGATTATCATAAAGCCTACTAGATATTTTTCCCTTGATTAACAAAGAAATTAAGAAAGTTAGATGAATTATGAAACAATTATGTTACCATCTACCTTCCTAATCTGATATTCTCGTGAAACCGAAGGTACAAGAAGCAAATTGGGAGCTCTACAAGAAACAGAAAGCTGCAGAAGCATATCTATATGAAAAGGAGAAAGAAGCACAAGCGCAGAAAGCAGCAGCCGAGGCTAGTTTTTATGGTCGTCAGCAAATCGTAGATGGAGAATTGTATGCAAAGAAGAAGGAAGCAGAAGGACTAATAGCCATAGCAGAAGCTCAAGGAATTTATGTACGCACTCTTCTCGACTCGTTGGGAGGCAATTATGCAGCCCTGAGGGATTACCTGATGATCAGTGGTGGAATGTTTCAAGAGATAGCCAAAATCAATGCAGAGGCTGTGCGTGGACTACAGCCCAAAATCAGCATTTGGACAAATGGAGGCGGAGAGGCAGCCGATGGTGCAGGAGGTGGTAATAATGCAATGAAAGAAATAAGTGGTGTTTACAAAATGTTGCCACCATTGTTTAAGACTGTGAATGAGCAAACTGGGATGTTGCCACCAGCATGGATGGGCACCTTGACTGACTCAGTTCACTCTACCAGGGATTGATATGATACCATAAGATCAAGAATTTACTTTGGAAGTGTTTTTAACTAAATATAATCCATACTTTGCTATATTTCCTGTTTTATCATGTGCTTTTCATCTTGGTGTTTTTGCTTGTATTCCGGAAATTTGAACATAGTTCTTGATTCGTATGCATGGTTGAAAGTAGAAATTTTCTTGCAGGATGTGTACATTACAAGTGAAAATAAACGCAGTGGTTTTTTTTTTTTATCTTTTTAGTTACTTCAAACAGTATGTTTATACGAACTTGGTCAGTGTGGAGTTGTTACTTGTTAGTGACTCAAGCTCGATAGTCATGCAGCCGCTGGTATCATCCATTTGTGTACATATTCGGTTCAGATATTAGAAGTAGTTGCTGTTGGATAATTGGTTCAAAACGTCACGAAACAGAATATCGGATTGAGTACCGAATATGCAGAATAGATACAGTATTTGTAGTAAGCTTAAACATTATATTTCCTCATATCATTTTGCATACAAATTTGATTGTAACATGTTTAATTTATATAACAGATTCATAAATGATTTATAAATTTCAGCAAATAATTAAACGAGAACTGCAAAATACTAATATACAATACGAATAACAAGAAGAAACAAACTAAGAACTTTTAACCCCAGGCCTGTTTTATACATAGTTTCCTTAAAACAGATTCGCCCCCTCACCGTACGTGCCTGAGGTGTAATTTGAGCATCTGCTTCCCAAAATACAACAGTGGAACGGACCACAGATTTTACTCCGGCGAATTGAGTTAGAGCCCGAGTAATATCACCAAACAGAAACAAAAACAGAGACAACACTTAAACTGTATGCAGATGAATACTCAGATGAATTCGTGTACTGAAAATTGGGAAAACAGAGGTATATATAGACTTTGGATCTTGTAACTTGCCCACTTACTTCATGGCAAATACAACAGGAGTTTCAACTGTTTCAGAAAATGAAAAGTCGGTCGAAAAATAAAATAAAATGTAGAACGTAGACGCTTCTAAGGGGCCAATTTTTTGTCAATCCGATTCGACATTCGTGTACGCAGGTCGTGCACGCACACAAGTTCAAGGTCCGATGTCTATTTCAGTCCGTTATTTGCACCCCCTGAGCGCACGCTTGGAGAGAGCCTCTATACTACACATGATTACACCATTTTAAAGTGCAATCCTTTATAAAGTGGTTTTAGTTTTCATCCACTTTCTGTGTGGGACACTTAATTTTTAGTTTTCCCACCAACATAAACTCCTTTCATACAACATATTTTGAACTTCAATTTCTCATTCACCCGAGTGTCATTTTTTACACGTAAATATATGATTTCGATGTACTCACGGAGGAGAACACAAATCGACTTTCATATTCCAAAATAGCCAAACGGGTCCCGCTCAAAATTTGTGCCAAAGTCACCCACTAACTCAAATTTTTCCAACAGTTGCTTCTACTACTATCTTCTGGAAAGCTAACTTCGTAAATCGGAGTCTTTGGTCTTCCATGGTCATTGAATATCACTGTTAATTTTGGGCCATTCTTTTTATTTTTATGCTTGATATTTAAATTGTTGGGGAATTATGCAAGTCGGAGCATGTTGACGAGAAATATCATATATCTTACAGGTAATTTTTCACAGTACTTACGAGCAATGATTTCAAGGTACCTATATCGACAATAAATGCCATGTTTCCATAAGGGACTGTATAATTCCTGCCTTGGTTGTCTCGAAGAGCTTGTCTAGGCATCGAGCAATATAAGACATACTTTACAATCCACCTTACCAAACGAGGGATAATGTTTTCATATTCTATATCTCTTCAAGATGTGAGAGGAGACATTCATACATTCCAGCACAAAAAGACGTGTGAAGAAGGGCTTTTATGAGAATTTGTTATTCTTTTTAGTTGACAATATGTTTCTATTGACTTGCCTTGAGGGATTCTTAATTCTTGGTCAACTCTTACAAAGTAAGATCTATCCATAAATAGATCCGAATATGTGCACACTTGGTCAAATCTCACTAAAGAAGTTCGAAATTAAGATGACACCCATAGGTAGATCCAAACAAAGCCCCTGTTTTTGTATAGATTTCAGATTTTCAAAAGAATTTGATAAAAATTATGTCCCCATTTGGCCCACTTTATCTCTCTTTAATTTAATTTTTAACCAGTTTTCAATCCAACTTTTTTGACAACAGTGTTTCTACACCCTATCTAATAACTTGGCACAGAATATCTATATCCAAGGGACAATTGAGCATTATAAGGACATTACTACCCCCAACTTTTTTTGACAAATTTTAAATTAATATCTAACATCATGCGTCCTGATTGGTCTCATTATTTCACATTATAATTTTTATTTCTCTCATTTTCAATTACACAATTTTTCATAAAATAATATTATACGTAAATCGAAAACTTTTCCTTATTTTCCAACCACATGTTCTTCAAAAAATATTATTCCAAAAATTATAGTCCTAAATAATGGAGGCGAAACGGAATGGTAGATTTGAACTAAATGAGCAAATGAAATTTGAACTTAATATCTATGCCCGGGTAGATTTAAGCGATGCACACTTAGTCAAACTTTTAAAAAAGAAATTTCGAATTCAAACTAAATGTTCAAATGTTGTGCACTTGGTCACAAAAGAAAATTGAAATTAAGATAAACCTATACGTAGATCCGAACTAAATGAGCAAATAAAATTTAAAGTTAGCTCTCTAATTCATTTTTTTTCAAGGAGTTGTGATGTGTTTTAATGCATTGAATAATGAATTAGATTGACAGCATTACTCAAAAATATTAGACACATAGGCTTGGCCTTGTAGCCGAAAAGGAATTTTTTAATAGAATTTAAATAATTTTATTTATTAGTTATGTAGAACTACAATACTAGGAAATTCATTTTCAATTAGAAGCTATCTAGATAAAATTTGCCATTACATATTATTTTTCCTATAAAAGGTTTTAATACAAAACACAGAATTGTAAAACAAAAAGTGGAGCCCCCTCAAATCACGTAGACATCTAATGTATTTGATATCGAGTCAATTGCATCAAAACGTGCTTGCAAAATTCTTCCTTTACTAGAAAGTAGAGGCGAATAAGGAGATAGATCAAAAAAGTAAAAGTAGCTCTACGTTACCCCCAAAATACTATTGTCCCATCGGCGAACAACCGAACCCTTGGGACCTTCTTCAATCCTAGGATGTGATGAGTCAACATTGAGGTGCTAAACAACTCTTGTGTAATTTAATTTAAAAATCTTGCTGTTGTTTGCAAGCAATGAGTGCCAAGAAGCTGCCTTTCGTCCTCCAGGCAGTCTTCAAAGTTCGGACCTCATACTGATGATGAGGAAAGCCTGCTAAAGTATGCAAAGCTTATCTCTCCTCATGCCAAGCTCTCCAACCATGTTAAAGAACTTGTTGAAGGTGTCATCGAGGGGGAGACTAGTGTCTCGGCAGCCTCAATGACTCTGGAAAGGATTTAAAGGGGCTAAAGAGTTTTAGAAAGAGGTGTGTGAGGAAGTACACCTTGAACTTGACCAGTTTGGGCTGTTAATCTACATGTCAATGTCAAATAGCTCGTGGATGTGCGAGGTCATGAGTACACTTGGGTCAAAAGACTAAGATGGAGGCTGCAAACCGGGCAAAAATTGATGTTACAGAAGCCGAAGTGAAGGGGGAAATAGTTGCAAAACTTCGAGAAGGAACAGTTTTAAATCGCTGCAAAAATTGATGCTGAAACCAAGATAATACCCAAAGGCAGGCAGAAGGCAAAAATCAAGAAATCCAGGTGAGGATTGGTGAAGGTGCATGAGAATCAAAAGGAGGCTAAGGCGAACGCAGAGTTGGCAAAGAAGAAGGCAGGGTGGGCTAATGGGCACAAGTGGCCGAGGTCCAGGCTTCAAAAGCAAATATATGGTTACTGAGCTGCAGAGGGAGGTCGAGAGGATGAATGAATTAACAGACGGAGAAGCTCAAGGCTTTTGAGCCAAGCCAGTGTCGAATATGAAACCAAGGTATGGATACTTGTTGCACGAATGCACGTTATATGCTTTTCAACACACTCGCACAGCAAAGAGAGAACTTACTATTAGGAATATTGGGCCTAACTCCACCTAATAAAACCGGCTAATTAGAGGAGGATTGCCCTCACCTCATTAAGTGGATTATTTATATTTTCCCAAGCAATATGAGATTCTAATACGCCCCCTCACGCTCAGCATGGATCATGCCAAACAACTGTGAACAAATCGATATTGGGTGGCACCCAACATTGCATAATTGGGCCTAGCTCTGATACCATGTTAGGAATATTGGGCCTAACTCCACCTAATAAAACCGACTAATTAGGGGAGGATTGCCCTCACCTTATTAAGTGGATTATTTATATTTTTCCGAGCAATGTGGGATTCTAATACTTACCTCAAATCAATCTAATGTCTACATATATTGACTTCATTACTAAGACATAACAACCTCTACCAGATAATTTAACAAAGAATTTAATTTGTTAGATGCATACTGAAACAGTGTTCCTGTATTTTTCTTCCTAGAAGGTTTTCTAATTTCGATCACAATTTAAATCTGATTACTGTCGTCATGAAAACAAAGGTCCTAGAAGCAAACTGGGATCTCTACAAGAAACGTAAGCTGAAGAAGCATATCTGTACCAAAAGAGAAAGAAGCACTAGCACAGAAAGCAGAAGCAAACGCTACTTTTTACAGGCGCCAACAAGTAGCAGATGGAGAATTGTATGCAAAGAAGAAGGAAGCAGCAGGACTAATAGCCAAAGCATAAGCTGAAGGAATTTACCTATGCACTCTTCTCGATGCATTGTGAGGCAATTATGCAGCCTTTAGAGATTACCGATTACCTGATGATCAGTGGTGGAATGTTTCAAGAAATGGCCAATATCAATGCGGAGGTGTGCCAGGACTACAGCCCAATATCAGCATTTGGACGAATGGAGATGGAGAGGCTAAAGATGGAACTGGAGGTGTTAATTGTGCCATGAAAGAGATAGCAGGGGTTTACAGAATGTTGCCACCATTGTTTACGACTGTGATTGAGCAAACTGGGATGTTGCCACCAGCATGGATGGGCACCTTGACCGACTTTGATCACTCTACCAATGGTTGATATGATGCCTAAAGAACTATAGAATCTCTTTCTTGCTCCATAGTATGTTTGCTACTAGACTTGCTTTACGAGTTTTCGTTTTTATTTTGGTTAATTTAAACAGAAATTTTTTAATTTATACATTCAATGTAAACTCTTACTATTCATGATAGTTTGTCGTTATTTTCTTGAGATATTAGTAATTTGGTATTATATCTTTGATTATTCTGGTCTATTTTCTGCAGAGTTTTCTAATTTGTAGTTCGATCGACCAAGTTTATGTAAAGATCATGTATTTCCATCCTTTGTTAAGGAAGGTAAGAAATAGATAGTTTTAAACAATGACATTCTACACTTGATGCCACCAAATATATATATTTGACTTCTATGGTGAGCATTAACAATTATAACCTGTAATTTTTAAACCTCTAATCTACATCAAATATCATGTAGTAATAAGTTAATTTCCCAACCTCCTCCCACTGTTAACAATACCTAAATCAGAGAGTCACTTTGTTTCTCAAAGACAACAAGAAGCATGGAGAAATATACAGACATTGTACTGCTTATATAAATCACGTTCTTGGAAAGGTGCATTATGTAGTAATAGATTTGCTCAATGTGTTAGTGAGTCATTGCGTGTGTATTTGTCTACATGCACGCATGTGCACGCAAGTTTTTATTGGGAGTTTAGGTAGAGATGTTAAAAATGAAAGACTACAATTGATCATCTGGTACATGAAAACAGTACAACTTTGGCAGTGTGTGCATGTATTATTCCAAACGATGCACTTACTAATTAGACAAAATTCAGATGTATTGAAATTAAAGGTGATCTGAGAATGCCAAACCGTTTGACAAAATAAAATTTCATTTAAAGGCAAATCGTTTAGATATCAGCGCAACTGGTAAAAAAAGCTATAATTTAACTGATAGGTGATAAATTGTGTCAATTAAACAACAGACATGGCTCCAGTAATGTACATGCCTCACAAGGGCAGTCCCTCTTATATATCAGTATCATGAGTGCAATACATGGTTCCAATAAATCTAAAAAAGCAAAGTGAGATACATAACAGCTACGCCTCAAGCTTTCTGAAACACCATGAAGGGGAGGGCTAAAATACAAAAGTAAGCTCAAATTTATCTAACCCGTAGCATCTTTTTCAGTATAAATTGCATATACCTTCACCATGATTCTTGTAAAGCGTCGTTTATCCATTGACATTCAGTATAACTTCTTTTCAAGAACCCCAATTTGGAATATTAGCAGTGGCTTCATTCACCATTTTTACCAGAGTAACCTGCCACATTATAGATTAGCTTTTAATCTCATCACATGAATAATATGGGGTGGAAAACCAACATTGTCTCATGTCAATTGAAAGTATAGTTTTGAAAAAGAGTTGTATACATGACAAACAGAATGGCATTAGCACAGACAACAAATGAGCTAGACCACGAAGACGATATGTAGCATAAGTCTTGCTTATATTCGGATAGCCACATAGATATCAGACAAGAAATAAGAATATAACAACCAGATGCATTGCACTATGCTGCATATAAATGATATCACATTTTTCCAACTGGAAGTCTCAGATGAAAAATTTATGGTGAATGACTTGTTTGTGATATGTGCATACGATGTGACCAGTCATAAGTAAAACACAAAAAGTATAATATAGGCTTACTGTATTGTATTTTTTTAATTAGTCAATATCAAACTGAAACGAGTAATTGATAAGAAGTTTAAAGACATAGAATCTGAAGTGAAAACTATAAGAAAAGCATTGTACAGTTATGTAGATTATGCAAAACCATATTCCCAAACATGTAAGCAAATTCCTAAACATAATCGATGACCCAGTTCTATCTTTCTCAACAAGGATGCAAGTTTTCTGCAGCTTTCTTTTGGCAAATGAGTCGCCATTACATATTTACAAAGTATACTAACCTCAATCGTTAAGAGCACAAGGAGCTAAATCCTCCTACTTTCTAAATGGCATAACAAGAATTATCTGTGCCTATACTTCTTAACAAATTGGTAGATTGGATAAAACTTTGAAAGCTACATGTTTTGTAATGCTAGATTGACAAGGTTAGACTTCTCAGACAAACTATAATTCCTAAAAAATTATAATAACTAAGCCACATATTTTCACTGAAGTTACAGAGCAAAATGACGTGCACAAAACATACCACACTTTCTGGGACACCAGGCGGTGGCAATGGAAGGTTTCTAGGAGGCCAGCTGTTAACATATGATCTTTTGTCAAATCTCCACTCTCCAATCTTTCCATATGTTAAGTTGCCCTGGATATAATTCAACCTCTTATAAACTAAATGGTTCGTTCTAACTTCCATCTTCCTCTCTCACCAAGCCGTAAAGGAAGAGAAGACAATATATTTTTTTCTCCTTGAATGTTTAATGCTAAAAGAAATGGCTCAAATGTTTTCCCTACCTGCATATCATAATCGCATCCATAAGTATAATGAATTATGTATGCCTTGCCGATTGTAGTATCCCAAGGAGGCTGTTTGGCATTTCACAAGAATGATAATCATTTACACCAAACCATAAGTGAGAAGCTACAAGAAATTTGTAAGCCTGCGTATTCTGAAAAATCAGCGAGTCTGTAGTTTTACATTTAATAAATTAGGGACGTAACAGGAGGAAAAGAAAAGGCAAAGAAAATCTAAAAAGGAGGGGAAAGTAGCATCTGCCTGATTGTACGTTATTTATAAAGCACTTGTATGATAATTGAAAAGGAGATATTCTTAAAGATTACGCGACCATCAAGTGGTAACAATAGAATGTCCTTCAGACAACAAGAAAAAACAACAATTACCACACCTGAATCATGAATTCCTTGTATAAGATGTTACCCACACCATGGAATGCTGATGCAACAGCATATGCATACCTATATTTCAAGGAGGAAGAATGAGAAGATTCAAAAATTTTACAAAGGCCCACAAATATAAACTTAAAACAAAAGGTTCCTTACATCTCAAGTACCCAACCAAAAGCTTTATCTGCTTCAGGATCCTTCTTCATTGCCAATGAAACATTCATCCAAGTAATAGCTATCTTTTTCAGGGCATCCTAACATCATTTAATAAAAAGTGCCAAAGGTCTTGTATAAATGAAGAGAACGAGAATCAAACTAACAATGATGAGCCTGGAGATTATAAACATACCTTCCCGACAATGACAGGAGAATTCCCAATGGGATCGATGTTAGTTATTGGTCCTCTTTCCTCAGGAAAAAACTTCCGCAGTACAGACTCGTACTTCTTAGGCTCAATATAAAAGAAAGGGAATGCAGCACCACTGCCATCTCTAGATAGGTTTGGAATGGGCTTGACAATGACATGGTCTGGCTCCGCCATCAAAACATAGCTACACAAAGTAAAATTCCAGTGAGACTACTGAATTTACTGGAATGCAGAAAATATGAGAAGATTAAATAATATATAATCCAGATTTCTCAGCATGTTTTAGCATACTCTTCTTTAATGTCTGCTTGTTGAAGCCACTGCACAAATGCCCACGGTCTGTTTAGGACTATATATCCCTGAAATAGCAAAATACAGTGAAGATAAGCTGAGATAATTTACCAAAGGGAACACAAATTACTTTTTAACCAACAAACACGAAGTAAACTATCCTCGGTACTTCAAGATGTTTCTTACATGCAAAAGCTCAAGTTGACTATTCTGTATAAATACTCCTAGGGTAGCCAACAGACAGGAACCCCTTTCTGTGATATAGAGTAACTGATAGTCCTTTTGGACTAAAAATTGACAGGGAAATCTAAAAGCAAAGAATTCTTGATTTCTCCAAAGACTATAATAAAATGGCTATCAAAAGAGCCAACTTATTATTGAATTCTGCTGAGTAGGAGAGAGAGAATATGTTTTTAAAATGGCGAAAACTAAAAGGAGATTTACATCAAATTGACTGATTACAATTTGATACGGCAGATAATTTCAACAAGACCCTGCCTTGATTTGTTTGCAGCAATCATGATTATCAGCATCACTGCAATAAATTTTCATTTCAAATCCAATCGAATCTCTACTACCCCCACAGAATATCTCACTAGATAAACAACCAACAAACCGTTATATACATGTACTGATTGCACCTATGACAAATGTGTTTGTCATCTTAAGGACTAAGCCAAAGTTCATATTGCTTTCCAATATTATTCAGAAACACGAAGGCATTAATCCAAAAATGCAATAACCAGGGAACAATAAATGAGTAATAACTAAGCAACAAGTCTAATTTGCACTTTCAATTCTAAATCTTAAACAACTGTCTATTTATACCACAACTATTTCAAAACTAGAGAATCTGCAAGTTTACATTTTCAGCTTAGTCGAAGCATTCTAATCAAGATATATGAAGTTAAAAAATTCAAGGAAAAATAAATAATTAATCACACAACACAAACATCCCACTTGGAAACAGCACAAAATTCAGCTCATTTTTCTAAGTAATCACTAATTGACTTTTAGCAATACCAATATAATCCAAACATTAAAGAACAAAACAAAAACAAAAACCTGATCCATTCCAGCGGGGAGTGGCTGAGCAACAAATGTGGGAATCTCATCCATGAAGCGATCAGGCTGTCCAGAGTGCAAAATTCTTGTGAAGCCGCCCATCTCAGAATTGGGTTTATTTTTCTGTTTCTTGAACCAGTAGTACATCACCCTGCACTGCCAAGTATTGTAGATTGAATCTGAGGCTGTGACTGCTGTGTGGAACAGCCTCTTAGTTTTCTTGGGGACAGATGATGACGTGTCCCCTGGCATCCTGATGATTGGGTCCACTGAAAATGATGATAAGCCCGATGAAGGGTTTGAAGGGCCAGGGAATTCTTGCTTGAGAGATGCATTTGCAGATATGATTATGTTGTAAGTGATCAGTGCTGCTGATAAAGTTATTACTAAAGTGAAGAACAAATTCCCACACCCCATCGTGTCTGGGCGTTAATTGGAATGCAGCGGCGGAGGCGGTGGTGGGCAGCAACTGGCAATGATTTTTTTTCTACCTAAAAAGTCGTCGTCGAATCCATTTGTTACATATAGAGTATTTTGTCTCTTGGTAGTTGTAGTTGGTGGTGGCGGGGTCGTGGGCGGGGTTGGAGATAAAGCCTAAACGTGAGACTGAATAAAATTAATTAACAATTAAGAATATTTATTGAAGTCTAAGATGAGTTGGGGAATTATTGGCAATTGAGTTGACTCAGTTTCCTACTGATTTTTATTATTCCAACTCCCAATTAAAATTAACTCAACTATAGATAGAAGAAATTAGAGAAGGACCAAACTAGCGTGGAAGTAATGTTTTTTCAAAGAATTATGACACCGGATGATTTACATAATGGATTATACCCCCTCACATGAAGGGGGGCCCACGGATATTTTATTGTGTATGGTCCCCCTCCATGTGAGGGAAGTGTATTCCATTATATAATTCATTATGTACATTTAGCATAACTCTTTTTCAAAACGTGCCAAACTTAGATTAATTTCGTCTATGTCTTTAAAGAGTCTAGTTTAACAGTTTTAGGACGAATTCCATCTAGACGTCTATTGCTTATTACCCTATAAATTGATTTGAGTAAACGACCCTTTCAATTTTTTTTAATTCATTAACTTATCGAATTTGGTTTGAAGAGTTCGTCGATAATAGTTATATTTATAAAATTATTTTGGTAAAAATAAATTATGTGCTTGGGAAAAAATTTATGTAGCTCTAAAAATAAAATAATCTCTAATCACGAGACCGTTTTAGTAATAATCGTTTTTTTCTTTATAATTATAGAGTCGGTCTTCAATCATATAAATGACAATTATTTTCGTTAAATCGTCACGTAATCCTCCCATATCTAACTTTGTGAGTTCTATTTTCTAACATATATTGTAGATTCAATTTTGAAGTGGGCCATATTTTGACGATGATCGCACGATAATTTTTAAAAGATTGATGCTATAAGTACATGAATTACTTACAGACTACACACAGCCGGAGGGAGGGAGGAGGAGGAGGGGAGGGGGGGGGGGGGGGGGGTTGCCAATTTTTTATTCACATGGTGATGGGGATGGTCCCCATGTGAGAGACCCATCCCATGTGAGAGAAATTTAAAATCCTATGAAAATTTTGTTAAATATTTCTTGTACTCATAGTTTTATTCTTTTTTAAAATGATTCGTAAAGTTTTTATCACTAAGAATTGATTTATTCTTTTTAAAAGATTAACTTACTTTTGGGATAATAAATTGAAGGATAATGCTACATGTACACACACTTTTATACAATCTTTTACACCTCTCTTACATGGAGGGGGGTCCACGATTATTTTATTATGTGTGGGCCCCCTTCCATGTGAGAGAGGTGTAAAAGATTGTGTAAAAAATTGTGTACACTTAGCATTATTCTAAATTGAAAGTCAGCGGTGCAACTAAGCAAAATATTTAGTCATTTTTAAGTCAAAATCATATCGACCATTCTTTGATCAAATCACCCACGTCGTCTCATGGGCAGAAAGAAGATCAACATGCGATTTTACCTTTTACGTATGTAAATTTGGATATGATATTATTATATATATAGGGATAGATTTTGGGGGAATGGGGCCGGGTTGTAGTTCAGTCCAGTCCTCGGCCCATTAATTTTTTTAGTGTAAAAAAATGTTTTTTTTTTTTTTGTGTAAATTTATATTTTCTACATATTAGTCCGGCTCCATCTATATATACACACACATACATACAGATAAAAACATACACGTAATATTACCATTTCAAAATGACTAGGATTAGGTGAAAAAGGATGGATAATTAGTATTTTGACCAAAATGTTATTGAACAAATCCCACTAATGGATTGCATACAATCATTTGACGAAGCGAATGAACAAAATGAGACAGTATTGATGATTTGCTCAAAGAATGATCGATCTAAGTGTCCAAATATCAAAAGTAAAATTGCATGAAACGTTTACTCAATAAAAGCAAACGATAGAAATATTTTATACCATTTACCCATTTATGAAATATATAGGGTTAGGCAATTTACACTCATTGATAAAAAAAAAAAATTGTAGAATACGTGAGTAACAACACATTAATTCGTAGCTCCTTATAGGATTTAATAAGAGTTATTCCACAGAATTTGTGACAGCATCCTATGCATCTGTGTGTGTGTCTGTGTATTTTTCCCATCTTTGAATATGTATTGTCCATTTCAAATTTATATATCGATTCTATACCAATTTTATGTACCTGTAGATTGACTCATTTAATAATATACTTTATAGATAGTGGAGTATTACTTAAATGGACTTCGAAATAATGAAGCATTATTTTTCACCAAATCCTATGCATACTAAAATATCTAAAAGTATGTTGTTATCTTTAAAACTTCTTAACAATATTCACAACGTTTTTCTACTATATTTTTCATGCACTTTAATATGAAATTTTCTCTATCCGTATACAATTTTTTTTTTTTTTTGCCAAGATGATGATCATATACACAGTGATGCAATGACACTGGGATTTGGTTCTCGTGATTCCAATAGAGTGAAAGATCATGAACGGATTTATCTGATTTGATTAATAAGTAATATCGATGAAAATAATATTGAAAGATTCCTGTAAAATGAATAGTATGATCAAGAGAAGGAGTTTCGAAAGCAATTGCTTGTTCCTACTTCGATTACTATTGGTGGCATAATACGATATTGAAATCTCAAGATAAGTAAAAGATCGACGATCTAGATATGTTTTGATATTTTTATAATAAACATAAATATTACATTTATTTGACCTTAATATTTTCATAAGAAGATGGTAAAAAATGTCTATATCAATGAGTATATCACTCTAACCCTAATATTTTTATTGTTAAAAACAAATTTACCATCCCAAAAAAAAAAAAAAAAAAAAAAAAAGGTGATGAACCAATTCCCCTTCTATTTTGGCCACATTGGAAATAAAATTTATTCAATTTATTTTAACTTCATCTTGTCAATCCAGGATGTACTAGTTACAATAAATTGTTCAAATTGAATCAAATTAGGGTTTTTTTTTTTTTTTTCATTTTGGAATTGAATTTCTAATATTCCTTACTCGAATTATCTTTTTTAATAAAAGATATGGTAGGTATAAATTTCATTTACATTTTTGCTTAAAAAGTCAATAGAATATTTATTTCAATTTATTCAAAAAATAATTTTATATCTAAACCAATGGTCAACCAACTCTCCAAATTCTAAAACTTAAGAATTGAAAAAATTGAAAGCTTTGATATCACTTGTTCGAATTTGGCAGGCAGATTCATAACATTACTTTTCATTTCTCCACACTAGTTTGGTCCTTTTTTGAAAAGGGAAAAATTTATAAGAGTTAAGTATTACTCATTTCAAAACTAAGATAAAAGGTTAAAAATTTCAAAAATCAGATATTTATTAAAATTTATTTATGAAATAATTAATTAAATATATATTTTTATTAATTAAATATATTAAGGTCACAAATCCATATAATTTCGTTACAAATTCTCGAATTAATTGATTATAATTTTTTGTCGACCACTCAAAAAATTTATAGGTCAAAATAATTTCTCGATCACAAACCAAAAATTTTATAAGGCGCAATTAATTTATTGATTACAAATCAAAATTTTTTATAGGTTTCAATTTATTCATCGGTCACAATTTTATAAGGCCAAATTATCATGATCACAAGTTATTTCTCAGACACAACTTAATAAATTGTGAGTTACAGCCACATTTTTAGGTCACATGTTACCCAATTTATTGTTACAATTAACCAATTTATTAGTAACAAACACTCTTAGTCCCATTCGATTGACGACGCCGCCACTCGCATCACAACCGTTTGCAACCACCACCTCATCATTGCCAACAACGCCAGATCCACCACCACACAAGTGCCAAACTCTACCTACACTACCTCCGATCCTCTGCACCATCGCCAACAATAAACACCCCAAAAACCAACAAAATTTGATTGCCTCTACCAACGCCACCACCATATGAACCGTCGCCTCCAGTGCCACCATCACCGTTAATACCTCGTCATAACCGCTAGCGGTACCACCACCTCACCCCGACCACCACCACCACCATCACCATCACCCTAAAACCACCAAAACACGAAAACCACAACCACCCATCCAACAATTTAAAAAAAAAAAAACCACCAACGCAATATGTGCCACTGCAGCCACGACTTGTGCCATCACGATCTATGTCTCTACAACAACAATCTACAGAGCCTCTGGTGGCGCTCTCAGTGAAGGAACGGCTTTACTCGATGTCTATTGGAGTCTCACATTAGTTGGTGATATTTACACGATCCACTTAATAAGGTGAAGGTAATGCTCACCTGACAAAGTCGGTTTTGTTAGGTTGAGTTATGCTCAATATTCTTTCTAATATGGTATCAGAGCAAACCCAATTTTACAATATTGTGTGCACCCACATCGATTTGTTTACAGTTGTCGGTATGGTCCACGATGTGCGTGAGGGAGCGTATTAGAGTCCCACATTAGCGATGATATTTACAATATCCATTTAATAAGGTGATAACAATCCCCCCTAACAAAGTCGATTTTGTTAGGTTGAGTTAGACTCAATATCATTTCTAATAATGTCTGTAGAGCTTCGGCGATCTGGGCCGTTGCTAGCACAATTTGCAGTCAAGAAATGACTTCACCGACGGTGCTCACGGCGAAGATGGTAGAGCGGTGCTCTCCAATGGTGGCACTCTCCGACGACGGAGGTTGACGGAGAGTGTATAGAGTCGGGAGAGGAAGATAAGAGAGAAAGGGTGAGATATAGAAAGAGAATGGAGAGAGAGGAATGAAGATAAATTTAGGGTTTGTGGGTGAGGTGGTTGGATGGGGTATGTTAATTTATTTAATTTTATAATATTATTATTGATATTAAAATTTTTAATTATATCTGATTTTTGAAACTAAAAACTTAGATCTCTTAATTATGAATTGAGATCTTGAAAACACTTCATCCTTGTAACTTGTTTATACTTTGTAGTTTATACATTCACAACTCGCGAATGTCTACTGGCCGCTTCACGTCCAACCCACTGATGCATCCAACATTCAATGGGCTATTCCTCAAATATGTGAGAAATGAAACATAGTGATTACACAAAAGTTTGAAAAAAAGTTAGTATTACATTTTTGTGTGTATATATATATATTTTTTTTATTTTTTTTTATTTTATTTTTATTTTATTTTTTTTGGTTATATGTTACATTTTGAAATACATTCGTTACAATATTACATTTGAAAAAATAATTATAATAAACAAATAAACAAACCACTGCTGACTTTAGATTACTACCATACCCTGTCGAATCCGACACTCTCCACCATCACCAACAGCTTCACAAAGCCTACACACATTGTGTTACATTCATGTGGATCGGGTGGTCTTTGTAACAAATCATGCACTAGACTATGTTACATTCATCCGTCACTATTTTTCACCACCACCACCACTACATTCACAGCCAGGCGCCAGCCATCTAGTGACAACCAAGCTCTACCGAGCATTGTGCACACACTCCAGTCTTCCAGTGAAGGCCGATTGCCTCTAACTTTGATTCCTCATATTTCCCCTTCAAACATGTTGATGGTCGTGATTGTAGTGGTGATCGCATCATTGTAGTGATACAACCACGCTAGTGTAGATTTGGTGATGATGAGTGGCAAAGGATCGGTGGCAATGCAAATCTGGAGGTTGTGGGTCAAAATGGCAGAGGTAGGTACCGCAGTGGCATTGCTGAATCGCTGATATGGCGGAGCGAATGATCGATGGTGGTGTATATCTCGTTGCAGTGTAGTATTGCTAAGGTTAGAAATTGAATTATTATTATTTTTGGTTGGTTTTTTTTCTTTTTTTGGGGGTTGGGGGGGGGGGGGGGGTGGAATAAATGAGGTACATTGCATATTTCCTATCAAATAAATTGCCAGTCCACACGACACTGGTCCTCGTGAACCAACCATCTGTAAAATCTTTACCTACCATTTTTATGGTAATATTTACCAAATCCTTGCTTTCATATGGGAAATGATTGCAAATTTGATATCTGCAGCTAGTAATGAACAATCATAAACGTCAATTCTATAAAATTTAGAGCGAAAGTGTATTGGTGCATCATATGGTTGGAATTAAAGGACAAAATTATAGCTACTTCATAATCTTATATATGAATCCACTACATTGCTACAAGAAAAACACATGCCTAGGACCAGGACAAAGATTATTGAACTGTACACACCACCGTATTGTTCCTACATATGGAAACAGCAAACAAACTCGACCCACTTCACCAAGACATTGCGAGTATTTAACTTAGTTGTAGTCATGTATATAAAAATTCAAAAACTTCCTAGTGATATAACATCTAATGCTGCGTGTTTTTGCCTATTTCAAGTACAATCCTTTGCGTCCATATCAATGCTAGCAGACTTTGAGTACCTAGACAGTTGATCTTTTGCTTACCATGAGATTTCAGTATTGCAGTATGCCACAGGTGTTTAATATAGTAATCGAAGCAGAAGCATGAACAGAAAATAATCTGGAAGCTCTTTTTCTTGATTATACCACTTCATTTACACGAATCAATAGCTGCTGTTTTCACCTGTAGGACTTCATAAAAAAATTAAACTGGTGGAAATCCTCCTAAAAAAATTTAATACTTTTTTCAAAATACAATACCTTTTGCGTTTGCCTTTCATGGTTGTAGAAGAAGAAGGATTACTGTGCCAGTTCCTCTTCCTTTGATTGATGAACCAGTTATTTATCTGCTTTAATTGCAATCCCGTTTCCTGAACCAATCTTGCCTTATCTTCCTCCTGGAAAGTACAAATTAACCACAGGTAAATGAGCTTGGACGGACCTACACTTTTGTAGCTACTGCTACAAATATGGTAATTTTTTATTAATGTCTACCATAGACAAGATGAAGTCAAATTTTGATACTTACTGTTGGGTATGGCCACTTGGAATGTGATTGCCACCAAGCTTTTAACACTGAGGTTGTATCTCCGGGGAGCTTTCCTGCCCTTCTCTTGCGTAAAATTTCCTCTCTGATGTCCACAATCTTTTCCTTGTAACCCTGTTAGGTGAAGAAAGAAAAATGAAAGGATTGGTTGAATGAACATGGATAAATGCATGTTGACAAAAGTCGAGTATGTAACCTGTTTTAACTCATGCTTTAGCTCCTGCCTTACACGCTCCATCAATGATCTTTCACTCTCCGTTGGGACCAGCGGACCAAATCCCATACTGTCAGGACCATCCATACTTCCATCAAACAAGTTTGTATCACTGTCTACCTGGTCGTCATCATCATCAGACATCGTGGCACCTGTCCCATCTCCTGGCGAAACTCCTGTCAAAGAGACATAAAAAGGTAAACTTCTTGCTTTAAACATTTTTTCCCTAATAAAAAAATAGCTGCAAGGATTAAATGTACTAGGCTGAAAAGTAAAACAAATATGGAAAAGCCTATTCCTATAATCGGTATGTGTAATCCCCAATCAGAAGTGGAAAGGTAAAAGATGAGGACAAGATCAGTTCATGGCATAATTGAAACTAGAATATGAGGATATCCCAATAAAGACAATCACAGATTCTATTGATGACATTGAAAAAATGGGATTGATACCATGATCAACACAGGGATACAAGCATATTCAACAATATCCCTAGTCAAGGTCTGAAAAGTTACGGATGAGTCCATCCCTAGTCAAGGTCTGAAAAGTTACGGATGAGTCCATATAACTCTGCCTAACAGTACCAACAGAAGCTACTGATTCTGAAATGTGGTATACGAGTTGGCAAAATTTTGAAATGAGCCTCTTTGGACAGATAAAGAAATAGTGTAAGCCTCGCCTGTTAAACTTTGCAAAGATTGTTCAATCTCCCAGCAAGCCATAACAGCTTCCATTGCATGAACACGCACATGCTGCTGTAGTTGTTCTTTGAATGAACATAGCAGTAAGACATAATGTGTCTACATAAGAAAAAAACAGAAGATAAACGTAAGTCAATTGTTGGGGAATAAAAAATTAGATATATTACTGGATTGTCCGGCAACGTAGCATATTCTGTAGGTCGTAACTATGTTTTGACTAATCCTGTAACAAACATATTACTATATGCTGAAATTTAACTTGAAGCACAGTCAAATACATCTTTATCACTTGATAATTTCAAAGCACTGATTTTTTGGGAAACTAATCCATCACCAACAACAAGATATTCAGTAAGGCAGACAAACAGAAAACCAAATACTTCCTTCTATGTTAGTTGAGTCTGCGCAATTATGTTTTTTATATTGTGCCCACATTATCTTATTTATGGTTACTGGGTAAGCATATGTAAAAAGAAGCAGCAAAGAGAAAATATGCACCAGCATATACAGGAATGTATCTGCAATTTGCTTGAACTTGGATCTTCCCATATTTGAGGCAGAAGAGATGAGAAAAAGGAAAGATAATGGAACCATAAATTATTGCCGTAGAGCTTTGTCTTCTTGTAACAGAATATGAATTGGAACCCAAAACATGAGAAGCTCAACACACCAAATTGACATAAAATAGGAACAATTAGACATGCAAGTCAAATTTCATGAAAGAAATTTATTCATAGATTGGCTCAAACATGCAAGAGCAAAGGAGAACCCAGGAACCATCAAACGACAACTAAGACTAGAAATATTCCCTGTTTGGTACTGGAGAAGGGTTGGGAAGAGGCAGAAGAATAAGGACCCAAAACTTTTTACCCAATATGTTTTATGGTATGAAGCACCGCTCTTAGGTATATATAGGTAGTGCATACCTAGGCATGCATAAACATTCTACATACTCTGCCATAATATCAACTAGTTTATCAAGAAATACCGTTCTTAAAGATGAAAGTATAGAGTCACAGAAAATTCATCAACACAATTATATAGCCAGAGAAATTTCAATCATTGTTCTCTCTGCAAGCAAAGACACAGAAATGGCAATATATTGAGTGAACTAAGATCTGAATCATTAAGTTCTATAGTAAAAAAGAAAAGCAGAAACCTGAAGGACACACAGAAACGTCTATTAGAAGTCAACTTAATAAGATAAACATTTTTGCACCTTCACTTCTCTAGAAAATTATGCATCTCAAGATTCGGCTGGAGTAAAAAACCGAATTACACTATCACTTGAATGTGGCACACAGACTGGTAACTGTGAAGATATGACCATGTCTGGAAGAAGTCACCATGCATGTACTCCATTTTTGTTGCATGAACACTTCAAGTAGGGTAGTGTGTCTGTGTTGGACGCGTGTAGGGTACCAACAATCCTCGAACACTCTATCATGGTCACTTTTCCTTTCTTTATAAGAAATATTATATATTTTTTAACTCAAAAATTATTATTAACTAATAAATAAGTGTTCATATTTAAAAGATTTTCAACAAGAAAAATTAATAAGTATAAGAATAAATTTATTTTATAAAAGAATTTTAAAAAATTTAATCAACATATCAACAACGTGTCATGTTAGTAATTTTATGAAAAATTGTGTGCCGGTGTGTCCAACAGTGTCGTGTCAGACAAACGTGTCAGTATCAGTGCATCATAGCCATTTTCTCTCGAAATTCTTATATGCAAGTTCAAATCCTCTACAATGGTCTCTCTTCCTGATTCTGTCAAAGTCTCTCTTCTTGTCGTAAGAGTCAGAAAATATTTCTTGTGGGGAACTACATAAGAACATTCATTCTTTTAAACAAATATAATAGACACTGATATTTACAAAAAGAATCCAACATGTCGAGCTCAAGGTTATGGCCTGAACAGTGGCATATACCAATAGTTGCTGATTATTAGAATAGTCGCCATTTAACTAGAAATTTGTTGCCTTTTATGGAGAAGCACCCCCACAAGATTTGAGGAGTTCGTACTAATTTTTTTGCAACAGTCAAAATGTTAAATCTTAAAACAAGTTCCTACTTCTCAGAAGAAGCTCTAAGTTCCAAGCCTTTTTATCTTTATTATTATTAGAGTATTTAAGAGGAACTTCTCGGACTGGACTTCTAAAATTATTGTATCCCTCAATCAACCAGTCCTGGAACACAATTGACCTCGGTTAACCTCCCCATATCGAGAACTATGCCCTTGTGAATAAGAAAATCTGTTTGATATTTGCTTATATATCTTTTACAATGCTAAAATTTAAGACGGAGTTCTTTATATGAAATTATAGAATACACTCAGGGGGTCTGAGGTAGCAAAAATTCACAATAAATTCATAAACAAGACAAAAAGTTGACGCAAGACAGAAAATTCAGAATTGGAATGTAGTACATAACAAAGAAACAAAACTCTGAACCACACCAACAAATCCCTTCATACTTTATCACGAAACAATAGAAACCCACGATTTTCTCTCCCTCATAATTCTCATAAGTGAATTAAGTAAAATTCAAAAACTTCAACTAAATATGATTTTTTTAAAATAAATAGTAATATTAAAAAAAGGGAGAATAAAATTTACCATAAACTGATCAAGCTCTTTTTCACCACCCAGATTTCCATTTCCAAGGGCGGAGTATTTGGCCACAACTTGCTGTGACTGTGCGAGCTGTGCATCAATCCTTGGTAGCTGATCCACCGGCGTGGCTATGCGCAAGCATGCCACGTGGGCCGATAACAACTGCTCGTATAATGGATGCGATAAAATTTCTGCTTTGTGCCTCGCATTATGCCAATTCACCACTCCCTCACCTGCGGCGCCACCTCCACTCTCCGTTAGGTCATTGTTATCATTCGTGCTATGGTTGTTGTTATTATTATTATTGTTTACATCAGCGGATTCATGAGAAATTGCAGCAGCCATCATCGAATCATTGGACACCTGAACATCTTCCCTCACATCACTGATATTCCGCTGCAAAATCGACCGCGAAAGCCACTGATTGTTGGGCACCTGCAACGCCGCTGCAGTGGCCGAGGGGGAGTCAGAGTTAGTTTGCAAGTTGAGAAAATTCCCTTCTCCAGTGGACGAGAACTGGCCCTGCTGGCGGAGAATCGCACTGTTCAGCCAAGTAGGCGGTGGGTGGTGGTGGTGGTGCTCCGGCGGCTTTTCTTCCACCGGAGAATGATCCCCCAGATGTTCGGGGAGTATATTCCGCAAAACCGATGAATTCTGGCGTAAATGTTGGTCTGAAAAATGCTGTAAAGCCATTTCTTGCGACAAATGATTTGGAAACGCCATCAATTTACAAGCCCACAAAAATTATGTCTCTGTATTGTATGTATTTCAATACGACGACCCAGTTTCCATCGTGATATTACAATTATATGGTATATATCTCAAAATTATAATATAGGGAAGTTAAAGATATCTAACTATGCGTGTTTTGTGCGTGAAAGATGAATGTCAACGACAGGATGATGAGAGAGAAAATTGTGAAGTAGCCACCTGCTCTCTCACACTGGTGCGTATAGAGAGACAGCGAAGGAGAGATATTAGTATATTAGTTTTAAAGAAAAAAATTTATATGCATATACCGTGCCTATGCTTAAAGATACAAAGAAGGGAGGTTTGGGAGAGCGATTTTTGTAGAGAGAGATCAGATCAATTGCGTAGGGGTGAAAGTAGAAGATGAAAACGGGGTATATGTAAAGTGGTTTACCGTTTACTGAGTGGAAGGGAAACTGCTCGGGAAACTGCCTTCCATTATTTCGAAGAAAAAGGTGGGGGAAATTTTGCGTGTGCACGCTCAAGTTATGTATACATAATTTTTTATTTTATTTTTTTTTTAACTTATGCTTTGATTTGATTCCTTCAACTCAGACATTAACTTTTTCAATATATTCATGATCATTAATTAATATTTTACATATTTTGTTGGACTATTTACTATTTCTCTTACTATTTTCATTTAAAAATAAATCTTCATATACAAGCCAACTCATCGTAAGTGTTTGAAAAAAACAAATTCAGTAAAGAAAAATGGTGAGTCGTGATGAACCGAGCCTCACTTCGATGAAGTGAGTCCGATAGCACCAGCTCACCCCGTATAACACCCTTTTGCGATTTCTTTTGCTATCTGGAATTGATTTGGTATTTACATCTATCTCCATAATCTAAAACTATTCTTTCACTTTTCTTATCGGACTATGATCAAATGATGTTTGCACCGATTGATGGTGCTAGTCTGAATTGGTTGAATTGCCTATCCATGGATGTTGGTCATCTCTTCTTTTATTCTGGCTATTACTATCTCGTAATCGAATAACGTTTGTATCCATCTATGTCGATTTCTTCATTTGATGATCATTATTGGCGCATGGTCAAGTGGTCTCATCCTTCTATGGTTTAATTATTATTGACTTTTTTAGTTTAATCTTAAATTTCAAGTTCGAGTTAAGCTATTAGCATTTAAAATGTCATTAAATACCACATATAAATAATGAAATTCACTAATTAATTAAAATTCAATAATTAATTGTTGTGTCGACGATAATCATAAGACAAACTAGATCCTCTAATCAGGACAATGAATTAAATTATCAAACTTCATTACGTTGTCCAATTGTTTGATTTAACAATTGGTAACAATTGGATAAGAAAAGGATGGATAAACAATGTTAATAAATGCCAGCAAGTAACTGCCGTATTCCAATACATTGTACGATTCTATCGCTAATGACAAATAGTTTTGTTTACCAATTTCTTTCACACATCAACAAAAGAAAAAAAAAAAAAAAAAAAAAATTACCCATCTGATCTCAGTCAATTAAGTACTAAACATGGAAAGCTCGACCCTAAGTTTGAGGGTTTCAGTTAAATTTATTTAGCTCAAAAACTTATTGTATGTCATCACGTAACGTTATCAAATTTGTTCGGAAGTCTTTATCACGTTATAATCGGGGAAGATCAAAAGTCTCAATCCCGATGTGGTTAAGAACTGAAAATCACATCTACGATCTCGATACAAATGCGAAAATGTATACCCTAAATCACAAACTATAGAAATATGGAGGGAGAATTGTGTAAAAAAGAATTTGAAGGAAAAACGAGCGTAATGTGAAAAAAGAACCCAAAATTATAAAGAATAATGTTATTTATCATTATGATAATGAAATATCGATGATGTGAAAGTCTACGTGGAATAATGAAATTGAACAGTTCAATTTTTATCAAAAAGAGGATGAGACAGAGGGAAATGTCAGAAATAATAGATTGACACATCAACAATGTTCCACCGTATAAATAGCGTTATTCAATCATAAATTGTGTCGGCCCGCACCCGCACCCGCACTCCACCACTCACGGAGGAAAGGAACACGTGGCAACCAGGCAAAAGAGGGGACCAAGCAATCACGCGCGAGGAGTCCACCAATTAAAGTCTGCCACGTGTAAATTAAGCATTGTGGGGACCGTGGGCGGTGTGGTTGTGGTCCCACTTCTCCTGTTATTTGGGTCCACAATTTGCTGCAAATGGTAAACTGGGTGAACCAGCTCCACAGGGGAAAATATGGTCCCCTACTTAAAAAAATTTCATGGTCCCCTACTAATTTTGTTGACTAGGCTAGGCTGGGTGGTGTAACAGTGCCGTCAGGCGAACGGCAGTGCACCGGCCACCACCAGGAGCTTTAATTACAAACCATTGAGTTCACTATATTTAAATTAAAATTATTTATTTTTCATACTCATTTTCGATCACGTTCACACAATAAAATATTTTGAAACTTAATTTTTCTTTCTATTTTTTAATCACACATTTTCAAATCATTTTTTCTCAATTTCTCTTAATAATGACAATCAAATATGGGTTAAAATTTTAATAACTGTGAAAGTCCTTGGAGACATTCAAATACTTCGTGCTTGAATTGTGCTTATGTTTGACACCCATTTTGAGGAAAAATGAATTCTGAAATAGTGATTGATGAAATAATGTGTGGTTGAAAAGCAATGAAAATTTTTAGATTTGTGCATAATATTATTTTATTTGGAGAATGTGCGATTGAAATGAAGAAAAAGGAAAAAAAATGAGAATGAGTGTCAAATAGGGTCTAGAATGAGTGTCATGTTTGATACAGATTCTCATTTTCTACAGTAAATCAATTTTCATTTTCAACCACACATTCTTTAATAAAATAATATTTTCCATCACATCAATACTTTTTTTCTTTTTTTTCAAATACACATTTCACATTATATCACTATTCAAAAATTAATTTTTCTCCCAAAAATCCCTACCAAACACACTCTATAGTGTTGTGCTAGATGGGCTTAGGGCATTTTTAAATTTTACTACTACAACAATATAAAAGTGATTTTTTTATGATTGGTTGTTTGCAACAATGAATTTTTAAAAGTAGAAAAAAAATGAAAAAATTGAAAAATAAATTTTTTTTTCTTTAGAATGTGTGGTTGCACTTTCAGACAAGGGCTAAATTGTTTTTCATGTTTATTGGTTTTGTTTCAAATTGTAATTTTTGCTTCTAGCCTAACGGTAGAGATCAAAGTTCACATGTAAATAGTCTGAACATAAAAAAAATTCAACTCGATTAATCAAAATTTTTGAAATCGTTAGTTCAAGTCCCCGTGAATTAAGTTTCAACTATTTCAAAACAGAATAATTAATTTAAGCTTGTATTGAAAGAAAGTCCGGTTTATATTTAGAATATTTCAATTTAAATGTTATGTTGAAATTTCAACCAATATATTTATTTTGAAACCAAATTAAACTGTAAAAAAATTGTTTAGTTTGGTTTGGTTTGGTTTGGTTTAGACTTTTACCAAATCGTTTAACATAGTTCAATTTGAACATAGTTCAAAATTTGTCCAAACCAAATCGTGTTACCTCTACGTGTAAACATGTAATGTGATTTATGTAAAAATTAACTAGACGTTGGCATAGAATTTCACCTAAATGCAATCAATCAAATATTCTAACAATAGTTTGCTAAGTAGGCAAACCGATAGATTAGATAATAGCAAGAATGCTAGTGTCTATAGTGTGAAATGAGTTGTTTTATTAATAAGCATTGAAATTGTTGGAGGATGTTCTTGATGTACGAGAAAGCATAAAAAAATAAGAACATGATCCAAATTCATTGCTTTACGTGAATATCGAGAATCGATAGTCAATACTCTTTGATTCATGCACGAATTTCGAGTAAATATTCCTTTGGCGTGGTTGTACCTTGCAAAGTGAACGGTCAAGGCCTCAACGTGACGGCTCGAAGTTGTGTTCTCATCGTATCGTATTGCTTTATCCAATAGTATATCATGGCAAGCATTGTTCCGTTCCCTCCAGGACATATCGGCATTAACATTTAATGCTCTGATACCAATGAGTACTGCAAGATGACAACACAAACGAAGAACTCGAGAGAAACCAGAATAACATTCGATATCTTTACACTAATCAAATAAACAACACCCCTACAACGGCTGCCGGAATGACATCTTAGACATGGACACCTAGAAGTTCAATGGCCAGACAACATAAAATAAGTCGTATCTTAAAGAGCACAACTCTCTAAACAAACAAAAAGTAAAGGAATGTGAAAAGGCAAGATTTACAACGTGCTGAAGAATGTGTGCAATTACTTTTTTTGTTGAGATTTGTGGATGATTGTTTTCGTGTCGGTGTCTCTGTCATTTGTGGCTACATCAGCTCTTGATTGTCAAGGCAATGATACAAGGATATTTTCAACCAATTTTCTATTTTCAAAGAGCATATTTTACAATTTAAAAAGTAAATTTTTTTTTTAATTATTTCAGTAAATTCTTTATCTTTAACACTTAGGCCATGTTTGATTAGGGAAAATTTTTCATGGAAGATGGAAATTAAAATTTATTTTCACCTTTTTGCATATTTGATTAGCTAAATTTTTCATGTAGTTTGTTTTCTACATTTTCTTGATTTTTGAGGAAAAGCTTTTTCCATGGGTTTTGTGAGAAAATCTTTTCTAGACAACTTATTTATTTATTTTTGAAATGGAAACAAATTATATCCCCAATTGTAACAAATTGTATCCCCTTAATAGATAATTTTCATAGAAAATAAAGTCAAAAGAACACCAAAATATCCAAAATTTCAATATTTTTCAGGTGAAAAATTATATCAATCAAACACGATTAATTGACAATTCCTAGTAAAACAAGTTTTAAACAATTCAATTCTCTGAAATTCATTTTTATTCCACTCAAATTTCATTATTGCAGTCAAACGGACCCTTAATTTTACTACTCAAAAAAAATATTCATTGTTTCAGTAGTTTTCCTTCAAATTATTATATTATTTTCCATCATTAAAATATTTTAAATGTATTTAATTATAAAGAGAGAAATGTTAACTTTAAAAGTCTTTTGATGCATAATTTTAAGAGTCGAGTCTTTCAAACAGGGAATCTTGTGTTTAGTCTTAACGCCCAAAGAATTTTGGAAGGAATTTTCCCAGAAAATTGACAGGATGCTGCTGTGGCAGCATCCTGTCGGTCCGTGTTTTTATATATTTTTCCAAACTTTGCATCTGTGCCGTCCATTTCAAAATTCTGTAAAAATTCTGTAAGTTTTTTCTGTACCTATAGACTAACTCAAGAACAGCAGCATCCTGTCGGTCCGTGTTTTTATATATTTTTCCAAACTTTGCATCTGCGCCGTCCATTTCAAAATTCTGTAAAAATTCTGTAAGTTTTTTCTGTACCTATAGACTAACTCAAGAATTTTTAGAGGGTACGGTGATATACATTTTGAAGTAAGTATACCTGCACATTTCGATCAATGAGTAGACAACGTTGTCCCATACTTTTTATTTAACGTACACACAAACTAGTCCCATTGTTTCGAGTTTGAGTCAACTGAAATCCCTTCCCTTCCTGCTGGATTCCATCTAAACTGTAGTTCCGACAGACATGCAGCAGTTTGTTTCAGATTTACACAAATGATTTTTTACCAATTAAGCTGCTCAAACCGGGACAGTTGACAGCAAGATTCAATTTTTTACAGTTACTTTTGAGACAACCATGCTTTTGTCCCATCCATATTCCATTAATGTTATTCATCAATAATAATATGTTAAAAAACGTAATGCGCAGCTAGACGATAATATCAAGTTTCAAATTTTTACGAACCTAAGCAGATTTGGCGAATTCCAGGATTTGAAAAAGCATAAAAAATGTATCAAGCTTAGCGCTTGACTTAAGTTTGGATAGAACCAAAACCGCTAAACGTATTTTTTAGAATACTGATAAATAAACATATAAATTCAATTATTATACCCATATTTAAATTGAAATTAAATGTTTTATTTGAATGACCCACATGAGTGACTGTACAAGACTTGTACACAGTAGTAGATTTCCAAAAGAGCGAAGGTGGCCCTATACAAAAGAACAATCGGCTCCTGTCTGAATATGAACTGAGCAAAGGATTGTTTGTCGTATGAAATGAAAACTTGTCTATAGGACTATGTATATATTATTATATTTGTATTTATCTTTCATAAGAAAAGAAATACACTGTTTCCCTTTTTTGTCACACTCACAAACCCTCTATTTTCTTCACGCGTGCTTCTTCCTTTCCGCATCATTTACTTTCTTGGGCTATTCTTTTGTTTGTTTCCTTTGCCCCTCCGGTATTATTCAATTTATAAAATATTATAATACTTGCAACTGTGAATTTTATATATTTACTTCGAAAATTTGCGTTTAATATAAAAATTCGATATAACGCGACAGTGTAACAGTCAAACGGATAAAACCCATTAGTCATCAACATACAATATCGCACATTTCTACGTAGCAAGTTGGTCTCTCTACTAAATCGTTATGCAACTTTTACATTTTCAGAGTCTTTTATTTCTCGACTTAGAAGGATGTTCAAAAATTTAAAGTGGGGCATAATTCTAGGAGCTTCAAATGACAGAGATATGACGATGATTTCAATAGTTTTTGTTTTTAAAGACGTAACAAAAGTGGCCATGTGAAGAAATAAGTGATTATTTAAGCGACACGTGTCAACAAAAACAAGTGATCCGAAAAATGGGAATTTGGGGCGTCTGAGGTCTCGTGGAGCATCCGTCACCCACCTTTGTTGTCAAACGTGGAATCTACGAGTACGTCGCCATCGAAACCAATTATTATTGAACACGTCAATCTTCTTTAGACAACATGGCCCACACGTTTTCCACCAGCCAACGATAAAAATACAAGAGTCTCACTTTAATTAATTTGGACCGACTCAAACACTACAGATAAAGGGTTTAATTTAAAGTTATTGAAGTGATTAGTGCGTCATTTCCCAAGTGGGTCACTCTTAATTATTCATTAACAATTATGCTATTTTGTGAATTAATTAATAACACGCTATGTACCCTATGGAAGATATTTTGAAAAATTATCCAAACATTCGAGTGAAAAAGATGATAGAACCAATGTGATAAATTAGTGAACTGATCGATTCTTAACTTCTTTAAACGATACTGTTATTTTTTTACATGTAAACAAAATTCAAGCCAACTTAGAATGTAAATGATGATTTTTACTGATAATGACTTGTAAATTATAAGAGTAACTACAAGTGTTTTCCTTTGATTTTGTCAAATGAGATATTTGAAATATCAAGTGTTTAGAATCCTCATCTTTCCAAGACTCTTATCCATCCTTTAATAGGGAAGGGTTAACATGTATTCATCATTTTCTTGTCTTATGAGCTATAGTACCGAGTTGAGAAAGTACACTACTGGCATGTTTGAATTGGTTAACGAGCTCAACTTCTCAGGTCATCATGAGTTTATCCTTACAGGTGGCCTCCAACAATTAATGAGTTACTTAGGGAGGGAAGTTAAGGCATATGATTTGTGGATTTAGGAGGTGCTGTCATGAGCTCATCTAAATGTAATTGATTGATTGGACATTTGACGGTGTGTAAAGAATTTTCAATTATTATGTCTCCTTGAGCCTCGATAAACTACGTAAATCGAGCCGATCTCACATATTCGAACTCGGATTACCCCCAAGTCGGAGTTCGCCTTGTGGGGTCGGATATCAACAGTTATCCCCTAGGTCGGAGTTTGCCTAGTGAGATCGGATATCAACATAATTGAAACATTTTCCGATTTTTTTTGGTTGAATCGGTTGGGTCAATTCAGTTCAAAATATTGCTCGTAATTATAAAGTTTACCCAAGAGGGAAAAAAAAAAGTCATGAAAATATTACTAATTCCAATTATACTAATTACCCTATTGGTTTTAGAATATGATGGTTGATTTTGTGGCCAGTTTTGGTAGGTTGGTATTAAATAAATTTAATGCAGGTACGGTATGATAATTCTGTGGGAAATGCTTGCATCATGCATACGTAAGCATAACGTCTTATCTAAGATTTGTCATTGACTAATATGTCATTTTACTGTTAAACCCCTCAAGTTTAAAATGTGATATTATAGATAGCATATTTTTAGTCAAGGGAAACTCGAGATTATTCCAACTTGGGTTCAAATTTCATAATACCAAACTCAATTGATTTTAAGTTATTACAAAGAGTTTCTAACTTTAACTCATCCATCCCCCGTTTAATCAGATTCATCTTTCATAAACTCATGCACGTTATATTATGATAGAACGTTAAATCAAGTTATTTAAAACCGTGAACTATAAATGATAGATAAGCCATCTAGACTCATGCTCCCGCTGATTCAAATCTAAGGAGCACGTTAGATATCATTAAACATTTGAATGAAGGCACCCAAGTGCTTATCGAAAAGTATATGCTAAAACGTGTAGACCAAACAACAGTTGAAGTCAACACTCTCATAATCCATTTTCTCTATGTGGAATTCAATTAGTTGAAGTAAAATGTCCAAGTACATGTTTTATTACTATTAATAATTTATACTCGTAACAATGATACTATTATCCCTTCTTACCATACAATAGTTTATTCATGTTGATTAGTCTAGCAGCACGATGCTTGTATTAATCTCCATCAAACTTGATTTTCAATGTTTAGGGTGCTCTCATTTACATCTTGTTATTAAGATATTTTAGTTCGAGCTATCTTTTACTTATCCATAGATTTAGAAGCGGCTCAAAAGGTTGTATTCAAGAATCTACTAATTTATTCTTTTTTTCAGCTTCCTTAAGCATTTCATCAATTACTATACACTTCCTCATCTATTGTTGTCTAGGTATCTACTCTAAGCCTTTCCTCGTTTGGATTTTGCCCTTATAAGACTGCGCTATCCTATGATGCTGCATAATGGATGGATCTTAACATGAATGGTAAGTCATATATCTAATCATCGAATCAAAAACGTTAGGTACAACCATGTAACTTTGTATCGACTATGTTCATGAGTTGGAGGTAAGTAAACTCGAACCACTAACGTCCAACTCGTGTAAATTGTCGCCTCTCAAGCACACTTGACTAATTCTACCATGGAGGCCAACGATAAACAATAAACCCTCTCCAGCACAGTTTACAACTTTCAACTTATCGTGTTCTTCAAAGAGCAACTCTTATCGAAATCTCACTTTGAATGTACTAAGTTGGAATCCCATTCTAACTAATTATTCTTGTAATTCAAAAGGTTCTAGTTATAGGAGAACAAAGAATGAAGAGCTTTTTTCCCCCTTTTGCTTGACTCTCAGGTCCTAAAAATCGTAATTCTAATAATGCATAATTGTCCTTGGCTAAGTTCTTATGACCCCGTTTGATCCACATTAAAAAATTTTATTTTCATTCTTGTACTCATTTTCAACCACACATTCTTCAATAAAATAATATTTTTCATCATATCAATGATTTTTCTTTCTTCTTCAACCACACATTCTTCATCAATCTATTATCCCAAAATAATGTGGTTTAAACACACCCTATATGAGGTATTCAATATAAAGCGTTCAACTACAGAAAATTTCATATTTTAGTCTAGTTAGGAAGATCTAAGGGTGTGTTTGATAGCCACCAAATTCCATGAAAAATAGAAAAGTTTTTTCATTCTCCCACTTTTTCATTGTTTGATATTTTTTTCTAGAGAATTGGAATTCTCACTTTGCTTCACACGGTCACAATTTCCCTCAATTCCTTGAATTCATTTTCCCACCATTTTGGTGGGAAAGTCTTTTCCAGCTTTTTTTTTGTGGCAATGTTAACAAATTTCATAACCAATTATAAAAAAAAATTTACTTTAATGGACAATTTTCATATAAAACGAAGTCAAATGAACATTAAACTTTGATGAAAAAATAGTTTTCGAGCAAATTTTTTATTTTTTATTTTACCTTTTGGCAATGTTAACAAATTTCATAACTAATTGTAAAAAAAAATCATTTTAATGGACAATTTTCATGTAAAATAAAGCGAAACGTGAACAAAAAAAATCCAAAATTTAAAAAAAATTCCGAATAGAAAATTATAACAATCAAACACATTTATGCTCCGTTTGGGAGCCATTCTTCTTCAAATAATACATTTTATATTTCACATCAAGTGGGGTCCATGGAGAATGTGTGGTTGAAAAAGAAGGAAAAGTTATTGATGTGATGGAAAATATTATTTTATTGAAGAATGTGTGGTTAAAAATGAGTAGAAGAATGAGAATGAAAATTTTAATGATTACCAAACGGAGGCTTAATTAACAATTCACTGCAAAATGATTTCTAGACCATTACTTTCCTTGGAAATCATTTTCTTTCCACCCATTTTTCACCCTTGCAATCAAATGGTTCCCTAAGTTAAAAGTTTCGTCAAGGTATTTTACATAATTTGAATTTGAGTAATGCTATTTATCGTCATGATAATGGAATATCGGTGATGTGTCAACTCATTATCCCTCGCATTTCTCTCTCTCATAAAAATTGAACCGTCAAATCTTATTATTTCACATAAACTATCACATCACAGATGTTCCATCATCATAATGATGAATAATATTATTCTTTGAAGTTGGCTCTTGAAGCATTGAATTGATGGGCAATAGCACTGAGTCCGTAGATGAACAAACTTTGGATTAGTGGTGGCAAACGAGTCGAGCCGGCTCTGCTCGTTGCCCACGAGCTCGAGCTCGTGGCTCGTTATAAAACGAGCCGAGCTTGTGCTCGGCTTGTTTGCTCGTGGGCGAGCTCGGCTCTGCCCATGAGCTCGTACTGTAGCGAGCCGAGCCGAGCTACTCGGCTCGGGCTCGCTTTTTTTTGAATTTTTTTTTTTTTAACTATCATTCTTTAAAATAAAAAAAAAATGGACGAGCCGCTCGTCAAAAACGAGCCGAGCCTGCTCGGCTCGCCTACCGAGCCGGCCTGCTCGGCTCGGGCTCGGGCTCTTTTTTGACGAGCCCGAGCGGCTCGTGGGCTGCTACAGTACGAGCCGAACGGTCGAGCCGACGAGCCGCTCGGCTCGATTGCCACCACTACTTTGGATACAGAAGCTATATATACACAGAACTTTGGGCAATTCAATTGAAGATAATGCCTTATTCAATGGGTCCAAACAAGACCTGGCAATGCATGGCTTTTTCCCCACCTTTACTAATAGTTTTGAAAAACTGAAACAGTTTCAATCACAAACTTTTTCAAATGTTTATTAACCTGACTTCAAATTATTGTTTGATGCTTCAATTTTTAACTGTCAAATTTTACGCGCGACCTTGGCATTGTCCCACAAAAAACGTTATCATCTTATCCGGGGCATACTTTTAGGGTGTATTTGATAGCTCCAATTTTATTTGGAAAATGAAAAATGATTTCCTTTTCCACCCAATTGGCTTGTTTGATAAGCATTTTTTTTTCTGGGTAATTGGTTTTCCTCATTTTCCTCCCACGTGCACTATTTACTTGAATTTGGCGAATTTGTTTTCCCACCATTTTGGTGGGAAAAGTTTTTCCAGTTTTTTTTAATTTGCAATGGAAACAAATTTTATAACCAATTGTAGAAAAAAAATTCAATTTAATAAACAAATTCCATGTAAAACGAAGTCAAACGAACACTAAACTTTGATGAAAAATAATTTTCTAGCAGAATTTTATTTTATTTTTACTTTTTGGCAATGGTAACAAATTTCATAAGTAATTGTAAAAAAAAAATCACTTTAATGGATAATTTCCACGTAAAATAAAGCCAAACGTGAACAAAAAAAAATCCAAAATTTCAAAATTTTTATGGGTGGAAAATTATACCAATCAAACACACTTGAAATCATTTTCCCTACAAAACATTTTCTAGGCAAATCTTTTCCCTGTAAAATATTTTCTTTCCACCATTGCAATCAAATGCACCCTTAATATTTTTTCTCTACCAAAGTACATACACTTTTTGATGTATTCTCGTATAATTAATTATATCTCTAAATTAGTCGCTTTAATGTGACATTTATATGAGCATATTTGAATTATTTAGAGCATCGAATAATCTATCATATGTGACATTATTCGACTTAACAAGAATTATGCATCAAGTTCTAGTAATTGAAAATTATCGAAAGACCCTAAAATTGAGGATCATTCGGTGAAAAATATTGTCGATCACTCAACTAACTTCTTTTTGTTCTAACCAGGTCGATGAACTTTTATTTTTATTTTTTTATAGTTGCATCACCACAACATTAGAGATTGTCAAACGTGTTAAGCAGAATACAGACGTGCGATGTGCCACGTAAGACGAAGAATTAGTTTTACTAATGATAGTTGATTTGATTGAAGTAAAAAAGGAAAAGTTGCAGTAAATAAGTTGATACATCGATGTTTTTCAACGAGAATCATTGGCAATTGTGTACGTGGGGATTTAGAAACCATGGAAAGGATAAGATATTGTTGAGACTATGAATGGCATTCATAGTAGCCACCCCAACCTCCCCACCCGACCCCCTTTTAAGAATTTAATTTGGATTGTGCATGGACCACAATAGCACTGATAGAGCCCTTCTTTGTTGGACCACAATACCACTTATCTGTCTTTCTTTAAAGCATAATAGAATAGAACCCTACACAACAAACTGGAAAAAAATCAATTAGGTCCCCTACACAAACAATATTTTGGACAGGACTTGTGGTGAATGCTACCAAAGTAGAACCAACTTTATTGTGGACTTGTGGTCAACCCATACGTACACACTACTGGCTAACCCATCTCTGTACTGTACTCTATAGATGCTACAGATTCTCACTAAGTTTTCAGTGTCACATTATTGACGAGGTAGATTGTATTGTATTGGATAGTATTACGGGAAAAAAAAAAACATTAAAATCCTATTTATATTGTTCAATCTTGTATAGTATCGTATTATATGGTTAATTAACCCGAATACAACTGCTTGGGAGTGCAAGTTCTCCTAAAGCAAAAGTAAGTTTTATGCATGTAATGCGGGCAGCAGTGTGAATAATTTTATATAATTGTAAGTTTGAACAATTTCTGCAAGATTTGTCTAGGAATAAAATGCAGTTTTGTTCTTTGACAACAGTGATTTTGTAATAGTAAAATAGGGGCAGGAGATGTCCCATTGGGCAGGTAATGTAGGTGACATGATGGAAAGGGTAATATCAAAAGGACAAATGTGTTTACTATGGCCAGGCTGGGTCCTTATCTTGTGTAATGTCTATCGCACAAGGAAGCTCACAATTTATGGATCAATCATGGTTTACAATATTGTAGACATGTCAACTGATATGTTGTCATTGAACAGTTTAAAAAATCATTTATTCTTTTAACAAATACCTTTTTTTTTGCCATCTACAATGTTGTAAAAAAATATTGTACAAACATTATCCTTTATGGATCAATAGTGATTGCACAATGCACAATGTAGTGAAATAGACAGGTAAAATGATTGATGGGTTGGTGAAAGCTTACACGAGAAGAAATTGTTCCGAGAATTATTGGTACTTTGAAATTTTTCAGATTGTAATAACTCTAACATCAATTCATACAAGCAAGGCCAAAAAGTAGAGATGCAATCCAAGTATTATTGTATAAATTTAGAGCCGACGTTAGTTCTTCTAAATTCAAGAATATAAAAGAATCTCTGTTGACTGGAAAACAAAATTTAGGCGCAGGATTTATGACAGTAACATTATAAACAAATAGGTGATGTTCACTGTAAAGCAAATAACATGAGCTATTACTGGTGTCTTTTAACAGTTTTGAATGAAGGAATCAAAATACTCCCAACTTAAATTCATGATTAGATCAATTAAAAAATGTTGTTAACAAGTATGACTTGGTCCCAACATTTTATCAAATGGGTTTGGCAATATCCAATGAGACATTTGAAATTGAATCCCGTTCATACTATGGTAGTGTCAACACGTTTCGTGACCGCACATCTGGCCTTGCTAAAAACCCTCTAAAAATGGTTTTTAAGCTCGACCAAACAAAAGAAAATCCATAAATGTTCATTTTCTTCCGGATTCTACGTTATGGAATCCATCCTCAATCTCAGTCTTCAGTAAATCTTAGCACGTGGTTCCACAAAACTAGTAATCTAGTACCGCCTACAAGCTTGAAGTTAATTACAGTAAATCCCAGACACAAGATAGTGATCAAAATGGTATCTTTATATGGTACACTCTAGGGCTTATGGATATGGTTTTTCAGCAACGATCCTTCTCTTTTGACACAATCTCGTCTTTTGGAACGGTTTGTTAATATTCTTAATATAGTCTTAACTTCAGCATTCACATATGGTTGATCCTAGTTTTTCCAAGGTATATGTATCCACACAATGTCCATAAAAACATAAATATGGAAAGGCTAAACATGATCGTACTCATTCAATGAGCATTACCAACACTAGTCCTTGAGAAGAAAATAACACTTCATGGAAAAAAATCACTTTTGCCAAATATAAATGTAGCACTGTAAATTACTAATGTACAAACACATTAAGTTCATGGAGCAACCTAGGGCTGTAACTAACTAGGATTGCTCCAAAAGAAAGCCGCAGCATGAAGCAACATTTACCTAGTTTATGCCAATACACACACAAAATAAAACAAATCACACTGTTCCATTCACTCTTACATGGAATGGTGGCCCTCGACAGAAAATTGGCTCGTCAGATGAATTAGTTCTAGCTCGAGCTCTAAGAACTTCATTGGCATCATCAATTACGGCAGCAGCCAACATCGTGTACTCCCCAGGTATCAGAAAGTAGAGAGAAAATGAATGCTTAATTTCTTGAAGGGGAGGAACTTTCATGGCAATACCACTCAAAACACCTTAAAGATACCAGAGACGCATAATAGTCATTAATCAAATATTAAGGTTGTTGATATGCAAAAATTGAAGTAATCTCTGTGTATAAAAACTAACATATCCTTATTCCTATTAAGCCTCCGTTTGGCAAAATTTATAAATCGTCAAACTTCGCATGTGTTTGGCACCCATTTTTGGGAAATTATAAATTTTAGAATAGTGATTGATGGAAGAATGTTAGGTTGAAAAGTAATGAAAAGTTTTAAATTTGTGTGTAATATTATTTTTATTTGGAGAATGTGTGATTATAATTAAGAAAGAGAAAAATTTAAAAAAAAATTAATGGGTGCCAAACACCCTTTTAATTTTCAACCACACATTGCAATCATCAAGTACTATCCACCACTCATTTCCATCTATTTATATATTAAAAAGTTCATAAATTCTTCCTAAACGGAGACTAATTCTTTTATGGCAACAGCTGCAGCTGGTCAATAATTAAACCTATTCCCATAATACGACTTCAAAGAAAATATATTGAAACAGTAAACCATTTATAATGTTAAAGGTCGTAATTAGGTCGTAATTACTTGTTGATTAGCATTATTCTAGATTCCTTATTTATATTATTTCCTTAGATAGATTCCTAGATTTTGTATATATATGTGTAACCTTTTTCCAAAATATATGGAAAATATTCTTCACAATATTATTCACATGGTATCAGAGTCGGGTTTCTAGTTTTTGAACCTGTGGTCGTGATTTTGGGTACCCGTCGCCGTTTGAATACTCCGGTTGTTGCATCGTGGGGGTTGCAGTTCAGGTGTGCATCGTGGGTCTTCGATCAGGTGCCAAATTTTCTGCTCCAATCGCCGTTTCGCCGTTTGAGATCCGGGTGTCGTTGTTTTGAGCAATTGCAGCCAAATTGTGTGCTCCTTTCACCGTTTGAAGACTCGGGTGTCGCCGTTTTGAATAATTGCAACCGGAATCTGTGAGTTTGGTCGGAGTCTCTTCGTCGTCATTGCAAGCATCATCTTCATCTTCGTTTTCTCCAGCCCCGTCGTCTGCATCGCGTCGCCTCTGGATCGTGTTTATGGGCCTGTTGGTTTAGTGAATCAGTTGCTGGGCCCGGATCTAATTTAATTGATTGGGCTATTGCTTAAGTTGTTGGGCATGTATCTAATTTCATTGATTGGGTTGGTTTGGATTTATTGGGTTTACTTTATTTGGGCTCAATTTTGGTTATTGGGCCTGTTGGATTTTATTAGCTCTAAGTTTGGCCTGTTGGGCCATTTTGTGTTTGCTGTCCTGTTTCGTGTTTGTTGCATTGATCTCTGTTTAGAAGTTATGGCTGAGAAGAAGTCCATTGTTGCATCGGATATGGTTCCCATGATGTCGAAAATCACGGACCATAAGCTTAATGGCTCGAATTATTTGGATTGGAGCAAGACCGTTCGACTTTATCTACGGAGTATTGATAAAGATACTCATTTGACTGACGATCCTCCTACAGATGATTCAAAGCAGATGTGGCTTAGAGAGGATGCTCGCTTATTTCTGCAAATTCGAAATTCCATTGATGGTGAGGTAATTGGCTTGATCAATCACTGTGAGTTTGTTAAAGAGTTGATAAATTATTTGGATTTCTTGTATTCTGGTAAAGGGAACCTTTCTCGTATGTTTGAGGTGTGCAAGGCATTTTACCGTGCGGAAAAACAAGATAAGTCCCTTACGAATTATTTTATGGACTTTAAGAAGACTTACGAGGAGCTTAATGTGTTAGTGCCGTTCAGCCCTGATGTAAAGGTTCAGCAACGCCAACGAGAGCAAATAGCCGTCATGAGTTTTCTCGCTGGCCTTTCCCCTGACTTTGAAACTGCTAAGTCACAAATTCTTTCTGGTTCTGAGATCTCCTCTTTACAGGAGGTATTTAGTCGAGTACTTTGCACTGAAGGTACTCCACCTGTTCAAATCAGTGGTGCTTTGGTCAGCCGACATAATAACTATGAGTCTGGGAGATCTACCAATCAGAGTGGAAACAAAGGAGGAGGCTCGCAAAGGTTTGAAACTCGAACACAAGGTTATGGAGGAATTGTGTGTTATTACTGCCAAAAGCCGGGACATACGAAGCGAGATTGTAAAAAGCTTCAGTACAAGAATCAGAGAGCACACTCGGCCCATGTTGCATCCACTAACGAGACTTGTGACAAAACAATTCTTATCTCTGCGGATGAATTTGTCCAGTTCTCACAGTATCAAGAATCACTAAAGTCTTCGTCTCCTTCTGTCACTGCTATTGCTGATTCAGGTAAATCAAATGCGTATCTTATTTCCTCATCCTCCAAATGGGTCATTGATTCTGGTGCCACAGATCAAATTAAAGGATAAGTTAGGTAAATGTAAGACGGACGACAGAGGAAGCAGAGGGGTAGGAGTAATTGTGCCAGACCCAAGAACACGAGATGGTAACCCGTCGGCTAAAGTAACAGTAGAAGTGGAAGTGTATATGGAGCAACCTCCTGGTTTTGTTGCTCAGGGGGAGTCTGGGGGAGTTTGTCGTCTTCGAAAATCTCTGTATGGTTTGAAACAGAGTCCTCGTGCTTGGTTTCGCAAATTTAGTTAGGCTGTTGAAAAGTTTGGTACGATGAAAAGCAAGTCTGACCATTCTGTGTTCTACAAACAAACGGCAGCTGGTATCATTCTTTTAGTTGTGTATGTGGATGACATTGTCATCACTGGAAGTGATACTGCGGAAATCTCATCTCTTAAGTCTTTCCTTCACAATCAGTTTCACACGAAGGACTTGGGGATGCTAAAGTATTTCTTGGGTGTTGAAGTCACAAGGAGTAAAAAAGGTATCTTCTTATCTCAGAGAAAATATGTCCTTGACTTATTAACTGAGACAGGAAAATTAGGGGCGAAGCCTTGTAGTGCTCCAATGACTCCAAATATGCACCTTACAGGAGATGGAGAACAAATTGAAGATGTTGAGAGATATAGAAGGTTGGTTGGAAAGCTGAATTATCTTACGGTGACTCGTCCAGATATTGCATATTCTGTCAGTGTTGTTAGTCAGTTTATGTCATCCCCAACAGTTCATCATTGGGCAGCGCTAGAACAAATTTTGTGCTACTTAAAAGGAGCACCTGGACGAGGTATTTTGTATGCAAATCATGGGCACACTCGTATTGAATGTTTTTCAGATGCAGATTGGGCAGGTTCCAAGGTGGATAGAAGATCCACATCGGGTTATTGTGTTTTTGTTGGAGAAAATTTGGTCTCATGGAAGAGTAAGAAGCAGAACGTTGTGTCAAGATCGAGTGCAGAGGCAGAATATTGGGCTATGGCACAGTCTGTGTGTGAGATAACATGGATATGTCAGCTCTTGACTGAAATAGGTCTTAAGATTTCAGTTCCAGCAAAATTGTGGTGTGATAACCAAGCTGCCCTTCATATTGCATCTAATCCTGTGTTTCATGAGCGAACTAAACATATTGAAATTGATTGTCATTTTGTTCGCGAGAAAATTCAGCAAAGGTTGATTTCTACAGGGTACGTGAAGACTGGAGAACAATTAGAGGATATCTTCACGAAAGCTTTAAATGGGGTTCGGATTGATTATCTTTGTAACAAGTTGGGCATGATTAATATCTATGCTCCAACTTGAGGGGGAGTGTTAAAAGTCGTAATTAGGTTGTAATTAGTTGTTGATTAACATTATTCTAGGTTCCTTATTTATATTCTTTCCTTAGATAGATTCCTAGATTTTGTATATATATGTGTAACCCTATTCCAAAATATATGGAAAATATTCTTCACAATATTATTCACATATAGAAACAAAAAACCACAAATATATTTATAGAAACAAGTGGCTAAAAGAAAATGTTGTTGAAGAATACCTTCCCACAAGACAGTAGCCTTGTCACCCTCAATGCAGTTCTCACCAGCTACATCTCTGCATGTGATACTAAGACTTATTCGGATCATTTCCTTGGTATTATTACGTACTAAAACTTCCATAGGGGTCATGTCATGTGCAATGATGGAACCTCTGGATAAAGGAGAATTGTCTTGCACATCAGAATTGTCTGGTGAATCAAGTTCCTTGGTGTGGTCAACACAATTTTTAGCTAGCCTAAAGCCAAAGGTTAGCGGATCAGGCAGTAGCACGTCCATCACAGAAGTTTGAAGGGCAGCCTGTATTGCATCCTTGATATTTAATTCTCCTGAGCTGTTACGTCCAGATTGCCACCTGACTTTAATTCGAGAAATTAGATTCTTGATGGATGCATTGGGCTCAGCCATAGAATTCCTTTCTGAGAAGCTTGAACTTCGACCACTTTTAGTTCCATTCATTTGGGAACCATTAACAAGGAAAGAACCGTCAAGGACAGGTAATTTAAAATGCTCCAATGGTATTAGAACTCTAGCAGTGTAATCTCTATCTATCCTTGTTTTAGGATAACTAAATTCCCCACACTTAAAATCAGAAGGGCTTTTATTGCTATTGGAGTTCTCCACGTCCACAGAGACAATAGTCTCAAATACAGTGTCAGTTGGATTAGATAACTCCAGTTCAAGGAAGCGAAGCCCCCAACTTCCCCTGTAAGGATCAATTTTCATGAACCTATCAGTCTGCTTTTCCAATCCATCAGCTTCTTCTACATCACCACTTTCTAGTTGTACCAGTTTGGGATAAGTTCCACCAACATGAGCTGGAATTTCCATTGATAGCAAACGAGCCTTCACAAAAGACAACCCCTGCAAGACGCATATGTTTAGAGGAATAACCAGCCGTCTACCAGGTGGTGGAGCAGGCTCATTTCCTTCCAGAACTCCAGAATTAGTCAGTGGACCTAACAAAACAAATTGACTATTACAAGCAAGTCTATCAAAAATCAAGATAAAATCTGAATCGAAAAATCATCAGACAAAAGTTTTGTGACATAATTATAAGCATATTAATGAAACTGCAAGAAATTTACTCTGGACAATTTTCAACACAAAATTTCGTGTCTTTGGTAATTCTACAGATGTTGAGCAATGCTACTTAGCTACAACTATGCATAGTGTTCAAGAACGACATACAATTTCTAACATCAGTGCAGTTATTATTTTTAAACTAATCTCTTGTCATCTCATTGCTAACGCACCATCACATGCAAACAACAGAAACTAATGGACTTAAGTGTCATTACTCGTTAATTCTAAAAGCTAATGGATTCCCTTTAAACAAATGTCCAAACAATAAAGTGTAATAGTAGATAATTGATTGAACCAATCAAATGTCATCTCATAAAAGTTGACAAATTTTTAGGCTGGCTTTAAACCTATGTGGAAACAAAGTGTGAGAAATACCAATTACCAACAGATGAACCAATGACCTTTCACAAACCCTCATATAATACCTGCATAGTGTAGCAACAACATTGGGCTGCTCCCATCTTTGACTTGTTTCCCTGTACTTCCAGAAAGACTCCTTCCTGCAGCAGTATCTGGGTCCAACAATCCAAGCTGCCAGGCTTTTAAGGTTACAGGTATTGTCACTTCCCCACCAGGTTTCAAAGGGAGGGCTGACTTCAAAGTTTCATAAGCAACTGATACAACAGAGTCTTGGTTTTTCCCTGACAATGATATGTGAGCCTGCTCAACTGGAACTGTACCAGCATTGGCGAAATGAATCCACACATCACGAATCTCACCTTCATACAATATGATGGCACCATCACCACCGACAATGTGTGATACTAACAATGGCAGTGGTGGTACCACAGATACAGCAGGAAAAGATACATTTTTTATCTTCATGGACCCACAGCTGCGGAAAGGATCAGAAAGCACAAGCCCTTGAGCTGCCCCAATGAGCAGATTGTCTACATCCTTGAAAAAATGTTCCGAAATAACACCAAAACAATGGACAATGCATCCAGGAATAGAAACCGGACCCTCTTTGGTTGGAATTCCTGATAAAGTAATCACCTTCGAAGAATTGGGCAGAAGATTGACAGTGATGGGAAAAGCATCGAAATTTCCAGAATGCACTGACAGGTATATACTATCAATCATCAATTCGAAACCACAGGGATTTGCCAATTCCACTAAGACTTGGACTGGTTCACCAACCACCCAGATCAGCTCCTTCTTACTGCTATGATTTGACTCCCCTTTGCTGAATGGTGTATAAATGAAAGGTCCTGAAGGAGCAGCTCCTGCCCACCAGTCCTCACTTGCAGTGTCACGTTTAACAATATCCATTTGTGAGGAGTGGAGAGGAAATGAATGCAACCTGAAATAGTTGACAAGAAGAAATAGACGATTAAATACGTCCTCTCATTTACACTTGAACAAGAATATTTAATCATTATGAATCGAGGAACTCTTGGATGACAGTACCCAACAAATAATTCCCCCAAAAAGAAGCGGAAGCATAACTATAGAAGAGCTACCCGAGTTATGAGCAAAATGAGAAAAGCCTTTATAGAGTGATGTGTATAAAAGAACAGACATGTACATCATGTTTGAGTTGATCTTTGAATTAATATGTTTTTAAATCTTTGTAACTACATATTTGTGATTTTACATGTCTGTATAAATGAAAGTATTAGTATATAAGTTTGTGCATGTCAACACACGAGTCTATGCACATTATTCATGGTAAATACCTTATGAAGGGTAAAGCAGGATCAGCCAAGCGAGTTCCCAAAGGAAGCCTCTCGGCTGAATTTGTAAGTGCACTGGCCAGACCATTTTGCCCAGCCGGTGTAATTAGAGGATAATAAGACCTAAGTAATCGTGCTGCTGCACTCCAAGCAGCAAGAGGATCTCCTGCACGGACAGCAGACAGAAGTATTTCTCTCAGTACTACCATCTGCAGGGTGCTCCATTGAGATTCAAATAGGGAGACTATTGAGTGGTGATGCATCTTCCCTCCATCAGAAGAAGTTGGTCCAGCATCCTTTTGTTAAAGCAAAAGAAAAATATTAGTTAGAAATATGGAAATGGTATTTGGACATATCAGAAGAGCTACGATATGCAAATGCTATCTCAGTCAGGTTTTAGACAACCCAAAAATTCCTAGAAAGAGTCAACATCCTAAACCTTAACAAATATTTCCTAGAAAGGAAAAAGTTAAACCACAAACAACTGCAACAAAGCCAGACGGTGGTAACAGAACTCTGACATGGATGGATGAAGCCATCATAATAATACCATATAGTTCTAAAAATTCTAGAAGGGAACTCTGCACAATTGTAAATATGTAAAATATAAAAAGGTCCTTCGAACTCACATTAGATATATTATGTTCAATGGATGCTCTACTTTGAACACGATATGCTTTTGTTGTCATTGCCAACACATGCATGGCACTGATAGCGGCAAATTTGTTATCTTGCTGCAAATACAATTGAGCAACCTGCCTTGAGAAAAAAGCAGCTTTTCGATGATAACCAAGGGCACCAAAGAGTCGTGCTATTTCTACATATAATATCAGTCTGTCACTGGCATCAATCAAAGATTTTGCTCCATCCGCAGCAGCTGTTAACAGCTCCACAACCTCCTTGGAAAGCTCCCGCCTGTGTAAAACAACAATGCGTGTGAATGTTCTAAGCAAGAATTTAGAGCTTGTTTGGAAGAATTTAAAATCATTTTTCCTCAAAATCATTGTCAGCCACATTCTATGGGACCCATAATTTTTCACTACTTTTTTACCATACATTCTCCAAAAAAGTCATTTTACACTTGGAAAAATATCATCCAAACAGACTCTCGGAGACATACTTCATATTCCACATAGAACAATTCTCCAATGTACATATTCTACAAACAGTATCATAGGAGGAAAATCAACCACAAACTTATGACATGGGCATTTTATATTTACATAGAAAAAAATATGATTAACAACAGTACCTGCAAAGGAATCTTGCCAATTTTAGTGTTGCCTCGAGTTCAAAACTTAATGGTGATACCCTGCACACAGATACTAAATAATAAGTAACAGGAATATGAGAACTGAATGCATGATGACAACTGATGTTGGGAATCTAAAAATTCAGGATGAAAAAGTTATGTAAGGAAAAATGCAGTTGGAGTACACGTGAATTACTAATCCAGGAATAAGAAAAAACAAAGAAACCAAGGGAAAATGTCCTCATTAACGTATGTATATAAAAACAAACTAAAAATCATATTACCCACAATTCCCCATCCCTAAATCCCAGCTTGCTGGTTACATTATCATCATTAGTTAGAGAAACCAAATGTTATGATTCCCTGCTTTCTTATTTCATTTCCTCCCATCGTGCTCAGAGGAAGCCTATACCAGCACTATCTTTACATGTTAATCAAATAATCTGAATCCCATCATGAAACAATGTGAAGTTGAGCCTATATAGCAACTGAAGTCATGCTTCAAGTATCTCATCTGGAGTTTTCAGAGTTGGTGAAATTCCTAGTTGAATGTCTCACCTCATACACTTGCACTTCCCAAGTGGATTAATTGAAATCACCCCATACAATTTGATTGTCTTCAGCTTATACAGATAGTAGGATTTTGGCATAACGGTGATGAATAAAGAAACCCAGCTAATCGTGTTTATTTTTGCTATTTATTACATCTATCGTATTCATTGCCTGGCCAATTGGGTTTGATAGGAAACACAAGTTCAATTAGACGCTATAATCAACATTTACAGAGAGGTACTCACATTTAACTTCCTGCAGTTACACTGATTAATCAGAGGTTGTAAATCATACAGTAAGAGTCTATATTCGTCCAAGCACTATTATACATGTCCATGTAGAGCCAGGCAAATATAACTAGATATAACATAAGTCAGTATAAACAGCAAGAATAGGGATTGATACCTTTGAGCATCATCTTGGATAAATGATTTTCTGTAATGCACAATTACACTGTTGTAGCGATACTTGACCTCTTCCTCTATAACTGGATCCTTCTGACCCATACGATCTATCTAATTATGAACAATAACAACTAAATGATTACTATATTTCAGATGATTAGTACAAAAAAATTGATTCAAGAGAAAACATGTGTTTTGATCACAACTGCAATAGTCCTGTGAACATAGAATAGGAACCAAAGAGTTCAAGGTGTTCTAAATTACCAATATCTCTCCACATATTGTTCATGCAATATCTATACATTTTAAGAAAATATTATAATTTAAGTATCTTATATATACATTGCAGAATTGGCAACAGTAGTTAAAACTGTTATTTTGATGCACAATTTGATTACAATAACTTTGTAATAATTATTGAACAATATGACATAAGGTTTAGTCCATTGTTAAATAATAAAAATAAAATGCACATCAACATTTTATATTTGTCGGTTTATTAGAAAATCAAAACAGAAAGGTAGAATGATATGGCTACATGCTATTTAATTGTCTGCATAGCAATATTTTATTATATGTTTATCTATCAAAGACAATCCATGCAATTCGTCCACGCAACTGCAAATGAACTGATAGGATAGTGTTCATGGACTTTTCAAAAGTGTGGAAGAAGGTAATTCTCACACAGAGAAATAAAGAATGCAATTATATTATAGAATCTCTCAGAAAATTTTAGCTGGGGTCGCATCATGCTTACCAGCAAGGCACAAACGCTGCCTTCCATTGCCCCCGCATACCAGAAGAAGTCCCCAGTCAATCTAGCAAGTTCCAATGCAGAAGAATAATGGGCGTTGGCATCAACAGGTGATCCAGCCAACAGACAATAATCTCCTATGGTTTTCTGCGCACGGCCCAATCGCCGCTTTTTCGCCTTGATCACCTGTGAATTTTGTCGATTAGAATAAGGAACTGTGTTTCAGTTACCTGAATTTAACGGGAAATGAAACATTGATAGAAATGAAATTTTAAAAGTAATACACAAATAAAACTCTTAGGACACCTAAAATCTAAACCTCCTCTGAGCTGAGACTGGCTTGAGAATCTAGAGGTGTCTTCAAAATAGTTCCACCAGATTCTGCTTGAAGAACCCATTTCTCAAATTCCATCAGCAAGGAGGCAGCAATATCTTGCACCATTGTTTGTAAGTGGAATTCCTGAGTTTGACGATCTGCTGGAGGAAATAATACTAAGTTACTCCCCTTGTGACTCTCATCTTCCAGCTGCAATACAACAAAATTACGTCAATTGAGCCATGCTAGCACGCAAAATGCCACGAGTTCATTTAACTCCCAAATCCCTACATAAGGAAAAACTCACTTTTGTTCCACCGTTATCATCAAAAGAATTTATGAGTAATGGCATCTAATTCTAACTGAATGTATAAGTACCAATAAAAAAACCGTCTTTTGCCGCCAAAGTTATATTAAGTAGTAGATAGAATCTCGATAGTAATTCAATTGAACCTGGGAATCGCCAGGGCAGAAGGCGAAGCAGCGTTGGACGAGTGAGGAAGAGTAACCCTTGCAAGCATTGGAGAATTGTAGGGCAACGGATCCGAGATCGGGAGATAAAGGGCAGTGGCAGATGCCGATAACGGCAAGGATCTTGCGGTTGGATTGGAAGTCCTCCCACGGGGAGGGAGGGGATCCTCCGAGCATAAATTTGAATCGGAGGCTGCCAGAGTCCCAGGGCTGATGTGCGAATGGCGACTTCTGGTGCTCCGCGTAGAAAGAGCTGATGGAGGAGAGGGACACCGTTTGGTGGCGGTTAAGCATGGAGGCATAATCGCGGAACAGAGGGGTCGGGATCGTGCCGATCGGGAGCACCGCCGCTCGGATCATGCTGCTCGTCTCTATGCTCACGTCGGGCTCCATTTCCAGATTCAGAGTTTCCGAGTGTGTCGTGAGAGAGTAAGCGAAGTTAGAAAATTTATTGTTGGGAAAAAGCGTTGTGCTTCTACACGTTTTTCAAATACTGACACGACTTGTAATTTACTGGGTCCGTTCGATTGCAAATATAAAAAATGGGTTAAAAAAATATTTTATAGGGAATTAAATTTCCTAAAAATTGTTTTATTGGAAATTGTAATTAATTGTGTTTGATTTGTATAATTTTCCACTTGAAAAATGTTGAAAGTTTGGTGTCCGTTTGACTTCTTTTTTATGGAAATTGTCCATTAAAGTGATAATTTTTTTCTACTATTGGATTTAGAATTTGTTCAAATTGCCAAAAAAAAAAAAAAATTATTATACCGAATACTATTCATTGGACTTTGTTTTATATGGAAATTGTCAATAAAAATAAAATTTTTTTTATCATTGTGTTTATAATTTTTTCCAAAAAAAAAAGAAAAAAAGCTGGAAAAAGTTTTACCACAACAAAAGCAAGAAAATCAATTCAACAATTAGGTGGAAAATGGGCGCGCAAGGCTTCAACCAAGAAAACCAATTCCGTAGAAAATAAAATCTATCAAACACCACCTTTGTTGGAAAAAGAAAAAGGTTTTCCAACTTCCCTAGAAAATAATGATTATGGCCCTAATATATCAATGACAAGTTCTAGTTCAATTGCTATTCATAAATATTGTGAAATTTATCACATGTTTGAGTCACAGTAATATTTTCATTCTCATTCTTTTACTCATTTTTAACCACACATTCTTCAATTAAATAATATTTTCCATCAGGTCAATAATCTTTCTTTTTTTCATTTTTAACCACACATTCTTCAATTAAATAATATTTTCCATCAGGTCAATAATCTTTCCTTTTTTTCAACCACACATTATTCATCAATTTACTATTTCAAAATACATTCTTTCAAAATAACGTGGCTCAAACACATAGTCCTTCAACTTATTGTAACGCAAAACAACTTCTGCAAAATCACAACAAAAATATTTGAGCACATTATTGAAAATATCACTATATTAATCTATATATACAATGATAGTAACAATATTGTAACATATTAAATAAATGTTTGATAATTATTTAGTATTATGATTAAACAATTTTTTATGTGATTATTTGTAACATTCATTGAAATCTATCGATATGGGTCCATAATTATAATAAAATTATAATTTACATTTGACACTCTTATATTTCTTTCGAGTTTTCTTTTCGACACGATAATTTTATTCTAATTACTATTATTTTTCTTAGAGTAAAAAAATACATTGACCAAAGCACCTTATTGAATTCAATCTCCAACAACCCTTTTATTTGTTCAATTTTCGAGATCCGAAAGATAAAAATAGTGGGCCTAATCTTAAACCATACGAAATCTTGCGCACCTATTAAGAAACAAATCAAAAGATAATTTTGCGTCAAATTTCGTGTAATTCATTATTCCCATTTTGTCCTCCATCTTCTATTACAATAAACGGTTGTTCCTTCTATATCCTTTTTTAATTATTCTTTTAAAATTAATTGATTTGAATTTATTTATAATTATCTTAATGTGATGATTATTTTTATTTTTAAATTCTAATCAAGTAATAAGTATTGATATAATAAATAAAGATTGTTCATTAAAAACTCAATAGGATGAGTTAATCATTTTACAACACTATATCGTGATTTCTGCATTTGAGTTAAATCATTTTACAACAATATATTTTTGTATTAGGCAAACACGAAATTCTGTAGATTGCGAACTAGTAAGAACTTGTTGGCGAACAATCAAAGTATATGTGAGCTGCATAAAATTTGAACTGAGGTCAATTAATCAGTGGTCGAAAGTTCGTCAGATAGTTAAAATTAATTTTGTTGAACTATCGGATGATAATTAATTCTAATTATTAATCATTAATCGACAATTACCTAGGTTTTAAACTTAAACAATATATGTGCATTCGGTAGACTATAGTGCACTAAGACGAATATTACGAATTATTGAGAATATTTTGTTTAAACCTTATAAAATATCTTAAATTCTAAAGAATGAAGTTTTATAACGCCGTTTGTCGACTGTCATTTTTACTAAACAATCTTTTCTACATTAGAGGAGAAAATAAGCAACTGAAATCACAATACATCATTATATTATCTAAGTCATTGCATGAGAAAATTCCAATCTGAAGTTCGAAAAATAATTTATTTAGAAAAAACTGCTAACTAAGAGAGATTAACACAATCTCATATACCAGTTACAAATGCTTCAACTCAAATTAATGTCCTATAATAGATAACATGTTAGCAATATGTATATAATGTGCTTGAAACGTGATGACATTTGATTTCAATACAAGGCCTCTATTCGAGTCTCATTTTTGGAGAAAATATATTTTATAATAATGATTTTTTGAAAAATGTGAAAGTAAAGAAAATTTTTGAATTTACTTGTAAAATTATTTTACGGGGGAAATCTGTGATTGAAAATGAATTTAAAAAAGAACGAGTTTTTAGATATTTGGTATTAAATATGGGGAAAGTAAAATCTCAAAAGAAAAATGGAGCAATTTGTAAAAATGGTCGCATTGAAGAGATGCGTCGATGCGGAAGCATACTAATGTGACAATAGACAAGAAAATGAACAAGAAAGAAATCAAAGAAAAGAAGAATTGAGGGCAAAAAAAAAAATCAATTTTATTCATATAATAAAGTGTCCATATTACAATGAATAAACCCTCTATATGTAGAGCAACTATTCTAAATTAATTAAAAAATGTAATAAATTAGAACTTTATCAAATTATTAAAATTAACTTAATCTAATTTAAACAAATACAACTTAAATAGAGAAAGTATGTAGCCGAACAATTAACTTGGAAAATGGAGTTCCAATAAGTTGAAGTCATAACAAAGTCAACATGAAAAGTATGTAAATGATTAGGTGATATCAATTTTGGCCCCAAATACAGGACACATAGAATCTTTGACTTGGGTGAAAATGTTGTAGGTAATTTTTCAATGTTGTCGTGATCAATTATGTTCAAAATCAATGTGAGAAGAGATACGAGACATGACTCAAACGTTTCATCATCGCTATCAGAATAATCAATATATTTAACAGTAAAACCACATTTTCTTCTTCATGAAGAGGAATAACATAACTAGAATTAGGAGGTGATTGGTGTAACTGGAGTGGTATGCCTAGTTTTTTTACATAATTGATGAATTTGAAAGGAAAATACTAAAGGTTAGCTGGTCGTAGGCTTCGTCTAAGGATTGTAGTGCGAAATATCGTCGGACAAAAATAACAAAATGAACAAGAAAGAAAGGGATCAAATAAGATAAGAATTGATGGCAAAAATAAAATTAATTTTATTTATAGAATCAATGGTGCACATTTAAATGAATGGGTATTCAATATATAGAATAACTAATATAAAATTAATAGAATTTGCAATAAAATAGAACTTTTATCAAAATATTAAAATTAACATAATCTAAGTTAGAAAAATATAATTCAAATTAAACTTTGTTTTTAAATCTTTTCTAAATCATATCTATATTTTATCTCTATCTCCACCATATATACTCTCAAGAGAGTATATATATAAACTTTTCTTCAAATGAGAGAATCTTTCCAACAACTTTCCACTTGAGAGATTTGTTGAAACAACTTTTTTGTCTACCACTTGAGAGCATCTTGAAAATCTTTTTGATGGCCGCAAAAACTCTCTTCACTTGAGCACGTGAAAAACAACACTTTTCTTCACATGAGAGAATCTTGAGTTCACAAAATTGAAAATAGTTATCTCCTTCCAGACTTTTTGAAATCTTTGTCAGGTCTTCCTTTTGAGTGTCGGCAAAGTTGGGAGAAATAATTTGTTGGCTGGCAAACACATCTTGAAAAGTAAATCTTTTGATTTTTGAGCACGGTATTGATAAAGTTCATCAAGAAAACTTGGACCATGTAGTCATTTGGTAGTTTTTGGATTTTCTTGATCAATTAAATCATCAATATCAAACTCATAACAATCATCTTCATTATCATAGGCATGATCGGATTCTTCATTTGAGGTTTCTGACTTTGATTTCTTTGAAGCGGCGTCTGCTAAATTTGCAATCTTTTCAAAAATCATAGATAATTCTTCTAGAGTTTTGCACTGACTTAACATAGCCAATAATTTTGATTTTTCTATAAGAAAATAAGTAGTTTTTTCTTACTCTTTTTTAGAGGGAACTCCGATATTCTTTTGTTCTTGAATCCATGAGTTTACCGCCTTAGGACAGCAATTTGTTTCATGAAATTTTGACCACCATTTGATTTTGAATCTTCTTACAATCTTTTTTACATTGAATTCTGAAATAGGATTTTGAAAATTTTGATAGTCCCAACAGAAAATCCATGAGACTTTGAGATTCATTGAAAATTGAAATATAAAATTTTCTTGAGGTTTCAAAAAGGTTTTTGCCTCTTTTTTGAAATGTTCGAACCCTTGACGAGTAAGACTAGGTAAAACAGTTTCATCAACGCCAAAATATTCGAAATATGTTTGAAACCATTTTGAAAAATTGTTTGAACAAGCTTGGTTAAAAAGAATAAACCAGTAATGCAAAACTGTTCTAAAGAAAAAGATATTAGACCAAGCATCAATGAAGTCAAAATAATTGAAACGAGATTCAAATGAAACATTTTTTGAAAGATTCATTTTCTTCTCATTCCATGGGTTGGTCCCCCAATCTTCATAAGACCACACCCTTTGAATAGAAATTTTTGAGAAATTAATGTAATTTTGTTTTTGACGATTTGGAGTATGAGTAATGATGGATGATCCTGTTTTGACGAGAATAGCTTCATAGTATTCTCCTGATTTTTTGATATTTTTGGGTAAAAAATAGAAGTATCGAGGTAAAAAATCTTGAATACATTTATCAAGGGATGAATATCGATGGATCCATGAAGTTTTCATTTCGCAAATAGGAAGGTAAAGAGATTTTGTAAAATAATGAAAGGTAATTTGAGATGGATTAATTTCTGATAACTTACCGATCCTGTTAGGACAGCTTTCTTGAAGTTTGAAGGTTCATTTTGAGTAGAAGCTAATGCAGTTTTTTGAGAATTTGAAGATATAGAATGAGAATTTGAAATATAATCATCAATTGTAAGTAAATGAATTGAAGATTTTTGCTTATTCTTCTTCTTAGAGGAAGAAGAGAAATTCATAACACACAAATGTATCACTCAACACTCTTCTTTTGCAAGAATTCTCTAGTTAAGAAGTCTGCAAGATAGTTAGATTTTCCTTATATATATATATATATAATTTTGAAATCAAAGCAAGACAAAATAGCTTGCCATATAACAAAAATTTGTTTTGAAACAAGGTTTTTAACGTCCTTTTGTAAAACGTCTTTTGAAGCCTTACAATCAGTTTTTAGAATAAATTCTTTATTGATTAAATCATTTTGAAATTTTGAAATGCATAAAACAATTGATAAAATCTCTTTTTTGATTGTAGAACGATTTCTTTGAGGGCCAGTCCAAATTCCACTGCAAAATCTGACTAATTGTTCTTGTTTTGACATTTTTGGAATTTGCTTTAGTATTCCACCATACCCTATATCAGAGGCATCAGTTTCGACAATTATCGAGGCTTCTGGGTCAAGTATTGAAAGGCAAGGTATGCTTTTGATAGCTGTTTTAGCCTTTTGAACAGCTAAAGTATGCTCGTGACTCCAGGGATTTGGCTTCTTTTGTAATCCTTTGAAAAGAGGGACACGTATCAGTCTAACATCTTTAATAAAATCTGACACGTGATTGACACAACCAAGAAATCGTTGAAGACTAGATTTTTCAAGGATTTGATCGGGGAATTTGTCGGCAAACTCAAGACTTCGTTGAATAGGAATAATGATTCCTAAATGAATATATGTCCTAAAAATCTAATATTCATTTGACACAAAACAACCTTTTTAGCAAATACTGCTAAACCATTTTTCTTAATAATTTGAATGAATGTATGCAAAATGGTTGAAATGATGTTCAATACTTTCAGAAAATATTAAAACATCATCAATGTAGACAATGATAAAATTTGAAAATGGATTAAAAATATCGTTCATGATTTTTTGAAATTCAGAGGGAGCATTTTTTAAACCAAAAGACATAACGTTCCATTCGTATTGTCTGAAAGGAACATTAAATGCAATTTTGTATCTATCTTCTTCTTTGATTTGAATTTGCCAAAAACTAGATTTCATATCAAATTTGGAGAAGATACAAACTTTGAATAATCTATTGAGGATATCTTTCTTTTGAGGTAAAGGAAAACGAATCCATTGAAGAGCGGAGTTGAGAGGTTTATAATTGATCACGAGTCGTGGAGCTCCACGTTCTATTTTGGCAGAATTATTGACGTAGAAATCCGAACAACTCCAAGGAGATTTACTCGGCCGAATAAGACCCATTTCAAGGAGATCATTAATTTCCTTGACACAATGATCAAGTAAATCTTTGTTCATTTGAATTGGTCTAGATTTGGTAGGGATATTGGATTCTTGAAAATCAGAATTGTATGGAAGGTGTCTCTTTCTATTCCAAAATGCATTTGGAATAGTAGAACATATTTCATTTTCAATTTGTTTTTGAAAAATCGAAATTTTTTCTTTTACTGAACATTCTTGCAACTGTTCTTCAATTCTTTTGAATTTGATTTCTTCTTTAAGAAATAGAATATGTTGCCTTTTTAAATTTATATTATTAATCATTTTTGAAATCGTTGCTTCTTTTAAGGAATTAACATCTTTAAAAGAGGGCGGATTTATAAATTTGAAAAATATTTCTTGACCAAAATTTTTTATAGACAATCATTTAGAATCTGCTTTAAAAAGATGAATTTGAACAATAAAAGGTGTACCAAGAATTACTTCTTGATCTAAATTTTTAACAAGATAAAATATATTTTTGAAACAGATATTTGAATTGCAAACATGTGCTTTCGAAAGTTTATATTAAATATTGAGTTTTTTACCAGAGGTTCCATAAAGTCGCTTAGTAGCCTTTTCAAAATATTTTATAGGAATCAATCCTTCACTAATACAATTTTGATCAGCGCCTGAATCAATAAGAACGCGAGTTGAAAGTTTGAATTCTTTGTTGACGATAATTGTCATATGACAATACCATTTTTGTAGCTGAATTCGATTAATAACATCAACCTTTTCAGCTTCATCTTCTTTATCAGAAGATCGATTTGAATGATCTTTATCAGAAGGATGAGGAGAATGATAGCTAGGATGATAAGCATGAGAAGTATCATTTGAATCGGATTCATCAGAAGATTCTTGAGAAATTTGTTCAGATTTGGATTTAAAAAGTACTACTTCCATTCGTACTTCTTTCATTTGTTTTTCAAGAATGGAAATTTGAGATTTCATTTGATTTACTTCCATGTTCAAATCAGAAGTAGAAGCTTTCTTTTTTGAAAAATGATTCATAATATTTTGAAAAATGACGGGTTCAGAAGTAGAAGATGAGGGTAAAAGAGTAGCAAATTTCTTTTTGAGCTGAGGATCTTTGATTTGATCAACAATATTTTGAATGAGTTCTTTTTATTTAGTAAGAACATTAATGGTCTTACAACCACAAATTTCTTTCTCTTGACTAGAAGAAGAGGAGTTTGAAGAATTTTCTGACTCATAGTCAGAGTCTTCTTGATGTTGAAAAACATGTTCTAATTCGGAATTAGATTCTTTATCAGAACCAGAAATTATATTAAGAAGCTGAAGTTCAATATCTTCATCAATTTGAAGATTATTGATCTTATCCTTCATAGGACATTTATTTGGATATTGTCCAGTTTGCTTGCATTTCCAGCAAGTAACATCATTTTTATTTTTAATGCCTTTTTTCTTTGAAAATTTTCTTTTTGAAAATTTTGAATGAGAAAATTTTGAATATTTTTTGTAATATTTTTCTGTAAAATTCTTTTCAAAATATTTTCCATTTTTTGAAAATTTTCGATTCTTTCTTTTTGAATGAGGAACAATTTTCTCATAGCCATATTGTTCACAAAAAGATCCGAGTTCCTTACGACTCTCAGTTCTTAATGATTTTAATTTGGCTTTGAGTTTTAAATCATTACAGAGAGCTAATCCTTCTTTATTGATAATAGTGATTATCTCTCCATAAGTAAAATTTTGATAACCTTCACTATCATATTTCCTTTTGATAGTGTTTTTTATTCTTTCAGCAAAAAGTTTAGAAAGTCCAGATATAAATTTTTCCTTCCAAAATGACTCATCAAAATCTTGACGAAGCATAATTTTGGTAATAAAAGTATCTTTGTACCATCTGAAATGTTGTAATGAAGGACAATGAAGGTGCATAAGAATACCCGAATTCTTTTCAACAAAAGAGATAGGATTTCCTATGAAATGTTTGATAATGGTATAAACAAGAGTCATGAAACTATTGTTTTGTCCTTGATTATCAATGGCAGAAAGAATCTCATTTCTTTCTCGTCGGTCATATAATTATACCACCAGTTTTTTAGGCATACTGCAAAACTTATAGTGATATAATTGTATGCTTGAGCAGAATTAATATTTGAAGCAAGATATGAGTTGTAATATATAGCCACTCTCACATAGCCGAATAACTTGATATTCAGATAAACCATCTATATTCAATTCAACAATAGATCTACCATCGTATGAATGTTGTTTTGAAGGTTTTTCTTCAAAAAGTAAATCAGGAGCAGTATGAGAGGAATAATAAGGAGGGACTTTAGAGGTTCGTCCTAGAGGTTCGTCCGCTCAACTTATTAACTTGAGGAATTTCATCATCAATGAATTAAGATTCAATTTCATCAATGGTGTTAATATTTTTTGAAAAGGAAATTTTTGGTAATTGAGTGGCTAGTTCTTTCAGAACTTTTGACTCGGTATTGAGACTGTCCGAAGATGAAACCTCAAGAATTCTACAAAAAGTAGGAGTGATAACTTTCTTTTTCATGGCTTTTGATGATTTTGAAGAACTCTCAACATCAGAATTGATTTCAATTCTATTTAATTGAGAACGACAGATTGTAGAACAATATTAGTATAATTGTTCTGAGACTGAATATTTTTGATATCTTTAGCAACAACCATAGATTCGTCTGGTCGTTCAGCAGATATTTTTTTGAGGGGAGAAGCAAGAAATTCTGTCTTTCCTTGAGAAAAGACTATTTCTTGCATAGGAGGATCAAAAGATTGAATAGATTCTCCGGATGGTGTCTTCCAAATTTTTGTAGGAATATCATTATTTTGAATAGTTTTCTTCTTGTTTTCAGTAGGTTTTTTGTTAAAAATTTTGAAATATGCCCACTCATAAAAACTTAAATCTTCTGGGTATTCATAAAATACTTCCCAAAAGGATTCAATTTCTTCTTTTGAAAAACTTTATTGAAATAATTTTCGAAAATTCTTGACTTCTTTTGTCTGATCAGTTTTGAATTCATTTTTTCTATTAATAGAAGAAATTACATTATATTGCTGATCAAGTTTTTCAGAAGGCAGTAACATATCTGATAAAGTCGACGCACCAGGTTGCTCTGAATCATCTTCTTTTTCTGTGTTACCAAAATGAGCTATTGGAACATTTGGGTCAAAATCAACTCCTTCAAAAGAAGAAGTTAAATGTCTAGCACATTGAAAGAAATTAGATTGAGATCCATCATCTATTCTAGATGAAGAATTTCTTTGAAAAGTATTTGAGGAAGATGGTTTGTCAAAGATAATTCTAATACTTCCATGAGTAATTTGTTCGGAATTTCTTTTGATAGGAGTTTGAGTTGGATTTTGAGCATTTTGAAAATCTCAATGTAAATCTAGCGGTGGCAAAAAGGCTCGAGGGGCTCGGACTCGGTTCGAAAAAAACCCGTCGGCTAAAAGAAGTTTAGGTGTACCTCACCAGTCAAAAGGGGGGGCTAAATCATAGAATAATGTACAAATGTAACATGATTGTATTTTTAGTAAAGCAAATTAATGTGACTTGACCTGTAGATGGATTAGCGTTTGGCACTTGGTAGTGAAGTACACTTTTCTGTTGGTCTTAATTCTTTCAATAAATATTAGTACCTTAGTCAGCATTTAATGACAATTAATTCGAAATATATATATACCAGTTATTAATATACTCCCTCCATCCCAATTATATAGGCTTGTTTGGTTTTTCACACGGATTAAGAAAACTTATTTAATGTCATTGGAAAATTAATTTTTGCCAAGATCTTTCCTAGTTTACCCCTATTTAATTTTCAGTGGGTAAAACTAAATTATTGTTGGAATTCATAAAGAATTTGAATTTTCAAGAAGTTTGCATATTAAGTGGGGAAAATTTAATAAGGGTATATTAGTAAAAGAACACAATAAAATATTCTACATTAGGAAACAAGCCTATATATTTGGGACAAGAGAAAAAGGAAACCCAACCTATATAATTGGGACGGAGGGAGTATAATTTTGTTAAATTTTAGGAGAAAAATACATTCTTTATGATTTCAGATGAAAAATAAAATAAAAAGTAATATTGAAGAGTTTTTCCCCCCCCTTTTTCTTCACTTCGATGACGCTCGGTGACTGGTGAGGTACACCTCAACGTTTAGTCCACGAGTCTATAAATTGATATAGCCATATAATTCTATGATTTAGCTCCCCTACAACATTTAGTTTAGGTGATCGAGTTTTATGTAACGAACGATCAAAACTAAAAGAAGATATATTGAAAGGTTTAATATGTTTGAAGGACCGAGAATGTGCGGAATTACGTCTTTAAGAACAAGTTGATAGTATAATGGTCGAAAAGTTACAACAGATTAAAACATAAGATATTGTAAGTTTAAAATATAAGATATTGTAAGTTTTTAAATTGTTTCGTTTCAAAAAAATACGTAATTTTTAATTTTTTTTTCAAGAAAAATTGTACACGAAATATTTTATTCGTGTACAATTTTAACTCTGCCTACAATAATTGTAGTCGGTCCCAAACCCGGATAAAGGAGGAGTGTTTTAACTTTTATAATTTCTTTAATTTATAACACGCATAAAATGTACAATTTTTTTTTTTTTTTTAAATGTAGATCTAAAAAAAAAACTCGAGCCGGCTCAGCCCGCTAGGGCTCGGGCCGAAAATAGCTCGGCCCAAAAAAACTCAGGCTCAGCTCGAGCTTTTTTTTTCCTGGCTCGGCTTGACTCGGCTCGACTCGGCTCGTTGATACCACTATGTAAACTCCTTTCTTGAAGATTCCAAGAAATTCTTTTAGGTATCATAATTTGAATGAAGTGGGTTAACTTCAACTAAGAGACTTTCATCTCTTAGCGAAGGTCTGAGTACACGAATATTAAGTTGAGTGTTCAGAAGTTTGTAATAAACTCTATATATTATAACAAAAGCTTTTGAATAATCATCAACATCAAAGTTCTTAGTTTGAATATGAAAATTAAGAGCATTGACAATAGCTCCGTCTTGGAGACTAATTGAAAAATTGGGATAACAATTTGAAAATACCGATCCACTTTCAAGATTGGACTTAAGTATGGAAAGTAAAGAATGCTCAAACTTTAAAAGTCTTTTGTCTCTTAAGATTGTAAGAACAGGATATCAAGACCCAGTCTAAACAAAGGTTTAACAGCAATTTGAACTAAACCAATATGAATATATTGAAATTTCTTCCTATGAGCAATAATAGATTTTTTTTGAAAGCAAATTTAAAGAAACAATTTGATTTTTTATAGGAATAGTCTTTTCTAGAGTTTTGATAATATAACTTTGAGTAAAATCGAATTTTCCTATCTCATAGATAGAACTCTTTTCTACCTTTGGGATAGTCCAATTTTGAAGAGTTTGTTCAATTTTTGCAATTTGAAGTTCCTTTGAATTAATATCATTTGAAATATTACTTGATACAGATGCAATATTTTGATCATCAATTTCTTCGTTGTTTTCTTGAAAATATGTTGACGTATTACTACTTCCTTCTTTTGAACTACCACCTTTACTAAACCAATTAGACATGAAAGACATAATTAAATGTGGTGAAAGAAAACAGTAATTTTACCGCTGTAGACACAATGCTACAGGCTAGACTGACGCTTTACCAAAGCCTCCAAACGGGACCACCAAAAACGCCTACTCCGGCTAACACGGGCTGACCAACGTCTAACAGTAGACATTCATGGTTACACACCAGTATGACCTTTGACACGATGATAACAATAGCTTGACACTGTTTACTCTTACAAAACTCAATTATGGCTCTGATACCAAATTAGGCCCAGGTAAAGGTTAAGACAATTATGGATGAAAGTAAATAGTTTATTGAACTAAAAGAAAATACAAATACAAGAAATGCTCGAAATTTGAAATTACAAGAAATTATAAGGGAATCTAAAACTATCTTGAAGGGGGTGAATATTAATTATTCTATGCTTGAGGAAAAACAAATGAAATAGTTCTCATTTTAAAGACCCGGATATGAAATAATTGAAACATTTTGAAAAGTATCACGTGAAAAACTTTTCTTCAAATGAGATAATCTTTCCACCAACTTTCCACTTGAGAGATTTGTTGAAACAACTTTTTTGTCTACCACTTGAGAGCATTTTGAAAATCTTTTTGATGGCCACAAAAACTCTCTTCACTTGAGCACGTGAAAAACAATAATTTTCTTCACATGAGAGAATCTTGAGATCACAAAATTGAAAAAGGAGTACACAAAAAAATTATTTAGGCTTGGACGGCCTCACACGTGATCGTGCACAATGTGAATCGTCATTCAACTAAGATAGTATTATAAGATGATGAAAATATGTAATGACAATAAAAGGATCATATAAATGCTACGATACAAACATAAGTGATAATAACAAAATTATCGACACTGAGAGAGTTTAAAATAAACATACAAGATAAATATCGAATTAATGAGTGAATGATACGTGAAAATGAAAATAATGTTAACAATCAAGGTTTGAGAACAATGATAATTTTAGCTCGAACTCTTAATGACTAATTATAGACTGTAGAATAATAATTCTCCTGCATGAATTTGAAGAAATTATTTCAATAAAATTGATACATTTCACACTATTTATATGAAAAAAGAACATTTTTTTGGAAGTGCAATAGAAAATAATTAAAAAAAACAAAAATATAAAACTTAAAATAGATCGGTCCATTTAGACCGGAAAATCATAACCCGTAAACCGTATAATCTGGGGAAATGAAGGACTAGCATTTGAGAAAATAAGATTGAAGGAAACCAAAACAAAAGAATAAACAAGTCTGTACCCAACGAAGCCATAAAAACCCTTCTTCTCTGTTTCTCTCTCCTTCTGGTTTGTCAACTTCCCAGCAATTCATTCTCCTTCGTGGGTTCACCTTCTTCTCCTAGTAATTTCGTCATTCATACAACGCCCTGTTTCTACCTCCCAGGTTGGTATTTCACCTCTTTCCTCCCACTAATTTCTCCCTGTTATGTAATTCTACATATATACGTATAACACGTAGATACGTATATATCACCTACTGTGTAAGGATCCAAACAAAAAGCAGATCCGTTTAATCGGATCTCTCGCCATGGCCCTATTTAGGCGCTTCCTCATCAGCTATTTATGCTACTTTATTCATATTATTTATTTCTCGTATTCATATTGCCCTCGGACCAACACAACTCTCCTCAACTTCACTTCTGAATTCGTTATGGTACAACATCAGCTGCGCGGTGTACTATCTGTAATTGACGACTGTTCCTTTAGGATCACCCAGTTTGACATGCTTTCAGGCTCCGACGTGCATTGGTGGGGTGCTGATGGGGATGATTTCCAAAACCTGACCAAGGGTTTTGTCGTTTCTGACCAAATTTTGAATCAGACCTATAAAAATGATAGCTTTCTGGTTAATATGCGCAAAAACATAACGTGGGATAAAATTAAAGTCCTTGCAGTTTGGGATACCCCCACGGCTTCGGATTTTGGTCATGTTTTGTTAAGAAATTTGTCTAATGGAACTGAAAATTCTGCGCCATTGCCAATGCCTGTGAATGGGAGCACTAGTCTGATGGGAAATGAGCAACCCACCATGTTTGAAAATTGTAAAGTTCTATCTGATGGTTTCAGGATTAGGTGGACTTTAAAGGAGGAGGAGAATAGGATTGATATTGGGTTGGAGGGTGCAATTGGGATTCAGAATTACATGGCATTTGGATGGGCAAACCCCAATGTTACTGCAAATTTTATGGTTGGCGGTGATGTGGTGATCACAGGGTTTAAGGAGGATGGAATGCCATTTGCTGATGACTTCTATATAACTAAGTACAGTGAGTGTATGATAAATCAGGATGGGAGTGTGCAGGGTGTGTGTCCCGATAGTATGTATGAAAGCTCTGATCTCATTGGGCTGGTGAATAATACAAAGTTGGTTTATGGGCACAGGAAGGACGGTGTGTCCTTTATCAGGTATAAGAGACTGTTGAAATCTGTTGATAAGAAGTATGATGTATCGGTTGACCCTAAGGGCAATATGACTGTGATTTGGGCTTTGGGGTTTATTAGACCGCCTGATAGTCTACGCCCTTTTTATCTTCCTCAAAATCATGGTGGGAGCTTTAGTTACTTGACTCTGAACATTTCAAAGCATGTAAATGATTGCTTGGGCCCATTGGATGCTGAAAACAAGGAGGATCAAGATCTCGTCATTGCAGATAAAAAGGAACCACTTGTTGTAGTGACAGGTCCGGCATTGCATTATCCAAATCCCCCAAATCCTTCAAAAGTTCTTTACATTAACAAGAAAGAGGCTCCTGTTCTTAGGGTAGAGAGAGGTGTGCCGGTAAAGTTTTCTATACAAGCCGGGCATGACGTGGCATTCTATGTTACTTCTGATCCGCTTGGTGGAAATGCGACTTTAAGAAATATGTCCGAGACTATTTATTTTGGAGGACCAGAAGCAGAAGGAGTTCAAGCCAGTCCTACTGAATTGGTTTGGGCACCTGATCGGAACACACCGGATCTGGTTTACTATCAGTCTCTTTATACACCAAAGATGGGCTGGAAAGTTCAAGTGGTTGATGGAGGCTTGCCAGATATGTATAATAACAGCGTTTCTTTGGATGATCAGCAAGTTATGTTATTTTGGACACTGTCGGAGAATTCGATATCTATTGCAGCTCGGAGCGAGAAAAAAGGTGGTTATTTGGCTATTGGCTTTGGTCGTGGAATGGTCAACAGCTTCGCGTATGTGGGTTGGATTGACGACGAAGGGAGAGGGAGGGTGAGCACATATTGGATAGATGGAAGGGAACCTTCAAGCTTACGTCCAACAAGGGAGAATATGACATATGTGAGATGCAGGTCTGAAAATGGCATCATCACAATGGAGTTCACTCGGCCTTTGAAACCGTCATGCAAGCTTAACGAAAGGCCAGAATGCAACAATATTATTGACCCTACAACTCCGCTGAAAGTTGTCTGGGCTATGGGTGCTCAATGGTCTGATGACCATTTAAGCGTGAGAAACATGCATTCAGTCACAAGCAAGAGACCAGTAAGTGTACTGCTTATGCGTGGTTCTGCAGAGGCAGAGGAGGACTTGCGTCCAGTATTAGCTGTGCATGGATTTATGATGTTTCTTGCCTGGGGTATACTGCTTCCTGGTGGAATTTTGGCGGCTAGATACCTAAAGCATGTTGGTGATGGGTGGTTTCGGATTCATGCCAACCTACAATACTCAGGATTAGTAATTATTTTTCTTGGTTTCCTTTTTGCTGTTGCTGAGCTTCGGGGTTTCACTTTCCATTCATTGCATGCTAAATTTGGAATGTTGGCAATAATATTAGCAATTGCACAACCAGTGAACGCATATCTGAGACCTAAAAAGCCTGCTAATGCAGAGGAGGTTTTGTCGAGGAGGCTTATTTGGGAGTATATTCATGTTATAACTGGCAGATGTGCCATCATTATTGGCTGTGCTGGTCTTATTACTGGATTGAAACATTTGGGAGACGAATATGGGGATGAAAACACGCACGGGCTTATTTGGGCTTTAATAATTTGGTTCTTAGTAGGCGCATTAACAGTAATGTATTTAGAATACCGTGAGAAGAAAAGAATAAGGCGGGATAGAATATCTGGAAGAAGCGATTGGGTGCTGGGTGATGGTGAGGAGGAGGATATTGATCTCTTGAGACCTAGTCGGACTATGGCAGAGAAAGAAGCGCTCTCTTCAGAAAGAATGGAAATTCAGCTTGAACCGTTGAGCAGATAGAGATAGATACTGCAATGATTCTTAGGCAAACTAGTTATCAATATCATTTTTGAAACTTCTACTCATGCACACACCAAGCCTGTTTGCTTGCTTGCTTGCAAGGCTTCTTTTTGGGCATATGGATTGAGGTTTTATTTCAACTTTTTGGTCATGAAGAGCAGATATTTGCGGCTTCTATCTTGTATGTTTGCCACATTCATTAACATAGTGAAAAGTCTTTCTTTCTTCCCTTGTCAACGAAACTAGATGTTATCTGTGTGTGTATATTTATTTCAGAATCTTGCATTCAATATACAAGATTGTCATGCAGCTTTCCTGCAGAATTTAAAGCAATTTTGGCTCATAATAGTATTTTTTTCAACACAGTTTGATGCATTCTTTTTCAAACCATTGTTTTGTGATTGTCGTATGTTAGTCGTGTTGAACTAATCCAAAACACAAAACTTGGTGCAGGAAACTTGTTCTGTCATGGTGACTACATTTATATGTTCAGCGTTCATGCATAAATATAATTGCTAATTAATCTTTTACTCTAGAGGGTACACGTGAAATTGCCATTGATTTATATGCTAATTTTGAAGTTTATGATTGCGGATCTAAGGGCCTGCTTGAGAGTTTTTTTATTTCACCGGTTTTGGGAGGCACCGTTTATGAGGGGTTGGATGGAAAAACCGATGCTTGTTAGATTTTAGGGGCACCGTTTTTTGGTGGTTTAAAAACATCCAAAATCACTGCAGCGTAATTTTGGCCATATTTTTCTCAACCCCACCAAATTGACGGGATTGGACTGTTTCTCAAATTCTCTTCCAATTTTACCCACTTTAAAATAATAATGACTAAATCTATCCTAACTTGTACAAAAAGAAAAATTCCTATACATTAAAATCAGTCGTTCCAAAGGTCTTCCTCTTCTTCAGTTCTTCATTTTCTGGTTTTGTCACCATCAATTCTCTATTCAGCCTTTCTCAAAATCAATTTAAGGTACAAATTCTGTTAATATACTGTATTTCCCTCGATTTTCTATGACTGAATTTGTGTAGTTTCAATGAAAACTGAGTTTTTTTAGAACTTCAATAGAAGTCTGTACTGAAAAAATTCAATAGATGTCTGTGGTTTCAATGAAATGTGATTTTTTTTAGAACTTCATTTGCTATTAACATGTTTGATAAAAGTTGTGGCTGAATTGTCCCCTAGAAACAAATGTTATACTCCAGTGTGGTGAGTTGAGTTGAATTTGCTATTTTCTTGTTTGTTGCATTTGTTGGCTGGAAGTAAGCCTGGACAAAATGAGTAAAATTTGCGACTGTTTAGTGGAAGTAAACTAAGATTCTTGTAAATCTTTGTTTTGGCTTCTGGGATAGATGCATGGTTAAACCATTTAGAGTTTAGGTCTATAGGATGAAGATGAATCAACTAAAAATCATACTTAATAAATATTACTTGCTTTCGATCTGATATTGTTTTCTCCACCTGAAATCCAGTTCAAGTTTAGATGCTTTTATATGCAGGAATGTAGATGAAAGATTAAAATTATCAATAGTAGATCTGTGTGTGTTCTTTTCTAGTGAAATCTTATTTTTTTGGATGATTTTTAGAACCGGTGAATAATAAACTCCCCAGATTGGACAGTTTTGAAAACCGCGATTAAAAACCACTCAAAATTGGTACATTAAAAAATGCTCAAAATCGGTAATTTAAAAAACGCTCATAACTAATACGTCGAAACTCCCTAACAGTCCCTAATTATAATTGCTCTTTTATGGTGCTGAATTGATTCTTGTCTCGTGTCTGATCATTGCTCTTTAGATTCTTATCCTTGCTCTTTCCATAGAAGCACGTCAATGCCTTTTAACATTTCTTTTTCCTTCTGAAATTTGGGGGATACGTAAATTAGACACACTTATTTCTCTGAGTCCGTGTACTCTTGTTCGAAACCCTTTTTTATCTATGACCGTTTTCTTGCATTGTATAAATACTGTTGCATCGTTCATGATACTTTCTACATAGACTTTTCAGACTACTAGTGAGTGCACATGCAATGCATGTGCCTTACTATAGCTAGCTATGTAATAGTGTTGACTGATTTATGATTATTTTTGAAGGTATCACTAATTAAATCTTATTTAGGAAAACTTTTTGAATAAACCTGAAAGTTAAAACGAAATAAAAATCGATTGCTAAACCTGATATGTAGTACATATTTCAAAAGTTTAATTGTTTACCTTAGGTTACGCGTAGTAAAGCAGTTAGCATGATAAAATTGTTTAGCTACTTTTTTACAATTTACATAAATGCTATAAGTGCATTCATCAATTAGATAGTGTAGCACTAAACAAGCACCAATTGAATCCTATATGGAGCTTTTGCGAAATCATTGGTGATGGAGAAGTGAATAATTGTTTATTGAACTTCCAGATTTGTATTTTTCTTCAATCTAGTAATAACCAATGAATCTTGCATTTGGTTTTCTTCAGCTGGTAGAATTAAAGTGTAGCTACCACAATACAATAGTTTTTAATAATTGTATTTTGCACAAGTTCAGACACTAATATAAATCTTCAACAGATGAAGCTTCTGAAATTGGAAAGTGAGATCTGGACTAATGCTATTTGTGTATACTACTGTGGTAGTTTCCAAATCATAGACAAAGAGAAGGCCTAACTTCGTAATCACGTATGTCAAACTATACCGACAAAGTAAGATTAACAAATTAAAACGTTTGTGTAGATGAAATCAAATGAGTTATCGAAGTGCAGTGAGTTTACTTGTGTGTTTTAAAATCCTAAAAATCATCAAAAAACAATTTAATGACGACTTTTTGTTTCACAATGAATGTAAAATTATTTTTGACATTAACAACAAATTTTTAAATCGCTTAAAACGAATATTCGTAACTTAAAATACTAAATCAAACGTAAAGAAAAAAGAAAGCTTAGCCGAGCCGAGCCATATAGGCAAAAAATAAAATAAAATACCTTGGTCGAGTCGAGCTTTAAAGTCATTTGGAATAAAGCGTAAAAAAGGGGCTTAGCCGAGTTGAGTTGTATAGCTATTTGGCTCGGCAAATTATTTTTGATATCAACAACAAATTTTTAAATTGGTTAATACGAATATTTGTAACTTAAAATGCTGAATCAAACGTAAAAAGAAAAAAAAAAGATTGCTGAGCCGAGCCATACAGCGAAAAAAAACGGATTGACCGAGTTGAGCCATAAAGTCATTTGGAATAAAGCGTAAAAAAAAGGTTTAGCGAAGCTGTGCCATATAGCAATTCGGCTTGGCAAATTATTTTTAACATCAATAACAAATTTTTAAATCGCTTAAAATGAATATTCGTAACTTAAAATGTTAAATAAAACGTAAAGGCAAAAAAAAAAAAAAAAAGGGTTGGCCGAGCCGAGTCATATAGCCATTCGGGTGGCGAATTATTTCTGCGATCAATAACAAATCTTTAAATCGCTTAAAACGAATATTTGTAACTTAAAATATTAAATGAAAAGTACAGGAAAAAAAAGGCTTAGCGAAGGAGAATCATATAGAAAAAAAAAAAAGGCTTGGCTGTGTTGAGCGATAAAGCCATTTAGAATCAAATGGTAAAAAAAAAGGTGGTCGTATTATATTATCTTTGACACCCATTTTGTAAAATATATATTTTTTCTCCTATTTATAATCACATTTTTAATAAAATAATATTACATGTGAAATAAAGAATTACGCTTTTACGTTTCACATTTAACGTAAAATTATTTTTGACACTAATATAAATCTTCAACAGATGAAGCTTCTGAAATCGGAAAGTGAGATCTGGACTAATGCTATTTGTGTATACTACTGTGGTAGTTTCCAAATCATAGACAAAGAAAAGTTCTAGATTCGTAATCACGTGTGTCAAACTATATCGACAAAGTAAGATTAACAAATTAAAACGTTTGTGTAGATGAAATCAAATGAGTTATCGAAGTGCAGTGAGTTTACTTGTGTGTTTTAAAATCCTAAAAATCATCGAAAAAGAATTTAATGACGACTTTTTGTTTCACAATGAATGTAAAATTATTTTTGATATTAACAACAAATTTTTAAATTGCTTAAAACGAATATTCGTAACTTAAAATACTAAATCAAACGTAAAGAAAAAAGAAAGCTTAGCCGAGCCGAGCTCCTTGATGGTGAAGAAAATAGCTCAAAAACAAGCTGTCAAATAGCCGGGAAAACAGAGAAATCTGTGAAAAAATGAAGCTGAGAAATGGTTGAATCTGATGTGTTTTTACATTGTTTTAAAAGCTGGAAGAAATCTGGCATGATTGCAAGGATTAGAGCTAATCATTAGCATCAAAAAACTGGAAGAAATAAGCTGGAAATATGGTTGAAAACAAGCTAGAAAGAGGCTGGAAAAACGAGAAAACAGGGGAAAAACAGAACAAGGCAGTAGCAATTCCGGTAAGTTCACTGCATATACGGTAAGCATAGTGCAAATACGGTGACTTAAGTGCAAATCCGGTAAGTGTCCTGTTTTTCTTCAAAACCAGTAAGACGTTTGAAAAATCGGTGAGCAAGAAGGAAAACCGGTAAGATTAGTGCAATATCGGTATCTTCAGTGAAAAATCGGTAGTTTCAAAATTCTCAACAGCAGCTCTTCTTCTCAACTCAAATCTGAAGATGCAAATGGCGAGTTTCAAATCTGATTATGCAAATGGGAAGTTCCTTTGTATGTGGTTGATTCCAAAGCTAAAAAAGGTTGACAACTGTGATGTGGAAGTTGCAACAAAGAGAGCTTGGATCAAATGGAAAACAAGGAATCTTCAAGTTTGCAATCATGGATGAAACAATGAACAAAGCTGGTAATGATGAAAAAATAAAAATAGAAAAAGCTGAAGAAAAAAAAACACAAGCAGAGATGAGCTCATGAAAAATGGAGTAGAACTGGTAAGAAGCCAGTAAGCAAAAGGTGTGAATCCAGTTGTTAGGCAAAGTGTAAAATCGGTAAGCACAACTGTGAATCTGATAGGGAAAGTACAAATCGAGTATGCAAAGTTTCAAAACTTCTTCCTTCTCTATTCTTCTAAAAAACAGAGAAACTGTTGCGAAAATGTTGCTGTATATGGGTGAAAAAAAAAAGGGTGTAAATCCGGAATGTTAGCAAAGTTTTAGAGCTGAAAAACTAATCTTTGAAGATTAGAGCTGAAAAACTAATCCTTGGCTATAAAAAAAATGGAAGAAAACTGATGAAGAAAGGGCTGTATTTGAATCTGGAAAGAAATGAAAAAAAAACAGTCAAAACCGGTGCGCTTCTTGCATATACGGTGAGCATGATGCAAATACGGTAACTTCAGTTTTGTATTGCATAACCGGTATTCTTCTTCACAAATCCGGTAAGAAGGAAGCAAATACGGTATTGAATTTGTAAAATCCAGTAAGAAACCTTTAAATACGGTATCAATGTGTTGAATCCGGTATGCTTTTTGAAAATCCGGTATTTTCTGTATAATTACGGTATCATCAGTGTCAATCCGGTAACCCGTCCAGAACCAGTTAGAATCGATTCCTTTCATTCTCTTTACATCAATTCGAATTCTATCATGGTATTGATAAAACCGGTTAGCTAAATCTGGTATGATCAGCAGCAACTTTCAAAGCAGTAAAGATGCAAAAATCAGCAGCAGCCTTCTTTAATTTAATTCAAAAAATCTGATGAAATGATGCAAGTAAAAAGTTCTATGTGCGTGGTTGATTTATAGCAAAAAGAGTTGACAACTATGATGTAGAGTTGCAACCAAAACGCCTTGATCAAATGGAAAACAAAAACTTCAAGTTTGTAGTCACAAAAAGGAAAAAGATCAGCCTGAAAAACTGAAGAGTATTTTGAAAGTTCCAACCAAAATGTCATGGGGGAGTGTTGAAATTGTGACATTTTGTTGTCACATTATTATTGTATTTTTGAATTGTAATTTAGTTACAATAGTTTGGTTAATGTCTAACCAATGAAGTGATAGAAAGTTAAGCTAGTTGTAAGCTACAACAAGCAAAGAGGCTATCATGTATGATTTTGTGTAAGAGTAGATAGGCTAGTTGTGGGGTACTATATGCAACTGGCTTGTCTAGTGGTAGAAAATGTCTAGTATTGTCTATCAAGTTGGCTATTTATACAGCCATCTTGTTATGTAAATTATGAAGAAAATATACGACAAAAAATATTCCTAAAAATGTAGACATTTAAAGCAAATTCCTTTCTTCTATTCTGCTCTTAAAACCAGAATAGAGTGACCATTTTGTATATGTTTTAAATGTTTTATGCTTTGTAAAATCGGTATCTTCAATACCGGTATCCACTCCTTCATATAAATCTGAATCGGCTCGTTTTGGAGAGCTTTAGAGCCTTAAAATTCCAACACAATTGTATGCTCCTCACATCATTCAACATAATAGAGATTCTGAAAATATTCCTTATACGTCTGTCAGAAAATAAATTAGCAAAAAAAAAAACACAATAATATGCGTAAAATATTTTAAGGAATCAAAAATATATTCGAAAAGTAGTTAGTATGAACAACCAGATAATTTAGAGGTACTTTTAACATACAAATTGTCTTCGCACAATAGAAAGATTCTATGGTAGATATTTGAAACATAATTAGTTAATTGGATATTTTTATACACATATAGACATCAATTACTGAAATCTTTCTCATTTATCTAGCAGTAATGAAACTTTTTGCTCTAGTTAACCATTAGATCAATTGATTCCATTTTAAACAGAGAAATCTTCAGAAATTGACTGATGAAGGCAAACACCAGCATGATACCTTTTGAGGAGCAATAGGAATTGATAGACTTTTTGCTTTTGCAAATTGAACAGCACTATCATAGTTACCATAAGCTAGCATTGTAATGTACTTGAGAAATTGACTTCTCTGCATCATTCATATATAGCATAATTATTAAATTCCTCAAAGCACTGAGGGGGGGGGGGAGGAGGGGATGTGGAGTTGAACGTAGAGATTATATTACCTTTGTAATCTTACAAGTTTTATTGACATCAATGAGTTTCACATCACAACCTTGAAATCATTGAACACAGACTAAGTCAAATATTAGCTTTACAGTGAGTAAAATAGCACAGATGATCATGCTTCTTGAAATGAAGGAAAAAAATGATTTATCAGAAGTCAAAAAGCATAACCAATATTGACAGTCATGGCCTGATGGAAGTTAAAAAAACCCACAAAGTAATACTAACATGAGAGCAAAATGAGTCTGTAATATATTAAATTAAAGCTCATCAACACAGGATAAATATCTATTATATGGTAGCATATATATGTTGGTGAAGCAAAAATATTGGCCTAAGTTTCACAGAAGTTAGCAGCCTTGTATGACACAATTATCTTTATGTGACATGAAAGAAATCTACTTCTCAAAAATTGATTTTATCGAACAATAACAGCAGTTATATCATGTTGTAATCAAAGCTTTCAGAGAAAAATGGTAAGAAAATAATCATTTAGTTTTAGTAAAAAATTGCTTAGAAGGCTCAAGTTAGTTATTAGTATATTAAGAAAGGCAGAATAGGCATCCGCATATTTTTCTGTAGAGAGGTGTTCTGTTCTTCTCAATCGATGAGTTTGTTTCCTCAGCAAGATCTCTAATTTCTTCCTCGAGGATCTTCTCTTTGTTTGGAAAAGAGTTATCCAATGCCAACAGGTTCTGCTCAAGTATCTTGTCTAATTGATGAGGTTTTTCCATTATTATAGTATTCTTCTCCTTCATGTTACTAAACTGTAAGTCATCATTACTCTCTCCACCTTGTATTAACCGCTGCACCCTTTCAAACCCAGCATCTTGTAGAAGATCAACGCAAGATCGTAACTGATCATTCTGAATGGTTCCATAATTGGTGGAATCATTTGGATCATATGCTTCTTTCGATTTTACCATCATCATGGCCTTATTCAACTTTTCCCGAATAAGAAATTTTTCCTTCCCTTCAGCTACTTTTAGCCTCTTCATGAGTTTACCAATAACACTGTACTCCATCTTCACCCGAAAATGTCTATCCTCAAATTTGTCAATTTTATTCAATCACTTGAATGCATCGTCAAGAGTCTTTGTTCAAAACTAACATCTATATCAACAACCTATGTTAAATTAGAGTCAATTACATTCAAATAATTCACTAACAATTCCAATTGCGAAATGATTAAAATGAACTAATTGACCAAGAAACTGAAAGGATGGGGAAGAGAAAATGGTTGACGTAATCACAAATAGTTTATTGTACTCCCTTTCACATTTTTTAAAAATCTTAATCATCTTTCCTCCTAAATACCTGAGAATTCAAACGCAAGAATTAAAAATCATCAAAAATTTGATAAAAATGCATAACCGTTGGTCATTCAGTTTCAACAAATTAAAGAAACCACAAAATTAGTTATGTAAATAATAAAACTACCAATAACTATTATTCTTATTAATCAATACATTAAGAAATTCTAATTCATAACTATAAGTATAATGAATGATGTATTTAATACGGAATAAAAGTCAATTTACACATTGGAAAAGATGATTTTATACATTTCAAAAGTACGACAAATTCCATCACATAAGTTATAAGCTAGAGCATCATTGTTATATATTCTTCTTCATATCAACAGCTTTGATGGACAAGTGGGAAAAAAAAACTAATTTACAAATCAAAAAGGCGTGAACTGTCTGTAAATGATACTACAAAATAAAACAAAGTCGCTACAAGATGGACATAGAAAAACAACTACATCAATCTTTTAGATTGTAATATTTATGTTTTCTCAAATACAGACCACCATGATTAATGTAATTTTCCTTTCTCTGTAATTTCTTCACTTCAAGGTCGAAAAAAAAATCGCTTTGTTGATGGCGGTGAGATGTCTTGATTATCATAATTGATGTTGTCTGCAATACATAGAACCCTTTGTGTTTGTCAGTAGTTTTTTCTGTTCCATCTATTACAGTAGAGGATGCATTGAGGACAAACACAAGTTTATACTTGGACTCAGCAGTGTTTGCCTCTAACTGTGTGACTTTCATGTAGAATATCTTGTCTTCAAATTCCATGGATTCTTCTATGACAGTCACCACGCAAGTTGGAGTAAACTCTAACATCGCTTTTTCCTCTTCTCCATTGTCTATCATTTTTTCAAATCTGAAAAAGTGATAAACCTACCTCACAAATGTGAAAATATCTTCCTGCAAACCAATTAAAAAATGATTCAGATTCAACCAGAAGGAAATTCAAATTATCATTGTGGATCTAGGTATGAGGTTCATCAATGACATTCGATTTCCTTGCAGGTTTAACAGGTGTTTTCAAACTTTGACAGGTGATTTACTGAACACTTGAATAATGCTATTTTTAACACAAGTTCTTAATTATTTTCAATTGGCTGTAGTCGCTCAAGCAAATTTAACACTTCTCAAGCACTGCAAAATTAAATAACATGTAGGTATCTTCTTAAATTCAACACATTTTTAAATAAATGGATTTTTTAGTGTATACTTCAGTGTGTTGAGAATGTGGCGGAACCATTTCATCTATTCTTTTTATATTAGGATTAAGAAGACCTATCCTGTCAACCGAATCAATCACTGATAGTATCCAAAATGGATAAAACTTCCAATCTGTCATTTTGCATACTCTTGAGAGATTTCCTCAGCCAAATTCTTGCATAAATTTTAAAAACTAAATTAAATCAAGCTACAATAGAACAGATAGAGGTTGGCATTTGAGAATCTTATGTAATTCAAACTAATAAAACAACAGTTTCCAAGAAATAAAGTGATCATGTAAAACATAACTCAAGAATCAGCCTAAACTCAAATTACAACATTAGATTGAACGAAAATTCAGTAACATGATAGAAGTGTATTCAAGAACTAATTACAGTAATTATATCAAAACATAAAAGTGTATTGGACAGTTACCTGTGAATTGCAGTATCCTTCAATTCTATTTACCACGTTGATCTATCAATTTATGAAAAAAGGGCAATAGGCAGAGAAATCAAAATCTTCACGAACTCATAAACCCCTGTGATGCTCAGCGTATGATTCTCGAACGGGATGATCGCAATGAAACTGGCCTTGTCGAAATCCTCATGGGCCCCAATAAACTCAAATGGGTTCAGCGGATTGTTATTACTTCCGTCATTTTGCTGTATGTGGAGTCGCGTAGATAGTATTAAAACCTGAAGACATACAAAAACCTCGAAAAACAAAATTTGATTCAAAATACTTACCCATCTGAATACCTATACAACATGCTCGCAGGGCATTTTCCATGCTTTCATCACTGCAAAAAAATGAAATCTCAAAAAACACATCTACATACACATTAATGGCATGATAGTAAACCAATTTGAAATTAACAAAAACTACTGCACGAAGCCATCTAATTTCCCCACCTTCCTTGTGAATTTCAAAGCAGCATCTCCTTGGGTTCTCGAGGTTCACCAGCAAGTTGGGTCCCTCGAGCCCCTTCTCCACCACTTTCGATTCGTAGATTCCACCTCTATCCCTTCTCTAAACCACCGCAAGGTGAAAGAAAAATTGAGGAACTTTTAAGAGTAGGAAAGTAGAGAACATATGTGATGGTCAACAAGAATAGTGATCATGTTATCACTGTTCCAGCATTTTTTGAACCTTGTCGTTACTCATTTCCTTTTCATTGGGAAAACAAGAATATTGACGAGCTTTGCCAAGTTTATTATTGACTTCACCTTCAGGGCCAAATTTTGCTCATTATCTGAGGGTAAAAACAGATAATTACGAATGAAAAAATTACCTACAAAACACACTACAAATTAAGTAAAAACATACTTTCAAATGTATTAGACATTGAAAATATTAAGTTGAATATGTATCTCTAGATTTTTAGATAATACAGTATATAAAAAGCGGAACAAAATTTCCAAGGCGAAAATATTAACATTTTTTTTCGTTTTTGAGGACAGTGAATTTACAAAGTGAAGTTATGGAAAATAATTAAGAATAATAAATTTTTTTTTGAAGTGGATATTTATCCAAGAGAGCCAAAATGCAATGATGAGAATAAGAAAACAATAGTTCACGACGATAAAACAAAAATAAAAAGCAAGGAGAGGTAATAAAAACAGGCAATTTGAGGAAGTAATTAATTCTAGAAAATGAAATTGCTATTAGAAACATCAATTTTGACATCAAAACATTCACCAAAAAAGGAAAAGTAACAACTCAGACAAATTTCTCGACTTCATACAATATATGTTTTAACGAGTTGAATTATTCAATTTTTTTAATTTATTGTCATCAACATTATCTTCATCTTTTAGCATACATAATCATTTCTTATTTTATTTATTTTAGCATAGACATATATTTATTTCGGACATTTTCATTTCTAAAAGATTAATTTGTAATTTATCTAATAAATGTGTAGTAAACATTAGCATTAAACTTGATGGACATCTTATAAATTTATAGATTATTGAAGTTTTATTCCTCTATTTCAACCAGCTTATTCGTTTTACCAAGAGAATAATTACTGAAAAGCTTATTAATATCATGCTATATGTCGGCATCAATATAAATAAAACCCTTCACATAATTGACTATCAATGCAAATATTATCTGTAGCTTATTCCCTAAATAATTCAAGTCTGCATATTTTGCATATTTTGGCATAAAGGACAAAGCTGAATGCCTTTGACAACCAATATAAGACAGAAAATTGCTCAGGAACAAAATTTTGATAGAATTTCGGACACAAACAAGATTCTGAAGCTATACAGAAAAGTAATCCAGAAATTTAGATAATACATCATGCATTTGACTCTCTAGATTCTTAGGCGCTTTCCAGACGGCAAATATATATTCTTGTCATTTGATATTTTAAGTTTATAACTATTTTCTGGAACACAAGTCTCTAAGGCGATTTTTTGTATTTCTCTTTACCATTCGTGAAGAAAATAAGTAAATACAGAGTAAAGGTAAAAAAGAAAAAATATATGAAAATAAGTATAAAAGGAACCAGAATACAGAGGGGTAAGAACAATTCTTCAACTTTGCACATATACTACATACAAAACTATAATCTCATTCAACAATATCTCATTGTTTAAGTCTAGATATAAAATCACATCACATGTACATAAATAAAAGTTATAAAGTTGAAGAGTTATAGCTTGGAAACTAAATACCATGGAAGAAAAGAAAGTACACACAAATGAAATATAGTTTCAACTTTAATATAAGACAAACTATAGTTAAAAATAAGAATCAAATTTCAGCATTTATATATCTTAATATTTCAAATTTTTATTTTCCAGATAGCATCAATCTCTACATTTACCTGCACACAACCTGATCCTAAATCAGCTAATTAAACTCACTCATGTTTAATGTGAAATAAAGAGAACATACTATGAAATGGCGGAGAGAGACGGCAGGGAAGGAATGGGAAATTGTCAAGGATGACTTCTTTGTTGGCGAAACGAAGGGCACCAAAGGCGCCAATGATTCTCTGAGACAAATTCAAATTCAAATTCTTCACAAATCTAATAAAAGTTACATGTTTTATAGGAAAAATTAAATGAAATTGTAGGAGAATATTACGAAAAGTAATGAAGTTGGTAATGAAGTTGATCTCATATAACATAAAAAAATCAACTCAAATAAAAGTTTTGGAAGATGGACAGAGAATACAAGAATCAAATCACTGTAAACATATTATAGAGATTGTATTAAATCGAGAATTTCTTGGTAAACAACATTTTTTGTGCATGTATTATGTGAGATAGATTTATCTGTCGGCTTTATTAAAACTTTAATGCATGTACTTGTTTTTGCTCTTGATAAAGCAACATATAATTGGCCATGAGAAAATACAGGTTCCGGAAGATACAAACCAACGAAATCTAATGTTTGACCTTGTGATTTATTTATTGTCATTGCGAAACATGGTCGAATAGGAAATTGGATTCTTTTAAAAGGGATTGAATTTTTATCACTTTCAAGTGGTAGAAATGGAATTCTAGGTAAAAATACTCTTTCCACGATATTCTCCAATAGCAATTTCTGCATCGATTACATTTCTCTCAAATCTTCGACAAATAAGTCTTGTTCCATTACATAAACCTTCAGATGGGTTAATATTTCGAAGTAACATAATAGGACAATTTTGTTTTAATGTTAGTTGATGAGGAGGAATACCATTTGGAGTCAATGTATTTAGAAAATCTTCTTGGATACTTTGTTCGGATTTATCAATTGCTTCATCAAAGCTGTAATATGTGAATATCCTTCCTGGAATGTCTTCTAGTAAAATATTATTTATTTGATCTACACATTCATTTTTTGGGGTTAAAATCACTCTATTAATCATAGAATCTAAATTTTCGATGTAAGTTTCTATGTTTGGAAACACAACATTAATCAAATGTTTTAAAGATTGAAATTCATCTTCAAACTGTATTGTTATATCAGCTAAAAGTTTAATCATATGACATGAGTGTGTTTTTTCTGTACGATTTCCAATACGAAGTAAATAACTACAAAATGATGGATCAAATTGAGCTCTCATATTTTGTATAAGTGGTATACATGTAAATGAAGGCCATAAGTATGAATAAACCAAACTTGCTTTCACTATGTCATCTTCTGTTCCTCTTTGAACAATAGGTAAAACTTGGCGAAAATCACCACCTAAGACAATTACTTTTCCTCCAAATGGTAAATCTTTTTCAGTTATATCTCTTAACATTTTATCTCAAGCCTCTATAGCACAACGATTCACCATTGGAGCCTCATCCCAGATAATTAATTTAGTTATTCTAAGGAGATCTGCCAATGCAGACTGCTTACTAATTGAACAAGTAACATCATCATTTATTTCTAATGGAATTTTAAATCTAGAATGTGCAGTTCTACCACCTGGTAATAAAGAAGCAGCAACTCCAGACGATGCTGTAGCTATAGCAATCAAATTTCTTGAGCGTACAGCTGCTAATAAAAATTTGTATAAATATGTTTTACCCGTTCCACCAGGTCCATCAACAAAAAACATGCCGTTATCATTATTTAAAACTTGGGCTAAAATTGTATCAAAAGCATACAATTGTTCTCTATTTAAAAAATTTCTATCACAATAATCACTTTCATTACTGCCGTTGTTAAGTTCCTCAGAAATCATAGCAGCCAATGTTTCAGCCTCTCCTATATTTATATTAAATGAAACTAATTGATAATCATTTATACTTTTATTCAATGGTTCTAATATAGAATGTATACATTGTAATGCTTTTATTTCGGCATTAGGAAATAACATGCCTTGTTGAATAAAATCTTCAAACATATAAGTTTTGAATTTATCCCATAACAAGCGTGGATTTTGAGGACTACAAAAGCTTAATAAAGTAGCAAATAATCTACGAAGAGAAGATGGCATTTGATAAACAATTGCTTCAGATAAACATAATTCACAATTATTGTCTCCCCTTAATAAACCATGTAAAAGAGCTGCTTCCCGAAAAGTAGATGTTGATATACCATTTACAAATCGCAATTGTTCAAAAGAGGTACATCCTGTAATATGATTTAATAAAAGACGTAAATAATATCTTTCACCTTCAGATGGATTAGCTGTGACTATTCTACCAATAACATTTTTTTGTTTTCTTGGAGTCCAAATTCGTTTGTTTGTATCCCAAACAAAATAAGAGGGGAAATCTCTGTAGGTAAGTGTTCGAGCTTTTGCGTTTGTAATATTGGTACGAAAGAATTCAGTTAATGTTGTTTTGTGTAAATGATCTCTGTTAATAACTGATTGTAAATTCTCGCTATCTTTATATGTAATTAAATGATGATTTTCGAGATGTAATTGTAATGAAACAACTGATGGAGATATTTCGGATAATATAAAACCATAAATTCTCCACATAGCTTCAGGAGGAGAAACCCATCTAGCAGTTTGATATCTGGAAATTTCATCAATACAAACATTATCTTCATTATCACCTATGGAAAAAGTTATTCGATGATGTCCTTTGTAAACATATTTGTATAAATATTTAACAGCTTTAATAGTTGAACATATTTCTACATTGATATGACAATCATATTTAGCTGTTAAATAAGGATTATAAGGTACAATCCATCTATTATCTAAGAAATGTCCCCTCACTTTTACTTTTTGATTATCATCACACCGTTTGTATCGTGGATAGGAATCATTACCAAGTGAAGTTATCGTTGTATATTCTCTTGGGTATTTATTTTTGCATATTTTATTATTTGACATACAAACATTATTTGGATTTAAATTTCCACACGGACCATGGAACATATGTTTCACAACAATGGAATGTAAATGTGGGTAATATTTTTTGTCAGGAATTTCACAACAAACAATTTTGTCAATTAAATCTGTTGTAGTAATTTTTGATCCAGATTTTAAAATTAATAAAATATGAGCACGTGGAAGACCTCTTTTTTGAAATTCAATTACATATATATATGCAGCAACAGGACCAAGGACATGCCTTTTGAATAAATCAATTTTTAATTCTTCTAACTTAGCTCTAAATATTCGGGTAAGCAAATCAGGTCTATTTTGTTTTTCATCATTATGTCTTAATTGTTGTTGTATTTCAGGCCAGTTAGGATTGCAAGTTATTGTTATAAAAATATCGGGTTTACCAAATCTTTGAACTAATGCCATAGCATCCATATATCTCTTTTTATTATCTCGAGGACCTCCTGTGAAAGAAGAGGGTAAAATAATTCTTCGACCAATTTTATAACCTCTACTTTCACCAACTTCAACACTATCAACAATACCTTGATAAACTTCAGCTCGTATTTGTTTTTGATTATTACGAAAATAATCTAATCTGGAAGTTTCAATTTTTACGTACATATCAACAACATATTGTTGTAAAAGCCTACCAGCATGAAGCAAAATACAATTACCTGAGTTTCGAACTTGTAATTATTAACAGTAATACTCACGGCAAGATACTTGAGATCTTTTTTTCCTCCTTTGCATAACTATAAAATAAATATAAGATAAAACAACAATTTGTGGAAAAATAAAAAAACAATCAAAATTAAGTTTCTAAAGTGTTAACCTTCAGTCTCTCGTTCAATCAAGTCAGTTGCAGAAGATATGGTATTGATATTTACAAGGGTATCTTCTTCAGCACAAAAATGATTTGTCATTTCATTAATTCTTTCAATACCTTCATGCCATCCAGGCTGGCCAAAAGGAAACAACAAAGGGTATTGAAGAGAATCATAACAACCAAAATAATAATGCACTTTGTGAGAAGTGCCAGAATGACCATAAATTGACATATCACGAATTTTGTTGTTAGCGGATGGATCATCGTCAGCCCAAATTGCAGCTATTTGTGAAGATGTTGGAGTATTGTAAATTCTTTGGTCTAAACCTGGATCACATCTTATTTGTATTCGACATGTATGTAAATTATCAATATTGCTTAATGAACGAAAAAATTTAGAGTAAGGATTGATTCTTAAAATATCAACTAAGATTTGTAAAGTTTGTGAATCAAATTTATCTGAAATCTTCAATCGATTTGATATTTCATTATCAGTATCGTAGAAATATAGCTGTAAATAAGTTGGGTTATTCTCAGGGGGTAGAAGTTGATTTATATAATGATAAATTTGGCCTTGAACCCTAAAGGTATAAATTCCTTTATTCATCTTACACAAATCTTTGTCATACTTAACACCGAAAGATGTAAATGCAAAATGATTGTTATAACTTCTTGCAATTTTTTTGAAGGCTAATGCAACAGATGAAGTTGAGGTAAATAATTCATATAATTCATTAGGTATATTATCAGTATGCAATTTCACCTTGCCATCAGAACAACAAAATCCTTTACTCTCTTTGTAAAATTTTTTGGCACCACAATATGAACAAATTGTTGGTTGTATGAGAATATGAGATGTAGTTGGAATATTTTGCAACTGAAAGTTTGTAGTTTGATTATTATTCTGTATACTATCATTAGGTCTCCATCGATTGTCCTGACGATGTGATGTAGATAATATAGCAGGAGAAGATACACTATGACTACAGCCAGCAACTACAATAAAATAAATTGTTGTTACCATTACGAAATATAAATAAACTTATTTTGTAAGACATGCTATCAAAACATATATGAAAGTGCATAATTAACAAAAATAAAATCCAAATAGAAGTGAATTGTTGAAGATTGCAAAGCATTGTAATGTAAAGCACTATCCATATAACGCTAAACTTTAAGGAAATGTGAACAATGCTTTTCAGTTTAAAGATTTGTTTTGATTGAAAAATAGGCAACTATATGTGATAAATAAGGGAAGGAAAATAAACATGAACGGTCAAACATTATACAAATCCACAGACATAAATATGTTAGACTGTAATAAGTTACAGTGAATTAAGAAAGTAAAATAAAATGGAAAAAGAGAAGAAACAACAGGAATAAACAAAATTACTTAAAAATATCGTAAGCAATGATGTAGAGAGGAAAAAATATGAAGAAATAGCAAATAGATACCATCTTTACTAAATATATATGAAATGATTTGTGATGAAGGTCTACTATAACTCAATTGTGTACGAATACCTTCTTCTATTCTTATTTGTGGCTGATAATGATTATGTCTAGCTACAAATGATCTTCTTCGAGCATTTAGGCATTGTCGTCGTGATTGACGGGCTTGTGCGCATAATTGCCTGCGAAAACTTGGAAATTGTTCTACTGCACCAGAAATCTCTCTGGGGCGCTTTTTTGCATTACTACTCTCCATATGATTCATGAAGAAAATAACTGAATACAGAGGGAAGACAAAAGGAGAAAAATATATAAAAATAAGTATTTCACTATATATATTTCATTAAATGTGATATGTTTACCACAATTTCTAAGGCATAAACTGAATTTCTAATTCAAAGAATAAACAATAGCAGAGTAAATCGAAAGAGACTACTTCAATGTTAATTATGAATATCATGATTTCACGCCATCAATTTTACTGTAATATAATATTTTTTTTTAACAATAAACATAACACAAATTGTGCATAGTACGTATTTGGAAGCCTAATCTCTATATAACAAACACCAATTAAATAAGTGGCTACAAAACATTTGTTTACCCTTCAAAAATAAGAAATGGCTTTCTCCGATTATGGAGGAAGATATTCCTCATCAGATTTGTTTTTCATTAAATCGGACATACTCATCACAATTTCTAAAGTATGGACTAAATCTATAATTGGAAGAACAAAATATAACAAATGGATTGGAAAAAACTCATTTAATGTGATTTCACTTCATCCAAGCTTGCACGACAGAAAAACCAAGCTTGGATACAGGGATTTCTCATCGCCTCCAAAGATGGAGGCAACAAAGAAGAAATTTGAAAGCTTCAAGTTTGCTCTTGTTTTTGCATTGGAATTTCATTTGCCCTTCAAGTTTTACTATTTATTTGCTTACATAAACTTAAATTTGGTTTCAAATCTTATCTATATGTCATCGACTACATTTAATTTTCAAATCATTTAATGCAAAGGTGAAAGCATATACTTAACGGAGGAATTTCTCCATGCTTCAATCCAAGTACGGAGGCATGGACAAATTCCTCCATCCATATGGTAAAATTCCTTGGACGGAGGAATTTCTCCATGCCTCCGTCCAAGTACGGAAACATGGAGAAATTCCTCCGTCCATATGGACACAAATTATGGACAAATTCTTAGACGGAGAAGCCTCCATAAATATAGGTAGACAGTCTATCAAGCATGATTTTCCCGTTGGTAATCTCTCTCTTTGTCTCCTCTTCAATCACTCTCCTCAAGGAATCACTGATTTATTACCAAAAGGCCAAGATACAGATATATGACAGTATAGATCATGTAGCAGCATATAACCTCGAGTAACCAAGGACTCGCTAATTCAATTAGGCAGTACATATTCATCACTCAAAAACCACAATTTGCCTTTGATTGTAACAGGCCCTACTCACTATATTTCAGCTAACACTCTTATTCTCGCGTCACAATTATCCTCAGCTTCAGCTTCGATTCAAATTCATTCTCCATTTTATTAGCAGCTCCTCCTCCTTCACCCACCAATGCCAACATTATTTTCCCTCACCACCCCTACATGCATGTATGTACATTACCTGCACTGTATCTATACATTCTTTATATGCACAGTTTTCCTCTTTAAAGATCGGGGCTTTCAGATTTCCCTTCACGGGAAAATGAAAATCTTGGAAGAAGAGTTGGGTTTTGATTTTTTCACAGCCTTCAATGAAAGGAAAAGTGAAGACCGTTGAATAAGAAACAATTACAGAAGAAAAAAACCCATCACATATCAGAACAATTAAAGAACCTTAATCTTAATCGTCGAGCCAAAATCCCACCCACTGCCTGCCCTCCAGGAGCTTTTAGTAACTCACGACAGCAAATAGAACCAGAGAAATTCAGAAGATTTGACGTTTAATTCTACAAGGTTTAGGTATTCTCTTTCAAATTAGGCAAAACACGAGAAAAGTGAAGACCGTTGAATAAGAAACAATTACAGAAGAAAAAAACCCATCACATATCAGAAGAATTAAACAACCTTAACCTTAATCGTCGAGCCAAAATCCCACCCACTGCCTGCCCTCCAGGACCTTTTGGTGACTCACGACAGCAAATAGAACCAGAGAAATCCAGGAGATTTGACGTTTAATTCTACAAGGTTTAGGTATTCTCTCTCAAATTAGGCAAAACACGACGAGCAGAAGACAACGGAATAAGGAGAAGCCGATTCAAGAGTTTTGATAAGGTGAGAAGAAGGCGGTGCCAACAGGATTTTTTTAAGCCAAACGACGTCGTTTTGGGAAGGATGGCGAGAGCTTGACAGATGGCAGAACAAAACTCCCTCTTTTATGTAGTTAGGAAACGGACACTTCCTCAATAGCACGCCGCAACACTAATTGCTGTTACATTAGCTAAAGTGATTAAATTAACATGTTGGTAATATCAGGCAATTGAAAAGTGTTGGTATGATGACTGACTGCTTCTTTTTTACTGATGTTTTGCTCCAATAATATCATAAATCAATGAACTAGTGATGATCTATTTCCAGGGGTGGCGTATTGAAGCAAGGCTACGATTACCTTCAAGAGTGGTTTTTCTTCTTTGGCTGTAGTTTTTAAGTTTTAACATGTGCCACTTTTTGTTTATTCAACACCTGCAATAAGCCATACCTACTTTAGCAGGAGGATAGGAAACAAAGACGTTCCTACTAGGAAAACTAGAGTTAAAGGATCAATAACGGGCAAGCATTCTCCAAGCACAGAAGTGAGTGCAATTGAGACAAAACTATCTTAAGTAGGCAGTGACGGACGCAGACTTTCGAGTTAGAGGGGCGCGATCAAATCTGCTAAAAAGTTATGAAAAACATAAATAATTCCAAACCAATTTCAAATCAATTTAATACAACGAAACAAAAATGAAATCCAAACTCATTTTCTCTACCACTTTTAATTTTGGCCAAAGAAAATAATAATTTGAAATTAGAAGTTACTTTCATTAGATACCGGTTACTTTTCAATTTTTAAAAATAAAATAACTTAAGTTGATTGGCTTCTCTTGTTTCTTTTTTCTTGTTTAGTCACTAATCTATAACACATATCAATTTTTTGGTGAATACATAACAGAGTTATCTTGAGTATGAACTAAGGCATCAATATGAATTATGTAGAGTAGAATACGTAACAGAACTATTTTGAGTTTGAACTAAAACAACATGAATTGTGTAGAGCGGATGATTAAAGTTTTCCCTTTATAAATGGATGGATGGATGATGAAAGTGGTATTTTTAATAAGGGTCCGTTTGATAACCCTCATTTTCCATGGAAGTAGGAAATTTTTTTCCATTTTCTAATTTTTGGCTTGTTTGATAGTACAAATTTTTCATGGAAAATTTTTTCCCTTTTACACCCACACGTGCACATTTTCCATGAAATTGAAGAAATTGTTTTCCCACCTTTTAGGTGGGTTCCAGTTTTTTTTCTTTGCAATTGGGAAAAATTCTAGATACAATGGTAAAAAAATTTATCACTTTTATTGACAATTTTCATGCAAAACAAAGTCAAACGAATGGTATTCGGTATGATAATTTTTTTTCATTTTTTTTGCCAATTGGAACAAATTCTAGACCTAATGGTAGAAAAATTATCACTTTAATTGACAATTTCCATAAAAAACGAAGTCAAATGGATACCAAACTTTCAACATTCTTCATGAAAAATTACATCAATCAAACACAATTAATTAGAATCCACAATAAAATATTTTCTAGAATTAATTCCCTGTAAAATATTTTTTTCCACCAATTTTTCACCTTTGTAATCAAAAGGACCCTAATGGTATGTATGCTTTACAAATTTGTAAGCAGATCTAATTCTCCAATCGATTGTTTTGCAAGAATATCATACTAAAATCATGACAATTCAACTAAGTTAATCTAGAAATTCTCCGAGTACGAAACCTCTAGCCTCTAATAGAATCTTTGATTTAAGGATGGCAAAAAAAAATTTATTCAACTTGATAGACCCCGTCTCGAATGGGGAGGGTATTACCCACCTAATCGGGTAAACGGGGCAGGGACGGGGCGATGGCCATTGTCTCGAAGTTGGTATGGGGCGGGTACGGGAAATAGTCTCCGCCTCGCTACCTGTCCCGTTTAAAGTTAATTTCAAATTTATGTTTTTGTTCATACAAAAATAATAGATTTATAATATTTTTAAAGAGAACATAAATTATTTTTAAAAAATTCGTAAAAAAATAATAATATTTATTAAATAAAGATATTAAAAAATAAAAGTAAAAAACAAAATAAATAAAAATAAAAAATAATGGGGCTATAAATGGTGCAGGGGACTTGCCCCGTGATAGGAATGTAAAATGCATATTTTTCCCTCCTTATTGTATTTGCTCGTACGATTAACCAGTGTCAAAATGTACTCATTACATTCATATTTTGATTTGGGTGGCAATTCTATGAATATGGCGTAATTTGGAAGAATTAAGCGAATAAAGGTCAAAAGGAAAGAAAACGAAGTTTTGGGACCGAAATGCAAATACCTAAAAGTTATGTGGAACCCCACGATGAAGATTTTAGAGTGTTAGGAGTCGATTGGATGAAAGAAGACATCAAATTGATTACATATCGTCAAAGTATGACACATCAATTTCCAATCGAAAAAGTTATGTACCAGTTATCATCCTCATATTGAGACCCGTGTTTGACATGAAAAATAATCGAATTGGAAGATTATATCTGAATTAAAGTTGTATCCATTTGAGTTATCTTTCCAACGCACCTTGAATCGCCTCAATCGGATATCGGGAGATAAAGTTATAATAAAAATTGAGAGTTGTTCAGCTACCGAAAATTAGGCGAGGAGCACGCCCTCGCCTGCAGAAAAGGCGCGCGCCCCAAACCAAAAATGCCTTACCTCAGGCTTCCAAACCCCCCAAGGCACGTGCCTCAAAGCTAAAAGGGAAAAGATCAAATTTTCATTATTTTTATTTTGGTAACAATTCAATACAATTTTTTTGACATCATTTAAATACCAAACTCGACACAGAACGTAAGAGGCCTTAAAAAACTCCATTATTCATTATTTCTCTTTTAGATTCATGAATTGTAACTAAACTTTTATAATTGGGCGAAGGAGATTGAAGTTTCGAAACCACATATTATGAGATCTAAATGGTTTTTCGTATTTTAATTCATGTTTTTTAGTATTAAATATTCTTCTGCACTTATTTTCATGATTGTTAATTTTTAATTGCTAGGAGACCTACTAGTTTGTTATTTGTTACAATCTACCGCTAAATTAAATATCAAATCCGTAATTTTTTGATTCCTTTAACTTGTGAAACACTAGGATTTGATGATTTTTCTGTGATGCATGTTATTGAATATTAAGAAGAATATTTAAATAGATTGAATGCAATCGCTGATATTTGTGTTATCTAGTTCATCGATTTATCTATTGTGTAAAGCTATTATTAAATTGAATCTTGAGCGCTGGTATGTGGGTATTTAATAATTAGGGTTAACTAGAACGCTGATTTCTAACTAACTAAAATTAAAGAGAAATAAGAATTCATTTCAACTGTGAATATTCAAAATATGGGTTGATTTATACTTGCATCGATGATCAATTGTAAAGTTCCGACGGTGGATATTGACTTGGATCAATGTTAATCTTTTGATTGTTTTCTTTAATTTAATTTTCATTATTATTAATTGCGTTATTTACAATTGTTTGCATACAAAACCCCCAAAATCAATGTACGAAACATAAAATATTGAATTACATACTCTTCTTGGGATCGACCCTTACTTCCTCTACTACATTAATTTTAGAGGTTAAGGTATTACTTTTGGGTGTCTGCAATAGCTTACGCCATCCCACCTCACCCTAATCCCGCCTCTGTCTCACTTTAACCAAGTATGTGGATGGGATAAGGTAACAAAATACCGAACGAGACGGGGGTATGAATGACTGAATCATCTCATACCCGCTTCGTTGCCATCCATACTTTAATTGGATTGAAAAATAATTTAGTGCAATGCAAGAAAATATACACCTAGATTATCTAGAATTTTCGAAGAAGCCAACATTTTGAACTATAGGTGGTGTTACAGAAGACAATATACAAACGTATGCGTATTTAAGTTGTTTATGGATATCTTAAAAACGAATTTATTAAGTTAGATGGTACTCAATATCTATAATATATTAAATATCACATCAAGTGAGAAAATTTTTTTAGACAATATAACCCTATAATAATTATATTATTTCAATAATACCATATTTTTCATTTTTCAACATGTATTTAATTTACAAAATGTAATAAGCACTATAATTAATTCTCAATTAATTAACATTAACATCCATTTAATTAATATTAGTTGAAATTTCATATTCACATTCACATTTCACGTCCATGTCCATGTTATTAATTCCAATATTTTAAAAATCGACCTGGCTATCAACCTTCTTAATTAATTAACATTCATTTAATTAATATTAATTAGAATTTCACATTCACATCCATGGCCATATTATTAATTCCAGTATTTAAAAAATCGACGACCATTGACCCAAAAAAGAGAAATGGTCAATGATCAAAAGTTTGAATCGAGAGTCGAATCGGAATCGAGAATCATATTTTGGACGATTATAACTCAGCAGTAATTATATTGTTTCAATAATACCCTACTTTTAGTTTTTCAACATGTATTTAATTTACAAACTGTAATAAATACTATAATTAATTCTCAATTAATTAATATATTATTAATTAATATTGATTGAAATTCCATATTCACATTCGCATTCGCATTCACATCCATGTTATTAATTCAAATATTTTAAAAATCGACCCGAGTATCAACATTCTTAATTAATTAACATTAAATTAATTAGTATTAATTAGAATTTCACATTCACATTCACATTCACGTCCATGTTATTAATTCCAGTATTTAAAAACTCGACGACTATTGACCCAAAAAAGAGAAATGGTCAATGATCAAAATTTTGAATCGTGGCCTAATTGGAATCAAATTGTGGTTGTTAAGAAATAAAAAAATATACATTCACATCAAGTGAACTTCGCATTCAAGAACGCAGTTCATTATTCATGTCAATGTATGTTAATTTAGTATCCAAATTCACTTAATTGAAAATTAAATTATATTCATTTAATATAAATGATTTACCATTCATTGGTACGTATATATTCCTTGGTGTTAATTCTAAATTAACTAACATTCACATTAATTCACATGCCGTATTTGCCATTCATATTCATTTATAAATTTAGTTGTAATTCTAATACTCACATAAAAATATGCATTTCACTATTTACATGCATATAGAATAATTAAAATTTATTTTCAGGGACTTGCATTTCTTTCATATTTAGATTAAAAGAGTAAATGGATGGTCTAATATTACTTTCACAGTTCTTATAAAGTATTCCAAAATAACGTGTATTACACGTTCAATCTGACTAGTAATAAGTAAAAGTTACTTAACAAGTGGATCTCTTGGTCTCAACTTACATTTTGAACAAGTTATTGAGTAATTTTTAAACTCGTTATTGAGTAATTTTTAAACTCAATCAAGAAATGTTGGATTACTTAAGAAATGAAATTACTCATTAAGTTTAGTGCACTTCATCTTGAATTTCTATTTCTTCTCAAGACATAAACCATTTTCAATAATAATAATAATAATAATAAATATCAAAAAATGAAATGTTGTGGGTCACTTGCCCCACCACGCCACACCCCCCTTGTAAGTAGGACTAATCCATGGAGGTCTCTTTAATAACCATTTGTTTTATGTTCTCTTAATACATCCTTGTTTCAAAATTTTAATTGTATGACATACAACCCTCCATAGAGTATTTTTTTATGTGGAAATTACACTACAATCGATTTTTAAGGAGTACAATTCTAAAATCGGGTTTAAAGTTTACTTATCCATAAATCAAGTATTTAAACTTTAATTATTAAACAGTAAATATTTTAATTAACCTAAATATTCACCTCATCCCACCCAATTCCATTCACCCTACCAAATTTAACTTCAAACCCTAATAATTTTCTCTTCCTCTTCCTTCACTCTCTCATGTTCCTTCTCCTTCACACAGCCGACCAATCGTTGAAAGACGGTGGTGCTCACAAAAAAGGCGTTACAATGCAGCGGTAATAATGCCAATGCATGTGACTTTGCACATTAACAGCGACTCAGCACAACGACATCATGTCACACTCTCTACAACATCGTTGTGTAGAGAAGCCACAGTGAGCATTGGTGATATGTCACTACGCGCGGCTCTACACAGTGGTGATGATGTCGTCGTTGCTATCACTACGCAGATGAAGTGTTCAAGGTATTTTTGGATAGTCTTTTCCTTCGACCTGCTGCTTAGTCAAAGTTTTGGGTTATTTTTATGGTGGGTTTGAGGCAATTTTATGGTGGTGCTGGCGGTGGTTACATGTTCATAGAGTATATGCCAAAACTGTGTTGATATTTGATGATAGTTTTAGTGGTGGTGATAGGTCACATGTCCAAGTCATAGGTCATCGTACATACGTCACATATAAATGTCCATGGGTTACAGGTCAAACAGAACTGGTCACATATCATATTTGCATGACATAGGTCACACTCCACAAGTCAAAGTCATATTACATAGGTCATAGATCAGTGTCACAGGTCACATACCAAAAGTTAACTAGTCATGAATCATATGTCACATGTCTTTGTACACTGATAGGATGTCATAGAATTACTCACAAATTTGATTAACTAGATTTCGTCAGTGAGAATCAAAGTTATTTTGCGCTGGTGAGCTCACTGTATATTCTCTCTTTGTTCGATCTTCTGATACACATTGTCGACGATTTTCAATTTGTGACCTTAATTGTCCAGTGGGTTTCAATTGACTACCGCCCAGATTTCAACGGTGAGAAATTGAAGTTAATTTTCCGACGAGTTCTCTGTAGATTCTATTTTTGTTTTATTTTTTTGATAACTTTCAATTTGTGTTTTATCAGATTTCGCCAGTGAGAATCAAAGTTATTTTGCTCCAGTAAGCTCACTGTACATTCTCTCCTTGTTCGATCTTTTGATACACAATGTCGACAATTTTCAATTTGTGGCCTCAATTGTCCCGTAGGTTTCAATTGACCACTGACTAGATTTCGACGGTGAGAAATTGAAGTTAATTCTTTGACGAGTTCTCTGTAGATTCTATTTTTGTTTTATTTTTTGATAACTTTCAATTTGTGACCTCAATAATTTAATGATTTTAAATAATTAGATTCTGGTGGTGATAATGGATAATATTTTCTTTTGAGAGGTCTATGTGGCTTTTTTTTTATTTTTTTTTTTATTTTGCTCTGTATTGTTTTGAAGAGTTCCGTTTAGAATGGTAACTGAAAGCGTTATTTTATAATATTTATTAGATTTTATTTTATATATAATATTTATTAATTACCAATTGAGATTTGAACTTTAAACATTTTCTCTTAAAACTGAATTGGGCTATAGTAAAGTCCTGACTTATGTATTGTTTCCTTTTGGAAAAACAAATACACACTTACCATAGTTTCAAGATACACTTTCAACATTTAAAAACATGTTGAATTCTTTTGAAAATCAAGAGGTCGCAAATGTGATTACCTAATAAAATTTTGTGACACATCAATTAAGTAAACATGTCAATATTACAATAACATACAATTTTATGGTCGTGATCATATACAAATAACAAATCATACACGATAATCGCACTCACAAAGACACAAATTGTGAGTCAAAATTACAAATTTAATCGCAAATCAAACATTTTTATAGGTTATAATTTATTTATCGATCACAAATTATCAAATTAACTAGCAACAGTTACTCAATTAACTTGTCAACTCTTCATATCTCCCACCTCAGCCCACTCCACCATTGTCGGCACCTCAAATTCACAACCCACTACCACCGCCTATACCTCCGCTTCCACCTCAAATCCACCCCAACAAATCTTGACCGATAAAAATAGTCATCCAGACACATACAATAAGTAATTATGAAAATACATCTACTGCCAATTGGAAGAGATAGGTCCAGAATAGTGAATCGATTTTTGGAATTGATGGAAAAAATTATGAAATTCTAGTGTGGCCCCTTGGGTGGAGTCGGCAATGGGTAGAAGCAGGGCCGGTTCTGTGATTTTTGGGGCCTGAGGTGAACTTTATAAATTAGGCCCCCCGAATTTTTTTGTTCCCTTTGATCCCTATGTAGCCACGTCCATGACCAGTGCGATCTTTAACTAAAGTCTGTGAATTTTACAAGTCGTAACATACTTGAGATCGAACCTGCGTAAAAATGTGTGGTCATGTTCGAGCCTTAGGGCAAGACGAATTGCCCCCTTGTGCCTCTACAACCAGGTGGAAAAGAGTAAGAGAGTGAAAATAGACTTATCAATTAATTATTCACTAAAAATTAATGATTAAGAGATGACAAAACAATTATAATTATAAATATAAGCTTATGTAAACATCAATCATATAGTATAAAAAAGTCTACACACATCTGAATGATATTGAAATCAAATTAGGTCAATAAAAATGCCATGCAATTTGTAAATTCCGATTTAAGTGAAAAAAAAAATCACCAAAAACGAAAGAGATACGAAGCTAGAGAAAATCAATACAAAAAAATTTAACAAAATATTTAGGAACATATTTCAAAATCTCAAATTGTAGAAGGTAAATAATAACAAAAATTCAAATATTTAGATACGCAAAAAAAAAAAAAAAAAAAAAATTGAAATCAAATGGGATTAATAATAATGCCATAATATATATATTTTTTAAAAATATTTATTGAAAATTAAATATAATAATCACCAAAAAAGGAAAGAAATATGAGTTAGAGAAAATAATGAAAAAATCCAAGAAAAAAGTAAATTTAATAATTTTCAAAAAATATTGTACTATGACATGAATACAAATAGTATTTTGGAATCACGTAATAGATTTTCTCATCACTCAAGTGTATTTGATAATTTTTATGATGCTAAATGTTTTTTCTTTGAAAGGTTATGGTGCTAAATGTTATCAAATTTTTTGCCATTAATGAATTTAAGAAGCAAATTTTTGTAATAAGTTCAGTTCTCCAAACAACTGTTTGACACCAATTTTTTTCCAATTTTTCCAAACCATTTTCAACAATTGTGGGCCCCAGCTTAGGCAAAAGGACGGATTCTCTGCCACTGAATGACCTTTGCATGCATGTAAAGCTGTAAGCGTTAAATTTACTTTCATGTTACATTATTATTTTAACATTATTTGACCTTTATCCAAAAATGGCTTATAAAAAATGTTTTTATTTTTATTTTTATTGAGGCCCTCTCAGATTTTGGGCCCGAGGTGCCGGCCTCACTCGCCTCGGCCCAAAACCGGCATTGGGTAGAAGAGAGGGTTGGAGGTCCTACTCACAAGATGAAAGTTTCTAAGAATATTTTTCCCATCACGGTCGCGTCGTTCCATGACATTCCGATTTCTCTCAACATCTCTTAGCCACATGTTGCGCACCAATGGAAAGCTCAAAGGTGCTTCGATTTTGCTCTCCACCTATCTCAATCGCAAGCTACACACCGATGGGAGCCTCAAAGGTGGATCTCCATATCTGCCTTTGATGAGGCTAACGTTGAGTTTGGATCCTAAGAATTGTGCAGATTTCGGTGTTATGGGTTGGTAAGGGTTGAATGGCTGGTGGTGATGGTCGTAGAACCGCCACCTATGGTGGAAGTTTGAAGGTGGATATGGGAGAGGATGGAGGTAGCGTAAAATAATATTATCTAATTATTGAAGAGGAAAAAAAAAAAAATTGAAACACCTTATTTTTGAAATTGCAACTTAGTAAGGATTGAGGTAATTTTTTTATTTTTATTTTTTTTCTTTTGCCTACAAGTTTGGAATTGGCCCCATTTTCTAGTTTTTTTTTTAATTACACTATAGTCCTCATTTATTTATTTAACTAAAAGTTAAATATGCCCGAATAGATAACTACCTTTTTAATTAATCTCTAATAAAATTTACCCTAATCAATTAAACCCCACTTTTAAACTTATTAGCTTTCCCCAACATTCCAAACAATCCATTAAGGTTTGGGGGGACATTTTGCAAAATGACCTATGAATAGTGGCTTTTTAAGTTTTTTGTTAAAAAGTCAGTTTTACCCTTAATGATATGGGTCATTTATTGCAGATCAAGTCCTCAATCCTTATAATTTTTTCGAAATTAGTTTTATTCTTGTTTTTATTCATCGTCACTAGACGTTTCTTCTAAATCTGATTTTTCTTCGAATATTTCTTCATTTACTTCTATTTCTTCAATATCAACTTCTTCACATTCATCTCTAATTTGTTCAAAGTCCGTAATTAATATTCTAACTTTCTTTTTTGGGCATTCAGTGCTAATATGACCTTCTTCATTGCAATTCCAACATTTACATCGTTTTTTATCTAATGGTTTTTTATTATAAGATTTATATTTTCTTCTAAAATATTTTCTTTTTGGTTTAAAATATTTCTTTTTAAATTTATTATATTTTTTATATTTCTTGGGTTTTATTTTTCTTTTTCTTTTATAATCATAACATCCCCAATTTCCTGGTACTTCGGTATCTCTACAACAAATTCTATCTTGTATAAATCCTGATTGTTTATAAATCATTTGATTACTACACATAGTACTTATTTCGTCTTTTATAGTTCTTATAATAAATCCTAATGTATATCCTTCTTCATTTCTTCCTAATTGTTTTTCTTTAATCTTATTTTGAAAATAACTATTCCATGGTGGTGGTAATTTTCTAATAAAAACTTCCTTATAATAATTATTATCAGCTCCACTTCCAAACATCATACAATAATATTTACTATATTCGCAACAATATTCATTGAGATAACACATATTACAAATTTGTAAATGTTCCATTCTATTTTTAGCATCTTCTATTTCTTCTAATCTAGCTTTAGTACTTTCATTTACCCAATCTTCTCCAGCAAATTCTCTATAAATTCTTGTAGCAACTCTATTTATTCCTTCTATTATACTAATTCCAAATCCTGCTTCAATACTATCTTTCCAAATACCTTTTGTTGTTTCTTCTAATCCTCTATACCAATTAAATACATTTCCTTTAAATGTTGCTAATAAATATTCAGTTCTATTTTTATTATCTGTATTCTTTGCATTATAATTAAAGTGTGCTATCATATTGGTACTCCATTCACTTATAGCTCTTCTAACATCTAATTCACAATCTAAATTTAAATATGATCCTGCAATTTTCATTGGGTTTGATTCTCTTAAAATTGGTTTAAATTGATCTCTATACATTCTTTCTTTGGTAGTTCTAAAATCTACTTTTGTATTAACATATTTTCTAGGGTCTATTTCTGCTTCATATCTAGTTGTGCTAGTTTCTCCATATTCTTCTTGTTTAACTGCTCGTGGTCCTCCTGTTTTTCCAACCATATGATTTTTAGTTATTTCTTCACAAATTTTTAAGTCTTCTAAGTCAAATATTAAATTTTCCATTTCTTCGTTCATTGTTCTTCTATAATTAATTTTCCTTCTTCTTTTTCTATAAGATTTTCTTCTTGCTTTCTAAGATCAATCAATAATTTTTCTATATCTTCTTTTAATCCTCCATTAAGTTGTATTAATTCTTCATATTTTTCAATTTTCTTTCTAACTTCTTTAAGTTCTTTAGTATAATCTGGTTTAAATGGTTTTTCTTTATTTAGATTTTCTATTATTCTATTTAAAAGATTTTCTATTCTTAAAAAGTTGTTTTGTAGTCTTTCTTTCTCTTCTTCGTAGACTATTTCAATTCTAGTTATTTTTTCATCAATTGTTTTTATATTTTTCTCAATTAAATTAATTTTATCATTCATACTCATATTTTAGGTTTTTTATAAGATGGTTTTTCAATTTCAAATCCTAATTTATTTAATAAAATATCAAGTTTATAATTAATAATGTCTACTTTTTCTTCTAAAGTTGCTATTTTATTAATACTATTTTTCTGTGCAATTTTTGATATTCGATTTTGAATTTCTTCAAGTTTAGCTTCATCAAGTATTTCTAAATTATTAATTTGTTCTTTTATTTTATTAAATTGTTTAGACATATTTTTGCTTAAAACTTCTAACCTTTCTTTAGCTATTTCATCTTTTGGATCTATATTATTTATTTCGTCTATAGCTTCTACGTCTTTAGATTTTAATTGTCCTAATTGTTGCCATAAAAATGTATTAGTCCAATTTGTAGTCATATTTAACCATTCATCTGTATTTCCCCACGAGCTTAAAGGTTGAAACAGAGTTGTATTCCATTTTTTAGTTTGATAGCTTCCTATTGGTAATCTAATATTTTCTATTTCTTGTTTATCAAATCTTATTTTTGTTGGTAAACTCATATTAGTCTGGTATATTTAAGGAATTAATTATTATATTATTTATCATTTGTCTTATTTCTCTTCTAAATTGTTCTTCTCTTCTTAATTCTCTTGTAATTTCATTCCTTAATAATTCTCTTTTAATTTTATTCCAATTAGAAATTTCCCTTTCTATTTCTCTACGATTATTGTCAGTTATTATCTGTTCTTCTAAAATTTTTATTTTATTATCACAAAATTTTCTAGTTATTCCAGGCATATTCTTATTCTATATCGTCAAAACTAAGATCAAAATCATATAATTCAGAAACTTCATTATAACTTACATGCTCTGTAGTTTCAAAAGTTCTTTCACTATTTTCACTATCTAACCAGAAAAATATAATCATTTTTATTATTTCTTTAGGCAATTTTTCTTTTAATCCAAATGATACAATTGTAAGGCATTTTTCATAATATCTACTATCTCTTTTTATGAAATTTATTCCTCTAGTATAACTATCATAAGTTTCCGGAATTTCTATCATGTGACTATAATCAATACTATTAGTATATCTAAAAGGTACAGATCTATAATAAAACTCGTAACTTTCCACGATAAAAGTTCTTCAAAGTAAACAATCTCATAAAAATTCTTATATAATAATTTTCATGCAAATTTTCAGACAATAAATTTTCTTGTAGCTTAAAATAAGGGCCTTACCACGCTTCGCCAAATAGCAAGAATGTTATATGTTCCTGGTCACCTTCGTCACAAGAGTTGGCCAAAGTCCGACAGCATCACAGCAAAATGGACACAAAGGCACTCAAAACTCTCAAACAGACTCACTGTGTAGAACAACACTCAAAGCGTAATAAAAGATTTATTTCAAACTCAAAGATTTTATTGATCTGAAGATAGCTTGAAAGCTATTATACAAAGATTTTTACAGAGATTGATACTCCGAAGAGTAGTTTCTACTCTCTAAAGAGAATGATTACAAAGATCATTGTCGAAGGTTTTAGATGGTAGTTCAGGATGAGATTTCAGATGGCTAATTTTCGATGATCTTTTCTAATGAGAAGGGTCTCAATTTATAGAAAGGCTCGCACTTCACCGAGAAGCTTCTGGCCAATCAGATTTTTACAACACAAAAGTAAGAAGTACAATAATTTCAAATGTGGTTGAAAATATTAAAAGTGGTTGTTGGTTGTCTTTATTCCAGTGTCGGCAATTTCTTTTGATTCCAGCTTGACAGCTGTCTTCTTATCTTCAAAGTTCACATGGTGCTGTCAGTCACGTTTTTCTTGATCGTCCTTTACTTGTGGACGTGTCCCATAAGTCGGCAGGCTTCTTTAATGCATTCTTCACTTCCAGAAAATTGATCGTTCATAATTCCATGATTTTTTCTTCAAGAATTTTTGATTCTTTATCTCCTCTCTGAGATAAGGATCCAATTATTGCTCATACCATAGACCATGTATCTTTCTCCAAAAAAGAAGCGCATTGTTGAAGCAGACAGATTTTATTACGAGAGCTCGTCTGTAAATCATCCATTTTCTATTAATAGTGGGCAATTCTTTAAAAATCTGAATCTCCTTAAGTGGATTTCCATTATTTTTCCGAATTGTGATGAGATGATGTTCTCCATACCACTCTGGTTCTTTATATTCAGGACTAATCGTGTAAAACCTCGGTTCAATCGGTTGTTTATCGTGAATTTTTTAACACAATTAACAAATTCTTTGTCAAACTGTTCAATTTCTTTTAGATCTATCCCCGGGAAGAGTCGATCTAAAAATCCAAATGCTGCCAATTTTCGAACAATCTTAGGATCTGCTCCTTGAACTGCACTGATCCTTGGATAAATCGCCGTTGGAAGGGTTTGTCAAATATAGAGAACTTCCTTCTCTCGAAATTATATACCCATTACGAGAATTCATAATACTCCTTTTCCATTGGATGTAGATTAGCTACGATATGATGAGTAGCAATTATTCCCTTTGGTGATTTAAGGTCACCAATTGGTGATTTTTTATCTTCTTGGAATTCATCGATAACGGTAGAGGTCGTTCCAATGGGCCTTTTGATAAGGATGTTTGAGTACTAAACTCGGCGGCTCCTTTTCCACTTGTAAATTTTTCCAACAATTTGTCCATACCGACGGGTAGTTGTTGTGGACCCTTTTTATGACTTTTTCCTCTTGCGAGGTAAGAGAGTCATTTCTCTTAAATTTTGATTCTCCACTCGATGTGGATGTATTAATCTCCCGAAATGGGATATGACTAGCCTTTCTACCGTATTCACCTTTTAAAGGAGGATACTCCTGGCTACAATTTGCAAAAAGTCTAAACATTCGACAATTTTTCAACTATTTTTTCTTTGTTATCATTCAATTTTTCAATCTTTTTCCCACTTTCAACAACTTTGCTTGATAAATCACACAAAGTTTGTCGAATATCAAGATGATCTTCTTGAAGCAAGATAATCTGCATTAAAATCATAGAAGATCTTGTAATTCCTTTGTAAATGCTTCAATCTTTTCCATATTCATGATTCAAGAAATCAGCAAATAAATTATCTTTTCCTTTAATATATTCAAATTTAAAATTATAAAAAGATAGTAACACTTGCCATCTATGTAACCTTCTATGTTGGGGTGAATTTGGTAATTTATTATTTACTAGTCCGTTTAGTTGTGTATTATCAGTTTGAACAATAAATTCCTTGGGTAACAAAAACATTTTAAATTTGTTTATTCCTTTAACTACGCCAATAATTCTTTCTCATTGGTGGAATAATTTACTTGACATTATTAAATGTTCCACTAGTATACACCGCAAATTTCATTTAAATCAGTTTTTAATAAAGCACTCCAATATAAATCAAGCATCGGTTTGAACTATTAATTTATCTTTTTCATCAGGAAGTCTAAGTTTAGGTAAATTTTTGCAATTTTCTTTTAAATTTTTAACACAAAGAGTATGTTCTTCATTCCAACCTAATTTATTTGATTTTCTTAATAGTTTCGAAGTTTATTTCTTTTTCTCGCAAGTTTTTCTATAAATCCTTCAACATAATTAAGACAACCCAAAAACTTTTGAATTTGTTGCTTATTTTCTAATTTATCGGAAATAAAATTATTTTTTCGAAATATGAGGTTGCAATTTTATTCCATCACTATTTATTATCATTCCTAAGAATTCAATTTCATGTTTTGCTACTTCTGCTTTTTTCTGACTAAGTATTATACCTTCTTTTGAGCAAAGTGTAGCAAAAATTCTAAGATGTTTAAGATGATCTTCATATGTTTCTGAACAAACAAGTATATCATCAACATAAACAATAAGAAAATTATAAGTTTTAAAGACTTCATCCATTCTTCTTTGATAAATTTGTGGTGCATTTTTTAATCCAAATGGCATAACTAACCATTCATAATGTCTTTGAGGAGTACTAAATGCTGTTAATGGTATACTATTATCTTCTAGTTTAATTTGCTAAAATCCAGATTTACAATCAAATTTTGAATAATATTTTTTATTCTTAGCTATATTTATTAATACTTCTTTATTTGGTAAATAATATCCATCAAACTTAGTGTTTTTATTAAGTTCTTTATAATTTACTACCATCCTAGGATTTCCTCTTTTTATCTCCGAATGATTTCTAACCATAAAAGCTGGGCTACTATGAGGGCTATTACTTCTCCTTATAAGTTTTTGATTAAGAAGTTCTTGAATTTGTATTTGAAATTCTTCCTTATCTTCTTGATTATAGAGCATAGGTTTGACTCTAATAATGATTGTTGGTTCTAATAGTTCTATTTTATATGTTGTTTTTGATTTTTCCCATTTTTCAAGTGGGTTTTCATTATAATTTTTAGCTAAAAGATCTTTTATTTGATCAAGAGTAATTGTTTTGATTGAATAATTGAGTAATTTTGGTATAAATTATATTTTTTAACCACTCGAAATGGGTCGAACTCGGAATGGTTTAAATTCTCTAGCAATTTTTAGTAAATGTCCACATGGTGTTTTTAATTGAATAGTATAAATATTTTGACTATATTGACTAAACTGTTGTAGAAAGTCATTTCCAAGAATAATATCACAATCATTAATATTATATTGGTAAACATTTCTTATGGTTACTATTTTAGATCCTATTATAACTTCTATATTTTCATTTTTATATTTTAAAGATTCTCTTACTCAAGTTATTCATTGTAAAGTTAATTGTTGTTTATTATCTATCCAATTTGATAATAAAAATTCTTTAAGGACGGTTATCTCAGCTCCTGTATCAATTAGAGCACAAGTAGTTATTTTTGATTCAAATACAGTTATTTGTATATATACACTTATTGGGAATTTTATTTCTCTACTCATTTTTCTTTAGGACAATATGTAGTTATTCCTTGATGTGTAATAAGAATTCCTTCCTTGTCTATTTTATAATTATCAAGACTATTTAAAAATGAATTTCCTAATAATATTGGGTGTTCATCAAAATTCATATTATTATCAATATAGCATTCTATGCTTAATAATAAATTTCCTAATTTAATTTGAATTTGTCCTATGATATCACAAGAGTTTATTTTTCCTTCAAAATCTCTATAACTATAAGGTTCAACTTTTTTCTTTTTAATTCCTTCATCAATAAGAGAGCAAATATGATTCTGACTTGCTTCAGTATCAATAAGTATTTTAATTTCATTTATCCATTTATTTCCATTAAAAAACTTTCCTTTGATTCCATAAACACTATTATTTTTACTTTGTATTATTTTTGAAATACTATGTCTTACTGTATTATTTCCAATAATTATTTTATTTTCTTTATATGTTATTTGTTTTGGTATTATAGGTTGATCAATACTTATAGCATCATCATGTCCTATCTCAAAATTTTCTATTTCTTCTATGTCTTGTTCTCTTGGTAAGATTGCTTCACCTATATCCCTAAATTCTTCGTCAATTTCTATAAAAGGTTTTTCTTTATATATATTTCCATAATTACTATTTGTATAACAATATAATCCTTGATATAATATAGTAAAAACTTTATTATCATCTTTTAATATTTTATTAGTCATCTTAAAATGTAGACTAAGACAATCATCTAAATTTTTATCATTTATATGTACGCAATATCTTGGATAACAAGTAAATTTTAATTTTTTATAGGCTAAATTTCCTTTTACTATTCCTAAATTTCCATTTTCTCATAGCTTATACATCTTTCATCTTGTAGATTAAGTATTATAGGACTATTAATTCCTTCTTTAAAACATGATTTTATTATTATTTGTATTCCAAAGAAGGTAAACATAAGATATTTTATCTCGTTTTTCTTGTTTTAATTTTCCTAGGAATTCATTAATATTTCTTTTTGTTATAAGATTTAATTTTATTTTTCCTTGTGTATGTTTAATATCTATGGCTTTTTCTATTTCATGATATTCATTAATGACTAACTTTCTTCTTCTAAAGGCTGATCCTAAAATATTGAATAATTTATTTTCTCCTGGTGGTTTTAGACTTAATTTTGCTCTATTAATTTTTCTAAATTTTTCCCAATCAAATTTTCCTTTTAAGGCATATCCCTCTACTCCTTCGTATACTTCAGTTTCTATATTTTCTGAATTTTCTATTTCCATTATCCTTAGGTATCTAATTCTTCAATTCTCATAATTTCATTATTAAGAACCCTTTGTATTCTTTTTAAAGTTTTCATTTCTATAAGAATAGGCATTTTAACAAGATATCCTATGTCTTCGTCTAAAACTTCATCAAAATCTATTAAAAGAAAAGTAATTTTCTTTTCAAATTTTTTCTTTATTTTAAGACTATCGGAGTCTTTTATTTTATTAATCAAATTTCTTGATTTATTAACAAGATGTTGAATATAACTATCAGTATCTAAATATTCGTAGAATTGTTAACGTACCATCCTATGCAAATTTCGTTATTATCTTCCATTCTCTAATGTCTTTAAATCCTCAAGATATAGGGCTCTGATACCATTTTTATTGGACCTAAAATGCAAAAATTCAAAAATAAAATTATTAATCAATATCAAATTTTTTCGGCTCAAGATAGGTGGAAAGAGTTGATGGTGAAGAAAAGTTAATTTTTATTGCAAGGGGCAGACAATTTTGTCGAATCAAAATTAGAATTAAAGTTATGAGGACTAAAATAACTTATTTTGAAACTTTTTATATTAAGGGTATTTTAGGTAGTTTATATATTTGAATAGTGAAATGGGTTAGTTTGGGGTTAGTTTGGAATTTTAACTTTGAATTTGGGTCATTTGCTTGTATTTCCCAAGGTTTGGGATGGGGGTAACACACGTGTTATCCAACAGAGAATAGGGTAACACGTGTTACTCTTTATTTGAATGGTAATTCTATTTATTTTTTTTCCACTTTTTTCTAACCCAAATGGTGGCAGTGGGAAGTGTTGGCGCCGGTGGTGAAAGGCAATAGTGATGGTCGAAAACTATGTAAGATAAGAAAATGTATAATAATAATAATAATAATAACACATATGCTACCGTGTAAGACTCGATTAGAGCTTGTTTGGGAGGGATTAAAATCGGATTAAAATCGAAAAATTAGTCGTTATTATTGACTTTTATTGGACGAACATGACTCGATAACGACTATATTTTCAATTTTAATTGGATTAAAATTCCTCCCAAACATATAAGACTCTACGGTTAAAAAATAAAAAATAACACAAGTTACAACTTACATATAACATGCAAAATAAGGTAAGTGATGGTGGAAATTGGAAAACAGTGTTGGAGGACTACATGATTTTAAGATTTACGGTGGACACATGTTAATACGGTAGCATATATGTTACAATACAAATCTTATATTACGGAATACCATAACACTTATGTTAAAAGTAACATAGTTCTAAAAATTATAAAATATAGCTCCTTGAGTCCCTTTTTACAAATTCACTCTTCTTCAAACTCATTTCTAACCAAATATTTTTCAAATAAAATAATTTTGCATGTAAATTCAAAATTTTTCTTTACTTTTTAATCACATATCCTAAAAAAAAAAAGAAATTTCCTTTTTTTTTTTAAATAAAATCTATTCTTGAACAATGGGGCTCAAATAGGGGCATTGATTTTTTATTGAAAGTTGGGTATTTTTGAAATGGGTACTGATACTACCAAAAATCTCACATGTTGAATTCCGAGCTCGACGATTGAGAATGAGCACGAATGTGAGCTTCCGGTACCTAAAACAAAGTCGTCGAAGTGTGCCTCATCGCTTCTCTGATACTTAAGTCAGAGAGAGATTATGCGAAAAGTTTGAGTACCGAAATTATGTGTAAAAGTGTACATGAATAATGATCCATTGTTCCACATTTATAGAGGTACGTGGTGCAATCTCATCAGGACTTGACTTCTTTACTTTTAGGAATTCTAAGCGTTGGACCACAATCAGAAGTCTAATCCTATGTTAACTATAGTATTTCATCCGGACCTATGACTCTTGAATTGAGGTATTTGGATACGTTTAGAGTCTTTAATAGGTGGAAACTACTCGTGCTCGAGTATGGAAGGAAACTCGATCAAGGAAAATACCCGAGGACACACACCCGAGGTCCAAGGATGAATAAAGTAAAGTCGAGTTATCGGAACTCCTTGAGATATCTCGAGGACACATTGATCCTCGAGCACATTGGTCCCACAATGGTTAAAAAACGAGCACTGGGAGTCCTCCTGCTCGAGGTGCATCTTTTGTGACCACATCAGGTACTTTTAAGCTTTTTGGAAAAAATCCTGGTATTTTTGATGTTACTCTTTGTGCATGCTTATCAAATATAGGAAATTAAAGGAAAATGATTTTTGTGCCCATTTTAGTTTAAAATTTAGAAGATTTTAAAAAAATTATGGCCGAGGTCTCCTTAACTACTAAATCACCACCCAACTTGTGGGAATGGTGCATAGCAGTTCCCATCCCATATACAGTTATGTTTATTTATAATAATTTTTAGGGTAATTTGAGAATTGGGTTAATGAGTTAGGATATGCCGTGACACCTTTATGCGACCTGTGTTGGGAGGTGTCATGGTGGCCACGAGACTAGAATTATTATCATGAACGTTGTGTACGCTTAGTGCTTGTTTGGTAAAGATTAAAATCCAATTAAATTGAAAATATAGCCGTTATTGAGTCTCATTCGTCTAATAAAAGTCAACAATAACGCATAATTTTTTAATTTTAATCCGATTTTAATCTCTACCGAACACGCCCTTAATTTGTGAGTTATTCATTGATGGGAGCTCATGAGCTATGAAGGTGATGATGGACATACTGTGGATCTTGAGTTGTTGCCATATAGAGAATCGACATGTCCAGCATAAATAAGAAGTATAACAAATGCATATTGTGTCAAAATACTCATGTTGAATATCATTGTCACAATTAATAAGTCACATAACATCACCACAGAACATTACAGACAATATCATAGTACGATATTTTATACCATAGTTGGGATCGTTGATATTTACTTTAGTTTGTCGTATTAAACTCGCATATACATAATTCTAATATTCACAAGTTAATTATGACCATATCATTTAACAGCATCAGCATAAGGGTTAATCGAACTTAAAACAGCAAAAACGAGTTCTCGAGATTTGGGTGTGACACCCTAAAGACTGAAGGGTATCGACATCCCTTTTGGGAGTCGGCGAGCACCATGCATTCTTCATGCCCCCAAGGACGCTCCACTTCAAAGGAGGCATTTCTAGAGCTTCTTATATATTTTACATATATAAAAATAATTAAAATAATGAATTACATAATTTACATTTCTCTAGTTGAGCAACAGCTCATCTCAATGCTTATATGACTTTCAAATGGAATGGACCCTCTTAATATTTTGAAATTTCTTTAAAATATAAGATGTAGCTCCCATCGAACCACATAGTGAAATTCTATTAGCACTTATCATTCATAATCAAACTAAATTGTTGTGTCATGCAATCATTCCTATCCACAACGCGTATGAACTGCGCAATTTGTTTTCCTTGCAGTGTAGTCGTTAATCGTTCCTAGCCACATCGTATAGCCGAATCTCATTTTTAGTAGCTGAAGATATTCATTTTTAAAAATAGTACAAAATCACTGATTTTTATGATTTTTCCTAAAAATCATAAAAAGAATTCCTAAAATTTCTTGAAAAATCCGAGATGTTATAATCCACTTGTGACCAATGTTTTAAAAAGCGTAAAACGTGGCTGGGCGTGGAGGCTAAGCTTCAAGCTTTACGAGCCTAGGCGGGCGTAGGTGAAGCTTAGGAGTAAAAAAACGTTTTTTTATTTTAAATTTTTAATCATTGTAAAAAAATTCAACAATTCAAATAATACATACCAAACATCTAAAATTATAAAATACTGCATTTATTCAATAAGTCCTTCAAAAAGTAGCTTGAAATTTAGATGTTGTTGAGGAATCATCTTCTTCCATTGGTTTCTAGAAAAAAAAGAAAAACAATGCAAATGCTTATTATTTACAAAATCCAGACCCAATAAGCATATGAATGTGAAAACAAATGAAAATTTAGTTACATAAACAGTTAAGCACTGATTGGGCCTCACGTCAAGGGCTAAAATGTATTCTTGATTAAATTTCCATATTTTTCTACAGGAGTTATTCCACAATCAGTTTGGAATCATTGCCATGCATCAGATTTATGAGGACTACAAATTACAATTGACTCTCTCGAAGTCTGAAACTGATATGTCATATGTATACACAAAATAAAAATTCACAACAAATGATTTTCGATTAATTACAGAAGCTCGGATTACAGTTTCAGACGACTTCTTAATTGCAGAAGCCCAGATTACGTTTGCCCGTTTTCACTATTAAATCATTGATAAATGCAAAACACTTCTATTTTGAGTTGTATAATTTCACTGCTTGATAATAATCTTAATTGCTGTGTGTTATATTTAAAAAGGGGGGAAATTTTGGACCTCCAAGGCAAAAGCGCGCTAGCTGCATAGGGCCCCTAGGCGCTCCTAAGCGTGCCTAGGAGCGCTTTAAGCGGTCAACATTGTCGTTGACCGCTTAATTACTGCTTAGCCTCAAAGCGAGGCGTTTTCATCAAACTTCGAGTCTAGGCGTCGCCTAGGCGAGCTTTTTAGAACAGAGCTTGTGACACATTGGAGCACTTATTAATTTATAAAATTTTTCTCTTGCCACTTATTATTACTTATGAAAGAAATATCTAAAAGATAATCTAGTCTAAACCCCTGTTTGGTGCACATTTTGAGTCTAAGAATGCATTTTTTTGTTTGATGTGATAAGGAATATGTTGTTGAAAAAGAAATGAAAGTTATTGATATGATGGAAAATATTATTTTATTGAAAAATGTGTGGTTGAAAATGAATAAAAAAATGAGAATGAAAAAAATAATGTGGCTCAAACAAGGACTAAATGTAACTCATTGTTTTTCCTTATTTCATTGGTAGAATTCATAAGCTATACACTTGTACTAATTTTTATCTATATTGTAGTACAAATCATTGTGTCCAACAATCCTCTTTTCATTGATTTAGTCCATTCAAATGCTTTTCAAGCTCTCGAAAGTATCCAACTAGATGGCCTGATATACCACCTTCGAATATTTTATTTATTTCAACCAGAGTATTCTGTATTTACTCTGGAAGAGACCCACCACTATTTTCTTGTCCAACCAGGTGTCTCGATGTTGAAGTCCGTAGTTTATCATGTATCGATTGAAACCTAAGAATTAGCAATAGTTTATTGCACCCTGCTTCCCTCGTCCATAGTGATTCCAATGTGAAAAATCGTTGCTGCCATTGTGCGCTGTTAAAATGTGGATAGAGCTCTTGGACGATAACTCGTTCGTCTGATTCAAAGATCTTCTCATGATTATGGCATGTCGACTGTAAATGACTCTTTAAGAAGGGTAAGACACTCATTTTTCCAGTCTTTTTGAAATTACATCAATTCATCTCGACATGATTTTCCAAGTGAAACTAAGTCTAACTGATCCTAGGTCTACAAGATCATATTCTTAGAGATTTATTTTGGAAACAGTGCATTGATGGACGAATAGTTGTGATGCCATCCTCGTTTTCTAAGATAGAAAGTATTTCATTGAAATCCTCCACGAGCAAAGGAGGCAACTAGGGAGCTCTACGCGAGTTGTCACAATACTCAACTGTTTATAAATCGATAAAATTGGATTATCATAAAAGTCAATAAATCTCCAAAATCAATTTGCCTTTGCACCTTGAACGTTAGTCTCTCTCCAAAATGAAAATCAAGGTAGGGAAAATTTCATTGATAAGTCTTTGCAACTCTGCAACGGAGAGAATGCACGAGGTCCCTAACTCCCCGTACGATCCAACTTAAAATACTCATAATTCATGGTATAACAAAGAAGATATCTCCCGTTTACATCCGAACATCGTCCTTTGCTTATTCTAACCATCTGCCCGCTGTATATTTGTATGTTCACCGTGAATTGGTTCGGAATAGGAGTAACTTACTTATTTTTAATTTTTTTGGGTTGCTTGGTTAATTTTTATTTTTAATAAAAAAAATATTTATTTTAACTTTGCATTGAGTAGAGATTTTAAGGCTCCCCAAACACGCTCGAACCCCTCATCGGTGACGGTGCGCAGGTGAACTCTTGAAATTTTGTCTCCAGTCCTGCATTTCCTCGTATCTTGTCTTCAGTTCTGCAGCTGCTCCTTTGGAAACTGAAAAATCGAGTAAATTTATGAGGTTGTTCATGGCTTTCTTTGACTGCTTAACATTTCTACATAAAACTGAAACCCTTCAACTCGCTTTTCCTCGACGACATTCTATTTTATGCGCAAAACCATTTCCTCTCAACAATTCTCTTTTAACTCAATTTCGTGTTTATTGGGATTTTGTAGTGTTTTTATGCTTGATTTTGTCGTTTTCTTCGAATTCGTGTGCAGAAAATGGCAAGTTTAGTGGAGAGGCTCCGGGATCGATCAGATCGAAGAACCTTTTACACCATAGATGAATCAGATGAAGATGCTGATTTTTTACCAAAGAAATCTGGCCCTTCCCAGGAGAAAATTCAGAGAATTGTTAGGCCTGACGCGGTAATTGCATATATTTTTCCTTTTCCGCTCAGTGGCTTTTATCAATTTCATTCATTTAATACATATTTCTGTCTGTGAAAACTAACTCATCAGTTGTCATTTTAGCTTTTAAGAAAGCAGGCGTTCTATGTTGTTTCTTCTGGTTTCTGATGATCGTGGCCTGACCCATTTCTAGAAATTTTTCTAGTAATTTTAAAGTGAAAAGATTACACATTTCTGGGTTTTTTGTTGACTCATTTTAGGAAAGTCTCCTTCGAGGAAAGACAATTTATGCTGTTTGAGGAAAAAATTATACCTTTCCATGTTTATACTTATTATGCATTACACGGTTGCTGGCAGTTGAGCCAACACATACTGGATGCCAGCAGTGGCACCGGCAAGTAACTCATTAGTTGTCATTGTAAGTGTTTTGAAAGAAGACGGTTCTGATTGTTGCGGCCGACACATTTCCTAGTAATTATAAAAGGAAAATTTTCCGCGTTGTGGTTTTTTGGATGACTCACTTTAGGAAATTTTTCTGCGAGGAAAGACAATTATTTCAAGGAAAATGATATTTTTCCATTTTATTAGTTAATACAAACGAAACCGTTGCTGGCAGTTAAGCCTACACTTGGTGGATACCATAGGCCCAGTGGTGGCACTGATGCACGTGGCGACTGAATTATACTAGTGTCTTTTAGTGGAGGAAAGTGATCTCATTTTAACTACGTGAGTAAAATTTTTAATTGAATCACTCCAATCATTAATCCTGTTGATGCTTGAGGCTGGCTATGATGGAGAGGCTGTTGTCCGTGAGAATGGTGGATCAAAGACGATGAAACTTGCTTAAAGTACTTTGTACTGAAGAATGATTGGAAATTGGATAGCTCATGATTTGGAGATTATGATTTAAGGTTTTATTTTCTTCAATTTTTATTGACGCTGCATATACTCATAAACATCCTTTTAAGGCCTTTCCTTTCAGTTTTCTTTTCTCACATTACACTGTTTTAAGAATTTTACATTTTTTAATCTCAAATTCATTATGAACTTATACTCCACACATAGGAGCTTGTCTCACCTGGTGGTGGAATTTAAAGCTAACTTCCTCTTCTAAGCTTTATTTTGTATCTTCAAACTTTGGAGTTCCAGTGGAGATTTTGCAGCGATTTTTATGTTTTCTATCTTACTAATGAGAAGAGCGGTGACGGTTCAAATATTTATATCATATTCTAGGCATGTCTGAACATTTGCTGAAGTTACTGGAATTCATTACTTAACAACTGTGGATTATATATGTGAAAATTCGTACACACCTCTTTCTATGCATGCACATCACTTATACTGTAAATTTTGTTATACTTTTGAAATGATTCGTCTATGATAGTTTGACGTCTTATTTCTTCCTGTTAATAGAAGGATGGTTCATGTCAAGCCTGTGGGAGAGATGAGAATCTATTGAGCTGTGAAACATGTTCTTATGCCTACCATCCCAAGTGTATATTCCCTCTGCTGAAAGCTCCTTATCCTAATAACTGGAGATGCCCTGAATGTGTAAGCCCCTATTACCCTCCTAGTATATGTCTAGATTGAAACAATGATAATGTGTTTGCTCATCTTGATTTATAATATATGTTTGCAGGTTAGTCCTCTTAATGAAATTGAAAAGATACTTGATTGTGAGATGCGTCCTACAGTTGCCGAGGATGGTGATGCATCCAAGTTGGGCTCCAAGCAAGTTTTTGTGAAACAATATCTAGTGAAGTGGAAGGGATTGTCCTACCTTCACTGCACATGGTAGTTTAGTCATTATGATGTTTCTTGGATACGTTTTCTGAAGAAGTGGTTCTCTTTTTATTTGAAGGCATTTTAGTTTTACACATGTTGTTTTTGGTTCATAGGGAACAGCCAACTTTTTGAAATAGCATATTCTTCTTAGTAGTTTCTTTTTTGTAAATTTAAAAAAATGATAGTATTTTTACATAATTTAGTATTATTTGTATTTTCTTTGAACAAAAAGTAAATTTGAAATTAATGTAGAGATGTAGCTCCAACATTTAGATGGAGGGGTTGATTGTTTCATTCTATGTTCTTTTGTTTAAATTTTGCCTCTCTTATTCTTTATTTTTGTATGGATCATTTGTAAACCCTGTCTTTGACATATTTTAAAACTCTTATGCACCAGAATTGGTTTCCTGAATAATGTTGCAGGGTACCGGAGAAGGAATTTGTTAAGGCATACAAGGCAAATCCGCGTTTAAAAACGAAAGTAAACAACTTTAACCGTCAATTTTCCTCCATAAATAATTCCGAGGATGAACATGTAGCAATACGGCTGGAGTGGACCACTGTTGATAGAATTCTCGCTTGCAGGTATTGCATACATGTTTGATGATCTGATATCTTTTCCTGAGTAAATTTTGATGTTCAGTATTAGAGGAATTTATAACTTTAGATCAATCAGACGATATTACATTTTTTTTTTCCATTTATGATCTTTTAATTTGCCAAGTCATTGGTCACTGCCAAGAATCTGAATAATTATGAAACCTTTTGTTGTTTATCTGATATTTTTTTCTCGAGTTTAGGCTTATTTTCATGAAACCAGGAGGTGAAACTGCTAGTATTCAACTGGAAAATTATTTGCTTAAACATGTTCTATGGTATATTCTTGTGGTATACGAGATGTGCAGCAGAACTTTTTCATTCCACCAGTGTCCTGCTATCGTTTATCTTTTCTTCCCATTTATTTTTCCCACGAGAATGGTGGTTGTAATGGTTCATTTGATCGAAATAGAAAGTTTAAATGCGAAAGAGTTAGAAGAAACTATAGGCTCTAATGTGCAGGCAGGAGGGTTTTTTCTTAATGTGTGGTTCGATAAAGTGAGTAGCCATATAACCACCCGCATAAATTTAAGTTAAGATTTCTTTTGACGTTGTTGGATTTTAGCTGTTTAGTCTACTCTTTCTAAGGACAATTATTCATTTGCTCTGTTTCTCATGAATTTTAGTTTTTAAACATCGAAATAGGTGATCCTGCTTTGACTAGCACAAAAAGATTTGTGGAACGTTTTAATGGACCAAGTTATCAATTTTCATTTTCTTTCTCCATTTTAACAGCTCCCTGCGCTTATATCTTCTTGGTTCATAAATATGCTTTTTAAAATGTTTTTGCAATAATGGAAGTTATTAATTTTGATATACTGGTGAGTGTTGTAATATTAGGGTACTTGACAGGGGAGTGGAAGAGGAAAAAGAATATCTTGTGAAGTGGAAGGAGCTTCCATACGAGGAATGCTATTGGGAGTTGGAGTCAGACATTGCATCCTTTGAGAGAGAGATTGAAAGATTTAACAAAATTCGGTCGCGTGCTGATAAAATATCTATGGCAAAGCAGAAGAGCTGTCTCCATGATGACACAGACTCAAAGAAGAAACTGAAAGAGTTTCAACATTATGACCGCAGCCCTGATTTTCTTTCTGGAGGTACACGCGCTTCCTGCTAATTTGGATGTTTACTGAGTTGAGTATAAGTATTTTTTGTCATCTCTTTCATTAATAATTTGGTTCAAATGAAGGTTCATTGCATCCATATCAGCTCGAAGGATTGAATTTCCTACGTTTTGCTTGGTCCAAGCAAACACATGTTATACTTGCAGATGAGATGGGACTTGGTAGGCTATCTAGTATCTTTTTCAATCTTTCCTTCCTCCCGTCCCTTAGTCTCACTTTGAGGCCAAGTTTTTGTATCTCTATAATGCTATTGCTATTTTGATAAATGCTTGTGACTGCAGGCAAAACAATTCAAAGTATTGCCTTTTTGGCATCCCTGTTTGAGGAAAGTATCGCTCCTCATCTTGTAGTTGCTCCACTTTCAACTTTGAGGAACTGGGAACGTGAATTTTCCATTTGGGCTCCTCAAATGAATGTTGTAAGTATGCAGGATAGTTAAGGTAATTTAAATATTAGCTCATATGTGTACTCAGCAAGAGTTAACTGTTGCAGGTGATGTATGTTGGCTCTGCCCAAGCTCGTGGTGTGATCAGGGAATATGAATTCTACCATCCTAAAAATCAGAAAAAGAGTAAGAAGAAGAAATCTAGTCAAGCTGTTAGCGATAGCAAACAAGATAGAATAAAATTTGATGTCCTCCTGACATCATATGAAATGATTAACATGGATTCAGCGTCACTGAAACCTATCAAGTGGGAGTGCATGGTAACAATCTATATCCCCTTTATGCTTTTATGTGTGCATTTTATGCCTTCTTAGAAGTTACGCTGACATCTATATATAGATAGTTGATGAAGGCCACCGTCTTAAGAACAAGGATTCGAAGTTGTTTTCTTCATTGAAGCAGTACTCTTCCAGACACCGTGTACTCTTGACTGGAACTCCGCTTCAGGTATGTTGAAATTCGTGCAAGGCTTCAGTTTTCTGCTGTTTTCCATTTCGAGTGCAATTAATTGGAATGTCATTGTGCGAGTCAAAAATATTGACTTAAAAAGAAGTAGTCATTACTGCTTGCAATGGCCCACATTTCACTTTTACATTTGTAGTGAGGGTGAGATTTTATTGTTTACACAATACCCTTGGGAAAGAAAATTCCTTTGCGAATATCACTTTGCAGTTTTGGTGTGCTTGCCTTGGGATCAACTTACAAGAACTTGGAATGTTTCTGTACTTGGTTTATGGTGAGAAAAGTTATGCACAGCCTATTGATTCAGGATTAAGAAAGATTTTAGTTTGTTTGTGTTAAGAATTGGGGTTCCATCTTAAAAGGTCAACCTTATTAAGAGGAGTAGCTCAAGATCTCTTTATTAATTGGTCTGTGTCAACATCATTTATCGATGTGGGATATATATCCCTTAACACACCCCCCAAGATGGTGGCTCATTTGAGCAGACCAATCTTGAAATCCACATGCTCATTTTAGAGTCTTAACGGGATCGAATCGCTCGTTGGAGTATAATGGGCTCTGATACCATGTTAGGAATATTGAGCCTAACTCCACCTAATAAAACCGGCTTATTAGGGGAGGATTGCCCTCACCTTATAAAGTTGATCATTTATATTTTTTCAAGTAATGTGGAATTCTAATACGCCCCCTCACGCACAGTGTGGACCATGCCAAACAATTGTGAACAAATCGATATTGGGTGGCACCCAACATTGCATAATTTGGCCTAGTTCTGATACCATGTTAAAAATATTGAGCATAACTCTCCTAATAAACCGGTTTTATTAGGTGGAGTTAGGCTCAATATTCCTAACAGTTTGATGTAGGGAATTTTGGAGCGGTTTGATCTGAAGTTTTTCGGGCTGGGTACCCTTTTGAACTGCAGCAGTTCTTATATACCAATTTAGCTGCTTGGAACTGTATTCATCAAGCTAAATGGGATACATAGTTTTGAATGAACCATATTCATTAAGCTAACCACATGAGGGTTAGGTAGTCTTTCTCGCTAACTATAGTGTTAATGTTCAAGAAATTGAATTACATAGCTGGAAGTTCATAAATTAAAACCTCCAATAGAGCTCAAATGAAAAATGCAAAGTGGTTTACTTATTTGTTCTTATTCCTTTTAATTTGGTAGAATTACACAAGTTTACTGTATAGCATCCTTTGGTGTTGCTTTTCAGTTACAACCTTCATCAGATCTATTTTTGTTTCTCGTTATGATGACTTAAATCCTTGATCCACTGCTCTTTCCTATTACTTTTCCAGCTGTACTACTGTGATACAGCATATTATTTGCAAGTATGATATCGCTATCGAAAATTAATGATCAACGGTGTTGTTAGTTTTGTATCTCTCCTGGGAGTACTTTCCTTCCATGGTATTTTGGTTCATGGAAGTGCCTTTTAGTCCACTCAGCCGACTTACATATACTAATTTGTCACCTTTAATTTTGTTCTGAACTGATCAATGACCACTGCTTTATTCATTTCAGAACAATCTGGATGAACTTTTCATGCTTATGCATTTCCTTGATGCTGGAAAGGTTAGTCCTTTGCGACTGTTTAGATGCTACGTTGTGTAAGACATCTTTGAAGTAAAACAGCAATGAGCTGGCTGTCAATGTTGGCAATATATTCAAGTGATGATGGTGAAGTTTCCTTAGTTTTTTATAAATGCTTTGCAGTTTGCAAGTTTAGAGGAGTTCCAGGAGGAGTTCAAGGATATCAATCAGGAAGAGCAGATTTCCAGACTTCATAAAATGTTGGCGCCTCATCTTCTTAGAAGTATGAATCTGAAATTCTTCTCTAGACTATGCAGTTCAAATTTGAATTGTGGCATTTTTTTTATTTGGATTTTAGTTGCTACCACTTAGTTGGTGAGCAGGAGTCATAGAGCATTTACAGTATGCTGTACTAAGTGGTGAAAATTCATTCTGAAATTGATATTTCAGTTAGGTAAGAGTGCCCTTTCACACCAAAGCTTGTGATTGGAAATTGAAAAAAAGGGCAGGTTTATGAATTCCCATATGTGAATTTGTGGTTGATCACACTCCATCATTCAAGTTCTGCTCTATATTCCAGTCCTGCATGATAATCGAGCAAATACCTCTAAAAGCATAGCTTTTGTGCTGGAAGAGTGTAATTATTGTTTGAATTCATCCTGATTGCAATTCCCTGTCAACTAAGCCAACCTTCTTCTCCCACATCATCTCCTTGCCCAGGCTACTATGCCCTAGCTGTTAATTCTCTGCTGTCGGTGCTCTTTGCTCTTTGCTCCTTGTTCTTTGTCCCCCTCATTTTCTAGCCCTATATGCACTGGTAATTAATTCTCTGATTAAAAAACGCCCGCCTTTCTTCAGCTTACTGCTCCATGCAATCTGTATGGTATGATTTGTTCTGATGGCTAGGTTGCACACGAAGCTAGTTGCTCCAAGGCAATTGCAAACGTGACTGTTATATTGCCTACTTCCACCTTGAATGTATCAGCTGCAGGAGCTGGATTAACTGTACTGTTAGATTGTCATTTCTACTAAGACTCTTGATGAACTGTAGACATCTAAGCTTATGTTAGACATCCAAAGGTAATGTTATCGTCATGGTTTAAAAAGGCGAATTTGAGGCGCTAAAAAATCGCTCTGGCACGAATGTTTATTGGGTTTAATGAGACTTACACCTGTATTAATTGAGGCGTAAGACTCAATGTGCATGCCTCAGACCTGTGAGGCTCAGACTCTCTTCGAAATGGCTGGAGTACTCGCGTCGGCATGACACGACACGACACGGGTACTTGTATGAAATATGGGGCGGGTTCTTCAATTTTCAAGTCGACACGGCGGCATCTGGATGTGGGGTGGAGGCAAAGCAGGGGGTGTCGAAGGTGGCAATGGAAAGAAGCAATAACAGTGTTGGAGAAGACAAAGTTAGAGGATTTATGGCCCGAGTTATCTGGATGTAGGATGGGATGGAGGCAGAACACGTGGCGACACGAAACAAAACATTTGGAGAAGACGAAGGGATTTATGGCCTAGGTTTTGCATGTAATGATGGGTTAATTGTATGGGTTGGGCTGGGGTAAAATAAATTTTAGATGGTGAGTTTTGGTTATATGGACTAATTTTGTTGGGCTATAATAGTGTTTGTATTTAGGGCTTTTGGGTGTATATGTACATGTAATTGAGGCTATTTTGGGCTTAATTTAGATTGGGTGGGATGACATGATTTATTTGTGACTTAATTATTATTCAACTTTTTATGTGAATTTTTGAGGAAAAAAATTAAAGTTTGAAAGACATACTCACATATCCGTGTTCAAAATTTGGTCTCTTTTTAGCCAAATTCCCGTAACCTACATTTTAGAAAATAAAAGATCCGACACTTAGATACGTACCCAAGTTCGAGCATCATAGCCTCAGACAATGAGAGGCGTGTGCCCGTCTTTAATCACTTGGGCCCCACTTTTTATTTAAACCTAACAAATTTCATTAGTTTGACGAGCTTTGGAAATCCACAAATTTCTTTAATTATTTATTAGTCAGCCACAGCTTTAGAAATCAACTACATTAAAACTTACCATATTTCTTTGATTGTTTATTAATTAGCCATAAATAAAAATAAATTAGTAGTCCAATCACAATCTAGAACACAAACACAACGCTAGAATTGCAGCACACCCACCACGGCGCAAAACACCTGCGTCTGTGACATCACATCGGCTAAGACGACATTACACCCGCGATGACGGCATTGATTTTTGTTTGTACTTTGTTTGAGTTACAACTTTATTGATTTATTTTGTGTTTGTTTGCATAATATCCTAATTTGTTCTATTGTTTTCAGAATTTTAAAGTTTGTTTATGCTATTACAAGCTTATTTTTTATTTTCTTGAATTTTTTTTTTTGGTTCATTAATTAATTTTTGTGCTTTGTTTGAGTTGCAACTTTATTGATTCATTTTGTGTTCGTTTGCATAATATTCTTATTTGTTCTATTATTTTGGGAATTTTAAAGTTTGTTTATGCTATTACATGCTTATTATTATTATTTTTAATTTATTTTTTGGTTCATGGTGAGGCCTACGCCTCAAAGCACCTTGAGGCTTACTCCTCACCTCACCTCGCAAAAGGAAAACGCCTCAGTACCCAATTTGTCTTTTTAAATACTCGTCTTTGAAAACAAGATTTCAATGATATGCATCTGGCCTTCTTTGACATCTTAAACTTTTAGATAAAGTGATTTAACACTATTCTTGATATTTTCTTACTGTATTATTGACCTTGAATGTGCGTAAGGAGTTTTCCCTTTGATTTGCAGGATTGAAGAAAGATGTCATGAAAGAACTACCTCCTAAAAAGGAACTTATTCTGCGGGTGGAATTGAGTAGCAAACAGAAAGAATATTACAAAGCAATTTTGACTCGTAACTATCAGATACTGACTCGCAAAGGTGGTGCCCAGGTGAGCCAATAATTGGCATGTAATTTCCTTTTCATGTAATTATACAACTGTAACCTTTTTATGTAGAAACATCTAACATGATTTACTATCTTGATTGCTAGATTTCTCTTATAAATGTGGTTATGGAACTGCGCAAGCTCTGTTGTCACCCCTTTATGCTGGAAGGTGTTGAGCCTGAGGATGCAAATGAGTTTCACAAGTAATATTTTGCATTTGCATTTGAAGTTCTGTTCTTTCTTGTCCGTGAACTAAAAGTTGGTTAGATGCCTATATAGAACTATGAACTTTTATGGTGCTTACTATGATGCTTGGTAAAGTAATGTGCATAACCTTGAGTTTTATTCTGTTCAAGTTGTATTATATGTACAGTTGTTCCTCCCATGTCACTATAATAATTGAAGTTTTTTTGATCATTTGTGTGATAGACAACTGTTGGAATCCTCGGGAAAATTGCAACTTTTGGATAAGATGATGGTTAAACTTAAAGAGCAAGGCCACAGAGTTCTGATGTATTCTCAATTTCAGCATATGTTGGACTTATTAGAAGACTACTGTAACCATAAGGTATAGATTAATTTAAGTTGCTTATGAGAAAAACATAGCAAAATCTATTTTAGCTGATGTTTTGTTTGTTATATTTGTCAGAAATGGCAATACGAAAGGATTGATGGAAAAGTTGGTGGATCAGAAAGACAAATTCGAATAGATAGGTTTAATGCAAAGAATTCGACCAGATTCTGTTTTCTTCTTTCAACTAGAGCTGGGGGTTTGGGAATAAACCTTGCAACTGCTGACACAGTAATTATATATGACAGGTAAAAATTTATATTTTAGGATTTAGGCCTTCTGTCTTATCATCAGTAATTCTTGAGTTCTTTATTGAGGAAAAAGAGTGCACAAATGCAGAAAAAATAGGGCTTTTGGGTGATACTGAACGCTTATGCACACCTCAATAAACTTTGTGTCAGTTAATATTCTTTAACAAGTGCTTGGTTATGTGTATTTACATTGTTTGTAATCCTATTGCAGTGATTGGAATCCCCATGCTGATTTACAGGCAATGGCCAGAGCTCACCGACTTGGGCAGACAAATAAGGTTAAACACCCACTTAATTATTGTAGAGAAGAGTCTTCGTGTTGGCTGCTAGGTTAGTGTGGTCTTATTCCTTTCTTTCATGCAGGTAATGATTTTCAGACTTGTAACACGAGGAACCATTGAAGAAAGGATGATGCAGATGACCAAGAAGAAAATGGTTTTGGAACACCTCGTTGTTGGGAGGCTCAAGGCACAAAACATTAATCAGGTATAGATATTTCAGGCTGAAGGCAACACGACTGTTTGTTTGTCTATCTACGGTTTACGGTAGAAGAGACATTCCAGTGGAACAATTGTCTTGTCATCTTGACTTTTAACAGCCTGTGCCTAATTCCTTTACTCATCATGTCTGGCAATATTATTCTTCTCTCTCAATTCTCAAAAGGCATCATATTGATTATTTTGTGTCCATAAGGGAATGTTCTAAGTTTTAGCCATTAGATTTTTTAGTGCGGTGTAGCCGACATTGTCTCTTAGATGTAATTCAAAACAAAATTTTCGTAAGTCCCTTTCTGTTGTGCATGAAGTAATTATTACCTGATCACTAATAGTTTCCTTTATTACTGGAATGTTCTGATTTTGATGCAGGAAGAACTGGATGACATCATAAGGTATGGCTCAAAGGAGTTATTTGCTGATGATAATGATGAGTCGGGAAAATCCAGACAAATTCACTATGATGATACTGCAATTGATAGGTAACTTGTTTTCCTTCTCTAATATCCTATTTGATTGTATTCAAATTATTTCTTGACTAGATTTTGATGCTAGATTACTTAACCGAGAACAAGTTGGTGAGGAGGAGGCTACATTGGAGGATGAAGAGGAGGATGGATTTTTGAAGGCCTTCAAGGTTTATAATTTTCCAGTCTTCATGCGTAGTTTTTTTCTGGAATCTTTTAGGCTCTAAAAGCTATGACACATATTTACCACATATTGATAGGGTATTATGTGATATGGCTGCAGTGAGCTGTTCCTGCACTAATTTCATTTTCATTAATGACCCATGGATCTTCTTTTAATATTTCTTTTTTTTTTTTTTTGTGTTTGTGTTGGATATTATTCTATTTTTCTGGAAAGAAGCTCAACTGAATTGAATTCCTCAGGTAGCAAATTTTGAGTATGTTGATGAAGCTGAAGTGGCAGCTGAAGAGGAAGAATCCGTGGCACCAACAGAGAGTAAAGTCTCAACAAACAATTCTGAGAGAGCAAGCTACTGGGAGGAATTGTTACGAGACAAATATGAAGTGCAGAAAGTTGAAGAATTTAATGCTATGGGCAAGGGAAAGAGGAGCCGTAAACAGGTATGTTTTACTTGAGATCTTTGCCTTTGGTTACATGAGTTCCTTATCTTGATGAAATATTTAAGTTGAAGGTTGAAGTAGCTTATTTTTCTAATATGCCTTTTCTTGGAGAGCTTTTATTCTTGTCATAATTACAGGGACAATATTCTTTCTAAAAGAAAGTCACGGGTACAGTAGTAAGTTTAGTGTCTACATGGTACATGTACTGGTATGGGTAAAATATCTTAGTTTCTGACAAACAAAAAGGATTAAGGATTGCTGTTAGAGAGAGATTGTACATCTTTGTGAAGGGCTCTAGTTCCACAGTTATGGAATTGAGAAGCACGAGGAAAACTTTGATTCTTTGATCTTGTGAAATATACTTTACGAGTTTAGGACTGTCGGCTTCATATATAGACTGAATAACGCTACTTGATCCTAGCTAAACCATGGACCATAACCTTACAAGTTTGACCAGTACAACAAAGTTCTCACTTCAAAGATTATATCAGAATTGACCTAAAGGAAAAGAAAGGCTCCATTTCAGGAATATTTGCAACCCCACTTGGTTTCAAGGAAGCTCCATTTTGGGAGTACTTGCAACCCCACTTGAACACAGACCCCCACAGAGTTCTTCTCTAGCTACCATGACATTTTCAACTCAGAAAGAACCCTTTGTGAGCGAGTGCAAGTGTTTTGCTGTTGTCTCTAAAGGAGGCTTTCATTCATGGAAATTGAACTTGATGGGTTGACAAAATTCTTCATTTGGTGCACTTTAGGCTTATCTAAGTTCCAGTGTCACTTCTCAGTCCTGATTATTATTCTTAATGTTGAGTTTCTCGATGCACTAGTTATATTTTCTGCGTTTCCCTTTGGAGCGCTGTAAGAATGAGAAATATTTGAAAACTGAACCCAACATGAATTTCTAGTTTGGGTTTTCTATCATGGGTGTTTGCTCTCTTCGCTGTTCATCTATTTGTTGCCATAATCTCTGTACATGCTATATACAGATGGTATCTGTTGAAGAAGATGACCTTGCTGGCATGGAAGATGCAAGTTCTGATGCAGAAGATGATAACTATGAAGCTGAGTTGACTGATGGTGAGACAGCTTCAACTGGAGCTGCAGCTGTGAGAAAACCTTACAGAAAGAGAGTCCGTGGTATAGTTCAACAGACTGTTATCTATTTTGCAGATTGATTAGATGAATTTCATAGTGACATTTAACTATTGCTGCTTTTTCTCAATTTTTATCAGTGGACACTTCTGAACCACTTCCTTTGATGGAAGGCGAAGGGAGATCCTTTAGAGTACTTGGATTTAATCAAAATCAAAGGGCTACATTTGTCCAAATTTTGATGAGGTTGCATTTCTTGTTTTCTTCATTACATTATATAATTAAATATCTTCTCTGCTTTGTTTATCCTTTTCAGCTGTTCCTCTTCCCCCACTCTCTCTCTCTCCAACGCACGCGTGTATGTATGTATGTTAAATAACTCATTTTTTACAGGTTTGGTGTTGGGGAATATGACTGGGCAGAGTTTGTACCACGTCTAAAGCAGAAGAGTTACGAAGAGATCAGAGAGTATGTGGTCTTAGTCCTCTGTACTACGTTGCTTCTCACATTTATGTCAAAACAACGGGCGAGGGAATTTGATACAACATACAGTATATAGAAAGAGAATAATATACCATGCTTCATCATTACGTCTCTGCTAGAGTATTTAAACTGGTGCAGGCATCTTAGGCTCATATTATATGTTGACATAGTTTACATGCTTAAGAAGCAGCTATCTACTGCATGTGCTCGTTCTGTCCAATACATCATACATCTCTAAAATGCTGTGTTATTTCTATTTACTGTTTATTCATGTATTTGTAATTTTGTATTTATGTGCACAGTCAAAATTGGGTGTCTGATTTCTCGAATTTTGTTATCCAACAAACTTGATATGGCTAATGGCTTCCTAAAATATAACTCTGTTAGTCTTGTTGGTATATTCTTCTTTCTGTTTACTTCTTTTGATAAACATTATGTGTTACAAAACAATTTTACTAATAGCAGACCTTTCCTGAGATTTGAAAAAGTAGACAGAGGAATTGTAAATCAATCGAGGAGCCTTCTATTCTGTTTTGAGATTGGCTAGCTCATAAAGTTGATTTCAGGTTCAACCAGAAACTGTAGGCTAACTAGTTTTGCATTTTTTTTTATTTTGCAGCAATTTCAACCTACTTTCATCTTAAACTGATACAAAAAGAAAAAGAATATAATCTACACTGTTTCTGGACTTCACTTTTGGGACTTGTTGTATGATAGCATGCCAAAGGAAGTCCTTAAGTAGTCCATGCATATGTTCTTGGACTTTGAAATTGAGTCTTCAATATAACACACATCCTCCATATGTATCTGTGAGTTCATTTGGATGAGTGACCATGCAAAGCAGACTTGAAGAGAAGCTTTTTAATATCAACTTTTTATTCTCACTAGAAGTCTTGAATTATGCCTGCCATTTATTTCTTGTTTAGCTGAAGATACTTAGCCCCTGTTTGGTAGCCATTTTTTCGGAAAAACATTGTTTCGAATAGTGAATTTTTGAAGGATGTGTGGTCGAAAAGAAGGGGAAAATATTGGGTTTAAGTGTAGAATATTTTACTGTGTGAATGTGTGGTTGAAAATGAGTATATAGAAAAAAGAGTTTTGAAAGAATGAGAGACAAACATGGGCTTATTGTTTACTTCAACGGTTAACGGTATTTCGTGCTGAACAACTAAATTTTTTTTTTCAGTTATGGGAGGCTTTTCTTGTCACACATAGCTGAAGACATAACTGACTCACCAACGTTCTCAGGTTATTACTTTTAATTCTCAAATTTGCCAGTTAATCTGTTTTCTGATGTTTTTCTGTATCTCGGTTAAAGTAAGGTTAATAATTTCATTTTTTCTCTTGGTGGCAGATGGTGTTCCCAAAGAGGGACTAAGAATACCGGATGTACTCGTTAGGATAGCTGTCTTAATGCTTATTAGGGACAAAGTAAGCTGTATTTCTTAGATAAATCACAATTATATTTTTCATTATTGCAAATAGACTTTTGAAGGTTTTGTGCTTTGTGATGACTCTGAGGTCACAGTTACTCATCATGTCTCTAGAGTAAATCATAATCTTATCTTTTGTTATTGCTAATGAAATTTCTGAAGTTTGGTGCTTTGTTCTGGAATCATGTTCACTGATTAAATCTCATGATTTATTTTTTCTTGCTGTATTTGAAGGTGAAATTGATCTATCTTTTTTGTCCTGCTAACGTGGCATGCCTAGCCTAGTTTGTTCTTCAAATAAGAATTTTTCAGTGTCATCATTGTCTGTAGCTAGACTTTATGTTTAAATGTGAGACTAGTTGAGTTTTTTGACTTCTCTGGATGCAATTGGAAAAGAGTCTAAAAATTGTGCATTGGAATGGCTTCTTGGAAATGAAAATAAGTTTTTATTTTTTTTATTTTTTTGAAGTGTTGAAGCAAAACCATTTACAAAATCTGCATGAACATCCATTTTAAAGATCCAAAACTATCAAGAAATTTTTATTTTCATATTATGTATATAACTATGTTTCCATTCATTTATGTATTATGTCTGAATGTGGCAGGTCCACATTTTCCTGCTATACTATTTTCGAATAAATTTTGGAACGATCCTATGCTCTTGTATAAAAATTACTCCTGCCATGAATCTGCAACTTTGAAACATTGGAATGATTAGATTATAATACCCCTGTTTGGTGTAAATTAAAATCAGTTCTTTAGTAGAGTTTGATAAAAGTTATGAAATGTGTGGTTGAAAAGTTGTGGGTTCCACGAAATATGTTGTTAAAATTAATTGTTTAATCCCATTTTAATCTTTACCAAACAGGGGCTATATGAAAAAGTGGGATCTTTTGAAGTTCTATGGGTATCTTGGCAGTCAGATTATTGTTGTATTATAATATTTTGTCATAAAGAGAATAATGTGCAACTTAAGAGTTACTATTTCATTCTTTAAACGTTTCATTTCTATGATGTTCAATTCAATTTGAAAGACCAGCCTGGTATGTTGACAGGTGAAGTCTTTGCAAGAGGGAGGTTCTGCTCTTTTTGCGGATGACCTTGTATCTCGTTTCCCTGGATTGAAAATTGGAAAACTTTGGAAGGAGGAGCATGACAGGATTCTTCTGCGAGCGGTATTGAAGTATGTTTTTTTTTCTTCCTGTTAAATTGAAGTTTTGCCTCTTTTTATAGAGCAGTTCTAGCACAGAAACTTTTATAATAAAAAGATTAAAGTTTCATAACAATATGGTACGTATAGATAATCCAGTAATGTTTTCAATAAGGATTTCAAGAAATGAGTTTTACATATTAGTAGACATTTAACAAAAAATGGAGTTCAAGAAATGAAATTGCCCAGATTAAGGAAAAATATGGAATTGTGTCTCCCTTGAGACACAATTTGTTACTACATCTATTGTTAGGAACTATGGAATATAATATTGCTGAATACTTGTAATTTTTTGTTGCCAAGAATTTATTTCAGCCATCCTTCTGGTAATATTTATCTGTTGACCTTCGAAGCAGGTAGTTGAAATGAAATTTGATTGAACAAGTCACTCTATAAATTTCTCAGATTCTATTTGGATCATTATAATTTACTTTTATTTTGTTGGACATCAAGACATGGTTATGGAAGATGGCAAGCAATTGTTGATGACAAAGAATTGAGAATCCAAGAAGTGATTTGTCAAGTACTGAACCTTCCCTTCATAAACTTACCTGCCCCTGGGGATTTTCAAGCCCAAAGTTCTGCCTCAGGAGCTCCACAAATACAATCTTCTTCAGCGACTCCTCAAACACAGGTTTCTACTTCTGGAGTTCCTCAAGCACAAAATGGTATGAACACATCTGAAATTGGAACATCTGGAAATCAGGTGAAAGGAACCAGTAGTGAAAACGACCAGGGGGCAGATGTTGCACAGGGACTAACAAATTCTGCAGCCCAAACACAACCTGTCCAAGATCATTCTGTACTATATAGTTTCAGAGAGATGCAGAGAAGACAAGTTGAGTTCATTAAGAAACGAGTGCAACTTTTGGAGAAATTACTTACTGCAGAATACCAGAAAGAATATTTTGTAAGTTCTTTCACTAGTTATATCATAGATGAAAACTTGTCCGTTGTTTCAAATTTACTCATGTGAATTGTTTCTGTCATCAACAAATAAATAGAAGCACGAGACTAGCTCTCTCTATAACCTCTAGTAGAGAGGGTGGGACAAAGATTTTTAACTTAGTTATTGGGTCATTTTCTATATGCATCTCGATGCACGAAATGGTGATTAGTTAGGCAGAAGTTTGTCGGAAGCTTAGCTGTGACTAATTAATTACAATTTTGATCTTTTAAAAGTGACAAATCATATTACTTGCTTATTTTGTTATCTAAATGAATATACTTTTCAGGGTGACAGAATGCCAAATGATGAGACTGGACACAATGTTACTCATGTAGCAAATCCAAGTTTTGTGGAATCAGATGGCCAAATGATTGACCATTTGCCTCAAGCTGAAATGATTTGTAAGTGTAGCCTATTATTCTTTAAATTTGCCCCCAGAATATCAACAATTCTGCACAGATCGAATTAGACTATTACCTGAGAAAAGAACATGTTGAATGTGTTCCTGATTTCGTGTCTGCATGGTGTACTGAGGAAGATGGGGTTCGTGGTGGATTTTGAAGAATGAATCATCATTGACATTGTATATGGTTTTATTTCACCATGAAGACTCTTTCGCATGACTTTTCATTTATATAGGGTTCAATACTCGACGAGTTTTTGCAAAATTCTGAAATGTAATTAAACAGTGAGGACTATGACGTGTAATTAATTTTTCTAATGCAGTTCCAGAGGAAGTGTCGAAGGCTGCTTGCGACAACAAATCAGATCGCTTGGGTATGGTTCGGCTCTACAATGAGGTAAAATGCGTACAGTCGAATCTTATTGACGGTGTATGCATCATTATTTGGCATGTTTTCATAATTTATCCAACAGGATCGCCATATATTTCCTAGTGATGTGGCTTTTAATTTGCTTGCAGATGTGCAAGGTACTTTCAGAAAATGCCCTAGATTCAGTAGCAGCACTTACACCTGACAAACCTGAATGCTTGAATTTGAGGAGAAATCTTGCTCCACTAGAAGCATTGAATCAAGAGATAAACCATTTACTTGTACCAGCGTCTAGAGAAGATGAGAAGGCAAACGCTGAAAAACCAAGTTCCTCATATATTCCCCGAGCAGATGATTTCGTGCTAGGAGTTGAGGCAGATACTGGCATGAAGTTGTCTGCTGTGGATGTGGATCTTCCAACACAAAGTAATCCGACAGAATCGGCTTGTGATGTTCTTAATGCAGCATCATCTACGGCTGAGATTGAACGTCCTGTGGATTTATCTAGTGGAATTGCAGATATAGAAATGGAGGTGAAGGAGGAGGATGCTAATCTCAAGACCAATGTTGGGATTGATGGAAGCACAGAGAAACTCATCGTTTTGGATGATTAGTCTTATTCAGAATCGCTGCGATATATCTTAACATGTAGTTAAGAATTATTGCAATTTCAAAAATAGAAACAATGTAGATGACATGCAGATTCTTGGTTATTTTGTATGAGCATTGCATTGTTGAACCCAAAAACTGACCTTAAAAAAAAGAAGATAATTTATATTTTCGATTACTAGTTTCAGTTCGGTTCGGTTCGATTCTTGATCCTAAATCATTCATGGTTTTTTGGGTCAATCTCTAAATAGTGGTTAATACTTGTGAAAAGATGTTGCTTGCTTCTTTCCATAAGCTTGTAATTTGAATCAGCTCAGGCATGTACATGTTTCTTCATTTATTGAAAGGCACAAATTATGTCTTCGATGTCTGTTTAAATTGCTACAAATTATGTATAAATATTCTTCTAAAACTGACAGTCAAAATTGAAAAAGACAAATATTAGGAGTAAAGTAAATGTTTGGAATGAGCCTAGATTTGCTATCTCGAATAAGTTTTAGAATAATGTTTTGTGTACAATCCATGGTTGACAAGGAATTTGACAATTCATGTTAATTCAAATTCGATTGGGCGGGAAAGTGTGTGGTGTTCAAAAATTGGCCATTTAACTTTCAACAAGTGGCACATTGTCAAGTTAGATGTCAAAAAACTTGTACTTGTAGCATGATTGTAAATTTTAATACTGCAATATAATTTTGAGGCGTTAAAATTTTAGACACACTTGTGGGGACACAGTAAAATGGAATTTTAGTGACAAAATTGAATTAAATTAAAGTTGAGGGACCAATAAACAATTTTTTGCATGTCACGGACATCAAAACCATCGAGAGTTGGAGCCGTAGACAATTTGGCTGGCGGAAAAAATTCCCTTCGTTTTCACGTCTCCGTCCACCGAACCAATTGGAGTGCTTTTAGGGTACCAAAATTGTGAAATTATAATATATTTTTCACTGTTTTCCCTTGATCCACACACCTCACCTACTATACTATAGAATTAGACTTGAAATCTCACGAACAATTCGAAAACAGAAAGGAAAAAAATAGAAACCTTGACATAAAATGGATCCTTCTATATCTTGGGACTCCTTGCGAAAACAGGTGTGTAATTTTACGCATATTCTAATCTTTTTGTGCTGAAGAATCGGTTATGATTTATGTGTTTTCTGTATTGGCTGAATGTTGGATCTATTTTTCTGTATTGATTGGATTGTTCTAGGTTATAACATAAGATTTTCAGTTGAATCTGGTTCACAGTTGCTAGATCATTTTATAACGGGGAACATGTTACAACCTAAAACTTTTTCTGTGAAAATTGCGGATGTTACATCTCCTTTCCTTGAAAAACGGTGATGTGCATTGGCCATTTCTGATTTCTTGTAACCAAGTTTTTTTATTAGAAAATTGTGAAATCCTTAGAGATGACGTCATTTGTTATGTATATGTATTTTGTAGCATCCATATTCAATGAGTTATGGTGAAAATTTCTGTTTGATCAGAGTACATTGAATTTTCAATGTTTCCAAATTGCTTTCATTTACTTTCATTTTAATTATTCATCGTTGTCGAACAAATTTATAATGCAGACAAGGTTGCGTAGTGCTCTTACCCAAAAGAGATCTGCACCTATTTGGGTTTTCCTTTAAATCCTAAGCTACTGTTATCACTGAATAGCCTGGTAGCAGCCTACTTGAACAGTTGAACATTGGTTGACCCCATCATTTGATGGAAGTGGTTATTTTTTCATAAAGCCCTTAATTCATCAAAGAATAAAGAGGAAAAAGAAAAAAAGAACTCTTTCCGGCCGATAAGGAAAACCTATGACCTTGTTAGTCCATAAAAAAAGCATTTATTCATTTCATTGGAAGAAACCTTTACCTGTATAACAGCAGAAAGTGTAAAAAATGAGTTAAATTTCACTTGTTTGAGATAGTCTTACTTCATTCTCCCTTTTACACATCATATTTTTGCCTATACACATATATGTGCATTATTTATACGATCTATTTGGACTTCGAATTAGGTAAATTACTTTAGAGCTTCTTGACTCATTTCTGTAGGGGAGTCTCCTCTTATCTAAGGTTCTAATCTCATTTTCTCGAGTCATATATTTTTTTTCAAAGGTAATCAAATATTATATAAATCAATGAGTCATTTGCTCGAGTCATTAGCAATCATATTCTTTCTTCAGCAATTTATTTATTTGTTGTATATTTATCTTGATAGGGATCTGCGATTTTGTTTTGTTTCTTTGTCTCTTCTTTGAAATATTTTTTTACTAAGTTTTTTTTTTCTCGGTGTATATCTGGATAGGCAAGGAAACTCGAAGCACAACTCGATGAACAGATGCATTTATATCGTAAATTAGTATCAAGAAAAGTTGATAATACTAATGATAACGATTTAGAATCTGGAATTGAGCATCTTCTCAAACAGCTTCAACAAGTAAATTTGCAAATGCAAGCTTGGGTTTCATCTGGAGGATCTGAAATTTTTTCTCATACATTGACTCGACATCAAGAAATTCTTCAGGATCTTACTCAGGTATGCAATTGTTTGACAACTTGACTATGCAAATTAGCTGGAATTAGACATTTTGATTGCAGCATGCTTTTTGTTCCAATAAAACTTGGTATTGATTATGATGATGAAGTTTTTATATGGATAATTTTTATAATGACGCGGCTAAGTTTGTGTGATTGCTGGACTTCTGGGGCAAAATACATTGGAGGGGACTCTGGCGTATCTATTATTAACTCTATGAGATGTTTTAACTTTACTGTGTAAGACTGTAGCTGAAATCCTTAATTTATCAAGTATTTAGTTACCTGGGGTACAGAATGCTAAGGTTACCTGAAAGTATTATGAACTGCTACATCTCTGAAATGCTGTAAAATAGTGCTTTGAAACCAGTGGTGGAGGGGGAAGGGGGCCAGTGGGGCAGTCGTCCCTACTGAATTTGGGATTTTTTTTTTCACAGAACATTTTTTTAATGTAATTGTTTTTCTTTGTCTTCGAAATGGAATCTGAATGCAATTCTTTTCCAAGCTCCAAAATACACTTACAAAATGGAACCCCATGGGCCCCACCCAGTTTTTAAAAAGGCAAAATCAAGTACTAAGGCGTTTTTCTGTTGCGAGGCAAGGTGTTAGCCTCAAGGTGCTTTGAGGCGTATGCCTCAGTGTGAAATAAAAAAATAATTAAAAAAAAAAAGTCAAGAAAATACAAAAATAAGCATGTCATAAACATAAACAAACTTTAAAATTCCCAAAACACTAGAATAAGTTTTAATTATCGATACAAACAACCCTCTTGACTGGACTTTTAGTTTAAAAAGGAAAAAATTAGAGAGATCGACTTCAATGACATCCACAGAGGTGATTTCAACTTTAATGGGGATTAAAGGCAGTTGTTTTTCTTGAAAAACATATATTGAAACTTCATACAAGCTTGGATGTGATCCTAATGATATTTCTTGGAATTTGACTTACTTCTTAAGATGACTGTACTAACACAAGTCAATTAACCTAATCTATTGAAAGACTTGTTGAAAAATCATTCATCTAGTTAGTGCATGCATGTATGTATCGTGGGTTCATGCATTTTTTTCATTTAAACATAAGGAAAAATGAAGAAAGGGAGAAGACGAGACAGAGAAGTCGACCAGCAAGAAGAAGAAACAACAAAAAAATAATAAGGAGAAGAAATAAAAGCTGATATTATAGTTTATGTGATTTGTGTGTTATGTTTGTGTTTTAATTTGTGTTTGGACTTGTAATTTATTTTGTTTATGGGTCAAAGAAATTAGCTATGTTTTAATAGGTGGTGGGTTTCTGAATCTGTTCAACCAATGAAATTTGCTAGGAATAAATTAAAAGTTGGCCTAGCCGATTAAAGAGGCACGCCTCTCATTGTTTGAGGTGTGTGAATGCTTACGCCTCAATCAAAACAAGCGCAAGTCTCATTAACTACATCAAATGGTCGTGCTCCCAAGGCAATTTTTGAGCACCTCAAATTGAGGCGCACCTCTGATTTGCCTTTAAACCATGTCCCCACACACTCCCCCACATTTCAATTCCTAATTAGTGGCAAACACTCCTCCCCCCAATCCAATATCTAAACCCCACATGCAGTCTCCTATATATATACACTGAAATTCTGAACTGTTTTATTAGAACTTCAGCACAAGACTTGTGTAGTTGTGTTTGATTTTAATTTAAACGTATTTACTATAATTTAAGTGTATTTAATGTAAATTAAAATGATAACCGTTAAAAATTAGAATGGGGTCCTTGACGTTTCAAAGTAATAAAACTCGTAGGGAACAATTGTAAAAGGCTATAACAGTTTCAATATTATTGTGTTACTATTTCATTAGGAAAAAAAATTGTAGTTAGATTTTGCCCTACTAAAATCAGTTCCTGGTTCCGCCACAGTTTGGAACTGTGTGACTTGTGTTCTAAGCCCATGTTTAGTTAGTGTTTATAAATTGTATATAATTGGTCAAGCCATTTCTTATTTACACATTTCGTAGGATCCACAAGTATTATTTGCTTATCCACCACTTATTTCTATCTATTTATAATTTAAATTGAATATAAACAACTCCAAGACATGCTTTAAATCATATGGTGCAGAACTGGAAGCATGAAGAAAGAAAGACACAGATGTGATGTCAAATACAACTAAAAGAGTCTCTTCTATATTGTGCTTGTCGTCTATTAGTGATCATTTTGCTTACAACATAAAAACAGCTTTCAGTTTTGTGTAATTGTTAATATATTATCTTCTGTTAAGATTTTTCTTTGCCTTCTGTTCTTCTGATAAGCTGATTGCACGATTCTTTTAGATTTATCTAAATTATGAAGATTTGGCTGAAGTTGATCAAATACATCATTCGGTGTGCAGGAATTTAATAGGCTTCATTCTAGTCAAAGAGCTAAGAAAGAGCATGCTTCTTTACTTGAGGATTTTAGGGAGTTTGATCGTACAAGATTAGACCTGGAAGATGGAGGTGGTTCCTATGATCAAGCTCTCCTCAAGGAGCGTGTTACCCTCAATAGAAGTACAGGACAGGTAATTGAGACTAATCTGGCATTTCAAGGAAGTATTATGAAATGATGAAATTGAATTACCATGTTTTTCAAATTTAACGAAATTCAGTCTTTATTTCATGTGTGTTTATGCATGATCTAAGGAATAAGGTGGCTAAGCATCTCTTTGTTTCCACACAAATTTAATGACCAACAATACACTAGAGGCTCTTAATGTGCAATGGTGATATTCCCAAATTTTTGACAGTTTAATGAACTTAAACTTCAATCTTGTTTGACAGGTTTAATAATTTGTTTCCTTGGCATGTTTGTGACAGTTGTGAAAATATTGAGACACTGAATTGGATATCCACTGATGGAGCAGAATAAATAATGAGTTTATTTTTCTTTTTTGTCATTACTTACTAACTGCAAAGTCTTTTCCTCAACAACTCCCAAATTGATTTATGTGTTTTGTGTGGCTTAATTTGATTTGTTGGACTTGGACCTACCCAGCGTTAAGTTTTTCAATACACATATTTTTCTTTTGCCATTCTTTTCCTCAAGTGTAGTTGCTGAGCTCACATTGGTTGTTGAGAATTTTTATGTTTAGCAAGCTGAAGATATTATCTTCCCTTGAAAGTCAACAGGGTGAGATAATAATAGATATGTTCGATTCGTATACTCATGTCGGTGGAAACTTGTATTCTCTGTGCCCTTGAATGTAGACCATGAAGTGCTAATCTTAATGTTTCTGTCTGTCTGGATATGCTTGTATGAGTATTACTAATAGAGCACACATGATCAATGGGCAAAGGTTATTTTGAGCAACAAGCAAACAACAATTAACCATAGATGTGATGTAATCCATGTATTGTAAGCCTAAAAAGTTTTGGAACCCCAAATGACTGGTAGGTTTTTCTGTCTTGGAAAAGTACGAGATGAGTATTGCCAAGTAATTAAAGTAAGCATCAACTTGTTTTCAGAATTACAATTTTTTCATCATCCTCCTATATAACAGTAGTGGACTAGCAGACAACAGATTTCAAGGGGATGGTATGACATGCAAAATCAAGCTACTTCATGTACAAGTTTCCATGCACAAGGATTGCACCTCATACACTTTGTTCATGGCATCTTGCACCAATCACTTCTCAGTGTGGACTGTGGACTGGTGATTGTGTTAACTCATGCAGCTAGCCTCATAGAAGAAGGGATTTTTATGCCTGTATTTTTTGTTGTTTGAGGAGAGAGATTATGAAGGATGACAAGATGCTGGTGAAAATAGCATTTATTAATAATACTAGTAAACTTGATTAGATTCAACTTCAATTTTTAAATGTTGTTGCAGATATATTCATTCCATGTGTCATTGTTTGTGTTGAGGATGTTGTAGACAAACTTGGACTAGGTAATTACCCCAAGGAATTGCTGTTTATGATTGGGGAAGTTGTTTATAATTCTCAATACTTATATTTTTACTGTGTGTTCGTTTTTTATAGCTAATACCTGATTCTTTATTGCTGCAGGTGGACTCCGTGATCTCACAAGCACAAGAAACCTTAAAATCTCTCATGTTCCAACGTTCGACGTTTGGGGGCATTAATTCAAAGCTTAGTAATGTCAGCAGTCGGCTTCCAACAGTAAGGAAATTAATTTTTCATACTGTTGATTTTCTATGTTTTCTTCCATCTCACAATGTGGGTGTTTAGAGAGGCGAAGAAGGGTTTTACATTTTTTTATCAAGGTATCTTTTGAAGGCATGAGATTAGTTGTTATAGAGCTGTCACAGAGTTGGCGTATAATTTGACTTACAGAACATGGGTGTGGGACCTACGAACTTATTTCTTGGAAGAGTATCATAGGGTATTTGAATCGACAGTTTGTCACAACTAAATGAATTATTCATATGAATAATGCTATTTGCATCGCTCACTACAGTAGCCGACACGTGTATGCCGCGTAGGGCGACTGCAAATAGCAGTACTCTATTCGTATCTATGCTGTTTGTTAGAGCCAGATAATGTGACAATGGAGAGAATAGTTTTGCTGATGAACCTGTCAAATTTATATGCATGTATCATTCAAATGTTGCAGGTGAATCACATTCTCACGGCAATAAAGAAGAAAAAGTCCATGGATACCATCATCCTTTCCTTGCTCGCAGCTGTTTGCACGTTTCTCATTTTAATTTACTGGTGGACGAAATAAGAAAACATTGCACAAGAGCACTGGTGGAGCCTTGTGACGTGATCTTTTGCTAGTTATATTGTTTATACGTACCTTGTTATGCTGTCACAATTTTTTTGTTTTCTTTACTGGTATTGGCTTCTCAGACAACATTGTATCCATTTTGTTGGCTACGAAACTTTGGTAAATCTAATCAGGTCGCAAAGGAGTTCAACAATAGCTTGTTTATGACTGGTGAATCCTTCGATTTTTTATTGTCATTGTAGAGCTAATTCGTCGCTTAGTTTGGACCAAGCACAATAAATTTCTGCCATTTGATACTCTGGTTTGAATGCTGCAGATTGGACAACGTGCTTGATTTTGGAGCGCTGAGAATTGAAAGAGCATCCAATTAGGCATTATTCAATACAAAATATGAAAAGCATCTTTTAATTACTTGTGCAAAAAGGTATCAAGGTAATAATATAGAATAATGCTAAGTGTACACAATCTTTTACACCTCTCTCACATGGAAGGGGGCCTACACATAATAAAATAATGGGTAATGCTACATGTACACACACTTTTACACAATCTTTTACACCTCTCTCACATGGAGGGGGGTCCACGATTATTTTATTATGTGTGGGCCCCCTTTCATGTGAGAGAGGTGTAAAAGATTGTGTAAAAGATTGTGTACACTTAGCATTATTCTAAAATAATCGTGGACCCCCCTCCATGTGAGAGAGGTGTAAAAGATTGTGTAAAAGTGTGTGTACATGTAGCATTACCCAATAATATAAGCGATTATCCTAAGCCGCCGAGTCATAGACGGCAGCTTTCATCCTTGAATAAAATTAAGATTCAAAAGCTAACAGCTTTATCTTTCCAATCACTCTTTCATTGACCTAACTTGAGACATTGGCATCAATTTCTCCACGTCACTTGGACTTGGACACCCCTGTTTGATTAGGTCCGTTATGAAAGACTGGTCAATTCACGGGAACCTTAGAACCCCACGATTGAATTGAACACACATTTTGGTAAATGTGAATTTTAAGTCATCATCCTAGTTTAAATAATCTCATTATTGACAAAACTGCGCTAAAACTCTCGCATTATCTCCACATCTTGTTTCTTACTACTTATTACATTTGAGCGTCGGAATTGGTTTATAAATTCGGTAAAAATAAAATATTAATTTCAACGACACATTTATAATAATTACTCATTAATATCGTTCCCTAAAATTCATTGCTGTTCCTATTTATAAATCATTCCATTCATAAATTGGTCAGACAGAGACATAAATTTTAATAGAATCAAACATCAAGAGTGAAAAAAAAAAAAAAGTAGCCGAGCCGAAGGAGCTCTCAAAAATAGAATTTGAGTACCACGTAAAAAAGCTAGCTGGATAAACAAGACAGGGATCACCCGCTCGCCGACAAAGATGCGAAAAGAGGGAATAACAGACAAACGATCTATCCTGCTATGAAAAGGAGAAGCGTTTAGGCCCGTGGGTGAGATTTCTGCTGATTGCAGTCACCTCCGGGGTTCTTCTCCCACGCTTCAGCTATCATACCTTTTCTGAATATGATGGGATAGGAAAGTCTTCAACAAATCATACTATTTGTTCATGCATGGTCTTGGTTAGGTAATCAACCCCATGTATAATGTTTCTTATGATTTCTATCAATTTCGTGGGGCTTAATTTTTAGACCTATTTTATAAATGAATTTGAAAAGTTAAAAACAAAATCAAATAATTTTAACGTTGAATGTGTTCAAATTTCAGTTTTTTCTCCCAGGATTTTGTTATTTGTACATTATTTGCTTTACATCATGGTTTACATTCCATTTGTTTTCAAAACATTGTGACGGGAAAAGGGAAAACTATTTTTTTTCTTTTAAATTGGCGAATGACCGCCAAACTTGATGTACACCAAGCATGGTTCTTTCTTCCGAAGCGTCGTTGATAATGGCGGACACGTCACCTACCACAACTTAATTTAAATGGGAGATAATATTAATATAGTCAAAAATTTGTTTTCATATACAAATTGCAAAACACGCATTTGATTTGACCCATTTGTTTAATGAAGTTAGTTTAACTAAGTTTGATTTATTTCCCATTCTCATAGTTATTAATCTCAAGCCCTTAATCGGGTCGGGTAAGATAATAAGATCGGATTGCTATTGATCTGATCAAAATTTGGATAAATCAATATTTTTTTATTTATAAATCTTCAACCTATTGATTGATTTATGACCAAATAACCCAGTGCCTCGACCGGGTCAATGTCAAAATTATCCCTATGCTTACTCATCCAAATGCTATTAATTGCTTTTAGAAATGAAGGCACCAATTTATTTGTACCTTAAATAAAATTCTTAGGACCATGCTAGTGGCACATCAAGATTTACATCGGGGTTTACACCTCTCTCACAGGGGGGTGGGGTCCACTCGAATAAAAAAACATTAATTCAATGGGTCTCACCTCCCATGTGAGAGAGATGTATCCCTTGATGTACAAACTTTGATGTACAAGTGGAATTGTCCAAATTCTTAACACGCTCCATCTTATTCGTACGTGTCAATTAAAAAGTAAAATCAATCTATTTTATTGGCACGCTTGTCATGTGTGACGGAACAATATAATGAATAAAGCAAAAGAAAGGTAGCGAAGAAATTAATAATTTACCTTAAGCGTGTCCTTAATTTGCTGTAAAGCAACAATAATTTGGAAAAAGAAAAGTGAAAATAGAGACAGAAATCAACCAAAGAAGACCCACAATCACATGCACAAATTGCACTGTTGTTCCCAGAGTTTGGAATCTCCACACAAACAAACAAATTAATTGATTAATTAATTGTGTTTCTATTCCAATCATAATCAAACAACTCAATGCAACAAAAAGCAGACACACATTATGTTAGAAAAATTGTCATGATTTTATCTAATTATACCTCCTTCCACATTTTACTATTTATTTTTCTCAGGTTGTTTTTTTCGTGTTTCAATTTTGAATTTTGAATTCATTTTGAATTTTATGTTTTGAGTGTAGATTGTTAAAAATGCGTTCTTTTGTCATTTTGAAAAATTATTTTCAAAAAAAAAAAAGTTTTGGCTTGACTTTAACTGAAAACGGCTAAAACTATTTTTTTTGGCGTTTTCCGTTTTCTCTGTAAATTTTGAACTCGTTCTTGGAAATTCGTTTATGAAAATAAGTAAGTAACTATATTTTCAGTATTTTCGAAAACTAAAAATGACATGAAAACAACAAAGAAAAAAGACCCTTAACTTTTTGAAAATTACTTTCACTTTATTGATTCAATGTCACGTTCTTGCAATTGGAAAAATGATTGAAACACGAAGATATTCAAACCTGCCTACCGTTGCCCAACCCAACGGCAATGGATGAAGAAAGAAATTGGTATTGGAAGACACAATTTAAATAAATCCGTTAACTAAATACATGAAGAGTCGTATTGAAGGTTCGACACATGTTTATGTATTACAAGACAATGTACACAAATTATAAAGAAAAAAGAAAAAATCTTCTATATTTTCTTCATGAATTGATTTTACAGCAACTTTGGTACAAACACCACGAACAAAAAAATAAATTTCCCATTACTGGGAAAGTGAATTGACAAATGTTAGATGAAATTATGAGTTCTGATAAATCTTTTTTATTTATTTCAATATTATGTTCATGAACAAATGGGTTAGTGAAAAAAATGAAAAATAAAGATGAAGAAATACTCAGCTTTTCCAAGCATAAATCAACAAAGAAAATCCAGTAAGAACCTTCAATTCATTCTCTTCCATACTTGCCCATTCCATAACAGAACTGCAACTTGAAGAAACTGATGACAATGACGAAGAAGATGAACTTCCTGCCGATCTCAACGAACCCTTCTTCATTTTCTTGGTTTCAAATCCAAATCCAAATGACTGCTGTGACCAAATCACATTCCCGTAATCTTCTTCATCTTCAAATCTGAATGTGAACAATGCATAACCATCTTCACGATCTTCTTCAAACAACCAGTTGTACACATCCCATGAAACCAGCACGTTCACTCCCTCAACTTCAATTCTCTCGTTACCTCTAAATTTCCATTTCAAATGCTTGATCTGCAGAACCCTTTTGCCATCGACTGAAATATACAATCTAGGGTCGTCACCAATTCTACAATCCACGGAGATGTTTCTCTCTTTGCCACCAAAATTGGCTTTTGTAGTGTAAAGCTTGTTGCCATACACATGCTCTCTTCTTACCACCATTGTTTGGTTTCTGTTGGGATTTCTTGCTTTGGTTTTTGCATAGGCTTCTTTTGCAAAATCGCCAACTAGTAATACCATTTCACCATCTATAACAATGGCGATGTAGAATCCAGTCTGGGGCTCGGGTCCAGCTCCGTATTTGGCTCTAGAAAGATCCCAAAAGATGTAAGCATTTTTAGCTGATTTGATGTTGATATCAAATCTTTTAGAGCCTAGTTTATTCCAGAAAATAAAGGGCTTGATAAGGAGGTGAAAGGAAGATGTGGGTAAGGAAGGAAAAGTGAAATCTTTGTCATTATCCTCCAAGGCGGCGGCGGAGGAGCAGTTGTCAAGGAGGAAATGGAGGTGGAGGCTCCGGCTGAAGAGGTTGCGGGACCATGTTAAGGCAAACAGGCCTAAACCAGTGTTGTAAAGACAAGTGATTAGGTTAGGATTGTTGGTGGACAGCGGCGCCGTGCGGGAGTGGTGGTGGGTTATAGTTTTGGTGGTTGCAGGACGGAAACAAGAAGGGAGTGGGGATTTTGACATTTTGGGATTGTATAGATGCTTTTTACTCTACCATATGACTAAATTTGAATGGGGTTTTGGTGATGGAATGGATTGAATGAAGAAAAATTGGGGCTTTATGGAGAAGAGGAAGTTGTGAGGGATTCTTGTTAGGAGTGGTTAAAGGGAAGTCTACATTGGATTCCGCGTGTTTGGTTTACTTGTGCCAATGTGAAAGGGTATCGAACACAGTAAAATTGGTCATTCACTTAGGGGTGGGCGCGGGTCGGTTCGGTTCGGTTCGGTTCGGTTTTTTTCGGTTCCAGAAATTTTCGGGTATTTGGTAAATGGAACCGTCGGTTCCAAATATAATTTTGGAACCATTCGGTTTCGGTTCGGTTCGGTTCGGTTCGGTTCCGTACTATAATAAAATTTTTTAACATTTAAAATAATACTACATAAATATACCTTAAAGTGGATACCAATATTAATAACAAAAAGTAGATACAAATACCAAGTTCAATCTTAACTTTTACAAATTAACGTAATCTAATTTAATAACATATAAATAATAAGTTGTCAAATACAAATACCAAAAAGTAAATATTACTAATAAAACTTCGATATTCAAATCAATAATTCATTTGCTTCAAACCTTCAAATCTACATAAAAGTGAAATATAAATTAGAAGTCACAAATATAAAATATTTTAAAGTATTGATAATACTTACCAACTATTTAATGTAATTATTAGTTGGTTGACTTTCCATACTAACTATTAAGAAACTATATAAGAAAAAATTGAAAAAAACACAACTAACAAACATATATAAACTCTAAATTGTTCAACTAATAAGATTTAATAAGAAAAAAATTATTAATTTGTTTAGAAAAAATAAAAGAAATTAATTTATCAAATATAAAAAAAAAAAGTTCGGTTCTTATTCGGTTCTTCGGTTCTTGGTTGAGAACCGAGAACCGAACCAAACCATTCGGTTCTTGATTCGGATACCCGTTCGGGTATTTCATTTTAAAAAACCCGTTCGGTTCGGTTCGGTTCCGGTTCGGTTCGGACATTTTGCCCAGCCCTACTTTCACTTATCAAATATGTACAGCAACCCTGCTGAACTTCCGATTTAGAATCACCTTAGTCGAACTAAAATCAAATCGTTTTACAAGATTCAAATTTCGATAACTCATTTTAGGGACTTAGTCAAAAAAATAAGGTTCAGACGGATTGAATTGGGTCAAATATTCAAGTAGTGATCAAACTAAATCGTGCTTTTTCAAGTCAAGTCGGATTATGTGAATTGCTGGGAAGTTTCAATGCAGAATAATATGCTAAATATTTGTATTAAATGGAAGGAGAATTAGGGTGAATTTCATAATGTGACAATTATCTGTATTGGTAGTTGATGTGACACCAATACAAGAAGTCGGTTGATATAGTTGACCGCTACACCAATTCAAAGTCAATTTTATGAGGTGGGTCTTTCCCCTCTAACAAGTATAGCAGGTTACACATAATTACCTAAATTTAAAAAAATTATTGAATATTAAACATGAGATCTTTCATGAACCTTGATTAAACTCGTTACTCATGATTTGAATAAAATTCAATCTTCAAATGCATTAACCACCACCTCCACCATATTATTGCTTGATACACTTACTCGGACTTCTAAAACATGATAAATTATGATTAATTGAACGGATATCTACCTAATTTATTAAAAAAATATGTTAGTTGTATTAAAATCCCTGATTTGGATGTACTACCGCGATGAAAAACAATTTTGAACATAAATGAAGTTGATTCAGAGCAATTAAAGATCAATCGAATCGCTACAAGAGTAATCAAAAGAATTAAGAGAGCCATTGGAAGAGATTCACAAGTTTTGAGAGGTAAATTCATTAGTAAGAAAGTTTGGGGGCCTAATTGTAAACTACTGAAACTTGTAAGGGATCAATTAAGGACAAATGTGAAAGATGATGATCAAGTTGTAATGATTAAAAGATGAAGGATCCATGGTGCAAACAAAAGGGAACTCGACTTAGACATTAAAAGAAGTTCAGGGATTGATACTTGCACAGAGAAAAAAGTACTAACCTTGCAATCGCAAGACCACAATGGTTCAATCGCGAGTCTATGAAATGTGTTACCAACAACTAGAACAACAAAGCCATGTGATTGCAACCAAACACACTTGAGTGCTCGCATGGGCTTTCTATTCCGTCCAATTTCATTTTCTAATTTCATTCAACCTCTATTTAGAAAGCAATTGTGGCATGAGATTTGACCAATTTTAGGGTTTAAAAATACATGTCTTCATCACGGTAATCAAAAAAAAAAAAAAAAGGAGAGAAAGAGAGAGGCTTTTGGAAATGCAATAGACATATATCTTACAAAGAAGGCGGTGGGACGCCTCGTATACATATTATATATTTTTTTTACAAGATTTAGAGAAGGTTTTGGATTTGAAACACATTCCATACCAAATTTAAAACATGTAGTAACAATTATTGTAATGTCCAATAAGGATAGAGATACACCGCTATAGTTTGCATAATCATATGAATGTTCTTGTGATTTAATGCATATTTAGATGTCCGCAGGGGCGGAGCTAGCCCTTCAAACTAGGGGGGTCTCGGAGTTGAAGGGGGTGGGGGCTCACGGGGGTTCGGGGGCAGCGCCCCCGAAAATTTTTTTTGAAACATTATCTGTTAAAATGAAGAAAGTTGATACTTTGTGATGGAGAAATGAAACAAATGAACATAAATTAATGTACGAAGACTTCACAAAAAAATCAAGAAACATATAAAAGAAACTACTAATATTTTGAAATACTTCTCCATCACTGAAGTTGAGGATTAAGGAAACTCTTTCACTCTTAATTAATAAACAATACAACTTAGGAGATTAAAAAAAAATTTGAGGCCAAAAAATTTAAAAAAAAAAAAAAAAAAATTCAAAAAATTGGGGGGGTCCTGGACCCCCCCAGGACCCCCCTCCCCTCCGCCCCTGGATGTCCGCATCCTTTATAAAGATATATGAGGGTTAGATGTGAAGATATGTCTAATTCTCTTGAGAAAAATTAAGAACATCGATCGTCAAGTCCAAATGAAGATATGTGCTCTTTGATTCTTTAGTTAGTAAGATTGAAAGTCTTTTTCTATTTACTTTTCATACATGTTAGTATACTATTGTAGTGTCTAATCTTGTTCATAATCAACTAAGGTTAATTGGGTTGGGACACTATATATATATATATATATATATATATATATATATATATATATATATATATATATATATATATATATATATATATATACACACACGCACGCGGTTGAATAGGTATTTAATGAAGTTGTCACCAAATTATTTTGGTTGGCATAACAAAAGAGATCACACCATTCAAATTGTTTCCTACCACATTATGTTTCCATCCTCCTTCTAGTTGCGCTTTCATTTTTCTCAAGTACTTCTATGTACTAAAAATGTACCGTCTAATAATTTTTAAAATCTTATACCAGCCAAGATCGAAAGGTACTAAGAAATAAAAGTTTGCGACACAAACATCAATTGTTGTGTTATCGATTCTCGACTTTTTTCAATCATATCGATCGAGGCAGTTGGATGAATTCGATAAATAAACAAGCTTGTGATCGTTTGAAGAGAAATAGAAAATGGGTGATGCAATGATTCTTGAACAAACAAACGTTAAAAATAGGAGTGACCCACCATGTGCAGTGATTCGACTACCCTCCATTTACAACTAATTTTGAAGGAAAAAAAAATATATTAACTAAAAAAGTAGTTGTCGTAAATTTTTATAATGCGTGCAGAAAATTAATATATCTCTGTTGCCAACCATATGCAATTATCATGAAAACATTAGATTTACATCTCAGCCTGAAGAAAGTTTTGGTGGCTTTTAAGTTAGTTTTACTTGAACGTGCAACTATATGTAAGTTTAGTCATCCGAAGTTGAAATTCAAATTAGAGTAATTAACACGTAACGTCCTCACCTTTCGCTGTTATTGTGGAAAACGTCATACCCATCATTTTGGCATTTTTCACCCTTATTTTTACATTTCATTACGTCATTTTCATCAAATTTCCCAATTAAAAATTGTAAAATGATGAATATACACTTATCTCTAAATAAAACAAAAGGAAAAAGAAAAAATTAACTGCAATTATAGACCCAAATTTTTTTTAAAAGAGCAAATGAGTCCAAAATAAATTATTAAAAGGGTGGTTAGCACATAATGTCTCTACCTTACACTATTATTGCAAAAAAGTCAAATATTTTTTATTTTTTTGTATTTTCATATTTAATTATACATTTGATTACGCAAACCATCATTTCTATCCATTTTTATTCAATTTATCAATAAAAAGTTGTGAAATGACGAATATATCATCTTATTTAATTTAAAAAAAGTTAAACAATTAATTGCAATCATAATCCCAATTTTTTTAAAATTGCAAACGAGTCCTCAATAAATTATTTTAAAAAAAAATTTTAAAAAAAGAATATGCAAACGAGTCCCAATTAAATTTATTAAATTTTTAAAAAAATAAAAAGTGCAAACGAGTCCCAAATAAATTATTAAATAATTAAAAATTTAAAAAATATTTTTTATTTAAATAAGAGGGTATATTAATTATTTCACAGTTCTTTATTGAAAAATTGGATGAAAATGATGGTTTGCGCAATATAAGGTGTAATTAAGGGTGCCCAAGCCAAAAAATGGAAGTTATCGATGTTTTTCGCAATACAGTGAAAGGAATTGACATTATGTACTAATTACCATTTTAATAATTTACTTAGAACTCATTTGTGCTTTTTTTTAAAAAAAATTGGGATTATGGTTGCAATTATTTTTTCGTTTTGTTTTATTTAAAGAAAATTGTATATTCGTCATTTCACAATTTTTAATTGAGAAAACAAATGAAAATGACATTTTACGAAATGAAAAGTGACAATAAAGGTGAAAATGTCAAGAAATAAAAGGTATGAACGTTTTTCACAATAATAATGAAAAGTGAAGACGTTATGTGCTAATTACCCTTCAAATTACTGTCCAAAACGTAGTATGTTATGAATTTTTTAATCCTCAAAATTTTCAGAACTTATTATTTATGAATATTTCTTAGTATAAGTAGGGCGCAATGATTTTTAAGAGACGCAACTAGGTGAAGAAGTATGGCAACCACAAGTGCTTAGTCGCGCCTACGAACGGGACAAAGGAAAATTTAGTTAGATTAAAAGTATAAATATATACCAATTTTATTTTTCGTTGGATAGGTTAAATACAACATTTGTTTGTCATCTCTATCGATTAAAGATATGGATATATTTTCACATTCTTGTAATATTGTGAATTTTGAAAATGTTATGATATTATATCCTCTCTGTGATGGTATAGGATCTTGGTTTTTACGTTTGCTTGTACTCTATAAATAGGGTTGTTACCTTTGTATTTCATTAATAGGACATTTACACGATTTTTATAAGTCTTCTCGCGGTTTATGTCTCAATTATATTAGTTCATAATTATTTCCAACATCAATGTTTGAGTCATGAGCAATGTTATGGGTACAAAATTGATGTAAGAATTTGGGGCTCCAATAACCAATTTTCGGGCTCAGAAAACAACCAAACGAACACCAATCTCCAAAGGCTGGACCCAACAACCCTCTACACATTAGTTGCCTCTTTCTGCCCTCTTCGATTGCTCTCTCTTTAGTACCCACAAAGGACACTAGGTGGTGACTACAATGGAGAAGAAACAAGGTGAACAACAATGGTGGAATCTCTCCATTTCCCCTTAAAACCTGGCTGCCCCCTTTCTCACATTTTCTCTTCACTTGTAGCACACTCAAAATGGTAGAGTTTCTACCATATAAAAGGGCTAGGTTTAGGCCACTCCTATGGACCAAGACTCACTCATAATGGGCCAAGTTAATGGGCTAATAACCAAATCCATCCATTAACTAAACTACCAACCCAACCAAACTTAGGCCCTCCAATGTGTATTAATTGTTTCCAAGTCGAGCCGTAACTTTTGATGTCGCTAAAATAATCCTACAACTGTTTTACATCATCGCCCAGATTTATTGGGTATCAAAAAAAATCCAACAAATCTCCACCTCGATTCCCAATAGATCTGCAAGCAAATAAAACACAAAGTTTATACTCACACAATCAAGGTAACTAATAAAATTGGTGTCACCGACCTTACCTCGTGTTTCCAACCTGAAACACATACCATACCTGCTCCATATACTCACCATGGCTAAGAGCAAGAACACTCCAGTAGAAGCAAGTAATCACGACAATCAATCAAGAGCAAATAAACATATGACGGAGATATCATATATAGGATAATACAAATCTTTTCAACCATATTTACACAGAACAACAGATTAACACCAAGTCAATCAATAGGCCAACACATACGCAACAAATGCATAAATGACCTCACGAAGAAGATCTCACCATAATTATCTTATCCTATTCCGTGTTGCTCACTCCTCGAGAACACAAATCTCACCTCATCGCCCACAATACTCACTACACTAATCACTCAAACAAACAGGTCTAACTGGTAAATCTCTATAGATCTTAAGTTCTCGGGATAATCCTCTATCACCACATCACTTCTCCAACCTAAATGGATAATGGGTCTCCACCTAACAGAAGTGATAGAAGTGCGTCTCTCACACTCCACCTGAACAGGGTCTTTTCCAGATAATAGATTCTAAACATTTGATCACATCTCCACCGTGATCTAAATGCCACACTCCACATCCCACGGTACAAACCACAATGTACCCCTAGGCATCTATACTCCACCTTACCAAAAGACATATACATGCACTGCCAATGCATCCTAAATCCACTAATGAAAATCAATACCTTTCGGCTACCACAAAGGTTAGGACTCAATTTAAATTGGCTCACACACCACAAGGTTACTCCAATCACCAATGCTCAAAAAATCCACAAAGGATTAATCCCACAAAGGGAAAGGTGAAGGTGGCACTCACAAAGAAAATAGAAGAAAGAGTTGGTTACTTCACTGCACTCACAAAAGAGGCTCAGATAGAGAACGAAGATAACCCTCATATGCTGCCTCACATGATCTCACAAACCACACAGGCTCACAAAGATGAAAGAGAAAATGGATGCCCCTCTTACTTCACACTACCACACCCTTTCACACCACTCAAGCGCAAAACGACGTACACCATAGATATCAACCCACTATGCATGCAAACAATTACACCAAGTAATAAGATCACTTTAATTCATGCCATTACACACATCAAACATATTGAAAGTGTAATATATCACCATGCAACAGAATTAAGTGATCACACATGCAGAAAGGGTTACACACAGATGCTCGTGCAGTAACTAGGTTTACTCTCAATAAACCTCACACAGTTCATAACTCGATCTAATGACAGAATTCGCCTCACCACTCTCATCATCTTACCTTTTATTATCTTTCATAGGATAATCTATTTCAACCATGTCCAAATTACTGCAGTTAAAACACATCTTAATTTTCGCACTTACCTTAGACCACATTTGCCATCAAAAGGTTTTATGTAAAACATTTTCGTTTTGCCAAATTAAAAAACCACAATTTTCATTAAAAATATGCACAACTCATAATGTGTCGTCATTTTACCTAAAAATACACATAACACAAAATGCAACAAACAACGACCATAAGAAAAGTACCGACACAATTCACACAAAATAGTCGAGTAAACTTATCTAATGGCACATGCAATTCTAATAATAAAAAAATTTAATTGACAACTAATTCACATAGAATTCAAGGCAAATAATTAACAAGTAATTCATAAATCTAGCAATAGGCAATGATTACCCCTTCACGGTAATCCCAAACCTAACGTCACCCCACACGATAACTTCTAATGCGAAAAATAAATTATCATACACAATAATTTTAACTGCAATAATAAAAGGCAAAGAATACGATACTGAGCGGACCATGTCTGAAGGTCTGTAATATCGAGAGCTGTGAATTCACTATTTTAGGACTGTCACCATTCGTCCTAAAATCTCCAGTAACTATAACAACATAAAACGACACCCAGCACCCCAGCGTCCAAAAGGCAAAACCGTCCAACTTTCATCGTATTGCCCGAAACTGAAATTCGACAACACCGTAGGGTCCGTCTCGACGTCTCGAAGAAACTGTCTGAGAAGTCAACCCCGGAATCCTGCCCCATGCGCCTCCACTGGAGCGGCGCGTGACCTCCACGCGCCGCCACCCCGCTTCTCCTCCGTCTGCACGTCGCGCCTGTTGTACGTTTCTTCATCAGATTTGTGGTTTGGCCGAAAAACACCAAACATATCCGGCTAGATTGAAGAAAAATCCCAGTTTTCTGTCCAGTTTTTCTGCATGTTTTCTGGTTCTATTCTGGTCCACTTCCAGCCCGTTTTTTCCCCCAAAAATCACATATATCTCCTCCAACCAAGCTTTGATACCATTTATAAGAATTTGGGGCTCCAATAATCAATTTTCGGGCTTAAAAAACAACCACACCAATCTCCAAAGGCTCGACCCAACAACCCTCTACACATTAGTTGTCTCTTTCTGCCCTCTTCGGTTGCTCTCTCTTTAGTACCCACAAAGGACACTAAGTGGTGACTACAATGGAAAAGAAACAAGGTGAACAACAATGGTGGAATCTCTCCATTTCCCCCCAAAACTCGGCTGCCCCCCTTTCTCACATTTTCTCTTCACTTGTAGCACACTCAAAATGGTAGAGTTTCTACCATATAAAAGGGCTAGGTTTAGGTCACTTCTATGGACCAAGATTCACTCATAATGGGGCAAGTTAATGGGCTAATAACCAAATCCATCAATTAACTAAACTACCAACCCAACCAAATTTAGGCCCTCCAATGTGTATTAATTGTTTCCAAGTCGAGCCGTAACTTTTAATGTCGCTAAAATAATTCGACAATTGTTTTACATCATCGTCCGGATTTATTGGGTATAAAAAAAACCCAACAATTGAGTTACAAAATGGTTGACAAAATATGTGTTGGTAAGATCTGTGCCAATTATTTTAAAAACAGTTTTTGAAATCATTGATCTAGATCTTGCCAACACATATTTTGTCAACGATTTTTGTAACCCAGTTTTATACAAGTAGATTAACTTTTGAGTCATAGACATAGTTTGAAGCGTAGTGACGACCCATTTGAGGATAGTAATTTGTATAGCTTTAGTTTAAACCATCTTGTCGTGCATTTACTTGAGAGCTCCCCTACTTTACTACCATGTGTATCGAGATACATGGAATGAAGAAAATTATGTTGCTTGAGACACGTGGAGTGCACGTGAGCCACATAACGGAGAAAATAATCTGAATATATCTGGACAAACTATGCTAATTAGTTGGAAGGTTGCGACGAACAGTGTCGATAAAATTTGCTGGGGGCATGTCTCAACCATTTTTGAAAGGTTGGAGATGAAACATGTAAATTCTCACAGATAAATTTAAAAATAAAAAATCCTAATTTAAGATTGATTCTTAATTTTCGCCGGGAAAAATAGAAAAGTAAAAAAATTTAGTACCATTACTGTAAATTTACTTATATTGTCGTTAATTTTGTCAGTGTGTGCTCACCCTGGAAAAAATTCGCAGAAGAATAAGGAATCATTCACAAATTGTGCATCTTTTCGAAAGACTCAAATCTAATAAAATCATAATATGATTAAATTTGATTACTAATTGATGGTTTTAGTATTAAGTTAATATGCCTGGCTTTGCATTCGAATATTTTGATCCAGTTAACTATGTCAAAATTAGATTAAAAAATAGAGGATATTACACTTATTCCTGGAATTAGATTTTCAATTTCATAAATAAGATCACAAGTATAATATTTCAAAAATCAGGTTTTAATTAAAAATTTAAAAACATTTATTTTTATTTTTATATAAATTATATCTAATCAAACCCTAATATAATAGGAAGAAACCGCCCGTCTCTCTCCCATTTTTACCCTCTCTCACGGTCTCTCCACCCTCTGCACCCATCGTCTGTCCACCCATCGTCGCCTCAACCCCTCTCTCTCGGGTTTCGAGGCAGACCCATTTCTACCCTCTCTCACGGTCTCTCCACTCTCTGCGTCAATCGCCGCCTCCACCCATGGCCGCCTCCACCCATCATCGTTTCTCCACTTCCGCCGCTCGTGATGGACTGATGTTGGTAACAAGTGGTGGAGGAGCGTGCTTGCGGCGGTGGTGCGTGCAGATCCGTGTTAGTGCGTGCAGATCCTCTCTTTTTTCTGTTCTGGTCGTCTGTGATTTCCTGTGTGAGTGCGCTGCTGCTGAGGTATACGTTGTGCTAGTTGAGGTTTGAGAGATTTAAGACCAATTTTTGTTGTTGGCTATGGCGGATCTGGCGGCGGTTTTGTTGTTGTTCCGTGTTTTGGTGTTGTTAGTGTTTTTGGGATGGTCGAAATCGTCCACTGATAATTTCTATTTTGGTGCTGAGTTTCTGGTGGTTGTTGTTGTTGGTAGTGGCATCAGTGGTCCATTTGGTGTAGTTTGGCTACTGGGCAGCGACGGTGGTCGTGCCGCTGATGGAGGCAGTGGCGAAGTGGGGTCACAAATGATTTGGGGTGGTTACAAATGATTAGGTTGTTTGTAACCAAGAATTTGGGTAGGTTGTGACCAGTAAACAATATGAGATGAGTTGAGGGTGGACGGGTGCCTATGACCTTGAAATTGTGACTGTGACTTACTGTAATAGAGTTGTGGCCAACAAAAATTTTGATTTTTTCAATTTGTGACCTATAAAAAATTTTAATTCGTGGTAGAGAAATAATCCGTGACCATAAAATTTGGTTGTCGCAAATTTAAAATTCGGTAGTCACAATATAAATTTTGTGACCTGTGACCGATGAACAAATTGTGACTTTTAATGTTTTAAGTTGTGACCGATCAACAAATTGTGACCTATGAAAATTTTGAATTGTGACCTAAAAAATTTCGCCGGAGTTGGAACAATTGTCGGGATCGGAGAAGTCGCCGGAATAAAGCGGCGGAAGGTCATCGGAATAGTCGTCGAAATCGGAGTTGTCGTCAGAACGATCGCCGGAGTAGAGTGGTGATCGGAAAGGTCATCGGAATAATTACCAGAGCTGTAGGAATAGTGGAGGTGGGGGTGAGTTAATTATATTATATTATAATTAAATATTAATAAAAAATTAATTTAATAACTATTATTTCATAAATAAAAATTTAAAGAAACCTGATTTTTGAAATTTAAAACTTGTTTCTATATTTTTGAAATGGGTAAAAGTAAATACCTGATTTATGTATTGTTCCCTAAAAAATAATATTTTTCCATGTAAAATGGGCTTATAAACAGAACTTATGGGTTATAGCCATAAACAGAACTTATGGGTTATTGCTTGGTTTTGGGCCAAATTCTTGAGTTTTGGAGGTCAAATTGACTATTATATTCTTGTGGAAATTACATAATTTTTTGGGAAAAATTACAAATAACCAAGAAAAAAAAAACAATACATGAAATATACTATAAATATTGGACATTATTAAAAAAAAGGCAACCTCTGATTTTTATAACTGAAACACAGCAACAACCAGCAACACGTCCACAATTAATGAAATCTCAAATAAATAAACATCATATTAATTTCAATCCCTATAAATCAGCTACATCCAATGAATTGAAAATAATTGCTGGTTAACAATTCATTTTTTTTTTCTGAATCATAAGTTAAAATCGAAATATCCATTTTTTGTTATTTTGTTTTGAAACTCTGTGCAATAATATAAATAACTCTCTCTCTCTCTCTCTCTCTCTCTCTCTCTCACAATTTGAAGATTTGATCACATAAGTGGACAGGAAATTATTGAAAACTCTAATGACAATCTCATAGCATGTCCGTGACACATTCTTGTGATTTTTTAACTGTATATGAGGAATACAGACATTTGAACTTTTTAGGTTCATCTGCACTAATTAATTTGGAGTGTTATGATTTTTTTCGCTATTTTAATAATATATGATTTTTAGCGTCGCTATCCCATGTAATGCATATCATACTCCATTATGTCGTCGTGTTTTTAATATTATAAACTTATATCCATCATGTTAACTTATACTCTATCACAACATTTGTTTTTAACATTTCAAATCTGATACACGTCATGATGCATGGCTCCATGTGAGTATTGATATATGGACCGTGCTAGATGAACATGACATCTCTAGGGCATCGATGTGGTACCCCCATAGGCGGAGTGCCTGTCCACCGTCGCCCCCCTGTTTGAACATGTTTGAACAGGGCTTACGTGACCCTGTTCAAACAGAGTAAAATGTACATTTTTTAAGTTATTAACTTGTTACGAATTATTAACAATAATTTCCATGACTTCCAATTTATTGCAACTTATTTATCACAAATTAAGTGCAATGTAAAATCACATATGTAATGTATTTTACGTACTAAGTTTATTTATGTTGCTCCAATCCTCGATTTTCAGATTTTGTCTCCATAGTGCAAGCAAGTAAATACTGTTAAGACTGGACAAAAGAAAATGTTTATAATTTTTTTAAGTGGAAATTACATGGAGTCCTACTTTTCAAGATCCAAGTTCAAAAATCAGATTTCATGTTTTAATGTTCAAAAATCAGATATTTAAATATATAGATACAGATTTTTTATATTTAAATAAATATTAATAAAAATAGTATGAAAATTAAATTATATACACCCACCCCACCCCTAAAATTAGCAAACCTAAATTCTCGTCATTCTCTCTCCTCTCTCTCTCTCTCTCTCTCTCTCTCTCTCTCTCTCTCTCTGTGTGGTGCCTGGCTGGTGGTGGCGCCGGTGGTGCTGACCTTCACCGACGGCATTCTCTTCACCGGCGGAAGCGATGGTCATCATTTTCCCTCTTCACCGGCACCGTCTCCACCCTAATTCACATCGCGCAATGCTGCTTTAATTTTCAGCAGCGTCGCGACGTTGCTGCCGGCGTCGCAGCAGCGTCACAACACTGCTGTAAATTAGAAGCAGCGTCGCGCGATGCTGCTGAAATCTCCGATTAGATCGCAGCGGCGACAACATCCTTGGGTGCTGGTGGTGTCGATTTCTGGGCGATCTAATAACGGTCATCGTCGTTTTTTGGGCGATCTAATTCTTGGGTGTTGGTGGTGTCGATTTATGGCTGCGAAGGTTCGTCGCTCTGTCATCGTCAACCAGTGGTGGGTGCAGTTCGGTGATGATGGTGGGGTGTAGTTCGATGCGTTGGGCTTGAGTTTGATTTCTTCGATGGTTGCTGTTGTGGTGTGTGTGGTCGTTGTGGTGTGGTGCCACATTTTTGGTTTTTGTTTTCTATTGTGATTTTCAGATCGTGAGGTGGCGGCGGTGGGGCAGCAGTGTAGCGACAAGGTGGTGGTTTCTAGCCTCGGTGGAGGTGGGTGATGGTGGTGGATCAGGTGGTTGCGTGGGTGCTGTTGGTGTAGTGGTGGCGGTGGACGGTGGTGGTGATGCTGTTAGAGACGACGTTGAACTGGTAGCACAATTGTTGACGATGGTCATAAATTAGGCTAGCTGTGACCGCATAATGGACTATCCGTGACCTTAAAATTCGACAATTTGTGACTAAAAATTAATCTGTGACCTGTAATTTTTTGATCCGTGACCAATAAAATAATCTGTGACCTGCAAAATTTTTGATCTGTGACCGATAAACAAATTGTGACCTATAAAATCTTTGACATGTGCTGTGATCATTTGAAAATAAGTCGTGACTATGAACAAAATTCTGATTTGTGACCTGAACTGTGACTTGTGACTTGAGTTGTGACTTGTGACCTGGACTGTGACTTGAGTCGGAGCAGTCGCCGGAACGGCCACCGAAATCGGAGTAGTCGTCGGAGCAGTCGCCGAAATCGGCACCGGTGCGGTCGCCGGACGGTGGGGAGTGGTGGAGGTGGAGGTGGGTTAATTGTATGTGTATATATATATATATATATATATATATATATATATATATATATATATATATATATATATATATTGAAATATATAAATAAATATTTATAAATATGTGTATGTATAGGTCAAAAAATCTGATTTTTGAAATGTGAAAGTTGTTTTGTTATTTTTGAAACAGGGTAAAGATGAAGTATGATAAATAAATTTTTCCCTTTTTTTAATTTGAATAGAAAGACAGAACTTCCAATTTTTGGTCTCACCAACGGCCCAAATAATACCAAGGCAGCGTTATGTATTTAGCCCCCGTTTGACATCCATTCTCTTTCTCATTTTTTTTCTCTTTCTTCATTTCAACCACACATCCTATCAATAAAATAATATTACACATAAACCCAAAAATTCTTCTTACTTTTCAACCATACATTCTTCCCATCAATCACTATTCCAGAATTTATTTTTCACCAAAATGGGTGTCAAACACACCCTTAGTCTTGTTTAATCACAATTTATCTTAGAGAACAATACATAACTCTTATATATAAGAACCACATTTCACAACTAACAAACTCCCTAAAATATTTATAAATCAGGTGGTAAATAATAATAATAATAATAATAATAATAATAATAATAAATTAAATTTAATAGACATACTCACCCCCACCCCACCCCATCCCATATAATTTTTTTCAAAAATTGAAAACTAAAAATTACACCCCACCCCTACAGAACCGCCCTACCCCATCCCCACCCATCCTCAGAAAATTTTCAAAAACTGAAAATGGGGAATTACACCTCACCCTACGGGACCACCCTACGACACCCTATTCCATGGTAGAAAAATCTCCAAAAATTGAAAATGATCTCTCTCAATACCCCCACTCCATCCCCACTGTAGAAAAAATTTCAAAAATTGTGCTGGCAGTAGTAGTGCATTGTAGGTGACCAAATTTGTAACTATGTTATTTATGACTAGATTTATTGTTTGTGATCATACCTGTGTTATATATGACTTTGTGATCGTATAATTTATAAACTGTATGTAACCAAGTCACTAACCTATGTTATTTGTGATTAACTATGACCAAGTTTGTCTTCGGTGGAAATAAGTGTGATCAAATTTGTATTCAACCTGACTATTCGTGACCAAATCAATCTTAATTGCAACAGTATGTAACCAAGTCACAAATGGTCACAATTAACACATAATTGATCTCAACCAATCATAATAAACACATACTGGTCACATAGGATTACCATATGCAAATCTGCACACACCGCAGACCATCACCACAATCTACTATCAATCACCACCACCACCATTACCTCCAATGCACCACCACTACCACCTTCAACTCAAATCAACGACCATAAATGCTACATTCACATCCAATCCACAACAACAATCACCACCACCATCATTTCCACCAATACCTTCAACAAACACCAACCAGTATCACCGCACTACCAAATCTAAATTAACACAACTGTAGATTTACACCACCAATAGATCTGCACACCACAATCACAGCCACTATCGGAGGCGACAGATCGATGTCGTTCTCCACTGCAACAGCTCCGTTTGGGGCCAAAGCTTCACATGCCAATCCGAATAGGTTGCTGTGTTAGCACCACCACTAGCTCAGCCACTCCAAATTCTCCCATTTTCAAATCCAGAAGTAACAGAAAATGTTACAGTAAACCTCCACCATTTACATGCCATTGATAGAAGAAAAAACTATTAAAGAATCCCACTAGAAGTGAACGCCAAAGTTCAGGAACTTTCGACAACGTAAGGTACGATAAAGCAGTGAAGAAATCTTCAGTGAGAAGGCCCGAGTCATCGCCAGTTTAAGTTGGGTTCGAGAGAGAGGGCCTGATAGCCAGCAGTCTTCGTCGCTGCTAGCAGAAGTAGTGACGCTGCAAGCATCTTTGCCGCGATCGGTACATTGCTTCCTTTGTCGTGCCGCGAGCGATGATACTTCGCCTCGTTGAAAATGGAGATGGTTGGGTAGATGGATGGTGATAAAGAGAGAGAGAGGATAGAGAGAAGGAAGAGGTGAGAAAATATTTAGGATTTGAATTTGGGAATGAAATGGGGGTGGGCGGGCAAGTAGATTAAGTTTAAGAGTAACTAGTCTTTCACCCGTGCGATGCACGGATATAAATACAAATTTATATTAAGTAATAAACAATTCTAATATGATAAATATGTGCTAATTGATTTATGCAAAACACTTCATAAAATTAAATTGCCAATGATTAATTTTAAATAAAAATATATACACCACATAACTAATTATATGCAAATTAATTTTATGAAGTGTTTTGCAAAAATCACATAACTAATTATATGCAAATTGAAAGAAAATATGGGGGCGGTACAAAAGTAAACGGGTTTGGGGTGGTTAAAAAAAAAAAAATCATGTCTCCGTGCTAGACGGAGACACGGGCCGTGTCTCCGTTCTACATGGAGACACGGCCGCTCCATGTAGAATGGAGACACACGCTGTGTCTCCATTCAGTGTTGAATAATATACTGAGAGTTCATCAAATTATTTGCAAAGTTTGGGTATATTGAGAGCATGAATATTGGCCAATCCATTATATTGGCCAATCCATTATATTGAATTGTTTTTATTTTTTTTCTTTTTCTTTTCAAATGACTTTCAGAATCAAATGCAAATACAAATTACTTTCAGAATCAAGAATAAATTGCAGCTGATATACTTACGATTCCTAGAGATGTTGGGTCCTTAGAAGTAATATCAATGGGAAAAAAATGGGTCAAATTACCTAAAACAACTTCGAATAGAAGCATAATTTTAAAAAGTTTTGCCAACATGAATATCAAATAAATTGTACAAAGAACCAACAACTCAATCAGTGAAACAATAGCAAAAGATTCGAGATAGTCACACCGAGCAGTCTCCCAAACACTTCTACTTCTTCAACACACTGCAAAGAAAGACTTAATCAGCGCGCATATCAATTTGAGCATTAGAAAAGATCTCATCAAGCCAAACATGCCAAAGGAATACTTAACTTTCGAGTTCAAAACCATTAAGTGTATCTGAGATAGATTTAATATTCCAATTTTTAGTTCATTGATAACTTTGTGCTGTACAAAAACTTGAACAGGGAACAGAGGGAGTTTCAAAGGTTCGCTTAAGGTCTTTACACGAGTAAGAACAAAAGTTAGGGCTTACTTGTACAAATGGGCTGCAATTCCCAGAATTATACACAACAAAATGATGTCAATGCAGAAATTTCATATGAATCTCAGCTTGAACAAAAGAAAACTCCATTAAATATAGTAAGGTCAAAGAAATATGTTGAGAGGTACATCAAATTATAAATGCAAATCAAAATTGAAGAGTTGCAGCTCAATCACATGATTAACGGTGTCCTTCAGTCGGACATTGGTATTCTTAAGGTCAGATGTTGCCTTGTCCACCTGAAAGACCTAATTATTTTCTTTACTTCTTTCTTTGTTCTGCTTCCAACTTTAGGCCTGTTCTTTGTTCAACTTTAGGCCTGTTCTATAATCATTTCCCAAGTTTGCATGAAGAAGTAATTCAAAACTAATTTATTCTGATGTAGTCTGTAATTTACAAATTCATTATTGGAAATCTCAATCAGTTTATCCATTTTGGTGGCCGAATTATTGTTCTTTGTAAAGAATGGTGGCCACGTATCTATTATTTTCATGTAATTTACTTGTTTTCCAAATTCCTAATTGTGGAACCTAGCACATTAATTCCTTTAAATGATGAAATTTTTAGGATATCATAGGAAAAACAAATGTTAAATTAAAAATTAAATTGACTTACAGGCTGATCATCTGAGGCACCAAACCATTCATTGGCTCCACAAGCTCCTCACCACACGTCAAGCTGCAAGGTGTTTCCTGGCCATCACAAAGTATTTCCACTGATCAAATGAACAGAGGTTACAATAGGAATAGACAGGATTCATGTTATTCTAGATTACAGCATAACATATACAAACACCTATCTTCTCACTTACCAGCCTACCAGATTGAAGGAAATAGAGAACTCTTTCAGGCCGCATCATTTTTTCGGATGATGATGATAAACAGTGTAATAGAAAATCACCGCCTTAATTTTCTAGCTTTAGAGATAGAGAAGGGTAAAAAGTATATAAAGTACATAAAGCAATAGCCTAGCTTCTGCTCAGTGATCACTATTTAATTGAAGAATGTAAAGCAAACAAAATGAAAAAGGAACATTAGACTAAAATTTGAAGAGACGAAGAAATGAGATCACATCAGGCCATGTATCTGTAATGAACTCCACAATGTCATAAGATATGTCTCCTTAAACATCAATTTGCTCCTTCTCAGTTGGGCCCTGCCAGGAATAATCCAGTAGAAGAGGAAAATTTTATTACAACTTTGGCAATTATTAGAATCTAAAAGTTTTAAACCAGCAATACAGCACACCTTTGTGACAGAAGCTCCAGTAGCAAACTTCTTGCCAAGCTTCTTTGATGCATCACTCAGCTTAACCCCTGAGGTGGAAACATAAGAAAACCTAGTCATGCTATCATTTGGGATGTGGCGACTACATTACATGAAATTCAAATCAGATGCAACATATTTCTTACCAAAAAGCTCTAGGCCTTTCACAGTGGTGATACATTTCCTCTTGTTTCGAGTCATCTTTTCAATAATAACTTCCTGTTTCCCCGCAAAACAATTCATAACATATTTAGTGCTACCAGCTATTGTGCATATGGGTTAGCAATTGAAGAACCCAATACTATCACAACATTATCACAATGAACGCTAAAGCATGCTTATATATCATGATCTCAATTATTAATGAAAACCAAGAAAATGCTAACGTTTTAACAAAACCTTGCAGTTGGGTCTGTGCTTTATTACAGAGTCAACTGAATGAGTGCGCTGGCCCCTGGCGGAGACGGGGTCGAGAGGTTGGAGAATGTGGAAATTTGGGAATTAGGTTGATTTCAAATAGGGATTTGGGTAATTGGGTTGGGACTTGGGCTGATTTCAAATGTGATTGATGAGCTAGGCCAAATTTCAAAACCAAAAAAAAAAAGGGAAGAAACCAGCGAAGAAGATGAAGCAGACAACAGGCACAGGCGGGCGGACGGACGGACGGGAGGTGGAGCTCCATTAATTCTTCTTCACTTTGGTTGTAATTTCCACCTCCTTTGACATGGTGCTCCATATTACGGTAAATGAAGCAGCCTCCGCACATGAGGCTGGCATGGAAAGCATAACAACCTCCGCGCGCGGAGGTTGGAGCCTCCGCGCGCAGAGGTTGGAATTACAGCCTCCGCGCGGGGAGGGTCCAGCCTCCCCGTGCGGAGGTTCCAACCTCCGCACGCGGAGGCTGGAGCCTCCGCGCGCGGAGGGTCCAGCGCGCGGAATAACAGCCTCCGCGCGCGGAGGGTCCAGCCTCCGCGCGCGGAGGTTCCAACCTCCGCACGCGGAGGCTGCAGCCTCCGCACGCGGAGGCTGCAGCCTCCGCGTGCGGAGTTTTTGCTGCCGCACGCTGCGGAGGCATTTGCCTCCGCATCTGCCTGCCGGGTTTAGTTTTTGGCCAGATTTCTCCATATTTCTCAGCCTCAATTCCTCCATTTCCAGTTGTGAAAAGACGTCGTCCTCAAGAGGGGAAAAAATGTAAAGAAAATGGAGGAGAATTTACCGATTTCAACAAAAGGCGCAAACCGGAGATGGAAAGGAGAGCGTCGTCGCCTTTTGAAAGTTGAGGTGAGAAATGCAGTGTGATTCGAAATTCGTTTCAAAAGGAGATGGAAAGGAGAGCGTTGTCTGCCGCTTAGGTCGTCACCGATTGAGAGATAAGGCGAGAAACGAATGGATATGAAATATGTTAGAATTGAATTTGAATTTGTTGTGCAGCCGCGTTTTTTTCTTTCTTTTCTTTTCTTTTCTTGTTTTCTTTTTTGTTTTTTCTTTGCCCATTCCCTTGGGCGGGAAATTGGTGCACCATCTTAAGCGGGAATACTGTGCAGCAGCTATCCTTCTTTAATATAGTAAATAGATTATATTCACACCACAATTTTTATTCTCTCCACCACATTTTAATTGTACTCAAGGTTCTTAATCTTTACTCATTATAGCATTTATGTTCCTAATGATTTTTCATGTCATTTTTATACTCAAACTTTTCATTAGTTAACATATTTTGTATTTTATAACAACTTTATGTCTAAAATTCCGTTGAAATGGCGTTAAAGCAAACTTATTTTCCATCATATTTTTAGAAAATAAATAAATAAAAAGTACGCAAAAATACTTTTATCCCATTTCAAAGCATGAAAACAAAATATTGTGATATAAATTACCATCAAAGACGAGACGTACTAATTAATGGAATGTTGAAAATAAGAATTCGAGGAAAAAAAGTTAAGAAAATAATTGCTATAATGAGCAAATATTAAGGAGTTTAATTGTGATTAAAACTTGGTGTATTAAATAAAAATCGTGGTGGTAATATAACCACCCTAAGTTTAATTAAATTTTTATTAATTGTAATTATTAAAATCTAATTACCACCCGATTTGTGAAATGAAAATTAATCCCCGTGTTTTTTTAAATTAGTTTTCAAACGTAGGTTTCTAAGTAGGGTAAATAGCAGAAATGGTCCCCAACGTTTACACCATTTGCTAAAATGGTCCCTATCGTTTTAAAATTGGCATTTGTACCCTTATTTCAAACGTTTCTTGCGGAATTGGTCCTTCCATCCAACAACCGTTAGAACCTTTTGAAAATTTGCAGAAATGGTCCCTATGGAATATAATTTAATATTTCGTTTATATATTTTGGAACGACTTGTTTCGACGAGTGGTAACTTTCGCTACGGTTGGCCGTTTCGCACGCCGTTAGGGATGGGAGAAACTAAGTCATGAGCACTTCGAAATGGTATTAAAAATGTAATATTTCGACTTCGTTTGACTTCCCGTAATAATCCAGCAAAATGGAGACAAAAAATAAGAAAAATCATTTATATATTTTGGAACGGCCTGCTTCGACGAGTGGTAACTTTCGCTACGGTTGGCCGTTTCACACGCCGTTAGGGATGAGAGAAACTAGGTAATGAACACTTCGAAATGATATTAATAATGTAATATTTCAACTTCGTTTGATTTCCCGTAATAATCCCGTAAAATGGAGACAAAAAATAAGAAAAATCGTTTATATATTTTGAAACGGTCTGCTTCGACGAGTGGTAACTTTCGCTACGATTGGCCGTTTCACACGCCATTAAGGATGCAAGAAACTAGGTCATGAGCATTTCGAAATAGTATTAAAAATGTAATATTTCGACTTCGTTTGACTTCCCGTAATAATCCCGCAAACTGTAATATTTCGACTTCGTTTAAAATTGGCGCTTCGAAATGGTATTAAAATTGGTATTAAAAAAAATTCTAGGATTAAAATGTAATAAGAAAAATCGTTTATAAGAAAAATTGTTTGCGAGATTATTACGGGAAGTCAAACGAAGTCGAAACATTACATTTTTAATACCATTTCGAAGTGCTCATGACCTAGTTTCTCCCATCACTAATGGCGTGTGAAACGGCCAACCGTAGCGAAAGTTATCACTTGTCGAAGCAGGCCGTTCCAAAATATAGAAACGATTTTTCTTATTTTTTGTCTCCATTTTGCAGGATTATTACGGGAAGTCAAACGAAGTCTAAACATTACATTTTTAATACCATTTCGAAGTGATCATGATCTAGTTTCTCCCATCCGTAACGGCGTGTGAAACGGCCAACCATAGCGAAAGTTACCATTCGTCGAAGCAGGCCGTTTCAAAATATATAAACGATTTTTCTTATTTTTTGTCTCCATTTTGCGGGATTATTACGGGAAGTCAAACGAAGTCGAAATATTACATTTTTAATACCATTTCGAAGTGCTCATGACGTAGTTTCTCCCATCCCTAGCGGTGTGCGAAACGGCCAACTGTAGCGAAAGTTACCACTCGTCGAAGCAAGCCGTTCCAAAATATATAAACGAAATATTAAATTATATTCCATAGGGACCATTTCTGCAAATTTTCAAAAGGTTCTAACGGTTGTTTAACGGTTGTTGGATGGAAGGACCAATTCCGCGAGAAACGTTTGAAATAAGGGTACAAATGCCAATTTTAAAACGATAGGGACCATTTTAGCAAAAGGTGTAAACGTTGAGGACCATTTCTGCTAATTACCCTTCTAAGTAATATCTTATTGTAGGGACAATAGTCTCCCGCAACCCAAGAGTTCCGAATAGCCAAAGGCAGATTTAGATGTTGGGTAATGATAAAAGTAAGAAATGAAATGTTGGAGAATTTGTGAAACTAGTCTTGAAGAAAATCATAAAACCATTAAAAAATAAAAATAAATAAAAATATATATATATATATATAATTGAAAAACAAACCCTTGAACTGTATCTTGAATCCCGAGCAAGGTCATACAGTTTATTCAATCTCATAAAATCAATTCCAAGCAAGGAATTTATTTGATGGAATAAGAAGAATTGGGTGATTTTATGATTTTTATTTCTAATTATTTATATCAGTCAGTATTTTTGAAATAAAAAAACGTTGAATAGTAAAAATGGTAATTCTTAGATAAAAAGGGTAGTGTGAGTAATTTCATCTAATTTTTCAATTCATTAGTAGTATTATCATTTAGATGCGTTTTTGCTAGTGTTTGTGTTTGTTTAGAAAATTAAGTTAATATTTCTTGTTTTTCTTTAGGTTACATCTGCGGGTTAGATTATATGGCATAAGAAATTTAGTATAAATTTTAGTAGATGATATTATGGTAAATATCATTAATTTTCCATTCAAAATATAGTCACTCGCACTATGAATCACATAGCATAGAATGAAGGTTGGAGACGAGTTTAGACTATATAAGAAAATATATAGAGAACTTTTTTTATGCAAAATAAAATAATATTATCTACATTAATCCATCACAATACTACCTAATAATATCCATTACATTTTATACGAAATTCTATATATATGTCTAATCGATTAGAGGCGGACATTTAACCAAAATCAATCCTCTTCAAGCATAACTATTGTGCACTTATTCGTGCCATATTACTAAGTTTTTGTGTCGTTTTAGTATTGAATTTACTTAACGTGGGTTAATTTTATCCAGTTTCTAAGCAAATGGAAAAAAAGAATGATCAATTGGTCAATTGATGAAAGTTTGAGGACTAATATGCATTTGAGTAAAAGTTGAAGTACTAAATTCTAAATAATTTAATGTGAAGAACCAAAATGGAAGAAAGAATGAAGAAAATGGCTAAAAGGAAAATTCGAGAAGTTTTTGTAATTGGGCAACCGCCTAGTTATATAGGTTGGACGGTCCGATCCTTAGTCTTAATTACAAGGGCTACTTAGTGTGCCTGGGTAGCCGCCCCGTTTATTACTGGGCGATCGATCATGCCAATTCGACTAAAAAAATATCTTTCCTTCATAATTCAATTCCAACAAGAATTCAAGAATTTCCTGGTGATGACAACTGTTATACGGTGATTTTAATTCAAAATATATTTTCGTGAACAAGTTTTTTGCATCATTGTCGGGATTAAGTTTTGAGTTTAATTTCATTTATCTTGACACTAATTTGAACTTCTACATGTATTCTTGTTTTTTTTTTCCATTTTAGTTTTTTCATCTTTTTTAGGATATAAAAAGATCAAAAATAGCAGGATAACAGATGACTATGGTTGATTTCAACAAAATGATCGTATGTGACTTCATCATAAGACAACAACAATTGATAGCTCAATAAATTGACGAGAGATATATGCTTGTGGGAGATTTCATTATGGGACATCGACTACGAGATATAAAAGCGGAATGTGAACTTGATGAAATTGTCCTGGGTAAATTGCTTGTTGTATTATTTCTCTCACCAAAATTTGACGTGTGGAATTTGTCTGTGGAATTATTTCTTCCACCGATTATTAATGAACATCAATTAAGGGAATCAGATCCACCGGGCTTCTAACAAATACAACAAGAGGAGGAGACTTTCCATGAAGTTGTCATTGTTTCTTTGCCAAAAGTTTTGGACATAAATGTTGAACTTGAAAAAGTTTCATTTAAAGAAGATGAGCATGAAAAGATCGAAAAATTAATCGTAACGGGCGAAAAAGAATCAGTAGCATTCAAAGAAGAGGAAACTAGCATGCAATCCCTCGACTGTCTCATTGCTCAAAATTTAAATTTGTGATTAAAAATTATGAGGAGATTAAGGTGTATATTGTTGAGTTCGAAAGGGGTGATGAGGAGAAATCATACTACTTGGAGAAGGGAAATGTTAAAATTTGGAGGAAAGTTGTAGTAAGAAACAAAATCAAATTGAGCAAGTTAAGCAGAACCTACAAAGCCATATTCAAAGTGCCATGATACACTTGTGCAAAAGTCGAACTTGAGACAATAAATCGAGCGCTTAATGGGAGGCAACCCATTTTACTATCCCTTTTTCCTAATTTTGATTAACTCTTGCATTACAATTAGTTTTAGGGATTGTATTAATTTAGAAATTTGTGCATTTAAACGGTTTTTAACACATTTTAGGCAGTACTTTAAGACTTGCATTAGTAATTTAGGCATATTTACTTATTGAGTTCATTTTATTTAGGCTCATCGTTAACATCCTGGCATTACTTTAAGCTTACATTGATGTGATATACATTTTTAAGGTTGCATCTAGATTTCAATCTTCTTAATATTAGAAGATTAGAATTCTTCTTGGTGTGAATACATTACAAATATTTAAACTTTATTTGCTATCATTAATATTTATTTTGAATTCTTGAAATAGAAAGTTGAAGCCTAGCAACAAAGAAAAGTGGTGGTTGTCATGGCCCTACCAATCAGACCAGCCTAATCCTTCTACCTATCCGCATCTACCCCCGGGGAGTTTCTGATCCTTTACTCCTTTATTTTGTTTATGTTTGTTTTTACATTGGGGACAATGTAATCTTTTTGTTTGTGAGTAAGTATTTAGAGAAATAGGATCTTTGTTGCTTGTTTTTCAACTGTTTATCGGGGTTTGTATAACTAACTTAATGTGAAAAAAATTTGGAAAAAAAAACCAAAAATAGTGTCTAGTATAGCGTTGAACAACTTTCCACCTATGATGATATTTGTTTGAATTGAGTATAGTTTTTGCTAGAATTGGACAACATCGTATCTTATGATTTTACTTGAGTGTTTATACATGTTAGGCTTGTTTACTTGAGCACATAGTCATCATTGACTTATCACTTATGTTGGAGCATGACTCGATTATGTGGATTTAATTGTTGATGTATTGACCTAAGTTTGATGTATTGTGTTTATAGAAGTTCGATAAGTTTGGGGTGGATAGGTTAGTGCTTGTGTTTATAGAAGTTCGATAGTTTGGAGTTCTTGAATCGGATCGGATCTTTGGTTGAAGGAGTTTTGGGTTAAGAAGTTTAGATCAATGTTAAAATTCGAACCTTATATAAAAAAGATGTGATATATGTTACACTTCTCTTTGTAATCTTTATTAATTGAGTTATTAAGTCTGTTGGGGTATTTAAAACTTGGTGCTCTATGATTATCTAACTTGGGAGTCATCAGCCTAAAATTCGCTACAGTGGTTATTTAGAAAGTTTAATGAAGATAAATTTTGCACATAAGATGTCAACAAGAAAAAAAAAAGAGTAAATACCCAAAATATATATTCATAGCGAGAGAAAGAAAAAGGAATTTAGATTATCAAAAGTGTGATGTGCTCGATAAAGACTTTGAAATTTGAATTCTAGAGACTGGCGGTGTGACTTTGACAAATTCGTACCATCTCTCTTCTAAATTTACAAGTATCTAATATGATTACTTTGTATGGAAAAATGCATTTTAATGATTATTAGGAACTCACATGTGCAAAAATACTTCGAGATTGGAGAGAAGAGCATAAGGAGTCATTTTGCACCAGAGGTGTGAGGAAAAACTGATCACACGAGAATTAGGATTATGATCAAATCAACAACACTTAATTGGTTGTGCTCTAGTATGAGTCTGAGTTCAATATTGGCTAATTACACACACTAAGTTGAGCATCGGATAAATAAAAAAATTATTTTTGATGTTTTTTGAATCTTTCTAAAGTGTTGTTTAAATTCAAACCTGAGACATATGGTAAGATGTTTAACGTTGAATTTGTTATTGGAGATTTTTTTAGGTCGGTGATATGTGTTACTTCTAACTTTTGTTTTGTTCGAGGACGAACAAAGATTTTAAGTTTAGAGCTGTTTGATAAGTGTATTTTTGTGCACTTGTTCATGCTATATTACTAAGTTTTTGCATCTTTTAGTATTGGATTTACTTAACTTGGGTTTATTTTATTTTATTTCAATTTTGGACCCGTTTTGAAGCAATTGGAAAATAAAGAATGATGAATTGGTCAATGAATGGAAGTTTAGAGATTAATATGCATTTGAGTAAAAGTTGAAGTACTAAAATCGAAGTAATTTAATGTGGAGGACCAAGATGAAAGAAAGAATGTAAAAAATTGCTTAAAATTCAAGAAGTTTTTATAACTAGATAGTCGCCTAGTTATACAGGTCAGGCGGTCGCTCGACCCTTAACCTTAATTACAGGGGCTACTTAGTATGCTTGGGCAGCCGCCTCGTTTATTACTAAGCGCCCTCCCAGGCCATTTCGGCTAAAAAAATTCGTTTTTTTCAAAATTCAATTCCAACAAAGAAACTTCCGTTCTGGCAATGATATGCATGATTTTTGGAGATCTTTTGAGACTCTTTAGAGGAATTATAAATACCAACTCTCAAAATATTATTAGGGGTGGAGAATTAATTGCAAAAAAACACATCAAGATTCAAATCCAAGAATTTGCAAGATTAAATTCAAGAATTTCCAGGTGATGAACAACTGTTATTATCTTTTGATTTCTTCATCATAACATATTAGACTAGATTTATTTGTGTTAGGAGAGCGATGAATTTTGTAATATGAATTTTTAATCTTTAGTTTCACATATTTGACATTAAAAATACATCACATTATTCTTATTTCAGTTAAGGTTACGATAATGAAAATTGAACTAAATCAATCTTCGTGGAACGATACTTGAACTCAATTTCACTTTATTACATGTTAACGAATCGTACATTTACAGTGATTTTAATTCGAAATATATTTTTGTGAACAGCTATCCATTCCAATTTGGTTTCAAAAATTATATGGAACCAAATGGTTCCATTTACAAAATATCGTAAGTTTTGAAATATCACGATTGAGCCACCCAACGCCACTTTTATAATCGGACGTGCGAAGCCATGACCTTAAAAGTCAGAATCAGAATTAGTTGTTATGTGCAGAATCAATGAGACTGGGTTAATGTGTTCTTCACTTTTCAACGCTTACCCTGCATCATCTAGTCTAGTATCTACCAAATTTGCCCCCAGGGCACATCTCTAAGTGGTAAAAGGGGAAAGTGGAAAAACTCCAACTTTACTTGAGGCTGTCGCGTCAAGGGTTCGAATCATGAAAAATGAATTTGGCTCTTGAGTAAGTGCAAGTGTACAAGTAGCCTTCCACCCTTTACCCTTAGAAGCATAACATGCGATTTACCTCATTTACCAAGACCCAGGGCAGGGCAGGTGGGGGCCGCTAAAAATGCGGTTCATCCTTTTTTTTTTTTAGTATCTACCAAATTCAATTTAGAATGTGAATGTCGACACTTAATACGCTCATTAATTCTTTTTTCTGAGACCTTTTCTTCTACACACTCATCTAGTTCTACAGAAGAGAAAAGTTCTTTCAAAAATAAGTTTTTTTTTTCTAATTTGATAGATTGATTGACGATCATTTATATTCTAGATGAATAATATTACTCAAGGAGAAAGGACCTATACAAGCGCTACCCCTAAAATAATTGGCTGACCGTTAGCGAGGTGAAATTTAGAACGACAGATAAATCAAACAAATAATGACGGTAAAGTCATCCCATAATTAATTGACGCACTTTTCCTAAAATTGTGGCGAAGTAAAAACTAAATCAAATTGCAAATTTACAGGGAACATTAATCATGAAAAATTATCTCTTCATGATTTGCTCTTTGAACACCAATCAACAGATAATTGGCCTGAACTTTTTTTTCCATCTGATCAGTTCGTTCTTTTCGTATATATAAAGTTAAAGACTAGATTCTCTCGGTTGGCACGGGACAATTGAATGGAATTTTGCTCGATAACGTGAACAAAAATCGTGTCGCATTCTTTCTTTAATCTTGAGTAGTCAAATGTGTCAAATTTACTTTCTTAGTTCACAGAGACAAGAATATGTTTCTTCAAAAAAAAAAAAAAAGAGACAAGAATATGTTGTATCAGATCGACTTGTGACACATTCATTCTTTAATCTTGTATACTTGAACATGTCAAATGTACCTTCTCGATTCACACGCAGACAAGACTACAAAAGCGGAAAGCAAAGGGTGAGAAAGTATAGGAGTGAAAGCAAAGAAAATCAATGTATCATCTGGCACCAAATGGCATTCACTGTGACCCTTACCTTTTGCAGCAGCAATCCCATAGCAATCAATAAAGAAAAAGAAACAGAACCAGTTTTCAAAGATCCGAAAATTTGAGGAAAGGTTTTAGACTTGTAGTCGTACACTTTCACTAACTGCTCTTACTCCATTTTCTCTGAGAGTTAGATTAGAAAGAGTTCGAGTCAAGCGAAATTAACTTATTTTGGAGGTGGATATGGTGAGCTCTATCTCTCCCTACCGCCCAAAAAATTTAGAGAAAGTTTTCTAGCATTTCACCGAGGCTGTTTGCGGGTTTGATTTCAAATTATAATTCTCAACCTCTATGAAACGTTCTTGATATTGTTTTGAAGTACTTGCAGCATACTTCGTAAAGTACCTTTAATTTGTAAAATCGTTAAACAATAAGGTCGTAATAGCTAGTTAAAAATAGATCTAAGTCGTGATCGTCACCTTTTTTGGCTTATCTTCACGCTATGTTTCTTGATCGTTGGGATAGGTTCTTGATATCATTTCAAGAACTTGCAACCAGCAATGCGACACATTTTCAAAAGGATAAATTCTTAAATGGTGAAATTAAATAATTACTCAAAGATGGCTATTTATTGCATTAAAATATTCAAATTTAAGATAAAATCTTTTCGTTTTTCTCGTACCGTCAAAATCCTCTTTTAAAAAAAAATTGCAAGCCTCCGATTGAGTAATTACTCAAACATGTTTGCTATTAGGTTGACAATAAACTTGAGAATCTGGTGTGGTTCTTGAATGATAATTAGGTGTAACGTCATTGGAAAACATATCTGGTTTGTGTTACAGAAAAAGAAAAAGATCATTAATATCAAGAAAATTAACTTGGCTTAGTCTGTGACAAAGATGACATTTATTATCCTAGTATTTGCAGCAATAACTAAGATGCAAAAGAAACAGAGTGTTATGTCCAAACAGAATCCGTGATTGGCGCTCGACCATCTAATCAGAGTATCAAACCACTATAATTAAGGCAGAATTGTACAGAGGGTAAAAAAAAAAGGTTGCAAGTCACTGACTTCTTGTTTAAAGTAGTCATTAAAATTCTCTTTATGTTTGAATTTGATCATTCCATTAAGTTCTGTTAGTTTTTTTCTAACCGAATACGGTGATGCCACGTCATATTACAATCTTCTACGTCGTAGGAAACCGATAGTAACCAATTGAAATAGAAAGCGAACATCAATAATCACTCGAAAGAGAATGAAATTTAAACTAATATGAAACTTCACTATGGAGTACCCGTTACTTAAATAATTAAATCCGTCAACACTAATCATTCAAGTACAAACTTCACTATCACTTGTTAATGAGCCAGACTACTTGAGAAGACCTAAATCCTAATTCAAGTAAAGAGAAATGGATATATAGTAGAAGAAAAAGGGTCAAATTAGCAAACTGAGAGACAGTAGGAGAAATTTATGAGAGTGAAGGAGAGTGATATAAAGAGGGTAATAAGCCACATTAGTTCTTTTCCCTTTTATAGCCTCTCTAAACTAAAATAAGAAATTATAATCTCGTTTTGTACTTCCCACCACTTTATACGACTAGGCTTGAACCAGTTTGCATATCCTGGGATGGCACAACAGAGCAGAGCTCAACAGATCCATTATCCAGAAGTTCTTCAATCATTTGCTGAATATGGTCTTCTTCAAGTGGCTTGATCCACTGTTGTGTGCAGGAGCTCTCCACTATTTGTACTTCCTTCTTAACAACCCAATTCGTCTCTTCGTTTGGAATCATCGACACCATCGGCTTATTTTCCGGTGACCAAAATCTGGTTTCATTAACATTGCCGATTGCCGGAGGAACTCTTTGCGGATGTTGCATTGATTGTTTGGTGATTTGAAGTGAAGCCATGTAGCATTTGTGCAACTTTGCTTTCAATGTGGCTGAGAGAAGCTTGGAGGAGTATGCATGTGACACATTGGGATTGTAAGGGAAGTTAGTTCTAGCCCTTGGACCGCACATTAGCCTGGCTGCTTCATCATATGCTCTAGCTGCATCTTCTGCGGTCTCGAACGTGCCTAGCCAAATTCTAGTCTTCCTGCAGTACATACATAAAACCGTTCGTTTTGATACCACTTGTTGGAAAAAATCGCAAATTGACAACATAAACTAAACACTTACAATAAAGGGTGGCGAATTTCGGACACCCACGAACCCCAATGCCTCTGCCTAACGCCCCGAAATCGTTGTTGTGATCGAGTCATTGTTAGTGAAATTGAAGCTTCTGTCGTAGCAAAATGTTTTGTGAATGAAAATAATGGTCCCTGAGGCAATAGAGGGATGACGGGGGTGGGTTTTTTGTAGTTGGGAATGGGGATTGAGAGTCAATGTGTAGTGAAAGTGATCTGTTTTCTTGGCCTTCTGTCAACCAGTTTTGGCAAAAGGGTCCCACGAGTGGAAATTGGGTTCTTGACCTTCTCTTATGATATCTATCTATCAATTAATACCAGTTGTCTTGACATGATTATTTGCATCAATGAAACAAAAAAGGGGGAAAAAATAATCAAATGTTGGCCAAATGCAATTCATATCATGACATGATTATAATAATACCCTTTGTTGCAAAATGTTTGAAATTAAGCCAACTTCGAATAATTTGAAGAAATGACTTATTTTGTTTTTTGTAACAATTTTTTTATTGAGCAAAAACAAATCAGAATGGTGTTAAATGATTTATTAAACATGAAAAAGATGATTGGATATCAATTGCAACCCATTTAGTTAAAACAAATCCAATAAAAATAAATATTTTTGTGTTATATACATATGCTTGATTTAATGATTCCAGTCAATCCCAGGTTTGGACAAAGATAATATTTAAGATATATGACCACCATAATAATTAAATTGATGATATATATTGTGTGGTTTAAGTCCCCTTAAATAGCATGCAAGGTAAGTTGTAATGAATAAATGCATCATCTTCATTCTGTCTATGATATGTGTTACAGATAAAAATTCTATGTCGTCGTGCAAACAAAAAGATAGACTCTATCAGTTAAAAAATAAAGTTATCAAGATCAAAATTCATGTAAAAGTTCACCAAATCAATTGTAATTAATTTTATTAGTTCCCTGCAGAACTTTAACACATTGAACATTGAATGTCGTACAAGCTACCGACTTTAGCGAAATGAGGAAGGAAATGACATCATAGGGAGGAATCAATAGTATTATTTGCAACTTCAATTGTCCTTGCAATGTAACATGATGTAAGCTTCTCATGGCATGTACACAAGGTTTTTGTATGTAATTGGTAGTTAAGACACATGGCTCTTATCATGGTTGTAAATGGAAACATAAGCATATAATATGTACAATCCACACATATCCAAAATTAACCCTCCATATTAGCTCCTGTTATTTTGAGATCATATTTAGTATTCAAAGTTTGCCTTGATTTGGTACCACTCTCGTGACTCGCACCAAAACAGTTCTTGACCCCTAAATGTCTAGTCAACGCTACGCTTCAACGCATTTTGAGGAGAACCATCTAGCTCTGGGTTCGAGTGTGATTTCTTGAAATTTTTCCTCTTAATGTTTTTTTTTTTTTCAATTTAAAAATAAATAATCAAGGTCAATTACCTTGACGTAATTAGTCCGTTTGATTTAAGTTATGTGGTCTTTCTTGAACAAACAGAAAGGAAAACGTAAACACGACATTTATTGAAAAATATTATCATGGGAGATTTTGTACAGCTGAATATGGACACTGCACTGTATAGCAGACATGATTAACATAGAATATGACAGAAAAGGAAAAATAAACACGGTATTTGTTTACAGCTAATTATGATAAAAACGGTTATATTACGAGAAATGAGGAAGAAGACAAAAATTTTTTGGAATACCTTAGCTAAACGCGTAAGGTGGGTCCCAAATCTAACATGGGTGATGAAGGGAATTAGGAGTGTTCCCCACGGACCCCACCACACTATGTACGTCTTTGACGTCTTCAAACAAAGTATATCAGTCGAATTTTTCTGCCAAAATTCATAAAGAAAAAATACAGTCATTCACATGAGGGATGGGCCCCATGTGAATTAAGTATTGACAAAAAAAGGGGCCCACCTATTGTATGTATTTTGTATGCTTTCTCCGTGTGTGTGTTTTTTTTTCTGTACACAGAGATTCTCATATCAGTCTTGATGACAATATTATCTACTATTTAAAATTAGTGATCTATGTTTTTTTTAAAAAAAATTTAATTTATATTGGTGTTACATAGTATTATTTAAGAACGCTTATGTGCGTCTTTCTATCTCGTCCATCTGTAAATGAATATTTGTCATTTGAATTATTCTTGTTGTACATAATTTTTTATCTAATTGGTTACCTAATTGACAAATGGCGGCCCTCTATTGGTGGGCACCTAAGCCCACAGACTAGGGGGTCGTCACTTGTCAATTCGGTAACACATTATGTACTTGTAGTATGGTTGTTGTCATTTTATCTGTTTCGACGTTGAGATGATGTGAAAGCGGGTTGGTTAAGTTTGGTTTTTGGGAGACGGCGTGGTTTAACGCGGTTTCTGCATGAAGCAAGAAAGGTATGTGTGTATGCAGGGAACTGTGATGTGATAGCAGAAGCGTTTGTCTTTGAATTTTAGGCACCGTTTGGTAACCATTATTCTAGAGAAAAATGCATTCTTTGTGTCAAATCAAACTTTTTTTGTGGTTGAAAATGAAGGAAAAGTTATTGATGTGATGGAAAATATTATTTTATTGATGAATGTGTGGTTGAAAATTAGTAGAAGAATGAGAATGAAAAAAAGAATGGATACCAAACAGAGGCTTAATATATAAACCCCCGTCCAATATGCAGTTTGCATGTGCAAATGCATCGATTTTCTTTTTCTTCTTCACTAAATCAACTCATATGCCACAAACGTCTCTTTCAGGTGATATCCAAAATTATTGACTCGAAATCATATCATAAACCAATGTTAAATAATGTTGGCGCCGGCGTTAGATTACACGGAAAACAGAAATAAAAACGAAATGAAACCATTGAAACGTGACAAAACATCACAATTTAAAGCAACTAGGAAAAAGGTAATAACAATTCCAACTATCAACGCGTATTTTTATGTAATTTAAATTCATTTTACATTCCTTCGCTCATGGGATCTTCGGTGATCAAGGCATTCTTTTATTCAGACACGTCTCAACGATCGAGACATAAATATTTATTCCATGTGTTATAAACAACGAAGAAAATATAGGATGATTCTTATACCAATTTGTTGTGATAATAAACGAGAAAATAATACGACACAATATAAAGTAATTGATCACAAGCTTAAGAATAAAATAGTTAACAAAGGAGTATAGATTTCACTAAAATATGAAGAAAGTACACAATAATTTTGTGTTTATAATTTGTCTAACTTGTAATGAGTTAAACAAACTAACTAAATTGTACAGAAGAGTCAACAATATATAGGGAACAATCCAAGCCCAAAAACTAGAGTTGTAGATAGAATGTGATACTCACATCTTGTCTTCTTCAAGTAAGTGTGTTTTTACATACTTATTTTACTGTCAAAACATGAGCAATTGTTAATTAAAATGTTCGAATATAGCTTAATTCTATGCAATTTATGTTTTGTAGGACAAAGTGATGAATGTAGCGAAATTGAGGTGAACCAAGCAAAAAATGACCAAAATGGAAGAAGGTGAAAGTTCAAGGGCTAAAGTGCAAATACTCTAAAATTGTTTCTAACCTTGTGATGAAGATTCGAGAGTTTTAGAGGTCAATTGGATGAAGCAAGGAGTCAAAGGGGTGAAAGATAGCCAAAACATTATCAAATATCAACTTTCAAGCTGAAAAGTTTCACACCGGTTTTCAGCCTCGTATTGGGACGGATTTTTGACATAGAAAATGATCGAATTTGAAGATGGTCTCTGAACCAAAGTTGTAGGTCTTTGAGTTAGCGTTTCAACGCATCTTGAATCACCTCAATCGGAGATTGGAAGAGAAAGTTATGACAAAAATACTGAAAAAGGCGCAGAATTCAGAACAGCGACACAGCGCCCAAGCGCCACAACCTAGCGCTCAGGCGCCATTTTACCCAAAATTTGACAGAATTCAAGCGCTCAAGCGCCGCTCCCATGGCGCTTAGGCTCCGCGCCGCGCAAAGTAGGGTTTGTTTAATATTTGGGCCGTGAGAAGTCTTAAAAAGGACCCCAAAAACATTCCATTCATCATCATTCTCCATTCTACACCATTCTTTCATTGATTTTGGCTCAAGAAACCTATGAAGAACTAAACTAAAGGTGAAGCAAGGGAGGAACTCAATTGGATTCGGGGATTTCATCATCATTAATCCATGCTCTTTGGTATTTATTTTGCTAAACATTTCTAGATCTAGGTTTTCATCTTATTGAATTAATTTTGAAATTGATTTAACATGTATTAAGTTTTTCATAGAATCAATCTTGTTTTTTTCTATCGAACAATTGAACTATGTGTTGAATCGTTATTTTATTAAATCTATTGGTGTGATTATTTACTTTCTTATGCTACATGTATACGAACGATTTATAATCTGATTTCAATAGATGATTGTGATAATTGTTAAGGAGATCTAGAATTTAGGATGTGTTTTTCATTGTTTAAATAATTTTAGGGTTTATGTTTTCCCGTATTTTGAATTAGATTTGAGTTAGATTTAACATTTATTCAGATTTTCATGGATTTAATCATGTTTCTTCCATTGAATAATTAAAATACTTGTTCAAGTTTGATTTTCAAATCATTTATTGGTGTGATTTAATTACTACTATATGTTAGAGATATATAGTCGCTCTTTAAGTCTGATTTCAATAAATTGATGTATGATTATGTTTTGGAAAACATAAATTTTAGGATTACATGTGCAATTAAATTGGTTTGTATCATTTAAATCATCCGATTAGAAAGTTAGGACAAAAACTTCTAATTGGGTAGAGAGTGCATGAATTGTTGATGTTGATTGATCCAATCTAATTGAGGGAACCCCGAAACTTCACTATTTTACATATTATATTAAATTTCATCATTATTTCCGGTGACATTTACATTTGAATGCAATAAACAAATTCCCTTCATCAAATTCACGAGAACCCAAAGTTATTGAACTCCTTGAATCACTTTTCCATCTCCCTGTGGATACGACACCCCAAAGCTATACTACAACACCGCGTAGCACTTTGGGCGTAATCAAAGTCCAACTCAAATTCCAACTCTCATTAGAGTTTTCAAATAGAATTTCAACTAGAATTTGTCAAATAGATTTCGAATATGATTCCAAAAGCACTCCAATAAATATAATTTCTCTTATTGTCGACATTAATTATAATTCCCAATCATCTTCAAAATATGATTTAGTTCACATCTTAATTCTAACAAACTTCACATTAACACGAATTCCAATGTATGAGTAAACTTTAAAAATTCTCTTTTGAAAACAAAACTCCACGGCAAGGAATGAACTTCAACTCTTAACAAAAAAACTCAATCAAAATTCTCCATCAAAATTTTCAACATGGAAATATTCTTCACCTCTACGACAAAATCCAAATGGGTTCAAACTCAAAAAACCTGAATAATCAATATCCTTTTACTCGAATTACAAGAAACAAAATAAAACGTGATTAACAATCACTAAACAAGGCTGAAACAAGCCCTGTAACAGAATCACTGCGAAACGTTTCAATTGAAAGATATTTGTCTGAATCATCACCTTCAACACGAACAAAGTAGAATTAACTAAATCAACATCTTTGTACATGTGTGGAGGCATATTTTCAAAAACATGTTTGTTTCTAGAAATTGAATACAATGGTACCGTTGGTAACGGTGGTAAAACGGAATTATCCATAACTTTCGAACTTGACTTAAGCGTATACATCAAAGTAGACACCAAACAAAACTCCGACGGTATTGAACTAAACTTACAAATCCATCTAAGTGCTTAAACTATGATGATCCATCAAAAAATCTGTAAAACCTTGCAAGGCATATAATTGAGACTTTTTATTTGTCACTGCAACACAATATGAACATCTCTACAAACTTTCAAAACTCTACTTTTACAATGAATTTATACACTTTCAAATCAAGAGTACTTAAGAAGATAATATTTTTCTTCAAATCAGGAACATGCCGTGTTACATCAAGTGTTCTGACGCTTCCATCGTTCAACTTAATTCTAAACCTACCAATACCAATTTTGTGACAAGGTGTATTATTACCGGTCACAATAATACCTTTGGAAACTTTTTCATATATTGTGAACAAATCCCAATTTGGACACATTCGAAAAGTTCAAGTTGGACCAAAAATTCAATCTTCTTCAGATTTGGAATCGTCGTAAAAAATAATCAAAAGCTCTCCATCATTGTGAAACGTTTCTCCAACACTGGCTTCACTTGAAGTACCTAATTGTTTTCCCTTCTAATTAGCAGAAGCCAATTTTTCTTTATTTTGCAACTTATAGCAATTTTTAATCAAGTGCATATTCCCCATGCAATAATTACAAAATTTATTTGTGAAGTTAAACTTTAATTTGTCCCTTCCACAACCTCCATCAACAATAAGGTCATCTCCATGAGCCTCATTTCAAACGAAATGCTTCATCTTCTTATTTGAATATAGAGCATCATAAATATTTGCAATAGTGAGAATGTGATGACTATATAGGATTGTGTTTTTAAATGACATATATGAAGCGGGCAACGAACACGGCAAAATCAAATCCAAATCTTCATCATCATATTTAACCTCCAAAATTTCAAGATCAACAACGATTTCCTTAAACTAGGTGATCTTCAAGAGATATACTTTTTGTCTTACGATGAGAATAATGCGCTACTTCAAGTGTAATTTTGATAGTAAGACTTTTAGTCATACAAAATTGCTCTAACCTTAACCATTATGCAACAACGGACTTGTCCTTCAAAAGTCCCGAAAATGTTATTCGAAAAATGAAGAATTTGTGATATGGTCTTCCGATCCTACATTGTTTCTCCTCCTGATTCCATGGACATCTTGGCAAATCCTAACAACACATCATCCAAATACATCTGAGCGAGTATTGCTCGCATCTTTACGTGTTACAACGAAAATCTGGTGTTGTAATCCAAAAGCGAAATATCATTCTTCATGGTTGCCATTCTAAAATCAAAAAATCTCCATATGAATTGAGTCTTAGCTCTGATACCAGTTTGCTACAAACAATGAAGAAAATATAGGATAATTTCAATACCAATTTGTTGTGATAATAGAGGAATAAATAATATGGCATAATATGAAGTAATTGATCACAAATTCAAGAATAAAATAATTGGCAAAGGAATGGAGATTTCAATAAAATGTGGAGAAAGAATATAATGATTATGTGTTTATAATTTATCTAACTTGTAATGAATTAAACAACATAACTAATTTGTAGAGAAGTGCTAAATATATAGGAAACAATTCAAGTTCTAGAAGTAGAGTTGTAGATAGAATGTGATGCCAATATTTTGTCCTCTTCTTTAATCTCGGGTGGAATATTTTATTGACATTCCTCGTAAACATTTCAATGGTTCCAAGTACGTGAGTTACAACTTTACTATTGCCCGATTTTGGTCACCTTTTTTTATTTTGGCCAAAGATGAAATTTTTATCTGTTCAATCTCTACCTTAACGAAGTTGATGAATTTGACTATGTTACTTTCAATAATAGGAAAAAGTTTCGTCAGCCATCCATGTATAACAAGAATCACCTACTAGTGGGTTGCAACTTTTACCAAATTCCAAATATCACCAACTTTTGATAACTTATGGGTACCAAAGGACGTTCAAGACAACTTTTAAAGCTACTACAAAGGGATGATATTTTTAAGGACTTTTACACCATCTCACTTTCAAAATGGGAATTGGAATGCCAGTGGAATTGTAAACGACAAAGGCCGTTAAGAAGAAATGAGACTGTTTTGGAAGGTACTCAATTGGAGGAAATTAGGTGCCGTTCTCTTTGACTGTTTTGGATCGTTTTCTGTTTTCAGTTTTTCAAAACAACAAAAACGCGTTCTCTTTCCTATTTTCGAAAACGCGTTTTTGAAAACGACCAAAAATTTGTACACAAAACACAAAATGATGAAAACATCGTTTTCCACGTTTTCAAGAATTTTCAAGCAAAAAGGGGCCAAAAACTCAAAACACGCGAAAGGATGAAAACGGGTACAGTAATTCAAAATCCATTCCTTCCCCTCTCTTCCGGTATTCTTCCAATCTAAACCCTCTCTTCCTCTTCTCTGGACGCCGGTACCGGAGCCCATCTCTGCCTCCTCCCTCTTCGACGTCGGCGACCAATTGGTAGGGCAAAGGTAAAGTTCTCTCTCTTTTCGATCTGCAATTTTGGGGTTTTTTGGGTTTTTCGATTTCGGATGTCTTGATTGGTGACTACCCATTGATTTCGGTTGCTTTGATTGGAAATTGCAGTGGTGGTTGTGATGGCAGTGGTGGTGGTGGTGACGGGCGGTGGGGGCTTTTTGGTTTTTTCAATGGTGGTGGCTGGTGGTTGGTGATGGCAGTGGTGGTGGCAATGGTGGTGATCGGTGGTGGCTGGTGGTTGGAGATGGCAGTGGTCGTGGTAATGGTGGTGACCGGTAATGGTGGTGAACGGTGGTGGCTGGTGGTTGGAGACGGCAGTGCTGGTGGCAATGGTGGTGACCGATGGTGGCTGGTGGCAGAAGGTTGAATCAGAATTGTCCAATATTTGTGGTGATATTATGACTGTGATTGATGAGCATTTGATTCCTTCCTCATCAGGCGGTGAATCCACTGTGTTTTTCTACAAAATGTGGGTATTTTTATTAGAATTCATGTGCATCTTGTGGCTTGTTGTGTTTGGACGTTTTATGCAAATTATGGTTTAAATTAGGGATCTGGTATTGGATTTTGTTTTAGGAAAGGGGATTACTACCGATATCTTGCTGAGTTTAAGACGGGCAATGATAGAAAGGAGGCAGGTGACGAATCAATGAAGGCATACCAGGTATCTCTGTTTTTTTGGGGGGATGGGGAAAGGAATTTGAGCTCAAGAAATCTGAATTAATGGTTGGACCAACACTGGGGAGTTGTATGGTGAAATTTGGTTTTTCACTGACTTGGTGGAACTCTGTATTGTAATTGTATGGTAACATGTAATCGATACTTTTGCTGGCAATACAAGAGATGTATTTTTATGTGTTTATACGTGGGCATTGCATTTTTCTCTATATTTCATTCTCTATAGCAACGTGTTTTTTGTCTTCTGCTTTCGATTAACTAATTAACATTCTTATCTAAAATGAGTTTTTAAAAAAACTACTGGTATTTTAGTTTGCCTTTGATATGGTGGGAAACTGAACATAGTAGAAAAACGGTAGTATATATTTGGAAGTGATTAGGAAATTGGATGTAGACTCTAAATGCCATTTGTAGGAATACGTAAGGGCTAAAACTGTTAAGTCATCAAGTATTGGTCTTCCCCTCTATATATTAACTAGATTGATTGAATATTTAGATTATGGCAGTTCGAATGCTTTTGAAACTTGGTCATCGAGTTTTACAATATGTTCTTCACGGGATTTGTTGAATATGGGGATTGTAACAATTATACTGCATCTCATCACTCATTATTTCCTTGGTAATAAAATTTTAGACCATATATATTGTGTAGCAAGGTTGGCAAGCACGATTACTTAAATCAAGAAAACAAGATTTTGATTGAACTTGTAAATTGTGACTTGGTCAAGCCTTATCTTGGAGGATTGTAGCTTAATTATATAGGCTTTTAAAGAATTATGGCTTTGCAAATTAGGATAGGGTACAATATTTGGAGATTGGCATAACAAAGTTGATATTTAACGCTGAAAATATGGGATCACTTTGCAGTAGAGAGCGACGTAACCATCAATATGATGTTGAAGAGAAGTCACGGGTATATCTTTCTAACTAGGGTACAATTAGTTTTGCTCATTTTAGTTTAATCATACTCTCTAACTAGGGACTTGTATTTGTGCAGGAACCAAATCATGAGGACCATCTCAATGGCTGGTGGCTATGTGGGATAGAGTTTCTTCAATCGCTGCATATAGCGTTTGAAGGCAACGTCAATCAGTTTCTCAAATCAATCAACATTGTAGATGATTTAAGTTGAGAGATTCATAAATTTGGATCTACATCTATCGTTGTATTCTAGTGTAACTGTGCTTTATTTTTTGTTAATTTTACTTTGTGAGAGATTGAAACTTGAACTCTGGTTTGAAAAGATATGTTGCAATAGGCCGATGTTAATGCATCATTGCATTTTCTAAAGCCTGTGTGCTTATGTTGCATTTTTACTTGTAAGTGGTTTATCTATAATCAAGGAGTAATGTTATCTATTATCACTGATGATAGTCATCGTGTTTAAATGATCAAAATTGTATTTGACAATAATTGTGAGAACTAACATGAACTCGATAAGATTGATTTCAAAATATTTATTATCATGTCAACATGAGATCAGTGCTCCCATTTTTTGCAACTTGATTAGGTTTGGTTGTGACTTGATGCTAATTAATTTTGTCACAAATTATGTACAAGGACAAAAATAAGGACTTGTCAAATTTAATTTAGATTGCCTTTTTTTATATTTGGAAAAAAATATTTCAAAATTCACCAACTTCAAAATTTATATGTTATTTAATACTATATTAACATTAAACAATAAAAATTTATTAAATAATCAGTTTTTTTGAATAAAATATTCTTAAAAAAAATTCTCAAAATTTCAAAGTAAACGAGTTTTCCATTTTTATGTTTTCGGAAATAGTTTTTCAGAATGGCAAAGAGAACGCATTTTCAGAAATTTCAAAACAGACACTCAAAACACAAAACACAAAACGAATTCAAAACTCAAAACACAAAACTGAAACACAAAGAGAACGGCCCCTTAGGGTTTCAAAAGGAGAGAACAAGAAGGGATTGAGATTTAGATTTAGATTTAGATTTAGATTTAGATTGATTGACCTAGCTATGCTATAGAGGCAAGATGGGCACACCGGTAGATATTTGCACTGGTTACCTAAGAAGTACTTCATATAATGATCGTGTGCATTGTTGCTTGCTTGGACCTATTGATTCCCGGAGTGATTTCTTACTTCATTTGCTGAAGATGAAGCCCACGTACCCCAAAAAAAATTATTTTGCTAGATCAAAAAAATAAAATTTCATTATCTTTTTCTCTCTCTCAATATTTTTAGGCATATACTCTGATAGATGTTGATTACATTTGCAGAGTTTTGTAGTAAGCTGAAAATATGATTGAACGTAAAAAGTACATAAAATGGTAATAATGTCTCTATAAACTAAAAACGAAGGCACAACTATTAGAGGCGACTTCAGAATTTCAACGACAATTCTCTCTTGTGACGAAGACCAACATGAACATGGTAGTCTTTTTGCTCATCGATCAACTTTAAGTTCAACACGATAATGACTTCCTAAGTGCAAAAACCATACTTCAACCCCGAAACCTCTTTTCAGGATTTGTATCTTAATCCCGTAAAGTAAGCAACAAAAAATGATGTTAGATACGCAATTAACAAGCTTATATTTATATAAAAACAAAATTAAGATCGTAGCCTCTCATGACCAGATGTATGGACAAATATGTTAAGATATCGTGGTAAGTTGAAAAACATGTTAAGTTAAAACACAAATATGTTATTAAACATCCAAAATCAAAACATATCATGTGATCAAACAAAACCATAACAAAGTCCTAAAATAACACATCGTTACAAAAGCTAATGTCCAAATAGTTGATCAAAGTTCACACAATGTGAAGATAACATATTGTGATGCTTTAAACTTACCTACCAATGGCAAGAAATATACCATGTCAACGAGACATATTACATCTCATATTAGGATGCTCACAACTATAAAATGTGGGATTAATTTCATGACAAAAATCTAACAGTGTTATGTGAAAAGGTAATGTATCAAATAAAAAGTTGTATCAATTTTTGTTACTAACGTTTTTGAAAATACACCTAAGCAGATATGTTACAAAAATAATAAAAAACGTATACATGAAACAAATTTGGATAGATATTGTTGATATCCATGCATTAGAATAAATTCTAACAAAAATTTTATCCGGAGTTTGAATTAATAGGTTGCTTTCATTTTCTTTGAAGTCGAAATCAATTTATGGTTACTAACCCTCTTTGAACCCTTTCGTTATTGAAGGCCTATTTACTAATTAATTATATGTTCCAAGATGAGCGACAACAAAGAGCACAAGATGTTGAATCTTGACTTTAGGGATTAGGATTTTTAGAAGGATAACGATGAAAAACAGAATTTGCATGCGATCAAAGGAAACTTGGATGAATCATGGAAGACGATAAAGCTTGAACTTAGGGATTTTGAAAAAAGAATGATTTGGAGGAGATGTGGTAATCTTATTGTTTGAGCGCAGATCGAGGGAAGCATACATGGATTTTGTTCTTCATTTTTTACTTATAAAATGTCAATATATTTGAGATATAAAATGTGGAAACGTAATATTGGAATTAATTTCTTAATTAGGGTACCCTTCGCAATTTCCACAAAAATTATGGCTGAAAATGAAACCAACCACTAAACAACACTTCTTTTTGACACAGACAGTGACAAAGACTAAGTAGTAGTGTGACTTCTAAAACTTGATCTCACTTAAATCTTGACATTTTCTTTAATTGAGGTATGACTGTGTGGATTAAATTGCTTTGTTTATAAATATTCAGATCCAACTTAATACTCCACTGCATTCGAAAAAAAGAAAATAGACACAGTTTTTTTTTTTTTTTTTTTTATCGTTAATGTAAATTTTATTGGTTACTTCTCATGTGTTACATGTGCTCCGAGCATCCTTGGGCAATCGTATGATCAAACGATGTACAAACGATAATGATTTAAAGATCTGACGCTAATGATTCAAGTTGAATCAAAACATAAGGATACAATGGAAATATTACCTTGTATAAATGTGTTTTAATCCTTCTGACAATGCTCTCGGTAGTCTAAGATTTTCAAATATCAACCTATTACGAGCTGTCCATATGTGGTACACAGTGCTCGATAATGCAACTCTCTTTACCTTACTTTTTCAAGTAGTCTCGCGTCCTTCTTCATCCATTTCAAGGCGCTAGCGGTCGTAGTCATCGTTCTTATGATTCCCAACCATGCTCTAATATGTCCCCAAATCATTGAACTCATAACAAATTGGAAAAACAGGTGTTGGGCAGATTCAACTAAATTTCGACAGAATATACATGTGTTGTCAATGTCCATGTGTTGTGGACGGTCTTTAGTGATAAAATTGCCTTCTATACTAAGCCAAAGGATGAAAGAATGTTTCGGAGTTATACATGAGCTCCAAACGTCCTTTGCCCATCGCAAAGTAGCCCCCTTTGGACGGAAATAATCATAAGCATTAGCAATGCTTATGCTGTCTTCCTGAATCCAATCTAAGATTTTTAGGATGGCTGCATGTGATGTTCCCTCAGTTTCCTTCAACAGATCTGCAATAGAAATTAGTTTCTTGATCAATGGTGAATCGTCCCTTTTAGGTGAGTATTCCCATATAGCTGCGTTCCTCAAATACACATGATTGATCTACCGAACCTAAAGTATATCTTTTTTGCAAGCGTGGAGGGGGCCTAATTTTTGGCCCATTTTTATTTTATTTTATATGAGACAAGGCCCAAATCTGGAGGCCCAATGGTAACCTTACTAACCTAAGGTCCTAAACTACTAGACACTCACCGTCTCACCGAATCACTCGACGTCTCGACCCCTCTCTCCTTCCCGCTCTCAATCTCCAAAAATATTCAACTCTCCAACTCCAACTCTCCAAGAATCCACCGACCACCAATCAACTGCTCTTCAAGCCGACGCCGAAGTGGTGTTTACCGGAGTGCAGACGTGCAGTCTCCCTTTCGTTTTCCAACTAGCGTGTGTCTTCTGGAGTTCTGCAGCTTCTGCTGGATGCAAGCTAGGCTTTATGGACACAAAAAGGGTAATAGCATTTAAGGCAAGGATTGATTGATGTATTTGACAAGAAAGGAAAGTCGTTCGGATGAGTCCACATGTGCTACCATCCAACGGACTCCATTCATTTCTTCCAAGTATAAAAGCTCACACTTAGTGTCGTTCAAAGGTAATGCAAGTTTAGACTCTCAAAGATATATCCTTGCTATATATTTTCTCCCAAGCCGACCCCCATTTATTTATTGGAGGCTCACGTTCAAAGCTCTTTCACACTCTAAACTATCTCTTTAATAGACTTGGCTGTCGGAGTGTGCGCGGCCAACTCCATTCCCTCAAGGGAAGGCCACATGTGACTAACGGTTCATCCAAGTGTGTAGGAATCCAGCTTGCGTGGACATGAGAGGTCTTGGGATTTGTTGGCCACATCATTAGTACGTTTTTTGGGGTCAACAAATTATATTCTCAAAACGTACATTTTACTTGTGCAAAATCGAACATAGTTTCGACTTACCAAAATAGAATTTGAGAAGACGAAATGATAATTATTGAAGTCGAATACGTGACGATGGATTTAATCATTTCCATTCTTTGACGAAAAACATTTCTTATAATCAAAAGAATAGTTAATTTTTCTAAAATCAAATCTCAAATTCAAAGAAATCGGAAAATAAAATAGGAAATGCAAGTGATTGGATTGATCGAGACAAGTGTTTAATACTTTCTCCTTAAGATGAATTTACCCCACATCGGTGCTAACGATTTTTCGATAATTATCTCCCAAAATACAACGACCACGTCTCGCAATAAAAGCACTCCAAATTACGTAGACCAACGAACTCTTAACGGAGTTCTCTCTCTACTGAACCATGTTTTTATGCAAAAAAAAAAAAAGGGACAACTTTTACAAAGTATTTTTATGCCATGCAACTAAAAGAAAATATATGGAATTATGAAGTGAATAAATAAAATCTAACACATGAGATCTATATATAGTAGTTGAAATCTTAAAAGACACAATCATATAAAAGGACACACCTCTTGAAATTTATCTCTATACATGAAGAGACACGCCCATTGAAAAATAATCATGCCAAAAGTCATGATCTTTCATATGGAAAGACACACATTTCCATCCAAATATTTTCTGGAATATTTCATAATATTCTATATGATTTTCCAACAATTCACGTATTTAAGCAACTAAAATTTGGTTTAATTCTAATTCATCAAATAATGAATTCCACTTAAACAATGATTTAAAATTGATCAAAATCAATTTTCGATACAAGATTCCATCATGCTTTCCATCACCGGACTGAGCAAAACTCAGGTAAAAACTAAAACCTCAGCATTTCTAAGTTGTAGACAACAATGTAGTTGAACGTGATTCTTTTTAACTTTTTAAAACTCTACCTAAACATTTTTTTTTATCAATTTTTCGTCCGTATATGGGGAAAAATGAAAGTTTGGTGCCTAGATAAAGGTTTATACTATCGAGTTCAAAATCTCCATATGGTGGGGCGGGACTGCCGAGCCCTTGTATCTTGTAGTGACGTTTCTTATTCGTTTCTGATCAGACTGAGAACATGACCAACAAGTGGCGTGTTTACATGAAAGATGGGAGAATATCCTTAGCTGGACTATCTTCTGCCAAATGTGAATACCTTGCAGATGCCATTGTTGATTCCTACCACAATGTGAAGTAGAAGAAAAGATCATAAACTGCTGAGGAATTTTGATGAATTGATCACTTCAAATGTCATTATAAAGTACCGTTGAATTGTTTGTTCTATGTTAGATATGTACAAGGAAATTTTGGAAATTTATATTGTTCCTGCACATTTTTGAACCATCACACCTGTATTAAGAGTTAAGGGTAATATATAAATATGGCTTCTTGAATGCTGGTCGACTTTATTACGTTTTCCAAATTGCCATTGGTTTCCGAAAGATGTCGACTGCAATAGTATGTGCAGGCTAGTCATCAGTTTATATATGAAGTAAAAAAGATGGCAAATGGTTCAATGCTTGTTTCACTGTTATATATACAAGCGTCTTATCTCGATAAATATATTGGAGCAAAAGGTGCAATCCTACTTTGCTTCAATTATCTGCCCATCAAAAATAGTCAAGTGTCACATCTTGTGAACGAATGAATGATCCGTGCAGGCAGTGTAACTGAATAAAACTGCACTTTCACAGAATCAGTTGTTGGAAGGCATTGTGGAGACAGCAGGTGGTGCCGGTTTTGCAAGTCTGAGCGTGCCACCAAGCTCCATGGGAACAAGGGGGATGAGAGAATGCAAAACATCTGTTATCAATGGTCGATAGCTTGGTTCTGGTTGAACGCATAATACAGCAACAGCAGCAACCTGCAAAGAGGATATCTAAGTATAGCACACAAATTCCATTTGCTGCAAATCCAGATCAACTAACATTAACATCCTAGAATCACAAACCTGATATAGGTGCTTTAAATCCATTGTGTTTATGATAACAGGGTCTACAATGTTTGGAAGCTTGGATCTATCCGTGAGTTGAGGCATCGCCTGCATTTCATTTATATAGTGAGCTTCTATTAAAAAGCTTATGGGACTTGAGGAAAACCAAGTGTTATGTGTTTAACAGCCAGGCCTACCCATGTGACAATAGATTGGCATTGAGATGGTGCCAGTTTCTCCACGGGCTTCCTTCCAAGTAGAAGCTCCAGTAAAACAACTCCAAATGCATAAACATCACTTTTATCTGTTAATTTACCTATAAGGGAAAAAGGAAAGAAAAAAAGAAATTCACGATCACCAAAGTGAAACTAACAAGGCAAAGACACGCTATTTGCCGAAACTTAATGGCCTATTAATTTAATAATCTTTCCAAATTTAGAATTGTTCAATAAGATGATAGACCCTCTAGTTCTCGAATCTGAAGTAGCAATATAAGAAACATAATTTGCCATCTGAAGAATCAAAATTTCCATACAAGAAAAGAAACTAAGAAATTCAAGTGTGTGTACCATCTAAAAGGTACTCAGGGGCTACATAACCCAAAGTTCCTGAAAGTTTAATGTTGTTTCTATTCTGGGCCCCATCGGGCACAGCAAGACCAAAGTCTGAAAGCTAAACAATGGGAGAAAACGAGAGGCTTAGTGAATTTTCATAATATGGAACCGATAAAGTAAGTTAACAATATAATAGTAGAATAGGATAGAAATAGATCAAAGACTGAATTTTCTAGAGTTTTTACCTTGGCATTGAAGTTGGAATCCAGAAGAATATTAGATGATTTCAGATCTCTATGAATTATTTGTGGATGGCAGTGCTCATGCAAAAATTCTAATCCTCTGGTCAAACAGTTGCAATATATCAATATCCAACATCAATTATCAATTATCAGTATTAAATATCCACATGGGAGCGTCTGTTTATGTACAAACGCACCTTGCTACATCAAGGGCAATTTTCATCCGAAGATGCCAAGTTAATGCAGATCCATGCAAAGGCCCTAAAGACATTAAAATAACAAAGGGGAAATTTTAGAGTGTACTTTATTTTCCATCATCCACATCTGAATCTTACATGATTTTCAACTTTATTATAATGTTTTTACCGTGCAATTGAGTTTCCAGAGATCCATTCTGCATCAGTTCATAAACAAGAAGCCTGGTTTCAGCGTGAATGCTACAACCCAACAAAGAAATTATATTCGGGTGCTGAATATTGCTCAGCAACTCTACCTCAGTCTGCAAATTCAAGAACGAGTAATCAAGTTAGGATAGTGAGATCTGCAGTACAAATGGACAGAAGAACAAGCACAAACAAACTATCGAGATATTTGGTACCTCAAATTCTTTTATGGCATCAGAACTTCCCCCTTCGAGTCTCTTCACAGCCACACACAAGTTCTCTTCTAACTTAGCCTTGTACACACATCCAAATCCCCCCATACCCAAGATTTCACTTTCGCTGAAATTGTTAGTAGCTGATTCTAACATCTTGTACTCCATTGTAGTTGCTGCAGATCCCTTTCTATAACTTGTCTTGAAAGTATTGTATTTACCCAAGAACGGAAATGGAGCTAATGCAAGCCCTTTTGCAACATCTTTAAAGAAAATGAAAAACAGAAAAACCTCAGTGAAAGATCATGAAATTGAAAATTCAGAAAACATATAAGAAAATAATCACAAAAGAAAGTACCTGAGCTATGACTCCTTTTCTCCTTAGATTTGTTTATGTACTTCCTATGATAAACCCAGAAACACAAAAGAACCAAAATGATTGCTCCCATAGCTGTGGAAGCAGCAATTAGAGCTACAAGCAGCTTCTTGTTTGAACCCATGCCGTGCTTTCCTCCTCCTACTTCAATACCTGATTATTCAGTAGATTTACAGCTAAGAATTGACATCTTGGACTACAAATATGACAATAATCACAGTAATAAAGCAAGAATATATTGTTCAAGTTTGAAGGCAGTGATAGTAACAGAATTATAGTAGTTTTTCAGTGTCGAGAACGGAGTCGAAGGGAAGGGACAAAGGGCCTATATATATCAATTATCACACAATGATGAATGGGTACCAAGAAAATACAACTTTTATATATATATGCATTAAATGCTTTGAAAATGGTGGCCCTAAGTTTGAGTTTTTCAAATTTCAATAATTTGAAATAAGACAAGAATGAGCAAAAGAAATATCACCAAGAAAAGTTAGAAAAAAAAAACATTGACTGAAGAAATTGTTAGTACCTGGAGAGAAGGCTGCCATTGATGAATACACTGGAGAAATCTGTGGAGCAGTTATTGAAGAAAAAGGAGAGTCTGCAGTGGTGGTGGCATCTACAACATTGAATATCCAAATCGGCACATGAAGAAGAAAGTAGAAAACAAGATTATTCATTCTTTTTCTTTTTTTTTTCACTTCGTTTCAAATTCTGATTCTCCCTTTGTCTGTTTTAAACAGATATGGAAAGGAAAAATAAAGTGACTTTTGAAGACGGTGCCTACACATGAAAGTTTTGGATTATCTGTCTTTTAAGGTTTGAATCTCAAATCTCCCCTCTCTCGTTCACCCTATGGGCGGTAAGCCAAAAGAAGACAAAAGGCAAATACAGGATGAATTGAGTTTAGTAACAAGTGATTCCATAATTCAATTATTTTATGATGTGGATTGGTTGCAGTTGGGTATGACCTGTATAATATTAAAACTAAAAATAAGCAACGACAACAAAAAAAAAAAGTGTGTTGAAATTGGGATGGATCACTAATCAACTAACTTAAGTGGGATAACTTCCCAGCTAACCCTTTCTTTTCCATTTCTTATTCAAATGTTACTTGTAAAGCATAAGAATTAATCGCTAATAAATAATTACTGAGGTTTTTTTATTGGCCACCAAATCTGGAAGAAAATAGATTCAGCCTTGCTCCTAAGACTCAAGCTAAGAGTGACTATTGCTTTTTTGTGGTTGCTCCGATGAATAAGTGGAGCACTTACTTTTTGCTAGCCAGTTTGAATCTAAGCTGACCGCTAACAGCATAAATCACTACAATGTATAAAAGAGCAAACTTTATTACTGTTCATAACGCGTCATTATGATGCTATGCTGATATCATTTTTCCAAAAAAAAAAAATGGACCTTAAAATGACGTCATTTCAAACCAAAAAAGGACCTTGCTACTTGTACAAAAGAATTTGTACAAAAATGTTGACAAACACTCACATTTGGGGGGGGGCCCACTTTTTATTTTCAATTTTTTATTCATGTGGGGCCGGCAATCATGTGAGTGTTTGTCAACATTTTTGTCAAATTCCTTTTGTACAAATAGCTTTATTCACCAAAAAAATGCTACCTTACTGCCACTTCGGATTTTACACGCAACTATCAACTCATTCCTTTCTCTTCTCTCACAAAATCATTTTCTCTCTCCAGTCATTTTCATTGCCATGTATTCAATTTTCACCTACTCCACTTCCTCCCCAAAACCATTGCAAAATTTCTCCTTTCTCCTTTTTTCTTTTCTATATTTCTTCTCACGATTCTCTAAAAACTATATGAAGTGCAAGTTCTTGCGTTAGGATCTCATTTATTACTTCAATATGGAAGGAAGAAGATATCTTTGGTAGGGTTTCGAATATGTGCATTTCTTTCTTCAGTCAATTGAATGTTTCGTTTCAAGTTTTTTTTATTAATAATCCTATTGTTTAATTTTTCTCTCTCTTAGAATGCGCCATCAATTTTGAGCTTCCTACATCTAGACTGTGAGTTTGTTTTCTTCGTTTTGCATTCGTTCTTCTTGGTGGCTTGCTCGGTTGTACATTTACAGGTAGTTTGGATTTCTCCATTTTTTTTGGGTTTATATTTTGTTGAGGGTTTTGATTTTTTCTAGGTTTTTGGTGTATTATATATGAAATCTTTTTTATATTTTACTAAGAAAAAGATTTAAAGTTCTGTTGATTTTTACTTCATATTTCGTTGAATTTGTTTAGTTTGTGGAATTTGATTGTTGTATTATACTTAGCCTTCTAATTTATTTTTCTTGTACCTCAAAATATAAATCAGATTTTAATTGTTCTTCATAGATAAAAGGATTTGATTTCGTTTACTATTTTTTTCTAGCTACCTACTAATATTGAAGTCATCAAAATATCTTCTAAATATTTATATTATTTAAGTTAGAAAAATATTAGACGGCAAATTTTGATTGTTTCTTGTCCGTTGCTCTTTTTTTTACAAGAGTCAAGTTTATCTTGTATTTCCTATAACTTGAATGAATGAATTAGATATACAAAAGGTGTTTCGGTTAGGGCAAATTCATTCACGCCTTTGAGGAAGTCAATTATTTAAATTTTTTTTTACACATAATAAAATTTTGAAATTAATTGCACTATCTTTTGTACTTAACTATTGTATGTTCTTCATCCCAGATTCCAAAAGAAGGGAACAACCTCAATTGAAATTATGTTTTGATTCATGTTTACCATTTCATGAAAGAGAATGCTCACAATGAGGGGTATTTGTGTTGACTATGGTGGTCAATACTCGAGACCACCACTTGGTTTGTATATTCCGAACTCAAAATGAATAGTGTGACTACATTTTTAAAGATATTTTGCTTTCATTATGAGACCTTGAATGCTTAATTGCGTACCATCTTCCATTATCTACCACATACCAATTTATGTTCGAAAACAAATATAACATTCGTTCTTTGTATTGCAGCGCAAACCATTTTGGTCGATTGGGTGGTTGTGCTTTGGAGCATTAGTTTGGTTCGTTGTGGTGTCGATTGGTGGTTTATCTGAACTCGATTTTGGGTCACCCAATCGACCGGTTGCTCCAATGGTTTCAGCCCACCTAGGGCTATGGTGTGAAGATGAAGAACAACTATCTTTAGCCACCAAGACAAAAGGGAGAAGGAGAGAGGAAGAACCACCAAGAAGCACAAAGCACAAGCACGAGGAAGTCGGTTTTTCTCTCTTTTCTCTCAAGACAAGGTTGCTCTCTTTTCTTCCACACAAGAGAAACAAGAACCGGGTCAATATTAATAAGGCTAGGGATTGGGCTTTTAGGACAAACACAAAGGGGCCCAATAGATAACTAAGTGGGCTTTCAACCTTAAAATCGTCCAAGGTTATGGGCCGGGCCATGAGCAACACTAATGGAATTAGGCTACTTCAAATGACCCACTTAGGTTGTCGGAATAGTTCGTTCATTGTGGTGTCGACATTTCACTTCAATCATCAGCCGAGACCTATGAAATTTGGTTTCATGTAATGCTTTGACAACTTTTGAAACAATCCTTTTCTCTTTTTCTTCATTCACCAATCATAAGCACAAAATAAAACAATCAAATGCAATAAAAAGTAGAAGAAGATTGAAGGAACAAATAAATGCAAACATATTCTCTACCTACTTATACATATTTTTATCTCGAATTTCATGAATTTTATTTTTTTTTTATTTTTTTTGCAAATTACCCTCTGGATGTCAGAGCAATTTAACAAAGAGATATCATTGACCGAAGAAATTCCTTTTGGGCTCTTCAATGCTATGTTTGAGTTTTCTGGTTGTTGGCAAAAAGATGCAGCATACACAAAAGCCTTTGTTTTTAATGGAATGTTCATAACACTCCATATTTGCACTTGAAAAATCTTAAATGGTGGTGACTGATCACGTAAAAAAAGAAATCACATCATCATGGGAGCCCACTGCATTGGCAAGGTATAAACGACTAAGCGTAATGGAGACGCTACTATTATTATGATTGCAAGCTATTTTTAAGCTTCTGTTCTATTGGTGTTTCGAAAATTTGAATCTTTTTTTGCTTTTTATTCCTTGTTTACAGAAGGGGTAGATTATTTTTGTGTGTGGTTGAAAGTACTTTGCGCACCCTTATGTCTAGAGCTCTTGCTAATTGTCAGTGGCAATGTGATGTTTATGCTAATCTCGCTTTTTCAATTTTTTATGGGGTTGGTAGTATAGTTGGGCAATTGTGCACTTATGTGTGAAGAAAATGGATGGTGATAGAATACTAAGAAAGCTTGAACACCTTTGTAATGGCTTTCCCAATCTGTGTACCTTTCTTTGAAAATATATCTTCTGATCTAAGGAGTACGAGGTCCGCTAACTAAATCCTACTGCTGTCATACATCCTTCAACTATGCTACATATAATTCTGATTGTTACTGCATTTTCAAAAATTATGTGGACATGAAAAATTGTTTCCTTCTACTCTTTACGTTATTAATCATCTAAAATTCTATATAAGAATATATTATTTACAAAGAAGCCTTATAAATTTTGAGCTAAAGGTGGTTGAGTTCTACTATTAAATATAATTGGATGGATCCATGATACAATTTGCAACCTTTGTGTTATATTTTAAAATGTATTGTTTTTCTAAGGTTCCTCCTTTGTTATAAGTTCATATTTTTCTTTCAAGATCATTAAAAAGTTTGGCATGCATATTATTGTTGGTATAGAGATGGGTGGGAAGGGTGTAATATTCATGAAACAACAGCACTCTTCTTCACTTCAATCGGCTAACGTGCAGAAAAGATTGAAAATGATGGCTGATAAAATGTTTCTATATGCAAATGAACAATATGGAATGGATACAGAACAAGTATACCAGATTGAGAAGGTTTGAAATTATTTTCTCTACATTCAATTCATGCCAAGGTACAACTTTGAAAACTTAGAAGTTGTTTTAATTTTTTCTCATCTGCACCTATGTTAGTATTCAAAATTTTCTTTAGGTATTCAATTCAATTTATGCAAAGAACATAAATTATGTATCTTATCTCGAAAGAAGTGGATATCAGTGAGAACTTGTTTTCTTGATAGAATTTGGTGCAACGATTACAGTTTGTCACTTTTTTCCTCCCCTTTCCAATGTTTTGCCTGCTTGGAAATTAAAATTTGTACGATCTCAATGGGTCGTTAGGTCGGAATTTACTTACTAGACTACTACTTAACTATCATATATTACATATTCTGGCTGACAATTTTAGAACTTAGATGCTTTGTTGAGTGTTTTACATTATTTTACAAATCAACCAGTATGTAAGCTGCTGATTTGTTCCCTTGATGCAACAAGAATCAGCTTGCTCTACAATTTTGTGGCTGATTGGAAATTGAAGCTATAAGATTACGAGTCATCATAGGCATATAGTTACTTATAATCAACTTTTGTCGTATATTGCATAAATGGCTGATATTTTAGAAATTAGATATTCTATTGGTTTCATTGTTTAATTAATTCAAAAAACACAAACTGTATATTTGTTTCATTGCTGCCTTGCCTATTTGATTTTTCATTTTGACATAAGGGAGACTAGACTAAGGTTTTTTGAAACTGGCACCTCAAGTTCTTACTCACATAAAGACGCGTGTCTTTCATATTTTACAAATTGGATTAATGTTAGTTGTGGGGCTCAAGATTCCGAGGATCAATTTTGATTTAGTTAATTAGTTTGTTAAATAACAGGATATTGTTAGTATTTGCAAAAGGAGATATTGAAGTCATAGTAGAACTTTGGCCCATATGATAAATCCAGTTGGTCACATTATTGACACTATATAACTAAACTTTATTTGTTTTAAAATATATTGTCGTTACAAAGAAATCTCTTACAAAATTATAGCAGTCATCGTGCAACGCACGATCCACCACTAGTAAAAATAAATCGGTAAAATCAGCATTTTTTATGAGGGAGAATTTTATTCTGAAATTAAATTGAAATCAAATGTAAATTTGTATATATTGTTTATCTTCGACCTCAATTTTAAGGGGAATTTTTCGTTTTCGTCCATAATATTTCTATTATTGGATACTATTACTACAATGTACATAAAAATGTTTTACATGGACCTGATTTAGTGATGGCAAAAAAATTGGCGGCGCCCCGCCACGTGAAGAATAAAAAAAAACTGTTTTGGATATTATTTATTTCGAGTGCTTGCTTTTGATATTGATGTAGTTAGTTTGAACATTATTTGCTTTGGATTTTAAAATTTTGAATTTGTATTTTAACTGAAAATTTTAAAATAAATAAATAAAAACGGGGCAGGCCCTCGCCCTGTACCCGCCCCCGTTGCCATCTCCTGATTCGGGGATTCCTTCTTTAATTTTGCGCGCAAGTTATGCAATTTCATTGGTTTTTATTTTATATGCATGAAGGATTAATGAGTTGACTATCTTGTTAGGTATATTTGGTATTGTTAAAATTTTATTTTTAGTAGATTTTAATAAAAATTGACGAAATACTTGATTAAGAAGTTGATAAGAAGTTATGAATCTCAATAAACGTGATTAAAATTAATTGTTGACTTTAATTTAAATTTTTATCGATTTTCAGCAAAATTAAACCAAGATTTAGATTAAAATTCCTCTATTTCTTACTTTTTTTCCTTCTCTTTTTTATCAATAATCATATCATCGTGTTCTTTTATGCTATATAAGACGCACCGCGTTAAACCATATATGATAAAAATTATCCTGAAACAGTGCCTAATTTTTGTCCAACTAGATAATTACATCATAGCCACTTCTATGAATTTTAACTCGTTCAATTAGAGCTTGTTTGGTAAAGATTAAAATCGGATTAAAATTGAAAAATTATCCGTTATTGTTGACTTTTATTAGATGAGTGGGACCCAATAACGACTATATTTTCAATTTTAATTGGATTTTAATTGCTACCAAACAAGCTCTTAGTTGAAATTTATACCTTAATATTTGTTACTTGTAATTGAAGTGATTAATAATTGGAAAAACAATGTGTGGACTGACTTATATATAAATGATATAGGTTGATTCTATGTAGTACAATTGCTTATGAATTAAAAATAATACTATTACAAAAAAGGTTCAGTAAAATTATTTTTAAGACAAATATTCACTTATAAGTATAAAACATTCTCTTATTACCAACTAAAATAATTCGCTTACAATTAAAAGAAATTACATATAAAATGTAAAAATTATTTAAAAGTGAAAAAAATCATTTGTGATTAAAAAAATGAATTATAAGTTAAAAATTTACTTACGAGTACAAACTTCCCTTCTAAAAAATTTACTTAGGAGTAAAAAAAAAAAACATAAAAGTAAATTAGAAGCAAAAAAATTCATTTAAAAAATTTAAAAAGTTTTTATAAGTAAAAATGCTGTCATATTTTATTTTTATTTTTTAAAAAAATCATTATTTATATGGTATTCTAAGATCTTTATTAACATTGCTACAAGGATGAGACTCTATAATATTGAAAGGAAAAATGTGGAACCTAAAGAAAATAGAGTGAATTGCCCAAATAGTATTTTCAAGGGTTCACTGAACTTTAAAAATCACTCAAATTATCACTGAATTTTGTAAAAGATTTCCACGAGGTCACTGAACTTTAAAAATCACCTTATTAAACTTTGCAAAAGGTTTCTACGGGATCACTAAACTTTGCAAAATGTTTCCTAAAAAATCACTGAATTAGTGATCCCTGGAAAACCTTTTACAAAGTTCAATGATGAAAGTTCAGTGACCTCGTGAAAATCTTTTACAAAGTTCAATGATAATTTGGGTGATTTTGAAAGTTTAGTGATCTCCTGGAAGCATGGTGTAAAGTTCAATACTATTTGGACAATTCACTCAAAGAAAATATGAATTACTAGTCTTAGACTCAAGTTGGACAGAAATAAAATAAATATTAATTCTTCAAGCGATTGTGCAATAATGTTTATCTTCTCATTCATGATACTAAAATATTGTTCATTCCAAAATATGGATTCGAAAGAATTGAAAAGGAAAAGAGAAAAAATTCATATTTTCATTTTGATTCATGTTATGTCAATTGTTGAACAACCACGGTTCAAGCAACACTATAGGGGCATGTTTGATACACAATATTGAACTAGAGAATAAGGCTGGAAAGAATGTAATTATAAGGATTATGTTAAGGTGGATTAGGGAGAATTGTTCTAATACAGCATTTAGTGCTTCACCATGTTAGATGACCATACAAGTGATGAAATATTAAGCCCATGTCGGTCTCTCATTAAAACTCATGCCCATTTTCAATCGAATAAAGCTACATTACCAGAAGGATTTGATAGAAATCTTGACAAATTGCATGTGATAGTAGATGATTATGTGAAAAAGCTGACTGTATTTTAAACTGTCAAATGAAAGTATGTTGTGTGGCATTATGTCAAGTTTGATGTCAACCATGACGTTCACGTAGCATGATTGTTTTCAATCATACATTCACGTAATAAAATATTTTGCATATAAATCCATTTTTTTCCTACTATTTAACCGTTCATTCTCCAAACAATCGCTATTCAAAACGTCATTTTTTTCAAAATAATGGCCATCAAACTTGAGCTAAATAACTTATGATAATATTTTTATAAGGAAATTTTAAAAATATAATTTCTTATATGAAATGTTTTTTAACTTGTAAGTGAAATATTTACTTATAAGTAAACTATTTAAATATATTAGTGAATTTTTTAACTGAAAAATTTTATTTTTTACTTCTAAATGAAATCTTAACTTATAAGTGAGTTTTTACCCATAAAAAGTAATTTCACTTATAAGTAGTATTTTTATCTTATATATAATTTTTTTACTTACGAGTGATTTTTACTCATATGTTAAACTTTATGGTTACAAGTGAATTTCGTATTATAAGTAATTTTTTTTTTTATGTATAAATGACTTTTTATATTTACAAGGCAGGACCTGAAAATTCGAGGCCCGAGGTGACCAAATATTATGAGGCCCTGAAATATTTATTTTTTACGAGCGTAATAATCTCTTTAAATCAATTATGGTCGGACGTTGCAAAAGTTATATGATAATAAATTCTGCTAGTTGCAAAATGTTATTTTTTCCTTGTAACGGCTGTACATGACAAGTCCCTTTCCATGTATTGAATGCAAGACTTCTCATTTGGTTTAGTAATTTTAGTTCATTTCTTAATTTTTTAAAAGTAGTTTAATTAACAGGATGGCGTGGCAAATTTTCATAATTTTCTGTACAAAAAACAATCATTTTGGGCTTTTAATTTTTCTTGAGGCCCCTTACAAATTGAGGCCCAAGGCCACTGCCCAGGTATCCTTGAGCCAGTCTTTATTAGTATTTTCCACTTAGAAGAAGCAAATTTTCACGTAAAACTAATTTGATGTATTTTAAGTAATTTTTTCTTATAATTTAACTTTTTAGTTATACTTAGTATTAGTATTTTTACTTATAGGATTTTTTTTTTTTTACATATAAATAAGTTTTATCTTATACGTGATTTTATACTTATTAAGTAACTATTTTAGTTATGAAAGTTTTTTAACTTGTACATTATTTTTCTACTCATATAAGATTTTTTCTAACTTATAAGCTAAATTTCACTCAAAAGTAATTTTTCACTTATTCACATACTTTATAGTTATAAATGATTTTTTTACTTATAAGTGATTTTTTCACTTATGTACATTTTTATTTATAAATTTTTAAGTAGAAATTGCACTTTTGAGCTAAAAATCCACTTATAAATAAATAATTTACTCATAAAAAAAATCATAGAAGAAATTATTAGTAAAAAATTCATTTATTAAGTTACAAAAAAAAATCTTATAAAAGAAATATTGTCATATTTTTTATTTTTTATTTTTTGTTACGTCTACTATCTACACTGTAGAGCCAAACATTATATTAAAATAATCCTTCTTAATCCAGTTTAATACGATCCATTCATTTGATATTCCCTAATCGTATTCCTACTAATTCAATCCTCTAATTCAGTATGGTGTATCAAATGTGTCTATCATACGATCGAATAAAGGAAGATAAACATCCTAAATTGATTTATATTTTAACTAATTGTACAAAGATCGAATATGACTTAAATAAGATTATTTTTGTTGTTATCGTATTCAGTGCAAGGTTCCAAATGCCCCGGTTTCCATCAAGAAATCCTTTTGAGGGCTAGCTGAGCTCAGCTCAACCCAACTCAATTCACAATGGATAATTGATTGAGGAAATTACAACCTTACAAGTTATTAAGATATCATTTTTATAAATCAAAAATCAACTTTAATAATATATAAATCAGATTTTAATTAATAGTTTTTAAATTATTTTTTTTATTTAAATCAATCATATATAATTTCAAACCATAATTATTTTATTTTCTATCCCCTCTCTCTATCCCGTCGCCGCCGCCGCCGTCGGCACCACCTCGCCGACACATAAGCCGACGATCGACAGTTCCCGAACATGCGAGACAGGCTCAGAGTCGTCGTTTGTGTTTCATGATCAGCGACAAAGCGCAACGCCTCGCACGAAGTGACGGTGCGCGATGCCGACCAACGCGCTTCCTGCAGCAGTAATGGTGCGCTTCGAATTCTTTCTGTTTTCTCTTCATCTATTTTCTCTTCATCCGTTGTGTTGTGTTGTGTTGATGGTTGTGGTGTGGTGTGTTAGACGTGAAGAAGATGGTTGATTTGATGAGGTGGTAGTTGTAACTTGTGGATGCTGTTTGGGGTAATTGTGCGGGGGGTGGCTGTGGGGTTGGGTATTTTTTTTGTTGGGGTGGTGGTTGCGATGCTGTGGGTGAATGAACTGGTGTGTGTGCGCGTGCAATGCGATGGGCGTGTGCGCGTGTGGTACTGTAGGTGAATGAACTGCTAATGGGGGTATGTGCGTGCGTGCGATGACGGTTGCGGTTAGGTGTGTGCGGTGTCATTACGATGGTGGTGGATGTCTATGACCAATTGTTTGGTTGATTGTGATCAATTATTTGGTTGATTTTGACAAATTAATAATGTGTGGCCTAAAAATTGTGAATGTGACTCACAATTTATTATGTTATAATTGAGTTGTGACCAATAAAAGTGATATGTGACCTATAATTTGATATTTTGTGATCATAAAATAAGTTGTGTGACTTAAATATTGTGATTTGTGACTGATGAACAAATTGTGACATTTAAATTTTTAATTTGTGATCGATGAATGAACCGTGATGTATAAAATTTTTGAATTGTAACCAAATTGTTAGATCTGTGACCTTTATATATTTATTAATTAAATATATAAATAATTAATTAAATCATAAATAAATTTTAATGAAATTTTGATTTTTGAAATTTAAAACCTCTATCATTAATTTTGAAATAGTGATACTTAAAAACATGGTTTATGTATTGTTCCCTTATTGATTGCTGTGGAGCACGCAAATGGCCGACAGAGGACACAAGAATTGTTTTTATTTACTTCTTCAGTCCTACAAAAATACGCTTGCTTTCATTTTCATACAGATAAAAAAAATAATTAATATAGTTGAAATATAATTTTTTTTCTTATATGTTTTTAATATACCTATAAATTAAATAATTGTTTAAATGAAAATAATCCATATTTGTTAATAACAATACATAATAATATATTAAAAAATCAGCGGTACTCTCGACAATAAGAAATGTTCTTTATTTTTTGAATTTTGCTACTTTACGGGAAGAAATTTAACAAATGCTGTGTAATATTATAATCAATAGTATTACTTTGGATTATGATTTATGTGTAATATTATATTATTGAAAAATATGAAATGAATAAAAAATATGTATAAATATTAAAATTAAAATGGGCGCAGGGGCCGTATGAACAAGTTCTACAAACTTCTACAGCTTACGGCATTTGCCTCTTCCTCAAGCTTCCTTTCCCTTTCAGGTCGAAATTCAAGCGCCACTACACCAATAAATATACTCCAAACACAAATTAAAGGAATAAAACTTCTGAGTACACTTTGGATTTTTACTTTTTGTTGATGGCGACTTCGAGGACCTCCTCTGCGGTGAGGCTGAGCAGGTACGCCGTGGCCGCTCTCAGGGCCTCTCGCTATCGCTCTGGAGACCTCGCACTCTCTCATCGCTCCTCTAAAGTACTTTCTTCTCGATACCCAACTTTTCCCGCTCGCACCAATGGTTCTTGTGGATTTGGAGCTCCCACCATTCCTACCAACTTCTCATCAGGTCTGGTTTCGACCCAAATTCTCACCCGCTTTTACTCCGCCTCTGCTGCTGCCTCCGGCCAGGTATGTCTTCCGTTTTATTGTGTTTACGTGCCGTACTGCACAGAAATTGGCCTTCCTATCTGCAAGCACATATTGATTTTATTTCCTTACCGTTAGTTGTTGTCAGAGTGCCCTTAACCGATTTTAAATAAACTTCTTGACTATGATGTGCCCATGTTTTGGAGTTGCTACAGATGGTCAAATTTCTTTATTTGATTTATCTTATTACTGTTGTTGTGCGAGACCTTTTTCTTTCTTAGTGAAGTCTTGGCACGGATGTAAACGTGTTTATGACATTTTGGATACCAAACACTACATAAAGATTATTCATGGACTTGTACTTGTAAAAACTGTGTTCCAGAATGTTAAGAGAATGAAATATGTGTCTGCATTGCACAAATGCAAATTGTTTTTACGAAGGTAACAATCTTCTAGGAGAGAAGGATGGAAGGGGTCTACTACTGGTCATGTTACTGAGTTCCTAGGAACGAGCAAGGAAGGATTTTGAGCCCCAACGACAAAGGAACCTACGGGCGGGGCATTTTCGGGGAGTAGCCCGCTTCCCATTACTCAATAGGGCAATTCCTCGCACATAATTAAGGGAGCCATTGAAAGGTGACTAAAACACCAGAAACGACGACTACCCGAGCTAATGATAGAGGCAAGAACACTTTCCGGCCAAGTCCCATTAATTTATCATAGCGATATCGTGGAAATGCTGCACGGACCATAAACATAGGAATGGGAACAGAAACCTCGATAATGAATATAAAGGCTTGAGAGGTTAGGGAATCGTGATTGGGATTGACCGCTATACTCGTTATCAGCATCTTAATTTGGACTGCTCAAATAAATTATTCCTGTTACATGAATATCCAGATAGTGGGATTCTCCAAATATGGCTCATTAGAACATTCTTTTGTATAAAAGGGAAATTTATCATCTTCTGTATTTAATGGTTCCTTTCGTTATGTATGATGTTGTTCTATATCCTTTTCGTGCTGACCTTTTTCTCTAATTTATTTCATTAGAATTGTTGATTACAATGATATTTACTTGACAGATTAGCAATTCAGAGTTTACTGAGATGGCATGGGAGGGAGTCGTCGGTGCTGTGGATGCAGCAAGGGAGAGTAAACATCAAGTAGTGGAAACTGAGCATCTAATGAAAGCCCTATTGGAGCAGAAGGATGGGTTGGCAAGGAGAATATTCACCAAGGCAGGGGTTGACAACTCATCACTTCTGGAATCTACAAACAACTTTATATCTCAGCAACCAAAGGTATGAGCTTTAAACATGGATGTGCTTTAGACTGTTGGTAGTAGTTCCCTTGAATATGTTATCATATCTTCTGCTGGCAGGTGATAGGTGATACTAGTGGGCCCATTGTGGGTTCTCATCTGGGTTCTCTCTTGGAAAAGGCACGAAAGCATAAGAAAGAAATGGGGGATTCCTTTGTCTCTGTGGAGCATCTATTGTTGGCATTTCCCATCGATAAGAGGTTTGGGCAACAATTATTTACAAATATGAATCTAAGTGAGAAGGCTTTGAAGGAAGCTGTACAAGCTGTTCGTGGTGGTCAAAGAGTATCTGATCAGAGTAACTAACATGCCATTATTTCAAGTTTCACACTCGTAGAACGTAGCTAATATGATTGCAATTATGTCTGCTAAAAGAAGTGTGCAGTAGAAGTTATCTTCTTCTGGGGTAGAAAAGTAGTGAGTGGAAAATAATCTTCCGTCGTCAATGACAAGCTGGAGCTACAAATTAATTAATCAAGTTTATGACGGGATGCTGAAATCCATGCTTTCGATGTTGAGAATAAGAGCTTGTTTGGTAGGGATTTTAATCGGATTAAAATTGAAAAAATAGCCGTTATTGTTGACTTTTATTAGACGAGTGGGACCCAATAACGACTCTATTTTCAATTTTAATTGGATTAAAATCCCTCCCAAACAAACTCTAAATGTAATTGAATTAATGAGAACAAAGATTCTTGTGAAAGAGAAACGCATAGGATTTTTCATCAACATTGTGAATTTGAATATTCTGTTAGGAGGACGTGAAAGATACTTGGTGGTTTTTGAGTCATTGGGCTTATAGAAAACTCCTACTTTTAAATTCTATTGGTTGTGCTTCATGAAAAGTAAGTAGTGAAACTTGAATCAAAGATAAAAATTCTAAGGATTTTGAATGTTTCCGTCGTTCTAGAGAAGATGAAATCCCATCAGAACACTCGAGAGAAGTGAAAAACACAACTTCAGTAAAGCACTTTCTATCACCAAATAAATTTCATGATGGACAGATACACGCAATGGTTAATTAAAGAAGAATAATGCGTGAATTTTCATTTCGTTTTTAAATTTTAAGGTAAGTGCTCGACGGAATCAATTACTTAAGATTATAAAGTTGATTAAACAGTCGAGACTTGGTGGTCAAAAATCCTAGGTTACTGCAGTAAGCACTTTCTTCTCTTCTCATTACCAATAGTCGTATACCAAGGACGTAATGTTTCGATCATGTTCAGAGAAATGGAAAGTCTGTAACAGTTACCATTTCAGGTAAGATATTTCACATTATTTTGGATCCACAAACTGATTAAGCATTTTATATGATGATATGTATTAAGGTTGTCTTCCTCTCTTTATTCATGTTGGAGTTGTTAACTATAGTTGAGGCCATCTTTCACACTCCTTACCCCGAACCCCAACCAATTGTTTTATTGTTTATTTGTGCTTTTCTCGCGTGTTTGTTGTATAGACCCAGAAGGTAAATATGAGGCACTTGAAAAATATGGGAATGACTTAACTGAACTTGCGAGACGTGGTAAACTCGACCCGGTTATTGGACGTGATGATGAAATACGGCGATGCATCCAAATATTATGTCGTAGGACAAAGAACAACCCTGTTATCATTGGTGAGCCAGGAGTCGGGAAAACTGCAATTGCTGAAGGGTATGATCTCAAATAATTTGCATTTGCGGAGTCTAATGATATGCTGGTTGCCTTTCATGTATGTAAGGGTGTTTCGAATTGTATCCTCAGAAAGCAGTGTATAATTTCACTTCTTTCCCAGCTTTTTTCTATAATATTTTGTGTTTCTTTTAGGAATGTAAGAGATCTTAAGTAATTTAATTTTGATAGAAGATACGGAATACGTCAAGAGTTTGGATTTACATGGCATTCTGCAGACTCACCTTTATGTTTCCAGTTGTAAATAGGATAATTTACAAAAAAAAAAAAAAAAAGGAAGAAGAAAGAAAGAAAGAAATTGATCTACTTCAATCTCTTCTGTTGCATTACAAGAACACGGGATGAGTGTGCAGGCTGAAATTAGGAGAAAGATTGAAATTTATCCACTGTCAATTATAATAGTAAAGTGAAAATGAGAAAAACTGTCTAAGATTGTCTTTTTCAGATTATATTTCGGTCTCTTTTTATCTTCTTTCATTTCCTTGGGAACTCAGAAACTAAGATAGATGAGAAAAATTTTTGCAGGACTAAAATAGCAGAAACTTTAGCTGGAATAAGGTCTCTTGGTAGCAGATATATGAACTAGGGTGGAAATTGCTAAAAAAAGGATTTCAAAACTAAGTGGCTCAACCGTTACTGAAACAGTGTTGTACTGACTGTATGAATTGTATTTGTGACGAACAATAAAAGAAATCGACATAGCTGCATTTGTTAATAAAATCCAATCTTGGTTCTCTAGCTTCTGTACATGTTTTTCGCCTTATACTGTTATAAGCCCTTAGCAGGTTATTTAGTTGTGTGCTTAGATGTAGAGAACTAATTGTTACCGTAAGTTATGGGGAGGGTACTGTGGGTATTACCAGGTGGATGTCAAAGAATAAAAGGGGGTAGAGTTACATTTCAAGCATTTTTGGAGAGACTAGAGTGAAGTGAGAGAGTGGCAGATCCCTCGAATATTCTGCCAATTCTTTTATTTTCATTTTTCATTTTCAATTCGGCAATATAACATCAATCATCATTCTGTTCAATTGCTTGGGATCTTAAACTGAAATTGCCTGTATTTTTCAGTTTAGCTCAGCGAATTGTCCGTGGAGATGTTCCAGAACCTCTATTGAATCGGAAGGTTATTTTCCCCATCACTTATTGTTTATTGGATATGGATAGTCTTGTCTCTTGAAGATTTATCATTGCAATTTATCCAAGATGATGCTAGTTTATCTTAGGTTATTAATGTACTTCTCCAATTTAATAATCTATTGTAGGCTTTAATGATCACTATGTTCTTGATAAGGCAGTGTATGGCAGTTTGTCTGCTACCAAATATTTTCGCTGAGATTTTTACGTAAAAGTTTGTCTGGCAATTGTTTCTTGTGACTCTGCATAACACGAGTTTGGCAGTCTCTTTGCCATTAATGAAGTGGCTAGTCTCAAAAATTATTTGTTGTGATTCTACATTTGTTGTTTGAAGTCAATGTATATGCATATTGTAAGTTCAACAGGAACAAGTTTTGTTCGAAATATTTTAGTGCTGGGAGCATTTGAGTTCGTTTTAAATCTTAATCAGTAGTTGGTGTTGAAATTTCTGTATAATCTTCAAGGTATCACCAATTAGCTCTACAAGGGAGGTGAAGTTCGTAACTGAAACTGTGATCTAGTAATAATTTTACTGAGGTTCATTTATAAGAGTTATTGGAATTTAGTTGGTGATAAGTAGTCCTACTAGCTAAACACACTTTATTTCAGATCTCTTGTTTTTTTTTTTATGTTTTTAACCTGTTTTTAGGTAATCAAATGGGTATTTTCATTATTAGTTGAGCTCAGGTATTAATTGTTTGTATCTGGTCATTTGAGATTTACTCCTCCATCTTCTCATTCTGCATGGTTCTAATTTAACGTTGGGTTATTGTGTTTGTATAACCAGTTGATCTCTCTGGACATGGGTTCTTTGCTTGCTGGTGCCAAGTATCGTGGAGATTTTGAGGAAAGGTTAAAAGCTGTATTGAAGGAAGTTAGTGCTTCAAATGGACAGATTATTCTGTTTATAGATGAGATTCACACTGTAGTGGGTGCAGGTTGAATTAAATTTTCTACTTTAGAGAATCTTTCCTGTGTATAAGTTTCATATCCTGATTAGTTGTTTTATTTCTGTCAATGATGGTAAACTATAATTTCTGTTTAGGGGCTACTGGCGGAGCTATGGATGCTGGAAATTTGTTGAAACCTATGCTTGGTCGGGGGGAACTCAGGTGCATTGGGGCAACTACACTAAATGAATACAGAAAGTACATTGAGAAGGACCCTGCGCTAGAGCGTAGGTTTCAACAAGTATTTTGTGCCCAGCCATGTGTGGAAGACACAATTTCGATCCTGCGTGGATTGCGCGAACGATATGAGCTGCATCATGGGGTCAAGATATCAGATAGTGCTCTTGTTTCAGCAGCAATTCTTTCAGATCGATACATTACTGAGCGTTTCCTACCTGACAAAGGTAGAACATAGCTTTATTTTCCAGATTTTGAATTGTTTTTTCTAGAAATTGTCGTTTTCGTATTCATTTATTTACTTACTGAAAAGCCTTTATTCTTTAAAGTTGCAGGGGGTTTGGGGATGGGGTGGTGATTAATGAAGAGTATCATTGGAGGTCTAAATGCTAGTGTCATATTCCAAATGTCCGTTGATGTTTCATATAATAACAAGATTTTTGTTCTTGCAGCCATTGACCTCATTGATGAAGCTGCTGCAAAATTAAAAATGGAGATTACTTCCAAACCTACTGAGTTGGATGAGATAGATAGAGCTGTTCTGAAGCTAGAGATGGAAAAGCTATCCCTGAAAAATGACACGGACAAAGCTTCTAAAGAGCGGTTGATCAAGCTGGAACATGATTTGGTATCTCTTAAACAAAAACAAAAGGAGCTAAATGAACAGTGGGAAAGTGAGAAAGTTCTTATGAATAGAATACGATCAATTAAAGAAGAGGTAATATTCTCTTTTCAGAATCTTGTGAGGATATTTCACCATAATGAATTTTTTTTCGTACTATCAGACTGACTTTCTGAAATTGGTTATGTAGATTGACAGAGTCAACCTAGAGATGGAAGCTGCTGAACGAGAGTATGATCTTAATCGTGCTGCTGAACTTAAATATGGAACCCTGATGTCCCTTCAGCGTCAGCTTGAGGAAGCTGAAAAGAGCCTTACTGATTATCGAAAGTCTGGGAAGTCATTACTAAGGGAGGAAGTTACAGATCTTGATATTGCTGAAATTGTAAGTAAGTGGACTGGCATACCATTATCAAATCTCCAGCAAACTGAGAGGGAGAAGCTTGTCTCCTTAGAAGAGGTCCTTCACAAAAGGGTTATTGGTCAGGACATGGCAGTCAAATCTGTAGCTGATGCAATAAGACGTTCTAGAGCTGGCCTGTCTGATCCAAACCGACCTATTGCAAGTTTTATGTTCATGGGACCCACTGGGGTTGGTAAGACTGAGCTTGCAAAAGCCCTTGCTGGATACCTTTTCAACACTGAAAATGCTCTTGTGCGGATCGATATGAGTGAATACATGGAAAAACATGCAGTTTCCCGGTTGGTTGGTGCACCGCCAGGTTATGTTGGTTATGAAGAAGGTGGGCAGCTGACAGAAGTAGTCCGCCGAAGGCCTTATTGTGTTGTGTTGTTTGATGAAATTGAGAAGGCACATCACGACGTTTTCAACATCCTTTTACAGTTATTAGATGATGGAAGAATAACAGATTCACAAGGGCGAACAGTTAGTTTCACCAACACTGTTGTGATTATGACATCAAACATTGGATCTCATTATATCCTTGAAACCCTTAGAAGCTCCCAGGATAGCAAGGATGCAGTTTATGATGTGATGAAAACTCAAGTGGTCGAGTTAGCGAGACAAACTTTCAGGCCAGAGTTCATGAATCGGATCGATGAGTACATTGTTTTCCAACCTCTGGACTCCACTCAAATCCGAAAAATCGTTGAAATCCAGGTAATAAAGCCTTGTCATCAAGACTGTTAAATTCCTTTTGAACTCTACAATTATCTTCTTTAAAGTTACTTTTAAATACTTGTCTTTTGGTGCCGATAAGTTTTCTGATTGCCTCAACATGGCATCACCTGCGGAACAATATGAAGTAGAAAAAACTCTGTTATATGTACATGCGTGGACGTATAATTCTTTACACCCTCGATAATAAAAAAGTGAACATGTCATGGTAAGCAGTACTTGGCTGTTGTTATGAACTTTTTTTGTTAAGCAGTACTTGGCTGTTGTTATGAACTTTTTTTGTTTTCTAAATACTTGTTCGCCGGTTTCCATGTTATTTGATTTTATTTTCTTCGTTGAAGATGTTCTTTTTCATATTTTGCAGTTGTTTTGTCAAGTGTTGCTTGATTCTATTTTCCCATGAAGCACCTTATTTTTTCTCGACTTCAATCAGATGCATCCTTGGGGTTTAGGCCATTAGTATCATAGCATGGATTTTTGTCTATTTTATTTTTATTATGCTAATTTTTATTATAATCATCAAGAATAAAATGTTTTCATGTGGTTCACTAACATTATTAATATATTGTGACTGCAGCTTAATCGTGTGAAGGACAGACTTAAACAAAGGAAAATTGATTTCCATTACTCAGAGGAAGCTGTCAATCTTCTTGGAACGTTGGGCTTTGACCCTAACTTTGGAGCAAGACCTGTGAAGCGGGTGATTCAACAGATGGTTGAGAATGAGATTGCAATGGGAATCTTAAGAGGGGACTTTAAGGAAGAAGACTCGCTTATCATTGACGTCGTCCCGGGTGGAAAAGACCTCCGTCCCCAAAATAGATTGTGCATCGAGAAAATTGAAAATTATGCCATGGTTGCCAATGACTAGTATTTCGTTCTTTTGAGGTGTGAATAAGAGAATGGACGACGAATTCAACTCGTGGTGTTTCTAAACAAATGTGCTCCTTTGTATTTAGGTGATCCTGCATCATATTCTAACGTCTCTTCATGTTGATGAGTTTTAAGTAATGGAGTTGTAATTTTCAGAAAATTGAGTCATTTATCTGCCTGCCTCAAACTTTGAGCTGTTCAGTAATTACTCGTGGCTCGTTTTTAGGTTTATGTAGCAGGGATAAATGACCCACACCTGCCTGCCTTTTGAGCATGCGGAACAATCAATGACTGTAAATATCTACACCATAATCATAAATTGAAGTAAAGCTGATTATATTGATAAATGATATTAAGACTTTTCTTACCAAAACAATGTTGGAATGGGAAAGAACGATTCATAAATTAAAAAAATTCTTCAATTCCATAAACAGGAGAGTTAGTCTACAAGTAGAGAAATTTTTTACAGAATTGGTACAGAAATTTGAAATCAACAACATAGATTCAAAGTTGGAAACAAAATCCACACACACAGATGCACAGGATGCTGCCACGAAATCTGTAAATATTCCCTGTACTCGGGGAATATTTGTAAACAGGATTGCCTGAATGTTCAAGTATATGTTATATTAAGAATTAGGGATACAAATTTTTAATTGAATCTAAATCACGAACTTTCATCCTTTTGGATCACGAGTTTTCAGTCTTTTAATTGTAAGAACTTGACGCTTCAAACTTCCAAATCTTATATGTTATTTTTAAAAGTCAAGACTATATCGGTGGGTGTTCACCTTCCAATAAACTAAGTATTGGATTAGACAATAAGAAAAATATGATTTTTCTCTCTTTCCAAATTTAAACACTATAGAATTATGTATTGTGATTGTTTTAGGATTTTTATATCCATCTAATTTCTATTTAGAGATAAAAGATGTTTCAATCCATATAGAATAATAATTTCAATATCAAATAGGGGTCTTAATTAAAATCCAAGTAGGAATTTTAATTAAAGTCTAAATCCAATTAGTTTACATGTAAATACATGTGTAGTTTTAAAATTTCAATTACAATTATAATTAAGTTTACAATATTTATAGTAAGTACAAAACTATATTGTAATTACAAATAAATCCAAAATTATTATAATTACCGTAATTAAGTTCAATTACTTTATAGAACTACCACATGGATCTAATCAGACATATATTTTCCAAACTCCAATAATTAGATCATGTCTAGTCGACCATAGACACACAATTTCATTATTAGTTTTTATTTTTTTCACTAAAGGTAAAAGACTGAACTCTCGAAATTTATAAGATTACAGAAATCAATAAATCTATAATATTTTCCTATGATCGTCATATATGTATTTCATCATCGTCCGAGATTCGATAATTAAGTACGAGCATAAATGACTGTTTGCCTCTCTAATTATTCTCACTAACTTAAGTACTATTTTTTCTCAACGATCCTGTGAACAAATCACGGATGTCGAAATTTAGTCATTGATAAATACCGAGCTCAGATTTTAATCGTTCAACAGAAAATATTGAAGTGGTCATTCTACCCATTTTTTAGAGTGGTGGTTCCCGATACGAATTTATATTCTCTAGTTTGCTCATTCTCAAGTTTCCAACTCATCAAGATATTTGACTAATCAAATTGATATCATCCATTGATGAATAAAAAAACCATTAATATCACGAAAAGATATACATAACTATCAAATAATTTAGATGAAATACACAGAAGTCAAGTGGAATTTAATTCTCCGCATGGTCATGCTACAGAATTAAACTCGACACGTAGTTCGTTCAATACACTCCAAGTGTACTAGTGTCACCTTTAACTATTTATTCCCGTACGAGGTACCAACACCAACTCTTATACATGGCAGTGAACAAATTATTTATGATCAAAATATAAGTTGTAAGACAATGTACTTTTCAACGCAAGTACCCAACTTATATTATTTTTATATCAGCAAAACTATACAACATGGGTACGCAATTCAACAAACAAAACATGGATCTGATCCGTTGGACCCTCTAAATCTATTCGTAGGGCCAGGCTACGCCACCTACCAATTAATGAATATAGGAGTATAGATCCTCTTACTGCATCGAGTAATTAAAAATGAAAATTTCAAGAAAGGGTTTAAGAAAAATGCTGGATGACTTTTTAGCTTAAGGGTTAAATGCTGGATGGCTTTTAGCTTAATCTCAAATCAAATCAAATTGTTCCACTATCCAAAGAAAATGAACAGGGATCATTCCCTGTGCTACCCAAGAAAAGACATCACCTCAGAAGCTATTGAAGGGGGGAAAAAATTGCTGTTGACACGTTGATTTACACACACGTGAGCAAATTTTGATATATTGATTTTAATGGTATATTTTTCAATCAATTGTGAAATTTTTTACACAAATGAAGGTGTCAATCAAGATGTGCACCTTGTTTCTCCAAATAGTTTAATCGAATTTTTTTTATACCCATATTTCAGACACATTAAAATTTTCATTCTCATTTTCAATCACAGCTTTTTCAATATTATAATATTTTTCATCATATCAATAATTTTTTTTCAATCACACATTCTCCATCAATCCATTATTCTAAGCCCCTGTTTGGCCCCCATTTTGGGGTGTTGGAAAATTTTTGGAATAGTGATTGATGTGAGAATGTGTGGTGGAACAGTAATAAAAAATTTTAGATTTGTGTATTATATTATTTTATTTGATGAATGTGTGGTTAAAATGAAGAGAAAAAACATAGAGCTTGTTTGGAGAGAGATTTTTGGGGAAAGAATTGATTTTGAATAGTGATATGATGGGAAATGTGTGGTTGAAAAAGAAAAAAAATTATTGATGTGATGGAAAATATTATTTTATTGAAGAATGTGTGGTTGAAAATGAGAATTAATTTACTGTAGAAAAATTTAGTCCCTCCCAAATGGGGCCATAATATAATGTAATGAAAAAAATGGGGGCCAAACGAGGGCTAAAATACATTCTTCCAAAATAATATGGCTTAAACACACCATATATTTTTTGAGTAATGTTATTTAGCCTCACTGAGATTACAACCCAGATTAATGCAGTATTAAATAATGTGTTAAATGAAATGTGAAATTTAATTTAATTTTACATATTATTTAATATCACATTAACGTACCTAAATTGAGTATTTTTAACTATTATCGAAAACCCAATTATTGGTGGGTCCAGGTGGATTTGGATTAATGAGTAATTACCAAACTTTAAAAGTGTAAATTAGTTAGTGTTACAGTAGAAAATAGGAAAAGGTAAAGAAAGAAAAGTATGGACATTTATTGGAGCGCAGATGATCTGTTAGATGGAGTGGAGGTTACATGGGAATGTGAGTGCGACGTGCGCAGTTGTTAATGCAAGAAATAAAAATAAAATAAAAGCAATAAAAAAATAGTGCGCAGTCACAGACTCACAGTGCACCGCACCACCAAACATAAATCCATGTACTTCATACATACATATGTTTTGTGTAGGGCAGCATTTGGCCTTGCTTTACTCTTCCTCAATTATTTCATTTTCATCTACACCCGTAACAAAACTTTAATACCTTTTCTTCATCGCTTTTCCCTTTTCCTATCTCTCTCTCACTGATAGTAATTTGATTTAGAATAAGAATGAAAAATATAATCGTTATTGAGGGCCACATAAGAAATAGAAAATTTAAATTTAAATGTTGATGCGATGTGATGGACAACAACCATATTTTTTTATTTTATTGAGATAATAATGTAAATCAAACGGGGGCTAAATGGTCAAGTAGTAAACTAGAAGTCAGAAAAAGATGCCTCACTTCGAATGAAGAAGCCTTTTTGTTGTAGTTGCATTGTTTTTAAAAGTGATTTTTTAAAGATTACGTAGTTAAATAATAAAGAAAAATTATAGAGAAATGCGAAAAATTATTTTTTCTTTCAAAAATATAAGTTTGGGGAAAAATTATTCAAACAAGGGCTAAATAGATGTGGCTATCGTGAAAATGTGTTTCACATCAAATGTTGAAACTCGAACTTAATTGAAATCATCCAAATTTTCATTAAGCGCTTGTTTGAAGTCGATTCAGTAATTTTGAGAAAAGTGATTTTTTATTAAAAAAATTAGCATATAAAAAAAAGAGGAAAACACTACTTGTACATAATTTGGGTTACCTAAGGGTGTCCACCCTCTCACATGGGATGGACCCCACATGAATAAAAAATTGGGGTCCATCCCATGTGAGAGGGTGGACACCCTTAGGCAACCCAAATTATGTACATGTAGCATATCTCAAAAAAAGAAGTGGGGAAAAAATGGTACAAATGAGGGCTAAATAGTTGTCATTGTCATGAATACACGTATTACATCGAATATTGAAATTTTTAACTTCATTTGAATTAATTTTTGTATCGATAATAAAGTGTTAGGACCAACTTGCACTTTTGTTAAAAGTTAAAAACCGTAACTAAGTAGACGAGCCCGTGAAAAAATTTCATTGCATTATGAAAAATTGGTACAAATGGTATCTGACGTATAGCACTTAAGCGCAAATGGTCCATAATGTTGCATTCTTTGTTCTTACACCCTCAACCTATTGGTTTTATGTGATAATGTCATTTTGCATGGTTTCCATTAGGGATGGATATGGTTCCATTTAGTTCCGGTTCCCAGAGAACCAAATCGAATCAAGAACCAATAATTTTTTTGATAATAAAATCAATGATTTTAATTTATTTTTTTTAAGACGTGGAACTAAACCGAAACTGAACCATTAGATTCTGGTTTGGTTATAATTCCATTACTTAAATTTTAAAATGATAGGTGCAAATTAAAATCTATCACCATATGGTAGTTGTAGCGTAGGAGTACGAGTGAGTATCTAAAATTGAGACGGGGATAAATGAATTAGAATTTAAATCTAGGGTTTGATCACTTTGTTTAAGAGGTAATAAGGTAAAATGTAATAGTAAATAAGCTTTTTGTCCATTTCACACTTGTAGCTTTTAAAGTTACATTCTACTTTTTTGTGTGTGTGTGTGTGTGTGATTAATTGATTTCTAGAAGAAATATATATATATATATATATGTATAAAATAAAATGAAGTTCAATTTTTGGTTCTGGTTCTAGTTAGTACCGGAACTAGACCCAGAAGCAGGATCAAATGAATCAAAATTATTAATTTTTTTTTTTTTTGTAGAATCGAATCGAACCGCTCAATTTGATTTGGTTTGATCATTTTATCCACACCTAACTTTCATCCATTATTGTGTTAATAGTCTATCTATTTTAATAAAAAGACACTTATACCCTTTATCTGTTTATACACTTGCATGATTAATTGTGCAAAATTTCTGAAATCCCATATTTATTTGAAATGCATCATTTATTTGTGACAGTCACTAACATTTGTCACAAATGATTCATCGTTATTAATAAAATCAAATCCTTCGTAACCAAATAATGTGATTATATTAAAATACGATGTTCTGTTTTTTTCTCTTTGTTCTATCTCCTTCTGTTGACATTGTTTTTCTATTTATAATTTTCACTTTAATAATTTTCTCAAATATACAATTTTGTAGAAGTACTTTTCCTAAAAATGGGGAATCAAAAATGAACTTCAACTTTGGGACGGATGAAATGAGAGCATTCAAAATTACAAGGTAGAGTCAAAATTTTTTGGGCCGGGCTAAGCTCGGCTCGGCTCGGCTTGGGCCCGAAAAAAGCTTGTCCAAAAAAGCTCGAGCCGTGCCCGATCTTTTTTTTTTCGGCTCGACTCGACTTGTTGACATAGCTACAATCAGAAATGGTTGAAAATCAATCATTTGTGTTTCTTTTTCTTTCTTTATCTTTGTACATGGGTCTTTTTCTCTTTATCTTTTTAACATAAAAAGTTTTGACCATACCCATGTTTAACCTCCACTTTTTTAAAAATTCTTTTTTTTTAAATTTATTTTAAATCACATATTCCCCGATAAAAATAATTTTACATGTAAATCGAATTTTTTTCTTAATTTTTAATCATATATTTTCCAACAAGATATTATTCTAAAATGCATTTTGGCAAAACAACGAGGCTCAAACAAAACAAGGGGTTTGCATAGATGGTAGGTAAATGGAAACGGACATTTTGTACACAAAATCTATATGTTGTGAGAATCAATGTTAGGAATAGAAGGTTAGGGACCATTTGTGCCATTTTTCCATGTATTATTTTATATAAATATATAACCCCACTTCTCAGACAGCACACATTTTAAGTCTTCTCTTTTGTTTTTATACAGAAAATTTCACCGCACTGAAACCGACTGCTCTCTCTCTCTCTCTCTCTCTCTCTCTAGAAATATTGACCCGTTCCCATTAACTCACTCACTCAGTCTCCTATGTCCCCCTACCCCCATTTATTATTAATAAATATGATGCTACATCTTTGTGGTTTGGACTAACATAATTTCCATATATTCCATCGGACGCAGACAAATTGAGACGTTTTAGATGCTACTACTACTACTAGCTACTCTTCACACACACACAAAAACGCACAGTTCTTGCTTTTTCACTGTTGCAGCAAAAGGGCAGGCAGATTTTGTGTTCGGGTTTCTGTTTCTGTAGTGCCAGAGTGAGTGGCAAAAGATAAATGTCTGGGTTGGGCAACAATGGGCAAAGTTGAAGGCGGCAAAGTTGTCGGAACGGTCGAGCTGGATCGGAATTTCACGCTTTCGTCGGCATTTTCCGGTGCCTCATTCCGCCGGAAGATCATCAATGCCATTCGCTGCGGCGGCGGAATCCCTCAAAAGCCAAGTAGTAAACCCGAAAAGAGGAGACAACCCGGATCCAACAAGTTGTCGGAGCTTTTGAAGCAACCCGAGTGCAGGGAGAATGAGGATGAAGTAAGGAAAAAGGAGGAGTCATTGGAGGAGCTAAAACGAGTAGCGAAGAAGCTTCAACAAGAGAGCAACTCAGAGGAAGAATTGAAGATAAATGTGTTGGAGGGGGCGAGGGATGTTAGGAGGTTTACAAAAGAAGATTCTGAGGCAAGGATCACTCTAGCTCTTCTGGGCGTCATTCCGCCGCTCGTGGCGGCGCTTGACGCGGAGGATCCCACTTCTCAGACTCAGATCACCGCCCTTTATGCGTTGCTTAACCTCGCCATTGCCAATGATGCGTGGGTACCCTTTACTTTCTTTGCTTATACATTACACTTGTGTTCCTTTTCCTTTTGCTCATTTTACCTACATTATTCTTTAGACGAATTTTGTGTATTAAGAAAAATTCTGCAAGTCTGGTGATGTCGTTTTCCATATATTCTAGTATTGTTTTTTGTTGTGGTCTGCATTAATTTGCAGTTCCCAACTGTTTTTATAGCCCCAATCTTTATATTGATTTCTCCATCGCTATCTGTATCTCTGCCATGAAAATGATGTTATTATCTTTTATTTTAACGACAGACTGTAATGTAGACGTTGATCAAAATTTTGTCAAATTTGTTCTTCTTCAGAAACAAAGCTGCTATTGTTAAAGCAGGGGCTGTCCACAAGATGCTAAAGCTAGTCAAATTTTCTGATGAATCACCTAAGCAGTCTGTTGCTGAAGCAATTGTAGCGAATTTTCTTGGATTGAGTGCACTCGATTCAAATAAACCGATCATTGGTTCTTCTGGTGCAATCCCATTTTTGGTGGAAACTCTCAAAGATTTCAAAGAGGAAATTCGTTCTCAAGCTAAACAGGACTCTCTGCGAGCACTCTACAATCTTTCCATCTTGCCTTTGAACGTGCTTTTGATGCTGGAGACTGATCTGATACCACTTCTCTTGAGCAAGCTGGGAGATGTGGATGCAAGTGAAAGAATCCTCTCTATACTTAGCAACGTAGTGTCAGTTGCGGAGGGGAGGAAGGCAATTAGGATTGTTCCTGATGCCTTTCCAATACTAATTGATGTATTGAATTGGACGGATTCACCAGCATGCCAAGAGAAAGTGTCGTACATTCTTATGGTGATAGTTCACAAATCTTATGGAGATAGGCAGGCAATGATCGAGGCTGGAATTGCCTCCTCCCTTCTTGAATTAACATTACTAGGGAGCACGTTGGCACAAAAAAGAGCTTCGAGGATATTGGAGTGTTTAAGAGTGGAGAAAGGGAAGCAAGTTTCGGGAGGCTTGGGATCAGGATTGTCAGCTCCATTGTGCGGTCCTTCACCTACTCATCAATCAGAGGAATTATTCGAAGGGGAGGACGATATGTTGAGCGAAGAGAGGAAAGCAGTCGGGCAACTAGTTCAACAAAGTTTGCACAATAACATGAAGAGAATGATGAAGAGGGCTAATTTGCCACAAGATTTTGTTGCTTCTCATCATTTCAAGTCCCTTTCATCAAGTTCCACATCTAAGAGCTTACCATTTTGAGGGAATTGAAAAGTTCAGAAACAACCAATATTGTGTTTATGATGCTGAATAGCTTCTTTCATCTAGAGTGCAATATTAATGTAATTAAGAAGCTTGTCTGTCTACTATCTACTTTGGTTTTTTATTAATTTAAGAAGTTTGGTTTTCTATTTCTTTTTGTAAGTGTGATGTCTGTGAATTAATTAGGTACAAGTTGGGATATTAATTTACATCAATAAAAGAGCACTCCTCATTTTAGAATCTTTCTGTGCAGCTTGTCTCCCTCGGTTTATGATAGGTTTCTGAGTTCTCCGGAATCTTTGGGTTTACAAAGTCGAAGCAAATTTATTATTCCATTGGTAACTTAAAAGGCTAAGAAACTATATTTATCATACTGTGTAGGCTTTAAATCTCTAATAAAATGATATATGATTCTTCGATACCTTCGACATTTGCTCACAATTTGGCAAAGAAAGAGATTCATTGATCAAGTTGGCTGGGCTAAGATTCTTATTTTTGTGAGTGCATTTAACTAAATAGTAGAGTAGAAGGAACACAGACGAAGAGAGAATGAAGGATTGCTGTGAAAAATCAACGTAGCTTCTTGAATACGCGTTCTTTTAATGGCTTGTTTATGCTGTAGAAAAAGAAGAAAAGGCCAACTGGGATGAACATGTAAATGTTGTCTACCTCGATTGGTTTATCTCGGCCAGAGGAGTATTGACTTCTGAGTAGAAAGACTACTGACTACGTTTAAAATACACGAGATTCGAGTACTTGAGTGTAATAGGTCATTAAAGATTTAGGGCTTGTGTGGGAGGGATTAAAATCAGATTAAAATTGAAAATATAGCCGTTATTGTTGACTTTTATTAGACGAGTGGGGCCCAATAACGACCATATTTTCAATTTTAATTGGCTTTTAATCCCTCCCGAACGGGGCCTTAACATTCTTCAATAATCCACTTGTCTTTTTGCCTCATTGTAAGAACTTAGGGGTTGTTCTCATTGTATTTCAGTTTTGTGTTTTGAATTTTAAATTCATTCTCAGTTTTGTGTCTTGAGTATTCATTTTGAGATTGTTGAAAATATGTTCTTTTTGACATTTTGAATAATTGTTTTGAAAATACTCAAAACGCGTTTTGAAAATTTTGGTTTGATTATAACTGAAAACACTCAAAACGACAAATTTGTCGTCTTGTGTTTTCTTTGTAAATTTTTAACTTGTTTTTGAAAACGCGTTTTCGAAAATATGAAAAAGAATACGTTTTCACTGTTTTGAAAAATCGAAAGCAAAAAATGACTTGAAAATGGTAAAGAGAACAAAACCTTAATATTTCAGAATTGCTTTTTATCTACCAAAAGATCGGTCAATTCCAAACTTGATTGAATAATGGATAGCATTACTTGATTGGATTTATAAGTCTCTTTCTCCATTGCTTTCATCTATTTTTTCTTTATAAAGATACGATAGAGTTTTACGAACTAACAGTTCCGCTACAATGACATTTCTTGGTTTTGGCTTGTTTAATTGCCACAATTTTCTAGGCAAAAAATTTTCTCCCCCTCACGCGCCCTTTTTCTTTGATTTGGTGGAATTAGATTTCCCACCTTTTTGATGGGAAATCTGAATTCCAGCTTTTTATTTATTATTATTATTTATTTGTTTGTTTTTTTTTTTTTATGAAAACAAATTTCATAATTAATTGTAAAAAAAAAAAATCACTTTAATGTTATGTTTCCATGTAAAACAAAGTCAATCGAACACTAAACTTTGATGAAAAATTAAATTTTTAGGAATTTTTTTTTTTTCATTTTTGGCAATTGAAACAAATTTATAACTAATTGTGGAAAAAAGTATAACTTCAATTGACAATTTTCATGTAAAACAAAGTCAAACGAATACAAAATTTAAAAAAATTTGGGTTGGAAAATTATACCAATCAAACACACTAAATTAACAATTATCTACAAAACAATTTTTAAGCAATTATTTTTCCAAAAATTCATTTTATTTCCATCCATTTTTCACCCTTACAATCAAATGCACCCTTAGAATAATTCATGGCACAAAATTTTACACTTCATACAATGTCTACTTTAATGCATACATAGAATGTACAAATAACATTTTCCACGAGCTAATTACAGCTTTTCATCATCTCCTAAAAAGTGTAGAAGAAAGTTTGTTCTTCAATCGTTAAGTTTATGCATAATATTCCTATTTCGTCAACTTTCCCCTATTTCCTCTTTCTACTTCTAAAAAATTTCATTTAAAATCATTCATTTTCAACCAAACTTCTATCAACACGTTATCTTTGAACTATTTTATATCTTATAAAATGCTCATTTCTTTTATCGTCTAAATTTTTATCACTTTTTTAATGTTTTTTTGACCTTTTTTGTCAATTCTTTGAAAGTTCTATCACTTTATTGAGTGACTAACATCATTTTTTAATAAAAGTGACATTGTATGTTATTTTTTAATAAAAAAGTGACACTTTAAAAATTGACAGTGAGTCACTTTTTCACTTTTTTTTTTATTGTGCCACTTTTTTAATTGTTATCAATTTGATTTAACATTTCATTATAATTTTTGTTTTAATTGTAACTAGTCTTTCCCCCGTGCGATGCACGGTAAGATTCACAAAACGACAATTCAATACTAATTTCGACTCACAAAATTTGCCACTGACTACCAGTACAAATATAGTCCAAAAATCGTTATCATTCAACTTGGAAAAGGGGTAAAAAAGATAGAAAAAATTCAGCATTTCAAATTTCACTTCACATGACATGTATAAAAATCACGTCCAAACTTTTACTGAAAGTAATCATTAGAATTAAAATCAGGATTGTATTCATTTGATATATAAAATCAAAATTGTATTAATTTAAAATCAAATTTATTTTGTTCAATTAAGCTCATTTTTCTACCATTGCTTATATCTCTCTTTAATAATTCATATCTAACGTTAATATAACATTCAAAATAATCCTAATATTACATTCAAAATAACAATATATACTACACATTGTAGGATTTATTATAGATAGGATATAGATATAAACCTGTAAAAAAAAAGGAAAAAAAATGTGAAAGTCTCCGCTTGCGGAGACATTAGCCTCCGCTACGCGGACCCTCTGAGATTTCTCATTTTTTGAACAGTAAACTAAATGTTAAAAAATTGAAAGTGAACAGGACGTTGTCAGGCAAAATTTAAAAGGTCAAAAATATCCTTTTTTGTACTCACATTTCCAAAAATATCCCTAACATTCCTTCAATTTTAAAAAACCTCCCACCATCTATTTGAAGGAGAAACTGGGAAATCAGAATAAGGGATGTCTTTCTTTGCAAAAAACCATGCGTGAAAATGAGATTGGAAAAAAATTGAAAGAAATGGAAATAATCACTGTTGTTAACAAAAACAAAAAAAAGAAAAATGAAGGAAATGGAACTAATCACTGTTCCAAGCATAGTGACTCATCATTCATCGTTTTATTATAGGTAGGAAAAAAATGGAAGAAACATATGCAGAACTTCCAAATAATGTTTTTTTATCATAATACAAACAGAAAACGGTTTTGAATATTCCAAAATATAACCCATTTTCAGCTTTAAGTATCCCAAAAATCTAATATGTAACAAAAACACTAAAATTCACGACAACAAACCTTACAAAGCTGTAAGTGCACCCAAATCGATCCGGAGTAGCTTTAGCCCATTTTCAGTTTTAAATCTCCCAAAATTTAACCCATTTTTAGCTTTTAATATCCCAAAAATATAGCAAACAAAAACGCTAAAATGCATGACAACAAACCTTTAAAAGCTGTAACTTGCCCCTTTCAAAAATCGATCCAGAATAGCTTTAGTCGGCTTCAAATAGCGTGAGCTAAGAGGAAATGTCATCCAGTGAAAGGGGCCGAAGATGTCGTCCGATAAAAGGGCCGGAGATGCAAGAATGGAAAAATCAACAAAGGAAATACGATGTGAGCACAACAAAGAAAAAGCGTGAAAAATCAACAAAGAAAATCCAATGTAAGCACAACATCAACTATCGAGATACTACCACGACTATGTTTCTCGAACACAATATCATCTAAAGAACGATCCGAGTGCCAAACATGCATGAAAGATCTCTAATTACGCAAACTCCAGGGGGCTGTTTATGTCTTCCTTTGCGGTGTGAATCAAATCCAATAATGTAAACAATACAATAGCCCTTACAACCTTTACAACATCACAGTCAAAATTAAACATGGCCAAGGCGAGAAACCACAAAAATACACCTTTCAAAAGAGCGAAAATGATAGAAAATTCATCAAATTGCTTGCATATTCATACATTCATAAAAAGCAAGAAGATATTCATGAAATGCACTAATAAAAGTCAAGATCCTAATAAAGGTCAAGATCTGAACATCGAATTTCATTAAAGCTGAATTTAAAACATTCATATTTACATTGATTTTCGAGGATAGACTTCTAAACCGGTACTAATAAAGAAAGAAACCCAATATTTTCGATCAATTCTTTCACCAACCTTTACAAATCTGGATGAAGGCATGCTTTGCGGAGACGCCAGCCTCCGCGTGCGGTCTTCTGCACCCAGTTTCTCTACCATTCAAGAAGACCAACAAATGCCCTTTACACCCCTCTCTCAACAGTCACTTTGAAGCAAATAAACATTATTTGACAACAATGAAGCAATGTTTCACATCAATTTCAAAATACAAATAATATACGCGCCACAATGAAGTAATGGTCTCGTTCTCCATCGTTGGGAGGAATTGTTGTTGGACAACCATTCCTTTAGCAATGTTAATCCTCGATTAAATTGATTTTTTTCACATCAATAAGTGCGAATTATGGGATTCACATCAATATTATAGAAATGAAAATTATCTGCAATGGTGCTAAACTGAACTAAAAGTAGATAGAGGCACTTACTGCATAGCGAGTGCAGGAGATTGTGATAATCCCACACAATCTTAAGTCTCTTAATTATAATTTAATTACAGCTCCATAAACTAAAAAAAGCTCAGTAGAAACACCAATTTCAACTATTAAACTCAAAACTGAAGATACCTGAGAAATGAATTCACCCAACAATAAATAATCGAATTTGAGATTGTTGTGACTTTTCTTACGATTTGGCTTCTTCGGATGATGATGATAAACAGTGCAATAGAAAATCATCGCCTTAATTTTTTAGCTTTAGTGATAGAGAACGGGAAAAAGTATATAAAGAAGATATTTTGGATGAAAGCAAACCGGACGAACCACAAATGAATAGTCGCGGGAGCGGATCAGGAGGCGTGCGGAGGATCTGGCCTCCGCACGCGGAGGCTCTGTCCTCCGCAAGCGGAGGATCTGGTGACCTCCGCACGTGGAGGCTCTGTTCGAACCAGCGAAGAAGATGAAGCAGAGGAGGCTCGGCAGAAGAAGATGAAGCAGAGGATCTGGTGACCTCTGCACGAGGAGGCTCGGCACGTGGTATGTTTTATACGTATGAAGTGGATTCTCCCCCGTCAGTAGTCGGTCGTCTCCCTCCTCGCCTCTGTCGGTTTTTGGTTTTGTGGGTAATGGAATTGCAATTAAGGAAGGACAAAAAATCAGTTTCTTCTTCATTCTTTCTTCCCCGACGGACGGCGAGTGGAGCCTTGTTGGTGGGTTTGAAATTCTCCTGTCATCTCACCATTTGAGCGGGCAGCTCATGCCACGCCAGCCTCCGCGTGCGGAGTCTGGAACCTCCGCACGCGGAGGCTTTCACGGAACTCTGTGCGGAGGGTTTGCCCCTCCGCCGTGCGGAGGCTGGAACCTCCGCACGCGAAGGCTTTCACCCGGCCTCACGTGCGGAGGAGCTGCCTCACTGCGGCTAGAACCTCCGCACGCGGAGGCTTCCTTGACCTCTGTGCGGAGAGTTTGCCTCCGCGGGTGGTACCTTCATGTGCGGAGATGAAGGTGGTGCAGTGGTGGGACTGTTTATAAATTTCACTGATAATTGACAAAAAAGAATTTGTTTGAAGATTAAGATTAAGATTGGTAGTGGATTTTGATGTGTAATGTGAATATACACGTGTTTAGTTTGGCTTTCAATAGAGATTTCATGGCTATTGTTTGAAGTATCGGTTGGGTTGTCGAGATTATAGGTTAAAACTCCATGGTTGAGCTATTTGAAGGTTGGTCGTGGTGAAAATTGAATTGAGCTGTTGAAGAAAGCTGCGACCTTTGGCGGGTTATTTTAGCATTTGGGATTACTTGGACTTTTTGCAGGGGACCAGTTATATGGTTTAGGCGGGATTCTTGGGCAGGGCTTGAGATGTAAGAACGATTTGAATTTTCTATTTTTCTTTCTCCACTTTACAGCCAAATGATGTTCGGTCATCTTTTTTTGCAGGGACCACTTATATGGTTTGGGCGGGATTTTGGGCGGGAATACTGTTGCTGCACTATCCTTCTTTAATATAGTAAATAGATTTGAAAAACTGTGTTGCGTGAAGTTTCATTTAAAAGAAAGTGGAACCCACTACATTTATTTTACGGTCATTTTAATTGAGGAAATTTTTTTGGCACGTTGTAAATTTATAGATAATTGTTTAATTTTGTCGAGATACTTAAATAAATTTTACTTATTCCGAAAGGTTGTATTCTGATGATGTAATTTTGATAATATAAAAATTAATATACAAGAAATTTAAGAATAATATTGTGTCTATTTTCCTGAACAAGAACTATTTTGTATTCCATCAATATTTCATAAGAATTTATATGAGCATGATGAAGTCGTAATACATCTATCTTGTTACACACTTTAAACAACGAATTACAGTTAAGAACTGACAATATGTAATTGGATTATAGTTTAAAATAATTTCAATCAAACTTCTAAGGTATACACCAAACGAACGTATGAAAAAAAATAAAAATCTCTCTTAATTCGGATACTATTGAAGAATTGTTAAGTTGTGGAATTTTTTGTTCCATCTAATATCTATTTATGGAGACGAATGAGTTTCAATTCATATGCCATAAGAATTCTAAGTCAAAGTCCAATTAGCACATAACTTATTTGATTATAAGTGTAGTCTTAGAAATTCAATTATAAATACAATTAATGTTTCAAAGCAATTTCATTTGAGTCCAAAACTTTTTTAATTAATTTAATTAAGCTCAAAATTTTTAACTATTCAACAAAAAATGCTTAAGTAATCACTTTACCAAATTTCAGGGTGACAAATTTCGATACAAATTCATGCATGGTATATATTTCATTCTCTCTCAATCTCCTAACTCATCGAGATAATTGACCAATCAAATTGATCTCACCAATTGATGAAATAAAAAAACTATTAAACTCACGAAAAGATATGCACAACACTGCAATAAATTTCAATATAAGCACTCAATTTTTTTTTCTCGCAAGTGATCATATGAACTTTAATTTGTATGTTCAATATTAAATAAATACAATAAATAAATAAAATCACAAGTCATTTATTATAAAATGTTATTTTACAGCAATAAAATATACTATATGAGCATACAATTCAACAAAAACTTCTACCGAACTTCTTGTTTTCCAACTTAATTAATATGTCATGTAACAAATTTTGCCTAGTGTTTTACACCTTTTTCACCCTTTCCTCGATTCAATGTTTATATTGTGGATATTGTTTGACGAGGATATCATTTCACCTAGTATTTTGTATTTAGAAATGAATGGTTCCATGCCTCTTCTGAGGGCAAGGTTCCACCACAAGTAGTGCTTGCCTTTATTTTCAACTTTTTAGAGTATCGACAGCGTTTCACAGTTATTGTCCTCGAAGTGTGCATATTCTTCTAGGTGGTGGGGGATGTTACATTTAGTTTCTCGAATCCAAAGAGTGATGTAATGCAATTCTCGATTTTGCATCACTTGTTGGGATTGGGCTCTGAGGCTGCGCAAGTTGAGCAACCGCACAGGGCTTCATCATCGTAGGGGCACCAATTTTTTTATTTGTGTATATATATGTATAATTATATATTTAAAATATTTATTAATTTTAAATTTTAATTATTATGTTAAGATAAAGTGCACAATGTTTATGAGAAATGAGTTAAAAGATAGACAAATGATGATTTTTATTTAAGATTGTTGTATTTCTTATTCCTAATTACATATCATACCAAGATGTTTTTATTAAAGTAAGGAAAATTATTCAGATGGTTTGGACTCCTTCATAGTTGATTTCAATGTGTTGTTCTTAACTATTTTTATTTATGGATTATTTTTTTATTGATTGTATGCATTTGACTTGATATGATATGCAATTGCATTAAGATACTAAAGTTAAGAATAATGTAATTGACTAGATATAATTTTCTTAAATAGTATTCTGCTTTAAATAATGTCAATGAAATAGAAAAAATGAGAAATTATAATTCGTAAGAAGAAACATTTTGATGAAAATGTCAATATAAAAGCTATGTTTGGTACCAATTCTCATTTTCAACAGTAAATCAATTGTCATTTTCAACCACACATTTTTCAATAAAATAATATTTTCTATTACATCAATAATCTTATCTTCTTTTTCAACCACACATTTCCCATCATATCACTATTCAAAATCAATTTTTCCCCCAAAAAATTCCTACCAAACACACACAAAGAACGCACAATTATTTGAAGATTCTTTCATAACCAATTATTTCCTTTATATAGTAGATCAAGTAATTTGATTAATTGAACAAAGGTTCGATCAATTCATATATATTTTTTTGACAAGTTAAACGCATTGAATGATGCTAATTTGGAAGCATGTTGTGATAATCTTGACATTGTTTTAAGACATGTAATTTTTTGCGATTTTGATGACATGTTTTCTTCGAGAGTTAAAAATTTTTGTAAAATTCTTTACCAAAAGAAACAAAGACAGTTTTTGATATATTAATTTATTTGAAATACCAAAAGAAATAAAGACAACTTTTGATATATTGATTTATTTGAAAAGATTTGATCTCTTTTCGAATACATTTATTGCTTATAGAGTATTACTGACAATTAATGTTATTGTTGAACCCGCTGATTTTTTTTTTTTTTAAATTGAAGTTATTAAAATCTTATTTACAGTCAACCATGTTATAATATCTTTTATATCTATTGAACAAAATTTGTTAGAAACGAAAGTTTAATTAGAGCCTTTTTGTTTTCGATTAAAATCTAATTAAAATTGAAAATATGACTGTTATTGAGTCTTACTCGTCTAATAAAAGTCAACAATAACGGCTAGTTTTTCAATTTTAATCTGATTTTAATCTCTACCAAACACGCCCTTAGTTAGTTTGCTTCTAAAATTGCAAGAAAAAATATTTTTACTTAATTTTTATGTTTTTCAAAGTTTACACGAGGTATCTGACGTTTTTGATTTCAAGGTTTTCTCATATGAAATGACATGAAAAGTTTAGGGAATTGGATGATTCTTTGTTGATGACATGAATTTTGATGAAGTTTGAGAGGTTCTTTTGAACTTTTTTCATACTTTTCTTATTCACGACATTTAAAAAAATAAATAGTATTTAAGTATCATAATTTTGTGATGATATAATATTATTGAATTTTTTTTTTTTTTTTATAATTTCATGAAAGGGGTATTGTTTTAAAATGTTGCACAGGGCATCCAAAATTTCAGGGCCGGCCCTGTTCATGGGCTTCACGTGGTACGATCTTTATTGCAAGTGTATAATATCGTTAATAAGTAATAAATTGGATAAAAGAGTTCGAATTATCGTTTCCATGTGAACTATATATTTAAATATTCGTTAAACTATTTCTCACTTCGTTTTTTGAATAACACAATTAAGATTGATTTTTTATTAACCTAAATATTATAAGTATAAAAAAATTTAAAATGTGCGCAAGTAGCAATTAGGGTTTTTAATTTATGTGTGAAAAATCTTAAGACTTGCGATTTCATCGTAGTCATCCCCTTGAATCTCGCTTCTCGAGTTCGATTCTAAATTTGTATTTGGTAGAATTTATTAATTTAATCAATTTACATCTATCGAGTTCAAATAAATCGTATCTAGTCGAATCAATTCATTATATCTCTATGCGAATCAGGAAAAAAGCCTCAAATAACCATATTAAATCACCTTGGAATTCAATTCATGACCGCAAAAATAATAAAAGTATATTTCTATATTTTATCCAACTATTTTACTATATAGTATAAATCTATAACTTGCCTCCTGATTTATTACCAAAAAAAATAAATAAAAAAAATCAACACATGGAAGAATTAAATTCAAGAATTTTGAGAATTAAAATTAAAAGTTCGTAATTAGGTTATATCGTTCGTCCTAACAATCGGGTTAGCTAGACATAATTTTAGAATAAAAGTAAAAGAAAGGAATAAGTACATCGCCGAATTTTAAAGGAAAAAACGAAGAAAAGTGAATAATCTTGCACCGATAAACTCCTTATTCCAAGCAAAATCTTCAAAAGCCAATTTCTTGAATCATTTCCTTTCATTCTCACCGTTTTCCCCCCTCTACTATTAGTTTTTTTTTTTTTAATGTATAACCCCCTTTTGATGACATAAAGGAGATCTATGTATAGGGGTGAAAGAATTCACGAGTTGTGCTTAAAAAATGAGTCAAAACGGATCAAAAGAAGTGAAAGAAAACAAAAAAAAGTTCAACATTAAATAGCAAATAGGGTCGGACCGCAGTGAACCGCGACGAATAGTGTTCAGCCTGAACCACCGTTCATCGCGATTGACCGTGGTTCTCCTGAACTTTCTGCAATGTTACATTTTGGTTCCTGAAAATAATTATTGTCCTTTCTATCCTACTCTTCAATTTTGAAGTCGAAACTTCTAAAATCTTCCATATTGGTCCCTAAAACTTCCTAATCATCCAAAAATTGGTCTTCTGCCAAGTTTTGAAAAAGTGAAAATTATCTCCAAACGTTCTAAAAGTTGATTTTTAATCCTAAAACTTACGATTTCTCCTCCGATTGCTCTATTAATACTCTTTTTATCACTTTTGTACTATCTGATTAATCTTTAATTGCTCCGAACCAATTCTAAATTATCTCAAAGATGTCATTTTTCATGCCATTGCATTCAAGTTCGAATTTCGCTTACAATTAATACAATTACAATAAATTACGTAGACATACACTCAATTAGCAATAATTTATAAAGTATAATAGCGTGACTTGCTTGGACACGGGCTATTAATGGCTCATGCGACAGTTACTTAGCGGGAAAGTTGAAAAATTGTGCTCATTACTGTTGATAGTTGGCTTGACATGCAAGTATTAGCTATAAGAGTAATGATATTACGCTATTTCAGGCACATTTTTAGATCCACAACAACATTTTTCGGCATTTCTTTTTGTGTTTCTTGTAAGTAAAACTTTGTTCTCTGCTAATTTTTATTTTCCATGTTATTCATGGAAAATTTCCAATCTAGCATGAATTTTATTAAACTTTCACACAATCGTGGAACATTTTAAGATTGTAATAAATGAAAAAAGTTATTATTGTACCAACCCATTTTGTGATTCAAGATGAGGTTCTAAAATCGAAACACAATAATCTATATTAATACCAATATACTGACAATAGATACAAGCCTTATTTATATCTGAATGTGGAGAAGTCGAAGAATTGGTATGTATTGTCAATCTTTTTAGTATAAAAACATAAAATATATCAGTTTTAGGTGAAAAATAAATGAAAGGTAAAATTAATCGAGCGAGTAAACTCATTGGCATAATTAATTATCGATCTATATAATAATAATAACAGTGTATTGACAGTAGAGATACATATTATTTTTACTCATTTTAGAATGTTATAAAGCAACTTGATATTGCTACTGTGCCCATGTTTGGGCTCCATTTTCCAAAAACCCATTTTTTTAAAATTTATCTTTAATCACACATTTTTCTACAAAATATTTTTACACATAAATTAAATTTTTATTTCTTTAATTATATATTTTCTAAAAAATAACTATTTCAAAATTTATTTTTCCTAAAAAAAAACAATAAATAAAAAAAATAAAAAAGGGGTCAAACAGTGGCTGTATATTGGGACCAATAGACAACGTTGGGACTTCCCTTGTAAAGCCCAAAAGAAAATAAGAAAAAATTAAAAAAACGAAAGAGAGCCAGTAGCTCTGCTCCGGAAGGTCGTGTTGGTTCGTTCGTGGGTTTTGCTGCTATTCTAGGGTTTGAAGATTTGTTTTTCCTTCCTGAATAGCACAAACAATCGTAAGTCTCTCTCCATCTAACTTTATATCTTCGTCTTTGATATCTATTGTTTCCATGGTGCCTAGATTTTGAATTGCAATTAAAAGTTTTCTCCTTTTCCGTGAAGAGATCTGATAAAGTTTTTTTTTTCTTTTTCCTTCCCCAAAAACGATTCAGATAAAAAGATGGAAGAAGAACTAGCGGCTGCTGGGAAAAGGCTTCTTCAGCCTCCAGAATCTGTTGATGAACTCCTGTCTTTGCTTGATGTGAGCCCTAACATATATCTTGTCGATTTCTGGATCCACAAAAGTGCTTGGTTTCTTATTTCTGTTAAAAAATAGTTTTTGACCTATTATTACTGTTACAATGTTATGCTTAATTTCTTGTTCTCAGTGAATAATTTCAACAGAACACTCAGGGCGTGTTAGGTAGATATTAAAATCGGCTAGTCAATAATAACGACTAGTTTTTCAATTTTAATTGGATTTTAATCACTCCCAAACATGCTCTTAATTCTACGGGAGTTCATTCTGACCAATTGCTTCTTCTATTATCACGCATTGCATCTTCTCTCCCATTATCATTTTTTATTGTAGTACAGTTAATATTTTTCTAAGTAGAGTTTCAGGAATCAACTACTGATATGAAACCCACTCAGTGCTTTGAACTAAATCATTCGTTGACATGCTGACATAATTGCTGCACGTGTCAATAATAGAACTTGTTACTTGCATTTTATCATCAATTTTCTGAACGAGTCTGTTTCCTATTTTACATGTATGCAAGTTTTTTATTTTTGCAAATTATTTATACTGTCCATCAATTTTTCATATTGGAACAAAATGTGGTCAAATTATCTCTGCTAGTCTATTAGCTGATTGACATATTGCAATAATCCTTTCTCCTCTTTTTTCTGCTTCAAGCAAACTGAGGATAATCTCTCAAAAGTGGAGCAGTCACCTGGTAAATCCATGCAAGCTGCTCTTTCTCCATTACTGAAGGCATTGGTTGCAGATGAGCTTTTGAAGCATTCAGATATTGATGTCAAAGTTGCAGTAGCTTCTTGCATAAATGAAATAACTAGAATTACTGCACCAGATGCTCCATATGATGATGACAGAATGAAGGTGCCGAGAGTTCCACTTGCATTCTCTTTTTCGCCTCTTGATGGGCCTGCATAACACTTCATTTGTTTATAATGCAGGATATCTTTCAATTGATTGTATCATCCTTTGAACATTTATATGACAAATCCAGCAGATCGTATGCTAAGAGGGCCATGATACTGGAAACTGTGTCCAAAGTGAGGTCCTGCGTCATCATGTTGGACCTAGAATGTGATCAAATGATCATTGAGATGTTCCAACATTTCCTTAAAGCCATAAGGTAGGAATTTTTACGAAACTGTGCTTAGTAGTTACAATTCTAATGCAGCTTTTGTCGCCAATATAATGTCCTTATTTTGCTATGTTAGCTATTCTATTATCAAAGCTTATAGTGATTTTTAGTCTTTGTTTTTCCCCTTCGTTTTTGAGAGCGTTATCTGGCTCCAAGTCACTTTCTTTGTTTTTATCTTTTAAGTATGAGAGATAACATAATCACTTTCTTTGTTAGACTATCTTTATGTTTAAAAAAGATCAGACAAGCGAGAAAGCTTATAATGTACAATTTCTCATTTTCTACATTCCCAGATGGAGAGAAAATAGATCCATTTGATATGAAATCTTTTACAAACAGAATTTGATGATTTTTTTAATCTTTCGTTCATGACTGTAGTGGAGGTTTGGAATCCAAAATATGCATAGAAGGCCTATTTTCTAGGCAAGGGCAATGAAGAATACATTCAGAAGAAATAAGCAAAATCCATGGCAGTAAAAGAAATCAGAACCCTTGTGAATATTAGTTTTAAGTCTCTTTGTGTGCGCACCAAGTTGTGAAGATTTTGGAATTTTTTCCGTAGATATTAGGAAGCAATGACAAGTTTCTGGTGCCGGCGAGTTAGTGTTCGACATGTTTTGACACCAACATGCCTTGACAAGTGTTGGAAATGCTAGGTGATGTGTCAAAATTTATTAGCTGATTTTGTACTGCTTGACATGCAGTTATCTCTTAAAATTAATCGATGGAAAACTACTTGGTTTGTTGCCGGTGGCAGAGTTGGGCTATTCCATTGCCAGTGCAGGAGGGATGGCGTTGGCTGCGTAAGAGGGGGGTTCTAAACCCTAGAAGAGGAAAACACACTTTCCTTTTTTTTTTACTTGCCAAACAAATCCTTTTGTTTTATAAAAAAAGGGTTTTACATATTAAATGAAATTGACTTATGACTAAAGAAATTGACAATGAATAATGTAATTACCTTTTAGCTAATGAATAAAACAACAGGCCAGTAAACCAATCTGCTTTTTCAAAACTTCACCTTTTAAGCAATAAATTACCATTTAATCCCTAACTTTACAATGACAATTGTTAGGTCTAGCTGATTGATCTGCAAACTCCCTCCCGAATTTTTGATTTTAGTTTTCGCAATAAGATCCAAAGAAAATGATTGAAATCATACCATTCACCAGTTTCGTCATATGGTGATATAAATGGAACTTTATATCGTTTAAACTTTAAATCATCAGTTTAAAAATTTGAAGTGTACATATTTAGGTGGAGGCTTGGAGCTGTATATGGTTTACTGACTTGAGCATTCCGCCTTCCCCTCCCTCTCCACCTCCCCCCATGTTTAACTAGGTTGGATGGTTTACAATTGTTTGTTGGACTAAAATATTGGTTTTAAATGTGCATTAAAGTTTTCATATTTTTATGGAAGTGTTCTTGTACTCTGTTTCTGCTACTCATTTTTGTCATTGATAAACTTCTTATTAGAAAAAAAATTATATTAATTTTATTTTGTGGCTCTCAGTTACTCATCATATATATTTTATTCTCTTTCAACTGCTGATATATTGCTTTTGTGAAACGTTCAGGGATTATCATCCGGAAAATATCTTCTCTTCCATGGAGACAATTATGACTCTTGTATTTGAAGAAAGTGAAGATATCTCTCCAGAACTGCTTACCGTCCTTTTGGCCAGCGTGAAAAGGAACAGCGAGGTCAATTTTCCTGGCATTTACTTTAAAACTTGTTATCTTTTCTATTTTTTACATTTCTGATAAACATTATGCTTCCAGGAACTTCTGCCAGTTGCAATAAAATTGGGGGAGAGAGTATTTGAGAAGTGTGGGGCCAAGCTTAAGCCTTACCTCACACGAATTGTAAAATCTTTGGCGATTTCTTTGGATGATTATAGTGAGGTTGTCGCTTCTATCTGCAAAGAGGCTGATGGTCCTGTTGGTCATAGCAGCGACAGTACCCATGGCGACCAGTTGGTGTGTTTCCGTATACTTATAATCGATTTCAGATATTTTGTATCTTTAGACTAAGCAGGAATTACTTTCCTCGTTATGCTTCTGGTACAAACATTGCTAAGCTCCTGTAGTTATTGTTACCATGACATCTTCTGTTTCTTTTACATTTCTAAGTCGAGTTTCACATTGTTATTCTTGTCTTGCAAGAATGCGGGTCTTTTTCTTTCTATACCTTCCTTTTCTGAGTTCTATTTACTGAATTCTCCACATTGCTTTATTTCTTTTAATAGTAATATAATAGAAGCCATTATAGTATTTTTCTGCACCTTATGCTACAACAATTGTGGTGCATTTGCTTCTGTGCTGAAAAGAATGAAATTTATGTTGCAGTTGAATTTTGTTTTTATGGCATTTGCTATAGATTCTGACATCCTAAAACTAGTGTTGTTTTGCAATAGATCTCAGTTTGATGCTTTTGAATAATATATTTTGCTATCATCTTTTACCATTTATATTTGAACTTTTAGTATTTTGTCCTGACTTGGTAAGTTGACGATACAAGGTTATTGAGAAGAAGTCTGCTAGTGACCCTTCAGATCAGGTTTTGGCAACCCAGGCACGTTACTGAATTAATTTATTCCTTTTCAATTTGCTATAATTTCTGCTCCCTTTTGTTGTAATTATGATGCCCATCTGCCAAATTTGTGAATTACATTTTTTTCGTGATTTCCTTGTTGTTAGCCTTCTTTTCCATGTTTGTGATCTGTACGTGTCATACTTCATCTCAGTAATAATCACTTTACCATTTGAATTCGAGCTTTTAGTATTTTGCCCTGACTTAGTAATTTGATAATACAAGGTTACTGAGAGGAATTCTGCTAGTGACTCTCCAGATCATGCTCTGGCAACTCAGGCAAGCTACTGAATTATTTTATTCCTTTTCAAATTGCTATAATTTCTGCTCCCTTTTGTTGCAGCAACAATACCTGTCTGCTAAATTTGTGAATTACATTTTTTTCTTCGTGATTTCCTTGTTGTTAGCCTTCTTTTTCGTGTTTGTGATCTGTACACGTGTCATACTTCATCTCAGTAATAATCACTTTACCATTAGAATTCGAGCTTTTAGTATTTTGTCCTGACTTAGTAAGTTGATGATACAAGGTTACTGAGAGGAGTTCTGCTAGTGACTCTCCAGATCTGGCTGTGGCAACTCAGGCAAGCTACATAATTATTTTATTTCTTTTCAAATTGCTATAATTTCTTTCCCCTTTTGTTGGTAGCTACAATTTCCTTCTGCCAAACTTGCGAATAAAAAAATAAAACTGTTTTTTTCATGATTCCCTTGTTGTAAGCCTTCTTTAGCCGTTTGTGCTATTTACACGTCATATTCCTCCATCTCAATAATGATCACTTTCCAGGAATCCATGTTTCATGCATATTATGTACAGATGAATTTTAAACTTCATCTTCCACAGTACTTTTGTCTTATGTTATTCTTCTCTTTTTCCATTCTGAAGAAAAATCATAGGGAAAATAGTAAGTGTAAAAAGTGATTTTGTAAAATAGTAAGTGTTAAAAAAAAAAAGGAAAAAAAAAATACCCTAGTTAAGCTGTCAGTTCAACTCTTTTTTCAAATGATGATAGCCCCTCTCCGGTTCACTACTGCATTTATTACAGTTGATTTCTCTCTTAATGAATCCGACACACTAGAAGCAATTAGCAGTTGAATTCTGCTTTGCCACCAACCATATGCCATACGTCACCACTCACCACCACCACCAGCCCTCAAATTTTGTGTCTAAAAATGTCTTACCACTTGAACCGCTGCAGCCAAGGACTCAATCTTAGACCCAAGAGACATCAATAATTTAGTCCGCAGCCTCCAAGATCCCAACAACCATTGGCTGAACAACAGTTACCAGATTTAAACTAATGGAGTTTTCTATTCAATATTCAATCTTGAATTTCTTGGTGGTGAGTGAGATTTGTGTCTATCGAAAAAGGTCACCATGTTCTTAGGATCTTCATTCATCCTGTTGCTTCATCTTCTTTTCTTTAAATAATAACGAATATGAGCAACAACTTTGATTTGCAGATATCTGAGTGAAATGATGTAAATAAATGAAAGAGATGGGAGTGGTTAGAGAAATCCAGACTAAGTTAAGGATCTGGCTTATGAACCTTCAATACAAAATGTGTCAATGGAACAAATTATATGACTTGTACAAGTCACTGGAACAAAATGTACCATCCTCATATTGAAGGGGAATACAATAATGTTCCAAAACTCTGCTTGTATGGTTCTCATATTATTTCTCTCGTCTTTTGCTCCCCTGAAATGCTGAAAATTTATATATTTGATGAGGCAGTAATAATTTAGACCAAAAAGTTCAGATGATTACTTAGATATGCGAATTGAGTATTATTGGTATATAGATCTGTAAATGCTTTGGCTTTGTCCGAACAGGTGGCTAAAGATGTTACAGAAGAGACAAGTTCCAAAGAACAAAATCCCAATGTGACGAGTTCACACAAGGCAATTGTGAGTAATGGTGTTAGCGAGCTTGGAAATGGAGGAATTCTGACCAGTGCAGATTTTAAGAAGGAAGAAGCCTTTGATGATAGATTGACATCCAAGACCGAATCTGATGATTTGGCTGCTGGAAAACCAATTAGTTCAGAGCCTAATCCTGAGCAAGCTTCTAAGGAAAGAGGAAGAGAACGTAACTGTTCAAATAATTTAATAGAAACTTCTGATATTGTTGATGGTGAAAAAGAAACGAAGCAAGTGCTGGATCAGCAAGACAGTGAGGACAAGGATTTCCATGCTCCCCCTGGTGGGGCATCTCTTGAGACAGCAAAGTCTTTGGATAAAGTAAAAGAGATGGAGAATGACCTGCCTCCATCAAATGCATCTGAGAGAGAGGCTCTAAGTGTTGCGTCTCCATCTCCAACTGCCAAACTTCTTGACAAGAGTCGCCCTAAGAAGGGTGGTCGGAAAAAACAGAAAGAAAACTTGATTAAAGAAAAGAGAGTGTCTGATGATGATGCTTCTGACAAGGCATGTGATGGGGCAAGTGACTCAGAAGCAAAGAAGAGGAGGCGCTTAGGAAGAAAAGAACCTGCTGAGATTTCTAATGAGAATCAAGTGTTGTCTGAGGAAGATGCATGCAAAGATGGTGGCCCCACAAGTCATTTAGAGGAAAAATTGCCAAATGAGACAGATAAACCAGTGGGTTCCAATAATAGAAAGGAGGATGGATCCTCATCAAAGAAGGAATATGACATCAAGCGTAAGCGTGGGCATGGACGTGGACGTGTAAAAGCTGGAGTAGAGAAAGATGTGCAGAAATCTTCTGCAAAAGATGATGCCAGGGTAAATCAGATTTTCTATAAAACGTCGTCTTAAATCTCTGCTACTGCTACTTCTCCCAATCCGTGTTATTTAGTTCATCTAACTGTTTTCTTTACCGGCTTTTTAAAGCACATGGTTGCTTCCCCGAGGTCTCCTAGAAAATCAACTAAAGACGAAGGCAACCAGGAAGAAACCCCAAGGATGATTAGCAAGAGGAAGGGTACTCCAAGCACTGACAAAGTAAGTAGTTGCAGATTCTTGAGATACAACTCGAATGTTATCTAATGTCGGGCATTGCCATCACATCACATTTTCTGTTGATTGATGATTGATTTCATTTGCAGTTCTTATTTTTTTCTAGTATTTAACTCACAGTGTCACACCTTTGATGCCACACATAGATTAAATTACTTCAGATTTTACAGTTATCTATTACATCTTTTTCCATATACATATAGTAGAAATAAAAAAGTTGACATGAAGTTTGTCCATTTTTTCTCACATTTTTTTGATTGTTTTTAATAAATATATATTTTTTGTGCATTTTATATCCCCAAAATTGCAGAATGGGACTTCCCATGTTTATGATGTGTATCATCCTTCGAGTGTCAGCTACACAAAGTACAAAAACATAGGCCATCCCACGTGGCATGTAGGATGGTCTCAAACGGACGATTTATTCTTGACCCGTTTAGAGCAACATGAAATCTTAGGACTTTTAGAGCCAATTAACATGCATTTTGCATGCCTTCACACTATATTTTAATTTCTTTCAAGTATGTTATCTAATTAATTTGTTGTTTATGTTAGGCATCTGGGACTACAGAGTATGGTGAGAATTTGGTTGGTTCAAAAGTGAAAATTTGGTGGCCAAAAGATCGCATGTAAGTGCTTTTTTTACATTTTTGTGTTGTATTAAAGTAGTTAATAAGAGGAGCTTCTCTTCTGCCTTTCTTCTCCTACTGCAGCAATATTAAGATGCTTTCAACTGGGCGTTGTCAGGTTGAGGTGTAATGCCTTTGTTATAGTCAGTGAAAGAATATTATCAGAACATGCATGTGTAAATCTGTCTTAAAAATGTCATTTTTCCTGCTTTCAACTGTCTCCTAGACTTGCCTTTAGGTTATTTTGTCTATAACTTGCCCTAGTAGAGGAAGATGAACGTGTTCTGCTTGTGATTGGTAATGGCGCTTTATTAATTTCAGGTTTTATGAAGGCGTTGTTGATTCTTTTGATTCTGTCAGAAAGAAGCACAAGGTCAGTGTAATATCCAGGTTCTGCAGTTTAATAGCTTCTATTTGTTTTGCATGCGAAATTTGTTCTAATATATATTGTTGCTTTATATTATACAGATATTGTACCAAGATGGAGATGAAGAAATATTATATCTTAAAAATGAGAAGTGGGAATTTGTTGAAGATGATTCCGTGGTGGATGCAGTAAGTACCTTTTTCATTTTATTACAGTACCTCACACTTCTTGGTTTTCTATATCTTTGCTACCCATTTATTGGCAGGGGCAACCAGTTGAACGTGCAAGTGCTGATACTCCCTCTGAAATGTAAGTGTTGTGACCCTCGGCTACTTTCTTTAATGATATTTTATTGTCAAGAACTTCATAATTTGCTTAATGGTAATTTGAAAAATATATGTATTTGAAAGCACATCTTGAGTCTAAAAGAATATCATCATATAAATACCCAGTTTGTTAGATTATGGACATGACTATTTGCTTGAATTTTTAGATAAAAAGTTGGGTTGATTGTAATTCAAGTTCCTTTTTAATGTGTGAAGTTACATTAGTTAGTGAAAATTACCTGTGTTAGTACTCTCGGGAGCTGAGTGGCCTGAAATAGCTCTTTCTCCTCCCTTGTTCCTTTCCCATACTACTTCGTTTGTCCCCATACATCAATGAACTATTAACTAGTTTCTTTAAGCACATGAGTATTTGTTTTGAACACATACACGTCAATCCATGATATGTCAAATTTATCTGTAACACAGACACTAAAAGCTTGAATATCACTTGAAACATGATTATTACAATTATACAAGCTTAGTTTAGGAACTAAACTTCTGAATGCAATAAGCCCTGTCGTAGATAGGTAATATGATACGAGCGGGAGCAGTATTTAAGAAGTTTTGATTTCCCTATTTATGAATTTATCTTCTTGGAGAAAAATGAGAAGTGACATGACAGTTCAGTTGGAATGCTGCAAAGTAATTTGATTTCAGAGGTTGATATTCTGCCTCCTTCTATCAGGAAAACAAAGAAAGCTAAAACAAATCCTGAAGCATCAAGTAATGATGGAAAGGCGAAGATTTCTCATAAAAGGTTTGGTATTTTCTAGTCAGTTTTTCATGGTATCTGTTACATCTTTTATTGAAGTACAGTGTGTTACAAAATGATTTCTGATGTATCTGCATCCTCCAGTAAACTGAAAAACACCTCAACAACTTCTGGCCGTAAATCTAAGCATGATGCCAAAGCTGACCTCAAGTCTGATGATGACATCTCAAGTTCTGGGGGTAAATCTTTTTATGATTCGCCAAAAGCATCAGGCAGATCTAAAGATGTTGATACAGTGAAGACTTCTGGTCATTCTAAGCAAGACACACAAAAGACTTCCAAGGCTAAGGACAAAAGTCCGCGAAGTTCCCATACAGTTGGTGCTAATGGTAAAGGCAAGACAAAGTCCAGTCTGTCGAAGTTCTTGAAAGAAAGTGATCATGTAAAGGAGAAAACAACCAATACTGGGAAAATGGCAGAAATCAAGAAGGGAAAATCGCAAGATACATCCACACCCCCAGTAAGCGAGACAAAGACTACTGGGAAGAAGCGTCGAAGAGGAGTTGCAGCTTGATGGAACCATCTGTGAATTTGTCACATCTGCACTCATAAGCTTCTTGTCTATTGTATAATCTATACCATCATTGTAGTTTTTCTTAGGGCTGGAAGTTAAATTAGGTGTGCATTTCACAACTTGCATCTAGAGTATTTTATTTTTGTTCTTTCAGTTATTTAGAAGCAGGTTTAAGTTGGTCTTGTAGTCATGTTTGATAGATAGTTGGTCTTGTAGTCATGTTTGATAGATAGAGTTTGTGCTGATAAATACTCACATTTCGTTGGTAGGATGTAAAGCGTATTGATGGGAAAATTGCATGAAGGTTTCCCAAATTTTGGTGGCAAATGTTTTTCACTTTTTAATCTCTTTCGTGACAAAAGATAAATTCTCACAATGTTTGAGTGAGGAGCCATCTTCACGAGTTCTTTGAAATCGATGGCTCGTTTGACATCATTTTTGAGAAGTTCGTTTGATAAATTTTATGAAAGTAAACTGATTCAATATGACTTTCTTAATAAAATAATATTTTCTATCACATCAATAACTTTTCCTTTTTTTTTAACCACATATTTCTCATCACATCAATAGTGAAAGTGCATTCTTTTTCAAAAAATGTGCACCAAACGGGGGCTTAGTTGACCAAATAATTAACGTAGACCATAATTTTGACTCATTCTAAAAGGATAAAATTGTAAATTTATTTTTTTAAATAAAAAGCACAATTAAAATATATAAATTATTAAATTTACAAAAATAAATCAAAGAAAAAAGTTTTCCTCCTCCTCCTCTTCTTCTTCTCCCTACCCCATCCCCATTTCCACACACCAAAACCAAATCTAAAAGCTATCATTTCAATCATCCTCCACTACCATAGCCACTGGCTCTAGCACATCAAAAGAGGAAATTTTTAACTGCGTTACGATGAATGCTCAAATTGTGAAGTGAAGGCAGTGTTTGAAGGCACGTCCTGAAAACCTGATTACGCCCAAAGTGTTACGCGGTGTTGTAGTATAGCTTTAGGGTGTCGTATCCACAGGGAGATGGAAAAGTGATTCAAGGGGTTCAATAACTTTGGGTTCTCGTGAATTTGATGAAGGGAATTTGTTTATTGCATTCAAATGTAAATGTCACCGGAAATAATGATGAAATTTAATATAATATGTAAAATAGTGAAGTTTCGGGGTTCCCTCAATTAGATTGGATCAATCAACATCAACAATTCATGCATTCTCTACTCAATTAGAAGTTTTTGTCCTAACTTTCTAATCGGATGATTTAAACGATACAAACCAATTTAATTGCACATGTAATCCTAGAATTTATGTTTCCCAAAACATAATCATACATCAATTTATTGAAATCAGACTTAAAGAGCGACTATATATCTCTAACATATAGCAGTAATTAAATCACACCAATAAATGATTTGAAAATCAAACTTGAACAAGTATTTTAATTATTCAATGGAAGAAACATGATTAAATCCATGAAAATCTGAATAAATGTTAAATCTAACTCAAATCTAATTCAAAATACGGGAAAATATAAACCCTAGAATTATTTAAACAATGAAATACACATCCTAAATTCTAGATCTCCTTAACAATTATCACAATCATCTATTGAAATCAGATTATAAATCGTTCATATACATGTAGCATAAGAAAGTAAATAATCACACCAATAGATTTAATGAAATAAAGATTCAACACATAGTTCAATTGTTCGATAGAAAAAACAGGATTGATTCTATGAAAAACTTAATACATGTTAAATCAATTTCAAAATTAATTCATAAATATGAAAATCTAGATATAGAAATGTTTAGCAAAATAAATACAAAAGAGCATGAATAAATGATGTTGAAATCCCCGAATCCAATTGAGTTCCTCCCTTGCTTCACCTTTAGTTTAGTTCTTCATAGGTTTCTTGAGCCAAAATCAATGAAAGAATGGTGTAGAATGAAGAATGAGTGGTTCGGAGGCGTTCTGGGGTGTTTTGGGATGTATTTAGGGTTGAAAAGTCGTGCAAGATATGTTACCAAAGGAGTTTGAGTCGTAGAAGGAAACCAGAAATTTCGTCCAAATTTAACCCCATGCGGCCGCAAGGTACAAACCCATGCGGCTGCATGGAACAAAAAATTGATGCCCTTGAAGTCTCGATAAGTGCCCATGCGGCTGCATGGGTTTTATAACCATGCGGCCGCATGGTTATAATGTTTTTCTGCCGGATAGATTTTAGTATTTGGGTCATAACTTTCTCTACCGATGTCCGATCAAGGTGATTCAAGATGAGTTGGAAAGCTAACTCAAAGGGCTACAACTTTACTTCAGATTCCATCTTCAAATTCGATCGTCTACTATGTCAAAAACTGGTCTCAATATGCGGCTGAAAACCGGTGCAAAACTTTTCAGCTTGAAGTTGATATTTGATAATGTTTTGGCTATCTTTCACCCCTTTGACTCCTTGTTTCATTCAATTGACCTCTAAAACTCTTGAATCTTCATCACAAAGGTAGAAATAGGTTTAGAGTATTTGCACTTTAGTCCCTGAACTTTCACTTTCTTCCATTTTGATTCTTTTTCGCTTGGTTCACCTCAATTCGCTACATTCATCACTTTGTCCTGCAAAATATAAATTGCATAGAATTAAGCTATATTCCAACATTTTAATCAACAATTGCTCATATTTTGACAGTAAAATAAGTATGTAAAAACACACTTATCAAACTCCCCCAAACTTGAACTATTGTTTGTCCTCAAACAACAACATAACTCAACTCTACAAACAACGTGGTTTAACAATATGCCGTGTCTCAAGTTTGGAATTCGGTAATCAAACAAGTGAATAATTACAACAGTGTAAAAATTAAATCAGTCTCCACATGTTACATGCATAACCTGACGTGTGTGTGTGAAAACTCATATCAACATCTTAAGATTTGTGATTGGTTCAAGATTTGTCCCAAAGTAGTCCAATATATCATTTCCTCGCTCGAGAGATTCACACACCCCCAAACTTATGATTTTCACTCATTTTTCCCGGAGTGCATCCTAGGTTCAACTTTTCAATTCTATTCCTTACTCTCTCATAGTTTGGATAGACTTTACTCTTACAAGTTCACACTTCAACAAATCAAGATTCTCCTATATTTTTGATTGCTTCTACCATTGAGACTAGACTAAGTTACTTGCTTCTCATCAAAGGTAAAGTTTTGTCAACTGGATGCTTGGGTCATAATCAATGTATTTGAAAGGAAATTTTTTTTTTTTTTTCATATTTTTTTCATCTCTTTCTTTTTTTTTTTTTTTAGTATCTTCTCATTTGCTTTCTGTATAACTCATGTAGCGAGCTTTAGGCCGGTAACTCTCAAGTCAGATGACCATAGGGCACCAGGTTTTAAATCACCCTAACAGGCTTAATCACCCGAGTTATACAGGCTCGAAAAGATGCTTTTATGTATCCAAAGATTAGTGCAATGCCCCCTTTTCTTTCATACATCCAGCTTCTAAAACAAGCCTCTAACTTAAAACTTTCACCTCATTTTCATCTCAATAGGTTTCAGACAATCCACACAAGATTTTCATGCATGGAATCTCTATTCATCTCAGTGTTTCCCTGTAAAAGTTCAACCATTTCCAAACTAGCCTATATTTGGATTTATGGAATACAACATTAGAGGTTATTTGGTTGTATCACTAAGTTCCACTATCCTCTACATATTGAACCGCATCACTAACTCAAAATGCTAACATAAGTGTCGTGCATAGAAAATGTCAAGTTGTACATAAACAAGTATAGACTAATCCGCTGGCATAATCATTAAATCCACACAAGCACACAAAGCAAGAATTAGAGTCTAATGCTAAAAGATAAAAACTAGAAAGTTTTTTTTTTTGTTTTTTTTTTTAAAAAAAAAAAAACACACAAACATTCAAAATTGCAGTTAAAACGATGAATGAAATGCTTATGCTCCACCCCCAAACTTAATTAAAACATTGTCCTCAATGTAAAAACAATAGTTCCAATGGAAGAGAATGAAAGATATCACCTGAGTATTGCAGTTAACGCACAACAGCCGAAAAAGAAATAGAAACCTGAAAGTACTCAATTGAAATGGTAATGCAAGAAATGAAAAAAAAAAAATTAACATAATGCAAAACAACCTAAGAAGAGAAATTAAAAACTGAAAATACAGAAAAGTAAAGTGATGGACGGACATGGAAGGTGTCAAGGATGGTACACTGGGTCTGCAAGAGGAATTTCTTCCTCTGCAGGCACCTGTTGCCCATATGCTATCTTTAAACGCTGTCCATTCACTTTAAATACCCTACCATCTTTAGGATCCTCGATTTCAATTGCCCCATGGTTAAAGACCTGTTTTACCACAAAAGGACCAGACCACCTAGAACGAAGTTTCCCTGGATGTTTATGGAGTCGGGAATCATACAAGTAAACTTTCTGATTTGGTTCAAACGTTTTTCGAAGAATGTGTCTATCATGAAACGTTTTCATTTTTGCTTTGTAAAGTTTAGCATTCTCGTATGCATCATTTCTCAACTCCTCCAACTCAGTTAACTGAAACTTCCTAAGTTTACTACCTTCCTCTAGATCAAAGTTAAAGTGTTTGATAGCCCAAAAGGCTCGGTGCTCGAGCTCTACAGGCAAATGGCAAGGTTTTCCAAATACAAGTCTATACGGTGACATGCCTAAAGTGGTCTTAAAAGCAGTTCGGTAGGCCCAAAGTGCATCATTCAATCTCAACGACCAGTCCTTACGATTAGGGTTTACAGTTTTCTCTAAAATTTGCTTGATTTCCCTATTAGCTAATTCAACCTGTCCACTGGTCTGGGGATGATAAGCAGTTGATATTTTATGAATGACCCCGTACTTTTTCATTAGAGCCTCAAATGAACGGTTACAGAAATGCGTACCCCTATCACTAATAATAGCCCTTGGTGTCCCAAACCTAGATAACACATTTTCCTTAAGGAATTTCACAACTGTTTTGTTGTCATTGGTTCGACAAGCTGCTGCTTCAACCCATTTAGATACATAATCAACAGCTACAATGATAAACATATACCCAAAGGAAGGTGGAAAGGGTCCCATAAAGTCAATACCCCAGCAATCAAAGACTTCTATCACTAAAATGGGGTTTAATGGCATCATATTGCGTCGAGACAAAGCACCAAGCTTTTGACACTTCTCACAAGATTTACAGTAAATGTTAGTGTCTTTGAATAAAGTAGGCCAATAAAAGCCACATTGCAAAATTTTTGCAGCAGTCTTTTTAATGGAAAAATGACCGCCACAAGCCTGTGAATGACAAAAGTCTAGTATGCTAGGTATCTCCTCATTAGGCACACAACGCCTCAAAATTTGGTCAGGGCAGTATTTGAATAGGCATGGGTCATCCCAATAAAACTTACGCACCTCAACTAAAAACTTTCTCTTATCCTGTGCACTCCACTCTCCTGGGATTTCACCTATAGCTAGGTAGTTGACAATATGAGCAAACCAGGGTAAAGAGGAAACAGAAAACAAGTGTTCATCTGGGAAGTCATCTCTAATGGGCAATTGATTCACATTGTCCTGAAAAGTTAACCTAGATAAATGGTCTGCTACCACATTTTCTACCCCCTTTTTATCTTTAATAGCAATGTCAAATTCCTGTAGAAGTAAAATCCACCTAATCAGTCGTGCCTTAGCATCCTTCTTGGAAAGAAGGTACTTAAGAGCAGAATGGTCTGTGAAGATTGTGATAGGAGAACCAATCAAATAGGATCGAAACTTATCTAAAGCAAAGACTACAGCTAATAGTTCCTTCTCAGTTGTGGAGTAATTCATTTGAGCACTATTTAAGGTCCTACTAGCATAGTAAATGACAAAAGGTTTACCCTCCCTTCGTTGCCCAAGGACAGCACCTACCGCATAATCGCTAGCATCACACATAATTTCAAATGGTAATGACCAATCAGGTGATTGCATTATGGGTGCTGAAGTTAGCTTGTTGGTCAAAGTTTTAAACGCCTCTTGGCAAGCTGGGGTCCAATCAAATGTAGCATCCTTGGCTAAGAGATTACATAAAGGTCTGGATATGGATGAAAAATTTTGTATGAACCTTCTATAGAAACCTGCGTGGCCAAGGAAAGATCTAATATCTTTGGTTGTCTTAGGTGTAGGCAGTTTGGAGATCAATTCAACCTTAGATTTGTCAACCTCTATCCCCTTAGATGAAACAACATGACCTAGGACAATACCTGAAGAAACCATAAAATGACATTTCTCCCAATTCAAAACCAAGCCTTTCTCCTCACATCTAGTTAAAACTCTCTCCAAGTTTAACAAGCACGCATCAAAAGAAGTACCAAAAACAGTTAGGTCATCCATAAAGACTTCCATACAGTTTTCTACCATATCACTAAACATACTCATCATGCATCGTTGAAAAGTAGCAGGAGCGTTACATAATCCAAATGGCATCCTACGAAATGCATAGGTACCAAAAGGACAAGTAAAAGTGGTCTTTTCCTGGTCCTCCAAAGCTATCTCAATCTGATAGTAACCAGAATAACCATCCAAGAAACAATAAAAGGATGGCCAGCCACACGCTCAAGAATTTGGTCGAGAAATGGGAGGGGAAAATGGTCCTTCTGAGTGGCAGCATTCAACTTCCTATAATCAATACACATGCGCCATCCAGTCACAGTTTTTGTAGGGACCATTTCACCAAGTTCATTTTTAACCACTGTGACTCCTGACTTCTTAGGGACTACCTGTGTAGGACTAACCCATTTACTATCGACAATAGGATAAATAATTCCTGCATCTAACAATTTCAACACTTCATTTTTCACTACCTCTTTCATTGTGGGGTTCAGCCTACGTTGTGGGTCTCTTTTAGGATTAGTTCCCTCCTCTAGGTGAATCCTATGTGAGCAAATTAGGGGACTAATACCCTTGATGTCAGCTATAGTCCATCCTATTGCAGATTTGTGCTCATTCAGAATGTTTAAAAGCTGTTTACCTTGAGAATCATTTAATTCTGAAGAAATAATCACAGGAAAAGTATCACCTGGTCCAAGGAACACATGTTTCAGTCCTGGGGGTAGTGGTTTCAGCTCCGGTGTTGGACTCTCAATACTTGATGGTTGCTGCCCTCCAGTTCTAGTTGGTAGTTCTTCAAACTTTGGTTGCCATGGTGATGTCCCATAACCCTGAAATTTAGCAAAAACAGCACAAATATTAGCATATTCTTCATTATGGCAATGTGCAGGAATTTCAGAATTTGTAAGAAATGAGTTTAAAGGATTGAAATCAATTGTTGTAGTTGCATCTTCCTGAGTGAGTGCATCAACCATGTACGTTTGATGACACTCATCATCTTCCAAAACCTGCTTAGTGATGTGAAAAATATTGACTTCAAGAGTCATATTTCCAAAAGATAGCTTCATTAGACCATTTCTGCAATTGATAAGAGCATTAGCTGTAGCAAGAAAGGGTCTACCGAGAATAATAGGTATTTTGGAGTTCACATTCACATCAACTTTCAAATCTAGGACTAGGAAGTCAACAGGATAGTAAAACTTGTCTATTTGCACCAAAACATCCTCAACTACTCCTCTAGGTTTTATGGTGGATCTATCAGCCAATTGTAAAACTACGGTTGTAGGTTTAATCTCACCTAGGCCTAGCAGTAGATAAATGGCATAAGGCATAAGGTTAACACTAGCTCCTAAGTCAAGAAGGGCTTGTGCAAACTCACAACTCCCAATGATGCAAGAAATTGTTGGGCAACCAGGGTCCTTATATTTCGGTGGGACTCTTTGTTCAATCACTGCACTCACTTGCTCGGTCAAGAAAGCAGTTGTCTTGACATGATGCTTCCTTTTCACAGTGCACAAGTCTTTGAGGACTTTTGCATATGTAGGAATTCGAGAAATCACATGCAAAAGAGGTAGGTTGATTTTTACCTGCCTAAGGTGCTCTAAGATCTCATCATGTTGGCTATTAGCTTTCACATTAGGCTTTAGAGCTTGAGGAAATGGTGCTCTAACTAGGTTTTCCACTACCTTATCACTGGGCTCACTCTCTTCAGGATTACTAGAGTCTTTCTCATTTTCTTCTGTTTCCCTAGGCTTAATGATTGGTTCTACAACATTCCCAGATCGAGTGGTGATAGCATTTATCTCATTAAGGTTGTTTTCTACACCTGAAGTTTGAGCCATATGTTGTCCCTTAGGGTTAGGTTGAGCTGGAAATTTCCCACGTTTCCCTATTGCTAAGGGATTAGTCAATTTGGTTATATGGCTTTTCATTTCTTTACTCTCCTCGACAACTTGATTGATCATGGTTTCAAACTTCTGATTTGTTTTCCCTTGAGTCTCCATAAAAGCATGTAGGGTGTCCTCTAAGGAATTCCTAAAAGTTGAGGGTTGATGTGATGGTGTATTGAAAACTCTAGGTGGCTGAGTAGGTTGCTGGTTATCAGATTTCCAACTGAAATTAGGATGATTCCGCCACCCCTGATTGTAAGTCTCAGAATATGGGGCATAAGGCTTTTTGTACACACCTAAAGCATTACAGTGTTCATCATAAACCCCCCTCATCTCAGCTAGAGCAAAACACTCTTGCACTGGATGATCAAGTCCACCACACACACCACAGGGTCCAGAAGACTCAACACGAGCAACAGTAGATGTGGGCTTTGAACTACTAGTGCGTAGGTTCTCAATTTCTCTAGTCAGGGCTTCTACCTTAGCTCTAAGATTGTCTTCTTCCCTAAGATGATAGATGCCTGCACTAGGAGGATTTCCTACTGCTCGTGACCTATTGGTGCTATCAGTGGCACTAGGGCCAGTCCAAGTGTGGGCTTTCTCAGCTAAGTCATCTAAATATCCTATAGCCTCATCTGGATCTTTTTGTAAGAAATCACCATTACACATCATTTCAATAAACTGACGCTCTCTAGATGTTAACCCTTCATAGAAATAGCTCACGATGCGCCAACTCTCATAACCATGGTGCGGACAGAGAGCTTGCAATTCTTTGTACCTTTCCCACGCTTGATTTAAAGTTTCACTCTCCTTTTGGATAAAAGAAGAGATCTGTTTTTTCAAAGCAGTAGTTTTGTGGTGGGGAAAGTATTTGCCAAAGAACGCTTGAGTCATTTCAACCCAAGTCCCAATCGAACGTGGTCTCAATGAATACAACCAGCTCTTAGCCTTTTCCTTAAGGGAAAATGGAAAGAATTTGAGCCTAATTGCATCCAGTGTACCATGTTGATTGTGGAAGGTAGCTACAACCTCCTCGAATTCCCTAACATGCACATACGGGTTTTCATTTTCAAGCCCATGAAAGTTTGGAAGAAGTTGAATCATTCCCGGTTTAAAATCTACACGTGGCATGTTAGGTGGAAACATAATGCATGAAGGTGTAGATGTACGTGTGGGATGCAAATAATCATGTAAAGTCCTAAAAGGTGCATCATGCTCACTGTCAGACATTGTATTATGTGATGTGGTGTTCGTGTCAATAGATGCAGAATCAAAAATAGGGTTAGAGAGATATTCAAACTCTATGAGAGGTGTTTCCACAAATCTTCCTCGCTCGTCTCGATACCTGCTCATAAAACACGAGTAAAACAAAATTAAAATGCAAAATACTAAAGAAAATAATCAATTGAAATGAAAGATTGAAAAAGGAACGAAGTCACCCTTTTGCAATCGAATCCCTCAATTTGCTGTACCGTCTCCCCGGCAACGGCGCCAAAATTTGATTACGCCCAAAGTGTTACGCGGTGTTGTAGTATAGCTTTGGGGTGTCGTATCCACAGGGAGATGGAAAAGTGATTCAAGGGGTTCAATAACTTTGGGTTCTCGTGAATTTGATGAAGGGAATTTGTTTATTGCATTCAAATGTAAATGTCACCGGAAATAATGATGAAATTTAATATAATATGTAAAATAGTGAAGTTTCGGGGTTCCCTCAATTAGATTGGATCAATCAACATCAACAATTCATGCATTCTCTACTCAATTAGAAGTTTTTGTCCTAACTTTCTAATCGGATGATTTAAACGATACAAACCAATTTAATTGCACATGTAATCCTAGAATTTATGTTTCCCAAAACATAATCATACATCAATTTATTGAAATCAGACTTAAAGAGCGACTATATATCTCTAACATATAGCAGTAATTAAATCACACCAATAAATGATTTGAAAATCAAACTTGAACAAGTATTTTAATTATTCAATGGAAGAAACATGATTAAATCCATGAAAATTTGAATAAATGTTAAATCTAACTCAAATCTAATTCAAAATACGGGAAAATATAAACCCTAGAATTATTTAAACAATGAAATACACATCCTAAATTCTAGATCTCCTTAACAATTATCACAATCATCTATTGAAATCAGATTATAAATCGTTCATATACATGTAGCATAAGAAAGTAAATAATCACACCAATAGATTTAATGAAATAAAGATTCAACACATAGTTCAATTGTTCGATAGAAAAAATAGGATTGATTCTATGAAAAACTTAATACATGTTAAATCAATTTCAAAATTAATTCATAAATATGAAAATCTAGATATAGAAATGTTTAGCAAAATAAATACCAAAGAGCATGAATAAATGATGTTGAAATCCCCGAATCCAATTGAGTTCCTCCCTTGCTTCACCTTTAGTTTAGTTCTTCATAGGTTTCTTGAGCCAAAATCAATGAAAGAATGGTGTAGAATGAAGAATGAGTGGTTCGGAGGCGTTCTGGGGTGTTTTGGGATGTATTTAGGGTTGAAAAGTCGTGCAAGATATGTTACCAAAGGAGTTTGAGTCGTAGAAGGAAACCAGAAATTTCGTCCAAATTTAACCCCATGCGGCCGCAAGGTACAAACCCATGCGGCTGCATGGAACAAAAAATTGATGCCCTTGAAGTCTCGGTAAGTGCCCATGCGGCTGCATGGGTTTTATAACCATGCGGCCGCATGGTTATAATGTTTTTCTGCCGGATAGATTTTAGTATTTGGGTCATAACTTTCTCTACCGATGTCCGATCAAGGTGATTCAAGATGAGTTGGAAAGCTAACTCAAAGGGCTACAACTTTATTTCAGATTCCATCTTCAAATTCGATCGTCTACTATGTCAAAAACTGGTCTCAATATGCGGCTGAAAACCGGTGCAAAACTTTTCAGCTTGAAGTTGATATTTGATAATGTTTTGGCTATCTTTCACCCCTTTGACTCCTTGTTTCATTCAATTGACCTCTAAAACTCTTGAATCTTCATCACAAAGGTAGAAATAGGTTTAGAGTATTTGCACTTTAGTCCCTGAACTTTCACTTTCTTCCATTTTGGTTCTTTTTCGCTTGGTTCACCTCAATTCGCTACATTCATCACTTTGTCCTGCAAAATATAAATTGCATAGAATTAAGCTATATTCCAACATTTTAATCAACAATTGCTCATATTTTGACAGTAAAATAAGTATGTAAAAACACACTTATCAAAACCCATCCCCCACCTTCCATTCCGGCATAATCCTTGAACACATCCTCAAAATCGAGCACCACCACAAGGTTTTTGGATAAGTTTTGAGTACTGCTAATTTGATTATTGGTTGAATTTCGAGTCTTCTTCGGCGAGCCCTTCATGCACTCGCCTTACATGAATTCGGCTAGCCCTTCTCCTCTTCTTCTTCTTCAGTAGGTGGTGATGAAGTGGGCTCTTGTGAGATTATGGTGGTGGTGGTGTTAGTAGATTCTTGTTGTGACTGTAGCTTTGACGATGGTGTTTCAATCTCTTTTGTCGGGGTAATTGTAATAATGGGTGGGATGTGGTGTATTAGTAGGTAATCTCTTGCTCCGTTTCAACGGTGGGAGTTTGTTGTGCAGTTGCTATTGCAACTTTTTTACCAATAGCGACGGTGATGTAGACGTTAGATGGGTGCGATGACATCAACTACTGCTGTTACTATTGGTGGTTTTGGGGTAAGGGGTTGGGGAAGAAGGGAGGATGGTGGGTGGTTTTTGGCTTTTAAATTTAATTATTTATTAAAATATTATTTTGTTGAAAAAATGTAAAGCTATAATTTTATCTTTTTAGAATTAGTCAAATTATGTTCAATATTAATTGTTTGGTCAACTAACGATCAAACTAACAGTTTCCTTCCATTTGGATTTCAATTGCGACATTTTAAAAGACTTGGTACCGTGGATGACACAAATGCAATGTTTAGACAAAGTCTGTTATTAAATGAAAAGTTTGGTATCGCGACTGTAATTTTCAGTAAAAATAAACACACATGGAGAGAATAATCTTTTGTTATATAGAAGTCAATAATTAATTTTAAGCTTATTTTTATGAAATTCGTAATTTTGTAACTAGGCCATATATTTCATCGATGTTTATTAAAATATGCTAAAAATTTAATTTTTAACCCCCAGCTCATGCTTCTCTCACTTGGCTTTACTGCCATGAGCCTGTTGGTTCGTTTCCGAGCTTTGCTGCTATTCTAGGGTTTCCTTACAAAATAGCGCAAATTATTGTAAATTTCTCTCCATCCAATTCTACATGTTCGTCTTTGACATCTATTGTTTCGATGGTGCCAAGGTTTTTTAATTGAAACTAAAAGTTTCCAATTTTTCTGCGGAGTGATTTGATAAATTTTGTCCCGAATCGATGTCGAGTTCCGATAAAACGATGGAAGAACAGCTGAAGGCTGCTGGGAACAGGCTTCTTCAGCCTCCGGATTCTCTTGATAAACTCCTGCCTTTACTTGATGTAAGCCCTAACAATAGTCTTTTCGATTTTTTGATGCGCACAGTTATCTATTCCTTGTTTTTGTTAAATAAATTGGGTTTTTTGGTTTAATTTGAATAAATAAACGGAAAGCCTGATACTTACAAATTATTTCAGTACATATATTTACAAAGTGGAAGAAAATGTTGGTATTATTCTGTCTTATGGCTTTTTATAATCTTTTCTCCTCTGTGTTCTGTTTCTAGCAAATTGAGGATCTTCTCTCAAAAGTGGAGCAGTCGCCGGTGAAATCCATCCAAGCTGCTCTTTCCCCACTAATGAAGGCGTTGGTTGCGGATGAGCTTTTGAAGCATTCAGATGTTGATGTAAAAGTTGCAGTTGCTTCTTGCATAAGTGAAATTACGAGAATTACTGCACCAGATGCTCCATACGATGATGAGAAAATGAAGGTGAGGTGCATATACTTCCACTTGCATTCTCTTTTTCGCCTCTTGTTTGCTGTCTGTATAACATTTCATTTGGCTATAATGCAGGATATCTTTCAATTGGTTGTATCATCTTTTGAACATTTATCTGACCAATCCAGTAGATCGTTTGCTAAGAGGACCATGATACTTGAAACTTTGTCCAAAGTTAGGTCCTGCGTCATCATGTTGGATCTAGAATGTGATCAATTGATAACTGAGATGTTTCAACATTTCTTTAAAGCCATAAGGTAGGATTTCTTATGAATTTCTGCTATGTAGTTCTTGTCCTGCTGTTGCTAATGTAATGCCCTTGTTTTGCAATTTTATCTCTTCTTTTGTCACGGATTACTTTAATCTTTGAACCCAAGACAGAATGACTGATATACACGGACTTGATCTCTTTTATCCTCTTCAATTTTTATAATAATGTATGGTTCTAAGTTATCCCAAAATTTGAAGAAATTCTCAAGCTTTGCTAATTATTTTTGTTGTTGTCAAAATAGAAGGTGGAGATTCTTATGCTTTTGATTCATTTGTGTGCTTTTCTTTTTTGAGAAGAGCAATCTTTAATCTGTGGCCTCTAGTTCACATCTCAACATTTATTTACTTTGATGCATGTATCACCAGCAAATTTTAAGGCACAATTGATGTGTTCTAGTGCGTACAGAAGCTTATGGTTATATGACTCTTAGTATGTTACTTGGCCATGCTGTATATAAAAATATACGCTCCCTATTGGCTAGCTATGAATGCTTAAAATTACAATAATGCTATCATCCCTTAAAACCTCGTTGATACATTTGTTTATTCTTGTTTTCCATTTTTCTCTTGGAAAGAATTTGTACATCTTGTGCTTTACATGCATTTATTTGTAAGGGTGGGATATAACTAATCACTTTCTTCAATATGTTCTCTATGTTTAACAAGTGAATCAGCCATTCGGGAAAATTATTGATGTATGATTTTTCATTTTATGCATTTTCTGATGAAGAGAAGATAGATACATTTTGTAGGCAAAGTGTTATAAAACAAAAAAATGATGGTTTCCTTATCTTTCATCCATCAATTTATTGAAGGTTTGGGATATGTATATATGTTTCGAAGGGCAATTCTTTTACTGAGAACAATGAAGATAATGATTCAAACGTACATTTATACGGAAATCTTATGAAAAGAATATTGATTGAAATTTCAACATATGCCATTTTAGTAGCTATCTCATGGTGAAATAAATTGCACCTTATGACATTTAAATCATTAGTTTAAATTTTTTATTACATGCGCATGTGGCGTTGCATATGATTAATTGCCTTGAGCCCTTTTTTAAACTGGCTTAAATAGTTTATTGTTGTTTGTTTGAATAAAATATTGTTTTGAAATGTGCATTACATTTGTCATATTTTTATGTATTGGTGGAAGCGATGTTGTCCATTTCTGCGACTCATTTATATCATTAATTAATTTTTTATTTTAAAAAAATATGTTAATTTTACTATGCAACTTATCTTTATTTATGATATGTTCCAAAGAGATGGGCTTGTATTCTCTCTCAACTGCTGACATATTGCTTGTGGAGCTTCCAGAGATTATCATCCAGAGAATATCTTCACATCCATGGAGACAATTATGACTGTTGTATTAGATGAAAGTGAAGCTATCTCTCCAGAACTGCTTACCATCCTTTTGGCTAGTGTGAAAAGGAACAATGAGGTAAGTTTTCCTTACATTTTTTTTTAATAATAATTTTTATCTTTTGTATTTCTCATTGCTAATAAACATTCTGGTTCCAGGAGTTTCTGCCAGTTTCGACGAAATTGGGGGAGAGAGTATTTGAGAGATGTTCAGTCAAGCTTAAACCTTACCTGATACGAAGTTTAAAATCTTCGGGGATTTCTTTGGATGATTATAGTGAGGTTGTCACTTCTGTGTGCAAATGGACTGGTGGTCCTACCGGTCATAATAGTGACAGTACCTGTGTCGACCAGTCGGTATGCTTTCTTTTATTTACAACTAATTGTTATTTTTGCCAATGGTGTAAATATTGTTAGCATGGAAACCCTTTCAAAAAAAAAAAAAAAATTGTTAGCATGGAAACAACTGTTTCTTTCTTGACATACTTCAGTCCAGCTTCAAGTTCTTCTTCTCATGCAACAGTATGATCCTAGTGCTTCCTTCATTCTATACCTTCTTCCCTTTTCTGAGTTTTGTTTACGTAACTCTCCACATTGCTTTATTTTGTTTATTAGAAATAGAAGCTATTATAGTATTTTATTGCACTGTATTCTATTAATGATTGTGGTATACTTGCTTAAGTGCCGAGAAGCATGGCATTTCTGTGGCAGTTGAAAGTGGTTTGTTTTGGCATTGCTTAAGATTTTGACCTGTATGGCTACGTGTACTGTATCATCTTTTGTTTTGGGACTTGTACAAGTCATGGAACAAAAAGTACTAGCCTGTATTGAATGGGAATTCGATAGTCTTGCAATCCCCACTTATATGGTTCTGAACTTATTTTACTATCTTCTGTGGTTCTTCCCTGAAGTGCTGGCAGTTTCTCTATTAAATTCGGGATAAGTTATCATTTGAACCTGATTGTTGTATGAGCAGGTGGCAATAGATGTTGCCGGCGGGACAAGTCTTGAAGAAGAAAATCCCGATGTCAAAGTATTGCCCAAGTCAATTTTGAGTAATGGCGTCAACGAGACTGGTAATGGAGTAATTTTGACTGATGTAGATTTCAAAAAGGCAGGATCTTTTGATGCTAAATTGACATCCGAGACCGAGTCTGATGATTTGGCTGCTCAAAAACAAACGAATTCAGAGTCTAATCCAGAGCAAGCTGCTGAGCAAAGAGGAAAAAGACCTTGCTCTTCAAATAATTCAACAGAAATTTCTGGTATTGGTGACAATGAAAGAGGAGTGGAGCAACTGCCAGTTCACCTAGGCAGTCGGGGTAAAGGTGTGGCAACCGTTGAGGCTGAAAAACCATTGGATAAAGTAAAAGAGACCAGGATTCAGCTTTCTCTGTCAAAAGCATCTAAGAGAAAAGATGTAGATGTTGCATTTCCATCTCCAACTGGCATTCTTCCTGACGAGAGTCGTCCAAAGAAGGCTGGTCGGCCAAAAAAGAAAGAGATCTTGGTTAAAAACAAGAGAGTATCTGTTGATGCTGCATCTAAGAAGGCATCTGATGGAGCAAGTGATTCAGAAATGAAGAAGCACAGGCCCTTTGGAAAACGAGAACCTGCTGAGATTCCTGAGAATCAAGTGTTGGCTGAGGAAGATACACGTGAAGATAGCACCAAAAGTCAGTCAGAAGCAAACTCGCCAAATCAGATAGATGATAAAGTGGGTGCTAATAATGAAATGAAGGCTGGATCCTCATCAAAGAATGCAGATGTCAAAAAGCGTGAGCATGTAAAAGCTAGAGTAGATAAAGATAAATTGAAATCCTCTGCCAAAGATGATGCCAAAGTAATTCAGATTTTCTCTAATTTGCTGTCTTGTTTCTCTGTTACTTCTGTTGATCACTGGGTTATTTAGTCCTAAAGCTATTCTTTGTCACCTTTTCTAATAGGACATGGTTGCTTCTCTGAGCTCTCCAAAAAAATCAACTAATGTTGAAAACAATCGGGAAGAAACTCCAAGAATGAGTACCAAGAGAAAGGGTACTCCAGGCACAGACAAAGTAAGTATTTGCCTACCATTGATATGACTCATTTCATCAACTACCAGGCATTGTGTTACATTTTTTGTTTGACTGTTTGCATGTTCAATTTTTTATTCTATCTTTTATTCAGCTTCTTAATTTACCACACTTCTATTTTTATTTTTCAAAAGTTAATTTCCTTTCCTTTTGCACTAGATGATGGATGCCTATATGCCTCAACAAGGCATCACTGTTAGGCAGTATTAGCAAATGACTAACACTGAGGGTTAGCAAGAGAACCATCCAGTTCTCGTACCTAGTTAGGCAACTATTTTAGCCAATATTTTTGCAAGTGAATGGATGCGTCCTGTATTGTTCTTTTCTAACTTGTTTTCACAGAAAAAAAATTCTGGATTTGAGTTTTCCTTGGATTCTGTCAAGAATGTTATGTTTGTCTTTTACAAGCTTTTATATATGCAATCTGTTTCTTAAAACTTCTCTTTTCTTTCTCCCGGGTATTAGTTGGTCCATTTTGTATGTATTCATCTCCAACTCGGTAACACATAACAAGTTATGGAATTAAGTTCTTCCTCCTGGGTTTTATAGTGATTAGTTGCTCCATTTTGTATTTGTTCATCTCTATCTCGTTAACATCGAACAAGTTATGAAATTAAGTGCTCTCTGGCATATTGTCAACAATGTACCATTCCAGTTGCCACCACTTACCTCCAATTTCACATTCAAAAGCTCCAGAACTGTGAAGGAGTTTTCAGAAAGTAGCAGACACGTTAAATAAAATGCTTTAGATTTTTCTTTTGAAGAGTGGCTAGATACTGTGTCAAGACTGTACTACTATCACCAACAAAATAAAAATATTCATGTATCAAAAATTACATAGAGTAGATATAAAACAAATTCAGGGCATTGTCCCTCGTGTCGGATATTAAAAAGATCTAGGCTATGTTGTGGAATTTTAAAAACTCACATGAGCACAAATGTGTTGGAAAACAAAAAAATTAAGCAACGGAGAATCAAAACGAAACAATTAACACTTCAAACACTGATCACGGAATAACTAAACTAACTTCTAACTACAAGAAATACATGATATTTAAGATGAAAGAACTTTCAATTTCATTAGTCCCAGAAAGAACAAACTATAAACATTTAAGCGCATATATTGAATTAAAACAATAAAACGATAATCACTTGGTTAAACAAAGTTTCTTCATCTACTAAGTAAATTAAAACGTCATAATAAAATAGAAGACATAAAATAGATAGAAACGACCACAGATCAAGAATCTTGAATAGCTTTTGAGTCTTACGTTCGTCTTATCTTTTTCATCACCCGTGTGACTGCTACCTTTTTTCTGCATTTTTGCTTCTGTCACTGCGCCTGTATTCTTCCTGTTCACGTGTTTTTTTATAATTGCATGGTTTCAGAGTTGCTTCCCGAATTTTGCTTCTTTCGCTTGTTTCCAATTGCGCATTAATGACGGTCTGAAGAGAACCTGCTGCTTTCTTTTTGTGCGCCTTTTTTTCAGTTATTTCTTTGCAGACCGTGCACGTGCACAAGTCTCAGAATTCTTTTCAATTTATTTCCTTTCAAGATCAACCAAATAAGGGAAATTTGCACTCTTCATCCCCAGCAAATGAGTGATATATGATCTTGGTCCAGCCAAATTCTCATATCATAATTTAGACGCTATTTTGTCTTCTTTTCTTGCCCCTTTTTATTACTTCATCTCATTAGCTTCTATCTCTGACCTAGTCCAAACAAATAACATTAATTATTCTATTTTTTTTGTTGGTAAAGGTTGACTAACAAAATTAAGATTGATAATTCATATAAGCTTGACAGGCTTCATCACATGGCGTTCCAATCAGTTGACAAGATTGGAGGTACATGGAAGTGAATCTGGGTAATTCACCCCAAATACTAGAATGCATGCCAAACAATCAGTTGACAAGATTAGGAGAATATATGCCAAAAAGTAGATGCGACATTGATTAGGCAATGAACCTTACAGATGCAGATGCAGATGCAGTTATTTTGGATCTGTCAATAGATATAGCAATAAACCACAAGGCACGGAGAACAAGAAATCATGTAGACATCCCCAAATTTATAGGGAATAAGACTTTATATATTGTTTTCGTCTTAAATTTATATTTTGGTCGATCCCTGTTTAGTATTGGACTTTTCAAGTGAGTCCGAAAGAAATGGTGCTCAATTGCTTGGGTTTTTTTATTGGATGCCCCCTAAAGGACCATTTATTCTTGACCTTTTAGAGCAACACAAAGTCGTAGGATAGGTAGAGCCAATTTTCGTGCAGATAAGTTGCATCCCTTGACATGAGATTTTGCTTCCTTTCTTATATTATTAATCTGGTGTATTATATCAGGCATCCGGGACTAGAGAGTTCGGTAAGAACTTGGTTGGTTCGAAAGTTAAAGTCTGGTGGCCCAAAGATCGCATGTAAGTGCTTGTCTCGCAAGTTTTGTTGTATCATGTAGTTAATAATGCGAGGTCTCTCGTTTTATCGATTTCTCTGCTGCCTTTCTTTCTCCTTTTGCTTCAAGATTAAGACGCTCTTCATTTGGGCTGTCTCAGGTTGAAGTTGTGCCTTTGTTGTTTTTACTAAAAAGTAAAAAGAAAATTATCAGACTGCACTTGCAAATCAATAATCTTAAAAATTTCATTTTTCAACTGCCTGCTAGATTCTTAGGGTATTTCTTGCCCAGTAGTAATGGAAGAAATGTGATCTGCTTGTGATTGGTAATGGCACTTCGTTAATTTCAGGTTTTATGAAGGTATTATTGATTCTTTTGATTCTGTCAAAAAGATGCACAAGGTCAGTGTAATCTGCCAGGTTTTGCATTATAATAGCTTCTATTTCTTTTTCACGCAAAGTTTTTTTCTAGTATGAGTTATTGCTCTAATCCTTTATAGATATTGTACAATGATGGAGATGAAGAGAAATTAAATCTCAGAAAAGAACGGTGGGAATTTGTTGATAATAGTTCTGTGGTAGATGCGGTAAGTACCTTGTTCATTTAATTGCGGTACCTTCTGCTCATCGCTCTTCTATATCTTTGCTAAAAATTTTGTTGGCAGGGGCAACCAGTTGAATTTGCAAGTACTGATACTCCCTCTGAAATGTAAGTGTTGTATGTGACCCTCCACCATTCTCTTCCCCTCCACACTTCTTGTCACTGAAGTTGTTCAGAATTGCCTTATTTCATTTGACTGTGAAAGTTGAAGTATTAAGATAACTCTTCAAAGTTATTGTTAACTGAATCTAGATGGAGCTTGTGCAGTTGTTTTTTTCTTGTCCATGCCTGTTTTTCCTGAATAGCAGTCACCCTCAAGCATCATTATGGCTTCATCTAAGTTATGACTTGTTTGAACTGCAGATGAGTAACCCCATACATGTAATAAAAAGAGAAAATTGTAGCATTGGTCCCAACCTATTGACTTAGTGGCGAAGGGGTCCCCAATCTATTATTTTTGACATTAAAGTCCAAACTTATTATATTTGTAGCACTGTGGTCATCAATGGACAGAAACTGTCCAATTAATGGTAAAAAGGTTAACCTTTTATCTGAAAGATGATTCTACCCTTATTCTTAGTTAACAGAAAAAATAAATTGGGTGAAAACAATTTAAAAATAATTAAACCAAAAGAATAAAAAATAAATTGGGTGAAAACAATTTAAAAATAATTAAACCAAAAGAATAGAAAGGGAGTTTCATCTTCCCCACCACCCATTGCAACCGAAAAAACCCCAAAGATCACAAAGGAACTGAGCCCGAACAGCTAGAGATGTGGAAGGAAAGATTTTGCTCAAATATGCCGAACAGACCTCATTTTTGAATCTTCGCATTTTTGAAGAGCAATAACAACAGAAAAGACCACACTGACCCATTTCTTTGATTCGAAACATCATTGCCATTTCCACAACTGTCCATGTCCTGTGTGTGTTTCCAACCGACTGGTCGTTTTCCTTCTACTCCCAACCCATCTCCAACCTTGACTTGTTCCTCCCCAATCCATCTCCACTGCTCTGGCAGCAACCTCGGCTCAATTCACAGTAAACATCCACTCAATTCCATTCAATCCAATTAAAAAATGAACCAGAATCATAAGGAAATTGAGTTGGGTTATATCTTGCCTAATATGTGCATAAAAATTACATATGGGTTAAAAAAATAATGCCATTTAAACCAAAAGGTTCATACAAAATGGATAGAGTAATTATATGCTCGGCATATTATCCATAGACATAGAAGACACAATCTTTCAGTTCTAATGAAAATATCCTGTTTTCAGAGAGGAAATATCAGGAGTTTCAGATCGTCAAGGAGGTGGGTGGGGATGAGGTGAAGGGAGCAGTTGAGTGGGGCTTTTGGTGGCCTTTGGCAGGAAGTTGAAGGAGAAGTTACTGCCAGCAATAGGGAAGGGGGTGCAGTTGAGGTGAAATGGGTAGAAGGCAGTAATGGTCCTAATGGAGGTGGTTAGAAGGTTGGAAGAGACGAATTTATCTCTCATCATTTTGGTGGTTTGAAATTCTTGCCCCTGAATAGATGGAACGTGTGAGATCACGTGCTTATTTCATGGCATTTTGGACGGTTTTGGTTAGTTGAGGATGTGATGCTACAAAAATGATAGGTTGGGATCTGAATGTCAAAAAAATAATTGGGACCCATTTTCTACTTAGTTAATAGTTTGTGGGGACTAACGCTTCAAATTTCGGGAGATTTTGCAAAATGACCTATGAATAGTGGCTTTTTAAGATTTTTGTTAAAAAGTCAGTTTTACCCTTAATGAAATGGGTCATTTATTGCAGATCAAGTCCTCAATCTTTATAATTTTTTCGAAATTAGTTTTATTCTTGTTTTTATTCATCATCACTAGACGTTTCTTCTAAATCTGATTTTTCTTCAAATATTTCTTCATTTACTTCTATTTCTTCAATATCAACTTCTTCACATTCATCTCTAATTTGTTCAAAGTCCGTAATTAATATTCTAACTTTCTTTTTTGGGCATTCAGTGCTAATATGACCTTCTTCATTGCAATTCCAACATTTACATCGTTTTTATCTAATGGTTTTTTATTATAAGGTTTATATTTTCTTCTAAAATATTTTCTTTTTGGTTTAAAATATTTCTTTTAAACTTATTATATTTTTTATATTTCTTGGGTTTTATTTTTCTTTTTCTTTTATAATCATAACATCCCCAATTTCTGGTACTTCGGTATCTCTACAACAAATCCTATCTTGTATAAATCTGATTGTTTATAAATCATTTGATTACTACATAGTACTTATTTCGTCTTTTATAGTTCTTATAATAAATCCTAATGTATATCCTTCTTCATTTCTTCCTAATTGTTTTTCTTTAATCTTATTTTGAAAATAATTATTCCATGGTGGTGGTAATTTTCTAATAAAAACTTCCTTATAATAATTATTATCGCTCCACTTCCAAACATCATATAATAATATTTACTATATTCACAACAATATTCATTGAGGTAACACATATTACAAATTTGTAAATGTTCCATTACATTTTTAGCATCTTCTATTTCTTCTAATCTAGCTTTAGTACTTTCATTTACCCAATCTTCTCGACCAAATTCTCTATAAATTCTTGTAGCAACTCTATTTATTCCTTCTATTATACTAATTCCAAATCCGCTTCAATACTATCTTTCCAAATACCTTTTGTTGTTTCTTCTAATCCTGCATACCAATTAAACACATTTCCTTTAAATGTTGCTAATAAATATTAGTTCTATTTTTATTATCGTATTCTGCGATTATAATTAAAGTGTGCTATCATATTGGTACTCCATTCACTTATAGCTCTTCTAACATCTAATTCACAATCTAAATTTAAATATGATCTGCCAATTTTCATTGGGTTTGATTCTCTTAAAATTGGTTTAAATTGATCTCTATACATTCTTTCTTTGGTAGTTCTAAAATCTACTTTTGTATTAACATATCTTCTAGGGTCTATTTCTGCTTCATATCTAGTTGTGCTAGTTTCTCCATATTCTTCTTGTTTAACTGTAAGTGGTCCTCTGTTTTTCCAACCATATGATTTTTAGTTATTTCTTCACAAATTTTTAGGTCTTCTAAGTCAAATATTAAATTTTCCATTTCTTAGTTCATTGTTCTTCTATAATTAATTTTCCTTCTTCTTTTTCTATAAGATTTTCTTCTTGCTTTCTAAGATCAATCAATAATTTTTCTATATCTTCTTTTAATCCTCCATTAAGTTGTATTAATTCTTCATATTTTTCAATTTTCTTTCTAACTTCTTTAAGTTCTTTAGTATAATCAAGTTTAAATGGTTTTTCTTTATTTAAGTTTTCTATTATTCTATTTAAAAGATTTTCTATTCTTAAAAAATTATTTTGTAATCTTTCTTTCTCTTCTTCGTAGCCTATTTCAATTCTAGTTATTTTTTCATCAATTGTTTTTATATTTTTTCTCAATTAAATTAATTTTATCATACATACTCATATATTAGGATTTTTATAAGATGGTTTTTCAATTTCAAATCCTAATTTTTTCAATAGAATATCAAGTTTATAATTAATAATGTATACTTTTTCTTCTAAATTTGCTATTTTATTAATAATATTTTTATGCAATTTTTGATATTCGATTTTGAATTTCTTCAAGTTTAGCTTCATCAAGTATTTCTAAATTATTAATTTGGTCTTTTATTTTATTAAATTGTTTAGACATATTTTTGCTTAAAACTTCTAACCTTTCTTTAGCTATTTCATCTTTTGGATCTATATTATTTATTTCGTCTATAGCTTCTACGTCTTTAGATTTTAATTGTTCTAATTGTTGCCATAAAAATGCATTAGTCCAATTTGTAGTCATATTTAACCATTCATCGTATTTTTACGTAGGCTTAAAGGTTGAAACGAGTTGTATTCCATTTTTTAGTTTGATAGCTTCCTATTGGTAATCTAATATTTTCTATTTCTTGTTTATCAAATCTTATTTTTGTTGGTAAACTCATATTAGATGCAGTATATTTAAGGAATTAATTATTATATTATTTATTATATGTCTTATTTCTCATCTAAATACATCTTCACTTCTTAATTCTCTTGTAATTTCATTCCTTAATAATTCTCTTTTAATTTTATTCCAATTAGAAATTTCCCTTTCTATTTCTCTACGATTATTGTCAGTTATTATCTGTTCTTCTAAAATTTTTATTTTATTATCACAAAATTTTCTAGTTATTCCAGGCATATTCTTATTCTATATCGTTAAAACTAAGATCAAAATCATATAATTGAAAACTTCATTATAACTTACATGCTCTGTAGTTTCAAAAGTTCTTTCACTATTTTCACTATCTAACCAGAAAAATATAATCATTTTTATTATTTCTTTAGGCAATTTTTCTTTTAATCCTAATGATACAATTTTAAGGCATTTTTCATAATATCTACTATCTCTTTTTATGAAATTTATTCCTCTAGTATAACTATCATAAGTTTCTGGAATTTCTATCATGTGACTATAATCAATACTATTAGTGTATCTAAAAGGTACAGGATCTATAATAAAACTCGTAACTTTCCATGATAAAAGTTCTTCAAAGTAAACAATCTCATAAAATTCTTATATAATAATTTTCATGCAAATTTTCGGAACAATAAATTTTCTTTTAGCTTAAAATAAGGGCCTTTACCACGCTTAGCCAAATAGCAAGAATGTTATATGTTCCTGGTCACCTTCGTCACAAGAGTTGGCCAGTCCGACAGATCACAAAGAAATGGACACGAAAGGCACTTAAAACTCTCAAAGCAGACTCACTGCATGTAGAACAACACTCAAAGCGTAATAAAAGATTTATTTCAAACTTCGAAAGATTTTATTGATCCGAAGATAGCTTGAAAGCTATTATACAAAGATTTTCTGAGAGATTGATACTCGAAGAGTAGTTTCTACTCTCTAAAGAGAATGATTACAAAGATCATTGTCGAAGGTTTTAGATGGTAGTTCGGGATGAGATTTCGGATGGCTAATTTTCGATGATCTTTTCTAATGAGAAGAGGTCTCAATTTATAGAAAGGCTCGCACTTCACCGAGAAGCTTCGGCCAATCAGATTTTTACAACACAAAAGTAAGAAGTACAATAATTTCAAATGTGGTTGAAAATATTAAAAGTGGTTGTTGGTTGTCTTTATTCAGGTGTCGGCAATTTCTTTTGATTCACAGCAGTTTGTCTTCTTATCTTCAAAGTTCACATGGTCTTTGTCGGTCGCGTTTTTCTTGATCGTCCTTTACTTGTGGACGTGTCCCGTAAGGCAAGCTTCTTTAATGCATTCTTCACTTCCAGAAAATTGATCGTTCATAATTCCATGATTTTTTTCTTCAAGAATTTTGATTCTTTATCTCCTCTCTGAGATAAGGATCCAATTATTACTCATACCATAGACCATATATCTTTCTCCATAAAAAGAAGCTTGCATTGTTGAGCGGTGATTTTATTCCGAGAGCTCGTCGTACGCAAATCATCCATTTTCTATTAATAGTGGGCAATTATTTAAAAATCTGAATCTCCTTGAGTGGATTTCCATTATTTTTCCGAATTGTGATGAGATGATGTTCTCCATTACCACCTACGGTTCTTTATATTCAGGACTAATCGTATAAAATCTCGGTTCAATCGGTTGTTTATCGTTTGAATTTTTAACACGATTAACAAATTCTTTGTCAAATCGTTCAATTTCTTTTAGATCTATCCCTGGGAAGAGTCGATCTAAAAATCCAAATGCCAATTTTCGAACAATATTAGGATGCTCCTTGAATCGCACCGATCCTTTGATAAATCGCCGTTGGAAGAATTTTGTCACAAATATAGAGAACTTCCTTCTCTGAAATTATATACCCATTCGAGAATTCATAATACTCCTTTTCCATTGGATGTAGATTAGCTACGATATGATGAGTAGCAATTATTCCCTTTGGTGATTTAAGGTCACCAATTGGTGATTTTTTATCTTCTTGGAATTCATTTGATAAGAGTGCTTCCAATGGGCCTTTTGATAAGGATGTTTGAGTACTAGACTCGTGGCTCCTTTTCCACTTGTAAATTTTTCCAACAATTTGTCCATAATTGACGGGTAGTTGTTGTGGACCCTTTTTATGACTTTTTCCTCTTGCGAGGTAAGAGAGTCATTTCTCTTAAATTTTGATTCTCCACTCGATGGATGTATTAATCTCCGAAATGGGATGTGACTAACTTTGGTGTATTCACCTTTTAAAGGAGGATACTCCGGCTACAATTTGCAAAAAATCTAAACATTGACAATTTTTCAACTATTTTTTCTTTGTTATCATTCAATTTTTCAATCTTTCCCACTTTCAACAACTTTGCTTGATAAATCACACAAAGTTTGTCGAATATCAAGATGATCTTCTTGGGATGACAAGATAATCTGCATTAAAATCACATTAGAAGATCTTGTAATTCCTTTGTAAATGCTTCAATCTTTTCCATATTCATAATTCTGCTCAAGAAATCAAAATAAATTATCTTTTCCTTTAATATATTCAAATTTAAAATTATAAAAAGATAGTAACACTTGCCATATCTATGTAACCTTCTATGTTGGGGTGAATTTGGTAATTTATTATTTACTAGTCCGTTTAGTTGTGTATTATCGGTTTGAACAATAAATTCCTTAGGTAACAAAAACATTTTAAATTTGTTTATTCCTTTAACTACGCCAATAATTCTTTCTCATTGGTGGAATAATTTATGACATTATTAAATGTTCCACTAGTATACTGCAAATTTCATTTAAATCGGTTTTTAATAAAGCACTCCAATATAAATCAAGCATCGGTTTGAACTATTAATTTATCTTTTTCATCGGGAAGTCTAAGTTTAGGTAAATTTTTACAATTTTCTTTTAAATTTTTAACACATGAAGAGTATGTTCTTCATTCCAACCCTAATTTATTTGATTTTCTTAATAGTTTACGAAGTTTATTTCTTTTTCCAAGTTTTTCTATAAATCCTTGACATAATTAAGACAACCCAAAACTTTTGAATTTGTTGCTTATTTTCTAATTTATCGGGAAATAAAATTATTTTTTACGAAATATGAGGTTGCAATTTTATTCATCACTATTTATTATCATTCCTAAAATTCAATTTCATGTTTTGCTACTTCGCTTTTTACTAAGTATAATACCTTCTTTTGAGCAAAGTGTAGCAAAAATTCTAAGATGTTTAAGATGATCTTCATATGTTTCGAACAAACAAGTATATCATCAACATAAACAATAAGAAAATTATAAGTTTTAAAGACTTCATCCATTCTTCTTTGATAAATTTGTGGTGCATTTTTTAATCCAGAATGGCATAACTAACCATTCATAATGTCCTTAAGGAGTACTAAATCTTGTTAATGGTATACTATTATCTTCTAGTTTAATTTGCCAAAATCCAGTTTACAATCAAATTTTGAATAATATTTTTTATTCTTAGCTATATTTATTAATACTTCTTTATTTGGTAAATAATATCCATCAAACTTAGTGTTTTTATTAAGTTCTTTGTAATTTACTACCATCCTAGGTTTTCCTCTTTTTATCTCCGAATGATTTCTAACCATAAAAGGCAGGGCTACTATGAGGGCTATTACTTCTCCTTATAAGTTTTTGATTAAGAAGTTCTTGAATTTGTATTTGAAATTCTTCCTTATCTTCTTGATTATAGAGCATAGGTTTGACTCTAATAATGATTGTTGGTTCTAATAGTTCTATTTTAGTTTGTTGTTTTTGATTTTTCCCATTTTTCAAGTGGGTTTTCATTATAATTTTTAGCTAAAAGATCTTTTATTTGATCAAGAGTAATTGTTTTGATTGAATAATTGAGTAATTTTGGTATAAATTCTATTTTTTCACTATAATGGTGGGCTGATGCGAATGGTTTAAATTCTCTAGCAATTTTTAGTAAATGTCCACATGGTGTTTTTAATTGAATAGTATAAATATTTTGACTATATTGACTAAAGCTGTTGTAGAAAGTCATTGCCAAGAATAATATCACGATCATTAATATTATATTGGTAAACATTTCTTATGGTTACTATTTTAGATCCTATTATAACTTTTATATTTTCATTTTTATATTTTAAAGATTCTCTTACTCAGTTATTCCTTGTAAAGTTAATTGTTGTTTATTTTCTATCCACTTTGGTAATAAAAATTCTTTAAAGATGATTATCTCGACTCTGTATCAATTAGAGCACAAGTAGTTATTTTTGATTCAAATATGATTATTTGTATATATACACTTATTGAGAATTTTATTTCTCTACTCATTTTTCTTTAGAGGCGATATGTAGTTATTCCTTGATGTGTAATAAGAATTCCTTCCTTGTCTATTTTATAATTATCAAGACTATTTAAAAATGAATTTCCTAATAATATTGAATTCATCAAAATTCATATTATTATCAATATAGCATTCTATGCTTAATAATAAATTTCCTAATTTAATTTGAATTTGTCCTATGATATCACAAGTTTATTTTTCCTTCAAAATCTCTATAACTATAAGGTTCAACTTTTTTCTTTTTAATTCCTTCATCAATAAGAGAGCAAATATGATTCTCGACTTGCTCCAGATCAATAAGTATTTTAATTTCATTTATCCATTTATTTCCATTAAAAAACTTTCCTTTGATTCCATAAACACTATTATTTTTACTTTGTATTATTTTTTGAAATACTATGTCTTCGTATTATTTCCAATAATTATTTTATTTTCTTTATATGTTATTTGTTTTGGTATTATAGGTTGATCAATACTTATAGCATCATCATGTCCTATCTCAAAATTTTCTATTTCTTCTATGTCTTGTTCTCTTGGTAAGATTGCTTCACCTATATCCCTAAATTCTTCGTCAATTTCTATAAAAGGTTTTTCTTTATATATATTTCCATAATTACTATTTGTATAACAATATAATCCTTGATATAATATAGTAAAAACTTTATTATCATCTTTTAATATTTTATTAGTCATCTTAAAATGTAGACTAAGACAATCATCTAAATTTTTATCATTTATATGTACGTAATATCTTGGATAACAAGTAAATTTTAATTTTTTATAGGCTAAATTTCCTTTTACTATTCCTAAATTTACATTTTCTGCAGTTATACATCTTTTATCTTATAGATTAAGTATTATAGGACTATTAATTCCTTCTTTAAAACATGATTTTATTATTATTTGTATTCCAGCAAGGTAAACATAAGATATTTTATCTCGTTTTTCTTGTTTTAATTTTCCTAGGAATTCATTAATATTTCTTTTTGTTATAAGATTTAATTTTATTTTTCCTTGTGTATGTTTAATATCTATGGCTTTTTCTATTTCATGATATTCATTAATGATCAACTTTTTCTTCTAAAGTCTGATCCTAAAATATTGAATAATTTATTTTCTCCTGGTGGTTTTAGACTTTAATTACGCTTCTATTAATTTTTCTAAATTTTTCCCGATCAAATTTTCCTTTTAAGGCATATCCCTCTACTCCTTCGTATACTAGGTTTCTATATTTTCTTAATTTTCTATTTCCATTATACTTATGTATCTAATTCTTCAATTCTCATAATTTCATTATTAAGAACCCTTTGTATTCTTTTTAAATTTTTCATTTCTATAAGAATAGGCATTTTAACAAGATATCATATGTCTTAAATCTAAAACTTCATCAAAATCTATTAAAAGAAAAGTAATTTTCTTTTCAAATTTTTTCTTTATTTTAAGACTATCGGAGTCTTTTATTTTATTAATCAAATTTCTTGATTTATTAACAAGATGTTGAATATAACTATCGATCTAAATATTAATTAGAATTGTTAACGTACCATCCTATGCAAATTTAGATTTATTATCTTCCATTCTCTAATGTCTTTAATTCCTCAAGATATAGGGCTCTGATACCATTTTTATTGGGACCTAAAATGCAAAAATTCAAAAATAAAATTATTAATCAATATCAAATTTTTTCGGCTCAAGATAGGTGGAAAGAGTTGATGGTGAAGAAAAGTTAATTTTTATTGCAAAGGGCAAACAATTTTGTCGAATCCAAAATTAGAATTAAAGTTATGAGGACTAAAATAACCTATTTTGAAACTTTTTATATTAAGGGTATTTTAGGTAGTTTATATATTTGAATAGTGAAATGGGTTAGTTTGGGGTTAGTTTGGAATTTTGGCTTTGAATTTGGGTCATTTGCTTGTATTTCCCTCAAATTTCCCTAACAAAAATGAAAATGAAAATTTGTATTTTGAATTCTATGAGGTGATCACTGATGATAAGCTTTTAATGATAATAACCTTTCAAGTGTTACTTTATTGGGAACATCTTGGAAGATGGAATATTCATTGACCTTTGGCTTATGGAATATGACTGACGTTCTGCTGGTTTAAGAGAGAAAAAAAGATGAATTGTGACGGGTTTGTGGAGCTGTATTGTGTTGGTGTTCTTTTTTGTGGGTTAATAGAAAGGAGTAAATACATGGATTACCTTCAATAGTATTTGTTGGATGAAGTTGTAAAATAGCAGGACATTCGGCGATTTAGTTGCTTACAGTTTATATGTAGGTTCAAATCAGCTGCAGCCTTGAATTTTTCATTTTAGTCATGGATGAACTTTCTTTGTTATGATAAGATGAATTCGGGATAACATTTCTTGGTAGTAGAAAGGCTGATTACTAGGCATTCAAGATTTTGTATTTCTTAGCTGATGTAGAAAAACAGGAGAATTGCATTTAAATTCTAACATTTAGACTTAATTTGGCTTGTTATTTATATGTAATGGATGTAATCCTATCTATTTCTAGAATTGTTCTTCTTTTCCTTTTTATCATTTAAAGTGTGGGAGGGATTAAATGTCTGATTGAGTTGTCATTCGCGGTCCTACTTGACCTATGAAGTCCTACAAATTTGACAGGAAAAATATGTGAATGGCAAATTGTATTGAATGACAGCCAACTAAGAACAAAAATTTAAACAAGACAAATGGGGTTTAAAGTGATAAAATTAACATAAATATGTGGAGGAACGAGAATATATAAACAGAGATCATATTTTTCACATGGTTGTGATATTCTCTATTAATATATTTCTGGCCATTGCACAACTACAGACCACTTCCATCTCTCTCTCTAATGATATTTTCTTCTCAAGAACATCATAATGTGGCTTGATGATCACTTGTGTCCCCTAAACTAAAATTTTTCAAACACCTCTTGGAAGGATGCGATTACTTTGATTTCAGTGGCTGATACTCTGCTTTCTTTCTATCAGGCAAACAAAGAAAGCTAAAATAAATCCTGAAGCATCAAGTAAAGATGGAAAGATGAAGCTTTCACATAAAAGGTTGGGCATTTTGTAGTCAATCTTTCGTAGTTTACATCTTTTGTTGAAGTACAACGGTGTTTTTCAAAATGATATGTGATGTATTTGCATCTTTCCAGTAAATTGAAAAACACGGGAACTTCAGGCCATAAATCTACGAATGCTGCCAAACCTGACCCTAAGGTTGACGATGAAACCTCAAGTTCTGGTGGTAAATCTGAAGATGATACCAGTGGTAAATCTAAAAATCTGTCTCAGAAACTGAGTGGTAAATCTGTTGATGATTCCCAAAAAGCATCAGGCAAATCTAAAGATGTTGATACATCTAAGATTTCTGGTCGTTCTAAGCAAGACAGACAAAAGACCCCCAATTCTAATGGTAAGGGCAACACAAAATCGAGTCTGCCGAAGTCGAAAGAAACTGATGGTATGAAGGAAAAAGCAACCGATTCTGGGAAAATGTCAGAAATCAAGAAGGGAAAATCGCAAGATAAATCCAAGGCACCAGAAAGCGATACAAATAGTGGAAAGAAGCGTAGAAGATCTTGAGCCTCTTTATGTTATTAATTTGTAATGGAGACTCTCATTGTAGTTTTCCTAGGGCTGGATGTCAAGTTAGACGTCCATGTCATAACTGTCTGACATGAACTGCATGCTACAATTTGTTGTTTTAGTTCTTTCAGGTTTTGATGCGGCAGGTATGTTTGGTAGGTGGAGTTTGTGCTAAATAGTATATTCTCTTCGTAAAATATTAATGGAAAAATTGAGTTAGGACCAATTTTTTTGTTAAAACAGTGCTCGACAGCTCGAGTGAAGCTTGTGGGTTTTAAATAGAGGTGTTAAATAGGTTGATCTTAGTCACTGAGCCAGCTTGCGCTCGTGTATGGAGCGAGTTAGCTTCTTGTCGAATATAGGACTGTTCGCCCCATCATCTTGTAACTTGGTGGGGGCGAGGTGAGCCGGCTCGTGAGTGTCTCATGGGCCCTTTTTTTTTTTTTTTGGTGTGTGAGAAGGTGAATTCACTTTCGAATTTTAATGAAGTCAGAAAATTTTGAGGATAATTTTATAAAGTCAAAAAAATTATAAAGATGTAAATATCATCCTCTATTTGGACTTGAGATCTGCTACATGATATTTATGTGAAGTTAAAATGGTACATGAATTAATGTTATGTGTACAACAAAAAAAGTGAAATAACTGAAATTTGATAATGAATAAAGAAATGAAATATACTTGTAATGCTACCTTAGTTGTCTTCAATTGAACATCTGAAAAGATGTTGAAAGGCGACCTTCATTTTCTTAGAACAACTAGTGAATACAAATATCTGCTTCTATATATTTGGATTGTAACATTGTTCAAGCTATGTGGTGCATCTCGATATAACATATAATTTTTCATAGTAAATCTTACGTGTGTAAGTGTGTTGACAAAGCCTCGGGGGCAATGAACAAGTCTCGGGCCATATCGGATAATACCTAATATTGACATCGTTGTGCATTCCATCATTAAAGTAAGTTGATGAAGTCAACTTCCACGAATGTCTCGTTTCGTGTAGGTGCTCCAAGCATACGAGTTTTTTTAGTTAAAATTGGATACGAATTACACAATTTTATAATTTTTATTTTTATTTTTTTTGTAGTGAGGATATATTTATATTAAAATAAAAATTTAAATTAGTTTGAGACAAAAATTGAACGTTGTAGCTACAAAAAAATAATTGATACATGTCGAAAATATTTTTGAAAGTATTTTCCATTGTGACACATACTTGGAATAACGGAAAATCTTTCACCTCACATTGTAAGAAGGTTAAAAAAAAATTCAATAGAGGTTATAACATAATTTAAATTGAGGAAATAAGATTCATTTTGCATAGAAGACTATATTTAATGGATTATAAGATAAAATGCATATATTCTACTCATCATGAGAAAAAAATCGTCATTTTGAAATTGATGACAAAAAGTAATTATCTTGTTTATTTAACGAATCAACGTTCCAAAACTAGTATAACTTCGTTCAAAATCTATGTGAAAAAATGAATTTGAATTAATCAATACTATTTTTCGGGAATACGAGGAAAATTACAGTAAGTCCCTGTTTGAGTCACATTAAAATTTTCATTTTCATTTTTCCACTCATTTTCAACCACACATTTTTCAATAAAATAATATTTTTCATCATATCAATAATTCTTCCTTCTTTTTCAACCACACATTATCCATCAATCTACTATTCAAAAATACATTTTTCCAAAATAATGTGGCTCAAACACAATTACGCCTTCATATTTTTGATTTCGTATTTCCAAATTTACCTAAATAACCTTCCAACGTATGAGTGAGATTGTATCATTTGATTGTAAAGAGTTAAAAGGTAACAGTAATATTCAAGCACTCTACGAGAACAAAAAGAAAAAAATAACTATAATAGATACCATAAAATACTATTATTAACCATACCTGGAGTACAAATTACATTAAATATTTTATTAATCAAATTTAAATGTTGTACATAATGTGCAATAATTGGTGCAACACGACATTAAAGTTCATTCGAATAATGTGTTTAATGGCAAATAGTTTCTGTTAGAATTTGGGTGTAACTCGAATTCTTAGTTGAAGTAATGGAAGAAATCTAATTGAAGTGCACATTAAGAAGAATTCAGTTTGGAATGCTATTGGAATCCTATATTAAGTTGCAATTTTATTTTGGAAGCCCATTGAGAGTTGTAATTTGTTTTGGACTCGTTTGATATCTTACTTCATTAACAACTCAACTAGGAGGGTTTAGACATCCCTACATATTCCTTATAAATACTAGGCATTTCTATACAATTTTATGTTTTGAGAAAATATATTACTAGAATTATAGGATCTCTTGTAATTTTTCTCTTCTACATTATTCTTGAGTCAATAAAATCTTAATTTCTCTACCATATTCTCGTCTTTATTATTATTTTGCTTGATCATATACTTCTTTATTATTTGTCATATAACTTCAATATCTCAATCCGGTGGTTTGTTTCACAACAATTGGTATCAAAGTTATTCTGGTATTTTGGTTGTTTTCCAACAATTGGTATTAGAGCACCAGGTTCAGTGGTTCCGCAAGAGCGCAAGATTTGATTTGTTCGAGGTTTTTTTATTAATGATGGTTTCCATAAAGTATGACATTCCCCTTTTGGATCTGAGCACTAGATTTTTACTATAGCAGGTTAAGATGCGTGCAATATTCGTACAGCTAGATTTGGATGATGCGTTGCTGGGAATTGATAAGAAACCCACAACTTTGATCGCGGAGGAGAAATTACTGAATGATAAGAATGCAATTTCTCACATTCATCTTCATCTATCAAATACCATTCTTCAGGATGTTTTAAAGGAGAATTCAACAGCTGCTTTATTGTTGAGGTTGGAGCAATTGTGCGTGACTAAAAGTCTGACAAACAAGTTGATCCTCAAGCAGAGTTTATACTCTCATCGAATGACAGAAAGAAGATCATTGGAAGATCACCTGACTGTATTTAAGGAGATCATCGTCGATTTGGAAACTTTGGAAGTAGAGTATGATGAAGAAGATTTGGCCTTGATCATATTGTGTTCGTTGCCCTTTTCGTTTTCTTCATTTAGAGACATGATCTTGTATAGTCGTGATACTCTCACCATAGAGAAAATATATGATGCACCGGTGGTTCTGGAAGGGACAAATCGAAATCTAAGTTCAATAATCAAATTTGTAACTACTGTAAGAAGAATGTTGTAAGTGGTGGTGTAACGCCCCAAAATTTCATATATCTTGAGGTGTTACCAAACATAATTTTCATGTATTTAAATGCGGAACTGTAAAATTCATTTCTTTCTAATAAACCAAACATTCATAATTTTAAATACAAATCATAAAATCGTGTCTTCGAAAAACAACTTAAACATTAATAAATTTGCTAAATAATGTTATTGGACAAATCAAACTAATAATGAACTTTAAAAGGAAAGAAGCAAAACTTAATATTATTCTCGTAGGTGGAAATCCATTGGCAGTCCGCTGCACCATCCCGCCACAGATCCAATCGACCCGAACTAGCCTGTAAAAATTGTAAGAGTGAGTATTTTGAAAACACTCAGTAAGATACGTGCAGTTTCCATATGCAGTTACATAACAATAACATAGACAATTCATACCATTCTTCACATTTCTCATTTATGGAGTATATCGGTGGCCAATCGAGATACCCATCTCTTCACATTTCTCATTTCGTTACGTCGACCCGAAGGTCCATTGGCAATACATGCATAAATTATTGAACATAAAAACATAAGGAAACAAAACAACTTGCACAAAAAGTATCTTACCTCGATTGATGAAAAGAGCTATTGATATAAAAATATACTTGGAATTTACAACTGCTTTCTATATGAAAACTGTTGTGTAAAATTCTGTGTGAAGAATTGTGAGATATGGGCACACTATTTATAGGGAAAAAGTACAGTAGTTGAGTCATAATATAACTCTGATAAAAATCATATTTATTCTAATAGATAAGAGTTTGTTATAATGGTTGGTTAGAACTAGAATTTTGATAGGTCAATATGTATTAAAGATAAACATGGCTAATATAACACAATATTATCTTCCAAAAAATATACATATGTACACGTGCAATTGAAAAGAATAAGGAATGGTTAATTCATTTGAAAATAAGTGATTATCTACTTAATTATTATAATATTTTGCTAATTATCCTAAAATGACCATTATTAAGTAATAAAATAATACATATAAATCATACTTTTTTGAACTGAAATAACTTGGGCTTAACTTATCCAAACTTATATTTTCTCGAGCCCAATAAACATTATTTAATGCGAGCTACAAAATGAGCCCAATGTTGATATACTTTTGATCACTCTATAAAAAGTTAAAAATTTGGCCCATTGAAACATAAGAATTTAAAAGATACTTCATTTTAGTCCATCAACTTTCAAAAATCATAAAATAAAATTTATAAAACAAATATTTTTATTCTAAAATTTTCGAGGTGTTACAGGTGGAGATCTCTTAGCTGCAAGTAGATATTCAGATACTTCAGGCGAAGCAGACCTCGCGGAGAACGTTGTAAGTGGTGGAGATCTCTTAGCTATTTCTGACATTGAGTCTAAATCGAAAGATGATTGAATTCTTGATTCAGCATGTGTGTTTCATATGTGTCCTAATAAGGACTTGTTTGCTACATATGAAACTGTTTCCAAATGTGTCGTAATTATGGGAAACAACTCATCTTGTTGGGTTGCTGGAATTGATACAGTCAGATTGAAACTTTTGGATGAGACAATTAGAACACTTGGTCAGGTTCGACATGTTCTAAATTTGAAGAAGAATCTCATCTCATTATCTATCCTTGATTCAAAAGGTTATGAGTTCTTTGGTGGAGGTGAAGTTTTGAAGGTTTGTAAATGTGCTCAAGTTGTATTGGATGGACATAAATGGTCTCAGTTATACATCTTGCAGGGTTGTGCAGAATTTAGAAGAGTCAATCAGCACAAGTTCAAAACTAAAGTGGACATTCGGTTGGTACAATACATTTAGGAGCTCATAAATGGTCGGATTTGAAGAATACAGTTCAGTGGAGTTCAGGAGATATAGATAATGCCGCTTTGCCACCATCACCTGCGGTGCCATTGTATTCAATTGCTAGGGACGGACCCAATGGAAAATGGTATGTGGATGCTGATTTTATTGAGCATGCTTTAAGTGGAGTAGAATGTATACAATTTAGCAATGGGTCTTCTTTAAAAGCATTTGAGTTTGATTCTGCTTTGGAGTGTGTTACAGCCAATTTTGATTAATTTAAAATCATTATGATTTTTTGGGAATATGAGGCAATTTTGCAGAGTAGTGCTTAGATTCATTGGAAGAGATGAGATATTGTGTTTTGTTGGAGAAATTAATTTTTTGGTTATTGTTGAAGAATCCAGTTCATTTTTTAGTGGAATTCGTGTTAATGTGGAGATTGTTAGAATTTGGATGTGACTCGAATTTCTTGTTGAAATAATTGAAGAATTCTAATTGAAGTACGCATAAAAAAGAATACAGTTTCGAATACTATTGGAATCCTATATTCAGTTTAAGTTTTATTTTGGAAGCCCATTGAAAGTTGTAATTTGTTTTGAACTCGATTTTTTGGTATCATACTTCATCAACAACTCTACTAGGAGGGTTTGGACATCCCATACATGTTTCCTATAAATACTAAGTTTTTCTATATAATTTTATGGTGTGAGAAAATAGATTACTAGAATTATAAGATCTATTGTAATTTTTTTCTTCTCCATTATTTTTGAGTCAATAAAATCTCTTAATTTCTCTGCCATATTCTTATCTTTATTATTCTTTTACTTGACCATATACTTCATTATTATTTGCCATAACTTCAACATATCAATTTGGTGGTTTGTTTCACAACAATTGGTATCAGACCTATTCTGATATCTTGATTGTTTTACAATAGTTTCATTATAAGAATCAAATTATAATTATCAAGATATAATTCTATATACATAACAATTACTACCAATAGAACATGTAAGACTAAATACTAAAATATACTACCTCTGTAGTTCATGAAGACTAACATTAATTCTTCGTAACACACATGACATTTTCTTCTTTAAAAGTTCGGTAAGAAACTGAATAATTTTTTTTCATTCTAAGAAGAAGATGAACTAGCCATTACATAAATTACGAGGTATAGTGATGCAACTGTAGGAGATTTTACATCGATAATGTGCATATTATATTTATCAAGAAAATACCGTTAATATGCGTGAAATTGAAATATAATTCGACTTACCAAAATCTGATTTGAAAAGACAAATTAGTGAATTACCAACTTCGAATAGATGAATATGGATTCATCACTTTCCAATCTTGAACGCGTGTCATTCTTTAATTCAAACCTTGCATGAAATCAAAAGAATATTAGTTACTTTCCGAAATCAAAATACTAAATTAGAATGAAATCGGAAAAGAAGGATGAGATGCAAGTGATGCGATCGGCCGAGGTAAGTGTTTGACACTTTGTCCTTAAGATGAATTTGTCCTGCATCGGTGCTAACGGTTTCTTGACAATCATCTCACAAGATACAACGGTCACGTCAAGCCATAAGAGCACTCTAAATAACTTAGACCAACGAACTCGAACAGAGTTCCCTCTCTACCATAACCATGATTTTGATGCAAGAAATAATCACTTTTACAAAGTATTTTATGCAAACTAAATTGTAAACATGGAATGAAATGATATGGAACTATCAATTGAATTGTATGTTGTTTTTCAAATACATGCGGATCTATATATATAGTAATTGGAAAGGTATGTCAAAAGACACAACCATACAAAAAGACACATCTCTTGAAATTAAGATTCATAATTATTGGAAATTACTCATACCAAAAGTCATGATCTCCAAAAGCCATGATCTTTCATATGAAAAGACTTATCTACTCATTCTCTAGAATATTCCACAATATTCTATACAATTACCAACAATTTCAACAATTTTAAGTTTGGTTTAATTTCTCATTCACCAAACAAAAAATTCCACTTAAACAATCACTTAAATTGGTCACAACCAATTTCGAGCAACAATAAGCCTCTATTTGGTAGAGATTAAAGTTAACATTTATTCAATTTATAGGTTTATAACTTTTCAACTATACATTTCATTAATATTTATAAAAATCTATTAACTTTTTTATTTTAATTCCTACCAAACATGAGCTAAATGTAGAAGTAAAGATTAGACAGTGAAAAGTTTTTTTGGAAGTGCTATAATAACAAACAAACTATGAAATCAGGGAAAAAAAATTGATATAACACATAAGAAGAGGGATGAGAGCAGATGCTAACGAGAATGAAAGATTTAGAGGACGAGAACAAAAGTTGTATGAAAATTGAAGGCAACGGCACTTCCTTTATAGAAAAAAATTGCAGCGTGAGGGAAAAATGTTTAAAATTCAAATTTTAATTTTTCAAACGGTTGCCTGAAATGTAGTAGTTGTTAAATGCTGCAAAAATGCAGAGATAGGGGAGCCTAGTAGCTTGCGAGACAATACCATGAGCCATCTCGCTGAGTCACCTCAGGAGCGACAAATTTTTTTTTATTTCTTGAATCTTCAAATTTGTCATGGGGCTGTCTGGGCGCAATTAAAATAGCCCAAAATATTCATTTTCTGCCCGTTGCAGTGAACTTCAGCCGCAAACCTTGACCGACCATCTCACATGCGGGCCCCACTAACGGTCAGAAATTTGCTTACAATTTGGCCAAAATTGGGTCCAGACACGGCCCATATCTATGAAATGAAAGCCCTTCTTATAAAAGTAATAAGACACAATCAATCGATGCAATAAGATTAGTCTCAAACTCATTTTTTTTTTTTTTTTGACTTTTTGAAAATAGTAGTTTACGTGCCGTTCTCTTTGTTTTTCAGTTTTGTGTTTTGAGTTTTGAATTCGTTTTGTGTTTTGTGTTTTGAGTGTCTGTTTTGAAATTTCTGAAAATGCGTTCTCTTTCCCATTCTGAAAAACTGTTTCCGAAAACATAAAAATGGAAAACGCGTTTACTTTGAAATTTTGAGAATTTTTTTTTAAAAATATTTTATTCAAAAAAACTGATTATTCAATAAATTTTAATTGTTTAATGTTAATAGAATATTAAATAACATATAAATTTTGAAATTGGTGAATTTTGAAATATTTTTTTCCAAATATAAAAAATGCAACCTAAATTAAAATTGGCAAGTCCTTATTTTTGTCCTTATACAATTTGTGACAAAAATTAATTAGCATCAAGTCACAATCAAACATAATCAAGTTGCAAAAAATGGGAGCACTGATCTCATGTTGACATGGTAATAAATATTTTGAAATCAATCTTATCGAGTTCATGTTAGTTTTCACAATTATTGTCAAATACAATTTTGATCATTTAAACAAGATGACTATCATCGGTGATAATAGATAACATTACTTATTGATTATAGATAAACCACTTACAAGTAAAAATGCTTTTAAAGCACACAGACTTTAGAAAATGCAATGATGTATTAACATCGGTCTATTGCAACATATCTTTTCAAACCAGAGTTCAAGTTTCAATATCTCACAAAGTAAAATTAACAAAAAATAAAGCACAATTACACTAGAATACAATGATAGATGTAAATCCAAATTTATGAATCTCTCAACTTAAATCATCTACAATACGATTGATTTGAGATGCGATGACGCCTCCAAACGATATATGCAGCGATTGAAGAAACTCTGTCCCACATAACGACCAGCCATTGAGAGGGTCCTCGTGATTTGGTTCCTGCACAAATATAAGTCCCTAGTTAGAGAGTAGGATTAAACTAAAATGAGCAAAACTAAAATCGGGCCTTTTGATGTATAAAGCTACAATCAACTATTTACCAAATCAACGAACTTGGTTCAAACGTGAAGCAAATGATTATAAAAATGATGAGCGTCAATCCATAAACCAATATGAGATGAATTACCCAACTAAATTTCTTTTTGTCCACATTAATTTAATTCACGATTTTTTCATGATCATTGATAATGAACAAGTAAATAGTACTTATTACATCCATATGGCTTTTGAAGCACAATTTTAAAAAAAAATGCAAGCAAAGCCAGAAAATCTCAGACAAGTTAAGATGGTGCACCACCATGTTATTCTAAAAGCCTAAATCTATTTGGGATTATTTTGTGACACCTTTAAAGCAAAAGGCAGGGACAGCTATTCCATTTTGGGTTGCTAAGAACAAACGAACTAGAAACAAAAGGAAAGAACAGGTGACAATGAGCACCAACCCAGGTTATCTTTATTTGGAATCAGGGCCAACTGAAGGTAATTTAATGAATGAAAATATGAAAAGACACTCTTGGACCTCCATTTTTTCTTTAATGATAAGAAAAATATTCGACTTGGATCTTCAAATATAAGTTCCACCAGTTTTTCCTAACTTTCCTCGACGCTATATACTGAGAATAATAATGGTCGAACTTATAACCACTTTCCAAAAGCAAATCCCACAATTTCATCCATATCCGCCATGCATCACTAAGCCAATTGGTCTTGGTAGCCACGACTCCACCATTACTCAGCACATTCAAAGAAATCAGAGACAAAAACCAGTAACATGACATCAAAAGTTGATACCCCAACTTCAAGCCAAATCCAATTACATGGAATAAACTCATCTAACAAAGAAATTAACCAGGAAAAGTAACTTCAAACAATATCCAATTGAAACTCTTTCTGATTCTTGCTATGTTCATATCAGTCTAACAACATCAAATTGAAACCCCTTCTGAATTCTTGCTATTTTCATGTGAATCTAAGACCTCCCACGCTGTCAACCCTCCAAGCTCTGTAAAAAATTGTATCTTATTCACCTAATTGCCTCAAAACTGTATCTGTATGATAAAAGACCAGTTGAATATGGCAGCTGATTCCTTTTTGTAATGGTGCTGTGGTATTTTCCAAATATAGTATTATAGGTAAATTCAAAATTTTTTCTTCTATTTTAATTATACGTTTGTCAGAAAATCACCATTACAAAATACATTTTTTTTTTCAAAAAGCTAATTATAATGAAGTTCAAACAGGGGCATAATTTTCTCGCTGCCCAAATTTAACATAGCAGATAGCATTCAAAGCTCATATTCTAAATAATAATTATACAATGACACAACTTTCAAATTGAAAACATGACATCCCAAGCCCAACCGAAAACATACCGTCTAGACGACCAAAAGATGAACTAATAAACATTGGACCAATCAATTATTCACAGAATACTAGTATAAATAATCAAGCGGCGGTGGGAATAAGAATTACTGATTGCTGCTATGATAATGGAATTTCTCAAGAAGTGCAAGGAAGCGATCCCAATGAAATTGGGAAATCAGTTTCCATTCCCTCCGCCACCTGCGGTCCTTGATCCTCCAGCACCTCCAACTTCGCAGAATCTCGACTTGTTAATTCCGACCATTTCTTTTTGCTTAGCATTAGCCACTAGTATTGCCCTGATGTCTCTACATATTCACTGAAAAATCTCTCTAACAAGGCAGCCGATTCCGGACGAAATTGAGGCTGACCCATGGTAGAATTAGATGTGCCTAGTTGAGAGAAATGTTGTTGTGGTGCTCCACGATCGAGAGGGTGGCCGGATGTCGAAGTAACTGGGGAGAAACCGTGACTGTGCTCGCGATTTTGGATGGGAATTGGAGATGTTTTCGGCGGACGGCGGGGCAGGCGATGGTTGGAGGTTGTAGAGGGAGATGAGGGGGTGTTTGTGGTGCAGAGGTCATGCGGCTTAGGTGGTGGGCGCTGGAAGTTTTTGATGGGAGATTGGTAGTGATGGAAATCAATGGATGAAGAGGAGAAGGTTGGGGAAAATAGAAAACGAGCTCGTTTCCCGTGTTTTCATTTCCTCCTTTTTTTGGACAGAAACGCTCAAAACGGCTTTTTAGCCGTTTTGAGTTTTTAGTACAAATTTTTTTTTTGTTTTCAAAAATTCATTTTCGAAAACGGGAAAGAGAACGCGTTTTCACTATTTTGAAAAATCGAAAACAGAAAACGGTCCGAAAACAGCAAAGAGAACAGGGCCTTAGTATTTTGTTTCTGATTCACAAAAATCTTATACTTAATTCTCGCTTCATTGCGTACGCTACAACTTTTTCCAACATGAGTTTGAAGTCTTCCTTTGTTTTTCAATTTGATATCCTTCCATCGGCAAGAGACTCACCACCACGATGTTCCTCACTATTTTGTTTGAAAAGATAGTACAAACGAAATTTTCAGTACCGAATTCCATCACGAAAGTCATTAAACCAAGAAGTTATAATCACGTTAATTATGAATCTTCAATTTTGTTTGTGGATCCATGTGATTTCGAGGTTGACATGGATCCCTTTGTATATATATGTACTTTTTAAATTTCATCCAAGACATTAACATTATAATACGTAATTGGAGTTCTTAATTTAGTATTCAAAAGAAGTTGTGCTAAATCAATTTTATTAGGAACATCTCTTTTATCACGAGTATATGATTCTTCTTGAACTCCACTTTATTTTTGATGCTCGATTTACTACTATTTTGCTCTTCACTCAAAAATACTTATTTTCTTTTAAATTATTTATCTATAATTGTTACAAAAATAAATTCAATAAATAAATAATTATTTATATTTCAAAAAGAAGTCCAATAATCCATTCCAATTAACAATAAAAAAAAAAAAAAAAAAATTTAATTCCAATATTCCTGCCGTCTACCATCAATTATTCAATTCAAATAGACACCATATTCCAATTTTCATAATTCAAACATCAAAAAACTAGGGCTTCTTTGGTAATACTAAAAATCCAATTAAAATTGAAAATATAACCGTTATTGGGTCCCACCAGTCTAATAAAAGTCAACAATAACGACTAATTTTTCAATTTTAATCTGATTTTAATCTCTACCAAACACACTCTAAGTAAAAATCAAAATAAACTACTAATTCACCACGTACCATTACTTCTCTACAAGTCAAAATTACCAAGCAATCATAGAAAAAGATTACTAAAGGGCGGAGGGGGGGACCAAAAAAATTACGAGAAAATGAAGCATAAGAACTGAAAGTAGTGGAGGAGAAAACAAAGAAGAAGTGAAGAACTAAATTCTGAACTCTAAAAAGTACTGGATGGAACATAGTGCAGACGACTATGAGCATTCAAATCAAGATTCAAGAAGCATACCAATCAGTCGTTGTCCGTCGATGAAGAAGGGAAAAACTTTTTGGTGGTAGGTGGTGGAGAATGAAGAAGAAACTGAAGAAGGGAGTTTTCAATTTTGGGTCCTCTACTTTGTTTTATGGATACTTGATTCTTGAAAAGTGAAGAATTGGTCAATTAGTGAAAATGGTATAATTGAAATTTGATGAAAGTAATTTAAAAAAATAAAAAATTCTGTGAAATTTCATGACACCATGTGAACCTGTCTTCGTTCCTCATCTACTACTCAGCCGAGACATGCTACGAGTACAGGAATTCAAATTCCCGTACCTGCGAGAACGCACACAACAAGGGTGGGTGTGTGAGATTTTTTGCCAATATTTTAATTCACATGGGGCCCACCCCATGAGAGTGAAATTCAAAAATCTGTATTAATTCTGTTATTTTTTCCATATACTCACAACAATTTTCTACTCAGCTACATACTTACTGAGATTTCCATTGGGGTAGTTATTTACATCAATTGTGCTACATAAATAGGCTCAAAGACATGTTAAAAAATACGGATGACACGTGTCAACACATGATTGGACGATTTGAAAAATAAAAAAAATACAAATATCCAATTAGGTGCTGCCAAGTCAGTCTGTCCATCTTTTCCCCGTATTTGAGTCTGTTCAATCATCATTATTCTATTTACACATTGTTTGATCCCTATTTTTTCCGAAATACATTATTCTCTATCTTCTTTTTAATCACACATTCTTTAAGAAAATAATATTACACGAAAACTAAAAATTTTTCCTTATTTTTTAGCAACATATTTTTCATCAATCTATTATTCCAAAATGCATTCTATATAAAAAATGGGGCTCAAACATGCCCTTAGATTATCAACATTTCGTTACAAATTATTTCATTTTACTTGGCGGCTCACCAATTTCCTAGAAATCGAAAAAACAATCAACAAATCACACTCTTGAATAAAAGCCGAGTATCGTGCAATGGCAGCAACTAGATGTGAGATAATTACTTGGTTACATTATTTGCCTAAAGATTTTGGAGGCCATACCCTTAACAAGTGCAATTTCATGAAGGCTAAAGTTACTACAATATTATCAATAGATTTTTCCGGAAATATGTATAGGCCTTTTTTTGGCCAAAAACTAATGAAAAACGACCAAGTGTCCATCTGTAAGAATTCTGTCAAAGAACATGGTAGCATCATTCATTTACTTTATCAATAAAAGTATACTGAAATCCTTCTTTTTCATTCTGTCATTGTCGTGTAGAATTAAAGGAGTGAAATGTTAGTGCCAACTTGCTCTATCTTGTAAGTTGAAAATAGACTTGCAAGTTGATGATGATCGAACGGGACCAGAGATGGGAATAACAAGTGGCATAGATCGAGATAAGGCGGAATAGCTAGAGAAGGAAAATTGGTCTTCCCAATAGACGCAGTCCCATCAGCTCAATTTCCAATACCCAAATCTAACGGTTCAAACCGAAATTCGCTGTACCCAAATCATAACAGTTCTCCCAAATTCATCGCGTAACCTTTTTCAGCCTTCAATATATACATCCCTACCATAACAAATCCAAACGCAGTTTTGCAATTGAAATCAACAATTTTCTGTCTCTTACTCACACGCGCGCACAAAAACCGAACTTTGATTTGTTTCTTAGCCTCTGTGGCCTTCGGCACTGTGTAAATTCCTGCAGAAAGTTACAAATCTCTGTCCGTGTCACCAGTACCTGCAGTTAAAAGAGAGAAAGAGAAGTGTATTTTTGAAGTTTTGTCATCTTTTACTTGTTGGCTTTATTTTTTTGATGGTCCGTAAACCCTAATTGGTATATATCTGGAGATACAGCATGGATCTTCTATTTCAAACACCTTTCTAGATTTTGGATAAAGAGTTTCCTTTTGAGTATGTTTGGCACTTGTTATTTTCAGATCTGATTCAAATTATGATATGTACTCTAGTTCATGCTATGTTTATATGTTTTTTTTTTAACCATTTTGGGTAGTTAACTTAGGTTTCTATAGCTATTTACTTTTACATGATATTCTGAGTACAATGAAAACTGACAGAAGAGAGTGAGCACACAGAGGCAAATTGTATAGGTCTATACCATTTCTTCTGCGTGCTCACTACTCTTTCTGTCAGATTCTGGTGCCGGAATTATCATTCTCCGGCATATCTGCCAGTTTCCCAACACATCTCAGATATTCTTCATACATAATATCATTATTTGAATGATCTTATTATCGGTTTCGTTCTAATGTCACGCCACTTTGACTGTATTTTTAGGCACTTGAACGCTATTTTTTAAACATCTTTTGATTATAAAATTGCGAAAAATGTCGATAGCGTGACTTTTGATTACTCTTTTTTGACAAGTTCAACCCTAATCACTGAACTTGCTAGATTAACGGAGATTTGCGGATTTTAAGACCATGACCTAACCGGGACCTCATAGATATATATTAAAATATATTGGTAGGGTAATGAGGATGGTCCTCACTGAATACCAATCTTTTCATTTTCTTTCAGGTTATTGTTTATGATCTATTTGCTTATTTCATGATATTTAATTCGCACGCATGCAAAGTGAAAGTGAAATTAATTTTGATTTTGATTCTGGTTCAGGTTCTTTTTGTTGCCTCTCCACTCTCTTTGCATATGGCTTTATTTTTGAGTGTTGTGCGTTTGCATACATTAGATTTCAACTGAATGTGGAATTGTATTCTTCATTAAATTGAATGTTGTCCTTAGACTATTATGTTTTCACAGACGGAAGCTTCAGGTTTTGAATGGAGTTGCCAAGAGGCTTTTTCTTCCTTCTGTGGTGTTTAAACTTGATAGTTGCTGAGTGATGTTTATAAGTAATTCTTGCAGCTTTGAACGTAGGTCGAATCGTCAAATCAATTGGTAAGTTTTTTGGAGATTCACAAAAGAGTATTAGAAGGTGGGGACAGCAAGAAAATGAGGAAAGACCGTAACCAAGTTTGAGTGAATGCTTTATATCCCATGAATTCTGCTTAGTTTTAACTACTTTTTATCTCTTTCTACTTAATGATTACAATTAGTTAGCACTAAAAGCCATGGGAAAGACACCGCAGGTAATTATCTCACCATTTTGAGCATCTGCATCTGTAAAAGCATCTATGCAGAGGAATGTAATTAGCAGATTATGCTTAAGGTATTATTTAAATCTTTCTTATATATGGAATTATCAATCTGAATCTAGCATATGTATCATCTTCATCCGCTCTTGATCTGTGCAGCATCATAGGTGTAATATATAATTCATTTTTTTTCTTTTTTTTGGGGATATAATTTATGATCATCTTCAATTGTGTAGTTAATAGAATTTAATTTCCTTCGGACATCAGATTAATTAAATTCATAATTTCTACCAAAAATTCATAAAACACTAAAATAAATATGCAAGAAATTTGCTCTTTATGTTTGTGAGTGAGAGGAGGTTACAGGTAGCACTATGTTCTTACATAATAAGTGTAATGCAGCATATTTCTCTTTTTCAGGAACCTGAAGAATCAAGATCCCTCCTGAACAAACAAGAACCTTTTTAACGGGATTAACACTATGTTCAAACACGTAACGTTTAGATTCTTAAGAAATAATACGGTTGTAGAGACATGATCATCAATATCTATAATCATGAAAACTGTAGTAACGGGATTAGCTACTAGAAATATTTTTATTTTTATTTTTTCTCCTTTTTCAGGTATACTTTTTTTTTCAAAGGGTGGAGTTGTTTGGTATTTTAACTATATTAGGTTGTCACTCATGTCCCTACAACCGTATTATTTCTCAATATAACATAGCTATAAATTAGCTGATCTTAAATGATTTGAATTTGGATCATTTTAAATATATTAATAGAAAATGAAGATAACAAATATTTTTGTTTCTAACTGAAGGAAACATTTCACTGAACGGGAGATCAACTGTCAGGGAATGGTTTCAGGTTCTCAGCTTGATATGCTAAACAAGATGTCCCCGTTAAAACACAGGTTAGCCTAGTGATTGAAAAAACTTTTCAGTCATATGTAAGAGTTTCTAGCTATAAGATGGAGGAAAAATGACCATAAAAGGAAAATTTTTGGGCTGTACCAATCAATAGCTCTATGTTGGTGCCATGTGGCATGTTCGCATTCTTCCCACTTGAATGTGATCATCAATCCCTTCGTCTCTCAGTGTTTTATAAGGTCCTAGTGTCTAGGCTTGGCTCGTAAAATCTCTCTTTCTATGCTTTCATTGATTGGGTCGATGTTGACAACATATCTCCTTCTAAGATAGTCTTTTATATTTTCATTTCAGTATAATAAATACTTCGGCTTCGTGTGTGATTGAAAAGATTACCCTTATCCTCTTTTTAACATTCCATCAATAATTTAGAAAATTTGGAATGTTACAATACACAAATGAGTGATTTTGAAATTGGAGAAGGTCTTGTTTGTGTACTGGCACATGACAAATGAAAAGGACTCAAGATAGATGTGTGTTTCGTGGAATGCCCCTTATGGTTTATCTTAAAAAAATGAAGTATTGGAGTTTTGCTTCCTTGGAAAAGTTTGGGTCCACAGATTTCGTGCCACTCGTTAGCTTCCTGTTGGTTTTATGTAATTTGTAGGTATAAAATGGAGATTATAGGTGTAATTTTTCGAATAAATTCCATTTGCCTTGAAATCTCTTAGTTGTTCCATATCTTTTTATTCATTCCAATCTACAGGTAAGAAGATTTTTGAATATTTATCTAAATAATAGCTCCAGAAACAAGAAGTTTGTATAAAAATTTAAAAATAACCAACATTTTCTTTTCTTGAGAACCACCCAGCTACTAAGCTAACTTTATATTTGTGTATGAGTGTGTTTGGTAGGGATTTTTAGGAGAAAAATTGATTTTTGAATAGTGATATGATGGGAAATGTGTGGTTGAAAAAGAAGAAAAAAGTATTGATGTGATGGAAAATATTATTTTATTGAAGAATGTGTGGTTGAAAATGAGAAGTGATTTACTGTAGAAAAGGAGAATTGTTACCAAACAGGCTCTATGTAATTTTTCTCATGCTTTAGCTTCTTCTTATACATCCTCTTGCGTGTATTGGGATACTTTATTTTTGTATAATTTGATTCATACTCATCAATATTAATCACTTCTTTCTATGAACTGCATCAATAGACGTCATTCTCTATTATAAGGTTTTAAGTTCGACTAAAAATTTGAAAATCCTTCTGTGTTCTAGTTACTTTACTCTTCTCTCTTCCTGAATTGAAGAACAGCTTGTGATGATTGATTAGATGGGGGTATGAGTTCGCTGGAAATCTTTGTCTCATATGGTTTTTGAAGTGCCTGATTGAAGCCCCCTCCTTTTCTCTCTCTCTTTATATCATTACTCACTAGTGATAGTGTCACAAATTTTAGTACATTAATCATGTCCAACACAGTCAACATCTGTAACATGTTTTAAGATGTTTAATTTAATTTTCGGACCGTTCCCGAATATATTTCTGTGATTTAGTTATCTTTTAGCTAAATGAGCTCGTCTATGGGAGCTGCAAGACCACTAATGGGTGAATTTATTTTCTTTTGGGTGTGAAAACCTATTAGAATTTTATACATAGGTTGTGAATGGAAAAGAGCTGTGCATTATTTTTTTTGTTTGGTTAATGGTGAAGATAAATTATTGATGGATTTGTCTGTGAGTGAAATAAAAATATCCAGTTGGGATCAACGAAGAGAACGCGGTTAAAGGCCAACAAGGATGGGGAAGAAGTGGTCCTCTCTTCATGTATTGTCATCTATCAATCCAGGTCATTGCCTATGCTAATGCTTAAATTCATAGATAACACTTCTCAATGCTGTCTTAATTGTTTTCAGGTTTTCATATCCGTAACATATTTTAATTACAATAAAGGTCTTCATTCTTTGTTTATTGTAGCATCAATGCATTATGTCGACAATGTTTTTGGTCGAATTCTTCAACCTTCTATTAATTAACATATCTGGTCTTCATGATGATTTCTTTCCAAATATTTTGTTTGTGTGTTTCTAAATGAGAGGCAAATAATAATTTCCTACACTTTGCATTTATCCTTTTTTTGTTCATTTGAAAATATGAAAGGCAAATAACTCTTTTTACACCTTTTTAACGGACCTTTTGGATGAAAAATGTTATTAGATCGAAACGAGATGTGTTAGTTTATAGAAGGTTGAAATTAAATATGCGTTAGGTATATAATTGTGACATCTTAAATGCGATTAAAATATAGCGCAACAAGAGAAAAATGTGGTGCCAATATAACTCCTCATTACTTTCAAGTTTCCCTCACATTTTTGGTTTCTTATCTTGTCCACCAACTCACTGCATGTGTCGGTGTTATGTCTTTCATCATGTAACATGTGCTATTGACCTTGATTCACAGATACATGTTACATGACGAAATACATAACACCGACACATACAGTGAGTTGGTGGACAAGATAAGAAACCAAAAAACCATGTTTCATGAATATAAGAGATGACCGAACACACACCTCGAGGGTCAGACATTATTTTATTTATACGGGATCCTCGCGCAATGTGAGGGTTGGTCACCCTAGGTGTCAATTATTTTCGGGTAAAGTGGCTTTACTCTCTTTAATTTGTATATTGTACTTTATCTTGCAATGAATTTGTCTCCTGATGTTTAGGCAGATTTGAAAATGGATTTTATTATCTACCCGACTTGTAGCAAGTTAGTTAATTTAGGAAGACAAATATATGAGAAGTCAATACTGCGTAGTTAAAATGCACACGGATTTAGTAACTAGGATATTGACTATGATACAACCAAACTTCTACTCGGATGACGTGTGCAAGTATTTTGTCGTGTTGAAATCGATACTCTTTGAACACTCCATACCTGACAAGTTACATACCATGCTCAATTTTTATATATATATTTTTAAACTTCTAACACTCGAGATACTTTAGGGACACTTCTTGGATGTATTCGACATAGGATGTGCCGTGTTTAAGAATATATTATATAAATTTAAAATTTTTATAAAATATAAATGGACTTGTCGGTGTCATTTTTTTTTTTTTTTTTTAAAATTGTCAGTGTCCGTTTGTCTTTTCAACTTAGGATTTTGACATAGTAGTCCCCACCTCATTATAATTAAAAAAATTGTTGTGGATACCAAATTTCCACTCTTTTTTTTTAATGAACCTACTTTGCTGGACACCTTTTAGCTTCACTTTCACTTGCCAAAATAAATTACATACAATCGAATTCCATTACTGGCTTGGTTCAGTGTCAAATTTCCTTCCTTTGTTTCAAAGGTTTACCAATCGTTTTCTTTCCACCCAAAATCTCTCTCTCTCTCTCTCTCTCTCTCTCTCTCTCTCTCTCTCTCTCTCTCTCTCTCTCTCTCTCTCTCTCTCTCCATAAGCAACTTGCATAGGCGTGTGTATGCCGCAGTCATCTGACTTGATGATGTCCCACTGAATTCATGGCTAGCAGAGTGTCTAAGTACACTTGAATTCTTACTGGTATGATCTGTATTCTCTCCATTCGTGGCTTATCATTCACATTTAAAGTCAACCTTTATTTGTATTTTCTTAATTTCCAGGGCACTGTGAGGACGAATGGAACTGTTGCATTACAGCTGCATGAATTAGAAATATTCTAAGATTTTGCTAAGGAGAAAGTGTACCTATATTAGTCAGATTCAGAATGCCGGCGCCTCTTGCTCCATATCCAACTGTTTCAGTACCTTTCACGCCACCCGTCAATGGTAAGAATAGTGAACCTTTTTGGCTCAAGAAAATAGAGCTCGATATATATGACACTACTAAAAGAAAACAAAATTTCGTACCTTAATTATTCTTCTCTTCTCATTTAATTAAACACATGAAATCCCGACCTCATTAGTCCGAATGTAAATTGTGACAGATCATACCCAAATATTGAACAAGATAGATAGATAATTCTACATTTCCCTCGTAAATTTCTTTTGTAATAGTCCTATCATCCAAGAAAAATTTTCCACCTTCTGACGAATTTATAAATGGTTTATAAATAGTAGTAGTGTGTCAAACAAAATGTGTAGATAATAATGAATGGACGTTATGAATACGTTTGACAGAATTTATAAACCAATTTACAAGTTGTATCAAAAAATGCTTTGAAATTGCAGCAGAGAAGAGTTGTGCTCTGCTTTGTGGATTACATAATACTTATGATCTGTCCTTATGATGGTTATTAGGTGCACAAAGCCAGCTTGTGTGTTCTGGTTGTCAAAACCTTTTAATCTATCCAGTTGGAGCAACCTCTGTATGTTGTGCTGTATGCAATGCAGTCACATCTGTACCTCCTCCCGGTATATATATATATCCAGAATAGCCTTCAAAATCGAGTGTTTTAAGTCAAATATTTTCTACGACTCCAATATTTATTTAAATGCCGAATGGCCCTTGAGCAGGCACTGAAATGGCTCAATTGGTATGTGGAGGTTGCCACACATTACGAATGTACATTCGAGGTGCAACAAGCGTGCAATGCTCATGTTGCTACTCCATCAATCTAGCTTTGGAAGGTACAGATTTATCTACCTGTGTTTTCCTGTCTCTTGAAAAATCGTAAATAACAAGTGTCATTTGTTGTAGCAAATCAAGTAGCACATGTGAATTGTGGGCATTGCCGGATGCTGTTGATGTACCAATATGGGGCACCATCTGTAAAATGTGCAGTTTGCCATTTTGTGACACCAGCTGGGGTAAGAATGAAATTCACTTCAAAATAATAAAATGTCTTTCTAATAATTCTTTATCTTGACCTTCTCGCTGCATCAGCATATATTCTTCAAAAGTTGCAATCTTAACTAGCATTTCTATGAATATTCTTCAGCATACAATCAATTCCTACTTTTTACTTTACATTATTTAACTCCTGTTTTAACGAATGCCACAGGCTTCAACAAACACCACTGAACAAAAGTTCAACAGCTAATTGAAAAAAAGAGTGTTGGCTCTAAGAAAATCAACGATTTCATTTCCCATCCTACGTTTCTTCAGCAGTTGCAATGCCTCATAACAAGTACATGTACAGAGTTATTTTCCTGTCGAATTATACAAAAACAAGGTTTATTAGATATTTACCTTCAACAACTTCATGGATTGTTGGAGTGCCGCACGGAATGACTGTTGAACAAACATAGAGAGGACACGATTCAAATGAACAGTTTATAATTTATGTTTTATTCGTTTAGTGTCAACTTCATGTTAATAAGATAATTTTAACTGAATGTCCTTTTAAACTCAAATATATAGAAAGCATAAAGTACACATTATATTATCGTATACATTAAAAAACACGCAACCCACGTAGAGAAAACTAGCGTTATTAAATTTTCTATAGCATGCTATTATAAATTTAAAGTTGGTGGTGCACGTATGTTCTTCCTAAATTCTTGAGTTTGTACTCAGGGACCACACCACACACCGTTATAGTTCAATTTTTGGAGTTCACTAAAGAAGATGCAATAGTTTGTAAAAAGTCGAATTCAAGGGAACTTGAAGATTTCAAAATCGAATCAAGAACAACAAACAAGATCAACAATCGAAAGCACGCTTCAAAGGAAATAAGATTCCGTTGTCTATTTTTTATTAATAAAAATTGTAATATGTATCTAGCATTAGACATAATTGATCATTAACATCCCATAACTTTGATTTGTGGCTATGTTTCTTATGGTCAGCTAAGCCATATTTGGTCACGCCAGGAGCAATAGTTCATGGCTATTATGGGGAAATCATGTGCGAAGGAGATACATTAAATATATTTACATATGAAAAATCGAAAACTCCAAATAGTATACAATATTTAATTGAGAAAACAAAAGGGTTGTATTAATTAATTAAATAGTCAGATTTTCCTTGTATGTACTAGTTCTGAGTCAACTCTTCGACCCCTAAAGAAACCTGAAGGTAGTGAAAGTTTGAGGCTTTAATAGGTATATGATGTCTTGAGATGTCTAGGCCTCACATGCGCTAGATGTCTTCAATGAGTTTATAGCCTTCCATTGACATGGACCACACAATGAGTGACTGGGATTCGATGCTTTTGAAAACTTTTTAATGCTTATGGGGCAATTTAGAATTAGAGCCGTGCTTCTGGGCCAGACTCACAAACAGGGCGCCGAGACATGGCGCCCTGCAATTGGAGGCGAGCTTACGAGGGGTGAGCTCACCATCCAATTGCAGGGCGCCACGTTGGCGCCCTATTTTTGGGCCTGGCTCTGATCTTGACCCAGAAGCTATACACTTAGAATTATTCTGTAAGTACAAGAAAAAATAGATAAAAACTCGGCACCTATATGGCTTTTTTTTTAATCTTTCAATGCTAATATGTTAGTGTCCATCGGTATGATTTCTGTGAACTTTTCTATGCCTATGGCATTGTTGAGCAATTTAACAGTGGGCATCTCATGTAGAGGAAGCTTATAAGAAAGAACAAGAATTGCACGTGAAAACTCAAACTTGTTAATTCGCTCACGATTTATCAAAATTTGAATGTCATTAAGGCTTACAATTTTAAAGATAATGACGAAAATTAAAAGCCCTAATCTTCATTATCAATTTGCAATAAACAAAATTGAATTTCGAATTTATTTACTAAAAAAAATCAAAAAATAAAGTTGCTAAAAAAGGAAAAATGCGTTTTCAGAAGCTTAAATGATAGAATTTGGTCGAAAAAGGTCGTACGTCGGGGACAAATCCCAGAGTTTTTCTTGTAGGGCTGTTTCCATACAAAATTGATCCAAACTTCTCCGAAACGGACACTCCGAAATATTATCTCTATTCCCAGCTATCCCACGTTTCCTTGAAATCTTCTTTCTTCCTGCACCCATCATCAACACTTGAATTCATGAGGTTGATCATATCATCAATGCAAGATGGTAAATGCTTTTCCAAACTAGTTAATTTGGTGCAAATTAAACTATACTTGCTTGAAAGAATATCAAAATCCTATTGTTATTTCCAAATTAAATCAATCCACATTCACATCATTATGTGCTGTTCTGCTATAATCAATCAATGTAATTACAACCAGAAGTGGAACAAATCAATAAATTTGTAAAATGAACATCAGATTCTATTCAGACATCCATCATCAAATTAATGTTAGAATTCAAACGAGAAGGCAAATGTGGGAAACGCTCGAGAGCTTCTCTTTGTCTACACTTACTAATTCTCTTGTTGTTGGGGTGCCCCTTTTGAAAGCTATGTATGGACGTATGGCTGTTGACCTTGTTTCAGTAATTCAAGCCATTGTGTGGCTAACGATCCTATTGTTCGTCTTAGAAATTAGACGAACTGAGAATGACTTCTATTACAATAATAATAACACAAATGCTTTGGCCTTTGGTGATAAAACGCGTAAAGATTTGGAAGAAAATGCTACTGCATGCAAAGACTGAGGATGAGGTGAGCAACACCCCCAGATCATCTTTCTGCTCTTTGCTGAAAACTGTTGGCCTCAAACTTGCACTGAATCCAAACTCATATGCATGTATAATAGGCATGATTTGGGCCTTCTTAGCTAACAGGTATATATAGGCTATTGTACTATAGCATTCGATTAGTAAATTCTTACACGAACATATAATTTTATGATCTTTTAGTATTCTTTTTGTGTGATTACTATTCAGGTTCACTGTCCTAAATGTACCTAATTATATTATTAATTAGGTTTCTTTTGCAAATGCCTAGCATCATAGAAGGATCAATTTTAATCATGTCGAATCGAAAGCTGGTACAGGCACTGCCTTTAGCATGGGTGAGAGACTGATCATAACCCTGCATGTCTAAACAAATTACACGCACACACACAGCAAAACTAAAGCATATACAATTATGTTATCTATTTGTCCCTATTGATCAGGATTGTTCATGGCAATGCAAGAGGAAATAATTGCCTGTGGTGCAAGTTTAACTGTATTTGGAATGGCTTTGAGATTTATTGCTGGACCAGTCGCCATGGCCATCGGTTCGCTCGCAGTGGGGTTGCATGGCGATGTCTTGCGTGTTGCTATAATACAGGTAGCCTCCACCAAAATTCATCACAAAACTTCGAAATGGCATAGAATTTAATGCGGAAAAGTAATCTCCTATCATCGGAATAAAATGTCTAAAATACAGGGTACTAGGCAACGAGATATTCCTAATTCTTTGATTTATTAATTATTTTACTTTGCTGGCGGCAATGCCACAATCCAGATCCGTTGATTATATGAAAATTAAATTAACAGAAATTTATTTTCAAATTTCAGTGTTATCTTTGGAATGATTTTGTCCCTCCCGGTGTTGATCGGTTATTACGCAGTTTTGGAGTTTGTACATTGATGATCTCTATGAAGTTGTTAAATATAGGTCACAGGCCAAATTAGAGATCCATACAGTATTAACTGTTTCAATTACTCATTTTTGTATTCTTTCCACTATGATAGAGATTATTGTTTCAGAATTTTCTCTAGCTGACTAGGTAGAATCCATACGATATTTTTCAATAACAAATTCAGTATAAAATGAGGGTTTGCTTCAAGGTTTGGGGGTGTGACAGATGATTAAAAGCTATCACTATCTTAAAACTGGGGTAAAAAAAAATACAACAGGGAAGATCCTATTTGCAAGATATGATTGATTACATCAAGAGGGGAACATGATCAGAAGATCCAAAAATAATAAATTTGCATGGACTACCTCCATTACAAAAGTGTAATAATCAGAAACTCACTAGATATAAATCATTTTCTCCCTCTGATGTACGAAAATCTATCCAAGTGAAGGAGCACTACACCTTTTATCTCCTTGAAAATGAGAATAGCGAGTATGTTCGATTAATTGGAATCAACAATTTTATTCCATTACCAACATACCAACGGTACAGCAATGGAGGTCTATATATAGACCCAGGGAAAGAGGGAAAAAATCAAAACAACAGAAACGGAACTAGAACTAACTATACTTATTACAAAGAAGGACCTAAGCTATTTAATGAAGAACAATTAAGTCCTAAGCTATTTAAAGAAGAACAATTAAGTCCTTTGAATAATATCCACAGCCCCCCCTCAAGTTGGAGATTGATGAAAGTCCATCAATCCCAACTTGGACAGTAAGAACCGGAATTGAGGAGATGGGAGAGACTTAGTAAAGATGTCCGCAGCTTGATCCCTGGAAGACATGTGTTGAGGAAGAATGAGACCAGCTTTGAACTGATTACGAACCACATGACAATCGATTTCCAAATGCTTCGTCCGTTCATGGAAAACCGGATTAGCGCTAATATGGATGGCTGCCTGATTGTCACACCACAAAGGAATTGGGAGAACTGGAGTAATACAAAAATTCTGTAGAAGGTAAGTGATCCACTGAATTTCACACACAGTGGCAGCCATACTCCGATACTCAGCTTCAGTAGAACTACGGGAAATGGTTTGCTGCTTCTTCGATTTCCAGGAAATGAGAGCTCCACCCAAAGATATGCAATAACCAGTCAATGACTTCCTAGAATCCGAACAAGAGGCCCAATCCGCATCACAATAAGCAACAAGTTTGTAATTGTTGGAAGAAGGAAAGAACAGACCCTTTGACAAAGTACCTTTGATGTATTTCAGCAAGTGTAAAGCAGCTTCCCAGTGCAAGATGGTTGGTGAGTTAACAAACTGACTGAGTTGCTGAACAGCATAAGATAAGTCCGGTCTGGTAAGATTGAGATAGAGTAATCGGCCTACAAGCCTCCTGTACTGCTCAGGCTGTGAATACAAAACACCTGCAGCAGTGAACTTATGACCCTTTTGTAGGGGAATATCCACAGGTTTGGAACCAATCAAACAAGCATCAGAAATAATGTCAATAGCATACTTCCTTTGGTTGAGATACAGACTCTCAGGACAACGTGCTATTTCTATCCCCAAGAAGTACTTAGCAAGTCCCAAATCCTTTATAGTGAAGGTAGTATCCAGAAATTTCTTGACCCTTTGTAATTCTTTATCATCGGTTCCTGTGACGAGCACATCATCTACATAAACAAGAAGAATTGTGGTGGCACTCTCTGACTGGAGAATGAACAAACAATTATCATGTGCTGATTGTGTGAAACCATAAATTTGCAAATGTTTGCAGAATTCTGAATTCCACTGCCTGCTAGCCTGCTTTAAGCTATAGAGTGATCTTTTAAGTTTACACACTTCACCTTCCTTAAGTGGCGTGTATCCTTCTGGAGGCTACAAATAAATCTCTTCGTCAACGAAGCCATGCAAGAACGCATTGTTAATGTCTAACTGGTATATAGGCCATTGTTGAGCAGATGAAATTGCAAAAAAAAATTCTGATGGTCACAGATTTTGCCACAGGTGAGAAACTGTCAACATAATCAACTCCAGCTACTTGATTATATCCTTTTGCCACTAGCCTGGCTTTACATCTGTCTAAGCTCCCATCTGGCTTCAATTTTGCTTTATAAACCCATTTTGAACCAATGGGATTCTTTCCTTGAGGCAAGGGTACAACTTCCCAGGTCTGGTTTTTTTCCAAGGCTGCAAGTTCATTTTCCATCGCTTGAATCCATTCTGCTTTAGTGCTAGCTTCCTTATAAGACTTTGGTTCTTGGATTGCAGAGACATTAGCCAGAAAGTGACAATAGCTAGGAGCAAAAACAGGGGATTTATGGAAAGGATATGTGTTTGGTGTATGTGAAGATGATTTCGATGTGTTGGGAAAATGTTCAGGTATCGAAATAGAAGATGTGTGGTTACTCACAAAGTCTTGCATCCAAGTAGGAGCAACTTTTGGTCTGGTACTTTTTCTAGGTGGAGGGATAACCTGCTTGTGAACCATTTGATTTGAAGTGGAATTCAAAGGAGCATCATGTTGATTGACCTTTTCTTGATTGAGATTATAAGTAGCCATAGGTTGGTGAATAATAGGGGAGCCAACAGAAGGGGTTTGAACATCATTGTGACTGCCAAAATGAGTGGGAATAGGTGGATCATCGTCAGAGAATATATCAGATACCGGGAGAGGTATAGGAGGACTGGAATCATGAACCTCTTTATAGGGAAAAATATTTTCATGGAAAATGACATCTCTAGATGCAAAGACCTGTTTATTGATGATATCAAAGAGTTCAAACCCCTTTTGCCCTGAGCTGTAACCAAGCATAATACACTTAAAACTCCGTGGTGCAAACTTTTCTTTGAATTGTTTTGTGTTGGTTGCATAACATAAACTACCAAAGACCTTGAGGTCATGATAAATGGGCATTTTTCTGTGTAAAATTTCATATGATGTTTTCCAGTTCAGCAAGGCAGTGGGTAACTTATTGATAATGTGTGTTGCCATTAAAATCGAGTCTCCCCAAAAAAATTTTGGTAGGTTAGATTGAAACATAAGTGCCCTAGCTATTTGCAAGAGATGTCTATGTTTCCTCTCAACAACGCCGTTTTGTTGAGGCGTGCAAGGACAGCTTTTTTGATGAAAAATACCATTTTCAGCCAAAAATTTTTGAAACTCAAAATTAGTAAACTCAGTTCCATTATCAGTTCTCAAACATTTTATGTTCTTTTCAAATTGGATTTTGACAATTTTGTGTAAATTCTGTAAAGTGCTGAGAAACTGGGTTTTGTGTTTGATTAAAAATGTCCAAGTACATCTACTAAAGTCATCAACCACAGTCAAAAAATAGTGACCCCACAGATGGTCTTATGTTTATACGGTCCCCATAAGTCCACATGCAGAATTTCAAACAGATCTGATGTTTTAATTTCACAGCTAGGGAAAGAAAACCTGTGCTGTTTGGAGAAAGAGCAGATATCACAAGGTGTAAGAATATTTTTATCAAAAGAATTCACCATTTTCAAATGCTGCATAACATTACCAGAAATATGACCAAGCCTCCTATGCCAAAGGATAAATGAATCATCTTTGATTTTATTAATGTCATCAAGAGAGGAATTATTTGAAAGGAAAACATTACAATCAGCAGAAATGAAAGACTCTATGGTGGAATTATAGAATGAGGTCTGATCAAGTATATATAGGTTCTTTATCAACCTTCCTACAGCTAGTATCTTCTCAGTTAAGAGGTCCTGCAAAAGGCAATGATCCTTCATGAAAATGAATTTCAGATTTAAAACTTTGGTTAATCTACTTACTGATAAGAGATTGAATTTGAAGGTGGGAACATGAAGAATGTCAGTGAGGATGAGATTTTCATGTAAATGAACATCACCAAAATGTTTAACAAAATTCATGGAGCCATCAGGTAAGAATACAGGAATGATTTTATTTGTAGGTACAGGTTTTTTTAGTGATGAAATGTCATTGCACATATGGTTGGAGGCTCCAGTATCTACAATCCATGAATCCGATCCTATATGACTGGAAGCACTTAGAGCAGAATTAAAGTCAAGTTTAAGGGTGGAACCTGCAAAGTCATCTATATGAGCGAAATTCACGTCACTTCCAGAACCAGCTCCTTTTTCATTCACCATTTTTCGGAGTTCTTGTTTGATGAAATTAGAAATATTTAGGTTCCTATATTGACCTTCAATACCTCCAGTATTTACTACATTTCCAATGTCCAGTGGTGAATCTGCCATGTGTGCAGAGTATTTTCCTCTAGCCTTTTTCTTCTGTTCACTCAGTTGTTTAAACCAGTCTGGGTATCCAATCAATTTAAAACAAAATTCTCTGCTATGTCCTGAAGTGTTGCAATGAGTGCAAATCTGATTCCTCTTTTCTTCCTTGCTCATATCAAGCTTCCTGCCATAGCCTCTACCTCCTCCAAACTTCCTATACCCCTGAGTTTTAACATTCATAGCACTGGCCTCATTAGTTTCTCCATAGGATATCTGAATCTCTTTCTGTTTTTCAACTCTCTGGATCATGGAATAGGCTTTATTTACTGGTGGCAGAGGATCCATAACTAATATGTGACTTCGTGTGTGTTCAAACTCATCATTTAATCCCATGAGGAATTGCATAAGTCGATTGAATGAAGTTATTTCGGATACTGATTTGGCTGATTCGCAAGTACACTCAGGTATAGGCATAAGGAAGGTCAATTCATCCCACAATCACTTCAATTTTGTATAATACTCTGAAACAGATAGATTACCTTGTGAGATAGAACTGATTTCTCGCTGGATCTGATAAAGCATAGGGCCATTACAAGTTCCAAACCTCTCTTCAATCTCCAACCATAACTCTCTAGCAGTACTTGTGTATAGAAATGCTTCGACAATCTCCTTGGAAATAGAGTTCAATAACCATGAAGTAATCATGTAGTTAACTCTCAGCCATTTCTCATAATTTGGCGAAGTCTTCTCAGGTGTTCCAATACTCCCATCAATCAGCCCTAACTTCATCTTCGCTCCTAGTGCGATTTTAACAGATCTACTCCAGGCCAAAAAATTCTTACCAGTTAAAGGCGCCGTCACCAACGTCATTCCTGGATGATCTGAACTATGAAGAAACAGCGGGTCTGAAGTATTGAGGTCGCCCTGCCTTTCAATTCCTTGAATCGTCTGGTTGTTTCTCAGCTCAGTAGGGAACAAATCCACATTCTGATTCCCCGCCATTGCAGCTCAGTACTGAGCTTATCCTCCTCTTTCTTCAATGGATAAGTGGCTTTCAGATCTGAAATTCCAGAATCCACTGCTCTGATACCATGTTCGATTAATTGGAATCAACAATTTTATTCCATTACCAACATACCAACGGTACAGCAATGGAGGTCTATATATAGACCCAGGGAAAGAGGGAAAAAATCAAAACAACAGAAACGGAACTAGAACTAACTATACTTATCACAAAGAAGGACCTAAGCTATTTAATGAAGAACAATTAAGTCCTAAGCTATTTAAAGAAGAACAATTAAGTCCTTTGAATAATATCCACAGAGTATGAATTTGATTGCTATATACGTGTGTTTTCTTTTATCAATGGGTAATTGGCACAAAACGTCCGTTTTTATTTGCTATCATTGCACAAGCCTTCTCTATAGTTTAACTTTTGACATTTAGACTCTCAAATCGGAATTTCTTTGTGTAAATCACACATGTTGTCTCATTCCATCCGTTGGCCCTGTCAAATAGTTGCACGCAGTTCACTTGTGTGATTTGCTTAGTGACATTTTGGTCAACATACTAATTGACCATCTTTTTCCACCTAATCCTAGTTATTCTGAAATGATAATACTATGTGAGCGCTCGCGAGTGTGTACGCGTGTATAAATATATAATATCCTGGCATGTAAAATCACACCCAAATCTTCTTTTATTTGCACAAGAGACGAACAATGGATTTAAGTGAATAAATGTTCACTAAATTTTACCCTAGGTTATTTTCATTAGAAATTCTGCGTTTTAGATAATTTGCGTTCTTGAAGGAAATTTCGAATTGGGTGTTGTACATAATCTCTAGTTTGATGGGTGAAATGACGAGTTTTAACTTGGCAAATATTGAATTTGTAGACATTTGGATGAGTTAAATGGTCAAATCTTGAGTTTGCTATGGAAATCTCAAGTTTGTTGGGAAAATCTTGAGTTTACTATGTAAAAGTATTTTCTGTACAGAAGTCGAGTGTGGTGAGCAAATATAGAGTTTTCTTGCAATTTCTTGTCGTCTCAGCAAGAGCTGGTGAGAGATAGGCTAGAGCTGGCATCCAGGGCGAATCCTACTGCCCTATTGCATGTTATTGGTTTTTTCCTTCTCGTCTAGGCGGGGATGGGGCAACCAGGCCAATACACCGGATCTAAAATTTCCGTTACGACTAGGAAATTTTATTTTGGGGTGTTTTCGCTTTTCCAAACATCTTTTTGGACTTTTTGAAAACCTATATAAATTAGAAAGCCCTCATGTTGTCTTACACACACCTCATAACATATCATACATCAATATACATTACCATAGAGATTATTTGGTAGAAAAACACTTTAATATAGTGCAAAGGTTTGAATTTCTTTCTTGATTTGACGGCGGAGAACTTGGTACAATGATTCTTCTCTTCTCTTTGTGGCGCAATTCGATTACATACTTTGATTTGAAGAAGTATTTTATGTAACTAATTTCTTTATTTAGCCCATGTTTGACGGGGATTAAAATATGATTTTTAGCAGATTTTGATAAAAGTTGATGAAACGAGTGATTGAAAGTTGTGGGTCCCATGAAATATGTGATTAAAATTTACTATTGATTTTGATTTAGATTAAAATCTAGATTATAATTCATACCAAATGGTGGCTTATGGTGAACTATTGTAACCTAGTTTGAAACCTTAATTTTTATTATCAAGTTTTGATTTTCAATTGAATATTGTGTGTAATTTTGGCTTCTATCATCATGCTTTGAAATAATTGGCCTTTATTTCATTGATTTGTGAATAGTAACTAGACGAGAGGTGAGTTATTTGTTCAGGACTCATAGTAAATTTTGGAATTTGAGAAGGTAAAAATACGATTTTATTTGTTCAGGTCTCATAGAGATATAGTGAGTTAGTTTAATTAGGTGGAACTGGTATAAACTTGAGATATGTCCATTAATTTAGAGAATTCGACTGGATATACAGAATTGATTGTTGTCAAAATTCGAGAAATGGGATTAAGGGAGATAATTATGGTGAACTCGAGAATTCTAATACTTTTCGTACATAAGTTAAAACTCAAACAGTCGATTGCACAGTTTTTAATTGATTTTGTAATTTAGTAGTTTTTAGATTAATAAATTTGATTTTTACTAAACTAGTCAAACCAATAGTTGAATAAAATATTTTTTGTGGGACAATAATTTGGATTCTCTAGGTCTACTTTACTGTTTATTTATTTGACATCGGACAGTTGCAATTTTTACACAAACATGTATCGTTATTATCTAAAAATAGACTGCTTCTTTGTTTCCCGACATGTTTTTCTTGAGAAAATAGCATATTATTGCATTCCAAACTCTTCACCACCCACCAAAATAGAAATCCTCTGTATTAGGGCTGCTAATGAGCCCAATGGTAATGTTTCCAATCGTTCTTCTGGTGCTTTGCGACCTCCTATTGTACATACTTATTCTCACAAGAATTTAAGACTGTCAAGTTCTGAATTGTTATCCTTTAATGGTTTAATTCCTATTGATTCTCTAGATGTTGCAGAACTTGAACCATCTATACCACATTGAGACTAGGATCTCGAGTGAGCATGGGCGGTCGTTGACTGTCAACGGCCGCAATAAAAATCATATATATCTATTACTATGTTTTTGTTATATTTGATTTTAACATTTACCAAATGTCATAGTGGTCAAGCTTTCCATAATTCCAAATGGGAGAATCGGTTCAAATCTTTCCCATTGCACCACTTTTAATAATTAAATATTTATTATTTTGCTAAAACTGAACATATATATTTCTATTACATTTAATGTTAACATCCACCAAATGTCATAGTGATCAAGCTTTCCATAATTTTGAAGGGGAGTATATGTTCAAATCTTTCTCATTGCATTGATTTACTAACAATGCTTCAAAGTAAAGGAAAATATTAAACTAAAAATAACTAAATAAGAGATTGTTCTAGTAGATATTGAAACTCAAGACCCCCTGCTTGCTACAAGTCTCTGGCCCAATGAGCTACAAGAGTTTCTTGAAAACAAATGAAATTATCAAATATATATCCAAACAAATATATACATTGACACCAAAAAAAAATTGAATGCCGACAGATCCAGTAAGGGTGGCTGCAGGTGCTCGCCGGATGTTGGATCCTCCGGTGCGTACAAGGCGTGCACGAGATAGGTATTCCGTTCCCTCCAATCTTTTAGTCGGTTTTTTAGTACTTTTTTTTTTGTCAAATATCCAGTTCTTAGTTAGGCCAAAATATTATAAGATGCTATTTAATATTGGAAAATGCTGTCGAGAAAGAACTTAATGCTCTCGAAAAGACAGGTGCTTGTGTATGGCAAGCATGTGATTGGTTGTAAATGATTTTTTAACATTATGACTCGCTACGTTGGTAGCTTGGAAAGACGCCAAGGCACTTTCGGTGCTAAAGGTTATACTCAAGAACATGGAATTAATTATGAAGAGACTTTTGCCCATGTTGACCAAAATAAAAACAGTTCGTGCTCTCATTTTTATTGCCACTATCAGAAAATGGAATCTCTACCAAATGGCTGTAAAAATGAATGGAGATTTAGTTTAAGAAGTTTATATGAGATCCCCCACTCGAGTCTCCACATAAGCCTGGTCAAGTTTGTAAATTGTGTCGTTCTCTCCATGGCTTGAAACAAGCTCCTAGAGCATGATTTGGATCATTACCCTCCTGTATGATTCATTTTGGATTTTCATGTTTTGATAATGATAATGTCATGTTTTTGAAGCAAAGTTCCCATGAATGCATTCTTTTATTATTATGTGTTGATGATATGATAATTATTGGCAATGATGAACATGGTATTTGTGCTCTAAATCACCTTTGTAGGATTTTGGGGTTCCAATTGCACCACTAAACCGAGCTCAGATAAACCAATCGACCACCACAACATCAAAACCATCTCCTCCAACCGACACCACCCAACACCGGTTGCTCCCAAGCCAATCAGCCCACATAGGACTCGGTGTGAAGAGTAAGGCAGCCTCAAGAAACAACCACAAAGGCTAGAGAGGAAGGAGAAGACAAGGCAAGCACATAGCAACACCCAAGGACACAAAGTCACGGCTCTCTCTCCCTCTCTCACGGCTCCTACATTCTCCCACACACACAACACTAGAAACCGGGTAGGATATATACCAAAGACAAGGAATTGGGCTTTTAGGTCAAACACAAAGTGGAGGCCCAATAAGTTCAACAAACGAATGGGCTATCAACTAAAAGCCGTCCAAGGTAATGGGTCGGGCCATGAGCAACACTAAACAAAGTAGGCTACTTCAAATGGCCCACTTAGGGTGTCGGGATGGTACGTTCATTGTGGTGTCGACATTCCACTTCAATCATCGGCCGAGGCCTATGAAGACTAATCCAACATAAAACCGGTTTAACATCATCGCTCGGATTTATTGGGTATCAAAAACCCAACAACCTTCGTACTGCCTCTGAAATGAAGCACTTGGGATTTTTGGGATACTTTCTAGGTATAAAAGTTGCTTATTCATCCCAAGGTTTCATTTTACTCGATCCAAGTGTGTTGCTGATATTCTTGCTTGAGCTAGTTTGTCTGAGACACATATTTTTACACCTATTAAACTAAGTCGTAAACTTAGAGCTACCGATGGTGACCCTTTAACTCATCCTACAAGATAACAAGAAGTTGTTGGATCTCTAGTTTATCTTACTATTGCTCGACCTGATAGTACGTGCGCAGTTATATAGTTAGTCAATTTTCTTCTACCCCTTGAACAACACAACACATTGGAATGCTATTATGCGTATTTTTCGATATTTACATGGCAGTTGTCCCCATGGTTTTTACTCTTCGTCATTCACTCTTCGTGCATATTCCAATATGTTGGGACCTTTTGGACTCATGTGTTGTGAAAAAGGGGAAGCGATGAATGGAGCAATATGAAGTATTGATCGCTCACCAAACAAGAACAAGATTTAAAGTAAAGAAAAGAAAAATTGACAGAGGAACCGATATTTTATTAAACAACCAATGGAGAGAAAATGCAATTTCGGCAATTTCTGCTCTCAAAAACTGAATGAAAAGTCTACTATTTATAGGGAAGATGTCCAAACCCAATATGGAAATAAGATAAAAACAAATCACGTGAAATAAAGGAAACAATATTTTTCCCATAAAACACGTGAAATAAAATAAATAATATTTTTCCAAATACGTACAAAAAAAGAAAATATATTCCCAAAAATTTCAACTTAATTTGGGTCACAAAATCCAACAATCTCCACAATGACACAAATTTCGGTGCAATGAATGAAACTTCAAAATTTCTCCACCTGAAAAAATAAGTTCGACTGCATCAGAATAAATCAATCTCTTCATTTAGTACCAAAACTCTCCACCTCACAAAAAACGTCACGTCTACCCAGTATCCACAAGCGACACCCGAACCCAACCCCGGGTTCCCAAAATTCCAACAAAGAATTCAACAAATACCAAACAGGGTCGAAGCATACCCTGTAGCAGAATCCATACCAAATGCTTGAACTGAAGGCCCCTTGCTAGAACTGTCACCTTCAAACACCCCGAAAGCATGATCACACACATCTGAAACCCGGTACCTATGCTCCATGAGTCCTCCCCTAGCAAATGACTCAGAGCCCAACACGAAAGGTACTGTACCAAACTGTATCTCTTCCACGGTACTAACATGTCCAAATGTCTCTTCACCAGTTCTGCGCTCCCATGCAGGATATACAGTCGAGAACTCTCCCATCCTTCTAGCACAACACGATGACCCCTTTGGACCTTCAAGACTCTACTTCCACCAGAGAATGTGCACATATTAGAATCCAGGGTACTTAACGTGATGTGATTCTACCTTAAGTCTGGAACATGTCGAACCTAGCCAAGAACTCGAACTGTCCCATCCAATAACCTTAACCTGACCCGACCGATTCCAGCAACCCTACAAGATTGATTGTTTTCTATAACAACTCCACCTTGCTTCACCGTTTATATATTTCAAACTAAGCCATGTTGGGACACATATGGAATGAACACGCTGAATCCAGAATCCACTTCTAATCAGGCTTAGATTCCATGTCAGATACAGTCAGCACCACATCTTCGCCATCCAAAAATCTCTCGACAATATTAGTCTCATTTGAATGATCAGATTGCCTCCCATGATTTGCAGATAAATTACCTTTACCATATGACTTGTCACAATCCTTCTTGATGTGTCATTTTCTCCTGCAGTAGAAGCAAACCCGATTGCTGAAGTCACCCTCGACCTACCCCTCCATTGATCACCGTATGAAACTAGAGCTTCATCATCCTTAGCTCCAATGATATGCTTCATCTTCTCCTTTAAAAATAAAGCGTCATAAACATCGTCAATGGTGAGTGTCACAACTGTACAAGATCAGGTCCCTGAACGACGAATACGAAGCGGACAGTGAGCACAACAGGATCAAAGCCAGATTCTCTTCATTATACTTGAATTCTAACGTTTCCAAATCAGCGACGATTTTCTTGAACACGACCAGATGGTCCTCCAAAGAACTCTCTTCTATCATGTGATGAGAATAAAGCCTCTGATTCATATGCAACTTACTCGTCAATGTCTTCGTCATGCACAGTTGCTTCAATTTTAACCACAATGCAGCAATTGATTTCTCTTTAACCACGTCCTGAAGAATGTTGTTATAAAGATGAAGATGAATCATAAACAGCACCTTCTGATCCTTCTGTTGCTTCTCCTATATTGTCCAAGTTGTTGGCATTTTATCAAAACCCAACAGAGCATCGTCCAAATCCATTTGCGCCAGAATTGCTTTCATCTTTACTTGTCACAGAGAAAACCTTGTATTGCGATGCAAAAGTAGAATGTCATACTTCATGGCAGCAATCGAAACTAGAAATCTCAAATAAATTCAGCATGTAGCTCTGATACCACTTATTGGACTATGGACACCACATATCTCCACTTTGGTATGATATTGTCCACTTTGGACCTAATCCCTCATGGATTTGCTTTTGGGTTTTACCCCAAAAGGTCTCATACCAATGGAAATATTGTCTATCTTTATAAACCCATGATCCTCCCCACTTCTAGCCAATGTGGGACTTTGGTCGTACACCCAACAATCCTTCCATTGAACAAAAGACCACTGAGCCTCCCCTCAAACGATCATCCATCCGTCCACTCTCTACCAACCAGGATTCTCCACTCTCTTCTTCACCGTGTTGGGATTAGGACATGTCTATGAAGCAACCATAGAGCACTAGGCGACTCGAGAGCTTGCTCTATCCATGTCAACTCATCTTCACCTTGTTGGGGTCAGGACACGTTCATGAAGCATCTAGAGCACACCGCCTGTCCAATAGAGCTCATCCACGGATCCCATCGCTTGCAGACCGAGGCTCACCACCTTCGTTCGGCATTCCGAGGAATTCATCCACATGCATAAGTCTGGGGCTTGGCTCTGATATATATATATTTTTTGCACTTTTATTTATTTATTTTTAAAAAATATGATGAAGAAATATATTATTTTATGCAATTTCAATAGACTTTTGAACATAAAACTGTTATCAAATATAAAATGTGTTAACTAAGGGTTAATACCCTGAATAGTCACCGAACTTTGCCAAAAGTTCCTAGGAGGTCACCGAACTTCAAAAATATCCTAAATAGTCACTGAACTTTGCAAAAAGTTCCTATGAGGTCACTGAACTTCAAAACTTCCTTAAATAGTCACCGAACTTTGCCAAAACTTCTCTATATAGTCACTCAACTTTGCAACAAGTTCCTAATGTGTCACTAAATCATTAATGTATGGGGTCCCAAGTTGCAAAGTTTGGTGACCTCCTAGGAAGATTTGTCAAAGTTCGGTGATTATTTAGGGAAGTTTTGAAGTTTAGTGATCTCCTAGGAACATTTTGCAAAGTTTAGTGACTATTTAAGGTATATTTGAAGTTCGGTGACCTCTTGGGAACTTTTGGCAAAATTCGGTGACTATTTAGGGCATTAACTCTGTTAACTAATGAAAAGTTTGATGATAAGAATGATATGGAAAAACATTAAGAAGACAAGTTATATAATAAGCAAAGATTCAGAACTTTAAATCCAATTAAAATGTGGTGTAAGAAATAAGAAATTGTAACATTACCTTTCTTTTATTTAATTATTATTTAGGGCAATCTTGTAAATTACATGTTATGTAGTTTAGGTACCGTTTTGTACAGAGTGATTGCCAATTTCGATATATGGAAAACAAGAACTGCTTGCAAAAATTCATCCAGTTGTACAAAATTGGTTCATAAAATTTGTTGACAAAATAAATGTGGCAAGATGTATGCCATTGATTTTTATTGATTTCAAAAACTGTATTTGAAATCATTGGTTTAGATGTTTCCAACACATATTATGTAAGTTTGTCAACCTATTTTGTACACATAGCACAATTGTTCCTGCAATTCACAATCTTCATATATTTGAAATATGGTTTCTTGTGAATATTTGCCAGATAAGGCATGGCGGTTAAGACAGAGCAAGGAGGTGGCCGGTGGGACTAGGGTTAGGGGTTGAGCGGCTAGAGAGGTGAAGGTGGGCTATGGAGATTTTTTTTTTCCCTCTTTCCTTATTTTTTTGACATAATGCCACGTGATATTTTATGATTAGACAGTTTAAAATACAATCAACTTTTTCATCCAATCATGTATTATCACATGCAATTGAGTCAAGTTTTCTGTCAAATCATTTTGGCAAAGTAGATTTATCCTAATTTTTATTTTTATTTTTTTATTAAAACTTATGGTTTTCCAATTTGCCTTAGCGCCATATTTAACAGTGCAGCAGACTATTTTAGTCCAATGGGGACTGGCTCAAGGGTGCTACGTAAGGTAAAAGTTGTAGACTTAAGTGCCAATTTTTCAAAGATTGGAGACGAGAACAAATTCAAAAGGCCTATAACAATATGCTGCAATATTGTTCCCTGAGAAATTATTATTTGTGCCCAAAATTTCTGTCTTATAAATAAAATTTATAATAAGGACAAAAGTATTTGCAATGATGCACATAAGAACAATATTGACAAAAGAAACTTAAAAGATTCAGGTCATTTTTAGAGTTTCCTTAATGGTTATCTTCTAATTATTTGTTTAGTCAAATGGATAGAACAAATACATAAAGAGAGCAAAACGTGCATGCACTGCAAACAAATAGTTTTCACATATAAATAGAGCTAACTACTAGTTAATGTGTCACGTACAATTCGTATAATTTTTCTTGTGGATAGAAACTCACTATGATGTTACACTTATTATCCATATTACTTGGTAATTATCCGCACCGTGCTTTGCTAATAGTACGCCTCTTGATTGTTATGAAAAAATGATTGAATAATATCAAAAAGTGCAATTTGATATTAAAGTGGTAAAAAGGAGCAATGAGCATAGTAATAATGCAGTGCCAATCTTTCCTACTTTTGTATGCTGATTGAGTCTGATATCAGATAGCCTCGTAATCTGCTTTGCTGACACAAAAGTGATTTTCATTGCTAAGCAACTTGCATAGCATCCAAGCAGCCTAAACCTTGATCGATTTCTTATAGTCAGAGGGAAGCAACCATTTTACCTTATAAGTATACTTCATCTATGTTTTTCATTCCATTCTCCTTTGGTTTCATCCACATCCACAATTCTCGATAATACTGATATCATTTATGTGTAAAGTGCTACAAGGATCATTAGTTACTTTCGAATTGAATATCTTGATCTAGCTTTTCTTGCCCTTCTATGATATTTTTTTTCGAGATTCTGAAATGGCAAATCTTTTCTATATTCCTCAATGTATGCCGTTTGGAAAAAAGTAGTATTCTGATTCTCGTTCTATAATTTCGATTTCAATTGTTATCATATCACTATACAAAACCTGACTTTTATCACCATACCCCACTTGTCTTGGTTCCTTTCACATTCAAGACTAGTGCTACAAGTATTGAGCTGTCAAATTGTAGTGTGTTAAGGCTTGGGGAAAGTGGTTTAGGCATTTTAGGTATGGAAAACTTGTATCCAGCTTCATTCATGTCACAACAAAGGAAAAGCACAATATGGACAAGAGAAGAGAACAAGAAATTCGAGCGTGCTATTGTAATTTATGATGAAAATACCCCCTACAGATGGGATAAGGTGGCATCCATGATCCCAGGCAAATCAGTGATTGATGTGATGAACCAGTACAGGGAACTGGTGAAAGATATTAGTAATATTGAAGCTGGTTTGGTCCCGATTCCAGGATACTTGGCCGCTTCTTTCACATTTGGATTGGGAGAAAATCGCAGTTTTGATGCTTATAGGAAGAGAGGAAGGTCTTGCGATCAAGAAAGAAAGAAAGGTGTACCATGGACTGAGGAGGAACACAGGTGAAATTTCAATTCATAACATGTTTTTTCTTAGCTTGATTGAATAATTCAATTAGTGTTAAGTAATATCTGTTTGCTTGTTAGGCGTTTCCTGCTGGGACTTGAAAGACACGGAAAAGGTGACTGGAGAAATATATCGCGCAATTTTGTGATCTCCAAAACACCTACTCAAGTTGCCAGCCATGCTCAAAAGTACTTTCTAAGGCAGCTTACTGGAGGCAAAGATAAGAGGCGTCCAAGCATCCATGATATCACACCACTTACTACTACGACTACTTGGTCAGAATCAATTGAAAAAAAACCCAGCTCAACCACTGCTACAAATAATGGCGCTTTATGGGTTTTAGACTCCATTGCATATCCACAAAATATTGCAAGATTTCATGGAAGACCTGTTTACTAGATTAAAGGCATGTCAATTGTGGGTTTGAAGCTCAATCATAGTTAAGTGGCTATGTCTTGTATTTGCTTTCGTGTCAAGTTAATGTATGCAATCTTATCTGGCTAAACACTGTCGAATCATCCTGTACGACTCTACTTGTTTAAGTTAATACAGTTGTGTCTAAATTCCTAATTATCACCACTCTAAAGTCTGTACCATGGAAAGTGATGAACGGTTCATGAATCAGAAACTTAAATCAGCGTTTAGTTTCACTTATCCATTGATTCTCTGAATCATCTCATCTAATAGCTAAAGGTTCTAGGGAGGGGAAGCGTATATTTATTTAAATCTTGCCTTCAACTTAAGCCTGAATGATTCTCAATGAAGGGACTATACTATTTTGTTCTCAACATGTTCATTTAGCTGCTTTCTTATGGGATATTTTCGTTAGTTTCCATGCCATTAGATAGCAGTGGTTAAATCAGTAGACAAGTGTGCACAATTCTAGATTATATCTGATACATTATTCTTTTCTGTGAATCTTTCTGCCATAGTTTAATGTATTCAAATAGGTGAATATGACTGAGGTTGATCACCATCACTTTGTGTAGGCTGAGTGTGTATTCCACTAATCAAAGCATCTTCTGCTTTATTATATATCGTAAGCACCTAAATATCCACCTAACATTGATATTGTGGTGTGTGTTTTTTCTGCTACTTTTTCTTGATTGAAGTCTTCCATATTCCCACAATATTAAATTAAATGGTCAGTGGTGGCATATAGCACAATGAATAATATATCTTCCATCAGAAATCTTGAGAGATATCATAGTTTTGTTTAGACTACTAATTCAGTTGCTGAATGATTAAAAATCAAGCAGAGGTTGATAGAATTTAACTCTGTAGAGATATAGTATTCTTGCAATGACTGGCTTTTCGCGCAGGCATTGATTCCTTTCTAAACAAAATTATCGAGCTTCATCTGTAAACTGGGCTCTTTTCAATGTTTCTGTAATTGTTTTTGACGGCCTAATTTAATCCTTATACAAGATTTCCATAAATATTCTGGTATATGACGATGGTATGACAAGTGTAGTCAACTGTTCGTCTAAGAAAATTCTAGGATGATGCTAAAAGGGAATAACCGAAATTTTAAAATTTTAAAGTTACGAATCTGATTGATAAGTATTTTTCTCCAGGATTAATCTAGGGAAAAAATCATAAATCAGGTGTATAATTTACACCAATTCACAAATCAGATTTATAGTTTAAAAATTCAAAATTCAGGTATTTATATTGTTAATTAAATATATTTATTAATCAAATATAATAATGGTCACATATACATAAATTTAGGTCACAATTTATTTACTGATCACATATTATCAAATTTTTTAAAAGTCACAGATTATATCGAGATCACAAATTAAATTTTATTGATCACAATTTATTTTATTGATCACAAATCAAAAACATTACAGGTCACAGATTTCAAGATATGTTGGTCACAAATTACTTTTCAAGTTACAGGTTATCAAATTTTAAAGTCACAGTTTAATATTGGCCACACGTAACCAAGTAATTAGTCAAGTGGTCACACACCACCGCCACCGCCACCGCCACCCGTCTTCGCAGTCACGAGATCCACCACCATACCTGTCACTGTTGCCGCCACCACCACCACCACCACCGACACCACATCACCACCACCATATCGCAACCACTAACAAATCACCATTTGCAACTACAAATCACCACTGTTACTAGGGGTGTCCAAAAGTCCCGAACCGAATCGAAACGAACTGAACGGTTCTTCATAAATTAAATACCCGAACGAGTACCCGAATTGAAAACCGATGGGTTTAGGTCGGGTATCGGGTCTAGACCAAGAATCGAATAAAAACCGAAACTAAATAATTTTTTAGTTTTTATATTGAATTAATTAAATTATTTTTTAAAAAACAAATTAGCAAATTAATTAAATAAATCAGATTATTTCATAATTTTAATTTTAAAACCCAAATCATTTTTAAAGCCAATTAACTCATTTTAATTTGAAATAAATGAATATACTTTATGTAGTGTTGCTGTAATATTAATATCTACTTTTTGATATTTGTATGCATTGAATTAATCTTGTTGGACGGCTAGTTATTTATATGTTTTTGAATTGGGCTACGTTAATTTGTAAAAGTTACGAATGAAATGTCATTAGTTGTATTTATGTAGTGTTGCTATAAATATTAAAAAATTTAATTATGGTACGGAACCGACCCGACCCGAACAGAACCGAACCCGAACGATTCCATAATTATATTTGGACCCGACGGTTCCATTTATTAAATACCCGAAAATTTTGGGTCGGTTCGGGTCTCTTCAAGAACCGAACCGATCCACGAATAGCCCTAACTGCTACTACCAGATCCACTGCCAAATTCAACAAAAATACTCAAACTGTCAGATCCACCACCTCTGCCGCCACCATCAACAAAAATTTTAGTCACATCAGTGCAACAAAACCACCGCACCACCTCAAGTTCCTGCAGAAAAAACAACCACCGCCTCAAAAATTTCAGCCACCATCCGTCTTCATCTAAAATCTTACATACACCGCAACCAACGGAGAGACACCACCAAATACCGTCGCAACTCGCAGCTATTCGAGCTCATTCTGGCCGGCGAAAATGGATTGAGGGTGGATGAAGCTTCTGCCGCGTCGCGCAACCGCCCCCAACTCAAGACGATTCGAGCTCCGCCGCTACAGCCGCAAAGCCCAGCTGCTCAGCCTCCACGCGAAGAGGCTCCGGTCTCCTTCCATTACAGCAGCATCACAGTGGAGGGAGGGGAGAGAGAGGGCGAGAGAAGAGGGAGAGGAGGGAGGGAGCAAGTGAAAAATTAGGGTTTTTAGGGCTTTTTTATACTACCTGATTTTTGAATAATAAAAATTGGTCCCTGATTTTTGAATTCCAATCTTCAAACCCCTGGATTTATGTAATTTCCTCATTAATATACTCTACCAAGCCTGTAAAAGGCCTGGTAGAGTAGTTGATGAAGGCAAAATAATAATTTCATTTAATTTCGGGTTTGTTCGTTTTTGGCGAATTGCTAGTCTAATTTGATTGAAAACGGGCCAATGATCACAACTCAGGGCCTTTAGCCCTGATGCAAGTCAAATGTTGGGCAAATTCCATTGTTTAGGCCCTCAATTAAGTGTTTTTGCTATTTATGATAATTTTTGTTTTAGTAATATCTTAGTCAAATAAACTCGGATTTGATTTCCGTTTGTTGGGGGATGATTCTAATGATTAGGAGAATCAAGATCCGTCATTATCTCAATTTTTTTCATTTTTGAAAAAAAATAATATTTTTTATTATTAGATAATTTCTTTCCGAATTTTTTTTAGGATTTCGCTATTTAAACGTTGTAAGCCCTTTGAGGCAGCGCAGTTTTGGATGAAATAAAATTTTTTCTTGAATTTCTCTTCGTTGAAATTCTTTTTGTGTGGATTTTTGTCTTTCCTATAATCTTCCCCTACATCAGTTGGTATCAGAGTCGAAGTCGTTCCTTCACCATGCCTTCAAGGAGCAGTCAAGAAGCCTGTGAAACCCTAGTAGAGGAGATATGTAGACGTGATAAAATCGCACAACTGCGTCAACAAATGGAGTTGCTGATATAGCAAGTTGCTACACTTATGGTGCAGCAACATGCGCCCAGAGGTCGTGGTCGTCGTGGGCAGGTTCCGATTGAGAAAGTCCAACACCGTGATCATAATATTCAGGATGTCACGATTGAACACTTTGAAGAAACAAAAGAGGAGGAAGAATTTGATTATGACGGTCTGCCTGTATTTGGTAATGAAAACATTGAAGAAGCAACAGAAGAGGAAGATTTTGATTATGAAGGACCTCTTGTATTTGACAATGAAGACGTTGAAGAAGCAACAGAGGAGGAAGAGTTTGATTATGAATGTTCGCATGTATTTGACAATGAAGACACTGAAAAAGCAACAGAGGAGGAAGAGTTTGATTATTACGATCCGCCTGTATTTGACAGTGAATGTGTAGAAGAGGCAGCAGAGAAGGAGGAGTTTGGGATTCGTGATGTGGGTCAGGCATTGGTGGTGAGGCGGAGTTTTCTGACTTCCTTGGAAAATAACATTGATTGGTTGCGTACTAATCTCTTCCAGTCGACGTGTACTATTGGGGAAAAGAACAGTGTGTTGCTTCCAGATAAGGATTCAGTAAAAACAGTTGGGAATGACGCCAATTTACTGATCAGAGTGAAGTTCGAGACAAATATGGAATGATATGAGATAGTGTATGTGCTGGTGGAAAAGTCAGTTCACAGTGAGCAGTAGGTCACTCGCAGGATTCAGTCATTGATAGAGGAATTTCATGAGGACTTCCCGGAAGAGCTTCCAGATGGATTGCCGCCAAAGCCGCCATTTCGTGGTGATAATTCTGATGATGTTGAGGTTTCTACCCCATCAAATTCGAGGACGAATTTTTCTCAACCCGTGAAGAATGATAAAGGCAAAATAATAATTTCATTTAATTTCGGGTTTGTTCGTTTTTTGCCAATTACTAGTCTAATTTGATTGAAAACGGGCCAATGATTACAACTCAGGGCCTTTGGCCTTGATGCACATCAAATTTTGGGCAAATTCCATTGTTTAGGCCCTCAATTAAGTGTTTTTGCCGTTTATGGTAATTTTTGTTTTGGCAATATCTTAGTCAAATAAACTCGAATTTGATTTCCGTTTGTTGGGGGATGATCCTGATGATTAGGAGAATCAATATCCGTCATTATCTCAATTTTTCCCTTTTTTGGAAAAAAATAATATTTTTTATTATTAGATAAATTCTTTCCGAATTTTTTTAGGGTTTCGCTATTTAAACGTTGTAAGCCCTTTGAGGCAGCGCAGTTTTGGATGAAATAAAAAATTTTCTTGAATTTCTCTTCGTTGAAATTATTTTTGTGTGGATTTTTGTCTTTCCTATAATTTTTCTCTGTATCAGTAGTTATCTCACATGAGGTGGGTCACCTTATTAAAAAAAAACCCCACAAATGTTTTATAACCCCTCAGGTCTTTTACCGACCTGGCAAAGCAGCACGATTCTTTTCTCCAAGATATGATTTTAAAGAAGGAAAAGTTGTCAGGAAAAGATAAGCATTTGCTGAAAATCATAACATTCATTAGCTAGTCAATTTCTAATCATTCATAGAACTTTTACTCAATAGTTTAGAATGGATATAAAAGAGATTTTTTTTTTTATCTGTAAATGTAAAAGAGTTGGTTTGAATGAGCAGAAGCACGCCAAACACTACTGTTTAGTTTCTAGCTTTCTGTCAGTATTCTGAAAGACGAGTCTAGGTGCAATGCATGGCGAAAACGCCAAGTCCAGTGGTTTGACTCCTTATTTAATGGTTAACGGAAATCGTTGACCGCTAATGCGTGCCTAAGCACGATTATGCCTGCTTAGGTTTTTTTTTTTTTTTTTAAATTTTTTTTACAATTCTCTTAAATTAAAACTTAAATATTGATTTACTTTTGAAACTCATCTTTTTGTCGGAAAATTTTGAAATTTTTTTATAAAATTTCTATAAATCTGTTTTAAATGTTTAATAAGTATTATTTTTAATTGATTAAAAATTAAAATAAGAAAACGCATTTTTACACATATGTCTCACCGAAACTCACCTAGCCTATAACTTGGTCTCTTTACGCATTACTTCTTTTAGAACACTGTTTTCTGCAGTTCATATAACATCACATTCAATAAAAAGAAAATATTAAAATATAGTGAAAGAACAAAGCATTGCAGATTAAACTGTTTTCTTAAATTTATGTAAGCTAAACAGGTAGTAGCTTTTCCTTTTCAATTTAATAAGGACATAGTTAGGGGAGTAAATGGATCACTATCACTATGTGATGTGACTATATCACTAGTTAGAAATCCAGCTCGTGCAAATATATATGCTACTACTGCTATTTGCTGTTTTGGAAAAAAGCCTAGTGCATTTCCTGGTCACCTTGCATGTCAAATTATCTCCAAAATGAAAAAGAAAAGGGAAGTTGCAGTACTGCAAAATGAGCTAACCATGATTATTCTAATTGATACTTCGTCTCATGACGCAATTATGAACTTTGTAACATTTTCATAAGAGCAACTCTTCTTCGAGGCATTAGAAAGCACTCAGGCAACTTGTTTTCTTTTTCTTTCACTTTTCTCTAAGATTTGAGAAATTTGTGTGAACTCAACTTTTTCTTCTTGCTTTCATATGAGATTTTCAAAACTGTCATCGCTTTCTATAGGAAAAGACGTCCTCAGTTGGTGCACTCTGCATTGGGCAGCCAATTCCTCGAGCAAAACACTTTTTACGCTACAGGAAAGGGCCCATTATATGAAAGCAGCTAGAAAAAAAGTGAGCACAAACGATCCATTATTAAAAAAAAAAAAGGAACTAGATACGAAAAAGAATCCATATGCAGGATTCAGATCTTTATACCTAGGAACAGCAAAATCGTACAAAAGTTGTTCCATTAAATTACAAAACAATGTAACGATCAACTTTCATTCACTTTTTCAACTTGAGAAACCTTAAAGCCTTTTCATTGAAGTTACTCTACAAACTTGTTAACATCTTAATTTATGTGAATCACTCAGAAGTCAAAGCTGTTACTTAAAACTGGTTAGAACGTTACGAAATTGACATAGATAAACGTTTTTCAATCTAAAGTTTATGTGTGGTCTTAGAAATTTAAAGAAGGTGGGAAAATTTTATAGAAAATTCTAGAAACAAAAAAACTCGTGGAATACAAATTGATAATAATGGCAAGTATGTGTGGCATTCATTAAAGAAAAAAGTTATTTGGAGAAGGATTGTTATTCAAAGGAAAAGCAAGGTGCCAAAATTGTGAACTTATGGTTTTAGTGTACATTTAGAACTTATTCTTTAGTTCATGGCGCTAAAACCCTCGTATGAACCTTAAATTGTGAAAATCGTCATTTTGAATTGAAGTTGAGTTACCTTACTGAAACAAATGAAAGTTTAGAGACTCAATTGAGATTTCACCGAAAGTTCAAGGACCACGGATGAGATTTACCCCAACTATATTTTTGCCATTAATTCTTTTCAATCTGTTAAGTCTCAATGAAAATATATTCAACTCCAATTACGTATTAGCGCGCATATATATATATATATATATATATATATATATATATATATATATATATATATATATGTGTGTGTGTGTGTGTGTGTGTGTGTGTGTGTGTGTGTGTAGATACACACACGATGAATGAAAATGTTACAAAACAAGTTACAAACATCCGAAATATTGCTTATAGCTATATATACACTACGAGTATTTTTGAGACACATTCTTTTGAAAGAATGTATTATTGAATAGTAGATTGATGAAAAATGTGTGGTTAAAAATGAAGGAAAAATTATTGATGTGATGAAAAATATTATTTTATTGAAGAATGTGTGCTTGAAAATGAGTAGAATAGTGAAAATAAAAAAAATAATGTGTACCAAACAGAGGCGTAAGACTTATTGGCTAATCCTATAAGCATCCATTGGATATTTCTTGCTGATACAATCTGTAGAGTGGACTGTTTTAGATTGCTTGCAATTGTGTGTGTGTGACATTGCACTTTTTAGATGGATGCAGGTTCTAAACTTGTACATATAGCAACCTCAATCCTATTAATACATGATTTATAAAGAAACCCTAAATAATCAATTATGTATTCCTCAGATACACCTTCAACAGGATCAATCTCAAATGTCCAGTCAACTAGAGTTGATTCATGATCGTCGTCGCTATAATCCACGAGCTTTAACGAATTTAAAGATCCATCAAAACCTACATTGCTTGCTTCCATTCTGTAAATATAACTATGAGATGAGGCATCCATCAAAACTAGCCTTTCCTTTATCCATGATCTATCTCCATCTTTTTGGGGAAACATGAAACCCGATACTAGCCGGATATAGCCTGAAGCACCTTCCTCTCCTGCCAAATCAGTGCATTTTTCAACCATTGGCATCCATTCGGTTAATCTTCTACTTTGAGACACCATGCTCCACACTTGGGCTATTGGTGCATCGACAATGCCTCCCACTGATCCACGCCATTTCCTTTTGCTGTTTCCTATATCATTTATCTGCACCAGAGAATTGTATATTCCAATTTAGAAACAAAAATATATGCATGAATTAACTGTAGTAATTTTGAAATGAAAAGGTAATTCCGTAATTATCACCGTGTTCATTTCTTCCTTGTTTTCCATCCTTTATTTCAAAACTCCGATCGGCTAATGCCTCCCGCTTACTGTATATCTTCTGAGGTTTAGCTTGGCTTAGGAATGAATGTCCTTTGAAATCCTAATGAAAGAATTCTATGTTACTAATAAAACATGGACCCGATTGTCTTGTAGTTTTAGTTTTCTAATGCAGCCATATTTTCTTGTAAAAAATATTCTGTTACAATGATCAGTTTGGATTACTTCATAGAAAGATAAGGAGTCTGAGTTTACAAGGAGACAACTCCAAGGATGAACTGCCTAGGTAACTACAATATCAAAAAGGGAATCGGTGTATTCTACGTTGAAAGTGAGCACAATACATGAATTAGCGCCATTCAATGAAAATAGTTTGAATGATATTCTTCATTGATTCTGACCACATTGCTGAAGGAGGGCTTTTGGAGTCATATGGATGCTTTAAGGGTCCATTTGCTAACTCCCAACCCCAATTTCAATTAAAAATAGATCATGTGAAAGAGCATATCTAAAAGGATAATTATTCTCCAACAAGAAATGCTCTACCTGCCATTTCACTTTGTTACACTTGGAAACGTACAAAGTTGAAAGCTGTGAATTTATAAAAATTCCGGAGATCATTTAGTAAAGCTTGGTTTCTGCATTGATTCCTGAATATCAAAAACAAAAGACTTAATCCTTACATGTTCAGGAGATTCAGGACAAAACTCCTCTGTTTTTAATACACGTTCAAGATCTTGAGGTCACAGGAATATCACAACTATTAAGGAGCCACTAAGACGATTTTGTACACACAACCAAAATTACCACCTAATCCAGCATGTCAAGATTCCGAATGTGAAGGCAGTTGTGGACCAACTGTTTGCAACCTTTCTAACCATGCAATCCTCGTGCTTGACTTCTTTAAGTTAAGGAAAATCTCCCTGTATTCCTGCTTCAGGAATATATCTAGAGCAAACAAGTAGAGTTCACCACCTTGTTCAAGTTCTTCAATTGTATCTAGGCATTTGATGCAATCTTCAATACTATAACTGGGCCTCGGTTGTGGAGATTGAATAGTCATAAAGCTCCTTGATTCAACAGCATCATAACGCTCTATGTTGCTATCAGGTATCACACTCACTGGCTCTATTGCATGATAACCCGTGTTCATTGAATCATCTTGGTGCTTTGCAAAATGATTAGGAGCTCCTCTTTCAGTCAAGTAATTATGGTGCTTTTTGGGCCGAGTAGATGGCTGTGTTGTCAAAGTCGAAGAATAATTGTGCCTCCTACGCCTAAGAGGTCTTAATGTTCCTCCAGAACCTGCAGCTACACCAAAAATGATGTCTAATTTGTCAGCAAATAGAAGCTCCTTGAACCGAAATTGAGCAGCATCAGGATTTGCCTGTAATAAGAAACATCACTCCATTACCGAGCCAGTACAAGGGTAGAAACCTCTCATTCTTCTCCAAATCATTAATGTAAGCTATGGTAATGTTATCTGACATATCTGTGTAATGTATCCAGCAGTCAGGAATGTAACATACCTCTAGATACTCGGTCCATTCTTCTTCACTGGCACCAAACCTTCGAGTCTCTGGATTCCATTTCATTGTGACAGTAGAAACCAACTGATGCCAGGTTGTCCAGTGTTTTTTGGTGACGTCTAAATGATTCTTCAGTTGAACCTTATCGTACCCCAGACCTGTCATTGTGTGAAATGAATTCAAAATATTCATCCAACCGTCTTTATTGAAACTCGTCCCAGGCCTATTTCCTATTGATATCTGTTCAAGACACAAGTCAATGAACATTTCATGAAGCTCAGGCGTCCAATTAGCTTTAACTTGATTCAGTTTCACCTTCTTCTGATGGCTTCCCATTTTCCAGACGTTTGATACGCATGCAAGAATCTGCACTCATTATCATCTGATCCATCAAATTATGAGTTTCCAAACTCAAATAGTACGATAAATTATCAACAGAGTAATGCCTAACTAAATAGTGATCATCATTTTCAACACTTAGCACCACCAGTACACGCATAATGCAACCATCCCCTTGCCAGGGAATTCCATATAACTTATTCCTTACATCTAAAGCGACATGGTTAGAAAATGAATTTTACATTGGTTAAAGACCTAAAGCCAATTCAGCACATTAGAGAGGTCAAAATTTCTTCAACGAGCCCTAAATATCGAAGCACATTTTATCGTATATAGTCTAAATTTGGGATTTAAAATGTACCCCAAAACTCTAACGCGAACAGAAGTGGAAGCGGTCTATTGCGCGTTCATGAACCATAATTCAATAAAAAATATAAAGACCCAAAAATCATGTCTTTATCATATATTTCACAATTTCACCAATTCAAGAAATAAAACAGTCATACAGAAAGAAATCAAAATTGCAGTTGAGGCTAATTTAACGATGCAGCAAACTTACGCCCAAATGGAATTCCTCAGCGGGTTAAAAGCGATAGAGATACAGGATTTTCCGCGCACAGCGAGAGAGACTGAGTCACAGAGAAAAGAAAAGAGATCTGGGGAAGACAGTAAATTAACCCTAGAAGTAGAAGCAGGTAAAACATAAAAGGGTAATTAGCAAATAACGTACTCACCTTTCACAGTTATGGCAGAAAATATTTTTACCTTTCATATTTTGTCATTTTCACATTCATTTTCCTCTTTCATCGTCCAAAAAATCATTTTTTTAGCCATTTTTTCAATTAAAAATTATAAAATAACGAATATATCATTCCATTCAATAGAAAAAAGAAAAAAACTAATTGTAACCATAGTCCCGAATTTTTTTTAAAAAGCGCAAATGAGTTCCAAATAAATTATTAAAATATTAATTAACACATAATGTCTATAACTTTCACTATTATTGGGAAAAAGTCCGTACTTTTCATTTTTTTTTTTATTATATTTTCAACCTTAATTACACATTTGATAGCGCAAACCATCATTTTTATCAATTTTCATCCAATTTCTTAATAAAATATGTGAAATGACGAATATACTCTCATATTTAAATAAAAAGACTAAAGAATTAATTTTAATCATAGCCCCAAATCTTTTTTAAAAAAGTGCAAACGAATCTCAAATAAATTATTAAAGAATTAAAAATAAAAAATATATTTTTTTATTTAAATATGATTGTATATTCATTATTTCACAGTTTTTTATTGAGAAATTGGATGGAAATGATAATTTGCACAATCAAATGTGTAATTGATGGTGAAAATGCCAAAAAAATGAAAAGTAGTGACGTTTTTCACAAGAAGGGTGAAAGATAGGGATATTATGTACTAATTACATTTTTAATAATTTGTGGGATTCATTTGCGCTTTTTAAAAAAACTTGGGACTATAGTTGCAATTAATTTTTTTTCTTTTGTTTTATTTAAAGAGAATGGTATATTAGTCATTTCACAATTTTTAATTGAGAAAATAGATGAAAATGACATTTTGCGCAATGAAATGTGAAAATAATGGTGAAAGTATCAAAAAATGAAAGGTAAGACATTTTTCACAATAATAATGAAACATAGAGACGTTATGTGCTAATTATCCAAAAATATTGGACCGATGGTACTAGACCTTATTACTTTGAACTTAAATGATATAGAAGCCTGCTAAGCCCCCGTTTGACACCCGTTTTTTATCTCATTCTCATTCTCATTTTTCTACAGTACTCATTTCTAACCACACATTCTCCAAATAAAATAATATTACACATAAACCCAAAAATTCTTCTTACTTTTTAACCACACATTCTTTACATCAATCACCATTTAAAAACTCATTCTTCAAAAGAATGGGTGCCAAACACCCACTAAATATAAAGTCCAAAAAGTATTACTTTGTATTTAGGGAAAAATCAGGTTTTAAATTTGGCTAATGGAAAAATCAGGTTTTTAGTTAATTAATTAAATATATTTGTTAATTAAATATAATAAGATCGTAACTATATAATTAATGGTCACATATACATAATTATAGGTCACATATCACATATTTTAAAATTAATTGATCACAGATTATTTCGAGATCACAAATTAAAAATTTTGCACTTCACAAATTATTTCGAGGTCATAGATTTTTTAATTAGTTGGTCACAAATTATTTTTGAGTCACATATTATTAAATTCTTAGGTCACAGTTAGGTCGCAAATTACAAAACATTTGGTCACAGACTACCGCCACTACCACTACCACTATGACCACTTTCGACCACCCTCACCACGCCCCCACCGCCACAACATCACCAACAAAGCCACTGACAATCACCTCCACCACCAATCACTTGCATATTACCTATTTTATAGGTCACAAATGCCAAACATCTCCAACAGAAACGCGCCCACAGCCCACACCTCCACCTCCACCTCCGCCACCGCCACAGCCACAGCAACAGCCACCTCCACTCCGCCATTTTGCAACCCACCAATAACAACTTGCACTACTACCATCGCACCACCAAAACCAACGCCTCACCACCATATTTGCCACCATCTCAAATCCCCAAATCACCATAAAATCAGGCATTTAATTTTTGGATATGGCGGCTGAGCGAAATCCACGATGACACAAGCCCAACATCAGCAACCCATTTCAAACTCCTAACCAGCCTAACCTAATCTAAAAGTCAACCAGAGTTCAACTTCGGTACAGGGTCTGAATTTGGGTTCGATAATATTTCAGATTTAGATTCGGTGGTAGAAATGACGATTGTGGTGGTGGTGGTGGTGGTAGTGATGTCGTCACTATGCAGGTTACTAGTGTGTAGGTGATTTTTTGTGGGTGGTTATTTTTGGGGGATGGTGGTGGTTATTGTTGGCAGTAGAGGGAGAGAGAGAGCGGGGAAGGGGGAGGGATTAGGGTTTCAATTAGGTTTTATAATACCTGATTTTTGATTAAAAAATTGTAGACTTGATTTTTAAAAACTAATTTTTAAACACCTGATTTTTTGTAATTTTTCTTGTATTTAAGAGAGGCCGCAGCCCGCTAAGTATCAAGTCATTGAATAATTTTGGACAATATTGACAAATACCCTATTTTTCCTATTTATTAAAAAAAGGAACATTACATATTTACAGTGGTTAAAATATACAAATTTAAAATTAAGAAATAATTTTTAAAACATAAAAAATAGGTAATAATTAAATTTTATTAATTAAATATATTTCATTAATGAAATATTAAGGTTACAATAATATATAATGTATGGTTACAATTACGTACTAGTCACAATCATTGAACATTTCGATTACAAATTTCATAGGTCAAAATTTATTACCAGTCACAAATTATCAAATTAATTGATCACATATTATTTTTTGGTCACAAATCACAAATTATATAGATCATAATTTGTTTATTGATCACAAATTATCAAAATAATAGATCACGTTTTATTTCTCGATCACAAATTTTATAGGTCGACTTATTTTATAATCATAAATTATCAAATTAATTGATCACGAGTTATTTCTCAATCACAAACACCCAAATAATTTGCCACAAACTCTTTTCATCACATTCCACCCCAAAATAGTTGGTCACAAGCACCTAAATAATTGGTCACAAACATTTTTCATCACAATCCCACCACCAATACCAATAGTTGGTCATAAACACTCTGCATTTCATGCTCACCCATCCCAACACAGACACATAGTTGGTCATAAACACCCTTCATCCCACCCCACCCTAATCTCACTACTGATATCAATAGTTGGTTCACAAACGTTGTTCATCTCACCCCTACCCCACCATCACCTTCACCACCTCAACCCAACCGCTATCATCAGCACTGCACCACCTCACCATAACATAACAGCATACACAATGATAAATTTTCGACACCAACATCACCTCAATAATAGATTAGAGAAATGATTTTTTTTCAACATCGCTGCATATACAAGAATGACGCTGCTGCAACGGCACTTACAACGATGCGCAGTGTTCACAACATTGCAAGCAGAGCGTCGCATATCAATGATAACATCGCAGCAATGACGGTGAGCTCCACTGCCCACGGTGCTCATAGCGTCGCGAGCAATGGCGTTCAACGCTAAGCATTGCTGAAGTAACTTTAGGGAGAGGATAGAGAGAGAATGTAGATGTTGGAGAGAGACGAAAATGATTTAGGTTTGAGAGAAAATTTTGGTTGGTAGGTGGGGCTGCAGTGTAATTTAATTTTACAATATTATTACTAATATTAAAAAATTGAATTATTGTTTGATTTTTTAACAAAAAAAAAAAACTTTTAAACCTATTTTTGATTTGAGAAGTTAAAAACCATGTTGAAGTGTCATTTTCACTTTTAAAAAAGTCATTTTCAAATATTTTTACGTTACTTATTTTATATATGTTACCTTCTTTACTTGTTTATTCTTTTACTTTTATTTATATAGTCCATGTTTGGTACTGATTAAAATCTAAATTTTAATTTAATTCAAAGTCAACAAATAATTTCAACCACATATTTTATGGGTTTTAAAATATTTCAACCACACATTTCATCAACATATATCAAAATATACTAAAAATCTGATTTCCCCACTAAATAAGGGCATACTATTGTTTTACATGTTATATGTTACATTACTTGTAAAGTAAAACATTACTTATTTTCTGATTTATGGGGTGATGTATAGTTTTTATTTGGCTCACATTTCCTAAAATTCATTTTTCACTCGAACTCATTTTTTAACCATACATTTCATGAAATTCACAACCTTTATTAACATTTCAATTGTACATTTCACCATTTTCTACTAAAATCTACTAAAAAACTAATTTTTATCTAAACCTAACATGATTGTATATTAATACGACTCTTTCCCCAAAATCTCAACACCATCCCATTGTTTGAGCTCAATTATAATTAGTTTTTGGGAAAAAAATCTTTTCGTAACAGTTATTTTTTAAAGAATTTTAGTTAAAAAGGAAAAAAAGTTTTGAATTTATGTGTAATAAAAAATTTTTAATTTACGTGTAATATTATTTTATTGAAAAAAAAATTATATTTTCAAATGAGTGGAGCCCAAACAGGCTTTTATTACCCTTGTCGTTGCCTTTCATCACTTCCATCCCAACCGACATTATTTATTACCATTGTGGGGCTTCAAATTTCTAGACAACCCTACCATCATTCAATCATCGTCACCTCAATCACTACAAATTTTCGACCACATGTTCGTGTAATAAACAAGAGAAGAAATTATTATAATACTACTAACTCCTCCGGGTATAAGAAAATGTTGTGGATCTACATCGATTCAAAAATTTTAATTTTGAAAGTCAATGGATTCGCGAGGGAAATGGTGTTAGAGCTTCAATAGTTTGGGTTGCGGTGGTTATTCTCGATAGGGTTTGAGGTGGGAATCTGATAATTAGGTTTAGGTTTTGTCGTATTGAAATGTTAGTAATTTTTCAAAAAGTATTAATTTGGTGTAAATGAAAATCAAAAAATAAAATGTGAGCACAAGTTATTTTTCATTTTTTTTTTTTCCAAAAGGCACTGAGCACAAGTTCACTATAATTTCTAAATAAAATGTTAAGGGACGAAAATAATTTTATTACTTGAACAGACTGAATGGACCAAGTGCTTATTTTATTTTATTTAAAATTCTCTAAGTCTTGGGTACAATATTATTCAACACCATGACAAAATTACATGGCAACATATGTACAGTGGAAAAATAAAGAGAGAAATTACGCAAACGACGCACCTCGGGCAAGTTTATATTTACACTTAGCCCATGTTGGCAAAACTTTTTTGAAATTATAAATTGGTGAATTCTATGAAATATGTAATTGAAAGACGAATAAAATTTGTAAATCTAATAAGATGTGTGATTAAAATAAAGTTTATAATCTCAAAAGAGCTTTGTTATATAAGTGCTTAAATTAATAAAATTTTCAATTTATGATTTTGAGTACTAAAATATTTCTATTAAATTGGACACGCTGCATCAAAATTCCAGCTCTTCCTTTATGCAAAACTAGGCTAAACATATCGGAGAAGGAGATCCAATCATGGATCTATGGTGTTTCTTATATCCAACAAGACATGTGTAATAACGAAATTCGACCAAACTAACGTTAGAGGAGATGAACAAGTATTTATGCGGAATTTAAATTTATCAATTAATAAATGCAATAAGTCACAATTATTAATTAATCCGAATGAATTCATATGCACAACTAGGGCTGTCAATGGATTAGATTTTGATTTGAATCTGATCCGAATCCAACGAAATTAATGGGAGATGGATTTAGGATCTCAGTCCGATAACCCGATCAAAATTCGAATCCGATAATCCGTTAACTAAATGGATCAAATATGGATATAGGTCAATCCGATCCGATAACAATTCGATCCGATTTTTTATAAATAATTGAGTCGGTAAAATATTTTTATAGCATATTTATTTGTCACTAAAATAAAAAAAAAAAAAAAGAGAAAATAAAAAAATTTAGAATAAAAAAATAATCAAATTTAAAACATAAAAAATTGAAAAATTTATAATTATTAAACCAGTTTAAGAATTGGAAAATTTGAATTAAAAAAATTAATTTCAACCAATATTTTAAAAATCGACACGGGCATCGACCCGAAAAAGGAAGAGGTCAATGGTCAAAAAGTCGAATTGAGATTGAATCAGTATCGAATCGGTTGTTAAATTGAATAAATAACTATTCACATAAATGTAAAATATTATAAAAATAATAGATTTTTTTAATTTTAGTTTACTAATTTAAAGTAAATAAATATCTATATTTTTCTTAATCAAATTTATTTTACAACTTCAAAAACTAATAATTAATATGTAACAAATAATTTGTTTTATTAATGGAAATAATGAAATAAAATATTTATATTTAGAATTGAAATTCAATTTTACCTTATCCCATATGTCAATAGAAAATTAGAAGGGGATCTCTTATTTAAAAATGAACATCATGATAGTAGAAGTTACTATTGGGGGCTTGCTAGTAAAAACAAGTGGGCCTCAAATTAGTTCAAATTTTTTTAAAGAACGTTATTTTTTTTCTAATTTTTATTAATTTCGGATCGGATATCCGATAACATAGCAAATCGGATATGGATTTAACCATCAAATATCCGTTGGATTATCGGATCGGATCGGATAATTTTCTTATCGGATTGGATTGGATATAGGCAGATCCGATCCATTTACAGCCATATGCACAACTATCATATGTTGAATTACCGCAATTAATAAATCATTAAAAAATAAATAACACTTGAAAGTTGTTGATGGAGAAATCCCGTAACAGGGTAAAAACTCCAGGCTCAAGCCGATAAAAATTTATTATAAACGAATCATCTTACAGTACTATCAGACTTGACTAACTCTAGTACATCCTGACCTCATGACTGTAATCACCAAAGCCCGTTTGGATTACATGCTCCTGTACCGACTTCCGGCCTTCTGAATTCGTCTATATCTTGTGGATCAATGAGAACTCCTCGTTTTCCAACAACTGGAACTCCGATCACATTCTTTGATTTTCAGAATTCTGGCAGATGTTATGGAAATATGTGTTTTGGTATTTGGTTTATGTGAAGTTGATGTTTTTCTATGCTATGAAGAAATCAAAAAGAACGTTGAACTATTAGAATGATATGTAGGAAGTAATCTTTTTTTTTTTCTCTCAATGTTCAACACACATTTTTCGAATGAAGGCGTGTATATATATAGTGTAGCGGTTTTGGGTAGTGTAGGCCGAATAAAAATCTTGAAAAACGCGAATTCTGTTTTCTCGAGATACACTGTCGCTCGAGCGACAGGTGAAGGACGGTGTGTCGTTCAAGCAAGGTCTAGGCAACATGCGAAAAACGCAGCTTCTATTTTTACCATGCATCAGCTGAGCGATATGCAAGCGAAATTGTGGCGACCCTTTTGTCCTCGTTTCATACTAGAACCTTAGTACTTCTAACTCACTTATACGACTTACCCTTAACACTTAGACTTTTCAAAAGCTCTTTTTCAACAATAATTTTATCAAAAGATTTTCAACATCTTTAAAACTTAACAACATGATTTTTATCTCAAATTATTTGTTAATATTGCTTGATTTGTTTTCATAGAACATAAAATAATATTATCTATCATCGATGATGTTTAATATCTGTCTAAGTGATAGTAGGGGTGTCAACGAGTCGAGCCGAAACTCTGACTTGGCTCGAGTAAAAATTGTTTGAGCTTTTTTTTGGGCCTCGGCCAAAAAATTTAAAATTGACACAAGCCGACTCGATTTTTTTAAAAAAAATTCGTAACAAATCTAATTTTTTTTTAATTTAGAATTTGTACAATTTATACGATTATAAATGATAACTAAATATCAGTGGGTGTTTGGTTGTGATTAAAATTAGATTTTTAGTAGATTGTGATATAAGTTTTTGAAATGTGTGATTGAAAAGTTGTGGGACCCATGAAAAATGTTGTTAGTATTGATTATTTGATTTTGACTTAAATTAAAATCTGATCTTAATTCGAAACAAACATGACCTTAACATATGTTAAAAAAAAATTACAGCGAAATTTTTTTTTTAAAAAAAAAAACTTAAAAAATAAAGGTTTTGTTATAGGTACACGGGCACCCGACCCCACGCCCCCCACTTACAAGAAGGGGGGGAGGGGGGGGGCACTATTTTATTCACCTCGGGCCCCCCTCATTGTGAGGGGGACGGTGGGGTCGTGTACCCAGACGTGTAAACGTTTGAATACAAATGGCTTTACCCAAAAAATAAAGCTGCTTGTAGGCAGCTAAAATTACAAGCTACAACTTGCCTGCGTTGCTGCGCAGCTGCCTGCTCAGGCAGTAGTCATAATTGCCTGCGTTGCAAGTAGCTTTGCTTTGCTTTTTTTTTTTTTGTAAGTAATTTTTATGGCTCAGCGTGGCACCGAGCCACGAGCCTGCCCTGCTCGAGCTTTTTTTTTTTTGGCCGAGCCACGGATCGCCAGAGTTGACAAGCCACATTGACATCCCTAAGTGATGGTAAGAATAATTTAAACTTGCCCCCCGGGGCACATCCAAGTTGGCAAAGGATGGGCATTGCTGGGCTTGCAACCTCAAGGTGGGGAGTTCGATTCCTGGATGGAGCAGCTGAGTATTGTAATACTCAATTTGGGTGGAGCAGCTTGGTGATGTAATATCCATGGAGGAAGGCTCCCTTGGGGCCAGGAGTATAAATGGTGCACAGACCCTGATCAACGTGGGCATATCCTGCGGTTAACCTCCACCCATCACTGAGGGGCCGGGGATGGGTGGTCCAGGACATAGTCTAGTGTAAGTTAGGATACCTGGATATAAAAAAAAAAAAAAGAATAATTTAAACTTGTCCAATTAATTAAAATTCATATAGAATATATGTTAAAGTGAAAGTGAAAGTGAAAATTCAGTTTATAGGTTTTTTTTTCTTTCATTATTGGACCATGTGCATCTGCTATCGCTTCCCACCCTCTGTTCTGTATTTACTGCTGTAGCATTAAAAGCAAGAAAGTGATACGACTTTGTTACCAAGAATTTTCCATTTCTCTCATCTTCCTCGAGAGAATATGATTACATTACAGTAAGAGCATGTTTGGGTAGCTTAACAAGTCAAGAGATAAAATAAGAAAGCCAGTTGCTTGTTCTGTAGAAAAAGCAAAGTTTGAACATATGATAATTTCTTGGCCATTTGCTATGGAGTGTGACCTGGTAAATAGCAAGTTTGTCTGATTTTGATCATTTGATAATCACTTTTCTCACACACTCATTTCAATCACTCATTTTTTCAAAAAAATATATTTTTCTTCATTTTTTTTTATACTTTATAACCACATGTTTACAATATAAAATCTTTATCAAACGAGAGAATAGTGGCCCGCTTTACTTTTGCTTCTTTAATATTCTTAACTGCCTCTAGCAGGCAGGGTAGAAGTGGTCCAGTGCATTTTCTTGTTCAACGTTGGTCTTTAAAAAGATAAAAAGAGTGGATTGATTAATTTCCACAGGAACTGGCACACAGCACAGATATGGCATCTGATGAAGATACAGGAAGTGAAAAGCCTCACGCTGTGTGTATCCCATTCCCAGCACAGGGCCATATAAACCCTATGATAAAACTGGCCATTCTCCTGCACCACAAAGGCTTTAAGATTACTTTTGTTAACACAGAACACAGCCACAAACGCTTAATCAGATCCAAAAGCCTCCAGTTTCTCAATAGTCAACTTCCAGATTTCGATTTTAAGACAATCCCAGATGGCCTTCCTCCTATTGATGATGACGAAATGCATCAAATTCCGTCTCTCTGCGATTCTACTCAGAAAAATTGCTTAGCCCCTTTTCGCCGCCTTCTTGCACAACTCAACGTTACTGCTTCACCAAATTCAAAGGTAACTTGCATTGTTTCTGATGCTATCATGACGTTTACACTTGAAGCTGCCCAAGAAATTGGTGTGCCTTGCGCGCTACTAAGGACTACCAGTGCAGCCAACCTCATGTGTTATCTACAATTACCTCGGCTTATTGAATCGGGAATATGCCCTCTCAAAGGTATCATTTCTTGCATATGCATAATTGAAATTTGCAGTAAACTCATTTGCTAGAGGGAGTTTTTTTATATGATTAGCTGGATATGCACTACATATAAAAATTCTTTCTTTCACTTTGAGAAAGAAAAGGACCAGTGCCATGTTTTTTTTTTCACAACATATACAACTTTTCTCTACAGATGAAAAGGATTTGACGAATGGCTATCTAAACAGTACTGTTATAGACTGGGTTCCTGGCTTAATACACCTTCCTCTTGGAGATTTTCCTACCTTCGTTCGTACAACAGATGCCAATGATCTGATGTTAAACTTCATTATCAACGAATCAAAACGAGCTCTAACAGCACCAGCCATTATTATCAACACATATGATGCACTTGAAAACCATGTTCTGAAGGCACTGTCCTCTCTTTGTCCCCCACTCTACCCCGTAGGCCCTCTTCAGCTTCTCACTAATGGCAGAAAAGTTGAACCCCTTGGATCCAGCTTGTGGAAAGAAGAACCCGAGTGTCTCGACTGGTTGAGCACCAAGGATTCAGAATCAGTACTTTACGTGAACTTTGGCAGCATTGCATCGATATCCAGCCACCAACTGATTGAAATTGCATGGGGACTTTGTAATAGTGGAAAGAATTTTCTATGGATAGTGAGAGAAGACCTAGTAATGGGGGAGTCCGCAGCGTTGCCACTGCAGTTCAAGGAGGAGACGAAAGAAAGAAGTTTCATTGCAAGGTGGTGCGATCAGGAGCAAGTACTGAAACATCCTTCAGTGGGTGGATTTTTGAGTCACTGTGGATGGAACTCGATTGGAGATAGCCTGTCGAGTGGGGTGCCTATAATTTGTTGGCCGTTCTTTGGAGATCAGTTGCTTAATAGTAGATATGCATGCAGTGTATGGGGTACTGGAATGGAGATTGGCAATGATGTGAATAGAGATGAAGTGGAGAGTAAAGTGAGAGAATTAATGGACGGAGATAAGGGTAAAGAGATGAAGAAACGAGCTAAAGAGTGGAAGGAGAAATCAGAGGAAGCCTGTGTTTCAGCTTGGATGAATTTGGACAAAGTGGTCAAAGAGGTTTTACTATTCAAAGTTAATAACTGCTCAATTTAAATCCAGAACCAAGTAGTATCAGTATGTAGTACTGCAGTCCTGAATGAACAAGTTGGCTCGTGTAAGCTCCACTGCAAAGAGTAATGAATGTTTAATAAATCTTTAAATTTAATATTTATGATTTAACGCTGAGTGTAGTGTTGGTGTTAAATAACAAGTTGCATGTCACGGGAATTCGGATATGTTGTCCGATCTTACAGTTCTATTGATCATAGAAGAAGGTGCAATTCGTTTTCCCCTATTTCTCGTATGACGTCTCAGTAGTCACAAGCTCCATTTTGCTATATACTAGTAGGTTTAGACATCGGGCGGGGTTCAGGTTCCATTCTACCCATAATATTTTAAATAAATGCAAACTTGCAATAAAAATTATCTTTCCGATATCTAACAAAAAATAAAAATATGTCAACAAAATATATATTTCAATGTTTTCTTAATTATTTGTAAATATACCACCAAATAGCATTTAGTTTTGGCTATGGCTCTGCTTGTGATGCCTCAATAGGGTTAGTGAGGCGGGCAATGCGTAAAGTGCAGTCAGCAGTGGCTACGAACAAGAATGATATGAATTAATTGTTCGAATGAATGATTATGATCATGGTACTTACTACTTGGGTATTTCACATTTGCTATTTGTTGAGTCGGATAATTGGGTCAATTGTAAAAATTAAAACCTATAGAAAGGGAAAATTTTGGTTATAGAGTCAAGAACCGTTCAGAACCCGATCAGTTATCGATTTTCATACCTAAATTTTGTTAGAATCGAACTAGAACATGCAATTACAATTAAAATTCCCACACCTAGATAAACATGGGAAGGGGTATTACTTTACTGTTATTCAATTCCAATGCGAGCCCCAAAACCACCGGCACGTTTGTAATATTATAGCTTACACGGAATAAAATAAAAACGATTTATTACTTTTTATTTGTCTAATACGATTTAGTTAATCAACTTTAAAGAATATAAACACGCCAAACGAATATTCGTTGAAGGTAGGGCGAGCATTTTAATAGAAACAGAACCTCTTGAATCGAAATCGGAGGTTCTGGTCCGATTCCAGAAAAAATAAGAATCGGAATTGAGAATCGAATTTACCATTTTTATAATTTTCTTATTTTTGATAATGTATTCACCCCGACACAATGACCCGACGGGATGCAAATGAAATAATGGGATAAAATAAAATGTCAATAATGTTGATTGTTATGTTGTTTTTTGTATTTTTAGAATCTAGTACTTTCTTATTATTTGTTTCTAGATTTTGCATTGCTCATTGGGTATATAATTTGGTAATTATACTCTGCTAGAGTTTGAATATTATTTGGTGCCATATTTTGCTAGATCTTAGATATTATTTGGTTGCATATTTACAAATGATTAAGATTGAGTTGAAATAAGTACTTAATGGCATATTTTGTTTCATATATTTTTGCTAGATATTGAGAAAATAATTTGGATTGTGAGCTCCCGATATTTTTTTATGAAAAATAATATTATTTGAAATGAAGTGAAACCAACTGTTTCATTTCTTCAACAAGTTTAATAATGAGCATAACAGTCCTATTATTCTGATGGAGAAAAGAACTTATAATTAGCTTTTCCGGAAATTTTAAAACGAACAATTTCAACAAAGGTTCGGGTTCGATTCCAATAACTACGTGGATATGGATGGTTTCATTTATGAAATATCCGAAGCATCGACATCCAAACCTAGCTGAAGGAGTATGCATTTCTTGAGAGCCAAATGTGTGTCCCTTTAAATTCATGTATAGTTTCTACTTACTTCAACTATATAATTGTTTCCCTATTTATTAATAAAAAAAACCTCTGTTATATTAAAAAATAAACAATCGTGTTCTTCCACTATACTAAATATCTTAAATAAATCAAATCTACAAAGGATGATAAAAGTTTGTTAATATAAAAAATAAATAGAGGGAAAATGACAATACAAGACTCAAGTTGTAGGGAATTTCAAAATTGTATAGCAAAAAGACTTTTGCACAATTTTCGTTCAAAAATCTACCAACTAAACTAACCAAAAAATTCATCCGTCCCAATTCACCCAACCCCACTCCTAACCCATACCAACATAAACTTACCAATTGGTAGGTGGTGAGCCTCCGTTATCGTTACCATTGTTGATTTTGAAGAGATATTATCTATTTTAATTTATTTTTTCTCAAATTTTCTAAAGGTCTTTGTTAGAAGGAAATTGAGTTGTTGGGATGTGGAAAATGTGGTAGACAGAGGTGGAGGAGATGAGGCGGGCAGATGACATTGTTGTAAGGCTCACCAGTCAAGACAGATTGGATTTATTCCATAGGTGGGTTAAGGGTTGTAGTTAGATGGTCGAGTGAATTGGAGAAGATGAACATTTCTAGTCAGCTGATAGATTTTTGAATGAAAAGTTGTCAAGAAGTCCTTCCACTTTTCAGTTTTGAAAGGTTTTGGAACTCGCCGCACATTTTTGAAAGATTTAGAACCTCTCATGCAAATTTCTCTTTTCAATTAATTAAATGTTAAAATACCAATTTACCCTTTTATAATTGATCAACTTATAGTCAAACATCAACTTTTGGTCAAATTATGGATTTTTGGACATAAATTGTTTAGATGTCATTTCGTCGTAAAATTTTGAAAAATTTGAGACCTTCATTACTATGATTTAAAAGTTTGGATGTAATCTGCATATTTGTAAAAGGTTTGAGACCCTTACCCAAAAATGAAAGAAAAATTTGGGCTGCCTAGTTTCAACAAGAGGAAATTACACCTACACCTGCTTTTAGATTTCCATTTTCATAAATCCTATCATAAGTTTAACTTTTCAATTATCAGGTTTTTATATTTAATTAATATTAATTATATAATTTTCGATCCAATTAAAATCACCAAAATCAAACCCTAAAATTCATTTCATCCTCCATCCCATTCTCTCTCCTCCCTCCCATTTGTCTCCTCCCCGTCGCTGTGGCCAGACAACGCCGCCTAAGGTCCACTCGCCGGCGAAGTAAGGGAACTAGCCTATCTGCTCCTGGCCGACGGTGTTCTCGCTCCCATTCTCTCTCATCCCTCCCATTTCTCTCTTTCCCGTCTCTGTGACCAGAAAATCGCTGGTGTTCTCGCGGCGAAATAAGGGAACTGCTCACGGTCTGTAGTCTCCAATCTTCACATCTCTCGTTATGGACTCCACCGCCGACTGCACAGTCCTCTCTGTCGGTTTTTTTTTTTAAATTTTGTGAGGGTCCAGATTTGTTAAGTGGAAGTGTGCGCGCGTTGATGTGGCGGTGGGTACGATGGGGGTGCGTCCTCAGATCTTTTTTTTTAGTGGTGCAATGTGGTGGCAATGGAGTGGTGGTTGATGAGGATACAGTGGGGTTTTTTGGTTGTGGTGGGGCCGTGGGGTGCAGGCAGCGGTTGTGTGGTGGTGGCCGTTTTTTGTTGTTGGGGGAGATGGTGTGGTGGTCGGTGGTTGTTGGTGCAGGCGGCTATGGGTGTGTGCGTGGGTGCGGTGAAATGGTCGTGAACGATGCAGCGACGTGGTGTGTGTTGTGGATCGGGCGTCACAGATTGGTGGTCTTGGTTATTTTGGGCGGATGGCAGTGGGTGATGTGCGTGGAAGGTGGTGGTTGTTGGCGGCAGATCTATTGGTGGCGAATATGCTGTTGGGTGTTTGGGTTGATGGGTGGTGGTTTGGGTGGTTTGTGTGTTGCGGTGGTGACAGTGCTGTGTAGGTGTGTTTCTGCGGGCGACGCTGGTTGAGATACGGCGACAGCGGTGGTTCCGTTGGTGGAGGCAGTGGCGAAATGGCGGTCACAAATGATTTGATTGTTTGTGACCAATCATTTGGTCGGTTTGTGACCAATAAACAATTTGTGACCAATGTATTCGATAAACTGTGACCAGTATTAGCCGTGTGACCTAAAAATTACTAAATTGTGACCTAAAATTTATTAATTTGTGACTAATAAATTGATGTTTGTGACCATAAAATAAGTAATGTAACTTTTAAATTTTGTGATTGTGACCGATGAACAAATTGTGACTTTTAATTTTTAAATTGTGACCGACAAACAAATTGTGACCTACGAAAATTTTGACCTGTGACCTAAAAAATTTTGAATTGTGACCAAATTGTACATATATGTGACCGTTATATATTTATTAATAAAATATATAATTAATTAAGTAATTCATAAATAAATTTAAATAAAAACCTGATTTTTGAAATTTAAAACATCTAACCTTAATTTTGAAATGTGTATAAGTAAAACCAGGATTTATGTATTCTTCCCTTTCAACAACTCTTTTTACCCAAACAAAGATAATGTCAGTATGTGCCCCCTCGGGCACATCCGAGTTAGTGGAACAATTGTATTTGGGGGTTCGCAATCTCAGCGTAGAGAGTTCGATTCCTGGAAGACACGAGTCTTAGAAGGGGGATTTTTCTCGAAGGCAAAGCAATGACTGAAAGGCAGTGAGGAGAGCTCTCTTGGGGCTAGTAGTATAAGCGGTGCAGGAATTTGGAGTCAACAAGAGCATAACCCGCGGTTTACCTCCAGGATACTCGAGGGACCGGTGGCTAGAGGTCCAGGATACTCGAGGGACCGGTGGCTAGAGGTCCAGGATTTAGTCTGACTAAACTGAGATACCTGCGTATATAAAAAAGGAAAAAAAAAAAAAGATAATGTCCGTATGTGCTTTGAAATTTTAACTAAAAAGAAATATGAAACGAGCGCGTAATCCTCTTCTCCGTAGAGCCGAATGCCCTTACATTACATTGCAGCGAGATATTTATGTCCTTTCATCCCATTTAGCTGCATTTCCATTTACCCACTGCCCTGCCCCGCCCTTCTTCTTCCCTTTCTCAGCATAACTCCACGTCTATTATATATAACTTAAGGGGTGGGTAAAGTTTTTGCTCCTAGTTTTCGACTTTATCAAGATTCTCTTTCTCCTCAATTCAACAATTCTTCAACTCTTTCTTTTCCAAGGTAGGACCGACTGCTGTTTTCATTGACTTCCGATCTAAATGCCCTCTGAATCTTGTAGATCGCTAATTATATTTAGATTTTTTTCGAGTTTCGTTGGTAATATGATTATATTTTGCTACTTGTATTGAATATGAAATGCAGATATGCATACTAAACTAATCGTGGTTGTTCAGTTCTTTTTTTTTTTTTGGGTTTGGGGGGGTGTTAATTGAAATTTTGAAAGATCAGATCTGTATCCATTTCTTGTTTTAAATGCAGAAAGCAATGTCTTTTATTGGGACACAACAGAAATGCAAGGCCTGTGAGAAGACAGTTTATCCGGTTGAGCTTTTGTCTGCCGATGGAGTTAGTTATCACAAGTCTTGCTTTAAATGCTCTCACTGCAAAGGAACCCTCAAGGTGTAATACATCTTCAACCACACGCGTTAAATTTTTAACTCGTTCTTTTGTGGGTTTAGTAGATAAAGCTTTATTTTTCGGCACATTTTCTTTAGATTTAAGGTTTTTAATTTAATTAATACGATTGTTCATAGATTTAATCATTTTTTTTCGCAAGTATGAAATTTAATATGGCAGAAAAGGACGTGTAATTGAGCTGCTGATGACTCGCAACTTTGCTTACCATAACAATTTGGATTACTCTTTTTGTGATATAGACTGCTGCAGCCATTTAGTAAAATTCCCTATGGCAGTATAATGTTCCATAGAAAAGATAATTCTATTTTTTATGTGTGCCAATAATGTCTATTTATGTTCTTTTCCTCTTCTTTCGATTTTTCTCTCAGCTTGGTAATTACTCATCCATGGAAGGTGTATTGTACTGCAAGCCTCACTTTGAGCAGCTCTTCAAGGAGACAGGCAATTTCAGCAAGAACTTCCAGTCACGTATACCTTCTCCATCATGATGCATTTCTATCTCTAATTAGCCATTCTCTTTTAGTTTTTTTTTTAATTTAAAATGCATTATGTTTCGACAGCTGCAAAGTCAGCTGAGAAGTTGACCCCAGAACTGGTAATTTTTTCCTACCTATGCAGACATATAATTTCTCAGTATATTGATGTCTCTGATTCATTTTCTGTCTGTTTTGCTAATTTTTTTTTTTTTTTTTGTTGATATCCAGACAAGATCACCAAGCAAAGCCGCTGGTATGTTTTCTGGGACACAAGATAAATGTGCTACTTGTGGGAAAACAGCATATCCTTTAGAAAAGGTATAATAATATTTCTTTAAATGGCATCTTGTTGCAACATTTTATTCGAACACTTACTGAAATATCTGTATTGATTAAATTGCCATTTCGAGGAACTGTGTTATATCAATTGGATAAAAATGTCTTTATTCTATGCTTATTGAGTGCATCCAACTCTCCAGTGCTGTTTGAACTGCCAAGATTGGCCTGCATTGCTGAAGTAGTGATGGAAAAGATAAAAATGGAAGACATAATTAATGTTTTAATTTGACTTGGTGCTAGTTGGAACAAGATTGCCACTCTACCATTTTGAAGATAAGTGAACCAATGAACTAAGCTATATAGCCCTAAGCAAGGTGGAGCGTGCATAGTTCCTGCCGCATGATTAATTTGTACGAGTCTCCCACTATTTTGCCTTGTCGATACAGATTTCTTACTTAGTAATCGGGGACACTAGGTAAAAAAGAAGGTCTTGATGTTTATCCAATTTGCCTCGTTCTTTCTTCTGTCAACCTTCAAGAAGCTTCTGGAACTAGGTAAGTAAACATCATTATTTCAGCGTATGGAAAAGGTAGAGAAAGGAGAAGATGGAATCTGCCTAGAAAAAAGAGAGTTTCCTTATATGAGATTATTTCGGGGTCTTAAGTTGCCAAGAGCATGCCAAATGAACTGTTCTCTGAGCTACTAAATTAAGCCCCCGTTTGGCTCTCATTATTCTCCATTAAATTATAATTCATTTTTCTTTCTCTTCTTATCAACCACACATTCTCCAATAAAATAATATTACACGTAAACCCAAAAAATTTCTTTCTTTTTTTAACCATATATTCTCCAAAAACTTACTATTCATCTCATTATAATTTGGAATACTGGGGGCCAAACGGGCGCTAAATAATTGCCCATAATTATGTGTCATGTTGACTTGAAAATTTTAAAAGGTAGCTGGAAAGGCCTTAAAAAGACTAATAGAAAAGTTATTGTCAACATGGCGATCAAACCCAGATGCATTTTTTATTTTTAAACCATGGATGATCATGTCAATCCCTTTTCCATACAAATACCATTCTGTATATGCTCTGTTGGATGCTTAGATTTCCAAAATTCCCACAAACCCTTAAACGTTGTTTCACTTTCTTCTCTTCACATCCAATTTTCTTATCCCTGCTTCCTCTAGCGTTTTCAACTGCCATTAGATAAGGTCTCTCTCTCTTTTCTCAGTTCTCTTTGTCAAAAAGAGAAATTTCACGTTCTGATATCTCGTACATTTCATTTCAATCATTCATTCTTTTATTTTATTGAAATATTGACTTTTTCATACATACTTTGAGGCTATTTAGAGTCATATTTTACTTTTCTGAGCTTCTTCAAATAACTCTGCATTTAATTAAGCGTGAAAACTCAAAATCAAATTCTTCATTTTTGAACTTTACAAAAACCTGCAGTTACAACAAGTATATACCTTCAAACTCACCCTCTTGTTTACTTTTCCATAAGAACAATCTTAATACACCCCACACAGTACTAGGTCTACACTAAGCATGTGTTTGGCAGTTATCTTCAACCTCAGAATTGGGGCGCTTGGCCGAATCACCACCTAATTTAACGTGCGATGTAATCTTTAAATTCTGATCATTTTTATCACAGTTCAGAAGAAGTTTTCTAAGACGAGATTCTGGATTTTGTGGTCAAATTTGTGAAAAAGAAAGTTTATTTGTGGCTTTGGGGCTGTAATAATCAACAAACATTAATCATTTGGAGGGAGATTTCAAAATTTTCATTACTTAAGTGTGGTTGCAAAGGATTTGAAAAATTGGACATTTCCTGTATATGTACTATGTACTGACAGATTAGACGAGTAGAAAAGGGTACCCCAAATTCTATGGAATTATGCCTTGGTTTGTATTATTACATTTCTCACCTCTGTGAATTTGAAGCAGTCAAAACTGACTTGAACTTAAGACCCAAAATTTCAAACACAATTTTCTATTCTACATTGAAGCATGCAATTTATTTAAAATCCCTTTTTCAGCTAGACAAATTTGTCAGCAAGCAAGTACTTTATGAACTGTTCATTCAGGCTTAATTATCAACAAACCTTAATCATTTGGGGAGAGATTTCAAAATTTTCATTTCTTATGTGTGGTTGCAAAGGATTTGAATAAATTGGACATTCCTTTATATCTACTATGTAGTGACGATTAATCCTTAATTTGAATTCTTGCATTTCTCACCTTTGCAAATATGTAGCTGTCAAAAGAACTCAGGCTCCACGAGGCTTGATGAGCTGCGATGAATCGAACATAACCTTCTAGCCATTGACTGCATATCTTTTTCTTCCTTATTCTTATTTTTGTTTTCGTATCATGGATCTTGGTTCACACTTTATGGCACTTCTACTATAAAACAATCGAATCCCACAAAGGATTGTTCATGGAACTACTATCGAGATTCTTTGTACCATATTTCCTAGTATTGTCCTGATGTTCATTACTATGCCATCATTTGCTTGTGACCCAGTAATTCACACACGCTGAATTGAGCAATTAAAATTGGTTTATGGAATCATTAGATTGTGGTTAATAATACAATCATTCGGTGTGCTTGTCTAAACACGATTGTCAAAAATGTCACTGTGAGTGTTTGAACGATGAAATAGCATCTTCCTTCCATGTTTCCTGGAAAAGGTTGGACTAGAGCAAGAACTTATTCAACTAGTAAAATATTTGAAGAGTTCTCACATTGTGCTTAATACAGATAAACAAGCACACGTCAGCTAGCATCCAGATTATATTGTGAGGTTTGATAGCTGACAAGAAGTATTTAGTTACACTGTTGTATGATGTTCACGTCTTCTGAGAACAACACTAGAGTATCATGAAGAGGTGTATTCTGAGTTAAAATGAAGTACATTTCTTTTGAACTAAAGTGTTAAATTATTTTAGACTGTTCAACATCAAATAAATGACACTTCCTAAAGCATGTTTTAAGAGATTGAATGCCTTATCTACTCACAGTCAATTAGTTTTGAGATGCATAATTTAACACACGATATGACTTATTCACACTTGTAAAACATTGAAATTGTCCTGTTGGATTTCACTGTGACGGAGAACTATCATTGAATTACTTCTCATTATTATTAACTAGAGCATGTGTGCTGAACCACAATATATTTCCTGAGATTGAAATTGCTGTTTAAGAAAGTTGATGCCTGTGACTTTTGAAGGGTTGAGTCAATAAATGTTTTAGAAATTGCTAAAGTCTATGTATGAACAGCTGTCGGATCAGATCTTGTGTAGTTATTTTCAATGTCCTAAAGAATTTTATCTGCTTACACATCAATTTCATCTATCAGACCAGTACTATATCGATGCATCCGTATGTTTCGCGAAAGGTTTGAGCTTGAATAATTGCAATAGCTTCCCATATCAACATTCCGGCAACTAGAATAGGTTTGGTTGGGTTTCGATGAGTTATTTTTCTGAAATCTCTCATATCTGGGTGGTTATTTATGATTACGTACTTCATTTCTCTTGTTTATTAAACATCTGCAGGTGACAGTGGAAAACCAAAGCTATCACAAGTCTTGTTTCAGGTGTTCTCACGGTGGATGTTCTCTAACTCCGTCAAATTATGCAGCCCTGGACGGCATTTTATACTGTAAACCTCATTTTTCCCAGCTCTTCAAAGAAAAAGGCAGCTATAACCATTTAGTCAAGTCTGCATCAATGAAACATCCAACAGCCGCTGTTCCAGATTCTTGAACACCACTCTTCAACCCAGATATCACTCTGCATGGTGGGGCTTGTTTGTGTGGGCGTGTTTTCCTTCCGATTCTCTTTGATCTCAATGTGTAAACTCGAATGTACTCATTCTTTTACAGTGTCCTGTTTTCCATGAGGGAGAGGTATTGTTTCATTTGTTTGTTCAATTTATGAGATGACATCTTATTTCCAGTGGTGAAATTCCGCCCATGCACTTGTGAAGTTCATCATTATCATTGATTAGTGTGGTTTTTTTAATTTTGTTTTATGGCTAGTTCTGCAAAAACTTTAAAATGAAGGCAGTGCAGACATTGAATCTTTGATATTAAAAAACATTCAAGTTTGATCTTCATTCGTGAAGTGCTGCTGCTTTGAGTTTGCTATGTTGAATATTGTTTTCCAACAGTGCAACAGTCACACATCTTTAAAAATTTTCCTAATGATCATGGCACTTTCAAAGTAGATGGGTCGTTCGAAGTATTATAAACTTTGTTTGTCACGGAATCAAACTCAGTCCTTGTTTGACATTCTTTACTTATAATTTAATTTATTTTTCACTCATTTTTAATTACTTTTTAAACGTAAATTCACTTTTTTTTTTTCTACTTTTTAATTTACATTCTCTAAAAAAATTTACTTTTTACATACTTATTTTTAACCATATATTTACACAATAAAATTTTTCATATGTAAATACAAATTTTTTTTCTACATTTCAACCTTACATTCTCTTGAAAATTACTATTCAATATATTCATTACATAGCAATTTCAAGTCTTGAGAAAAAAAAAATTATGAATTTTATTAAAACAGTTAAAGTAAAATCAATAAACATCAGACGGTGTCGTTTTACCACTGCTGGTATTTTTGGCGGGAATCACTCTTCCTCCCGCGCCGAAACCCTGCCCCCTTTCCCTCCAATATATATTTACCGTAGAGACAACCATTAGCCAGTTTAACCTATCTCCTTTCATTTTATCTCAAACCCATCAAGCGTGTAATCCAAGTTTAAGGAATCAAGAAATAGAAAAAAAAATGTTTGAACTGAGGCTAGTCCAGGGTAGTCTACTGAAGAAAGTTCTTGAATCACTCAAAGATTTGGTGAATGATGCAAACTTCGACTGTTCGGCTACTGGTTTTTCATTGCAGGCCATGGATTCCAGCCACGTGGCCTTGGTGACGCTTCTGCTCCGCTCAGAGGGCTTCGAGCACTATCGATGCGACCGAAACATTACGATGGGCATGAACATGGGAAACATGGCCAAGATGCTCAAGTGCGCTGGAAATGATGACATTATCACCATCAAAGCTGATGATGGAACTGACACCGTTACCTTCATGTTCGAGAACCCTTGTATGTCCGTCACTCTTATCCCGATTTGGTCTTTCTTTTTAAATATCCCATTATCTTTTTGATATTTGGGCATACGGATCTTGTGCTTTTTGTGTATTATATGGGTTTATTATGTGATTGCTATGTGTTTTCTTGATATTTAGGCATACGTATCTTCGCTTTTTTGATAATGTGTTTTATGGCCCATTACTTTTTGATATTTAGGTATCACAAAAACACAGGAATAAAATAATTTGCAGAAAATATGGATTTTATTATAACATGGAGAAAGAATACAAAGATTATATGTATATCAGGTTTCTAACTTACTAAATTATGATGAAATGAAGAGCCAACTATACAGAAGAGTTGGGGCTCATATTCCAACCAATTTTTTTGACTTTTTATCTCTATGGTGGGTCCCAGATTGGCCCACTAACGGTCACATTTTTTCTACAAACTTTCATTTTAATGCTTACCAAACGAGCTCTAACAAATATGGGACGTCTAATAGAAGATTTGTAATTGAAGTAGATTGTAAAAAACGGAGTCCAAAACGAAGTACGAAAAAAAAAGCGTTGAAGCCCAGGTGCCCGTCTCCGTCCAAATACCTTGCAAAAGGTGTTTTTCATTCCAAAGTCTTCTTTTTAAGTTCAACACATACTCCTACCCCTCTCCCCCAATGTTTTTCCAAGTAGAACTTCAATTAGAAATCGTGAAGGAAATTTGAATAGGATTTTACAATAGCATCCTAAATAAAATTCTTCTTAATATGCACTTTAATTAAAACTCTCAATTATTTTCAACAAAAAATTCGGGTCAGACCGAAATTCTAACATTAAAGGTGGATGGGATTTTTATTTCATTTCATTGTTCTTCTTACTGGAATTAAATACATAATTTTTTTCTAGATTACTGTTGGTTCTTTGTTTATAACCACAATTAAATTTATGATATTTTACCATTATTTGGATGCCATTTGTTAGTTGCCCTGGATTAGTTTTTGTTGTTTTACATGGAATTTTATATTTTTATTTGCGAAGCTAGCAATAAATATCTGGATTCTCGTGTTAATTCATGTTAAACTGTTTAATTAAATGGGATTATAAATGCATACTTAACTAGTTAACTAATACTTTTCATAAGAAGCTTGAAATGTATGGTATTTTTGCTTCATTGTTCAAAAAATAGGAAAAAGCTGATGTAAGAAACTGGGTGAAAGTAGATAATACAAAAGATCAGATGAGTTAACAAACAAGAGAATGCGTGGCTAATGGTTTAAATGAACTTGGATTTTAGGTTTCACAACAACTTTAGCAACTAGTAAGGCAATTTTTTGATTTTGTTGCCTCAGTATTTTCAGTTTAGAACCGGTCATTTACAGAAAAAATTCTTAGGGTGGGTTTCTCCTTGTCCTTGATGCTTCTCATCTGGAAGCATTTATAGGACCCTACTATTTATGTAGTTTGGTCAAATTGTCTCCAACGTTGCTTGTTTTTAACTAATTTTCTCTACTTTGTGCTTCATAAGAAATTGAAAGGTTTCTTCCTATGTTTTGGTCCAAACTTTTCTAATTCAAGACTCGTAGAGGTTTACCTTTGTTGTTGAAAATCTACTCTTATTTTCCAAATGGTATTATTGTAACTAAGCCATGGAGAAGCAATATGGATACTTGGGTTTTTATTTTCTTCTCATAATTATGTCAGCATAACCTTTTTTTTAACTGGAAGAAACTCTAGATTCCTTCTTTTGCTAATAACTGAGGCAAGTTTATTATTATGTCTTTTAACTTGACCCTTGATGCGTGCCTTCTTAACTTATTGAAGCTCAAGATAAGATTGCTGATTTTGAGATGAAGCTCATGGACATTGATAGTGAGCATCTTGGGATTCCAGAAACAGAATATGAAGCCATTGTGAGAATGCCGTCTGCAGAATTTGCTAGGATTTGCAAAGATCTCAGCACCATTGGTGATACCGGTACTGTTCATAAACCTTGGAGCTTTTCCTTTTTCTTTAACCCTCATCTTATTGCTAATTCCAGTGGGTTTCATTGAGTTACTGCAGTTGTGATATCTGTGACAAAAGAAGGTGTGGGGTTCTCCACTAGAGGTGACATTGGTACAGCTAACACTGTCTTGAGGCAAAATACATCAGCAGACAAGGTATGTCTTTCATTTTTTTCTTTCCGTGCTTTTTTGTTTTTTGAATCAGTTCTCGAATAAGCGAGAAAACTTCTGCTTAATGCGATAATTCTGAAAAATGATCAAACACTTCGAACTCTTGCTAAAAAACTCTAAAGGTCGTGCCTTCACTTGGCATATAATTTTGCAGCCAGAAGATGCTACAATTATAGAGATGGAGCAATCTGTTACACAAACCTTTGCCCTGAGGTATATGAACTCCTTTGCAAAGGCCACCCCACTTGCAAACCGAGTGACAATCAGCATGTCTTCTGAACTGCCAGCCGTAGTCGAGTACAAAATTGCAGAGATGGGCCACCTCAGGTTCTATCTGGCTCCTAAAATAGAAGATGAAGAGGAAATTGCAGGTCAGGCAGAGACCAGGACTAGGAAGGAAACCGAGTCTAAATTGGAGAAGAAGCCCGACTTGAAGCCCATGCTTCTTGAAGAATCTGAACCTGACGAAGAAAGCAAGATTAAAGTGGAAATCAAGCCCAAGGTTGAATCCGACAATTATACTCTTGTTGAAACCAAACCCAAGGTTGAATCTGACAATTATACTCTTGTGGAAACCAAGCCTGAAGCAGAATCAAACGGTGAATCCGAAGTTATGGAGGTTGAATAGTTGGATTTTTGTCTGATTCTGATGTAGGAAATATCAATTTATTCTCTTAAAATGGTAGATGGTATCCAAGAGTGATTGGTAGACGCTTCAAAAACCTTGACCGTGGTCATGTATTTTGTCTGATGAAGTCGTCCATGTCTTCTACTTATGCACAATGACAATGGTAGTAGAGAGGTGAAGAGTTGGGAATTAAATCGGCCTTTTCTGGAGTAAATAATTTTCTTTGAATCCTCCATCGAGTATTCAGCTTATCTACAGATTTCTCTCCTTTTGCTCAATTCTATGACTTAGACGATGGATTGGAAGGAATTCTTAGATTTTGGAAAATTCAAATACCCAGGATTAGAAAGGCTCTCTTTAAGTTTCTAATTCTTGCAGAATTATAATATATCTTCCTTCCGCTTCATCTGTCTCTTTAAATATTGATTACATAATAAAGTACTGCAAGATACTAGGAGCTGAGAACCTTAAAGAAACAAATGTTTGAAAACCTATTCTAAAATTTTGAGATCATTTACAAAAATATAAAAACTGCAACTTACATCAACCTCAAGTTTTAAGGTAGAGAAGCCAGTGGCTTAACTAACATTGAAGTGTCAAGAAAGAGATTATAAATCGAGTGATTGACAAATGAAGTTCGATCATTTTTAAATGATTTATAAATTTTGCTAAACATAGACATGCAAAATAGTTTAACTATCCATGTGCATGTTCCTTGATCAAAGTAGGTAAAACAGAACACTAGACCATAATGAGTTAACTTGAACCATTAGTTAATGGCGTCATCACAAGTGTTGTATAATTTCATGAATCTAAAAAATTAATTAACGTGCTTTTTGGTTTGGACTTTACACTCCTTGGTTGAAAGAATGCAAGGAAAAAGATCTTTTCTACATAAAGAACAGTTCGTTCACCTATTAAACCTGTACTCTGTGTAATCAGGTGTCAGATGCTGGTGTAAATGATGCTTTCCCAGCCTTCCCATGCAAAAAATAAACACAAGGCAAAATCCATGCACCATCTTCAAACATGGTACCAACATCTTCACAAGGTAGCAACTTTTCACATTTCAGAATAGATGGATTTCGTAGTTGATATGTTTCCAGTTTAATATCTCATTTAATACGCTTCTTGGCTTCGCTATAGAGGATAACACCAATGACTGTCAGGGTGTACCCAAGCATTCCAGTAACAGAGACGGGATTTCTAAATATCAATATGGAGATCACTACTGCAACTGCCCCCTTTGCATTTCCAAGGACCTGAAAGGACCAGCAATTGTAAATGGGAAACACACTCCAATATCAGATATACTTTTTAAAGTTCAATCACCATAAAGAAAAAGGAAAACAAAGTTTAATCAGAAGAAAAGATAAATGGATTTGATTTAATCAGATACTATATATTATACACCTGACGCCCTGTTTTCACGATTTTGATGCGTATACATGACTTAATTTAGTATAACTCTACAAGATGTAAGAAACCTTTAAAACCCTTATACACCTGGCTTCTGTCTACCAAGAATCTTAATTATGAGTTTTCAACATTTCTAATGTATGTTTGATTTATTTAGTTTTAGGAACAAAAAATAGTAGAAAATAAATACCAACAATATATGGAAGTTACATTTTCCAAATAAAAGCAGAAAAGTTGATGATACAAGTAGAAAAAACCAACCAGGATTGCGAGAGTAAAAAAGGAATGCACAAATGATTTTACAGACAAATGAACCAGACAGCTTTACAGTGTAATATTATTGATGCAATTGATAACTTTCTTTCTTCCTATCGCAAGAATCATTCTCAAAAATCCTTTTCAATGTTTTCAGGAATGATGCACATAGAACTTTCAGCATTTCTTTCACAGGAGACATGATTTTTACAAGTTCTCTTCCACCATCTAATTTGAATTTATGCAATCCAGTGGGAATAAAAAGGATAAATGATGAAAATGAACTTTTCATGGGTAAAAGAAATGGTATTTTTCCAACATGTATTTGTTTCTTAACATTTTAGTGAGGTTAATCTTAAGCTATTCCATATGTACTGGGCTGAAAATATTACACTATGTTTAATAAGCTACATCAGGAATATGTTTTCAGACAAGGTCCAGATCCACACACCAAAAAAAAGAAGAAGAAGAAGAAGATTGTTCATTTTGAATAATAGCAAAAGTTGGAAAGAAAAATATTACGCGAAGAAGAATATGGATCCCTACAGCAAGAAAAGTGATACACAATATAGGTTTTATCATCAGTTTGCTTTTGCAGAAGGTTTCTTAGAGTATGCTTTAGATTATCTTTAAAGCCAACATTTATTTCAGTCGTAATTTAATTTAGGAAGTAAATCTTGTATTGATTGATTGGAAAAATTACAAGTATATACATGATAAAAAGGAAAAAGAGAAATTGCACTTTAGTCCCTAACAATTAAGAAAGACTACAAGTTGGTAACAAACAATATATATTTCAACTCTTCCCCTCAAGTTGGTGCATAGATATCTCGCATGCCCAACTTGGATGTCATTGTATAGAATGGACCACTGGCAACTCCATGTGTCATTATATCAGCTAGTTGTTCCGCCCTCTTGATATATGGAACCTCTATATTTTTGGAGTCGAGATTATCTTTGATGTAGTTCCTATCAAGTTCAACATGTTTTGTTCTATCATGTTGCACAGGATTGTTTGCAATTTTAATAGCAGCAGTATTGTCACAGAAAAGTAACATAGGCTTGTCCGGACCAAACCCAAGTTCACTAAGAAGAAGTTTTAACCATGTAAGCTCGGTAGTTGCATGATGTAAGCTCAGCACTGGATAGTGAGACCACATTCTGTTTCTTACTCCTCCAAGTCACCAGATTGCCCCCAACAAACGATACATATCCTGATGTGGATTTTCTATCCAATCTCGATCCAGCAAAATCAGAAGTAACCCACAATATCCAAATGCTCCCCTTTTGAGTACAGAATGCCCTTGCCTGGAGAAGATTTCAGATATGCCAATATCCGATTAACTGCACTCATATGTTGCTCACTGGGGTTATGCATGAATTGGCTCACAACGCTAACTGCATATGACAAATCAGGTCTTGTGTGGGTTAGATAAATCAACTTCCCCACCAATCTCTGGTATCTCTCTTTGTTTGTGGGAATTTGATCCGGATAAATAGATAGACCATGGTTTACCTCAATAGGTGTGTCAACAGGGACACAAGCCGACATACCAGTTTCTGCTAGAAGGTCAAGGACGTACTTGCGTTGAGATAGGATAAGTCCTTGCTGAGAACGTGATACTTCAATGCCTAAGAAGTACTTCAAAGTACCAAAATCCTTCATTTCGAACTTCTTTGTCAAATGGTTTCGAAGTTTCTCAATCTCACTGGGATTACTGCCAGTAACAATCATATCATCCACATACACAATGAGCATAGTAATATCATGACCATCTCTCTTATAGAATAGAGTATAGTCAGCTAAGGCCTGTTTAAAGCCATACTCTTTCATTGAGCAACTCAGTCTTCCAAACCACGCCCTTGGTGATTGTTTTAGCCCATAAAGGGCCTTTTTCAATTTACACACATTACCCCCGGAGGAGTGAAGCCAGGAGGAGGATCCATATACACTTCCTCTGTCAGATCACCATGAAGGAATGCATTTTTAACATCAAATTGCCTCAATGGCCAATCAAGATTGACCGCTAGAGATAGGATGACTCTAACGGTGTTCATCTTAGCTACCGGAGCAAAAGTTTCTTGGTAGTCAATCCCATAAGTCTGTGTGTACCCTTTGGCAACCAATCTAGCTTTATACCTATCCACAGTTCCATCAAACCTGTATTTTAATGAGTACACCCACTTGCATCCCACGGTCTTTTTCCCTGCTGGTAATAAGACCATCTCCCAAGTAGAGTTCTTTTGAAGAGCATTCATTTCTTCTACCATAGCTGATTTCCACTTAGGTTGATCAAGAGCTTCCTGAAAGTGATTAAGAATAGACACAGAAGATAGTCGGAGGGCAAACGTCAAATTAGTCTTAGATAAACGATGGTACGAGATATAATCAGAGATGGGAAAGATAGCATTGGAAGAAGATTTCGAAAAACCAAACCTATCAGGCTTATTATGGACTCGAAGAGGATATCTCCTATCCTAAGTATCAACCATATCTAAAGCTGCAGGATTAGAATCAGAAACAGAGATAGGAGTAAAAGGAGTAAGCAGATTATGTACCTCATTTTCAATCTCCAATGAATCTGATGGCACTGTAGAATCAACCAGAGGGTTATCAGGGACCGAAGGGGATAATACAGGAGTTCAAGCATTGTCTAAATTTTTTCTTGTATAACATTTTTGGAACAACCGAGGTGATCTATCACCCCCAACTCGATCTCTATCACCCCCAACTCGATCTTCATTTGGGGATTCAACTTGGGATTCCCCCTCTTTTCCAGAAATCCACACTTTCTTTTCTTCTAACCACACTCGTTCCTCTTCCTTACTACTAATCTCCCCCTGAAGAGGAACTAACGAAACATTATCAGAAAAAAAGGATTCTGACTCGCAGAATTCTACATCCATAGAAACATAATATTTTCCAGTAGGGGGATGAAAACATTTGTAGCCCTTTTGGGAGCTAGAATAACCAAGGAAGACACATTTTAGGGCACGATGATCAAATTTATCTCTGAAATGAGAATGCACGTGAACATAACACACACAACCAAAAATTTTGGGACATATATTTAAAGCAGATGGAATAGAATGAAACTTGGACAACATTTTTAAAGGAGTTTGAAAGTCAATAATGCGAGCTGGCATGCGATTTATGAGAAAGACGGCAGTTGTCACCGCCTCAGCCCAAAAACGTTTTGGAACACGCATAGTAAAACATAAAACTCGAGCTACTTCAAGAATGTGTCGATTTTGCCGTTCTGCGATGCCATTTTGTTGAGGTGTGTAAGCACAAGTGGTTTGATGAAGAATGTCGTGAGTCGAGAAGAAGTCGCTAAGTGTTTGGTTTACAAACTCACGGCCATTGTCAGAATGAATAACTTTAACTTGTGTATGAAATTGTGTCTCAATCATTTTAAAAAATTTTGGAATAACATGAACGACTTCACCCTTAAATTTTAACAAATATATCCAACAAACTCTGGTACAATCATCAATGAAAGAGACAAAATATTTATGACCTGTAGCAGATGGAGTAGAGAAAGGCCCCCAAACGTCAATATGAACACAAGTAAAAGGAACATGACTTTTATTAAAACTGACTTTGAAAGGTACACGATGACTTTTGGCAAAAATGCATTGTTCATACCGCATACTAGAACTAGGAATATTTTCAAAAAGTTTTGGAAACAAGTGCTCTAAGTATGTAAATGAGGGATGACCTAATCGACAATGCCACAACATGATCCTATCTCTTGGAGAGGATTTTCTAACAACTTGGAGACCATGGGTATTCTCAGTTTGCAAACGTCTTGTTTCCTCCAAAAAATACAACCCTCCGCTTTCTCTACCAGTGACAATCGTCATCTTTGTTCGATTGTCCTGAAATACACAATTAGTAGGTGTGAAGATGACAGAGCAATCAAGTTGCTTTGTAATTTTACTAATAGATAAAAGATTAGTAGAAAAAGTGGGTGCAAGTAAAACGGATGAGAGAGAGAAAGTAGGTGAAAACGAGACATTTCCGGCCCCGGTAACTTTGACTGGAGTCCCATTAGCCACTTGAACAGATTGAACAGATGGAGTTGTCAAGGAATCAAATGCAGAGGAATTACAACTAAAATGATCGGTAGCTCCAGAATCTATAACCTAGAAATCAGATACAGTAGAAGCCGATTGCAACCCAAAACTACCGTTCCCGGAAGATGATTGAGCAACCCTTTCATCGGCCATTATTTCGGGTTGTTAATGAGCCGAAACTAAGGCTAGGAAGAAACAGAACTACCAACACGAAGCTGCAAATTTGAGGGTCAATCCAGACAATGAATCGCCTGGTGCTTCTTCAAGTTCACAAGATGCACCAAATTCACATATTGAAATTATTCAACTAACCCATACCATCCCAGCAGCCACACAGTCCAGTTATATGTCATCATAAAACTATTGCACTCATACAAGATCAATAAATGCACATAATTTCATTATCACAAACTACAAAACTTCAGGGAATACTCAGTAAGCACCTCTGCTGCTATTTAGAATTGAGCCAAGAGTCCCCAGTCACCTTGAATTTTAAACCCCTTGTCTCGAAGCCAATGGACGAGCCACAAAAAAAAACCACCAGTAGTGGTTTCAGAGCCCAGCACTCCGGTGAAGTCTGCTGGTGCTAACAGCTTCACAGAGGAGGAGAAAATAGAAGAAGGACTGGGCTCAGGCGAGACTCCAGAGAACTCCAGAAAACGAAACTGCAGAAAACGGGCGACGCAGAGGGAAGAAACGGGCGACGCAGGGAGAACGAAGCTCCAGAGAACGGGCGACGCAGGGAGAACGACGTCGCCTAGGGTTCGGCGACGCAGAGAGAAGACGTCGAGCAGTTCGCCGGCGCAAGAGAGGTCGTCGCTCGGAGCAAGATCGGCGCCGGGTTCAGGTTTTACACTGTGCTCTGATACCAAGTCGTAATTTAGGAAGTAAATCTTGTATTGATTGATTGGAAAAATTACAAGTATATACATGATAAAAAGGAAAAAGAGAAATTGCACTTTAGTCCCTAACAATTAAGAAAGACTACAAGTTGGTAACAAACAATATATATTTCAACTTCTGTATCCAGATTGACAGAAACATCAACATTGAAATATGTCCATAAAATGGAGAGTACTTCCTGAAAAGATAATATACTCAAGCTAACAAAATAGGATAAAAATTATATTCTCCAAATCCAAAGCTACTGTCAATTTTCTCAAGAAAAATACTGCACGTTTAAAAATCCAACCATATGCAAAATGGAAAAGGTAATTAGATAACCTAAAAGTAACATTTTTGTATCCTGTTGTTTGTTTCGTAGAAATCAGATCTAGTTACTCTCCTTTCCTAACCAATGAGCTAAAATATTCATGGATCATGGATCTGGCTATTGTCTCTTCGAATGAAACTTACCGATCCCTTTGATTCAAATGTCAGCAAGATACATATATTTGCAAATTCAAATAATTGTAACTCGTGAAAGGAGAATAGCATGTAATAAAAATCCAGTAATACCTGAAGAGTCAGAGCACTGGTGTGTTTTGTGACCAAAAAGTTGGTCAAGTTCACAAGATATGCGAGTGCAGAATTGAATAACAGTAACCAGATAATTCTGATATCATCTCTTGCAAGTGCCAATGTGATGCCAACTACATTTTCTTCCATTAAGAGTGCAGTGGGAAGTAGGAATACAACAGCGATAGGAGCCATGTACATGAGCAGATTCATAGAGTTCAGCTTTTCCCTTCAACAAGATAAGAAAAATTTCAGTAAGCATGTCCAAGTTCCCAGCACGCAAAAGCTCAACATTCCTGGCACAACTTTACCAGAAGATACAACATATCAGAAATATAAATATATTACCCTTCAGAAGAAAGCAGAATCCCCTGAACAACTGATTTGAGTGCTCTTGCGGCTGTTGCGCCGACACACATAATAAATCCAAATAAATGGAAACTTGGCTCTCCCTAACAACATGGAAAGAAACAAAATCAAAAACAAAGTTGATTTCCCCCTAATACCATAGCAAGTAGCAACAGCAATTCAACGATAACATGTAAGGCATACTTGTTACAGAGAATCAGCATATCTTTTGTATCTTGCTCCAATCAGCTTGGTAGATATATGTATTTCCTTGAGAAGATACAGAATAGATATCAATTTTATCATGGTATCTAAATTTTTTATTTCTTTATCTGACATTGGTACTGATGAAAGCAATGTCCACCAGCTCGAAACGTGAATTCATTACACTACAAGATATATGAAATTTACATTTTCAACATAAAAAATGACATTGTATTGGGTGTATAAAAATAAAATCCTAATTAATTTAAAAAATATATATAATCCTAATTGAACTCTGACTACAGAGTTTTCAGCTAATTGACAACGTGTTATTAAGCAGACTTGAAAATAACAGATATCTCATTTTCCAAAATCGGTGTTATGCTCAGATCAATTAATTAGAATACAGCCCCTGATTTCTTGTTCCAATTACAACTTATATTGCAAAAAAATAAAATGACTGTATAATAATTCTATGCTCATTGTTATCCTGTTACACCAGGAATCACAAGACAATTAATAAATCCATAATCTATTCATTCCAAAGGAAAGGGATTTCTGAGCCAAGCTTACTACTTCCTACAAAAATAATCACATAATCACCATACATAACTTCAACTGGACAAATAACACAGTTCCAGATGAAGAAAAAGCATCATACTTGACATTTAAAAAAAAAAAAAAAACACAAACACGCCGAATCCAATTAAAGAGTACTACGATCAACTAAGTAAGAGGCAAATCAATAGACTGAATTGAACATACCCCGCTGGCAATGATGACCCCGGTAACCACTGGAATCAGCGTCATGTAAGTCAACCACGCCTCCCTTTTGAGCGTCATCAAATATGCAAATACGGCCGTAAAGAAAGGCGTGGTGGCCCCGATGGCTTGGTTGAAGCTGACTGGCAAATACCTGAGCGAAACGTTCCCGCTGACAACCGAGGCGCAGAAGATCAAGCTGAGAGCAGAGATCTTCATGAACTGAACCCTAGATCTTATAGTCTGCATCGGGACCATCTTCATCCACACGATCGCAATATAGCTGAGCAGAGAACACGCGGTCATGTGACACATGGTGAGGAAGATCGGATACTTGAACCCATAATTGCTCAACAAATATTTGTTCAAAAGCAACACCCCAATGTTCGATGAATACCACGACGCCACTAAGCCGATAGTGAAAAATCTGCCCGACGATTTCGTCGTCGTCATTTTGCTATAACAAAAATATAAAAAAAAAAATAAAAAAAATTGACAATCTGTACAGATTTCTAAAATAAATCGGTAAGGCGATGTTAGGGAAAATCGTGTACGAAGTTTTAGGGTTGAAAAGATGGTGATGGAGAGAGAAGATTATAAATGGCGCATTCGTGATTGAAATATGCAAAAATCGAAGATGAAAACAACAAAAATGGGAAGTGTGTGCTAGGGAGAGATAAGTCGACCGTTCACGATACTTACAATTTCAAGTCACGAAAATTATGCAATTCGGAAATCGACTCACCAAATTTATCTCTTACCACCTTACTTATTTGAGGGATCGTGATTTAAATGGACGTCCCACCAAATCTTTTTATTGAGTCGAGAATATTTGTAATGAGAAATTCCAATTAAAAGTAACGAAGGAATTAATTAATTGAAGAATTGATTATGAGGAAATTGTAAACGTGTGGAAAGGAAGCAGAATACGAGACTTACAACCTATTACCAAGTATGAATAGCTGAAAAGAGAAAGTATATAAAATGAAATTAGCTAAATTATTGTTCCAAATGAAATTGACACATTTACTCTGTTAAAAATTATATTTTTAATAAATTTTAAGAGAAAAAAAATTGATGAAATATGTTATTAAAAAGTTGTGAATTTCATTAAATATACAGATGAAATTAATTGCGGACTAAGTTTAATTATTTCAACTCATACATTCATGCATACAGCGTGAACTCTGCACTGCTGCAGTGCTTCTAACCAACGTGAGATTAAGAAAATTAGACGTAAGTAAGATCTATGAAAGAAAGGAAAAAATAAAATCATATCTTATTATAATAAATTAATATCATGAAGACATACATCTCAAATATATAATATGTTCAATTTGCTCTTTATTTCTATATTTATCATTTAGATCTAATTTATTTTTTGCTATAGTAAACTGATCATTAAGCTCTTGTTTGACATCCATTAAAATGAGTGTTTTTGGAGGAAAATGTGTTGAGTATTGAACTCCAAGCTTCACCAAAATCGGGCTCAGTCGACACCAATCAACACCACAATTAACAAACCCAAACCTAAACCAAAGAACCAAAATCGGTTGCTTCTTCGGGTTGCCCACAAAGAGCAATGATGTGGAATATAGTAGCCCCAAAATTCAGCCACAAAGGCTAAAGGAGAAGAAACAAGGCAAGGCAAGCACAAAGCCAAAGGAAGAACACTGCCTTTCTCTCTTTCACATGGCTACTACACCTTTTCAAACACTTCAACAGTAACGGGGGCGAAGTATATAAAGGTACCAAGTGTGGGCTTTTAGATTAGAACATAGTTAGGCTCAAGGTAATGAGTCGAGTCATGAGTAACACTAATGTAAGTAGGTTACTTCAAACGACTCAAATAAGTTGTAGGAATGGTTTGTTTAATTGTAGTGTCGACATTTCACTTCAATTATCGGCGTGGGCCTATGAAGTATAATCCAATACAAAAAACGATTTAACATCATCATCCGAATTTATTGGGTATCAAAACCCAATAAATTTCCACATTGATTCCAAATAAATCTGCAAGCGAACGAAACACAAAGTTTATACTTGTACAATCAATGTAACCAATAAAATTGGTATCGCAGACCTTACCTCGTGTTTCGAACCCGAAACAATACCATACATGCCCCATATACTTACCAGGGCTAAGATCATTAACACCTAAGTAGAAGCAGATAATCACAGCAATCAATTAAGAGCAAATAAACATGCGACATAGATATCACATAGATCTTTTTCAAAACATGTTCACACATAACAATATACTAACACCAATTTAATCAACATGTCAACACATATGCAACAAATGCATAAATGACCCAACGAAAAGATCTCACCACACTTATCGTATTCCATTCCGTGTTACTGACACCTCGAGAATACATATCTCACATCATCGCCCACCATGCTCACTAGACTAATCACTCAACCCATGTGTGACGGTAAGCCTCTATAGATCCTAAGTTATCGGGATAATCCTTTATCATCACATCACTTCTCCCAACCTACATGGATAATGGGTCTCCACCTAAAAGAAGTGATAGAAGTGTCTCTCTCACACTCCACCTGATCAGGATCTTTTCACGGATAAAGGATTCCAATATTTAATCACCCTTCCACTCGTGATCCAAATGTCACACTCCACATCCCATGTACAAACCACCAAAGTACCCCTAGACATCTATACTCCACCTTACCAAAAGACATACAACACACTGTTAATGCATCCTAACCCACTATACATGCAAACAATTATACACCAAGTAATATGATCACTCTAGTTCATGCCAATGCACATTTCAAACACATTGAAATGCAACATATAATCAAGCAACATAATTAATCAATCACATACATGCAGAAATGATTACATACGGATGCAAATGCAGTAACTAGGTTTACACTTAATAAGCCTCTCTAGGGTCATCACTCGACCCTAATGCCAAATTCGTCTCGCCTCTCAACTTACCATTCTGTTTATCATTGTTCTTCTTAGGACAATCCCTAATAAAGTGTCCAGTCTTACCACAACTATAACATCGTCTACCACTAGACTTGTCCTATCTTTTGCCATTCTTCTTACCATCCTCATCACTTGAGTCACTACTCGAATCACTACTGTCTTGAACTCTACCCAAACTCATCTGCTTAAACTTCATTCTACTCCTCATCATACGCAACTCACCATTTCTCTTATATTCGTTTTCAGCCTTAATCTCCATCTCCTTACTCCTAAGGGAATCTATGACAATTTCGGGTGTTAAAGTGTCCCTACCATACTTAATTGCATTATTAACCTCTCTATATGAATCAAGTATAGAATTCAGCAAATGGCCTTATAAGTTTCAGACACCTTCTCATCATAATTAACGATGTCTTGAACCAACTTGTTAGAAACATCCAAATTTTCATCAACATCCTTTGAAGGATCCATTTTAAAGCTAAATTTTTTTTGAGCAAGTACAACTTATTCGGAGTAGACTTTAGCAAATATAAGTCTTCCAATTTTTGCCAAAGTTCTTTAGTAGAGTTAAGTTTTCTAACTTTTCTCAAAACATTGTCGGATAAGTGTAAAATAATTGAAGTGTAAGCAAGTTCGTTATATTCTTCTTTTTGTGCTTCTGTTAAATCTAAAGGAAATTTGTCATCTATGGCATTTGAAATTTTTTGTTGAACAAAAATCTCCTTCATCTTTTGTTGCCACATTGAAAAGTCTCTATTCCCATTGAAAATCTCAATTTCAAAATGTGAAGACATTTTGAAAAATAGATTAACCAAAATACACAGATAGGTCACACAAAGTAATCTTAAAGCCACAATATAAATCGTTCTAGATTCTCAGGATTTCGTAAAATTCACAACCTTAGATCAAGGGAATGTTCGAGCGGGTCAAGTCAGGTGTTCTAACGGAATAGCCAATACAGCACGAAGGTATATCAAAAAAAATTCAAAATTCTCACGCAATTAAACACAGAAACAAATATCAACTTGTAGTTAAATCCAACACTTCAAATAGAGCAATTAATTCCTAAATTTCTAGCACAAACAATTGTTATCCCTTCACGGTAACCCCAATTCTAATGTCACCCCATACGATGACGCTCTAATAATGAAATTTAAACGGGATAAGCCAATTTACCAGAGTGGACCTATCTGAGTTCGTAGATTACGAGAGATGCGAATTTTCTGATTTAGGGCCGCGATTTTAGCTTAAAATAATTCAGTAAATGTATAGCACTTGCGACCGTTGACCCACCAAGGGAAAAATAGTTCAAATTTTCTTGCGTAACCTGAAACACGAAAACAAAAATATCAGTACTTTCAGAAAATCAAAATGAGAAAACTGCCTGAAGGGAGCGCCGCCAGAAGAGCCTCCCTGCGTGTGGGCTTCACGCGCCACCACCGTCCTCACACGCCTACCACCTAGCTCCTCCTCCACCTGCTGATCCTCCCTGTGGTATTGAATTTTTCAAATGGCCACTGGTTTGGCCGGAATCGGAGCTTGCAAGTTCGATTTTTATGTTGAAAAACAGGGCAGTTTTTCAATTGCCTTTTTTTTGCCGATTTTGAGTCCCTTTTTCCACTAAAATACCACCAAACTTGGCTCTGAAACCAAATGTTGAGTATTGAACTCCAAGCTTCACGAAAATCGGGTTCAGTCGACACCAATCAACACCACAATTAACAAACCCAAACCAAAGAACCAAAACTGGTTGCTTCTTCGGGAGGGCAATGGTGTGGAATATAGTAGCCCCAAAATTCAGCCACAAAGGCTAGAGAAGAGAAAACATGGCAAGGCAAGCACAAAGCAAAATCGGAAGCACAAAGCCAAAGGAAGAACACTACCTTTCTTTCTTTCACACGTCTACTACACCTTTTCACACACTTCAACAGTAATGGGGCGAGGTATATAAAGGTACCAAGTGTGGGCTTTTATGTTAGAACATAGTTAGGCCCAATAGGAAATAATAGGGCTACCACCGAAAAGCTTTCCAAGGTAATGTGTGGAGCCATGAGTAACACTAATGCAATTTGGTTACTTCAAATGGCCCAAATAAGTTATAGGAATGGTTTGTGTAATTGTGGTGTCGACATTTCACTTCACTCATCGATCGAGACCTATGAAATATAATCCAATATAAAAAACGGTTTAACATTATCGCTCGAATTTATTGGGTATCAAAACCCAACAAAATGAATTTTAGAATAGTTTATTTTGAAGAATGTGTGATTAAAAATAAGGAAAAATTTTGAAAATGTGTGACTGAAAATGAGTTTGAAAAAAACAATAGTTGTCTTAATGAATGTCAATCGAAGCTCAAGCAACTAACAAGAAAGTCTAAGATGTCATAGAAATAAAAAAGGAGAGGAATTTACAAAAATATCCAATTCCATGCTTGTCAATTGAAAAATGTTTAATTTTGATAACTTTTGAAAAAATAGTCAAATTTGATACCAAATTATCTATCATACCCTTAATGAAAAATGAATCAATTTTTTTTTCAATTTATCACGAATTTCAAAAAGGACAAGTAACTTCCATGAAAAATTACATTAATACTAGCTAATAGATAATGGATTCATTTGCTTTCATTATCTATTAAGTACTGAACAATAATTTTGGAAAAAAAATGAAAAAGATGAAGTTGAAAAACTATTAACACTAAAAAATAACTATATGCTTTCAATTCATGAGAAAACCATATGATTTCATTTCGAGAAATATAATCTTATCCAAATTTGCGAATTAATTAGGCTTTCCACAATTTTCGATAGAAAGAAATTTTTCTTTGAAATCTTGTTTTTGTTAATTATTGTTCTTAACATTTCATGACGTTCCAAACATTTGTACCCTGTTTATCTCGACATCTCATTTGTCTAAAACGAGATTTTGTTCTGAACATGAGAGTTATCTACATTTCATAAAGTTCTTGATATTTTAGTGTAGTTATTGACATTTCACAAATGTTTTATTTACCCACTTATTGGGAAAAGTGAGTATTTAATGTATGATTGACGTAATACCTTTTCAAATAAGTAGTATATGTACGATTTTTAATTATATAAACAATTTTGTCCTCATTGTAGAACTTAAAATTGCTAATGAGGGTATTTTGACCTAAATTATAGTAAAATAGATATTGAACAAATTTTGCACATAACTAAGTAAAAGTTGACATTTTTTGTAATTTCAACTTAAAAGAAGCCAAAACCTGTTCAGTTAAAGTTGACAACTTTTCTTACACTATACTTCTGACTGACTTTGCAAATAATGATGTATCTTTGAATTTCTAACCTCGTGTTAGAAGAGCTGGATGTAGGACGAATATGTTTCGGTTTGAACTGTTTTTGGCATATTTTTAAATCAAAATATTTAAAATCAAATCAAACTATTTTATTTCCCAAACCAAACCAAAGTTTGGTTTACACCGCAGTTTACCTATCAACGCGATTGTGACACATTTAAAACAAGTTGAAATATATGTAATTTGATCTAAGTTTAATATTACTCTCTTCGTCTCACAAGGATATACTTACTTTTATTTACATACAGGTTGAGAAAATTCCCACATGGTTATATAATCATGAACAAATATAACATGAAGTTATTACATCCACAATTTTTATATATCTATCATACTTTAAATTTATCTCCATTAAAATTTTAAAAAAAGTATTATATTCATCCAGACTACGTTTCAACATTATTCTTATTAATTTATTCATTTAAACACTATATATCCAGCATTCAATTTTCATAATTCCCGTCGGTAATCGATTGAGTTCCGTTTCCAAGAAACTCGAAAGGAACCGGCCGATACATAACCTTAATTGTGGTGGAGAAATAAACAAGGGCCAAGTTGACGTATGAGCGTAATTATCCCGAAAAAGGTGAATATGCACTAGTGTTTAATTGCATACAAAACTATTGCTCTATAGTATAACCAATGTTTCCTTGGTCAATTAGTGTCCACTATGCTGCTTATTCATTACAAATTAATATGGTAAACGTTGAGAGAGAGAGAGAGGTAGTTAATTGTTGTTTGAGCTTATATTACGGAGCCATTACCCGGAAAAAAACCAACCAAAAATGAAGTGGGCTATGGCATGACATGAGAATAATGGAACGGCACGAAATGAGCGTTAGTTAGTAAACCTCTCCCTCTCCGATCTCTCTCTTCCCATATATGTTGTTCAAGAAACCCTTGAATCCAATATGATATATATATACTCGTCTACATATATTGTATGATGAAAATGATTCCGGGTGATACATGCCAATCCAAAACCAGAAGAAGGGCAGTTGATGCCATAGAATCTGCAGAAGAAGATGTTACATTGACATTCATCAATGATTGTACTAAAATTCTACCACAAAACCACCACCACCACGAGAAGTCTTCGTTGGGAGGCTGCACCAGGAGAAGAATTAAATCCCTGCTGAGATGTTTTAGGCCGGGACGCAACCTCAGCGGCTGGATTTTAGGAGCTTTGATATTGATGGCAGTTTCAACCATTTTTGTGAAGGCCATTTTAATGACTAGCTTTCTTAGAGTCACCGGTAATACGAGTCCCAATGATTTCTTGCATCGACGTTCAAATCCTTTGGTGGCATCGAGCGTTCTATTGGAAACTTCAATCGAATATGAGGGGGACTACGATAAGGATAATCAACAGGCTGTACAGGTGTTAATTTCTTCAGTTAGCAAAAATACGCAATGTTTTTTTTTTCCATAATTTGACGTTGTTTTTGCATTAAAATGTTTGTAATCTTAATGGTAAATGCAACGGAATACCCATTATGAATTTAGCACATCAACGTCGGGTAAAAATACTAGCCATGCAGACTGAATTAATTATATTTACAAGATTATTGTAATTAAAACAAATTCATTCATGTAATAAATATAGTTCTATAAGATGGAGTTGAAAGTTAGAATAGCAGCCATTGGTGAAAATTGAAACTGTTTTTTTTTTTTCATGCTTTTTGTGAATAATATATATATATATATATATATATATATATATATATATATATATATCGTCTACTCATAAAAAGCTAATTAACTTGATTAATGTTTTGAATTGACCCTGTAAAAATCACACATTATAGAATTATTAATTTGACTAAGCTACTAGCTTCTTTGTGGACGTATTTTTGTAACTAATACTTGTTTTCGTTATCTTCAGACTCCCGAAGTATGGAGGAATCCTACAAGTAATAACTACTACAATTGTGTCGATCGACGAAGTAACACCACAAGTATGGAATGGTGATGTCAGCTTCATCTTGTTTCATCTTATTAGTTACTGTATAATGTTGTAATCAGTTTTGACTCTCTCAGGAAGCAAACCTGCCCCAAACGGTTATATTCTAGTTCGTGCTAATGGTGGACTAAATCAAATGAAAACTGGGGTAATGATTTATGCATCACCATACCATTCTATGCAATGCATGAAGAGCTTAAACTGTATTTACATTCATACCTGCAGATAAGTGATATGGTGGCCATTGCGCAATTGATGAATGCTGCTTTGGTTCTACCTTCATTAGATCACAAGTCATTCTGGACAGATCCTAGGTGCGCCGCCTGTTGTATACATTCTGCCTGCCTCAACACACTCAAATTAAAATAAAAGAACTTATATATTGAATATTGAGTTTTCTCAGTGATTTTAAAGATATTTTTCACTGGAAGCACTTCATGAATGCTCTGGAGGATGATATACAAGTATTGGAGTCTCTTCCACCAAATTTGGCACATGTCAAACCCCTCATCAAGGCTCCAGTTTCTTGGTCCAAGGCATGTCTAACATTACACATATATTCATGTACACAGTATAGTATAATCTTGAATTCTATCTACGTACAAAATATAACATTTGGATTTTTGTGCAGCCCAGTTATTATAAAGGAGAGATGTTGAAGATGTTAAAGTGGCATAAAGTGATACAATTTACGCACACTGATTCACGCCTTGCTAACAATGGCATTCCAGATCCAATTCAGAAACTTCGATGTCATGCAATGTATGAAGCACTTCAATTCTCAGAAGATATTGAACTACTTGGAAACAAGTTCGTTTCCAGGCTAAAGGAGAATGGTGGTCGATATATAGCTCTCCATTTGAGGTATATATCTTGCCAAAATGATTGGCAAAGCTCAATATATAAATGAGAGAGAGAGATTTCTGATCAGATTATTTTGTTGTAGGTATGAAAAGGACATGCTAGCTTTCACTGGTTGCAATCATAACCTTACTAGGAAGGAGGCTGAGGAGCTCAGAAAATTAAGACACAAAGTTAGGCACTGGAAAGAGAAGCGCATAAATGGCACAGAGCGAAGGCTCCAAGGCAGGTGTCCAATGACTCCTCGGGAGGCAGCAGTATTACTGGAAGCACTGGGATACCCATCTAACACTAAAATCTACATAGTTGCAGGGGAAATTTATGGCCAACATGGCCTAAATGCACTCCGTGAAAAGTATCCTAACGTGTATTATCATTCTAATATAGCATTGGAGGAAGAAATACAACCATTCAGCCAACTGCAAAATCAGCTTGCTGCCTTGGATTATATTGTAGCCCTTAAAAGTGATGTTTTTGTTTATACCTATGATGGAAACATGGCTAAGGCAGTGAGAGGTCATCGAATTTATGAAGGCTACCGGAAAACCATTGATCCTGACAAGTAAGTTATTCATGGGTTAATAGCAGTTTCTAGTTTTACCTCCATTCTCTCTCTTGATATTGGAATAAATCTGAAAATTGTCAATATAAGTAAGTTTTTGGGACTATAAGTAAGAATAATTACAAGTTCAATAAACATGTTGAAAATAGAAAGAGTCACCTATATTTAATTTGAATCCCAAGAAAACTTTGTTATCAGCAACTATAAACATGTACTGTACAGTAATTATACTGAAGATTTAAATAGAACGGAATAACTAATAACCCAACTAAATTGAACTTTGGGCCACAGAAACTTGTCTTCGAATCATTACGCAAATAAATTTACAAAACCTGAATATTTAATCCTCTGGTCCCATGCTTGAACAAACTATAACGAACAAGTTGAAGCAGCTCCACAAATTTAGGCTCAGTGTACTTAAACCAATCCAAGCAGAAGAAGTTACGAGACTGAAATTGATTCAAATCTTGGCTCATTTCTGAGCTACTTGTGAATTTTCAGTCAACTCAAGGCAAACTAATTCCAACATATTCACAACTCCAGATGTTGATAACCAAACAAAAGAAAAAACTAGAGAAAATTGAAATTGGATTTAGCCTTCAATATATCGGATTCCGAAAACTAAACCTCGTGATTTTCTGTCCAATTAAATACCTGTTACTTTTCCTAGCCCTCACAAAATTGAAGTTTTTGCAGACAAAATATTGTGAGACTGATTGATGAAATGGACAAGGGTAATTTACCTTGGGAAGAGTTTTCATCAAAAGTCAGGTGCTTACATGAGAAGAGGATTGGAGAGCCACATTCCAGGCTAGTGGGAGATTCTCCAAAACTTGAGGAAAGCTTTTATGCAAATCCTTTCCCTGGTTGCATATGCCAAAAATCGAGAAGGTGACAGTAATGTGCCAGGAAAGACAACAGATAAGAAACCCCAATTTACCAGGATGAATGCTACTGAAGCAAAGCTTTTTTCGTATTCATACTCAAAACAGATTGTTTTAGTTCAAACTGTTGTACTCTACATAACTACTTGTCCCAGAACTAGAAGCGTTTTAGTTCAAACTGCTGTACTCTACGTAACTACTTGTCCCAGAAAAGGAGAAGTCAAAGCAGTTCCAATATCTATCGAGCCATTTCCAAACCTTCTAAAGTTTGTATTCTTTCGCAACAACAAAAAAAAAAAAAAAAAAAGAAGAAGATTAATTTTGGTCATCAATTGTAGCCAAAAAAGACTGGTTTCAACTCCTGTAATATCGTTACATTATCGAAATAATAACTCCTAAGATATTGATACTACCAACTTATGGTGTTCATGCATTATGAACAGATTTTACATTATCCATTCAATTTTTGCCTTTCTGCTTCAGCCGAACAGTTGAACATGGCATAGTATCCAGACAGATGTTTAATCGGTCGCTTACTTCAGAAATAAATATGCAATCACCTCGCGAAAATATACGTATAACACAAACTGAAAGTAAGCTATCAGCTCTTCAGCAGAAGAATTAGGAAACATTAAGTAATTTTAGAAGCCCTATAAAATAGTGTGAATGTATTTGCTGCTGCTGTAATATGGTACTGCTAGAAGCACACTGGAAAACATGTACAATCAATTATACCAATCAAGAAAAAGAATTGAAAAAGTAAGTACAAATAAGAAAAGTAAAAGAAAAGTTCTGCTGCTGCTATTCCGTTGAATGGCTTGTGACAGCTCTTTGTTACCAAGCTGTACATTCTTTGTAGCTTCAACAGCCTGTTAAATGAAACAAAAATAGATTCAAATGTTAGATATCATTGCAATTAAATGAACAAAAACCCACAAATGAACATGTATTTGTACATTAACAAAAAGCTACTCAAAGACAATCCAGCTTATGCACTTTTACGTCATTTACACTATCATATATGCATTAATCATTAGCAACATTTAGCAAACCTCGAGTATTCTCTGACCTGCTCATACAAAAACTCTATCTGTTGGGCCTGTTGCAAAACATGTGTGGACATGAGATGGTTCAGCGCAGACATTTCCACCATCTTTGATTCAGTTTCTTGAACAGCATCTAACATGCTTGCCAACTCAACCTATATTTATATGAAAAGTGGTGTCACAAAAAGCATCATTCTTGTGAACCACAAGTGAAGACTTTCTCAAGCTGCATGTATGTAGAAACTTACAGAAATCAACCGAAGTACTAATTACCTGGAGGGCGCGTGTTTCATCATCCAGAACTTGCTGCTGGACTCTGATAGGCTCTGCTTGAACTTCATTATCCTCTCTAACCTCTGAATTGCCCCTGGACTGAAAATCGTTAGAATTAGAACTCTCTGTAACATTTTTTATGCCACTCTTCAGTTTTCTTCTTGGTGTTACTCGGTTAATAGCATCTTGGAAACGTATGGCTCTTAGCTGATCAAACTGCGATGTCACTGAATGAAGTTTTTCGCTTAAAATCAATACCTGTACAACATTATTAAACATCATTTTCAATCTAGCTGCTTGTTTTATCGACAAAATATTATGACTGAAACAGATGTATACTTGGTGAAAATAAAAAATAATAATAGTAACCAACACTTCTTTCCCTATGGCATTCATAAGACCAAAATAGAGATATAATTATCTACAATACAGTAAAAATTGGAATCCACTTCCCCATATAATAGAAGATGATTGTGCTACAAGAACCTAAAATTGAAAAACAACATATAGAATAAAATTGTTATTATTGAATTAGGTGAACTCAGGCCATGATATACATTTTTAAAGGATTTTCTATTTTAAATATATCAAGTGCGAAACAATCAACAAGTATTCTCATAGAAAATTTTCCTTACTACCAACAGAAAGAATGAGCACTCATTCAGAAAAGGAGTCTTTGAAGAGAAAAATGTTCAACAAACAGGACTCAAGCAGCATTAGAAGTCAAACAATTCAAATGAAACACATACCACTCCATGTTTGTGTGCAATAGTATCAGCATTCAAATTGTCACTCCTGATGCCGAGCCATCCCTTCGAACTTGATTGTTCATCATTTATACTATTCTTGAGAACATCTATTTGCTCTCTGCATGAGTTGATGAAAACCGTAACCTACGAAAAAACAGAGGTAACAAATAAATATGTGAGCCAACTATTCATACAACACATGCTTCAATAAGTTGCAATGGAGAACATATTGCCAAGTCAATATAGCTAACAAGAAAGTCAAAATATCACCAAGTACATTAAGGTATTTGAAAGTAAATTGTATCAAGCATCCAAAAGTAGAAAATTAATAAGCTTCAACAAAAAGTTAAAGATAACTATAAGATTTAGCTCAATTGCACACAGACCTCTACTACATTGTATTTCACAATTATAGGAGGTTTTTGATTGTGTCCTTGTACAGTTGTACTTTGTAGGAAGGAGGATAGTTTTCTTTTTCTTTTGTTGCCGAGGGAAGGTATTGTTCCTAGACAATTCCTTTTTGATAGGTAAATTGTTCCTAGACAATTCCAAACTCGAAATGGTGATTTATCCTAGCAAAATCAAACATATATTGTAATTTTATACCATGAAGCATTTTTACCTTTTAAAGGGAAATGTTACTTGTTATATCTTGTATTATGTATTTGATTAGTTTATCATAAAGCTTCAAAGTTGATAAGAAAAAAGATCAATAAAATCGATCATTTCCATTCTCATTGGAACATGCTTCAACAGATATCTCATTCCCAACTCCCATTTGTTGGTCATATTAATATCTACAATTTGAAACTGACATCATATTATGCTATCCATCACATCATTACTTTCCAGTATTATTATTACATGAATGTACAAATAACAAGCCGCTGAACAAAATAACAACAGTATGCCAGCAATTCTAATCCAATGCAAGTATTCACATTTTCATATCCCCTTTAGACTACAAATGAAAAAGACGGTATCTCGAGCAAATAATAGCCACTGCAATTTCTAAATGTAACTCACCAGACATCCTCATGACAGAGATTTTAACAAAAATCAGACATTTAAAAATTAAAAGCAAACCCACTGTCAATGCGCCCCTCAATTTGGACAAGTACATAATAACTTTCAAATCCTTACTTCATGCTCAATGCTATCTCTCTCTTGTTCAGTGGTGCGACGGAGATCCAGATAATCCTTCTTATGCTTCATCAAGAACTTCTCCAAAGCTCCAATGCTTTCGAGCTGGCAGATGAATATAGTACAAGCTTAAGAATATGTTTCAATTTCTTAGCTATCATGAGCATGATCATAACTTCTATGGAATGGCAAGGTAGTACAAGTAGGATATCGGAATAGATACCGTCTTCATGGAAGCTTTGGTGAAAGGTGACCTTTCACGTGTTTTGTGGAGGATAAAAGATGCCATTATTGTTGCCGTTTTGGACTGCCAAAATATATAGATAGCTCACAGATTAAAGATGCATTATAGCCATTGTACCAAAATTAAACACGTACACTCAACATAAAAATATATATATACACAATAATTGAAAATTATAACCAGTGAGATTAGAGATGCGAAAGGAACCTCATCGTATCCCAAATTCAATGCAGCCCGGCGAACTGAATCCTTAAAATCTTCAGTTCTATCTCTAACTTTGGCCATTCTTTCACGTCCGATTGTAGAGGGAGGAAAAATACAATTTTCAGTTTAAACAAGTTCTTCGGTAAAACTTCGTTATTCATCGGAAAAGGAACAAAATGAAACACAATAGCAAATTAGTAAATCGAAATTTTGCGTCTGAAATATTACACTTGCAGGACATATTAGAGGTTTTGATAATCATTCAAATAACTACAAGGATACAAAATTCCTGATCTTTCGAGAAAAAAGTAAAATTTAATGAAACCCCCATAGAATTATGAAATTTAATAGAAGAAGGTTCCGATCAATGGCCCAAACCTTTAAAGGAAACTCCAACTGAGGGTCTGCCGAGAAAAATAATGGAAGATAGGAAAGGAAGCCTGTCACAGCCGGAGAAAGGAGTCGACGACCACCTGTGGTTTCTTTTTCTTTTTTCAAACGAAAAGAATTCTGGAGATGAATTGGAATTTCGATGCAAGGAGTAACGGAACTATGGATTCACGTCAGAAGACACAAACGGCAGTTCCATTATTCTAATTTTTTATTTTTTTAGTTTTGGGTTGTGTGGACTGTAGTAGAAAAAGTTCTAATTTATCTTTACCCTATTTCAAAAATAACAAAACAACTTTTACATTTCAAAAATCAGATTTTTTAACTTATATATACACATATTTATAAATATTTATTTATTTATTTAAATATATAAAAAGATATAAATAAATATATAATATATATATAAAATTAACCCACCCCCACCACCACCCCACCACGCCGGCGACTGCTCCGGCGACCACTCCGGCGACGTCTCCGATTCCGACGACTTCTCCGACGACCACTCCGATTCAGAGAGAGTATTCCGGCGACTGCTCCGATTCCGACGACTATTCCGATGACATGAATTTTTTGTACGGTCACAGCCCAGGTCACAAGTCACAGTCCAGGTCACAACCAAGGTCACAGGTCACAACACATGATTTTTTGTTTATAATAATTGATAACACAATAAGGCTCACGTCTCACATTTTTATTAATAGTCACATATTATTTTCAAATGGTCACAGCACAAGTCACAAAATATATTGCACATGACTCACGATTTTGTTCATAGTCCCATTTTATTTTCAAATGACTCAAATTCTGGTTGATGATAGTCACAAGTTTATTTCAACTGGCCACAAGACACCGGTCGAGAATTTTTTTGGACATGGCTCAGGTTTTTATTGGTAGTCAAAGCATCGATCACAGTACATGGCTCAGGTCACAGCATTGGTCACAACACATGGCTCAGGTCACAGCATTGATCACAACACATGGCTCAGGTCACAACATTGGTCACAGAGACTATACAACACCACCTCACCTCCACCACCGTCTTACATGCCCTAACCCTACTCCGCCCCTGCCACCACGGTAGGCAACTCACCACAACCACCATCACTAACGTCGCCAACATAGCCTCACCAATCAACGGCAAACCAAAAACTACGACAATCTCCAGCACCAACACCACCGCCGCCAACAACACCATCACCAACAATCACCTCCGCCACCCGAAATCATCACCATCCCCACCAAAAGAATCCACAAAACATACACACACAGAGCACACCCGCAACAGCACACCCATCACCACCATCCCCACCAAAAGAATCCACAATCGTTTCACCAGAACCGTTTCACCTAGTGTCACCAAAAAAATAGAAAACCCCCCAGTGCCAACACCAACTCCAACTCCGACACCTACCGCCGCACGTACGCATACACACACCACCGCACCACCATCGCACATACACACCACCGCTAATTCTCATGGGCGAGTTTCAGAACTCGATCCAATTGTACTAGTTGTAGTGCCGTGAAACACCAAAATCGGGCTTTGATGTACCTAATCTCGCTTAAAGATGTACATCTAAAAGAGGAGCTCAATTCCTCTGCCCTGTCGTGCCATAAGGATCCCGATTCCTCAGATCCACCAGAATAACTTGAGGATTTCATTGCCGGAGATGGAAATAGGTAGGAGAGGCCATCGACGTGGGCTTTTGAGACGGAGATGCTGAAGCAGAGCCTCCACCGAACATTGTGGCCGACATTGTGAAGATCTGGTTTCTCTTAAAATTTTGAAATTGGTGCGCAGATGTTCGCTGCCTAGGGAGGGAGGGGGAGAAGGAGGGAGGAGAGGAGGAGGAGGGGGAGGGAGAGAGAGAGGAGAAGGGAGGAGGAGGCGGCGCCGGCGACGGTGGAGAGAGGGGGCGACGGCGGCGGCGGCGGCAACGGGGATGGGAAGAGAGGAGAGAAAAACTTAAAATGTTAGGTTAGGGTTTGATAGATTTAGGTTTTATATAAATTTAATTTAATTTTATAATATTATTATTAATATTTAATTAAATATAAAAATATGTATCTATCTATAAAAAATCTGATTTTTGAATATTAAAACTTAAAATGTTATTTTTGAACTTGGATCTTGAAAAGTAGGCCTCTATGTAATTTCCACAAAAATTATTGATGTGATGAAAAATATTATTTTAATAAAAAATGTGTGGTTGAAAATTAGTTTTGAAAGAATATGTACCAAAGATGGTATAAATAAAATTCTATTTAATAAATTATAAAACTTTAAAAATAAAAATATAAAATACTAATTTTTAATAAAAATTTAATCTAAAAATAAAATTAAAAAAACTTAAAAATCTCTCAAAAAAATTGAAGAAAATATGAAAAATCTAAAATTAAAATTCTAAAAAAATAAATTCTAAAATTCTAATACAATAAAAATTCTAGAATTCTAAAAATAAAAAAAAAATAGTTCAATCTCTTGATGATTATTTATATAAAAAATTAAACAATATATTAAAATGAACAAAGATAAACAATTAGTTTATGAGAAGAATAAATTATTTAAATTTAGAACTTTTAGAAAACTTTAAAAGAAGGGAAAAGATACACTTACAGAACTATTCACTTACAGAATAGTTACAGAAATAAAAATTTCCCAAAATACCCTTTATATATAAATTGCAACTAGGAGCCACTACAAGAATATAAAAACTTCAAATTAGTCCCAAAAGATTTATGATTGCAAAATTTATTCCGCTGATTCTGCGCATTCTGGTAAAATTGGTATCAGAGCCATATGTAAAGAATCGGTATCCTCTCACTCGGGACTTATACCCGAACCGAGGCTCTCCGCGCCGATCGCCTGTATCCTCGGACAAAATCCGTTAGGAGCAGGTGGCAAGCTGATAGGTACCATACGTTGGGTTGCTCTAACGGGTTGGACGTAAAATTGGTATAAGAGCCTTGTTAGATCATGAAAATTGAAATAATTAAAAATAATTGGTATTATATATTAAGAGAAAAAGATGGTTTAAGTTATATATTTACAGATCCCGTTTCTAGGAAATTAAAAATATTAACATTAATAATAGTTAAAAAATTACCAATAAAGATAAGAAAACAAATATTAGATAAATTAATATTAGGATGCATAAAAGATGAATATTTATATCAAAAAATAATGATAGAATTTGAAAAAGAAGAAGTTGAATTTTATTGTAAAAATATGTATGAGCCTGAAATATATTACGAAACTAAATATTATGAACCAAAAGTCATGATGAATATAGTTGATGAAGAAAATATAATTGAAGAATTTTTGAGAAAAATCGAAAAACATAAGAAACCTAGTTATCCTTACTTACCTAAGAATAGTACAAATGAAAGTTTTGAGCATATACATAAAAGATTGGAAAATCTAGAATATAATATACAAATAGGAAATGCCCTATTAGATAAGAAACTTGAAGGAAAAGATTTGATTATAATTAATCCTCCTCAAGATTTTAGAATAACAAAAGATAAAGGAAAAAATCACGAAATAAAACAATATATGATAACAGAAGTATAAGAATTAGAACAAAAATTCTTAGAATCTACTGGTGAAAAATATGAAGAATATAAAAGGCAGTTAGAAGAGTTGACTGAAAAAATGGAAAATACAAAAATGAATACTAATCCATCAACTAGTCGAAATATAAAAACAGAATTCAGCAGTGATGAAGAATATGAAAATTATCCTTATGGTACACCCATACCAAATAAAGAAGGTGTTAACCAATATAGAAAGACACAGAAAAGATACACTGGAAATATAAGGAAACAGTCTATTAAAGAAATAAACACAATGAAATCTTATAATGAACCAATCGATACAACTGGAATATGGTTAGATTTAGACTGTGTAGATAAAAATAAAGCTATAGAAACATGGATAAAAAGTACTGACCTAGCTATACAATTTAATAAATGGGAAACATACACAGCCTTTGGATTTATAGAACATACTTTTAGAGGAATTGTATCGGACTGGTGGAGAAAACTACCAGAAAATATAAAAAGAAGTATAAAATATGGAGAAAATCCAATTGAAATAATAGATAACAGGAATGCGTTGAATGAACAAAATATCCAAGAAATATTAAGAAGGCTAGAAAGAGCCCTAAGAACAGAATTCTTAGGAAATAGATTTACAATAGACGAAGAAACTAGAAAGCGAGAAGACTATAATGAATGAATGATAGCAATGAAAAACCTAAAGATATGTGATATGTGTGAACTTGAAAGATACACATGTAAGTTTGAAGAAATATATTACGTATTAAACCAAAGAAATTATCAAGAAAATAAACATATATTAAGATGATATTTTACAAAATTACCATTTCCATGGGGAATGAAACTACTAAAAGAATATGAAAAATTATTACCTTTTGGAGAAGAAGATGGAGTTAATAAAGATAGTTTAGGATGTAGAATTGAATTTACAAAAAGAATGATAGGAATATGGTGCAGAGAAGCCTTAGAAAATAAAAAAGCATATAAAATGAGAAGAAACTCTCTATGTTGCTACAAAGATATAGGACAAATTGAACAATTTGGTTATCATAAAAGGAAATATAAACCATATAAGAAATACAAAAGAAAGTTTAAAAACTATAAGAAGTTTAAGAAAAGATTTTTTAAACCTCATAAAAAATATTTTAAAAGAAAAGACTGGACTAAGAAGCCCAAGCCTAAATATATCAAAAAATGTAGATGTTTTATCTGCAATGAAGAAGGACATATAGCCCCTCAATGTCCTAAAAGGAAAGAAAAACAAAATGTAAAAACCCTTAAAATATATGAAGAATTTCAAAATGATAGTGATATAGAACCAATTGAGAATTTCGAGGATTTAAGTAGTGAATGCAGTAGCATTTATGAATTAGATACATCATCTTCAGAAGAAGATTCTGAAGAGATAGTGTATATGAATCAAGAGATACAACAAATAGATCAAGAAATAGAGGTAGAAACAACTGAGGAAGTTGAAGATTCAGTAGAAGGTATAAACCAAGAAATTACCTTTGATGCCAGAAAATACAAAGGAATAACAAAGAAAATATTAGATTTACAAGAAAAAGATGTATTCCATCAAGGATTCTTAGGAATACTACCAAGAGTAAATAAAACAATTGTAAGTATGAATTACAAAGAAATATCTATTAACATAGAAGATACAATGGGAAAAGCAAGAATTCCTATAATTACAAAAGAATGGGTAAGACAAAAGTTATCCAGAATCCCAGAAAATGTGAGAAGTAAATTAAAATGTATTGAGATAGGAGGAATCCAAATTATGGTAAAAGGATTCTTTAGAGAAGGTATGAATATACCAATAGAAATATATTGTATGGACAATAGAATCTTACAAGATCCTGTAGATGCTCTATTAGAAACTATTGTAGGAAATCTAGTCTATCAAAAGATAATATTTACAGTAAAACTAAATTATGCGGTTTCACTAATTGATGAAAATATTGATCAAAGTTTCAATTTATATTATAGAATTGAAAATTTGAAGATGTTAAGAAAAAGTAAGGCTATTAGTATAAGCATAAAATCAATTTTTGCTTTTAGTACTAGCCACCATAACAACTTAAGAAAAATAACTGATAATATCATCATACATAAAGATTTTGAGGAATTAGCTCAGTATATACCCCCTAGAAAATACCAAGAACATGAAGTGACAATACCTCAACAAATAATGCTTGATTTTCACAAACAAGCAAGAGAAATCAATTCTGAAGGAAAATTGATAAGAAGAAATAATGTCAGTCTAGAAGGAGATAATCTTATTGCAAGATTTCCCCATAGACAAAATCTTAAGATTAGCCAAGTTAAAAAACTTAGTATTGCTGAACCAATAAATTCACAATACTATATCAAAACAAGATATGTTAATCAAGAAGGATACAAGAAGAATCTTCTTGTCCTTATAGATACTGGAGCAGAAAAAAGTCATGTAAATGCTAAATTTTTTAGTCATTTACTAGATTTTGAACTACCTGAACCATATACTTTTAAAGATTATTTAGGAAATAATCTTGAGATAAAGAAATATGTTAATTTCCCTCTTATATTTATAGGAGAGGATCAGAAAGAACATAATAAAGAAATAATTCTATATAAAGATGAATCATATGGAATCAAACGTTCACGTATACTATTAGGTATGAACTTTCTTGAAAAATTTAGTCCTTATAAAATCTGTCAAGGATATTTAAAAATAACAGTTGATGATAATCCAATCATCATATCAAGAATAGATGAAAATATGAAAACATTGTTATCATGGAAAGAGTAATTAATACTAATCCCATGAGCCCATATATTGAAATTACACTCAATATAAAAGGAAACTGTAGAATTAAATTTCATGCTTATCTAGATACAGGAAGCACGATAAGTTTGTGTTTACCAAATGAATACTGGAAATATGATTCAAAAAAGATTGTCACTGCTACAACAGCAGGAGGAAACAAAGTAATATATAGTAAATATGCTACACAAGTACCTTTTCTAATATCCTTTAGAGAAGTATTTGTTGACACAATATATATGTCATCTACAATTGGATGTGATATTTTATTAGGACAAAATTTCCTACTAAAATATGCACCATTTACACAATATGTAGATAGATATATGTTCACAACTCTTTGTGCACATAAAATATTTACACCTAAGATAACTAAAGCTGTTAGCATAGCACACACACAAATTAATCATCAGAGTTCCTCAACCCAGCGTGGTGGATGTTGGAATACAGAAAAAATTAAACCAGTTACAGTTTTAAAAATGACAACAGAAAATAAGTTAGAAAAATTGAAAAAAGAAATTTCTGAAACATATTCTGAAAATCCATTAGAAAAATGGAACATAGACAAAGTAAAAACAAAAATAGAACTTATCAATCCAGACACTATAGTAAGAGTTAAACCAATGAAATATAGTGTTGAAGATCAAAAGGAATTTAAGAATCAAATAAAAGAATTACTAGAATCTAAATTGATTAGGCCTAGTAAAAGTCCACATAGTAGTCCAGCCTTTATGGTAAGAAAACACAGTGAGATAAAGAGAGGAAAAGCCAGAATGGTGATAAATTATAAGAAGTTAAATGAAGTTACCAAATTTGATGGATATTACTTACCTAATAAGGACACCCTTATTAAACAAGTACAAAACAAGAAAATATTTTCAAAATTTGATTGTAAGTCAGGTTTTTGGCAAATCATGCTTACAGAAGAAAGTAGACCTTTAACTGCATTTAGTACTCCCAGTCCTTTAGGACAATATGAATGGAATGTAATGCCATTTGGATTGAAAAATGCACCACAGATATTTCAAAGAAGAATGGATGAGGTAATCAAACCAATTACTCATACGTATTGCTTATGTTGATGATTTACTAATTCATTCAAATAATATAGATGAACATATAGAACATCTTGAGAAATTCTGTTATATTATGAAAAAACATGGTATTACACTTTCTCAAAAGAAAGCAAAAATAGCCAAAACAGAGATAGAATTTTTGGGATTATTTATAAAAAAAGGAGAATTGCAATTGCAATCTTATATTGGTGAAAAACTTCAAGATTTTCCTGAAAAAATCAGAGATAAAAAACAGTTACAAAGCTTCCTTGGTATATTAAATTATGCTGAAGGATTTATTGAAAATTGTGCTAAGCTAAAAAATTATTTTCTTCCAAAATTAAGAAAAAATGTAATATGGTCTTGGGAAGAACAAGATTGTGAAAACATAAGAAAAGTAAAAGAAGAATTAAAAGTTCTGCCTAAACTTGTAATTCCACAAGAAGAAGATTTCTTTATCCTTGAAACTGACGCATCAGATAATTACTGGGGTGCAGTATTAAAGGTTAAAAGGAATCACAAAGAATATAAATGTACAAAGGATTGTTCTTGTCCTGAGATACTTGCAGGTTATACATCAGGAACATTCAAAGAAGTTGAAACAATGTATGAGATGAACAGAAAAGAACTCATTGCTGTGAAGCGAGGAGTTCAGAAATATGAAGATTATCTACTACCAAAAAAGTTCTTAATTAGAACTGATAATACTCAAGTTAAAGCATTCTTAAAAAATAATGTTGATCCATCTATTGCCAACAGATATATCATCAGAATTCAAATTTAGTTTTCTTATTTCAAATTTGATATTGAATATATAAAAGGAAAGGCTAACTTTCTTCCTGATTATCTTAGCAGGGATGGAGCTAGAGCAATTAAGGACGAAAGTCCAGATACTTGAGATAAAAGTTTCCTATTTGGAAGCCCAAATTCAAAATATACAAGATAGTCTTCGAGACAAAAATATAGCCCTTGAGGCAGAAGTAACTTGTACCAAGTCTAGTATCCCTTCACAGGGACTCGTGAATACTAGCGCTCTACCCCAAGATAAAGGGAAAGCAAAGAAGGTAATAGGAACCCCTTCACAGGGAAAATTTGAACCTATTACTAGTATTCAAGATATCAAAAATAGCAAAGGTAGCTCTTCACAGAGCCATACTTTACCTGAGCTAAATATCGAAAAAATTGATCCAAAAGAAATTGTCAAGATATGTCATGTGACAAAAATGTCCAAAAAGGATAACTATGAAGAAATAATTTTCTTTATTGTTGTTTTCAATATATTATCCGATTGGTATCTAGAAGTGGGAAAGTGGATGAAGACCCTCCACTATGGAAGATACAATAAGATAAATTTTTATCCAGAAGCTCCAGCTAACTGGGTGAAAAACTGTTTTGAATTAGGAAATATACTCTGTATATATCCTAGTAAAGATCTCAAGGAGATAGCCCAACTTCCAGCCAATGTCAAGAAAGCCATAAAGAGATATACTGAAGTTGTCAAAACTACAAACATATACATCATATTCTACTCTGCAACAATGGAATGGGATCCAGATCTTCAATATATGCAGCCAGCATTCCATGTTATCAAATTAGGGCTCACAAACCAACATTTTTTACCAACCAGTCAAAAGGTTGTTAAAAATGGTTATCAAGATATCATTAACATGATGCCATATAGAAGAGTCAAGGGATACAAAGAAATATTTGAACATCTAACTCAGTTAATCACTGAGAAAGAAAAAATATGGGTTTACCCATTTGAGGAACATATAATCTACTCTAATGCCAGAATAGAGACAAAAGAGGAAGATATCTGTTATCTTGATCATTTATTATCCAAAATAATTTCTAATCAAGTTAGTGGATCTGAGAAGATGGAGAAAGAACTATGCAAATTACTTTGGGATTACAGTAATCACCATTGCGTACATTGTGTGGTAGAAGATATGAGTCAAGTCTCACTCGATGATGAAGAATTCCCTGCAGAATTCTTTGAATCAAGAATGGAGAAATAATTGAGAAAAGATAGTGACCCTTTATCACTACTTTAATAAAGTCTCTTTATTAAAGAAAAACTGTGGTCACTAAAAAACAGAAGATAGTACAAGAAAGTAGCTGAGATTTTAACTCCCCACCAACTACTAAAGAAAAAGAAGCAAAGTAGCTATTGAAGATAAGAAAATTTGGTATGACAATGACTCTTCACCAACTTACCAACTCAAAAGAAGGACAGCTTTACTACCAAACAAAAGAAGATGGCAGACAAAGAAATAAAGGAGGACAGCTATGAAGATAAGGTTCCTAACCACTTGAAGAAAAATCCTCTATATAAGAAGATGAGGAACAAAGACTAGAGATATCTCGAATCCCCGGACATCATCCATCTCTCTCTCGAATTCTCTATCTCAAGAAAAATATCTGTATACACTACTTGTATTCAGAAAAGAAATTAACTAGCTTTGAAGATAGAAAAGCTTGTAATAAGGTAATCACTTATGGAGTTCTAAACTTCATAAGGTGAGTACCAAAGGTATGTAAATATAGTAAGCCAGCATGTATTATTTCAATCTTATGAATATCAAGATGAAGTTTTTATGGTTTAACAAAGTTTCTATGAAAGGATTTCGTTAAGTTTCTCATGATTCCTCGGCAGTACAAATAGAGATTTTAAAAGATTTTCAAAATATTGATTTTGAATGGATGTTAGTCATGCCAAAGTACCCGTCTTTGATGAATGTTTAGGGGAAAAGGGCAGTTTTCTAATAAAATTGTAGCACCTTGTGTGTGAGTTATCTTTTAAAATCTTGTTCTAAGTAAGAACTTGTTCTGAAAAGAGTTTGAATAGAGGTGAAAATAGAGACTCTGGATACTGTGAGATAGCGTCTGTGGCAACACGGCTAGTTCTCTAGAATGAGAAATGCAACCTTAATTGAAAAGCCTTTTGCGGAAGCAGTTGTGGACCCAAATGATTTAAAAAACATTTTAAATGTTCATCTGATTCAGAAGAATGATTGAATACATGCAAAGCTACTATAAGAACATGCTGGAGGGAAAGCCTGTTTATTTCCATTGATTACTGTAAGTCATTTACATGCTTTTATATACTTATACTTTGATTATTATTGATCTTTATGAACACCTCACAAGCATCCACATCTAATGATGATTGTCTTAGATTATATTTAGATAAAAAAGATATTTCATTTCTACTTAGTATAATTGAAAAATCTGAAGATATAATTCCTGTTGGACAAGAAAAACTTAAAGAAATATATTCTGAAATAGATTATGCTTGTAAACATAATATAGAATTTCATCCTGTAGAAATTAGCAAAGAAATAAAGAAAATTGAAGATGTTATCGAAAAATACAAAGACATAGGAGAAGAAGTCTCAGAAGGAATAGTTTTTAGATATATAATTGAAAAAGACCAACCTAGAACTTTAGAAAAATTATCAGAATATAGAGAGTATTTAGAACAATTTGAGAAATTAAAGAAATTACATATTGATCCTGATTAATGAATCAAGGAGAAAGAGAAGATATTGAAAGATAAGAATCTCAGGATTAACTTTAAGAACTTATGACCCAAATGGAAGAATTGTAAAATATAAACCCATAGATACAGGGTAAAGCTTGCAAATAAAGAAAGCAAGGGTAAGATAGTACTTTTATAGAAATCAATTTTATATTATTAAAAGACTTTGTGAGTATCTGGTAAGGATCTGGCAAAATCCTTCTGGCAGTGTAGCATGGTCCTTAAAAGAAATGATAGTTTAGATACAGTTTCTTTAGTTTGTAACTTCGATAAAAACTTTAAATATCTTTTGCACTTTGAAGATAGATAGTTTAATATAAGTAAAAATATAAAAACTTTAGAACTCAATTTAGAATATATTAAAAATCAGAACAGTGAAATATTAAAAAAGAAATTTTATGATACATGTGAAAAAGAAATTGACCCCAATTTAGAAAAATTAGAAAGTTAAAATATTAGAAAAAAGAAAAGTCAATAGATACCAAATAAGATTTAGATAATTTAATAAATAAACTAGAATAATTAGACTTAGGAAAAGTCAAAGAATTTAGTAAGTTCTAAAAAGTAAGTGAATTTATACGTAATGGATAAATGAAAATAAGTTGTAGCTAGTAGTAGTAGACTAGTAGGTAATCCTTTACTGAGATCTGAGCACATTAAGTAGAAAAATGAAGTCGGGAACAAGATTATAATCCTTAGTAGATATAAAAACTTTTAGATAGAATAAATTAAAATTAGTAAAAACTTAAGACATATATAAAAAAGGAAATATATTCAATAAATCCTTAATATATCAACATTATGGTGAAATATAGGTTTCTTGTACACAAAAAGATTAATTTATATCCCTAAATTTAATAGAAAACGACTCTTATAAAGACTAGTGTGGATCGTGCGTTGCACGATAACCGTTATAATTTTGTAAGAAACGTCATTATGACGATTATCTATTTGGAGCATATATATATATATATATATATATATATATATATATATATATATATATATATATATATATATATATATATATATATATATATATATATATTAGTTACAACATTTTAAACTGCTACGTATTAGTTAAAACATTTTAATAATGTCAATAGTTGAGCGTGCAACGTGATTATAGTACATTTTATTTCAACCGGCTTTAAAAATGTTGCTACTTAGTCGATGCAGTGGAATAGAGAGACAAGCAACTTGAATAATATTAATAATTCAAATTTACTATCGAAGGTACGTTTGTACATCTCTTAAATGTGAATCAATCCCTACAAGTTAAGGAATTATAAAAGAAACAATCAAGACATAGGACATAAATGTACTATCGAAGAAAAGCATATAAAATGGAAAAAAGCAATTAAATTCAGATTGTCATGCTATTGGCCTTAAATAGAAGTAGGAACAACCGAAAAGAGATCTAAATTCAATATGAAAATATAATGCTTGTTTTAAAGCATTGCTCAATTAGTTGTTAAGCCACTTAACTTAAAATCTGAAGTAGTTACCATTGTTTGCTCTAATACCATGTTAGATGACTACGAAAAGCTGAATTAAACCTCAAGCATGACAGAAATCCAGCCTAAAAAACTAAGCAACAAAGGATGTTTTATACATTTCAAAAGCAAAATACACAGACATTCATCCCAGTTCATGACAGAAATCCAGCCTAAAAAACTAAGCTGAAATTCATGAAGACGTGAAAATTCCAATAGGTAAGTTCCAAGAAGAAATATTTTCTTCTTCAAAAAGGTTGCTGCTAGGCTAATTCACAAATGATTTTTGTCTTCAACAAAACATCAAAATCATCAGAAGCAACTTGATTTCTAATTTGAACTGGTGAAAGATATCAACATTTACATTTCGGGTGGACCCACATTGATGCTAGGGGAATCTCCAATAGTTTCTTCAACATTTGATGCTATCATCTTCTGTTTCTTCAGCTGCTCAATGCTTTCTTCTTCAAACACCAAATTTCTTCAAGGATTAAGTGCATTGGTGTGAAGTGAGACATTCTTTGTCTTTGGTACATATGGAGACATCAATGGAGATCCCTTCATAGGTCCACAGTTGCTATCCAAAATGTATATGACATCAAATTTCGGTTGGTTTGTTTTGGGGTCCAAAGTTCCATGCTTCATATAAATGAAACGATCTTCACTTGGACAATTCAACTCATGAGCATTGATGAAATCCTCTTATATAAATTAATGAAGGTACTATGAATATATTTAAGTATATCAATATATTTAAGTATGAAATATTCACAAATGTAAGCATAAGGAATACTTTACCGTTACACAATCCTTCATCAAAGTTTTAGCTGGCAGTTGCAGGAATTTTTCAGCCACTTCACCAAATAATGACACAGAAATAGACCCGGTATTATCTGCAATATGAACATTGCATCGCGCTCTGGAAAAAAAAACTAAATAAGTGTCATGGACAATTTAATCTTACTCTTAGTTATATATTATATAGATAAGTATTATTTTGGGGCAGATGGTATTAAAATAGGAGTTAATACCTTGGAATTGCTCTTGCATGCATGTATTTGCAAGAATTACAAAAATAAATTTCATTCAACTGAGCAAATGACATCCAACTACAAGTGTCACAAGCCATATACCAAAGTGATTGAGCTCATGTCTTCAATTCTAATTGACCTTTTATCCAGAAAGGTTTGCGTTGCAATAACGATTTGTTACGTGGTAGGTAATGGAAGGAATTTTAAAGAAAAACTGTAATGGTTTTCCTTTTACCGTCGATGAGAATTTCGAAATGTCTTTGACGTTGATGATTTTGTTTTTTGGAGGAGGTAAAATAGTGGACGTGTCCGGAAAATCGTAGGTCTTTTGAGTGATGATTTCTGTGAGTATGTCTTTGTTTCTTTGAATCCTTGTATAGTATGAAAATGAAGTTAAAAGATATATAATATTATAAAAGAAAAATGTAAAATAATTAGAGGATGAGTTATTTTTGAGTGAAACACATCAAATGAAAAATGCATGAGAAATACATAAAGAGTGAACTGACCATTCTCCAAGTTCGGCAAGTTTTTCAAACTTAGGATTAATGAGGATAGAACTGTTTGCTCTAGTCGATAATGATATCACTGTTAAGGACACAAGCATATACGTAATGAAGTTAGATCTTCTGTACAGTAAAAACTTTTGGAAAGGGTGACCAAATTGAGACTTTGTTTACCTTTGAATGATGTGACCTTCAAATGGTTGCCAACGATTATTGGTTTTTTCATAAGGCAATCACTAATTTCAATACCTTCATGGTTGATAAAGTTGTCCCATATAGTCAAAATAATTGCTTACAATCTACACATGGAGATGTCAAATTTCAGATTAATTGTCATAATACATAAACTATTGTTTTGTGTGTAAAGATTCATATTTATTCATACATAACTTTTGTTCACAAGGACAATGTCTTGGACAGTAGCTTCCGCATTCTTGTTGCTTGGAATCTTTCGTTTTGGCCTAATGTCAACAACAATGCCAACAAATGCTACACAGGGAAATTGGAAAAAAATTGTGCATAAAGCAGTAGTTAGAAAATATAATGTGCAGGAAGATGTTGAAAAATAACAAAACTCATAGTAACTATTACCTATTTCGACATCAACATCTATGTAGTTTTGAAGTTGATCGAATGGAGTAAACTGGAAGCACGACTCTACAAGAGGGCTGTGGTCCTCATTTGATTCTTCAATTCGAGTTGAACCACTGATTGTCCATTGTGTCTGTCCACAAGTTGATCTGAAGTGTTCATCTGTGTTTTTGACATGTGCGTTCGAAATCAAGTATGTCTTTGATGACACTAAGGCGTTTTCAAGAGCTTTGATATTCTGAGCAAATATTGTTGCTTGGACTTTGTTTTCCTATATTAAATAAGACATGAAATAGAACCGAAATACAAATGTATTATTATTTTATTAAGAAATAAATAGACTTGAAGAAGCGTGATATAAGAATATTACCTTAGTATCCATCAACCAAAGGTGTTTTTTTTCTACAAATACCACTTTACATGTCCATCCAATTTCTTTGGGTGCAATATATGGAATTAATTTCACTTTGGATGTCATCTTTATGGAAGGACAACTACATGACATTGAGAAATAAACATTGTCAAACATTCAAGTTGAAAGCAAAATGTAGAAGACGAAAATACTAATGAAAAGAAAAGGAACAGCCGTGAAGTAAGAGAAGAACCGTCTACCTTTTTTCTGTATTTAGTTAAACCTTACGCTGACTCCTCTAGTAATATATGTGTACCTATATAGATATAGGATATGCATGTATGTGCAGAGAAAAAGTGACAGGATAGGTAGATGGATGGACAGGGAAGTGGTTAGTTGTGTGTTTACATGAAATTCAGATTGACTCCATACTGAGTAGACAGACCATATTGTCCTTTTTTGAACAATACATAAAGTACAATGTGATGATTCTATATTTACAAATATATATATAATACATAATTAGAATGCCTGCACACGGAAGATTTTTATTTTCAATCCTCACAATATCAACCATCGGTTCAAAACTCCAAAAAAATAAAAGCACCAAAGATGAGAACGTCACTTGCAAGCAGTAGTATGAAAAGAAATATTTTTTTTTCACGACATATGAAAACCCAGGCACTCCATCGACAAGATTACAGTTGTGATATTTTCAAATAAGCATAAAGTAAAAAAAAAAAACAACAATAACAAAAATTTTATTGAATTAATGATGAGATGACAATTGTTTTTTTTTTTTTTCAAAAAAAGAGAGTAAATTCAACATACCTGACCAAGAAGAGTAATAACATAATCACGATCTTCGTGAAATAGAATCTTGAAAGCATTAAATACTCATTCAACTCCTAACACTTAATCTTCGCAAAGAAATAAACCAATAGTACAAGAGTTTGGCATCTGTAGTCATTTTACAGATCACATGTAATCTTCTCATAAGATAAAGATTAGTTTTTAAATTGTAAGCACAAATTGGTCGAATTTTACGTAAGGAAAGTACTTAAATGCACAAGCATGTAAGCATATTTTTCAAGATTCAGAAGCAGAAATTTCAAATCTACCTTCGATCAGTTTAGCCATGACATTTATAAAATGACCAAAATATGCGTTGTTTACCATGTACAAGATAAAAAAATAGATACGTAAACCAGTAAAATATACATGACATACCTAACCAATCAATCAATCGACAGTAAACTTTTTCCTACACCCACCATACAACAATATTGAAGGTAAGCCTATTCAAATGCAATTTGGCCCAAATCATATAAAGTGATAACCTTAGAGCATTCCATTACAATATGTCACACACCATACACGCATAAGAATCAACAGTGCATGAAAGCAATATTGAATATTACATATTTGTCCTACTACAACCATATGCATGTGCAAGTAACCAAAAAAAAAAGTCCACCCAGTAAACATCATCCTAAAATACTACATGTATGATTAAGAATGACCCATCAAAACTAAAGATTTCCAAAGCCAATTTCAACTAAAAGATCAAACAGAAAATTAAGCTCTAGCATAACATGTTACAATACGCATTTGAAGCATAATGGTTGCACTAAACAAAGCCTGAAATTTGCACAAATCACTTTGATCTGAGTATACAAATTAGAAAAATAAACTTACCTATAATCTCTATCACTCCCATCCCATGTTTATTGTTGAAGAACAATCCCCTCTCTCTCTTCATCCACTCCAATATCTAAAATTTAGGAAAACATAACTTAATTGTTAAGAAGCTTCATAACCCAGTAAACAGAAGACATAAAACAATGTAGCCTCAAATAAAAAGCAGTTATAAACAAACATCTCACCATCCAAATTATCCCCCGTGTTCTCTTTCTTATCACTTAGAAGATTGGTATGAACCTGAAACAGTTCAAATGATGTTAAATACAAATCATTACTCAAAAATAATTTTTTTCAATCAAAATCAGAACGTGAGATGATATGATAAAACCACTAACCGATTGCTTCTTTTTCAGACCATCAAACAATGTTTCAAGACCATTAGAAACTTTCAACAACTAACAATTGTTGGGACAATTATGAAACTTCATAATATGTTTACCAAAAAGGCCACTTTAAAGTAGGACTGTAAATGGATCGGATATGGATCGGATCTGCCTATATCCGATCCGATAAGATAAGAAAATTTATCCGATCCGATCCGATAATCCACCGGATATTTAATTGCTAAATCCATATCCGATTTGCAATGTTATCGGATATCCGATCTGAAATTAATAGAAATTAGGGAAAAAAATTTGAACTAACTTGAGGCCAACGCCACCCACCTATTTTTCCTAGTAAGCCCAATAGTGACTTCTACCATCATGATGTTCCTTTTTAAAGGAGATACACTCTTCTAGTTTTCTATTGACATTCGATATGGGATAAGGTAAAATTGAATTTCAATTCTAAATATAAATATTTTATTTCATTATTTTCATTAACAAATCAAATTATTTGTTACATATTAATTATTAGTTTTTGAAATTGTAAAATTAATTACAATAATAAATTTAATTAAGAAAAATATAGATATTTATTTATTTTAAATTAGTATACTAAAATTAGAAAAACATTAGTTGAAATCAATTTTTTTTTTTTAAATTTTCCAATTCTTAAACAAGTTTAATAATTATAATTTTTTTTTAACTTTTTTATGTTTTGAATTTGATTATTTTTTATTCTAAATTTATTTATTTTAGTGATAAATAATATGCCATAAAAATATTTTACCGACTCAATTATTTATAACAAATCGGATCGAATTGACCTATATCCATATTTGATCTATTTAGTTAACAAATTATCGGATTCGGATCTTGATCGGATTATCGGACTGAGACCCTAAATCCATTTCCCATTAATTTCATCGGATTCGGATCAAAATCCAATTCATTGACAGTCCCACTTTAAAGGCCATATGTTGCATTACATATTAATCCCAACTATATTAATTTTCATAACAAAGCCACTGTTCAGTGACATCAAAATACATGTCCAAAAAGACAGATTACTAAACATCATAGAACAATTTTATAATTACAAAATATGGATATTGATGATATTAGTAGTGGTATGTCATTTCTAGTTAAATCTAAAAGAGCAAGCAAGCTATATGAAAGTTCGTAGCTGCTATAGTTTCCTTGTGAAGAGCTTATCGACTGGCACTTTTAATGGAAGTAGTGATTGCCACTATGCCTTTGTGGACGAGCAAGTTCTGGCTAGATGATCCCCGGTGTTGATAGCAAGTGCCGGTGGGTAGCCACCACGCCTCACCCGATATAAATAAGAGTAGACCTGGAGGCTACATTTTTGGAGTCAACCAGACCGCCTCGCCTAACTTTCAAGAACAAATAATGGCTGCCATTTCTTTGGATAACAATTATTAGACCCATGTTTTATAACCTTAGAGAATAAAACTTCAAGAGAATTATTATTAACGATTGAGACAGTTACCATAAACTCCACAAGTTTAGGGAATAGTCAGCAATATGCTATTGCCCTCATCCCCACAATATGAGAGAAACGAGTTATACACAACTGCCACTGTAAATAAAGGTAGGAATTCACGATTTAAGGGAAAACATCGGCTTTTACACAAAAATACTTATTGTGCGTTTGATTGCGAACATAAAATTTGTATGGCAAAAAAATAAATTCTAAACAATTCAATTGCCTAGAATTTATTTATATTGAAATTATTAATTAAATGTGTTTAATTGATTTAGTTTTCAACCTAGAAAATATTATAATTGTCAATTTTTGGTGGATAGATGAGAGAGAGAGAAAAATAAAAAGAGTAAATTACCTGAAAAATAAAAACCACAATTCTTTAAAGAAAATATGGTCACATGACCAAAAATTAGAAAATATTTTTTATGAAAAAAATTGTCAATCAAATACCACAAAAGTAAAAATTTGGGTGAAAAAAATGACATTTTCATAGAAAATAAAGTCAATCAAACGCACTCTTAAGTCATTTGTTAGTCAATATTTTATATTTCTTGCTATAGTTCGGTTGGCTTCTGTTGTTTGTACTATGCGTTATCTTCGTGGCATTTGTTTTCATCAACCTCATTTTTAGAGTTACATGTATACTCTAATGCTATTTGGGCTAGTGATCTCATTGACCATAAATCCACCACTAATTTGAGTACTTTTGTATGATTATTTTATCTTTTGAAAAAGTAAGCAGCAGACTGTTATTTTTCTTCGATTTATACTGAAGCTGAGTATCGTGTTATGATGTCCACTACTATTGAATTGTATGATTGTGTTGGTTACTTACAGATTTGATCAGTTTACTTTTCTCACACCAACTTTTATGTTCTGTGATAATAAAATGATATTTTAGATCTCTCATAGTTCTAGGGATGATGACATTCTCACCCTCAACCTGTCTCGCATTGCCCCGTCCAAACGAGATAGGGACCATATTTTGTGGTTGGTTGGGAATTGAATTTTGTGGTTACATTGGTGTTTATATTATTCCCTACAATACCCACCTAATAAATGAAGAATCATTTTGTTAGTTGAAATATAAAAGTTGAAACACTAATATCTTGCGGTTTGAAGGGGATATTTGGTTGGTGGCTTTGAAAGAAGTTGGGAGTTGATTAAACAACCTTCTAATGATAATCTGATGTGATACACGATATGAGGACAAGTATCAATTGATCGTTAAAGAAGGGCCTAAGAATAGGTCGCGGGCGAAGTGGGTCAAAGAAGCAATTGAACTACTTGCTCAAGCCACGGTGAACGAAACATTGATTACGGTAAACAAATGGACCAGTTTCATGTTGGGCATAGAAGATGAAACGAAGTAGAGCAATTTGATTCGAGCAATTTGATTCGAGCAATGGAGAGAGAAGCTGGACATAACAACTATGCGACCGCATGCCCCTTTACCGAAACCACAAAGGAGGACTTCAATTGGTCTATGCTACCACATAGATTTACACTATGCGGCTGCATAGTGCATTCCTAGACTTGAATTTTTCAAATTTCGCGCAATCTTCTATTTTAGTTAAAATTCTATTTTGTGATATCTTTTGTTCTTTTTAAGGCTTAATTCCGTTTTTAAATAGGTTTTATGGATTCCATATAAATAGAACTCATTCTTTTCATTGTAAAAATAGACAATTATTGATAGATTAATTGTAAGGTATTATTGCTTTCTTCATATTCTTCATCAAGTAATTCTGAACTTATCAAGATTATTTCTTGTGACGTTCAAACAAATCGAGTGAGATTCTTGAGTCTTGTAATCACGGGGTCAATATATTGTTGACGATTGTGTTGGTTCCTTGATTCAAATATTTTTTGAATCAAACTTAAAATTGGTTCTTGGCTTTCTTGGGATTGAATCAATCTTGTGTGGGATTCGTAGCTTCAATTGCTACGTGTGTTTGCATCATAATCAGTGTTCTAAAAAACACAGAGTGTCTAGATGTGAAGACCAAAATTCAAGGTTTACGAGTCTAGTCGAACCTAATTACGTGTAAAAAGCGTTACTTATCATTGATAATATTGTCTCACAACATGTATGTGATTCCTTTGCCTTTGGAATGGTAATGGTCCGCTTGAGAGTTTTTATTTTAATTAATTTTGACCATTTTTTGGATGACAACGTGATTGAAAAAAAATCAACAACGGTTAATTTTTTGGAGAACTAATGAGTTATTTAAAAACTATATTTCTCAACTAAAAAAGCCTCAAGTACAGGGAATTCCTTCCCGAATTCATACAGATGCTTTCCTGAATTCATACAAATGCTGATGTGAAGAAATTTGATTCACCTTTTCTTATATCTTCCAATGATTCCACGTCTATGTTGTCTGTCAAAATTTTCAGTACTTATATAGCATTACTGTTTCTCAATCCACCAAATGGTGGTTTTTGGTCATTTTTTAAATTTTATTTCAATTTTACATTTCTAAATCAATTATTTTACAAAAAAATTCAATTATACATAAAAAATTACTTTATAACTAAAAAATAATTTATAAGTAAAAGATCACTTGTAAGAGAAAAATTACTTTTATTTAAAAAATTAACTTATAAGTAAAAAAAATATTTATAAACAAAAATTTTAATTATAATTAAATATTTCATTTTTAAGTTAAAAATTAATATATAAAAAATTAAAAAATTACTTATAAATAAAAAATAACTTTTGAGTAAAAAATTTCATACAAGAATTTATAAATTGAAAATTTCACTAAGTGACATACACATTCACTCTGTATATATATATATATATATATATATATATATATATATGTATATATATATATATATATATATATATATATATATGTATATATATATATTTTTTATTTTATTTTATTTTTTTAAATTAGAACCGCTATACAATAATCTTTCAAACATAGGTTAAATTGTTTTAAAAATTGCTACAATCCAAAACTAGACCCCTCATAAACATCTAAAACCGATAGTTAAAAAAAATAAAAAATTCCTTAACTGATACAAAATCTCCCAAGCAGGCCTTTAATCATGTCATCCTTGTGACCCATTTATCCACAAAGTAAAGACATGAAGTCCGATTGTGGTTTGGCCTCAGTACGGTTATCAAAAACATTCAAATAGATCAATAATTAAAAGAAATAAAAACAATAATGAAACCAGAGTACGAAAGCATGTTCGAAATCAATATACTGAATCTGAAATTAAACTATCGAAAATGATAGCCCCACTAAAGTTGCAACCTCACCCTGATTAGGGCTAGATGATAGGCTAAAGGAAACGTGAAATTAAATGAATCATTTAATTCCACTTATCATTTAATGTCACATCAACGCTACTTAAACTCTAGTTGCAATCGCAATAGGGCTAAACAACATTACTCATAAAAAATAGATTACATTTTTCATCATTGAATCACAAAAACACCGACTTATAATTAGGGTACATCAATAGAAATAAAGAAAAAGACGAAATGATGTAGAAAGAGGACTCAATTATACTCGTAGTTGAAGCTTCAATTGTCGCCTTGTTGTCTTCTCTCTCTCTCTCTCTCTCTCTCTCTCTCTCTCTCTCTCTCTCTCTCTCTCTCTCTCTCTCTCTTTTAACTTTTCTCTTCAAACACTAGATTGTTGTGTTTTTTTGTATGTTCAACATTAATAATAAAAGTTTCTCATAGAATTAATTAAGGTGTGATCCAAATTTTATTTGAAAAATAATTAAGAATTCTAATTAAAGTCGACTTAAGAAGAATTCTATTTGAAATGCTATTTTGGAATCATATTCAAAGTTTATTTGAAAAATTCTAGTTGAAATTTTATATGGAAGCTCAATTAAAAGTTTGGAATTTGTGTTGGACTTGAAAAAGTCAAGATATGGACAATGATATTTTTGGTTAGCATTCTCAGCACCATTCAGAGTCAAAAGATCGAATTCAACCCGAGAGCCAGCGCTACACAAGTGGCGCCCCAACACTGCCCTGCAACGAGCTAACCGTTCGCCTATCATTTGAGCAGCATGGCGCTAGCTAGTCTCCTGCCTGGCGTTGGAGCGCCGATGTTATCCGAACTCAGATCCGTTTCGCTTTTTGAGTATTCTATTTCATCTATATAACTCTACTTTTAGGGCTTGAAACATCCCCTATATATATTTAGTTCTTCATTGAATTTTAGATTAAGTTAGACAAATTTGTAACACAAAATTATTGTATTTTTTTTCCATATTTTAGTGAAATCTCATTTCCTCTGCAATTTATCTTGTTCTTGTGCGTTTGTGATCATTATTTCATACTGTGCCATAAATATATTACTTCAAATCCTCCAATATCCAAAGACACAAGGCACAAATAGGTCGAGGTATTTAGACGTCTTTTCCCATCACAAACATGCCCAAAATACCCTCATGAAGTGATCGAAGTTGAACATACTCGGATAGTATTTTGGTCGTTTGCTCGAGCGAGCGTACTCATAATGCTGACAAAAATTCTTGCATGGCGTCACTTGAGTGTTTTGGCTTTTCTCTTGCTCGCTTGAGAAAGATGAAGTTGTTCACAATGTTTATCTGCCTTTTTCTTTTCCTGGCCTGATGTTGCTTTTTGAGTATATTTCTCAACTACGTAACACTCTCATCTCGTCACCAAAAATGACTTAAAACATGTAGTTGTTACAACTTGAAAACAAATAAAAATAAATACAAAATCAGACTCGAAATAACTAGCAATCAAGTAGTATATGCACCTTAATAGATTTGGGCCGGAGTTATTGTGGCAGATATATTACAAAATGTTCTCAACTAATTATTAGTTTGCACGCAAGATATCGATATTTGATACGAGGATATATATATATCATCACGCCAATTCAGGCTTTCAATGGTTCATTTCATCAAACTTTTGGATGCATTTGAGAATATCTAATAACTCTATATGGCCCCCTATTGGCATTTGTGTAGAAAGACTAAATAATACTCAGTATTATTATTTATTTATTTAAAAAAAGGTTTAAATCTTCTTCATTACATTATCGAATCTTGAATAGTAAATATTAACATGAAACGTGTATGCCTACAAATTCCTCTTTTTACTCACGGTTATGACTTATGAGCTACCCATCTGACTTTGGAATATAATTTATTTTCTGGAGAGGCTTAGGCACCATTCATATTCCCTACATCGAGAGTATACGAAAATACTAGTTATTATTTGTTATGCCTTGATTCACAAGGCCTCATATATCCTACGTGGCCGAACCAATATACTTGCCAACCCCGCCAAATCATACTGACCCCCATGGGGAAGAGTCGGTACGTGAGTAGCGGCGAGGCCACAGAAAGAGCTCAGCACAAGATCTTCAGACAATCTTTTGTTACGTGATTGATGTGACAATCCACTGTCATCGTCATCACTGCCAGCATATCGAATCAAGTCCAAAGTCGCAAGCTCAACATTATGGATACTAAAGTGATACTAGCATTTAAGGCTTCATCCTATGTATAAAATTAGGAGTATCAGCCGCAAGGATGAAGAGCCACGTGTCTCTTCATTCAACGACCCTCGTTCATCTTTTTGTTTTAGTATAAAAGCTCACACTTAGTGTCATTTGAAACTAATACTAGTTTAGACTCTCAAGCTATAACTTTGTCATATCACTGTTTTACCTATCACTCCCCAAGGCCGACCCCCTTTTATATTGGAGACTCACGTCTAAAACTCTCCCACACCTATATGTTTACTTCTTCAATTGACTTGACCGTCTGAGTACGTGCGATCAACTCCACCCCCACCGGAGGAAGCCACATGTGGCTAAAGATTTGTTCAAGTGTGCAGGAATTAAGCTTGTGTTGACGTGAGAGGCACTGGAATGTTGACCACGTTAGAGGTATATTGTTTGGGGTCAACATTATTATTCAAGGATTTCTTATATAACTAGAATGTCAACCCTCACAAATTGCGAATACTAATTTGTTAAGAAAGAGTTGGATGAAATTCAAATATATACTGCTCAAAAATTGGAAAACCAGAACATGAAGATAAAACTGTGCTGCTGTCTATATTCAAGAACTGCAATTGGCAAGTTGAGAAAATCTCATTTCAATTAGACAAAACCAGAACTTGAACTGATGTGAAATTACCTGATTTCACATGTAAACATGCATATAAATCAGAAACGCAAAATTTGATCTTTCACATAGAATTGTCTTTCTTCATTGGATCTGCATATGTTAGAAGCCACCAAAGGAGGAATTCAAAGGGATAGCATGATCCCAATTCATATAACTAAATATTGGCTGCAACATTAATAGAGTTGAGATCAATGCGATCCCTTTGGATGCCTCCTTCACTTGCTGTAAATACCTCTCTCTCTCTCTCTCTCTCTCTCTCTCTCTCTCTCTCTCTCTCTCTCTCTCTCTCTCTGTATGTGTGAGTGTGTGTTTGTGGAAGGGACAGAAGAAAGTAGTGCATGGTTTAAGAATCAGACTTTTTAAAGTTTTTCTCAATATGTATATATACAAAAGATATATACTGCTCCAGACAAAATATAGATTAATCTGCCCTTCTTCATTATATTTGTTGAAATGAGAGCAAAGTTAATTGTTTAGATATTTTTTATTGGTTTACTTAGTAATTAATTACATTTTAATGATGGTCCCATCCTCTTCCACATTTCAAACCCACACCAAACATTTTTATTATGCTTATCTTAAAATTAAATGCATGCTTTTTTTTCTTTTTCTTTTTCTCTCTGTGGCATACTTATTTAAACCAAAAATATAATATTAAATATTATCCCAAAACAAAATAAAGTAGTAGATCTAATGAGATACGCAAGCTGGTTCTGGCTTATATTAATTCGATATTCTTATGGTCGGAAGAATCAGAAATAATGTGGCTATGGATGATCTGGAAAGAACAATGAACCATGGGGGACCTTGTTGATATAAAAGAAATATAATTTAATGACAAAGGAATATTTAAAGGCCACCTTGTTGATATTTCTCTATTTTAATTTTATCTACTCGTCAACGTCATATCGTTGGGCTTTGGCTGCTCCTGTAGACCTCGACGACTTCTTAAATCAAATCTTGAGATCCAAAACAATTTGATCTATCTAAAGCTCAAATTTTCGCCCAAACGAGTCACCAAAAACATTTTCGACGAGTACTCGTAAATATGAAAAATTCCAATATTGACAAAGGCATGTTCCATGACCTAGCTGGAAAGAACAATGAACCATGGGGGACCTTAAGGACATCATCTGTCATTATTCCTGATTAAAACTCCGTAGGCAAGGAAATACAGTTGTTTGACTATTTACTTTTGAGTGCGGATTTACATGTAGATACACTTACTGTCTCCCAATTCACTACTTTTATCGCATGCAAAGTTCTGTCTCGACACAGTACACGGACAAAACAATTTGGAGACTATAGTGTACATAAAATATATATGAATGGCTTTCGTGTAATTATATAAATTGACTATAAGACCATGTGATTATGATTATGTACAAAATCACCACGACTGATCCTGATGATCATAGGTTATACTGTTAGATTTTGTCGAAACTAGTGAAACATGAATGGAGCATGCACACAAAGTAGTGCAGGCTTTTTATGGTGCTGGGTGGGTCGACCCCACCTACCATATATTACTAAGTGGGGTCATATGTGGTTGGAGGTTACTGTGTTGGGAGAAATAATACCGCCTTCTCCTGTTTCGTGCTTTGGGTTGTCTCATTCAAACAAAATTTTGAAAACAATTTGAACTAATGAGCCAAAACTTGACTCTAGCTAGTTCTGAAGTTTGAGTGAGAACTTGCCTTTTTTTCCTAGTTAATGTTAATTAATCTTGATTATTGACTAGGTGACTCAAACTTTTGATTTCTGACTGGGAAACGAGGTTGAATAAATGTCACATGAATACATTTTTGAAGGTCCCAAGACTCCCAACAAAGGTACCAAAAGTTTCACAGAACATTTCAACCCCACCCATATCCTCCTAGTGTCACCTTGTTTGCCATTAAAATGTCCAAAGCTTTTGGAATGTGATGAGCTCAGCTAGCCCACAAAGTGGCTATGAGACTTCTCCTTTAGGTTGCCCCATTTGGCTTGAAAATTTTGAGTGGTCTCTAAATTTTATTGAATAAATTGATCGATATATATTTGGGTATATCTGTACAAGTATATTACGAGTATTTTCAATTTATACATACTACTTACGAGTATAAGTAGTGTTGTAAATGAGTTCAAGATAATTCAACATTGGCTCATCTAATGTTTAGCTAGATTTAGATTCCACTACTTGGTATGGAAATCAGCATCACAAATTTAGCAATCTGTGGGGATGTGATGTCGGCCCATGTATTCATCTTTTGGTGCACTGAGTTCAAGTTTTGTGGTCCGATTTTGAGCTTCATTTTGTGCATTTTGGGTGGTTGTGAAGAGGGGAAACAATGGCATATTCAATACGTTACATATCATCCAATAATATTAACTTTTCATTATCCTCTTTTTCAATAAGAAAATGTTCATACGTGTGCTTTGATCAAGGCAGTTTAATGTAATAACTTTCTCATTTTGTAGAATCATTTTTTGAAACGAGGCCGGCCCTTATGTCATGTCCTTTTCCCCCGACAATGTACGATAAAGTTATTCTTGTCCACAAATTGGAATTACGATTCTTGCTCGGAGTACCAACTCCAATAAGGTAATTACAAGTAAATTGAAAGAACCATACTCCTAAATAAAATTTAAAAATTTTAAGAACAAATAATGTTAGAGAATTTCATTAAGTAATTTTAATAAACTCGGCTCATAATTTTTGAAATCAAGAAATAATCCGCCTTGATTAGTTTTGGTCCAGGATTTCTTTTAACATAGATCTCTCCATAATAGGAAAAAAATAAAAACGTTGTTTGATTGAGAATTGTAGGCTCAAGAGGGTGTTAATTGGGGCGATCTGCTCACAGCTCGCACGAGTTGACTAGCGAGCTGATGAGTGAAAATTGTAAATAAAAAAGCAAGCACTCGCTCGATTCGGCTCCACTCGTCAAATGAGCGAATTGAGGAGCTTGTTCACCCCCATTTGACACCCTACCATTGGAGCTCATTTGGCAATTTTAAAATGCCCAATAAGGAACAAATTGTTCTTTGTGACATCGTACACATAGATATCTGGTGGCATATTTATTGTCAAACCATTTATCATCTTAATGTAATGTCCGTTATTTTTTGGACAGTAGGATAACTACTAAAAATGAATATAGAAGTTGGGCAAGTGAGATAACTTGAAATCAAAAGAGAAATAGGATTCATTTATGAATGCAATACATTCATGATTATGTTGGGACGTGGAAGCAGAATTATTCAACAATTAAAAATTTATTTAATTCAATAAACAAGATCATCTAGATATTTACGTGTATATTATATCAAGAATAAATTATTCGAATGTTTACCTGAATTTGATTATCAATACTTGAATTAATTATGAATCACAAACTTTCGGCTTTTATTGCAAGAACTTGATACTGCAAACCTCCAAATCTTTTATGGTATTCTTCAAAGTTAACACTACACCTATGGGTGTACTTTCTTTTAATTACATCAAAAAATTAATTTTTGAATTGGACAATTGAATGAAATAAGAAAAGTATTTATTTTCTCTCTTCATATTTGAACATTATGAAATTATGTATTATAATTGTTGTAGAATTTCTAGGTCCATTTAATATCTATTTATAGAGATAAAGATGTTCCTATCTATATAGAATAATAATTTCAATTTCAAAAGTCTTAATTAAAATTCAAGTAGGAGTTTTAATTAAAGTTCAAGTCCAATTAGTTTACATTTAATTACATGTGTAGTTCTATAATTCAATTATAATTATAATTAAGTTTACGACTTTCATAATAATTATAATTTAAGTAAAAACTTTATTATAATTATAATTAAGTCCAAAACTATTATAATTGCCTTAATTAAATCTCAATACTTTATAGAGTTACTACAGGGACTTGATCGGACATATATTATCCAAACTCCAATAATTAGATCATGTCAGTCGACCCTAGATCACCCAATCTAATTATTGGTCTTTCCTTTATCCACAATTTGGAATATATAAGGTCATAAAAGCCAATAAATCTGTAATACTTTCTCTTGACCTGCCGTATATGTATTTTATCCCCGTCCAAAATTTAATAATTAGACATGAGCATAAATGACCGTTTTGCCCATCTAATTATTTTTATTAACTTAAGTACTATTTTCTTCAATATTCCTGTGAACAAATCACGGATATCGAAGTTTAGCATTACTGAACACTGAAATCAGATTTTAATCGTTGAACATAAAATAGTTAAGTAGTCACTCTACCTATTTTTCAAATTGATGGCTCTTGACACGAATTAATATTATCTACTTCGCTCATTCTCAAGTTCCCAACTTATTGAGATATGTGAACAATCAAATTGATCTCAACCATTGGTGAATCAAAGAACCATTAAAATCATGAAAATATATACATAACGCTATCAAGGAATTTAGATGAAATATACAACGATCAAATGGAAATTAACTTTCCACACGGTTATGATATAAAATTAAACTCGACACATGGTCCGTTCAAAACACTTCAAGTATACTAGTGTCACCTTTAACTATTTTGTGATAGGACAAATCACAAACTCAAATAGTGAATTGGTCAATACTACAACATTCCAGACGAAAGTGTCAACCCTTATACATAGGTTGGGAACAAATTATTTATGATCAAAATATAAATTGTGTCATACTGTACATCTCAACACAAGCACCCAACTTATATTAATTTGCATGCTCAATAATAAGTAAATACGATAAATGAAATCAAAACAATTTTATTTAATATAGCAAAATTATACTATATGGTCACACAACCCAACAGATTCGCCCACAAGTCTCAATTAGTTTCTAACATTTGGTAAATAAAGAAGTGTTACTAACTATAAATAAGCCAACTTTTGTACATTGACATGCAAATAATACCATATAGCATCATCGGATGCTAAGTGATAGACTCAATGAAAGATATAGATCAAGTGTGTTTGAAACCCATTTTTTAAAGATAAAAATTTTTAGAATAGTGATTGATAAGAAAATGTGTGGTGGAAAAGTTATGAAAAGTTTTAAATTTGTGTGTAATATTATTTTATTGAAAGAATGTGTGGTTGGAATGAAATAAGAGAAAAAAAATGAGAATGTGATAGAAAATGGGTGCCAAACATGGGCTTAGTTATTCATTTAGTTATACATTTCATTTAATATCATATTAGTACCACATAAATTAGTGTTTCAACACCAGTAATGCTAAATAATAAAACTCTTTACCCAAGGTAATTTGTGCCTTATTCCTTTAGCCATAAATAAGCCAATTTTTTTTTTGCTTTTCAAAACAACTACTCGAAGTGGCATGTTTTATTAATGAAAAAACTAATCATGATACACCAATATAAACATAAAACTTTACCGTCAACAAAAAGTTAAAGCATTACACTTCATGCACTCAATGCTTATTCTTTGTCACCATACGTCAAGTGAAGTGCCTATCGGACTCTTGATCACGAAAAATCAAAATTCGAAAAGTCTATAACTTTCTAATAATCTTCACGAAAGTATCCAACAACGACAACGAGATACTCTTTATCCTCGACATAGAGTACTAAACATATCCGCGTTATCTATGTGCTCTGTTGAAGCCATGAAAACACCTTAGACATATAGTCTCTAGATCCTATAATATCCATATGAACACATGAATTTTCTTTTTTAACTTTATTTCTTTCTATACTCAAGATTTATTAGGTTGTTTGAGTCTTCCTTATCCATCTTCTTCTACGTGGGACATAATGGCAAAACCCTGTTGGAATTAATTGATGTATTTGGATCATTAAATATGTTATTTAATGATGTTTATTTGGGTCATTAAATATGTTATTTAATGATGTGGGCCGTTGTAATTAATTTGGGTGAATTGGAAAAGTCTCCAATATAGGCCCATATGTTATAAGCCCATTTAAGTGTCTTATATATGGTAAGGAATCCCACATCGAAAGTTTACAAGAAAATAGACTTGTTTATATAGTGGGATATGTGTATAAGTTATAATTTAATAAGTGACCTACAACTTGACTAACTATTAGCTAGCCAAAGGCTAGCTAACTACTCACGAGAGTGGTGCTTCGCACCACTCCACGCCACGCCACGCGCCGGTCCCGGTCGGTCGGGCCCGAACACGTCGCATAAAGTACGCATTGGGCGCTTTAGAGGCGCACTTTGCACTTCGCACGTACGCATCGTCGCGAGGAGCTGAGGAGCCTTATAGTTTTCAGAAATGGAATCATGGTTCGATGACATGGCGATGAGAGGCTCGATGAGTTGGCATCCTAGGTGACTGTTCAGAATTGGTGAATAGACATGATGAATGGACACTACATTTCGTGGTTTAATCTGGTCCGTCAGATTATGAAAGAGTGCGATCCAATGGCTAAAACGCAGATCGAGATCAAGTGGTGCACCAATTCAATGAAATGTTACACACCCTTTGAGGAGACACTTCAATCTCTATAAATAGAGACCTCCAAATTCGTTTTTTGAATATCAAATCAATTAATATATTCTTGATTTCTAAATTCTTCTCGCTCCATATTCTGCTAAAATTCCTTCGCTATTTTCGTGAGTATTTCATTCGAGTACGATCATTATTTGGTTCGACCGTCAAGGTAGGTATTGTGCAATATCGACTTTGGGAAAAGCGTTGTATCTTGGGAGACAGACGTCCATAATCCTGTTTGCACGTTGTTGGGGGGCGAAATCTGTCTTAAGGAGATTTGCTTTGGCATATCTCGCTTCGTCTTCTTTTTTTTTTTTTTTCCATTTTTCCTGCTTTTTTATTTGTTCTTTCGATTGGGATAGTCGAATTTTCGACAACAATCTTAAGACAGATTTTCATTTCTCTTATTGATTATTTTCTGTAATTGTTGTTTTACAGAAAATGGCTAGTACTAGTGGAAATAATACTAGTGATGTGATTGCGCCAAATTCTGGTCCCAATCAATTTGTCATAGCTTCACAATATGAGAAGCGGAAAAATTCAATGGTACGGATTTCAAGCGTTGGCAGAAGATGTTATTCTATTTGACAACATTGAACTTGAAGTAAAGTTTCTGCGTGAAGAATGTCCCGCACAAACATCGGAGAATGCTGCGATAAAAATACTCGGTTAGTTGAAGCATGGAAACATGCAGATTTCTTATGCCGTAATTACATTCTCAATGGATTGGATAACACCTTATATGGTGTGTATTGTGACTACAAAACGGCTAAAGAACTATGGGAGTCTCTTGACAAAAAATACAAGACGGAAGATCTTTGGAACAGAAGAAATTCTTTGTTGGCAAATTTGGATTTCAAGATGGTCGATTCAAAGACAGGTAATGAGTCGGGTTCAAGAGATGCAAGTTCTACTTCATGATATTGAAGGCGAAGGTATGACTTTGAGTGAATCTTTCCAAATTCTTTGCTATGATCGAGAAACTACCTCCACTTTATGGAAAGATTTCAAAAACTATCTCAAGCATAAACGCAAAGAGATGACGATGGAGGATTTAATTGTTCGGCTTCGTATTGAAGAAGACAACCGGGGAGCTGCGGAAAAGAAGAATAATGTGCACAACATGGAAGCAAAGGCTAACATTGTGGAAGACACAGGGGTCTAAGAACAAGAAAAGGAAGCGTTACGGCTCATCTATGGACAAAGCAAAAGTCATCAATGCAAAACGGTTCAAAGGAAAGCTGTTATATTTGCGGGAAGCCAGGGACATCGGGCTAAAGGCTGTCGAAGCAAAAAGAAGGATACACCGAAGAAGAAACGGCCTCAAACCAATATAACCGAAGTGGATTATATCTCTACAGATGTTGGAGACATCAACCTATCTCTGTTGTTTACGAAGTTAATTTGGTATCTAATGCCAAAGATTGGTGGTTAGACACGAGGCCACTCGTCACGTACGTAACGATAAGGGGTCTATTTTCTGAATATAAGACCACGAATGATAATGAGTGCCTTTACATGGGCAATTCTACAACTTCCAAAATTGAAGGGATTGGAAAGGTTATTTTGAAATTCACATCGGGAAAGGAATTGGCTGAATGAAGTTGTACATGTCCCGAGAAATCGAGAAAGAATTTGATTTCGGGAGCTATTCTTAGTAAGAAGGGGTTTAAAATTGTGTTTGAATGCGATAGATTTGTACTTACTAAAGGAGGCATGTATGTTGGGAAGGGTTATTTACTTGATGGTCTATTTAAGGCCAATCTTGTTGTAGTGGACAAAAAATCCACATATTTGTATCCGCATGATTATTAATAAAACTAATAATTTTGTTTACTTGCTCGACTCTTCAAATTTATGGCATAGCCGGATTAGGACATGTAAATCGTGCTTCTTTACGAAAGCTTGTAGGTTTAGGTCTTATACCTAAACTTGAATCAAGAACAAACATAAATGTGAAATTTGTGTTGAAGCAAAATTTGCTAAAAACCTTTTAACTCGGTTGAAAGGAGTAGTGAACTCGTTATGTTTAATACATAGCGACATTTGTGATCTAAAATTTGTTCAAACTCGAGGTGGTAAAAAATATTTTATCACGTTTATTGATGATCACGGTAGGTATTGCCATGTTTATTTATTAAGTAGCAAAGATGAGGCGTTGAATGCATTTGTTACTTATAAAATGAAGTTGAAAATCAACTTGGAAAAAACAATTAAGGTATTAAGATCCGATAGAGGTGGTGAATATGATTCATCTATGTTTAATGAATTATGTGCTAAGTTTGGTATTATTCACCAAACAACAGCCCTTATACTCATGACAAAATGGGATTCTTTGAGAGAAAAAATCGAACTTTAAAAGACATGGTTAATGCAATGCTTATAAGTTCTGGATTACCACAAAATCTGTGGGGGAGCGATGCTAGCTTGCTAACTTTATTCGAATAGAGTTCCCCACAAGAAAAGCTGGATTCGATACCTTATGACATTTGGAAAGGTAGAATGCCTTCCTACAAATACTTAAAAGTGTGGGGGTGTCTAGCAAAAGTGGCTATTCCACCTCCTAAAAGGATTAAGTTAGGTCCTAAAACTATTGATTGCATTTTTATCGGATATGCAATAAACAGTAGTGCGTACAGATTTCTTGTGCATAAATGCGATATAAGTGACATTCATGTCAATACGATTATAGAATCTAGAGATGCTGAATTCTTTGAAAATGTGTTCCCAATAAAAGAGATATTGTTACGAATACTCAAAAGAGAACACGAGATAGTGTTTTGGAAAATAATATAGAACTGAACCAAGAAGGAGTAAAAGAGCAAAAGTTGCTAAATCCTTTGGTCGATTTTTATATCTTTCATGATTGAGAAAGAGCCTCAAACATTTAAAGAAGTTATGACTAGTCTAGAATCTGTATTCTGGAAGAAAGCTATAAATAGTGAAATTGAATCAATTATGAGTAACAATACTTGGCAATTGGTGTATCTTCTTAAGGAAACTAAACCAATAGGATGCAAATGAATCTTTAAAAGAAAGTTAAGATCCGATGGTTCAATAGATAAATACGAAGCTCGACTGGTTGCAAAAGGATATTGGCAGAAAGAAGGGATTGATTTTTTTGACACATATTCTCCAGTAACTAGAATTACTTCTATTTGGTTTTAATTGTTATAGCAGCCTTGTATAATTTACAGATACATCAAATGAATGTTAAGACTGCATTCTTAAATGGTGAATTAAACGAAGAAATATATATGAAAAAGCTAAAAGGTTTCCTAGTGAAAGGACAAGAGAAGAAAGTTTGTAACCTTGTGAAGTCCTTATACGGTTTGAAGCAAACACCTAAACAATGGCACGAAAAGTTTGATAGCATCATGATTAGTAATGTATTCATCATAAATGCATGTGACAAATGTGTATATTCGAAAAAATTTGAAAAGGGATACGTACTCGTCTGTTTATATGTTGATGACATGCTTATATTAGGGACTAATATAGAAGTCATCAATAGAACAAAGAATATGCTTACCAATAACTTTGACATGAAAGATATGGGTGAAGCAGACGTGATTCTAGGAATGAAGATATCTAGAACATCAAATGGAATATTCTTGTCTCAAACTCATTATGTTGACAAAATAATTGAGAGGTTTAAGACTCGTAATATTAAAGAAACGAGTAACCCATTTCTTCCTCATGTAGTTCTTCACAAGAATAGTGGAAATGGGAAACAACAATTAGAATATTCTCAAATTATTGGTAGTGTAATGTACTTAATGAATTGTACAAGACCTGATATAGCTTACTCGGTAAGTAAGCTCAGTCGTTATACAAGTAACCCTAGTAATCAACATTGGGATGCATTACTTAGAGTTTTGGGATACTTGAAACGGACCAAGAGTATTCATTATGTTATAAAAAATATCCTCCGATAATTGAAGGATATAGTGATGCCAATTGGATATCGGATCTGGGACGAGTCTAAGTCTACACCGGTGGCTATGTATTTACTCTTGGTGGTGGCGCCATATCGTGGAAATCTTCTAAACAAACGTGTATAGCTCGATCTACTATGGAATGCGAGTTTATTGCTTTAGATAAAGCGGAGAAGAAACGAGAATGGTTAAGACATTTCGTAGAAGATATTCCTATGGCCAAGCACTGTCACAGGCTATTTGTATTTATTGCGATAACCAGGCAACAATAGCCAGGGCCGAAAATTTTGTGTATAACGGTAAGTCAAGACACATCGTCGTGAGACATAATACCGTTCGTCAGGTTGCTCTCAAATGGAACAATATCAATTGATTTTGTTAAATCAAAAGAAAACCTAGCGGATCCGTTTACTAAAGGGTTATCTAGAGAGCGTATAGGCTTGCATCGAGGAAATGGGTTTAAAGCCTAAAACCCAATGAGTCATCTTAGTGGAAACCTAAACTAGCAATTGGAGATCCCATGGACTAGGTTCAATAGGACAACTAATTATGAATGACACGATAAGAAGCACTTAGGAGATTAACTCCTTCCCATTTCTATGATGCAAAAAGTCTTGACTATGAAGTTGATTAAGGATAAGCTTTTGCTTTTAATGATGACTATAAAGGTATTCTTTATAGAACATCACCTATGTAAGTGCGAACTTGGCCGGTTCTTTGAGAATTTACTTAGGCGAATTCTCTAAAGCGCTCGCGAGAACCCAGAAGTAGTTCGGGGGCCGAAATAATGAACACAATAGAGAACCAAGTTTGATATGAAAGATAATGTGTTTGGTCTATTATGCGAGAGCTTGCAATAACGGTGATAGTTCAAAACGTTGCGTTCAACGATTAGCCAAGTGAGTTCGATAGATTCTTACTAAAGAAGGTTGAAGCGAAAGCTACCTATCTTGATCGTTATCTTTCAAATAGTACTCTTCTTTTATCTTCCTTGATTTGAGTCGACTTCTTCCATTCATGTGGGGGATTGTTGGAATTAATTGATGTATTTGGATCATTAAATATGTTATTTAATGATGTTTATTTGGGTCATTAAATATGTTATTTAATGATGTGGCCGTTGTAATTAATTTGGGTGAATTGGAAAAGTCTCCAATATAGGCCCATATGTTATAAGCCCATTTAAGTGTCTTATATATGGTAAGGAATCCCACATCGAAAGTTTACAAGAAAATAGACTTGTTTATATAGTGGGATATGTGTATAAGTTATAATTTAATAAGTGACCTACAACTTGACTAACTATTAGCTAGCCAAAGGCTAGCTAACTAGTCACCACGAGAGTGGTGCTTCGCACCACTCACGCCACTGTCCACGCCACGCTTACGCCCGGTCCGGTCCGGTCCGGGCCCGCGCACGTCGCAAAGTACGCATTGGGCGCTTTAGAGGCGCACTTTGCACTTCGCACGTACGCATCGTCGCGAGGAGCTGAGGAGCCTTATAGTTTTCAGAAATGGAATCATGGTTCGATGACATGGCGATGAGAGGCTCGATGAGTTGGCATCCTAGGTGACTGTTCAGAATTGGTGAATAGACATGATGAATGGACACTACATTTCGTGGTTTAATCTGGTCCGTCAGATTATGAAAGAGTGCGATCCAATGGCTAAAACAGATCAGATCAAGTGGTGCACCAATTCATGAAATGTTACACACCCTTTCAAGGAGACACTTCAATCTCTATAAATAGAGACCTCCAAATTCGTTTTTTGAATATCAAATCAATTAATATATTCTTGATTTCTAAATTCTTCTCGCTCCATATTCTGCTAAAATTCCTTCGCTATTTTCGTGAGTATTTCATTCGAGTACGATCATTATTTGGTTCGACCGTCAAGGTAGGTATTGTGCAATATCGACTTTGGGAAAAGCGTTGTATCTTGGGAGACAGACGTCCATAATCCTGTTTGCACGTTGTTGGGGGGCGAAATCTGTCTTAAGGAGATTTGCTTTGGCATACCTCGCTTCGTCTTCTTTTTTTTTTCCGTTTTTCCTGCTTTTTATTTGTTCTTTCGATTGGGATAGTCGAATTTTCGACAACAAACCCCACGTCCCAAATCTTCCATGATGTGTTGTAGGAACGATAACAAGGTGGGTTCAGGTTGGGAATCCCATTCCTCATTGGGAATTTCCACTTTCCATCCCTACATATCGCCACTTGAGCGGAGACAGGATGGAGTTGGGATGATCCAAAACCCTGTTTAACCACCATTTATTATTATTATTATTATTATTATTATTATTATTATTGTTATTATGAATATGATGCACTGTTTGAAATTTCTTTGATAATTTTTAAATTATTTACTTATTTTAAAAAAAAAATTAAACTAGTCTTGGACCATGATGGCATGATTGCTGTCTCCGTCCGTAGCCATCCCTATTAACTTGTAATTTATCTTCACTTGATGGCTAATGTAGTATCCCTTGATTAAGTTGATCTTCATTCAAATCCCCAAACAAACCTTTGTGTGAATATATTGAAGCACCGGTTCATTCAAGCATTTAGCAATTATGTCCCTTTTTTTTGAGGATTTTGCAAGAAGTCTGAATTTTGTGGCTTCAGCAAGTTGTTCCCCGAATTATCTGAAGTTTGCACATGTGCGCCTATTTTTTTTAAAATCTGCAAGTTGGTCCCTAAATCTATAGAATGTTCAAAGTGATCTCTATATTTTTATAATACCCTAAACTTTTTGAAATCTACAGATGGTCCCTGCAGTTCTTGTAATCTTCGAATTGGCTATACTCCAAATTTAGTGTGTACATATTGTAATTTTAAAAATTACATTCTACATACTCTATATAAAATAAAGTAATAGATAGCAAGCTTTATTAAGGGTGTGTTTGACACCCATTTTGGAGAAGAATAAATTCTGGAATAGTGATTGATGGGAAGAATGTGTGGTTAAAAAGTAAGAAGAATTTTTGGGTTTATGTGTAATATTATTTTATTGATAGAATGTGTGGTTGAAATGAAGAAAGAGAAAAAAATGAGAAAGAGAATGGGAAAAGAATGGATGTCAAACAGGGGTTAAGAGTGTGTTTAGTAGGGATTTTTGGGAGAAGAATTGATTTTTGAATAGTGATATGATAGGAAATGTGTGGTTGAAAAAGAAGAAAAAAGTATTAATGTGATGGAAAATATTATTTTATTGAAAAATGTGTGGTTGAAAATGAGAATTGATTTACTGTAGAAAACGAAAATCTGTACCAAACAGGCCCTAAATCTTTGTCAAAAGATAGGAAAAAAAAATAAAGGTAATTATATTCACACTACAATTTTTATTATTCGCACTACATTTTAATTACAATGAATTTTTATTCATTTTGATATTTATGTTCAGAACTTCTTTTGATCTCATTTTTAAGCGTATTTTTACACTCTTATTGAATGCCTAAATAAGCTTAATATTAATTACAGAAGCGAATTTCTACTCGCAATTGTGTAATTATTGCTTTTATAGGCCAAAACCCCCCATTCAAGAAGAACAAGGCAAAAAAGAAGAGAAAATGAGATTAAATGTGTACAAAAACATGAATTTGGAGACCAGGGTGTAAAGTACTGAAAGTTAAAGAACTATGGATGCAATTTATTGAGGGCATAATGGAAAGAAAAGTCAAAATTCGGGAATCAAAATGTATAAGATTAAAGTTGAAGGACTTGACATGCAATTATCGAAGGACCTAGGCGCACAAAAATAGATGGATGACAGAGCCGCGTGCACGACTGGCTTGTGCATTTGTGGCGCGCCCGCCAACTTTTGTTTTCTAGTCCATTGGGTTTATTTCAGAGTATTATGGGAGCTTTTTTGTAAATTTTTGGGCACTTTTTAGGGCTATTAAAAGGAAAAAAAAAATTAAAATAAAAAATAAAGAAGGTTGGCTTTTAGCCCCATTATTCATTCAACCCATTATTTTTACATTTTATCCACCATTTTTGAGGAAAAGAACTAGGGCACAAGGGAAATAGAAGGAGGAAAATCAAATAATGATGGAGAGATTTGGGGATAAAATAAATACAAAACTACTACTCATTTCAAGAATCCAATCAAGGAAAGGATTTTATATTTTGTGTTGAATTTTGCCCATTATTTTCTCTAAGAACTAGCAATGTATTTCTTCAAATATTCTTTTTTTTTTCTATCATTTATATAAAATGGTTAAGTTTTTTATGTTTAGAATCTTGAGATGACTAATGTAGCTTAATCTAATTTTATTAATTTTAATATTTGCTGTTTAATGTTAAAGTACTTATTTTCATGTGCATTTATTATTGTATTTAATGCTTTTCGTTTATTTGGTCAATAAATAATTGTGTCGAGTGATTTGTATAATGTTTGAGAGAATATTGTGCATTTTAAACAAAGTAGTAAATACCCTAAATTCTTGTAAGGAATAGAGATATACTCATAATCCTAGGTGATCCATATAATTGATTGAGTTTTAATCGACTAGAGATATAGTAGGTTAAACATATTGATTATGGTTAACTTCACTTAAAAGAGGTAATTAGTTAAAATAAAAAAAAAATCGAGTCTAACATACTAAAGCAGTAATTCGTTAATTTGCGTGTGCAGAAATTAATTAGACAATGTTTAAATAAAATCATGAATCCCAATTGTTTTATCCTTCCAACTTTCCTTAATTTTTAGATTTGTTATTTTTGTTACTCTCACTAGATTTTAAGTTATTTTTAAAATCAAATCTTATTGTGTTACATTGTTAGAATCAAACTAACTACTATAAAATTTAAGTAAACATTTTTCGATGTCCATTACTTGGATGCATGCGATCCGTAAACTTACGGTTTATAATTTTAACGAACATTAACTTTCAATAATTAGTGCATGTCTCTGGTAACGATTTTTGTCCAGATTTTATACTAATGTGCATTGAAATGAGGAGCAAACATTTTGTCAAACATTATTTTTTAATTATTTTACTTATTTAAAAATATGAGAAGTAAATAAGTTTTTTTTTTTTTGCCATCCTAAAGAATTTATTGGACAAAAACTCTATCATATAACAGAAGATGTATAAATTAATGAAAGATTGAAGATAAGAATATGATGAAAAAAGTTGGAAAGATAAGTGCAAAAATGAGCAAAGATTGAGCGTTAATTGTAATTAAAATGCAGTATAATTTACAAAAATTATAATATGAATATAATTACCCATTATTTTATTATAAATTGTTTAGACATACTTCACAAAAATTATAATGTAAATATAATTACTCATTATTTTATTATAAATGGTTTAGATAGACCTACACAAATAATGAATCATATGTAAATGGCGAAGGGTCCATTGGGCATGACATTTGAAAAGTCAAAGGAGTTTTTGAGACCTAAAAATTACTTTTGGACCCATTTGACTAATTTTTATGAAAATACTTTTGACGGTTAGAAGAGATTTTAAAGAAAGTTAGTCAAATATTACTTCTTCTAAAAACATTTCTAAATAAGAAGTACTTTTAAAAATTAGTTTTCAAACAAAATTAAGGTAACTTCCTCCAACAGTTATTCTACACGAAGTAAAGTAAAAGCAATAGTCATGCCAAATGAGCCCGAAATACTTTTCGGAACAAGGGTTGGAAGGTGCCTCTCATATCTTATTTTAGCATCGTGGATATAAATTTGAAGTAATTTGTTTCCCCCATCTAAATCCTTAATTGGATTTGGGGTATCAAAAAATCACTTCCATTATAGTAACTAGAGGAAATATAGTGGGTAATTAGTCCCAATATGATATATAAAATTATCTGAACTCGAACGAAATCTATCAAAATATTACAGCTGGATCAGATCACCAAATAAGACTAAGATAATAGAGATATGGGCTCAGATTTATTGTACCCCTCTATATCACGGTTGTGCTCAAACCCAATCTCCCAAAAGACAAGATCGAAGCTACTTTAATGGACTAGAAGACTTCAATCCAAGACCCCAAACCACTTCTCTCTCACTGAATCATAAAGACTCACAAGAATTTACTCAGAGCAGTCAAGAACGCATGCAACCAAAAGTTGGAGACAAACAGAGAAGAGGAGTAAACTCTAGCCTCTCACACAAAAAACCAAACGTTTGGAATGGAGGAATAAAACCCTAAAGGGTTCTATTTATACTCTCAAGTATCACCATTGATCTTGAGTTTATATCAAAGGTCCGGAGCAGCTAGTAACTTGTCCAATAAGGGTCCGTTTGATTGCAGATGTGGAAAATGGGTGAAAAGAAAATGTTTTACAGGGAATTGATTTGCCTAAAAATTGTTTTACTGGGAATTGTAATTAATTGTGTTTGATTTGTATAATTTTTCATGGAAAATGTTGAAAGTTTGGTGTCCGTTTGACTTGGTTTTTTATGAAAATTGTCCATTAAAATGACAATATTTTCTATCATTGGGTTTAAAATTTGTTCCAATTGTCAAAAAAGAAATTGAAAAAAAATAACCATACCGAAAATCATTCGTTTGGTTTTGTTTTGCATGAAAATTGTCAATAAAAGTGATTTTTTTTATCATTGTGTCTAGAATTTTTTTCAGTTGTCAAAAAAAAAAAAAAAAAAGAAGAAGAAACTTGGAAATATTTACCTACCAAAATATCAAGAATTTATTTTCCTCAAAAATGTGGAAAATTTGGAAAGTTGGAAAATATTTTCTCGGAAAAATTTTACCTATCAAGCACTGCAAAAGTTGAAAAATGGAATTTTTTTTCTTTTCCATTTTCCATGGAAAATGTGTGCTATGAAACAGAGCCTAAGTAAACAACAAAAGTTGCACTTTGGAAACACGATATTGGCCTTTTATAATGGGTTTGTTACTGGGCCACATCATATTATATTAGGCAATAAAAACTAGGGAAAAATTCATTTTTTCTACTTTATCTTTACGTTGTTTCAAAAATAACAGAATAACTTTCACATTTCAAAAATCAGATATTTTAACCTATACACACACACACACACACACACACACACACATATATATATATATATCTTCTATATATTAAAAGTGGCTATGTAACGGAATTTCTTGCTTTTAATGGAAAAAACTAACGGAATTTGTTGTTTTAACAAACTATATAACGGAATTTCTTATTTTAAACAGGCAGCTGCACCTTCTTTCAGTGTTTTTATCATAACTTTGTATTCCGATATCCGATTGAAGCGATTCAAAATGCGTTGGAAAGCTAACTCATCTGGTTACAACTTTGATTCAGACATCATTTTCCAATTCGATCACTTTCCATGCCAAAAATAGATCTCAATATGAGACTAAAATATCGGAGCATAACTTTTCGGTTGGAAATTGATTTGTGATCATCTTTTGACTAAATTTGATTCCATTAGCGTCTTCTTTTATCCAATTGACTCCGAGCACTCTCAAATCTTCATCGTGAGGTTCGGCACAACTTTTAAGTATTTACATTTTAGTCCCCGAACTTTGGATCCTTTACAATTTAGCCTTTCTCCAAATTTGTCAACTTTTGCTTATTTTCTTTGATCTCACCAACTTACATCACAACATCAAAATCACACATCTAATTACTTATCAATTACATAAACATTACATCATTAATTATTTAATTAACCAAAAAAATTACATCTTTATTAATAACAAATTAATTCTTAAACAAAACTATTAAATATAAACTACGCAAACGTGCATTGCACGTTGTTTGCACCTAGTGTGTGTGTATATATATATATATATATATATATATATATATATATATATATATATATATATAATTATATAATTAACCCACCCCCACCGCTCCGACGACTATTTCGGCGACCTCTCCGGCGATCATTTCGTCGACTGCTCCGATCCCGACGATTCTCCGGCGATCGTTCCGGGGACTGCTCCGATTCCGACGACTCAGGACACAAGTCACAGCCCAAGTCACAACTCAGGTCACAATCCAATTCACAAGTCATAGCCTATGTCACAAGTCACAGTTTATGTCACAACTCAGGTCACAGGTCGCAGCCCAGGTCACAACTCAGAATTTTGTTCACAGACACATGTTATTTTCAAATGATTACAGCACAGGTTACAAAAAATTTTTGCACATGACTCAGATTAATATTTAGTCACAAATTGTCGAATTTTAAGGTTACAGTTAATCTATTATGCGGTCACAATTAGTCCATTATGCGGTCCTAATTGGTCACGAAACACAACACAGATTCAAACAACTGCCGCCCGCTCCAACCACCGCACCACCACCCAAACACCATTAAAATCACAAATTCACATGGGGGAAATCAAATTCACACTCAAACGACAGTGGGTACACATTTTATTGATCCAATTGCTACAGCTACCACCACAAAATAGTCGGTCCACCACCACACAAAAAACCACCCAAAAACATAAAATTGCCACCCGCCTAAACTGCTTCACCTTCGACTCCGATCTGCAACCACAACCAGACATCCTCCACCACCTACCCACTGCACACATCCTCCACCACCGCACTGTGCTCCTCCACAACACTATAAAAAAAAAACAATGGATCTGTAGCAACGGAAGGGCAAAGCGGCATCTGCTCCGTCGCAGCGGCGATCTGAAAGTCACGGAGTGGCTTCGCAGTAGATCTATAAAATTGATGCATTCAATAGCCTGAAATTTCAAGTCTCCGCACAAGAAGGCCAACAATGGTATTCCGGTCTGTTTCTAAGAGGGCGGTGGTCGTAGATCTGCTTCGCACGATGGGTGGCGCCGGGTTTGCTTAGAGAAAATGGGGAAGGGGGATGGGTTGTTCTGTTGTGAGAAAAAGGCGAAGGTGACGGGTTGTGGGAGGAAGGTGAAGGCCGAAGACTGGGTGACGTCGCTGCCCTGGAGCTTCTCTTCCAGGTGGCGGCGACGGGTTGCATAGAGAGAAGAATGGAGGCGATCTGAGAGAATTTGATGGCTTTGTGTGAATTATGCATATTATAATTAATTGTGTATATTATAATTAATTATAATATTTAATTAAATAAAAATCTGTATCTATCTATAAAATATCTGATTTTTGAACATTAAAATTTAAAATCTGATTTTTGAATTTGGATCTTGAAAAGTAGGGCTCCATGTAATTTCCACTAGAAACTAATCAACTGAACCATACAACCCATTATCATAATTGCCCAGAAGAATCATTAGACTGGCCCATTAATCCTTGGCATTACAACCCAACACAATATTTTCTATATTTAGTCTTCATGGTATAAATACGATAAACACAACACAAGCAAGCATCAAAGTTGGGATTAAGCTTTCTAATTAATTTATCAATGATATATTCACGTTAGCATTGTCAAAAGTGAAAATACGCATTTTATTATGAAAACCAAAGTTCTTTTATAATGGACATTAACACAAAGAATGCATTGTAGCACAATAAAGATATTATATTAATCGAAATACATTAATAATTTTACGCACAATATACATTCTATCAATTATAATGTGCCGTATCTGTAATGTAACTTTACGGTTAAGATCTATCCACAAATAAGAGATACAAAATTCTTAAAAATGTTATAGTATTAAAATCACGTTCCTTCCCTACGTTCATATTTATATTTTGTGTTTCGCTTCAAGTACATGAGCAAAACCTATAGGAGCCTGTCAGGTTACTCACACTTGCGGGCCCCACGTGTTTTTAAAAAAAAGAAAAAAATACACCCCCTCCCCTCTATTAGTGGTCTGGCAGTGAACATGCCCCTCCTCCCTCTATCAGTGGCCTGACAGTGAACTCACCCCCATCCCCTCCCCCTGTACGTGTATCATTGCTTTTATATTTTTGCACCACGAACCACAAGTGAAATTGGTATGCTAAAATCGATGAAATTATGAGCAAACTTTTCACTTTAAGGAGTACAAGAATTATTAAGATGTTGTTTTAAAATAGTAGTTTCCGATAATCTAGAAATTTCAAACACCCATAATAATGGAAAGAAATATAGGACAATAACAGAAAATTAAGGAAAACATATGGAAGTAATATTCTGTAACAAATTGGGCAAATTGAGAATATGGTTGAAAATTTGAAGTCAAAAATTCTGTAACAAGAAACATTGCTTTTTAAGTCAAAAAGCTCGTGGTAGTCAAACTTAATTTCGAAAGGAACATCCAACTTGGATAGTGTTTTTTTTTTTGAAAAATGTATATGTGTAATATTATTTTATTGGAGAATGAGTGGAGAAAAAAATTGATTTTAATTTTAATGGAACCAAACGGGGATAGAGTCGGTGAACAAAAAATGGACTGATGTGAAATGGAACTGAAAGTATGGGGACCTATATGTCATGAAAAATTCAAGTGTAAAGCTTAAATGCTATATTTTAAAAGGTTGAGGGACCATACTATAATATATCCAAATCAAATACCGGTGCTTCAACTTTCAATGCCTTCTGCAGTTATATACGCTGTTAGGTGCAGTTGCATCGCATAATTATTCTCAAAACAGAAAAAAATTAAAAAAATGAAGGAAATGGAAGGGGAGGCGGAGCAGCAGCCAAACGAGTTGGTACAACTCATCGACTCGGCGGGGCATGGTTTCGCTGTCGATGTAATAGCGGTGGATGACGGTGGAGAAGAACGGGAGAGTACTGATGGCGGAGGAATGGGAAGGGTTCGTGGGCCGTGGTCGCCGGAGGAGGATGCGATTTTAAGTCGGCTGGTGAGTAAGTTTGGGGCAAGGAATTGGAGCATGATCGCAAGGGGAATACCGGGTCGGTCTGGGAAGTCGTGCCGCCTTCGCTGGTGTAATCAGCTCGACCCTTCCGTCAAGCGCAAACCTTTTACTGGTGAGTTTGATGTAATTCATCTTTATTTAGTTAGAAATACGAATGAAGAATGAATTTGTTGGTCTCCATTTTTTTTCTTTTTTGGACTTTTTGGGTGTTTCTTTGGACATAAAAAGTGGTATGATATTTGGCTTGTTTCACTGCGATGGTGTGTTCGATGCGATTTGACATTCGTAACGCGTTAGTCTAGCGTAGGTTTTCAATTGCTAAATATATTTTTGGTATTTAAGGTTTATGCTGCTTTTGTTTTCTGAGGTTTAAAAATACAGGAATTGAAACCCACAAAGATTTCCATCTGTTGTTGAATGGAGTCGTAGGTGATGCTTGCAATGCGATTTGAGGGGCAAATTAATGTCTTCATTGCTGGTCCTGTTGTGTAAAAAATGCAAATGTAGACCCTCTATGTTGGTGTTGTGGCTGGGAGTCTTTGATGATTACATTCTAGCTGTCTTTCCAGTTCATACTAACTTGACATTGGCGAACTGCAGTTTATGCAGTATTTGAGCACAAAATTTGATCATCTATAACTGATTGTAGAGCTTGTTAAGCCAACAAATAAATAAATAAATTAGAAGTCACCTGCCGTGGTCTGAATTTCCAATTAATTGTGAATTAAAGCTCAACCTTGGCTTTTGGACAATGTGAACTTGACTTTTTCTGAGCTAAAGTAAGGCATGCTTGATCCAAATTTAGGGGAAGTTGAAATATTGTGAACTCCAAAGTATGTACAAATTTCGCTCCCCTGTTGCAAGATCAGATCTTGCATGAGATGAGTGGAGTCAGACTTATATTCATACATAGCTATACAGTTTTATAAGATTTTCTATTAAGGTTTCGTGGATTATTTATTCTTAAAATTTAGAATCATTGGCAACATCTTGGTTGCCTTTTGATTGAGGACCTATTCAAGATGGTAGATGCTGGTGAAAATGATATTCTTATTTATTTAAGTAGCTTTGGAAAAATTAGAAGATTTCTTTTTGTTTCATTTCAGAAATAAGTATGTCTAGATTCTAGATTGATGTGTGACCACACTAGAAATAGATAAGATAAGGAATGAGAATATTTTGCCAACAAATGGAGGTTGAACCAATTGATTAGGACAACTTAGGCAGATTTCATTTATTGGTAGACAGTAGGCTGCTGGTCGGAGATTCTGTTTCTTTTTCATAGTTGTAAAAGTTCGGTTTGATGTTATAACAATGCATGGACCAGTGAAACTAATGGAATTGGAATGCGAACTGCAATTTACTTTGAACAGTATGTAGTGGGTAGCCTTCTTTAAATTTCACTAGCGATATTTTTTGAGGAACTCTAAGAGCCGTTCTTCTGCTTGGGATGAACAATTTGACATGAATTGAATATGTATCTTCTGTTGTTTGATTCTGTGAAATTATAACGTGAAAATTGTTAGAGATATGTATGCCTTTAGCTTTCTTTAATTTGCTGGAAAAAATTTCAGGAAGTGATAGAGGAACAATTTGTGTTCCAAAACATTAGTTATGCAGTATGTTAGGTGAACCCTGCTTAAAACACGGAAGTTGCCCTGGTGAAGGCTTACTCCTTGGACAATGATTTGGGTTGTGTCGATATATTTGCATAGATAGATTGTTTTGAAGTTCATTTGCTATTAATTTAGTGAAGATGTAATTGAACTCATTGAACCTTATTTAGGAATCCTTATCTAGTCAGCTTTACTATATTCAGAGGTTTTTTTGACATTTTGGATCATGATCAGCATTTCATGTTTGTTAAATTCTCAACTCTAGTCACTTTCAATGATAATTCCCTCTATATCATAGACCAGTCCTATTTAAATTGGTCAATTTCAACCTTCCCTTCTAAGATATTATATTTGTCTGAATCTGCTGGATAAATCTGTTTCAAACTTGATTTATGGCAAGGGATGTCTTTATTTTTCTCATCATGGATAATGTGTTGAGTACTTAATGTAATGCTCTATTGTGCTTATCTTCCCTTGATAGTTTCTTAATGAATTAATACTGGGAGGCATGGTTCCTGTGTCCATTCCAAATAAAATCCTGGCTTATATTGCACTTGGTCATTTGTTTTGTGAATTCAAAGATAGCGAGGCTAACCAATTTGTATATTTACCATTTTCTCTACTGGGGCAAATTTACTTAGTTTATAATCAATGTCTCCAAAACATCTACATCAGCTAGCTCTTTAAGTACCTATGTTAGTTCCTGTGACACTATAAATAATCGAAGATGTTCTCATTAGTGTTATATCTTGCTCATTGGGCTTTTCTAGCGAATAATGGCATATATACCTAAGTTGAGTAACTATGGTTTGTTTGGGTTTATGCGTAAGTAACTTTTAAAGGCCTAGGTGAATTTTGTGGCTTATAATTGTTTATTATTTGTCTGGTTTGAGTAGTCTACTTGAACCAAGAATAGTAAATAATTAGAATTGTTCAAGATACTGGATAAGAATAAAATTGTAGTCTTTGGTTTTTTTTTTTAATGCTAAAAGACGAAAATTGACCAATTTCTGCAAGAAGGTTTTAGTAGTAAAATATTGCATGGTTATAGAAGCTACCTATTTTGATGGTTCATTAAATTCATTATATACTATCCATTCTATGACTTGAATGAGTAGTCGCATCCTGATAAATTTTGTATAAGGTGGATCGAGGTTAAACCCATACCAACATTATGTATAGAATGGATGCTCCACAAAGGTTGTGCTAGCTTAAATTTATTACCTAAGAAAGGAACAATAAGCACAAGAAACCAATATTATGGCCGGATAATTGGATGCACCATAAAAGGTTGTGCTAGCTTCATTAGTTCAAGATATTGATGTAGAACTTTAAAGAGAACGATAGAAAGAAAGAGAATAGAGAAGATTTACAGATAGACAGACACAACTAGATAGAAATCTCAATATCATTTGAGATCATGAACCAATGTCTATGTTATTAAGAAATACCTGCTGTTCTTGCTTAAGATTCCTACCGAAAATGAAATATTAATAACTTTGAACTAGTAATTATAATAAGAAAATAAAAAAACATCTATTACGTATGTTTATGCCTAAAGTAAGTGCATAGTTTTTTAAGTCTTCGATGAAATCTCAATACTTTCTCCCCCGGCTAAAAGGAACTCAAATCCAACAAGCTAAACCAACCATAGCCGAAAGAAGAAAATGAGCCTTGGAATCACAAAGACTAAGTTAGAATAGGAACAGAACACTGTAGAAAATCCCCACCAGTAGTCACTCTAGCGACATGTGAATGGTGATGTGAACATGCAATGACCATTAACCTTGAACAATAGATGAGAAACATCCCTTCTCGCATTTAAGTGTTACATTTAAGAGTTTATCCTAGACTACTTATCTTTTATTCTATTTCATTGTCCTGGTGGGAGAAATCTCGTAAATAGGTGTTCAGATCCTTCCATGCAGAGCACTATTTGTCCTTTTATGCGTAGATTATCTAAGGAGGCTCTTATTCAAAATTTGGTTCTTACAAAAGATTCTAAATGATGATTGTGATATGGTACTCCTGTGAAGTCTTATTGAGCTTATCTTCTGCAGATGAAGAAGATCGTATAATTATAGCAGCCCATGCAGTTCATGGAAATAAATGGGCATCAATTGCAAAACTTCTCCCAGGTAGAACTGACAATGGAATTAAAAACCATTGGAATTCTACACTAAGGCGCAAGTGTGTGAACATTAGCGGGTTGAAACCTGCATCCTCAGAAGAAACCTTGTCAGGTGGCAATATGAAATCATTCAAATCTTCTGAGGTATTGGATATGGGAATGGTGGCAAATCAACCAAGGCAGTTTGAAGACGACGTTCAAGCTACTACAAACTGCTGTGCTCCCAAACAAAATCTATCCTCAGATTCAGTAACAATTGATCCCTCTGCTGAAAAAAATGGTCCCATGGTTTATTTCTCAGCTGAAGAAAATTGTCCTGTGGTTTATACCTCAGCTGAAGAAAATAATCCCGTGATTTCTCGTCCAGTGGCTAAAGTAGGTGCATTCAATGTTTACAATCCTAGCCACGTCTCTGCTTTCTCAAGGACAATCCCGATGCAGGGACCTTTGATCCAAGCATCCAAACCAGATTTCGGAATCTGCAAATTTCTTGAAGGTGCGCGTGGTGAGACCATAATCCCTCTGCATTGTAGCCATGGTTGTTGTGCAGCTTCCAGTGGAGGTTCTTCTGTTCGCTCTTTGTTGGGGCCAGAATTTTTGGAATATGAAGAAATCTCCCCCTTTCCAAGTCAGGAGTTAAGTGCCATAGCCATGGATTTGAACAATATTGCCTGGATTAGAAGTGGCCTTGAGAATGCTGGAAGTTTATCAGAAAGTGCATGTCACCAAAGAGTACCAGAAGGTCCATCCAAGTCCGTGAATAATTTTAAACAGAACAATGAAAACGATCAATGCCATTTTGAGACGCCAAACTCATTCACAAGAGTGTCGAAAGATGTAGTTTCCCAACAGATGACAATGCCTGCATTCACTTTGCGAGCTGAGGTTGAAGGCTTGAGCTGAACCCGATACATGGTTTTTCTTTTTGGCTAATTTCTCTATTAACTTTTGTGTAACATCGAGAGTTCAAGTATAGAATTGCAAAATTTTGCTGGTCTCGGGCAGGCAGGAACCATATGTTCTTGTAAAGGGTGTTATCATTGATGCAGGCAGAGGATATCCAAAAGGTTTTTTGTTAACGTTAACAAATTGCTTTCTATAATTTCTGCAGGTGTGCCTGCCAATGCATTATTCTTATGGTATTATGTTCATAGGCCATAGTCCTAATCGATCTTATTTTACCAGTAATGGTCCTTAAAGTATGGTTTAGTGAAAATTATCACTGCAAGGAGAAGATTTAGCCAACATGTTTGGTTCTTTAGATCGAAAGAAGTCATAGTTGTGCATCTTCTTCCTCTTTTCTAAGTTATTTTTGTGATTGGATCAGACGGTGACAAATGTGGATAGGTCAAAAATTAGGAAGACACTTCTAGATAGAACTTTATTGTGCAAACATTTTACGAAGAAGGTTATTATAATATTTGACAAAAACGAGAGGATAATTTAATAGTTAGTCAATATCCTAACAATATAAAAGAGACAGTTTTTCTTGGATAGGCGTTGGATTCTCCTATCGTCAACCAAAACTATGTCATTTAAGCATTTCCCCATTTGTTTTCATAACTCGATTTCCTGGGCTTAAGCATCCAATGTCCGCCCTAATTGCTCTCTAAGCAAGAAATCTCTAACCATGATTTTGTGGTGCTATCGACAGTTCTGCTCTCTATCACTGTCTGTCCGCCACTGCCTCCGTACTAAGTGTCGCCGACGCCTGTAAGCCCTTTCTTCGGTCTCTTTTAGGCTTTGAGATTTTCGCTTCGACTACAAACGTCTCTTTCCCGCAAAATTCTGTCAGTGAGTGCAATGCACTTCACTGCATACTGGGACATTTCATTGAACAGCTTCTGAGCAGCACCATGTCCCCAATTGTAAAATGCCCATTTATTAAAGTAGTGTAAGAAACATCGTTGGGAAGGTGACCTCTGCTTATCATATGATAAAACAGCTAAATTTTGATTCAATGTGAATATTCTTCAAATACAAACCGAAGCAGGCCGAAGCGACGAGAATCGAGAGCAGCTCCCCGAAACCTTTGAGCTTCCCTTTTGCTTCTCCTCCAGCCATCTTGGAGATTTAAGTTCCCGAAACCGTAGCAATACTACCATGTGTGCACACGGGGTCACCATGTCACACAGAGACAGGAGATCAGGTTCGTTGGCAAATGCGATTTGCTGATGATATTGCTTTAGTTGAAGCAGATGAGAAATCAACCATATCATATGTTATAAAGGAGTAATTAAATCAAATAAAGTTTTAAGTAAAATAATTACGAGATTCTTGGAATGTCTTGGTAATCATGGTGGGAATGAAAATGATCATGTGGTCAAGATATAGGATATTGTTCTGCCATAAAACAATTGTTAGGTACCTAGCAGATGGACCCTGCTGACCTGTTTTGCCAATGTATTGTGTTGTTTAGGTCTGTGCGGTATATTTATTTTGTCTTGCTGCAACTCTTTATTTATTGCAGTGACCGGAGCATAACAATATATGATTTACGATTGTTATCTCCGGCGAGAAAGATTATCATGAGGGTGAGTGTAATAAATTTCTATTCAATTAGTATTTGAAGAAGCCTTGTATGTCAGGTACAATGTTTATATTCTACAACATATCTTAAGCATTTTTTGGTTAAAACAACCGTTATTATTTTCCATCCCAATTTGCGTGTATTCTGTGAGCACCCAATTATTCTTAGTTTTTTGTAGAAGCTTTTCATACTTACAAAATATGGTGTCTTCGTATATTTCTGATAATTTTGTATATGCTCAACATGTCTGATCTGTATATAATTATCCTAATGCAAATGAACTTTATGTTTGACTGCGTGGGTTGAGTCGTAAAATTGAGGTCGATACTTTAGATTAGAAACTTGAGTATGGGGATTGGATGATTTTGTTGGGTGAATTTAAGATTTGTCTAGTTTCTGTTGAGTTGTGTGGAGCCTGATTATACTGGACACCCAGCCACAACATGATATTTTCATTGTATTAGGGTTTTTTCTTCTTCTGACTATATATATGTTATTTTATGACATATGGCTTGTAAGCGAAATTAGTAGTCGCCCAACTACTGTATTGTGATTTCTCAAGAAATAAAAATTCTTCTGCAAATCCGTGTGTTTATCTTTTACTTTTATTGTCATTTTTTTCACAACAGTTTCACTGTTATGTAACACTTCAACAACATACAATAATTCACTTTTTCATATGGACCGTGAAGATTTCGTTGACTTATTTAAATAAATTTATATCTTAGTTGAAAAAAATGTTATTGGTAAATAATAATAATAATAATAATAATAATAATTATTATTATTATTATTATTATTATTATTATTATTATTATTACCATGTTTTGTGCCACACGGAGTAATTATTACCATGTTTGTCTCCGTGACACACGGATACACGCTGTGTGGCACTGAGACACAGACACCCTATCTGTCTCAGTGCCAACGTGCCACACCGAGACATGGTGTCTCCATGCATGGGTCTTGTCTCCGTTTTTTTTTTAACACACCAACTAGAATATTATTTTAGTGCTTGTGCACTTATACGTATTAAAATGTATATACTTATATGAAATTGAATATGCAACATACATAAATACGTTGACATTTTCACTACCTGTAATTTTCATCAATCATATTCTCATTCATAATGTATTTCAAAAGTTGTTTCGTACAACATTATATACAGGGAGACTAAATTTCTAATTTGCAGTTTTCAGTTGGATTAAGGTTTGATTGAGAAGCTTTGCTATGAGACTTGTCGTCTGTCCTTATTTTGGTTGTTTATGATGCATAATTTCCCCTTTTGTTTCTAACTTCTTTTTTGTTCATTCGTATATTTTTCTTTGGAACTTTCAAATTTTCTATTGAAGAAGTTTTGCTAAATAAGATTTAATTAGTGATGTCTCCAAAAATATCAAAAATCAGTCAACGCTATTACGTAACCAATTATGCTACAGCAGGTGCCTTGCACGTGCGTCTCACTAGTTATGTTGAGAAGTGTCACCCTAGTGTAATTTGAAAAAAAAAAAAAAGAAAAGAAAAAAGATGAAGATGAGAATAACAATACATTAAGTGTTAAATGTATCCAAAGTGATGTGAAGTTGCAAATGGTTGGAATAGGGAAAATTATGGCTGTCCCTTTACTTTCAAGTAATGCGATTTTGGGTTCTTAATTTTTAAAAGTGAAATGTTGGATTCTCGAGTTATTTAAATGTGGTCTTCGTGATAGAAATTGTCAACATGACACTGTATGCAAATTTCAAATGATTGAAGTTAAATTACAAAACTACCAAACCACTTAAAAGTACAAATACTGAAAATCGTGTGCGATTTTAACTTCCACATTGACAATTTTTGTCACGTCAAACTGGATTCAAAGATTTTTTAAAGATTAAGGACACGAAAACTCGCTATCTAAAAGTCTGGACGCTCAGCTCTAATTTTCCCATAGATGCACAGCCACAATACATCTACACAACATGATGAAAGGACAACACAATGCTATCGGTTGCTTTATTAGTAGGTGAGATATTTAGGTCAATTATTTAACTAGTTTTGGTCTGAAACAGTGAAACACGTGGAAACCATCTACATTTATTATCTTTTCTCACACATGTCAGCTATTATCTTGCATTACTTAGCCTCAATTTGATATAAATTTATAAATTCAATTAAAATCAAATATTAATGTTAATTTTTTATTAATAATTACTATTCATTATTTTCTATATATTTTGTGAGACTGACTATTATTCCTCCTTATAAACCATTTATAAATGTGTTAAATGAATGTTTGAATTACAATACTAACGTAACTTTTTTTACAAGTCGTCCCAATGCGCAATTGATATTTCAAATTTAATTAACATCGAATTTTCTTAGGGTTTCGCTATTTAAACGTTGTAAACCCTTTTAGGCAGCGGAGTTTTGGATGAAATAAAGTTTTTACTTGAATTTCTCATGATTGAAATTCTTTTTGTGAGATTTTTGTTTTTCCTATAATCTTCCCCTACATCAATAACATATCATAAAATAAAGAGAAAATAGAATAAAAACAAGATAATAGAGTGTTAGGATTTATGTTGTATTTTCAATTCTTTAGACAAAATGATTATTATAAAATAATATGATTGTTGTAAAAGAGTTGTTAAAGTCAAGGAGTATTTTGGAGAGTTGTATTGATAAACTAGGAGTATTTAGGTTTGAGTGAGGAACTAGGAGAAAGAGTTGTCTGATTTACGTCGGCCTATAGTTCGAGCGATACACTTTTCGCTTGGCCGTCGCTTGAGCGACAGTGTTATACGTGAAGACCTAATTCTTGATTTTCAAAAAGTTATATCTATCATATGCTATCTAAATACCTCTTATCATAAACATCCAATGTCCAGTACGTTTTTTGTGTGTGGTTGATCATTGTTTTACATTCTCATAACATCGATCCAAGATCAAAAAATATATCAAAATATTGAGATTAACCCTTTGACTCTTGTGATCAATCAACCATAAGTTGGAAAAAATATCTAAGTCAAATAATCCAAAACACTCACTTCCTAGATATAATCAGAAATATACTTTCTCAATAGCTTTCAGACACTGTTGAAGATTGAGGGAGATTGGACCAGAAGCAACGTAAGAGTACAAGAACAATGTATTCTTTACGATCCATATGAGATAGACAATTCTAAAAGATCGGGAGCAGATGAGAGTGAAGCACGTTCCATCGGGTTTTGAAGATTGTAAGAATTAGGTCAGTGAGTCTAGTGAATTTTCTAAACTGGATCATATTATAAGTTCTTATGATCTATAGTGAAAACTATTGACTTGATCCCGAAGTTTTTACCCAGTTAAGAGTTTTCTTTGTCATCAATTCCGTGTGTTGTTTACAATATTGATTTCATAAAAGTTGGCAATTCAACATAGGGTAGTTAATTCACATTAAGTGAATCTAGAGTAATTAATTATTGTGACATGTTACAATATTAATCAACGATAATTTTTAATTCTACATTATTCACCAATTTACCCTCTCCATATGATTTTAGGGTCAAATTAGTAACTTTCATAGAGAAAGAGTTGCAACTCTTGTAAGTAATTTATTGAGAATCAAGTTCTATACTTATAGTTAAAATTAGGACTGCAATGATGTAAAATGATTAATTTACAACAATAAGATTTTTTTTTATGAGTAAAATGAAACATAATTTTGCTACTGCACTTACCGGAAAAAAAACGCGAGAAAATTTTAACGTGTAAATCATTGTCAGTAGTCCATGCACCAACTGGAAACAAAGATAAGTAAATAATGTATAAATCGTTGTCAGTAGCCCATGTGAGATAAATAGAAAGCAAAGCCAACTTTACATTCAACTCCCATGGTGGATGGCCCATTGACATCAAATTAATTTTATTATTAATATTTTTCCTAAAAACAGTTGAAATCTCGTCCTAGACACATTTCCATACAACTCATACAAGTATGTCAAAATCAAGTTTTTTCCCACCAAGATGGATTTTTGATTATGGGTAATTAGCAGATAACGTCTTTATCTTTCATTATTAGTGTGGAAAACGTCTCCATACTTCATTTTTTTGTTATTTTCACCTTATTTTCACATTTTATTGCGCAAAAAGTCATTTTCATTTATTTTCTCTATTAAAAGTTATGAAATGATGAATATATTCTACTATTTAAATAAAACAAAATAAAAAAGAAAGAACTAATTTCAATCATAGTCCCAATTTTTTTTCAAAAAGTACAAACGAGTAGTACATAAATTATTAAAAGGATAATTAACACATAATGTCCATACATTTTACTATTATTATGAAAAATGTTCATACCTTCCATTTTTTTTTTTTTTTTTGTATTTTCACCTTTAATTATACATTTAATTGCGCAAACTATCATTTCTATCAACTTTCATTCAATTTCTCAAAAAAGATAAAATATTAAAAATTCAAATTTTTTTTTTAAAAAAAGTGGAAACAAGTCTCAAATAAATTATAAAAAATTAGAAATTTAAAAAAATGTAAAAAGTGCAAACAAGTCCCAAATAAATTATTTAAAAAATTAGAAATTAATTAATTTATTTTTTTAAAAAAGTGCAAATGAGTCCAAATAAATTATTTTTTTAAAATATTTTTGAAAGTATAAATGACTCTCAAATAAATTATTAAAAAATTGAAATTAAAAATTTTATTTAAATAGAAGGGTATATTCGTCATTTCATAGTTCTATTGAGAAAATTGATATAAATGATGGTTTGCGCAATCAAATATTTAATTAAGGTTGAAAATGTCGAAAAAATGAAGGGTATGGACTTTTTTTACAATAATAGTGAAAAGTATGGATATTATGTTTTAATTATACTTTTAATAATTTATTTGAGATTCTTTCACACTTTTTTTTTAAAAAAAAATTAGGACTATAATCGCAATTAATTCTTTTCTTTTGTTTTTGTTTTATTTAAACAAAATGGTATATTCGTCATTTTACAACTTTAATTGAAAAAATTGGTGAAAATGACATTTTGCTCAATAAAATATGAAAATAAGGGTGAAAATATATATTTTTTAAAAAAAGTAAAGACGTTGTCCATAATAATAATGAAAGGTATGGACGTTACGTACTAATTACCCTTTCGATTATATTCACTCTAATATTTAAACATATTAATCAATGATCTCCGTCTTTACTGAAAGTTGGAGATCCAATATAAGATGCATCAATCTCATTTATGATCAAGACGAAGCTTGTATATCGAAATTTTTGCTTTGTGCATAAGGTCAACTAAAACTCTTGATCCCGTGCGTCAACCCTTGTAACCAAGTCGGATAGGGATCTTTTTGTTCAAAACTCATGTAGAATTGTCTGTATTACATTATTTTCAAGGAGCTTGCTGCTTGAAAAGACTAGTTGTAAGCCACCAATTGCAATTACTATAAAAACTACTGGCGAAAGGACGAATTTGACGTCAAATGAAGATACAATTATACAACGTGGTTGGATAACGTTTTGAGCAACTAGTCAAACAACCAGGAGCAAGATAAGAATGGCTGAATGGGAACACATGAAATCGCAGAGTTCATTAGATTTCTACAAAAATCTTATTTTAATTCTTCTCGTGACCACAAAGAATGATGGTCTATACTCAGAACATGTTTGAGCCCCATTTTTTTTTAAGATTGCATTTCGAAATAGTAGATTGATAGAAAATGTATGGTTGAAAACTAAGGAAAAGTTCTGAATTTGTGTGTAATATTATTTCATTGAAAAATGTATGGTTGAAAAGAAGAGAAAGAAAAATGTATTTTGAAAATGACGAAAATCAAGTAAGAGCTTGATTTTGGAGGATATTCTACACGTAAATAATAGTAAGTACAAAATTAAAATTATTTACACATCTTTGAAGAATGAAATTTCAGAACATAAAACTGTCCCATTCAGGACAGGGGCTCAAACAACCTTTTCTATTTCATTTTGCACATCTTTCACAATCATTATTTTAAAATTCTTTTTTGTGCGTACTTATTTTCAATTATACATTTACACAATAAAATATTTTGTATGTAAACCCAATTTTTTTTCTACTTTTTAATCAAAAGTTCTTTAAAAAATCACTGTTCAAAATTCGATTTTACCCAAGTAATAGTTGTCAAACAAGTTGAACATTCTAACCTACGTCTTGTCTATCGAAAATTAGATAGAGCAAAACTTTATTTTTTTCCACTTAAACCTCGTAAATCTTTTTAAAGAAATTTTCTTCTTTTTCATTATGAGGATGCTTTCAATTTATTCGTCCTACAGTATATTCAATCGCGTTTAATTACGTATACTTATCTGCAAGTATACATAAATAAAGTTAGATTCTTCAGAGATTGGGTTTTGGAGCAGAATCTCTCTGCATATGGAAGCAGTTTACTGTTCTGCCCATTGACTGCACTGTGTGTCTCTTTATAAATGATCTCGGTCTGATTCTTCCTCTACATGAAGATTCTTTATCTGGGCTTCCGTAAAAATGGCAAGTTTACACAAGTCCCTTGATGATGTTGATTTAGAGGCTGCTAATTTTAATGGCAGTGGCAATGGCGGTGGTGGTCAGGTTCAAGCCACCAACATAAGTGTAGGCGACAGTTCAATCTCCTCTAATGGGAATGACCACTCTACATCAAGTCCATGTGGAAGTGAGATTGTGGGTATCTCTGAAAATACTATTATCGATGAAAGCAATAAGAGAAGAGAATCCAATGTGTCAGAGTGTTCAGTTGAGATGGTGGATCTGAAAGATGGTCCACCAGAAACCAGACTGCGTTTGGCCAAGATTATTAGGGATTGTAGAATTTGTCATCTGAGCTTGGATGCAGCCGATCAGGACTCTGGTTTACCCATTGAATTGGGTTGTTCTTGTAAAGGTGATTTAGCTGCTGCCCACAATCAATGTGCTGAGGCTTGGTTCAAGATTAAGGGCAACAAGTAAGTATTCAAACTTTATTCAAGTTTTGATCTTAATGAATGTCTGACACAGCCTTCTTGTAAATTCATTTTTTTGAGTTTCTTGCAAATTCATCTGGAGATTAACCATCTTTTAGCGTGCTTAAAAAGTATGGTAATTCTTTTTAAGTTGCTGAACTGGAGATCAAATCAAGTAGATTGTTTTGATTTTGTGTTCATTTTCTATACTTATTGGCTGCAATTATTGATGGCTACAGGCTATTCGGCCAAAAGGGCTAGGTGAAATGTTAGGAAGATACAATGTAACTTTGCTTTGGTAGAAAAGTGACTTTAAATGAAAATAAAAGACTTACCTGATGTGGCATAAAGGAAAAGGGAGTTGTGTGAAAGGGGAAGAATCTGTGAACTAGAGAGAGAAAAAGCACCAGGAAGTTCTACCTTTATGGCCGACAATCTTTAATGTTCATTTTGTGGGAATTTGAGGTTTTCCTTAAACAATTTGAGACTGGGCTTTGAATTTTTTCACTTGGTTATTAGTAGTGTAGCAATTTTTCTTGCAAAAGAATTTTGACTTCACTTATGGATTTCTTGTCTGTATTATAGATTGTAGTTGCAGGTTCCTCAAACCGGATACGGAATCGATAAGAGTTGTTGCTGGTTTCTAGTTATCTAAGTTAAATTTATCAACTTGAATTAGTGGAGGCATGGGAGGAGTAAAAATCTTGAAACCTAAATTGCCTAAGCAGGTGATATCACTTGGTCAACTTGTTAGATCCATGTCTACATTGGTATAGAAAAACGTGCAAGATACGGAGAAACCAGATAGATAACAGAAAACAGAACACGCAATAAAATGAGCAAGTGCTCTAAAAAACTTCATTGACAAAATTGTCACAAAAAGATATTTTCATGTGATACTAGAATCTTATCCATTTATCATTTGACTCGGTGATGGAAATCCTAAATGATATTACCATGACTGGATGGCTATATTGGGAAAAGCAATTAGGAAAAATTTTATTTATGCTATTCATGGTGATCAGTACTCATCCTATGACAGTTTGTTATTTGACTCATTAATTTTCTATAATTTTGTTTACTCAAATAACAAACTACCATAATAGTGTGACTATTGCAATAATTGACTATGAATAGTATTACTCTTTACTTTATTTCCTTGTTCTGTCAAGATTTCAATTATATGAGTATGGCTTTTGATGAATTGAATAAACAATATTTCCTCTTCTAGTTGCTCTTCTTCCTCTCTTCCCCCTTTGTTTTCTCCTTTTCCCCTCCTTCCATAATTCTAGTTCTTATAATGACCCTCCATGTCACTTGGTAGCTATTGAGTTTTTACTGGGAGTTCCACTGGATAAAACCATTGTGGATTGTCTTGGTCTTACATAATTAAATTAATTCCTCAAACTATCCTTTTGATTTACAAATTTCCTCCACACACACCACACACCCAGGCCAATAAAAGAATTGTAAATAAATACTGAAGAAAAGGTACTCATATAGAGATGCAGCGTTTGGCTAAAGGAAAGAGGATAATTTTTTTTGTACAATTTATTCTCGTCGAACTTCTCATCATTTTCAGATGCTCTCTTGTAGGGTTTTGCTGTTTCGTCATTGGTAACCTTGAAACTTCTTTTCTGCAAGCTTTCATGTGAATGATATATCTCTGCCATTTCAGTAATTTAGTTGTGATGTTTTGGGTAGTGGTTAACATCGAACATTCAAGAATTTTGATGCTTACTGTACCAACTCAACCTTTCAATGGGACCCTTTTTTTTTTTTTTGGAGAGTTGGCAGCTGAAGTACAAGAGAATGGTCTTAGATGGCATGTTCTTTGAAATTATGTGCAATCTCTTGATACAATTGCTAACTGTTCCATGGATGCGCATTCATTGACTCGGTTATCTATTCTGATGCTTGAAGGACTTATTTTGAAGTTACGATGTTAATATCAGAAGGGCTGCCTCGAATTTCAATATCTATTTCTTTGACTGGATTTCTCATTTAAATTTCAGATGGGCCACCATGTGATTCTTAACAATGATCTGTTCAAACCATGTGGCATAAATTTTTTGGATAAATTTGTGTGAGGATTTAACTCCGTTCCACCTTCTCTAGAATCTCTACTATGCCTTGATAACATAAGATGCTCCCCCAGTTTTCTCGTGAAGTCTTTTGTCCCCATTTTATTTCTTGAACCGCGTTCTCATCGTTACTTTTAGTCTATAAGCTCATTCACTGACCTAAACATTTTAGTAAATCAAATTTCGAGGAATAATGCTTTGTGTACAATGTTTAGTTGACAATGTATTTGACAATCAATGTTAATTCAAATTCGAATGGGCGGGAAAGTGTGTGGTGTTTAAAAACTGGTCAATCAACCTTTAACATGTGGCACATTGTCAAACTTGTTGTCAAAAAAATTGTACTTGTAGCATGGTTGAATTTCGAGTTATGAGAGGTACAACTTTTCAAAACAGATAATGATATATATAGAAAAGGATGCCTAACCAACAGTCAAATCACCGTGCATTTACATAACCCTTAAAATTTTAAGCATACTTCCCTTTTATCTTACCTGAGCTCTGAAATAACAGCTCAACTTCTTTTATTTCCTGGTGAGTCTCTGATCTCCAAAAAATCCGAGGAGAATGCAACTGATTTACCAAATATTGTTTCAGCAAGAACAGTGATTAGCACTTCAATTTGTGCATCTGGTTGGTTTTGCAGTTATCTTTTATTTGGTAATTCTAACGAAATTGGACATCTTGCACTCCTCATTCGCCCTGATATCAACTTTTCAAGTTTTAGGTACATTGTACACAATTCTTTAGAAGCAGTCTCGTCATGCTATGCATTAAGGTTTCTATCCATTTTGATTTGCAGAACTTGCGAGATATGTGGATCAATTGCACGAAATGTTTCTGGTGTGAACGAGGCTGAGTTGATAGAGCAGTGGAATGAAGCAAATGATACAGCAGCCACAGCTATGACATCATCATCCCCAGCGGTGTCTCGGAACTTTTGGCAGGGTCGCCGATTTTTGAACTTCTTGTTAGCATGTATGGTATTTGCATTTGTCATCTCTTGGCTTTTTCACTTCAATGTTCGCTCATGAGATCTTCACCAGGGCTACAAAATGGAAAATCAAGAAAACATCAAGACTTCTGTTTTCACACTTCCATTGGGCTCTTATATGCTGCCACGTTATGTATATTAGGGATAGCAGTTCATAGTACTTGCACCTGTTGTGTTATCTACTTATTGTGAGAATATCCTTCTTTATTGCAACTTAATCCCACTGCTTCATTCCTAGATATATATTGCGATGTCTTTCGTCATTTTACACTATTCTTTGTTATATCTGCTGCCAGTGACCTTATAAACCATGTTTAGCGAATAATATAAAACTGGTGTTGGGTTTTGATACCCAATAAATTCTTAACAATGATGTTAAACAGTTTGGATTATATTTCATAGATTTCGGCCGATGAGTGAAATAATTATCAATACAATAAATTTATAGGCTCAACTCGAAAACAGCTCAAGCCATTGGAAACAACTTAATTAGTTAATGTTGCTCATGACCACTATAACTCTTGGATGGTCATTTTAATGTGCTGGCCAGTTATCTTAGTGTTGACCTATTTGTTGGATAATATTGGCCCAAGTTTTGGTAACCTAAGCTAACATATATATACCCACTTTCATAGTGTTGGAAACGTGTGTGCGCTTTGTGAATATATTAGAGAGAAACCGTGGCTGCTTCTCGTCTCCTTCTTCGTGCCTTCTCTCTGCCTTTGTGGCCTTTTGCAAACATCACCATACTTGTGATCTTTATGGGTGTATTAGAAGTGGCAACCAAAGTGATAGGAGTATTTGTGGGTTGGAGTCAATTGATTGTGGTTTGATATTGGTAAGTTGAACTGAGCCCGGATTCCACAAATTGAAGGTCCAAAGGGATGCAAGGCGGGAGAGAGGATTGAAATATATTATATATGAAATCATTTAGTGCCCCTTTATCGTTCCTTCCAGGGCTAAAGAGCTTTTCGCCATGCCAACACAAGCAAGGTCGATTTACTATCATAATGCCACAGCCAATGACTCCGTCGAGCCACCGATCTTAAGCCACGGGCTTTGGCTGTGCCTAAACAAGGTAAAGCGTGTCCAAGCTATACACCCATGGATTGTGGATATTACCTGTCTATAAATTCTCCGCGTGCATGTAAGAAATTATTCATGAAATTCGGATTCACCAAACGACCAATTGTACAGAAATGCGTTCAATGTATATAACATCATTCAATATATAGAACACATGCTGGCTTCTTTTCCTCCATCTGGAAAATTTATCCAAAACTTTCTAGAGTGCAGCAAATGTTTTGTATATTAACAATGTATCAAAAAAATATACACGGCATAGCCAACGATCTATACTCAAAAGTATACTATGTCAAGCCCGAAAAATCATAATCTTAGACATGAACATCTTGCAGAATCATTTTATAGCATGCATCATCAGACGTAAGAAATCCGATCCATTTCCAGTATCAGGGACTCTATATTCCCATACAGTGAAAAATCCATGTTCTGGAAATATTCCAATATAAAATGCAGAGGTTCTAATCTGCATATTCTGACTTCTTAAGCACTTGTTTGGAAGGTTATCGTCATTGCACACAAAACCTTTCAATCCTCAAGTGGATTTACCTCATTCACGACCTCTTGAGATCCAAATGCCCTATGTCAGGTCTCTGAGTCGACACCAAATTCCTCCAGGCTAACCAGTACAAATAGAGAGAGAGAGAGAGAGAGAGAGAGAGGGAGGGAGGGAGGGAGGGAGAGAGAGAGAGAGAGAGAGGGGGAGGCCAACGAAGCATTCATTTCTCTGAAATGATTTGTACATACCATTCCAAAGAGTTCAGCTAATCGAACTATGTTACATATTATTTATATTTTGTTAATTTAAAGATCTTAGAAGGGAATTTTTTTTTTCAATTTAGAGGATAACGATTTAGGAGGGAAAAAAAACCTAATCAATATTTAAGCAAAACCAGTAAATAATCAAAAGTTTACTTCTCAAAGCCAGCTGAATTCCACTCAAATCAACACATAGTTCAATATACTTAGCTGGGATTCAATATTCCAGCTGGAATTTTATTAATGTAGCTGAAATTCAAGAACTTGAAATGTGAAGAAACTAGAAAGGGAGGAGGGAGATATTCAGAAAAATAAGAGAATTAAGACAGAGAGAAAGAGAAGCAGATTCAATAACAAAAAAAAAAATGAGAGATAAATCAAAGATAGAGATTCCAAGAAAAGGGGGAAAATTGTGTTTTGCACAAACTAACCATCTTCCAAAACCTGGTTTTTCCTCCCTCCATGTGCTGAATTTTCATAGTTGGCTACAGTGTTAGATTTTTCAGTGTTATCCGAATTTTTTGGTGTTGAAAATAATTGAAAATTCTAATTAGAGTGCAAGTTAAGATGATTTTTATTTGAAATGCTATTCGAAGTCTATTTGGAGAATTCTAGTTAAAGTTCTATTTGGAAGTCCAATTGGAAATTTGAATTTGTGTTGAATTTGAAGAGGTCAAGATATAGATCGGTCGGAAAGAAAAAGTTACCACAATTTCGCTAGCTTGACGTTTAAGCAACGTCGTTAGAATTTCAGCCGAGACTTGGCGCTCACCTGGTGCCCACCTAACGCTCAAGCGGCAAAGCTGCCACTCGAGCGATGTGGTTATTCGACCCATGCCCATCTATAACTCTATTTTAGGATTTTGAACGTCCCCTATATATTTAGCTCTTAATTGTATTTTAAATTAAGTTAAACAGTCATAAACACAAAATATTCGTATTCTTTTTCCATATTATAATAAAATCTCATTTCTCTGCAAATTACATTGTATTTTTATTTTTGTGATCCTTATTTCATAATGTGTTTATGATCTCGTATTTTTTTTCAACATTGGTATCAGAGAAATTCAATATCATCTTCGTTTTCAACATAAAGAATAGCATAAAGCCACTTGAACATACTATAAAACAGATACAGACTGACCGACTTGGCAGTGTGTGTGGATGTCTTTTTTGTTTTTTTTTTTCAAACTATCCAATCATGTATGGACACGTGTCCCTTATGTTTTTGAGTCTGTCATTGAGTCTGTTTGTGTAGCATAATTCTACAGAATATTCTAGAATGCACTACGTGGCTGAGTAGTGAGATGGTGAGTAGAATGAGATGGTGAGAGCCACGACAACTGTCTTAAGGAGCCAAAAGGAGTTCAAACGCAAATTCGAGTATGTATTAAGAATATACCTCTTGCAGGAATTTAGCAAATTAATATAATAGTTTTTACATGTATCTCAATTAAGGCTATGTTTAAGTCTCATTATCTAAAAATTAAAATTTTTTTTTCTAAATTCATTTTTCAAACATACGTTATCCCAATAAAATAATTTTATAAATTTTACAAGTAAACTCAAAATTTTTTAAACGTATGGCCAAGAAAACTCCTTACAAGATGAATGTCCAGTGGTGTTAGCTACAAACGTGAATCAAGATGCGGTTAATCGAGTAATGAACATTGTATGAGTAATGAATATTCTTCTATATGCTGCACCATTCGTCACTTCCTGTTTTTTCAGAAGTTCAACGAGTTTACTTCAATATTCTTTATCTCTGACTTGCATTCTCTAATCTGCTAGAAAAAGCTTTGTTACTTGATTATAGATCAATTTTTCCTTTTTTCAGTTTCTCCTTATAGTTCCTCAAATCTCTTAAGTCGTCTTCTTTTATTTTCAGTTAATGTAGCAAAAAAGAAGCCATGTTAGTACAAATAAAGGCCACAAGATTATACATTAATAGCAGCAACCATGCTTTTTACATTATAGTTAAATCACATCCCCAGCATATTCCACTGCCTTGGCTTCTTAAGTGAGGAAATGACTTGTTGACTGGAGTATATTTCCACAATGACTTTTGACCCATTAATATAATTTAAAAAAAAGCTCAAACATAACATTTACAAACAAAAACCCAAAACTACCCTTGACGACTGTTAATAGTTCGCCAGGCCTTTTTATAACCTTTATTAATAATTTAATTTTCCTATAATAAATAATATTTTTTTTCTTTATTTAATTTTTTTATAGTTAATTTTTTTCGTTAATTTAATTCAATAATATTTATATTCTTTATTTAATTTTAATAATTTCATTTTGTTTAAATTTTTTATATATATATATATATATATATATATATATATATATATAAAATTAAATAAAGAATTTGAAATTGATAATTACTAAAATCAAATATTCTTTTTTTCCTTTTAATTTAAAATTCTTTAAATAAATATTCATTGTAAACAAATCTTTAATTTTTTCAAATTTAATTAAATAATATTTATATTCTTTATTTAATTTTAATAATTTATTTTTGTTTGAATTTTTTATATATATAATTAAATAAAGAATTTGAAATTGATAATTACTAAAATCAAATATTCTTTTTTAATGAATTAGCAAATTCTTTTTTTCCTTTTAATTTTTTAATTTAAAATTCTTTAATTAATCGCTAATTTTTTCAAATTTAATTAAATAATATTTATATTCTTTATTTAATTTTAATAATTTCGTTTTGTTTAAATTATATATATGTATATATATATATATATATATATATATATATATATATATTATTGGCGAAACAGTCGAACATCCAGATTCAACAGTCGAATGGTTGTTTAAATAGTCGTCTGATTGTTTTTCACCAGATTAATTTCGTCTGAAAGACGCCGATGAATTTTTTTTCTTGTTCATGTTTTAAAAAATTTATACATATGTTAAAAAACGTTATTTACATTAACTATTTATGTCGAAATAAATTTAACGATTAAACGTATACTGATTTAACGAAAACGAAATTAAACATACGTAAATATACTTACCGATTCGAAGTGATTGATATAAAAAAATCGGGATTTAGCGTTCGATAAATTTTTCAGATTTTAAGTTTGAAGCAGATGAAAGATGAGAGAATTTTTATCTGTGTTGAAATAAACAGATAACAAAAGTTAGTTGATTTTGAAATTTTAGGTAGGGAGTGTTTAGTTTTTATTTGTTAACTAAAGAGTAGTATTGTCTTTTAAACAAAACAATATTTTAAAATTGTTTTATATACTTAAGGGTGTTTTTGTCGGTTTCCATCAAATAGACCATTATGGAAATATGAAGAAGTTCAAAAGTCAAAATGAAAATTAGGCACTTTGACCGGATCAATTTTAAAAGTACTCGAACTCGAACCATCATTGTCATTTGTTGTTGTGAATTCATCTTCCATGTTTTGAAGATCAATTTGCTCAGTCACCACTTCTGTGTTAGGCGTGAAAGCTCATGGTTCATTATTCATACAATCAATTTCAAACTGTAGCTCGACACCAGTGGTGAGCATAAACTGAATAAGTTTTTTCTTCTTCATATGGTTAGCTCAATGAAGCTCCATTACCTCTAAAAATGAGTTTCCTACCTTTGAAGAAAATTGGTAATATTTATCATATGTGCAATCATATAGATGATCTAAAATTTAACGTATTCTAATCATTCGAATTCGGGTTATAAATAGATTCGAGTTATGATTATGATAGATGTGATGTCTTAAAAAATTATATAATTTAATGTATTATAATCATTCGAATTCGGGCTATGAATAGATTCGAGTCATGATTATGATAGATTTAATTTGTCTTAAAAAAATTATATATCATAACTTTATCGATTGTCAATAACGCTTGAACGGAACTAAGTTACAAATCAAGAATTAAAATAGATATCAATAGACGGATTCTAAATTTAATACAATCACCCATAATTGGATACAAATCTTGATTTTATAACTTTATTAAATTAATTTAGAATAATCACAAAATCAACTCTTTTTTGTTTACATAATTCAAATCCTATATAAAACTAATACACTTAAATTAAAATCTATTCAACGTGGGACGATACTTTCAACTTATTAATTCTATTACTTGTCACGATCTCCTACACTTGCGAGATTTCTCACGACCACACATCAACAAAGAAAAATAGGAAGAAGGGAGTCCACACTTCATGATCTTGATCAATCGAGGTTGTAATGTTTGTTTTACTTTTGAATCTCTTGTTTTGGGTCTTTAGATCCTTTGTAATGCTTGTTTTGTAAGCATGGATATGCACTGAGTAGTTGTATTCAATTTTTTATCAATACAATTTTATTTACCCAATCAAAAAATAAAATAAAGAGAGGGAGAGATTTGATCTTTTGTTTTCTTGTCCTAATTCAAAATCTTTGAATTCTTGATTTGTTTTTGAGGTGCCCAATTTTATTTACACTCGCATGTTTTTTTTTTTAAATTTTCAACTTCAAAATTCAAGGTGACGTCTCTCACTATTCTGCGAAAAGAGATGCTCTCTGTGTGCGGCGCTCATCGCTGCACCCGATTTTGGGGTTGCGAGAGCACCGTGAAATGGGAGTGTAGGTAGTAAAATGGGCGTTGGAGGTAGGTGGCTAATTTTTTTTGTTTGTTTTTCTAGTTGCCAATTGTGATGGAGGTACAATGAGAAAATGGTGAAGAAAGAAAGAGAAGAGGTGGTGCAGTGGTGGTGAATGATGTGCTACAGGGTGGAGTGTGCTGGGAGGGAAATGCGATAATTTAGGTAGTGGAGGTTGTTGGAATCTTGTTGTTCAAAATCGTGATTTGATGAATTGAAAAAATGAAGAAAAAATCTATTTGTCACTTTACATAATCAAATTTCCATTTTTTATCTTGTTCATCTTGAAGAAACACTTTGCTTTTGGTGTTCTTTAATTAGGCTTGATTAATCCTACAAACAATTTGCCAATTTCAATCCTTAGAAGCTTCGTGGACTAGGCAAATATCGTTTGAAGACAACGATGCATTTTTCGTGTTCAAGTCTTCATCCTTATAAATATCCATCTTCTTCGTTATTTTTTTTGTCTTATTCGCTGTATCTTATTCTTTTTGAAAACATTCTCAAACGATACTTCTCATTTTATTGCGATGGAGACGGAATCTATACTTGCTACAATCAAGATGATGAATCAAGACTTAGTACGTTTGTACGGATTTGATGGGACAAATTTCACTAGATGGCAAAACAAACTCAAATTCCTCCTTACAGCATTGAAGATCTTCTACTTGCTTGATCCAAAATTGGAGCATAGGCGGCGTCGACGCCACCTATACTGTTCGGGGGTTTCGCTGTTTCTCTCCTATTTCGTTTTGAACTCGATTTTTTGATATCCTATTTCATCAACAACTCTAGTAAGAGGGTTTGGACGTCCCCTACACGATCCCTATAAATATTAGGTTATTTTATACAATTTTATAAGTGTGAGAAAATAGATTACTAGAATTATAGGATCTATTGTAATTGTTCTATCTTTTCCATTATTTTTGAATCAATAAAATCTCTTAATTCATCTATCATATTCTTGTCTTTATTATTTTTTACTTGATCAGATATTTCATTATTATTTACCATATAACTTCAACATCTCAATTCGGTGGTTTATTTCACAACAGGTGTGTATTTGAACATTTAACTCATTATTTGACACATTTCAATTGCTCTAATATGAGCTAATGACCATTGTCATAAATAACTTCCGCTATGTTCTTTATTAGAAAATGGAGAGGAATTGATAAGTCGAGTAAATTGAAAGATAATATTACTTGAAAGATTATTATGATGTTGCACTTCAATTCAATTTCGTATGGAATTAAGGCTCCGTTTGATTTTAAAAATGAAATTTAAGTGGAAATAAAATAAATTTTTGGAAATTGAATTGTTTAAAACATATTCTATTGAGAATTATCAATTAATTGTGTTTCATTGATATAATTTTTCACTTTAAAAATATTGAAATTTTGAATCTTTAGTTACGCTTCGTTTACCATGAAAATTATCCATTAAAAATATAAAATTTGCTACAATTGAAGATATAAAAAAATGGTGTTGGTGAGAAAAACTTTTACAAAAAGTGGAAAATGAAATTGAAGTGCAATCATATGAACTTTGAAAGACAGCTTTGTAAGTTGTTCTACGGTCGATCGAATAGTCTTTGATTGTTAAATTAACTTAGATTTGTATGAGATGAGTTTAGTAGAATGATAGCTTAATCGATCCGAAACAAAATTGCCCACTCAAATATTAAGCCTATAATCACCTAAAGCTTATTCTCTGATTAGTCACCTAATGTTAGCTAGAAGTCATTAAAATATCACCTGGACAGCTATTTAAAAGAAAGATATAAAACATTTTTCAGCTTTGAGCATGAATTGATCAGTTGGAAATAGAAAGACAGGTAACCTAAAGACTAAAAACACTTACAGATGAACAAGAATAACAGAAATTTAATTGTTTTATTTAAGAATTTTACAATGTTTCGACCTCACACTCAAACTCAAATACGACATTTTATTTTCAAACATAGAACATTAAACATTGTTCCTTTCACATTATAAAACCACAGACAGACATCTTAAATTCACCGGTAGAATCAAATGGCAAAAGGGGTAATTAACCCGAGATCTCAATTGACTTGACCTCAGGCTTCTTTATTTCCTCTTTAGGCACAGTTACTGTGAGCACACCACTCTCCATGCTAGCCTTCACCTGATCCGTCTTTGCATTTTCTGGCAGCCTGAACCGGCGAAGGAATTTGCCGCTGCTCCTCTCCACGCGATGCCACTTGTCATTCTTTTCCTCTTGCTCTTTGCTCCTCTCTCCACTTATTTGAAGCACTCTGCCTTCTTCAACCTCCACCTTAACCTCTTCCTTCTTCAGCCCCGGAAGATCGGCCTTGAATACATGGGCCTCTGGAGTCTCTTTCCAGTCTATGCGAGCATTGGTAAATGCAGAAGTTTCGCGGGCAGAACTTGGGACATTGACTACTGAGCTTGAGAAAGGGAAGCCCTCAGAAGGGTCCCAAATGTCAAGAGAGAATGGGTCGAAAACGTTGCTGCGTCGGTTGCCAAAGAAGCTCGGAATCAGAGACATTTTTCGGATGGATTTCTTGTTATGGCTGAATCGATACTTTCAATTTCTGTTATGGATACAGTATAGAGTGTGCATGATTTATATAGAATCAAGATGATGATTCTAGCACTATCACGTCGATTCTCGGCCCCTTAGAATTGTCTGTCAGCATTTTCGACCCCAAAAGAATTATAAATAATAAACAAAATGTATACTCTAGAAAAGACTAGTGCATTCTGTAAAATTCTAAAATAATGTTTTTTTTAAAGAAACTTAGACATCCAACGGGATACAACCACGTGTAGTTTTTGGAATCACCAAAAAATATAATTCTTCATTTTTCTCTTCCAGCACAACTAGTAGCAAACTCTCTACTCAGTTCATGTAGCTCGGATTGTTGAATGGATTGAAAAAAAAAATTGGAACAAAAAGGAAGAAATGTAATAGTGCAGGGGTAGCGTCCGAACACCTATTTGAGCCCACAATGCGATGGATTTTAGTCACCAGAGTTTGTTTAGCAGTCGAAAATTGCTTTTAAATTTTAGTGTTATTTATGTCATTTAGTTTATTTCGAATTCTTTTCAATTTTAACCTTTATTTGGTGGAGATTAAAATCAAATTTTTAATAGATATTGATAAAAATTGAAGAAATGTGTTACTGAAAAGTTGTATGTCCATAAATTGTGATTAAAATTAATTATTGATTTAGATTTAGATTAAAATCTAAATTTTAATTTCTACCAAACATGAGTTTTTTTTTTTTTTTTGTTTAAATAAGTTTTCTTGTAAACCCTTGTAAATAAAATGTTAATTCATCATTTTTTATCTATTACATTAATAAAATTTCATGAGTTTATTTATTCATGATTTGGTGGATTCCAAAAATTGTGTTCTTAAAATTTTCGTTTGATTTCCTTGTTTGGCGCTGTTTTATAACAATTTTATTTAAACGTTTCTAACTTTTGCATTTTTAACTTGTCTAATTAGTGGTGCAAATTGAGTCATCATCTTTTGCATTGAACTTATCAACATGTCACTGCATGGATGTTAAGCGGGCAAACTACTTGCCCCACAAATGAGTCGAGCTAACGTAGCTTCTCTCGAGCTCGAGCTGCTCATCGACTTTCGAGTCGACTCATAATTAGTGAAATTAGAAAATATAATTTTCAATAAACAATTGACAAGATACAAGAGGCTCAGCCCACCAAAAGGAGAGTTGGGTGGGTGTGAACAGAGATCGAATTTCTTAAAACGAGTCGGTTCGTCCTCGTTTCGATCCAATTAACATTCCTATGTGATTAAGACATACAATTCAAAAATATCATGCTCGTTGTGGCCTGTGGCCAGATGGTGTAGGCAAAGCCAATTTACATGTAAATTTTTATATTTATATCTCTTTATTTAAGTTTATTAACAAAATAAGTTAAACGAAAATGGAGTTGTAAATAACAACACTTTTACATCAAAATGCAAAATTTAACATTTGATAAAATCATTCTATGTTGTAAATGTTACCCGGTAATGTTACGACGTAACTATAATTTATGACCTTTTGGTTTTGTGTATTAAATAAATATTGTTTATTCATTTTGATTTAATTGAATAAGCAATTAAAGTATTGATCGCTTTGTGATAAATGAGTTATGGACTTGCATAGAGAAGTATAGAGATCAAGAAAGATATGTCAATAACAACTTATAGAGGTTGGCACTGTGTTTCGAAAAGTCAATTACTCTACTAATTAATTAGGTACGCAATTTGTCTTAATTGTGATAACTATTCATTCAAGAGTTGTAACACTGGTACACCTACAAGTGTATTGGATTCTATTGTTTTAAAAATAACAACTCCAACAAAAATTTTGATAACAAAAATTCACGCATCATATGAATAATCCAGGGATGGCAACGAGGAGGGACGGGATCAGGGCAACCTCCCCCGCCCTGTCCCCGTCTTGTTAAAGCGAAGCGGGGCCTTGCCCCATTTACTACCCTGTTTAATTTTTTTTTTTGAAGTTTTTGAAAATTCATTTTATTGCTTCCATTCATTAGACTGTGACAATAATATATTTTTTAATCTTTACTTATTTTTAAAAGTTAAATTATTCAAATATATTTGGTAAACTAAAGTTTTCATTGTTTGTCATATTTTTTACATTATTTTAGTTGCCATTTTCTATTAGAACTAATGAAATTTCGTGAAATTTTTCATTTAAAGTATTGAATTCTAAAAAAAAAAATTATGAGGGGCGGGGGCACCCATTACTCGTCCCCGCCCTGGGGTAAAGTTACTCGACCCACCCCCGACGCGAATACCCAATTAAGCAGGTAGTCCCCGGCCCGTTTAGGGAGGGGTCCCACGAGTATCGTGTTTGTTGGGACTTTTTTGCCATCCCTAGAATAATCTCGCATAGACTTGAGAGACTATTGATCCGCTTGTTACTGAAACTCCAATATTAAGATCACATGGTAGTCCACATGGAAATATGAGTCAAAGTCGATGAAGACTTCAACGGAAAGAAGTAAAAAAGTCGAAGAAAGAATTGAAGCTCCCTGTCCCGAAGCTCTCCATGCCAAAGACCTCTACTCTGAAGCTCCCTTTGGCCTAAGCCCTCACAGGCTCTCTATGACATCCCGAAATTTTCTCGAAATTTTAGGGACTTAATTGAATTGATAATGTAAATTATGTATGAATTATAATTAAAATAATATTATGGGTATTGGAAGTGCAATTTTATTAAAAATAAAATAATTGCAAATCTACCCAAGGACCAAATGTGCAATTTCATTAACAAATAAAATTTTAACATCTTTCTCATGGGGCTAAAAGTGCACATGTATAATATTATCAACAAATAGAAACTTGACATTTTTATCCTAGGAGTTAAAAATGTAAATTTGTAAATTGCTCAATCAACCCCTAGTAATCACTATAAATATGGAAGGGTTTGGGGAAAGTGAGACATGTCTACTTCTCTTTCCTTTTTAAGGTATGTTTTAACTTTTCCTTCTTTGTTTAATTTAATTAGTTAGTTAATTATTTAGTTATTTGTTTATTTAATTAGTTAATAATATAATTAGCTAATTGGTTGGTACATTCCAATTTCTTGTTTTTATAAGTTAATTAGTTAGTTAATGGTTTAGTTAATCACTTATTTAATTAGATACTAATTTAATTAATTGTTCGGTTATTTTCGGCACTTGAAGTTTTGAATGATGGAGTTAATTATTTAGTTAATTACTTATTTATTTAGATAGTAATTTAACTAATTATTTGATTTAAGTGCTTAATTGATTTATGAGTGGAAAATCAAAATTATTGTTTTAGGGTTCCTTGATAATTGAAGGAAGATAAAATTTGAATTAAATTTAATTAATTAAATCAAGGATTGTGTGAAAGAGATTTAAAAAAAAAAATGATGAAATTGAGAAAAAATGATGGGAAGTAATTAAGGAAGAAAGAAAGTAGAAAATGATTTACTATTATAATTGTTACTATCATCATGATATTAGTTATGAAAATTGGGTCATTAATATAGGTATATATATGTAGATATGGTCAATTGGAGAGAAAACATTTAGCATTTGAGACTTAAACTTAAATTATTTTGATTTGGTGATATGATAATATGAAAAGTAAAATGTTATAATGGGTGAGGTATGTTGAAAATTTGGTAAAGATAAAATGGATCAAACATGAAATGGGAAAGAATATGGTAGTATATTGGCTACTTTAATTTTTATATGTATGAGTTTTATTTTAGAAGTTATGGAAGTTCTTTTATAAAAATAAAGAAAATTTCATTTATGTAATGGGTAATAAAGTAAGATCATTATTAGTATTATTACAAGGGGTACTCTATTAAGTAAATATATATCATCTTATAGGTTTAATTTAGATAACATGGAAATAACATGATAAGTTAGGATTAATGTAGAAGTTATTTTATTAATGCAGATATTGAGCAAAGAGGTCGCGAAAAAGGTAAATATTGATGTTCTTCAACTACAATACAAAATACGTGATTATGTGAAGTGATGTGTTTATATGTGTTTGTTGTCTTTATGTGACATGGTGATGTGACAATTGGTTACTGGGTTTATTTAGAAAACGTATGGATAGTACGTTTTCAAGGCCATGCATATTTATGTTATCATTTTCATGGAGTGTGGTTGAGAATTTTACATGTGAATCCCATTATAGACGTACCGTACTATGGTGTCCGAATAAATATACCGCTTTGAGGCTCCTGACGGTCACTAAGGGTAGCCAAGGATAGGGTATTTTGAGTTCGGCACTTGTATACAGGCGGTGTCAGGAGGTCCCTTGGTGGCCTTGGGACTGCGGATAGGCACGGTGCCAGGCCTTAGTTCATATTATATATATTCTGATGAGGTATCCTGAGTCTCGGTGGGCAAGGACGGATGCCTTGGTATTGATTTGTGCACAAGTTAAGGCTATGTTATTGTAAGCTCACACGGTACACTATAATGAGGATTCTGGCCCAAGTGTGTGTGAGTGATATCATTGCACCATCATATTTACTGAACTTTATTGTTCACGCTGTGTATTTTGTATTGTAGATGGCTCCGCAGGCAACTGAGGTTATTCATACCACCAGACATGCCGAAATTACTGAAGACCTAACAGCTATACATGTGATATATAGGCGCACTCACTACACACGTTTTTATATGGTTGTTGACGATGTTGAAGGTATTGAAACTTTTGAAGAATATAAAGATTTTGTGTTAGTAATGGTTGACGTGTATGATCTGATCACGGGGCGATATATAAATACTATGATATCTGTAGAGTAGATAGTGATGTAAGGTAGGTGATGGAAAATAGTAAAAGAATGTAGTAAATATGGCATGAGTTAGCCGACATGGGTACGCTACTACATTAGCCTGCGATAGATTAGATATATGGAATATTTTTGAAAGTTAGCAAGCACTTCTTTTGACTAGAATTTTTGAATGATTTATAGCTAACTCATTAACTGTATTTTGTAAAGCAAGCCTCTTTTGGTTATAATATAAGTTTGACGGTGTTTTAAACTCTTTATATTATTAATTTAATCTTCATGATATATTTTGGTTTTATTTTGATATGTCTAAGAATAAATTTTAAATTCTAGAATGATTCAAAAAAAAAAAAATTAATAATATAATAGAAAAAAAAAGATAAGAAGGAAAGAAAAAGAAAATAAAATTTTTTAATAAATATTAATTACATTAAGGGGGAACGTCATACTCTCAAAAATTTTGTAGGCAATCTTTAAGAATGATTGATATGACATTTGTAATAATGAATGTTAGGATTGTGAGCCTAAAATGTGGGGCCGCTGACTCCACTGTCAATGTATTAAATACGTAGCAGGCCAGTGATGTGAGGCTTCGACTTGGGAGATGAGGTCATGTGATTCTTATCTAACGATTATCATTTCGATCAGAACTCTATAAATAGTAACTCTTGTAACAATTGAATATAATGCAACTCTTTACACTTGAAGCAACTCTCGATCTTCGCTCTTTCTTATTTCACACTCTTGCTTGCTTGAGTTTAGATTAACTTGCTTTAGTTGATTTATATGTGATTGCTTATTAATATATAATCATCTTTAAATATATCATCGGTGTCCGAGCATTTTTGTCTCGAGTTATGGAGCATATCCCACGTCCATATATAGTAACCTTCTCCGTCCAAGTCTCCGGTCAAAACATGTTAGAATTTGCTTGCATGGATGCGAGTGGGCCCGACATCTGTTATCCATGTCATCCTTACAAAAAACAAGGTCAACAAATTGGCATCATCTGTGGAAAGCCACACATTAAACCACAAAGAACATGTGGAAAAGGCTGATAAGATGATATATTTTGAAATGAGTTTCCTACCTTTGAAGAAAATTGGTAATATTTATCATGTGTGCAATCATATAGATGATCTAAAATTTAACGTATTCTAATCATTCGAATTCGGGTTATAAATAGATTCGAGTTATGATTATGATAGATTTGATGTCTTAAAAAATTATATAATTTAATGTATTATAATCATTCGAATTTGGGCTATGAATAGATTCGAGTCATGATTATGATAGATTTAATTTGTCTTAAAAAAATTATATATCATAACTTTATCGATTGTCAATAACGCTTGAACGGAACTAAGTTACAAATCAAGAATTAAAATAGATATCAATAGACGGATTCTAAATTTAATACAATCATCCATAATTTGATACAAATCTTGATTTTATAACTTTATTAAATTAATTTAGAATAATCACAAAATCAACTCTTTTTTGTTTACATAATTCAAATCCTATATAAAACTAATACACTTAAATTAAAATCTATTCAACGTGGGACGATACTCTCAACTTATTTATTCTATTACTTGTCACGATCTCCTACACTTGCGAGATTTCTCACGACTACACATCAACAAAGAAAAATAGGAAGAAGGGAGTCCACACTTCATGATCTTGATCAATCGAGGTTGTAATGTTTGTTTTACTTTTGAATCTCTTGTTTTGGGTCTTTAGATCCTTTGTAATGCTTGTTTTGTAAGCATGGATATGCACTGAGTAGTTGTATTCAATTTTTTATCAATACAATTTTATTTACCCAATCAAAAAATAAAATAAAGAGAGGGAGAGATTTGATCTTTTGTTTTCTTGTCCTAATTCAAAATCTTTGAATTCTTGATTTGTTTTTGAGGTGCCCAATTTTATTTACACTCGCATGTTTTTTTTTTAATTTTCAACTTCAAAATTCAAGGTGACGTCTCTCACTTTTCTGCGAAAAGAGATGCTCTCTGTGTGCGGCACTCATCGCTGCACCCGATTTTGGGGTTGCGAGAGCATCGTGAAATGGGAGTGTAGGCGGTAAAATGGGCGTTGGAGGTAGGTGGCTAAATTTTTTTGTTTGTTTTTCTAGTTGCCAATTGTGATGGAGGTACAATGAGAAAATGGTGAAGAAAGAAAGAGAAGAGGTGGTGCAGTGGTGGTCAATGCTGTGCTACAGGGTGGAGTGTGCTAGGAGGGAAATGCGATAATTTAGGTGGTGGAGGTTGTTGGAATCTTGTCGTTCAAAATCGTGATTTGATGAATTAAACGGATCATGGATGGATGAATTGAAAAAATGAAGAAAAAATCTATTTGTCACTTTACATAATCAAATTTCCATTTTCTCACTTGTTCACCTTGAAGAAACACTTTGCTTTTGGTGTTCTTCAATTAGACTTGATTAATCCTACAAACTATTTGTCAATTTCAATCCTTAAAAGTATTGTGGATGAGGTAAATATCGTTTGAAGACAACGATACATTTTTCGTGTTCAAGTCTTCATCCTTATACATATCCATCATCTTCATTATTTTTTTTTTGTCTCATTCACTGTATCTTATTCTTTTTGAAAACATTCTCCAACGATACTTCTCATTTTATTGCGATGGAGACGGAATCTACACTTGCTACAATCAAGATGATGAATCAAGACTTAGTACGTTTGTACGGATTTGATGGTACAAATTTCACTAGATGGCAAAACAAACTCAAATTCCTCCTTACAGCATTGAAGATCTTCTACTTGCTTGATCCAAAATTGGAGCATATTCCCAATACAACCGAAGAAGATGGTGATGAAGTTCGTGCAAAAAGAAAGAAATGGGAAGATGGTGAATTAATATTACGTAGCCACATTCTAAATGCGCTATTGGATTGATTATATGATCTCTACACCAACACCACTTCGGTAAAAGAAATTGGGTATGCACTTGAATGTAAATATAAGGCCGAGTAGGAAGGTATGAAGAAATTTTTAATTTCTAAATATTTTGATTTCAAGTTTTTGAATAATATTCATTTGTTGGCTCAAGTACATGAATTACAAGTTATTGTCAACAAACTGAAAACAGTGAAAATCGAACTTCCCCAAACTTTTCAAGTGGGAGTAATTATTGCTAAACTCCCGGGATCTTGGAAATGATATAGGAAGAAGATTTTTCACAATTTTGAAGACTTTTTCTTTGGAACAAATTCAAAACATCTTCGCATAAAGAAAAAATCAAGGGCAAGAGATAAGACTGAAAGTTCTTATGATGGCTCTTCGAAAGCCAATGCTGTGGACAATGTTGATAACTCCAGCAAATACAAGAAGAAAGAGAAACTTCCTGGTCCCAAAAAGGATCAAGGGAAGTTCGAAAATAAATTCAAGGGTCTTTACTATATTTGTAGAAAATCGGGACATTATGCAAGAGATTGCAGGCACAGAAAACAACAAAAGAAGGAAGGACGAGTGAACTCCATTGATGAAATTATTGCTATGGTGAGCGAAATCAATACAATCTAAGGGAAAGTTCCGGGTTTGTGGTATGACACATGTGCAACCATCCATGTTTGTTATGATAAGTCTCTTTTCGAAACTTATCATGTCATTGAAGATGGTCAAGAAATCCAAATAGGAAATGAAGGAAGATCAAAAGTAATTGGTAAAGGCAATATGAAAATCATCTTCACTTTGGGAAAGAAGATTACTTTGACCAATATCCTTCATGTACCAGAAATGAATAGGAACTTAGCAAGTGAAGTTTTGTTAGGAAAACCTGGAATTAAAAATATATTTGAATCCGAAAAACTTGTACTAACCTATAATGGGTATTTGGTTGGAAATGGTTATTCTACTAATGGAATGGTCAAGCTTTGTAATCTTGAGAATAATTCTAATAAAAATCATTTGCCTATGTTACTGATTCATTTAATTTATGGCATGGTAGATTAGCACATATAGAAGTTATTACCATAAACATAATGATTAAATGTGGATTGATACAATGTGAAATTGGTAACTTAGAGAAATGTGAAACTTGTATTAAATCTAAGATGATTAAAAAGCCATTTCATAGTGTAGGAAGATCAACATACTTACTTGAACTTGTTCATTATGATATATGTGAATTGAATGGCATGCTAACAAGATGTGGTAATAAATATTTTATTCCTTTTATTGATAATGTTCTAGGTATACTTATGTGCATTCATTGAAGTATAAAGATGAACATTTTAGTGCTTTCAAAACTTATAAAATTGAAGTTGAAAATCAATTAGGAAGGGAAATTAAAAATTTAAGAAGTGATAGACGTGGAGAATATTTCTCTAATGAATTCAATTTGTTTTGTGAAGAAAATGGAATAATATATCAATGTTCTGCACCACGAACACTTGAACAAAATGGTCTAGCGGAAAGGAAGAATATGAGATTCTTAGAGATGATAAATGCCATGTTATTGAATTCTAAATTACCTTATAACTTATGGGGTGAAACCTTACTTAGTACTTGTCACATAATAAATAGGATTCCTTTGAAAAAGAATAAGATTTCTCCATATGAAATATGGAAAAGTAGGAAACCAAATATTGATTATTTCAAAGTGTGGGGTGTCTTGCTTACTACAAGAATATGGATCCTAAGAGAATTAAATTAGGTCCTCGAGGTATTAAATATGCCTTTGTGGATATTCTTTAAATAGCAAGGCCTATAAATTATTAAACTTAGAAACAAATGTTATAATAGCATCAAGGGGTGTGGAGTTCTTTGAGAATGTATTGGCAACAAGAAAATCTCAAAATGAAACTTATTTAGACATTTCGACTCCTAAAGAATCAAAATGAGATGCATCTACATGAGATGTTGAAAGTGAACCTCGAAGAAGTAAGAGAATTAGAAAAGAAAAATGTCTAGGATCAGATGAATTGGATTTCCAACTTATTTCATTCTACCTAGTAGAGAGAGATAGGAAGGATGTTGCAAGAACAATTCCTTTCGTTTTTCAAGTCGAAAGTGATCCTAAAACCTATAAAAAGCAATGTCTTCTAAAGCGTATCTTCAAAATGAAGGAATACTCAATACCTATATTTAGAAGGAAATATAATTCCGATTGAACACTCAATACCTATAAAGCTAGATAAGTAGCTAAAGGGTATCGTCAAAATGAATGAATAGATTACTTTGGCACATATGCACATGTGGCTAGAATAACTTCGATAAGGATATTATTTGCATTAGCATCTATATATGATTTAAATGTTCATCAAATGGATGTCAAGACGACATTCTTAAATGGAGATCTCGAAGAGGAGGTCTATATGAAACAACCAAAAGGGTTCTTTGTACCGGAAAATGAACATAAGGTGTGCAAACTAATCAAATCCTTATATGAATTAAAACAAGCCCTAAAAAGTGGCACGAGAAATTTGACGTTAAAATAATGTCAAACGGTTTTAATCATAACTCGGTAGACAAATGTCTTTACACTAAAGTAAATGGTAGTGCAATCGCATTAACATGTCTATATGTTGATAATATGTTAATCATTAGCAACAATATATATGAAATCAAAGAAAAGAAGATATTTTTATCCTCCATGTTCAAAATGAAAGATTTTTAACAAATGGATACTATTCTTTGAATCAAAATTAAAAATGATAGTAGGGGTTTTACATTGAGTCAATCACATTATGTTGAAATGTGATAAATAAGTTCAAATACTTGAACATTAAACATGCTAATACCTCGTTGAATCCAAGTATCAAATTGATAAAGAACGATGGTAGAGCAATAGCTCAAATAGAATATGCAAGTACAATTGGAAGTTTTATGTAGGCAGCACAATGTACAAGATCTAATGAAGCATTTGCCGTGTGTAAACTAAGTAAATTTACTAGAAATCCAAGTTCCGAACATTGGAAGACCATTGGTAGGGTTCTTAGTTATTTAAAGAAAATCACCTTGGACTACAGTATACAAGATTCCCTCAAATCTTAGAAGGATATACTGACGCAAGTTGGAGATCGAGTGCAGGAGAAAATAAGTCAACTTCAGGTTGGGTATTTACTATTGAAGGAGGTACAGTTACTTGGAAGTCTAAAAAACAAATTTGCATTACTCACTCAGCAATGGAGTTGGAGTATGTAGCATTGGCCGAAACTGTAAAAGAAGTTGAGTGACTAAGAGATTTATTATATGAAATACCTTTAGATATAAAAGATATTTCTTCAATACTTATCTTGTGTGATAGTCAAGCTACTCTTACTTGAACTTATAACGAAGTATATAATGGAAAGTCTATACATATGAATTTAAGACATGAGTATGTAAGGAAGTTAGTAAAGCATGAAATAATTTCTCTTACATTTGTTAATCTTAGTGAGAACTTAGCAGATCCGTTTATTAAATCTCTCACAAGAGAGTTAGTAAGATTGACATCAAGTAGGATATGATTGAAACTCTTTAATTAAATCCACCAATGATGGTAACCCTACAAAAAATAGGATTAGTCTAAATGTACACAATTCATTACATAATGAGTTACACCCCCATCACATGGGGGGGCCCACACACAATAAAATATTCGTGAGCCCATCTCCATGTAAGGGGGTGTAATTTATTATGTAATGGATTGGATGTACATGTAGTACAACCCCAAAAAATATACTAAACAAGTATATTTAGATTCAAGGGGTTATAACAAGTCATTCGATAAGTGGATGGATCTCAACACTATTAAATTTATTAAACCTTATCTTTAGTAAATAGTGTTGGTTGTTACTGTTGAAGGGATGAGTTATAATTAAAACTCTTAATGAAGTTCAGTACGAAGTACAAGTAAATCTAAAAGTAACAAATATATTGGAAGAACTTCACCTATATGAACTTCAAGGTGATGCTGCCTCATTAGAGATTTTGAGTTTTCTCTCTTTAAAAGTTCAAAGAAATATGATAAATGTAAGGCCATATTAACACTAAGCGAGTTAGAGGAAATTATGGACACTTGTGTGTATAATTTCATCGATATTGTCACAAAGAATAATTGGTTCAAAGCGTTTTAGTTACCTGAAATTTCGATAATACTTTATGAGATTTAAACTATGGTTAGATTCAAATCGAAAGATATCTAATATTTATGCATGAGTGTTGATATTTGATTATGTGATTAAAGTTGATTTTGAACAAGTGAGAGATTGTTGGAATCTTATTGTTCAAAATCGTGGTTGGATGAATTAAAAGGATCGTGGATGATGAATTGAATAAAATGAAGAAAAAAAATCTATTTGGTGCCATAAAAATGGCCTATGCGGTCGCATAGGCCATATAGGCACGTGGTCGCATAGGTGCCCGCAGGGAATTTTGGGGCCCCACGTGCTATAACTATGCGACCGCATAGTTATAGCCTATGCGGTCGCATAGTTCAAGTTTTTTTAACATTGGCTGAATTTTTTCAAAATTTTGGTGGTTTATTAGTGAATCAATGCACCCATTCACTTGAGTTCGGAACCATTTCATATGGGATGTTTGGGAACTATAAATACATGATAGTTTTCATTCATCCAAAAACCTTGAAGAAATTTTGTCACTTTACATGTGAAATTTCTACTTTTTCACTTGTTCACCTTGAAGAAACACTTTCCTTTTGATGTTTTTCAATTGGACTATATTAATTTTACAAACTATTTGCCAATTTAAATCCTTAAAAGTATTGTGGAGGAGACAAATATCGTTTAAGGATATTGATACATTTTTCGTGTTCAAGTCTCATCCTTCTACATATTCATCATCTTTGTTATTTTTTTTTAATTTGTTTTGTCTTTTTCGCTGTGTTTTATTCTTTTTGATAACAGAGGTTGTGGTAGCTTTGAGGCAATTTAGGTGGTGGGGGTTGTGATAGTTTTGATCACTTTCTAGGTTATTGATACTTTACAGCAAGACAAGTATAGCAGAGAGAGTGCCAATTTCTTGCTGCCCTTGTTATTTAGTGGACCAATATGTCCAAATTTTGCAAAAGAAATCGTTACTGAAGCAGCAGGGTAAGAATCTTCAAATGTATATAGCTATTAATTCAACTTCTAAAACTTTAAACCAATTTTAAAAAATTACAAAAATGAAATCATTCAGTTTGAACAACAAAGGGCAATTAATCAAGTCTGACAACGAATTTTCCAACATAGTGGTTTGTTCTCGAACACCTCGAGTGTAATCGTGAATTGTTTAAAAATTATGTCATATAAGCAAAGATAGAGTTAAAAAAAAAATTATTCAATGCAAGCTAACGATACTTCATCAAGCAGATGTAATAGAAAAAAAAAAAAGAAATAGATAATATTTAGATCGTTATCAAAATTTGGAAGCTCTCGGGTAATTTTTTTATTTTAATAAAATAAAAGATACGAATAACAAACTAATTGCGTATTTGAATATCTATTTATTAGACATCACAGAAATCAAAAGTATTTTTTTGACTTTTATACAACTTGAATACCAATTCATAGAATTTATTGGACAGCTGAAATTATCTAACAAAATCAAATTAGGACTGACAGAGAAAATCTATCAATATTTACTGAATCTTGCCCTATCAATTGAAGATCAAATATGACGATATCTCGTATCTCCTCCAGATCTTATGAATGGGACTAGCTCGTCCAGTACAAACAAAGACTTGACTCTGTATTGCAGCAAAATGTTGAAAAGAAAAATCTCCATTGACTTGTAATAACATTATCAATTACCTACCAAAGTTTTGTTTACAAAGTGTGGATAAAATCTAGGTAATTGATTCTCGTTGATTTCAAAAATTGTTTATAAAATGATTGGTTTAAACATTGTCAATACATAATTTGTAAACAAAGTTTGTGAACCTAATTTATACACCTAGCATGATTTTAAAATTATTCAGTCCATGTTTTGTACTGAGTCAACAATTAATTTTAACCGTATATTTTATGGGGTCCCACAACTTTTGAACCGCACATTTCATCAACTTTTATCAAAATCTAATAAAAATCTGATTTTAATCCACACTAAACGGGGGCTTAGTTTGATGGCCATTTTTTTTGGAAAAATTTTGTTTTGAATAGTGATTTTTTTGATGAATATGTATTTAAAAAACTATGGAAAATTTTGAGTTTATGTGTTGGATATTTAATTTAAGTTAGAGTCAACAATTAATTTTAATCGTATATTTTATGGGTCCCCCAACTTTTCATCAACACATTTAATCAATTTTTATCAAAATATACTAAAAATCTGATTTTAATCTACACCAAAAGGGAGCTTAGTTTGATGGCCATTATTTGGAAGAATTTTGTCTCGAATAGTGATTTTTTGATGAATATATGGTTAAAAAGTATGAAAAATTTTGATTTACTGAATATTTTATTGTGTGAATGTGTGATTAAAAATGAATACTTAGTGTAAATAATTTTTATTCAAATACATAGCTACTCCGTCTTACAAAATATATGGATTACTGTTGTTAAACAATTCTTCTTGTACAGTAAATTTTACCCGTGCACCTCGCATTGCTCGTGGTTGATAGCACATTGCTGCCCTGATCAATGAATCGCCTTCATAAGAAAATGACTTGTTCCATAAAATGAGAATTTGATAGGTGAGTTTCAGTGTTTTACAGCTTCAACTCAATTTCGAGAAGATTAGATTGACTGGAAAACGCAATTTTCAAACTAAAAAGGTATGCACTTACACCTCCCATCAAATCTTGTCAAGATTACATGTTGTCTCCAACATAAACAAGAACAGACTCCTGATATTGAAATCAAATGTAGCCCCAAATATGGTGAGACCCTACACCTTATCTCCTCCATTTATTAAGCTCATGTTTCTTTCGTGGAAAAATTTTGGATCAAAATTTAAATCAAAGTTAATAATTAATTTTACACGTATATTTTACGAAATTTAAAACTTTTCAACTATATATTTTATCAAAATCAAACAGTGGCTAAGAAAATGTTAACTCAAGGGGTTTTGATGGATATTATTGAGAAAATAATACATTTTAAATAATAATATGATAAGAAATATGTGATTAAAAAATAAGAAAAATTATTGATGTAACTGAAAATATTATTTTATTGAAGAATGTGTGGCAATGAATTTTAAAAAAATGTATTTTAAAGGAATGTGTGTCAAACAGGGGCTCAATGACCATTTTATACCCATTATGCAATATTTAAGCTTTTCCAAATAGCTCGACTTGAACAATACATTCTGTAATATTATGCCCTTGTTTCATGTGGCTAAAATCAAAGTTTTAATAGATTTTGAAAAATGTTAATGAAATGTGATCGAAAAGTTGTGGGTCACATAAAATATGTGATTAAAATTAATTATTGATTTTAACTTAAATTTTTAACAAAATTTTAAGCCACATCAAATCGGTCATCATTATTTTCAAACATATATTTTTTTCTCTTTTATTTTCAACCACATATTCTTTAATAAAATAATGTCACACGTACATTCAAAATTTTTTTCTTATTTTTTAACCACACACTCTCCATTAAAATACTATTCCAAAATGTAGTTTGAGCAAAAAAAAGGAGGGGGGGGGGGGGGGGGGTGGTCTCAAACATGTGCATAGTGAACATGTTCTTAATATGTTGGAAAAAAAAGTGGCGAACTATTTCTTTTGATTTCAATAACTCGAAATTACACCAATATTCTACGTAACTTACAAGTGTGGCAACCGTGATGAATGACTAAAATAACTTCACCAAACCGTGTCGACTTGACAAAATTGGTGAAAGGTGAAATATTGACAAACTAACCCACATTAGACCGCCTTTGATTTAACAAGTGTGTTCTCACACCTTGGTTCAACTAGGTGTGTGGTGTTTAATGCAAGTTCGACTAACTCCCGAGTCACCTTGATGTAGCCAAAAAAAAATTAGCACTGGATTGCCTTTGAATCAAGTCCAGATAATAAGTGCTTGGTTGCCTTTGGATCTTCTTTTTCCTTCCCAAACTCATTCAGGCTGGAGAATTTCCCTTGAAAATGTGACTGATATTCAATCCTTGCAATATTGCATGGACTGTTAACCCAGACATTAGATCCTCCTCATTCTGCAACTCACACTAATTGTGCAGTGACCGATGGGCCAAGATGTCCGATATCTTTTCCTCTTTATTAATCTTTCTACGTATAGCATAGCTTCTATATTTGGTCCATGGATCTATCTAGCTGTAAGATACAAATTGTATGCCTACATAGTTTCTATATAATACATGCTATACAATAGGTTTGGTATATCGACCAAACCTTTCTCCTGCAATCCTTTTTTTGACTAACGCTTGATTTATGTTCATGTTTTTAAGGATTAGTTAAAGTTTTTTTGTCCATAGATATGATTCTAATTAGGGATAATTGCAGCAACGGTTTCAAATATTTCATTTAGTAGCAGATTTTGTTCAAACTATTCATTTGTGCCACCCACAGTACCAAACATTTCAAAAACTCACAATTGGAGTCCAATTTAACGGAAACCGTTAGTTTGACAGCTAGTTGATCGAAAAATTGACATTGACCATCATTTTGACAAATTTTACAAGGTTAAAATAGTAAATTTACATTTTTCCCAACAAAACAACAATTATAAGATATTAATAATTAAATAAGAAAATTCAAACACACCACCCATCACCATCCCCTTTTTCTCCAAACCCCTTACCCTAAAACCACCAGAGACCGTCGCCATCACCACGTCGATGCCACCACAACAATGCTTACCAATAGCACAAAAACCCACTTGTGCCATTTCATCTTTCGACGACGCTACCGTTCCATCTATCAAAATCCCTAACCCAAAATATAAATCTCACTTTCAAATCGTACAAGTAAATGAATTGAGCATAAAAGAAACACTAGGCATTAGGTTATGAATCTAGTGCCTGTGAGTTCACTGTAACTCCATTTGGACTTGCTTATTGCGATAAAGTTGTTGGGTCTGAATCTAGCAAGCCTTTCTTCTGTTGTTCTTCAGTTGGTGGTGGGTGTTGGTGGGTTCTTGTTGAGGTTCTAGCTGTGGCGATGGTATTTCAATCTCTTCCGCCGTAGATGACGATTAATGGGTAGGATCTGGTAGAGATGGGGTGGGTCTGTTTTCAATCTGGTGTTTGGCGATCTGATTTGATGGATGGGACGTGATAGAGATGCAAACAAGCGATGGCTGAGAACTGGGTGGGTTCTGGCTTTTGGTATTTCAATCAGAGTTTCATTGATTATTACAGAAAGACATGGTGGTCGGGGCGACGATAGTCGATGGCATGGGTGGCGATGACCGGGAAATGCGTAGGTCCTAGTTTTGGTTTTGCGTAGGTGGGGTATGTGGTGGGGGGTGAGTGGAAAAGATGTAGCTTTTTTTTAATTGTTTTATTATAGAAAATATTAATTTACCATTTTAACCTTGTAAAATTAGCCAAAATTATGGTCATGTCAAATTTTGGTCAACTAACAGTCAAATTAACAGTTTCTGTTAAATTGGACTCCGACTGCGAATTTTTGACATTTTTGGTACCTTGTGTGGTACAAATGAAATGTTTGGACAAAATCTGCTACTAAATGAAAGATTTGATACCGCTAATGTAATTATCTGACGCCGCGCAGAATATTGATTATTTTGCAGGCTAGTTCTACAAGCAAATTCACATGGAAGAACACAAAATTAAAGCCAAAAAAGCACAGAGAAAACGTCTCTGAAGTTTAGAGAATTTTATTATATCATGCAATGATCAAAATAAGTACACAACCGGACTTTATAGCCAAAATTCGAATTTTACCAAAAATGGCAAAATTTCAAAAATTACGCCAAACGAAAACATGGAATAAAATAAGTATTCTACAAAAAATCTAGCCCAAATCGGGTTAAAAATCATCACATAACATGCAATCGAAATATTACCAAAAATAGCAAAAATTAACTTAAAATAGCAATTCGGAAGGGAAAATAGCTGAATTTGAGGATGAAAACGGCACACACCGAGCATAGTTGGGTGGCCATGACGTGCGCGCCGAAACGAGCTTTTTGGATTATGGTGCGATTCTGATAACCGTAGCCAAACTTATGGCCAAATTACCGAAACACGACTTAATTGCCAAAATTACGCGATCACTTGCCATCCTTGCTCCGATCTGCCAACTCGTGATACCTTATAGCCATTAATATGTTATCTGATAACTCATCATTTGACTCGGACCCTCCTGCATCATTATCTCATTTTAATTATATCTATCTTGCAAAGACAAAGCGGTATCATTTTGCATGCATGTCAATGTCATGTCATGTAAATTCAAACCTTCTGTCTTAGAAAACAACATAGAAGCGAACAAAATATATGGATTATGGCAGTTAGCCCCATTATCCATCATAATATATATATATATATATATATATATATATATATATATATATATATATATATATATATATATATATATGTGTGTATATATATATATACACACACTTTCAATTATATGTTCATACAATAAAATATTTTATACTTAAATCTCAAACTTTCTTCTACATTTTAACCATATAATCTTTTAAAAATGACTATTTAAAATATTGTTTTCTCAAATAATCTTCGGGCCAAGTTAGGACCGTATTATGAATTGGGCAGGTGAGTTTCGGTGTTTTATGCGCCACTTGGTTGAAAAGATTCTATAGACTGGCAAACACAATTTTTTAACATAAAAATTTGCACTTCACTAGGCAACACAAATATTTATTGGCTCCTATGATCTGTCATCAATTGTTTATTTATAATTTAAGACTTTGGCTTTCATATGATATAGGAAAAACAATTCAAACAAGCTATGTATTAAATGTCCAAAAAAAAAAAAAGTAGAAATGAGCTTTAGAAATAAAAGGGAAGGTGGGGATTAGAGTTCAGTTCATACCCAAGATGGATTATGAAAGAGTATCGGCATTGCCTCCTCATGTACTCATATTCCCCTTACCAATTCAAGGGCCAGTCAAGTGTATGCTAAAACTTGCAGAGCTCTTCTGTATTAATGGCCTGCAAGTCACTTTCCTAAACACACAACACATCCAACGTTGTTTATCAAACTTCACTAACGTTGAAAAATATTTTCAACGATATCCCAATTTTCGCTTTGAAACGGTGCCCGATGGCCTTCCCGAAGACAATCCCCGCACAGCCAATGAATTTTTCGATATGTTAGATTCTATGAAAACTGTGGGTGTGCCACTAATTCAGGAAATGGTAACTTCTGGTTCCTATGGTACCAACTCTGAGAACCCAATAACTTGTATAGTGGCCGATGGAGTATTCTGCTTTGCAGTTGATATTGCTAAACAGATTGGGGTTCCACTCCTTTATTTCGATACTATTAGCCCTTGTGGTCTATGGACTTATCTCTGCCTTCCCAAACTGATTGAAGCTGGGGAGTTTCCTTTCACAGGTGTGCTTTACTTTTGCCTACTCTTTCAAGGGAAGTCAAAACCAGAATTAACTTCTTTCTAAATCTAGTTAGATAACTCTGTTTATGATGATTTGGCACAGGGGATGACTTGGACGAGATTGTTGTTATTGCACCAGGAAACGAAGGTTTTCTAAGGCGCCGGGATCTTCCTGGCTTTTATCGCACCAAGGACTTTAGTGATCCTAATATCCAATCAGTTCTAAAGGAGAACAGGAACCTTCCCTTGGCCCAAGGGCTGATTTTCAATACATTTGAGGAACTCGATGCATCCATATTATCAGAAATGTCCAAAATCTGTCCAAAAATCTATGCCGTTGGGCCGCTTCACACTCACGTTAAAAGTAGACTCGGGACAGGAACCACATCAAATAGTATCTTGAAAGAAGACAGGAGTTGTATCCCCTGGCTCGATATGCAACCCCTCAAATCTGTTTTATTCGTTAGCATTGGAAGTCTAGCAGTCATGACCAAGGAACAACTCATGGAAATCTGGTATGGTTTGGTGAACAGTGGAACGAGATTTTTATGGGTCCGAAGGCCGGGTTCAGTTGTTGGATTGGAGAAAGAATTTGAGATTTCCATGGACTTCTCTCAAGCTACAAAAGAGAGAGGGTATATTGTGAGTTGGGCTCCACAAGAAGAGGTCTTAGCCCACCCAGCAATTGGAGGGTTTTTGACCCATAGCGGATGGAACTCCACATTGGAGAGTATGGTGGAGGGGAAGCCCATGATATGCTGGCCACATTATGTTGACCAGCAGGTGAATAGTAGGTATGTGGGAGAGTTTTGGAAGCTTGGTTTGGACATGAAAGATACATGCGACAGAGTGACAGTAGAAAGGATGATTAAGGAGCTTATGGACTCGAAGAAGGAAGAATTTTTGGAAAGGGCTGATAGCATTGCAAACGTGGCGAAGGCAAGTGTGAATAAAGGTGGGTGTTCGTACAAAAATCTAGACCAACTGATCCAAGATATCAAGTCGATGACATTGTCAACATTGTAGGGTTAGTTACCACTTTGTCCGTGATTTGATACTCTATCTTCTATCATTTCTTCTCTTGAGTGTTACTAGGAGGAGATTGATTGATGATTGTAAAATATTTAAATTCTTAGAGATGTCTCCCACTAATTTTTCTGGATTGTGAAAAAGTTTGTTCTCTTCTTGGTTATGCTTTGATGGACTTTTAAATGAATGGGCTGTTATTCTTATTTCGATTCAAGCTTCAGCTGAAACCCAAAACTAATCTAACTGCGCTTTCATGCATAGTCCATTTCATATGAGAAATGTCATCAATTTTTGTCCATGAGCAAAATTGTCTTGAAATTATTTAAGTAGTATAGTGTTATCCCCTTATTTGTTGTGATGGCTTCTGCATAGGCGGTGTCTTGCCCTATATTGATGCCTTAGAGCGGATGAGTTGTATAGATTGGTGAATTTTAATTCGAGTAGTGGTTGTGGCCGAATAGAATAGTTAAGTGGTGATAAAGTTAACGTCGGAGTGTTTGATTCCACTTCTCTAACAAGTTAAAAAAAGAAAACGAGGGAATTGATCTTTATTTAATTTTGATTGTTTTTATCAATTTTGTGAAATTACAAAATCGAAATTATTGTATTTTTTATTCTCTGATAGTGAATTATTTTACCCGTAGATGTTTATCTTAGGGGTTTACAACGTATATCTCGTGTTCAATTTTATTTATTTTCGCAATTGATTATGTCTCGTAAAACACTTGTCTATTACAGTGTGCTGGTCAGAATGATGTTTAAAACTGCCTGTAGTAAGTCTTGATTGATTGGCAAAATTGGTCTGAAACGAATAATAGAAACATATTGTTAATTTAACTAGGTTTTACTGTTTTGGTATTTACAAATTTGAAGATAAGAAAGTTAACGTGTGCTACTATGGTCTAGGTATTATTCGAATGTATATCTTTCAGAGTCAGAGTGGCATCATTTTGCATGCGCCATGAAAAGCATACCTACTCCGTCTTACAAAATATATGGATTAGGATTGTTAGCCCATTGCTGCCCTGTTCATGGAATCGACTTCAGATGAAAATAATTTGTTTCATAAAATAAGAGAATTAAGCTATGTATATATTGTTGGTTACATTATATCTGTGTCACAATTTGGGCAATGATGTTATGGGATATTGTAGAAATTAATGACTTTGATGAATGTCATGTTGAAAAATTTCAAACTCGTAAAGGAGAATGTACACTTAAGAGTGATTGAAAATAAGAATTCAGTGTTTTACATATTCACTAAATTGAATAAATGTCTCGAGAAGATTAGATTGACTGGCAAACATTATTTTCAAACTATAAAGGTATGCACTTAGCACTCTCATCAAATCTTGTCAAGATTACATGTCGTCTCCAACATAAACAAGAACAGACTCCTGATATTGAAATCAAATGTAGCCCTAAATATAGTGAGACCCTACACTTTATCTCCTCCATTTATTAAGCTCATGTTTTTTTCTTGGAAAAATTTCGATGAAAATTTAAATCAAAGTTAATAATTAATTTTATACATATATTTTACGAAATTTAAAAGTTTTCAATTATACATATTATCAAATTTTAAAAATTTTTACTAAAAATGAAATTTTTATCTAAATCAAACAGTGGCTAAGAAAAGGTACTCATATGGTGTTTGATGCATATTATTGAGGAAAGAATGTATTTTAAATAGTGATATGAAGAGAAATATGTGATTAAAAAGTGAGGAAAATGATGAGGACCACGTAGCAACGAACACTACACAACCCACGACGAGATTGAAGATCCTAAGAAAGTCCAAAGAATAATCTCGATTTTGAGTTTGAACCAAGAATTAATGAACCAAACAACCAAACAAAAACGAAGTTTGAATGACCTCTTAATTACACAATACGTTATCCGCACTCGGTGTTGAACGCCACAAGAATCCTCTTGATAAGTTTAGAATGTTCTAAAAAGAACAATGTTTGAAAAGCACAATAGCCTCTCGAATATATTTCAATAATAAATTTGTCAAAAGGTTCATACATTGAATAATGAAGTCTTATTTATACTAATGACCAGAAAACCTGGTAAAATATAATTAGGTTACAAAATATTGTAAAATTGGAAAGAAAATAGAATTCTAGTCTAACAAAGAAATTCGCGAAAAAATTAAAGATCTCGCTAAATTGTTTTCGACATGTTTTTGTGTAATTGTAAGTCCAAAAGTACCATGCGCCCACATATCCTTGTGTAGAATTTTGTGCCGTTTCCGGAATGTACTCATGGGCCGAAAATTCAACAACCGACCTGAAAGTTATGTCTGTTTTCATCTATGTTGCTCGTTTGCTGCTTGAATCAAGTTGATCCATTTGGTTTCTCCCTCCGAACCCAATATGAAACTTGTTCCTTAACTTGTTAACTTTAAAACTTCATCCACCATAGCTTGAGCAAGCAATCTCATTGCCTCTTTCACCAGCTTTGCCCTCGAATGTGTCATCGAGCCTCATTCGATAATCAACTGATCCCGTCCCAGGCTTGTCCTCGTCGGGCTCTACTTCTGGATCATATCATCCCCTCCCTCTTCAAAAGGATTCGTCTTTGAAAATGTACCTGCATCAAAAAGAGAGAGACCAGACACATTAAAAGTTGCTGAAACATTATACTCACCCGGAAGATCCAATTTGTAAGTATTGTTATTGACTTTCTCCAAGACTTGAAATGAACCATCCTCTTATGGTTGCAACTTTGATTTCCTTTGTTTTGGAAAGCGTTCCTTTCTAAGATGTACCCAAACCCAATCTCATGGTTCAAATGTCAAGCTTTTTCGACCCTTGTTTGCTTACGATACGAAATGTTTGTTTTTACTTTCAATTTTCTCAATTACCTTTTCATGGAGAGACTTTACCAATTCGACTTTTCTTTTACTATCTAAGTTACCTCGTTCATTCACAGGCAAATGTATTAAATCCAAAGATATTACTAGATTAAAATCATAAACAATTTCAAATGGCGAAAATGAAGCAGTAGAATGCGTCGCCCTATTATATGCAAACTCTATGAACAGTAAACAATCTTCCTAACTCTTCAAATTCTTATTGACGACAGTGCGTAATAATTGGCATTATGGTCCTATTCAGTACTTTAATCTGACCATCGATTTGTGGATGACAAGTTGTTGAAAACATAAGTTTAGTGCTTAACTTATCCCACAAAATTCTCCAAAAATGACTCAAGAATTTCACATCCCAATCAGATACTATGCTCTTAGGTACCCCATGTAAACACACTATTTCCTTAAAGAATAAATCAGAAATGTTAGTGGTATCATCGATCTTATGACATGCTATGAAATGTGCCATCTTACTGAATCTATCTACCACCACAAATATTGAATCTCGCCCCTTCTTAGTCCTAGGTAAACCCAAAACAAAATTCATTGAAATATCGACCCAAGGTTCACTAAGCGTAGGTAACGGTGTGTATTAACATTGAGGTAAAACCTTAGATTTAGTCTGCTTACAAGTTATGCATTGACTACAAACTCTTTCAACATCACTTTTCATCTTAGGCTAATAAAAATGCTCCCCCAACATTTCTAAAGTCTTTTTAACTTCAAAGTGTCCCATCAATCCACCACTATGTGCTTCCCTCACTAAAACCTCTCGCATTGAACAATTAGGAACACACAATTTATTTTCCTGAAATAAATATCCACTCGCTTAAAGAACTTATCTACAGCCCCCTTATTACATGATGCATTAATTTCAGAAAAATCCAAATCACTAACATACACGTCCTTAATATACTCAAAATCAAGTAATTTAGAACTAAGAGAAGTTAGTAACACATACTTTCGAGACAATGCATCCGCCACCATATTTTCCTTACCATGCTTGTACCGGATGACATAAGGAAATGTCTCTACAAACTCCATCTACCTCGCATGCCTTTTGTTCAGCTTGCCTTGACCTCACAAATACTTCAATGATTCATGATCTGTGTGTATCACAAACTCCTTAGACCACAGGTAGTGCTGCCATATCTCCAAGACTCGAACAAATGAATATAACTCCTTGTCATACGTGAGATAATTAAGTGCTACTCAACTCAACTTTTCACTGAAGTACGCAATTGGTCTTCTATCCTGTATCAAAATAGCACCAATACCTATTCCCAACGCATCACGTTCAATCTCAAAAGTTTTATCAAAATTAGGAAGTACTAAAATCGGTGCCTTATACAACATATCTTTAATTGTACTAAATACATGCTCTTGTTCATCACCCCAATGAAATCTTAAATTTTTTTTAACAATCTCTATGAGTAGTGTAGTAATTGTGCTAAAATCTTTTACAAAACGCCTATAAAAACTAGTCCATCCATAAAACTCCTAACTTCAGTTATGCTTTTAGGTGTTGGCATTCTTTAATAGTTTTTATTTTTCTTCATCAACTTCTACCCCATTAGCACCCACCACAAATCCTAAGAAAACAATATTTTCCATGCACAATGTACACTTTTTTAAAATTAGCATAAAGTTGTTCTTCCCTTAAAATCACAAGTACACTTTTAAGATGTTCTACATGCTCATTAAGGTCTTTGCTATATACTAAAATATCATCAAAGTACACAACAACAAATTTACCTATAAAAGTACGTAAAACATGATTCATTAAACGCATAAAAGTGCTCGGTACATTAGTGAGTCCAAATGGCATAACGAACCATTCATATAACCCATATTTAGTTTCAAAAGTAGTTTTCCACTCATCACCTTCCCGCATTCAAATTTGGTGGTATCCACTTTTAAGGTCTACTTTACTAAACATGCAAGTACCATGAAATTCATCCAACATATCATCTAACCTAGGAATAGGATGACGATACTTTACCATTATATTATTGATGGCTTTGCAATCCACGGACATCCTCCAAATTTCATCCTTCTTTAGCACAAGTAACACTGGAACATCACATGGACTCATGCTCTACCTCACGTACCCCTTGCTCATCAATTCCTTCACTTGCCTCTGAAGCTCCTTTGTCTCTTCTGGGGTACTTCTATAAGCTGGTCGATTTGGAATTACAGCTCCAGGAACGAAGTTAATTTGATGTTCAATGCCTCGAATGGGTGGTAATCCACTAGGCATGTCATCTGAAAACACATCTTCAAATTCCTACAATAAAGAGATAGCTAAACTAGGGAGTGATGTATTAGGTTCATCAAAATTGAGGAATGATTCCTTATAAACCAACAATACAATTTGTTGTCTCTCATTTTTTGCTTTTTTCAACTCGCTCCTATTTGAAAAGAAATTTACTTTCGTCTTGTCTCTCATATCAGAAGACTTTCTTTCTTTTCCCTCATATGGCTTCCCTCTCTTTTGCTGTCCACTAACCACCTCGACATTTTATCTCGTGCTCATCATCTCACTATTTTCTTTCTTTTTTTCTAGTTCTTTCACTCTGCTTTCTTCCCATTTTTCAATTTGATTTGGTCTTCATACACTTGTGCCGATGTCAATGGCGCAAGGGTAATAGACCTTCCATCCTTAACAAAACTATAGCGATTCTTGTACCCATCATGAATGACTTTCCTATCATATTGCCATGGTCTACCCAACAAAATATGCCCTGCATGCATAGGTACCACATCACACATAATTTCATCCTTAAGTCTACAAATGGATAAACTATGATTCACCTTAACTTCTCCACTATCATTCAACCATTGTAACCTATATGGCCTTGGGTGTCTCAATAAAGTTAATCACAATTTTTCAACAAGATTTGTGCTAGCCACATTAGTACAACTTCCCCCATCAATGATCATGTTATATACCGTGTTGTTAACGTGGCATCATGTATGAAACATATTTTTCCTTTGCTGCTCCAAGTAATTTGTTTTGATTTGAGTGTTGAGAGCTCGCCTCGTGACCAGTAACTCGCCACAGCAAATTCAGTGTCATTTCCTTCACTAACCTCCTCTAATGCCAACATGCCTTCATAATCATCCTCACTGTCACTCACCACCTCTCCATTGCGTACTATCATCATTCTTTTATTTTGACATTGAGAAGCGATGTGTCCAGTTACCAAGCACCTGAGGCACTTGATATCCCGATTTCTAGCTGGTTGTGGCTCTGTTTTGGAAGTTGTTCTGCTAGCTCCATCATCTTTTTCCTTTGGTAGTTCAGTCCTTCCTTTTACCACAGCTCCCTCACCTTTGTTATCCCACTTCGGTTTCTAAGACGAATTAGACCCCGAAGCACCCAATGGTTGCCTAGTTGTCCTCTTCTTTTTCAACTATTTCTCCACCTTCATGGCCACATGCAACATGTCTTCAATTTCCACATACTGCTGCAACTCCACAACATTAGCAATGTCTCTGTTCAACCCATTTAAGAAACAAGCCATGGTGGCTTCCCAATCCTCTTCCACATTCCCAAAACCAAATCTGGACTTGCTTATTGTGATAAAGTTGTTGGGTCTGAATCTAGCAAGCCCTTCTTCTGTTGCTCTTCGGTTGGTGGTGGGTGTTGGTGGGTTCTTGCTGTGGGACTGTGATAGTGGTGTTAGTGGGTTCTTGTTGTGGTTGTAGCTATGGCGATAGTATTTCAATTGGTGTTTCATTGATTATTACAGATAGAAGTGGTAATCGGGGCGATGGTAGTCGATGGGGTGGGTGGCGATGATCGAGAAATGCCTAGGTCCTAGTTTTGGTTTTGGGTTTGGGTAGGGTGGGTATGTGGGGGTGAGTGGAAAAGATGTAGTTTTTTTTTTTTCTTTTTGGTTTTTGATTTTAATTATTTTATTATAAAAAATATTAATTTACCATTTTAACCTTGTAAAATTCGGCAAAATTATGGTCAATGTCAATTTTTGATCAACTAACGGTCATATTAACAGTTTATGTTAAATTGGACTCTGACTGCTAGTTTTTGAAATGTTTGGTACCGTGTGTGGCGCAAATGAAAAGTTTGGACAAAATCTGCTATTAAATGAAAGATTTGGTACCGCTACTGCAATTATCCCACTTAATTATATGTATCTAGGAAAGAGACAAAGTGGCCTCATTTTGCATGCATGTCAATGTTCATGTAAATTCAAACCTTCTGTCTCAGAAAACAACATAGAAGCGAACAAAATATATGGATTATGGCAGTTAGCCCCATTATCCGTTATAAAACATTGGAACCTATATATATATATATATATATATTTTTTTTTTTTTTTTTAATTATATGTTTATACAATAAAATATTTTATACTTAAATCCAAATTTTCTTCTACATTTTAACTCTACATTCTTCTAAAAATAACTATTTAAAATATTGTTTTCTCAGATAACTATTTAGGCATTGGGCAGGTGAGTTTCGGTGTTTTATGCGCCACTTGGTTGAAAAGATTCTATAGACTGGCAAACACAATTTTTTAACATAAAAATTTGCACTTCACTAGGCAACACAAATATTTATTGACTCCTATGATCTGTCATCAATTGTTTATTTATAATTTAAGACTTTGGCTTTCTCATATAGGAAAATAATTAAAAAAAAAATGTAGAAATGAGCTTTAGAAATAAAAGGGGGAAGGTGGGGATAAGAGTTCAGTTCTTACCGAAAATGGATTATGAAAGAGCATCGGCATTGCCTCCTCATGTACTCATATTCCCCTTACCAATTCAAGGGCCAGTCAAGTGTATGCTAAAACTTGCAGAGCTCTTCTGTATTAATGGCCTGCAAGTCACTTTCCTAAACACACAACACATCCAACGTTGTTTATCAAACTTCACTAATGTTGAAAAATATTTTCAACGCTATCCCAATTTTCGTTTTGAAACAGTGCCCGATGGCCTTCCCGAAGACAATCCCCGCACAGCCAATGAATTTTTCGAGATGTTGGATTCTATGAAAGCTGTGGGTGTGCCACTATTTCAGGAAATGGTAACTTCTGGTCCCTATGGTTCCAACTCTGAGAACCCAATAACTTGTATAGTGGCCGAGGGAGTATTCTGCTTTGCAGTTGATATTGCTAAACAGATTGGGGTTCCACTCCTTTATTTCGATACTATTAGCCCTTGTAGTCTATGGACTTATCTCTGCCTTCCCAAACTGATTGAAGCTGGGGAGTTTCCTTTCAAAGGTGTGTTTTACTTTTGCCTACTCTTTCAAGGGAAGTCAAAACCAGAATTAACTTCTTTATAAATCAAGTTAGATAACTCTGTTTATGATGATTTGGCACAGGGGATGACTTGGACGAGATTGTTGTTATTGCACCAGGAAACGAAGGTTTTCTAAGGCGCCGGGATCTTCCTGGCTTTTATCGCACCAAGGACCTTAATGATCCTAATATCCAATCAGTTCTAAAGGAGAACAAGAACCTTCCGTTGGCCCAAGGGCTGATTTTGAATACATTTGAGGAACTCGATGCATCCATATTATCAGAAATGTCCAAAATCTGTCCAAAAATCTATGCCGTTGGGCCGCTCCACACTCACGTTAAAACAAGACTCGGGACAGGAACCATATCAAACAGTATCTTGAAAGAAGACAGGAGTTGTATCCCCTGGCTCGATATGCAACCCCTCAAATCTGTTTTATTCGTTAGCATTGGAAGTCTAGCAGTCATGACCAAAGAACAACTCATGGAAATCTGGTATGGTTTGGTGAACAGTGGAACGAGATTTTTATGGGTCCGAAGGCCGGGTTCAGTTGTTGGATTGGAGAAAGAATTTGAGATTTCCATGGACTTCTCTCAAGCTACAAAAGAGAGAGGGTATATTGTGAGTTGGGCTCCACAAGAGGAGGTCTTAGCCCACCCAGCAATTGGAGGGTTTTTGACCCATAGTGGATGGAACTCGACATTGGAGAGTATGGTGGAGGGGAAGCCAATGATATGCTGGCCACATTATGTTGACCAGCAGGTGAATAGTAGGTATGTGGGAGAGTTTTGGAAGCTTGGTTTGGACATGAAAGATACATGCGACAGAGTGACAGTTGAAAGGATGATTAAGGAGCTTATGGACTCGAAGAAGGAAGAATTTTTGGAAAGGGCTGATAGCATTGCAAACGTGGCGAAGGCAAGTGTGAATAAAGGTGGGTGTTCGTATAAAAATCTAGACCAACTGATCCAAGATATCAAGTCGATGACATTGTCAACATTGCAGGGTTAGTTACCACTTTTGAGTGTTACTAGGAGGAGATTGATGATTGTGACATAATTAAATTCTTAGAGATGTCTCCCACAAATTTTTCTGGATTGTGAAAAAGTTTGTTCTCTTCTTTGTTATGCTTTGATGGACTTTTAAATGAATGGGCTGTTATTCTTATTTCGATTCAAGCTTCAGCTGAAACCCAAAACTAATCTAACTGCGCTTTCATGTTTAGTCCATTTCATATGAGAAATGTTATCAATTTTTGTCTATGAACAAAATTGTATTGAAATTATTGTACTATAGTGTTATCCCCTTATTTGTTGTGATGGCTTCTGCATAGGCGGCGTCTTGCCCTATATTGATGCCTTAGAGCGGATGAGTTGTATAGATTGGAGAATCTTAATTCAAGTAGTGGTTGTGGCCATGGGCGGACCCAAGAGGGGTTGGGGGTCCCGGGGGGCAGGTGCCCCCCAACTTTTGTGATTCGTTTTTTTTTTTTTTTTTTGTTAAATCATGTTTGTTATCGATTGAAATTTAAATTTTAATCTAAATCAAAGTTAACAATTAATTTTAATAACATATTTTCATGAAATTTATAACTATTTAATTTGTACCAAAATTTACTAAAAATTTGATTTTAATCTCCGCCAAACAGGGGTAAAATAAAAATAAATTTGAATTTCGAAATATACAAATTTTAAAAATTCTCCAACGATCGTACGCCAATCGAATCTATAAATTTTTTGTATCATTTCGAACCTTATTTCAAGAGTTAATGAACATGACGAATAGTTCAAATATATATCGAAAATAGTTAAAAATACGTTAAACATGAACCTTTAAAAAGACGTCTAACTCGCATTTTAAAAAAAATTTATTATTTTTGCGATACAAATTTATCAATATAATTTTTATCATTTTATTAAGAAATTTTCAAAAAATTTCGAAATTTTACATCCGAAAATGTCATATCCCATGTAAATTTTTGGATGTAAAATTATATGAAGTATGATTTTTTTGGGCGTAAATTTTCGATTGTAAAATTTCTACAAATTTCTTTACAAGTTCGATTGTGCCCTCCCAACATTAAAGTTCTGCGTCCGCCCCTGGTTGTGGCCGAATAGAATAGTGAAGTGGTGATAAAGTTAACGTCGGAGTGTTTGATTCCACTTCTCCAACAAGTTAAAAAAAGAAAGAAAATGAGGGAATTGTTCTTTATTTAATTTTGATTGTTTTTGTCAAAATTTTGTGAAATTACAAAATCGAAATTATTGTATTTTTTATTCTTTGATAGTGAGTTATTTTACTCGTAGATGTTTAACTTTGGGGTTTACAACGTACATCTGGTGTTCAATTTTATTTATTTTCGCAATTGATTACGTCTCGTAAAACACTTGTCTATTAAAGTGTGCCGGTCAGAATGATGTTTAAAACTGCCTGTAGTAAGTCTTGATTGATTGGCAAAACTGGTCTGAAACGAATAATAGAAACAAATCGTTAATTTAACTAGGTTTTAGTATTTACAAATTTGAAGATAAGAAAGTTAACATGTGTGCTACTGTGGTCTAGGTATTACTCGAATATCTTTCGAATTCAGAGTGGCATCATTTTGCATGCCATGAAAATCATACCTACTCCGTCTTACAAAATATATGGATTATGGTTGTTAGCCCAGTGCTGCCCTGTTCATCGAATCGACTTCAGATGAAAACGACTTGTTTCATAAAATAAGAGAATTAAGCTACGCATATATTGTGGGATACATTCTCTCCGTGTGTCAAAATTTGGGCAATGATGTTATGGGATATTGTAAAAATTAATGACTTTGATGAATGTCATGTTGAAAAGTGTCAAACTCGTAAAGGAGAATGTACACTTAGAGTGATTGAAAATAAGAATTCAGTGTTTCACAGATTCACTAAATTGAATAAATGTCTCAGAGAAGATTAGATTGACTGACAAACACTATTTTCAAACTGAAAAGGTCCCTAAGTAGACTGAGACCCGACACTCATATCTCATCCACCTATAACGCTCATGTTTGGTTTAGTTAAAAAAATTAATTAAAATTTAAGTCAAAGTCAATATTAATTTTAATCACATATTTTACGAAATCTAAAATTTCTTAATCACACATTTTATCAACTTTTATCAAAATGTATTAAAAATGTGATTTTTATTTAAATCAAACAAGGGCTAAGAAAAGGTACACAATCACCAAATTTTGCCCATTATACAAATATTCATGTATTTAAGCCTTTCCAAATAGCTCGCATGAGCAATGCATTAAGGAATAATATGCCCTTGTTTGATAGGCTAAAAATAAGATTTTTAATAGATTTTAATAAAAGTAAATGAAATATATGGTTGAAAAATTGTGAATTACATAAAATGTGTGATTATAATTAATTATTATTAACTTTAACTTAAATTTTTAGCAAAATTTTAAACCACGCCAAAATGAGAAAACAAAAGTATTGTCAACACATTACATTGACAAACTATTTCTTTTGATTTCAATATCTTGAAATTACACCAATATTCCACGTGACTTACGTGTGTGTGGCAAACAATGGTACTTCACAGTCAACCAAATGCCCGACACAAGGTTTGAAGGAGCACTTAGCCGGGTAACCTTAAAATAGCAACAAAATTTAGCACAGCATTGACTTTGGATCAAGTACAGAACATAAGTGCTTGGTTGCCTTTGGATCTTCTTTTCCCTTCCCAGACTCATTCAGGCCGGATAATTTCGCTTGAGAATGTGACTGACATTCAATCCTCGAATATCCGATTAGCATTTGATTTATGTCTGTAAAGTGGAAGACTGAACACCAAAGGGTTTTCCAAGCTCAGTTTAATTCCAAAAACAATGGACACAGGGGCGGACCTGAGGGGGCAGCTGCCCGCCCCCCCTCCCAAAAAAAATTTTTTTTTTTGATTTTTTTTTTTTAAATATGAAAGGAAAATGAATCAACATTCATTTCAAACCAATGTTTTCTTTCGCCTGAGTCGCCTCTTCTCCTTTTCTCTCTTCTTCTTCATGGTAAAATTAAGGTTGTATATTGTTAAATGGATACGAAAATAGTTGTGATAATACTCAATAACTGAACAAAAATAGTTCAAAACTTCAAATCTCATTTATCTTTGTTTAAATGATTTATAATTACTCTTAAAGAGTGGAAATTGTATTGCCAAATGAAAATAGTGAAATAGTGGTGGCAAATGAGCCGAGCGGCTCGGGCCGGGCCCGCCCGGGCTCAGACCGTTCACGCCCACGAGCCGCTCGCCTCGTAAAAACGAGCCCGAGCACGAGCCGAGCGGGCTCATGGGCTAGACGAGCGCTCGGCTCGTCACTGTTCACGAGCGGCTCGTCGAGCCGCTCGTGAGACGAGCCAGCAAGTAATAAAATAAAAAAAATAAAAAAAATAAAAATAAAATAAAATTGTGACCAGAACGGTCACTGAACCAGTGACCGTTCTGGTCACAAGTGACCAAACGGTCACTGGTTCAGTGACCGTTTGGTCACTTTTTTACAAAATTTTTTTTTTTTTTTCTACTTTTCTCCAATTCTTCTCCTATAAATACCCAACCCATTACAACATTTTTTTCCCACCAAACTTTCATTCTATACTCTCTACTCTACAATTTACAATTTACAAATCATTATCAACAATTCTATAATTCTCTTCTACATTTTTTTACATTATTATCTTCATTTTACAACTCATTTTATACATTAGCCAGTAGTACATAATCGTCATTTCTATATTTCTACATTCTATTTCAACAATTCACAAATGGATCCACGAGCATTTGTTGAAAACTTGTTCGGTATGGAAGGTGAAACACCTGCCCAAAATCAATTTGGGAATGAATTTGCCGGTCTCAACCAACTACCAATTCCGTAAGACATTGACGATTTCGACGTCGTGAAGCCGATGCCGATCCGAATGATTTGGATGACGTTGATGTTGATCCTAGTGTTCCTATTGATTTGGAACAAGATGAAGAACCTGCACTAAATATTCCCGATGCAAGAGGGAAGAGAAAGGGGAAGAAGCAGACAAAATGTTGGGACCATTTCAAATTGGTTAACACTGGTCGTGTGATCGATGGAGTTCCGTAAAATAAAGCAAACATGTAAATACCGTCAACAACGATCGGCATGGCAAAAAAAATTGGAACCACTCACCTCAACCGTCATTACAAAGCATGTGCGGCCAAACATGGGCTTCTTGAACGTGGACAAACGCAACTAAGCTTTGGTACTAGTAGAGACGGTGCTACTACTTCGCCACTTTCTACGTGGATGTATTCGGACGAGCAAGCACGAAAGGGAATGGTGAAGTTCGTTGTCGCGGCGGAGTCGCCACTAGCAATAGTGGACAACGAACATTTCGTAAACTACGTCAAACAATATCTTCAACCAAGGTACGTTGGGGTAAGTCGAAATACTCTTCGTTCTAATACAATTGAATATTTTCTTAATGCAAAGCGATTATTGATTGGGGATTTAGAAAAATACGGGGGTGTCATATCTTTAACTTCGGATTTATGGGAAGGGATTAATAAGAGAGGTTATATAGCTGCAGAATCGCACACTATATAGACCCACTTTGGGTTATGCATAAAAAAATTATTGCTTTTAAAATAGTTGAGTATCCTCATAATGCTAACACTATATTTAATGCAATTATGTTAATAATTAAAGAATATAAATGCGAGAGTAAAATTCGTTCTTTTACTTTTGACAATGCTTCTGTAAATAAAGTAGTTATCGATAAATTGCATAGAGTACTTCAACCCGATTTTGGTGGTTATTTATTCCATATTCGATGTGTGTGCCATATTTTTAATTTAATTGTACAAGACGGTTTAAAACATGTGAAGGACGAAATTAGTCGAATTAGGAATGCACTTACGTATATCACGATTACACCTAGTAGAAAACAAGCATTTGAAAAATTTTGTAAACAAGCTGGGAACTCTAATACAAAAAATTTTATTACTGACGTAGGTCATAGGTGGAATTCAACTTACTTATTATTAAAATCATGTGAAGGTTTTGAACCGTTTATCACTGAATTTTATAACAATAGACATATTAGAGACGACTACGATGATATCTTAAATGAATCCGATTGGAATACGGTTTTTTAAATTAAGAAATTTTTGGAAAGTTTTTATACGTCTACGAATATATTGTCTGGTGTTTATTATCCAACTAGTTGCATGGTTCTTGAACGTCTTTATATAACTGTTAGGGCTTTTAATAGATATCAAAATGACCCTGATTTTCATGCTGTTATATATGCTATGGAATTAAAATTTAGAAAATATTGGGAAGAATTACCTATGTTATTTCCTTTAGCATGCGTCATGGACCCCCGATACAATTTATCGGGTACTAAATTTATAATTGACCAAATTTCAAATGCTTTAACTTTTAATATGCCTATTACTTATAGGAATTTGGAACAAACGTTAACTGAAATGTATGAATTATATGCTTCAAGAATAGGTACACAAGTTACTCGTATACCTACTCCTCCTCCTACTAATATAAATGATGACGACGCCTCGAAGTAATTAATTTATTAGAAAACATAGACTCAATTAGATATGATTCAACCGCATATGCATATGGTTCCTCTAGTAGTAGTAGTATGTCTTCCATCGCATGTACTCAAAACTTCGAGTAGCAAATTCAAATGCGTTGCCATCTCGAATTAATTGATTACTTTCGTTATACTATGCCTAGTAACAAATCAGTTAAGAAAAGTTCGTAATATGTAATCGACTCGCGAAATAATGAACGTCGATGGCCAATTGTTTCGGTAATTGCAAAAGATCTACTAACACTCCTGCTAAGCACCGTAGCTCGAGTCCGTTTTTAGTGCAGTGGAAGAGGGTTCTCTCTGAAATTCGAAGTCGACTAAAAGAAGATATTTTGGAAGCGTTAATGTGCGTGAAGGATTGGGAAGACGCTAATTATCGAATTCAACATAAATATGCCGAAATTGCATGTAATCAAGTAAGTGATATTTAATTTCAATACATTCATTACAAAATTTTATTTTCATACATTTATAATTTTTTAAAAAAAATTGTACACGTAAAAATTTTTTCGTGTACAATTTTAACTCCGCCTACACGAAATTGAAGTAGCCGGTCCCAAACCCGGATAAAGGAGGAGGGTTTATCTTTTTTTTTTTTTTAAATAAATGTATATTTACTATTTTAAAAATTATAAATGTTTTGACGAGCCCCGATAAATGTTTTGGAAAATATATATTTAAAAAAAATAGAAAAAATAGACTTATAGTAGTAGCGTTATTTATTTATAATATAATTAAAAAAAAAAATTGGCGAGCCGGGCTTAAGCTCGGCTCGCCGAGCCGCTCGCTTTGGGCGAGCTCTGGCGCGAGCCGAGCTCGCCCAAACGGCAACGAGCCGAGCTCGAGCTCGGCTCGTGCGAACACGAGCCGAGCTCGTTCGTCAATGGGCCGAGCCGGCTCGGCTCGGCCCATTGCCACCACTATAGTGAAAAGTATGTCTCCATTCTATAGCCATTTCAAGTTCAATTGCGATAAAGAATTCTAAAATCTGACCCAAGGAAAAAGCTAGTAGGCAAGGCTTCCATCAGCTATAGTGCTGAAATCAGTACTAAACGAAGTAATCAGTATAAAATGATCGTATACTTGGATTAGATCAATGAATAGGAGTAGAAGAATTCTTAGTTGAATTTAATTACGTTCTTGTAATGCATGAGATTAACAAGTGAAATTCTCAGTTGAAGTAACATTTTTAAGGAAATTTCGAGAGTCTTTTAGCCTATGAGAATCTGGTCCAACTGAATGTAATCAGAAGAAAGAGTTATGCAATATAATTGAACTTGAATGAGCAAGGATTGTTTCTCGGATATTTGATGCATCGAAAATAAGTCTGACTCTTACCATTTCCTTGTCCCTTGTTGATTTACTTGTTGCATCAGTTATATAAGTTTCAGAATTTAAGAAATGTACATATAAATCTGTGACTTGGATTCTATCAAAGTTTGTGTAGTTCTTGATGACCAAGATTGTATACTCAATTTCTTTGTTATTTAAATTACGAAACTACATTAAATTTTTCTCTATTTCTCACTTTAATTATGGAACGTTATCAAAATATGAGAACACGTAGAGAACAATTGTAATAAAATATCTCTTACTTTAATTTTTTCGTCACTTTTTGAAAGTTTGATTGTGCCCCCCAATATAAAAAGTCTGCGTCCGCCCTTGAATGGACACGACAAAGAATCAACCCAAATATCACCTACAACTTTACCCACTCCAATTGCTTTTATTACCCACCAGAAACTCACAAAAGAAAGGTGTTATTGCAGCCACACAAGTGGAAGAAAAACTGGAGAAGGAAGAAAGCCAAGGCAGACAGTAGAACGAAGCAGAAGGAAGAACACAACCAAGGTTATTGTTTTTCAAGGTTTGCAATACATACTGTACAAAGGAACAAACCAATATATATTAGTTAGGGTAGGTTTAGGTTACGTAATGGACTAACCCCAATAAAGGTCAATAGGTAGTTAATAAGTGAACTAAGTACAAAAACCGTATAGGGAGTTATGGGTCGGACCACGAGCAACTCTAAATGAACTAGGCTACTTTCAATGATCCACACTTGTTATAGGTTCGAGTTATTCCATTTGAGGTGTCGATGTTTTGTTTCAATCATTTGGTCAATTACGACTAAGTACTACTAATTTAACATCATTACAATTTGCCTAAAAAACCTTCATTTTGGTGTCAAAGGACTTACCTGCAAAGAGAAATATTATCACTAAATTAGTAACAATTTCAAAAGTGAGAACTGATAAAATAGGAAATTAGTTACCTTCACCGATGTTTAGAAGGTCACCAATGGCAGCATCTTAGTGCCATGTCCGAAGGGTTATATTGTATATGTATCTTTTCAAGTTTTACCATTTCTTGTAATACAATATTTCTAATGAAATGTAGTCTAATATCAATGTGTTTAATGTGTTCATGAAAAATATGATTTTTGCATGGACGTATAGATGATCAATTATTTGAATATACTACCACATTATCATTCAAGACACAAAGTTTAAGGAGCAAGCCTATAAGCTACAAAGCCTCTTTGATTGCTTCAAGAGTAGCATTATATTCTGAATCTATCGTGGATAGTGTAACTATGTATTGTAATTGTGATTTCTAACTAATACAAGAGTTAGACAAAGTAAACACATAAGAAGAAGTTGATTTTCTATTATCCTTATCCCTCGTATAGTCCACATCTACAAAATCTTTCAGTTTCACACATTCTTTATTGACAATGTTCATATTTTTTAAGGATTAATTAAATTTTTTTCTTTATTTTACATCCCTATCTATGATACCTAAAAGTGATTTTTTTTTAGACGTGATTAAAATTATGTACCTATTTGACACCCATTCTCTTTTTTAAAAAAAAATTCTTTTTCTTCATTTCAACCTAGAGGTGTCAGACGGACGGGCGGGCCAGACCAGTGAAAATCGGCCCGGATCGACCCAGGACTGCGAGCCGACCCGTGACTCGAACGGGCGGTTCACGGGTCAAGGAGGTGTGACCCGCGGGTTTAGCAGATTGCACTTTCACGGGCCGCGATTAACCTATTGTTCCGTAAAAAAAAAAATTTAATTTAAAATATATAATTTTTGAACAAATATATGAAAGTAAATAATTGAAATGGGGATATACAAATAGTAAGACATATAATTTTTGTACAACTAAATTATGGTTAAAACTTAAGTAAGTGTCAACCTAGTTGGGATATACTTATACTATAAATATTTGATAATAGTAATTAGAAATACATCTAATTGTTATTTGTTTAAGTTAAATTTAACTTTATAAAATTATAAATAATTCATGTAACATTAAATTTGAATTCTGTGTAAACATCTTTTGGTATAAATATGAATTATCATTTTGTTCAATTCTTAGTTTACATTTAACAAAAAAAAAATATTTTTTGCTATAAATATAAAAAAATTTATATTTTTATAATTTTATTTATACAATAATACGGGCCAAATCGAAATAAACCGCGACCCGTGACCCGCATGGTCTCGACTCGAATGGGTCAGCGGGCGGGCCTGAGTTGTAATCCAAAATTTGTGGGTCGACCTGGAACTGGCCTAGAACCCGGGTGGGCTTTTTTTCAAGCGAGCCGTTATCGGGCTCATATGTTGACGGGCCGACCCGACCCGACCCAAACCACCGGGATTGACACCTCTATTTCAACCACACATAATATTACACACAAATTTAAAACTGTTCGTCACTTTTCCACCACACATTCTCTCATCAATCACTATTTCAAAATTTCTATTCTATTCAAAATGGGTGCCAAACACTCACTATATGTATCTTGCAAAGACAGAGTGGCATCATTTTGCATGCATGTCAATGTCATGTGATGTAAATTCAAATCTTCTGTCTTGGAAAACAAAATAGAAGCAAACAAAACATGAGGATTATGGCAATTAGCCTATGATCATACTGTGCTCTTGTTTGGTAAACATTCTTTTAAAACTCATTTTTGATTGCACATTTTCAATAAAATAATATTTTTATCCCATCAATAACTTTTTCTTACTTTTTAACCATATATTTTCCATCATATCACTATTTAAAATACATTATTTTCTCAATAATATCTATCAAACACATCCTATATTTACAAAATAATTTCACAAAACTGATTTATAAAAATATGTGTTTGCGACATCTAGGTCAATAATTTCAAAAACGATTTTTGAAATCAATTGCGTAGATCTTGTTATACTCATTTTGTCAACAAAATTTGTAAATCAATCTTGTACAACTAGATTAATTGGTTAGCCCATTATCCCTCGTAAAACATTGGAACATATTTAGTCCTTGTTTGTCCCCGTTAAAATTATAATTCATTGTTCTCTCTATCTTTTTATCAATTGCAAATTTTTTAATGAAATCTTATTACGAGTAATTTCAAAACTTTTTTTCTCTTTTAACTACATTTTTCAAAAAAAAAAATAAAAATATTCCAACCATTAAAATTTCAAATGATTGAGCCAAACAAGGGCTTAATGAATCCAAGTTCATATTTGATAATCATTATTTGAAAACACTTTTTCTGTATATATTTATTTCAATTACATATTCACTCGGTAAAATATTCTACACTTAAATTCAAAACTTTTTTCTACTTTTTAGCTACACATTTTTCTAAAAATTAATATTCAAAATATTATTTTTTTCAAATAATGATTGTCAAACGTGGCCAAGTTGGGTTTTATGAATTGGGTAGGCGAGTTTCGGTGTTTTATGCTCCACTTGATTGAAAAGATTGTAGGGAAAATTGCTGCCAACGGTACCAAATCTTTCGCTTTTATGCGGATTTGATCAAAACATTCATTTGTAGCACTCACGGTTTCAAATCTTTCAAAAATTTGCGTCGTATGTCCAAATAGATGAAAATTGTTGGTTTGACTGTTAATTGACCAAAAATCAAAAGTCTGACCAAACGTTGACCAATTTTTAAAGGACAAATATGAAAAAATTAAAATAAGAGAATTAAATTAAAAAATAAAATGAAAATATTGTTCATTTTATTCCCAAACCCCTCCCAACACCCAAACCAAAAATTAAAAACCACCAAAATCGAGTTAATTGTTTCATTAGCCACTGAACTTTCATACATGTCACGGTTTACCCACTCACCTTTAAAACTTATCTCATTGGCCACTCAACTTTAAACCGTCCCACTCCGTTGGCCACTGGATCAAAACCGTTAGTAACGTTGTCCACGTGACTGATGGAAAGATGACGTGGCACATTAAATTCCACGTCAATGCCATGTGTGCAAGTGGATTACTCACCGAACTTTGCTCCATGTCACGGATTACTCACCGAACTTTGCTCCATGTCGCGGATTACCCACTGAACTTTGTTATATGTCACGGATTACTCTTCGAACTTTGTTTTATGTCACGGTTTACTCACCGAACTTCCAAAATTGTCCCGTTGGCCACCGAACTTCACTCTATCCAACTTCATCACTCACCTAAATTAAGATGATGTTTGACGGGGATTAAAATTGATTTTTTTGGTAGATTGTGATAGAAATTTTTGAAATATGTGGTTGAAAAGTTGCGGGACGCATGAAATGGTTAGAGACGCATTTTGGTATATTTAATCAAAGCAAAATTCAATTATATTATAAAATGCGTGTTTGGTAGTGATGATTAGGGTTGGACAAAAAGTCCGACCGAATCGGATCCGAACCAAACCAAACCGAAAGGTTTTCTTAAATTAAATACCCGAATGAGTATCTGAATCGAGAATCGATGAGTTCGGTTCGGTTACCTATTCTAGACCAAGAACCGAATAAGAACCGAATTTCTCTGAATTTTTTAATTTTTTTATATTGTATAAATCAAATTATTTTAATTTTTTCTACAAAAATTAACTAATTAGGTAATTAATGCTCCAACTTCCAAACTTTTGTTTAGAAAAAATTAAAATAATTTGATTTATCCAATATAAAAAAATTAAAAAATTCAGAGAGATTCGGTTCTTCTTCGGTTCTTGGTCTAGAATAGGTAATCGAACCGAAAGATACTCGTTCGGGTATTTAATTTAAGAAAACCACTCGATTTGGTTTGGTTTGGATCCGATTCGGTTCGGACTTTTTGCCCAACCCTAATCATTACTACCAAACACGCATTTCATAATATAATTGAATCTCGCTTTGATTAAATATGACAAAATGCGTCTCTAAACATTTCATGTGTTCCGCAACTTTTCAACCACATATTTCAAAAACTTCTATCACAATCTATCAAAAAATTCAATTTTAATTCCCGTCAAACATCATCTTAATTTGGGTGAGTGATGAAGTTGGATAGAGTGAAGTTCGATGGCCAACGAGACAATTTTGAAAGTTCGGTAAGTAAACCTAGCATAGAACAAAGTTCGGTGAATAATCCGTAACATATAGCAAAGTTCAGTGGGTAATCCGCGACATGGAGCAAAGTTCGGTGAGTAATCCACTTGCACACATGGCATTGACGTGGAATTTAACGTGCCAGTCATCTTTCCATCAGCCACGTGGACAACGTTACTAACGATTTTGATCCAGTGGCCAACGGAGTGGGACGGTTTAAAGTTGAGTGGCCAGTGAGATAAGTTTTAAAGGTGAGTGGGTAAACCGTGACATGTATGAAAGTTCAGTGGCTAATGAAACAATTAACTCACCAAAACCACAAATTCTTACAATTGAATCCAACTCCACTCATCCATCATGTCGTCACCCAGAGCCGCCATTATCCCCATCAACTCCACCATCTACATCTCGCCAAAACCCCCGAATATATCACCCCGAACACAATCACCCAATTTCTCGTCGAAATTTCATCGTTTTACTCTCATCAATTGTCACTCCCCCACTCCTTTATTTCCTTCCTCCACCTTCTCCAACCACAGCAATCTCCTTCGGCATCTGTAGTAGTTGTTCCCCTCCCCACCCCCACCCCCTTCCCCTTAATGCACATTTTTTTCTCGAAGTAATAAAACCCTAATTTATTTATTTATTATGTTATTTAGTTGATCAGCATACCGGAAGAATGACTGAGAAGGCAAAAGAAGAAAATTGCAAAATTCCTGTTAGCACTTGTTGGGCAAATGTGGATGATTTGGATTGAATCTTTTGGTGGTGGTGATGCTTGATGGATGGGGTTCTGGTGGTTTTTGATTTTTGGTTTTGGGGTGGGCAGGCTTCTTCTTTTGACTTAATTATTTTGTTTTAATTATTTTATATGTAAAATATAAAGTTATATTTTTACCCTTTTAAAATTGGTCAACATTTGGCCAGACTTTCGATTTTTGGTCAATTAATGGTCAAGCTAACAATTTTCATCCATTTTGACTCCAGATGAGAGTTTTTGAAGGGTTTGGTACCGTGAGTGCTACTAATTAAATGTTTGGATCAAGTCTTCATAAAAGCGAAATGTTTGATATCGAGACTCCAATTTTTCCAAAATTCTATAGAGTAGACTGGCAAACACTATTTTGTACTTCACTAGGCAACACTGAGTCCCTTTTGATGTCCATTAAAAAAATTGGAAAAATTGAATTTTGAATTAGAGATTTTTTGAATGTAAAATATTTTTTTGTAAGAATTTACGTTGAAAATGAGTTTTAGATAATAAAAAAATGATAGAGAATAGGGACTAAACATTTATTGACTCAATTCTATTTATTATTTAAGACTTCCGGTTTTCATATGATCAAAGTAGTTGTGGATTAAATATTCAAATAAAGTAGAAATGAGCTTTAGAAATAAAAGGGAGAAGGTGGGGTTTAGAGTTCAGTTCTTACCCAAGAGAGATAATGAAAGAGCTTAGGCATAGCCGCCTCATGTACTCATATTCCCCTTACCAATTCAAGGGCCAGCCAGTCAAGTGTATGCTAAAACTTGCAGAGCTCTTCTGTATTAATAGCCTGCAAGTTACTTTCCTAAACACACAACACATCCAATGTGAAGTTTAGAGCAGAGAAATTGAGATCTGGAAGAGGAAGGAAAAGGCGGGAAAAGCTGGTACTCAGCTGAATTCTGTTGAATTAGAAATTGAAGTTACAGACTTCTGATATTTATACAAAAAGAATAAATGGTAAAAGACTAAAGTAACCCTGTACAAACTAACATATTACAAAGCTCAATACTCCCCCTCAAGATGGAGAGTATATATTGAGGATTCCCATCTTGCCAAGTAAAGATTTGAACCTAACACCAGCCAATGGTTTAGTTAGCAAATCAGCTAACTGATTCTGTGATGAAGTATGCAGCATCTTCACCTCTCCATCTTGCACTTTATCCCTTACAAGATGGCAATCAATTTCTATGTGCTTGGTCCTCTTATGGAACACCGGATTGTTGGCTATATGGATAGCTGATTGATTATCACAAAAAAGTAGAGCAGCCTTGATATGTTGAACCCCTAAATCTGTAAGGATATTTTTTAACCAACTGATTTCACAAACTGCAGCAGCCATTGACCTGTATTCCGCCTCAGCTGATGATCTCGATACAGTATGTTGTTTCTTAGATTTCCAGGACACCAGTGAATCTCCAAGAAAAATGCAGTAGCCAGTGACTGAACGCCTCGTATCCGGACAAGCAGCCCAGTCTGCATCACAAAATCCTTTAAGTTGTAGATCAGATTTTGCATCAAAAAACAATCCTTGCCCAGCTGTTCCTTTCAAGTATCGCAGAACATGATGAGCAGCATCCAAATGAGGACGTTTTGGTGACTCAAGATACTGGCTTAGGACTTGTACTGGATAAGAAAGGTCAGGCCTTGTAATGGTCAAATATAACAACCTGCCTACGAGCCTTCTATACATACTTGGCTCACTGATGTCTTCTCCTGTATTTTTGCTCAATTTAATACTATGAGGCAAAGGACTTTTAGCAGGTTTTGCTCCAAGGAAGCCAGAATCCATAAGAATTTCTAATGCATATTTTCGTTGGCAGATCGATATTCCCTGTGAGGTCCTTGCAACCTCAAGTCCCAAAAAGTATTTCAGAACACCCAAATCCTTAAGCTTGAACTGATTATTCAAACTCTCCTTGAAGCTGTTAATGTAAGACAAATCATTGCCTCCTATAATGATATCATCCACGTAGATAAGTAGAATGGTAAATGAACAGCCACTTTGTTTGCTAAAGAAAGAATAGTCAGACTTCGATTGTTGAAATCCCTGTGAGACAATATAGGCAGTAAGCTTAGTATTCCATTGCCTTGATGCTTGTTTAAGTCCGTAAATTGACTTGTTCAATCTGCAAACAAGCCTCTTTCCTTTCTCCCCCTGCTGTTCATAACCCGGAGGCATATTCATATAGACTTCCTCTTCCAAATCTCCATGAAGAAAGGCATTATTGATGTCCAGTTGGTGAAGATGCCATTGACGATGAGCAGCAACTGCAAGAAGAGTCTTAACGGTGGCTAATTTTGCGACGGGAGAAAAGGTTTCCTCATAATCCAAACCGGCCTGCTGAGTGAAGCCTTTAGCTACCAACCTTGCTTTCTTCCTTTCCTCTGTGCCATCTGACTTCAACTTTACTTTGAAAACCCACTTACAATCGACAGGTTTCTTGCAAGGTGGAAGCTCAGTAGCAGACCATGTGTTATTGGATACCAATGCCTGAAACTCTGCATCCATGGCTTTACACCAATCTGGAGAGTGAGAAGCCTCAGCAAAAGACTTAGGCTCAGAGATAGTGGATAAGGCCAAAGCATAAGTTCTCTGTGCAGGAGATAACTGACTATAATCCAGCCAATCTGAGATAGGATACTGAGTTCCAGAATCAAGCCCTTTCTTCATGGAATCTGACTGGGAAGTAGGAATCTGAGTCACCAAGTTGCAATGGTAATCATGAAGATAAGAAGGGACTCTTTTTGGTCTATCAGACTTTCTGGTAGGAATAGCTGATGAGTGAAGTATAGGTGTAGTATTTTCAGAAGTGGTGACAACAGGTATATCTGTGGATATAAACTCAGATGAATAAGATTCCTCACTCTAAGGGAATGATAATGGAGATGAAAGAGGATTTGAAGGATGAGAATATGATGACAGAGGAGTGTAAGAGTCAGGGTGAGAAGGAATGTATGAGGGTATATCAGTGAATTGATGAGAAGGACTGGGAAAGAGAGAATGATTCTGAAATGTAGAATCACTGAAGGAAAGAACATATTTCAAGAAGGAAGGATGATGAAAAGGAAAAATGTTTTCATGAAATATGACATCCCTAGAAATGAAAGTGGAGTTGGTCTGAATATTGTACAATTTATAGGCCTTCATGCCATAAGGGTAGCGAAGGAAGACACAGGGGATAGCTCTTGGATCAAACTTTGAACGGTTTCGTTTAAGTGTTGAGGCATAACATAAGCACCCAAACACTCTAAGGTGAGCATAAGATGCTTTTGTCTGATATAATATCTCAAATGGTGAACTGTTATTGAGGATTTTGGTGGGAGTTCTATTTATGATATGTGTGGCAGTCAATATACAGTCTCCCCAGAATTTGTGAGGCAATTTTGCTTGAAATTTGATGGCCCTAGCTATGTTGAGAATATGTTGGTGCTTCCTTTCAACCACCCCATTCTGCTGTGAGGTTTCGACACAACTCATTTGATGAATGACACCATTGTTTTGATAAAAGTCATTCATGAGGAACTCAGATCCATTATCTGATCTGAGGAACTTGATTTTATAATTGAAATGTGTTTGAGCTAGCTGAAAAAATGAATGAATGATTGGCCTGGTTTGGGATTTGTCTTTCATAAGATAGGTCCAAGTCATACGGCTATAATCATCAACGATGGTTAAAAAATACTTAGAACCATCAATGGCAGGAACAGAGAAGGGACCCCATATGTCACAGTGAATGAGTTCAAATACCCTGGAGGATTTCGTTTTACTAATTTGAAATGGCAACCTATGTTGCTTAGCCATGGGGCAAACTGAACAATGCAAGTGTTCATTAAAGGTAATAGTAGGATTTGATTTATGTAAAAAGGATAACTGAGACACTGGGATATGACCCAAACGACAATGCCAAATGTCTATATTCATATTGGCCAAATTGTTAACAGAGGTACAAGCAACAGAATCCAGATTATTACAATTTTGAAATGATATGAAACGATTATTTAAACTATGAGCAGAGGCAGAACTGGAAGGAGAGCTTGAAGACTTTAGAGATTGACCATTGCACTGGTGTTCAGGATGTTGAAAATGGTATAAACCACCTTCAAGCTTGCCTACCCCAATCGTCATCCACGTTGAAAGAGACTGAACAAAACAGCAGTTATGAAGAAATATCAGACAAAACTGATGCTTAATTATTAATTGGCTAGCAGAAATCAAATTGAACTTAAAACTTGGTACAACTAAAACATCAGTCAAAGTGAGATTAGATGATATGTTCACATTGCCAGTATGTGTCACAGCAGCCAAACTACCATCAGGTAAACGAACTGATGCATTATTAACTCCAGTAATTTCGGTTAAATGTTTGATAGAACAAACCATATGCTCAGAGGCACCAGTGTCAATTATCCATGTGCCTACAGGCGTGGTACGATTACCTGATAAAGCAAAAGCATCAGATGTAGAAGATGAGGTAGAAACTACATCCTTGAGCTGTTGATTAGATCCTGAAATTTGTCCTTAGAGCTGTGGTGCCAATAGTGCAATGATTTTTTGACATTGCTCTGAAGTGATAGTAACATTTGATAATGAATTTGTTATGTCAGAATCCATAACACAAGATGCCTGACTAGCAGCATTAGCAACTGGATTTCTGTCTTTGACAAATCTGTGACCAGGAGGATATCCAATTAACTTGTAGCATTTTCCCTTAATATGCCCAGGCATTCCACAATAACTACAAACAATCCTTTCCCTTCGTTGTGGTTGATTCTGAAAAGGAGTTCTCTGATTGCCTAAAAATTTAGGCATCAACCTGCTGGTGAAAGCAGCAGCATCAGTAATGCTAACTTGCTTTTTGCTTACAATTTCCCTTTGCCTTTCTTCCTGAAACACTAGAGCAAAAACTCTATTAAGAGGAGGTATAGGATCCATTAATAAAATCTGACTTCTCATACTAGAAAATTGGTCGTCTAATCCCATCAAAAACTGCATGATCTGATCCTCAGATTTGTAACTGTTATTGCTGATTTCAGGTCTGTAATTCTCCAATTCTTCCAAAAACCCTTTGAATCTATTAAAATGGGAATTAATAGAATTATTTCCCTGAGAAATTGAAGCAATTTGCTTCTTGAGTTCATAAATTCGAGGACCATTGCTTTGATTATATATATCCCTGAGCTCGATCCAGATCTGTCTGGCTGAGTCCTTATGCATCACACTAGGATATAACTCCTTAGGAATCGAGTTAATGATCCATGAAGACACAACATGATTGCATCTTCTCCACGAACTATAGAGAGGATCGTCTGATGAAGGTTTAGTAATGGATCCATCAATAAATCCCTCTTTGTTCTTCACACTTAGAGCCATAATTACAGCTCTACTCCAGGTAGCATAATTCTCTTCAGTGAGGACAACTGAAATCAATTGCATTCCAGTATTATCACCATAGTGAAGATAATACGGACTGCTAGGATCGCTAATCAAGCGATTGACAATCGATGCCACGCCTCCAACCATTGTCTCTGCAAAAGACGGATCAACAGGTGAATCCGCCTGATTAATCTGGTGTTGATTCTCAGTTTGAGGATCTGATTCATTTTCCATTGCGGAAGGATTTATCGCTCTGATACCATGTGAAGTTTAGAGCAGAGAAATTGAGATCTGGAAGAGGAAGGAAAAGGCGGGAAAAGCTGGTACTCAGCTGAATTCTGTTGAATTAGAAATTGAAGTTACAGACTTCTGATATTTATACAAAAAGAATAAATGGTAAAAGACTAAAGTAACCCTGTACAAACTAACATATTACAAAGCTCAATATCCAACGTTGTTTATCAAACTGCACTAATGTTGAAAACTATTTTCAACGCTATCCCAATTTTCGCTTTGAAACGGTGCCCGATGGCCTTCCCGAAGACAATCCTCGCACAGCCGATGAATTTTTCGAGATGTTCGATTATATGAAAGCTGTGGGTGTGCCACTAATTCAGGAAATGGTAACTTCTGGTCCCTGTGGTACGGGTACCAACTCTGAGAACCCAATAACTTGTATAGTGGCCGATGGAGTATTATGCTTTGCAGTTGATATTGCTAAACAGATTGGGGTTCCACTCCTTTATTTCGATACTATTAGCCCTTGTGGTCTATGGACCTATCTCTGCCTTCCCAAACTGATTGAAGCTGGGGAGTTTCCTTTCAAAGGTGTGCTTTACTTTTGCCTACTCTTTCAAGGGAAGTCAAAACCAAAATTAACTTCTTTCTATATCAAGTTAGATAACTCTATTTATGATGATTTGGCACAGAAGATAATTTGGACGAGATTGTTGTTAAAGCACCAGGAAACGAAGGTTTTCTAAGGCATCGGGATCTTCCTGGCTTTTATCCAAAGTTCTAAAAAGCGTAGCTATGCTTGTACGCCAAGTTTCAAGCTTTATGAGTCTAGGCGAAACTTAAGAGTAAAAAAACATTTTTTTTTATTTTAAATTTTTAATCATTCTAAAAAAATTCAACAATTCAAATAATACATACCAAATATCTAAAATTATAAAATACTGTATTTACTTAATAATTCCTACATAAAGATAAGTTTTAAAATCATAATTACATAACGTAGATAACTTGTAGCTTAAATTTTATCTAATCTAACTCTTTATCAGACTCCAATTCAATATCTTCTTCTTCATCTAATTCGTCATCCGTATCATCCGATACAAAATCATCATTCTCGAGCTCCTAATGTTATACATACCTGATATCCAAATTAGTGCGGTGTGGGGAGAAATTGAGAGGTTTTGCGTGTTCTTTCGTCTTCTTAGTTCTCTAGAGTTTGGAGTTTTTGAAGTTTGAAAGGATAGTGGGCCACTGAGTCTGGCTGTGGGTTTTATTAAAAAAAAAGGAAAAAATTGGACTCCCTTAAAATCGGGCCTGAGGCGAAGGAGTGCCTAGGAATGCCTTGGCGAGCATTAAGCTGTCAACATTGTCGTTGACCGTTTAATTCTCGCTTAGACTCAAGACGAAGCGTTTTCATCACGCTTCCCGTCTAGACACGCTTTTTAGAAGAGAGCTTTTATCGCACCAAGGACCTTAATGATCCTAATATCCAATCAATTCTAAAGGAAAACAAGAACCTTCCCTTTGCCCAAAGGCTGATTTTCAATACATTTGAGGAACTTGATGCATCCATATTATCAGAAATGTCCAAAAATCTATGCCGTAGGGCCGCTCCACACTCACGTGAAAACTAGACTCGAGACACACTGGAGGGACCCAGGGGTGGGCCTGGGCGACACGTGCCCCCCAACTTTGCTTATTTTTATTTTTTCAATTTTCTATGTTTTGTTTCAATTTTCGAAATCATTATAAGATGTGAAATGAAATCGAAACATTACATTCTTAATACCATTTCGAAGTGATTATAGTTTTTTTTTGTGTCGTTAACAGCGTGCGAAATGACCAATCGTAGCAAATGTTACGACTTGTCAAAGTAAGTGATTTGAAATTAGTATTTCGAGAATTTCGATAACTTGCTAATTTTAAAAATTCTCCGACGATCGTAAGGTAGTCAAATTTACAAATCGCTTATATCATCTCAAAACTCTTTTCGAGGACTATATTATAGGCATATCGAACATGTCAAACAGATATCGAAAATAGTTAAAAATACGTCAAACGTATATCTTAAAAAGAAGCATCTAACTTGCATTTTTTAAAAAAAATTAATTATTTCATTAACATTTATTATTTTTGTGATACAAATTTCTCAATATAATTTGCATTATTTTATTAGGAAATTTATATAGGATATGACATAAAATGTTTTTGAAATTTTACATTCGAAAAAATCATATTCCATATAAATTTTCGGATGCAAAATTACATGGGGTATGATTTTTGTGCATGTAAATTTTCGATTGTAAAATTTCTCCAAACTTTTTTATAAGTTCAATTATGCCCCATAACTTTAATTGTCTGCGTCCGCCCCTGTCGAGACGGAGTATCTTGAAAGAAGACAGGAGTTGTATCCACTGCGTCAAGGATCGCAGCTTTACTTAGCCCCTTAATTCAATCGCAGCTGTAGTTTGCCCAACTTCGACCGTACATTATAAATATTAATTCAGTTTGAGTTATAATTTCCTTTCCACTGTAATATTTTATTTCAATTGTAAAATAACTTTGATATTGGTAAACGTTTAGTATGATTCCTCGTCATTTAAACGTCTACTCCTATCACTTAAATTTTTGTTCCGCAAGCTATTCTAGGGGGGTATTAGCCATTTAAAACCTATTGGTGTTCGCCCCATACACGAGCCATTGTAATTTTGTAATTTTATCAATTGTAATTTTCACTTTCATCAATCAATGATTAATTTACTTTCAATGCATCTAAATTTTTTGTTGCAAGCTTTCTAAGAGGAGGTCTAAAGCCCACCCAACAATTGGAGGGTTTTTGACCCATAGTGGATGGAGCTCAACGTTGGAGAGTATACTGGAGGGGAAGCCCATGATATGCTGGCCACATTATGTTGACCAGCAGGTGAATAGAAGGCATGTGGGAGAATTTTGGAAGCTTGGTTTGGACATGAAAGATACATGCGACAGAGTGACAGCAGAAAGGATGATTAAGGAGCTTATGGACTCGAAGAAGGAAGAATTTTTGAAAAGGGCTGATCGCATTGCAAATGTGGCAATGGCAAGTGTTAATAAAGGTCGGTTTTCGTACAAAAATTTAAAATCTCGACCAACTGGTCCAAGATATCAAGTGGATGAAATTGTCAACATTGTATTTGTCCGTAATTTGATACCCCATCTTCAATCATTTCTTCTCTTGAGTGTTATTAGGAGGAGACTAAAGATTGTCAAATATTTAAATTCTCAGAGATGTCACCCACTAACTATTTTGATCAATTAACGATCAAATGGATGGATTTGTCCTCCAACTGCAACAAACTTAAAGATTTAAAATCATGAGTGATACAAATGAAATGTTTGAGTTGTGCTGCAATTATCCCATAAATGTATGGCAATAAGTGGAATTAGATGTGCTACATGTACATCAGCACCCACAGATTATTATACGGACACATGATGTGGTAAGATATGATTAGATTATAATTTTTTTAACTAAATAAAAAAAAAAAAAGACTTCTCGACTCTCTTCTTGATACCCCATCTATTCATAAAATTTTCTTTTAATATAAGGGCTCGTTTGATTGTAAGAATGGAATTTGGGTGGAAATAAAATGAATTCTATGGAATTGAATTATTTATAACTTGTTTTACTGAGAATTGTCAATTAATTGTGTTCGATTAGTATAATTTTCCACCTGAAAAATATTGAAATTTTGGATTTTTTAGTGCTTGTCTGACTTTCTTTTTCATGAAAATTGTCCATCAAAGTGATATAATTTGTTTCAATTGTCAACAAAAAAATAAAAAAAGCTGCCTAGAAAACAAATTCCCACCAAAGTGGTGGGAATTGATAATGTGGAAAATCAATTACCTGAAATGTTTCTGTTACGGGTCAATGAACAGAGTCAACATGTGGCGCCACGTGTCGACGGTGGGACCAGCTTGATCAAATTAGGTTACGATTCTCTAGCTTCAGCCGTGGGTTCCGAGACCCTCACTATTATCCCGAGGCCCTTGCTAGCACTCTGAGGCCCCTGCCACTAACGTTCGAGGCTCATTAAAGGACCACTCGTGGGGATTCACTCATGATGAAAATCTCTAACAAATGATTGATGTGACTCTTGTGTACAGTTTGCTTACGTCTTGTCTTGTCAATGTAAGAACATTTAATGCTTTGTAAGGCTAGGAGAGTCAACTTGATGGCTAGGACTTGATGTCTTGGCCGAGGAGATGGCGCCACGTGTAAATTGATCCAAAGGTCACAATTTGAGTTGTAACACTATAAATACCCCAACCATGTAATACAATAAGGGACTAATGCAAAATTCCAAAGAAAAACTGAATATTTGGAAACATATTGCTCTCTTTTTGCCACGAAAATTATAACTACGGATCCCGTTATTTATTGATTGGTTACTCATACAATCGTGTTCTTTCTTCATGCCGGTGGCCTGAACGGAAACGTCTCGTGCCTTTGAGCCACTCTCACGCCCATTATTTGGAGCCATCATGACCGTCTATCGGCATTAGCGTGTCAGATTAAGCTTGCGTGTGCACGAGTGGGCCCGGCATCTGTTGACAACATTTTTTGGGGTCAACAGTTTCTCATCAAACACTAAAAAGTGGAAAATGACAAAAAAAAAAAAATTTATCTTCCATAAAAAACTTGCCCTATCAAACAGGGCCAAAGTAATATTATTCTAACTTGAACAGTTTTGGGAAAAAGGAAATCACACCGTTGACTTTAAATTGAATAGAAATAAGACTCTAAATTTCTCACACTATTATCTTGCAATAAATTCCAAGACAAGAAATGAAAAGAAAGAGATAAGTGTGTTTGTATGGTCTAGATATGATTCGAATCTATATCTTACAAAATCAGAGTGATATTATTTTGGATGCATGCCATGTAAAGCCAAAACTTATCTGTCCTAGAAAATAACATCGAACCAAACAAAATATATGGAGGCCCGTTCGGTTGAAGTTTTGAAAATGCAGAATTTGTTTTTAAAATTGGGTAAAACCATTCGTACACGCGGTTTACACCCCCCGTTTACACTCCCCTCACATGAGGGGAGGGTTCACAATGAATAAAATAATTGTGGCCCCCCTATTATGAGGGGGGCAGGTGGGCCCGAGTAAAGGGGGGTGTGAACCCCCGTGTAAGAATAGCATAGTCCTTTAAAATTAAAAGGAGTTTGCTAGGTGTACTTAAATTTTCACATAATGGTTCACATAATGACACGTGGCACATATTCAATCTTTAATTCAAATCTCACATTTTCACACCAACCACCGGATGGTTGCCACATCACATTATGTACCCCTCAATGTACATAAATTATGTAGAACAAAAATTATCCAAATTAAAAAGTAATGGGTGTTTGGTGGGGATTAAAATTTGATTTTTAGTAGATTGTGATAGAAATTTTTAAAATGCGTAGTTGAAAAATTGTGGGACTCATGAAAGATTGGTTAATATTGATTGTTTGACTTTGACTTGAATTAGTCAGATTTTAATCCGAACCAAACAGGGCTTAAATAATTTGGAAAAATACTTTATCTAGTTATAAGAGTTTCTAAAAAATTTAAATTTAACAAAGCTTCGTCAAGAAACTGATACATTTATGTATGTTCTTTTCATCTTTACCTCGGTTGAAATGGATTTAGATATTCTTATTTGTGAACAAATTTCGAGTTCTTATTATTTCTATACATGCAGGATTTGGCTCGAACATTTCCAAGCCATCCTGCTCTAGATGAGGACGGAAGAAACGCTTTGAGGCTTTTATTTATTTATAGCTTATGCTAGGCATAATCCCTCTGTTTGCTACTTTTAGGTATTTCTAGATTGATTGGTTATTGCATTTAAGAAATTAGTGGAAATCCCTTTAATCAACACATGCAATGAACTTGGTTAAGTGTAGATTTCTTGTTTGCTGTTGCATGTTTTTGAAATGATGATAATAAATCTTTCACTTCAGTGTTTCCTAACTCCTCCAATACAATGCACTTGAAGCACAGAATCTACAATAATGCAAAACTGAAGGATGGACTTGGCCAAATACCTCGTATCTTCAACAAGTTCTGAAAAATCCACAATCTTTACTATAATAAAAATACAATAACTATAAAACCCGTGCGATGCACGCGACATCGACTAGTTCTATATAGTAGGGATATAGGAAAATATATCAACTAGTGTAGAAGTGAGCATTAGAAATAAAAGGGGGAAGGGGGTGGGTTTCAGAATTTAATTATCCGAAGATGGATAATGAAAGAGCATCGACATTTCCTCCTCATATACTCATTTTTCCCTCACCAATTCAAGGGCCAATCAAGTGTATGCTAAAACTTGCAGAGCTCTTCTGTCTTAACGGCCTGAAAGTCACTTTCCTAAACTCGCAACACATCCAACAATGTTTGCTAAAATGTACCGATATTGAATCCTATTTTCAATGCTATCCCAATTTTCGTTTTGAAACGGTGCCTGATGGGCTTCCCGAAGACAATCCCCGCACTGGCAATGAGTTTTTTGAGATGATGGATTCTATGAAAGCTGTGGGTGTGCCACTATTTGAGGAAATGGTAACTTCTGGTCCTTATGGTCCCAACTCCGAGAACCCAATAACTTGCATAGTAGCCGATGGAATAGTCACCTCTGCTATTGATACTGTTAAACAGATTGGTGTCCCACTCCTTTATTTTGATACTATTAGCCCTTGTGGTCTATGGGCGAATTGTCTCTGTCTTCCCAAACTAATTGAAGCTGGAGAGTTTCCTTTCAAAGGTGAGTTTTACCTACTCTTCAAGCGAATTCAGAACCCAAATTAAGCATTATGTCAAAGATAACTCTGTTTTCTGTGGCTTGGCACAGGAGATGACTTGGATGAGCTAGTTGTTAATGCACCAGGAATGGAAGGTTTTCTGAGGCGTCGGGATCTTCCTAGCTTTTTTCGCAGCAAGGACCTTAATGATCCCCATATACGAAGAACAAGAACCTTCCCTTGTACCAAGGATTGATTTTCAATACTTTTGAGGACCTTGAAGCACCCATATTATCAGAAATGTCCAAAATCTGTCAAAAAATCTATGCCATAGGGCCACTCCACACTCACCTGAAAACCAGACTCGCGACAGGAACCACGTCAAATAGCATCTGGAAAGAAGACAGGAGTTGCATCACCTGGCTTGATATGCAACCCCTGAAATCTGTTTTATTTGTTAGCATTGGAAGTCTTACAGTCATGACCAAGGACCAGCTCTTGGAAATTTGGCATGGTTTGGTGAATAGTGAGACGAGGTTTTTATGGGTCCGAAGGCCTGGTTCGATTGTTGGATTGGACGAAGATTTTGAGATTTCTATGGAATTGTCTCAAGCTACAAAAGAGAGGGGGTATATTGTGAGTTGGGCTCCACAAGAGGAGGTCTTGGCCCATCCAGCAATTGGTGGGTTTTTGACCCATAGTGGATGGAACTCAACTTTGGAGAGTATAGTGGAGGGGAAGCCCATGATATGCTGGCCACATTATGTTGACCAGCAAGTGAATAGTAGGTATGTGGGGGAGTTTTGGAAACTTGGTTTGGACATGAAAGATACATGTGACAGAGTAATAGTAGAAGGGATGGTTAAGAAGCTTATGGAATTGAAGAAGGACGAATTCTTGACGAGGGCTGATCACATTGCTAACGTTGCAAAGACAAGTGTGCGGAAAGGTGGGTGTTCGTACAAAAATCTAGACCGTCTAATTGAAGATATCAAGTTATTAAAGTGTTAATGGGTTCTACATCTCAAATTAGCTACCTCATCTTCAATTATTTCATCCTATAATAAGGTATGTTGTACTATTCATTTGTTGGCAGAGAAAAGTGGAGGAATATGAAAGAGGAAGCAACAAATAGAGAACGTAAATTTGTTTTTATTTCAATTTTTGCGAGATTTGCTGTTATTCCTTAGTCCTATCCACTTTTGTTGGATCAAAAGGATGTACGCTTGGATGACCGCTTCTTCGACTTTCTCATTCTGTTTTTGTATCTTGATCTGTTGAAGAATTTATCCTTGAGTAGTCTCCCAAATACGATGAAAAATGCCCTTGACCAGTGTGGCTAATCAAATCCATAATCACTATAAATGAGTAATAAGGGTTATCCGCGGCTGAGAATAGAAGGCGGTTTACTAGTTAGAATTGTTTTTATTTTAATGTTTTTCTTTTTCTTTGTTACTTTTTCTTCTTAATGCATGATACATAGTATGGTTTTGTTAGCAGTAAAAATCATACTTTTCCTTTTTGTCGTGAATAGTTTCAAATATATTTGTCGTTTAATACATGCAATATTTCCTCTAAAACACTTAAAAATTTGTACATGTGGCTATCCCTTTATATGTTCATAACAAATTATATTGAAAATTCAAATTTTACAAGTTAATAATTTTTGAAAAGAAAAAACACTGAATGCTGTAATAGGTTAGTTATTTTTTGTGTTCTTAATAGATTAATTAATCTTCATGAGAACGATATGTTTTTATTTGTACGATACGTAGACTTGTAAAATTGCACGCAACATGTAACATTTAAAGTAGCAATATCAACGAGATAAAAGTACTTTTGATCGCTCAATTTCATGATGAGAAGATAAAGGAAGATGAGTGTAATACCCCAGACCAAGAAAGTTTAAGAGATTTGATAGGTACTACTCATACCAATAAGGTGCACCTTCTTTTCCGGAAGTCCATCGTTGGAAACTCCACAGTTAAGCGTGCTTGGCTTGGAGCAATTTTATGATGGGTGACCCCCTGGGAAGTTTTTTTCGGGGAGTGTGCGAGTGAGGACAAAGTATGCTGAAAAGACCCATGTTGGTACAGTGAGGACAGTACGTCGTCGATCTAACGGCCAGGACAGCCCGTTAAGTGGGACCCGGGTCGTTACAATGAGCCACTACAAGGCGACTTTATATTGTTCCAGGAATCAAATGCAAGTGAATTTTCACTCAATTTTACAACCAAAATAGTAGATGAAATTGAAAAGATGATTCCAAAGAGAATCCTAAGTCTTCCTCAAATTCAATCATGCGTCTTCACGTACCACCCTTATGATAGCTTATTTGAAAGAAAACAGTTTTTGCACTATTTTTGCACCAAAAAATGGTACAAACACTCTCCAACCTAAGACCATATTTTGCTCTATTTTGGTACAAATGAATAGTCAAAATGGTGCAAAGTAATTTTTTACCGTTTTGCCCTTCTTTTCTTCCATTTATGTCCCTTTTTTATTATATAATAAATTTTAATTCTTCTTCTTCTTCTTCTTCTTCTTCTTCTTCTTATTATTATTATTATTATTATTATTATTATTATTATTATTATTGTTATTATTGTTAGTAGATTTTAATCATGTAATCAATAATCAATAATCATTAATAAATGAATTAAAATAAAAGTACTTAATAAATTTTAAAAAGTAACAAACACAATTATTTAAAGTTGTGGTATTTGTATTAAATGTACTATATTTTTTAAGTTTATTAATGAATTCAATATTATTGGTAATTATTTATTTAGTATTTCATGTAGTAATAAAATAAATAAATAAATAAATATTTTTTTAGATAAATAAATTGTTAATAATTTTAAAAAATGAAGAAAATGATGAAACACCGTTTATTTGTTACAACTTTTTATGTTTTAGATTAGAGATGATTTTCAGTTTGGTGCCAAATTTACACAAAAATGATGTAAAACTCGTCTCAAATTTTGGTACGTGCATTGGGGATGACCCAATAATAAGGCTCCGTTTGATAGCCTTAGTTTTCCATGGAAAAGGAAAACATTTTCCTTTTTCACCCTTAAAAAGTTGTTTGATAGGCAAATTTTTCCATGGAAAACGTTTTCCACCTTTTTCTAGGTATAATCATTTGATGCACAAAAGTTTGATTTTGTTTTCCCACCTATTAGTTGGGAAAACATTTTCCACCAATTTTTTTTTTTAAAGCAAAGGCAACCAATTCTATCAACTATTGTAAAAAGAATTTTCATTTTTGTTGACAATTTCTATGTAAAACAAAATCAAACGAATATGGTAATTTTTTCTAATTGTTTAAATTTATTTATTTTTTTTACTTTTTAATAATTAGAACAAATTCTAGACGTATTGGTAGAAAAATTATCACTTTAATGGACAATTTTTATAAAAAAAGGAAGCCAAACGGATACCAAACTTTCAACATTATTTGATTTTTTTTTTTTTTATACAAGTCCGTGACTAATCAATTTAAACATTATTAAAATATTTTAAGAATTTGAGTATTGATATTTGTAACTTATCAAATGCAGTTATTATAAAGTAAGAATAGACATTGAATTTGATCCTCAAATTTTTAGAGAGTCAAACTAGTTGATATTATAAAAGTTAAAATAGAGTCTTTTTAAAAATTACATTTTGAAGTATTCTACCATACAAAGCATCTTCTATTTAAAGATCGTATTGAAGATACCATAAGGTTTATATTTATCTATAATAAATTAATTTATTGGGACAAATTTTATTTTGACCAAACAAAATTGATTATTAATTTAGAATATTGTTATTTGCAGTCTCTCAATTGTCATATGTGGCAGACATGTATTAATTAGTAATTTGATGCATGAGACAATAAAAATTATCATATTGATGCATCAAATCATTAACTATCACATATATGTCATGCATGACGATTACGTTAATGAACGACTACAAATAGTATTACTCATTAGATAAATATTATTCATCCCTAGTGGGGATGCATCCCCAATCTATGTGTCGTTAACGTGACATTAAACGATAGGTGAAATTAAATAAGTCATTTAATTTCACCTATCATTTAACCAATCATTTACATCCACATAGATTGAGGATGCATCCCCACTGGGGATGAATATCATTTTTCTACACATTAACTTAACGTGATAAGAGCATCTCCAAGAGACTCTCTATTTTTAAAGAGCATATTCTATCATTTGGAGAGCATCTATAAATTTAAAGAGTTAAAATTTTGATGTACTCCAACAAACTCTTTATATTTAACACTTAAATTTACTATTTCCAAAAAATATTTATTATTTTTCTTTATCTTTTATTTTAACTAGTTTTTCTATAGATTATTTTATTGCTTTTCTACATTGAAAATTGAAACTTTTTGAATGCATTTAATTATAGAGAGTGAATTTGGCTCTCCAAATTTGGAGAGCCAAACCCACTCTCTAAATTAAAATCTTAATTTAAAGAGTCTATTGAAGCATGATTTTACATGTTGACTCTTTAAAATAGAGAACATCTCATGTTTAAAGAGTCTGTTGGAGATGCTCTAACAATAGCAATAGTTGGTTACCTTACATTAAAAAAAACAAAGGTGGGTGTGTGGGTGGGTTGACCATAAACCAAATCACAACTACCGTAGATGTTTGCCACTCTTTCAATTTGAAATCTGAAAAAGAAGCGGGAAGTTCCAAAAGACAACAAAACAAAGAATAAGGCCATTGATACTACGTCGTACGCCACTGCCCACGTCCCTGTCCAAGTCTTAATCACCTTCACGTCCAAACCAAGTAATAGACTCTTATCTTAGACCACTTTTCATCCTTCTATTCCTAATTTTAATTCTAAACCTAAGAGTGTGTTTGGTACAGATTTTTGGAGGAAGAATTGATTTTTGAATAGTGATATGATGGGAAATGCGTGGTTGAAAAAGAAGAAAAAAGTATTGATATGATGAAAAATATTATTTCATTGAAGAATGTGTGGTTGAAAATGAGAATTGATTTACTGTAGAAAATGAAAATTTGTACCAAACAAGCCCTAAATATTATCTTTCACTTTTTGAAGTTTACTTCGACCAATTGAAGATGAGCAATATTGTCAAGCTACGTAATGGTAAAACTTGTATATGCACATGACTTTATTTTCTTCAAGATTCTATTATTTTTACGATAACCTCTTTCAAGTTCTATAAAACCTTACACGAGAGGCTCTAACATGTAAAAACACACAAAAATTCAACGAAAACGTCTTATTTCTGTACACGTACCAAACAAACCCCATACCGTAGTCACAGCCAAATTATATCGACAATATTTTGCCACCACAAAGCAAGGATTTCCTCAAAATTTAATTTTTCATTTAAATGGAACCATTCATCAATTCAGAAAGAAATGACTTTGCCGAATAAGATAACTACATTTTTTATTAGACATAACAATAGAAATTCAATAATATTACACAAAAGGAAAATGAGGGTTGTGGATTTTCCCTTCAATTAAATTATGCCCAAAACAAACATCCACTACTTATTCAATAAAAAGTTAAACCACCCTCCTCATATTATACTGCCTTTTTCTATAAAATTCTATATATCACCATCAGGCCATAAAAACATAGATACACAACGTAGTCCAACCAAAATAACCTAAGAATATCTTCTTCTTCTCCTTGTCTAACTGCACATTTCCTTTTACTACCATAATTTTACCACCAAAATCAACTGAAAATGCCCAAACTCAAAAGCTCCAATCCTGAGGATGGTATGAACTTCGAGTCGACGAACTTAAACCGAGTTGACGTTGTATCAATAACGCATTCCTTCTAGACATCAAGGTGTCTGTGAAATGCAATTCAACAATGTAAGCAAAAAATTATACCCAATATGTAAAACTAGTGATAAATGGAGTACAATGTATACCATAATCCGGGATGAAGTACCCAGGCTGAGACCGAGACTGAACGTCGAAGATATTCTTGTTGAGGGCATGGATAATTCCATCAGGAAGCAAAGCAGTTGAACTAACTGTGAACAGAATCAGAATGTCAAATACAACTTTATCTGTCAACTTCACCAAATTGTCTGGCATCAAATCTGAATAATAAAGAAAATTCGCGTTCAAGATCTATAAAGCAACCAAGATTTGTTCCTTTTTGACCCCAGATAAGGATTTGGCAGATAAGATTGTTGATAAAAATGTTATGAAATCCCATTTTTAGTCTTTAGAAAAAGGGATTATCAGAATTAAACAAGCGAGGTTCTTTATGGGGAAATTTGTCTCCTTTAATAAAGCGCATATCCCAAATAGTCAGAGACAGTAAGACCTCACGTGAAACTATTACATCACTGTTACCTCGGATTAGAATTTGAAATTCCTATTTTGGACCACAAAATTAATACAGAATTAATGAAGCTAATTTCTGTATCATAGCTGTATAATCAGACACAAGAAGGAAGCCAAAAAATGACAAAAATTTAAACAGGCGACAAATTATGAAAAAATTAGCAATTGAGAGGACTGATTAGCTGTAAAGTACCTAGCTTCTTGCGTGAATCTGAAGGGAACGCGTTCTTTTCATTATTAGCCCCATATCTCCGAGGAAAAAAGACCCCTGTCCCAGCACGCCCCTTTTTACCACCGCCACCGCCTGGACCAATTCTATCTCCGCCGCCATACCCACCAAAAGACACCTGCCCAGTAGTACCCGAACCGCTAAACTTTTGGGTAGGGCCAGTTTGGTACGCAGCTTGACCCATTCCTCCTACTAGTCTCACACCCCTGTTTTTATCCATTTGGTGCTGGCTGTACCACATTCCACACCCCATATTCGGTTGGTTCATCGAAAGATCCACTCTCACTTGCTGGAACTGTTGAATATGAAAAAGAAAGTTAAAAAGGGCATAAAATTGAAGCAAGAAAATACAAAAAAGGTTAATTAAAGAAGATGTTTACTCGGGTGTTATGGAAAACAGGGGCGTTGAGATTTTGTGCAGGATATTGAAGTTGAACGAGGCTTCTAGGTGGCTCCGATAGGCCACCGCCGTTTAGCTTGTGTTTAGGGACTTGAACGGCGGGATGGTAAATCAGTTCCCATGGCTTGTTGTTCTTAATCCCGAACAGGGTCGTTGGAGGAGACGGCACCTGAGATGGACCATTATGACTACCGTCGTACGACCCGCCGGTTCTCCCAACCTGGGTCAGCGTTGACTGGGGCGAACCGGACATCCAATCTTTCTAGAAAATGAAACATGCAAACAAGAAATCCATAAGAAAATGCAAAAAGTAAGGTAAACAGAAAGAAAGAGAGGTAAATTAAAATGGCACCTCAAGATTTTGAGGCTTGGTGGGGTTGAGATGTTGATAGAAAGAGGAGCAAGTTAATGCGGCGAGTAAGTCTTCGTCGTCGCTCTCTATTTCGGGAGAACCCAATGTATAGGTGCCAAAATCGTAGGGAAATTCAGTGGGGAAGCAGAACTCGGAAACTGACTCAGTTTCTTCGTTGAATTTCTCGTTCTCAATGACAAAATCCTCGTCGGTGAGGAACTCCGCTGGCAAACAAAACTCCGGTCCTTGAGCCATTTTAGGAGCAAAAAGAAAAAAGAATAGAATAGAGAAGGTTTCAAGTGCATAGAGTTATGGTTGCTGGTCGAGGAGAGCCTGTTTGGTAGGGATTTTTGGGGGAAGAATTGATTTTGAATAGTGATATGATGGGAAATGTGTGGTTGAAAAAGAAGAAAAAATGATTGATGTGATGAAAAATATTATTTTATTGAAGAATGTGTGGTTGAAAATGAGAATTGATTTGAGAATTGATTTCAAAATCAGAAACAAACATGCCCATAATAATAAGTGTGAAGTGAGTAATTTTACAGGCATGGCAGAGAGAGGGACCCAGAACCCAAGGAAAAAGAGTTAGAGAGGGAGAGTGACAAGGATGGGCTAGAGAAGTGGGAAGAATGTTGTTGACGGGGTTTGCTTTTATTAAAACCCGGCCATTATTTCGCGAAAATGAAATTTTAAATAGTGATTTTTTAAAAAGTATACAGGGAGTGTTTATTTTTTATTTGAGAATCAATTCTCATTTTTAACCACATATTTTTTAATAAAGTAATATTTTTCATCATATTAATAATTTTTTCTTCTTTTTCAACCACACATTTCTCATCTTATCACTATTCAAAAATCAATTTTCCCCCAAAAATCCCTACCAAACAAGTACACAATTAAAAAGTGAAAAAATTAAGAGTCTGTTTGGTACATATTCTCATTTTTTACAGTAAATCAATTCTCATTTTCAAGTTTCAACCACACATTCTTCAATAAAATAATATTTTCAATCACATCAATACTTTTTTCTTCTTTTTCAACCACACATTTCCCATCATATCACTATTCAAAAATCAATTTTTCCTCAAAAAATTCCTACCAAAACACGCTCTAAGAGTCACATTAAAATTTTCATTTTCTTTTTCATTCTTCTATTCATTTTCAACTGCACATTCTTCAATAAAATAATATTTATCATCACATCAATAATTTTTCCTTCTTTTTCAACTTCACATTTTCCATCAATCTACTATTCCAAAATACATTCTTCCATAATAATGTGGCTCAAACACACCCTAAAGCAGGATCAGTCGCATTTTTGAACACAACAAATTTGAAAATCAAATTAATATTGGGTTTGAATTTGCAAAGAGGGAAGCGAGGGGATGGCCCAAATTCTTTTCAAATATTGAAAGAACACAAATTATTCAAAATAATTTTGAAGTTCAGTAACCGTTAGAATACAAAACTGCATTGAACATATGATTGAGATTGAAATTTTAACCCATTCTTCCACCCAGAAATTAAAGTCTTCAGAATGATTTATATTTAAATTTAAAATTAGTTATGACCAAATGATTTGCTTTAATTTCTAATAAATTTTCGAACACTCCATTATACATCTCATAATTCATTGCCTACGAATGAAAAAGTGTGAAATAAATTTTGAATTTTGATCATAATTGTTGTATAGTGAGTGAATGAGCTATGGGTTAAGTTGCCAAAATTCAAATTTATTTGATTAACTTAGGATCCAACATTTGGAGATTTGTCAAATAAATAATACTATTATTGTTGAATTTAATTTTTATTTAAGTATTTTCTCAAAAATTTTAAATTTAGAAGACACGCACATTTATTGTAAATTCAACCCTTGTTTGAGCCTCATTTTGAAGAAATAGATATATTTTGAAATAATAATTTTTTTGAAAAATGTGTGGTTAAAAAATAAAAAATAATAATCAATTTAGATATTATTTTATTGAAAAATGTGTGATTTAAAATGAGTTTTGAAAAAAATGTATTTTTGGATGAACCTTGGGGTTCGGCGTTGACATCTATCTTGCCTCTTAGCCACTGTTTGGTACACATTATTTCAAAATACATTTTTTTCAAAACTCACTTTCAACCTCACATTATTCAATAAAATAATATTTTACGTTACATCAATAACTTTTTCTTACTTTTTAATCACATATTTCTTATCATATCACTATTGAAAATACATTATTTTCTCAATAATATACATCAAACACAAACTTAATAAAAAAAATTCACAAAATAGGAATTTTTCCTATTTACATTTTAAAATAATGTTTCATTCAAAAGACATTATTTGCTCATAGATATACAAGAGATATTTTGACATATATTACATCAATTATACCATTACTTCGGAAAATTTAATGTAAAAAATATCAAGAAATGGCCAAAAAAACCGATTCTTCCATAAAGATATCAAAATTTTGTCCATCCGGTTCTTTGACGCCAATTAATTTTGAAGATTTATGCAGAACTCTGCACACTCTTCTTGCAAACTCGTTTCAAGAGAGAATTATAATCCTATACCACTAAAAAATTGAATTTTGATCGTAAAATTATGGTCTTGGTGAGTAGCTATGTCAACTTGCAAAACTCCAAATTTATTTGATTAATAATTTGGCACTTTAATGTATCCACCATTTATTTTGATATCGTTTGTGAAGTTTGTCTTGTTGAATTTAATTATTTATTTGTCTTTTTCCAAAAATTTGAAAACACACACACCGTATATTCATCTCTGTCTAAGTTTGAGGTTTTTGGACCCCTACGTAGTTTGTTAGTTAAAAGAAGTAATTTTTACAGTATGTTTGACAAATTTATTTACCCTTATGCATACCAAAACAAATATGCTCACGTCAAATATTCTAGTCGAAAGACGTCATTAACGCAGACATAAAAGAGATATCTTGACATTTATATCCATGGACCCATCGTTCCACTGAAAAATTTACTGTTACCAGGAAATGACGAGAAAAATAAATTTTTTCTTACATAAAAAGATCAAAAAATTGTCTTCGGTCCATAGAAGCCGATTGATTAATTTTGAAAAATTAATGCGAAACTCTTCACATCTGCACACTTTTCCCTACAATGTTGTTGCTGATATTGATCCTCCCAAAATCTACACAAATTTAAGTACTGCAGTAGCTTGTTAGCATTGGAATTTCTCCACAAAACCGAAACAGAAGAAGTTAGTTTTAAGTAATGCACCATCATAGCCCGTCGTATTTTTTAGGCTCCACCAAGACTAACTGAGGGAGTTAGGATTCTGTTGCCATGATATAAATGAACCATAATACAATAGAGACGTGACCTCCAACGAAATGCATGAAAGATGAAAGAAACAAATGTTGAGGCACTTACCACCTGTACATAAATTAATAAAGAAACAATAAAGGGCGCGAACTCGTCTTGCAAGGCGAAAGGACCATACTCTCGATAGCAGCATCTGTTCGGTTTCAGTCCTCTACAGCGAGTCAGCAACTTGATTTCATTCACATTGCGGGAAATAGAGTATTGATAGAAGGAAAGAAGATGCTTGATAAGATATGCTCGAGTATAAATTGTCAAAAAAAGTTTCACGCCTTCAAGTGAAACTAAACGCCAAAAAGAATCCAGAAAACATCTATGTACTCCTCATTAATATTTACGGTTATAGTGTGGTAGTACAATCATCCAATTACAGACGTTAGTTTTGGACGACTATACATGATAATATACAGTCATGTACAAGTGAAATGCAGATTTGTCCAGCTACAAACACGGTAGAAATGGTTCTCTGATCACACAAGTTTAACATGGATACAATGATATCGGCTCTGAGGTGTTTTGTTGATTCTCTCCTTTCTCCAGCGATATCTGCAATCAGAACCAAAATTTCATTAGAGCTAAAAAATTTCATGGTTCTCAGAAAAAATGTCATCTTCCCAGTTTCGTAGAAGTGGGCAGTGGTCATGAATTCATTTCATCAAAATATCACTTTCTTGTATCAAGAAAAAATAAATCAGAAACAACATAAAATGCGATGGAGATTGAAGATCCTGTTCTGATAATATACGTCAAAGGGCTAATAACATACGTTAAAGGTCATTCCTAAATACATCGCAAAATATCGTTCATAACAAAGAATGGAGCGTTTAACTTTCCCTACAATTAGATGGTAATGAGATCTGACTCTTAATTCTTGTTATTTACAAGCAAAAAATATGAAACAAAATAAGAAGACATGGGAGCTATACTCATATATCTTCTCTAAGCAAAAATATTTGAACAAAATTTGGTCTCCAAATAGAAGAGATGAAATAATATTCGAATTTTCCATTCTCCTCATAATTGAGATACATATAGGAGGACCTCAATCCTCTGGCTATGAACAGAAGGCCAATCTAGCTATTCATCAAATGGACCCATATTAAAACAAATGTGCTTTTGCATTTAGGGTTGATAATGCCAATTAGAGTACACGAAAGTAGGCTAAGCTTGCCGTGGAAGAGAAAGTGGACAAGATCACTGTATTGGCACAACGATAGGGAGGCCTGTTAATTGTGGGTCAGTGTTGAAGAAAGCTCTGAAACAAAAGAAAGCGCTGTCCAACGTCAGCACTCATGAAAGGCTTGTATGATGCTCACTCCCCTTGTGACCAAGAAAATGAAAAAAGAAAAATTAAGCATTTAATGTATCTGCCAGCCACATATTATAGATGCAGTATATATTCAACCATTCCCGATAGATGCTTCCTTGCAAGCTTTGAGAATGTATTTTGTAATTTATCTAGATATTAAAACTCCCTGCCCTGAAATGTAGGAATGAAATAAAGTTTCAGTCTTCCCAATGGTGTCAAATTTGCAACAGAATTATCAATTATTATTTCCTTGCCACTGACTTGTGGCACCAATATATTCGCAAATTTTGAACTATTGATGGCCAGCCCTACAACTAAAAAGTGTCACATGTTGTCCCTTTCAAGTTGAATGAAGGGGAGAGTTTAGATGGAAACTGCATCCTGAGCATCAATAGAAAGCTTGTGCTCTAAATACCTCCAATACCTTCATTACAAGGCCATTTATAGCTACGGGTTTTTGTTCGGCTAAGAAAAGAAAAGAGATGTTTCAGTTCATATTCGATATTAATTCTATTAGATGGTTTCATGTGGGAAGATGCGCATTGAGCTGATTTACCTACAACATGCATCATAAGTTACTATTACTAGTTAGAAATGTGCTGCACGTATAAAAACAAAAACACCAGAAATGCAACAGAACACTCACACAAGGGTGGGGCCCGCACATTTTTTTTCTTTTTTAAATACACGATGGGACCCACTGCTGTCTCTTTTCTGGTGAAATTCTGGTGATTTTTTTTCTGTACAAATGGCTAAAGTCTACTAGTTAATTCAATTATGTGAATAGGTCAAACAAAATAAGCTATCCCCCATGCGACGCATTTGGGCTGAAAGCCAAGAACTACATGATAAGGTGTGAGAAAGAATGAGTTAGCATAAGTAGTTAAGTGACTCGACTATTGTTGCCGTCCATTGGAAATCCATTAGTGACTAAGAAACAGTACTCATAATTTGAAGACTAGAGGCATATTGTCTTGTCAATTATGGAAAACTTGTCACTACAAGAGTCCATTCTGAACAACCACCAGCAACTTGGTGGCACCAGTTTTTGTTGCAGCACAAGTGGCAAGTGCTAGGTGACCATCCTGGGTTTCGACACCTCGAGTAACATGTATTGTCATGCAAGAACATGGTTGATGACCCATATTTTGTAAGTTGGCCTGTGAAGACTTCTCCTATAGAAAAATTAATTTTTCTCCCTTACATCACTCAATATTTGAATTTAGACAGTGTCCTTGCTAAGGTATCTGGATTACGGAATCCATCGCTTTTCCCTTTAGAGAACTAGTCGCAAAAGAGCTAAGCTCAAAGCAGCGTAAACTCCATAAAGAGACAATATATGAAAATTTTGCTGAAGATTTCGGTAATAAGCTGTGTTTTTTTATTTCCATTTACACCAACTGTTTTGACAGGCCATGACTTGAGACTTATTTTTCTGCAACTTTTGTTTCATATATGTAAGCACATGTAATCGTAAAGAATGATTTTGATCATGGGTATCTGCAATAACTTATTTAACAGCATTGATGTCTATACAAATAAAACATATTAGTGGTCAAATAACTCAACCAACCGCTAATTAATTGAGACAGGTATCAATCTTATTGCTGTCACTGCAAAAAATAAAAAATAAAAAAACGAGCCATAAGCATTGAAAACTTACCAGAAGTATATCCTCATCAGTACCGAAGGATTTGCGGGATTCTTCTAAACACGATGATGCGACCCTCTCAAATTTCCTGCAAAACTTCTATTTTTAATTAAGTAAAGTTCATATACACATCAAAAAGACTCTGTCAAACAAGTTGACTCAAAAAATAACTTTAGGTCCAAAGGAGATGATATTTCATTAGAAACTGGTCAGATGTGTTCCAGGCTTGCTTATTCAACCATACAAGCAAATCAAAACACGGATTGTTCCACTCTTCCAAAGAAAAAATTGATTAGATATGTAGTTCGATATAAATGACAGGCTTTATAATATATATATATGCTAATGCAGGCATCTGATAGAAACCTTGAAATGGCGGGATCTCGAATCTCAAACTCATTTGTAACGGCATCATAACCACATATAATGACATAATGACCTGAAAAGGCAATAGTCCAAGTTATGGAAAGATCAAATACGGCACTAGGAAATAAAATTTAAACCAAAGATGACACAGCATCACGGAGATTACGAGTATATGGATATGGTCCATATGGACACAGACATTGGACTCGCACCATCAAGTTGCTATTCGATTTTAAGAGCAAAACCATACAAGACAAAACTTCATTCCTCACCTGTGTAGCCAGGGCTGCCACTATAGAAGTCAGAGACATAAACATCCTTTAGGCAAGAACGACTGCATCCAAAAAAGTTGGGAACAGTTAAAATTATAAATTTAATAAACACGGCACACATTTGTGCATTTAATATTGATGAGGTTTGTTAAGATATTCGTGCAAACTTGTCAATATGGAATCCACAAATAAATATTGCACACGAGTCAACAAAAAGAGATAAATTAGAAATAAAAAGGCCACTCTAACCTTAGTTTGTACTGGTCAACCAAAGCAATAGCAATATATTTTCCAGATAAGATACGCTCAGAAATTTCATCTGCACTAACAGATCTGCGCTGTAAAGAAGAGGAATGTCGTCTTAGCTAAATGGATATAGTAAAAATATAATTATTAGTTCAAGCACCAAAATCTTCTATCAAAAGAATAGATAATCCAACTATTTGTTTCATCATGCATAAAATGAATATGCAGTTCAATGCACAATTACTGAGAATGATAGGACAGAAATCATGCTTAGTTACTTCGTTAACATGTAGTAGCATGGTTTATTTATTCGGACATATACTGTTAGACATTTGCACGTGGCAGTAGGCAAGTGCTCCCAAGTAAGAAATAAATTTCAATCACAATATCCAATTTCAAAAATTTAAGCATAAGAGGACTCAAAAGTTTGTCTTTGATATAAAATATGTCCAAAAAGGATTCTGGTGAGGTAGGATATTGTAACATATTAGTGACAAAAATAGAACGAGGAGATTATATTAGGTTGCTAATAGTGGGGAGTATCATCCATTTCCATAAATATAAGCACAATCCCATGTTATCTAATAGAGACTATCAAATCACACCATATGTGATGATTGTCATCATACCCAAATCTGCATTACTCCAAGGTAGGGTCCCTCCCCAAATTTTCTTAAGCATTGTACAGTACTTATGTACTTTTTCTAATTTTACCGAATTGCGACCCCTAGTACTCCAAACCACCACCACCTGGTTCCGAAACCACACCAGAGATTGGCCTTGCATTACAGTTTGGTAAACATGCTTCTTTCTCATATTAAAAACTGTAGGGATTATCCGAAGGAAAGTCAACGGGAATAGCATTTGGCATCATAGAAAAGGTTAATAGAAAGCTCAAAATTTAGTTGTAAGATGCAGACCAACTTTGTTAATTACAAAACTTATTTCAGAGAAACATAGTTTCATACTAAGCGGCATTTGACAACATTATGAATTTTGCAACAAGTTGAAAAAAAGTTTGAGGGATTAATTTCATAAACAGTGCGTGTTTAACCATTTAAATAAAAATAAAACAAATGAAACTATACTTTAACATGTAGCATCACAATTTCACTTGTTAGCCAACTGAAAGTCAAAAATTGATGTTAGTCTAATACCAGATCGGCAGATCCCTCTACATTCCAAATGCCCTATAGAGTCAATTACAAACTAACCTCCTTGAACTTTCCATTCCAAGTGGTTCTTGATTTTACTAAAAATGCGTTAACATTAATTTACACAGAAAAGAGGATTCCATGATTACCTCAGTGATTACATGATTTTTTTTAAAAAAAAAAAAAAAGATATTAGAAATTAACCTCTGGTCAACTGTACTCCACACTAGAACCTCCTAATCGCATTGCCGTCTCATGTTATTGATCTTTATATTTTACTCTGGGAAATCCTTACGAATGCCTTAAGTTTTTTTTAATACTCAACGACTTCTTTCAAATTGAATTGCTATTACTGACAAGATGGGAGAAAAGTTAGCTACTATACTCATTTAAAAGCCAAAAGTACTTAATGTGCTGATATAGTTACTAATTTTCAATGCTAACCTAGAGAAGATCACTCCAAAATCCAAGTTCACATGCAGAGAACTCGCATGATAAAGAATCAAGGACCAACCATAGCACGTAGATTATACCTCTATATTGATTCCAGCTTTCCGAGCTTCTTGAAATAACATATTTACTCGAACTAGATCGTTAGGCAATTGCTCCTGCAATATGCTAATCTTTGGCATTAAAAGTTGCCACATAAATAAGATAATTCCCAAAAGAAGAGTGCAGATCTGTTGTAAACACATCTCAGAATCATAAAGGATAACAACCATTTACAAAGCTTGATTTCACAGCAAGGATATGAAAGAATTGAAACGAAAAAGAAATTATGAAATGATGTACAGAGAACATATTAATAGAAATCAAATTCTCAATGCTGAAATGCCAACTCCTAACAGTGGGTTAATTTATCCATGTTATTCATTGAACATACTATATAAATTGGCAAACTACTACATCATCACAAGTCATCCTTAGGAAAGAAATGAAGAACCAAAATAACAAAAACTCACATACTTCTACAATTTCCTATATGTTGTTCCGATCTGGCACCATGTATCTAACATGTGCAACACGTTAGCAACTACTGGCAAACCAAGCACGTCAGGATATCTGCTTAAAAATTGAATACAGAAGGGCTCCAGGCTTCAAGATTATAAGTACAATGTCATCTAGGAGTTGATAGGCACCAAGATGACCACCCAATGTTAAGTACATTATGAAGAAAACATCACTCAGATAAATTAGACAATTGATTGATGAAACAGGACCTCACCTTGTAAAATGTCTCCACATAAAAATTTGGGTTGGCTCCTAAGGTTACTGTACAGTAGGAAAATCTTACAGAAAACTTCTGCAGCAAATAGGCTAAATCAACCGTCCAAATACTGCAACACGGACAGCATGAAAAAGGCAGTCAGAAAAATGATTCATATCAGCAAAAGTTTTCCATTACTTTGTCATCACCATCATTAGAACTACCATAAAAAATTTGCATGCAGCTTACCAGTAGGCTGTAAAAGACAAGCTTACTGCCATTTGCCATAGACAAATTACAAGCACAAATGAGTTAAGGAAAAGGTGAAATACCTAGCATTTACACGCAAGAAACAGTTGCTGAACGTATAAAATACAACTTTTCTTTATTAGTATGATTATTTTGCCATTACATTAATAAGAACACTTTTTACATATGAGAAGATTTAAACTGACGGGTCAAGAGAGCTCAGGCCTTAGGACTTTTGCGTGCAATATGTACATTGATTTGCACGTTGTGATGGAGAGGAAGTTCCTAGTTTCAGAAAATTGAAGAACAGATTCCAAAGACCCTTATTGGGACATGCTATCATTCAGGATTAAATAGATGAAATCCTTTAAGCCAATTTTTCCCTCATTACTTGTTAAAGTGTAGCATATGCATTTTATAAAACTAAAAAGTAACTGACAAAAATTCAAAAACTTACCACAAAGAAAAGGAGTAACTATTAAACTCCCTTAATTCCCAGTTCCGTTGAGACAGGTTTCAACTGAATCCAATCTGATTTTACATTGAGGAACAAAGAATTGCTTGTCGGTTGAATAGAAGGAGCAGCATTTGATATTCCAGACAGACAGATCAATAAGATAAAAATTCTAGAGTGTATTCTTTGAATATTCTCCAAATGAGAAATTACATTACTGTGTGACTATGTTTAGATTTTAAAATCATTATGCTTGGATCCCAAAAAAATTATCTGAGCAGGATGATCATATGCTACTCTGATTATTCTTTCTTTATTGTGATTAACGTTTTAAGCAAGAAAACCAGATGGGATTTGTATCATCAATTTGATTACTGATCACATGCTGTAGATATATTTTGTCCCACCAAAAGTACTCAATCTTAACATGAGTACCTGTAAAAAGCTTATTTCATGGACGTTTCTTATAAACCATCTGCCATATAATGGGCTATTAAAAAACAAACTTCTCGATGTATGAAAATTTCCACAATATCATGCTCACCTCTGCAGATTTCTTCAATATTAAATGGTTCCCCGTTGAAAATTTTGAAGATGAAAGAGAGAAGGAAAGAGGCAAAGAAAGATAGTCCACTCAACGAATAACAGAACAGGGGAATTTTTCATAGAAATTAGTAGGATGAAAGCTTTAGAGCTTCCAGAAGCAGAAAGCACCTTGTCGTGGAGCACAGCTCCTCCAGTTCCTGAATATTGCAATTATAGATGCCAAGAGTTCTCAAAACCATTAGAACGCAAGCAAGGCCGCAGTCCCACGTGCGTAGTTGGTTTATATGAGGCACCTAAAATCATAAATATACAGTAATTGATTCAGAAAGAATCAAAGTCTCTTTGATCCAAGATAATACTTCGGCAGTGCAGCTGAGCTCAGCTGCACCTGGTGAAATAACGTTGAAATAGCAAGGCTGTTGGTATAAAAATAAGACTTACTTCAATGAAACGGGACAAAACTGAACCATATCTTTCATCTTTTCTCGATGACTGTTTGATTTGGTAGGGTTCAACAATTTCCAAATTATTTCCCGCTAATCCTTCATTTTTTCTTTCATCTGGTTTCAAAAATTTGTTTGCAAGAATATACAAAGACCACATCTCGTGTATATTAATTATTTTAGTCTGGAATAGTGCAAAAAACTTCAAATGTTCTTGCAATAACAGAAGATCCCCTTCTCCTTCAGATCCAAGAAATGTATTCCTTTACTAGTACTTGGTCGCAACTATGGCAGAGCCCACACATTCAGGATGTGATTGTGAGAGAATCAACAATACTATGGCACCGAATGCTGATCCTGGCAATGAAAATAGACCACATCACTTAAGATTTTGACCTGGTTGAACTCTGTTCCTATACTTCACAAACTACAATCCCCAAAAATGAATTAAAAGAAAAGTGCCAAAATGTTTATGAAGAATATGCTTGAGAATGCATAGAGAGAAGTAGAACCAACATGAAAAACACCAGCAGAGGTTTATACATGCATCTAGGTACATATATATTCCCATTGCAGGTAATTACTGTTCACACATTTTCCATAAAGTTTAGCCTAAGTTCATGATGTTGAAGGAGTTAACCCAATTTTATCTGTTACAAAGAATTCAAAATCATTGCTCATTAAATCCTCCGATTATTTTAATTTTGCATTAGATTTGTTCTTTCTTAGGATATGCTCATTACAATCATACAAATCCTTCACCTTATAATTTTTATTTTTATTTATTTTCTGTTTTTTTTTTTAAAAAAGAAGATTGGGTTGTGTTAGATATTACCCGAGAAAATGATCACGGAAGAATGATTATAACATCAAATTCAACATCCAACAACAAATTGATAATTACAAGAGACTCTACAAACAGAATCAAATCGTATAACGTATATAGGTAAGCTACAACCTATAGAAATAAAGTCAAGATAGTTTGCAATATGTCATAGTGTTAGAAATATCACACAACTTGGCAACAGGAATGATAAGGATCAAAGGAGTGATAAGGAGATGAGAAAATCTTTGAGTGATAAGATTATCAAATTCAAATCAATGGATAAATGCAAAGTTGTTATCGATTTTTTGGATAAATAGTTGTTGTACTTATTTTATTATAAATAGGATAAAATGTGTGTTAGGTGCTCATGGTCATCAGTCAACAATGTTATAATCAAATCTTTTATTCATTTTTAAAGTTTTTTTCATATTTTCTTCTTGGTATCAGAGTCATTGTGAGCACTCGACACACCACAAGTCCTCTCTTCCACCATCACTTTACTATTCGTAAATGTTGACAACTTTATACTCATGTCTCATTAATTCTCGTTCATCAAATACATCCCACCAAATCCAAACAAAACAGTAGAAACGGAAAATTTCATTCCAAAATTAATAAATGAGTTCAAGAAAAGGTTGATCATTTCACTAATAAAGACCTTGTACCCACCAAATACATCACATCAAATTCAAAAAAAAAAAAAAATCACATCAAAATTAACAAATGAGTTCATTGCCTGGTGAAAGTCCGATCCTCTCATTCATGGTTGGATAATCGCAACTTTTTGAAGAAACTCTCAGACTCCTTATAGGATTAGACACAACCCGTGCAATATGGGAAGCACTTGAAATGCTTATATACACAAGTGACATATCTTCGCAAGAATGAAGATAAAAATCATTGTTGGCTTCTTCATCAAACCAATATCCATAGCAGCTCTCAATTTTTGGAACCAAACTGTGCCTTTAGCCCAGCACAATTTGTGGGAGGATATTAGAAATGTCACACAACTTTTTTCAAAGGAGTGATAAGAAGATGAGAAAATCTTGGAGTGATAAGATTGTCAAGTTCAAATCAAAGGATAAATGCAAAATTGTTATTTGATAGTTGTTATCTATTTTTTGGATAAACACTAACCAACCGTAGAGAGTTGTTAAACTTATTTTCTTATAAATAAGAATAAATGTGTGTTAGCGCTTAGGAGCTATAGTCATCAGTCAATAATGTTATAATCAAGTCTTTCATTCATTTTTTAAACTTCTTTTCATATTGTTAGTGTTAAATAATCAAGTCAATAATGTTATAATTTTTTTTTTTTTTTAAAGGAAGACTGGGTTTTGTTAGATATTACTCGAGAAAATCATCACAGAAGAATGATTATAACATCAAATTCACCGTCCAACAACGAATTGATAATCACAAGAGACTATACAAACAAAATCAAGTCGTAAAAGGTATATAGGTAAGCTACAACCTACAGAAATAAAGTCAAGATAGTTTGCAATATTTCATAGCAATCTTACGCGATCACCAGAAAAATGGAAAGAGTTAAGAGCTTGTTGCGAGGGACAAAAGAAGGTACCTTTTGGGATTTGATAGAATGATGGAGGAAAAGGCCTATCAGAAAAGGCGTTGGTATCAAATTTGCCCTTACGCTGGCATTCAATCTATGGGTGTTTCTAAAGAAACGTTTTTACAGTGCTGGGGCGACGGTCCCATGTTCTTGTCTCCAATCACAGCTATGCTTGTTTGATAATGATTAAGGACTATTGTTATATATAGTCATAAATGAATGAATTCTATTCTTCTTCTCTAAGATTCTCTTAACTGTTGACTTTGCTCAGTATCTCTATCTGGATCTGTTAAATGAAAATAAAGCACATTTTACTGCAAAATAAATAAACCTTTTGTACCGACCTTTTCCCTCGTTCCCTCTTTCGACAACTATTCAAATCACACACATTGTTATTGGTATATTTTTAGTCCATAATTGATATTTGATTTAGATAAGAATTAAATTTTTACTAGATTCTAATAAAAAAAAAGGGTGTAATGTGTATTTGAAAAGTGGTGAATAAATATCTTGTTATAATTAATTGCTGATTTTGATTTGATTTTAATTTTAATTCAAATATTTAACTGAACCAAATAGGGACTACATTTTTCTAAAAACTCTAATAACTAGCAGAGACTCTTTGATAAACTAGCCAAACATATTCAAAAATAACTTTTAGATCTTAAAAATTCATTTTGATTTTTCAAATGCCATGTCAATGGGCCCTTAACGTTGCTAGAAAATGATTGTTTCAAAATTGTTTTTTTTTTTTTTCATTATATTCATCTTCAATCATGGATCCTCGAAAACTAAAATAAATAAATAAAATCACATTTTTCATAATTTTACCCACTTTTTCTAATCACGCATTTAAAAAAAATCACATTTCACAAAAATCAACTCCACACATGGATTTAATTTTTATATAACTAGAAAAATTGTTAAGGTGTTTCTTGTCATATTTATAATAAATTGGTTTGTAATCGTTCATTTGAATATATAAATCTTCTATTTTTCACTTTTGTAGTACTAGTCGTCTATTTTTCACTTTTGCACTACATTTACAGTGATTAGAGTGCTGTACAAGTGGTTTTTTTCAATAAAAAATTATATGCTTGTGCTATTTAACAATAAATTATATATTTGCACAATAAAAATAAAATATAAAGGTTTGAAATAAAATCTCCATAAGTCATGGGTTGGAGACGTTTGAGTGTAAGCATTGCATCTCAAGTTTGTGTCGAATTATTAAACAAGAATTCAAACTACCAACCAGGTATATAGTTTATTATTATGTAATAATATTTGATAAATTCGGCGGTTTTTATATTTGACATATCACATTAACAAATTGGTTAGCACGAAAACCCTTACCCCCTTACTATCTAGATAATAAAACACTACCGCGCCAATGTACAATTCCAAATAATCAACGAAAGTTCAGAAGACACAGTTATAAGCATCTAGCCCATTCGTAAAATTCTATCAAACGTGTATCCTTGTGACATCTACTCATAAGAGTTCATCTCTATGTATCACTAAGAACTCATCCCAAATGTGATTAAATCAAATCCAATGGTTATGATAAATATTATTCTTATGTAAGATATGACAAACTGCTCATACTCCACTAGATCACTTGGTTTTTGTTGCAATTTTTCCTTACAGTATACAAAACCCAAACAAATAATATAATAATAAGTAGAGCATTATCTCACGAGGATTGATTATTGATCGCATTTTAATTGAAGATAATCCTAACAAGAATACATATTTAAGAGTTTTGTTTTGAGTTAAGTTTTCCTAATTAACAATTAAAATAGACAAACTAATAATGACGGAAAGAATGAATAATGAGGTAGAGATCAATTAATAGAATAGTTAAAAGTCCGATTATACTAATTAACCCCTGTTGACCACAAAATTTGAATGGATGACATGGTCAACAAATCTCAACTCCTCTCGCGTCTACGTAGCCTCTTCCTACACACTTGAACAAGCCGTTAGAGTACGTGACCTTCTTTGACAGTGGGAGAGGCGGTCGCGAGTACTTCAAATGTCAAGTCAATCTACATGTAAATCTGTATTTGGGTATAGGGCGTAAGCCACAAAAAAAGGTTTGGATCCAGAGTGTGTATAGAGAGAGAGAGAGAGACCTTATAGTTGAGTGTATTAAATTGCATTACTTTCAAATGACACTTTTTATTGGCTTTATTTTTCGTGAAAATGTCGATTTTCCACCAAAATTTCTATTTTTTTAATGTTTGATTAACATTTTTTTTAATGAAAAATATGTTCCAAAAGTTGGTTACGTGACCATATTTTCCTTAAAAACAATAAAATATTTTTTTTAGAGAATGGTGGATTTTTACTTTCTAAGCAATTAACTCTCTCCGTCTCTGTCTCTCTCTCATCCACCCCTATCTCATCTACTAACTAATAAAAGATAGATAAGTACAATATTTTTTTAAATTAAAAATTAAACCAATCAAATATATTTAATTAATAATTTTCATGCAATTATGTTATAAGCAATTCAATTGCATAAAATTTATTTTCTTTCCATACAAATCTCATATTTGCAATCAAATATATTATAAGTGTGAGCTTTTATAATAAAATATGAGAAATAATAACCACTGAATGAAGGGACATATGGTCTCATCCTAATGGTCGAGGCACCTTATCGTGACATCATTCTATTGTTGGAAAATAAAACGAATCGAAGTAATATATATGATACGATATGAAGTATATAATCGTAAACAAACAAAGAGATAAAAGGCAGAGAATTAATTGACAAAAAAATGGAGTATTTTATTCAATTATTTAATATGGAGAAAATAAATATAATAATTGTGTCTACATAATTATTCTATATTTCAGTAATACAAAACATGGGAAAATAGTTTAGTATTTATAAGGGTGCATGTCAGCCCTAGAAATATCATAAAGATGGAAACAAGATAAAAAAAGCACGTAGAATAAATGAAACAATATGTTCATAATAAAAACACGTGAAAAGAAGGAAAAATACTTTCTAAAAAATCTAACCTAATTTGGATAAAAAAATTTCAATAATCTCCACATTAACACAAATTTCGATACAACAAACAAAACTAAAAAATTTCTCTACTTAAAAAATAAATATGATTGCAACGAAAAATTCGAACTTTTTAACAAAAACTATCTTTCTCTAACACAAAAATACTTATCATCTTTTGCGGTATCCAATACATATACATGAACATAAATATCGGGTTCTCCAAAATTCACAAAGAATTAAAAATTAGCAAACAGTGTCGAAGCATACCCTGTAGCAGAATCAACTCTCAATGCTTTTTATAGAAGGCTCTGGCTAGTCTCAACACCTTCAAAAATGCTAAAAGTACGTGCAACCGAATCAGCATCTGCGTACCTATCTCTAACGAGTCTATCCCTAGCAGTTGAATAAGATGGAATCACATTAATGGTGGTAAAGCGAAATTACACATGTACTCCAAACTCGACCGAGTAGTATTCTTTAATATGGACTCCAAATCAAATCTCAAAGGTATGGTACCAAACTTAATCTCCACTAAGGTACCAAGTCCGTGTCGACTTTTCTTCACAAATTCTACCCGACCTTGCAAGATGTATAATTGGAACCTCTTCCGCCCTTCCAATACAACACGAATACCTTTTCGAACCCTCAAGACTCCACATCCTCCAAAGGATGTGTACCATTTTGAATCAAGGGTACTCAACGAAATAAAATCAAGACTGGAGTATGTCGAATGTGATCAAGTGTTCCACATGTTCTATCCACCAATTTCAATCTGACTCTACCAATACTAACTACTCGATAAAGTTCTTTGTTACCAATAACAACGACACATTGCGTCACAGTTTCATATGTTTTCAAACAAATCCCGATTGTGACACATATGGAACGCACAGTATCGGCTACCCGACAAAGTTCTTTGTTACCAATAACAACGACACATGGAACGCACAAGATATATCCAAAATCCGCTCCTCGTCGGTCCGAATTCCTGTTAGAAATCGTCAAAATATCTCCGTCACTCAAATAGCTCTCGACCATGTTGGTATCATCTGAAGTATTTGATTGCTTCCCATGATTTGCAATCAAATTACATTTGTTCTGCAATTTGTCACAATCCCTCTTAATGTGTCATTTCTTCTTGTAAAAATAACAAACCCGATTACTGAAATTTGAAATTGACTTACCCCTCCTCCGACCATCATGAACAATAAGGCTTTCTTTATCTCTAGCCTCAGATCCAATCAGATGCTTCATCTTCTTTTTTGAAATAAGGTATCATACACATTTTCAATGGTGATAGTATTATGACAATACAAGATAGTGTCTCTAAACGAAGCGGATAGCAAACACAAAAGAATTAAGGCAAATCTTCATTATCATACTTTACCTCTAAAGTTCCCCAATTAGCGTTGATCTTCTTAAACATATCTAGATGATCTTCCAAATATTCGCTTTCTGCCATTCGATAAGAATACAACTTCTACTTCAGATGTAATTTGCTTACAGACTTTTAATCATGCACAATTGTTTCAACTTCAACTACAACGCATATGTCATTTTCTCCTTCAAAATATCTTGAAGAATATTGTTAAAGAGATCTATATGGATATGTGAAAGTACATTTTGATCCTACCATTGTTTCTCCTCCATTGTCCAAGTTGTTGACATTTGTCAAATCTCAACAATATATCATCTAAATCCATCTGCACGAGTACAACTCGCATCTTCATTTGCCACAATTGGGAATCTTGTATTGCAATGCATAGCAAAATTTCATACTCCATGGCTGATATCAATAACAAAAGCCTCGAACAAATCCCAACCAATAGCTCTAATATGATTTGTTGGAAAATAAAACGAATTGAAGTAATATATATGATACGATATGAAATATATGATCGCAAACAAATAAAAAGATAAAAGACAAAAAAATAATTAGCAGAAGAACGAAATATTTTATTTAATTGACTAATATGAAAAAAATAAATACAATAACTGTGTATACACAATTATTCTACATTTCAGTAATACAATCATATGTGAAAAGAGTCTAGTATTTATAGTTGTGCATGTCAACCTTAAAAATATCACAAAGATGGAAATAGGATTAAAAAAAAAATCACATGAAATAAAGGAAACAATTTTTTCAAAATTTTTAAAAACATATGAAAAGAAGGAAAAAAATATTTACTAAAAAATCCAACCTAATTCGAGTAAAAAAAACCCAATATTTGTCAATACTAAACTCAGTCACATTTAATGTTCACACCATTTGTAGCCTATGGCATAGCTTGTAAGGACAAAACTTTGACACTTTCACTTTGTAAAGTGGTTGGTGTAGTGAATGGTCACATCAATTATTCATGAAAGATCTTGTATGGGAGATTCCTATAGCGCCTCTAGTCTAACCTTGTGCATAAGGGTTCAACCTCTTTATGAGGGTTCGGCGAAATTACATCAATTCGACTATGAAAGGGTCTCTCCTCGCTCATGGGCGTTCGGCCTCTACATAGACTTTCGACTAGGCCAGATAAAATAGTGATGTGGAGTGTGAGCCTGATTTTGTTTGCTACACATTTTGCCACATGGTCCGTGTTTGGACGTAACAAGCTCTACTCATATTTAACTCATATTTTTGTTCAATTATTGAGTTCTCGATCAATAAATTCAAGATAAGAAATTAACGCTCGTATCTCAGGTACTAGTTAACTATTACTAAATATCAATTTTTTGTCTCTCGATTAATAGTAATAAAAGTGATAGATATGAACTTAGGATAGCCGCGTGAACATGTATAAATATCTCGATTTAATATTAAATTCATGAAAGGTAAGATTGAATGTTCTAACATGTCATTTCTGCATCTAATATGTAAACAAATGTCACGTGATTTGACTCCCATTCTCAAAGATGAAAATAAAACAACTAAGTCAATCCAATACAGTTTGTAAAAGAAATATCCAAAGTAATGAATTAAACAAATGCATAAAAATCGAGTGTTTACATTGTTCGTCGTAACATATAATCCAACCAAAAGAAACGGTGAAGGAATCAAAATATAAAATACAATGAAGTCGACATTGACATAACATGTTTATTCAATGGACAAAAGGATAGAACAAATATCTTCAATCTTTATCTTAAATTCAAAGAAATGTGAAAGTTTTCAAACTTGGATCTTAAATAATTTATCGAATCTTCTCTTTGATTTCTCCCAAAAAGATCAATTTTTGTGGTATGAAATTAATCTTCAAGATGTGGTCCTTCCTCATGAAGTATGAGACTTCTCCTATTTAACTTTGAAATCGTCCCAATAAAATAACCAAAATTCTCCCTCAATTTTGCAGGCATGGTAAAACTTGAAAAATCAAAATATGAAGTTCAAGGACTCGTACTTAAGCTTCGCTCGCTCGCTTGTGAGTGATTGACTGTGAGTGACAAGGAATTTGACTCTAGAATCTAGATACTTAGTGGGCTCTCACCAAACTTGGGCGCCCTTAATTTGTATTGAACTGTAGCAATTTTTTTAGAGAATGAAAGTTTGGATCTTAGATTTTTTTTAATTCCTCTTTTCAGTCGTGCAAGTGACTCTTTCTATAGATAATTTTTAGGGCTTTTTGTTATTTTTGATATCACTCATTATTGTGTTGAAAGTTATAATTAATTATAAAAATTCCAAGATTTTATTGATATTTGTACTTTTGTCACATTTGTCAAGTCATTTGCTGTGTGTACTAATGTGTTTATCGCACTGAAGTATATGTTGATTGTGTCAAGATTTCACACAACATTTTCATCAATATTCAAGGCTAATCCAAGTCTTTGGTCTAATCCAAGTCTTTGGTCCTTTTTTTGGTGACCGAGGCTTTTAATTGTATTTTCAGTCGCGTTAAGTTCTGCATATTTTTTTGCTAAGTGATTCTTCGACAATTGAGGAATCTTTCTCTTCTTCGATTGAGCCTCGACGATCGAGGTGCGAATATTCAAAGATAAGTAGATATGCAATCAGAGGCGGACCCAGACCATATGTCTTGTGGGGTCAAAATGAGAATTTAAAAATATTTAGAACTACATATCATTAACGAAAATAAGTCAATACGCTATTACAATTGTAGCCTACGCGTTTTCATACTCCAAAAACGTCGTATAATTATATCGTTATCAATATTGTTAAGTACATCGTTTTTAATATATGCAACCAAACTATTACTTAACCATTGATCTCCCATCCAACTACGCAGTCGATTCTTGACAATTTTCATTGCAGAAAATACTTACAAACAATTCTATTTTAAATCACCAAGTTAGACAAACTGACAAAGCCATTACACTTGGTACGTAAAATAACGCATGATTTTTCACTTAGATTTAACATTTTCACCGACCAAAGAAGGTGGTCGATGAATATGACACCCAACCAGTGACCATATAGTGGTCAATGTTATTAATTTTTAGCGATCGCTTGACCTTTGGTTGTGGAAACACTTGACACGATAAATCCTACTATTTTTTCAGTCAATTTTGTCGGGCACGCGATGATTTTCACCAATTTGAGAATAATTAATTTCAAATCATTGATGAATAGGTAACTGTTAGAATAGATGAGTGATCAATTGATTAAATTTTGAACTATGCTATAGTGTTAGAATAATTGACATAATAGTTAACATAATATTACATGACATTTTATCATTGACTGTTTAAAACAAAGTCGCCTTTTTCATCAAATCAACTCTCGTCATCTAGAATTCTGACACTACTTTTGGTATCATTCTTCTAGTTAGGTGGTTTAAATCTCACATACATAATAATGGAGAAAAAGTAAAAACAAAAAATAATGGGGAAAAAGTAAGAAGAAAAAAAAACTCAAAAAAAAAATAAAAATGGTGGGGTCATTTGACCCCACATGACCCCACGTGGGTCCGCCCCTGCATGCAATGTTACCCTCTGATGGCTACGCCACATGTATTATTCCTATTTAAAATGAAACCAAAGCAGTTACATGACCTAATTGAAAAGCAGTTTATAGGCCCAAAGAACTTCATTAAATAGGTCCAAGATCATTCAAATAGCGCGTAAAAGTTTATTGAAGAGGAAATTACACCCTCATAGATTTTTAAGTTCATATTTTCAAAAATACAGAATCAACTTTAATAATATATAAATCAAGTTTTAATTAATAATTTTTAAATTAATTTTTATTTAAATCAATCATACACAATTTCAAATCCTAATTATTTCACTCACTCACTCACTCTCTCTCTCTCTCTCTCTCTCTCTCTCTCCCGCACATTTGACACCCCAGAGGAATCTGCACTTGCTTACGACGGCGCCGCCAGTCACTCCGCGGTACCAAGGCGAAGACCAACTTTCCGTGTCCGCCGCTTGGTCATCATTTGGATCTCAACCTTCCTTCCGATTATCGGTGGATCTCTCCCTCTCTCACTTTCAGTGGGCAATGTCGAGTAAGGCCATTCTTTCACTGTGAATGCCAACAGAGGTTCTACAGATTGCGGTTGCAGCGGCACAAATCGTGGTGGTGATGGCGTAGATCGTGGCTGCAATAACGCAAATAGCAGTGATGGTGCTTTTTTTTTTTTAATTATTATTGGATGGGTGGTGAGATGGTGGTGGTGAGATAATGGTGGTTGTACTGCTGGTTTTTATGGTGAGGTATTGAGGATGATGGTGGCACTAGAGGCGACGGTTCATGTGGTGGTGGTGGCGTTGGTCGAGGCAATCAAATTTTGTTAGTTTTTTAGGGTTTTTTTTCTGGGCGGTGGTGCAGATAGATCTGTCGGTGTTGTGGCGGGTGGACAGCGTTGTGGTGGTTTTTTGGGTGTTGTGATGCAGGTGGCGATGGTTGTGGTTGGTTTTTGGTGTTATTGTGGCGGTGGTTATGGTGGTGTTGTGACAGGGACAGATCCACTGTGATCAATAAGTTTTCGATAATTTGTGACCAACAAATTTGAAAATATGTGACTTATCGATAAATTGCGATTTATAATTTTTTGATCAGTGATCAATGAATTAAATTGTGACAAATAAAATTTCTAATTTGTGACCTACAAATTTTTTGACTAATAAAAGTAATCTGTGACATATAATTTGATATTTTGTGACTATAAAATAAATTGTGTGATTTATAAATTTTGTGATTTGTGACCGATGAACAAATTGTGACTTTTAAATTTTTAATTTGTGATCGATAAATGAATCGTGACCATAAATTTTTTGAATTGTGACCTAAATTTTTTTTAATTGTGACCAAATTGTATAAATATGTGACCTTTATATGAGTGTGTTTGGGACACATTCTTTTGAAAAAATGTATTATTGAATAGTAGAATGGTGGAGAATGTGTGATTAAAAATGAAGGAAAAGTTATTGATGCGATGGAAAATATTATTTTATTGAAAATGAGTAGAAGAATGAGAACGAAAAAAATAATGTGTACCAAACAGGGCCTATATTTATTAATAAAATATATAATTAATTAATTAAATATAAATAATTTTTAATGAAAACCTGATTTTTGAAATTTAAAACCTCAAACCTTAATTTTGAAATGATGATACTTAAATACCTTACTTACGTATGAAAAAATTACCTAGAAACTTACTTTTAAAGTTTCAATTTCAAAAAATAGGTAGATTAATTTTTATTTCACAAATCAGATAGTAATTAAGTTTTAATAATTATAATTAATAAAAATTTAATTAAACATAATATCTACATATTCACCTCACCTAACCTCCCTCCCCACGCACCATTTATTTCAAAATCTCACCCACCATTCTCTCAATACTCATTATCTCTCTCTCATCTCTTCTCACCCATCGACAGCCACCGTGGAGTAGCGCCGATTCCGTCTACATTGCCATGCTATAGCCACCGTCGGACAAAACGCCACCACCACCGTGCTCAAGGCACCACCATCGAGCAGCGTAGCTCTGAAGAAGCAGCGCCGCGACAACCACAATGCGAACGTTGTGAAGACGAAACCACCACTGAGCGGCGTTTGTTGCAGCCCATCACTCCGAGACGTCAAAGGGCCACTATCAGTTCGAACAGCCGTAGAAGGGCCACAGCACGCAATGTTGCTTCTCAATCTGCGCAACGTCGAGACGATGTCAAACTGTGGGTTGTGATTTGTAGTTAAGCGCTAGTGATGTCTGTAGTTTGTGGTTTTGGGTGATGAGCTTCGCTGCTGGGGTTTTTCGGCGATTGTAGTTTTGTGATTTGTGTGTGGTTATGATGGCAAGGTGGGTTGGTAGTGATGTTGGTGGCGGCTGGAGTGTGGGACGAGTGTTTGTGACTGCTTTGGCCTTCCTCTTGTGTTTGATTTTTGAGGTGTGTTTGAAAGTGGATGAGAAGGTGGCATAGTGACTGGTAGATAGTTCGAGTCTTGTGCTTTCTAAAATTGTTTGGGTTGCATTGGTTTGTGCGGTGGTGTTGTCTGTAGATGTAGAGGTGCGTCGGTCGTGGTTTTTGAAAGGTAAACTTTATTTTTGATAGCCATTTTTGCCCAATAGATTTTATTTTTGAATTGCTGGAATTTGTTGGTGATTTTTTGATCCAATTTGATGTGGTTTTTTTTATCCAATTCGATGTGCAGGTTTTTTTTTTTTTAAACAAGCTCATCCCCTTCCTGGAAACAGCATCCAGTGACCGTTTGTGACTGATTGTGACCGTTTGTGACCAATTATGACCTATTGTGACTTGAAATTTTGAAAATGTTTCGGAAGTTGAGAATGGGTGGATGGGTGGGTAGGTTGATCAGAGCATGCGTTGGAGTGACCATTGGAGCAGTTTGCCAGAAGGATCGTGAATAGCCGTCGGAGAGAGCGTCGGGGTGATCTTCGGAATAGTCGCTGTAGCGGCCGCAGGAACTGTCGTCGGAGAGATTGCCGGAACTGTCGTCGAAGCGGCCACCGGAGTAAATGGCCACCTCCGATGGAGAGAAGGGGTAGGGAAATGATAGAGAGAGAGAGAGAGAGAGAGAGAGAGAGAGAGAGAGCGATTTGGATTTGAAATTTAATAAATTGGGGTAATTGTATTATATTATAATTAAAAATATTTAATTAATTGATTTAACAACTGATTTTTTAAAAGAATTTTGAAATTTGTTATTTTTGAAAGGGGGACTTACAAAAATACCCTTAAAATTAAGGATGTTTTGAAAAATCATATGAAAGATTTTTAAGAAATAAAAAATACTGTGTAAAATAAAAATGTGACACAATGTCACTTTTTTTTATAAAAATGATCACTTTTTACTTTTTTAAAAAAAGTGACACGAACTCAAAAAAAGTGACACACTCAAAAAGTGATACACACTCAAAAAAGTGACACAAATTCAAAAAAAAAGTGACAAATACCAAAATATCATCATCCATTTGTGCAGCACCAATAATCACGTTCTTAAAATAATCAGTACGTCCAGGCTAATCTACATACTAATTATGTTAGGAAAATATAACATATTATTTCACTTTTTTTATCTTCTAAAAAAGTGACAAAAACTTAAAAGGTGATAAAAACCTAAAAAAGTGACATTTTAAAAAGTGACACAATGTCACTTTTATAAAATTGACGAGCAATTTTGACATCCTTAAATGGTAATACATAAAATTAAGTGACATTGTGACACAATCTCACTTTTATAAAAAAAAAATGATTTTGTTAGTAAGAAAAGTGACCAAAAAATAAAAAAAGTAATAGAAAATAGTGACAAACACTATAAAAAGTGACTGAAACTCAAAAAAAAAGTGACAGAACTTAGAAAAAACAGTAATTAGTTAGCAATCAAAAATGGGAGGTAGAAAATGGAAAACAATATTTCCCCCTTTAGATCCATAACATCAATTATGCGGAAAATGGAAAACAAGTTGTGAAGTATCAGAATGCAAATATAATTCAGAACCAAAAAAAATCTTACAAAGCATCTGTAGTTCTACATGTGGATTTTCTACTCAAGAATACAAGTTCCAAGTGACATTTTTTTATAAAAAAGTGACATCGTGTCGCTTTTTCATTTTATACAGTATTTTTTATTTCCTAAAAACTTTTCATATGATTTTTCAAAACATCTCTAATTTGAAGGGTATTTTTGCAAGTACCTCTTTTATTTTTCAGAATAGGCCCATCCAGCAAATCCCTGGCAAGGAAAGGTCCACTACAGTCGAGTCTAGGACAGCCTGACTATCACGGCAGGCTGGCCTATGGCATGGCCTGCGAAGAGTTAGGCTATTAACGGGCCATACTACCCGGGCATGTTTTTAGAGGACAATACATAATCCCTAGTTTTAAAGTTTAAATTTCATAAGTAACAAACTTATTATAATATTTCAAAAATCAGGTGTCAAATAAAATTTATTAAATATTAAAATATAATATAATATACATTAATTATTTTTATCAATGCCACCTCACCTATTACATACTATCATTCTACTACACCACCTTCCCTCCACCTCTTCACCGGAGACGGCCATCAGCTCCGGCAACTGCTCCGACGACTTCTCGACGATTGCTCCGGCGACAACTTTTCCGACAGCCACTCCGACGACTATTCCGGCAGCCACTCCGGCGAACTGAAAATGAGAAGCAATGCCGGAATCAAACTGCTTAAATCTACGTCGGCAGTGACCACTCCAACGCATGCTCCGATCAACCTACCCACCCCATCCACCCATTCCCAACTTTAAAAAAATTTCCAGAATTTCAAGTCACAATCGGTCACAACTGGTTACAACGGGCACAATTGGTTACAACAAGTTACAATTAACTAGTCACAATCGATCACAAACGGTTACAATCGGTCACAAACAGTCACAACGAACTACCGGGTAGTCAAATCGTGATCTAGTCATAGATTAAAAAAAAAGGTTCGCCGACACTACCAACTCCGATCCAGCACTAGAATTTTCGACCGCCGAACCACCACCACAATGAACAGAATCGCATCTCTACCATTTTGCAACCCACCAACAACCTCCTTCACCACTAAACAACCAACAACCACTACCACCTCACCACCACAATCTTCCAGTGGTGGAATGAAACTTGCTATCACCGTTGCAGCCGCAGCAGGGGGCAGATCAACCACGACGACACCGTCGGGAACCACTACTTCTCCACCATCCAGCACCTCCTCCTTACCAACAAAACCATCAACAAAATCACCATTTTCACTATAAATCACAGCCGCTGCACCACGCATACACACTCAACAACACCCCAAAAAACAACCATTGCACCTCCATGACTGGATCTTTGAAACCCTAGAGAAATACCTGACTGGATCTTTCCCCCTGGGAACTTGGGGAAATGTATTAAACCGTCAACCAAAGCGTCCGCCACTTCGAGCTCCAGCTTCGTCGGCGAGGGAAGAAGGAGAAACAGCGACGGAGGAGGAGAAATAGTTTGAGGGTAGAGAGAGAGAGAGACTGTGAGAGGGGAAAACAGGTTGACAGATTGCAGGTCGCGGCGGCGCTCCTCAGGTTGATGGAGAACAAATTGGGGATGACTATTTCGCGCTAAAGATTTTCTGCTGCAGGTAGAAGACGGAGAGGGAGAGGGAGAGGAGAGAAGTGAGAGACGGTAAAGAGGAAATGAATTTAGGGAGGGTTTGATTTGTGATTATAATCTGCAGGGTTTTAATTATTAATTTAATTAAGACTTGATTTTTTATTAAATAAACATTAAACCGGATTTTTGAAATTGAAAAGTTAAATATCTGGTTTGAGGTAATTTTCTCATGTTTTTATCATCTCTTAGTCAATCCTAATCCTAATCCTCATGCCAGAACTGCATAAACTACAGTGATTCTTTTTCTTTCCCCGTGGTTGGATTGGCATTTTCATACGTATGTTTTTGGCATTAACTTGACCCAGCATTATTTTTTCAAAAAAACTTTTTATCAAAATAATTTCTTCCTGTAAGGCCCAGACCACATCACGATGTGAGTATTAAAACAAAACAATAATCTCAAACAGTAAAGTAAACTGCAGAAATTAAAGAATGAACACAAAGAATTGTTTTGGCCGTAGCCCCGGAGGTTCGGTGACCGCTTCAAACACCCACATCCCCCGTTGAGCATCCATAAACAGGAATATGCTCAGATGCACTAAATCAGCCACAAAAATGGCAACAAAAGGTTACAGAGAGTACAAAGAAAGGATATGAGACTTATCTCTCAAGGTACATCAACAGACAGCCCATGAATCACTCAGAAACCACCAAGAACACCTTCGAACATACACACAGTATTACAACAGAGGACTTCGACCACAGCCTCTCAATATTCACACAGAATATTACAATCGAACGTAGATCTAACTATTACAATACTCTAAATCAAAGATTTAGAGTGAATACAGGCATCAAGAATCAAACCCTATCCCTTTTCTTTATTTTCTCTCAGAGAGCAGGAAACCCTAGAAGACTCTCGAATTCAGATCGAATGCCAGAAGCCAGAAATATCTCGAGCCCAAGTATACCAACCGTTCAAGCATCAGACGGTCACCAGTGAGCCAAGTGTCATCCATCCAGTGAAGTTGTCAACCAAATAATAAAAGCGTGTATTGGAAACACGACTTCTATCCAAAAATTGATAGCACACAAGATGGGCCAGGATCCGGCCCAACAATCTCCACCTTGCTACCAAATTTTTGGACCATAAGTGCATCCAGGAACATAAACACAGTTTATATCATTTACTCTAAGTAACCACATCAATATCACAAAGAATCAATGGACAGAAATTTAAGACAGTTTAAAAACTTGTTTAGAGGTATCACTTTAGTACCCATGTCAGAAGGATTATGCTGAGTTGCAATCTTTTCAATTTTTATCATGCCTTTAGAAATGACATCTCTAATGAAATGATATTTAACATCAATGTGCTTAGTTCTATCATGAAACATAGGATTTTTACTAAGGTGAATAGCACTTTGATTGTCAGAGAACACAGCAGTTTGGGTATCAACAAAACCAAGTTCAGATAATAAACCATTTAACCACAATCCTTCCTTAATAGCATCAGTAGCAGAGATATACTCTGCTTCAGTAGATGATAAAGCAACAACCTTTTGTAATTGAGATTTCCAGCTAATGACAGTTCCACATAAGGTATAAAAATAGGATGAGGTAGATTTCCTATTGTCTCTATCACCAGCAAAATCAGAATCAGTATAGCCCTTTAACAGCACTCCATCTTTATTAGATTTGAACACTAATCCTAAACCAGCAGTGCCTTTCAGATATCTTAATAACCATTTTAGAGCATGCCAGTGATCTTCTCCAGGGTTACTCATAAATCTACTTAGTACACTAATGCTATGAGCTAGATCAGGTCTAGTGCAGATCATTAAGTACATAACAGAACCTATTACATTTGCATAAGGTATTCTGGACATTCTAGTATGTTCTTCTTCAGATTTGGGACAGCAATCAGAAGACAATTTATACTGGCTAGCAAGAGGTAAAGATACAGGTTTACAATCATGCATGTCAAACTTTTTCAGCACTTTCATCACATAGTCATGTTGATTTAAAAACAACAGATCTTTTTCTTTATTTCTCTCTATATGCATGCCCAGAATTTTCTTAGCAGCACCCAGGTCTTTCATGTCAAATTCAGATTTAAGCTTCAATTTAATAAACTCAATTTCACTTTTATCACAGCTAGCAAGAAGCATATCATCTACATATAAAACCAGATACAGGGAATTTTTACCTCCATTACCTTTGCAGACATGCAAGTGTCATATTGACTTCTTTTGAAGCCAAGTTTCAAAGACAAAAGAGTCAAATCTTTTGTACCATTGTCTAGGAGCCTGTTTTAAACCATACAAGGATTTCTTTAATGACATACTTGTATTTTACGGGTTTCCTTTTTCAAAACCAACAGGTTGACGCATGTAAATAGTTTCATCAAGTTCACCATACAGGAAAGCGGTTTTAACATCAAGTTGATCCAGTTCCCATTTAAATTGAGCAACAAGAGCAAGCAGGCATCTAATAGTAGTATATTTAGCTACAGGAGAAAAAATTTCAGTATAGTCAATGCCCTCTTTCTGAGTAAATCCCTTAGCAACTAATCTGGCTTTGTACCTCAAGCTATTACTCCCCCCTTCTCCATGTTTGATCTTATAGATCCATTTACAATCTACAATTTTCTGCCCTTTGGGCTTTTGAACCAGATCCCAAGTTTTGTTTTTAAACAAAGAACTCATTTCTTCTTCCATGGCATCTTTCCAATGCATTTTATCTTTACAAGATATGGCCTCAGCATAGGAGTTTGGTTCGTTTTCAAATTGTTCTTGGAAAGTAAACAGGGAAACAAAATTTTCACTGTCAAATCTGGTGGAAGGTCTAATCTGTCTTCTTTCTCTATCCCTTGTGAGTTGATACTCATCAAGGGGCAGAGTTGAAGAGCCAGATTGGTCAGTAACACCAGTTTGATCAGTGTCACTTTCAGGTACAGGGACATCATCTAGTTCTGAGTTAGCATTAGCATTTTCAGAAAGGCTTTGATCAGTACTAGATGACTCCACCTCAATTTGAACATCCTTTTCAGTTAGAACATTTTCTTTTCCCTCAAGGCAGGGCATCAAAGACTCATTGAAGATAACATCTTTTCTAATAATAACTTTGTAGCCCCTATCAGATTTAACCCATAACCTATAACCTTTCACATGATCATCGTAACCCAAGAAAACACATTTAAGTGATCTAGGTTCAAGTTTACCCACATTTTGATGAGCATAAGCAGCACAACCAAAAACTTTCAAATATGAGTAATTCACAGAACTTCCAGACCAAACAGCTTCAGGAATAGCAAAGTTTAAAGCACTAGTAGGACTTCTGTTTATCCAATAGGTCAGCTTCTATGACTTCACCCCAAAACATTTTAGGTAAGCCGTAACTTAGAAGCATACATCCGACTTTGTTAAGCAAGGTTCTGTTTCATCCTTTCACCATGCCATTTTGTTGTGGGGTATGAATTACGGTTCTATGTCTCACAATGCCATGGTCTTTACAAAAATCATTGAATTCATTATTGCGTAATTCCAAACCATTATCAGCTTCTCAAGATTTTTATTTTTAAATCAGCTTTGATTTTCAACTTCAGCTTTTCCATGCTTTGAAAATGTAAAAGGTTTCATCCTTGGATTTCAATAAGTGAACCCAAATTTTTCTTGAGAAATCATCAATAATCGGCAAGTAATATCTAAAACCGGATAGAGTAGACACGGAAGTGTGGCCCCACAAGTCAACATGTAAGTACTCAAGTTTTTGTTTTGATTTGTGTGTGCCAGTGGGAAAAGGAAGTTTCACCTGTTTACCTATTATGCATTGTTCACAAGAACCAAAATCACCTATGTTTAATTCTCCAAAAAATCCTTTTGTTTTTAAGGAATTTAAACCCTTTTTGCCAATGTGACCAAGTCTCTCATGCCAAAGTTTTGCCAAGGTAAAGTTTTCAAAAATAGCAGAAGCTGTCAATCCCAACATGGTACAAATTTTTCAAATAGTACAGCCCATGTCTCTTAGGGGATGATATGACTAAGTCACTTCCCTTAAGAATATTAATGTACCCCTTTCCCATATTAATGTTAAACTCCATGTCATCTAACATGCCTAAGGACACTAAGTTCCTTTTCAGATCTGGGACAAGTCTGGTTTCCTTGAAAATCAGAGTGTTCCCATTTTCTAAAAGTAGTTTAACAGTACCAATCCCACTAATCTTGCAGGCATAGTTATTTCCCATTATAACTTTCCCCCCTTTGGTTTTAGTAAAGTCAATAAAACAGTTTTTGTTGGGGCACATGTGGAAAGAACAACCTGAGTCAAGTATCCATTCATCACTTAGTTTCTTTCCTAAACTTGCAAGTACAAGACCATTTTCAGTTTTGGCATTATTTAGAGCAAGTACAGTATTTCCCTCTTCCAAAACTCTTTCTCTAGATTCATTTTTCTTTTTAAAACAATCTTTAGCAAAATGACCAAGCTTACCACAGTAGTAGCATTTTTTCCCTTTGGGGTTATACTTGGTCTTGTTCCTTTCAGTCTATTTTTTATTGTCTTTCGAAAATTCTGGATGATAATCAGATTTTGTAAAACCTTTTGCTTTTGATAACAAATTTATCCCAGTGTGACTACTACTTGACTCAGCCTTAATTTCTTGTGCCTTGTTTTTTAAAGCATTGATTATAATATCAATACTCAGATCATCTCTTCCATATTCTAAGGCAACCTTAATGTCCTTATACCTGTCACTTATGGAGTTTAACAGGACTACAGTCAATTGATCTTTTGAAAGTTTTTCATCACAATTGGCCAAGTCTTGGGTAAGTTTAGTAAATCTGTTCAGGTTTTCATCCAAATCAACTGCAGGATCCATTTTGAAAGAAAAGAACTGTTTTAAAAGAAAACATTTGTTTGGAGTAGACTTGGTCACATATTTGGCATGAAGTTTGGCCCACCATTAGAGCCAGTTTTAGTTTCACCAATACACCTTATCACATTTTCAGATAAGTATAAGAAGATAGTACTCCAAGCAATTTCATCAAGTTCAGCCCTTTTGGCAGGAAGTAAATCAGCAGGCCAACTATCATCCAAAGTTTTAACACATTTCATTTGCATTAAAATGGCTTTCATTTTTTGACACCACATGTTAAAATCAATTTTACCATCAAATTGACTAACTTCAAATTTTGCAGAGGCCATGATCAAATAATTCAGACACACAGGCTGAAAGTAAATTATCACAGTATGCAAAGGATTAGCAGGTGTCACAGAATTATCACAGTAATACACAAAGTATAACAAGATTATCAGACAACAGGTATCAGTGCAGAGTAAGTAGATCAAGAATTTAACAAATCACAATGGTAGAGATCACGCATAATTGTTTCTCGGATCACTCCAAAGAAGATTTTCCAAGAACACACCCATACTTGATTTATCTCAGATTCCCGGAGCCTCGCAGGAGCTCCTGGACAAAGATTAGTCTCAAGGGGGTTTCAACGGTGTTTTGGAAAATCAGGGGTATGATTAAGAAACACAGATTTAAAAGCAGACTTTTAAAGATTTGAAAAGATCTCACCAAGCGAGTTCAAAAAACTCGAATCCTTGAATTTATTCAAGAGCAGACTCAAACCCTTTAGGATCTGAAGTAGACTGCCTCCTCCTCAAAAGATCCAGGTAACTTGTTTACCAGTCCAAGCTCTGATACCACTGTAAGGCCCAGACCACATCACGATGTGAGTATTAAAACAAAACAATAATCTCAAACAGTAAAGTAAACTGCAGAAATTAAAGAATGAACACAAAGAATTGTTTTGGCCGTAGCCCCGGAGGTTCGGTGACCGCTTCAAACACCCACATCCCCCGTTGAGCATCCATAAACAGGAATATGCTCAGATGCACTAAATCAGCCACAAAAATGGCAACAAAAGGTTACAGAGAGTACAAAGAAAGGATATGAGACTTATCTCTCAAGGTACATCAACAGACTGCCCATGAATCACTCAGAAACCACCAAGAACACCTTCGAACATACACACAGTATTACAACAGAGGACTTCGACCACAGCCTCTCAATATTCACACAGAATATTACAATCGAAGGTAGATCTAATTATTACAATACTCTAAATCAAAGATTTAGAGTGAATACAGGCATCAAGAATCAAACCCTATCCCTTTTCTTTATTTTCTCTCAGAGAGCAGGAAACCCTAGAAGGCTCTCGAATTCAGATCGAATGCCAGAAGCCAGAAATATCTCGAGCCCAAGTATACCAACCGTTCAAGCATCAGACGATCACCAGTGAGCCAAGTGTCATCCATCCAATGAAGTTGTCAACCAAATAATAAAAGCGTGTATTGGAAACACGACTTCTATCCAAAAATTGATAGCACACAAGATGGGCCAGGATCCGGCCCAACAATTGTAGGGAATTATTGAGAGCAATTACTCAGGGCCCAAGCCCATTCCACCAGGCCCAAGTGAGGTTCCATCCCAAAACCAATTGGTAATGGGTGGAGTAGCCCACTTGAGTTATATTGTGGATTTATTTTCTTCCCACAACCGATGTGGGACTTGTTTGCCCCCAACAATCCCTCCCTCAAACAAGGCTCACGAGGTAAATCACCACTCATCGAGATAATCCATCGTAGCCTGCACCCACTACGTTACTATGGATCAACCATCTCATGAGAATTTTTTACCACCTTGATTTATCTAGCCACACAACTTGGGCTCTAATACTAGTTGTAGGGAATTATTGAGAGCAATTACTCAGGGCCCAAGCCCATTTCACCAGGCCCAAGTGAGGTTCCATCCCAAAACCAATTGGTAATGGGTGGAGTAGCCCACTTGAGTTATATGGTGGATTTATTTTCTTCCCACAACCGATGTGGGACTTGTTTGCCCCAACACTTCCCTAAGCTGAGGAATTTCGTCGATGAAACCTAAGAAACTTGATATTCTCATGATTTAGCGCCAATCTACATAGTAGTGGGGGGTTGGGTTTCATCTTTAATGGTCAATGAATCAAAAGGCAAACTTTCGCCGCACCTAGACTTAGTGCTAATTAGCCCCAATACTTGATACCATTACTCCATCTGTCTGAATATTTACATGGTTTGAAAGTCATTTTTTCCTTCCCTGTAAGGATGCCTTGTAAGTAGGATTTATCTAAACTCACATTATCTGTCAAAATCACGACAGAAATGGCCACTTTAGAATCTTAATTAATGAAAGAAATCTGCTTTTCCAATATTTACACGCTATTGGATTTTTATGATGTCCTGAACAAATCAGCATTCCATAGAACGATCATGAAAATATAACAATGGCTCAATAATAAATCAAGGAACAATCCACGTAATACAGATTTTTTTGTAAGACGACAACTTTTCTGCAAGGAACCAATTTTTTTTTTTTTTTGTGATATCCCTCATTCCTTTTAAGGTTAACTTATCCTAGGCCAAGGATTTTACCGCTCTATCTGCTGTGACATAGACTCCTTTTGTGTGGAATATGATTCCTTCCCTTCGATGCTCAAACAAGATGTCCCTTTACTACATCTGTTAGAAGTAGAACCCGTACCTTCAAGAATACTGCCACAACTTTTCGCCTTTGCATCACCACCAAGATAATTTGTCAAGACTCTTTTAACTCCTAAGCCACGATGTGGAGGCTTGTTACAATTTCCACTGAGAAATGGAGTTCTCTCCCCTCTTATAGGGCTTATCAGAGGTGCTGGGGAAAAGTCAGGTGTAGCAAATGCTGACCTGAAGTGAGTGCCTGAGACTGGCACCGAATATGGGATTGAGACCCTTTTATGAGCTATTACACTAACTTTAGGTACTGATGATAGTTTATCAGTCTGCTTGGTCAGGTCATCCACGTAAAGTAGATCATCAATACGTGCCACAATATTGAACGCCAAACTTTCCAAGACCCTTGAGTAGCTCTCCAGAATTGACTTCCCAACATCCTGGAGAATTTCAAAGAAATCAAATCATATCATTGAAAATATAGGGTAAAAGGAAGGCATTTCAATGAATAGAATATTCAGTAGAAGTAAATTGGTAGTTATATACGAACCTTGTTGCACTGTATTTTGCTTGTGTCCAATGTCGTTTGTGTCAGGCCTGGGAACCGTTGCTTCAAGCATAGCAGGAGACTTTCAGCTCTTTCTGCAAGCAATTCCCTCTTATCTCCATCTATCATAAGATCCTTGACCATCTCCCAAGAAGATTTGGCAGTAGAACGGTTAGAATTAGCAGGGGGTCTCTGGTGAAGCCTTCTGCGCCATACATATATTGATCCCTCCACCCTGTTCGCTATCTCCAAAGTAACATGTTCAGATGATAGATCAAGGCAATCAAGCAAGCACTCTGATGAGAAATGTTCTGAAGTGATATACCGATAGATGACATCCCCTAAGCAGGCTCTCCCATTCTAAAATTTAAAAGAGCATTAATGATGTAAATTGACACCATATCATTATACATAGAGGAAAATAATGTGAATTCCAGCAAATCCCATTTCTATCACAGTATAGCAAAGTAGGAATATTGCCAGAGATTTCATATTAACTATAACTGCAATTATGCCCCTGTTTGACACCTGTTTTTGACAAAAAATAAATTCTAGAATAGTGATTGATGGAAGAATGTGTGGTTAAAAAGTAATGAGAATTTTTGAGTTTATGTGTAGTATTATTTTATTGATAGAATGTGTGGTTGAAATGAAGAAAGAGAAAAAAAATGAGAATGAGAATGAGAAAGAGAAAAAATGGGTGTCAAACAGGGGCTATATAAGCCTTGACAGATATAATCTTGCTTTAGAAGCACAGTACAGATCTTTAGATTTAAAGGAAAAAAGTGGCAGGAAAGAGTTTGCATTTTAATTAATGAAGAACTTAAAAGAACTACACGCATAACATCTTGAAGAAAGCGGCATAGTAACTAAGAAGTTTTTTTGTAGGGATAGCAAACATATTAGCAACACACAACTGGTAGCCATAACTGCATGTTAATTTGAAGTGCAATCATCAATATAGTCAAAACTATGAAAACAGAAAGCCTAAATTTGAGGATATCCAACCTTTGGAAGAGTTTCTAAGTACGATTCTGGAACTTCCATCTCAGCCAAGGCATTGCTGTTTATAGCCATTGCAGCTTTAAGAATCTGACTCGTGAATTCGCGTTTGTGATTTAATTGCTTTCTTGTGTTCTCAGGGAGGCCGTCAGAAGGAACGCGTGGTACAGGTAACCACCATTTATCCTCCTGCCTCTGAATGGATTTTTGAAAGGAGCCTGATCCATCAACCTCTGGTGCTATTATGCCTTGGTCAACGTACCAAAATTCTGTATGGGTAAAACCATCTAGTATTTCCTGAAAGATCAGAACATACTGCTTTAAATGGAGATTCCGACTAGAATGGAAGTGACAAAAAGCAAACAAATATATCCCTTACAAGTAGCAAGTTGTCAAGTTTGCGAAGAGCTGGGAGATTAATAAACAGATCCAATCTTGAACGGCAAGTCATCACCTGAAGATGAAGAGGACAAATGACAGAATGCTTAGACATCAATAATTTTAGAATTAACCTATTTGTACAATTGTTGACAATTGTGATTGCCAACATTGATGTTGTCAAAATCTGGACCATTAATTTAAAAAAAAGTTTTTAAAATGGATGAATGTGATGTTGCCAAGTGTGAGTCGCCTATCAAGATTGTAAAAATAATTTTAGTTATCCATTAATCAAGTTCATTTATCACTATTCCTTCAGTCATCTCTTGTTGATTAATTTACACTTCAGTGTCATACACATATTCATGTAAAAAAACAGACACTTCAATGCAAGTCCCCTAATAATAGGGGATGAATTAGAGAGTCAAGGATCAATCAAGGGTGAAAATGAAGTAAACTTGTGAAATATGCAAAAATTAAACAGGAAGCCTTGATTTTAAACCATTCAAACGGAAGCATACTTCCAGTGAAGAAACATTAATATTACGGATACACATTAAGCAAAGAATCTTATGAAACGTTCAATTGCTAGTGGATTTAGAAGACATGAGTACTACCTCAAGCTTACTGCCATCAGGAAGTGTTTGCCACGAGGGTATCAATTCGACAATGTGATCACTTACACAGAGAAGCCATTCCATCTCTCTTCTCCACATCGATTTCTTTTCAGAAGGCACTGGTTCCAACCTCCACATTTGTCCAAATACAGTGGCTATACAATAAGGTATTGAATAAAGTCATTAATTCATAGCACACAACCACAGAGGACAAATTGTAAATCTTAGAATAACAGAAAAACAAGTCTCATCAAAGCATAAAAAGACTAAAAGCTATTTCTAAAAGGCCAGATAAAGTGCAGGGAGTGAATTATACCAGATAGATTGGTGATGGCATTCGAAATTGCCAATGCTGAGGAAACCCCTTTACCACTTCCAGACATGTCTTCCCCAAGCAACAATTTTGCAAACCTATCTTTCATCGTCTCCATTTCTATTCAATCCATCAGACACTCAACTCAGAAGGGCACAATTTGATGTAAAACATAAAATTGCATTTCATTTCTTTCCTTTTCCTTTTTCGATGGGGGAACAAGGGGTACATATAACCAAATTTGTATGCCGATGGGCTAGAACTTAATCATTTGAGCAACGAAAATAGAAACTCAAATACGTCAATAAAAGAAAAGAAATTGGAAAACCAAAAACACCAAAACTTACCTGAAAGTTTGGAACCCTGCTTCTTTAAATTGGAATTTTCATCACCAACAACATTCAAATGGGGTTCTCTTTCTTCTTCAGAAACGTCACTTTTCAAACACTTGGTCGTCAGCTGGGCGTTGCTTATAGGCCAACCCAAGAGAGCTGACGAATTATGAGAGCTCGATCCGCTATCAATGCTCGTGCCACTGCTGCTGCTTCTTGACTCAGTAGCAGAGTTGCTACTCGTTGTCTCAGACCCCTCTCTCTTCTTGCTCTTCACAGCTACACCTTCCATTAAAACAACAAAAGCCCAAAAGATAACTATTCCTAACAACAAGAAAATGGGCTCAGCTGATTCTTTTCTGTTTGTAAAACGGATTTATCAAAGGCCATGAAAAATTCAACTTCAAAGATCTATGTTTACAGTTCTCGAATGGTAAAAAGAAGAATATGACAAAAAAAAAGTTAAGGGTTCGAGTTCGCCGGTTGCTGCAACATAATTGGTTTCCTGGCACAATAATTTTATTCTCTGTAACTCTCTTGTTTCTCTGTGTGCGTGTATGGCTGGAATTTGATTTTTAAATTTTTAACACAACTGCCGAGTGCCAAAGAGGCTAACGTCTATTTCCGAACTTCGTAGAAAGTCTCATTCACAAAATAATGAAGGAATATATTGGCCGTAGGGGTAACGGATGTGTCAATGCTTTGACAAGTTACATTTTTTTTTGTTTTTTAATCCTCTGTGAATTAAAATTTTAAGAATAATATTCAATAGGATTAGGCCTAATCAACGGGCGAAAATTTTGAAATTGGATGTTAAAGTTTTCAACATCTAGGCCTGGACTTTCAAGGTGCCTTCCTTGAAGTTGAAATAAAAATTAAGGAATAATGCCAACATAGTACGATGTTTGAAAGACTTTGTTTAAGTCAGAGTTGTATTCAATACCCTTTGCATTTGCATTGTTATCATCATACACTTTCACTAAGATAATTTAAGCAATATTTAACATTGATCATATTTTTGTAGTATTGAGTAGAAATGACTTCACATAACTTATCGATATAATTAAGAAGACATTAAATAAATAACTTTTTACTTGGTTTAAATATTATTATTTTATAAAGATTTTACAGGTGAGTCTGTTGGATATCATTTAGAATGTGAATGTAATAAAGATTTTAAAATGTGTTGGCGAGGTCAAGTACTTCAACGGGAAAGATTTAATTCATGGTGAATATTGTCCATGCCTTAGCTAGCATGTCTTTATAAAAATCTCATATCGAATAAAGATAAAAACATACACTGGTTTATTAGGGTTTGGACCACTCCCCTTAATAAAACTGATATTTTAAGATGAACCCCAAATCTTAATACCTTCCATCTCTTTTAATGTCGTGGCTCTGATAAATTTCATAGCATTTAAGAAAAGTTCAAAATGAGTACGACTCTACTATTTCTACATCTCTAAGGCCCTGTTTGATTATCATTATTTTTCAGGGAATTAGAAAAATATTTTTCGTTTTTCACTTTTTTGGCTGTTTAATAGGCAAAATTTTCCACCTTTAGCCCACACGTGTGCATTTTCCAACTTTTTGATGAAAATTTTTCCCCACCTTTCCACACTGGCTGGAAAAAAAAAAATGCAATGGAAACAAATGTCATAACTAATGGTAAAAAAAAAAATTCCACTTTAATGGACAATTTCTATATAAAATAAAGTCAAACGAACACTAAATTTTGATAAAAAAAATATTTTTTAGGAAACAGTTTTTTTCCCTTTTTTTTTTTTACTTTTTGGCGATGGAAACAAATTTTATAACTAATTGTGGAAAAAAATATCACTTTAATGGATAATTTTCATGTAAAACAAAGCCAAACGAATAGAAAATTTAAAAAAATTTCGGATGGAAAATTATACTAATCAAACACACTTGAAATCATTTTCCCTACAAAATATTTTCTAGGCAAATCTTTTCCTTGTAAAATATTTTTTTTTTACCCATTTTCTATCCTTACAATCAAATGCACCCTTAATGTAAAATGTACAATTAGGCTATAAAATAATTGGAGAATATAGGACACGTAGGATATAGCTCATATTTTCTTTTCTTATTTTTGAGATTTAATTAAGTTATTTTTTATTTTTAAAATTCTTTCATTTATTTTCTTTTTAGAAGTAGATTGACATCATTCACAACATCAATATCCTTGGACCTAGAGAAATAATTGGAATAGTTGACGGCATTAACGTAAAGTGGGTGAAAATTCAAATTTAATACTAATAATAGTCGTTTTATAATGTGTAATTATGGTCAAAAAAGTGCTAAAAACGCTGCCTAAACAACAAAGTTTATGACATTTCGAACCCTATTTTATAGCAAAGACTATAGTTTTGTCTTAATGCTGACAATTATTATAGAATATAGATTACAAGAATTGTAGAAAATCGAGGCAATTTTTTATATTATAAATTTAAACAAGAACCACCTTGAGATAATAATATTATTCAACATAGGATTATAGTCCGGCCATTTTGGGGTGACTTTTGTCGCAATTCAGTAATGTGAAAGGGTGTTAGGAAAATCTATGATTCTAAAGGGTGCAACGTTGAAGGATGTCAAAGTTAATGTTAAAAACAATATACACGTAGCATGTTTGTTTAGACAATTGTTAATAAAGTTATGTTATCGTACCCAAGTCAGATCAGACCGGGTCTAACAAACACTCATTCATCCGAAGTGTCCAAAAATCTAGACTAGAACTTGGGGAATTCAAGAAAAACTAAACTTAGGAAAGAAGTGATTAACATGTGCTTAAATTAGATAATGAAAACTAAAATGCAAACAATTATAATTGGGACAGGGCACCAATCGATTCATTAGTATGATGAACAAAATTGAGTGGATGATATACTTTAACATTATACTAGAGGCCAACGTCATATATTTGTGTCATCTAACAAGGAGATGGGAAAAGATCTCCCACAATGTACCTTCATACAAAAATGTATATATTCAAAACAATGTTTTGTAGAAAAACTTTCAAGGCGACGTCATAATGAATCTATAATCAAGATACACATGCTGAATAAAGGGCACTCAACCTCAAATTCAATAGTCCAAATGGAATTAAAGTTGAAAGATGTAGCCATTTGCTGATTGTAATCCTCAATTGAGGTTAGTCATCCTTCAATGTCAAAGTTGTTGTAAAAAACATGATCTCATGGTCCGTTTGACATGACTTTTATTTTGACTTTTACTTCCTATAGTAGATATTTTGGAAAATGTTATTTTAATTTTTGTTTGGACACTAATTTTTAAAAGCGTTTCTTACTCTAAAAGTGTTTTTAGAACAAACCACATTGAACCATCGTCTTCTAAAAGTTCTTTTAATTGACAAAAACACATTCGTAAGATTAGCCAAACGGGTCCTCAAAAATTCTTTTTGACTTTTCAAAAACCATTTCAAACGGGCTCTTTAGCCCACATTAACTTTGTTTTAGGATTTTGGTTGGGGTTCCTCAACTAGACACGCAAATGCAAGGCATAACGGCTAGTGAATCATAGCCTTTCATTTGAAAATCTAATTGGAGCCGAGCGACATAAAATCAACGTTGTATTATTAAAAAAAAAATTGTTAAACCCCTTGACTTTTAATATCTTGTGTGTTCTACATTAGACTTTGTTTGTAACTTTGCATCATGTCATGTTAATTTAGATTATAAACATTCCATATAATTTTTTTTTTTTTGATAACAAAGCAAATTTCATTGAAAACGTGAAAAGAATTACATCAGAGCATCATGCTTAATAATGTGTGAGACATAATCTGGAGGATCATTCCACCACACTACCAGGTCATTTAGATGCCATGAATTTCTAGCTAGACAATGTGCAGCTGAATTAGATAGGCGACTTTCATGCCTTACATCAATATTTGGGAATCTATTCATTAACAGTCGAATCTCATGTATTAAGTTTCCCCAAATGGACAAAGATTCATCTTGTACTTTTGTCACTTCTTGAACCACCAATAATGAATCACTTTCTACTAGTAGATTCTGAATGGACAAGGGTAAGCAAATTTGTAAACCTCTCAACATTGCTAGAAGTTCTGCCTCCATTGGGTCCATGCTGCCCCTCTCTGGTTTACTGGCTGAAAAAATCATCTTTCCTGTTGCATCCCGTAGAACCATCCCCATCCCAATCCCATATCATTAAACATTCCATATAATTAAATAAATAAGATCGGCTTCTCTTTAGTAATTTAAATTTTTAGATAAAGTGGTTGCTCGATGTATATATTGATGAAGTTCAAATGAAAAGGAAAAAAAAAATTAACTCTGTCTTTGGCATCTATTTCCATCTACTTTTCTTCAACTTCCCCTTTTCTTCTGTCCATCAGTCCATGAATTCAAAATTCCAAAGGGAAATTGTGACATCCATGCTAGAAAAGAAGAAACGGTTTCAAATGAGATGCCCCGTTTTTGAATTCAGTTGCCTAAAAAAGCAAAAAGTAAAAATGAAAAATGCGTCTTCAGTTTAGTTTTTGAAACACCAGAACAGGAAAAATTGAGTTCTCTTCTGCACAGAAATAAAAAGTAATATGACTAAAGTAGTGTCGGCGTTAACCAAAAAAATAAGGGACAACAACAGAAGAAATTGAACTGGAATGGACTAGATTTGTGCAGTTTGATCTCAATGGGGCCTAGAAACAAGGGTTGTGAACAGCGGGTCCATTTATTTTATAGTTAACTGGACTAATTCAATAAAGGAAATAATACATAAATAACGTATTTAAGTATCATCATTTCAAAATTAAGGTTTGAGATTTTAAATTTCAAAAATCAGGTTTTCATTAAAATTTATTTATAATTTAATTAATTCATTATATATTTTATTAATAAATACATAAAGGTCACAGATTTATGCAATTTGGTCACAATTAAAAAATTTTAAGGTCACAATTCAAAAATTTTATAGGTCACAGTTCATTTATCGGTTACAAATTAAAAAATTTAAAAGTCACAATTTATTCATCGGTCACAAATCACAAAATTTATAAGTCACACAACTTATTTTATGATCACAAAACATCAAATTATAGGTTACAGATTACTTTTATTGGTCAAAAATTTTGTAGGTCACAAATTAGAAATTTTATTTGTCACAATTTATTTCATTGGTCACAGATCAAAAAATTATAGATCACAATTTATCGACATGTCACATATTTTCAAATTTCTTGGTCACAAATTATCGAAAAATTATAGATCACAGTGGATCTGTCCCTGTCACAACACCACCACAACTACCGCCACAATAACACCACAAAACAACCACAACCATCGCCACCTACACCACAACACCCAAAAAACCACCACACCGCCGTCCACCCGCCACAACACCGGCAGATCCACATGCGCCACCGCCCAGAAAAAAAACCCTAAAAAACCAACAAAATCTGACTGCCTCGACCAACGTTACCACCACATGAACCGCCACCTCCAGTGCCACCATCATCCTCAATACCTCACCATAAAAACCAGCAGTACAACCACCACCATCTCACTGCCATTATCACATCACCCCAAAGCCACCAAAACGTGGAAGCTGCTACCACCCATTCAATAATTAAAAAAAAAAAAAAAAGCACCATCACCGCGATTTGCGTTATTGCAGCCACGATCTACGCCATCACCATCTCGATTAGCACCGCTGCAACCGCAATCTGTAGAACCTTCGTTGGCGTTCACAGTGAAGGAATGGCCTTATTCGACATTGCCCATTGAAGATGAGAGAGAGAGAGAGACCCACCGATGATCGGAATGAAGGGTGAGATCCAAGTGATGACCAAGCGGGTTGGTCTTCGCCTTGGTACTGCGGAGTGACCTGGCGGCGCTGTCGTAAGCAAGTGCAAATTCCTCTGGGGTGTCAAATGTACGGTAAGGAGGGAGAGGGAGGGGGAGGAGAAAATGAAATAATTAGGGTTTGAAATTGTGTAGGATTGATTTAAATAAAAATTAATCTAAAAATTATTAATTAAAATCTGATTTATGTATTATTAAAGTTGATTCCGTATTTTTGAAAATGGAAACTTAAAAACCTGTGAGGGTATAATTTTCTCAAATAAAAATAGGAAAAATTTCAAATTTTAGGTTGTGTTTGATAAGCCTAATTTTCAAAGGAAAGTGGAAAATGAATTCCATTTATCACTTTTTGACTTATTTGATTGACAAAATTTGTCATGGAATTGTCTTTCCTTACTTGTGTCACATCAACCTATTTTCCATGTTTTTAAGGAATTGACTTTCTTGCCAAAGTGGTGAGAATCCATTTTCTTGGCAAAATGGAATTGCTTTATTTTTTTTAAAAAAAAATTTAATTTTTTTTTGGCAATTGAAAAAAATTCTAGACACAATGATAAAAATATTGATCACTTTTATTTACAATTTCCATGTAAAATGAAGACAAACGAATGGTATTCGGTATTGTAATTTTTTTTGGCAAATTCTAGACCCAATGGTAGAAAAAATTATCACTTTAATGGACAATTTTCATAAAAAAATGAAACCAAACGGAGACCAAACTTTCAACATTTTTCGGGTGGACAATTATACCAATCAAACACAATTAATTACAATTCCCAGTAAAACAATTTCTAGGCAATTCAATTCCCTGGAATTCATTTTCTTTCCACGAATTTTCTACATTCGCAATCAAACGAACCCTAAGAGAAATTGTAAGCAAGATTTTATGTCTTTTTTTTTTTTTTACCGTTGGCAGCCCTCCTTTTTTGACTTTTTCCTCACATTAGTTGCACAATAACGGTCAAGAAATCAATTTTTTTGAACAAAAAATCAGAAACAAACAGCCACTAAGAAATATGGTTTAAAACTTCAAAAATAAGATACTGAGTAAATTTTATTTATGAAAAAATTAATTAAAAATACATTTTATTAACTAAATATATTAAGATCACAATTCTATACTATTGGATCACAAATTATTTATTGATTACGAATAAAAAATTTTTGTAAGTTACAAATTATTTTAAGATCATAAATCAAAAATTGTATATGTCACAAATTAAAAAATTTATAAGTGACAACTTATTTATAAGTCACAAATAACAAATTTTATAAGTCATGACAAATTTTTAGTCATATTATTTGTTACGGGTTAAAGAACAGAACGGACACGTGGCGTTACGTCACGACGGTGGGACCGGCTTGATTCGATCAGGATATAATTCTCTAGCTTCAGTTGCGAGTTCCGAGGCCCTGGCTACCAATCCGAGGCCCTCGTTGTTACTCCGAGGCCCCTCCTTCTAACATCCGAGTCCCATCAAAGATCCACTTATAAGGATTCGGCCATGGTGAAAATCTCTTATAAGTGATTGATGTGACTTGTGTGTAAAGTTTACTTATGTCTTGTCTCGTCAATGTCAGAGCATTTAATGTTAGTATAGCTAGGAGAGTCAACTTGATTGCTAGGATTTGAGGTCTTGGTCGAGGAGATGAGGCCACGTGTAAATTGATCCGAAGGTCACAATTTGAGTTGTAACACTATAAATACCCCAACCATGTAATACAATAAAACTAATGCAAAAATTCATAGAACAAACTGAATATTTTGGAGCTTTATTTCTCTCATTTCAACACTTCTTTTACAACATTCTTCTATAACGAATCTTGTCATTTATCGATTGGTTTCTTATACAATCGTATTTCTTTTATGCCGGTGGCCTGAACGGAGACGTCTCGTGCCTTTTAGCCACACCCACGCTCGTTTTACGGAGTCCTCATGACCGTCGATCGGCATTAGCGTGTTGGATTAAGCTTACGTGTGCACGAGTGGGCCCGGCATCTCGTTGGCAACATTTTTGGGGTCAACAGATTGGCGCCGTACGTGGGAAACCACACTATAACCACGAGCAACCCCGTGGAAAAGGCCGGGTCGAAACATTTTTGGGCATCCCCTTGAAAAAGGATTTATTCTTCAAAGAAGAGTAAGAGGAAGCCCCGAAGTTCAAGTTTATTCAAGTTTCGAGAGACATGAGTTCGGGAGAAGAGGCTCCCCAGCACGAACTAGAGAAGCCGACAATGAGGCCCCGCGGTCCGACGCCGACCCCACCACCATCACAGGTAGGTGGTAGGAGGTTGGCGGCCCAGCTTACTAGGGAAATGGCAACCATGGCAGCCAATATGAGGAGCATTACTAATCAAAACTTGGCGATGCAAGAGCTATTGAGGCAAATGCAAGGCCAGGGAGGTCCCCCACCTCCCTCCTTTGTTCCACAAGAGCCATATCAACTTTGACGAAGTTCGTAGTCAAAGAACTTATTCCTCCAGGCGGATAGGGGAGGAAGCCCAGTGGAAAGGGAAGTTGGAGTCGATATTTCCTCCAATTATGCTTCCGGCCGACCCTCCGAGGCCCCGTTCAACATGGAGGATAATTTCCCTCCCGAATATGAGCCGGCACCGAGGCCCCAGAGGTCTGCCAGTGTATTTGATAGGCTTAGCCCGATAGGTCAGAGGCGAAGACAAAGGAATGCAGCCCACGCTTCTAGGAATAGGCCACAGCCCCCACCTCCTGAGGTTCGGCAGCCGGAGGAAAGGCAAGAACGTGCCCCCGTGCTCGCCACCTCGTCATGAGCGCCTTAGGAGGGATGAGGAGGCTCGCAACCGAGCAGGACCCTCCACGCAATGGCCCTGTATGAAGCCGAGGCTAATTATGATTCGGATGGTCCCCGGAGATCCTGCGACTTAGATGATGACGATGACAATACGCCATTCTCAAGGGAGCTAAGAAATGCCTGTGGTCCCAAATCATTATACTATGCCCAAGATACCCAAATATGATGGGAGAGGCGACCCGAGAAGCACTTGAATAGCTACAAAACACACATGAGCCTGAGAGGCGCCACTCCAGCTGTTAAATGCAGGGCCTTCCATTTGACTTTAAGTGGAGCTGCTGAAATTTGGTATAGTAGGTTACCTCCTGGGAGCATTCGAAGTTGGCCGGAATTCAAAACCACTTTTTTGAAAAGATTCGCAGTAAGTAAAGAAGGCGAGGCCCCAATCCAACGCCTCCAAGATATGAGACAACAGCCAGAAGAAACTTTGAAAAGTTTTCTGTCCCGCTTCACGGACGAAATGACTTGCTGTGTTCAAGTCACTGATCGCGAAGCTCTATCCGCCCTTAGAGGAGGCCTCAACATGAATACCCTGTTTTGGAGAGATGTGCAGAATCAAGATCCCCCAACTTATGATGCTTTGTTGGAGATGATGCGACGTGAAATCATCAATGAGGAACTGATAGAACATCGAAACAGGGCAAGTAGGGGTTTACAACCCCAACAAAGGCAACGTGGTAGAGGTCCAACCTCCCACCTGATGGATCAGCAGTGGGGTCAACCCAATGTGGAAGCTGCCCAAGGCTCAGGGCAGGCACTTGCCGCTGCCACATTGAATGCTGTACCAACTTTGGCCTACGAGGACGTGCCGACTACGGGTACCCCTGAAAATCCACGAACACAACAGGCCCCCCAAAGAGGACGAGGCCGGGGAAGGAACTCGAATCAAGGCAGAGGCAACTCTCAAGGCTATTGCACTTATCACCATTCCTACAGCCATGCCACTGCTGACTGTAGAGACATAGCCTTGCATCCCAGAAATTCGGATTCCAGAAGTAACAATCGGAACAACTCGAGACCGAGGAGCAGGCCCCCGCCGAGGCAAGATTCACGATCTAGGCGAGGCGAGGCCCCTTCCCATCACAGGGAAGCATCTCCTCGTGGAAGAGAAAGAGAAAGGAACAGAAACCCAAATGAACAGCAACGAAGAGACCATCGAGGTAGACCTGATGATGTCCCCTGTTCATGAGATTGACACAATATTTGGAGGTCCTTATGTTGGTGGAAGCACCAGAAACTCTCAAAGGAACTACGTGCGAGAGGCAAGGGCTCCTCCATTGGCTAGCTACATTGTGGGCAGCAGTTCGCGAAGGAGCCAATCGCCTCCGATTGTGTTTACACATGAAGATTCCGAAGGTATTCATTACCCACACTGTGATGCTCTGGTAGTAAGAGCTGTGATAGCCAGGAACGGACTGAGGCGAATGCTGGTAGACAATGGCGATTACGTGAACATCCTATTTGGATCTACCTTTGACAAGATGATCTGGATCATGAGTTAACCCCTACTAACACTCCCTTATACGGTTTCACGGGGGACAGTATTATCCCCAGGGGCAAAATTACCCTAGCCGTAGAAATGGGAGCTCCACCCCTAGCAACCACATGTTTTATGGAGTTTTTGATAGTGGACAGCAGGTCAGCCTATCATGGGGTATTGGGGAGGCCCGCATTGAAGGACTTGGGAGCAATTACCTCCATTCATCACCTATGCATGAAGTTCCAAACTGATAGAGGGGTGGCAACGGTCAAAGGAGACCAAAGAGGGGCAAGGGAATGCTACCTTAACTCGTGAGGAAGGCTGAGCCTAGGGATATGCACATGGTGGCGGGTACCAGTAGCCTCGAATTACCAGCACTTGATGAACTTGATCCACGAATAACCGAGGCTGATTCCCAGGCAGCTCCCATGGAAGAGTTAGAAAGCTTTCCTATCGATTCAAAGGAACCAACCAAGTTGCTGCAGGTTGGAAGAAGTTTAGCCCCAAGATTCAAAGGGGAGCTTAAAGAATTTTTGTGCAAGAATCACGATGTCTTTGCCTGGAGGCATGAGGATATGGTAGGCATTGACCCCCGGAGTCGCTTGCCACCACCTACAAATTGATCCTAAAGTTGCCCCGCACAGACAGAAGAGGCGAGCCCTTAACCCAGAGAGGTATGAGGCCTTGAAAGAGGGAAGTGCAGAAACTTGTTAACAATGGCTTTATAAGGGAGGCCCTCTACCCAAAATGGATATCCAATCCGGTACTGGTGAAAAAGCACAATGGGAAGTGGAGGGTATGCATTGATTTTTCTGATCTCAATAAGGCATGTCCGAAAGACAGCTTCCCACTTCCCAGAATTGATCAGTTGGTGGACTCCACTGCTGGACACGAGTCCCTGAGTTTCATGGATGCCTACTCTGGTTATAATCAAATTCCCATGTACTCAGGCGATGAGGAGCACACCTCGTTCATAACGGACCGAGGCCTTTATTGCTACAGAATGATGCCTTTTGGATTAAAGAATGCTGGAGCAACGTACCAGAGGTTAGTAAACAAGATGTTTGCTAATTTGCTTGGGAAAACTATGGAGGTCTATGTAGATGATATGCTTGTTAAGAGTCTGAAAGTGGATGATCACATATCCCACCTCCATGAAGCCTTTGGAGTTCTGCGAAGGTATCACATGAAGTTGAATCCCCTGAAATGTGCCTTTGGGGTAGCGTCAGGCAAGTTCTTAGGGTACATGGTCAATCAACGTGGCATCGAAGCAAATCCAGAAAAGATCCAAGCGTTAATTGAGATGAAATCCCCACGTAAACCAAAAGAAGTGCAAAGTTTGACGGGTCGTGTGGTGCTTTGAGCCGCTTTATATCGAAATCTATCGATAAATGCCTCCCATTCTTTAGAATACTCAAGGGAGGACGAAGTTTCAGTGGATCGAGGAGTGTGAAGAGGCTTTCCAGGGGCTCAAAAGGCACCTAGGGCAGGCCCCCCTCCTATCAAAACCCAAACTTGGCGAGGTGTTACAACTTTACTTAGCAGTTTCCCTCGAGGCTATAAGTGCAGTACTTGTGAGGGAGGAGAATTCAACTCGACCGCTCGTTTATTATATCAGCAAGGCTTTAATACCTCCTGAGACGCGATACCCAGACATGGAAAAGTTAGCCCTGGCATTGATCATCGCTTCTCGCAAATTGAGGCCCTATTTTCAGGCTCACACCATTCATGTACTGACAAACTTTCCACTCAGACAAGTTCTACAAAAGCCAGACGCCTCGGGTAGACTACTGAAGTGGGCAGTGGAGTTGAGCGAATTTGAAATCCTCTTCAAAGCCAGAACTGCTGTCAAAGGGCAAGCTTTAGCAGATTTTGTGGCAGAATTTACCAACGTGCCAGAAATTGGCCAGGAGGCGGAGCCTTCCGAGCCCCCAACATGGAATTTGTTCATAGACGGTTCGGCAGGGGAGACAGGCTCAGGTGCTGGCGTAGTTCTTGTGAGCCCTGAAGGTCATATGTTGAATAGTGCAGTACGGTTCGGCTTCAAAGCCACCAACAATGCTGCAGAATATGAGGCCCTCCTCGCTGGCCTCAGGCTAGCCAAGGAAATGCACGTAAAGAGGCTTCACATCAGCAGCGACTCCCAGCTTATAGTGGGACAGGTAAACGGCAACTTCGTGGCAAGGGACAAAGCCATGGCCTCATATCTCAAATTGGTAGTGAGCCTACTCCCTTCCTTTGAGAAATTTGAATTAAGTCAGATACCGCGCCTTGAAAACGCGCACGCTGATGCCTTATCTAAGCTTGCTAGCAGCAAAGATTCTGAATTGTTGGCAGTGGTCCCAATTGAACACCTCCCCAGGCCATCCACCTCCGCAGAGGTGGTGATGTGGGTAGAAGGTACCCCAACTTGGATGCAACCTCTCATATCTTACCTCAAAGATCATTCCTTACCCGATAATAAGGAAGATGCGTATAAAATACGTAGAAGGTCTGCCCATTTCTTGTTAGTGGACGATGTTCTATACAAACGTGGATTCTCTGCACCTCTCCTTCGGTGCGTAGGAGGAGAAGAAGCTGATTATGTACTTAGAGAAATTCATGAGGGCATCTGTGGCAATCACTCTGGAGGATTAGCTTTGGCCAATAAAGCATTGAGGCAGGGATATTACTGGCCTACAATGAAAAAAGACGCTCTCCAATTCGTTCGCAAATGTGACAAGTGCCAACGTTTTTCCAACGTGCAGAGGCAACCCTCTCAGGAGCTTACTACAGTGACCAGCCCATGGCCCTTTAGCAAGTGGGGGGTGGACCTCATTGGCCCATTGCCTAAGGGCAGAGGAGGCGCTAGTTTCGCCATAGTAGCTATCGATTATTTCACGAAATGGGTAGAAGCTGAGCCTCTGGCAAAGATCACTGAGGCCAACACTTCCAAATTTCTATGGAAGAATATCATTTGCCGCTTCGGCATCCCTCACTCGATCGTCTCTGATAATGGCAAACAATTTGACAACCGGAAGGTCCGGGACCTCTGTGAAGAACTTGGAATCAGAAAGCACTTTTCTACGCCTCATCACCCCCAGGCCAATGGCCAAGTGGAGGCCGTCAATAAGACCATCAAACACACCTTGAAAAAGAAGCTTGATACAGCTAAGGGAGCTTGGGTAGATGAATTACCCCAGGTGCTATGGGCGATACGAACGACGAGCAGAACACCTACAGGGGAAACCCCCTTCTCCATGACTTATGGCGCTGAAGCGATGAGCCCAGTGGAGGTAGGATTACCTTCACCCAGAAGATTAAGCTTCAATGAGATATCTAATGAGGAACTTCGAAGGTGTGAGCTTGATTTCCTTGAAGAAAAGAGAGATGATTCCCAGCTGAAGCTTGCAACCTACCAGAGGAAGATGAGTCGATACTACAACTCAAAGATGAAAAGGAGGTCCTTCCGCATAAACGACTTAGTCCTTCGCAGGGTTTTCCTATCCTCAAAAGAGCCGGGGTTGGGCACCCTAGGACCCAACTGGGAAGGACCCTACCAAATTGAAAGGGAAATTCGGCCCGGCACCTACTGGATAAAAGACATGGATGGTAGAATTCAACCTCACCCGTGGAATGTTGAGCATCTGAGAATGTATTATCAGTGAATGTAATCAGTAGCTGGAAGTTGTTCCCCAGCCTTTATAAATAAATAAGTTTTCTCCAATCTTCGTCAACTACCATAAGCGTGGGCGCTTCGGAGGAGAGGATGGAACCTTAAAAGAAGGCCGCCTCGTTCGAACTCCAAAGCGTACATCACATGCCTCCCTTTGGTAAAACTGAACGCTAAAGGGAGAAGCCTCTGCTTGGGTGAACCATCCACCAAGCTGGGAAGCGTGGGCGCTTCGGAGGAGAGGATGGAACCTTAAAAGAAGGCCGCCTCGTTCGAACTCCAAAGCGTACATCACATGCCTCCCTTTGGTGAAGCTGAACGCTAAAGGGAGAAGCCTCTGCTTGGGTGAACCATCCACCAAGCTGGGAAGCGTGGGCGCTTCGGAGGAGAGGATGGAACCTTAAAAGAAGGCCGCCTCGTTCGAACTCCAAAGCGTACATCACATGCCTCCCTTTGGTCAGGCTGAACGCTAAAGGGAGAAGCCTCTGCTTGGGTGAACCATCCACCAAGCTGGGAAGCGTGGGCGCTTCGGAGGAGAGGATGGAACCTTAAAAGAAGGCCGCCTCGTTCGAACTCCAAAGCGTACATCACATGCCTCCCTTTGGTGAAGCTGAACGCTAAAGGGAGAAGCCTCTGCTTGGGTGAACCATCCACCAAGCTGGGAAGCGTGGGCGCTTCGGAGGAGAGGATGGAACCTTAAAAGAAGGCCGCCTCGTTCGAACTCCAAAGCGTACATCACATGCCTCCCTTTGGTGAAGCTGAACGCTAAAGGGAGAAGCCTCTGCTTGGATGAACCGTTCACCAAGCGAGAGGTTAAAAACAGTTTCGTCAAGGATTAAGTTAAGTTAGTTTCAGAATGATACCCTGGAAAGCAGTTGTCAAAAGTTTTGAAAAGGAGTTTCAAAAAGATAAATGGCAGCGTAAAGATGAAGCAAAATCTGTGTTATATTGATATGCCGAATGAATTACAAAGTGATGAGTTAAAATTACAAAAATGTATCAAGGAGCAGGGGGTGGGGGAGCTGGAGCATCTGTTGCTTGAGGTGCTTCAACAGGTTGAGGCCCTTCAGTAGGCTCATCTTCAGGATCAAGTTCCACCACCTCACCTTCTTCAGCAGGTGTCTGTGGAACCTCCTCCTCCAAGAACTCGGCTCTCAGTTCAGAAACATCGAGCTCTGGATGTGCCTCTCCCAACCTCTCAAAGACCTCCTGATAGGCCACTCTGCTCCAATACAGGCCGAAGCGTCGATACTCTTCAGTGTGATGAAAGTTGGCTATATAATTCCTCACTGCAATATCGCCCGCCTCGACCACGTCAGCCTCATATCTTTTCACTTCGGCCTCCAACCACCTCAGCTCCTTCTCCATGAACTGCCCAGCGTCCTTAGCCCCAGTTAACTCAAGGTTTGCCTTCTCCAGTGCTTCGGCAGTGACCTTCTGGTGGTTGTCAGAAATCTCCACCTTTTTGGTGAGGGCAGCCACCTCACATTGGCTCTCATGAACCTCCTTCTTCAGGGCCTCAATCTCGCCGAGAGAGCATCGCGTTTGGAATCATCAACATCTCTCTGAATTCTCAGTTCAATGTTGGCCTCTTTCTTCTCCGCCAGCTCTGCCTTCACCTTTTCCAGTTCGTCGCGAGAGGCCCTATTCCTTGACTGAATATCTGCCAAAAACGGTTTGGCACTCCGGTCTGCAACCCCAAGGCCCTGGCGGTTTGGCTCACCAAAGTAGTGGTGAGGTCCACGGCATCACGGTGGCCACATAATTTCGCCACCTCTCCGTCCGTAACTTGTTAAAGCCCTCGGTGGCTGCCCTCACCTCCGGAGGCGACATTTCTATTACGACGGGGGCTATCTTGTCCTCCACGCCCCCAGGAAATTCCCGGACTTTCTGGAGTCCTCTCCACAACCTTTTTCTTGGTGGCCCCCTCTGCTCTCGCCACGTCATCCATGACGATCTTCCTAGGCCCAGGCCACCATGGCGGCATCAATCGAAGGCGAAGGAGCTTGGGCGCCGAACCTCCCTTCTCAAAGGACACGGTGGTCCCAAAACTTGACGACCCCCACAGGGCCCGTTTTCTCTTTTTTGTGGCTCATCAGCCACCCCCTTGCCCTTCGCCACTGCTGGCTTGCCACCTTTTGGGGCCTCCTCTTGCACCTCCTCCTCAGCCTCTTTCTCGTTTTTGTTCTTGCTGAGGCGGTCCAGCTTGGACTTTACCTGTTTTGCCCCAGTGGACCCAGGTTTTAGTGCTTTCGCCCCGGCAGTGGAGGTGGCCTTCATTATACTGGCCATATCAGGCAGGGCATAATCCTTCTTGGTGAATTTATCTGCGATTACGAAGAAAAGTCAGTTCAAAATCATTAAAAGAGGCAGCTAGTTAAAAGTAAAGGCGCCTCTTACCCTTGGGGGCCATCAGTCCGAAATCAATGAAGTATCTGCTCCTTTCGATTAAGTGAGAAAAGCTTCGGAGCCTCGGAGACCGTCGGTAAATGTCTTCTATAATAGCCCACTCAGCCTCGGAAAGCTCGTACCTTGTGCTACAATCTACAAAAAAAAAGGGGGGAGGGCAGTTATCAGTATCAGAGAGGCATGTTGAAGCTATAAGAACTCAAGACGACACTCACAAGCCTCGTAGTACTGGGTCGGCGCGGTAACAGCTGGGACAGCATCTCCCTCCACCATCTGCCACCTACCCGTCACCCAGAACCACGACTCCTTCCACCCCTTAATGGATGAAGGGAGCCCGACCACAAAAGGGGCGTGGGAGCCCCAGGGAGTGATGTAATACCACCCCTTTGAGTCATCTTTTCCCACGACCCTGGCGTGGAAGAGGGACTCGAAAACATGAAGTGGGAGGTCCTCGCCCAGAGACACTTCCTTCCACAGGAAGTAGGTCCCCACGACTTGGCTCCACCCATTGGGAAGAATTTGGGTGGGGGACAACATGAAGGTCCTCAGCACAGCCCTAAAGAAGGGGTGCAGAGGCAGACGCACACCCGCGCAGCGGGTGTTCACCGAAGGCCACGCAATTGGGCCTCGGAAAACAAGCCCTTTCGTGAGCATCGGGGACCAAGAGTTTGACGTAATGGGGGATGTTATAGGTGCGCCTAAGTTCGTCTAGCTTGGCGAAGTGATATTGGATTGGATTTTGATCGCCCCCATCCCGCCTCATAATCTATAGGCTCTTCGGTCATGCTTTATACCACTCACCGGAGGCCCCAGGACAACGACTCCTCCCCACTCCTAACTACTGTCATGGCTAGAGACGCCTCGGAAGACATTGTTGATGGAAGAATATGAATAGTACAAGAAAAGGGTGTCTAAGGAAAATGGGAAGACAACTACGCAAGGAGAAAGTACCTAAAGCGAAGGAAAGACTCAGAAAGTTCGCGGAAGCTCGTCGGAAGTTCGTCGGAAAATGATTGACAAGACAGATTTCGAGAAATTTCGAGTGTTTCGTGAAAGTAAAGTATGAAAATGACAAAGTTTTGGCTTTTATACTAGCGAAGAATTGACCCGGCCCGTTAGATCGGATCTCGGTTAATCGAAGCGTACAAAATTGCACAAATCTTGACCCTTGAAATCAAACGTTTTCTTTACGTCAACGCCTCAGATTTGTGCGTGCACGAACCAACACTGGCTCACGCGTGAACTTGTCCTCGAAACTACACACCCCAATAATTAGCCATCATTGTGCATTAAATAAAAACAGCTGTACGGCTATTGAAACTCGTCTCGATGCAGTTCATTGGCCTTGGAAACATAAGAAACCGTCACATCACAGGCATCAATTTCTATGAACGTCACCTCGCCTCATCAAAAGGAAATCAGCCTCGGCCAGTTCGAATATGAACTCGCCTCATCAAAAGGAAATCAGCCTCGGCCAGTTCGAATCAATTTCTATGAACGTCACCTCGCCTCATCAAAAGGAAATCAGCCTCGGCCAGTTCGAATATGAACTCGCCTCATCGAAAGGAAATCAGCCTCGGCCAGTTCGAATATGAACTCGCCTCTTCAAAATGAAATCAGCCTCGGCCAGTTCGAATATGAACTCGCCTCATCAAAAGGAAATCAGCCTCGGCCAGTTCGAATATGAACTCGCCTCATCAAAAGGAAATCAGCCTCGGCCAGTTCGAATATGAACTCGCCTCATCAAAAGGAAATCAGCCTCGGCCAGTTCGAATTCGAACTCACCTCATCTCGACGTAGCTCCAAAAGAACTTCAATTTTACAGGCGACTTTCTTAGAAATGGCGTAAAGCACAAAAAAAAAAAAAAAAAAATAAAAAAAAATAAAAAAAAATTCAGACTTTGAAAGTCCACGCCTGGCATAAATGACCACACATGGACTTGGGGGACTATTGTTACGGGTTAAAGAACAGAACGGACACGTGGCGTTACGTCACGACGGTGGGACCGGCTTGATTCGATCAGGATATAATTCTCTAGCTTCAGTTGCGAGTTCCGAGGCCCTGGCTACCAATCCGAGGCCCTCGTTGTTACTCCGAGGCCCCTCCTTCTAACATCCGAGTCCCATCAAAGATCCACTTATAAGGATTCGGCCATGGTGAAAATCTCTTATAAGTGATTGATGTGACTTGTGTGTAAAGTTTACTTATGTCTTGTCTCGTCAATGTCAGAGCATTTAATGTTAGTATAGCTAGGAGAGTCAACTTGATTGCTAGGATTTGAGGTCTTGGTCGAGGAGATGAGGCCACGTGTAAATTGATCCGAAGGTCACAATTTGAGTTGTAACACTATAAATACCCCAACCATGTAATACAATAAAACTAATGCAAAAATTCATAGAACAAACTGAATATTTTGGAGCTTTATTTCTCTCATTTCAACACTTCTTTTACAACATTCTTCTATAACGAATCTTGTCATTTATCGATTGGTTTCTTATACAATCGTATTTCTTTTATGCCGGTGGCCTGAACGGAGACGTCTCGTGCCTTTTAGCCACACCCACGCTCGTTTTCTGGAGTCCTCATGACCGTCGATCGGCATTAGCGTGTTGGATTAAGCTTACGTGTGCACGAGTGGGCCCGGCATCTGTTGGCAACATTTTTTGGGGTCAACATTATTTATTGGTCACAAGTTATCGGTCACATATTATTTATTGGTAAAAAAAAAAATCCAATTTATTGGTCACAATATCAAATATTTGATCACAATCAATCAAATAATTGGTGACAAACACTCTTCCTAACCCCACAACCACCACGATCACCTCTCGAGCACCACTACTTCAACTTACCGCACCGCACCACCATAGCAATGGCAAAACCACCACCACACCCACATTATCGCAAACTGCACCACCACTGCACCACAGTACCACCACTGCACCGTCATCCGAACTCGTGCAAAACCACCATCGTCGCCGCTTGCTCGCGCATCAGCAATCTCGAATCACCCCCATACCACATGAAAACAGAGCTCCCATCTCATATCTAAACCACTATCAACCCCAAACCACCCGAAAACACCCCAAAACCGTGCACATCGGTGAGCTCCGCTGCGTGAAACAGATGAATCTACGTCGGAGCCACCTCTTTTCCCAATATTCGCACCTCCATAAGAGCCACCGCAAGTCTTTCTCTCACCTCCAGAAAAATCTGCGCTAGAGCCACCACTTCTTATATTGACACCAATGAGTGCGGGGGGCTGCACAACGTCGTTGCTTCGTAGCGACGATCTGTGCGCAGCGCTCATCGTCGCTTCTGCTAGGCAAGGCGCGACTAGGGCGGTGGGTATGGTGGCACTACGCTGCTGCAGTGAGTTGGTATGGTGGTGCCGTTCAACTGTGGTGGGTGGGTATGGTGGATTATTATGATTTATTACGGTGGATATGGTGGTTGCCGTGGGTATTGCGGATTTATTAGATTTTGAGATTTAATTATATGTTTTTAAATTAAAAAATTATTATAAATTGATTTTTGATAAAAATTAGCTATAATTTGATTTTTGAAAGTGAAATTTGATAAGTAGGGGACCGCAGTAAATAATTGAAAAGTTGGAAGCACTTGCACTGCCTGGCGTGTTGTGCCAAACCCATTATTTCTAGACATGGCTAGAAAATTTACGAGTGCCAGACCACTATAAAACCAACTTCTGTTGGCCCGACATGTCTCGGTCTACATTTCCGGGGAGATTTCGATGTGGAATAAATTAAAATTTGGGACTCTATCTTAAAATGTCAACATTGTTATAAGGAGTAGTCCAAAATTCATATTTTCATTTTTATTTGATGCGAGATTTTGTCTCTTACTAGAATAGACCCAATCATGATAAAGTAAATGATAGATGCCTGTGATTGCAATGGAGGAGATATAACACCAAAGTCTACCTTAAGTTAAATGTATCAGAACTCAGAATGTTCTTTTATTGTCGTATTTCCTTTTAAGTTGGGTTTGCACGCACTACTAATAATAAGAAATTGTTGTTGGGGTTGGTGAGAGGATGATTCTAAATTCTTATAGCATAAAAAGATAGAGAACAAAGTTTGCACGGGCAGTTGAATTTGATCCTCAGCTTGCCACATAACCCTGCAATTGAACTCTTGATTTCTTAGTGCAGCAATACAAAAATTGGAGCCTCCATTTGTGCTTTCCCCACTACAAGGTTTAATTTATTTTCGAGTCAGCTTCGACTCCTATTAAGCTCCACGATCAGTATAAAACCCAATGGAGTGTGTGCATCTTAAGTGGAGAAATCAACACTAAAAATGGAGATGAAGAAGTTGTTTTACATTGTTGGAGTCCTCGCTGTTCTAGCAATTGCTAGCTTCAATGAAGCATTCGGAGCTGGTGAATGCGGGAAAGCAAACCCCAACATGGAAGCTTTGAAACTTATTCCATGCGCATCTGCAGCACAGGATGCGAATGCTCCTGTTTCCAGCAAATGCTGTGCTCAGGTGAAGACATTGGGACAGAACCCCAAATGCCTTTGTGCAGTTATGCTCTCTGATACTGCTAAAATTTCAGGCGTCGATCCAAATATTGCCATAACAATTCCCAAACGATGCAACCTTGCTGATCGCCCTGTGGGTTATAAGTGTGGGCGTGAGTCATTTATGGCACGTTTAGTCCATTTTACTGTCTAGTTGCGCTTATTAAACATGTCTTTATTTTCTTTGTTTCAATGTTTGACAAAATTTTTTTCCTTTCAAATTGTTCACAATTGGTTTTTTTTTTGCAGCTTACACACTTCCCTGAAGGCCAGAGGACCAAAGATTACTATCCACGTACCGTGCTGTAGTCTTATATGTCACTTTAATGTTTGATCCAGTATTCTAATAAACAGTGAACACTGTGTTCTGCTTTTCGTATTTGAAATTGGATATTATGCTTGCCTTTCTCACCCCGGCAGGGAATCACTGTGAATCAATTTTAGTTTCTACACGAATGTTGATTGCTTCGAATATTTCATGACACTCAATTTGACGAACATATGTGATGTCAAGAAATGTTTTCTGCACCTATTTTTGGCTGTCGTGAAAAATCCTAAATTCATGTAACAAACTAGCACATCAAACTCGTCAGGAAAGACAAAACTAGGGTAACAAACATGCACCAAGAGTACATTTGGCATGTAGTACTGAAGAGATCTGGACAGAAATGTTGATACTCTGTGGTCTATGATCCATCTTCAGAGAGAGGTCTTGCCAAATCGAAACCAGATGAACAAAATGGTAAAAAGGGATGTAAAATGTTGCAATGTTCACTGTTCCAAGGTTAGGATCTACTCTGTAATCTCCTCGTGTTCCTCGTTGCAAAGGTTAAATATATTAGTCTTATAATCCTGTAAAATTAGCAAAGAAATTAGAAAGTTAACAACTCAACCAAAAATGTTACAGCAAGACAGATGAAAAAGTTATCATTAAGAGTTACCTGCAAGCAGAATTTGCAAGAGTAAAGAGAAGACCTTAGTAATATAGAGATCATGCAGATAAAAATCAGAATAAGAATTTATATCCCCTCATAAATTAGTATAAGATGATGTTTGCATTAACAATCTTACCCTGCCACCAATTTCCTCTTGAGGCGCTGTGAGAGCCGTTTTCATTTGAATCTAATTTTTCTCCATCTTTCTTGAACTGATAAACCAGAGAAAAGGAAAGATATCTCTATAATCTAACTACATGCTCAATTTACACAATATATACTTACAATGTTCTTCTGGCTTGTCGGAGAATAAACTTTTTTTCAAATTTATTTTTAACTATACATTCTCACAATAAAATATTTTGCATATAAATTCAAATTTTTTTTCATACTTTTTAACTATACTAGGTGCAAGCAACGTGCAATGCACGTTTGCCTAGTTTATATTTAATAGTTTTGTTTAATAATTAATTTGTTATTAATAAAGATGTAATTTTTTTGGTTAATTAAATAATTAATGATGTAATGTTTATGTAATTGTTAAATAATTAGATGTGTGATTTTGATGTTGTAATGTAAGTTGGTGAGATCGAAAAAAATAAGCAAAAATTGACAAATTTGGAGAAATGACTAAATTGTAAGGGATCCAAAGTTCGAGGACTAAAATGTAAATACTTAAAAGTTGTGCCGAACCTCACGATGAAGATTTGAGAGTGCTCGGAGTCAATTGGATAAAGGAAGACGTCAATGGAAACAAATTTAGTCAAAAGATAATCACAAATCAATTTCCAACCGAAAAGTTATATTCCGATGTTTTAGTCTCATATTGAGACCTATTTTTGGCATAGAAAGTGATCAAATTGGAGAATAATGTCTGAATCAAAGTTGTAGCCAGATGAGTTAGCTTTCCAACGCATTTTGAATCGCCTCAATCGGATATCAGAATACAAAGTTATGATAAAAATACTGAAAGAAGGTGCAGCTGCCTCTTTAAAATAAGAAATTCCGTTACATAATCCGTTAAAATAACAAATTCCGTTAGTTTTTCCGTTAAAAACAAGAAATTCCGTTACATAGCCACTTTTAATATATGGAAGACATTCTCCAAAAATTCATTATCACAAAACTCATTTTGATAAAATAATGGGCATCAAACATGGACTTATCAAATAATCTAGAATGATCTTATTGTGGGTCTTTCTCTCACACACACACTTCCGTATATTTCCTTTGTAGATTCCTGCTCAAGCGTATACATATAGAGAGAACATTTGATTAGATTTGGCACGTGGAACAAAAGATGCTTAAATTTTCCATGTTCCCATGTAGTTTGCTCCGATTCCAACCATTTTAAAGCACCAATAATCACATTATGTTCTTTTATTTAGTATTTTATTATGACTAGTTTATTGCCCGTGCAATGCACGGGCAATGTAATTTCGAAGGTAATGTTAGCGTTCCAAAAAAATTTCAATAAAGATTCTGACCCATGAATAATATGGCCACATTGTAACCACCACATCATCTCAACCATTTTGTTGTGCATACTAACTGCAATCTGTTCTAAGGGAAGGGGATTCGGTGTTTCTAAGATGAGAGGAAATGCAATCGGGAAGATTCTGGAAAAAATGGAAGTTGTCTACTTGCTGATAATACCTCATAGTATTCCTTTATATACTGAAGTCACCAGTATCCCATTTCTGTGAGATTTTCCTGTCAATTTAGGAAATTCTAGAAAAGTTGAACACGGTACGAAAACCGTTGAATCCACAAACAAGAAGTATAAAATTGTTCAGAGAAACGTGGAAAAAAGAACAAGTTCAAAATATACCAGATTTGAAGTTCAAATCCATTTGAATGTATCCCAAGTTCCATTCCTTTTTTTTAGAAAGTGAAATGATTTAAAATGGCGTCGAGCAGTAAAACGGTGCATTCTGTAGTAGTATATACATATATTGGCACAAGGATCAGCCAAGAAAAAATATGATGATAATGAGAGTCAGGAACCCGCAAATATTCTTTAAATATTAATGTTCAATCTTCGAGCATATTGAATTACTGTCCATTCGTCTCGAAGAACACAAAAGGTAAAAAAGTTCACTTCTATTTACTTTCAAAAATGCATGTCCCATGACTTTCACTATCCAAATAAACAATCATGAATTTCAAAGGCCGTAGGTTTCAGCTATTAACTTTGGAGATTAATATGAAAACTTTTCCTAAAGTTTTTAAAGTAATGCTTGTTAGTGAGATATTGGGTTTGCAATAAAAACTCATACAAAAATCCCAAATTAAATTTGAAATGAATTTTGTCTCAGTTCAGCCCTAGATTGGAGGTAAGGAATACAAGTCAAACATAATTACTCCCGTCACAGAACCCTATCCAGTGAAATTAGAGCCAACTAAACAAATTTGTGATCAGTAAAATACCACAGCTGAAATTAACTCTGCAATGAAACTCCAACTTTCTCAAACCATGCAAAATAGATAGCACAACGAACCGGGGCTTCTTCACCTTATTTCCTACACAAAAACAGGATAATTATAATATAATTCATGTATACGTGTGTATGTACACGATTGAATTCCCCACTATTTCGAGGATCCAGAACAACGTCCCCATCTAAAATCATACTTCTCTATTAGTGGGGAATTCAAATAAAGAACCGAGTCGCAGAATCTATACTAAAAGAGCATGATCACAAGGATGAGGAAAAAAGCTCACTTCCATCATCATCCATGCCGTCAAAGAACCTCCCAAATGGCAATAGAAGAAAGCAAGATAAGTGTCCACGAAATCATCATCAATAGTGGGATTCACTATAAAATCAAATAGTTCCCGAATTGTCATAACAGCTATGCCGTGTTTTGCAAAGAAATCCTGCAGGCCACACACACTTGCACAATTTAATCATCATCATTAATTGTCATAACACTTGTTAATTTGCATAAATTATTCAATTGAAACCCTTGATACATAAGAAAACAAAGAGAGAGAGAGAGAGAGAGAGAGAGAGAGACTTATCGAAACATGAATACAATCTTCTCGAAGGAAATCAAGGGCATGTGGATGGTCAAAATCAACTGATTGTGAAACATCACTAATGTACAAGTGTCCCTGGTCAATATACTTATCAGAAATTATTCGTAGTCAAGGGTACCATGTTTATAAACCAGAAAAAATAAAGAATAAAGATTTACCTAAAAATAGAGTATGTTATATTCGCTGAGGTCTCCATGCACCAGTTTACATTTCTGATATAATGTTCGCATGGCCATGATCATCTAGAAAATATGACAGAAAAGAATTGACTTCAAACTTCTTTTCCTCTTTTTTGGGTTGGGAGGGGAGCATGTACTAACATCAAATCAAAAACAAATATATAGAACATTTAGGCCCTTTTCACAAGTCATCTTCTATATATTGACGGTTATCCATTCTTTAAACTAAAAAGAAAGTAATGTTACAATAGAGCCCATAACAGACAGTTTACCAATGTGACCCTTCCCGTGGATCATTATAATTTGTAGAATGGAGTCATGATAAATTATTTGCCTTGTGAAGACTGGGATACATTAGAGAAGGCTTAATAAATTTTTAATCTGATTTACAGAAAGACCAAAGGTAGTGCCATCAAACCTTTCGCATGAAAGGTTGTCCTTTTTATGATAAAAAATTCAATTTAACATTTTTGACTCATAATATTAGAGGGAAGCTACAGAAAATAACAATTCTATTTAACAAACTCAGAGGATCAAATGGATGTAGCTTATATAAAGTCAACTCCAGTCAGCCATCTACATAGCCCACCTCTGTATATTCAGGCATCAAACTCGTTGCCAAAAAATAAAGAACCTAATAGAAATATATCTGAGCCCACCTCCACATAGCTTTCATGTAACTTGTCAAGAGATAAAGCAGCATCCTTGAGCCGAGGTGCAGCCCAATTAATACAATAAAAAAAAAACCCACATCAGATTAACCATAAAAAACCATATTAATACAAAACCATTGTCAAATTGTGATTATGTTTGACATAATCATTTCAACCTGATTTTGGCTATAAAGCACCCACAAGTCTACAACAATTTGTAACATTTATTGACACTAAGAGTTCATATAAACTTAATTCCCTGATTAACTACTACCATAGTGACAGTCATTTGATCAAAACATTGTTGCCTAGAAACCAGTGTGAATAAAGTGTTTAGAGGAACGGCCACCCATTCTTTCCAAATTTCAAATCACCTGTAAGAATTTTTATAGCTTCTTTAAAAAACTTGAGCCGTACACCATTATCATGAACTTAAATCCCACCATTTTCCCAAAAATAAAAAGCTATGACCTTTTTGCATTACCCCATTTGGAACATTCAACAAATCACAGTTTTCTAGAGATTGCACTTAAATAAATAAAAGTTTCAAGGTTTATACTTGAACAAGTCAATGGTAGGCTATGAAGTTTGAATATCAGCAGCAGTTATACTCTATACCTTTAAGGTAACAAGACATATAAGACAGCCAACATGGTGTTTAAAGAAAGGTATTAATCATTATCTAAAAAGTAATTTCTCTAAATGAACAAAATTTACGTAATGAATATACCTTTAAGCATGGCATATTTTAATGCATATAGTTGTCAGTATCCTTATCAATATTTCTATTAAATAAATATTTCAAGCTTGAGGCCAGGTGCATTTAATATTCAACTATAGTATCTTAGACAAACATCAAATATGAAGCCTTAAGAACTTTCAAACTTCTACAACCATAAAGCATGTGACAAAACATCAGACATAAGCACACACTACATAGTCAAAGACATTAATAAACCAAATATTATGACGGAAAATTGCATATTGCACCATATCAACACAGGCAACACTTTACTTAAAATGAAAGGAGGCCTTACTGTGACGATGGCGACTACCACGTGCTTTAAAGTACCTGTGCAGGCTGTGCTCAGCTGTAAGAGACTCCAACGCCTCCCTCAATTCAGCAATTTTGACGTTGATGGGGTCCAAATGTTCTGTAAAATGACACCACCAAAATATAAACTAAACTAATTTAAAGTGGAAAAGATAACGATAAAAATGTGGAAGTCAAAGGTAGATCTATTAATCAATATAATTAGTTGGAAAAAAAAAATATACAAGTAATCAAACAAAGAGAGATAAAATCAAATTCTTCAAAATTTCCAAAATTGCTAGAACGTCTCTCTATATTTTCAGCCAACAGTATTGTGAATAGGCCTTACTCAATATTTTATTTCAAAATATCAATGTTGGGAATAAATAGCCTAAATGCGGAATCAATAGCATAATATTAGACACAATGCAAAGCATAAAGCATAGCTCTAAGCTCAAAGTCACAGTTCACCAGTAGCTCTAAACCAGCTAAACATATATATATATCAAGCTCATAGCATGCTCCAATATACTTAGTTACTCATTATACAATGTGTTCCAACATTTATCTAAGCACATAAAAACCGAGAATGCAAACTAACAATAAGCTGAAATGCAAAACATATACAGGACATGAAATGGAAAGAACATAAGCATAAATTGGACTGAAGCTACACTTCCCTTTTACCGTCCAAAGCAGCTGCCCCCTTCCTCACTTCCTGCAGGTTTTCTCCTCTTCAGTTCGGCCGAAAGAGTAGGCTCAGGAACAGATTCCATGCTATGCAAAATCGCCGTCCATAGAGAGTTTAGAACCATCCAATGTCTCCAACAAACTTGACTACGGTCACTGATTCGAACGAATCTACCGAAGCAGTCAAGAATCCCCAAAAACTGACCTAACCCTCGAGAATAAACCAAATAACTTCACCCTATTTCAGGTCCAAGCATCACACAGGTATTCCCTCAACAGTAGGTTACCAAGGTCAATTTTTGGTGAGAGCAAAGGAGGAAGAAGACAGGCAGTGGGAGAGACACAGAGGAACGAACCAGAAGAGAGAGAAGAAGAAGTGTCTTTGAGAAGCCAAAACCCACGTGAATATGTAGAGAAAGTCAAGCCAAGAAAATATCTAAGGCAAGATCAAATCCCAGCCACAGATGAAATCCAAGGGCCACAAATGAAACCGGCCCAAATGTGTTAAAAGAGAACCACATAGGCCCAATTAATCCCACAATCAAGACTTCCAGCAGAATTTCACCCCAAATTTGAAGGAAACTGAAATAATGTAATGTGGGTACCTTATAAAAATTATTTTAATTGCTAATTTAGATTTCATTAAGATATTATAAAGCATCTTTATTGTTTATATGATGACTCTATACCTTGTAAAGACGAAAGTTAAGAAAAAAAAATTATATAATTAAGTCACGACGAAAGACCGAAAATATAATGATCCTTGAAGACTTCCACATGATTCCTGACCAAGATCTACCCAAACATCCTAAAATAATTGTATGTACATACAAACAATATTCTGGTTTTCAGAGCATCGGAAATCGGAATAAGCATAAGCTGAATTAGTCCTAAAATAATCCCAGAGATTCTTTATTTCTCCTGGAATTTACTCAAAAATTCAAAATTAACTGCAGATTTTATATTTTACAAATAAAAGATGAAATCTTTGAAGAACTTACAGCCCAGTAATGGCGTTCACCAATATTCCAGCCTCATCTATATTTCTCGAAATTATTTAGAGGATCTTTTCTGTACGTCCTCTTTGCAGCCAACACAAGAGTTGAATTCACTGGAGGCTCATCGGAAGCAGCAGTTGCTGTATCAAAGTAAATGTTAATGACGATGGAGAAAGAAGCATTATAGCTTTCAAAAGTTAGAAATATTATATATATATATATATATAGACCTGACCGGTCAATTCATTTCCAACGAAACTCCTGCACATATTTAACAGAAAAATAAAAATCAATAATTATTAAAGGCTGAAGATATTGTCAACAAAGAAAATGCAACTAAATGCGTTATATATCAAGCCCTCATCATTGATTACTCTATATAACAGATCACCTCAGTAGCCATCATTTGTTACAATAATATACTTTCATTTTGTTCATCTCATGTTTAATAAAATTTAACATCGTCAATCTAAAGTAAATTATGCACCTTTTCTTAATAAGCTTCCCACAAGCCAACAGAGGATATATAGGGCTTTCTCTCTATCAAACGTATGACAACACATGAATATAATATTCAAGTTCCTCACAAAGAGAAGGCACTATTCCTCTTCGAACAACCAGGGGATTACTTATTCACTAAAAGTTGTAGTAATAATATCATGTTTCTTACCCAAAAAACGAAGAAAATAAAAAATAAAAATGTATTCTCTAGGTGGGAACACTAAATCACTATGTTTGGGTCATAGTTTATATATCATTCTACAAGAAATAAATACGTATAATACCAATCAAATGATGTGACAGGAGCACGGTCATCACGAGTGGTATAAACCCCAACAGCATCAATTCTACATTCACCCAAAAATAATTCACCCGTTCATAGTTGAAATTAATCAATCAACTTAAAATTACAGCTACAAAAAAGAAACCCAAAAAACACAAAGAATATGATGAAAACATACATTAGGTCACAAAACTCCAATTTTCGTTCAACCCTTATTGTATTTTGACAAAGATCCATTATAAGCTCGAACAAAAACAAGGAACTAAAGATAGAAATTTCAATAGAAACCGTAAGAAATATGCACAGGAGGATGAATATGAAGGCACAAGAAGTATAATTACAGGTATATAGTGAAGCAAAATTCAAGAAATCCAGGTTAATTAATCTCTGATATCTTCACAAATATATACAAGCATCAAGATCTATGAAAGACCCATTAAATAAGAATTGGTGTTGGGTAAGAAACCCTAGACCTAGACGATAAATTACCCAAAATTAAGCAAATCAGAAATTGGAGCATATTTGTCTGCGGGAGGAGACAACAACAAAGGCACCTTCCAAGCCGAGCTGTTCCGCGATGCCGAAGCGGATGTCTTGAGTCGAAGCCAAGAGAGGGCGAGAGATGGAGGCAACGGGTCTGTGTTTTTCTATTTGCTCGAAATGGATTGATTTTGGTAAGAGATGGAGGCGGTGGAAGGATTAGGATATATAAGCTGTGTCTGGAGCCAATTCCACCGCCTGATGAAGTAGGGTTGATTTGGGGGGAGGACGGAAATCTGTTGATTGTTGAGAGAGAAGGAGAGAGTGAGAGAAATTAGGGATAAACAGAATTTTACGCGGCTGAGCGGTGGAAGTTGGATGAACACGAGACGGTTGCCTGGCACGGGGAGAAGTGTTCTCCCCGTGCGCGCACGGGGAGTTTCGAACTCCCCGAGCGCGCATGGGGAGTTTGTCCCCGTGCGTTTCTGCTAAGTTTTTTTTTTTTTTTTTAATTTCTTATTTTATTTGTCAAAAATTCTACTGATTTAGATTTTACAAAAACTGTAAATATAATTTCACGGAGATTTTTATTTTTTTCCAATTTAAAAAATATTTTCTTAGTAATTAATAATCAATACACATTTTTTTAACATAATCTTATACTATAAAAAAATCGAATCATGAAAAATAATATTAGACGAAATGGAATATAAATATAAATATATAGTAATAAGGGAGACAGTAACAGAATAAAAAAAAACTACTTAAAAAGACACGAAATGTGAAGCTTAAAATCAACGCAGTTACATATTATTTATAAATGTTGGGAGTCTGGATAAATAATATATCAATTTTGAGTGATTAAAATATAAATAATAAATGTGGGTATGTCGAATTTTGGAATTTTTTTTCATTGGAAGGTGAAAGATTAAAAAAAAAAAAAAGGGGAAATGATCTCCCCCTGCGCATACGGGGAGTTGCTTTCTCCCCCTGCGCGTACGGGAGATGCTTTGTCTCCCGTACGCTCACGGGGAGTTCAAATCTCCCCGTGCGCGCACGGGGAGATCCTGTGTCCGTGCGCGCACGGGAGTTCGTTTCTCCCCGTGCGCGCACGGTTCTCTCTCCCGTACGTTTTGCTCTGATTTATTACTATTTTCAACTCCATCATTCATTCACGAAAATATACTGAACATTCATGGACCTACTTAATACCAATATCCAAGAGTCAACAAATTCAAGTGAAACAAAAAACTCATTTACCTGACAGGATGAAGCTGTAAGTTTTCTTTAACTTTACTTGAACTTGTAGTAGTAGATGCCGTGCAGCGCGATTATAAACTAAAGTTTTAATATCTAATACGAAAGAGAAATTGTACTGGAGAATAAAGAAGTTTGTGAGAAGGACGACAAATAATACTAAACAAAAATGACAAAATCGGAAGTACGTAATAAAAAAAAATGATTTCAACACTCTCGACCAAATCTTCTCGGAAGGCAGGGAACAACGAAAATACAAAACTAAACAAAAACGAAAAAACCTAAACCATGCTGCAAAAATAAATAAATAAATAAATAAATAAGCAAAAATATAACAACAATGAATAGAAATTTTACCTTCAAGAAATTGTTTTGTCACTTCACAGTGTGTGATTGGAATTGCATTTGCATGTTTATATATATAGTGTACAAAGTGGCAAAATACATACAGTGTGAGTAAGTCGGTTGTAGATAACTTTTTAAAATTAATTAAGGCGGCAAATTTCACCGCCAGAAGCTTGAAGAATTTAGTAGAAAGTGGCAAAATACATACAGTGTGAGTAAGTCGGTTGCAGATGATTTTTTTTAATAAAATAAGGCGACAAATTTCACAGCCAAAAGAATTAAATCAACAATTGTGGCGACAATCCATATTAGCTACAGGAACAAATCAGTTTCAATGTGAAATGAATGAACAGTGATCCTGTCGAGATAATCCATATTAGCTACAGGAACAAACCAGTTTCAATGTGAAATGGAGTGTGACAAAAATGAACAATGATCCTGACATTCTCACTTTTAAGGATGATATAATATAATAATAGGAGTGAAGTAGTGAGTAGTGATATTTGTAGATATTTTGCAGTGAACGTTTGGACCCATTCATGAACAGTAGTTAGCCAGATAAATACCAAATGAAACCAGATAAGTGTGAAAATGAGAGTGCAAAAATGAATAGTGATTTGCCTATCCTCTCTTTTAAGAGAGTAGTGAATAATACTATCTGATTAGTACCAATCTATGTGACACTGCTTACAATTGATTTCTTTGTTATGAGAACAAAAATTGAATGTTATTTCTTTGTTATTAATAAGCCTCAGTTTGATAAGCTTACAAATGATTTATAAAGATGAATAATAACGGATTCCACAAAATTTGTGGATATTAATAAGTAGTAATTAAAGATGTTTAACTACTAAATTTAGCTCATGTTCGATAATCATTATTTCAAAACTCTTTATTCCGCGTACTTATTTTCAATTATACATTCACATAATAAAATATGGGTTATGCTGCAAGTACAGAGATCTTTTTCACAGGTTCATGCCAGGCAACACACATGAGTGGGGCCCTCGTTATTGTTATTATTATTATTATTATACATGTGGGGCTTGTCCCTTTGTGAGGGACCTGTCAGTCCTATGTGAAAAAATCATTTTGTTTAGTGTAATGAAATCATATAAACTTTCTAATTTTCATAATGAGCCGCGCATGCCACTATACGAAATTAGGTTAAGAGACCAAGAAAATTGTAAGCGTTAATATATCCATCTATCGATAGTGAGTAAGTTCATTGATCAAAGACCTTGTTATGGGCATTAAGGCCATCTTTAAAAAAATATAAATTAAGTTTAAGTCTTTTCTTTTTCTCTCGATAAATTAATTTGAGATGAGACCATATTGTAACTTATTCATAATGTTGACATTGACAATATTCTTGGCTACAAATTGTGCCCATATTTTGTAAAAATTAAAATCAAGATTTTAATTCAAATTAATTAAAGTCAATAATTAATTTTAACCATAATTTCTTCAACTTCTATTAAAATTTACTAAAAATTTGAGTTTAATGCCCACCGAATAATGACTATGTTTATTTATTAATAGAATTCTTAACAAAGATTTTTTTCTAATAATAATTCATTTACTTATTAAAATATTCCTTTCAGAATATTATTAAAACACACATACTATCGTGTGTAACAACTTAAGATCACAATTTTATCATTACAAAGTTATCATAAAGCATGACTAAATTAATGTAAAGATTTAAGAAGCATAGCTGCCTTGTTTATATGTAACCTACATCTTCATGCACTTATTTAAGATCAAGTAATCAACTGAATTCGCACAAATATTTAATGATGTTTCCATGGCAGACATTTGATCTTAGAGCAAGTCCCCTCCCATGAGCTTCTGCACTGATCACCTCTTCCATGGTCGTGGTCGCAACAAGTGCAAACCAATCCTAGGGTCGAAAACATCTTCGAATAATCTGGAAAAATACATATGAAAAGATTAGTATGAGACAAATAATGGAGAATATAATATAATACATTCGACTTGGGGGCGTAAACCCATGCTCGTTTGCACTTTAAGATCCAGGGAATGGGGCTCGAGTTGGCTTAATTCTTACTTGGCTGCTTTTTCATGGTAGATACTGCTTGAAGGCTTCCTTTCTTGTCCCAAGGCATGGCGATGATAATCAGAAGAAATACTAAGAGCTTAGTATGCCTACACATTTATGTTTTTCGATACTCAAATATATAATTGGAAAGACAGAGAAGAGTGGTGAAGTTTTGCAAGGTTCCACATCCAAGAACATATGTATTTATACTAAAGTTAAATAAATAATTGCGTTTTTTCAACAGCGGTTACAGTAAAAGTGCAATGGAAAAACACGGGAAGAAAGATGTAAACAATTTGAAAAATAAATCTGAATTCACTCACAATTCTCCTCTCTTACAATTTTTTATTGATTCAAACTCAGTGTACGTGTTCTGTCTTAATCATGCACGCTTAGTGAGATCCATCAGCTTGAAAGAGGTTAACGTTACTTACGGGGCAACGTGGGGAAGGGATCAGAACTTGGTTGAAAAGTTGAAGAGATGCTTCCAAAAGAATATGGACTTTTGAATTTTGTATTCTTCTTCTTTGTTTTTATTAGGACTTGAAAGGATAAAAAAAAAAATGTTAATCAATTTTTATTTTTATATAATCCATCTTTTGTCTAAGCGAGATCATTAGATCTCAATCTACTTGTTGAAGGGGTCATCTGGTTTAAAGAAATATTAACCAAAACAAGGGTCTCTATATATACGATGCTGCGATACAATTTTATTTTTTATGAAAGACTTTCTAGCGCGGTAAGAAATAAGAAATTCAAGCGAAAAATTTTCGAACCCGAAATTTTGAAATCCAACAAATTATGAAAAAATAAATTCACTAATTTTATTAATTGAAAATGATGAAAAACAATTAATTAACCATTTATTTATAAGAGTTTGCACGAGAACCTAGTTTAAACAAACTAAAATTGAAAAGAATTTAAAATAAACTAAATGATAAAAATAACACTAAAACTTTAAATGCAGTTTTCGAGTTCTAAACGAACTTGGATGGCCAGAATTCATCATATGTCGCAATGTTGTGAGTTCTACTTATTTTGTCGTTCTCTTTTCGTAATGGTATTATGGGTCAAAACTGAAGCTCGAATGCCACACCTGCACTATTACATTTTTTTCATTTTCGGTCAAATTCTTTTTCAATTTATCAAGCCATCTGTTCTACATCACTTTATACACGATGGAATCAAGTCGCTATACGAGTTGCCATGTAATATTTTTCTTACTCAACTGGTCGTATAAATTTAGGTGATACATTCTTTGATCGAAGTAAGAACTTTGACATTCCAGTCCAAAGTTTGAAATAGGAAAATGATGGTAACATGTTAGCAAGCACGTCAGATTTTTTTATTTTTGAGTAATGTTATTAATCTGGTTATGAATACTACAACATGAACAATATCACATCATCTAATGAAGTTTTTATTTAGAAGACTATATGGCCATAATATTACTATCATGTAGACTGTCGTTCATAGCCATTTCTTATAAATAACATATTAGTAAATTGTCAATGTTATTAGTAAAAAGAATAAAAAATATAAAAAAGAATGCAATTCTTATTATTATCTTTGTGAAAATGTAAGCAAAGAGAACCCCAAATTTCACCCCAAGATAGTTCATAACTATCCTACAACCAGGATAAATAAAATATCAAGAGGAAATACCTATTTATAGGGATGCAAATGGAGTGTCGTTTGATTTTTATACAATATGAGATTCATAACAATCAGATTATAAGTAGGAATCTTATTCTATTTAGATAGACAAACACGTTACTATTTTAATTGGGCAATACTAAGTTAAAATCCTAACAATTTGAGCATGTCACTCTCCCATGCGATTACTTAGGAATTGATAAGGGAGTTTCCTTGTAATACATAACCGCTCAATCCACATAGCCCAAGGGATGAAACCCAGTTAGGAAGTTCAAGATGAAGGCCCAAATAGGACCATTAATGAAGAGAAAATTACACATAGCCCTACTTTTAAAATACCATTTTCATAAATCCTAATTCAAGTTTCATATTTCAAAAATCAGGTTTTAATCATTAATTTAAAAACATTTTTTATTTTTATTTTTCTATTTATCTACAGTAAATTAATTTATATATACCCCCACCCTATCTAGCCCTAACCCTAAAGTGATTAACCCATATCCTATCTTCCTCCTCCCCGGCTCTCTTCTCCACCCATTCCGCCGCCGTCGTCTCACCCATTCCGCCGCCGTCGTGTCCTCCCTGTCAAACCTCGAAGCGGCGCTCCTCTCCTCCCTTCGAATCGGCAGCGAAGACGCTGCTGAATCTCAGCAGCGTCGTCGCTGCTAAATTGCAGCAGGCATCTTAGCAGCGTCGTCGCTGCGATGCTGCCGTTCAGTAGCGTGGACGCTGCTGTTCACTCTGCTGAACGGCATCGACGCTGCGATTCAGCCAGGTCGCTGCCGTTCAGCAGCGTGGATGCTGCTGAACGGCAGATTTGTTTATTATTATTATTATTATTTTTGAGTAGTAGAATGGCAGTGCAGTGGGTGTGCGAGATCTCTGTGTTTGGAGGCGGATCTGTGTGTGGGTGGCGTATCTGTGGGTGTGGTGGCGAATCTATGTGTGTGGGTGAGCGGTGGTGGTGGATCTGTGGACGGTGGTTGGTTTTTTTTTTTGTCTGTGACCTAGTTATTGATCCATGGTGTTTTTTTTTTTTGGTTCGTGACCTAGCTTTTTTGGTTGTTTGTGACCTAAAAATTATTAATTGCGACCTAAAAATTGATAAATTGTGACCTAAATAAGTATTGTGACTTATAAATTTTGGGATCTGTGACCGATGAACAAGTGACTTTCAAATTTCTAAGTTGTGACCAATAAACAAATTGTGACATATGAAAATTTTGAATTGTGACCTGAAAAAAAAATCTGTGACCAACTAATTTTGAAATCTGTGACCAACGAATTAATTGTGACCTACAAATAGGGCTGTCCGTGGGTCGGTTCGGTTCTGAAGATACCCGAACCGACCCAAAACTTTCGGGTATTTAATAAATGGACCCGTCGGGTCCAAATATAATTGTGGAACCGTTCGGGTTCGGTTCCGTTCGGTTCGGTTCGGGTCGGTTCGGTTCCGTACCATAATTAAATTTTTTAATATTTTCAGCAACACTACATAAATACAATTAATAACATTTCATTCGTAACTTTCACAAATTAACGTAGCCCAATTCAAAAAAATATACAAAACTAGCCGTCCAATAAGATTAATTCAATGCATATAAATACCAAAAAGTAGATATTAATATTACAGCAAAACTACATAAAGTATATTCATTTGCTTCAAATTAAAATGGGCTAATGGATTTAAAATGATTTGGGCTTAAAAATTAAAATTATGAAATAATCTAATTTATTCAATTAATTTGCTAATTTGTATAGGAAAAAAATAAAATAATTTAATTAATTCAATATAAAAAATAAAAAAATTATTTAGTTTCGGTTCTTATTCGGTTCTTCGGTTCTTGGTCTAGACCCGAGACCCGACCCAAACCCATCGGTTCTCGATTCGGGTACCCGTTCGGGTATTTAATTTATGAAGAACCGCTCGGTTCGGTTCGGGTTCGGTTCGGTCCGATTCGGTTCGGGACTTTTGGACACCCCTACCTACAAAAATGTTGAGCTGTGACCGGAATTTGTAAATCTGTGATCGAAATAACCGTCGGAATAATTGTCGGAATCGGAGCAGTCGCCGGAACGGTCTCCGGAGAAGTCGTCGGAGAAGAGTGGTCGTCGGAATAGCCCCGAAGTGGTATGGGTGGGGTATGTGGCGTGGGTTAATTATATTATATTATATTAGAATTAAATATTTAATAATAAATTGATTTAATAATTAATTATTTCATTAAAAAAAACCTGATTTTTGAATTTTCATATTATAAAGCTGATTTTTGAAATGTGTAAAAGTAAACACCTTATTTATGTATTCTTCCCATTAATGAATGCAGTGAAGGCCCACGAACAAGGTACCATCATCGCCCAAGCTTGCAAGATGCCCAAGATCTAAACGAGTAGAATGCCTTAAAATCGCCCAGAGCGAACGAGCCTATTCTCGCCCAAACCTTCGAATCGCCCAGTATCTTAGCAAACATGAGATAATATGGTTATCCAGAGCAGCAGTTATTAAAGCGGTTATTGAGCAACATTACCACACCCTACGATCCAAGAATCATAGTTGTAGGCTGTTGAATGACGAGAATAATGGCAACAGTTAGAGAAGGTAGTTCCATGACAAATCAGCCATCATGAAGAAAGTGAGTAGTTATAGAGCAATCAAACAGTTTTCTAGTGGTTTGTCATGAAGGAATTATCAAAAAAGTATAAAAGGAAGAGAAAACATAGAGAAAAAGGACCCTGAATCAAATACTCTCAAACAGAGAATATGTATTTCATTTCTTAGTTTAATTTTAAACACTTCTTTTAGTACTCGTGTGTGCTTGCGCTCCTTAGAGGCATTCTGTTTATTTTCAATTGTAAATCATCACCAATAAAACACCCATTTTTGAGACTTTGTCTCAAGAGGTCTGTTCCGTAAACAATCGTCTGAATCTTTTTTTAACCGATAGCGACAATCCGCACGAAACAAAATTGGTTCTTAGAAATATGAAAATTGTTGGCCCCTTCAACTCGAGTTCAAGCAAAACCGTACTATAATGAAAAAATAAGGGAGGCAATGAAGCATATACTGAGCGGTCAAGGAAGGATGTCTCTTATGAATTATTCAATATTCAGAAACATGATATTACAAATCATTACAACTTTTTGCAACAATTCACCATGTAGTTATTTGAGTTCATGACATAAATAATTTTCATCAATAAACATTTAAAATTACACTTGAGATTTTAGGCAGCATAGGCAACCACAGGACTCCTCACTGTATACATTCCATCATGCCACACCAAAACACCAGACAGCATTCTGGAAGTCAATTTTGCCTCAACTGTCACTACAAATGTTTGCTTCTGCCCAACAGATTTGAAAGAAAGAACGGACGGAGAAACTGTAATATTCATGAGCCCGGTTGGCGCAAGCATGACTGCAGAGTAAGTAGATACTGGCGAACCAACATTTGTGACCGTCCGATGGAAGACACGGGTGACAGAACCGCCAGCAGTTGTAGATAATGCAAAGGAAGGATAGTTTAGGTCCCAAACTGTACCATTGTTAGATTGAGTGCAAGTGCTGTTATCTCCAGTAATAAGTCTCAAATTCTTAGTGCTGTAACCTTGCCCGCATAGGAATTTGACGTAGTCATTTGGTCCCATGTCGTATACCAAACCAGGACTCTTAGCCTTCACTGGATCTATATGACCCGATCCAAATGCAAACTCCTGATCCGTGTTTGTAAGTGGACTCATTGGAGCAGCTGGAAATTAAAAATAAAGAGAAGCAATGGTTACTTTATTTTTTTATCTTCAGTATTAATAATACAATAGATTTGTGGAAGTTTGATTTAAGAAATGCTTAACACTATAGAATTCAACCAAGAGGATTACCCGTAGTCATCAAAGCAGACTTAATAGCGGCAGGAGACCAGGTTGGGTTAAATGATTTAACATAAGCAGCTGCTCCAGAGGCGTGAGGGCAAGACATGGATGTTCCAGATATAATATTGTACGGAACAACTCTAGTGTCCCCTTCCAATCCGGTAACTGTAGTTAATTCTGACCATGCAGCAACAATATCCACTCCAGGTGCACTTAGATCAGGCTGCAGAAATGCAGAAAAAGAAATCATTAATTAAATAAGCAGTGAAATATAAAAAATGATAAAGTCTTTACATGCCTTGAGGATGTCTCTTGTGATTGGATTTGGTCCTCTTGATGAGAAGGAAACCACAAAGGGGGCAGCTTTTTCTACTGCTTCAACACTCTTAGCAATTGTAGCAGTTGGGTTACTGTATGATTAACAATATAATCAGATACTCATTTATAGCGGTCAGTTTATTAATTAATGAATTGTGTAAAATAAAGATAGGAGGATACAATTTTATTTACCTTGTTGTGTTGATATACTTAAAAACTTGGGTACCATCAGTGGATGTCAAGTATGATGCTGATAAGGGAAAGGAGAAGGCATAATCTTTGAATCCATTATCTTGCATTATAGTTCCGCTTGCACCCGCTCCTACTTGTGGTGTTCCATCACCCAGTGAATCACATAAGACAATGGTTCCATTTACCAGTTTTGCATCTAGAGAGCCAGGTAAGCAATATCTGCAATAATTTATGCATCACTGACATTGAAAAAGAAATGTTACAACAATCATATCTAATTGTAGATCTATCTTTAAAATCTACCTAGACTCGGAGCCACCAGAACCTGGTGCAGGTACATTTCCTCCATAGACTAATGAGTACGTCTCATTTTGGAGCTTAAATGTGTTTACGGAAACCCCCTGAAAAAAAAAAATTAAACACGGTTTAAATTAGTGGGCAATGTCTCAAAATTAATATAAAACAATTCTGATATTGGTTTAACATTTTATTTAGTGAAGAAGGAATATCTGATTATCACCTCGTAACTTTTACCGTTCCCCAAGAAGACTTCTGACAGAAATTTCCTATCGATGACATTGGCAGCAACAGAGAGGGACCAAGGTGAGAAATTTGTGATGCTTTCAGGATCAGGTCCAGAATTACCAGCAGAATTTGATGTGAGTATTCCATTTTTCATAGAATGGAATGCACCAATGGCAATTGGATCGTCAAAATAATCTGAAGGAAAAAACCCTCCTACTGAAAGTGATATAATGTCAACTCCATCGGAAATTGCATCATCAAATGCTGCAAGAATATCAGAATCTGAACAACCATCAGACCAGCAAATTTTGTACACTGCAATGCGGGAAGAAGGCACCCCTCCTCGAGCTGTTCCCCAGCCAAGACCTAACAAACTTGCCCCTTTCACAACGCCTCCAGCTGCTGTGGATGCAGTGTGAGATCCATGTCCTTCAGAATCCCTAGGTGAGGGGACGTCTGGATAGCTAATGTTTCCTTCGCTATGATAAAAGTTTGCTCCAACTATTTTGCTGTAAAACGTCCATTTTATGACAGAGAAGTTGATAGTCATACAACATAACCTTTAGATGAAATGGTTCTGGAACGACTCATATATACCAAAATGAAGTTGGGATGACACAGTATATTATATTATCAAGTGCACGATTTGTGTACTTATATACGTAGAGCCGTAGAGGGGAATTATAATTAAGGAAGCTTACTTATTGCAAGTAAAATTTGAGGAGGCTTGGCAGCTGCCTTTCCATTTGCTTGGAGGAGGGCCAAACCCTTCATCGCTGAAACTCTCCGATTCAGGCCAAATACCGGTGTCTAACATTCCAACAATAATGTCGCTCTCAATTTGTGTTCTTTTAACTTCTTGAGGGAAGCCCATAAAGTCCCACGACCTCGTTGTGTGGAGTTGCTTTTTGGTGCTAGGGAATACAGACACGACTCCGTCCATGCCTAAGCATTATATATAAGTAAATTAGACTAGAAGCAAGAAAATCTGGACTGCATGCTACAACAAATTAACAAACTAATTGATTCATAGTTGACATACTAGCAATTTTCTCCTTCTCTTCCTCGGTCAACTTGGCAACAAAGCCGTTGAAGCTTCTGTGGTAGCTGCGGAGCCAAGATTTTGATGCCCTTTGGCTGAATCCATCACATATATAGTACAAGTTAGATAATTAATAATGTATTAGTTTTCCTCTTTCTTCACATAAAAAGAATTTAGAAACCCATGGTTCCAATATATATTTTGAGTTCCTAAGCATATTTTTTTTTTTTATATAAACAGAAGTTAAACAACCTGCCCATAACTGATTGTAGCATGCTCATGTGCATTGAAGTAGCAGAGAAATCACTCTTGGAGGGAAGATCTCCCATGTATACAATGTATACCTGCATGCAAATCTAAATAGTTAGCCAAAAATTACTAATTCAATTTCTTTGCTATACATACGAAAATACATACATACATGCATGTATGTATACATACACGAGTAGATATTATATACGTGTGTGCATGTTGTTGATATATATATATTTATACATGCCTTTTCACTGGCATCAGATTCTCCACTGCAACTGATTAATAGAGCACATATGAGAGTTATGAAGAGGAGAGGCCATGGCTGAGAAATTTGGGAAGCCATAGAAAATATTTGATAAAATCGGATTTCCGAAATGCTGATAATTTTCATGTATGGAAAGTTTGAATTTATAGAGGAGAATAAAACTTTTTTCTGCATATGAATTCTCGAACATATATTGTTATTCCCGCCTAAACAAATGCAAAGTCCAATGCCGGCACTAACAAAGTAACAATGTTATGAGAGTCTTAAGCTTGAAGTTTATGTTGATGTCTCAAAAGGAACTGCCAAATAATTTGGGTTGTTTTAAGGTTCTTTTATTAGTTTACCACGCAAATAAAAATTGAACATGTTTCCTGTGCCAGCTTGCATTTGATCTAAATCTGGCCAGAGACCAAAAAAAAAAGTTGTGCCTCGAAAGTTGTTTGGTGAAATCCCTCAAGCGTATTTTATTTTTCACAAATAATAAATTAGGTGAGGTAAAACTTACCATGAGAAATACACTTGTCTGAAATATATTGACTCGAAATCCAATACTAAAAATTTGATTTTAATCCATACCAAGGGGCGAAATCGATATATGATAAGTTTATTTTTTTTATTAACTATTCTAACGACTACCAAAATGCGTGTGAATAATATTTTGAGAAGGTTTGAGCCTCATTATTCTCAAAATTCATTTTTCCAAAATTCATTTTCAATCACACATTTTCATATAAAATAATTTTACTCGTAAATTCAAAATTTTTCCTATTTTTTAACCACATCCTCCAAAAAAAATCACTATTCAAAAATACATTATCCCCAAAAAATGGCGCTCAAACAGGGGCATGTGAGAAGAGCATGTTAGAAATTTGACTCCACCAACATAAAAAAAAGTAAGATTTTACCTAAAAAAATGATTTTATAATTGATGCGGAAAAATATCAATAGCCTTGAGCTCGAGCTACTTGTCCCGAACTCAACCTACCCCAATTATGCTAGTTCCAGGGTCGGGGTTCTATGTCTAGGTTGGGGTACTTGTTGAGGTCGGGCTATATGAGCTTTTGTGCGGTCTCCTTAACCTTATCATGTACCTTCTAGAAACACTAATTCTATTTTGATTATGACTCTTCATGACTTTCACCCTTATCCAAACTACTTACCTACCATAGTTTGGTTTAAACTCAAATAGAACACTTTGAATATGACACAAACACCTTTCATGATGAGGATAAGGATTACATGTGTTTGGACACTTTCAGGACTCTATCACCAACATCTATAAATACAGGATCAAAGTTCACTATTCAGGTATTTTTTTACACAATTTCCAATATAGAGTCTTTCACATCAATTCTTTCTCTGACTTAAATATTGGAAGGACGACGGTGACACACCTCAACGCTTTAATTTGTTTCAGGTATTAAAGATCTGTTCTCGCATAATTCAAGCATTCAGTTCGAGATCAAGCATGTGCAGGTTTTTGGTGGCATCAATAATTATTATCCACGAGAAGAAATAATTTTCAAAATGTTTCAATCATGTTTTCCGAAACAACACTATCTAGCCAAACATACCATAATCTTTTTTCCAACTCGGATGAAAATGAAATAGCTAATGTAAAATATATAAATGAGAAAAGGCAGCGAATCTGCTCCTTCTGCGCCGTTAAACACACGGAAACATGTAATAATCCAATGTTACGAGTAGTACATGCATGCCACTCACAGAAAGTTCATTAGCCACATGATTAGCAACACTATTTTAAGGTGAAAAGAGCATTAAATAAGACTAGTTTGTGCTTATGCTTCTCGATGACAAGCAAGTATAGTAAAATGCCAGTTAGTCGTTAAAGATAATCGAGTATTGACAAATGAGTTTCTTAATAATAAATAAAGAATGCTTGATTATTTGGTTATGGTATTAATAATAGTAATTATTGTGATGCACATTTCTACTTTAGCTTTTTATCTTTTCTTTTTTTCCCCAAAGACTAGTAAAGCGTCGTGCCTTTTGCATGACTTGCTAGGAGAACTGTTAGTCTAATATTGTCATTATGTGTAAAGACCAAAATGCAAGGGTTAAATTTTTATACAAGTAATTGAAGCACCCAATTAAATTGTCAATGTTATTAGTAAAACGAATAAAAAATATAAAAAAAGAATGCAATTCTTATTATTATCTTTGTGCCATGTGATTTGTGAAAATGTAAGCAAAAAATCCCCGAATTTCACCCCAAGATAGTCCATAACTATCCTACACCCAAGATAAATAAAATATTAAGAGGAAATTCCTATTTAGAGGGACACTCTTGTTCGATTTTTATACAATATGAGATTCATAATAATCACATTACAAGTAAGAATCTTATTCTATTTAGATAGGCGAACACATTACTATTTTAATTGGACAATATCAAGTTAAAATCCTAACAATTTGAACATGTGGCCCATGTGAATACTTAGGAATTGATAAGGGAGTTCCTTATTAACCGCTCAATCCACACTCCAATTTTCTCACTCATTACAATATGGAAAGAAACTACCAAAGTCAAAGTTCATGTTAGGTTGGACTTCGCCGCTGAACCTATTTGAGTTTGTCACCCTCCCTTAGGGGTATGAAAATTAAAAGTTACGTAGTTCGACCCTAACAATACCTAGAGAGGGGTGAATATGTATTTCATGCGGAATTAAAATCAATCACGAATTAAACAGTAACAAGTCACTTTTAATTCTTATCTAGATGGTTAATCATGCAAGTCAAATTATCCTATATTGAATTACCGTAGTTTACATATCATAAAACAATAAATAATGAAACAGTAAAGAACACAAGAATTGTTCACGGAGAAACCCAATTAGGAAAAACTCCGGACACTTTACCAGTCAATCCACTATAAACGAATTAACAACTTACAGTCTACCAGACTAAATGACACGTACTATCTGATCACCCGACTGCACTGCTTACAGCTCTTTGTGGATCCTGTGCTCTCCTGCACCAATTCTTAGTTGTTGTTGCCAAAGCTCTTCGTGGAATCTAATACCCTCTAGTACTCCAAGCCTGGTGAATTCGTTTATCTCACGTGGATCACGAAGAATGACCCATTCTTCACTGACAGGAACTCCTGTCAACTTCTTTCGATCTTCAAAACTCTAATCAGATGAAGACAAAGTAGTGATTTGGTATTTGGATTATAGGACTGATGTTTTTCACACCAAAACTCTTACAGATGAATGTTGAAAGAATCAAATATGAAGGAATCACTTTGCTATCTTTTTCTCTCTATGTTTAACCTCATAAAATTCGTACAGAAGTGTTTTGGTATTTATAGGTAGGTCAAGAAACGAATGGGCCGAGTAAAAAGCCTTGAAATCAAGAAATAAAAATTTCCCGGATAGCACTGTTGCTCGAGCAAGGGCCCTCGACAGTCGAGCGACATCCTGTCCCTCGACCGAAGGAGGGGCTACAGTCTAGCGACGATGTTTCTGTTTTTGTAGCTCGAGTCAACCCTTGGCAACAGCCCAACAAAAATTCGCGTCGTTTTCCTCTTTGTTCCAAACTCGAAACCTTAGACCTCCAAATTAACTTTTGAACACATTGCACATTACTCCTTGAACTATTATAATATATCAATTTCAGTCAATTTGTTTACAGAATCGCCAATTACAAATAATCTAAAACCTAACAAAAGTTTTAGTTTTACATAACCTAAATAATCTTCATTTTGGCGCCTATGTGACTTCCACGAGGACTGAAGGTGCAACCTGTGAAAATATTAGTTTTGGATTGAAAGTAGTAAGTTTAGGATATATATAATTTTTTAAAATCATTTTGAGTGAAAAAAATGCCCCTTCAAAGTTAGTCGTGAAGGGAGGTTAGAGGCTAGAGCATCCGGTGGAAAGGGAAGAAGAATTGAAGACTATACTTATTTGCTTTTAAAAAAGTTCTACTTCTCTTTCGTTGTGTTTTATTAAAAATGGTTTAAGATGTTTCGTATTTATTACAACCTTGTGATGAGACGTTATATGTTGGGATGAGATTGATGTCATGAATTTTATGTGTGTATTGATTAAGTTTAAATAGAGCTTTTAAGTTACTTTTCCATTCATTTTGAGATTTTGTGATTTGAATATTCCAGAATGCATGAAAAACATGTAGTCCCTTTTGTCGAAAATGTTAAAAAATTAGAATTACCTTATCTGCCGTGAAAATTGGGACCTTCCATAGAAATATTAAAGTCACAATATGGAAACTTTTCAAATACAAAACTTATTTACACCTTGTTTGATCCACATTTTTACAAAATTCATTTTTTTAACTCATTTTCAACCATACATTCGTCAATAAAATAATATTATACGTAAATCCAAAACTTTTGCTTATTTTTTTATCACATATTTTTCATCACAACATTATTTAAAATACATTCTCCACTCAATAATGTGCATCAATCAGGGTCTTAGAAATATGAAAGTTGTTGGCCCCTTCAACTCGAGTTCAAGCGAAACCGTACTATAATGAAAAAAGAAGGGAGGCAATGAAGCATATATTGAGCGGTCAAGGAAGGATGTCTCCTATGAATTATTCAATATTCAGAAACATGATATTACAAATCATTACAACTTTTTGCAACAATTCACCATGTAGTTATTTGAGTTCATGACATAAATAATTTTCATCAATAAACATTTAAAATTACACTTGAGATTTTAGACAGCATAGGCAACCACAGGACTCCTCACTGTATACATTCCATCATGCCACACCAAAACACCAGACAGCATTCTGGAAGTCAATTTTGCCTCAACTGTCACTACAAATGTTTGCTTCTGCCCAACAGATATGAAAGAAAGAACGGACGGAGAAACTGTAATATTCATGAGCCCGGTTGGCGCAAACATGACTGCAGAGTAAGTAGATACTGGCGAACCAACATTTGTGACCGTCCGATGGAAGACACGGGTGACAGAACCGCCAGCAGTTGTAGATAATGCAAAGGAAGGATAGTTTAGGTCCCAAACTGTACCATTGTTAGATTGAGTGCAAGTGCTGTTATCTCCAGTAATAAGTCTCAAGTTCTTAGTGCTGTAACCTTGCCCGCATAGGAATTTGACGTAGTCATTTGGTCCCATGTCGTATACCAAACCAGGACTCTTAGCCTTCACTGGATCTATATGACCCGATCCAAATGCAAACTCCTGATCCGTGTTTGTAAGTGGACTCATTGGAGCAGCTGGAAATTAAAAATAAAGAGAAGCAATGGTTACTTTATTTTTTTCATTTTCAGTATTAATAATACAATAGATTTGTGGCAATTTGATATAAGAAATGCTTAACACTTTAGAATTCAACCAAGAGAATTACCCGTAGTCATCAAAGCAGACTTAATAGCGGCAGGAGACCAGGTTGGGTTAAATGATTTAACATAAGCAGCTGCTCCAGTGGCGTGAGGGCAAGACATGGATGTTCCAGATATAATATTGTACGGAACAACTCTAGTGTCCCCTTCCAATCCGGTAACTGTAGATAGTTCTGACCATGCAGCAACAATGTCCACGCCAGGTGCACTTAGATCAGGCTACAGAAATGCAGAAAAAGAAATCGTTAATTCAATAAGCAGTGAAATATAAAAAATGTTAAAAGTCTTTACATACCTTGAGGATGTCTCTTGTTATTGGATTTGGTCCTCTTGATGAGAAGGAAACCACAAAGGGGCAGCTTTTTCTACTGCTTCAACACTCTTAGCAATTGTAGCAGTTGGGTTACTGTATGATTAACAATATAATCAGATACTCATTTATAGCGGTCAGTTTAATAATTAATGAATTGTGTAAAACAAAGATAGGAGGATACAATTTTATTTACCTTGTTGTGTTGATATACTTAAAAACTTGGGTACCATCAGTGGATGTCAAGTATGATGCTGATAAGGGAAAGGAGAAGGCATAATCTTTGAATCCATTATCTTGCATTATAGTTCCGATTGCACCCGCTCCTACTTGTGGTGTTCCATGATCACCCAGTGAATCACATAAGACAATGGTTCCATTTACCAGTTTTGCATCTAGAGAGCCAGGTGAGCAATATCTGCAATAATTTATGCATCATTGACATTGAGAAAAAAAATGGTTACAACAATTAATTATCTAATTGTAGATCTTCTTTAAAATCTACCTAGACTCGGAGCCATCAGAACCTGGTGCAGGTACATTTCCTCCGTAGACTAATGAGTACGTCTCATCTTGGAGCTTAAATGTGTTTACAGAAACCCCCTGAAAAATAAAAAGTTAAACACGGTTTAAATTAGTGGGCAATGTCTCGAAATTAATATAGAACAATTCTGATACTAGTTCCACATTTTATTTAGTAAAGAAGGAATATCTGATTATCACCTCGTAACTTTTACCGTTTCCCAAGAAGACTTCTGTCAAAAATTTCCTGTCGCTGACATTGGCAGCAACTGAGAGGGACCAAGGTGAGAAATTTAAGATGCTTTCAGGATCAGGTCCAGAATTACCAGCAGAATTTGATGTGAGTATTCCATTTTTCATAGAATGGAATGCACCAATGGCAATTGGATCGTCAAAATAATCTGAAGGAAAAATCCCTCCTACTGAAAGTGATATTATATCAACTCCATCGGAAATTGCATCATCAAATGCTGCAAGAATATCAGAATCTGAACAACCATCAGACCAGCAAATTTTGTACACTGCAATGCGGGAAGAAGGCACCCCTCCTCGAGCTGTTCCCCAGCCAAGACCTAACAAACTTGCCCCTTTCACAACGCCTCCAGCTGCTGTGGATGCAGTGTGAGATCCATGTCCTCCAGAATCCCTAGGTGAGGGAGCGTCTGGATAGCTAATGTTTCCTTCGCTATGATAAAACTTTGCTCCAATTATTTTGCTGTAAAACGTCCATTTTACGTTAGAGAAGTTGATAGTCATACAACATAACCTTTAGATGAAATGGTTCAGGGACGTCTCATATATCCAAAAATGAAGTTGGGATGACCCAGCATATTATATTATCAAGTGCAGAATTTGAGTACTTATGCGCGTAGAGGGGAATTATAATTAAGGCAGCTTACTTATTGCAAGTAAAATTTGAGGAGGCTTGGCAGCTGCCTTTCCATTTGCTTGGAGGAGGGCCAAACCCTTCGTCACTGAAACTCTCCGATTCAGGCCAAATACCGGAGTCTAACATTCCAACAATAATGTCGCTCTCAATTTGTGTTCTTTTAACTTCTTGAGGGAAGCCCATAAAGTCCCATGACCTCGTTGTGTGGAGTTGCTTTTTGGTGCTAGGGAATACAGACACTACTCCGTCCATGCCTAAGTAAGTACTATATATAAGTAAGTGGGTGTTTGGTAGGAATTAAAATTAGGGGTGTGTTTGGTGGCGCTAGGTATCAAAATTTCAACCATTGAAAAATAAAAAAATGGACCGTTGTTGCATTTCTTAATGGACAAAATCTGACACCTTTACAGTTGAGGGACAACCCATTTACACCTCTTTTCCAATTTTACCCCTTTACAATGGAGAACTTTGAGACTTTGCACATGTGATGAGGATGAAATTGTCTTTTTGTGTTCAAATTCACACCAATACTTCAAATGGTGGCAGAAAGTGGGACCGCCTGATGTGACCTAAAAATTGATTTTGATTTGGGAAAATTTCTCCCAGACACACTCTAGATTTTTAGTAGATTGTGATAGAAGTTTTTGAAATGTGTGGTTGAAAAGCTGTGGGACCCATGAAAGATGTGGTTAATATTGATTGTTTGACTTTAACTTAGATTAAAATCAGATTTTAATCGGACACAAACAATAGGCTAGAAGCAAGAAATTCTGTACTGCGTGCTACAACAAACAAATTAATTGATTTATAGTTGACATACTAGCAATTTTCTCCTTCTCTTCCTCAGTCAACTTGGCAACAAAGCCGTTGAAGCTTCTGTGGTAGCTACGGAGCCAAGATTTTGATGCCCTTTGGCTGAATCCATCACATAAATATAGTACAAGTTAGATAAATAATAATTTATTAGTTTTTCTATTTCTTGACACAAAAAGAATTTAGAAACCCATGGTTCCAATATATATTTTGAGTTCCTAAGCATTTTTTTTTATATATATACAGAAGTTAAACAACCTGCCCATAACTGATTGTAGCATGCTCATGTGCATTGAAGTAGCAGAGAAATCACTCTTGGAGGGAAGATCTCCCATGTATATAATGTATACCTGCATGCAAATCTAAATAGTTAGCCAAAAATTACTTATTCAATTTCTTTGCTATACATACGAAAATACATACATACATACATCATACATGCATGTATATATACATACGCGAGTAGATATTATATACGTGTGTGCATGTTGTTGATATATCTATTTATACATGCCTTTTCACTGGCATCAGATTCTCCACTGCAACTGATTAATAGAGCACATATGAGAGTTATGAAGAGTAGGGCTGGGCAAAATGTCCGAACCGAACCGAACCGAACCGAACCGGAACCGAACCGAACCGAATCGAACCGAACGGGTTTTTTTAAATGAAATACCCGAACGGGTATCCGAATCGAGAACCGAATGGTTTGGTTCGGTTCTCGGTTCTAGACTCAGAACCGAAGAATCGAATAAGAACCGAATTTTTTTTTTTTATATTTGATAAATCAATTTCTTTTATTTTTTCTAAATAAATTAATAATTTTTTTCTTATTAATCTTATTAGTTGAACAATTTAGAGTTTATTTATGTTTGTTAGTTGTGTTTTTTTCAATTTTTTCTTGTATAGTCTCTTAGTAGTTAGTATGGAAAGTCAAGCAACTGATTATTACATTAAATAGTTGGTAAGTATTATCAATACTTTAAAATATTTTATTTTTATTACTTCTAATTTATATTTCATTTTTATGTAGACTTGAATGTTTGAAGCAAATGAATTATTGATATGAATTATCGAAGTTTTATTAGTAATATTTACTTTTTCGTATTTGTATTTGACAACTTATTATTTATATGTTATTAAATTAGATTACGTTAATTTGTAAAAGTTAAGATTAAACTTGGTATTTATATCTAATTTTTGTTATTAATATTAGTATCTACTTTCAGGTGTATTTATGTAGTATTATTTTAAATGTTAAAAAATTTAATTATAGTACGGAACCGAACCGAACCGAACCGAACCGAACCCGAACGGTTCCAAAATTATATTTGGAACCGACGGTTCCATTTACTAAATACCAGAAAATTTCTGGAACCGAAAAAAACCGAACCGAACCGAACCGAACCGACCCGCGCCCACCCCTAATGAAGAGGAGAGGCCATGGCTGAGAAATTTGGGAAGCCATAGAAAATATTTGATAAAATCGGATTTCCGAGATGCTGATAATTTTCATGTATGGAAAGTTTGAATTTATAGAGGAGAATAAAACTTTTTTCTGCATATGGATTCTCGAACATATATTGTTATTCCCGCCTAAACAAATGCAAAGTCCAATGCCGGCACTAACAAAGTAACAATGTTAATAAGTCTTAAGCTTGAAGTTTATGTTGATGTCTAAAAGGAACTGCCAAATAATTTGGGTTGTTTTAAGGTTCTTTTATTAGTTTACCACGCAAATAAAAATTGGGGAAATACATAGAAATAGCCTAAAATTGAAGCCATAATTCAAGAATGGCCTTTGACCATTTTAAAGTTTTAAAGTTCCTAAAATACTTTCAAGATAAAAAAAAAAAAAAAATTGTCTAACAAGTCATTCTAAGATATAATAGATTTCATTTTAGTCCCTTATAAAAGTTTGACAAATTGCTTCCCCTTTGGAATTAAAATTTGACTTTTCTTCATTAACTCTTTTCACCTATTATTAAACCCAAGAATTTGAAGATTTTGTTTACTATTAAAATTGTATTTTTGTTTTATTGAACCCCCCCCCCCCCCACCCCACAACACACAAAATGGCATCAAAACCCTATATTTCCCTATATTTATATTAAAATTATGAGGAATTAGAATACTAGAGATCATGGAAATTGAAAATTCTGAGGATTTAGAAACTAAAGTATACGAAGGAGTAGAAGGATGTGCTTTAAAAGGAAAATTTGATTGAGAAAAGTTTAGAAAAATCAATGTAGCAGAATTAAATTTAAAACCACATAGAGAAAATAGATTATTTAATATTATAGGATCAACTTTTAAAAGAAAGAAGTTAGTTATTAATGAATATCATGAGATAGAAAAAGTCATAGATATTAAACATACACAAGGAAAAATAAAATTAAACCTAATAACAAAAAGAAATGTTAATGAGTTTCTAGGAAAATTAAAATAAGAAAAGAGAAATATAATATCTTATGTTTACCTTGGTGGAGTGCAAATAATAATAAAATCATGTTTTAAAGAAGGAATTAATAACCTTATAATACTTAACTTACAAGATGAAAGATGTATTACAGCAGAAAATGAAAATTTAGGAATAGTTAAAGGAAATTTAACTTATGAAAAATTAAAATTTACTTGTTATCCAAGATATTGTATTCATATAAATATGATAAAAATTTAGATGATTATTTTAGTTTACATTTTAAGATGGCTAATAAAATATTGAAAGATGATAATAAAGTTTTTACTATACTATATCAAGGATTATATTATTATACAAATAGTAATTATGAGAATATATATAAAGAAAAACCATTTATAGAGATTGAAGAAGAATTTAGAGATATAGGAGAAACAATTCTATCTAAAGAGCAAGATATTGAGGAAATAAAAAATTTTGAAATAGGACATGATGATGCTATAAGTATTAATCAACATATTATACCAAAACAAATAACTTATAAAGAAAATAAGATTATTATTGGAGATAATATATCAAGACACAGTATTTCAAAAATAAAACAAAATAAGAATAGTAGTGTATATAGAATTAAAGGAAAATTCTTTAATGGAAACAAATAGATAAATAAAAGTAAAATATTTATTGATACTGGAGCAAGTCATAATCATATTTGCTCTCTTATAGATGAATGAATTAAAAAGAAAAAAGTAGAACCCTATAATTATAGAGATTTTGAATGAAAAATAAATTCTTGTGATATCATAGGACAAGTTCAAATCAAACTATGAAATTTATCATTAAGTATAGAATGTTATATTGATAATAATATGAATTTTGATGAACATCCAATATTATTAGGAAAATCATTCTTAAATAGTCTTGATAATTACAAAATAGACAAGGAATGAATTCTTATTACACATCAAGGAATAACTACATATTGTTTTAAAGAAAAATGAGTAGAGAAATAAAATTTTCAATAAGTGTATATATACAAATAATTGTATTCGAATAAAAAATACCTACTTGTGCCTTAGTGATACAGGAGCTGAAATAACAATTTTTAAAGAATTCTTATTAACAAAATGGATTGAAAATAAACAACCATTAACTCTATAAGGAATAATTGGAACAAAAGAATCCTTAAAATACAAAAATGAAATTATAGAAGTTATCATAGGATCTAAAATAGTAACTATAAGAAATGTTTACCAATATAATATAAATGATTGTGATATTATTTTAAGAAATGACTTTTTACAACAATTTAGTCAATATAGTCAAAATATTTATACTATTCAATTAAAAACACCATGTGGACATTTAATGAAAACTGCTAAAGAATTTAAATCATTTAGAGTTCAGCCAACTCAGTGGGGTGAAAAGATAGAATTTATACCAAAATTACCCAATTATTCAATTAAAACAATTACTTTTGATCAAATAAAAGATCTTTTAGCCAAAAATTATAATGAAAACCGACTTGAAAATTGGAAAAATAAAAAACAACAGCTAAAATAGAATTATTAGAACCAATAATCATTATTAGAGTCAAACGTATGCTTTATAATCAAGAAGATAAAAAAGGAATTTCAAGTACAAATTCAAAAACTTTTTAATCAAAAATTTATAAGAAAAAATAATAGTCTTCATAGTAGCCCAACTTTTATTGTTAGAAATCATTCACAAATAAAAGAGGAAAACATAGGATGGTTGTAAATTATAAAGAACTTCATAAAAACACTAAATTTGATAAATATTATCTACCAAATAAAGAAGTTTTAATAAACATAGTTAAGAATAAAAAATATTATTCAAAATTTGATTGAAAATCTGAATTTTGGCAAATCAAGTTTAAAGAAAATAGTATATCATTAACAACATTTAGTACCCCTCAAGGACATTATGAATGGATAGTTATGCCATTTGGATTAAAAAATGCACCACAAATTTATCAAAGAAGAATGGATGAAATCTTTAGAAGTTATAATTTTCTTATTGTTTATGTTGATGACATACTTGTTTGTTCAAAAATATATGAAAATCATCTTAAATATTTTAGAAGTTTTGCTACACTTTGCTCAACAGAATGTATAATACTTAGTCAGAAAAAGGCAGAAATAACAAAAAATAAAATTGAATTCTTAAGAATGATAATAAATTATGATGGAATAAAATTCCAACCTCATATTTCAGGAAAAATGATAAACTTGAAAATAAACAACAAATTCAAAAGTTTTTAGGATGTCTTAATTATGCTGAAAAATTTATAGAAAAATTTGCAGAAAAAGAAATAAACTTCAGAAATTATTAAGAAAGTCAAATAAGTTAGGATGGAATGAAAAACATACTCTTTGTGTTAAAAATTTAAAAGAAAATTGTAAAAATTTACCTAAACTTAGACTCCCAAATGAAAATGATAAACTAATTGTACAAACAAATGCATCAGATTTATATTTGAGTGGTTTATTAAAAACTGACTTAAATGAAATTTGTAGATATACTAGTGGAACATTTAATAATGTTGGAGTAAATTATTCAACAATGAAAAAGAATTATTAGCAGTTGTTAAAGGAATAAATAAATTCAAAATGTTCTTGTTACCTAATGAATTTATTGTTCAAATTGATAATACTCAACTTAACGGATTAGTAAATAATAGATTACCAAATTCACCTCAACATAGAAGATTACACATATGACAAGTATTATTATCTTTCTATAATTTTAAATTCGAATATATTAAATGAAAATATAATTTATTTCTTGATTTCTTGAGCAGGAATTATGAGTATGAAAAAGATTGAAGTATCCACAGAGGAATTGCAAGAACTTTTAACAAGTTCAGGATGATCATCTAGACGTAAGGCAAACTTTGTGCGATTTATCAAACAAAGTTGTTGAAAATGGGAATAAAATTGAAAAATTAAACGAGACAAAAGAAAAAATAGTTGAAAAATTATCAGAATGTCTTGATTATTTTGCAACTTATTGCCAGGACTTCCCTCCTTTGGAGAAAGCCGAATATAGCCAAAAGGCTAGTTATAATCCATATAGAGAAATTAATATTTCCACTCAAAGTGGAAAATCGAAATTCAAGAGAATTGACTCTCTTTCCTCTGAAGGGGAAAAAGTCATTAACAAAAGCCCACAACAGTCGTCTGTCCCTTTGGACAAATTGTTGGAAAGATTCGGAAACGGAAAATGAACCGTTGAGACTAGTTCTCAAATTTCTTTAACAAAAGATCCATTGCAACCACCAGCTCTTTCGAGCAAATTGCAAGATAATAAAAGTGAAAAATGAGCCACTCATCTTTTAGGTGAAACATCCTTATCAAATGGTCCACTGGAACAACACACTGTAATCAGCGAATTCCAAGAAAATAAAAAATCATTTGAAAACAAAAAATCACCAAGAGGAATAATTACAACTCATCATGTTCGAACCAATCTTCATCCCATGGAGAAAGATTATTATGAATTTTCAGAATGTGTGTATAATTTTAGAGAATGAGTTTCTCTTTATCTCACAGCTCTTCTTACGGCGATTTATCCAATGATAAGTGCTATTCAAGGAGTAAATCCAACCATTGTCAGAAAATTAGCAACATTTGGATTCCTAGATCGACTCTTCCAGGAACCGATCTTAAGGAAATTGAACAATTTGATAAATAATTTATCAATTGTGTGAAAAAATATAGTGATAAACAACCAGTGGAATTGAGATTCTACACCATCAGTCTAGATCATAGAGAACCAGAATGGTATGGAGAACATCATCTGATCACCATCAGAAAAAATAATGGAAATCTACTGAAAGATATTCAAATTTTTAAAGAATTGCCAACAATCAATAAAAATGGATGGTTTACAGGCGAGCCCTTAGAATCAAACCAGTTTGTTCAACCATGCAATTTTTCTATGGAGAAAAATATATGGTGTATGGAATGAGTAATAATTGGATCCTTATCTGTAGAGAAGATAAATATCAAAAATTCTTGAAGATAAGATTTGTGAAATCTTAAATGACCAATTCCTTGGAAGCGAGGAATGTATCAAAGAAGCTTGTAGATTGATGGGACACGTCCACAGGTAAATGACGATAAGAAGAGACCAAGACAGCACAATGTGAGTTGTAAAGAAGAAGACAACTGTTAAAGCTGGAATAAAGTAGCCGACATGTGCTTTAATTATTTTAACCACTTTGAAGAAATTATTGTACTTTTACTTTTGTGTTGTAAAAATCTGATTGGCCAGAAGCTTCTCGGTGAAGTGCAAGCCTCTCTATAAATTGAGACTCTTCTCATTTGAAGAGGTAGGACCACCCAAATGACCAAAAACCAGTTTGTAAAATTCACTATATTGATGTTTGTAATCTCTTTCATTAGAGAGTAGAAACCACTCTTCGGAGTATCAATCTTTGTATAATAGCTTTCAAGCTATCATCAGATCAATAAAATTTTTGAGCTTGAAATAAATCTTTTATTACGCTTTGAGTATTGTTCTACACATTGAGTCTGTTTAAGAGTTTTGAGTACCCTCATGTCCATTTTGCTGCGATACTGTCGGACTTTGGCTAACTCTTGTGACGAAAGTGACTAGGAACATTTAACATTCTTGCTATTTGGCGAAGCATGGTAAGACCCTTATTTTAAGCTACAGAGAAATTTATTATCTAAAGATTTGTATGAAAATTATTATATAAAAATTTTTATAAGATTGTATACTTTGAAAAACTTTTATTATGGAAAATTACGAATTTTATTATAGAATTATACATTTTAGATATACTAATAGTATTGATTATATTCACATGATAGAAATTCCAAAAACTTATGATAGTTATACTAGAGGAATAAATTTCATAAAAAGAGATATTAGATACTATGAAAAAAGTCTTACAATTGCATCATTTAGATTAAAAGAAAAATTACCTAAAGAAATAATTAAAATGATTATATTTTTTTGGTTAGATAGTGAAAATAGTGAAAGAGCTTTTGAAACTATAGAAGAACAGCATGAGAGTCATAATGAAGTTGCTGAATTATATGATTTTGATCTTAATTTTGATGATAGAGAATAAAAAATGGGAAGACCTATCTCTAATAGATTACCACGAGAATATAAGAAATTAAAATTTGATTTAACTTTAAGATTTTATATATCTATAATTAATAATAGATTACATCTTTCTGAATTAAAAGAATATATAGAATACACAAAAAATGATTTGGATTTTAAAGATATTAGTTTAATACAAAAAATATAGTGAAGCATAAAAATCAAAAATGTATGCATGGAATAACTAGAAAATTTTGTGATAATAAAATAAAAATTTTAGAAGAACAAAATAATAACTAGCAATAATCGTAGAGAAATCGAAAAAGAAATTATTAGTTGGTATAAAAGTAGAAGAGAACAATTAAGAAATGAAATTACAAGAGAATTAAGAAGAGAAGAATACTTAAAGAGAGAAATAGAACAAATGATAAATAATATAGTAATAAATCTCTTAAACTTACCAGATTAATATGAGTTTACCAACAAAAATAAGATTTGATAAACAAAAAATAGAAAATATTAGACTACCAATAGAAAGTTATCAAATTAGAGGATGGAATGCAACTCTATTTCAATCCTTAAGTTCACGGGGAAATACTGATGAATGGTTAAATATGACTACAAATTAGACTAATGCATTTTTATGACAACAATTTAGGACAATTAAAATCTAAGGATATAGAAGTTATAGATTGAATAAATAATATAGATTCAAAAGATTAAATAGCTAAAGAAAGATTAAAAGTTTTAACTAAAAATACGTCTAAACAATTTAATAAAATAAAGGAACAAATTAATAATTTAGAAATGTTTGATAAAATTAAACTTGAAGAAATTCAAAATCAAATATCAAAAATTGCACAGAAAAATAGTATTAATAAAATAGCAACCTTAGAAGAAAAAATAGATATTATTGATTATAAAATTGATATTCTATTAAATAAATTAGGATTTGAAATTGACAAACCACCTTATAAAAGACCTAAAATATGAGAATGAATGATAAAATCAATTTAATTTAAAAAAGTATAAAAACAATTGATAAAAAAAATAACTTGACTAGAAATAAGTTATGAAGAAGAAAAAGAAAAATTACAAAATAATTTTTTAAGAATTGAAAATCTTTCAAATAGAATAATAGAAAACTTAAATAAAGAAAAATCATTTGAACCTGATTACACCAAATGGAGGATTAAAAAAAGACGTTGAAAGATTATTAATTGATATAAGAAAATAAGAAGAAAATCTTATAGAAAAAAAAGATGAAAAAAGAGAAGGAAAATTAGTTATAGAAGAATAATGAACGAAGATATGAAAAATTTAATATTTGCTCAGAAGATTTAAAGATTTGTGAAGAAATAACTAAAAATCATATAGTAGGAAGAACAAGAGGACCACGAGAAGTTAAACAAGAAGAAGATGGAGAAACTAGCACGGGTAGATATGAAGCAGAAATAGATCTTAGAAGATATGTTAATACAAAAGTTGATTTTAAAACTAGTAAAGAAAAAATGTATAGAGACTAATTCAAACCAATATTAAAAGCATCAAATCTAATAAAAATTGTAGGATCATATTTAAATTTAGATTGTGAATTAGATGTTAGAAAAGCTATAAATGAATGGAATACGAATATGATAGCACATTTAAATTATAATCGAAGTAATAACTGATAATAAAAATAAAACTGAATACTTATTAGCAACTTTTAAAGGAAATGTAGTTAAATGGTATCAAGGATTAGAAGAAATAACAAAAAATGTTTGGAAAGATAGTATTAAAGAATAATTTGGAATTAGCATAATAGAAGGTATAAATAGAGTCGTTATAAGAATTTATAGAGACTTCGCAGAAGAAGATTGGGTAAACGAAAGTACTAAAACTAGAATAGAAGAAATAGAAGATGCTAAGAATATGATAGAATATTTACAAATTTGTAATATGTGTTACCTTAATGAATATTGTTGTGAATATAGTAAATATTATTATATGATGTTTGGAAGTGAAGCCTATAACAATTATTATAAGTAAGTTTTTATTAAAAAATTACCCTCACCATGGAATAATTATTTTCAAAATAAGATTAAAGAAAAACAATTTGAAAAAAATGAATAACGCTATACATTAGGATTTATAATAAGAACTATAAAAAATGAAATAAGTACTATGTGTAGTAATCAAATGATTTATAAACAATCAGGATTTATACAAGATATGATTTGTTATAGAGATACTGAAGTATCAGGAAATTGGAGATGTTATGATTATAAATGAAAAAGAAAAATAAAACCTAAGCAATTTAAAACATATAATAAGTTTTAAAATAAATTTTTTAAACCAAAAAAGAGATATTTTGCGTGCGTTTGACACCCTTTTTTTTAAAAGAAAACTCATTTTACTACACTAAACTTATGGCAAAAAGCAGAAGACTACAGCTTCTTGTGTCAGATCACAGATTCAATATACTTGACTGTTGCATTACTTTACCCATTTTGCCCTCATGTGTTACACCTACCACTTTTTTTTTTTGAAAGGCAAACGAGAAGGGCATAATGGGGATGTTTTCAATAATGGCACATGCTTTGTACAAATGATCAGGTGCTTTTCCGGACAAAGTCAGAGCCACTAGACAGAAATAAGTACAAGGGGCCCACACGTCATGCAACCTACTGTTGAAAAAAGGGGAAAAACGGGTGTCAAACACACGCTTTAAAAGAAAATATAAATCATATAATAAAAAACAATTAGATAAGAAACGACGTAAATGTTGGAATTGTAATGAAGAAGGACATATAAGTACCGAATGTCCAAAAAAGAAAGTTAGGATATTAATTACAGATTTTGATCTGATTAGAGATGAATATGAAGAAGTTAATTTTGAAGAAATAGAAACTGATGAAGAAATTTTTGAGGAAGAAATATATAGTGAAGATGAGTAAAAATAATTAAAATTAGTTTTTAAAACTATTCTAAAACTTGAGGACATGTTTTGCAAATAAAAACTCATTTCATTAAGGGTAAAATTGACTTTTTAACAAAAAGCCTAAAATCTTTAAGTTGACCGGCCATTTATGAAAACCTCCCATAAAAATTGAACATGTTTCCTGCGCCAACTTGCATTTGATCTAAATCTGGCCAGAGACCAGGAAGGAGAATAATAATAATAATAATAATTATAATAAAACAAGTTCTGCCTCGAAAGATGTTTGGTGAAATCCCCCAAGCGTATGTAATCATTAACAAGTAATAAAGTAGGTGAGTTAAAACTTACCATGAGAAATACACTTTAGTTCATAAACAATATTTTCATTCATTAACTTTTTCTTTTACAATGACAAGTGTATATATATATATATATACAGATCCCTATACAATCTGTTAAGTAGGGAAGGAATATCTCTAATTTAGGTAGAATATTAGAGACGTTTATGTATGGTAAGATACCAACTTGGAGTCAATCACACTTTGATTTGTTAACACTCCCCCTCAAATTGGTGCATAGATGTCACTCATCCCTAACTTGCCAAGACAGTCATTAAACGCTCGAGTAGACACGGCCTTAGTTAGAAGATCAACAAGTTGGTCTTGAGATGGAACATGTGCTATTTCAATAATCTTTGCTTCCAGTTTCTCTTTGAGGAAATGCCTATCAACTTCAACATGTTTAGTTAGATCGTGTTGATTTGGGTTGTGGGCAATATCACAAGCTGCATTATTATCACAATACAGTTTTATTGGATTAGCACATTTAATATGCAACTCATCTAATAAATTTTTTATCCACAATAATTCACATACTGCCTTAGCCATTCCCCTGAACTCAGATTCAACACTGGATAGAGCAACTACTCTTTGTTTCTTGCTTCGTCAGGAACTAGATTTCCACCTACAAAAGTGAAATACCCTGATGTAGATCACCTATCTGTGATTGCTCCAGCCCAATCTACATCGGTATACCCTTTAACCTCCATATTATCTTCTTTCGTAAACATGATCCCTCTACCTGGAGATGACTTCAAGTAGCGTAAAATATGTATCACTACATTCATATGTTCTTTCCCTCGGGGAGTGCATGAATTGACTGACCACACTTAGAGCATATGGCAGATCTGGCCGAGTATGTGCTAGATACATCAATCTGCCAACTAGTCTCTGATATCGTTCCTTGTTTGTTGGGTCTTCTTCCGGATATATGCCGAGTTTCAGATTTTCTTCCATAGGAGTGCTAGCTGGACTACACGTCGTCATACCAGTTTCACTTAACAGATCTACGGCATATTTCCATTGGGATAGGAAAACACCTTTCTTTGACCTCGACACTCAATTCCAAGGAAGTATTTCAATAAAACAAGATCCTTCATTTCAAATTCAAGAGCAAGGCGGTTCTGTAATGCATTCATCTCTTGTGGATCATTCCCCGTTATTATCATATCATCAACATATACAATAAGACATGTAATCTTGCCTTTATTTTGCTTCAAGAAAAGGGTATGATCTGAATTGCTTTGATTGTATCCAAAACTCTTCATAGACTTTGTCAATCTTCCAAACCATGCCCTAGGAGATTGCTTCAGGCCATACAATGCCTTTTTTAATCTACAGACAAGCTTACCATCTTCTGACTTTATATTACATCTAGGTGCAGTTCCATATACATTTCCTCTTGAAGATCTCCATGCAAACATGCATTCTTGACGTCAAACTGATGCAATGGCCAGTCAAGATTCACCGTCAGGGATATCAAAATACGGACAGTGTTGATTTTTGCTACTAGTGCGAATGTCTCCATATAGTCAATTCCATATTTTGAGTGTACCCCTGGCAACTAATATGGCTTTAAATCGCTCAATTGTTCCATCTGCCTTATATTTAACTATGAAGACCTACCTACACCCAACATGTTTCTTCCCATTAGGTAACTTAACCACTTCCCAAGTTGAATTTTTTTGAAGAGACTTCATTTCCTCATTTATTGCTTCCTTCCACCTAGGATTTCTCAAGGCTTCCTACACATTAGTAGGAATAGATACAAAAGATAATTGATTCACAAACGACTTACTTTCCTTTGATAATCTATGATAAGACACGTGGTTGCTCATGGGATACTTAGGAAAAGAATTAAAAACAGGTTCATAGTTTACTCTAGGTATACCTCTGGAAGCTTGATTAGGTAACACTTTTCGAGGAGGTTCCGAATTTACCTGGTATTCGGGAAGAGGATCAGTTTCAGAGAGCAATTGGTTAGATGGTTCCTCATGAAGAGGGAAAATCAATTGCGATACTGGTGAAGTCACTTCCATTTGGTCCTGACCATTTCCATTCCCCCACTCCGCCTCTTCTGGATGTTCACCACCTCCCGTAATATCACCATTTTCCAAAGGAGCCAGAGTTTCATTTGTAATATCCACAATTTTCGAAGAAGAAGTCAAAGTCTGCAATTCATTTTGATTCTCCCCCTGAAGTGGAGACTCGGGAGTAGAGTAGTACATAACATTTTCATGAAAAACGACATCAAGGATCACATACATCTTCCGAGAAGGGGGATGATAGCAGCGATATCCCTTCTAAAGTGAAGCATAGCCAACAAATACACACCGAAGAGCTCGAGGTTCCAGCTTGTTTCTCAAGGGTTTAGGGAGATGAACAAAGGCGATACATCCAAATATTCTAGGTGATAGATTTGGAACATTAGGAGCACTTACAGTTGTGTAGAGAGTATTTGGAATTGTAAAGAATTGGAGGGTAAATGGTTAATGAGATAGGCTACCACATTGATGGCTTCACCCCAGTAACTAGTAGGCATATGAGCACCAAACAAAGAGGCACGAACAACTTCAAGTAAGTGGCAATTTTTGCGTTCTGCAACCCGATTTTGCTGAGGAAAATACGGACAAGTTGTTTGATGTGAAATGCCATGTAATTGTAAATAATGCCTTAGATCCCGATTAACAAATTCTCCATCATTATCAGTACAAAGAACCTGTATATGAGATTGATATTGCGTGGTAATCATTTTATGAAATTTCTGAAACAAAGAACTAACTTCATTCTTTGACTTCATCAAGCAAATCCAAGTCATATGTGTGTGATCATCAATAAAAGAACAAACCAAATAGAACCATTTAAGGAAGGGGTTTTGGTTGGTCCCCATACATCCGAGTAGATCTACATAAAAAGTGCGGGACTTTTATTCAAACTTAATGGAAACGATACACGGTGACTCTTTGCCAATTCACAAATGTCACATTTGAAATCTAAAGTAGTTAATTGAGAAAACAACTTTGGAAACAATCTTTTTAAATATCCAAAAGAGGCATGACCTAAGCGTCTATGCAACAACCAAATTTCAGAGGTAACTTTGTGAGACTTATCCACCAAGAGAACTTGAGCCAACTGATTTGAGCTATCGGGCTTCAAATCCAGGTAGTATAGGTTCCCCCTTCTAGTACCATAACCAATTGTCTTCCAAGTCCGGATATCCTTAAAAACACAAAGGTTAGGCCAAAAAATCTCAACGCAATGTAATGCACAAGTTATTTGAGCAACCGATAATAAGTTATGGTTAAGAGAAGGCACAACTAAAACAGAATCAAGATTTAAATTATTTGGAATAGTAATTGAACATTCTCCAATCACAGGTGAAGAGTTGCTATTAGCTGTAGACACAACATGTTCATTTGATGGTTTCATAGATCGAAAGTGGTGATTATAAAAAGTCATGTGATACGTGCTCCTGAATCAATTATCCATGTATTATTCCTACAAAGTACAGAGGTATGTAGAACTTTACCCAGGTTACCTGAAGTGGCAATGGCAGCTGAAGCTTCTGCAGGAGTATCAACTGAAGGTTTGACTGTTGCGGCTGAAGCTAGATGATTTAATTTTGAGTTGCATTTCCGTGAAGCCTTCGCTGGATCCCGCCAATCTAGATAGCCAATCAGATCGTAGCATCTTGATTTTGAGTGGCATGTTTCACCACAGTGAGTGCACATGCGTTCTGGTTTAACAGCAGTAGCACTGAACTCGCCACTGCCTTTCTGGTTCAATTCGAGTTTTGTACCAAATTTTCGCAATTGAGGCCAGGCTCGACTGACTATCAGGGCTATAGATTCGGTGTCTTCTGGTTCACTGTTCAGAGTGGCTCAATGGACAACATCTCTCCGTACATAAGCATAGGCATCTTCGAGATCAACTGGGGGTCCTTTCGAAGAACTTCACCCCGAATTTGTTTAAACTCAGTATCCAGTCCACTGAGGAAGATGTGCACTCTTAGACATTCAACAGATTTTCTATATGCAACAATATCATCCGGATTCTTCATAGAAACTTTATCACGATGATCCAATTCTTGAAAAATCTCAACTAACTCACAATAGTAGGTTGACAGGGGACGGCCAACTTGTTTGGTAGAGAAGGCACATTGATTTAATTTGTGTCTCATTCGATCCGCCTAGAAGGCTTTGGCAAGGGCACTCCAAATCTCCCGTGCTGTGCGCATGCACAAGTATCGTTTCATTATTTCTGGTGACATGGAGGTGAGCAACCATCCTCACTTTTTGATTTTCAGCATACCACTTTGCACAGGTGGAATCCATTTCCTTGGGGAGGGGGAGGAGGTCTTTTTACCCAGAATATATTCGAATTTATCTCGTCCTGAAATTTGCATCTCTAATATTTGGGACCACACATCATAGTTTGTTTCAGTGAGAATGATACCGGCATGAAATCCAGAGTTTTCAGAATGAATGTGAATAACTAGGCGAATGCTTCAGAGGCAGCAGATTCAGATTGTTCGTGAACCATGTGAGTTTTGTGAAGATGATAATTCAAGCGTCCTGGTTCAGCTTGTTTAAAGAAGGTAGGGTTTTAGAGGATTCGGGTTGCTCTGATACCAAGTTTAGAGACAATATTTTCATTCATTAACTTTTTCTTTTACAATGACAAGTATATATATACACACATCCCTATACAATCTGTTAAGTAGGGAAGCAATATCTCTAATTTAGGTAGAATATTAGAGACGTTTATGTATGGTAAGATACCAACTTGGAGTCAATCACACTTTGATTTGTTAACAACTTTAGTCTGAGATGTATTGACTCGAAATCAAATACTAAAAATTTGATTTTAAATCCCACAAAACAGGGGCAAAATCAATGTATGATAAGTATATATTTTTTTATATTAACTATTCTAACTAACTACCTAAATGCACGTGAATAATATTTTAAGAAAGTTTGAGGCCCATTAGTTTCAAAATTTATTTTTTCAAAACTCATTTTCAACCAAACATTCACCTATAAAATAATTTTACACGTAAATTCAAAAAAAATTCTACTTTTTAACCACATCGTCCAAAAAAATCACCATTCAAAAATACATTTATCCCCCAAAAAATGGCTCTCGAACAGGGGCATGTGAGGAGCATGTTAGAAATCTGACTCCACCAACATAAAAAAAAAGTAAGATTTTACCTATAAAAAAAAGATTTTATAATTATTATCCATAAGAAGAAATAATTTTCAAAATGTTTCAATCGTGTTTTCCGAAACAAAGCTATCTAGCCAAACATACCATAATCCTTTTTCCAACTCGGATGAAAATGAAATAGCTAATGTAAAATTTGTAAATGAGAAAAGGCAGCGGATCTGCTCCTTCTGTGCCGTTCAACACGCGGAAACATGTAATAATCCAATGTTACGAGTAGTACGTGCATGCCACCCACAGAAAGTTCATTAGCCACATGATTTAAGGTGCAGAGAGCACTTCAGGTTATTTCTGTTCTTCTGTGGGGAATTTTTCGTTCTCATTCTTTTTCCATTGTTGGGTTTCCGAATATTAAGAATCCCTGTTTCCAAATTAGCCATGAATAACAATAACTCCATCTTTTAGTGGTATGTCATGAGAAAAAAATGCGTTTACATTAATTATTTATGAATCTTGATTTGATTTATACGGGCTTGTTTTGTATATTAGAGGAAGAACTAATGGCATATAAGGTGGATAATGAGTACGATTACTTATTCAAGATTGTTTTGATTGGAGATTCGGGTGTAGGAAAATCTAATATTCTTTCCAGATTTACGCGAAATGAGTTCTGTTTGGAGTCGAAATCCACCATCGGAGTCGAATTTGCAACAAGGACTCTGCAGGTTGGTTTTTATTTGTATGATGTGTCTATTATTTGTTTTCTTGATTTGATAAGATCCACTGTACATAAATGTGTTCAGCTAATAATAATTTCTATTTTGTGCAATCAATGGATCTGTTATTGATGCATTTGTGCATGAGGGCTATCTTCCATTTTCATCATTTTTATGTACTTTTCCAGATTAAAGACATTAATCTTCTGGTTAATTTCACGTTGAATTGCGTGTCAAATATCTAAGTCGCTCATATTTTTACATATGTTGAGGAATCATTTTTATGCCATGTGTCAAACTGAATTTCACTGCCTGATTTAACATGAAACTAACCATGTCCTCCAAGGCTTCAACTTTTTGAAACATAAGACAATTGACGTTTTTGAACCAAAATCCTTTTATTTCAGCCATTCAGGTGCACCAGAAAAGCCTAAAAGAGAACTCTAATTGAATCTATTACGGGTGCTTTTCGAGAAAATCTGTTAGGTTTCCACATATTGCTGAAAATAGTTTGGTGCAGGTGGAAGGCAAGACAGTGAAGGCACAGATATGGGACACAGCCGGTCAAGAAAGATACCGTGCAATCACTAGCGCATACTACAGAGGCGCTGTTGGGGCACTCGTGGTGTACGACATAACCAAGAGGCAAACCTTTGAGAATGTCCAACGTTGGCTACGTGAATTGAGGGATCATGCCGACTCCAACATAGTCATAATGATGGCCGGCAACAAATCCGACCTCAATCACCTCAGAGCCATCAACGAGCAAGATGCTCAACTCTTTGCTGAGAAAGAAGGGCTATCATTCCTCGAGACATCAGCACTTGAAGCGCGTAACGTGGAAAAAGCCTTCCATACGATTATGTTGGACATTTATCAGATTATAAGCAGAAAAGCCTTGGTGGCTCAGGAAGCTGCTGCTAATATTCCTGGTCAGGGCACTGCCATTAAGATTGGGGATTACTCAGGCAACTCAAACAGGAGACAGTGTTGTTCTAATTGAGTATGGTACTGAAAATGTTGCTTATTTGTTGAGAAATATGCTGAATGAGGAGAAACCTTTTTTTTTTTGAATTATTTTCTTGAACTAAATCATTTTTTTTATCAGCGTTCAATGCTGAATCGAGCTGTAAATCATCCTATAATTATTAAAGTTTAGGGAATGAAAAGATATATATTTTCCAGGAACAAGCCTTTTGTAAAAAATATTATTAATCTTCCAATTTTATCCAACTCACTCCCCGCTAAAGGTGCAATAAAAGTGAGTTTATTTCATTGAGACGGAGACTCTGACTCGTGGTTATTTTCGTACTAGCTATTTGAAGAAGATTATTATCATATACTATGTTCGGAAAGTCCACATCTTTCTCGCAATCTCTATAAATGTATTCAAAAGAGTTCCCCTAGCATCTTCTTTGGATTGAATGGTAGGAACTCACTTTTAGCATCACACACTCTCCTCCCTATTAAGTCTCTGTTTGGTATAGATTTTAATTTGAATTAAAATCAACAATTAATTTTAACTACATATTTTATGAAATCCATAACTTTTCAACCACATATTTCATCAATTTTTATCAAAATCTATTAAAATTCTGAATTTAATCCTCAATCTCGTAATGTTAAAATTATTTACAGTTACAATCTAGGACATGGTAACTATTAATTTATGTATATTTTAATTATTGTCACTGTACTCAGTTCAGAACAACGTAATAACAGATCATCGGACAATGCTCCTAAGGATAATCGATGAATTAAGAATATAAAGAGATTGTGCCAAAAAAATTGTAATAAAAATAGTTTTTGTAATTTAAAATTAAAATTGATAAGTTGCGTGGACGATGTTCTGTACGACATTATATAGCACTTTTGGAGCCCCCAGGGCACATCTCCAAGTGGTAAAAGGGAAATGTGGAAAAACTCTAACTTTGCTTAAGGCTGTCGCGTCAAGGGTTTGAATCCTGAAATATAGATTTTGTAGTTGAATAAGTGCAAGTGTACAAGCAGTCTTCCACCATGTACCCTTGGAAGCATAACCTGCGATTTACCTCTTTCACCAAGACTCAGGTAGTCGTGGCAATGGGTCTAGCCAAGCCGGCTCGGCCCATGATCGCACGAGCATGAGCCAAGCTCGTGGCTCGTGTGCCACGAGCCGAGCACCCACTCGACTCGTGGCAAATTGGGCGAGCTCGGCTCGTGGCCCGAGCTCGTCCAAAGACGAGTCGAGCCGCTCAGCTCGTCTTTGACGTCTTTTTTTTTTTTTTTAAATCACTAAACTTATATATATATACACACACACACACACACACACTGTACACAAATATTATCTAAATTTTTTTATAAAATATACACTTTTCAAAACAATTTAAATTTTTAAAATAATAAGAACAAAATTTTATTTGTTAAGAAATACCTAAAGAAAAATATATATAAACACGTTTTGTAAACAATTTTTCAAATATACTTTTTCCTACTAACATTTTTATTTTTTACAATTACAAAAAAAAAAAAGATAAACCCTCCTCCTTTATCCGGGTTTGGGACCGATTACTTCAATTTCGAGTAGGCAGAGTTAAAAATTGTACACGAACAACTTGTTACGTGTACAATTTTTTTTAAAAAAAATTATAAAGATATGAAAATAAAATAATGTGATGAATGTGGTGATTGGTAAAATTAAATATCACTTACTTGGTTACATGCAATTTCGGCATATTTATCTTGAATTCGATAATTAGCGTCTTCCCAATCCTTCACGCACATTAACGCCTTCAAAATATCTTCTTTTAGTCGACTTCTGACCTCAGAGAGAACCATTTTCCCTCCACTAAAAGCAGATTTTGAAACTACAGTACTAACCGGAGGTGTTAGTAGATCTTTTGCCATAACAGCAACTACTGGCCATCGGCGTTCGTTATTTCGCCAGAATTCAAGGACATTTTCTGAACTTTTACTAGTTGTTTTGTTAGTAGGCAAAGGTTGACTAAAGTAATCGATTAATTCATATGGCAACGCATTTGGAGTTTGACTACGGCTGCCGCGGAAGTTTGAGTACATGCAGTGGATGTCATACTACTACTACCACCACTAGAGGAACCACATGCATATGTAGTAGCATCAAATCTATTCGAGTGCATACTTTCAAATAAATTCAAAATTTCAGCGTCGTCATCTGTTATATTAGTAGGAGGAGTGTGTGTAGGTACACGATTAATATGTGTAACCATTCGTGAAGCATATAATTCATACATTTCACGGAACGTCGGTTCCAAATTTCTATAAGTAATAGGTGTATTAAAAGTTAAAGCATTTGACATTTGATCAATTATAAATTTAGTACCCGATAAATTATATCGGGGGTCCATAACACATGCTAAAGGAACTAACATAGGTGATTCTTCCCAATATTTTCTAAATTTCAATTCCATAGAATATATAACAGTTTGAAAATCGGGGTCATTTTGAAATCTAGCAAAAGTTCTTGCAATTATATAAAGACGTTCAAGAACCATATAACTAGTGGGATAATAAACATCTGACAATATATTTGTAGACTCATAAAAACTTGTCAAAAATTTTTTTATTTTAAAAACTATATTCCAATCGGATTCACTCAAAATAGTATCATCTTCGTCTCTAAAATGTCTATTGTTAAAAAATTCAGTAATATATCTTCATAACCTTCAAATGATTTTAGTAATAAGTACGTGGAGTTCCATCTATGGCCTACGTCAGTAATAAAGGTTTTTGTATTCGTCATCCCAGATTCTGCACAAAAATCCTCAAATACTTGTTTTCTACTAGGTGTACACGTGATATACATAAGTGAATTCCTAATTCGGTTAATTTCATCCTTAACGTGTTTTAAACCGTCTTGTACTATTAAATTAAATATATGGGATACACATCGAACATGAAATAAATAGCCACCGAAATCAGGATTAAGAACTCTATGCAATCTATCCATAACAGCTTTATTTACAGAGGCGTTGTCGAACGTAAAAGAACGGATTTTACTCTCACATTTATATTCTCGAATTATTAACATAATAGCATTAAATATAGTTTGACCGTTGTGCGGATACTCAACAATTTTAAAAGCAATAATTTTTTTATGCATGACCCAAAATGGGTCTATGTAGTGTGCAGTTGTAGCCATATAACCCCTCTTATTAATCCATTCCCACATATCTGAAGTTAAGGATATCACACCCCCATATTTTTCCAAATTCGAAATCAATAATTGCTTTACATTAAGAAAATATGTAATTGTATCAGAACGAAGAGTATTTCGACTTACCCCTTGGTACCTCGGTTGAAGATATCTTTTGACGTAGTTAACAAAATGTTAGTTGTCCGCTATTGCTAGTGGCAACTCCACCGCGGCAACGAACTTCACCATTCCCATTCGAGCTTCTTCATCCGAATACATCTATGTAGAAAGTTGCGTAGTAGTAGCACCGGCTTGTGGAGTACCAAATTGTAATTGCGTTTGACCAGTTGGAAGAAGTCCATGTTTGGCCGAACATGATTTGTAGTGACGGTTGAGGTGGGTGGTTCCAATGCCTTTTTGTCATGCTAGTTGTTGTTGGCAGTATTTACATACTGCTTTGGTTTCTCGAAGTCCATCGACCACACGACCAGTGGGAACCAATTTGAAATGATCCCAACATTTTGTCTACTTCTTCCCCTTTCTCTTCCCGGTTGTATCGGGAACATTTAATGTCGATTTTTCATTTTGTTCCAAATCAATTGGAACATCATCAATGTCATCCAAATCAATTGGATGACTATCACGAACGTTGAAATCTTCAATATTTTCGGGGATTGGTAATTCATTGAGACCGGAGAATTCATTCTCAAATCTTCAATAATCTCGGCTCGTGCTCGGGCTCGATTTTTTACGAGTCCGAACTGCTCGTGAGTATGAATAGTACGAGCCGAGCACCCGAGCCGACGAGTCGCTCGACCCAATTGCCACCGCTGGACTCAGGGTAGGGCAGAACAATGCACGTGGAGGCCAAGGATGCGGCATATTCCTTTTTAATATAGCACTTTTGGTCCTCAAGACTAGGGATGGCAAAAAAAATCGCCCCGCCCCGACGGTGCCCCGCCCCGAATGGGGCGAAAAAAACCGCCCCGACGGGGTTGGCGGGGCGGGGCACAGGGCGGGGTGGGGGGTACTTTTCAAAATACCCAAGTCAAAGCACCCTTTTTCCATTTTGCCCAAAAATTTTAACCATTCACCACAATAGCCTTCTAAGGCTGAAAAGACGAAATTACCCTTAAAATGTTATATAAATTACAAAAAATGGTATGGTTTCAAAAAGACAATAATACCCTTTTTAAGTTATAAAGAATTTCAAACACTTCCTACGTAAAATTTCGAAACCAATTCACTTTCTCCATCTGTTTACTCCAACACAGATAAAAACTTATCAAACACTAACAAAGGAAATATTTCTGACCATCGAGTGAATTCGGTAAGCATATTTTTACGTATTTTTGATTTCGTTTTGGTTAAGTACATTATTTTAATCTTTAAATCTTATGTATATGAAAATTTTATGATCTATAATCGACATTTTTAAACAAAAACGAGAAAAATTCATCGATTGAGATTTTCGGATACGTGATGGAAGAAGAAAACCAATTAAACACGACAGACGTCAGAGTGCAGGCCCAGACGCCGGAGTGCAGGCCGGAACTCCGGAAGTCGGGCCGGACTCCCGGACGTCGGAGTGTGCAGGCCCAGACGTCAGGGCCCATATTGGCCCGGAAGTCGGGCCCGGTTCACCGGACTTAAGAGTCGGGCCGGACTTTCCGTCGAGCGATGCACCTAATAGGTTTTCCACGAACATAACAAATATTTTTTTTTTTAATGCGGCGAGATATGGTTGCAATCTAGGTTCTTTACTTTGGTGAATTTGAAGATAATGGAAATGGTGGATGGGTACGGAAATGGACGGAGTGATATACATGGCTCAATTTCAATTGTATTGACATCGAATACATCGTATGCGAAATGTACGAGTGAGATACAAGACGTGCTTGACATCAATCCCTCTCAGTACGACATGGAATTGAGATTTCTATTCAACAACGAGCATACATCCATTCCAATTCCACCTACAAGGTTACTTCTAGAAATGGCATCAAAGCTTTAATTGCATTGAACGAAGATCGCGGGACTACTCCTCTTTGCGTAACTTTAGTAAAAAAGAATGTCCCAGATGGTGAACACGAAAGATCTCGATAGAGGGATCATAATGTGAATGATTTTGGAACACGGTGGAGATAGCTCGTGAGGATGATGTGGTTATTCCCACTCTGGTTGTTCATCATCATGATTTCACCGTTACGCACGAATTCCCTCGATAGTTGATGACAACGAGAATGCAAATGAATTTCTGAATGAGGATTTGATTGCTTTATCGATCGAAGACATGGGTCGAATTCGAGTACCTCTAATTGTTCTCGGACGAGTTCGATGATGAAGATTTATATGTCCGATATTCATTGAAACAAAAGAAAGATTTGCAAGAAAGGCGTACAGGATTGCATTGAAACACAATTTCGAGTTTAAAGTTAAAAAATCGGACAAGTCGACGTACACAATCATCTGCATTGACGGTTGCCATTGGCGTTTGCGACGGCAAAATGGACACGAATGAGTTCTTTATGTAATCCGTAAGTATGCACGAGAACATACTTGCGAAGTGGGTATCGTCGAAATGATCACGAGACGAGGCCCGAGCATGGTTCATTGGTCGACAAATAATGGACAAGTTTCGGGACCCACGAACGATCTCTGGAACCTTCGGACATTATCAATGGCGTCGTCGAGATTACGGGGTGGTCATGAGCTATCGGAAAGCACGGAAGGCCAAAGAATGCGCATTGGAGGACTTAATGGGTTCGTAGCCGAGAAAGTTACGCTAAATTGGCTAGATATTGCCACAACATGGAGAAAACTAATCCTGGATCGGCATTTTATATTGATACGGACGACGGGAATCGCTTCAGTATTTTTCATGGCCCTTGGACGGTGCATTCGAGGATTTCGGAACGCGATGCGACCGTAATTCTAGTCGACGGTCTGAACCAAGGCTAGAATACGAAGGCAAGTTGATTATTGCTACGTGTCGAAAATCCCAACATCAATTTACCCTCTTGCGTTCGGTATAGTCGATGTAGTGAATTTTTTATCGATTATTTTTTTGTTCTCGAAGTTGAGTGAAGTAATTGGAGACGTCGAGAACACTTGCATTAAATGGCGTAGGGGCAATCAATAATAAATGGTATCGCCGAAGTCTTTCACGATGCACATCACGATTATTGTATGTACCATATACGGGGCAATCTAAAGACGAAGTTTCGGGCGGTGGCATCGTTGCATTGTTTAGGAAGGCTGCGGCGTACGGTTTTGAAGAGTTTGAAAAGTTCATGGGTGAAATAGAAAGTAAATCACTGCTTGCATGGGTTTATCTAACGGAGATGGGGAACGAACATTGGGCACGATCACATTTTCCGGGACGTCGATACAACATGATGACGTCGAACAATGTTGAGTCGCTCGATGCGTTATTCAAGAAGGATCGAGAGTTACCAATTCTCGCAATGATTGAAAAATTCGTAACAAGTTGCGATGGTTTCATGACCGGCGTGAGGAATCACAAAATTGCACAAGTGTCTTGACCTCTCGGCTCGGGAAGATAAAATCTTCAAAACTCTAGAGGTTGCGAGGAAGGTATCGTGGAACCCTTTGGATCGGTTTCGCTTCTCGTGAGATGTGGACGTAATATCGGATACGTCGTGGACTTGAATGATAACACATGCACGTGTAGAAAGTTCCGATTGGAAAGGTTTCCGTGTACGCATGCGATGGCGGTGGCTATGCATAGAGGGATTCCGACACGCGCCTTATGCGGTGTTTATTACACGCGATTTTTGGAAACGGCGTATGCCGAAAACGATATTTCCCTTTGCCAAATGAAGCCGAGTGGGAAGTTCGAGCCATATTCTCCCACTTAATAATTTGTTGCCACCCGAAATCGGACCACGTGCTCGGGACGTAGACGTACGTCTAGAATACCATCCGCGGAGAATTTCCCCAGGCCTCGTAAGTGCGGCGGATGCGGCGCAACGGGGCATACCCGTCGATTTTGTACAAGTCGATTCCTCTACATAACAATTCAACCGATGTGTAATATTATGTAATAGTATAATATGTATAAATTGAATAATATGTTTTTATTTAGTGTCGTTAAATATGAAATATTCAAATATTTATTTAGTGTCGTTAAATATTAATTTATGTTAATTGATTAATTAAAATATTTATTTAAATTATTTATTTAAATTCATTGATTAATTCAAATATTTATTTACATAATTTATGTTAATTGATTAATTCAAATATTTATTTACATAATTTATGTTAATTGATTAATTCAAATATTTATTTAAAATATTTATTTACATTCATTATTACTTAATGGAATATGAAATAAACATTTAAATAAAATAATGTATATTAATTACATAATTACACAATGTACTAAGGATCACAATTATATTCATACAAATCACAAGCTAGCTTCAACCTCCACATGTCCATAAACGATTGGGAAATTGTATCAACCTTGCGACCAAAAATCGTCCCTATCTTATAGTTGTCCCTACAAAAATCAAAATAGTGAATTGTTACAAAAAGCATAGATGATCTTTTACATAATTTATGAAAATGATAAAATACTTACTCATGCTGAAGGGATGTGAACCACAATGAGAACGCCTGCAGGCAAGGGTCGACCTCGCGGAAGAGATTGGGAAAGGTCCCATCGAACGTGCGTCTCTTCGCCTCGGTGTGAAGGGGGAAAACGATCGTGACGGCAATCTCGATCTCTTACCAACCACCATCGGTGTCACGTCAACAGCTGCACGCTTGGTACCCTTCCTCGGCTCAGTAGTCCCCTTCCCACAAATATACGTCATCGCCTCCACTGTTGTGTATCCCCTCCCCCCCCTCCTGTGCCCTCCCCTCCGGTACCCCCACCTCCGTCGGTACCCCCTCCACCTCCACCTCCACCTCCGCCTCCGCAGTCACCCCCTCCATGTGCGTCTCCGCCGGTACCCCCACCTCCGCCTCCGCCTCAGTGCTCCCTCCACCCCCACTCATGTGCCCTCCCCTCCGGTACCCTCTCCCGTCGGTACCCTCCCGCGCCGGTGCCCCCTCCGGTACCCCCCTCCACTGCGCGGTACTCCCTCCACCTCCACCTCCGCTGCCTTTGGTACCCCCTCCACCTCCTCCAGGTACCCTCTCCACCTCTGCTTTGGTACTCCCTCCTCAGTGCCCCATCAAAAATGATTCGTAATCTCCCCGGCCATGACGGATCATCGTACCCCATCTGTCTCCGCTCCACCGTCACCCTTTCCATCTCGATGGTATCGGTCCCTCGTATGGGTGCCGCTCGTCGCCCCGTAACATATTGACCTCGTACGAAGGTTTCCTATCTCGCGGCGTAGATCTACCGCGTCTCGCGACGTAGAACGAATACATCATTATATACATCGTCGATATGTCCCTTCAGCTCTTGTCGCGATTCGCCCATCTCTTCGACGGCCGGCGGAGCTCTCGTCGACTTTGCCGTCCCAACTACGGCGCATCGCGCCCATCTCGGCGACAATGCGGAATGCGATCGTCGCCTGCCGTCCCGACTCTCGGCGCATCGCGCCCATCTCGAACGACGATGCCGGAATGCGATCGCGCCCACGCCGTCCCAACTCTAGACGCATCGCGCCCATCTGACCCTGTATAAACTCAGTAAGACGGCCATACAGATCAGTGGACGAGGGAGAAGGAGACCTGATCAGCGACGGTGATGCCCTCGACGGCGGTGGTGAGGCCCTCGGCGGTGGAGGTGACCTCGGCGGGGGAGGTGATCTCGGCGGCGGAGGTGACCTCAGCGGCGGTGGAGGTGATCTCGGCGGCGGTGGAGGTGACCTCGGCGGCGGAGGTGATACTGGACGGCACTCCTGAGAAAATAAAGTCCGAATTATTAATTTAATTCAAAAATCAAAACGTTAATCAACATATTATATTCAATGAACATACCCTATCCCGATCAACGATGGACTCGGGCGTCGGATCATCGGCGCGGCACAGACTGGGGACAAGGAACGTATGTAACTCTGACCCTCCTCCTCTATCGACGGGGTCAACTTAGAGAGGACTTCAACCTATCATATTGACATTTTACCGAGCTCATGACCATGTATCGATATGTTGAAAGGACATACAATATAAATCGCAAAATGTATACTACGTACCTCAGGATCGTCGAGAATAGCTGATATTTGTTTTGCAAGTGGCTTGTCCGTGCTCGCCGTTGATAAATCCGAGGGCGACAACGTCTCCACTCTCGTCAGCATCTGCAAGCTGTGATATGGGGACGGTCTCGTACACCCGTATACGCAATGGTTACAATTATTACATATAGAATTGAATACTAAAAATAGATAATTCATTATGTTGAACATTTACTGCAGAAAGCGACGCGGAGCCATATGCATCGTACTTGCGCTCGGCTCTATCCCCCTTAGGCATCGAATATCCCCTCCTGAAGTGTCGTAAGGTATCCTCAAAGCATCTACGCCCCCGAGGATAGGCTGTTGAAGGTATCAATGTCATCCACAACTTCGAAATGAAAAAGGTCAATCGACGTCTTCTTGTGATGACACACGAGCACACTCTCGAGGATAAGCACCATACCCGACTTCAACTTATCGAACGTGTCCTCGCATGCCACTGAATGCGTCCGCCAAGCTATGCCGGAGTGACCGTAGTCTACCGTGAAAATATTCATTCAACAACCTCTTGTTTCTCGGAATACGGGCCCAGTGCTTCTTCGCGCACACATCAATCACAGGTGATGAGGGCAAACTCGAATATAGAAAATCTAACTACCTTGCCCCCAAAATCAAAATGGAGGGCATCTCCGAATCAAGCGGTTTAAGCGGCCGACATAGCAACGAATCGAAGCGGTGACCCCGGAAAAGCGTACTGTAGAGCAATGAATACAATGGCCATAAGCGGGATCGCCTCGATATGTTTGCGTGCTCCTCGTCCGACAAATTTAATACCCTTGTAAAGATGGCAGAGATTCTGATTCGATGTAACTTTTGCATGAGATACGTCTTCTTATAGCATCATTTAAGTGGTAATCCATCTGCAACATTTCAAATGTTAGAATCCTGTGCAAGATATAATAAATAAAACATAATATCACGAAAATTAAACTAAGCTGAATGACATTAATTACTATCGCGAATCAATAGTGGAATAATGGAAGAATGACATTAATTACTATCCGCAAGAATAAATAGTTACATAAGAAATTTAATTACAAATAATGCAATAATGGAACAAATTATTTCATTTAATTGTTAACTTAATATTTCAAATTAATATAAGAATTTATAATTAAATTTCTTATTTTAATTGTTTATATAATATTTAATTATAATTATTAGAATATTAAAGAAACAATTCAAATAAACAATTTATTTTGTTTATTTAGTTTTTCTATTATTTATAACTAAACAATTAAATGAAATAATTAAATAAAAAAATTAAATAAACAATCGAAATATAAAATTGAAATAAACAATTTATATTATTTATTTAATATTTTATAATTTATTAAATAATATTTTATAATTTATTAATTAGTTTCATATTTTCATTTAAATAAAAGGCAAAAAAAAAAATGCGGGCTTGCTTACGGGCCCCGGGGCGATAAGGCTTGCTTATGCGGGCCCCGGGCGTGCAGAATCCCGAAGTGCAGGCTTAGGGCCGGAAGCCCCGAGGAAGATCTGGGACTACGGGCGTCGGGCCCAAAATCCCGAAGTACGGGCCGGGACCCCCGGACTTACGGGGTCGGGGCCCGAAGCCCGAATCTTTGGGCTTGGGCCCCGGAAGGGGGGGTGCAGGCCCGGAACACGAGTGCAGGCTTCGCGTGCCCGGACCCGAAATGCCGGGCCCGAGACTGGCGTGCCGAAGGGGCGTACGCCCCTTCTTCTCCTACGGAGATCGCCGGAAAACGTCATTTCCGGCGATCTCCAACCCCCAAAATGGCTCCCAATCATTATTTCTTCGATATTAATTGATTCTACAACAATTTTTTCGAAAATAATCAACAAAAATTCGCAAACATGCATAAAATTGAATGATTTCAACCATGCTTTTTGTAAAATAACATAGAATGGTTTTCAAAAGCTCACCTTCTTCAAGAGAAATGGCGATTCCGATCTGGGCACCACACGGTCGGTTTTTAGGTCGGGCACCACACGGTCGGTTTTTCTCTCCCAACTCTCTTCCAAGTCACGTGAGGGTAAAAATGGCAAAATGCTTCAATGTTAAGCTTTTTTTAGTTTTTCCTTTTTTTTTTTATCAGTCAACGGCTATTTTGGAAAAGTGACCGGGTCAACCGGGCATTTCCCACTATCCCCACCCCGAACCCGGCCCGTGAAAGATTTTAATAAAAAAATATATATATATATATATATATATATATATATATATATATATATATATATATATATATATATGTGTGGATTTTTTAAGGAAAAAAAAAATAAAAAAATAAAAAAAAAATTAAACGGGGCGGTTTAACGGGGCAAGCCCCCGCCCCGCCCCGTTTAAGGCGGGGCGGGACACGGGACGGGGTGAGGTGATGACGTGGCGGGGCGGGGCGGGGCACCGAACCCGCCCCGTTGCCATCCCTACTCAAGACGCCAACAGAAAACCGAGAAAAACATCGTAAAGTTTATCAAAACTGCTGCTGTCATTACAATGAACTGACGATGCAACACTCAAAACACGCACGAGGAAAAATCTATCAAATTTCACTTCAAACACTGTGATTTTTTGTTCCGGAATTTATAGATAAACAAAGAGAGGGATTGTGAAATGCAGACGGAAGCGAGAGTTGGGGTTGTAGTTGAAGGAAGGGGATTGAATACTGCGGAGGGGCATGGCGCGGTGGTGGTGGAGCCGCCGAAGCAGAAACATCAGTCGCAGATCGGGACTGTGTCACAGCTTCTTTCCGGTGGATTAGCCGGGGCCTTCAGCAAGACTTGTACGGCTCCTCTCGCCCGCCTCACCATTCTATTTCAGGTACATTTCCTCTTTTCTTTCTTTCTTTCTTTTTTTTGCCTTTTTTGGAGTTTTTATTTATTCTAAAATTATTTAAGAGAATAAAAAGATTAGGATTATCGGTAATTGGTAATTTTTTAATTTTTTTCTGATCCTCTGTGTTTTCAAACTTATTATTACAATTGGTTTGTTTGCAATTGGATACTTTAGGGCAATTTGATTTCTTACCATTTTTCTTGTTGAATTGAATTCGAGGATGTTATGTCTATCCAGATGAAATGAAAATTGGGGCATTCTTAAAAATAACAAATAAGTTAATTTCTATGAGTTGGCTGGTGATCAGGGAAGAACCGGATTTTACACCAGGGTTGGTGATCTATTTACTATTCTATATAAAGTATAAACTAAGAAGATGTTAAAGCATGTTCAAAAGTTGAAGGAATTGAGGGAAAGACGGTGTTAGTTGAAATGTTAGTTTGAAGTGTTCTTAGTGGTTAGTATTGGCAAAGTCTCGCATAGCATCTCTATGATTCAATCTCTTTTAAGGTGTAATTATTTTGGATGAAATTCTCATGTTTTCTTTTATGAATAATAATTGGATGAAATTCTCATGTTTTGTTTTATTTAATTATGAATTATCTATGACATAATTCTATGTGCAGGTGCAGGGTATGCATTCTGATGCTGCTAATTTAAGAAAGGCTAATATATGGCGTGAAGCATCACAGATTCTTAGAGAGGAAGGATTTTGTGCATTTTGGAAGGGAAATTTAGTCACAATCATCCATCGACTTCCCTATTCTTCTTTTAGCTTTTATGCATTCTAACGCTACAAGAATGTTGGTATAAACGTCCTGTGAAGGAACTCTTTTTTGGCAGAGTTTTTCTTAAATAAGTTTTTCACATATATACTTTGCCTTCTCATCTGACAGCTGCTACAGTTCATCTTGGGAGTCAAAAGTCAAGGAGATAACATGAGTGCAGACCTTTGCATACGACTTGTAGGGGGTGGTTTGGCTGGAATAACTGCCGCTTCTGTCACGTATCCTCTGGATCTTGTAAGGACACGTCTTGCAGCCCAGGTAAATAAACAATATTCGGTATTTACAAGGATATTTTTGTGCTTATGTTGAAAAAGATGACGTGGTGCAACTGCTCTGCAAGATTGATTCTTTTTGGTACCAGAAGTACATGTACTCTCTGTATAGTTTCTACACTTGATATTGGAATTGTTCGCAATCTGCGGATTTAAGATTTATGCTTCCTCAGCTGTTTTGCTTTTTATTTGTACTCTCTCTCTCTTCAAACTTAACTTTATCTTTTGTCAAGGGGAATGGAGTCTGCAGGGAGAAGGGTTTCACACAGCTTGGAGAACAAATGTGTAGCAAAGATCACTTATCTACCGGCTTGAATAGTCTTCTACACCTAGTGATGGGGAATTGAAGATATAATTAGTAGGAATATAGGATTTCAATTGGGGGTCTTCGGGGGGAGAAGGGTTTCATACAGCTTCGAGGAGAGAATGTGGAGTAAAGATCACTTGCCTACCGGCTTGAATAGTCTTCTGCACCCATTGATGGATAATTAAAAATATAATTAGAAAAAATAGGAATGTATGATTTCAATTATTCAGGCATATTGAAATTTTCCTTCCAAAATCTCTTTTTTCTCTCCTTTCTTCTTCGAGTCCTCTCTTTATTTTCTCATACAAGTTCTGCATCACCTAGCTTTCGCAATATTTTCTTGCTTGTGTGAGAAAAGGAGGGAGGGAGGATTCAAAGGAACAATGAAAGTTATGAAGGGAGAGGGGGAGGAGCTTATATATTGATTTTGATGATACTAAACTATTTCGGTATTGTTCTTTGGTTGTTACGGGACTATATTGTGGCTCTTTTACTGAAACAATCTCTTTTATTCTATGTATGACTCTATTTGGTTTGAAGGGAAACAGAAAGGAACGGAAAAGAGCTGGAGAAGGTGGCACATGTTGAAGTCGAAGGAAGGAAATGGAGATGTTAGGAAATGATGAAAAATGTCCATGTAAATTGTCTCTTACCAATAGTACCCTTTAATTAAGGCTCACAATGTTTTCCTACCTATGCAAAACGTTAGTGTTGCTGTCCCAGGGAGGAGGGAGGGGAGGCCAATCTTATTGGCTATGTTTCAATTTTCTCGTGTATCTCAAAAGGACCTATAAATCTCAGTCGTAGGTTTCCTTTTTTGCCAACACGAAGTACTCCCTCTATCAGTGGTACTGTTTAGAAAATCTTGTCACCGACTTTAAATTATATGTCATGATTTCACGTCTTTTCTCTTCCTTTATTGAACTATTGGCATAGAAATAAATTATATATCATGGTTTCATGAGAATTGTGGATAGCTATTAGCCCATTGTATTTGTCCTTTTTTCTTCCCTATCTCTTTGATCCTTTTATTTTCTTCCCTCTGCACTATAAACAGAATATTAGCGAGCTTTTCTTTTCGTCTTCTTTCTGATTGTGCAGAGAAATGTAATGTGATCTATTACAGAGGAATATGTCATGCTTTACATACCATTAGCAAGGAGGAAGGAATCTCTGGCCTTTATAAAGGACTTGGGGCAACTTTATTGGTACTATTTTATTGTCTTTTGATTCGATAATGACTGTATTTTCCTTTTCCTCCGTTGGGTGATTGCAGCTTGGGTACCAATGCAGGGGCTGGGCCCAAATTTGGCCATCAGCTTCTCAGTGTATGACACTGTAAGATCTTATTGGCACTATCGCTGGTAAGACTCCTTAGATCGATGCACCTACTTTTTGGGCTTTGAAATGCTATGATGAGTTGAGCTCCTTCACAAAAGAAAATTGAATTCGTAGAAAAATTCGGTGAACTTACCTGTTCTTACTTTTTGACATCAGACCCAATGACTCAACTGTTTTGGTCAGCCTTGCATGTGGGAGTCTTTCTGGCATTGCATCATCAACAGGTGAGTAGTGGGACTAGCATAAAACAACTCCTATAAAACTTGAAGTTTTGTAAGGTTACCAATTTTCTCACTGCTGGAGTTAGAATACAGTGGAAGGTTTCATGTTATATTGTCTAAAGTGTTGTTTTCTGCATTTTCTGACTCCGTACTTAATGATAAAATAAAGTAGGGACAAGAATCCCAATTGTAGTGAAGGATCTTAATGCTTGTAGCTGTCTTCAATGCTTTTTATGCAGAGAAGCAGGTTGAAGTGCAGGCTTCTCAAAAGTACCTAACCAGACTGACCCCTAGAGCCAGAGGTCCCGACACTTTAATATTGGAATATGGGACTTTTCGTAAGGAAGTGAAAAAAATAAATAAATAAATATTTTGCTATTTTCTTACTCACAAACAAACTTCTATAAGGATATTGATTGGTATAATTCGGCTCTCCAAATATGCAGTTGGCTCTATTATAGCTGGCTAATTCTTGGTGAGTCAAGTTCTGCAGTTACCAAATTGTGAGAGGTGTCCTCTTTGAGGTATGCTTCTCATCTAGGCTTCATATGCCTGTTGTTCCCTGATTATAGTTGAATGTATAGGATCTTATTGGTGCATTTCTGACTAGGTTCGTTTTCCCTTAATTAAACTTGAATGAGTCAGTCCTACAATCTCCACCCCCCTGCCATTCCCAGACCCCAATAAGAGTGAGAAGAAGATGAAAGTGAATGTCACCTCCTTTGGAAAATAAATAAAACCATTGGAATAAAGAAACAGAAAGCTTAACCGGGAAGTGCTACAAACCAGAAAGATGACAACAATTACCTTAATGTTAGAATTTCTTCCTGGTTATCTGCATATATTGCATCTTACATAATTTATTTTGATCTGAAATGTGTGGTTGGTGTACAACCCTGCTACTGGATAATTGGCCGGAACTTTTATTGTATGGAAACACAGTTCCTCGAAAGCTAGTTTAAAATTTGAAACTGATCATGATTTCTTTGAAGAACTTACCTCAAGGTCTTCTTCATAGTAATCTATTGACATCTCTTTCAGCCTGAAGGCTCCCTTCTAGTATATGAAAAGTTCTGCACTGCCCTTGGAAACTTCCATGTACCATACTTTTCAGTATCAATACAATTCCCATCCCAGTGATGGTTAGAAAAAGAAAATCATGAATATGCCTAAATTTTGCTTCTCACTGCATCATCTCTGCAGATTGTGCTTTCCATCCTCTAGCATTGTGGCTTGCTCTACCATGGCAAATTAATGAATTCCATTACCTATTGAGTTAATCAATATGAAATGCATCACTAACCAAGATATCCTTTTGAGATATATTTTTGCAATTTATGTTTTGTGTTGTGTTTATCTTGGACAGAAACATAAATGAGTTTTTAACATGGAACGGTTAAGTGCTTCAACCAGAACATGGAGCTGCTTTTATGTTGAGCTCATACGAATTGTTTTGCAGTTACATTTCCCCTGGATCATGTGAGGCGACGAATGCAGTTGGAAGGAGCTGGTGGTAGAGCCCGTGTTTATAAGACGGGTCTTTTTGGTACATTCAGGCATATAATCATGACTGAAGGCCTGCAAGGTTTGTATAGAGGGATTCTGCCTGAATATTACAAGGTTGTACCAGGTGTGGGTATTGTCTTCATGACATGAAAAATTGAAGCAAATTCTCTCAAATATTCCTGAAAGTTGACTAGTTGCCATCTGGATATCTATACATAGGATCCTTTATCAAATGGCAGAGTGCTTGAATAGATGAGAAGCGTTGATATGTATCACCATTGTAGCACCGATTTGTTGTGGTTGATTTGATAGAGATGACTGTATTACTTTGTTTCGCGGTCAGCTTGACACCAGTGTGGTGCCTAACTTGTGACATTCTGAGGATTAAGTTAGCAATGTACATTGATGATTGAGTCTAATATGAAAATGATTAAACAATTTGGCCTAGTGCTTATATTTGTGTTTAGCGTGTATAACTTGATACTACCATTTATAGGAGTTCAGAGATTGCTTACATAGAGGTTTTCCCTTTTAATGGAGCATGTTACCATCTTGACATTTTGGTTTATTAAGAATGTCTCCCCATGTTCTGGGAATGATCGTGTTGAGCTAATCAGACGAACTCAATGTCTCGGGTCTGTGGAGAAGTGTATTCTTGAACCCTGATTTTTGGTATATGCTCAGACATTTTCAGAGGACTCCTAGGTTGCTTGTATGATTAGAAATAATAGTGAGAAGTTATGGGAATTTCATTAAAAAAATATGCTTATTTGGAGAGAGTCGCTTTCGCTCTTGTAACCCCATTGGGTTTCCACAAAATGAGCTAATCCAATCTTTGCATTGTCAACTCATTCCCCATGAGGAACTCCTTTCATGGCAGAAGGCTGGATAGTGTCCACAACAAATTCACCCAGCACATAGTTACAACGGAAAAGTTCCAGTCAAGTGAATATGATCCAAAGTACAACGTAAACCATACTTATTTACTGCTTCCATTGCTAATCTAAATCCTCCTCCATAATCTGGAGAAGCATCATGGGCAATCTGATGCATAAAAAACTTGCCTAGATTATTTTCTGTGCTGGACTTGTAACCTTTCTTAGATGATGATGATGATGATGAAGCAGTCGATGTGGATGGCATACTTGTTGATCCATACGACCATGTTGACGATGATGAAGCCATAGAAGTGGATGGCATATCTCTGGATCCTGGCATTACTTCTGACTCAAGCCACATGTGTGAGAGCACCTGGCAGATTCCTTCTTCTACCTTGGGATTAAGATTACGGTAGCCTGCATTGCAAGTCGTACGGTTAGACTGTCATGTGTCTGTTGTTCATCCATATAAATCTTTCCCCTGAGAAAATACGTATTACCGTTAAGACGTAACCAACCATGCATTAGCTCGTGCGCAAGGATCGCCCCCGTCAGTAACCTGCAGCAAGAATTGATCTAATCTGTAACATCAACTTAAAACCAGTGGCTGCCTGCCACTGCACAATAAATCAATTTACACTCTCCTAGACACATGCCCAATGAATTAACCACAATACTGTCACTTCATATGACTATCAACATGAAACTACAGGAAATCATGAAGCAGCACATTTTGGATGTTCCTTGCAGAAACTGCAGACAACCAGCCTGAAATGTTGTAAAAGAATGATGGATGAAACCGAATATCAAACGTTACCTTGGCAAGCCATACAAAACCAGAATGGCTGTAACGGCACATCTGGGAGTCAACTTCTGTAGTTGAGTTCTCATACCTACTAGTCCACGACCCCCGATTCTTGGTCTCTTCAGTATCTGGACATTTGTCGTGAAAAAATAGAAATAGTGAACACGGTAACTTTTATTTTTTAGTAGGTAGCACTTATGATGTCTTAAAATTGGAAATGAAGGAAAAGCAGATGGAGGGATGCAGAAGATCTTACACTTGTAACAGTCTGCTCTTCAGACAGGCATAAACCCCTTGTTTCGGGCATGTGATGGAAACCCTGGAAAAGTTTTCTAAATTAAACAAATTTCTACAAAAAAGAACATAAGAATGGAGATGGAAACTATCATTACATGTTTTTCCCCTTCAATGGCCTCATTAAGTGCTTGTCTTTCAACAAGAAGCATCGGAATTTGCTGGTCAATTCTCATATTCATTCCTTCGTAGTAATCTCTGATGGTATGGTAAAGTGGTTGGCAGTCCCCGGTATCCATGATAGCTGATTCCATGCACTCTAAGCATATACTTCGTCCATCTCCAAGTGATACATATCTGGTCTTCCGTGACTTGAAACCAAAAAACAAAGAAAGAAAAGACTATAAGTTGAGGAATGTGGTGTGATCTTGTAGAAAATCAGATCAGAACTGACTTTGGAAAATTTATACCTCCAAACGTTCACAGCTACAGCATCTAGCTGTGTTGTCATGTTCGTGGGAAGGACAATATTTCTGAGACCAATACGGATGGCATCTGTACTCAATCAAACCAGCTCCATTTGTTGGAATCTATACGTATATCAATAGTAGATTAGTAGTGTCAATAGTGGATCATTGATTATAAAAATATCAAATGTCTTATGTGCAGCCAAATAATGTACTTACAAATTGGTGACACACTTCACATTTAGGATGAGTGAGCTCTTTGAAGCAGGACTTATGGTACGTATCCTTTCCTGACAAAGAGAACTTCAATCAACAAAGAAAATTGATGAGATGTGAGAAAAAAATCCCGTGGCATTATTTTTCCAACATGAACACAACCATAAAATGAGAGAGAGCAGGCAAATGATCTTCCATCCTGCTGGAGGTAAAAATTTCAACTATTGATACTTACAAACCCAAGGGACCTACCTCATGTTCAGTGATCGGGTATCCACAGGCACGACAACAGAAGCATTCCGGATGGAAAAAAGTCCCCATGCATCCCAAATAATTTCCATACTCAATTTCGCGGTTGCAACCTCCACATACTCTGCAAATGATGGAGCATATGCAAACAATATTAGCCATATCCTGCCAAGCTAAAGCTTGCCATGATGGCATGAGTTCGCTTTTCAAAATCATGCATATGCAAGGTTTTCGAAAGCTCAACAGATCGTTAAATTGATCAAATTTTCCTAGTAGAAGATCAAATTGAATTAAATGGTGCAAGTTTGTGTCTCTAACCAATTTTCACACTTCAGAGGCTTACCAGAGCATTCAAATGTCAATTTATGTTATACGAATAATTGAACATACTCATAGGCATCAGTTTATGCCGTCTGCATCGACCATCAAAGATGAGGTGACTACTTGTGAACTTGGTTAGTCCTAACTGACTTAGGTATTCCATAAAGTGTTTTTTTAAATAACCAAAACCAAACAACATGCTTAATAGCAGATGTGAATAAATATTTTCCTTCAAGTGGATGACACTTGGACAACTGAATCAATTTTTCAAAAACATTATATTGAACATATAGTACCTATGTCCCTTATGATAATAATCTCGAGGGGCATATGGAGGGTCTCGAGGAGCATGTGGAGGGTCTCGAGGGGCATATGGAGGGTATGATGATATATTGAGGCTATCACGAAGTGACCTTGCTAGATCATCATCATTGTCTGTTCTCCATCTATGTCCTGTAAAATGAAGTTGTCAACCCCGTGCAATAACTGGGGAACAGTTGAGGTCATGGATATGTTTAGCAGCAAGAGAAAACGGAGCCCAAACAATAGAAATATGGTGAAGTCCATGACCAGAAAATCCACACTTGAAAAAGGGGGAAAATAAGTCACCATTTGGTTTTCTTAAATCTTCATTCATAGAGAGCGCAATTGCACGCTCTAATTCCTCTTTTTCCTTTTTGGCCCTCGGACGGTGGTCATCCTGAAGAGATTTGAAATGTATTTCACACTCAAAGAATGCATGAAATGTTATAAGTAATAAACAATAAACATATTTTCCATAATCAAGTTAGCATAAAGGTAAAATATCAGCCACCAATTGCATTTGAATAATATTACAAAGTTTCAGGTATCAACCTCTAAGCTCCATATCCATCACTATAATAGTAAGTAGGAGAATTTAAGAAAAATTTTTGATTTCTTGAACATTTTGCGGCTCCGTGTTTTGTACAACAGAAGTATCCCAGACATATGAAAGTTTCTTACAAAATAAACATAATAATCCACATCTCTTTGGTACTATTAGGCATTGACATCATTTTCATAAACAGAAGCTTGCCAATACATAACAAACTGATTCACATATTCTGGAAACATAAAATACTCTAATTATTTCACATATGTGGAAACTTGGTATGGTTGTCATTACATTCTTGCAACCTATTATTACTAATATTTCTCAACTCATTCCAGAATTCTGAAATATGCATTCTAGGTTTTTGTAAGTACTATTACAGTTGGAGAGGAGTAAACAGCTCCTATATTTGATAACAGGAGGCAAAGAACATGATATCAAGCTATGTGCCTATTATTATACCACAAATCAGAGAACCATTGTTTCAGCATTACAAATGAATATATACATCCCCAAACTTTATACAGAATCTTATTCTCACATACATTGAACATTTCAAGAATCAATAGAAGTACAGAGCACAGTAAGAAAATATATCATAATAAAGTACATAAAAATGTCCAAAAGCGTCAACTGTGATAGGGGCTTAAAAGGTGGTGAAGATTGATTTTTTCTAAATTTAAGGGCAATATTCCTCAAAAATCCATGGTGAGAACTTACATTAAATCCACAGATTGCTAATGACAATAGTAGAAATAAACAACCATACAGAATATGTTTCAAGAAAACTATCTGTAATTTTCATAGAAATTGAAATTTAAAAAGAAATGTCACATATTAATACCAAAGATCTAACTGGTGCACGCCAAGACATATTTTCCTCCCCCAGAAGCTGAGGCTGACGTCCATCTGCTGTGACTCCTCTATTATTAGCCCCACTTTTGAAAAGCTTACTTAGCCATTTCATAATCCTCGACTTCCTTTCTGGGTATGAAGAAACAATATGCCCTGCTTAAACCCCACAGTCATATCATATCAATTCAACCAATATACAAATTCAATCTCTACACAAGTAAATAAAAATTCAAAATAAAAACTGCAAAAGGACAATCTTCACTCATACAGACAAAATGTGAAGGACTCAATCTGTTCACATAAACATAGCACAAATAATACACCTAATCACATGGGCATTGCTAATTTAAAAAAGACATAATCTTTGTACAAAAATCATATGGGCATCAATCAAAATGCCAAAAAAGGCATTGTTTGAGTGAAACAAGTTGACAGGCATACCATAAATGCAAGGTTGAGCGAGGTGGTTGACGTTTGAAGAAGACATGGGTTTGAGGGGGTGGATATATATGTATAGAAGAAGGTATTCCTAATTTTCGAGGAAGCCAAAAGGGAGGTTTGAAAATGGTGAAAGGGACTAAGAGAGGAGGTGCAAATGAGAGAAACAGAGAGGGAAAGAGAATAGGAGAGAACAAAGGCATCACTGATAAAGGAAAGTTTAGAGGGAAAGAAATGGAAAAGAAGGAATCTGAAAGAGGGAAAGAGATTCTTGGCTTGGGGAAAGAAAATGAAGAAAGTGAATTGGGCGAGAATCTGGTGATGATGATGGAGAAAAAGGAGAAGAAAAGCTACGCCTTGGACGGCTGAGAATGTAGAGAGATTTTAATGAATGAAGCTTGAGAGAAGACATTCTCTCTTCATGAATATGCTTCTTGTTTGTCTTCGAAATTTTATTGTTCAGAAAAGCAATTTTTTCCTGCTGTCATTATCATAAAATAATTCCAAGTTCCAACCACGGAGAAGAAAGAAACCAATGCATTTTTGCCTTAAGTTTCGATTTACTTAGAAGAAAATTATTTTTGTAGGTAATTGTGAGAATAAATGTAAATTCACAATATAGTAAAAATTAATGTTTTACAGCATAACTAAACGGATTCCTACATATACGTTTTAGGGGAATAACTTGAAGCGTTAACAACTTTTCTTAAAGCGGATTTCTTCGTATGTGCATGTGTTAGCAAGTTGACTCAATGTCCGTCTATCAAAATTTATTACTTCATTTGTAGTACAATACTAACCTTGATTGACAAATCGAAGCTCGATTGTACCCGTCTCTATCAAAATATTGATGTCTTGAATGTTCGGAAGTTCAAAATACCATTTTAAGAAAATGACAAAATATCTGGAGAGAACGAAGACTAAAAATTCAATTTTTTAGAATTCATTTAGAATGGTGGAATTAAATCGGGGAGCGACGGAGCGTCTATTTATAGATTTTATTGCTTCTTTTGAACTTTTGACATGGATTAATTTGAACCATTGGATGGCAAAATTACAATTTGAAAGTAATTCAACTATTCAAATTGCACTTTTAACGGACTTAACAAACTAAAAACGTAACATGTTAGATTGTTGATTTTAACCAATGAAAGTGATTTATTTTCTTTTGCTTAATAATGGGACTAACTTGCATTTTGACTTCATATATTCACTTTGTCCATGTTTGGTTTGGGTTAAAGTCAAAATTAAAATTTTAAATTAAAGTTAACAATTAAATTTTATTAAAATATATTAAAAATCTGATTTTAATTTGCACCGAAATGGGGCTTACTATTTATTCAAGGAGATGGGGGTGTAGTTATTCCATGGGTCATTCAACTTATTAAAGGGAGACAAAAGCAGGGTGTATCAACGTAATATTCGGCTAATTAAAGAGAGGATTTGTCACTTGTTAATCTAAAAGTCATTTGAAACCCCACAAACACAAAAGTAAATAAAATTTTGTTCTGATTTTGAACATCACATCCCATTTATATTGAAAAATAATGTTAGTTATAATTTTGTTGTTATCATGTTAAGCATTGATGTAATTACACTATTCATAATTTAGTCCATGTTTGGTACGAATTAAAATTTAAATTTTAATTCAAATCAAAGTCAAAGATGAAGTTTAATAATATATTTTATAGGACCCATAACTCTGTCAAATATGGGCTAAGCGATACTAGCATATCATCTCTTATAGTCCTCCAAAATTTACATAGAAAATATATTGTCGAAAATGTCAGCTTAATTTTGACCTTTGCAATAGAGTCGAAAGTAGCTTCTACTGAATATAAAAGTTGTGTTAGTGTGTGTTTGTCTCCAATTATTGCAGATGAAATAGAGTAATGAATAATATTTTTTGGAGAACGTGTGGTTGAAATTTAAAGTAACTTTATTGGTTTGTGTGTAGAATATTTTATTAAAAGGTTGAACCCCAACCTTGAGGGCCCCCACCGACTCTGCCCTGGACCATTGTGGAGGAGGTAAATCGCAGGATGTGCCTCCCAGGAGTCAGGGTGAAGAGCTTATGGATAGGCCTGGGCTATTAACCCTATGGTAACTCCCGCTTGCAACAAAGCCAATTCCACCTTGCGGGGAATCGAACTCTGCACACTACCGCGCTGAGCCCTAACCGCCCTCCCCTTTGCCACTGGGAGATATGCCCTGGGGGCGTATAGAATATTTTATTAGGTGAATGTGTGATGGAGAGTCTTACTGTAACAAACAATATTTTGGAATAATGGGAAACAAACGGGGCTTTAGTATACATTGCTCTTCATGTGTATTGTTCATTTAACACCTATACTTTTGCCTTCGTTTGCTTTCGATAAAAAAAAACATATTTTTAATAAATTTTAATAAGAAATAAAATGTATATTAGAAAAATTGCTAAAAGTTGTGAATTCTATAAAATGTATAATTAAAATTAGTTTTTAACTTTGAATTAAATTTTTATCAACTTCTTTTATTTAAACCAAACTCGAGCTTTATATAAGAAGTTTCTAGAAACTCAGTATGTAATTATACGAATATATTGGATCTGCATGAAACCTACATCATGCAAGTGGTAGATGATAAAATGTGCTTATTTGGAATCAACAAACATATACCGTGGTTAGTGATCTAACACCTTTTCTAATCCAATCCTATGTTAACAAAGTTGGCATCGGGTTCTAACGTTAGCCAAGTACAAGTCAAGGATAAGTGTGGATTTAGAGATAATATCTTGTTTAAGCGCATCCTTTAAAATGTTCACACTTTTTATTTATTTATGTTTAATATTTAAGGTGCACACTAACTTGTAGATTGTATCGAGGGATATTGAACTTTTAGCAAATCTGCGTCGGATTCACTGAGCTTTAATATAAGTGCAAATGTAGTCACTCCATTAGCATTTGTCAATAAATTTAACGTTGAGAAAGAACAGAGTGACTTAAATTAAAATTCAGCTATCTCGATGCAAGTTCGCTAAAGTTCAAGACTGAAAACGCATTTAAACCATTTAGCTTTTATCAAAGACAACATGTAGATCATTTACGTAAATAGTCGACCATAAAACTTGAATTCACGAATACCATTGTTATAAAATCTTAAGGTATTAAAAAAGAATACTCGTATTTGTTCTCCTCCTTTCTCAGTCAGAGAGAGAGAGAGAGAGAGAGAGAGAGAGAGAGAGAGAGAGAGAGAGAGAGAGAGACGTTGTAAATGGAATCTAAGATTAGAGGCTGTAAATGGCATAAGATGACTAGGAATTGACACTCGAAAGTCGTGCGCCTCAGATTTTACGCCTTTTTTTTTAGAAGTTATTCCTGTCAAATATATGCCCACAAAAGCTAACCAGATGAGGTAGCGACTTGTGCATTCGAATAACAACTTTTCTTTTTAGTTGTCAGCACAAGATTTGCTTTAAAAACAAAATAATATTATTATTCTGAAATCTAAAGAGCCGTTGGTTGATCCAAAGGGAAAAAAAGGATCGATCACCATTCCCATATGATAGATTCATCTTGTTTCATCATCAGAAGGAAACCTTATCGTGATTGGGAGATGAAAAGTGTCCAGCCATTTATTAAAGTGAAATCTATAAGGAATCTTGATCTAATTCCAGAGCACTAATTTCCGTGACATTGGCTGCGTCTTTGGTACTCAATGTTAGATATTGAGTCTCGGAATTACTGAAGGAATCTGAAAGAAGAATGAAACTTGAACCAAGAGAAGAAGAACACCATAAAAACAAAGGCGTAGTTTAGTAGCAATTCTTTTTTTAGTTACCGTTCTTACCTCTTAATTTTCAATGCGCGCGTTAACATCAATAAAATAATATTTTCCATCACATCAATAACTTTTCCTTCATTTTCAACCACAAAAAATGTGTGATTTGACACAAAGAATACATTTTTTTCTAGAATAATGGTTACCAAACGGTGCCTAAGTTTATAAAACGCTGTCCTAAACGATATTTGTCTGAGATTGTTGGCTCAAGGAGGCCAAAATGAAAGCTTTATCGTAATTAATGCTAGCTTGAATGGGCCAGAGAATTTTGCAACCACTCTCTCTCGAGCGAAAGGTCCCTGCACGAGATGAAAGGCAAGAGAATTCTTTCTTTCTCCTTGTGCACATCCTGTTCTCCTTTGTCCATTTCAAAACTATCATTTCTGACTCGGGATTAAGCATTAACTTGTTAAACAATTACCGTACAAACTTGATTAATCTTTTAAACAATTCTAACAATGAGTTCACGATTTACAATAAAAAGAAGAAAATTTTAATTCTTTTTTCTTTGTTAATAATTTATAGCGCGTCCAATACTCTCTACCAAATGTGTTACGAGTTATAATCATTTCTTCGTGGACCAATCCCTACTTTTATTGCCACTTGTGCGTTCAATCTATGCGGGTGTAACGAGGATGTCCTCTTTGCACATATCATAATATATGATAGATGTGCAGTACTTGCTAGTGTCAGCATCCCCTCTACCTCAATATTTTCATTTGACGTATCGTCACCTTCTAATTCCACACTAAAACGACCAGGATTGAATGTAAAATTCAAAGAAATATGTGGCAAATTGATGATTAGATTGCTGGTCTGTTTCGCACCACATATTCCGGCAATTTTGCTATGCCTAGAAACATTTCCTTTCCTCATCTGGCTAGTTGAGACTAATTTAAACACTGTGTGTCTTGTGACCTAGAATGATTTTGCAACTTGCAAGAGACGTTCTCTTAGAAATCTCTTTGGGAGATGAAAGCAACCATTAGTTTCATCCTTGTATGTCAAGCCAGCAACACTGGATCTTGAAGGAGAAATACATATTCCATTTCCTAGATACGCATAGGTTGTATTCAACTAGACTTTGAAAATTATAACATCTCAACGTATAGTCCTGTCGACTACTTCCTTATCTTACTAGGCATGAAACTTTCGACATTTTTTTCTATCACACGTTTCTAATGTATACCTAAACTTATAAGTAATCTTTTAGGAGGAATAGTAATGGATCCATAAAATGGTTGATGATAATGAGTATTATTTATGAATAGGGGTGAAAATTAATGTTAGACTTTGACCTAAAAAAAAAAATTAATAACTTCTCAGTAATCAATTTGTTAATAATTATCCTATCAAGAGTTTGTTAGAGAGAATATGTATATACAGTATAATCATTAAACAATAGAAAATAATAGGAAAAAAAATAACGATAACAGATTTACGGAAAGAAAATGCAAATTGATATTGTTACAATAGTCAATAGTAGAGATAGGATTGGACAATGCTTGATGTACACTTTTGTGTACATCAAGTTTGACACCCCCCTCACATGGGGTGGGGTCCGTGATTGTGGGTCCCATGTGGGCCCCACTCCCCATGTGAGGGGAGTGTCAAAATGAATGTATATCAAGGAGTGTACATTCATCATTATCCAAAGTATATTGTTATTCAATCACGTGTGAAACTCAGAAAAATTGGATCTCCTCTTATAGCTCCGTAAGGTATGATATAATTTCCCTCGTTAACAAGACCGTTACATTACCCATTTAGCCCCTGTTTGGGCCATTAAAAATAGATTTTGAGGAAAAAAGTATATTTTGTAACAGTGATCTTTTTAAGAATATATGATTTAAAAATAGGGACAAATTTTAGATTTACGTGTACATTATTTTATTGAAAATGCGTGATTGAAAGTAAGAAAGAAAAAATGTAGTTTTTTAAATGGAGCCCAAAGAAGGGCTTAATCACATCATTTAAAAACGCTTGAGCTGTTATAGAAGTTGGATGCATGGAAAGTACATGGGTAGGCCCTACTAAGGGCCCAAGCTTCGGATCGACATTCGTATTGGCAAGACGCGCTTGCACAATAGTCTAATGACTCGAGGTGCTTATTCGATTCGTGATTTGCTTCTTACTAAGGACAAGAGAGAGCATCTATACTACACAAGATTACACCTTCATAAAATGTGACTATATTTTTACAAGTACATGTTTTGTCATTTTTCCTATATGAGACAAGCTTCTTAAGCTTTCCGGTCTTTGTTTCCCCTCAAATCCAATGTTTGCACTTTGAGTTTCAATTTTCCATTCACCTAAGTATCATTTTGAGCATGTTAATACACAATTTCAATGTTCTTGTGAAGAAGAATACAAGATTGAAATTTGATTGAATTTATGAATCAATTTATAAATTGTAACCAAATGGAGACTAAATGTACAACAAAAACTCGTTGAAATAATATGTATTAACTTTCTAGTAAGTGTTTATGCGAATATCATATGAATGAAAGAGACGGATCAAAACAACATACAAAATATACCTTATCGAGTTCTTGAATAACTTCTAAAAAAATCACATCGGTTGTTATTGTAGAACTCTTTGTTCTAGAGATTTTAGCGTGGATCAAACTCAATGAAGAAACATCACTGCGAAAATTCTGACATCGAATTTAGCATGAGACCACTGCAATGTCTGGCAATTCCATCGCAAGGCAAACGGGACTCACTCACCCGAGACTTGTAATCTGCTAGTTGTAGCCTCTTTTAACTTTGAAATAAATTCAAAGAAAAAAACAATTAATTCACATATAGTCTTTGTTAACTTACAAACATTTCTAACATGATATTTTTTTGTAAGAAATAAATATAATAGGTGTAAAATAATAGTGTGGACGTTGGCATTAGTGTTTATTTTTGCAATAATAAGTGGTTTTAGGAAAATGTCCTCTAAGCATTTTTAATCATCGAAATCATACGAACAAGAGAATGAGATTTTGTTTCCTCTTTCTTGTATTCCCATTTCCCACTTTTCAGCGCATCAATTATAAGATTTGTTTAGATTCTTGAGTTACTTCGATCGAGGTGTGGCTCTTTGCCTCTAGGACTCTGAACTACCGTTGACAAGAAGTGATTGTCAAGGCCTTAGAGCATGAGGCCCCCTCTTCAGTGGGAGTTGACGTGGAGGGTGGTATTGTAGATCTGCTTAGCTAACTGCCACATTGATGATGATCCGGAGTCGAAGCTATGATGTTTAACAGTAGTCTTACAAGTCCATGTATGGATATCATATGCTGACTTTTGTTGACTATGAGTCAAAGCGGTAAAGCCTTGATCATGATCTTGAGCTGAAGCTATGGTGTGTAACAATTTATGTCGTGCTCAAATGAAGAATCACAGAGTTGTGTACAGTGTTCGAAGAGGAGTAATGTGTAGTGATGCGTGGAGACCAAGCTATGGGTTAGGTGAAATTAGGCGAGACATTTACGTAAAAAAGCATAAAAAGATGTTTTCTTATTTTAATATTATTTTAATTTTTAATCAGTCAAAAAATTATTTAATAATTAAAAATAATACATATCAAACATTTAAAATAGATTTATAAAAATTTTATATATTTTATCAAAAGTATCCAATAAATAGATAAGTTTCAAATGTAAATCAACTTTTAAATTTTAGATGGTGTTTGGTGTAATTAAAATCAGATTTGAAGTGTATTGTGATAGAAGTTTTTGAAATGTGTTGTGAAAAAGATGTGGGACCCATGAAAGATGTAGTTGATATTGATTGTTTGACTTTGACTTAAATTAAAACCAGATTAAAATTTGGCCAAAACAGGCCCTTAATTTAGAAGAATTGTAAAAAAAATTTAAAAAAAAATGATAATATGTGCGCATAATCGTGCCTAGGCACGTATTAGCGGTCAACGGCAATCGTTGATCGCTAAATAAAACGTCAAATCACTTAGTTTGACGTTTCCGTTGCGCATCGCGCCTAGGCGGCTTGGTGTCACTAAGACGCACCTTTTAGAACACCAAGGTGCATCTTTTATTAATGCCTCATTTTTTATGTAGTACCTTGATATTGTGAATACTCTCAACAACAAATTCTCTAAACACAAAAGGAGAAAATCAAGGTTATGGACAGACAGTTTCGTATTGAAAATAGATAATTCTCATAGATAGCGGAGTATGAAACAGAGATTGTGGATAATGGGGGCCAAAGTTGGACCTGAGGAGAGGCCCAAGAGGCCGCCACCTCAAGCCTAATTCTTTAAGGGGCACAAAAAACAAATTATTTATTTAAAACCGACTAATCTCCCATTCTCAATTTTCCATCAGCCCTTGAAGAAATCAAAACCTAGACGGCTTGAGGCTTCATCATAAATGACTTAATGGGTTGGTTTTTTGGTGTTTAACGACTGTGCCACCTCTCGAATAGGCGGGAAAATCTTTCCTGAAACTCTCAAGAACTCCATATCTGATCTTTAGCATTTTTCTTCACCTCGCTCAACTAATGGTTTGTCTTCTATCTTTTTACATTACAAATGATATCCAGTTCTTTGTGTGCTTTTTTTTAATTCTAAGTTATGCTTATTTCTTCATTTTCAAGAGAATTATTTTTCTTTGAATTTTGATGATCTTGAAAATTGAAGGACTTTCACATTAATCAAAAGATGAGGGACTTTTTAGTTGAAATGAGTTCAAGGACATTCACATTTAAATTAAGAGAATTGCATTTCATTTTATTATTGTTTTATTGTTGATTTTAAGTTAACAATTTTAGTTTTGTAAAACTCTTATAAATAAAAATAAATAAAATTGATTACTTGCTACGATTTAGGAGCCCAAAATTTGAGATTCGCCTCAGGCTCGCGAAACATAGGTGCGACTCTGCTGCTAATCATGTGGCTAATGAACTTTCTGTGAGTGGCATGCACGCACTGCTCGTAACATTGGATTATTACATGTTTTCGCGTGTTTAACGACATAGAAGGAGCAGATCCCCTGCCTTTTCTCATTTACAAATTTTACATTAGCTATTTCATTTTCATCCGAGTTGGAAAAGGATTATGGTATGTTTGGCTAGATAGCGTTCTTTCAGAAAACATGATTGAAACATTTTGAAAATTATTTCTTCTTGTAGATAATAATTATTGATGCTATCAAAAATCTGTACATACTTGATCTCGAACTGAATACTTGAATTACGCGCGAACGGATCTTCAATACCTGAAACAAAGACGTCGATGTGTGTTCTCGTCGCCCCTCCGATGCTTAAGTCAGAGAGAGAATTAATGGGAAAGACTATATGCTGGAAATTGTGTAAAAAAAGTACCTGAATAGTGAATGTTGGTCCTATATTTATAGATGTTGGTGATATAGTCCTAAAAGGATCCAAACACTTGTAATCCTTATTCTCATCATAAAAGGTGTTTGTGTCATATTCAAAGTGTTCTGTTGAGTTTAAATCAAACTGTGGTAGGTAAGTAATTTGGATAAGGGTAAAGACATGGAGAGTCATAATCAAAATAGAATTAGTCTTTCTAGAAGGTACGAGATACGATCAAGGAGACCGCACAAAAGCTCATGTAGCCCGACCTCAACAAGTACCCCTACCTCGACATAGAACTCGACCTTGGAACTAGCATAATTGGGGTAGGTTAAGTTCGGGACAAGTAGCTCGAGCTCGGGGCTATCGATATTTTTTCGCATCACAGGCCCCCGTGCATCCAGGTCGTAGCTAAAAGTTACGTGCTCGAGCTGCGAGGTGAGATGAAAAGAGGTACATTGCCCAATTTGGGTTTATTTTGTGAATGTTAGCTAGATGTTTTGTCTTGCATTTCGTTGTACATTATGTTAATTCTTTTACAACATACCGAGCTTGAGGTCGAGCTCTAACTTTGATAATCGAAGCTTGAGTTCTTATTCGATTATAAATATGTACCACGCATTGTTCGAGCGTATTACTTTTCCAGTATTTTGGACAACAAGCTTAAGTCTTTGTTCGATTTGCAATCTGTATATAGCTCGAACATTTTACTTGACCAGATTTTTGGCCAACAAGCCCAAGTTCTTGCTCGATGTGTAGCTCGAACATTTTATTTGATCAGTTTTTTGGCCAACAAGCTCGAGTTCTTGTTCGATGTGTAGCTCGAACATTTTACTTGACCAGTTTTTTGGCCAACAAGGTCAAGTTCTTGTTCGATATGTAATCTATATGTAGTTCGAGCATTTTACTTGACCAATTTTTTGGCCAACAAGCTCGAGTTCTTTGTTCAATATGTAATCTATATGTAGCTCGAGCATTTTACTTGATCGATTTTTTGGCCAACAAGCTCGAGTTCTTTGTTCGATATGTAATCTATATATAGCTTGAGCATTTTACTTGACCAATTTTTTGGCCAACAAATTCCAATTCTTTATTCAATGTGTAGCTAAAGCATTTTACTTGACCAGTTTTTTGGCCAACAAGCTCGAGTTCTTGTTTGATGTGTAACTTGAGCATTTTTCACGAGCTATGATATTTTTAAACTCCTGCAGGTGGAGTTTGAGCATGCTACTTGGTAATTAGCTCGGGCTCTATCTCTCTCTTTTTTTTATTTTTGTTATATGCGTGAATCTTGAGGACCTCGAGCATCAGCGTCCATAGGCAAGTCCTTATGCTATGTAGATTTACTAGCTGTATACGTGGAGCACGACCTTACGCTAATTTGAGATTATTAGCTCCATGTACGGAGCACGACCTTATGCTAGTAGAAGCATTAGTTGCATGAGCGAAACACGACCTTGCGCTACGTAGAAGTAAACACTAAATAGAGTTGTTCGAGGCAAGTTTTAAATTGTTAAAATATCTATAAAATATCATAAATGTACATGGTCGTGTACACCTTTGAAAGGAAAACAACCTAAGGGCATACAAGCCCGAGCTAAAAACTGCCAAAAGAATTTAAACCGAACACAATGCAAACTAAAAAAAGAAAGGAAAAAATAAGTAACCTAGATAACTAGGGGCGTAGCCGGCTATTTGTCATAAATTTTGAGATTGTCAGCATTCTAAAGCCTTGGGAGATGTCTTCCCAAGATGTTTGTCCCGTGGCATTCTTTCACCCGAGGATATTTAAATCTGTTTGGCAGAGGATATGACAAAGCTTTAGGGATAAAAGGGGTATTAGGGGTGAATCTCGTTGTCGCCTGAGTATTCTGAAGCATACTAGTCGCGATCCCATCCTGAATGATCTTGGCAATTTCATTGGAATCCATGGTGACTGATCTCGAACCCGAGATTGTGTGAGGTACGCTTGAGGTTCCGACATCACTCATGCCCGGAATGTGAGGAGGAGCTTGAGTTCGAGCGTCTACCATTAAACCATCCTGCGATGTTGGTACTGGATGTGGATTTCTTTGACTCGGCAACTGAGTTAATGAGGCAACTTGCAGGCGAAGCTCCTCGAAAGCTCCGATAGTAACGATGGCTGGTTGGGATATTGGTATTTCTGATGATTTTTCTTGGGAGGCTGGAGAGTCTTTAGCGAGTGGATGTGGAACAGATCAGCTTTCTGTAGGAAGACCTGAACGTGTATTAACCATGGCTTCTGGTAGCGCTTCCCACGGAAGGCGCCAATTATGCTACCAAAAACTTGCACCTGCTTGAATTACGTACGAACAGATTTTCAATACCTGAAACTAAGGTTTCAAGATGTGTCATCGTCACCCATCTAATACTTAAGTAAGTCAGAGAGAGAATTGATGGGAAAGACTCTATGTTGGAAATTGTGTAAAAAACGTACCTAAGTAGTGAATTTTGGTCCTGTATTTATAGATGTTGGTGATAGAGTCCTGAAAGGAGCCAAACACCTGCAATCCTTATCCTCATCATAAAAGGTGTTTGTGTCATATTCAAAGTGTTTTTTTTTTTTTAGGCAAGTAGAAATGCATTGCGAGTATCTAATTTTGAGAGGAGTTGAATTAGTATTACTAATAGTCAATTTGGTGCAGTTAGATCACTCAATTTCAATTTGCTTACACATCGGTTCACTTGTCTTCAATTTGGTACAAACATATCATCCAACCTCGATTTGCTAGCAAATGTGATCATTTTGTCCACTGCCAAAAAAAACATGAAATAAAAGCTTGTTGTTGGGTTTTTTGATACCCAATAAATCCGGGCAATAATGTTAAACCGATTTTATAGTTTGGATTAGACTTCATAGGCCTCAGCCGATGATTGAAGTGAAATGTCGACATCACAATGAACGAACCACTCCGACAACCTAAGTGGGCCGTTTGAAGTAGCCTAATCTCATTAGTGTTGCTCATGGTCCGGCCCATTACTTTGGATGGCTTTAGGGTTGAAAAGCCCACTTGTTGTTATCTATTGGGCCTCTTGTGTTTTGACCTTATAGCCCACTTAACTTGTGCTTATAAGTGGGGCGGTTTTCTTGTGATTAGCCCTAGTGTGAAATTGAACCTTGGAGCCGTGAGTTAGAGGAGGGAAAAGGGAGATTTGCTTTGTGCTTCCTCTTGCTTTGTGCTATATTCTCCTTCTTCTTCTCTTAGCCTTAGTGGCTAGTTTAGGGCTGCCAAAGATCACTCACACTCAGCCTTTGTGGCATCTTGGAAGCAACCAAGTGGTGGTGGTTCTAGTTTGGAGTTTGGTTGTCATTGTGGTGTCGATTGGTTGGTTTTCTGAGCCCGGTTTGTGGTTGATTGGAACCCCAAATTCCGACACTTGTTTTAGATGTCAACTATATTGTTCAAGTCATCCTAGTACTTTGGTTAAACTTTGACACAATAGACAAAATTGGGTAACATGATTACACCATACACAAGATTAGTGAGCCAAAATGCAACTTTGGTTAGAGTTTGATGACCCGCGGCTCATTTAACGTCCAAGACCGCATATTAACTGATTGTAGTGACAAATGATTGCAAGCTAATCGGAGTTGGGTAACTTTATCGCATCAAATTAAAGATAAGCGACGAGATCCACAAGAAAATAGATGTTGGATGACCTTATTGCACGAAATTAAAGATAATTGACTTTAATGCCAATCCGCTTAAACTTTGATGGCTTGTAGTGTATTTAAGAATACATTTGATATAAGTAGAATCATATCTTTGGAAGCCAAAAAACCGTCATATGCATGCTTATATGGGAAAATTTAAAGTAATGACAACCAGTCTACATGATAGTAGTATTATTGTCATATAGTCTTATAAATAAAAACTCCATTAGATAATGTGATGATGCTCATGTTGTAGTATTCATAACGAGATGAATAACATTACCCATTAATAAAAACGACAGGCTTGCTAACTTAGGGCTGAAATGTCAAAGTTCTTACTTTGATCAAAGAACGTATCATCTGAATTAATATGACCAATTAATATACGTGCAACTCAAAAAAAAAAGGAAAGAAAAATATTACATGGCAAGTCGTTAGCGACTTGATTCCATCGTGTATAGAGTGATGTAGAACACATGGATGAATGTATTTAAGAAGACTTTGATCGAAAATGAAAAAAAATGTAATAGTACTGGTGTGGCAGTCGAACTCCAATTTGAACCTATAATACCATTCTGAAAAGATAATGACAAAAAGAGTAGAACTTACAATATTGTTACATATGATAGAAACGAACTCGAAAACTGCATTTAAAATTTTAGTGCTATTTTTGTTATTTAGTTTATTTTGAATTCTTTTCAATTTTAGTTTGTTTGAATTAGGTTTTCATGTAAACCCTTATAAATAAAAGGTTAATTCATTATTTTTTGTCATTTTCAATTAATAAAATTCGTGAGTTTATTTTTTTCATAATTTGTTGGATTACAAAATTTCGTATTCATAAGGTTTTCGTTTGAATTTCTTTTTCGCACGGCGCTAGAAAGTCTTTCATAAAAAAAAATGGTATTGTAGCATCGTATATATAGAGACCCTTGTTTTGGTTAATATTTCTTTAAACCAGATGACCCCTTCAACAAGTAGATTGAGATCTAATGATCTCGCTTAGACAAAAGATGGATTATATAAAAATAAAAATAAGAATTGATTAACATTTTTTTTTTTTAATCCTTTCAAGTCCGAATAAAAACAAAGAAGAAGAATACAAAATTCAAAAGTCAATATTCTTTTAGAAGCATCTCTTCAACTTTTCAACCAAGTTCTGATCCCTTCCCCCACGTTGCCCCGTAAGTAACGTTAACCTCTTTCAAGCTGATGGATCTCACTAAACATGCATGATTAAGACCGAACACGTACATTGAGTTTGAATCAATAAAAAATTGTAAGAGAGGAAAATTGTGAGTGAATTCAGATTTATTTTTCAAATTGTTTACATCTTTCTTCCCGTGTTTTTCCATTGCACTTTTACTGTGACCGCTGTTGAAAAAACGCAATTATTTATTTAACTTTAATATAAATACATATGCTCTTGGATGTGGAACCTTGCAAAACTTCACCACTCTTCTCTGTCTTTCCAATTATATATTTGAGTATCAAAAAGCATAAATGTGTAGGCATACTAAGCTCTTTGTATTTCTTCTGATTATCATCGCCATGCCTTGGGACAAGAAAGGAAGCCTTCAAGCAGTATCTACCATGAAAAATAAGCCAAGTAAGAATTAAGCCAACTCGAGCCCCACTCCCTGGATCTTAAAGTGCAAACGAGCATGGGTTTACGCCCCCAAGTCGAATGTATTATATTATATTCTCGATTATTTGTCTCGTACTAATCTTTTCATATGTATTTTTCTAGATTATTCGAAGATGTTTTCGACCCTAGGATTGGTTTGCACTTGTTGCGACCACGACCATGGAAGAGGTGATCAGTGCAAAAGCTCATGGGAGGGGACTTGCTCTAAGATCAAATGTCTGCCATGGAAACATCATTAAATATTTGTGCGAATTCAGTTGATTACTTGATCTTAAATAAGTGCATGAAGATGTAGGTTACATATAAACAAGGCAGCTATGCTTCTTAAATCTTTACATTAATTTAGTCATGCTTTATGATAACTTTGTAATGATAAAATTGTGATCTTAAGTTGTTACACACGATAGTATGTGTGTTTTAATAATATTTTGAAAGGGTTATTTTAGTAAGTAAATGAATTATTATAAAAAAAATTCTTTGTTAAGAATTCTATTAATAAATAAACATAGTCATTATTCGGTGGGGATTAAACTCAAATTTTTAGTAAATTTTAATAGAAGTTCAAGAAATTATGGTTAAAATTAATTATTGACTTTAATTAATTTGAATTAAAATCTTGATTTTAATTTTTACAAAATATGGGCACAATTTGTAGCCAAGAATATTGTCAATGTCAACATTATGAATAAGTTACAATATGGTCTCATCTCAAATTAATTTATCGAGAGAAAAAGAAAAGACTTAAACTTAATTTATATTTTTTTAAAGATGGTCTTAATGCCCATAACAAGGTCTTTGATCAATGAACTTACTCACTATCGATAGATGGATATATTAACGCTTACAATTTTCTTGGTCTCTTAACCTAATTTCGTATAGTGGCATGCACGGCTCATTATGAAAATTAGAAAGTTTATATGATTTCATTACACTAAACAAAATGATTTTTTCACATGGGACTGACAGGTCCCTCACAAAGGGACAAGCCACACATGTATAATAATAATAATAATAACAATAACGAGGGCCCCACTCATGTGTGTTGCCTGGCATGAACCTGTGAAAAAGATCTCTGTACTTGCAGCATAACCCATATTTTATTATGTGAATGTATAATTGAAAATAAGTACGCGGAATAAAGAGTTTTGAAATAATGATTGTCGAACATGAGCTAAATTTAGTAGTTAAACATCTTTAATTACTACTTATTAATATCCACAAATTTTGTGGAATCCGTTATTATTCATCTTTATAAATCATTTGTAAGCTTATCAAACTGAGGCTTATTAATAACAAAGAAATAACATTCAATTTTTGTTCTCATAACAAAGAAATCAATTGTAAGCAGTGTCACATAGATTGGTACTAATCAGATAGTATTATTCATAATAAAATACTAAATAAAAGAACATAATGTGATTATTGGTGCTTTAAAATGGTTGGAATCGGAGCAAACTACATGGGAACATGGAAAATTTAAGCATCTTTTGTTCCACGTGCCAAATCTAATCAAATGTTCTCTCTATATGTATACGCTTGAGCAGGAATCTACAAAGGAAATATACGGAAGCACAAAACCAATGTCTTCTTCATCAATATCCAAAGAGAAGAATGGAACAATTTAGCCCAACTGTTCGAACAAAAAATTATTATGTGCTTATCCGAATAAAGCAAATTGTGTTTGTCAGTGTGTGTGTGAGAGAGAGAGAGAGACCCACAAGAAGATCATTCCAGATAAGTCCATGTTTGATGCCCATTATTTTATCAAAATGAGTATTGTGATAATAAATTTTTGGAGAATGTGCAGTTAAAAAGTAGGAAAAAATTAAAATTTATGTGCAAAATATTTTATTGTGAAAATGTGCAGTTAAAAATAAATTTGAAAAAAAAAAGTTCTGAAATAACGAAAATCAAACATGGACTAAGTTCCCTGTATATAAATATTTTCTATATGTATTATATGTCACTACACAGATATTTAGGTCAAACAAGATGATGAAGCGAAAATAAATTGATAACCATACCATTAGAGAGCCTAAAAGGAGCCACATTAATTATATATTCGGCAAAAAATATTTTTTTACCATTTAAACTTTTAAAATGAAATAGGTAACATAGTATTATTCAAGTCTCATCATAATAAACTAGTACGCCGAGTCTTCTCTTTAATAGGTTTTTTAAAATAATATGATACAAAACATATATATTTTATGCTACATGACAACAAATCACAACGTTGTTACTGCGACGTTAATATTTACAAAGCGCACTAGCTTGAAAGATGACCAATTGGAGGTTGAAATTGTGAATTGGTGGAGGTTTTACTTGAGGAACAGCAGGGACGGAGCCAGGAAATTGGTTCAGTGTGGGCACAATTTAGTTAATCCTGAACTTCGAGTTTTTGATCATGACTTTAATAATGATAAAAATATAAAACAATATTACGACAATACTAAAAATGATATAGTTTATAAATTATACTTGTTCCTTCCGAGTTTTCATACTTTGATATCATTGTACAATAACTTAACACCGAAAGCAAAAGCAAGTTAAGTCCAAATCAAATATCAAGTAAAATCAAGTCAAATACTCTCAATTAAGTTCACCAAACTCTAATAATCTAATCTCATTCCATGAACAATTCACAACTTCCAATTATTAGAAGCAATTCAGAATGATAGAATCACAAATACTGAACGCAAAAGCAAAGTAATTCACAGTGCAATTCACATAGCAATACTAGAATCAATTCGCAATGCAATTCATAGAATACTTTCACAAATAACAGAGACAATAATACTGGAACTAGAAGCTAAAGCAACTCAAGAGCAATGTGTAGGCTTCGGGCTCGAGTCACTCTTCACCGACTTCTAGGTCAAATCTCAAGAACAATTCAAAAGCGATTTAAGAGCAATTCCAAGAGCTAATTTCACATGATAAAAAGAAAAATTTAAAACATTACACAAATCAAAACAACAAATAAAAAGAAAAGAAAAACCGATAACCAATTAAAATAATGACAAAATAAAAATCACCCAACATTTTGGATAAAATCTATCTTGGGACATTTTCATCACATTGTGAAAGAATTTTCTTCATTTTTTTTGTTCATCTTTGACCAAGATCATAAACAATAACTGATACATCTCTGTTATTTCACGTCGATATCATATCTACATGTATATTCATAGACACAAACACGCACTTTTTATTGGTCGACGGTGGGTGGCAAGCGACAAAGAGTGGAGACGAGGGACAGAGTCACAGAGATGTGAATAATCTAATCAAAGCAAAACATGTAAGAAAATGAGAGAGGGAGTTATCTCAAGTTCTCTGAGCAAATAATTGCAACTATTACTTGTAAAATCCCTCCAGAAATGCCAAGCCATTAGAATTTCACTCTGCCCTTGTTATTAAACAAAAACAAGAAATAACTTCTATAACATTTAAGAAGTGTGATTGGTCTTGCTTGGGTGTTAGGCGACCGGAGAGGGTGTAATTGTTTCGCTACAACGTCGTTTTCAATTTGGGAAGGAAGATTGAAAAATGGATTTGATTCTCTCACTCTAAGTTTGTTATTTTGAAAACTTATAAAATGGCAAATTACCTTTAAATCTGGAATCAATTACTAAATCTTTATTTGATAATTTAGTTTTATAACTGTTAAAATATGTATTTTATTGTTTAAAAAGATAATTAACACCTAATTTTTGAAAACAATTCTTAGAAACCTGATTAATAATAATCAATTCTTGAAATCATGGTTTTACTTGTAATGGTTTTGGGCTTTACTATTGGGCTGGAAGTTGGGATATTAATGAAAATAAAAAGGGAAGATTACATATTCAAGAGTATGAGTTTAGTGTATTTCAAAAATAAGAACACAAGTTTAAAATTACCAAAATCAGATTTTTATTAGATTTTTTTAAATTTTTATTTATGAAATAATAAATTATTAAATTAATTTATTATTAAATATTTAATTCTAATATAATATAATTAACCCATCCCACCTTCATCACCCCTACCGCTCCGGCGACCGTTCCGATCACCGCCCTACTCCGGCGAACTTTTAGGCGACTTCCCGGTGAACTTTTCCGGTGACTTCCCGACAACTGGTCCGGCGAACCTTTCCGATGACTTTTTCGATTCTAACAATTATTTGTCTTATTAATTAAATATTTATTTATTTTATTAATTAACTATAATGGTGTTACAATTATACAATTAATGGTCACATATACATAATTAATTGGTCACATATTATTTTTGAGGTCACAAATCAAAAAAAATTATAGATCACGCTTTTTTTATTGGTTATATATCAAAAATTTTGTAGGTCACAGATTATTTCGAGATCACAAATCAGGTCACATATTATTTTATTGGTCACGGATCAATAAATTACAGATCACAGTTGTCTATCAGTCACATATTTTCAAATTTATTGGTCACGGATTAATTTTTAGTCACAATTTTAAAGTCACAGTTAGATTTTTTTATTTTTATTTTTGTGACCACCCCCGTGATCACTACAAATTTCTGTGACCACCCCCATCGCAGATTAATTTTTAGTCACAATTTTAAGGTCACCACCACCGAATTTTGTGACCACCTTCGTGATCACCACAGACTTCTGTGACCACTCCCATGACCATCACCATCATGATCGCCAGACCAACAACACCACCCTGTGACCACCACCGACTTATTTGACCACCATTCTGATCACCACCAACTTCTGTGACCACCATTGTGACCATCCTCACCCACTCATCGCCGCCACAATAACAACAGCACCACCACCAACAAACAGCCACAACCAGATCCAGTCAACTGCTAACAAAAACCACGACAATCAACTCTATCAAATCTCCAGGCACCAACAACCTCCTCTACCATCGCCAGAAACCCATACCCAACCACCGCCCACCACGCACAGCCACAGCCGCACAAACACACACCACCACCCACCACGGCATCCACAGCGCCACAATCGCACCCACAGCACCGAAAACACAAGATTCGCAACCACGGGCCACCACAAAAGCCCCAAATCACCACCACCACAAACAAACGCCGACCACCACACCATTATCTGCACCGCACCATAGCCACCGCCACCTAGATCCACCGATCGGCCAAATCACTCACATCTCTCGGCCAAATCGCACTACAGTAACTATGGACGATGGGGTTGAATCAACAAAAGGAGCAAGAGGCGGAGGGGTTGAACCAGCGGTGATCTCACATGCGGCTGCGCGACGTTCTCACTTGGTTTCACAGCACGTAGCGGCGTTCCCTTTCATTGTTGCACAGCGGCTGAGCCACGCTCGTCACTGTTGCTCTATGATCGGCGTAGCTCTCGTCGCCTTCGCTTGGGTCTTGTCTGTAGAGAGAGAAGGGGGGTCGTTTGTAGAGAGAGAGAGAGAGAGAAGATAGAGACGAGGGAAGTAGGAGGAAAATTGATTAGGGTTTGTGATAAAAATTGTATAATTGATATTTAATATTTAAAAATGAAATATCTGATTTTGGAAAGATGAAACTTGAGATCCGATTTTGGAAATGGAATATTGAAAAGTAAGGTTTTGAGTAATTTCCACAAATGAAAATTAAAATTTCTGGGCCACAAAAGTTCATTGTGGGCATGTGCCCACACTGGACCTCATTGGGCTCCGCCCCTGAGGAACAGGACATTGGACATGGACGAAAACAATTTTGATTGGTTTCTGGGCCTATAAATAGCAGTGACCATTTTATTTCCTTGCATGCACACTGACGACTTCGCGTGCTCCACCTTTCTCTTATTCACTTTGTGTTTTCTCAGAATCCTATCTTTCTATTTCAAGATTTAGGTTTGTGTGTCGGTTAAGGAAAAGCTATCTAAATGTAATCGAAGGTAGTTTTATTCGTTGGTTGATAAAGAAAGCGTAATATGGAGAAGGCAAAGCAAGCAAGTGGTTTATCTTCGTCCATTACTATGGATGATCTCTTTGGTCTCGAAATCTCTTCAAAATCTTCATCCTCATCTACTACCCTCTTTGGGTCTATTTTTGGGCCACCTCCTCCTGCAGTATGGTTCTTTTATTCTTTCTTAATTTGTTGCATATTTTCTTTAATAGTTGACTAGATGTCAGTGACTGAACGTTGAAAACTTAAACAAATCGTGTATATTTGTTCCTCTAATCTATTGGAGCTCGGAACATATAGTTTCCTAATAATAAATGGTTGTTAGCTTTGACCTAAAGTCTGGCCTAAATTGTGGCTATGCCTACTTATGAAACAAAAACCCTGCAATATGTTCGGGGGATTTTGCAAGGGACACTCGTCAATATTTCATAAATAGGTGACAAAAAGAATAATAAAATAGAAAAGTTGTCAATCCAGTGTTGCCAGCCCTGTACAAGGGGAATAACTGATGGAACAAAGCTGGAATAAGGACTCTCAAAAGTCAAAATCGTGACTTTCTGTGCATATTATTCCACAGTTGCTGCTTTATGACAATTTTGAGTCAACCCTTTTGGAATTGTGTTATGTATTACCATTATATCATGTTTTATCTTACATGTTTCCTAAGTTGGCGTTATTTTTCAATAAACTTGCTCGATAATCATGTGATATTCATAGCTTATTCTATTTGAATTAATTTTTTTGGTTTCCTATCTTTAGGTATACGGCAAAAACTCCTCTCATTCCGATATTACAAGTTTATCGGGAAAAAAAGATTTGGAAAGTGAACAGGGAACTTCAGGTTGTCGTTTTTAGACTTACTGAAGATACACGTTCTTTAGTTAATTCTAACTTATATAGTACTGATATATTTAAGTTTTTGTTATTACTTCTTTTTCCTCAGATTATATGGCCATGGGAGAATTCAAGAAAGACAGGACTTCAGTCGAGGAGAATGGAACAAATATTGAACCGGGTCACTTCAACTCTTCCATATACTATGGTGGCCAAGAAGTTCAACAAGACAGAAGAACATTGTAAGTATATATTCTGTAAATTGAGCATGTAAGTTAGATTATAGAGATAGCTTATCTTTTTCTCTGGTTTATCAGTTCAATAAAGATGGAGAAAAATTAGATTCAAATGAAAACGGCTCTCACAGCGCCTCCAGAGGAAATTGGTGGCAGGGTAAGATTGTCAATGCAAACATCATCTTATACTAATTTATGAGGGGATATAAATTCTTATTCTGATTTTTATCTGCATGATCTCTATATTACTAAGGTCTTCTCTTTACTCTTGCAAATTCTTAATGATAACTTTTTCATCTGTCTTGCTGTAACATTTTTGATTGAGTTGTTAACTTTCTAATTTCTTTGCTAATTTTACAGGATTATGAGACTAATATATTTAGGATTTTGCTATTGGTACATAGCTGTGGGCCCAGGCGCCCCCCAATGAGGAGCCACCATTTGTCTATTATGTGAACCCTTATATTGTTTGCTATGTACCCATAGCAAGATCCATATATTTAACCTTTGCAACGAGGAACACGAGAAGATTACAGAGTAGATCCTAACCTTGGGACAGTGAACATTGCAACATTTTACATCCTTTTTTACCATTTTGTTCATCTGGTTTCTATTTGGTAAGCAATAAAGCTATTTGTACAATATTGAGTTATAAAAGTGGGTTACAAATAGAGATGGCAATTTTTCCCGTCCTGCCCCGTCCCCGTGGGGCCCCGCCCCGAATAAGTCAAAAAAACCCACCCCGAACGGGTTGGCAGGGCGGGGTGAGGTTCGCCGCCCTGTCGCGGCCCGCCCCGAACCCGCCCTGTGAAGAATTAAAAAAAAATAATTGTTTTGGATTTTTTTTTGTTTCAAATGCTTGCTTTGGATATTGATATGTTAGTTTGAACGTTATTTGTTTTGAATTTTAAAATTTTGAATTTGTATTTTAAATAAAAATAATTAAAAAAAAACAAATGGAGCAGGAAACAGTGCAAGGTCCCGCCCCGTAGGGCGGGGCGAGGAGGGGTGGGGTGAGGGTGCCCAGCCCCGAACTCGTCCCATTGTCATCACTAGTTACAAAATGTGTTAGCAAAATCCAAACCGTTGATTTCAAATGATTTAAAAATCTGTTTTTAAAATGATTTGTGTAAATATTATTTTGTCAACCAATTTTGTAACCCAATTTCGTACATGTAACATAACTTATTTGACAAGACCTCTCTCTGAAGATGGATCATAAACCACAGAGTATCAACATTTCTGTCCAGATCTCTTCAGTACTGTTCGCTAAAATAATATACCGCAAGTGCACGGGTCGCATTCAAGTAATAAAATGGACCTTTTGAGTCCGGATTGTCGATCCCTCGAGGAATGCTTACTTTTAATTACACAAATTTAGTCGATTTAATTTTAACGACAAGAACAAACACACAATAAAATTTGATTTTGGAAATTATGAGAAATTAACTAAAAATCTACAAAATAAGAAAACGTAAATACTTGAAAAGTTTGGAGGGAAACGTGGTTGAGATTCATGGTTTCACTTAACTGTCACCTAATTAATTTCTCCACAAGTCAATTAATAAATTACTCATTTACGATGTTAGATTCGATTTTTCAATTTTAGCTAATTACCTCTTCCAAGTGAAATTAACTCTAATTGATTAATTTAACTTAGTGTATCTTTATGTGGATTCAAACCAAACAACTGCATTAAATATTTGTGAAAATAACTCAATGGATCACATAGGGTTAGTGATATATTTCTATTCACTACACAAACCTAGAGTTTCTACTATTTGGTCAAAAATACACAATCTTCTCTCGAACGACGTACAAATAATTAAATATAATTATTCATTGGCCATATAAATGAGAATGCAATAATAACATAAGTGAATTAGCTCCTGTTTGGGCCACAATATTTTTTCTATTATCATTCTTCTATTCATTTTCAACCACACATTCTTCAATAAAATAATATTTTCTATCACATCAATAATTTTTCCTTCTTTTTCAACCACATATTCTCCATCACATCACTTCAAAAAAAAAAATACATTCTCTCATTTTAATGTGTACCAAACGGGCTCTTAATATCGAAAGGCAAATATTAAAATTAATTAAGGTTATGTTAAATTCTACCATAAATTCCAACGCAATAAATTTAGCCCATGTTATATAAATGACAATAAAGGAGAATATTCATCCATTACATTACAATTTTGACAAAATAATTGAGAAAAATCGAAGTTTAAAGATAAAATCCTTTTTTGAAACTTGAATTTGATTTTCCCAAAATCCTTATCAAATCTTTTGGTATCTTCTTATGCTCTATGATTGATCCTCCAAAATCACCAAGTAAATCAAAGGAAAAAGAAAAGAGAAAGAAAGCAAAAAGAAAAAAAAAAATGAAAGAGGAAGAAGCTGCTGAAACGGGGCAGAAGCAGAGTTGAATATATAACAGGGGCTGCCTATTGCTGGTTTTAAATTAATACCTAAGGAAATTGCAGTCAAGTCCTTGAAGTCTTTGGAAAGAATTAGAAACGGCATACAATCCTTTTAAAGTCAAAATTCTTTTATTTTATAGCCAAAGTTCCTAGATATTGCACGATTGGTCCCTAAGCTTTGATCTTGTACAGTTTAGTTCTCGAATTTTGACTTTCATATCGATCACGCCCTTAATAAATTTCATCCAAGGTCCTTAAACTTTCAGTACTTGTGCAACTTGGTCTCAAACTTCACAATTTTATACGCTTTAAGTCCTTTTTTTCTTCTTTTTCGCCTCGTTCTCCTTCTTGTCGGGGTTTTGGCCTACAAAAGTGAAAATTACACAATTATACATAGAAATCTACTCAATTCCAATTATAATTAACTCGAAAAGTGACTAATAAGTGTGTAAAAATACACTTATCAAGTACTACATGCCAAATGTACTCTTGGTGCATGTTTGTTATCCTAGTTTTGTCTTTCTTGACGAGTTTGATGTGCTAGTTTGTTACATGAATTTAGGATTTTTCACGACAGCCAAAAAAAGGTGCAGAAAACATTTCATGACATTCACACATGTTCATCAAATTGAGTGTCATGAAATGTTCGAAGCAATCAACATTCGTGTAGAAACTAAAATTGATTCATGGTGATTCCTTGCAGGGGTGAGAAAGGCAAGCATAATATCCAATTTCAAATACGAAAGCAAAACACGGTGTTCACTGTTTATTAGAATACGGGATCAAACATTAAAGTTTTCACGTTATTACATAGATGACATATAAGACTACAGCACGGTACGTGGATAGTAATCTTTGGTCCTCTGGCCTTCAGGGAAGTGTGTAAAGCTGCAAAAAAAAACCAATTGTGAACAATTTGAAAGGAAAAAGAATTTTGGAACCCTGCGTCTTTAAATTGGAATTTTCATCACCAACAGCATTCAAATGGGGTTCTCTTTTCAAACACTTGGTCGTCAGCTGGGCGTTGCTTATAGGCCAACCCAAGAGAGCTGACGAATTATGAGAGCTCGATCCGCTATCAGTGCTCATGCCACTGCTGCTGCTTCTTGACTCGGTAGCAGAGTCGCTAACTTACTAAGCTCTTAGTATTTCTTCTGATTATCATCGACATGCCTTGGGATAAGAAAGGAAGCCTTCAAGCTGTATTTACCATGAAAAATCGGCCAAGTAAGAATTAAGCCAGCTCAAGCCTCACTCCCTAGATCTTGAAGTACAAACAAGCATGGGTTTATGCCCCCAAGTCTAATGCATTATATTATATTCATGATTATTTGTCTCGTACTAATCTTTTCAAAATGTATTTTTTTTAGATTATTCGAAGTTGTTTTCGACCCTAGGATTGGTTTGCACTTGTTGCGATAGCGATCATGGAAGAGGTGATCAGTGCAGAGGCTCATGGGAGTGGACTTGCTCTAAAGACCAAATGTCTGCCATGGAAACATCATTAAATATTTGTGTGAATTCAGTTGATTACTTGATCTTACATATAAATAAGGCAGCTATGCTTCTTAACTCTTTACATTAATTTAGTCATGCTTTATGATAACTTTGTTGTTAAGGGATATGTATCTAACATCAATAAATAATGTTGACACGGACCAATTAATAAAGATATTGGGCTACTCCTCTTAATAAGGTTGACATTTTAAGATGAAACATCAATTCTTAACATGGTATCAGAACTCATTATGCTCCAACGAACGATTCGATCACGTTAAGACTTTAAAATGAACACGTGAATTTTAAGATTGGTCTGCTCAAATGAGCCACCATTTTGTGAGAGCTTGTCAAGGGATATATATCTCACATCGATAAATGATGTTGACACAAACCAATTAATAAAGATATTAGGCTACTCCTCTTAATAAGGTTGACCTTTTAAGATGTAACCCTAATTCTTAAATTTGTAATGATAAAATTGTGATCTTAAGTTGTTGCATACGATAGTATGTGTGATTTAATAATATTCTGAAAGGAATATTTTAATAAGTAAATGAATTATTATAAAAAGTTATTCTTTGTTAAGAATTCTATTAATAAATAAAAAGAGCGCCTATTCAATTTTTTAAGCTTCAATTTTTTATTCACCTAAGTATCATTTTGAGTATGTTAATACATGATTTCAATGTTCTTGCGAAGAAGAATACAACATTGAAATTTGACTGAATTTATGAATCAATTTATAAATTGTAACCAAATGGAGGCTAAATGTACAACAAAAACTCGTTGAAATAATATGTATTAACCTTTTAGCAAGTGTTTATGCGAATATCATATGAATGAAAGAGACGGATCAAAACAACATACAAAATATACCTCATCAAGTTCTTGAATAGCTTCTAAAAAAATGACATTTGTTGTTATTGTAGAACCCTTTGTTCTAGAGATTTTAGCGTGGATCAAACTCAATGAAGAAACATCACTGTGAAAATTCCGACATCGGATTTGACACGAGACCACTGCAATGTCTTGCAATTCCATCGCAAGGCAAACGAGACTCACTCACCCGAGACTTGTAATCTGCTAGTTGTAGCCTCTTTTAACTTTGAAATAATCTTATACTATATTAAAGAAGGATAGCTGCAACAGTATTCCCGCCTAAAATACTGCCCCAATTTCCCGCCCAAGGGAAGGGCAAATAAAAAAGAAAGAAAGAAAGAAAAAAACGCTTGAGCTGCAAACCTGCCAGACTAAATTCAAATTCAATTCTAACATATTTCCTATCCATTCCTTTCTTGCCTCAACTCTCAATCAGCGACGACCCAAGCTGCAGACGGCGCGATCCTGTCCATCTCCGGTCGGCGAGAGCCCAAATTTGCAGTCGAGCCTCTTTTGAAACGGAGTTCGAATCACAGTGCATTTCTCACCTCAACTCTCAAACGGTGACGATGCTCTCCTTTCCATCTTCGGTTTGCGCCTTTTGTTGAAATCTGTGAGAGCCCATTTAAAAAATGTCAATTTTTTGTAGATTACTCTTTGCTTTTGAAGAATCCTTTCCAAAAGCTGTTTTTGATCGTTTACAATTATCTATTTTTGTGTATATATCTGACTTTTAGTTTGTACTGATATTCATTTTGCTTATTTGGAGCTTTATATGTAATTGTATAGCTTTCTTGGGAATGCTTTTAGAGTGAGAATTGGAGGCAAATCTGCTCCTGCTGAAGCTGCACTAGTTAAGGAAGCCAAGGTAGATATTTCCAACCGAGGTAGTAGTGGCTCTTAAATGTTCCAAATGCTGTGGAAATTATGTTTGAGTTTGCACAAGTTTTCATCTTCCTGCATTTTGTTTGAGTTTGAGGTTTAGTATTCTTCCTGCATTTTGTAATGGTGGAATGGTTTATGATAGCTGGTTTATCCTGGTATATCATATCTGGAACATATATTACCTGTATTGTTTCAGTTTGAGGTTGAATATCCTGGTTTATGCTAGCTGATTTATCGTGTAATTAAAGGTAGAATGGTCCTGTAATGGTGGAATGGTTTTGTTGATGGTGTAATTAGTGTGCATTGGTTCCAGTAATGATCATTTGTTCTTGTAATTAGTGTGCATTTTGTTGATAGTGCCATTTGGTCTTGTAATGGTGGAATCGTTTTGTAATTAGTTCTTTGATCTAAAAAACATTATTTATCTCTAATTCATTTGTGCAATCTAGAAAAAGGCTTTACAGATGAATAAATTTTTTGTGCTGTTTATGGCTGGGGCACTAAATGAAGTTAGAAGACTCAATCTCCATATTTTATAGTGTTTTAACAGATGGTAGCATGTTGGCTAAACTTAAAAAGTAGAAGAAGTTACATCAAGTAACTATGTGTTTGACACTCATTTTAGTAGAACAATGTGTTTTTGAATAGTGATTGATGAAATAATGTATAGTTAAAAAGTATAGAGAATTTTTAGGTTTATGTGTAATATTATTTTATTGATAAAATGTGTGGTTGAAAGTCAACATATTAAACTAAATGCAGCCTCCGATACTACTGTAGACACCGTCAGTGTTAGTAGATCGCGAGTAATTTTTGATACAATTGGATATTGCGTTTCGTTACACCTCCACCATAATAAAAGACTAAATTCCTGTAATTCTTGTGTTTGTAACATACTACGAACGTCCACGCACATATACCTAGCTAACTCAGAGAGAATTTCAAGATTTGTACCACTGACATCTATTGCTCTAGATATTGACGAACAAGAACTAAATGATGTAACACTAGTATTGGTTTCTAAATAACTCCATATATTATCTGCATTTGTTGAAGCGTTTCTTGAAAAAAGAACTTTGGAAAGTAGAACTACACTGACCTTCTTTTTCAGTGTAATGGTTATACATTTCACATAACATTGATTCTATATGCACATGTGATAATTGTGCATTTATGAAATTTGAAATCCCTTTTATAGTAGCTTTTGTGCCAATTAAATTAAGTCGAGGGTCCATCACCGAAGCTAATAAAAATAAAAAGGGTATCTCTTCTCAATATTTCGAAATTTTGACTCTATATAATAAACTACATCAACAAAAATTAACAAACTCCTATATTTTTGAAATACTTGTGCAAAATAGAAAAAATGTTGTAAAACAAGTGAAGATGTTGGGTAATAAACACCCCTACATTCCCTTGTGAGATCGAAAAAAGGTTTTAAAAAATTTTTCACGACAAATGCAAGATTTCATTCCCAATCTTCCAAATTATGTTCGGGTCTATATGTATGTCTACCATTATAATACATTAAAATAACTTTATCATAATTTTCACACGAGTGTAACATAAGATATGTAGAGTTCCATTTATGTGATACATCAGTGACAAATGATTTCTCTTTTAAACCATATTCTACACATAAACTGTTAAATGCTTGCTTTCTTGCTGGTGATATAGTAATAAAATTAATTGCTTGCCTAATTTTATCTAACGGTAATTTTATATGTTCTAATTCATCTTTTTACAATCAAATTAATAATGTGACATACACAACGTTGATGAAAAAATAAACCTCCAAATGTAGGGTTAAATCATTGATAAATTTTTCGACAACAACTTTGTTTACACTAGCATGATCAAAAGTAAAATTTCGAACCATTTCTTGCATACCATATTCTTGTATAATATCTTTTAAAACCATGTATATGTTAGTCGCATTATGAGGATATTCTACACATCTGAATGCAATAATTTTTTTATGTATAATCTATAGGTGATCAATGTAATGAGCTATAACAGCAATATAACCTTTTTTATTAGCACCGGTCCATAAATCAGAGGTAAATGATATAACAGAATTAAAAGATTTTAGACTTTCAATAGCAGTTTGTTTTCTTATGTTATATAATTTTATAGCATCAGAACGAAGAGTATTTCTACAATAAGAATGATACTTGAGTTGGAGATAATTCTGCACAAGACGAGTAAAGTGGACTGACTCGATCATCGTTAGCGCTATCTCTGCTGCAGCCACGTAAGCAGTCATTCCTTCACGAAATCTTTCATATAAATATACAAAAGTGGAAAGAGTAAAATCGGAACTGGTAAATGTTAGTTCAGCCTGTTTCGGGTCAAGACCGATTGGTTTCACTTTACAACTTCTTAATATGTGTCTATTTAAATGCGATGTGCTCGAACTAGGCTTCCAACTAAATTCTTTACCACAATAATTGCAACATGCTTTTCAAATATCAATTCCATTTTGAACCCCAACTTTTTTCCAAGTCATATGTTGCCAACAATCCGCAAACTCTTTTTTCGACCTTTTAACCTCGACTACTTCCTCCTCTTCAATATCCTCCAAATCAATTAGAACATTTTGAGATGTATCGTATCCCAATGGAGTACTCGAACTACTTTTAAACTGATTAATCTCATCACTAGTAAAATCCATGGTAAGTATTATAGTAAAAAATATTGAAAAATAGAGTAACGAAAATTTAAGAGTAAAATACTGAATATTGTGTAAAGAATTTGAGAGAATAATATTGAAACTAAATATTGCGTAAAGAAATTTGAAAGATTGATATGGATTTGTAAAAATTTTCTCGTATTTATATACAAAAAAATAATCCGTTTTAACTATATTTAACATAAAAATTTAAATTATGACATAACAACTCCTAAAAAAATTAACGTGCACACAACAACTATTTTTTACATCGGTGCACGCATTGAGACAGCTACAAATTGTAGGCGCAGGCGACTACACAAACTCGCGAGGCTACAATTTAGATTTGCTGGATACACTGACCTTTAATTTGAAATTTATTATTATTATTATTATTATTATTATTATTATTATACAAGACGATCATATTGTATTATTTTAAGACAACTCCTTTTTTTGTAGGAGTAGGCAGGGGTAGCTTTAATTTGAAATCAAAATTCGAATTTTTTTTTTTTTTATTTACACTGGTCGGCCGGAGCCTCAGCTCGGTTCAACCGAGCCCAAGCCCGGCTTGGCTCGTGATTTTCCGAGCCAAGCCCAAGCCGTGCGAGCCTCCGAGCTTTTTTGCCACCGCTAATTCCCATTTCCCACTTTTCAAGGTATCAATATGTCATTCATAGACTGTCGAACTTTTAATGCAACATTTAATGTTCTGAAATGTGGGCTGGTAATTTGGTCTTACGTCAACTTAATCAATTATAAGATTTGTTTACTTCGATTGAGGTGTGGCTCTTTGCCTCTTGGACTCTGAACTAATGTTAACAAGAAGTGATTGTCACGCCTTAGAGCATGAGGCCTCCTCTTCAGTGGGAGTTGACGTGGAGGGTGGTCTTGTAGATTTTCTTAGCTAACTGCCACGTTGATGATGATCTCGAGTCGAAGCTATGATGTTTAACAATAGTTCTCCAAGTCCATGTGTGGATATAATATGTTGATTTTTGTTGACTATGAGTCAAAGCGCTAAAGCCTTGATCCTGATCTGGAGCCAAAGCTAGGGTGTTTAACAATTTATGTTGCACATCACGCCTAGGCGGCTTGGTGTTCCTAAGGGCTAAGACGCACCTTTTAGAACGCCAAGGCGTCGCTTCGTCATAAGTGACTTAATGGGTTGTTTGTTTGGGTGTTTAACGGATGCGCCACCTCTTGAACACGTCGAAAAATCTTCCTGAAACTCTAGAGAACTTCATCTCTGATCTTTAGCATTTTTCTTCACCGCGCTCAACTAATGGCTTGTCTTCTATCTTTTTACATTACAGATGATATTCAGTTCTCTGTGTGAATTTTTTTTTTTTTTTTAATTCTAAGTTATGCTTATTTCTTCATTTTCTAGAAGTTTTGCAATTAGACAATCCTTCTCGTGATTAATGTACTATGGGAAATTTGAGGGGAATTATAAAACAAAAAAGAGGATTTAAAGTCTTTGCATAGAGTTTAATCCACCACAATCCATTAGCCAAAAATGAGCTTAATGAATTTTAATCCTAATTTTGAAAACGTAATGGAGTGAGTTGTAGAATGTTTAAATCATTTTAAGGGTTCGGAAATGACAACAGTAAAAAAAACTAGTAGACATCAAAAACAAGAAAATGCTTAAATTCCCCTGCATCCGTAGGCAAATCAAAAAAACAAAAGCCAAAATATAATGCTTAAGGCAATGCACTAAATTTTTGCAATTAAGGTTTATAACTTGCTCATTTTCGAATTTAATTTCTCAACTTCTTATTAATAAACTGACATTCATAATTTGTTAGGAGGAAGTAAAAATATTTATTTACCTATTACACAAGATTAACAATAAATACAAACGTTCAACAAAAATATTTCCAATAACATAAAATCATCATCAATTACAAGACATATTAATTAATCTTTTAGGTGTTTTTTTAGCTGATTTCGCAATGTTGCTGAATTTTAAAATTTGATTAATTATGGTTAATGACCTTGTTGCAGACTTGAAAATTAGTTCAAGGCTTAACTTTGAAATTTGTATGCTTATAGTGTCCCGTATTTTATACTAAAGATTTTATTGTTTTGAGGGTTTGAATTAGTATGGTTATTGGCGACATATTAATGTAATTTTTAGCCATATCTTTTAATCTTTCTTAAACTAATTTAAGTCCCTTTTACACTCAGATTTCAATTAGTATTAGTTGTCGAGTGATTCATAAATATGCGCCTGGAGCTCTAAAAAAGAAGAGAATGAGTAGAGGCATTAATTCGAAATCAGACTGGAAATAAAGATAAATACTTTAATTGCAAGAAAAGAAAAGAGAATGAAGGAACACTGAACAACTTAACAATTGAGGAACAACTGAATCAAAATGACAATGATAATATAGATGTACTGAAAGAGAACGAGGAAATGATTGAATTTATTAATATAAATTAATCAAAGCATAATGATGAAAATAATGTTCAACATGAAGATTTAAATCAAATGAATTGTTTTTCTTTGAATTTTGATGATCGTGAAAATTGAAGGACTTTCATATTAATCAAAAGATGAGGGACTTTTTAGTTGAAATGAATTCAAGGACATTCACATTTAAATTAAGAGAATTGCTTTTCATTTTATTATTGTTGATTTTAAGTTAACAATTTTAATTTTGTAAAACTCTTATAAATAAAATAAAAATTAATTACTTGCTACGATTTAGGAGCTCAAATTTTGAGATTCGTCTCAGGCCCCGGCTCTGATAGGGGCAGCGGCCAATGGTGGTGGAAAAAAGAACATGGAGAAGTCACCATGGTCAATTGGGAGGGGGTGGTAGTAGTTGGGTGTTCCATTTTTTAATTTTATTTTTTTATTTTTTCAAACTAAGAGTAAAATAATCATTTTAATCATCTATTTTTATCATAAAAGATCTGAGCGCAGATGATTGTAAAGTTCGGTTCGGGGTCGGTTCGGCCAAAACTATAACCGCACCACCAGTTTTTTGGTCATACCATAACTACGTAAGGCGGTTTGGTTCGACTCAATTCATTTAATAACCATGAAAATAAATTATTTTTTATAAATCCAAACTCCAACCATCGAATTGAAAAAAAAAAAAATTTATGAAGAAAAGTCAATAAAAATAAAAACATAATATTAAACCAACTTAACAAACAATATCCCAAATGAAAATGCAAACAATATCTCAACGTTCAAATGCAAAATTCCCTACTAGATTGGTAAATTGCCAAACTCTCGCAAATAATATAACCCAAAATATATGTTGAATTCTGAAATTTCATTAATAATATCGACAAAAAGCCACATTAATTTTGTAACCAAATTAATAATTCGACTCTCTATTTCTTACGAACATAGAGAAACTGAAGAAAACATAAATTAGCAAGCAAAACATATTAAAATTTTCATTTTTCGAGCCACACATCATATATTTAAATAATATTATAAAGAAAATACAATCAAGTATAATGTATCTGGATTTTGTTTAATTGTACGGGAAGATGGTTCGAAGCCAATGGACGCAGAACAACTCAGGGAGTGTAGATGGTGGATTTCATTTGCTGATTACTATAATTTGAAACTGAGGTAAAGGCAACAGAGCGTTGGTGGATCTGATTTGGGTCATTGGTTGAGTGGACGAGTGTTTTGTAAGTTTGGTTTCCAATTTTCAATTTTAACGTGTAAGGTTAGAATTTGGTTACTGAGTTAAGGGTTTACTAGTAATGTTAATTGGGCTAGAATTTTGGGGAAGCCCAATTGTCAAAAAATTTTTTAAAGGGTAATCGGTTCAAGGCGGGGCACCTTTGCTAAATATATTACCCGCAACACCCCGAACCGGTCATTAAAATCAAAACCATAACCACCCCATTGCACCATCGGTTCGATTAACCGCAATTTTCCATATTAACAGTTCGAATTGTCATCACTAGTTTGGGATTGAAATAAAAGTTCTGGAGTTATCTTCAAAGGTTTTACTTCCTCAGGTCCAATTTACCTTTTTTTCTTTCTCGTATTTTTTTCTCTCGATTTTCTTTTCATCAATTATATTCACACCATATTTTTTATTTCCTGAATCACATTTTAATAGAACTTATGTACCTAATGATTTTTTATATTGTTTTTATCCTCAAGCTTTTCAATGATTAATATATTTTGTATTTAATAACAATTTTATATTTGAAAGTCCATTAAAATAGCGTAAAATAATTATTTTTTTCATTTTTAAAAGTAAATATATAAAACGGTTCGAAAAAAAAATACTTTTTCCACATTTTCAAAATATAAAAATAAAATATTTTGATATAAATTATCGTCAAGGATGAAACGCACTAATTAATGAAAGTTGAAAATAAGAAATCGACGAAAAAAGTTAAAAAAATTGTTATTACAATAAAAAAAATTGAGAAACTTAATTATATAATTAAACTATGATGGACGAATAAAAATTAGGGACATTTTGCAAAATGACCTATGAATAGTGGCTTTTTAAGTTTTTTGTTAAAAAGTCAGTTTTACCCTTAATGATATGGGTCATTTATTGCAGATCAAGTCCTCAATCCTTATAATTTTTTCGAAATTAGTTTTATTCTTGTTTTTATTCATCGTCACTAGACGTTTCTTCTAAATCTGATTTTTCTTCAAATATTTCTTCATTTACTTCTATTTCTTCAATATCAACTTCTTCACATTCATCTCTAATTTGTTCAAAGTCCGTAATTAATATTCTAACTTTCTTTTTTGGAATGGTGCTAATATGACCTTCTTCATTGCAATTCCAACATTTACATCGTTTTTTATCTAATGGTTTTTTATTATAAGGTTTATATTTTCTTCTAAAATATTTTTTTTTTGTTTAAAATATTTCTTTTTAAATTTATTATATTTTTTATATTTCTTGGGTTTTATTTTTCTTTTTCTTTTATAATCATAACATCCCCAATTTTCTGGTACTTGGTATCTCTACAACAAATTCTATCTTGTATAAATCCTGATTGTTTATAAATCATTTGATTACTACACATAGTACTTATTTCGTCTTTTATAGTTCTTATAATAAATCCTAATGTATATCCTTCTTCATTTCTTCCTGATTGTTTTTCTTTAATCTTATTTTGAAAATAACTATTCCATGGTGGTGGTAATTTTCTAATAAAAACTTCCTTATAATAATTATTATCAGGTCCACTTCCAAACATCATATAATAATATTTACTATATTCGCAACAATATTCATTGAGATAACACATATTACAAATTTGTAAATGTTCCATTCTATTTTTAGCATCTTCTATTTCTTCTAATCTAGCTTTAGTACTTTCATTTACCCAATCTTCTCCAGAAATTCTCTATAAATTCTTGTAGCAACTCTATTTATTCCTTCTATTATACTAATTCCAAATCTGCTTTCAATACTATCTTTCCAAATACCTTTGTTGTTTCTTCTAATCCTCTATACCAATTAAATACATTTCCTTTAAATGTTGCTAATAAATATTAGTTCTATTTTTATTATCTCGTATTATCTGCGATTATAATTAAAGTGTGCTATCATATTGGTACTCCATTCACTTATAGCTCTTCTAACATCTAATTCACAATCTAAATTTAAATATGATCCCTGCAATTTTCATTGGGTTTGATTCTCTTAAAATTGGTTTAAATTGATCTCTATACATTCTTTCTTTGGTAGTTCTAAAATCTACTTTTGTATTAACATATCTTCTAGGGTCTATTTCTGCTTCATATCTAGTGTACTAGTTTCTCCATATTCTTCTTGTTTAACCGTCGTGGTCCTCCGTTTTTTCCAACCATATGATTTTTAGTTATTTCTTCACAAATTTTTAAGTCTTCTAAGTCAAATATTAAATTTTCCATTTCTTCGTTCATTGTTCTTCTATAATTAATTTTCCTTCTTCTTTTTCTATAAGATTTTCTTCTTGCTTTCTAAGATCAATCAATAATTTTTCTATATCTTCTTTTAATCCTCCATTAAGTTGTATTAATTCTTCATATTTTTCAATTTTCTTTCTAACTTCTTTAAGTTCTTTAGTATAACTGGGTTTAAATGGTTTTTCTTTATTTAGATTTTCTATTATTCTATTTAAAAGATTTTCTATTCTTAAAAAGTTGTTTTGTAGTCTTTCTTTCTCTTCTTCGTAGACTATTTCAATTCTAGTTATTTTTTCATCAATTGTTTTTATATTTTTCTCAATTAAATTAATTTTATCATTCATACTCATATTTTAGGTTTTTTATAAGATGGTTTTTCAATTTCAAATCCTAATTTATTTAATAAAATATCAAGTTTATAATTAATAATGTCTACTTTTTCTTCTAAAGTTGCTATTTTATTAATACTATTTTTCTGTACAATTTTTGATATTCGATTTTGAATTTCTTCAAGTTTAGCTTCATCAAGTATTTCTAAATTATTAATTTGTTTTTTTATTTTATTAAATTGTTTAGACATATTTTTGCTTAAAACTTCTAACCTTTCTTTAGCTATTTCATCTTTTGGATCTATATTATTTATTTCGTCTATAGCTTCTACGTCTTTAGATTTTAATTGTCCTAATTGTTGCCATAAAAATGCATTAGTCCAATTTGTAGTCATATTTAACCATTCATCTGTATTTCCCCATGAGCTTAAAGGTTGAAACGTAGTTGTATTCCATTTTTTAGTTTGATAGCTTCCTATTGGTAATCTAATATTTTCTATTTCTTGTTTATCAAATCTTATTTTTGTTGGTAAACTCATATTAGTACTGGTATATTTAAGGAATTAATTATTATATTATTTATCATTTGTCTTATTTCTCTTCTAAATTGTTCTTCTCTTCTTAATTCTCTTGTAATTTCATTTCTTAATAATTCCCTTTTAATTTTATTCCAATTAGAAATTTCCTTTCTATTTTTCTACGATTATTGTCGGCTATTATCTCGTTCTCTTCTAAAATTTTTATTTTATTATCACAAAATTTTCTAGTTATTCCAGGCATATTTTTATTCTATATCGTCAAAACTAAGATCAAAATCATATAATTCGAGAGACTTCATTATAACTTACATGCTCGTAGTTTCAAAAGTTCTTTCACTATTTTCACTATCTAACTTAAAAATATAATCATTTTTATTATTTCTTTAGGCAATTTTTCTTTTAATCCAAATGATACAATTGTAAGGCATTTTTCATAATATCTACTATCTCTTTTTATGAAATTTATTCCTCTAGTATAACTATCATAAGTTTCCGGAATTTCTATCATGCGACTATAATCAATACTATTAGTATATCTAAAAGGTACGGATCTATAATAAAACTCAGAACTTTCCATGATAAAAGTTCTTCAAAGTAAACAATCTCATAAAAATTCTTATATAATAATTTTCATGCAACTTTTCAGACAATAAATTTTCTTGTAGCTTAAAATAAGGGCCTTACCACGCTTCGCCAAATAGCAAGAATGTTATATGTTCCTGGTCACCTTCGTCACAAGAGTTGGCCAAAGTCCGACAGCATCACAGCAAAAATGGACACAAAGGCACTCAAAACTCTCAAACAGGACTCACTTGTGTAGAACAACACTCAAAGCGTAATAAAAGATTTATTTCAAACTCAAAAATTTTATTGATCTGAAGATAGCTTGAAAGCTATTATACAAAGATTTTTACAGAGATTGATACTCCGAAGAGTGGTTTCTACTCTCTAAAGAGAATGATTACAAAGATCATTGTTGAAAGTTTTAGATGGTAGTTCCGGATGAGATTTCAGATGGCTAATTTTCGATGATCCTTTCTAATGAGAAGGGTCTCAATTTATAGAAAGGCTCGCACTTCACCGAGAAGCTTCTACGGACAATCGATTTTTACAACACAAAAGTAAGAAGTACAATAATTTTAAATGTGGTTGAAAATATTAAAAGTGGTTGTTGGTTGTCTTTATTCCAGTGTCGGCAATTTCTTTTGATTCGACAGCACTTGTCTTCTTATCTTCAAAGTTCACATGGTGTCTTTGTCACCACGTTTTTCTTGATCGTCCTTTACTTGTGGACGTGTCCCATAAGTCGTGAGGCTTCTTTAATGCATTCTTCACTTCCGTAAAATTGATCGTTCATAATTCCACATATTTTTTCTTCAAGAATTTTTGATTCTTTATCTCCTCTAGATAAGGATCCAATTATTACTCATACCATAGACCATGTATCTTTCTCCATAAAAAGAACCGCATTGTTGTTGAGCAGATGATTTTATTCCGAGAGCTCGTCGTAGAATCATCCATTTTCTATTAATAGTGGGCAATTCTTTAAAAATCTGAATCTCCTTGAGTGGATTTCCATTATTTTTCGAATTGTGATGAGATGATATTCTCCATACCACTCACGGTTCTTTATATTCAGACTAATCGTATAAAATCTCGAGTTCAATCGGTTGTTTATCGCTGAATTTTTTAACACAATTAACAAATTCTTTGTCAAACTGTTCAATTTCTTTTAGATCTATCCCCGGGAAGAGTCGATCTAAAAATCCAAATGCTTGCCAATTTTCGAACAATATTAGGATCTGCTCCTTGAACCGCACCGATCCTTGGATAAATCGCCGTTGGAAGGGCTTTGTCAAATATAGAGAACTTCCTTCTCTCGAAATTATATACCCATTCTCGAGAATTCATAATACTCCTTTTCCATTGGATGTAGATTAGCTCGATATGATGAGTAGCAATTATTCCCTTTGGTGATTTAAGGTCACCAATTGGTGATTTTATCTTCTTGGAATTCACTCGATAACGTAGTTTGTTCCAATGGGCCTTTTGATAAGGATGTTTGAGTACTAGAACTCAATGGCTCCTTTTCCACTTGTAAATTTTTCCAACAATTTGTCCATACTTGACGGAGTAGTTGTTGTGGACCCTTTTTATGACTTTTTCCTCTTGCGAGGTAAAGAGAGTCATTTCTCTTAAATTTTGATTCTCCACTTTCGATGTGGATGTATTAATCTCCCGAAATGGGATATGACTAGCCTTTCACTTCGTATTCACCTTTTAAAGGAGGATAATCCTGGCTACAATTTGCAAAAAGTTTAAACATTCGACAATTTTTCAACTATTTTTTCTTTGTTATCATTCAATTTTTCAATCTTTTTCCCACTTTCAACAACTTTGCTTGATAAATCACACAAAGTTTGTCGAATATCAAGATGATCTTCTTGAACAAGAAGATAATGCATTAAAATCGTTAGAAGATCTTGTAATTCCTTTGTAAATGCTTCAATCTTTTCCATATTCATGATTCTCGCTCAAGAAATCAGCAAATAAATTATCTTTTCCTTTAATATATACAAATTTAAAATTATAAAAAGATAGTAGCACTTGCCATCTATGTAACCTTCTATGTTGGGGTGAATTTGGTAATTTATTATTTACTAGTCCGTTTAGTTGTGTATTATCGCTTTGAACAATAAATTCCTTGGGTAACAAAAACATTTTAAATTTGTTTATTCCTTTAACTACCGCCAATAATTCTTTCTCATTGGTGGAATAATTTACTTGACATTATTAAATGTTCCACTAGTATACCTCGCAAATTTCATTTAAATCGCTTTTAATAAAGCACTCAATATAAATCGAAGCATCGGTTTGAACTATTAATTTATCTTTTTCATCGAAGTCTAAGTTTAGGTAAATTTTTACAATTTTCTTTTAAATTTTTAACACAAAGAGTATGTTCTTCATTCCAACCTAATTTATTTGATTTTCTTAATAGTTTCAAGTTTATTTCTTTTTCTCGCAAGTTTTTCTATAAATCCTTCAGCATAATTAAGACAACCCAAAAACTTTTGAATTTGTTGCTTATTTTCTAATTTATCAGGAAATAAAATTATTTTTTCTGAAATATGAGGTTGCAATTTTATTCCATCACTATTTATTATCATTCCTAAGAATTCAATTTCATGTTTTGCTACTTCTGCTTGTTTCTGACTAAGTATTATACCTTCTTTTGAACAGAGTGTAGCAAAAATTCTAAGATGTTTAAGATGATCTTCATATGTTTCTGAACAAACAAGTATATCATCAACATAAACAATAAGAAAATTATAAGTTTTAAAGACTTCATCCATTCTTCTTTGATAAATTTGTGGTGCATTTTTTAATCCAAATGGCATAACTAACCATTCATAATGTCCTTGAGGAGTACTAAATCTTTGTTAATGGTATACTATTTTCTTCTAGTTTAATTTGCCAAAATCCAGATTTACAATTAAATTTTGAATAATATTTTTTATTCTTAGCTATATTTATTAATACTTCTTTATTTGGTAAATAATATCCATCAAACTTAGTGTTTTTATTAAGTTCTTTATAATTTACTACCATCCTAGATTTTCCTCTTTTTATTTCCGAATGATTTCTAACCATAAAAGCTGTGCTACTATGAGGGCTATTACTTCTCCTTATAAGTTTTTGATTAAGAAGTTCTTGAATTTGTATTTGAAATTCTTCCTTATCTTCTTGATTATAGAGCATAGGTTTGACTCTAATAATGATTGTTGGTTCTAATAGTTCTATTTTATTGTTGTTTTTGATTTTTCCCATTTTTCAAGTGGGTTTTCATTATAATTTTTAGCTAAAAGATCTTTTATTTGATCAAGAGTAATTGTTTTGATTGAATAATTGAGTAATTTTGGTATAAATTCTATTTTTTCACCAATGAAATCGAATTTGAACTTGGAATGGTTTAAATTCTCTAGCAATTTTTAGTAAATGTCCACATGGTGTTTTTAATTGAATAGTATAAATATTTTGACTATATTGACTAATTGTTGTAGAAAGTCATTTCCAAGAATAATATCACAATCATTAATATTATATTGGTAAACATTTCTTATGGTTACTATTTTAGATCCTATTATAACTTCTATATTTTCATTTTTATATTTTAAAGATTCTCTTACTCCAGTTATTCCTTGTAAAGTTAATTGTTGTTTATTTTCTATCCACTTTGATAATAAAAAATTCTTTAAAGACGCTTATCTCACTTCTTGTCAATTAGAGCACAAGTAGTTATTTTTGATTCAAATACAGTTATTTGTATATATACACTTATTGGGAATTTTATTTCTCTACTCATATTTCTTTAGGGCAATATGTAGTTATTCCTTGATGTGTAATAAGAATTCCTTCCTTGTCTATTTTATAATTATCAAGACTATTTAAAAATGAATTTCCTAATAATATTGGATGTTCATCAAAATTCATATTATTATCAATATAGCATTCTATGCTTAATAATAAATTTCATAATTTAATGTGAATTTGTCCTATGATATCACAAGAGTTTATTTTTCCTTCAAAATCTCTATAACTATAATGTTCAAGTTTTTTCTTTTAATTCCTTCATCAATAAGAGAGCAAATATGATTCTCGACTTGCTCCAAAGATCAATAAGTATTTTAATTTCATTTATCCATTTATTTCCATTAAAAAACTTTCCTTTAATTCCATAAACACTATTATTTTTACTTTGTATTATTTTTGAAATACTATGTCTTACTGTATTATTTCCAATAATTATTTTATTTTCTTTATATGTTATTTGTTTTAGTATTATAGGTTGATCAATACTTATAGCATCATCATGTCCTATCTCAAAATTTTCTATTTCTTCTATATCTTGTTCTCTTGGTAAGATTGCTTCACCTATATCCCTAAATTCTTCGTCAATTTCTATAAAAGGTTTTTCTTTATATATATTTCCATAATTACTATTTGTATAACAATATAATCCTTGATATAATATAGTAAAAACTTTATTATCATCTTTTAATATTTTATTAGTCATCTTAAAATGTAGACTAAGACAATCATCTAAATTTTTATCATTTATATGTACGCAATATCTTGGATAACAAGTAAATTTTAATTTTATAGGCTAAATTTCCTTTTACTATTCCTAAATTTCCATTTTCTCATAGCTTATACATCTTTCATCTTGTAAATTAAGTATTATAGGACTATTAATTCCTTCTTTAAAACATGATTTTATTATTATTTGTATTCCGGAAGAAGGTAAACATAAGATATTTTATCTCGTTTTTCTTGTTTTAATTTTCCTAGGAATTCATTAATATTTCTTTTTGTTATAAGATTTAATTTTATTTTTCCTTGTGTATGTTTAATATCTATGGCTTTTTCTATTTCATGATATTCATTAATGACTAACTTTTTTTCTTCTAAAGGCTGATCCTAAAATATTGAATAATTTATTTTCTCCTAGTGGTTTCAGACTTAATTTGCTCTATTAATTTTTCTAAATTTTTCCCAATCAAATTTTCCTTTTAAGGCATATCCCTCTACTCCTTCGTATACTTCAGTTTCTATATTTTCTGAATTTTCTATTTCCATGATCCTTAGGTATCTAATTCTTCAATTCTCATAATTTCATTATTAAGAACCCTTTGTATTCTTTTAAAGTTTTCATTTCTATAAGAATAGGCATTTTAACAAGATATCCTATGTCTTCGTCTAAAACTTCATCAAAATCTATTAAAAGAAAAGTAATTTTCTTTTCAAATTTTTTCTTTATTTTAAGACTATGGAGTCTTTTATTTTATTAATCAAATTTCTTGATTTATTAACAAGATGTTGAATATAACTATCAAAAGATCTAAATATTCAGTAGAATTGTTAACGTACTCCATCCTATGCAAATTTCGTTATTATCTTCCATTCTCTAATGTCTTTAAATCCTCAAGATATAAATTCGATACCATTTTTATTGGACCAAAAATGCAAAAATTCAAAAATAAAATTATTAATCAATATCAAATTTTTTCGGCTCAAGATAGGTGGAAAGAGTTGATGGTGAAGAAAAGTTAATTTTTATTGCAAGGGGCAAACAATGTTGTCGAATCCAAAATTAGAATTAAAGTTATGAGGACTAAAATAACTTATTTTGAAACTTTTTATATTAAGGGTATTTTAGGTAGTTTATATATTTGAATAGTGAAATGGGTTAGTTTGGGGTTAGTTTGGAATTTTAACTTTGAATTTGGGTCATTTGCTTGTATTTCCCTAAAAATTATGACGATAATATAACTAACTTTTTCAACTTACCAAAAATTAAATGCGCCATCTTTTTTTTGAATTTTTTCGTCTTTACCCCCTAAAAAAAAAAGGCAAGCAAAAATCATCATCATTTTCACCCTCCTATCTCCATTCCCAAATAAATCACTGTTTTTTTTCCTTCTCAGATTTCGCTTCAATAAAGAAATCATTTCTCCAACTTCCAATCACACACAGACACACACTAGCTTTGTGTGCGATCGGGAATATGAATTCGATGGACTCAAACAAGTTGTTGCTGGCGACGAGCGGCGGCGACACTGTGAAGCTATTTGACATCTCGGTGGAGCCCCGAGATCCCTGTATTCTCATCTACGCCCCCTCTCGGGGATTCCGCATAAACTCCGTCAAGTGGAACCACAACAGTCAGTACTGTTCCACTTCGTATTTTTTAAAATTAATTTGTAGTTCTGTTAATTTATTACTTGGTTTCCTTTTGTGATTCTTGTGCAGGTTTGGTGGTGGCGAGTGCCGGCGAGGATAAGAAAATATCTTTATGGAGGAAAAATGGACACAGCTTGGGCACTGTCCCTGTCAAAACTGATACTGGCGAAACTATCGAGGTAAATTTTCTCGTCTAGAATAATATTTAGTGAATTAGAATCTCGGAGGAATCCAGGAGTTGCATTTAATTGTGTTGTCATTTATGGATTGATTAAGTTCTACCAGTTGACATGATTGCCATTTCTAGTTAGTTTAGGAAAAGAAAAAGTTAAAAGTTAAATTTCCTATATGAGATATTTCTATTAGCTTTATTTGTAAATTACAAGAAGTTCAAGGGCCAAATTGTGTGTCCTGAGAGGGGAAGCAAATGCAGTTAACATATCCATATAATCTTTCAGGTTTTTCTGGTCCAAGACTCCAAGTTCAAATGAGAGGCATGGTTGAATCAGGTAAGACTGTCCACATTACATCACGTGCCACACGAGTTGAGGGGGAAATAATGTAGTTGACTTGGTATTTTTGTCAAAAACAAAATGAAGTGGACTAAACATTGGATTTACATGCACTAATGCTGAGCCTCTTACATGATAAGTTGATGTTTAACCGAATGCCGAGTCCTAGTTCATATTTGATTGGGCTGAGTGGGAAAGACTTTTTTTTCTCTTTCATACTTATAAGCTCGCTTATAAGTTGCACACAAACATGCTTCAAGCTTTTCTAGTCCAAGTTCAAATGAGATGCATTAATGGACGAGGTAACACCTGTCCCCATTACATCAAAGAGAAACATGAGTTGATAGGCAAAGTTTTACATAATATAATGTAGTTCACATGGTATTTTTGCGAAAAACAAAATGAAGCGGACTTAAACATTAGAGTTACATAAAGTAACGTTGAGCCTCTTACGTGATAAATTGATGTTTTACCGAGTTCTAGTTCATGTTTGATTGATTTGCTTACCTCAAATTTACATTTCAGATATGAGAACTATTTTTCCATTGAAAAAACATCTGATCTTGTTTTTTTTTTTTTTCTGTCACACACAAGCCACAGGAGTCTTTATCAACTATCAGCTTTAGTAACAAAGGATCCCGATATCTTTGCTCCGGTGGAAGTGGTCAAGTTGTACTAATATGGGATTTGCAAAAGAAACGCTGTGTCAAATGGTTGAGAGGTCATACTGATACAATAACAGGCGCAGTGTACAACTGCAAAGATGAGCACATAGCCTCAGTTAGTCGTAAAGGAGAAATTATACTTCACAACCTTGCTTCTGGAATAAAGGCTGCTGAGCTCAGGGATCCTAATGGACAGGTTAGTTATTCTGTTCCATGCTCCCATGTTGTGCACATTTGGTCCCTGAAGTGCTAGATCTTTGTCTTATAATTACAAGACCAGGTTTTAGGGGCACTTGATTATTCACGGATGAGCAGGCACCTTTTAGTTACGGCTGGTGATGATGGGTCTATCCACCTGTGGGATACAACTGGTCGCAATCCAAAGGTATGTAGTGTAACCAAGTAGTTTGTTTTGGTGAAAAAAAAAAAAAGGATCTCCCCTTGTTATGTTTTACTTTACTGGACTGTCATTGTGTGGCCATGACTGTAAATTAGGAGAACATAGGGTTTCTACTTGTATGTTATGTCAACAAACTCAAGCAATGTCTATTCTCTGTTTGTTCGTGCGATATGGGATTTTCTTTTTGTTTAGTTTACTCTTCTTCTGCTTGCAACAAAGTGTTGAGAAAATTTCTGGCTGCCGGTAGATATTGTTACTACCATACAAAGTTTGACACAAAATTTATGCTAACGGGTTTCCCTTGATCATTAAAAAAAAAATGAGGTTGCAAACAGTGGATCAAGTTTGTAATTGTTCAATTGTTAACCATATATTACATAATATTCACTATTAAGATGACAAAAACTGTATTAAATAAATTATGCTGAAAACTTTTTTGCTGTTATATCGGATGACATAATGGCATTGACATCAATGTTTAAGGCCCAATCTGGCAACAAGGTAACTATGTGAGGCATAACCCTCAAGATGTTCGAGCGTAAGCCTCGACAAAAACCAATAATAATTGAGGAAATGTGAAAAAGACTAAAATGTGCACGTAGGAAAGTGCAAACCATCTTCAAAATGCATAAGACAAAAAATAAAAAAATTAAAAGACTAACTTGCATTAGTATAATAGGAAATAATAAATTGTCAAATTAGTAATTACGTAACAAAAATTATAATCTACCACTGCAACTAAAATAGCCTACAAGTATTTTCCATATCGGCACTACTAATAGGATATTTAAAAGAATCGTGACATATTTGATTCCCTTCTCATCTCCCTCTGCACTATCAGTCCGTGTTCTAAAAAGCGTCCGTCTAAGCTCGAAGCCCGAGCAAAACGTCTCGTTTCGCGCTTTTTCATTTAAAATTTTTTTTTTCTGGCCTAGGCATGCCCAGCGCACGCTTTTTTACACTTTTCAACGCTTTTTTACGCTTTTTTTCTTTTAATTATTAAATACTTTTTTGATTGATTTAAAAATTTAAAATAATATTAAAATAAGAAAATCCATTTGTACACTTTTTAACTCCTAGGCTTCGCCTAGGCTGAAGCTCAACCTCCACGCTGTACGCTTTTTAAAACACTTATCAGTTTCTTCCCATTCTTTTTTCTTGTTAAAAAAAAAAAAAGGCAAGGCAACAAAGCTCGCCTAGGCCGAAGCTCAACCTCCACGCTGTACGCTTTTTAAAACACTTATCAGTTTCTTCCCATTCTTTTTTCTTGTTAAAAAAAAAAAAAGGCAAGACAACAAGAAATATGTAAATGAAGGAAAAGAGTGAATTACATGTCATAGGTCAATTGCCATCATTCCTTTGTCTTTGAAAAGTTGCAACTTCACTTGGTAGAGGGGTTTATCGCACTTCGTTGTAGGAGGCTGGGGCATGCTTGCTTCTTAATCGTCCAATTCTTTTTTTTTTCCCCTTCTAGTTTTAGGGTTTGATTGTGTTTAATAGAGTTGAGGAAACCCTTACAAGTTCTATAAAGCGGCCTAAAAGACAAGACAAACTGGTGTAAGCTTTGGCTTATAACTTGAGTCTTGAGATGTGCTCCTCAATTAATAAAGGCATAAGCCTTTTAGGCTTTCAATGATAACCTCGCATGAGGTTCATGACAAGGCCTCAGCTTTGAGTGCTTTACAAAACAATGCTTAGGATTGAACCTTTCCTATCGCATGGGCAAAGGTTTCACCCAACTAAATCGAACTCTTCTACCGATACGGGAAAACACGTTTCTCTGCACATCTTCATATATTCTTTATTTCAATGGTTATCACTGAAGATTAAGATGACAACATATTATCCACCATATATATTAGTGTTGATGTTATTTACACTCATTTTTCTTCAATGACAATATAAATAGTAGTCCAAGTTTTTTGCTGTCTATGCTGTAACCTTCCTTTCACGTTTGGTAGGTTTCTTGGCTGAGGCAGCATTCTGCGCCAACTTCTGGTGTTTGTTTTTCACCATCAAATGACAAGGTCTCTTCTTTAATACACTGGCTTGAATATTTTGTACATTCATTGCCTTCATTTATATCCATAGATAAAACTCCTCACTGAGATCAAATCCCAGGTTTCATTTTCTATTCTTACGACTCTCATGGAACTTTGGCAGATTATTGCTAGCGTTGGTCTGGATATGAAGTTATATACTTTTGACTCAGGGTCTAGGAAGCCGTCTTCTTGCATTCCTTATGAAGCACCATTTTCTTCACTGGCATTCACTGATGATGGATTAACCCTGGCAGCTGGTACAAGCACTGGTCAGATTGCATTTTATGACGTTCGGGGGAAGCCACAACCAATTACGGTTCTTCATGCATATGGCAACTCTGAGGTGATTTCTGCTCTCAGTATCATAGTTTATTCTTTCCTAGTTTTTAAGAATTTTGCTTAATATGAAGGGACATCTTAATATTGGAAACGTAAACATTTAGTTTATGTTGTATGGTTGTTTTGTACTTGTTGGTATTCTCAAACTCAGCAAGAGATCTCCTTTTTGTTTTAGTGTCTGAAACGGAAGTATTTTCTTAAGTAATGATAGATGTTAGAACTTTGCAATTCGTTCAGCTCTGCATCCCGGGAATCTGAGTTCTTCTTCTCTTTGTTATGGCTCATTGTCCAAAATATGTTCCTCTCCTATCTCTTTAGTGAAAAATAACCTCCTGTGAGATTTCTTACCCACCATTTCGATAAATAATTCTTTATTGGGGGATCAGTCTGCTCGAGCGAGATTGTTCACTAAGTAGGCATTGCAAATGATCAATCTCTTTTGATGTGTGCATCAGTCCATTTTTCTGTTTATCAGGTCCATTCAAAGGCTGAGCTCATTTTTCATCTCTCTTGGCATTACTATGGCCCTGTTTGAGCCACATTATTTTTTTCATTCTCATCATTCTACTCATTTTTAACCACACATTCTTCAATAAAATAATATTTTTCACCACATCAATAATTTTTCCTTCTTTTTCAACCATATATTCCTCATTATATCAACAGTAAAAATGCATTCTTTTTTCCAAAAATGTGCACCAAACGGGGGCTATAACTGCTTCACAGAATTTTTGATCGACTTCATTGGTGTGTATGAATAATTTGATCTTCATCAGGCAATCACAAGTCTATGCTGGCAGAGATCCAAAGCTGTGACTGTCAATGAAACTAGCTGCACAGATGAAACTGTTCTTATGGCAGGTGATGTTGGGGACTCAATTCTCATGCCTGACCCACTTCCTTCAATGGCATCATCAAACTTTTCAATGTCTACTGCAGTTTCTGGATCTCAAAATTCTAGTCATTCAGGTTCTGCAAGTATATTTTCTTTTTCAGTTGGTAGTTCTTCATCTACACCAAGCACTCAGTTTATCTGCTGCAGGAGAAACATCTCTTCGAAGCAGCTCGCTGACAAGTGGATCACTGGGAAGATTGCTTGCCCCTCGTAGATATAACTTTAAGGATGACATGGAGATATTTTCTCCACTATTGGAAGTTCAACCAAATACTCATTCATTTGATCAGATGCGGGATGGTAGAAAGGATTCAAAGAAAGATTTTGATTACAACTCATCTACTTCGTTCCCTTCTGGGAGTTTTACTCTTTCAGAGGAAGGTGGTCATGATAGCCGTCTAATTTTTGACTGGAAATCTTCTTCAACAACTAAACAGGTGTGCTACTTACTTATTTCAGCATTTCTCTTCTTTTTTAATCAGTGCATCGATGTTGTGTAATTTATGTTTGTTGCTTGGTATAGATTATGTATATATTGAGATTCTATATTCTTCCAATAAATGGGTTAGAACTTCTAGTTCTATGCTTTACTAGGTGCAATTCATAATTTACTTTTTGTTCATACATTCTAGAAACTAGTAATTTATAAATGCATAAAGCATAATACCTTCCGTAAGACCTCAGTATAACTAAGTCTATAAAGACAATCTAGGAAACCTAAATCAGCTTTCTGAAAAGAGGCTCTTATGTGGAGCATCCCCATGTGAATAATGTAAAAAAGTTCTTGTAAAATTTTAGTCTAGAAACATGAGAAGCCTTGCTGCCTGAATAGTACTCTTTAGCAAAAGTGCAGTGTCAGGAACCTAGAACTTTTATGTCCTTTTCTGCCCCTTGTTATAGACAAGGATACTTTGTCATGAATAACTGATGAAACTACTTCGATGTTGCGATAATACTGAATGGTGGTTTAGAACATCTGTGCAACACATTCTCATATAGTTGCATCTCATGCAGGGGGACATCCCTTCTACGTTCTCACAGTTGACATCCACTCAGGCATCTACGCTTGGTGACGCCTCTTCTTCCATAACTCCGCCGGAGGCTTGGGGCGGTGAGCGATTATCAGACAAATTGATGCACTTCCGTCAATCAGTTAACGTGTCTTCTCGTTTCCCAACATTGACTTCGGGTAGTTTATCATCAGGATCAATGTTGTCTGGATTACAAGATATTGCTCACCCTACAAGTAAGAGTGTAACATCAAGCCTGATCCTGGTCAATGTGTGTCCAGGAAACTTCATTAGCACCTTCTGAACATGTTTCCTCTTCCCTAGGTACAACAGGCATAAGAGTGCCTCGTAAACTTGATTCTCTTGGTCCACCTTTGTCCTTTCCTAGAAGATTTTCCAGTTATGCTGAGAGAATAGGTGCTGCAACATCCTTCACTGATCTTTCAATGGGATCACCCAAGACTAATGAAACAGGAGCAGAAACAAGGGAAGAAATTTCGAATAGCTTGTTGTCACGGTCCAATGTGTCATCTGGCTCAAGAAGTAGCATTCTTCCAGCTCGAAATGTATGCAACATCAGATGCTGTATTCTCGCTGTTATTAATTTTATCTGCAACAACTTTTTCGTTTTAATGATACATCATCTAGTTTGTTCATCATAATTCTTTGCTGACGGAATTGTGCAGTGAACCTGTGGATGCAGGCTGGGGAAATGTTCTTCATGATGAATCGCTGTAAATCCCTGACTGCTAATTCTTGATCGATTCTTCTTAAATTTCCTGTAATCTTGTGCAGGGTGGAGCGACGCTAGTGCAGGAAACTACATTGCATCCGGATTCTAAACCGGAAAACTCATTTACACTTCAGCTTTTCCAGCACACTCTTGAAGAAGGTCTTGGTTCATTTCAGAAATCTATGCATGAAGACATGCGAAACCTTCACATAGAAATTTTAAGACAGTTCCATATGCAGGAGGTATATGTCAGGCGTTTTTCTTCTTCAGTCCTTTTCACCATTCTCCGCCAATTTTTTGGTATTATTGTGCAGATGGAAGCTTCAAGTGTCATGAGATTGATCCTGGAAAATCAGGCTGAGATTATGAAAGAAATTCAATCTCTTAGAAAGGAAACACAACAGCTCCGGCAATTACTGTGATTGTTGGGATTCCTATCATTAAGGTTCTCATCTGACTGCTGCTCTATGTTTCTCATTCACAATCATACGTTGGCTATTTAACAGAAGCAAAAAGAATCTAGTGTACTTGTGCATCCTATAACAATCACTTGAGCACTCTCCTGTCTTGGTCCATTTGAAGTGAGTTCCAATATAGTTGCAGTTGAGTAAATACCCTTTTCGAATGATCCGTGTTGCAGACATGGCAATGAGTCACTTAGCCTATATCATGGGCCACCTAAGATGTATGGATTTAAAGACTCTAATTGCTTCTTACATTTCTATGTTAGTAGTAATTGAATTAAGCTGAATGTACAGAAAAATTGTGTCAGAGATTATACAGTACTCACATGATGTGAGTCCTACTTGATTTAAATATTATTTAAAAAAGTGGATCTCACGTATATTGTGTCTTCCCTGTTTTCTTTGTTTATGTAGGGCAAGGAAGATTCTTAGTGATTACCCTAGAGGAAAAGGGCAAAGGAAGATGGATGCTTTTTTCTGTACTGGTGTCATTTTGAATTTGTACAGACACGGTTTTGACTTAGACAATGTATTCTGTAGATACATCTTATTCATTTAGTTGAGTGAATTTTTAAGAGGATTGAATCAAAAGTAAAAGAAATGAGGAAAAGAAATAGAATTTTACATATTTTCTCGAATGTTAATTACAAAATTACTTATTCATATTTTCATAACGACATTAATACTCCTAAAAGTCTAAACTAACTCCCTCCGGGCGTATCTAATCGTATGCCTTCTAAGCCACAGCTGATAAATCACCATATGAAACGCATCCAACGGCTGAGGCTCCTCATTCCACACCAGATGCTTACTCGCTGCTGACGCCATTCTTCTCATACCGCTGTACTTTTCGTCGCTCACACCATTCAGCAACTCCTTCAGCCGCTTAGCGCCGCCGTGTGCCGCCACCAGCAAACTTAAATCGGACCACCTCAAAACATCCATCAATGGCAAGTCCTGAATCGGACGGTCTACAATCACCACCGGCACACAGCCCAGAGCCATCGCCTCCACCATCCACGCCACGTCGCCGCCGTAAAAAAGCAAACAGAATTTACTGGTTTTGACATTCCCCACCTGATCTAAAGAATCTCTTTCTATATCAACCATGAAATCACCATCTTTCTTCAATTCCTCCACGAAATTTGACTCCGTTTTTCCATCCCATTTGAAGTAACCCAAAAACGACGTCGTTGATGCATTATCCGGTGCGGCGGAGATGACGCTAGCGGATGGGTTCAGGGGAGGTAAAGTGATGTCCTTATGCGGGATAAAGTTACCGGAGATAACAGGGAAAACAGAAATCTGCACAGAATTTTTCTTCAGCTCGAGAACATTCCGGTCGGCTGAATAATCAATACCCGCGGGTGATAAGAAGAAATGATCAGCGCCGAGTGTGCGATTCCAGTAAGGATGGTTGACTCTGAGGTCCCTGACGAGACGCGCAAGAGATCGCGTGGAGGTGTCGAGAGAAAAGGGTACGAAGAAGAGATGAGCTTCATTGGGGTCTTGAGTGCGAAAGGGGCTTTTGAGGAGCGAATTGTAAAAGAGAGATGCAACTGGGTTTTGGAAAGTGAATGGTTTAGCTGGGTTGTAAACGAAAATTTTGAAGTTAGTTAGCATGTTTTTGTAGTTCTGGAAAAGGGTGGTGGGGGACAGGTATGGTGAAGCTGAGGCGGAGGCCGAGGCCGAGGCGGCGGCAAAGAGGAGGAGGAGGGGTAAAACAGGGATGGTGGTGGCGGCCATTGGTACAAGGCTCGAAGGTTGTGGTCTGTGTTTTCCTTTTTGTTGCAGAAGTGTTTAAGAGGTTAAAGAATGGTCCAGGGTCGCTTCCCAATGTGTACAATAATCATGGTTGGTGGTGGGTATGTTTCAACATGGTTTAATGAGAATATTTTAAAATTTGACAAACATTTTCATTCGCCCATGTGTGTCCTACGGTGGAACTTTGAACGTGAGCTTGTTTGGTACAAATTAAAATCAGATTTTAATCTAAATCAAAGTTAAACAATCAATATTAACCACATTTTTTATGGAACCCACGGCTTTCAACCACACACTTTAAAAGTTCTATCAAAATCTAATAAAAATCTAATTTTAATTTCCACCAAACACTCATGTCTAGCAGCTTGTACGTGTAGTCTGTGGATATAGTAGTAGGCAATCCAACAACGTTAAAAATAGAATACATGAGTTTATTTTGAATTAATCTACTTTGTACAAAGTGTGAAAATCGAGATCATTGATTTGAATAATTATTGTTAAAATCAATGATAAATAAAGTTGTCGACCATAATGCAAGTATAGCAAAACTAATCTAATTTAAACTCCAAGGCAACAAATATGTCTACAATTAGGAGACATACATACCAAGAGGAGATATATGAGTTTAGTTTAGCTTTAACATATCAAATATATCTAAAGTCATCGTACCATAGCAGAGTTTTTTGTTTCTACTATTTTTTCCTTATTGATGTGACAAGAAACAAAGTATAAGTTCGTAGTGAATGTTGCGGAGGAGTAGATTATGTGCGTTCAAAAATTTAATTTTACTCGTTCTAAAAACTTTAAATTGTTTGATTCAAATTAGTTTGTTCTGTCCCTATAATTTTTAACGTACATTCATCGCCTTCATGAATTAAAGATGTTCAAAGAAATTCTCCCTTTTCAATGATATTAGGTTTATTGTTGTAATCTCAAATCACCCACACGTTCAACAGTTTTAATGTGGAGCCAAGCCAAGGACTCTCCACTAATTTGTAGTCAATATTTTTACGTGTACTTTTAGATTATTATTGTAATCATTGTGGTGTGCAATTAAATTAAATGTGTGTCATTTGGTGTAGAAACTGAAATACTATGATACCAGTTTGTTGTGAAAAAAATAAGAGATTAAGTCACAATATGAAGTAAAGATTATGAGAACAATGTAATTTTATAGAGAATTGAGATTTTATTATAATATGGAAAAAAAAAATACAAAGATTATGTGTTTACAATATTTTAAATTTCTTCTAATCCATAATGAATAGCCAACTATATATGTGGTACAAATAAAGGACGTCAAACCCTTATAGTAGAGTTGTAGATAAAGTAGAATGTTAAAAACGGAGTTCAAAACGGAAAAAGAGACCAAAACAGCGAAGGGAGCAGAACAGGTGGCGCCGCAACCGACTTTGCTGTATTATTTACAACTGCTAGCGCATTCTTGCTCTCAATGGTTTTCAAATAGAATTTCAATTAGAATTCGTCAAGTAAACTTGAATATGATTTTACAATTGCATTTCAAATGTGATTTTAATTAATGTGCACTTTAATTAGAACTTTCAATCATCTTCAACAAAGAATTCATGCCACATCCAAATTCTAATAATATTTTTTTATGTTTAGCAACAATAATAATTATAGTCACTTTTGAAGAAGCGTGTTATATAAATGTTCTAGGAGAATATTTTTGTTATCGCTCTCGAAAAAGTGCAGATCTTGAAATATTATTATTCTAAAAGAATATTAAGCTATCACTTTTTCTTGAATAAAGGACGAATTATAAACACAATAATTTCACGTGAATCTTGTGTTCTCATTGACGAAGAAGCACAAATTTTATTATTATTCCTGGTGCATATCTTGAAAAATATGTTAAAAGATCGAACTTTGGGTTGTTACTTTTGAAGAAAAATAATTTTATACTACATAAATATTCTAGGCTCTAGCACATGATTATCTTAGTGCTATCGAAGAAGCACAACTTCAATCTATTAATATTCAATAAGAATATAAGATTGTCCTCTCGAAGTTGCACAAGTTTTAAAAATACTCACTACAACAAAAACAGCATACGACAACGTATTTTAAACGTTGCCGTATGCCTACGACAACATTTGGACGTGTGTTGCAAATCGAGGTGTTGTCGTAGAGTGGGGTCATCGATGCCCAGTATTGATACAGCTTTTAAATTGTATTATTTTCTTATATAATCCAAGGATATCAAGTATGGGAATTCATACTAAGCAAAACCTCTTGCTGGAATAAAAACTAGATTACATTGTTCATTTATTAGGTACAAATTTCACTATCTGATTTCAACATAACAAAAAGGGCAAGGAACCAAGCTCTCATTTCATCATCCCCTTCATCATCAATGATTAAATGGTTGCCTATTGATGAAACAAAACATCATCAGATTTCGAAATATATGAAAATTTATGATTCATTAACACAGCCACAAACAATTGAAAACATTAAGAAACTGAAAAACCAAGTGATTCAACAAAACATTAAGAATTCATTTTTTTTAAAAAAATTGTCTCTCCTTTCTACAATTTAAGTATATGCAAACTGCGTGAAAAAAAATGAAATTTCTAATACTTTGGTGCCTTTCTTTTTTAAAATTTTTAAATAAGTCCTATCTATCATCAATTACTCAAGATTGCATGTCCCAATAAATAGTGCTCTTTCACAGCCAATTCTAAGAAATGCACAAAAAATAAAGAGTATTAAAAGTATATTTCCAAAGCTAACTCAGTTACAACATATAAATCATCGATTAATCTCGTGGAAAATTAGGAGCTAGAAAAAGAAAACTCAAGAACCCAAAAACTTGCACTGTTAAATTCAAACAACATTGATAATTCATTAGAACTTTTCCATCTGCTTTTCTACAATCTAACCAGACATAAAATGTGTGAAAAATATGAAATTTTCAATACTTGGTGCCCTTAATTCCCCAATTTTTCTCCTTTTCTGTAAAATATGTCCTAATTATCAGTAATTACTCAAAACCACTACAAAGTAAGGATTTCATAGCCAAATAAACAATAATTGAAGCATACTCTTTAAGCTGAATCAATTAGGAAAAAAAATCTAATCAGCAAAACCTCGCGAAAAACAATTATTTAGAGCAAGAAAAAAAGCAAATTCCAGAACCCAAAATCTAAAACTGGGAAATTAATCAACTGTCCATACTTGACTTGTTGAGTCTGGCATCTTGGAGAGCAGAAACCTTCTTAGCTGAATGAACTCCTGCAGCCCAGAAACCCACATCCATTTCCCCACAAATTAAATCAAGAAATAGTATAAATTCACTAAAACACAAGCACTTTTTTTTAATGGGATTCACATAATGGACACGAAAATTAATTTTCAGACAGAATTTAGGGTTCTATATGAGATGAGAGGATTATTGAATGAAGGATGTTGTGTTAAGAGTTCATGTTCATTGTTGAAAGGGAGGCCTCTGTGACACTTCCATTCTATAAGCATTGGTCTTGATGAACCCAAATCTCACTGAAAAATAAATGTCTTATTCTTTTTAAAATTGACAGAAGAAACATGAACGACTTTACCTCTTTGAGATTCTTTCTTGGAGGTGGTGTAAACATTGGAACTGAATCTGTAAGTAGCGAAGAGAAAGGGAAGGGGGAGCTAGGGCGAGGAGGAACGGAGTGGAATTGGGGATTTCATTAGGGTTGGAGAGGAATGAACGGGGAGACATGGGTTGAAGAGGAATGAACGATTGTGTGAGATGAGGGTTTGGGTTAATTTAGGTTGGATATATTTAAAAATAAATAAAAGTTTTGACAACATTTGACAAATGTTGCGAAAGGTTAAACATTCCACAACACTCAATAAACGTTGCAAAAAGGGGATTTATCGCAACATTCTTCTAAAAAATGTTGCAAAAGGTATTTATCAATATTTATGTCAACATTCACCTACTAAAATGTTGTCAAAAGACCCTTTTAGTAATATTTATCATTTTAGTATTGCAAATGCCTATTTTTGTTGTAGTGACTGTTAATTATTCTTGAGAGTATGGATGTATTGATGTTGAAAAAAGTATGAATCTACGCATAGCAGTATTCTCTTAAGAATATTATAATGGTGCTCTCGAAGAAGCACCATTCACTAGAATTATCGTATAATTTAATATAACGAAGAGTTCTACGGTAAGTGATATTCTGTGTTGTTTTATAATTTCACGTGCAAGAAGAATTAAAAGGTTGTATGCAAAACTAAATTCACGAAACTTGGTTATGAAGATCTTTTAATATTTAATGACAATTGTGATGATATTGTCAAATTAAAGACACTGTATGTACTAGAACTTCTCGCATAATACTGTAATAGCGGGAAAAAATATCTTTTACTTGAGCAGTTAGACAATAATATATTTGTTAAAATCATGCTCGATTGTTGTTACAATTTGACACATCCAATAATTGAAATGGAGTTAAACTTTAAAACTAATTTGATTTAACCCGAAAATTACATGTCACCCGAGTTATATTTTTAATGTAATTATATTGTTTTTAATTGTGTTGAAAACTATTTGAAAAATTGGAATTTTGTTGTTGTTGTCTCTGTAATTATGCCTTGGTTTCTCTTCTATCGAGTGTTATACTAGGAGAGCAACATTACTTCAATAAGTAATTCAATTTTATATTATTTACTAATGTTAATACTTGTTCGGGAGATCTTTACTTGGAACACATTTGTCATGGAAAATCATTTTGTTTCTTTTATACTCTGTATTTTTCTTTGTACAACAGGAAATTGGTTATTCTCTTTAAAATGTGGTAGAAAAGATAATTAGATTAGCATGTAATATTTATCCCATTACGTATAGATTATTTCACTATAACATTTGGCGTTTCTCAATGGCGACATTGATAAGACGATCTATATGGTGCAACCAGAAAACTTTGTGTCTGGAGACCCGAAGCATGGGCGGACCCAAGGGGGGTCCTGGGGGGCAGGTGCCCCCCAACTTTTGAGAATCATTTTTTTTTTTTTAAATCACGTTTGTTATCAATTGAAATTGAAATTTAAATCTAAATCAAAATTAACAATTAATTTTAATAACATATTTTTATGAAATTCATAACTATTTAATGTGTACCCAAATTTACTAAAAATTTGATTTTAATCTCCACCAAACAGGAGTAAAATAAAAATAAATTTGAATTTCGAAATATACAAATTTTAAAAATTCTCCGACGATCGTACGCTAATCGAATCTACAAATTATCTATATCATTTCGAAACTTATTTCAAGAATTACATTATGGACATATCGAATAGTTCAAACATATATCGAAAACAGTTAAAAATACGTTAAACGTGAACCTTTAAAAAAACGTCTAACTCGCATTTTTTTAAACAAAAAATCAGTTATTTCATTAACATTTATTATTTTTGCGATACAAATTTCTCAATGTAATTTTCATCATTTTATTAGGAAATTTTCAAAAAATTTCGAAATTTTACATCCGAAAAAGTCATATCTCATGTAAATTTTTAGATGCAAAATTACATGGAGTATGATTTTTTTGGACTTAAATTTTCGAATGTAAAAATTCTACCAACTTATTTACAAGTTCGATTGTGCCCCCCCAACGTTAAAGTCCTGTGTCCGCCCCTGACCCGAAGAATATGATTTGCAAATTAAAGAAATCCATCTGTGGATTCAAGCAAGCTTCCCATCAATGGTGCTACAAATTTCATCAAATAATTATCTCGTTGGGTTTTGAGACAAATGTTGTTGGTGACTGTGTGTATCACAAGTTCAATGGGAGTAAGGATATTTTCCCGATTTTATATGTTGATGACATATACTTACCAATAATGATATAGGCATGTTGCACGAAATCAAGAGATTTTTATTAAGAAATTTTGAGATGAAAGATTTTGGTAACGCTTCTTTTGTATTAGAGATTCAGGTACATCGTGATAGCTCTCGAGGTATTCTTGGATTGTCACAAAAGAGCTATATCAATAAAGTACTTAAAATGTTTGGCATCCAAAACTGTAAATCAGGTGACGCCCATGTCTCTAAGGGAGACAAATTTAGTTTCAAACAATGCTCGCAAAATAACTTTGAAGTTAGGGAAATGCAGAAGATTCCATATGCATCAGCTGTTGGGAGTCTTATGTATGCTCAAGTTTGTACATGTCCAAACATAGCATTCATTGTTGGAATGTTAAGCGGATATTTAAGCAACCCTGTAATGGATCATTGGAAATCAGCCAAAAGGATTCTGAGGTATTTGAAGAGAACAAATGATTACATGCTCACATATATCAGATCGGATCAGTTATAGATCATAGGGTACTCCGATTCTGATTTTACTGGATGTCAAGATAGTAGGAGATCCACATCAAGCTATATCTATCTGCTAGCTAGAGGAGCTATTTTCTGAAAGAGTGTCAAGCAGACACTCATAGCTTTTTCTACCATGGCAGCAAAATTTGTAGCATGCTATGAGGCATCTAATCATGAAATATGGCTACGAAATTTTGTCACTGGGCTACGCATTCTGAATGGCATAGAAAGACCACTAAAGTTATATTGTGACAATAACTCAACAGTTCTATATTCCAATAACAACATGAGCTCATCTAAGTCAAAACACATTGACATCAAGTTCCTGGTTGTGAAGAAAAGAGTACAGAGTGGACAGATTTCTATAGAGCATATTGGGACAAACTCCATGATTGCGGATCCGCTTACTAAGGATTAACACTAAAGATCTTTCATGACCATACTGCTCGTATGAGTGTTGTATATCATGAGGATATCATGTTTTAGTGGGAGTTTATATTTTCATTACTTTATGTTTAGGACATGTTTAAGACACATTTGTGTATTTGGATATTATTCTGTACAGAAATAAAGTATTCAGTTCATTTCACTCTGTTATTATGTTCAGTATTGATGATTGATCTCACTTAAGAAATAAGGTTTGATCAATTGGAAATAGACATGTTGGATCACATAACATATAATTTCCATGCTACATTCCCACGATTGATCTATGTCATTTGGTTGTATGGGTGTATGTGACCATTGATAGATTTAGTTACGTTAAATGTGACGAAAATTGTTTTGATCTTATATCAATATGACTAATGGACGAGATTATCTGGTAATACCCATAATAATAATAGCAAAATTTTGAGCCCATAATGTTGTACACATTTGTAAGATTACACGTATGGTCCAATGGGAGATTGTTGGATATTTTCAACATATATGGGGCCATACGTTGTATATTAAAATGTGTGGTGCTATTATTTAAAAAATATTAGTCAATTAAAGTGATCCGTTAAAGATGTATTCTGACTAATAGGTATTAGGGGTGTGTCTGGCCAAAATTTTTTGGAGGATTTTCAGCACTTTTTAAACCGTTGGTACAGGATTCAGCCATCTTTTTGGACCAAATGTGAGACATGTGGGGTCTAGGTGTTGACCTCAACGGTAAAAAAAATCATGGAAAATTTGGCCAAAATCTTGGTCAGACACACCCTAGATTTCATGGAATTATAGTGTAGAGACCGGAGTGTTGTTTTACATTGATGAGGGGTCAATTTGAAGCAACTGAAAGATAGTGACTATTCAGTTATTACTATTATTTTATATGGTAATGGTCCCCATTTGTTGGTGTCTTTTGAAATTCTCTAAATCCCTATCAATAGAGAGCAAAATTGAAGTGAAGATCACCAATCAATTGAAAGATTCTAACTCATACATGCAAAGAATCAGATTACCATGTATATATGTATATTTTATGTTTAGTTATTTTCTCAAATTTCAACATAGAGATGAATCTAAGGTTTATTATATGAGATAAAAGATTTGATTAATGTTTTGATCCATAATTCTTTTCTGTTTTTCTATAACCATCAAATTTCTGGTTGTGCCTGAAGCACACATAAGAGAAAATATTCTATGCACTCTTGTATGAATATATTACAAAAAATTATAAAATCATTCAAATCAAAAATTGCCACGAATCTGTTGATTTGATAAAGTATACGACTTGATATAATGTTTAGATTATTGGTTGCGGGTAACTTACCCATAGTGTGTAAGTGCATCAAAAAACTCGTGATGACTCACTGAATAGAGAAAAGCAAGAATGATAAAAAATAAATATTAGGCTATGTTTGGGAGGGATTAAATTTTTCTACAGTAAATCAATTCTCATTTTCAACCACACATTTTTCAATAAAATAATATTTTCCATCACATCAATAATTTTTTCTTCTTTTTCAGCCATTCATTTCCCATCATATCACTATTCAAAATCAATTTTTCCCCCAAAAATCTCTCCCAAACAAGCTCATAATATTGAGGTGTTCTACAAACTTGATTGTAAGACTTGGAAGGTCAATTGTGTTATCGCCTCCTCTTATTTTACACCATACAAATATTTGTATAATTGAAACAAACATTATATTGAATCGAAAGTTCAATATCTTATATATTTTATTATTTGACGAGACTAATTAGACCATCTAAAAAGATTAAGCGAAAAAAAATAGAGAATTCACATTAGTTGAAGAACCTAAAGAATGCTCAATATAATGAATTCTCTGTTCTCATGGCAAATAGGTTAATTGATCTTCACTAGCTAAAGATGTGGTTGAATTCTCTTTGAAAATGATTGAGGGCGATGTGTATGGACTCAATCATTCTCCAGGTGGACCATTTAAATATTTAATAATTTAAAAAATACATTTATCAGGTGGCCACATGCGTTTATTATCTACTCGCAACCTAAAGTTTATGAGATTAATCATGAGAATAAAACTTCGTATTTTTACTTTGACAAGTGTTATCTTAACTGTAGCAACACTCGTACTCAATATACCAAATTCTTATTATTTGTTCACTTGTTTACATTTAAGGGGCGATTTGTTGAATGTCATCATTTATGAGACAGTTATCCCAATTTGAAAAGAAATATGCAATTATTGATTTCTAATTTCAAGCTCAAGTGGATTTCATTTATAGAGATTAGAGTCCCCAAATTTCTTGATATTCGGAACAATTTGGTTCTTTTTTTTTTTTTTGAAGTAAAAAAGTGCATTTTGTTGCACTTAAAACTTCTAATTTATTAAAATAAATAAATTTGATGTATTTTCTTGAATAATATTTTTCTAAAAAATACGTCTATATTTATTTTCTTGAAAAATAATTTTTTTGAAAAAATCAAATTTAACAAAATAAGTGACTCCAAAAGCTAGGTAGCAGTAGCACAAATATAGGTTTTTATTTTCTATTTTTATTATCCTACTACATATAAAAGAGCCAGTTTTTACTGTTCATGCCACGTCGTTGTCAACCAATACGGCGTCGTTTATCCTAGGATAAATTGCCCTAATTGCTCTCATTGTAGGCAAAAAACCCTCCACCTCGGGATCTTTCTTCCAACCCTCTGCGCCCTCGTTTTCTTCTTCCTCTGGATGGTCCACAAGATTCACTTCTTCTTGTTGAGTCCATCCTTCAGCTCGTACTCCGCCACCGCCTCCGCCGCCGATGCCTGAAAGGTATGTTCTTTATGCCTTAAATTGCATATCTCCTTGCGAGACGGAGAGTGGAGACACGAAGTACTATTCATTTATACTTTGATAAGAGTCATCAATTTCATTCCTTGATTCTATAGTCCAAAATTTTATCACCTTCTCCACGGTGATTTCCGGAGCTTCTTCATGGCGATTCGCCATCCTCTGCAACATATTGAAATCGTTACCTCAACTCTTAAGAAATAAAATACCATATATCTATTAAACCGAAGGACCAACTTACTTCAATCCTGTTTTGCCAACTAATTTTGGACACTCATTTTATTCTAGGTAGGTGTTATTTTTTTCTATCCCTTTGCAAAATCTATTGATGTAGGGGTTTTTTTCCTGGGTATAGATATATTTGCTTCCCCTGTTTCTTTTATTTTTCTTTTTGCAGTTTGACAAGGTAAGATGTAAGTGAGATGTATTTAAAAAATTCCTACCTGTTGTATACGTATTTCTACTTTGTCTCTGATTTATGATTTCAGAGCAGTTCCCTTTGTTTTTCTTCAACATTTGGCGGTGGTTTGGCTCTCTGCAAGTAGTTTTGTGAATCTCTTTGCAAGTAGTTTTGATTTTCTCCATATCCACTTCCAATTCCTACACCCACAAGACAATCTGATTCTGAATTTTAAAGCCACCTCAAAAATAAACCATAAATACTTAATTTGGTGATTTAGTAGAAATACTTCCATCCAAGCTTGGATGGAGGAATTTCTCCATGTCTCCATCCAAGGATGGAGGCAAGAAGAAATGCCTCCATCCAAGCTTGGAAGGAGGCTTGGATGGAGGCATTACATAGAGAAACTCCTCCATCCAAGCTTGGATGGAGGCTTGGATGGAGGTATTTCTCTCCATCCTGGGAGAAATGGAGGAGAAATTGAATGTAAGGCATGGAGAGCTTATATGTTCATCATTCATTTGCTCTTGCATGTAAATATAGATCTTCTACCACTAACCCATGCAAAAGTGTTCCAGAAACAATACATCTCAGAGGCGATTATGTTTGAGACCATCCTTGTCCTTGCTTTGAACCTACTGAATTTTGCTGATTATATAATTTAACATCTCCATAATGCTGCTATTATCTTCCATAGACAAGTCCATGCATTTACTTGTGTCTTTTGCTAATAGTGCAACATGTATTTTTTCAGTTAACATATTAACTGGATAAAAGAAAAATACATTTTTACTAGCCAAGAAATATGCTATGCTTTGATTATCTCAAACCTGAAGGAGACTTACACTTGCAGGAACTTTTGAGGTCAATTTGGATGGACCAGGAACAAAAAATGCTATTGGGAAGGAATATACATTTGAGACTGTAGATAAAGACCGTTCGGGTAAGGATTTGATGATCTGCAATTCAATTCCCAGAGTTTTTTGTGCTTGTGCTGATCCTAAGGTAAAAAATCTTTGGTTTTAAAATGAGTCATTTGGGCAAAGAGTAGACATCATGAAATAGAAAGTTTTATGAACTTTTTAAAAACAAAAACTGTGAAAGACGGAAAGAAGAAATATGAAAATCGTCAAACTATTGTGAAATAGTATATTAATTGATATTTAGGTAATTTAATTGTACTGCATTATAAAATAATAATTATTTAAATTGATAAATTCTGAATTCTTGATTTTTACATTTTACAAGCTAAGTTTTTCATACTTCATCTTGGGTAAAATTTTGAAATGTTTCCATGTGAATTTTAATTATAAATTTGTAATATGAATAAGGTGCTTCTAGAATTGGAATTGGGAATTTTGAAGAGATTCCTATTATGAGTAAGTACTTACTTCTTTTTTGACAGTTGCTGCAAGTGACCATTTGGCATGTCTCAATCCATTCAAGCCAAGGTTGGATGGAAGAAATGCTAGCCTCCATCCAAGCTTGGATGGAGGAATTTCTCCATGCCTCCATCCAAGGATGGAGGCAAGAAGAAATGTCTCCATTCAAGCTTGGAAGGAGGCTTCGATGGAGGCATTTCTTCATGTCTCGGAGAAACTCCTCCATCCAAGCTTGGATGGAGACATTTCTTCTTGCCTCCATCCATCCTGGAAGAAATGGAGGAGAAACTGAATGCAAGGTATGGAGAGCTTATATGTTCATCATTCATTTGTTCTTGTATGTAAATATAACTCTTCTACCACTAACCCATGCATTCTGTTAACTGATTAACCTTTTTCTTCTCTGTATATATAATAAGATAGCTGAATTAGTGTATTTAACAGTGCTTAAATAGGCTGCAAAAGCTTTGGATGCATGTAGGAAGAAATGGGTTCCAATAGTGCCATATATAGCATCCTTTTTTCTTTCTCCTTCCTGTTGAATGTTGTTTATCAATCTTCTGCAACTGAAATTGCAGCAAGCCACACAACATCACTTTTTATTAATGCCTCTGAAGCATCAGCGAAGAAAATACCAAAGACTTTGTTTGTCATATTTTTCAAGGTGAGATAAGTAATTCATTTTTCAAAGACTGTAGCTTGTTGACAATTGTTTCGTCGGTTGTTTTGATGTAGTAATTTTCTAGGTATTTTGATGATTTTTATTGTTTTAAACTATTTTAGTGTTTTTTGAAGTGGTAATATCTCAATGCTTCTTAATTTTTCTACATTTACAACTGTACATTTGTAATAAGTTGTTTTTTAGATTGTGGTTGATCAGCACCTTATTAATGCCGTTGATTATTGTCATAGCAGGGGAGTCTATCACAAAGATATAAAGGTAATTAACACTGTTTTATAGTAACATATAGTCTTATATTTTTTCTTTCATAGGCAGCTCATTATTTATTATCTGTTTGCCGTGTAGCCCGAAAACCTATTGTTGGATGCCTCCGGGAACCTTAAAGTTTTTTATTTTGGTTTGAGTGCTCTTACTCAGCAAGTGAAGGTGAACATTGGATCATAGCTTATAAAATTTAAGCTAAAGGTGACAAATACTCTCAGTTTGACATCTATGTAAGTGGAAAGAGTAATTGGTTACTGTCAAGTCATTATTTATGAAAGTATATACCTTATGGTAGCATTACACTGATAATTTTTTGTTGAGGAAGATACTTTGCCAAACCATGACACCGATAAGTTTCAGGAAGATATTACTCATGGTATCTTGGAAAAGGCCATTGAAATAAGTTCAAAATGTTTCCTTCAGTCTCTTCTCTATAGTCACTTGAATTTAAGAAACGAATTTATTTCACACTTAGATTCTTTCAGCTTAAATATGGGAAAGAATTTTTGATTGTGTATGGATCTGTTAATCACCTGGCAGGAAGTATCTCAATATATAGATTGGCTAGCATTCTGGTTACTCAAAGTTGCTGGTTTGCATTACTGATAATTCAGTCAGCTTAGGTTCATAAATATATTGATAAATTATAGTTCTTGGGACTTATATCATACAGTAATGCCTGTTGCATCTAGATTGACAGGCTTGGCATCCTTTCTTTTTTTTTTTTGTGCTTAAAGTTCCACTGGCTTCCATGTGCCTGAGCGTGTCGTCAATATATCAACCTTTGAATTAGGTATTGTTAGTTACATTATTGTTTCTGTTTATTGAATCAGGTGAGGAGTTCGCTTGGTCGTAGTCTCAATTTGCTTTCCCCTCCTTGTCTGATGATCCAATGTGAGACTTCATCAAGATTTGCTTTGTTTTATTCTTTATAGCTTTCTCGCCCCAAGCATAGTTGTAGTATACAGTTATCCTCTACTCGCCTAGACCCACTGTAAAGTCTTCGAAATGGACTGCTACTAAAACTATTACCAGAAAGACTACTATGTTTCGAATCGATGTTCGATAAAAAGCGTCAAAATGTCTACTTGATAAATTAGATTGCCTGCCATTTGAGAATTTTATTTTAATCTCTTTGAAATGTTCATACCTTATATTTTTCATGGCAACCTTCTTTTAATATCTTGCTGTATCTGTATTGCTTTCTGTATAAATCTTTACTTGTTTCTAGGTTGTTTTGCTACAGTATTTTCCACAGATATAAATAGTTAAAACTTTTTCATGTCTTCATCAGGAAAATCTATGAAATGCATGGATAACAATCTCAGATTTATGGGACATTGTTACCAAAAAATGTCACAGATTGCAATTGTTGTGGCAGAAGTTAAAACTAGCCTCCATTCTCAATGGTCAAGTAAGCTCCATTCTTGGTTTCTACTTTATATTGCAGAATTCTGTTGGAATATTTAGCCGCAAAATTATTGTATAACATAGGAATCTTCTTCATGTTTATAGCTTTAATTGATGTTTTTTTTTCCTTTCGTCAACATTTAAGATTGATTCAACATTCGGAATTTTATGTAATAACATGTATGTTAGCTATAATCCATCTTTATTTAACAATTACCACTTCTCATTACAACATTTAGCATTCAACTTCCTAAATTATACTTTACTTTTTGCTCTCTATAAACTTTTTTACCAATAGCTTCTTCTACATGTTTCATCTCGTCACACTAGCAATAATCAAATTATAACAATTCTACTATATTTAGAGTGTATTTGGGACATATTTTTTTGAAAGAATGTATTATTGAATAGTAGATTGATGGAGAATGTGTGGTTAAAAATGAAGGAAAATTTATTGATGTGATAGAAAATATTATTTTATTGAAGAATGTGTGGTTGAAAATGAGTAGAAGAATGAGAATGAAAAAAATAATGTGTACCAAACGGGGCATTAATCCTGTATATCCACACTATTAAATACATAATGAAAATACAGCCTAAACTAGTTATTTATTTTAAGAGTAGGGCTGAACTATCAACATTTCATGTGATGTATTGCGACTATTTAGCCCTTGTTTGATCCCTATTATTTTCAAAATATATTTTTCTTTCTTCTTTTTAACTATACGTTTTTCAATAAAATAATATTAAACGTAAATTCAAAACTTTTTCTTAGTTTTTAACCACTCATTCTCCATCAATTTACTATTCCAGAATGCATTCTTAAAAAAAATGGGGTTCAAACGGGCACTTAATTTTCAAAAGTAAGATTTTAGGTCAATAATTTATTTAAATATCTGAGTCGGAGTACTGTATGATCAAAATGGTAAATGTAAACATTAAAATAACATGTGACTTACAATTGAATTGGAGATAAATATTAAGAAATTCGACGATTTTACCCTTAACTTCAAGTCACACGAAGGTCATGTGATTTTAACGTCCACATTGACACTTTCAATCATTTAAATACCTAAATTCACATATTTAAATAGATAAACAAATTCAAAACTTCACTTTAAAAATTAAGATGTAAGGCAGCTTGTACAAACTATTGAAGTAACTCCATCCCAAACAGTCGAAAGATGAAAGGGAATTCCCACCCTAATTTTCTCCTATCTTATTTTTAATGGTATCATTTTTTTACAAGAAAATTATAAGAACTACTAGTTTCGTGCCATTGCAATGCATTGGCCGTGTTTTTTATTTTTAAGGTAACGTTAGTGTGTCGAGTGTTATGAGTTGATGGGAGATTTGCGCGTTTATGTTAGCAAGATTAACTAAATTCGATGATGTACATTTCTATATAATTTAGAAAAAGAATACAGTTTTGCAGCATTTGAAGAGCACAAAGAAATCAAGAAAACATTGATGTGAAATCCAATGGTAAAGTGCCACCGTTGCATTAAGTAGAGGAAAATTCTAAAGCTCGAGTTAAAAATATTACCCGAATGAACATGCACATAAGATTGTTATAAAAAGGATGTAAACAACAATAGACTGCAGATAATTAGCCGGTCTATCCAATTTGTACACGGAAAATATATTATCTCCTTTCTTCAAGTGATTACAAAATAATCACTATACTCGTCTCGTGTGTACAAGGCTACTATAATGTAATCATAGCAACAAATGAGCATGCAAGAGCTCAAATTAAATTACATTTAAACAAGAAGAAATATAGAGAAAAGTCGAGACTTTGACAAAAGCAAATAAAGAAATCTTCAAATCATGAGAAACCACGTGTTACCGTGAGTTTGCCACTTGAAGGATCAAATGATGTCTTGATTTCCATTGAGAACAATCACCACCTCTAACCTCAACTGGGTTACTTAAAAGATTCACAGCTAGCTTTCAGTATCCGTGTTCCGAAATATCCAGAATGCCTTGGAACAATTTACATATTTAAATTTCCTCAAGAAGAGCAAAAGGGTTAAAAGAATGTTTGGCTAAGCTTAAAAAGTTTAGTTACAGGGTTCTTGTGCATAAATAGTTTGTTTAAAATAAATATTTTTCGATTGATCAAATTTGGATACAACTTTTATTTTTTAGGATTAGCCAAAGATGCTATAAGAATTAACCATGTCGAAGTGAAGAGCAACAATAATTGTATCGCAGATTTATCGTTGGAGTCCATCACCCAATCAATCCAAAACACAAATCCATGGCATATTTCAGAATCTTCAAATCAAATTTTTACATCCTTCGAAAAACTTCCAAAAAGTTCGAAAACAAAAAGAGAGACAATCAACGGATCAATAGTAAGGGTGTGTTTGGTACCCATTAAAATTTTCATTCTCATTCTTCTACTCATTTTCAACCACACATTAGTCATTAAAATAATATTTTCCATCACATCAATAACTTTTCCTTCTTTTTCAACCACACATTCTCCATCAATCTACTATTCTAAAATATATTCTTTCAAAATAATATTCATCAAACACACCCTAAATCGAAGAAACCAATGAAGCTCTTCTTGTCGGTGCGCACGAGAGTTGGAATCTGCATAAATATAAACTAATCATATTTAAACAATTATTCAATGTAAAAATGTATTAAAAGAATATAAAATAATTTATATTTTTAACTATATTAATTACATTTTCTTAACACGTGCTAATGAAAAAAATTACACCATAATTTATGGACGAATGATTGACAATGTTTAATTCGATTGATGATGTAAAATCCATGGAGGGAGGCTCTTTTGGAATTAGGAGTATAAAGGGTGTACAGATTTTGGTCAATTTAGGCATATCTCGCGGTTAATCTCCATCCATCATTGAGGGGTCAAAGATGGGTGGTCCAGGATATAGTCTGGTGTAAGATAGGATAACTGGATATCCAAAAAAAAAATCTCGTCAATTGACCTCTTCACGTCTTGGCAAGTATTGGAGAAACGGAAATTTAGGGCTCCTCTCGAAACAGTGACTCAACCATTCGAGAAAGAACTCAAATTTGCTGCAAATCAACAACTTGAATCAGATTAAAATGTTTCTCTGAGCCAAATTCTTACGCTCCCTTTTCAATCTTTTCTCATTCTCTCTAAATTGAATTCGATGGACGAGTCCTTCAGCAATCTTCCAACCAGCCACTTGCTTGGCTCAGTCCCGGTAAACTACTCTTTCCACATTTCATAACGTTAATGTTCTATAAATGATTTAATATGATTAGATTACGTAACTTCCTTTTGTCTGATCATAATTTGCGCGTTTATTTTATTTTTTTCCTGGGAAAGGGCTTTGTTCTGAAATCTTTCATTGCATTGAGATCTAATTACTCAAGGGAAGGTTGCGTTTTTATAATGCTCTATACGGAAGCTCTGAAAATGTGGAGTTGATATACAAAATTTGAACTGTTATGGTACTCATTTATGAGGGTTTTTTTTTTTTTTTTTGAAGTTAATGCTAGTTTTGGAAGTAAAATTTATGAGAGAGCCAATATTCCGTGACGTCTTTAACGAGTATTACCTGGAAGATGATTATTTGGTGTCAAAGGTCATTTTTTACCTGATCAGTTTTTTTTTATTGTCTCAAAAAAAAAAAAAAAAAAAGGATGGTTAAGACTGTTCAGAATTGTAATTTTATTAATTTTTATATTGAGGCGATTAGATACAATGCCCAAGTGATTATTATCTGCGATTTGCTCAACCAAGGTTAGAGCATTTTTTTCATGTTAAGCAACTGGAAACAATTTTTCAAGTTTTTTATTAGTTTTCTTATTGATAGTTGACTATAGTAATATTTCATTGTAATGAGTAGAAAGAATGGAGAACTTATAGATATTGTGAAATCAACAACTGTAACATCAACATGAATTTATTTGAATCCTCCAGCCCTCTATTTATTTTGCTCCCTTTTCTGTTTGAGATGCCTCTCAAGTATCTAAGGGAATTCTTCTGTAAAAAAAAATTCTCAATTTAATTATGCTTCATAAATTTAATTATGCTTCATATGCTTGAAAACCAAGTACACAGAGTGACAAACTGAAGAGGTACTTAGTATATTTATTTGCTCTTCTGTATTAAAATTCTGTACATGTGCAGGCTGTTAGTGAAGAAAAGATAGCCACTAACCCAGAGGGTAAGAGATCTTATAATAATTTTTTATGTTTATTCTCTTAAACAATGCATCTTTCAATTTGAATGTTTGATTCTGTGCAGTTCCTGGTGCAAATTTGCAAATATTTCCTCCCAATAATGGTGCAAGTAGGGGCCCTGGATATCAAACTCTCGGTGGTACCACTGGTATTTCTTATCTTCTATATTTGTTGTGACACATACCTGTAGAGAACATGGAGAACTTTAGCAGCATCTAGGATATTGTCTGTTCTGTTTGGCAATTATAGTTGAACAATAGTTTGTTCTCAAAGTTCATTTTTGAATTAATGATTTGGAACAATATGAATCTGCGAACAGTTTCGGTGCATGCCTCAGGGATTGGAACACCAATTGGTATTGTCTATATCCTACAAAATTGTGCACCACCAAATGGAGGAAAGTAAAAACATTATTGGATTATGACTGGTTTTTTGCTCCTATATAAAGATAAAACTTAGTTGGATACAAAACCGTATTGAATCCCTGAATATAGCAAAGGGAAAGGGCAGGCAGATATCCTTTTCTGACTTCCAGATCTTTGGTACTAGCATAGTGCCATTTGGCCCTTTAAAAAGCACATATTCTTCCTGCTTTTGGAGCTTTTAAAAGCAAAGCATACTCTGTGTTCCCATAATTTTTATTGTGAATCTAAAGATAAAAGATAAAACTTTACTTTTGAAATGTAATTGTCATTATTTCTTGCCATATGTAATGTACCGGGAGTTATGCATCATTTTCTGGTTTCTCATACATCTGGTGACGATTATTCTCCCGAAATTATTATCTTTCTATAATCACAAATTTGAAAATGGCAGAGCATGAAATTTTTGGCCAGAAAACCTTGTTTACTCTATATGATGGCTGGCTTGATATATATTTATAAATGTTCTGGGAAAGGGGATGGTCTTCTCTGGATGACATTCTTAGTGCCTTTGAACTTCATTTCCATAATATCAAGGACACGTTGCTTGTTATTTGTTTCACCAACCACATTTTTCTTGAAACAAAAATGATAGATAATGAAGAATTATATTTCATTCACCTAGATTGTAGTGAATGCTTGTTAATATGTGATATTTAGGTACTCTTGGTTCTTTCCTTCCCCTTACACTTGCCTAATGAACAAAGGACATTCACTGCAAGCCAGACTTTTGATATGCACAATAAGGGAATGTGCAGTATCATCTCCTATTTTTCATCTTTTACAAGCACCAAACCTTTTTATGTCTCTAAAATACCTAGAAGATTCCAACAAAGAAGCAAATACCCTTGCTCAAACAGCTAATGACATCCTACCGGTAATTCCTGCAGATGGAGATGCACAACAGTCGACGAACAACTGGAAAGGAGTGTTCAGTATCTCTTCTTACACCCAATATTTTAATGTAGATACAGACATTGTGTTGAACAGATTGATCAGTTCTTTGTATCCTATAAGTGGAGATTTTTTCAGCAAGATTGATGCCAACCCAGACCTGTAAGTTTCGGTGTTTGGAGATGGATTTTATTTTGACATTGCTGGAATAATTAATTTTGTTTCATTTCTTTATTTGAAACCACATGTTGAAAAAGATATCTTTACCCGAGTATATGATGTAGTGTTACCTGTAAAATCCCCGACACCACTTCTCTTCTCCTGCTTCCTCTCCAGCTCTCTATATCTATCTTTCTTGCTTTCGAGAAAATACATCCAAATTGAACTAGTTAACTGAATGTTATTTGATTGGGAATCAAAGATATACTTAAAACTAGTTGATTTCTGACTAATTTTCTTCTGAAGACTTCTTAGTTGAAATGAAAGAGTGCATGTTTTGATGATGCAAAGTTACAGGTTGATTCTTTTTCACCAATATTGTTCAATTAGATGCTGAAAGGATGGATTCAGTCTCAAGCTTAACAGTCCATTTTAAATAGTTTACTAGAAAACACTTTCCCATGGGCCTGCTGTTGACATTTAATAATTTATACATAATATGAAAGTTGTGAATTGTGATAAGTCCACGAAATGCTCAATTCCTGATTTTCTTCTAATTTTAGAAATCTTCTTTCATCTTCTGACTTATCTTCATATATATCCACAATTACCGCATTACACCTACATATGCTTTAACACAAGTTTGGTTTTATCATTTTAATCTCCAACCCCATATTGATATAGTTGTCTGCAGTAGTCAGTATCTGTAAATTGTCTACTCAGACCACTATCCAATTTATTACAATTAAAATTGGTGATAGTCTGGTCTTCAACGAACTTTTTCAGTTCAAGTTCTCGAAATTTTACATTTTAATTTTTTTCTCTCAAATGCACTCCAAGCAAGTTAGAAATGTGCTGCAAATGGGAGTGCTGCTTATTGTTTCTTACCTGTGGTTATGTACTGTTGCTACAGTCTTAACAGTTGTGGTCATGTTTTCCTACTGGTGATTTCTAGTTTCCAATTCTGTAATACTTCTATAGTGCTGATAACTTCCTTCATACTGAAGATATTTTGAAGAAATCAGCTGCCAATATTAACTGCTAAATATTAAAATTCGGTTCTTTCTTTCCAAAATTTTATGATGTAGCGCATGATCTTTCTCATGTACCTGGGTGATTATAAATACTAGAATGGCATCTATCTATTATTAGTGAAGTGCATTTCCATACTTCCACAAGTGAAGAAGTGATTGGACCTTGGGAGTCAAGGATGAAATAATAAGTGATGACAAAGTGTCTCTTTTTAGTTGGTAGATATAAATAAATATACTCATTTTGGGCTGGGCTAGAGGTTTTTTAAGTCCACTTCCTCCTAATATGTAATCCTCCAACCGGCAACATAGTTTGGCTATTTTCTCCAGGGTATGGACAACCAGAATTATACTAAAGAATGTATACAGAGAAGGACTGTCTGATTAGATAAGATGATTAGGCCTACCTATCAAAAAAAAAGATAAGATGATTAGGCGGAAATTCAGAGTAAAAAACTAAAACATGAAAAGAAAACTGAATCATTGTTTTGAAAAATTATTTGAGGCTTAGACCTTGAATCCCACCCCTAAAGTGTCATTTGTGAGCCTTATGCCTCAAGGCTAAGCCTCAAGAAGACTAAGTTGTTTGCCTGCTTTTCTTGCATTTTCTTGACATTCTATTAACAGTGATAGCTTTTTTTAAAATTGATTTATGTTATGTTTGTTTGCAAGCTAAGCTTTTAATTTTCTTAATTTTTTTTATTTTTTATTTTATGGATTTTTTCAACTTGGTGCATGATTTATTATAAGCATATTTTTGTACTATTACATTCTTTTGAACTATTTTTAATTCTATTTTGAGGCTTATGCCTCAAAAGCGCCTCAAGGCTTACGCATCGCCTAGCCCCACAGAGGCAAAAAAGTCAATAACCAATTAAACCTTTTTAAACATGGACTGAAATATCTTTCAGAAGCTTAAGAAAGGGATAATAATGATCTCAAAATTTGTTGGATATGAACTGCACAGTAACATCTATATTATTCTAGTTTTCATTCCGTTTCTCTTGTTATATTTCAATGTTCATTTCCACTTTATGGCTTCATCCTTTCAGCATTGCTGCTCTTCCCCCCTGACTTTTCTTTTTTGTTTCTTAACTTTTAGCTATGGACTTGTTTGGATCTCCACTACATTGGTATTTGTGATCGCTTCCCTTGGAAATTGTGCTTCCTATCTAATGCATAGAAAAAGTGATCACAGCACTTCATGGACTTTCGACGTCAGTTATATGAACGTGGCAGCTTGCTCCATCTATGGTTATTCGCTGATAGTGCCGCTGGCATATTACTTTTTGCTTCAGTACCTGGGATCAAATGCAAGCCTTATACGCTTTTGGTGCTTGTGGGGATATTCCCTTTTCATTTTCATTCTAAGCTCTGTAAGTATATGTGCCTGCCCCGTCTTTGTTTATCACGATAAATTAGTCACAGGGCATTCAATTCCTAATTTTGTCTTGACCTAAGCAACAAGAAAAGCTACCAATTATATGTTTTTTTGTCAAATGATTTTACACGTTCTACCAATTGCAAACCAATTTTTGGAAGGTGCTTCTTTGGGCTTCCGTTGCTATGAACTCACTGGTATCTGATAGCAGTTTCTTTTGTAAGATTGGACACTGTGATCCTACAACCATAAGTTCAGTGCAGCTAATTTGACGGGAAAATAAGCTTACTGGTTTTCTAACAAACACTATATATTGCTGTCTATTCATTCTGATCAATGCAATTTGCAAATATGAATGTGGGTGTATCTGCACGTTCCGCAAAATGTTGTTAATAAAGAATGAAAATGTAGACTATGTACTATGTAGTTGATAAACCTTTTTAATTTGATTTTGCAGGATGTATCGAAGCTGAACTCTCTTGGCATGTGTTATTCACTGATTAAATAGTATTAGTTGGTGGTACTAGGATGGTACAAATTGTAAGCCACAACTTTAGACGAACAATTTGAAATTGAAAGGTTTTAGGTTAAGTGAAGTTAAGATATAATAAATGTAACAGCAATTTAGTTGGAATAGGAGTAAAGGTTGATAAGAATCTTATTTAAGGATGATGTTACCTCAACGAGTGGTGTTTCATAAATTTAAGTCCAATTATTAAAAAGATTGAGCAGCTGAAGAGGATATATGTGATTAGGAGATACCTATTGAGTTAACAGGCAAGTTCTGTTAGACCAGGTATTTTGTGATACCGAATGTTTAGTCATTGAAGACGACAATGTACATAAGATGAAACTTGCAGAATACTGACATGGAAGTATGGCAATAAAAATAAGTAAATGAAGATGTAAGCTGAGTAGGAGAAATGCTAGTTGAGGATAAATTGAGGGGAGAATGACTTGTATAGTTAGAGTATATATTAGAACTATAGAAGTTTTTATCCACGAGAATAATAAGAGTGAAACGATCTTAGTAGCATTTGTTGGAATATTTGTCAAAATAAAAATAAAAATGTATATATTAGAAGAGGGAAGCAGAGAGAGCACATTAAGATGATATAAGATGGTTGCAAAAGATTTGATTTCAATAGGCCTTTCAGTAGACATGGGCTGGCGAAAGAGAATTCACATAACCGACCCATGTTTATTAGGAGTTTGGCTCCTTCAACCTTACCTAAAAAAAGGGTTTAAAAATGCGAAACTAAGTACTGATGTGGTTTTTCTTTATGAGGCAAGGCGTAAGCCTCGAGGCGGATTGAGGCGTAAATCTCACAAAAAAAAAAAAAATCTAAATAAAAGAATTATAAAATAATACAAAAAAATCAAAGTTGGAGTATATAGTAAATAGGATATATAGCCATTAGCATATTGAGATATAGTCCACCTAAAGAAAGAAGATGTTTAGAAAAAAGCACTACAGAAGTTAGAAATCACTCTATTTGCAATGGAAAAAAATAAGCAGTTTAAACTAAAAAAAGGTCTAAAAAAGAAGTAGAAAAAGAAGAAGAACAGAGGAAAAACATACCTGCTGAACTGATGAAGTAGATGATGGAGATGAACTGATGAAGCTGAACTGATGAAGATGAACTGATGAAACGAGGAGACGTTTTGGGTCCTGTAATTGCTGGCTGCTTTTTAGTTTATTGTTTTGTTTGTGCCCAAAATGTCTTTTTAAATGGGTCATTTTATTTTCAAAGAAGGTCCTTTTTGATTTTTTTCATACAATTGGAAAATCAAATTTTAAATGAGGCGCGCGCCTTGAGACGTCCACCTGAGATTTAGAGGCATGAGTCTCATATTTTTAGCCTAAAAAATACCACCTCGAGGCATACTACATGTGAGGCGCACCTCACTATCGTCTTTTTAAACCATGCCCAAAAGATAATCATTTGATTAGATTTTTCAGTATACACTTTTGGTTATCTTAAATTCTTGATGCTCAGTATTTTATCATGATGCACACCTAGTTCTTTTGTTCTTGAATTTGCGCTTGCTCGCTTTATGTTTGACATTCATGTGAACCATCATTGCTACGCTTGACTTGGACCTACGAATCTCATGCTGATTTTGCATTTCATTGAAGGTTTTTATTTGGTTTTGTTATTCGGTTATCTCCTCCTGACTGTAATTTAAATTAGTAACGGAGTGATCTGATTTGTTTCCTTGAACATGTTCAGTTCCTGTTGGTCATTCCAGTTGAGTTTCTGCGGTGGACTATCATATTACTCGTTGGTGGTGTATCAGCAAGCTTTGTTGCTTTGAACCTCAGATCTTATATACGAGAGAGTGAAATTACAATAGTTGTTATTTCTGCATTTGTCCTGCAAATGGGTCTGGCAATCTTCATCAAGATGTGGTTTTTTGCATAAAGCTCGATTTTGGTTTGGTGTACCTTGGGTGACAATTGTATCATTTGGGTTTTACTGTATTTTGGGGTAAAGAGTTTGTGAAACGGAGTGTAAGCTAAATTGTTGCGAACTTATGGTGATGTGGTTTTGTTGTCTATGAATGTGGAGGAATTTGAACATCATTTGGAACATGGCTTAGGTTCTTTCAGTCACATATAAACAATATAGTTAGAATATTTTGTTTTTGTTTAGATTCTAATTTCTGTAAATATACAATGTATGGATTTTGCCTTGACATGTCCAAAGAGTTGCACATTGTTTTGGCTACTGCTTTCTATTCAATAATGAAGCTTTATGGGATCTTTTTATCCACGTCTTCATCTCTGTCTTAGGTTAGGTATTTGGTAGAGGCCAAATTTCATTTGAGTCAATTACAGCGTGGACTTGGAAAACCCAAAAGCCTTGTTTTTTAAAAGATTATTTATATTGAATAATAAAGTATGGATCTAGACAGGCTTTTCAAAAGTCGGTGGTCAAGGAATAACTTATTTGGACATTATCTTGTTCGCACTGTTTGATGGGGATTAAAATCGGATTTTTAGTAGATTTTGATAAAAATTGATGAAATGTGTGGTTGAAAAGTTTTGTGTTCCATAAAATGTATGGTTAAAATTCATTAATGAATTTGACTTCATATTGTAATTTCTACCAATAATGGGCTTAATATATTTAGTTTTTATTGAGTTTGGCCAGAAATTAGAATTTTAGTATATTTTAATAAATCTTAAGAAATGTGTGATTATAAAGTTCATAAAAGTTGTGAATTTCATCGCATTTGTAAAAATTAATTGATGATTTCGACTTAAATTTTTATCAATTTGTTTAGTTAAAATCAAACTAGTTGAGTGTTTTTGAAATTTGAATTCTAGCTTCCTTAGTTCCTTCATTTCAATAGGCAGGGAATTGCACTAACACAATCATTCCATAAAGCTAACAAGAAAGAAGAGGAGGATATCTAACATACTTTTTCATCGGTGAAAGACGTGTTAGAATATTTCATTCGGTGAAAGACGTGTTAGAATATTTCACTGAGAGCGTGTTTGAGTTTTATTATTATTATTATTTTTTTGACAAAAATATATTTTGAAATATTTATTTGATTAAAAATAAAAAAGAGAAAAATATATTTTGAAAATAATGAGAATCAAACAATGACTAACGGCCTGTTTGGTATGGATTTTGATTTTCTACAGTAAATCAATTCTCATTTTCAACCACACATTCTTCAATAAAATAATATTTTCCATCACATCAATAATTTTTTCTTCCTTTTCAACCACACATTTCCCATTATATCACTATTCAAAAATCAATTCTTCCCCCAAAAATCCCTACCAAACAAGCTCTAAATTTTTTTTATAATTTATCTTCACCGAAATATCTGCCCATTCAATTTTCTTAATTTATTTTCAACCTTTCTAATTTCTATATATCACCTTCCTTTCTTGTACATGTACATGTAGTCCACAAATAGTGCAATTCACATCCCCCGCTGAAAATCTTCATTCTCATTTTATTTGCACAAAAATTCACATTGTTACATTGAAAATGTCCAAAGTTCATTTTATGTAGTTATTATGCAAATACAATAATAAGATCTGTATTCAAAAATAAAAAGATAAAAAAAAAAAACCAAGACTTGCCAGCAAAAAAGGTGTCGAATAATACCACTTAGCCCGCCTTTGTTTGAACAGATGCAATCCCCTAAGGGCTAGTTTGGTAAAGATTAAAATTAGATTAAAATTGAAAATATAGCTGTTATTGGATCCTACTTATCTAATAAAAGTCAACTATAACAATTAGTTTTTCAATTTTAATCTAATTTTAATCTCTACTGAACACGCCTTACGTTCCGTGCACAAAATCTACGTGGCGTCTTTGGATTGCTCACAACCAAATGACAAACATGTACAAATAAAATAGGATATTACTCCTTGTACCGGGTGTGTACCCCCTACCGGCACCCTCACATGAGGGGAGGGGATGTGGGCCCCCTCATGTAGGGGGGTTGTACACCCCTGTACGAATAGTGCGGTCCAATAAAATAATCGAAAAATTGCACTCTCTCCTCAAGGCTCAGAGTCAGCAGTACTACATTACAAGCGGCTTCGAATTTTGTGTATTGTTTGTATCCTCAAAACAAAAACCCTACAAGAGTTAGTCACGTGTCTCCTCATTTTTCACTGCCAATAAATTCCTATTGTTTGTTAAATTTTGTGTATTCATTTTCAAACTGACTCATAATCAGAGCTGAGATAGATAATTCATTCTCTGTTGCTCAACAATGGAGGCTATGGATTCCACGCGTGCATTTGTCAAAGACGTTAGGCGTGTCATCATCAAGGTTACATTGTTTTTAATTATCATTTTATGTGTTTTGCTATATTCGGATTAAATTTGTATACAAAGTCCGGTTTTCCATCAGTTCAAATGTAAGCAGGATTAAATTTCATTTATTTATGTTGATTTCCTTGAATTTGATAATTATAGGTAAGGTTTACATTGGTTTGTATTCTTGAATTGTTGTGAATTTCAATTCCCAATTTATGTAGAGAAAGGTGCACCCTTAGAAGAACTGTGCACTAGGAATGTGAATCAGTAATTTGTGCCTTCGTCACTTCACATATTAGATTTGCACCGAATCGTTTTAACGTTTTTTTTTTTTAAAGAATATTTTCATTTTTCATGTTTTTGTTTTAAATGTTTTGAACCCCTGCATTATTTAGTGGATTAGTACATGATAACAGTAGTTCCAAGTGAGGATAATTAGTACTTCTAATACATTCGGACGTGGATTGAAATGTAGACCAATTCTTTAGTAAACTTCTGAACTTTGACATACAAGTATTTTATATTCAAGTTTCATATGAAAATTTGCAAACTCTTGTTGGCCTAAAATGTTTAATTCTATCATAAGTGAGATTTTAAATTAAGAATTGGATAGGTAGGTTGTCAGAAGGAGATGTTAATGCTAAAGCAGACAGTTTATTTTCTAATCAAAATATTTGTTCCTCTACTTCTGCTTTTAGTTTATAATTGTAAAATTATGGCTAGCTAGCTTTGTTAAAGCCTAATAATAGCCTTTGTTTCTTCCATGACACTTTTTCTTTTGGTCTATTCGGCCTGCTTGTGTATCCTTTACCTCAAGATCATAGTTTTGATCTTTGCTGATAATTAATCTTAATTTTTTTGAAGGTTGGAACTGCTGTGGTCACGCGAGCTGATGGTAGATTAGCACTTGGAAGATTAGGAGCACTATGTGAGCAGGTGAGTTGAAGGATCGTGTCCTGCTTATTTTCTTTCATGTCTAGTTAATGCATCAACTGACATTTATCAATGCTTACATTGTTGAATTCCAATTGAAGTGCAGATTCATGAATTAAACTCTCAGGGATATGAGGTTATTTTGGTGACATCAGGTGCTGTTGGTGTCGGCCGCCAACGCCTTAGATACAGGAGATTGATTAACAGCAGGTTTTGGCATTGGTTTTGCTGTTTGAAGTTTATTTTGGAAACTTCAGAAAGAATATGATGGAATCTTTGCAAACTGAGGAATATTCATTTGTTTGTTTACTAATCTGCGTGCTCAGTTTGACAGTAACCTGTAGACGTTATCAACTGGTTATTAAGTATCACTATATGCGTGCTGCTGAATTATTTGATGAATCTTGCAGCCTGATTTCATTCTATTGTACCTCTGGAAGCTCCAATAAAGAATATATATCATGGAACCTTCCCTGAATAATGTTGAATTTTCTTCAGTTACTAATATTGGTGACTTTGTTTTCTGCAGCTTTGCTGACCTCCAGAAACCACAGATGGAACTTGATGGGAAGGCTTGTGCGGCTGTTGGACAGAATGGTCTCATGGCTCTCTATGATACTTTGTTCAGCCAGGTAAAATCACAATTTAGGTAACTTATCTTGATTATTAGTCTGAATAGTTCCCTGCCTTGTGGTATTTCAAAAGAAATAAATCTTTTTTATTGGAAGTGTTATTTTTATGCATATCACCGGTCACGATGATTTTATTTCTCATATGCAGTTGGATATGTCATCAGCACAGCTTTTAGTTACTGACAATGATTTTAGAGATCTAGATTTTAGGAGACAACTTAATGAGACTGTAAAGACTTTGGCATCTCTGAAGGTTATTCCTATATTTAATGAAAATGACGCTGTCAGTACCAGGAAAGCTCCTTACGAGGTACTATTCTCTGCTTAATTGCTTACTATTTTGTTTCTTTTATTATAAAGTTAGTGGTCAGTGCTATTACTGTCTAGAGACGAGAGGTTTCTGCAGTATGGATTACGTATATGTGCAAGTTTGACCCTTCTTTTTTTTTAAACTTCACACGCTTTTTCACGTTTAGTCTTCCTTACTGCCTGCTTGTCTGATGATCTTTCTTTGCCTTGAGCACGTATGTATAAACTTATATGAGTGCTAAATATTTTTTCCTTATAAACAAGTGTTTAATATGGAGGTTGGTGAATATCTTCACTCCTTGTATTTCTTAGACCTCCATTGAGGGTCTTTTCTTTTCATACACATTTTTTAAATTGTCATTGGCTTTATCACTGTGCTCATTACAATATTTTGGATTTTTTTAGCCTCATAGCTCATATTACTTCCCTTACATTGTGCAACTGTATAGGACTCTTCTGGAATATTTTGGGATAATGACAGTTTATCTGCTCTACTGGCACTGGAACTGAAAGCTGACCTCCTTATTCTGTTGAGTGATGTAGAGGGTCTCTACAGCGGCCCTCCAAGCGATCCAAATTCTGAGCTGGTTCATACTTACATTAAGGAAAGGCATGAAGGAGTAATAACTTTTGGAGACAAGTCTAGGGTGGGAAGAGGGGGCATGACTGCTAAAGTAAAAGCTGCTGTTTATGCTGCTCATGCTGGGATCCCTGTTGTTATCACCAGGTAAACTGTCTTCCTGTAGAAAGTTTCAACATTTGGATCTGAACCGGCATCAGACATCAATTCTAATCTATAAAACAAACCATTGCTCATTTTGTGAATTCTTAATGCTTCTTTTAAATAAACTTTGTTTAACCTATTGCCAGTTCTTAGTTTAGAAACTTCAGAGAGTCAAAAGCAATTTTTTTTCTGTATCTGATAAAATGATTTTGCAAAATCATGACAGTTGAAATTTCAGCATGAAAGCATGCAACAAAAGTGATTATGGACCCAATCAGTTTGGGTTATCACTGAGCAAAATTAGTCACTGCCAGTAACATGGTAAATGACAATACAAGTAAGTAATGGCAACTGATTGTAGCGAGACTAGTTTTCAGCGTACTTCATAACACTGGATCCATCATCCTTAGAATTTTTTATACTGTTGTTTTCTCTCCATGGGAAACTTGATGCCACAAATGATGGTATCAATTTGCATACAGTATTTCAAATTTGTTTCTTGCATCTAAAATCTGAGCAAGCGGTATGAAGTAGTTTGCAGAATTAAAAAATAAATAACTAACCTACTACTTGCTCAAGTTATATAATAAATATTAATTGATGGAGCATATGCTTCTCACAAGTCCGTAGATTGAGGGTAAATGAATGAAACTTTTTCTCCGGTGCAGTCCTCCAAGTCAGAGCTGATGTCTTCTATGAAGTTGATACCTTTAAATCTGTACACTGACGATTTATTTGTTATTAAGTGTGAATTACTGCTTTATGCTTTTTAGTGCTTAATTTTTAGCAGAATTTAATATCACTCTGCCCCATCTCTCTTTTACCATGGATGAAGCGGCTTTGCTGCTGACAATATATTGAAAGTATTAAATGGGAAGCGAATTGGTACGCTATTTCATCGGGATGCCAATAAATGGGGTCCATTTGGAGAAGTGGGTTCTAGAGAAATGGCAGTTGCAGCTAGGGAAAGTTCTAGAAGACTGCAGGTAAGAAAAATTGAGGAGCAATCTGAGATGAATTTTGCATACCAGAACAAATGTGGTTGATTGTTAATTCTTTCCCTTCAGGCCTTGTCTTCACAAGAAAGGAGTAAAATTTTGATGGATATCGCTGATGCACTGGAAGCAAATGAGAAACTAATTATTGCTGAGAATGAAGCTGATGTTGCTGAGGCACAGCAAGCTGGATATGAAAAATCATTGGTATCTAGGCTAGCCTTGAAGCCTGGTAAGGTAAGACACTACCTTATAGGCATTAGGCATGTATTATCTTTTGAACGAAATGTTGTCACAAAACTACGTTTTTCATACTCTCTATTTCTTCCTCTCTTAAATAGCTTTTATCATTATAGGTTTCAAGTCTTGCAAATGCTATTCGTGTGCTTGCAAACATGAAGGAGCCGGTTGGTCGTGTGGCCAAGAGAACAGAGGTAGGCAAATTGGGTATTGAGGATAATAATTAATAGAATGTGGAGTACATAAAAATACCTGTTCAACCTTTTTATGGGACTTCCTTCTTTTTTGTTTCCCTTCGCTAGTTCTAACAATATTAGAAATGGTGCTTGTTGCCCTATTCTGGAAATTGCTACAGGGCTCATAATTTAAGCTGTCCACTGTCCAAAATGTGGGACACTACTTCATCTAATTGGAAAAGTATGGTTGAAGATGTTTTATTTACATGAGCTGAGCTCAAGGAGAATACCAGACTGTTTTACGACTCAATGTTCTGCCCAAATATGCTAGTATAGTATATCAGGATAAAGTATGGCCAAGCTATTTGGCGCTTGAGTATAAATATAGGGAGTTCAAGCTGGATCTCGAGCTTGACTCAATTGTATTTTGAGACCCTACGCAAGCTCAGCATGAGAAATTTCAAATATTAGTACTCAATTTTAGTATACATGAAAAACAATTTCAAATTTGTGAGCTTGCCTTTCCAAGCTCTAGCTCAGACAAATAGCCAACATGCTCTTTTCTGGTTCGATAGAGATCAATGCGAGGTCCAAAAACTCATGAGATAGCTGTTCTTTCTTTTGCAAAATCAAGTTCTCTGCATATAACCATGAATAATATATCTTGGGCATAAAGACTGTTACTAACTGATAATATCTGCAGCTCTCAGAAGGATTCATATTGGAGAAGTTGTCATCTCCCTTGGGTGTTCTTTTGATTATTTTTGAGTCTCGACCTGATGCATTAGTTCAGGTAAATTAATTGACCTTTTTACTATCAGAAAGATTGTGGTTAATTGGTTGTCTTCTGCTTCTGTGCAATTGACTGATGTCATGCTAATATTGTAATATAAACTGTTGCCATTATGTTTAATATCACCACACACAGTGGTTCTTTGTGCTTGTTTTAGTAATACTTACTATATATCCAGCTCCAAATTGCAGTTATGGGATGCTGTCAAGATCTTTCATTGATAAAATCATTTTCGCAACATGATCCGACAATCGTGAATGCAGCCTTGTGAAGGATTTTAAAATGTTTTTCTTTTTGTCCGCCTCTTATTTCTTTTCAGACAACAACAACATTTCTTCTCTAAGTTCCATGTTTTAGCTTAAAGCATTACATAACAACATCTAAGCCGTGTTCACTAGAGATTGGTAATGCAAATCCTCAATTATTATTACATTGGATCCAAGGCTAACAACATCTAAGCCGTGTTCACTATAAACTTGAGGTTGGTTATGCAAGTCCTCAATTACTATCACATTAGATCCAAGGTTAGCCCTTATTGAAGATCCAAATAAACCAAATTCTTGCAATTACTTCAATCGTGTTAATTTTGATCTACCTTTCTCTCTTCTAACTTGTACTGCTTTTTCATGGCTCTAAGTGCAAGCAAGACATGCCCTGCCATCTAAGTTCCACAATAAAAGATTTTTAAGTTTTAACCGATCGATAAAATATTTCCCTTTTGAATGTTACCAACAAACGCTGTAAAATTATCTTACAATTATTTCATATGTCAATGTAAAGGGTTTCAAATTTTCCCCCTTCCCCCTGAATATAGTAGCTATTTCAGCAGCCGTTCAAAAAAAAAAAAATAATAATAATGTAAAATGCAGCAACTTTTGGATGGCTTCTGACCATTTTCGATGTCGATTTGTTTTCTGATTTTGTCCATATTTTATTTGTTATTACAAGACAAAATTGTATCAAGTCATAAACTATGATCAGTCAACTGACTCCGGACTCGTTGTACAGCCATGGACAAACATTTTTGTATATTCAACTGTACAAACTTATGGTCTTCTATTGATTGTAACAGATAGCTTCATTAGCAATTAGAAGTGGGAATGGGCTTCTGTTAAAAGGGGGAAAGGAGGCCAGAAGATCAAATGCAATTTTGCACAAGGTTTAATCTTGTGAATAATTAGTTGTTTTAGGGTCATTGCAGCCCAGAGTTATACCAATATTTTATCATGGTTATTATGAAGTTCTACCCATATTTTATTGTTTTAGGTAATCACTTCAGCCATCCCAAAAAATGTTGGCGAGGGACTCATTGGACTGGTGACTTCTAGAGGAGAGATCCCTGAATTGCTGAAGGTGGCTTGAACTGAGAATATCGATTAATGATTCCATGACGCTTTTATCCAATTATATGGTTGTATGATGCATGAATTGAAACTGGCATTAACATTTCGATTGCAGCTGGATGATGTGATTGATCTCGTGATACCAAGAGGCAGCAATAAACTTGTTTCTCAAATCAAGGCTTCAACAAAAATTCCAGTTCTTGGTCATGCTGGTACAAAAAGTTTACTTTAAATGACTTTCTCTATATTATCCTGCACAAAAAAGTGTAATTGAGATTTGAACCTATCATGCATTCCGTATGTTGGGAGATCTTGTAAAGCTGTGTTCTTTTCATCCCAGATGGAATATGTCACGTGTATGTAGACAAGTCTGCCAATATGGATATGGCAAAACAGATTGTTTTGGATGCAAAAACAGATTATCCAGCAGCCTGCAATGCAATGGCATGATTTTTATAGATGATTTTTGTCTTTTCAAATATGTCTACTATTATTAAAAGATCGTTTCTAATGATGCTTTCTTTACTTGTTAGGAAACACTTCTTGTTCACAAGGAGTTAGTACAGACTGGTGCCCTGAACGACATTATTATGGAACTTCAAGTCAAAGGTTGGGTTTCTATAGCAAAATTTACCTTGAATCCATGCACCCAAACATAACCTGTCCCCTCAACCTTCCCACACAATCATTGCACTTTCGAAATTCATCAGCGTTTTATGCTTGTATGTCTGCTGTCCCTGTTCTGCTTTCTAATGTTTGGTTGATTACTTAAATTCGGTTAGTATGCAATGGTACATCATGTCCACATTCTGGGATGATTGGCATGTTATTGATGGTTCAACCAGTATTATTTAAACTGAAACTTGGATGTATTTTAAAGTCTCCAACAGTTTGATGTTTTGGAATATAAGCCTTGCCTCATTTTGAAAACTTAATTATAATACACTATTTGCTTTCTTTCTGGAAACCTCTGGATCTGTAAATTACCTTAAAGATTCTAAGTTTTGTCACTTCCCAGAGTCGGCATGGTTAAGTACTGTTTATACCTTAATTATGTCCATCTGCTTCAGGTGTTGCAATATTTGGTGGACCTCGGGCGAGCTCTTTACTGGATATTCCGGAGGCACATTCATTGCATCATGAATACAGTTCGCTCGCTTGCACTGTTGAAATTGTTGATGATGTATATGCTGCCATTGATCATATACATCAGCATGGGAGGCAAGTTAGCTTCTTGAATTTCTCTGCTGTTGTGTTCATTTGTATTCTGCGTGTTTGTTGTCAATTGAAGTTCTTTCTTAATTGCAGTGCACATACTGATTGCATCATTACAGAAGACTGTGAAGTTGCAGAAGTCTTTTTAAATGGAGTTGACAGGTGCTTGGTCTCCCACTTGGTCATATTACATTGCACCATTGCATTTGCTATCTGATATATTTAGTTAATTTAACATGGATATCATAACCGCTTCAATGAATTTAACGTCAAGTATTGATGTTACCAGTGCTGCTGTTTTCCATAATGCAAGTACGAGATTTTGTGATGGCTTCCGTTTTGGACTAGGTGCAGAGGTACGTGTTCTAACTTTTTGTTCGGTTGTTGATATCCGAGTGTTATCTATCATATATTTGTGGTTGATGACAGGTTGGGATTAGTACAAGTCGGATTCATGCACGTGGTCCCGTAGGTGTTGAAGGATTGCTAACGACGAGATGGTATGTCTCTAAAATATCTCTCTCCCTCTCCCCTCCTCCTGCTCCTCCTCCTCCTCCTCCTCCTTCTCCTTCTCCTTCTCCTTCTCGTTGTTGTTGTTGTCATGGATTTACTTGATTAACTTTCTGCTGGATATTTGCACCCTTGGGACTAGTCATATACACACGTATTAAAACAACAGAGTGCATGAAGTTATCAAATGCAGTGTTAATCATTGGCAGATGATCCCTTATTTTCATAGATGATCAATGAGAAACTGACTGTTGTGTTTCTAAGAGTTTGCTTTAGGGTAAATACTAATTCATTTGAAACACTTCCAAAATATTAATTCATTTGCCTTATTTTATCAAAATAGAATACTCAAAGGTCATCATGTTGACGACTTAGGGTACTCCATTCTCAATGCTAAGGGCCTATGATGCTCCGACACGGACACGGGTGTCCGACACGATACGTGTTGGATACGCCGACACGTGATTTTTAAAAAAAGTATAAACACGACACGTCATCGACACGTTGATTAAATTCTTAAAAATTCTTCATTTATATAGTACAAATTTAATTTTATACTTGTTATTAATTTTTCTTGTTGAAATCTTTTAATCATGAGTACCTATTTGTTACTTGCTAATAATTTTGAATTAACAATATATAATATTTCTAATATAAAAAGAAAAATGATTACAGTAGAGTATGCGAGAAGTGTCGGTATCGACTCGTATCCGACACGGACACGCTACCCTAATTGAAGTGTCCGTGCTACAGAGCTAAGGTCTTTATGGCATTCAAAATTGAAGCTAAAAATTGTCTTTTGAAGCATTGAGAATCTTTAATCTGGAGATTTCAAATATTACTTGATTTAATGTTTTGCAAATTTTTATGAGTTTTGAGTTTATTTCCCTGATATTTTACCACCATTTGATGTAGGATCGGAAGAGGAAGTGGACAAGTTGTGAATGGTGATAAATGGGTGGTTTACACTCACAGGGACCTACCTTTGCAGGATTGAGCCTGCACAACCCAAGTATTACGCAGTGGTTTTCTATGACACTAGCATTTGATGAAGCTGTCTGGTCTAATTAATCGTCTGCAAATCAGAAGTCTGGGAATGGATCAATGGATGTGTGGTTTTGGTTTTAATCAGAGATTCGATATGAGATTTCATTCCCACCCAATGTACTATGTAATAGAGCAGTTAGGCACTTCATTGACATGTTGCTTGGCACGAGTGGCACTGCTTTAAAAGTGGTTGGCATTCGAGATATATTTACATTTCAAACATTTACACTACTTGACATGACATGAAGATATCCTATAATTGCCCCAAGCACCACAAAATTTTTTGTATTTTCTGAAAGTATGTTAACCATTTATATGAAGTTTGGTCGGAAAGATTTGGTTCTTTTCTTGTGAAGGTCATGAATAAAGCTCTTCTACAGGGGCATCTTCGTCTTTTGCTTCTTTGGTGACACCTTGTCTATGGACGAAGATGGACCTAACGATTAGTAGAAAGACGGTGGAAATCGAGTCATGTTGCCGATCTGAGATTACTAGTACGATGTGTTTGGCCTCCCCTTGACTCAATTAGAAGAGTGTACCTGTAGAGGCATTTAGTATATTGGCTCGGCACCTTGGGCTAATACCCAATTGAAGGAGGTCAGAGTAGGCATTTAGAAGACGTCATAAGGAAACGTTAAATGAAATAAGAGCACAAATTAAAATCTAAGCATCATCATGTTCCCATTGACCTCACCGACCAATCGAATTCCATCAAATGGACGGTTGCAAAAATTATGAGGTTGAAATTATTGTAGCTTGACATGACTATGACTGTTTGTTTCAGTTTACTTGCATATAAAGACGATGAAGGATTGATGAAATTGGAGATTTGATACTGATATATTTTTTAACAGTTGTAACAGTGTAGCATTATAATACTCTTATTTAATTAAGAATAAAAATTGATCAAAGACCATCGTATTATTTGTTCACATCAACATGACCATAAGAAAATGAAATTAGAGTAAAAATACGTATTAAGGTTGGCTTCTGGAGTGTTTTGTTCCAGGATGATTTGTTTCGGTCCAATTCTTTCAATTCACGTTAAATAAAATATAAGTTAAAAGTTAAACTAAGCATCAACTTTTTCATGTTTGACTAATTCAGTAATTTGTTGAAACTGCCAAAAACTAAGTGCGTGTTTGATGTTGATTAAAATTAGATTTTTAGTAAATTGTGATAGAAATTTTTAAAATGTGTGGTTGAAAAGTTGTGGGACCCATGAAAGATGTGGTTAATATTGATTGTTTAACTTAGATTAAAATATGATTTTAATCCAAAACAAACCGGGCGTAAATCAATACAAGACAATCTCAAGAGTTAGTCCTAATTGACCCTATTTTTTTTTTCCCCCAACTTATTTTTAATCATAATTTTTTTATAATATAATTTTGTTCTTTTTTCTAAATTTTTACCATAAAATTTTCAGAAATATCACTTATCATACAATCTTATGTACAAGTAGTTTGTCATTTTCTTTGGCTGGTATTGTTGAAAGAGTCGCGCATATGATCATAACAGATGATTCAGATCCCATCCAATTTACGCCTCCGATCTTCACTCTTGTCGACAATGAATAAATACTGTAAAAAACGTCACAAAAATTATATTAAAACATAATTGTTACTTTCATTTTTACAGCCATTAAAGGAAAGGGGATTTCTACTTTGTTCTTCTTCAAAACCAAGTCTAGGAGCATCCAATTCCAACTGTCCCAGATTTTTGGGAAAGCAAAACCCACCTCATAAAGATTCAATCTTTACTAAATACATGCACTTGGAGAGAGAAATAGAGAGATGAAAGAGCTGTTTGGGAGTCCAGGAACAAAGAGTGGGCTCGTATTAAGGATTGGGCAGAGTTTGTTTGCAGCTTCTTCAATTGGAATTATGGCATCTGCGTCTGGGTTTTCTACTACTACTGCCTTTTGGTAATTTCATTCTTGGTCACTGCTATTTCTTGAAAGTTTCATTGTTATTTTCATCTGTTTCCTGTTTCTGGGTTTACATGTGGGGATTGGAAAATATTATTCTGCTTGGGGTATTGTTTTCTTTTAGCATAATTGGGTTTTTCCACACGCAATTTGATCAATTCCATAAAAAGAAAAAGAAGTGTCAGCTCTAAAAGAAGAAATATGCACTAATTTCTTGTCTTTGGAATAATTATTTCACTTGTAAGGATGGGTAGATTGAGAAGATAGGACTACCCAATTTGTTGGTTCAAGAAATGACTAGTGATCGTTGAAAGCGATTCCTCCTCGACAGTATAATGCACGCGAATGTTCTCATGTAATCAGATGTTCTACACAACTGAGACAAACCATCAATTTATCATATAGTTATGCGTAATACACGCATACCTTTGAACCTAATTTTCTTTTTTTTTTTGTCCTTTTTAAAGGTGAGAGGGTGTGTGGGTGAGAATTTATTTTGCCTTGGGCTGTACTTCTGATTTTAGTAACTTTTCATAAACTTGGTGTTTAATTGATGACTACGTATAGTGTTTGTGTTTTCCATGTTTCACTGGAGTCCCTGGATTGAAGTATGTTAGTAAAGTAATTTGTGGTGACATCTGAAGGAGAGATACTGTGTTGACGTGATAGTTTGGTAGATAAGACTAAGAGTGAAAGGTAATCTTTCTAGCCTGTTGAATTGGTACAACATATCTTGATGTATTGTTAATCCCATTGTTTGGGTTGGATATATCATGATTGGTAAGAGTAAAATCCCACGCCGTTTAAATACAAAAATGATAATCAAAATTCAAGGTCTTGGCTATTCCACTTAACAAGGTTAACTTTTTAAGATGAAACTTCAAATCTTAATAATAATGTATTATTAAGTAAAATGCTCACGTGTGGTTTAGACAACTTATACATGAAATTACTAGTTTAAGTAATACTTGGTTGCCTAAGTTAGATATCGCTGTCCGTGCTTAGAACTTCATGATAAGCTGTGCTTCTCTTCATTTTCTTTAAGTCTGAAGGTTTTTTTTTTTAATCAACTTGAGCACCATGATTAATTAAATTTTTACAAATAACTATTCCTTAAATAAGCTGTAATAATTTCCATTTAATGCATCTAATAAAATACGAGGTTTGCAAACTCCATGCTATTCAGTCATATTAGACATCTTAGATTGCATAATTTTACCACATATTCTTTTACCATTGGTTAATCTTGATGGAAAGAAATCTATATTCATGGATCATTGTAGAACCTGTCTACTATTTTTTTTTTAAAATAACACGGCAGTGAAAAAAAATTCAGGTATTGGAAATGTTGAGGCTCATACAACCATGTTTAACATAAACTTTATCTTCTTGCAATAATATGTAGCCTGAGTCCTGAGTGTCCACCCATTCCTGTGCAGTGCTGTCAATATTTTGTTGAGATTCTCAGCACACTGTTATACCAATTCGAACTTCTTTTCTCCTTAAGTTATATGTCAAGCTAGTATATAGATTTGTTCAAAGTTATTTTTCCCCCAACTTCTCTATTTTTTTTCTTTTTATGTCTTTTTCATTTTTTATGCAACAGTATTGCTCTGTACAAAGTAATAAAATTATTTTTTAAATCGTAATTGGTGTTCTTGCTTTATTTATAACACTTGGAATGCTGAATCATTTTCAAGCATAGAAAATCAAGGACTTTGCTTTTTGGATCATTTTTTCCAAATTTCCCTTCCCCCTTTTGAATTCCAACTGTCTAGGGGTGGTTAATTATTACAGTGCTTCAGCTAATGGGAGAAAAATTTTGTTCAGCTACTTAATAGCATCAATGGGGCTTCAGTTTTTATGGAGCTTTGGACTTGCCTGCATAGACGTACATGCTTTGAAGTTCAATAAAGACCTGCACAATCAAATCATTGTGAGCCTGTTTGTTGTTGGCGACTGGGTAATTAATTCCTCTTTGGCTTCTTTTGTTTCATAACTTCCACAGGAGCATGCTTTTATCACATAAATAATTGTAACTAGGATGCCACATTAGAAACTTCCCGAAGGAAACTGTTGCAATGATTTCACATAATTGCTACTTTCCCCTTGTCAACCCATCTTGATCGACAATACTCAATGCCTAGAAGTTGACTTGTACTTTTTCTTTCTTTATTTTTTATTTTTTCATATTTTCCTTTCTGGCTCAAGGAATCTTATCTTGATCTACAAAACCTGAAAGGTTTTGATTATAATTTAATGAATATATAATTCTAAATTTAATGCATACACGATATGCATTAAATGTCTAATGTCTGCATGATATAAATGTATCATTGTGTAAAATTTTTGAGAAGTCATTATATCAGAAAAACTGACTTTTCCTATTTAATTGACTCTTGTAGTTTTGATTTGTTTTTTCTACTTTCCCAGGAAGAGCTAAAGTCATTGATTTGTGCAGTATAAAACTCTTTACGTTAGCAGTAAATCAGTGAACTGTAAATATATGCAAAGCATAACATAACCACTTGCATTGAATAAGAGATAAATTACTTCAGGGCTGTAGAATTAGCACAGGCTCCAGGAAACCTAAATTATGGATGGAGCACCTGAAACTCCCTCTGAATTGAGATGAATCTTGCCCCTTATTTCCACTTTCCCATCTCTCTCTCCCTCTCTTGCACATGGGCACCTTGCAAACACGGGTGTTTGCTCGCTCCCACCACCCCTACCTTTCACGTCTGTCAATACTTTGTACTCCTTAAAGATTGAGAACCTCTGTTAGGGACAATAATAATGCTGTTGGTGTGCTTCTCTTTGTTTGTCCTCATGAGGCGTCATCATCCATCCACAAATTTAATTTTCCACCCATTCAACGGGCTCAGGTCACCCTTACTTCCAAATCATTCATCTGACATCATTATGATGGTTGATACATAGTTGTGGTTGGGACTCAAAATGCTCTCAAATCTTGGTCAAAAAAATGAAGATCAAGTATTTTAAAACTATGGTCATTGTAACCGTTGAAATGTCCTTCATACCAAGTACTAAATTCACATTTAAATTTCTCACTTCACGTCTAGCATCTCTGGAGGTACACAACCTGAGAAACAATGCCGAAGTACTGTAACAAAATCTAAAAATGATAAGTGCAGAACAAAGCTTGGGACATTTTGGTTATATGAATTGTTGAAACAGGCAATGAACTTCAAATGAGATGTTTATTTGGTTTGGCTTATTACAATAGAAATCACAGTGGTCAACAAAGAAAAAGGGTTTGCTGCTATTGAGCCCAGTTGCAATCACCAAACCTAACTGGTCTAAATTCGGTTACTTTTGTCCAGTCTGGTTCAATAGTTGAAGCCGTTGAGTCATAATTAATTTGTTTGGTTCTGTTCCAGCTCCACCAATTAGGTTTAGGAATTTCTTTTATTACAAGTTAGGTATGGTGGATTATATATCAACAGTACAAACCTTGACAATTATTTAAAAAGTTAAAAAAACTGTTATCTGGTTGGTTTTCAGTTTTTTTATAAAAATAAAGACTTGGACTGAGTGGCTGGTTCTCCATGTCAACGAAACAAAAAATAAGCTTTGTTTCTTTGGAACTAGACTGATTGACTTATCCCGGTGTTCTGGAATTTTCCCATCCCTAGTCCCCAATAGAGTAGAGTAGAATAAATACCTGGACAGTGGGAGAGAGATTCCTTTCTTTTCATAGGGATGGGTTTGGACATTTAAGTTGAGTTTGAATATTTAATTACAGTGATTTTTGCTAGCTATTTAAGCTAGTTTAAGATCAGTCCATTAACATTCAATTCATTTCAACTCTTTGCACCCATGATACTCTGATTGGATGAGCAAATTCCTAAAGGGTACTCGAAGTGGATTGCATATCCCAAAGTTAGATGCCATTAAAATTTTCACACATTTTATTTGGGACAATGGAATACCAGAGCAACAATCATAATCCAAACAAATACTTGTGGATATAGGGCGTGTTCAGGCATGCTTAAAATCCAATTAAAATTGAAAATATAGCCGTTATTGGGTCTCACTCGTCTAATAAAAGTCAACAATAACGGCTAGTTTTTCAATTTTAATCCGATTTTAATCTCTACCAAACACATCCATAATGTGTATCTTCTTCACATCAAGATTTTTGTTTTGGTAGAATTTTCATAGAGAAGCAATTTTTTGTTCTGAAAAGAACATTTATTGATGGAAAAGGTGGCTGATAATTCTACACTAATACGCGCGCAAGAGTAATTCTACCCTGACACTGTAATACAACAATGATGAGAATCTGAGATATTTGCTGGAAAAGAAATTTTATCTAAGAATTTTCTTTTGAAGTTAGCACTGACTCACTGGGAGATGATATTTTCTTCCATAAGAACACTGGAGAAGTTCAACCTGGTTTACTTAAAATTAGTTGCTGAGGTTAGAAAGAATAGGAAATTTGTGGTTTACATGATCACCTATTAAATAGGAGCAGATTTTGAAGTCGGGACTGCAGAATGCTATTCACAATTGTGAAAGGATGAGATACTGTGGTAAGATTAAATTTTGAAGGAGGTAATGATTATACGCTTCAGAAAGAAACTTGTGTTCAGAAGGGAGCACTTCGTGTCAGGAAAGATGGCTGAGAACCCAACGTCAATTTCCACATCTACAATGATACCTTGTTATAAAGTGATCAAGTTCCGAAATATCTGTAGGCATGAGAAGTTCTGTCATTAACTTAAATAATCTGCATTTTCCAGATCATCATCAATGCCCATGTATTTCAGGCATACATTATCCATCTCAAGATTTTGGTCACAAAGATATGAAGCTTAGAAGTGAATATTTCTCTTGAAGATAACTAAGTGACTGAGAGGTGGAATTTTCTAGTATAAGAACTTTGGAGCAGTTCTACTTAGCTTTCTGAAATTTTGCCAAAGAGGGATGGTATAATGTCTCTATGAAATAGGTACAGATTTTGAGGTTGGGACTGTGGAGAGCTATTAGGTGTGGATGAGCTTTTGTCAAAGGATCCAACTTTGGAATAGGTTGGCTTCTGAGTGAATCTTTTGTTCTGAAGAGAGCACTTGGTGCAGGGAAGTCGGCTAATCTCGCATATTTAAGCCTTTTTTTCTTTATCTTCTCATGTACTTCCCATGTTGGTGGGACAAGTCTCTTAGTCCGGTTTGTGGTATTTTACTTTTCACTTGCTGGATGTTAGCTCTGGCCCCCTCCTAAGTTGTTTTCTGTTATTATTTCTATTATTAATAAAACACGCCATCACAAGTGTTTTGATTAAAAAAAAAAAAATTAAAAAAAAAAATCTACCTATTAATATTTATTATAATTTTATACTTAATTCTTTGTACGACCTAATTCGGTGTACCAAACATGGTCTTGATTCTCTTTTTCGAGATAGAATTATTTTTATTCTTGGCTTGAACTCGACATATTGGATTTTACAATCTAACTCGTGATTGCAGGTGACAGCGACTCTATCACTTGCAGCTTCATGTTCATCAGCTGGTGTGGCGGTACTCTTTACTAAAGATACAGATATCTGCAAAGTAGAAACTAATTTCTCGTGCAATATGTTCCAAATATCCATTGCTTTTGCTTTTGCATCATGGTCTCTTCTTGCTGTGTCTTCTTATGTCATGTTTTGGCTTCTGGCCTCGATTTAAATGACTTTTGATTGACACGATCAACACACGAACACAATTTTGAACTCATGATGTACACATTTCTGACTTTGAAACGTTTTATAGAAATGATTAAATTCTTTTCTGTCTCAATATCGCACTGCTACTTTTTCCGTGCGTTCTAGCTGGATGCACCCTCACAACCCCACCCCCCCCCCCCCCCCACCCCCGCCCAAAAAAAAAAAAAAAAAAGGAGCAACAAAATGCTCAGCCTGAAAATGAATGATATTAAATATGACAGTTGTTGAGCACAGATATGTGTACTCTAAATAATGTTTTGTAGTACCCTTAGAAATCAATTTCAGAACTATCAAGTATATTACCAAAAATTCGAGAGATCAAATTACTGTTGAGTCTCAAGAAAAAGAAGCAACAATAGGTTCATATTTCAAAAATTTATTGTTTTATATGTATATTGTACTTTTTAGCAAATTATGAGGTTGTGGAATCAGTCTGATGACAAATTTTCAGTGGGAGTTTTTAAAATTGTATTTTCTTGTGGTGTAATTGAAATTATCAATTTATTTGTGATAATTTTTTTCATATAGCAGAGATTGTTAATTTATTGAACATTAATTTGTAGGCACGTAAAATGATTCGAGGCAAAAAATAAAATTGACTTGGCTTTCCTTAAAATTTAACGAGTCATGCTTGGTGATTGGGGTACAACTTCATTTACAAAGTATCACGTGACATTATGTTATTAGACAATTTTAACAAAATGTTATTTTTGTAACCAACAACTTTTTTCCAACACATCACATTGTCAACAAAGTTGTTATGAATGATTGTATAAATAGCAAAATTCATAATTTTTACCATGATGTCGACCCCACATCATTTCTCGACTGACAAACAAAAAAATAAACAATCTGTCATGAGACAGAACATCATGTATTGTATGGTATTCGCCGTACAGACAAAATTTGACAAAATGGTTTTAACCAACTCCAATGAGGTAGAATTTGTAAAGGAAGTCAGTAGAATTTTCGATAACAAACCCTCCATGTGACAAATCATTTATTACATATCCAACGTACAACTGCTCGAAGGAAGAAACACGATATTATGTTGAACAGGACTATAAACGTAAGTTCTAATTATGAACTTCAACAAATAATCATCTGATAATATGCACAAACTGTGTATGTAGCCATCCTCGAATCAAATATATACCATTAACAAAGAAATTGATAATTTATATCCATGTACACTAGAGATTACACAGCTGACCATACGACCTTAATTGAAATGGAACCTTAAATGGACTGAAAGACTGACTTTTACAATTGGAATGAAAGAGAACTGAAAGTAGGAAATGAACAAAAATTTCAAACACCACACACTATATTACAAACACAGATCTTTACAATACAATCTCTGGCTTCAAGATGCTAGATTTGATCTCCTTATGAGGTAAAACCACGCCTCCATTGCTGTAAATCTCGTCCCGAACATGAACGTCTTTTCCAAGAATGGTCATGTTCTCTATGCGAGCCCATTGCCCAACAGTTGAGTGCCAGCCAATGATGCTGCTTGAAATGCACGAGTGGTTCTTGATGCGGACCCCCCGCATGATGGTGCAGCGTGAAAGCCTAACACCCGATTCTACTACACAGCCAGGGCCAATTGCAACATCTGGTCCAATCAAGCAACCCTCCCCAATTTTGGCAGTTTCATCCACCAGGACATTTCCAATAATGTGAGATCCAGTGGCCAATTTCGGTGAAGATTTCTTTCTCAAGGAGTCCAAGTAAAGTCTCAGGCCAGTGATGTAATCCTTCGGTTGTCCAATGTCCATCCAAAACCCGAGGAGGACCATCGCGTAGAGCTTTTTCTGATCAGCAATTTTAGGGAACACCTCTTTCTCAATTGACGTGGGACGTAATTCAATATGATCAAGAACTGAAGGGTTCAGCAGGTAAATGCCAGCATTGATCTTGTTACCCACATATAATTTTGGCTTCTCGACGAACCTCTCCACTTGTCCAGTGGATTCGTCCATAACAACAACACCATATTTTGAAGGCTCGTCCACCTATATCAACAAGTAAAATTAGCTTCTTGTCAACGAACTTTAGTCAATAAGGGACTTCGAACCTTAACGTGATGTTACCTTGGTCACCATTATAGATGCCTCACCACCATGGGATTTGTGGAACTCAATCATCTCTTTGAGTGGGTATTCACTGATAACATCACTGTTAAGAACAAAAAATGGTTTGTCAGAACCATCTATCAGTTTATCCCTGGCCAAAGCGATGGGACCTGCAGTTCCAAGTGGCTCAGTCTCTTGTGAGCATGTAATCGTAATCCCAAGCTTTGCCTCAAATTCTTTCAAGAAGTCTAGCATCACCTGAAAAAGAAGGTGGTCTCTTCGTTAGCCATACTCCAGTTTTTTTTTTTTTTTCACAATAAAAATATTTGATCAATATGACTGAACTTGCAAGGTTTACCTCGGGCTGATAATTTATAGCCAAGACTACCTCAGTCACCCCAATAGCCTTGAGAGCTTCTATCTGATTCAACATCAAATGGCATATTTATAAATGACAAATATTTATGGTATATTTGGTAAGGAGGATTGGACGAATTTTTATAATCATTTTGGAAGAAAATGAAAATTATAGAAATAAGAATAACAAGTAGAAGTCAAGGATTCTGAATGAGCAAACCATGCTGAAATTTTGTAATCATAAATAAAAACAAAGTGGAATTTGCATATTTGAATAGAGATACACATGAACATGGAGGGGTTCAAATTTGCCGATCTGACTGTCAAATTCTATGAAATAATTCAAAATAAAAAAAGCTGAGGATTTCAAATAATATACCTGATGCAAGATCATAGGCTTGTTAGCAAATTCAACAAGTGGCTTAGGGACACTAAGAGTCAATGGCCTCAATCGAGTGCCAAACCCTCCTACGAGAATTAAAGCCTTCATCTTGAGAAGAGATGATCCCCTTTATTGTATCAATTTCAGCAGCCTGAATTCAGTAGTGTACGTAAAACACTATTAGATAACCCTAATACAAACTAAAAATGAGTCTTTAGTCCTCTATATTTATGCATGCAAAAAGGAAGAAGCTAGCTGCTCTACGGAACTCTATATTGACATCTGTAAAAGGAAACAATGATAAGTGTCACATCTCATCAAACTAGTCGGTCCATCACGACACGTATTCATCCACGCATGAAAGAGTAAAGAAACCAGTCTATATCTAGAGTGCAAAAGGGGAAGAATGTAAATTTCAAAGCAGTAATTGAGGAAAACGGATAATTTTTTGTGAGTCGTACAACACACCAAAGTGCTAAAGAGGCTGATATTCCGTCCAAAAGGTGTAGCTGGAAAGAAGAAATTTCTAGCTATACCACAGGCTGGATCTATCAATGAGAGTGACGAGCCCACTGAATTTTATAACGAATTTATTGGTTCTTTGATATGGTGCAGATTTATAAACTATGGCTCGGAATTGTGGCCTTGGAACAAAAATTCCTAAAAACTCTTTCCAATATTCAACTAAACTATTTTGAGATCCTAAAACAAAATCTCGATTTTTTGTTCAGAAAGGGGATTTCAAAACTGAGGAACACTAATTTATTATGATCTAATGCAATATTACCAATCTAAGCAACTAATAAAAGAAACAATTTAAAGAAGAACAAAGATTTTTTGTCATTATTAAAATATCTGAAGAAACTGATAAAAGTTAACAGTTGGAATTCAGATAGATCATTGAAGGCACAAAGATCGAGTGATCATTCTTTCTAGCATTCAAATTTCTTCCGTACCAACGGCAGGCAATTATAGTAGAGAATACAAGTTCATACTAATCAAGAAGCATTGACCTTCGAGCTAAAACTTAATGTCAAATAGCGAACCAAATAACCCGACCAAAAAATAAAAACAAGAGAAAATAATAGGAAGACAAGAAAACCATAGACATGTGGGTGTTTGGTGGGGATAACAATTAGATTTTTAGTAGATTGTGATATAAGTTTTTAAAATGTGTGGTTGAAAAGCTGCGTGGGAATGTGGTTAATATTAATTGTTTGAATTTGACTTAGATTAAAATTTGATTTTAATCCAAAACAAACAGAGACACTCTCAACTCTATATATCATGAAGCAAGCGGGGACTCAATTCATATTAACAAGGAAGTTCTGTAATTAAGACTGCTCTGGCTTTAACAAAAGTATTGCACCCGGAATGATATGAGAATGTATTATCATAAGCAGATCCAAATAATGCAATGAAATTCAATTGACATTACCATGTGAAAAGTCTTGTGGACACCAAATCCATTAAATCTAACTTCATAATTGCAGTTAATTAATACATTTCGTCCAATAACTAATCAAACAGCTCAAAACTTCATTTAAAACTCCAAACACCTCAGTAACAATGCAGCCCACACGTGAAAAGAAAATTTAAAGATAGAATCAAACAAAAACGAGACAACATTACGTCCTCATTGTTAGATTCCTCGGATTCCCAAAATGACCATAAATTCCAGATTCAATTAAAATTCTAACGGAAACCCATATGAGCATTCACAAAAACAAAAAAAACCCAGTGAGAATTCAATCGAAAATCGCACCTTATGGATCACGAAAGATTTGGAGCGGAACCGATTCGGCCCAGAGTCAAAGAAATCCTGTTTATTTTATGTACGACTAACAACAATATGACTTTTCTACGACTTAAAATTATTTTACCAGTTCAGGAAAAGATACCGGGGGCGGGCGTCCTCCTTATTTCTTTCTATTTCTTGTATTTTTTTCATTTATTTTAGGATTATTTTCCTTGTACATTATGGTGTACATAAGGGTGGACACCCGACACCACCCTATTTGATGGAGTGCAATCCACCACCCTATTTGATGGAGTGCAGGTTGCACTCCATCAAATAGGGTGGTGTCGGGTGTCCATTATGAACACCCTTATGTACACCTTAATGTACATGTAGCAGAGCCCTTTATTTTATGTAGCACAAAATGTCTTCACGCAAATTATCCTAACATTTCATATTTGACAATTAGACCCTCATTTCAACCTTTTTTAATGAAGTTGGTCATTTTTGTCTCATTTTGTCAATTCCTTTGTGAAATATGACTTGGTGTACAAAGTTCCTATCACTTGCCTTCATTGAGGAAAACATCATTGCATTCCTTACGCAAAGGGTTTTATAATATATTTTCTTCATTAAAATATTGTAAAATCACTAATTTATCATTTTCTTTGAATAAACAAATAGAAAAGAAAGAATAAATATTAAAAAAAAATTATTGCGGCTAGATTTCAGATTTAAAAAAAAAAATACAATGAATCTCATGTAAAACATTGAAAACATACTAACAAAAGAAAAATATTTCATCTTCCCAATTAACTCCACCTACCCCTACCCCTACCCCCATCCTTTACCCACCACCACCACCAAAATAATTAAAAAGAGAACTAAAAGTGGGAAATACAAGCAAATGACCCAAATTCAAAGCCAAAATTCCAAACTAACCCCAAACTAACCCATTTCACTATTCAAATATATAAAAACTACCTAAAATACCCTTAATATAAAAAGTTTCAAGATAAGTTATTTTAGTCCTCATAACTTTAATCCTAATTTTGGATTCGACAAAATTGTTTGCCCCTTGCAATAAAAATTAACGTTTCTTCACCATCAACTCTTTCCACCTATCTTGAGCCGAAAAATTTGATATTGATTAATAATTTTATTTGATTAATAATTTTATTTTTGAATTTTTGCATTTTAGGATCACACACAAAAATGGTATCAGAGCCCTATATCTTGAGGAATTAACGACATTAGAGAATGGAAGATAATAACGAAATTTGCATAGGATGGTACGTTAACAATTCTACTGAATATTTAGATACTGATAGTTATATTCAACATCTTGTTAATAAATCAAGAAATTTGATTAATAAAATAAAAGACTCCGATAGTCTTAAAATAAAGAAAAAATTTGAAAAGAAAATTACTTTTCTTTTAATAGATTTTGATGAAGTTTTAGACGAAGACATAGGATATCTTGTTAAAATGCATATTCTTATAGAAATGAAAACTTTAAAAAGAATACAAAGGGTTCTTAATAATGAAATTATGAGAATTGAAGAGTTAGATACCTAAGGATCATGGAAATAGAAAATTCAGAAAATATAGAAACTGAAGTATACGAAGGAGTAGAGGGATATGCCTTAAAAGGAAAATTTGATTGGGAAAAATTTAGAAAAATTAATAGAAAGAATTAAGTCTAAAACCACCAAGAAAATAAATTATTCAATATTTTAGGATCAGCCTTTAGAAGAAAAAAAGTTAGTCATTAATGAATATCATGAAATAGAAAAAGCCATAGATATTAAACATACACAAGGAAAAATAAAATTAAATCTTATAACAAAAAGAAATATTAATGAATTCCTAGGAAAATTAAAACAAGAAAAACGAGATAAAATATCTTATGTTTACCTTGCTGGAATACAAATAATAATAAAATCATGTTTTAAAAAAGGAATTAATAGTCCTATAATACTTAATCTACAAGATGAAAGATGTATAACTACAGAAAATGGAAATTTAGGAATAGTAAAAGGAAATTTAGCCTATAAAAAATTAAAATTTACTTGTTATCCAAGATATTGCGTACATATAAATGATAAAAATTTAGATGATTGTCTTAGTCTACATTTTAAGATGACTAATAAAATATTAAAAGATGATAATAAAGTTTTTACTATATTATATCAAGGATTATATTGCTATACAAATAGTAATTATGGAAATATATATAAAGAAAAACCTTTTATAGAAATTGACGAAGAATTTAGGGATATAGGTGAAGCAATCTTACCAAGAGAACAAGACATAGAAGAAATAGAAAATTTTGAGATAGGACATGATGATGCTATAAGTATTGATCAACCTATAATACCAAAACAAATAACATATAAAGAAAATAAAATAATTATTGGAAATAATACAGTAAGACATAGTATTTCAAAAATAATACAAAGTAAAAATAATAGTGTTTATGGTATCAAAGGAAAGTTTTTTAATGGAAATAAATGGATAAATGAAATTAAAATACTTATTGATCTTGGAGCAAGTCGAGAATCATATTTGCTCTCTTATTGATGAAGGAATTAAAAAGAAAAAAGTTGAACCTTATAGTTATAGAGATTTTGAAGGAAAAATAAACTCTTGTGATATCATAGGACAAATTCAAATTAAATTAGGAAATTTATTATTAAGCATAGAATGCTATATTGATAATAATATGAATTTTGATGAACATCCAATATTATTAGGAAATTCATTTTTAAATAGTCTTAATAATTATAAAATAGACAAGGAAGGAATTCTTATTACACATCAAGGAATAACTACATATTGCCCTAAAGAAAAATGAGTAGAGAAATAAAATTCCCAATAAGTGTATATATACAAATAACTGTATTTGAATCAAAAATAACTACTTGTGCTCTAATTGATACAGGAGATGAGATAACTGTCTTTAAAGAATTTTTATTACCAAAGTGGATAGAAAATAAACAATAATTAACTTTACAAGGAATAACTGGAGTAAGAGAATCTTTAAAATATAAAAATGAAAATATAGAAGTTATAATAGGATCTAAAATAGTAACCATAAGAAATGTTTACCAATATAATATAAATGATTGTGATATTATTCTTGGAAATGACTTTCTACAACAGTTTAGTCAATATAGTCAAAATATTTATACTATTCAATTAAAAACACCATGTGGACATTTACTAAAAATTGCTAGAGAATTTAAACCATTCCGAGTTCAACAAATTTCAACGTGGTGAAAAGATAGAATTTATACCAAAATTACTCAATTATTCAATCAAAACAATTACTCTTGATCAAATAAAAGATCTTTTAGCTAAAAATTATAATGAAAACCCACTTGAAAAATGGGAAAAATAAAAAACAACAGCTAAAATAGAACTATTAGAACCAACAATCATTATTAGAGTCAAACCTATGCTCTATAATCAAGAAGATAAGGAAGAATTTCAAATACAAATTCAAGAACTTCTTAATCAAAAACTTATAAGGAGAAGTAATAGCCCTCATAGTAGCCCAAATTTTTATGGTTAGAAATCATTCAGAGATAAAAAGAGGAAAACCTAGGATGGTAGTAAATTATAAAGAACTTAATAAAAACACTAAGTTTGATGGATATTATTTACCAAATAAAGAAGTATTAATAAATATAGCTAAGAATAAAAAATATTATTCAAAATTTGATTGTAAATCTGGATTTTGGCAAATTAAACTAGAAGATAATAGTATACCATTAACAGCATTTAGTACTCCTCAAGGACATTATGAATGGTTAGTTATGCCATTTGGATTAAAAAATGCGATGAAGTCTTTAAAACTTATAATTTTCTTATTGTTTATGTTGATGATATACTTGTTTGTTCAGAAACATATGAAGATCATCTTAAACATCTTAGAATTTTTGCAACACTTTGCTCAAAAGAAGGTATAATACTTAGTCAGAAAAAAGCAGAAGTAGCAAAACATGAAATTGAATTCTTAGGAATGATAATAAATAGTGATGGAATAAAATTGCAACCTCATATTTCTGAAAAAATAATTTTATTTCCTGATAAATTAGAAAATAAGCAACAAATTCAAAAGTTTTTGGGTTGTCTTAATTATGCTGAAAGATTTATAGAAAAACTTGCAGAAAAAAGAAATAAACTTCAGAAACTATTAAGAAAATCAAATAAATTAGGTTGGAATGAAGAACATACTCTTTGTGTTAAAAATTTAAAAGAAAATTGTAAAAATTTACCTAAACTTAGACTTCCTGATGAAAAAGATAAATTAATAGTTCAAACCGATGCTTCAGATTTATATTGGAGTGCTTTATTAAAAACTGATTTAAATGAAATTTGCAGGTATACTAGTAGAACATTTAATAATGTTGAAGTAAATTATTCCACCAATGAGAAAGAATTATTGGCCGTAGTTAAAGGAATAAACAAATTTAAAATGTTTTTGTTACCCAAGGAATTTATTGTTCAAACTGATAATACACAACTAAACGGACTAGTAAATAATAAATTACCAAATTCACCCCAACATAGAAGGTTACATAGATGGCAAGTGTTACTATCTTTTTATAATTTTAAATTTGAATATATTAAAGGAAAAGATAATTTATTTGCTGATTTCTTGAGCAGGAATCATGAATATGGAAAAGATTGAAGCATTTACAAAGGAATTACAAGATCTTCTAACAGATTTTAATGCAGATTATCTTGCTGTTCAAGAAGATCATCTTGATATTCGACAAACTTTTGTGTGATTTATCAAGCAAAGTTGTTGAAAGTGGGAAAAAGATTGAAAAATTGAATGATAACAAAGAAAAAATAGTTGAAAAATTGTCAGAATGTTTAGACTTTTTTGCAAATTGTAGCCAGGAGTATCCTCCTTTAAAAGGTGAATACATCCTAAAGGCTATTCACATCCCATTTCGGGAGATTAATACATCCACATCGAGTGGAGAATCAAAATTTAAGAGAAATGACTCTCTTACCTCGCAAGAGGAAAAAGTCATAAAAAATGGTCCACAACAACTACCTGTCAGTATGGACAAATTGTTGGAAAAATTTACAAGTGGAAAAGGAGCCGCTGAGTCTAGTACTCAAACATCCTTATCAAAAGGCCCATTGGAACGACCTACCGTTATCAGTGAATTCCAAGAAGATAAAAAATCACCAATTGGTGACCTTAAATCACCAAAGGGAATAATTGCTACTCATCATATCGTAGCTAATCTACATCCAATGGAAAAAGAGTATTATGAATTCTCGTAATGGGTATATAATTTCGTAGAAGGAAGTTCTCTATATTTGACAGCCCTTCCAACGGCGATTTATCCAAGGATCGGTGCAGGTTCAAGGAGCAGATCCTAATATTGTTCGAAAATTGGCAAAGATTTGGATTTTTAGATCGACTCTTCCCAGGGATAGATCTAAAAAAATTGAACAGTTTGACAAAGAATTTGTTAATTGTGTTAAAAAATTCAGCGATAAACAACCGATTGAACCGAGATTTTACACGATTAGTCCCGAATATAAAGAACCAGTGGTATGGAGAACATCATCTCATCACAATTCGGAAAAATAATGGAAATCCACTCAAGGAGATTCAGATTTTTAAAGAATTGCCCACTATTAATAGAAAATGGATGATTTACAGACGAGCTCTCTAATAAAATCACCGCTCAACAATGCAGTTCTTTTATGGAGAAAGATACATGGTCTATGGTATGAGTAATAATTGGATCCTTATCTGTAGAGGAGATAAAGAATCAAAAATTCTTGAAGAAAAAATCTGTGGAATTATGAACGATCAATTTTCTGGAAGTGAAGAATGCATTAAAGAAGCCTGCCGACTTATGGGACACGTCCACAAGTAAAGGACGATCAAGAAAAATGTGACTGACAGCACCATGTGAACTTTGAAGATAAGAAGACAGCTGTCAAGCTGGAATCAAAAGAAATTGCCGACACTGAAATAAAGACAACCCAACAACCACTTTTAATATTTTCAACCACATTTGAAATTATTGTACTTCTTACTTTTGTGTTGTAAAAATCTGATTGGCCAGAAGCTTCTCGGTGAAGTGCGAGCCTTTCTATAAATTGAGACCCTTCTCATTAGAAAAGATCATGAAAAGTGAGCCATCTAAAATCTCATCCTGAACTACCATCTAAAAACCTTAAACAATGACCTTTGTAATCATTCTCTTTAGAGAGTAGAAACCACTCTTCGGAGTATCAATCTCTGTAAAAATCTTTGTATAATAGCTTTCAAGCTATCTTCAGATCAATAAAATCTTTGAGTTTGAAATAAATCTTTTATTACGCTTTGAGTGTTGTTCTACACAGTGAGTCTGTTTGAGAGTTTTGAGTGCCTTTGTGTCCATTTTGCTGTGATGCTGTCGGACTTTGGCCAACTCTTGTGACGAAGGTGACCAGGAACATATAACATTCTTGCTATTTGGCGAAGCGTGGTAAGGCCCTTATTTTAAGCTACAAGAAAATTTATTGTCTGAAAATTTGCATGAAAATTATTATATAAGAATTTTTATGAGATTGTTTACTTTGAAGAACTTTTATCATGGAAAGTTACGAGTTTTATTATAAATCTGTACCTTTTAGATATACTAATAGTATTGATTATAGTCACATGATAGAAATTTTAAAACTTATGATAGTTATACTAGAGGAATAAATTTCATAAAAAGAGATAGTAGATATTATGAAAAATGCCTTACAATTGTATCATTTGGATTAAAAGAAAAATTGCCTAAAGAAATAATAAAAATGATTATATTTTTCTGGTTAGATAGTGAAAATAGTGAAAGAACTTTTGAAACGACAGAGCATGTAAGTTATAATGAAGTTTCTGAATTATATGATTTTGATCTTAGTTTTGACGATATAGAATAAGAATATGCCTGGAATAACTAGAAAATTTTGTGATAATAAAATAAAAATTTTAGAAGAACAGATAATAACTGACAATAATCGTAGAGAAATAGAAAGGGAAATTTCTAATTGGAATAAAATTAAAAGAGAATTATTAAGGAATGAAATTACAAGAGAATTAAGAAGAGAAGAACAATTTAGAAGAGAAATAAGACAAATGATAAATAATATAATAATTAATTCCTTAAATATACCAGACTAATATGAGTTTACCAACAAAAATAAGATTTGATAAACAAGAAATAGAAAATATTAGATTACCAATAGGAAGCTATCAAACTAAAAAATGAAATACAACTCTGTTTCAACCTTTAAGCTCATGGGGAAATACAGATGAATGGTTAAATATGACTACAAATTGGACTAATGCATTTTTATGGCAACAATTAGGACAATTAAAATCTAAAGACGTAGAAGCTATAGACGAAATAAATAATATAGATCCAAAAGATGAAATAGCTAAAGAAAGGTTAGAAGTTTTAAGCAAAAATATGTCTAAACAATTTAATAAAATAAAAGACCAAATTAATAATTTAGAAATACTTGATGAAGCTAAACTTGAAGAAATTCAAAATCGAATATCAAAACTTGCACAGAAAAATAGTATTAATAAAATAGCAACTTTAGAAGAAAAAGTAGACATTATTAATTATAAACTTGATATTCTATTGAAAAAATTAGGATTTGAAATTGAAAAACCATCTTATAAAAAACCTAAAATATGAGTATGAATGATAAAATTAATTTAATTGAGAAAAATATAAAAACAATTGATGAAAAAATAACTAGAATTGAAATAGGCTACGAAGAAGAGAAAGAAAGATTACAAAATAATTTTTTAAGAATAGAAAATCTTTTAAATAGAATAATAGAAAACTTAAATAAAGAAAAACCATTTAAACCAGATTATATTAAAGAACTTAAAGAAGTTAGAAAGAAAATTGAAAAATATGAAGAATTAATACAACTTAATGGAGGATTAAAAGAAGATATAGAAAAATTATTGATTGATCTTAGAAAGCAAGAAGAAAATCTTATAGAAAAAGAAGAAGAAAAATTAATTATAGAAGAACAATGAACGAAGAAATGGAAAATTTAATATTTGACTTAGAAGACTTAAAAATTTGTGAAGAAATAACTAAAAATCATATGGTTGGAAAAACAGGAGGACCACGAAAGCGCTTAAACAAGAAGAATATGGAGAAACTAGCACAGCTAAATATGAAGCAGAAATAGACCCTAGAAGATATGTTAATACAAAAGTAGATTTTAGAACTACCAAAGAAAGAATGTATAGAGATCAATTTAAACCAATTTTAAGAGAATCAAACCCAATGAAAATTGCAGGATCATATTTAAATTTAGATTGTGAATTAGATGTTAGAAGAGCTATAAGTGAATGGAGTACCAATATGATAGCACACTTTAATTATAATCGCAGTAATACAGATAATAAAAATAGAACTTAATATTTATTAGCAACATTTAAAGGAAATGTATTTAATTGGTATAGAGGATTAGAAGAAACAACAAAAGGTATTTGGAAAGATAGTATTGAAGCAGGATTTGGAATTAGTATAATAGAAGGAATAAATAGAGTTGCTACAAGAATTTATAGAGAATTTGCCGGAGAAGATTGGGTAAATGAAAGTACTAAAGCTAGATTAGAAGAAATAGAAGATGCTAAAAACAGAATGGAACATTTACAAATTTGTAATATGTGTTACCTCAATGAATATTGTTGTGAATATAGTAAATATTATTATATGATGTTTGGAAGTGGAGCTGATAATAATTATTATAAGGAAGTTTTTATTAGAAAATTACCACCATCATGGAATAATTATTTTCAAAATAAGATTAAAGAAAAACAATTAGGAAGAAATGAAGAAGGATATACATTAGGATTTATTATAAGAACTATAAAAGACGAAATAAGTACTATGTGTAGTAATCAAATGATTTATAAACAATCAGGATTTATACAAGATAGGATTTGTTGTAGAGATACCGAAGTACCAGGAAATTGGGGATGTTATGATTATAAAAGAAAAAGAAAAATAAAACCCAAGAAATATAAAAAATATAATAAGTTTAAAAAGAAATATTTTAAACCAAAAAGAAAATATTTTAGAAGAAAATATAAACCTTATAATAAAAAACCCATTAGATAAAAAACGATGTAAATGTTGAAATTGCAATGAAGAAGGTCATATTAGTACTGAATGCCCAAAAAAGAAAGTTAGAATATTAATTACGGACTTTGAACAAATTAGAGATGAATGTGAAGAAGTTGATATTGAAGAAATAGAAGTAAATGAAGAAATATTTGAAGAAAAATCAGATTTAGAAGAAACGTCTAGTGATGATGAATAAAACAAGAATAAAACTAATTTCGAAAAAATTATAAGGATTGAGGACTTGATCTGCAATAAATAACCCATTTCATTAAGGGTAAAACTGACTTTTTAACAAAAATCTTAAAAAGCCACTATTCATAGGTCATTTTGCAAAATCTCCCACTAAAAGTATTAAAAAAAAAAAAACGAAAATAATTAAGAAAGAAAAACAAGATTTTTTTAAAAAAATAAGACAAAAATAATTCTTATTCCTTATCCAATTTCGCACTGGCCACCACCACTATCCATAGTCCCCATCTCACTATGGCATTATCTAGGAATTTAGCTATTTTTCTGTAATCAAGTTTCGTGTTTCAACATCTTTTTGTTTTCACTGAAGATACAACAGTTTTATAGGGATTTAGCTATTTTCAGCAAATTCTTGTTCTATATGTACACACTGCATTTAACTTTAAATTTTGCTCTGATTTTAGTCAAGTTTCTTCTACTTCACAAAATGATGTTTGAAGATGGGATTTTTTTTTTCCTTTCATTAGATAGTTCATTCAAGATCTTAATTTAAATTCCGATCTCAACTGTTCTAATTTAAACATATCTAAGAGGAAAATAATTTTTTTTTTTCTTGGGAAGATTCTTTTTTTTTTTTTTTTTGGCTAATTATGTTTTAAATTATTCCAAGTGGAACTTGTTTCAATATTTGAAAATTTTAGGACTTTGATTGTAATTATTTATTTTATATATATATATATATATATATATATATATATATATATATATATATATATTTTTTTTTTTTTTTTTTCTATTTGTTTATCTAAAGAGAAGAGTAAACTATTTATTTAACAATGCTTTAATGGATAAAATAGACAAAAAATATTTTCAGATTGCTAAAAAATTAAGTGTTGGCTTGGTTTTAACTGAAAATAGCCGAAACGACTTTTTTGACGTTTTCTGTTTTCTTTGTAAATTTTAAATTCGTTTTTGAAAATAGATCAGTAAACTTGTTTTTTTTTTTCGAAAATTGAAAATTAAAAATGACCTAAAAATAGGAAAAAGAACAGACTGTAAGCTTTCAGAGTAAAGATGAATTCACCTATTCATATTTTATCTTTAATGCTCAAAATTGATCTCTTCTTCTGACGTCCTAAATTCAGCTACGGCACTGACGCAGACTACAAGTCATGCTTACTAATAAAGAGACCAATAGGCATAACCAAGGCTGTACTTCAAATTTTCGAAACCAGGCAAATTTAAAAATGGGATAGTGGTGTCCATGTCGGACACATGAAGAACTATGTACCCTTAGCATTTTTCTTTGAAAATTGAGTTACCAAAATGTAGTATGCATTCAAATATTTTTGAATTCATAAAAGTTTTACGAAGCTAAATTAAAACTCAAAACAATCGCAAAAAAATTGTGAAAATAAAAGGAAATGCACATAAATACAAAAATAGAGTAAAAAAAAAAAGTAATATATATAAGTAAAGAAAATATATAATTATACTAAATTGAGTGAAATAATTAAAAACATACCGTCCGGCGTCCTTCTCCGAACATTTTACACAGCATTCAACTGTATTTTATGAGAATTGTGCATAAAAAGGGATTGAGTAATTCTTTTTCTTAATTTGTGGAATTGAAAATGATTAAGTTAAGCGTATGTAGTGTTTTGTCAACTTATCTTTCTAAACGTGAGAAAATTAAGGCAGAAGTTAACAAAATAATGTTAAAAAGATGAAATATGCAATGAAAGTCAATGTTAGTCAATTTTTTTATTTTTTTTCAAAAGGTTGTGGATGAATTTGTTAGAGATTGTAAAAGTGGGGGACTGATTGTACAAATTTTTCAAGAAAAAGACACAAGGGTAGTTGAGAAAACTCATGTTCTTCCAAAACGGAAACAAAAAAGTTTGTCATTTAGCCATGAACACTTTCTATACATTATTCCAATAATTTAAATTTTTATTTTGTAAGAACAAAAAAATAACTTTTCCAAATTTTCTGCCTCAAAAATTTTGGGTTGAAGCACCCCCCACACCAACGGGCCTCCAATCAAGTCCGGCCATGGGAATATGGCATCAAGGAATGGTTACAGAGGCAGATGGAGGGAGGATTGATCGGGCTACACAGTTTGGTTAGGTCCAATCCACATCCTTTTTTTATTTTTTTAATATTTTTTTGTTATGATGTTTGTCTTTTTATTATTTGAGCATAGAGCAACTAATAGTTAATAATTATGTTTAAATTATAATTATTGAGTTGAAATTTTATATATAAAAAAACCATCGCATTTGTATGATTATGCATCAAAATAATACTAGCAAGTAATAAAACGTTGAATAGAATTTTAGCAATCGTTTCAATATTTAGCAAGGGTGACTGATATTGATATAGAAATGGACGTACAAAATGCAATTGTTATCATTGACCAAGTGGACTATAAAAAGAATGTAGAATTTTTATTTTTCTTTGAAGGGGTGTAATTGATTTAAAAAATCATTTGTCATTTAATTTTTTTGATTTAATTTCACCTAACAATAATATAATAATAAAATGGGAAAATTATGAATTTTTAAATTTTAATCCTTTTTCATTAGAATTTATGATCGATCTTTTTATTTGCAAAGATGCCATAGCTTAAAAGAAAATTAAATTTTGCTAAAGAAGCCAAGAAATCTGAGAAGAAAAAGATTGATTTTAGATATGTTTTTCCCTTCAATTTTTGTAACATGGATTATCCGACGATTGTAAGTGTAAAAATATACAAAGGCTAGTGCTAACGATTCTAGGTTCGATTCATAAATACGCAGGCACTATAAATTGCTCAATAGTTTTTATGTTTTACATCGAATACGATATTCCTAATATTTTGTAATTATGATATAAAATATCAACATGATCAACCGTTTCCACATTGGAAAACGAATTATTTCCTCTATTACTATCAACAGTAAAAAATAAAAGATTCCTAGTCGAAATTAATATGCTAATTAATGAACAAATTGATAAATGCTTTAGAATAAAAATGTGACGAAAAAAAATTGAAAACATAAATACACGATGCACGGAGATAGAAGACTTTTAGTGCAATTAAAAAAGTAGTGTATCTATAATACAAGGGGCAAGCGAAAGGCCACTGCTACCATTAGATCTTATCGTGCATTAAACCTGATCTAGTAGATTCAAATAAAACACGCAACCTGCAAAATATGTGTATCCCATTAACGTCGATGAATTGAAGTCCCCTCTGTGAAGCGAACGACTCTGGCAGCTCAAATCATTTCAAACAAAGTACACTCACTGTGAGGGGGAGGGGGAGGGGGAGAGGGAGAATGCACTAATATAATAGGATTCGTTACAGTTCAAAGTATCTTGGAAGCAAAACTCCTAGTGTCAAATAGAGCAAAAAGAAAACAAAATAAATCCTTGTAACTATTCCATCATCCAAGAATCCAAAATAATTTGCATGACACACATGAGAAAGCTTAACATGCATCAATAAGAATATACAAAGTATATAATGGACCCACATCATCTTCACCACCACACAACATTGTTTATCTACCACAATGATAATAGCGATGATTCGTCAAAGACCTCTACGATTAAAGAATGACTACATGGGTATATGCATATGGATGCAAGCTTCTGTATGTACATATACACAGACCCCTGTTAATACCAATGAAAGAAAACTTCTACCTAACAAAATTGTGCCCAGGCCTCCAGAGAAAGACATTCAAGTGGGTGATTCGGCCAACAAAAGAGTGTGCCACCAACCACATGCAACGTTTCTTGGTATGAATCCATCAATTGGAACTTGAGTAGGAATATTGCGATCAATCACATCTCCCAAACCGAGCTGGTTCAAGAAAAAATTACTTGTGGTTAAAAAAACATTTTTGGATAAAGAAGATGGCCTATGGCATATGCCCAGTCATAGTTTAGATTACTCAAGTGCATGAGAAGAACACATTTTAAACAACATAACAAGAAAATTAATAAGAAATATCTTGTGGTTATTTTGATGTTTGATTCATGTAAACTGATCCAACAGTTTGAACACATACCTGACCATACTTGTTCCAGCCCCAGCAAAACATTTTGTCATCATCTTCGTAAAACAAAAGCAAGCAGACAGTTAGGGGAAAAGGACCCAACAAGAAAAACAGGACCAACTTCATACAAAATCAAAAGTTATCAATGGAACCAAATTTTTTGGGTATTCTAAATGACAGCTGTTCAACCAAAAAAAAAAAAAAAAATGGAATAAAGCAACATAGTTTTTCAAATACTTTACCTTCTATACTGATTACTTAACTTTTGATTTAAAATGAGTTATGCAGCCCTTTTTGACTATATTTCTTGACCTCTTTGAACCCTTCTTTGTTCTAATGAATATTGCATCAACTTTTCTTATTTGGTTTTTCACAACAACGAATTCTTCTTCGTTCTAATCAATATGGCATCAACTTTTCTTAGTGTCCTCGTGTTGTTGGTTTTTCACAACCTATGATCAATGATAGAGTAGGAGAGGAAGAGTTCATTAGTTGGGCTAACCAAGAAATGGGCTAGATATTTCTCAATGTCATATTGGTATTTTTTTTTTTCACGACAATCTTAATGTGATCAATAATAGGGTAGCCTGGTAGGAGGGGCGAAAGCTCCTTGTTGGCCGAAACCATCTACAATGCTAGCTATTTCTCAAGGTGGGTATTGGTTTTACACAAATCACAACTGTCTCGATGTGTTCAATAATGGGGTAGAAGGGGATTCATTAATTGGCTGAAACTCTCTAGAACACCAGCAATTTCTTTAGTTCCTTCACTTGCTCCAGTAGCTAAATATACTGCACCATGAGGGTTACTTTTAGGTGCAATGTGTAAAAGAGGTCAAAATTTGATGACAATTCCTATTTATCTGCTTCATAAAGCCTTATCTCGGGGATTTTGAATAATGATTTTTGCGACGTTGGCCTACTTTAGTGCCATGTTGAATTACCTCATTTAAACTTGAGCTGTTGGAGTAGAGATGAACTTGCTTTATCTATAAATTTATCTTCAACGCTCGAAACTCTCTTCTTCTGACTTCCTATGAATCTTCTGTACTGACTTATCATATAACTTGTACTTATGTTTTCTACTATTAAAGAGAGCAGTAGACCTAATGCATCATGGAATGGTTGTTGCAGTATGCTGTATTAAAGATGTTGCAGGATCCAAATTTGTTTGTCACAGCGAATGGCATACCTTCGACTATAGCACTGTGATTGACATACCTGTGACTACAGCACTGTGACGAGCTCCACATGATACAATCTTTGCATTCGCATTCTCCAAACTTGGAGCATCCAGGAGTCGAGGCAATGTCTGATGGAGATTCAATAAAAGGATCAGACTAAGCCCCTGTTTGATGGCGGTGAAAAAAATGTTTTGAATAGTGATTTTTAGGAGAATGTGTGTTAAAAAGTAAGGAAAAGTTTTGGGTTTATGTGCATAATATTTTATCGTGTGAATGTATGGTTAAAAATGAATATGTAGAAAAAAGAGTTTTCAAATAATGGTTGTCAAACAGGGGCTAAGTAAATGAATTGAAATTACAAACTATTAAGGACTAAAATATGGCAAGAATGACTTCAAAATCACGTGAAACAATAATTTTTAGTATTCTGTTAATTCAATAGAAACAATTCTGGTTCTGCATGCACAATGTCATATTTCAAGGTAATGCTTAGAAAACCTTCCTTGGACACAGCTCCAAGTATCACAGACACTTTTATTTAGATATAACAAGGTACACCTGCACAATCTTCTGCATTCAGACAAAGCGAAGTTGGAGATGTACCTCAGCTTGATCAGCACCAGTTCCTAACTGACCAAACTGATTCCCGCCAAATGTGTATACATCACCATCAGCAGAAATGCAGACAGTATGCCAAAGCCCTGCAGCAACACCTTCTATCCTAATTCCAAGTAAGGAAGATACGCAAGTAGGACTTAGCTCATCATCTGTACTTCCTTGGCCACACTACATCACATAACCAAACCATTTATAGTTACAAATTCAAGCTTACACGAAAACATTGAAATAAACTATAGTAGAAGGATAGCTAGAAAAATTGAACAATAAAATACATTCTTTTTTGAACTATCAACATTTATCGTGTCATAGGTAGAAGTATACAAGTATTGGCTGCATATGTACTCTTCTACTATAAACCAAGGGAAGAAACTAAATGCGTATCCATCACATTTTCGGCACTTTTGTCATAATCCGTTACTCGTCTCAAGGTAAGAAGCTCCCTCTTTGGCCTTTTTTCTTTGGTTTGGCATGCAAGGTGGATCTGAATAACTTGCTTATGGGTGGTGGGAGAGGGGATGATGAATTTCTGATGCTGTTATAGTTCAAATTACTTTATGGAAACTATGATCTCCAGAAAATTGGGAAAGAATCTGTTACAATGGAGGTGAAGACGAAGACAAATTTGTTTCTTTTAGAAAAGTGATCGAGTGATTTGGAAATTGACTCTATCAATCACGTAGGCTCACATTCTGACTGCATCATGAGAAATTACCATGCAAAGATGCCTCTATGGGAACACCTCTATGGTTTTTTAAATTTTAATTTGCACCTCCACAGCATTATTTCTTCTTCGTTATGTCTTTTAATCATAGCCTTTGACCTCGCAGAAATGTTCGTGTTTCCCGTCTTCTGGTATCAATGACATCATTTGGACAGATAAAGATGTGGACAATTGATTTCTCACATAATTATTTTATTTCGGCTAAACAAAATTGTACCCAGTCACAGGATTGGTTTCGACTCTAAGAAATGCATGCAACCTAAAAATGTCAGTATTTTATTTTTTTTGGAAATATCAGTATGATAGATTCAATGTCCGATTGGGACCACTTTGATCCAACTAAGAAGGGAGGGAGTTCATTAATCAGACTGATGGCAGTTAGGGCTGGGCAAAATGTCCGAACCGAACCGAACCGAATCGAGCGGGTTTTTTAAAATGAAATACCCGAACGGGTATCCGAATCGAGAACCGAATGGTTTGGTTCGGTTCTAGACCCAGAACCGAAGAACCGAATAAGAACCGAATTTTTTTTTTTATATCGGATAAATCAATTTCTTTTATTTTTTCTAAATAAATTGATAATTTTTTTCTTATTAAATCTTATTAGTTGAACAATTTAGAGTTTATTTATGTTTGTTAGTTGTGTTTTTTTCAATTTTTTCTTGTATAGTCTCTTAGTAGTTAGTATGGAAAGTCAAGCAATTGATTATTACATTAAATAATTGGTAAGTATTATCAATACTTTAAAATATTTTATCTTTATTACTTCTAATTTATATTTCATTTTTATGTAAACTTGAATGTTTGAAACAAATGAATTATTGATATGAATTATCGAAATTTTATTAGTAATATTTACTTTTCCGTATTTGTATTTGACAACTTATTATTTATATGTTATTAAATTAGATTACGTTAATTTGTAAAAGTTAAGATTGAATTTGGTATTTATATCTACTTTTTGTTATTAATATTAGTATCTACTTTTAGGTGTATTTATGTAGTATTATTTTAAATGTTAAAAAATTTAATTATAGTACGGAACCGAACCGAACCGAACCCGAACGGTTCCAAAATTATATTTGGAACCGACGGTTCCATTTACTAAATACCCGAAAATTTCTGGAACCGAAAAAAACCGAACCGAACCGAACCGACCCGCGCCCACCCCTAATGGCAGTTAACTGACTCACTCGTTTTCAGCTATTGGACTATATAGTTAAAATTTTAAAAACATGACAGACGAATAACCAAAACAAAATAGCCAAATAAAAAAAAAACAGATATTATTTCATATCAAGGTGAAGGATGCCTTGAGGGGCATTGGGGATGACAGTTTATTGGAAGTTGATTATTGGGAAGACTGGGATATGCCGACTTAATCCTACATGCAAGTGTTCAATATCTAAGACTCTAATCATAAACAAAGTGAAGTATACTGCATTATTTAGGTTAATACATCAAGAGCTAAAACTAAGGTGCCTGGTTAAGACAGCTGCTGTGAACTCTTGGGGAAGTTTTCTTTTCCCTTCAGTTTAACTTTTGATATGTTTGGATTAGCTTCACTCAAAAGTAGATAAAAAATTAGTGGAGGAAATTCCTATTGAATTTGTAGATAATGACTGGGTAGTAGCTGTGAGGTGGGTTCTAAGAAATGTGTGGTCAAAGTTAAAGTTTGACCAACTTAAATTATAAGTTAAGCCAATCCAAACATGCTATTTGAATGTCAATTAACATAAGCATTGCAATCATGAAAATGGAAGTGAAGTTCGATTTCCAAAGTAGTAGGCATCAGTCTATCAAATAATAAGTGACAAAAGAGCTGCAATGGAAAAACTAACAAAATCAAAAACATGAAGCATGCCAAATTTGTTCCTAAACTCTTTAAATTAATCACTCAACACTGCATTAAGATTAACTTCAAGGACTACCTTAACATAGAGATAGAGGTAAACCAGAATTTGAGACCTTCACATGTTATCTCATCAATTGCAGCTATGACAATAGAAGTGTAATGCAAACAAGACAAAGTAAAACTCATGAAGTATTTAGGGAATACTCACCTGTCCATACAATCCCCAGCCGAAGGTTAAAAGTGCACCAGCATCTGTTCTCAACAAAAATAACATGGGAAGATCCATGTTGATATATTGAACATTTAGCAATAAAGTAAGAGATTTCTCAGAAGTACACAACATAATTAAACGGATAGCAGATGGAAACAGAAAGAGATCATGAAGCATAAGTAGTCTTATTGACTGCAACACTCAAGATGATTAGTATTAATTATATTGGCTTGTCAAAGTAGTGTAAAATTCAGAGCATTAGACATCTGACAAGAAAGGATGAACTACCGGTAATTACTGCACTGTGTCTTCCACCACATGCAATTCCTTTAATATAATTTCCAGGAACTCTATAACCTTGACCCTCTGAACCCCTGCTCCCGCGAGAAAGGGTCATAGAGCGATCTCTGGCGAAAGAGGAATCAATGCATGGTACAGGATGTGGAGAGGACACCATTCGGATACGAGAACCCAATCCCAGCTGCCCTTCACCTCCATATCCCCAGCCCCACACCTGTCCTATATCTGAAACTTCGGAGAAAAGACAAGATATCTATCCTGCTTTTGAGATCTTGAAGTAGCACATTGCAATAGAAAAAGGTAACAAATTACTTACCTGACAATGCAAGTGTATGCCGACCGCCAGCAGCAACAGTGGCAATCCTTACTCCGGGGTTAAGTGTTACCAAACATGGCAATGCTGAAAGAGTTTCATCACCTGATGATGAGCTTTCAGCTGACTGCTTAGCTGGTGATACCCTTCTCCGCTTTGTAGTCTCGTCCCCGCCTCTACTGTCACTACCAGAGACTGTCCCACCACTGGATCTTGATCCCTGGGAACGAGGGCTCGCTGAAACTTCAACATATTAGTCTGCATAATTTACATACAAGACTTTGTACATCACTTACACATAGGCCCGGTAGCGTATACCTTGCTCAGTCGACAAACTCTGTTTCTCAAATACATCCTTCTCTATGCTTAACCCAGTTGGTGGGCTACCAAATACCTTTCCAGAGGGAACACACTCTTTCCATCCCCAAGTGTAAACTTCCCCACTCTCTGCATTTGACAATTGAACTCGAATTAGTTCAACAATGTAGCCAGAAACATATGCACAAGAAGCAGCAGTAAAGCATTCATCTTTTCTTGGGGCTTCTATATTGGAATCTCAAAGGAAAGGGCATCAATTTCCGTTCTTTGAGTAGAAATCCAAATTTTTACTAGAATATTTCTTGGCATTTGATGATCTGTCCAAGAATGGAAATGTTATACAAGAAATTACACAAAATGTAATGTGTGCCAACAAAATAATGTCATGTTTAACTTGCTTAAAAACTAGAACTTGAAGCCGATGAAATTAACGATCACTACGAGGTCCGTCAGCTGATTAAAGAGAAGAGTAGAGGTTAAATAAATCTCTGTTAAGTGTTCTTTTTCTGAAGTGGAGATGTGGATTTAATTTTTATTGAGGCAGTGAAAATCAGATCAGCAATACCTGTTACAGCAACACAGTGAGCCCAACTGGCAGCAGCTTTCACTATTGGAGTCTCCGTAGGAAGTGAAAAAGGCTCTGGCATTTCCTTAACAAAATCAATGGAAAAAGCAGGTCATAAAGAAAGAAATCGAAGACCAACTGGATAAATCAGAATATCATGTCACACTGCACTACCCCATGTTTCCCAGATGTCACGTAGCTTTGACCTAAATCATCTGTTGAACCCCAAGTAATGAGCTTTCCAGAGTCTGCCAATAGCAACTTAGAAAATTATGAGAGCTATATAGTCTCAAACTTCAAATGCAATGAAATTCAAATGTGAAACACTAAATCAGCCTTCAAAAGAAGTCTAGACAGTACATAAATCACCCAACTTTTTGCATTTTTCATCCAGAAACTACATAAAATTCCAAAAGTCCAAGTCCAACTACTTTCCATTTCAAGAACCAAAAGGAATACTTTGAGAAAGTCGTTTCAAATTTGAATAAGAGAACATTTTGATAAAGGAACTTCTTTTGTTGAAAGTTAAACCTTGAAAGCTACATTTGCAAAAGTTTGCCATATCTTAAAGAAAATTCAATTGTGCTAGAGAAGACCAAAAATACGTCAACTTTGAATATAAGAAAACAGAGAAGAATTAAAGCACAGATTTTGAAGTGCCAATCTAGGGTTCTTCACAATGTCTCAATTGACAAGCAACTGGAGGCGAAAAGTCCAAGCAGAGTATAAAGACAGAAGATTTTAAGTAACAGAAGTTAAAATTTGAAGAAAAGACTATACATGCTCCTCGGAGCTATTGACTGTTCAAGGAGACTTCAAGAAAGAATAGTCAAGCAAAAACATCATTTTATTTTGAAGCAAAACTTCACTTCAATGCTGCAGTAATAATGTAAAAAGTCAACTAAAAAAATTGTCTTTCGGATTCAAGGCTGAGTATAAAGAAGTACTCCAAATCAAACCAAGTAATATACGATCTGGGAAAGGGGAAAGAGAAAAATAGAAAAAGAAATTACCTGAAATGGCCATGGCAAAACCACAACCACCACCACAGACATCCTTCCAGGAAGTTCCGGCGATACTCGAAGGTGGTAGTCGCACTACCACTGGGGACAGTAGCGGCGACCTCTGAGGCAATGCCCCTGGCAAATATCCCCACATGAATACCAATTTCTCCATTTTCACACCTTCATCAAATCCTTCCCCATCCCCATTCATTCCTGTAAATTTCCCCCAAAAAAATTCAAAAATATCAAAATTAATTCCTTCAATAATTTTCTTTTCAACTTTTTCCGCAAGATTTCTATTCGATAAAGACTTGAAAATTGAAATCGCTCAAGAGTGAGTTTTTTCTTTGCACGGAAAGTGCCCTAAAAGAAGGCGTATCAATTTCAAGCGAATGATGGTGCCACGTCTGATGCTCACGTGACGCACTTACACGTGGCGAATTATAGTTCGGTAGAGGCTTAGGGCAATTTTTAGCCAGGAGTTCCCCGAAGTTTCTGGAAGGTAAAGAATTTCCCTTCCAACTCCACCCATGCCTAATGATTGCCACGTGTCCTAATACCCCCGTTTCCAATCATTACTATTTCACGTGTCATCACGCGTGTTGTGAATTGCCTTTTTATATGCTCATGATTTAAAACGGAGGAAAAGTTGAATAATTTCTCTGGAAACTAAAGAGGTGTCGTGTCACTCTGTGAAACACGATTTTATTTGAGGATGGATGCCAACGATGTAGTTCCTAAAAAAAAATTTATTTTTTAAACACGATTGGATTGTCATATGTTATTGCATATAATTATATGATTGAGAGTGGGAATCGCGCCAAGAAATTGTTTAGTTTAGTTTTGTAAATAGATCGGGATTTATAATTTTTATCAACTTTTTAATTTCATATTTTACCCTTTTTTATAAAATTTTATTAAAAATATAATTTTTATGCACTCGAACACGGGCAAAATAGAACTCAAAGTTGTTGAAAAATTGAAGAAAATTAATGTTAAAACAGCGTTTATTGTTAGGTCATATAATTCCGTACATTAACCAGAATTGTACTCTTAAGTTGGGCTAAAATTTAGAATTAAAGCCCTGTTTGTAGAATGAGATTCTAAAATATAGTCGTTATTGAAGAAAATTAATGCTAAAACAACGTTTATTGTTAGGTCACATATAATTCCGTACATTAACCAAAATTGTACTCTTAAGTTGGGCTAAAATTTAGAATTAAGGCTCTGTTTGAGTCAAATTATTGTAGAATGAAAATGAAAAATATAGTCGTTATTGAGGCCCACATAAGAAATATAAAATTTGAAATTTAAATGTTGATGTGATGGATAACAGTCATATTTTTCATTTTAATGAGATAATAATGTAGATCAAACGGGGGCTAACCTGAACATGAGATTTGAGTAAATTTTTTAAATCAAATTTTTTAATATGTCAATTTTTTTTTTTTTTGAAGTAAGAGAATTATTGACGCAAACATTAGAATGTTACACTTCAATTTGTTATTTATGGTTTTGGCAACATGTGATTTTCGGTACCTAAAACGAACTTCATTTGGGTCACAATCGTAGTATGCGTTCAACTTTTTAGTATTCATAGGAGTTTTACAAAACTAACTATTAACTTAAGTCTCAACAATAAAATAGTAAACAAAATGCAGTATTCCAACTTTTTATATAATAAATCAAACAAAAAGAAAAGAAATATTCCAAACTATCGCTTAAATACTATTCATGTTGTGTTATTAGAGGCAAAAATATTAACCAGATTTGTATAATTTAGGCCTTGTATGAGAGGGATTAAAATCGAATTAAAATTGAAAATATAGCTGTTATTGTTGACTTTTATTAGACGAGTGAGACCCAATAACGGCCATATTTTCAATTTTAATTGGCTTTTAATCCCTCCCGAACGGGGACTTAATTGTTCAACCGTTTCATTCTCAATTGATAAAATAGTCAATTCAATCAATCTTTTATGTAACATAGTTAATCATAAAGAAATTGGGTAATGCTACATGTACACACACACTTTTACACAATTTTTTACACTTCTCTCACATGGAGGGGGGTCCACGATTATTTTATTATGTGTGGGCCCCCTTCCATATGAGAGAGGTGTAAAAGATTGTGTAAAAAATTGTGTACATTTAGCATTATTCAAAGAAATTTTAATCAACTTCAACTTGCATGAACTTCTTTGTACATGCGTAAGAATAACTGGTATGGTTGCAAATTTTTGTAGCCAGTACATGCATTTAAGAAACGACCATCCGATGTCGTCAAATATTGAACATCAATTACTCTCTTTGTTGTGTAAATATCAAATTTTCTCCGCAAATCTCGAGTTGTTCACCTACTTAACTTCAAACGCCATAACTTTTGAACCACAACTTTAAATGCTCTTAACTTCAAGATGTAAATTAAGAATTACTTGAGAATTTTCACATTTCCTTTTCTCCACTTGTTCTAATTTTTTGTGCTAAAAATATCAATTCATGTGACAAAACTCACTTTTTGACTGTTGCTTCTCTTTTTTCGATCGAAAATTTTATTTTTTTCTAAATTCGCATAAATATTCTGATCTTAAAAATTTATGTTCCATAACATAAACAATAATAAAATACAGATTCAAAGAAAAAATTATTACAAAAAAATCATAATCATATGGGGAAAAAGCCTCATAAACTTGAGCCTTCGCACGAGTAAAACTGAAAACATGGACTCATAGCAGCTCTGCCCATAGAGATCTTGGAGACCGTCTCAACATTTGGGCGAGGGGGTGGAGTGCGGTGGGAATGTATATCCAAATTCATTTTTGAAAGGGGTAGGGTGGAGTGGATTTACACGATTTTTGAAGGGAAAAAAATCCTAGCTTATTAATGAAATTAAAACTTAAAAAAGTAAGGTTTGAGGTAATTTCTCTTTAGAAAAAAAATGAGGAAATTACACCCACACCTGAAAATAGGTTTTCAATTTCAAAAATCCAATAACAAGTTCAACATTTCAAAAATCAGGTTTTATTTAATAATTTAAAAATATTTTTTATTTTTATTCTTATATTTTTAATTTTTATTTTGAAATATATATATATAATAAAAGGAAGAAACCCTAGACATTTCACCCATTTCTTCCCCTCCAACCTCTCTCTTCCCACCCACCGCCGCCCGCTCCGGCCAGATCTGCCGCCTCTCCCCCTCCCCCTTCTCCCTCCCCCTTCCCCTCATTCTTCTCTCTCGCCTCCTTCTCCCCGTTCCCCCCTATTTTTGGCAGCCGCGATTCGGCCAGCTCACGACGTCGCTGAATCGCGGCAGCCGAAGACGCCGTCGAATCTCGAAATGTTGCCGTCGTAGGCCGAGGACGCCGTCGAGATTCAAGAATGGCTGCCGCTGCGACGCTGCCGTTCAGCATCGTGGACGCGGCTGAACGGTCTCCACGCTCGCCGAACGGCGGCGACACAGGCGATTCGGCCAGTCGCCGCTGCTCACAGCTCGCCGCCGAAACGGCAGATTTGTTTTTTGTTTTTTTTTTTTTTTTTTGAGTAGTAGAATGGCAGTGCAGTGGGTGTGCGAGATCTCTGGGTGTGGTGGCGGATCTGTGTGTGGGTGAACGGTGGTGGTGGATCTGTGGACGGTTGTTGATTTTTTTTTTTTGGTCCGTGACCTAGTTATCCGTGGTGTTTTTTTTTTTTTTGTTATGGTGGATCGGCGGCGAATCTAGTGGCGGTTTTGTTGTTGGCAGTGGCGTCAGTGGTCCATCTTGTGTTGTTTGGTTACTCGGACCGTCGGACGGCAACGGTGGTGGAGCCGCTGATAGGGGAAAGTGTCAAGTCGTGGTCACAAATGATCTGGGGGTGGTCACAAATGATTAGGTTGTTTGTGACCAATGAATTGTGACCAATAAATTCTTTGTGACCTAAAAATAATTAAATTGTGACCTAAAATATGAGGTATGTTCAATGAATTGGATGTTTGTGACCGTAAATAAGTATTGTGACTTACAAATTTTGTGATTTGTGACCCATGAAAAAATTGTGACTTTTAAATTTTTAAGTTGTGATCGATAAATAAATTGTGACCTACGAAAATTTTGAATTGTGACCTAAAAAATTTTGAATTGTGACCTAAAAAATTTTGAATTGTGACCAAATTATACAGATTTGTGACCTTAACATATTCGCCGGAATCGGATCAGTCGCCGGAAAAGTCGTCGGAACGATCGCCGGAGAAGAGTGGTGGCCGGAACGGTCGCCGGAATACCACCGGAGTTGTAGGGGTGGTGGAAGTGAGGGTGGGTTAATTATTTTATAGTAGAATTAAATATTAATAATAAATTAATTTAATAATTATTATTTCATAATTAAAAATTTAAAAGAAACCTGAATTTTGAAATTTGAAACATGTTTTGGTATTTTTGAAATGTGTATAAGTAAAAACATGATTTATGTATTCTTCCCAAAAAAAATTCTAAATTTACGAGCCCCTATGATATTGGGCTTGACTCGAAGGCCTCACTTACCGTGCCTCGGGCCTAGTCCTGCAGTAAACTTTATGGTTCCGCTCTATGAACAAAATATTAAACATGAGCAAAGTATGTTTCACAGTACACGTATCTTCAATGGTGGTTTAAAATTATAATATGTAAATTGACATCTCTAAAATCATTTTTGCATCTCTCCTTACATTCTGGTGTATCAAAATTCAAATTCCGCTCCAATAGAAAGATATAAAAAAATTTGGTGCTAGTGGGTTGGTAGTAAATCTAAAAAAAGATATAAAAAATTCACATCTTTTTACATTTTTTGCTGAACTGCATTAGTCATTTGATCGAATATGATTAATTTATTAATATCTGAGATTTTTTTAATAGTATTGATTTAAGGAAAGCTTGCTTCTTCTTCTTCTTCTTTTTTTTTTTTTCCCTAATAACAAACATAATGTTATTGAAGTTATCGATGTGTCATTCTCATAAAATAAAATTGCCGCCTAGGTTACAATCTAGTTGCTCCAAATAGTTAAAACATTTGTCGTTCTACATTATTAAGCTAAAGACTTTGCCTTTTAATGTTGCATAATTAACCCTTTTCTTTTGTAAGCATATTCGTGTAAGTGTTATGCCCTAGGTCCAATCAATTTTGGACATAAACACTTTGAATATATATAATCAATGTATATATATGGCAATATCTATTATTTAATTGAATTAATATTCTAATAAATTAAATAATAGAATCCGTAGATTCAAGTCTTGGTGATTTGTTAATCACAAGGAGTTGTGATTGTGAGATACAAATTACATATGACTGAATCTTAAATCGTCCGTGGTCGAGGTAATAACGAGATACGGATATCGTTATTACGGATAGACCATCGCGTGTGGCATTCTTACTTGTGAAGTAAGTAGCTGATCTCACAAGTTAAAGTGTGGTGACACTTGAATGAACACGTGGATGTTTTGTTATAGAACAAAACATTGGAGACCCCTGAGAGATTCCACATGGATAACTATCTAAGTGTTAGTGGTTAATCTCTAACGTTCGGTAGTGGAATTGGTCTTTTGACTTGAGGTCATCATAGTACCTTATATGAGGGCAGTCATACTTTGGTGATGTTGGATGTTGCTCTGTCAAGGGTCGCTAATACAGCATCGTTCGGGTATGTCAGGATTCGTCACTCTTAGATAGTAAGAGATTATGATCTACATTTTATCCAGTTAAGTTGATAATGAAATCCTTGGCCAAGGTGAACTCATAAGTCGGAAAAGAGTTTTCGACGTACATTGACTTAACAGTGGGATAAAAGATATGATCGATAATTGAGATTGACACATATCCATATCTCATAATTGATCGGATCATATTGACGAAAGGATTATAGTTTCACGGTAAACGAACAAGTTTGGTTTTGTCATGCTACATGATATTTCCCGTCACATGTATTGCCCTGATACATTGCTAGATGTCAATCTGGGACAACGAAAATGAATTGGTGATAAATTAAAAGGGGCGTTTTAATTTATTGATTTTGATTAGATCAAAATAATAATTCACGTCGTTCGGCATCGTGATCGGGAACCTAATGGGTCACACACAAAAGAGAATCAGAAGAATGAGATTTACCAATTAATTAATTGACAAGTGTTGGATAATTAATTAATTGAGTTGTTTATTAATAGGCCCGAATTAATTAATTGGATTAATTAATTCATGGACCAGATTTAATTAATTTGATTAATTAAATCTTGGACCGGGTTAAGTTTAATAGATGGGCCGAGCCCATTTGGACTTATATTAATGAGCTGTTAGGGTTGGAAAAACTGTAGAGAATTTTTATTATTCTTGCTAGCACAAGAAAAGAAAACCCTAGCCGTCATTCTTGTTCTCTGTGTGGATCACCATTGGAGGCTGGACAATTGGACAGCTTGGATTGCAGATCGTGATCATTGGAGTTCAAGAAAAAGTAAAAGAGTTTGTGGAATTCATCAAAGGTATCATTCTCATCACAGTTTCTATCTAAACACATTGCAGATCCTCGTTTGGGAATTGAAAATTGTTTAATTTCCGCTGTGCATGTTAAGTAAATTCCCAACAATTCGTATCATTCGCTCTAAGATAAATTAAATTTGTTAATGTCATAATGAAATATTGTGAGGCGTTTGTCACGATTATACTTTTTAAAAACTTCATATGACCATTCGGAGTCGAATCATGCCACCAACTTCTTTCTTTCGAGAGGCCGAGCTCCTTAATTAATTACTATTCATCTTCCACAATTTGATATTAGTAGTTCTCACACTGGACATCTTGTTCTTGTCGATTTGATAGAATTTTTTAACTATTGTACATTCTCTCTTTTTGTACTTGTACATTTTAGAGAGGAGAAGTGCACTCTCATTCTTGTACTACAATCATGCTTGGTGTACAATCATAGATGATAATTTTGTTGACAACATGCCACGTTACAAACTGTCATTGGACAGTTTGAAAAAAAAAATCTATTCTTAACAAAATCTATTTGAAAAAAGTTATTTGACGAGTAAATATATATCTTCAATAATAATGTTTCCAGTTATCAAATTATTGAAAAACATGAAATAATATCGACTTCCTCCACAATCATTTGATGGGGTCAAAAATTGTAAGGTTATTAAACAAGAATAATAATTGCGATTGATCGTCTGCCTCGCATTGTATTGGAAGAGTGAAATAGTCTCGTAGAATGGGCCCATCGGCACGGGATTTGGTTGTGATTGACTTGGTTTATCAACAATAAGATGGGCCAACGGTCCATTGTGAATGGGTGGTAGACAAGTAGTTTAGGCAACTACTTTTCTCAGCTGTCCAATAATTAAGATGAATTATTGGGAGAAAATATCATAAACATTTCATCACTTTCATGAATGTAGGAATCAATCATCCCACGTGTACATCATCATTTATATTTTATCATGTGACAATACATCATTGAACTGTTTTAAAAAGTAAACAATTTTCCCTACAATCTTTTTTTAATAACACATCAAATATTAAGTTACATCTAACATTTTTGATGTAAGAATATTCTTAGGAATGTCAATTTGGTTCTTTGACTCAACCCGAAGAAAGCCCAAGCCGGTTGGACTCGTGGCTTAGACTGAGCCTCATTTTCAGGCGACGACCCATGTGGTTTGACGGGTCAGTTTGTGTGGCAGACCAAAATGGCCCTTCTCACAAGCCTGTTGCAAGCAGGCAACTGTCGACCTAAAACGGCCTACTTCAGGCAAGCCTGAAGCTACTTGCCAGGCAGCCTGCTTGGGGCCAAAGTTGCTTGCAGCAGGCCAAACAATAATAATAATAAATAAATAAATAAATAATACATGCTCAACTCTAAGACTTGAGTTGCCAAGCCTCGATTTTTCGATCGACCTCGATTCGGTTCAGGCCAAATTTGCTCGAGCCGCGAACTTCGGCTTGTGAGCCGACTTGACCCAGCTCGTTTTCATCCCTACATACTCTTTCACATTTACAAATTACCAACTTTTTTGTTAAAAACAAGTACTCAAGTGAAATTGGAGATTTCTGTAATTTTGTTAAATAGTTTTGCAGGACCTATATGAATTAAGAACCTCCTCAAAAACTGTCTTCTCTCCAACCACTATCATTTGTGATGGGTCAGAATTAATCGAGTGCTCGTTAAAACAACACCAATTATTGTGTATGATTGATTGGAAGATCAGTGGTTTATATTGCACTAGAAGTGGAGAACGAGATTAGACATTGGACCTTCCAGTACTGGATTTGATCGTACTTTTTGTGTTGTTGCTATCTTATTTGGATAGGAAAAAATTCACAACTCCCTAAGCTCTAGAATTGCAAAATTCAGGTTTTTCATGAATTAATTAATTATATTTTATAATTATTATATTAAATTAAATATTTAATTATAATATAATATAATTAACTCACCCCCACCCTCACCCCGTCCCACCTCTGCTCTGGCGACTACTCATGTGACCGGCGACCACTCTAGCGACTGTTTTCGGTCACAGGTCACAGATCAAAAATTTTGTAGGTCTCATATTTTTTCGAGGTCACAAATCTAAAATTTTATAGGTCACCGTTTTTTAATCGGTCACAGATCAAAAAATTTTTAGGTCATGGATTATTTCGAGGTCACAAATCTAAAATTTTATAGGTCACAGATTATTTTATTAGTCACAGATCAAACAAATTATATGTCACATGTCACGTATTTTCAAATTTGTTTGTCACAGACACCAACAAATTATCAATTTTAAAATCACAGATCAATAGCTAGGTCACAGACACCACAAAGAACCACCACCGTCGTTGACCCCCACCACAACAATAACAAAAAACGACCATCACCACACGGATCACTATCACCACTGCGACCGCCACCACAGATCCATCACCCCCGCACGAAACATACCACCACAGATCCACCACCTCCACAACCACACATCCCCAGACCTGCGACATTTTCCAAAACAAGACCCCATCAACGCTTGGTCACAACCACCACCAACACTTGGTCATAAAATCTAATAATCCAAAACAGTAACCCAGACTAGATTTTTAGTCAAAATAATTGATCTACCTCGGATTTGTAGAATGGAAAGATACGGAAGAACAAGAAAAATTAAGGTGATAAAAAAAATAAAAAATCAAGTAGAACATTAGTTTTGGCTCAGTTCATTCTCTCGCCTTGCATTTCCTTCGAGGGAGGGGGAAAGGTGGGGAAGGGGGGGAAGGGAAGTTGCTGCCGTTCAGCAGCGTCGCGGCGCTACTGAATGGCAGCAGCGTCTCTGCGACGCTGCTGCTGCTGCGGTGGAGAGAGGTGGCGACGATGGAGGAGACAGGTGAGAGGAGAGAAATGAGTTGGATGGGTTAGAGTTTGGATAGATTTATGTTTTATATTTAAAATAAATTTGGTGGTGGTGGAGGTAGGGTGGGTATATAGGTTATTTTAATGTTATAATATTATTATTAATTAAAAATGATAAAACCTGATTTTCATAAACTCAAAAATAAATAGCTGGTTTTTGGTAATTATCACATTTGGATAATTAACGATTTGATGGGCCAACGACTCTTTTGGGTTCACCCATAAATCGGCCCATGTCAAACGGGTTGTGCAATCTTCTTCCGTAAACGTGTGGCATTCATTATCCACAAAATTTTATTTTATTTGCTCAAATTTATGGGAAATTCATACCGTTTAGCTCGAAACCACTGAAATAAACGATATCAGATCGAACTAGTCAAGAGGGTTCAATTAAAATTCGTATGAATTAGAGTTTTACAACCAAGAAGTGAAAGGTTCCATTCTACTCTAATTCGCATTCTAGCTATAGGATAATTTATGGTGTAACAGATCCTATCCGATCAAGACTTGGTTTATGTTTCTTTCTTTCTCATATCATCTTAAATCAAAGAGATCCAAATAGTTCTAAAGTTGAAAGAGAATCGATCTTCAGTACAATTTCAATACCACTTTATTTTGTGACTTATACCATGTAGAAATCAAGTGGAAAAAAAATTCTTAAGTAAATAAACAAGCTCATCCCATTCATTGTATTGAAGCCTATCTAACTCATCATGGTAAAAATAAATTTTAACATCCAATTGATCTAATTCTTATTTGAATTAAGTTACGAAATCTTAAATGATTTTTATAATAGTATATTTTATTATAAAGAAAAGATTTCATTATAATCAACATCCCCCTTTGTGTAAAACCTTAGCTACGAATTTAACCTTATATCTCACTTTTCCTTAACCGCTTCACCTTCTTTGAGTTCATCGATCCATTTTTTGTCCACAAACTTTTAATCTTCAAGTTTATTATCTAATACCCAATTATTACCTTCAAGAATTTCCAAGAACACAACACATACTAGATTTATCTAAAATTCTCAAGGCTTTACAGGAGCCTTTGGACAAAGATTAGTCTTCAAAGGGCTTTGTGAACAATTTTCATTTTTTCAGATTATTTAAGGAATCCTAAAATTGAACAGGGGTTATTTAAGGAATCCTATAATAAATCTTTTTCCTGGTTGCTATTGGTGAATATGTTCCTATATGAGTGGACTATGATCCGAGAATCTCAAACAATTTTCCTGAAAAATAATGGCTATTAAACAACAAAAGTTAGAAAAAAATGACTATTTCCATAAAAAAAATAAAGGAAACACCAAAAGATGAAAAGTACAACATTTTTTAGATTGAAAATTAAGACAATCAAATACATTTACGGTGCGTTTAATTACCAATATTTTTCATAAAAATGTGTTTTTTCCACCCAATTTCCTGCTTTCGTGCTGTTTGATTGACAATTTTTTTCACAAAAAATATTTTTTTCTTAAAACAAGGAAAATACTTTCTTTTACTAGAACTCATTCAATTGCCTAAAACTTAAATTTTTTTTTTCATACTTACAATCAAACACATCATAAGTTCTTGATCTCCTTACACCAAGTAAGAAATGAAAAATCGGAAAGAAGATGAAGTAGAAGAGCATTAGGGTTTTCCCGAATGAGAGTTTTCAAGAAAGAGAGAATACAGATAACAAATATTGCAAAAAGTCTCTCAAAAGCCAAACACCATTAACCACAAAAATGACGAAACGAAAAGTTAAACCATTAGAAGACTCCAATAGCAACATTAGAGTTAATGGCCACCATCAATTCACGTATCAACATCTCACTCAAGACCTCCACTAAAGAAGTCGTGTTTTAGAAACACGGTTTTTGCTCAATTTTGATAGCACGCGTATCACACGTTTACTTCACAACAAGAACCAAAACCTGTAACAAATATGTTAATGTTTAATCAGAGAGATGATGTTTTACATGTACTTAAGTAACATATGCAAAAAAATATGACACATTTCTCGTGAACAACATCCATAATTGACTTCCAAGCTTCTATTTGTTCTTTTGTCCAAACTCATAGTGTATCGTTACACTTCAACTTCAAGAACCAAAACCCGTAACAAATCTGTTAATGTTTAATCAGAGAGACGATGTTTTACATGTACTACAGCAACATGCAAAAAAATATGACACTTTTCTCGTGAACATCCGCAATTGACTTCCAAGCTTCTACTTGTTCTTTTGTCCAAACTCACAGTGTATCATTAATACACTTCAAAATCTATCGATGTTGGGTTATCTGAAATTCATTTTTGGCTACCTATGTGATTAAGACATCATTAAACAATCAAAGACAAGTCAAAACAATATACAATGTTGTAAAATTTTGATGTACTTGTTGACGACTATTTAGTTTTATCAGGATACATAGATAATGTTTACTTACTCTAGAATAGTGTATTCAATTCATATTGTAAATCCATTGAAATCCTATATAGAGGTCATTGTTATAAGGGAAAAATTCATTTCTAAGAGTTTAAGTATCCCCTATTTTAAAATTCGGTTCTTATTCGGTTCTTCGGTTCTAGGTCGAGAACCGAGAACCGAACCAAACCATTCGGTTCTCGATTCGAATACCCGTTCGGGTATTTCATTTTAAAAAACCCGCTCGGTTCGGTTCGATTCGGTTCGGTTCCGGTTCGATTCGGTTCGGTTCGGTTCGGACATTTTGCCCAGCCCTATTTTCGCCTACTTGGAATATATTATGTTTTTCCTTAAAAAAAAAATGGCACACGCCAAGAAATCGATAAATACAAATATGCGAGTACAAAGATTACGAGTTCATTGGGATAGGCCACCCACAATTTCCCCTCCCTCGATCATGGAAAATTGCGATAACAGCGTTTGAATCACCTCGAGCTATACAGGAATATATAAATTCAAACGCTGCATGAAGTTCGGATCTGCAGCAATTCAAGAATTTTGAAAAATTTGAGCCTTTTGAATAAACGCAATGAGTAATGCAGGAGGATCAATTCTGTGCAAATCGGCCACATTAGCCAAAATTTCCGGTTTCTTGCTCGTATTAGTAGTTTTCTTCTACTTGGACAAGCGTTTTTCTGATGGCTCTTCTCAGCAACTTATTTTCTTTTCCTCTCATCAATATTCAGTTGATAATGGAGTTACAAAAAATTATAATTCATCAATTTCGCTTCCTTCTAATCTGAATAAAACTAATTGGGTGTCGCCTTCGCCATACCCACCGGCAGTGCAGAGGATGGGGCTGGTGGATGTGAACGGGGTGATGACGGAGGATTTTGAGGTGGGGGAGTTTGATTTGGAGGTGGTGGAGAATTGGCGGAGGGCAAATGAGACTGGGGGTTTGAAGAGTGATACCAAGCGGGATAAGGTTAGGGTCAGGGTCAGCAAATTTCCAATGTGTTCCCAGAATATGAGAGAGTACATTCCGTGTTTGGACTACAAGGAGGCCATTAAGAAGCTTAATTCAACCAAAAAAGGGGAGCAGCGGCATTGTCCCGAAAAGGGGAAGGAATTGAACTGTTTAATCCCTGCTCCAAAAGGGTACAGAACTCCGATTCGCTGGCCTAAAAGCCGCGATGAGGTATCTTCTTCATTTGGATTTGATGAAATTAGTTTCTTGCAATTTCATATGTATTCTGCTTTTCTTGGACATTTAAGTGAGTCTTACATTCCCTTGTCTTTGATGGCCCTTACAAAATGTTGCTTTAGCCAATGATCCAATAGTTGGCCCAAGAGTATTGAACTTCTTAACAGCATTATTGATTAGAAAGGAACATCTTTTTGGGAGGTTTAGAAACTGAGAGTAAAGATCAGCAAATCAGCAATTGTTTTTTGGTGAAAGGCCACTTAGATTGTAATATTCTTGGTTGCACGTTTGAATTGCAGTAAGATTAATAGCAATTAATGTTCATCAGAATGCATTTTTCGGCAGAAGAGTGCCAAGCTTAACATGATTATTATTATAAGCAGTTTACAGGAGCATTGTGCTTCTTCTTATGATATACAGGTTTGGTTTAGTAACGTTCCTCACACCCCTTTATGGGGTCAAAATTGGATCACGATTCATAGGGACAAGTACAAGTTTCCTGGAGGTGGGACACAGTTCATACATGGGGCAGATACGTACTTGGATCAGATCGAAAAGGTGTTTATTTATTTGTTTGTTTATACTATTAATGCTCTAATCCAAGAGAAAAAAGCTTTTACATCTGTTTATTGTCTTACCGTGTAGATGGTCCCTGAAATAGCTTTCGGCCGACGTACCCGAGTTGCTTTGGATATTGGCTGTGGTGTTGCAAGTTTTGGTGCTTATCTATTATCACGAAATGTTACAACCTTATCTATAGCCCCAAAAGATATTCATGAGAACCAGATTCAGTTTGCACTTGAGCGTGGAGTTCCTGCAATGGTGGCAGCTTTCGCAACACAGCGTCTGTTATATCCAAGTCAGGCATTTGACTTGATACATTGTTCAAGATGTAGAATCAATTGGACCCGGGATGGTATGCTTTTCTAACTCATTTTTTACTTTGTTCATGTATTATTGTTTGTTACAAGAGCCTATAGTCATTGTCTAGACTGTGATTTACTGATGCTTCTATGTCATATTCAATTGCTATGTAACTGAAACTCTTGACATGCTGAAGTAAGACTTGTTCACTTTTGAGTGCCAAATCTTTAGTGAATGAAAATGGTAATCTATAAATCCATAAAAGACTGCTGCGACCTAAAGATTTACTAAAGGAGTTTATATTAAAGATTATGTTTGCTTTATGTAAAATATGTGGACTTACATATCATCAGTCTCAAAAGAGTCACCATAGCTGATTACAGTTGATATGAAACTAACATTTTGGCCTCTATCTTCATGTATTGTTGTGAAGATGGTATTCTGCTACTCGAGGTCAACAGGATGCTCCGTGCTGGAGGATATTTCGCTTGGGCCGCACAGCCTGTTTATAAACATGAAGCACTTCTTGAAGAACAATGGAAAGGTGAAAATACTTGGGAAATTTTAATAAATGAGTCGTCTTTTTATAATAAAAAAAAAACAGGTATCATCAAGTAGAGTCAAATAGGCCCCCGACTTTTGGCCTATCATATGTGAAAGGAGAATCATATTCCTCGACTTCTACTGACTTGCCTTGTCTTATGTCAATTGTGTTACTGTATTTTGGAATTATCATGCCATAACTGTTCAAAGTGAGGGCTGGCATTATATGAGTTGCATAATTTAGCTACGGTGCAAAAAGCAGTATTTTATTGATTCAGCTTATCTATTTGTTTTTTTTCCCCAGAGATGGTAAACCTTACTAGCCGTCTCTGTTGGACACTCATTAAGAAGGAGGGACGCATTGCCATATGGCAGAAGCCCTTGAATAACAGTTGTTATTTGAGCCGTGAGGAAGGAACCCAACCAGCATTATGTGATGCAGATGATGATCCGGACGGTGTATGGTACATTTTTCACCTTTTGCTTTACTTTTCTGTAAACTTAACAACTGATTGGGGTATAGGGGTTCTAGGTTTCGTTATGTTTCTTCATATACATGCAACATCCTATGCTTTTCTGAGCATGTATACTTGAAAAGTTGTATGGCTAACATCCAATGCAGGGGTAGCTCTTAGCATAAGTCATGACACTTGTATGACTATTGGACATGTTATTCATTTTTCACGACCAAGCAAAAATGACATTAAACATTGCTTTAAAATTATCAAAAACCAAAGAGACAGATAAAGAATAGAAAGCAATATATGGTATGGAAATACTTGAAATATGTAAATTTAATTGCTTGTGAATTTCTCTGCTTTTGTTTTCTGTGGTGATAATTGAACAGTATAGAGTTGAATCATATAAAAGATCTGAGAAGAAGAATTATGTTAATGTTGCTCTTAAAGTTTCCATTTCCCAATTATGGTAGGTATGTAGATTTGAAGGCATGCATAACACGGTTACCTGAGGAAGGATATGGCTCAAATGTTACAGCCTGGCCTGCACGCTTGCAGAATCCTCCAGATAGGCTGCAAAGCATAAAAATTGATGCTTACATATCAAGAAAAGAGCTGTTCAAGGCAGAATCAAAATATTGGAATGAAATAATTGACGGCTATGTACGTGTCTTACGTTGGAACTCGTTAGAACTTAGAAATGTGTTGGACATGAGAGCTGGCTTTGGAGGGTAATTCTTTTCATTTGTGTGTCCATCCTGTTGTACTACCATCCACATAATTTTTAGAAGATACAAAGTAGCACTTAGCTCGTCATTAGTGGTTTTACAGTTTTTTGTATGCTAAGTAATTAGTTCATTTTCTGTCAGATTTGCAGCTGCACTATTTGAAAACAATTTGGATAGCTGGGTACTCAACGTTGTGCCTGTTAGTGGACACAATACATTGCCTGTCATTTATGACCGCGGTCTCGTTGGAGTTATGCATGACTGGTGAGAATTGATTATGATGTGTTCTTTGATGTCACTATAGTTATAGGTTATGTTCCTCTTATAGCAGTTTGCTTCTGACTCCACCTCTACCTCCCCTTCTCTCCAACAAAAGCTAAATACATGAATAAATGAAATGTTATAACCATTGTTTTAGTTCCAAAATGTGTCCTAATCTTATAAGGAAGTTTTGGGTTTGATCAGCCCTTTTCCTGTTGAGTTTATATGATGTATAACGAGCTGTACACAACTTTACAGGTGCGAACCATTTGATACATACCCAAGAACATATGATTTAATTCATGCTGCCGGCCTCTTCTCTATTGAACGAAAAAGGTACTCCTTTTAAGTTTCCTCTCCCTGTGCTGCACTTACATTTCATAATCTGGCCATACGAACTTGAGAGTTTTAGATAGTTATACCTGGTACTGGATGAAGTTTTAGAGTTCTAATATTTTAGCATGCACAATTCATAGCATCGATTGGCTGGCTCTGTTTTGAGTACACATACATCCATGTTTCTTTTATTTTTGTGAGCAAACTTGAAGAATGAAACATTTTTTTTTTCTTTTCTTTTACATCAGATGCAATGTCTCTAACATCATGCTTGAAATGGATCGCATTTTGAGGCCCGGTGGACATGTATATATTCGTGATTCTATTGATGTTATGGATGAACTTCAAGAGATTGGCGAAGCCATGGGTTGGCATGTATCTGTTCGGGAAACATCGGAGGGTCCTCATTCCGGTTATAGGGTCTTGACTTGCGACAAACGCCAATAAAAAGCGCGATCAACATTATAAAGGAAATCAAATAGGGTCGCTGCACATGTAGTAATTTTGACTCAGTTATCTCAAAGGAATGTGTAGAAGTTATGAACCTGAAGCATCGCTGTTTAGAGGGCCGAAGATGATGATTTTTGAGGTTCTTTGTATGTATATCGATAGTTTCGACAATTGATAATTTTTGTTTTATATCTATTTTATTTAATCAATAGTGGGGATTTATATAAAACCATCAATGCCCTTCACGTACAAGAATCAGGTTCTAGAGTAATGCGTGTCCAAAAGATAATATAACTAATGGAATAATGTGAAATGCCCAATGGAGTCTTTAGCCACGATTTTAGTTATGCAGAAAATATATGTCAAAATACTTTCCAGAAAGCAACACCGTAGAAAAGTATATAGATAATGAAAATTACACATTCAGTTTCCAATTCTACATTGTCAATTATTCTTTTCACATGTTAAGTCGTTACGTTCAATCATATTTTATAATTAGCTTGAGCTAAGTCGAAATTGGCTCGACAAGAACTTTCTCTGGAGGCTCCTTATGTGAACTCTATGACCTCAAATCATTTTCTAAATAATTTCTTGAATAAGCAGCTTGACCAAACTCAATTGAAAAACGTGGCCAATTTTCAATCTGTATACATAAAGAAGTCAAATTAAATTATTTTTACCTTGCAAGTGGTACACGTTTGCATGTCCGCAAGACGTTACTTTTAAGCATGTGACGCCACCACAGTTTTGAGAAATTGGTGGCCACTCCACTTAAAGCTGACTCATCTTCACCCATTAATTTAGGGATGAATAATGCTACTCAAACAGGGACAGGGACAGGGACAGGTGCTGCGTGTGTGGCCAACTTTTATTTTGTTTTTCAAATTGTCTAATGATATGTGCCCTCCCTATTTTTTTGAACAGGGTCATATAGGTGTCCCACCTATACGAGGGGCCACATCACCCCCGCTTGAACAGGGTATGTGACCCTGTTCGTGTAGTGCGATCCTTTTGGACATTATTGCTGATATTTAGCTCATTGTAAAAAAGTGATTCGATGTATTTTCTTATTTTATTTAAAAGGGAAATGCTACAAGTACAGGGGGAGGGGGTGGGTAGTTTCACAGGCAAGACACATTGGGGTGGTGGGATGGCATTTTTTTCAATTTTTTAAACAGGTGGGGCCCGCTGCTCGCCTGTAATGGCCCTGTAATTTGAGCCCCTGTACTTGGGGATTAATCCATTTTGTAATGTTGATGCAACAAAGTTTGTTTCTTCAATATTATTCATTTTGAGTATATATTTATTTATTGGACAATGCGACAATGATTTAATTATTACATGGCGATTTATCTGATGAATAAACAACTTTGCTCTCTATATTGTCGGTCTCATCTCTCTAATATCTATGATTTTCTGATTGTAGCTCGACTGAACCATTTTGACAGTCTTGGGAGTGGAAATGGTGAAGAAAGGTTAGGTATTTTTTTCTCTTTTAATCAGTACAATTACATTTAGGTATTAATAAATAGGGAAATTTACATATACTATATTATGCCCCTGTTTGATTGCAGTTATTTTGTAAAAATATTTTATTGTTTAAATGTATGATTGAAAATGAATATGAAGAGTTTTAAAATAAAGGTTGTCAAATCAGGGTGAAAAAATAGAATTTTTTTTTTTTTTAACGTATATGCCATTAAATAAATGAACAAATAAAGATACCCTTATTTGAAAAAACAAGCCACACCTTGTGTAGTACTCTATATAACATTTGGAATACTATAATCTGATTATTCTTCACTAAAAGTTTTTTTTTTATTTAAAATATTACATTCTTTTGAGTGAGATTTATAAAATTTTTTAAGGGTAATTATATAATATTACAACTTTTAACTTTTTATTAATTACACCATATTTTAATTGCAATCAAGGTTAATTTGCTCGTTATAGTTTTTTACGTCCCTAACTTTTTTTCCGACGTATTCTTATTCACAATCTTCCATTAATTAGTATATCTCGTTTTTAAGAAAATTTCCCATCCAAAGTATTTGTTGGAAGGGCGTAAAACGATTTTTTTTCCATCGTATTTTTAAGAAAACAATAAATACAAAAGTACGATAAAGTAGTTTTTCCTTTTAGAATATTTTGACATAAATCATCTTCAAAGACTAGATGTGCAAATTAATTAAATAATGAAGACAAAAATTCAACATTAATTGGGAAGTCTTGAAAAAAAAATATTCAGAACATTAGATCAAGGGTGACAGCATTGAAATTAATGGTTTTGCTGATGTAGATTGAGCATCGTGTCCAGATAAACAGGAGTTCAACAACTGTGCATTGCATATATTGGGAGGAAAGTTTGGTATCTTGTTCATCAAAACGACAACAAGTGGTTTCCAGGTCAAGCATACAGTCTAAATATATATCTTTGGCAGAGATCTGAGATTCCTTCTGCTGACTTATAGGGTGGGGATGGTGAATTATTATGAAAATGGGGATTAGTAGTCTTATTAAATGGTGATGAATTATTAGGAAATTACTGTTGAGTTACTCGTTACTCAAGCCACGAACATTATGCTTGTCTTTGTCGATATGTTCTGACCGCTCGCTCGAACTGTGTGACTACATTTGTGATCGAGCAACGCCAAATGTTACACAAAAAAAAAGTTATTTAGCATCAGTTTAAATGTCAACATATCATAGATTACATTACACTGTAATTTTCTAATAATTCAATGAGTCATAAATTTTTGTATTTCATTGAACCTATAATTTAATGATATGAGCGCTGCCATCTAGATCGGTGTTAAACATCAATAGTGTTGAATAGCATTACATTTTAACATGTTAGACTCTTAAGTGTAGCCTCATTTTTGGGCCAAAATATATTTTGATATTGTATTTTGTTGGAGAATGCGTGGTTAAAAAAAAAAGTTTGGGATTTATTTGTAAAATTATTTTATGGGAGAATATGTGGCTGAAAATGAGTTTTGAAATTTTTTTTTTTGAGAACATGGTGGCCAAATATAGGCTAAATGAATAGCATAATTCTTGTTTTGCTCTTATTGATCAATCCACATTTCAAGCAAAAATGTTTCCCACCAAATATATATACATATATAGAGTTTGTTTGGTAACACTAAAAATTCAATTAAAATTGAAAATATAGTCGTTATTGAGTCCTACCAATCTAATAAAAGTCAACAATAACGGCTAATTTTTCAATTTTAATCCGATTTTAATCTCTACCAAACACACTCATATATTCACACACAAATGTGTGTCCCTCTCTCTATACATGCATAAGGGTAGTGACCATTATGAGAGAGAGAGAGAGATGGGAGAGTGGGCATAATGTTGGAGCACCTAATTATTTACGTTGGGGGTGGTTTATTGTCGAGTTGTCGCAATCTTATAAAAGGATTCGAATCCCTAATGGTAATGGAGCCCCGTTTTGTGAAAAGGAGTTGACATTCGTCCATATGGGCCCCGACACCCCTTGCTAATCTCCAAAGGTTCACATTATTGACACTTAATCAATGCTTACTAAATAATCAGCTTAACTAATCGAATCCATCCTACGTTGACCAAAATTTTTAACTAAATTTATTAAACAATTATAAAAGTTGTAGTTGAAATTAAATTTAAGAAAAAATAAGTTTCAGTCAAGTAGAAACTTTTAGTGGCTGTTTTATTTGTATTTTAGTTTTGTATTTTGAATGTTTATTTTGAGATTGTTGAAAATGTGTTCTTTTTGACATTTTGAAAAGTTGTTTTAAAAACACCCAAAACCCGTTTTGAAAATTTTAGCAAAATTATAACTGAAAACACCTAAAACAATAAATTTGTCGTTTTGAGTTTTTTGTAAATTTTTAATTTGTTTTCAAAAACATATTTTCGAAAATAGAAAAGAGAACTCGTTTTCACTGTTTTGAAAAATAGAAAACAGGAAACGATTTGAAAAAGGTAAAGAGAACGTACCCTTAATAATTTACATCATTCTGGTTGAGATTTTGACCCAATAACCTTGAAAATAATCTACATTTTCAAATTAAAAAAAAAAAAATTGATTTTCACATACCATATAATCCTAAATTATATAATCCCAAGTTGTGACACGGTCCACAAATAATTAGGAGAGATTCTTGCGTCACACAATATGATGACTAACTAATACATCTTAAATTAACATTTAATTATTCAAACTTCACTCTTCATATATACAAGTACAATATTTTTCTTTATTAAATCCATTTCACGATATAAAATTAATTCCTACATGTTAGGAGGCAACTTGATTTAATCTAAATAAAAGCGAAAAATAAAAAATTCACGAGCATATGTACCGCTTAATGTCGACTTGCGATAAATCGTAGAGTCATATAATCCATAAGAATATCTTAGGCAGGTCTTTAATGCTAGGACTTCATAACATTTATGTAACATAATATTGGCCAAGTACGAATTACAATATATATGGTTCCTCGCTTCTCTTTGGCTCATTAATATGCTTAAATATCACCTATCTAATAAAAAGGAAAAAAATTAAAATAAAATTTTGATTGTTACAAGTCCTTTCTCAAATCAACCACCACAACACTAACGTTATCGGAGCTGTGTCGGGCCAAAGCCAGTTTGGTCAACAGAATAGACGCATCGGAGCAGGACTTATCGGAGCTCTCTCCGGATTCCGTCACCGTTATGTCATTTCCCGGCGATCTAGGCGGTGATGGTGGTTTCCGGGATTGAAGACACTTACGTGCCACCCCACACGCGGTCTCATTAGATACCACGTCCCATAGCCCATCACTCGCCAGAATCAAACACTCATCCTCCGCCATCCGCTCCGTTATGGTCACCTCCGGTTCAGATATCACATATGGCTTTAAATAACTATCACCTGAAAAAAAAAATAAAAAAAAAATCCATATATTAATTAAATCGAACGTGGAATCGACTGGATCTTCAAAGAATTGCTTGGTTTGAGAGTTTACCAATGGCACGAGACATTGCTAACACTCCAAGAACTCTTGCTCCGTCCCAAAATATGACACGGCCGCCAGATTCTTCTATCCGATTAAGCTCATCAGGCCGGTCCGGCTGCATCAAATCAACATTTTTTCAGATATGTAGTAAAAAAAAATAATCGCCAAAACGCAATTTTGAAACTAACCCACCTTATGATCTACGGAAAGGGGAATTGCGATGCCGTTTCTGCAAAGCACGGCGCGAGAATCACCACAATTGGAGACGATTATCTTTTCCGGTGTCACCACCGCCACGACGGCGGTGGATCCGACAGCGTCAGACTGAGGGGTCTGAAGTTCACATCTGCAATTGTAAGTGTTTTCGCCAGACCATTCAGTGACTTCCTGGTCCATCTTCGAAAAACTCCTGAACATTAATTCATTCCATGATGTTTCACCGGATTTCACCTCGTCTTTTACTATTTCGTGCATTCGGTCCTTGCACTTCATGGCCACCTACAAAAAACCCAAATCAAGCTTAATTCTTCTGAACATAAACCATGATTTTAAGTTAAATCATTTGTAAATAAAACAAGATTATAAGTTTATATACATGTGAGCAGCCATGGCCGTCGTATACTCCGAAGAAGTGTATCCCTCTAGAAGTATCATCGCTTTGGCTGCAAAAAGACGGGTGAATTGCAACTGCATCTTCCATATCTCTTCTTCTTCCACAAACAGAAGTCATGCCAAATTTCGGCAAATCCGGAACGACATCAGTTTCGATTCTTGTTAAGGATGGTGACTCAGGTTCTTTCTGTTCCATTTGACAATTCACAACCGAGTTTTCGCACTCCCGAGGCGGCGACACGTCCGGAACAGTGACCTCCACCTTTTGTCGTTTCCTTTTACCGTTGTCCAGCGACGGCGCCACCGCGGTGTCGCTGGGTACAATATTGAATTGCTGACATCCCATCCTTCTTCTCCTAGCGGATTTTGAACTTGGCTCAACGGGTGCAGCAGTCTTGCTCTCACCAATTTTTACTCCACAGCACATACCAGCCATGATTTTTTTCCTCAAATCACAAATGAATCTAATCGATCAAAACCTTGTAAATTCGAAGATAATAATGAAGCACTGATTCAGAAAACAGGAAAAAAAGAATTAACCGAGACACGAAAATCTGAGGCAAATCCAGAAAAAACGAAGCTTTTTGTATAGAGTGGGAGACCACATTATAGTTGAAAGGGGAGGTACGGGAGGGTCAGTTACGGGCAGCTGCCCGTCACCGTCCAGGGCAGAAGGAAAATGTATTGTGTATCCGACATGTAAAGTTGATGTGACGTAAAACGCTGAATGCGAGACGAAAGAATCTAGACCGTCAATTTACATCTCCCTTGATAGGAATGCGCCACGTTTAAGGTAGATATAATGTTTTTGGACGTGGGCCAATAGAAATGCAACAAGCAACACGATGCCTTTTTAGAGGCGCATGTGACAGGTCCCCTCGACCTATTTTTGGCTTTTTTATTTTATTTTTTATTCTACGAGGATTAACACCACGTGGCAGGATCGTAGTGTACGAGATTCGTCGCTGTCATATACTTGCTCTTACATGACATGACTAGTAGAGCGTGGTTACAACTTCTTGAAATTGCTCGATTATATCCTTTTAGTTTAGGAAAATTATATTTGAAGACACATATTTTTAACATATCGAGTCTAGTCCAAAATGAACCACCCAACTTTAGATTGTGTTACAGCAACTTAGGGCATGTTCTTTTTCCTATTTTCAAGTCATTTTCAGTTTTCAATTTTCTAAAACACTAAAAACATTTTTACTTACTTATTTTAAAAAACGAATTTTCAAAGATGAGTTTAAAATTTACAAAGAAAATAGAAAACAAAAAAGGTCATTTTGGTTGTTTTCAGTTAAAACTAAGCCAAAACTTTAGGGGCCGTTCTCTTTGGCGTTTTCCGCCCGTTTTCTGTTTTCGATTTTTAAAAAATGCGAAAACGCGTTCTCTTCATCATTTTTTAAAACGGATTGTGGAAAACGAAAAAAAATGTGAAGAAAACACAAAACGGCATTTCCGCCATTTTGGGCGTTTTCTGCACAAACCCAGCAGAAATGGAAAACATGGGAAACAGGCCCAAACCTCTCCTCCTTTCTTTCTGCCAAGCCACACTCCACCACCACTTTCCAACATCTAAACTCCGGCCATCCTCCTCCAAAACGGCCGGATTTATTACCATTATAAAGCCCTCAATCCCTTCTTCAATAACCACACAAACCACTACCCAAACATATACCAAAATTGATAAAAAAAAATTCCTCAAAAACTGATTCGAAGCTTATTGCTTCTGCCAGAATCTCAAGCTCCGGCGACACCAGAGGTTGCGCACCACCACCGGTCGATTGCCCACCCCCAGATGACTCCAGCCATAGCTCCAATTTACCAAAAACAACATGCCATTATTCTGAATCGCACCATTTGCACCGCGCTACAGGGTCGAAAATGGCAGATTCCGACGTCTTCCAGTGGACCCATGGTTGTGGACCACATGAGGCTGCCGTTTATAGCTATAGAGAGGGGAGGGGAAGAAGAGAGAGAGAGAGAGAGAGAGAGAGAGAGAGAGAGAAGAAGTAAGAGAGATGCCAGAGAATTTCCATTTCCTCATTTTTGAAAATAATTGGGAAGAACACGTTTTCTATTTCCTATTTTTTTAAAACAAATTTTGAAAATATCAAAAAGAACGCATTTTCAACTCTCTCACAATGAACACTAAAAACACAAAATGAAATCAAAACACAAAACTAAAACACAAAGAGAACGACCCCTTATTTTTTAAAACAATTTTTCAAAATGACAAAAGAAACGCATTTTCAACAATCTTAAAATGAACACTCAAAACACAAAATTCAAAATGAATTCAAAACTCGAAACTAATAATTAAAATACGAAGAGAACATCCCATTACTTTTCTAACTTGGATGAGTAAAAAAAAGGACATAAAATCATTTTCTTTCGATTTTACGCCGCCCCACTCCACCCCCGACACTTGTTGATTGATTCTTGGAAAATTTTAATAAAACAAAATTCACCATTTCCAAGTAAAAAGAACAATCAAGAAAAACATGGCTCTATGTCTGAATACGAAGTTTAGACACAAATTTATTGGTTCTATCAATTTATCAGACAAACAGTAAATATTTTTTAACTTGAGAGTTGAGATGTATTAATGAACACAAGATGAGAGTGTAATTGGACAATAAAAGTTGTACCTTGTTTGACACCCATTTTGGAGGGAAAAAATAATTTGAAATAGTGATTGATGGAAGAATGTGTAGTTGAAAAGTAATGAGAATTTTTGAGTTTATGTTCAATATTATTTTATTGATAGAATGTGTAGTTGAAATGAAAAAAGAAAAAAAATGAGAATGAGAAGAAAATAAGCATCAAACGGGTGCCTAATATAATGAAAAGGCAGAAGTAGAATAGAAAATAGAAACACATCATAGAGTGAGAAACACGCTCTACTGTGATGCGAGTTGGGGTGGAAGTAACTACATGCAATAAAGGCATAGAAGAAGGGACGATTTAAAACACGTAAGGGACCACATGCCAATGTCTATAGACGCTAGCAAAATATCTCCGTTAATATGACACGTGTCAACCGATCGACGGACTTCCCGTTTACTGCAGTTAGTTGCGCCGTCCGTTGCACACTTTGCAATTTCCTACAAGTAGATTCATGAATAATTAATGATGTTATATTATTACCCCCTCTTATCTTATTCATGTAGGCTGATTTTTTATTTTTTTTTCTTGTCTCGTTTATATAGTTATTTTTTATTGAAAAATTATTTGTTTTGTTCGTTTACTAAAATATCCTTATTTAATTTGTCTGATTATAACCAATTCTTCCTATTTAATTTTGAAATTGTATAGATTTTGATTTACCTTCTTGAAATTATCCAAATACATACACACATTTTTCACTTCTTTTTGAAAACATGGACAAAATCACATTATTTACTACTAATTATTGATAAATAAACAAGGGTAAATTAGGAAATTACTTGCAAAATTTGTTTTTCAATAACATTAAATAAAATTTCTTAATATATGTAAAAAAGAAAATCAGCCTATATACAGGGATGGAAGAAGTAGTTTAGGTGGCTAAAATTGAAAAGACATTTTTCAGACTTGTTAATTGAGAGAAATTGACAAATATTTGTTTTGATACTCGATGTTTAGAAAGTCTTTAGTTTCTTCATATTCATATGCATCTTCGATAAAAAAATTTGCCCTCCCGAAAGATGATACCTATATTCTAATATTTAACTTCACATTGTTCAAATCATTGCCAAATAATTGATCGATTGAATTTTTGTATATATTACTCAAGAACTCCATATAACCATCATTTATGTGCTACTCAGAAATCGGTAGCCCCGGGCGGAGCAGCTCGAAGAGGGGCATCTATCTCTATTGATCGAGCTGAAGGAAGGGCTTCATAGCCTTTACCTTATTCCGGGGAGGAGAAAAGGAAGTCAAGTGCTACTTATTACAAAAGGCGAACCCAGGTAGTGAGCTATTTATAGCGAAGGAGTTATCGACCCGCCCGAGAACACTATAAGGTGGGTCTACCAGTCCAAGGGGGAGAACTCAGAACTCATTAGCTCGAAAAGTCATTAGCTAACATCTCTTATGTCAAACCATTCGATTGAATGATGTCAATGACACGAAGATATATACAATGAATGGATGTATCAGATATTGAAATATCTTTATATTGCCTTAATTTTCATCAATTTAGTTGATCGAGCTGACTTCTAATCGACCATTGGACTTTTTATTAAATCCATTAATAACACTTCTAACTACGTTCTTCACGTCACATTCAAGTCGAGAGCTAAAATAGAGTCTATAACTTGTGAAATAATTTAACAAGTTGGTCCTCCCTCCAATTTGAAAAGGGTTCCAAAGTTTCAACAGGTTTTTTCAAGTTGTCATTAATTTTGCCATTACCCGACTAATTAGACCCGTTGATTTGTCCCAATGTGTTAGACTCAATGCAATTTTCAACCACTTTCCCATTGTTATCCAAATCTGGGTTTGAAGTTTCTAACCTAGGTCCGTTCAAATTTTTTTGCTCATGCATGGTCAAATATTGAATATTTTCAGTGCCTAATCTTTATAATTTTTGCAAATTTGCCCTTGGACTTTTCAGGAGAAGTAATTTAGTCCTTGAAGTTTCTACATCCTTCAAATCAGTCCCTAAATTTAGGGCTGTAAGCAAAAACCGTCAAACCGGAAAATCGAACCGAAACCGCAATTTCTAAACCGGCGGTTTGGTGCCACGTGGACCCGTCAACGAAATGGTTTTGAACCAAACCAAACCGGTCAAAAACGGTTTGGTTTAGGTTTGAGAATTTTAATTATGGTTTGAAACCAAACCGGACCGGCGAAAAATATATAAAATAAAAAATAAAAAATTGATTTTTTTTTTGAAAATTTATCCAAAATTTCAATTTTGTAAAATTGAATAATTTTGTCATTTTGTAGGTATTTTTGTCAATTTCTAATTTCCTATTAATCATTAAGATTTATGACCCGCCCAAGCCTAATTATATATAAAAAAAGGCCCAAATTTGAAAGAAATAGCACTAAACAGTTCAACCCAAGTCCATATACTCACAAGTCACAACCCTAAATCTTCTAATTTCCATTTCTCTCACTCGCAACTCGCTGGTCGCAGCCTCGCTCCCCGCGGCGCCTCCTGGTTTCCCCCAAATCGTTAACGCCCTCGAAATCTCGAACCTCCCAGTCCCCGGTAGTGTACGTTCGTCGGTATTATTAGACTATTTCAGGTTCTTGCATATTTATTTGATCGTGAGTAAGGCTTAAAATTGAAATTTTGTCACTTTCTAGTTGAAATTTGTTTACATATTTATTGATCGTGTGTAAGGCTTAAAGTTGAAATTCGGGCTATCAGGTGCGCAAAAGACATTTGTTTACATATGAGAGAATATGTATAATTCCGTGTTAAATTACAGAAGATGAATGTGGGTATATATAGTGGAATGGGGGAGAAAAAATATTTGCTAATTAAAATTTTTTTTGTGTATGAAGGACAAAATTGATCATGAGTTATATGGCTTCTTGAGTATGTGAATGTTTCTTCCTTTTGCTAGTTCTGTGACAAAATTAATTCGATTATTCCTTTTGCTAGTTGAAAATGGACATTATTATTTTTTTTGGACCTTATATTTATTTTAGTGGACTTGTATTGTATCTTTATCGTAAAGTATTATCCTAAAACGTCAAAAGGGCGAATAAAAAACTATGCTTTAGTTTTTTGTGATTTTACTTTTATTTTGTTGGTATTTAAATTTATAGTAAATATATTTAGTTTGTTTTAGATTTATTTCTAGTAAGATATAAATATATATTGAATTAATGGCATAAAAGTAGATACTGGACAGGAAAAAAGTATACGCAAAACCGGCGGTTTAAAACCGGACCAAACCGTTAGGTTTAGGTTTGAGTTTTTTTCAAACCGGTCAAAACGGTTTGGTTTAGGTTTGAGTTTGTCTCAAACCGGTCAAAACGGTTTGATTTGAAAATTTGTCAAAAACCGCAAAAACCGGACCGCTTACACCCCTACCTAAATTATCAAAATTCCACATTTCTGCACCCTCTGACTTCTGAATTGTGAAAGTCTAACCCTAAAGCTTCTGAAATGAGCAAATCGGTCCCTAAATTTTCTAATTGTTGCAATTTGGTTCCTGAAGTCTGATTCTTTCATATAACTCCCTAAAATTTCTATTTTTGGGCCCAAACCCAAATCAACATGGGGCAAATTAGGCTCAATACCATAAAAAATTAACAAATTTGATCAATACTCTATTAGTTAATTAAAATATTTAAGAACGTATTAATTACAGTCTAAAACTACCAAAAATTCCTTAGAGCTATGCGAGTTGCCATCGGGTTGCTCAACCTCTACGAGAACAACCCATATGACCACCATTACAACCGCCTCCACTGGAACTCGTCGGAATAAGAAGATAGTGATGATATTGGGAGCCACGAGCTCTATTAAATCAAAGCTTTCTGTAGACTTAGCCTCCAGCTTCTTCACTTCTTTGGAGATCATCAACTCCGATAAAATCTAAGTCTACAATGGCCCTGGCAGTTGGCATCACAACCAACAAAATCACATTGCATGAGCGAGAAAACGTACCACACCATCTCCTTGGCGAGTTCCAAGTTTCTAATTTTTGGTGTGTGATGATGTCGATTAGAGTAGGCTACTCTGAGTAGCCGACGATAGACTCGGTTTTGGTTGACTGGTTTTGCGGTGATTAATTTGAGCAGTCGGCATATCTGCTTTGCCTTGGGAAAGACAGTAGGATTGCAGAAAATTTGAGCTGGTGAAGTTGGAGTTGATTTTGAAGCTTCAATTTGTATATTGTATGCTTTGTTGTGAGTTCAATTTACATGTTGAACGTTGAAGAATGTTTGCGAGTGGAAAAGAGCAGTGAATTTTAGGACCCATTTTTTCTCTTTACTCAGAAAGAAGGCAGAGGTAGGTAAATTTGAGAAATAATGACGAAGAATTCATTTTTAACAAGAGTAAAATAAGTGAATTTTACTCGTGTCTTCGGTGCAAAAACTGGGAAATATAAATTAGAGGCATTGAGTTTGGGAGTTGCCTCGATGGACTGATCAAAGCACAAATGTGAAGTTTGTTAAGAATGTTTGGAAAACAAAAATCAAAGCTAGGCAATCAGGAAAACAATATATTCTGCATCAATTTTTGTCACTTTTTTCACCTATTGTCACTTTTTTCACTTTCCGTTATTATTATTATTATTTTGTATAGAATGTATTTTTGAATAGTTGATTGATGCAGAATGTGTGATTAAAAAATAAGGAAAAAATTTGGGTTTCCATATAATATTATTTTATTAAGAATGTATGGTTGAAAAGAAAATAGAAAAAAATGTATTTAAAAAATTTGGAAATCAAACAAGGGCTCCGTACCTTCCAAATCCAAGTTTATATCTTAGTTAATAAATTTACTTTATTGAATATTTGTCACATTTTCACTTTTTGTCACTTTTTTTAGACCAATCAGAGTTGAACGTGCATTACATGTTATTCTAAAATATTTTATAAGTGCTGTAAAAATAAAATGTGATACCAAATTGTTGGAAATATTTGATAAGTCTCAAACAATTAAAGAAAATAAAATTTAGGATAGATAGAAATTCAAGAAAAAAAAATTGTACTCTCAAAATTCAATTTCAATTAATCAGTTTTTTTGTGATGTTGAAATACTATAAATGAGTAACATTATTATACTACATTTGATACAAAAAAATTAATTGTTAATACATAAATTTAAATACTCATTAAAATTCTTAGATACATGAGTATAAATAAATACATTTATAATAACGCTAGATTCATGTTGATCAAAATTCATCAAATTAAGATTCATTGAATCTAGATTGATGTGAATTGCAAGTAATTGAGAATTAATAACACGAAATTCATGCATGACAAAAATTTGTAGTATTTTTTGCATATTGAAAAATGAAAAGTAAGGTATTATTGAAATAATTGAATTGTAGTAGAGTTAAAATCGTTCAAAAAATTATTCCCACTTGATGTGATATTTGATATATTATAAATTTGTCACTTTTTTGAATATTTATCACTTTTTTTAACAAAGAAATGACATTTACATTTTAACAAAAGTTGTTTGTGCATTCTATTGGAACAATTTCAATTATTTATTACTTTTATATTCGTTATCTTGTTCCCATTTGTCACTTTTTTAAAATTTCTATCACATTTTTAGTGACAGACATTATTTCTTAATAAAAATGACATTTTATGTCACTTTTTAATAAAACTAGTGGGGTCAACGTGCGTTGCACGTTAATTGGTTAACGTTAAAAGTAAGTATAAGCAGAAATGATAGGATGATGTTGATAGAACATCCATCGATAAATAACAGTTTGATGTGTAACTTTCAACATTTACTCCCATTTATGATTCATTGATAATAAAAGGAGTGATTTTTAAATATATCTTGAACAATTCAATTTAAAATTAATCTTATTTTGTCTTCTTTCCACCTTCGAGTTTCATGAAATCACACACGACCACTATAGGATTCCCTTTTGAATGGGACAAATGGATATGGAATGAAAACCGTATTTTGTTATCTTTAGTTTTTATTACTTTTCTATCACACGAATTATTGACGAAGTGGAATCTGCTACGAGAGATTATCCAGTACACAGCAACGACAACAGCAAGGAGTGAAGCCTGTAATATCAGGCCAGCTGCTCCAGCCTGGCATAAGATTTATTTAAGATTAGGTCGAGGGGCAGCGCCCCTCGTGGGGGGGTTTGGGGACAACGCCCTCGGTTGTGATCGACCTCACTGGTCAGATCGTGGGGGTTGAGGAGGCAGCGCCCCTCGTGGGGGTTTGAGGGTAACGCCCACGACGGTGATCAACCTAATTGTTTTGGGACAATTTTAGAAAATATATCTCACCGTTTAAAAAAAATATATGTCCATGTGCAGCACGGAGACACGACCTCGTGTCTCCATGCGCGCCCTCGTGGGGGGGTTTGGGGACAACGCCCTCGGCTGTGATCGACCTCACTGGTCAGATCGTGGGGGTTGAGGAGGCAGCGCCCCTCGTGGGGGTTTGAGGGTAACGCCCACGACGGTGATCAACCTAATTGTTTTGGGACAATTTTAGAAAATATATCTCACCGTTTAAAAAAAATATATGTCCATGTGCAGCACGGAGACAGGTTCTAGTGTCTCCGTGCTGATTTTTTTCTCTTCCCAGCATTTTTTCACTGTGAGTTCTAAGAATCGATCATCAATACATGATTACCAAAGCTCGACATATTTATTACAAACATAATAGTGAGTTTTAACAATCAATGATAGACATCAATTACCATCATGGGTGTACAACAACATCCACATATCAGTTTGAACATTTCCATTACTGAGAGGACGGAGATTTAAGTCACATATAAAATATTGGAACGTCCAATGCTCAGATCAAGCTATCAAACTCAAACAAATTATATGATAATTGATTTAAAACAAAAGAATTCAACATTTTCCAAGGGACACCCAAATAAATTATAGATTCGCTGAAATTTCGAATTCAAATTTACCTTGGCAAAGAAGTGATGATATTACACACAGTGAAACACACATTTGTTGCTCCACTCGGGTATCCTACACCCATTGCAGCTTTGCATTCCAGGACCATTTTAAACTATTATGTAAAAAGAAAAACACATCATTAAAATTAACAAGAAATTAAAATTGGAATGAAATCGAAATCAAAGTTTCCAAAGAAATTGGAATTGTACTCACCAAATATTACGTGAAGTTACATGAATGGCTATATAATAACACAAAGAAAGGGAAAAAATCTAATACAAACCTGAGGTGTTAGTCTCTGGAGTTTCTCTGTTGGGAATAAGCAATGGAAGAGCATGGGCAGTGAAGGCATTGAAAGGGAAGCCATAGACACGACAATTTGGCGCTTGTGAATTAACGGTGGTGAATTGACGATTGATGGAAGCGGTATGGATGAAGTTGATTGCGTGTAAAATGGAAGATGAGATGGGTTGCGTGAGGAGGAGGAGGAGGAGATGCGTGAAAAAAAAAGGCATTTACGACGATGTGAAATTGCGACACGTGGCGGCCAAGTTTTTGCCTCTTTTATATTATAGTGAAAAGTGACACTTGACTTTACATAGGGTGTGTGTGATGGATATTATTGAGAAAATAATGTATTTTAAATAGTGATATGATGAGAAATATGTGATTAAAAAGTAATGAAAATTTATTGATGTGATGGAAAATATTATGTTATTGAAAAATGTGTAGTTGAAAATAAGTTATGAAATAATATATTTTGAAAGAATCTATGTCAAATAGGGGCATAGTATTTTTTACTTCCAAAATAATTTTCATATAATTTTTCAAAATACCCCAAATTTAATTTGTATTTGTAAGTTGTCCTTAGAAAAACCTAACGACCCATTTCCAGCACTTGTATCCCCATTACCCATAGATCCATTGGGCCCATCTGGCCTCGATAAATTTGCTCTCTACTCATAAATAGATTGCCTAAAATTATGGGAAAATTACCTAGAACACTACAAATAAAGATTAGTTTTCATAAACAAGAAGGTTAAGTTTAAAATTCAGATTTCAGGTGGTAAATATGATTATTAATTTTAATTAATAAAAAGTTAATTAAACATTAATCTACATAATAACCCCACCACCCCTATCCCGATTAATCCCAAACCCAACCCCCCATTTGTATCTCTCTCTAAAGTGACTCTCTCTACCACCACTTTTCCTTCTCTCTTTAGTTTCTATCGCCACTCTACCTACCCTACCTAACCCCTAGGGAGGAGCAGAACCATCGAAGAAAGCAGATGCTCACAACGACGACGATTTGCTTCCCAATACCCCCCCGCTTCTACTTATCCCGCCATTTGTCCGACTCATTGATCTCATTCCACCAGTTCTCCGACACCAACTTCATTCTGCGACAAAGTTAGTAGCATTCTCATCATTTTAGATCAGATCTCTATCTTCCAAGTCAAAATTGAATATTGTCACAAATCTGGATTTTTTTTTTAATGTTCATCAATTTTTAGTGGCGGGAAGTTTTTTATTAGATCTATTGTTTAAATAGAGTTTTGGGATGGTTGTTGGTGTTTTGCAAATGGTGTCGGTAATTTTTTGATATGTGGGGTGGTATTGTTGGTGGTGGTGTAGGCGGCAATGGTTCTTTTGTTGGTGGTGTATGTGGTCGTGGTGAGGTGACGTGCATTTGGTTCTTGACGTTGTTGAGAGTAATGGTAGTGGTGGTGGCAAATGGATGTAACTAAGTCTATTTTCATTGTGACCATCCGTGTTTACTGTGATTATATGTGACTTGGTTACATATAGTCACAAATTAGACTGATTTGATCACACATAGTCACACCGAAGACAAATTTAGTCATGGTGGTGGTACATTGGAGGTAAATGGTGATGATAGTGGTGACTGTTGGTGGTTTGTGGTGCATGCAGATTTATTTGTGGTGATCCTATGTGATCAAGTATGTGTTTATTGTGGATGATTGTGACCAAATCTATGTCAATTGTGATCGATTGTGATTGGTCACATACCATCACGGTTAAGTTTGACCCGGTCATAAATAGTCACTCTGAAGATAAATTTGATCACAGTTAGTAACATATAACACAGATTAGTAACTTGGTTACATACATTCACAAATTAGACAGTCATATTAAACAAATTTGGTTATCGTTAGTCATATATAACACATGCATGGTGACAAACGGTAAATTTGTTCACGAAAAACACAAGTAGTCCGTGGATATGATGTTATATCCAGAAAAACATTTCTACGGGGTGGATAGGGTAGGGTAAGTGTCGATAGGGGTGGTTATGGGATGAGGTGTAATATCCAGAAAATGTTTTCAATTTTTGAAATTTTTTTACGGGTGGGGTGTGGATAATTAATTCCAATTAATTATATATTACGCTCTTGTTTGGTGAGGATTAAAATCAAATTTTTAGTAAATTTTGATAGAAATTAATGAAATGTGTAATTGAAATTTGTGGGACCCATAAAATATGTGGTTGAAATGAATTATTGACTTTGACCTTGATTAAAATCTAAATTTTAATTGATATCAAACATAGGCTATATATATTTTTAATTGGAATTAACACGTGAATTTTGAAATAATTTGATAAGTTGGTTAGTTTTGAAAAATGATAATTATAGTGTAATAGTTATGTATTGTTCCCTAATATTATCCTCAATCTGGTTCGGAGAATTACCATTTCTGTCACTCAATTGATGCTTTGAGAAGATCTCTATACGTGACTATAGCTCCTTAAATTGCTCTCTAAATGGCTCTCGAACTTTTCATTTTTGGTAGTGCAATCTTGAACGTTTGGAAAAATAAGCAGTCGAAGAATCTTCAGACGATATTTGTCCAAATATCAGTTAATTCGAGATTTGACTAAAATTTGATCAAGTTTAAGAAGGGCAAAATCTACATCCCTCCTTTTCAAAAAGTAATTAAAACAAGTCATGAGACTCGTACACACATTCAACGCGCAATTTGCTCATTTCATTATTTACAACATGGCAGAAGCACTCAAATGGCTGATGGATAATGGTACACTTGACGACCGTGAATTATGGCATTGTCTGAAATATTGTAAATTTTATAGTATGTACATCAAGTTTGACAATTTAAAAAAAAGAACCATTTTTCACTCCAATCATTTTTTTACAACAAAGCAAGTGTCAAACATGATGTACAATTTGAAGTGCACAAAATGCATTTCCCTTTATAGTTTCTATAATTTATAATTTCATTTCATGAGTAACAGAATATCTTTCATGATAATATATTATTTTAAATCAATTACGAGTTTCATAAATGATAATGTTCTTAATTTTAAAAGCTTATGCACTCTAATTTATAAGGGTTTTGCTTATTTGTATATCGGGATTGACACTCCATTGCACATACTCACAACCCTCTTGTGAAGGGGTCTTCCCAATGTACACTTAACAAAGTCCAATTTACAATACAACAATATTTATTGGGTAATTAGCACATAATGTCCCCACCTTTCATTGTTATAGTAAAAATCGTCCATACCTTTCATTTTTTGACATTTTCACCCTTATTTTCACCTTTAATTGCGCAAAATGTCATTTTCATCAATTTTCTCGAATAAATATTGTGAAATGACGAAAATACAATTTCCTTTAAATAAACAAAAGAAAAAAAACTAATTGCAAATATAGTCCCAACTTTTTTGAAAAGAGCAAATGAGCCACAAATAAATTATTAAAAGGTTAATTAGCACACAATAATGTCCATACCTTTCACTATTATTGCGAAAAATATTCCTACTTTTTATTTTTTTGACATTTTCTCCCTTAATTACATTTTGATAGGGCAAACAATTATTTCTATCCATTTTCCCAATAAAAAACTGTGAAATAATGAATATACCATCATATTTAAATAAAAAATATATTTTTTAAATTTTTAATAATTTATTTGGGACTCGTTTGCACTTTTCATTTTTTTGTAAATTTTAAATAAATTTAATTGAGACTCGTTTGCACTTTTCATAAAAAAAATATTTTTTTAAATAATTTATTGGGGACTCGTTTGCACTTTTTAAAAAAATTGGGACAATGATTGCAATTAATTCTTAAACTTTTTTTATTTAAATATGAGGGTCTATTTGTCATCCTATTGTTTTTTATTGAGAAATTGGATGAAAATAGATAGAAATGATGGTCTGCGCCATCAAATTATAATTAAGTGAGAAAATGCTAAAAAAAATAAAACGTATGGATGTTTTTCTCAATAATAGTGAAATGTTGGGACATTATGTGCTAATTACCTCATTAGTAATTTATTTGGGATTCATTTGCGCTTTTAAAAAAAATTGGGACTATGTTTGCAATTAGTTTTTTTCTTTTTCCTTTTGTTTTATTTAAAGAAAATGATATTTTCGCCATTTCACAATTTTTATTTGAGAAAATGGATGAAAAAGACTTTTTGCTCATGAAATGTGGAAATAAGGGTGAAAATGCAAAAAAAATGAAATGTATGGATGTTTTTCACGATAGCATTGAAAGGTGGGGACATTATGTGCTAATTACCCATACTTTTTTAGAACAAGGGTGGATGATTAAGCCTTTATTTGGTACCAATTATTTTCAAAATACATTTTTTTATCTTATTTTTAACTACACATTTCAATAAAATAATATTACACGCAATCTAAATCTTTTCCTTAATTTTTAACCACATTCTCCAACAAAATAGAGTTAATACCCTAAATAGTCACCAAACTTTGCCAAAAGTTTCCAGGAGGTCACCGAACTTTAAAACTTCCCTAATTAGTCACTGAACTTTGCAAAAAGTTTCTAGGAGGTCACTGAATTTCAAAACTACCCTAAATAGTCACTGAACTTTGCTAAAACTTCCTAGGAGGTCACCGAACTTTGCAAATTGTGACCCCATATATTAATAATTTAGTGACCCCCTATGAATTTTTTGCAAAGTTGAGTGACTAATTAGGGTAGTTTTGGAAAAGTTCAGTGACTATTTAGGGTAGTTTCGAAATTCAGTGACCTCCTAGGAACTTTTTGCGAAGTTCAGTGACTAATTAGGGAAGTTTTGAAATTCAGTGACCTCCTGAGAACTTTTAACAATGTTTAGTGACTATTTAGGGTATTAACCCAACAAAATACTATTCCAAAAGGAGTAATGCTATTCACATTGAAAACTACCGATAATTGCCTTACGTGTCATACATATGGCAGTTTGTTATTTGGTGTATTAATGTGTTAGCTTTTTATTGCCTCATGTATCAAATAACAAACTATATATGTATGTTATACAGGGCGACTATCGATAATTTTCACTATGAATAGTATTATTCATTCCAAAATGCATTTTGGGCTAAAAATAGGGCTAAAGCAGGCATCAAAAATATATTTAAAAGAGATTAAATATATTCTTATTAAACAACTTTTCCTCATTTTTAATTTTCACATTTTTGAAAATAAATACTGCGTCAACTGTAGTCAATATAATGAGATATTTTATATAAATATTCTGGAAGGCCAAGTTTTAAATCGGCAACAAAAATATCAAAAAGAAAAATCAGCGGTCACACTCCGAGCTCACAATTAGAATCTAATATTGTGTTGGGGATTTAAATAATCTATACGACAATTATATTTGAATTAATTATTCGAACAGTTATGAAAATCTAGTTCAATGCACTCTAAGTATACGCTATCGTCACTCTTCAAAAAAATTATTCACTACTCAAAAACTATTGTGTTTAGGAAAAATCGTTCATCCCAATTGGTGGACCGATCTTAAGTTATCTCATTTCGCTTCACTAAGCAAGTGCCCAAGTTATATCATCTCATTTTTCAGGTTTTATCATGATTTTTTAATCTCATATTTTTCAAAAAAACCACTTTTCAAATTTTTACCTTCACACAAGCCCTTAATGAATTGTTCTAAAATAAATTAACGAAAAAGTATCATATTTTTAAACAACAATAAAAATGTGGATCTATTATAGAAGAGTAATATGATTGGAAAAAAAAAAAGGAAAATCTACACAAACGCGTCATTGTACTCGGCCATAGGTAGTTCAACTCTGCAATATGTACATTGTGGTTGAATTCTGGTACATGTACTCAGCAATAGATAGTTCAATTCTGTTACATGTACAATATCAAACTTAATGTACACTAGGAATAAACAACTAGATAGTTCTCCTAGGGAAACCCGTTGACGGTTAGTCCTCCGTCAACGGCTATAATCTGGCCAGTAATGTAGGAAGAAGCCGGTAGACAAAGGAAGGCAACTAAAGATGAGATTTCTCGCGGTTCTCCATAGCGTCCAAGAGGAGTTCTACGTATTATGTCATTCATAAACTCTTTATTTTCGACTAACTGCAAAAGAAAGTTGTTCAAGTCAATACACGCCAATTAGAAATGTAATCAATACTACAAGAATGACTTCTTTAGTTCTTTAATCGAACGTTTTGCACGGCTTGCTACTGAAGTCCTACCACTCGATCGATCAAGAGAGCTATATAAAAACCTACAAATTTAAATTTTCATAATACTCAATATACGATCGGGAGAAGAAACAAATAATTTAAGTATAGAATATTCCGAACCCCTGATGCGTGTCACTTTGGTCCTGTCTCCTCCTAGTCCACATCTAAGAATGGTTGAAAGAATCTCACTTTGACACCTCTAATTGCAGCAATAAAAAATTGAATACAACTAAAAGAAGGGATGTATTTACATGTTCCACAAGAGAGGTTCTAATCAACCAAGGTGCGACGCAATTGACACGAATCCTATCTTTCGCCCATTCACAAGCCAAATTCTTTGTAAGTTGATTCATTGCACCTGTCCACGGCAAGTTTAGAGAGTTTATAACTTCATCCATTTCAAGTCGAAAAAATTTAAGTTGAGGTCAAAATCTACTGATTCAATTTCAAACTGTCGGAAGAAAAGGGGTCGCTCATGTGAATTGACCCGAACCAATATGTATAGGATGGTTTTTTTGGAGGGAGGAGTTAAATTTCGAGTTTAAAATTTAACTTCCCATCACCCTCAACTATATATAACTTCCATTATACAACAAACAAAATGTACATGTGCAAAAATTCGGGTTCCTTCAAAGGGTAAAAAGTAGATGGGAGTGGAGGCTTGATTTATGGAAATATAACATCTCAAATTGGGTTTTTGAATTGTTGCTATCAAATTCCTTCCTTTGTGATTGAGTTTTTGACCAATGAGTGAGTAGAAGACGGTGTGGAAAGCAAGCAATCAAAAGGCAAGTGATTCCGTTTTGAGATTTCAAGTAAGTTTTACAATTTAGAATTCGGTCAAAAGCATGAAAGCATGTTTTACACAAACAAATGTCAAGTTATGCATTTCACCAGTCATGTAAAATCGATCGATAGATTTTAATCAGAGGTAAAGATGTAGTTGTACCATCATAAAATACCTATATGATGTAAATCGTTAAGAGTAACTTGCCTTTAGTCATACTATAAACAGATGTACTGTCTATGTTTGTGAGACCAGCCACAGAGGAAATGAAAACAATCCTTCCATTGCCTGAAGCTTTAAGAAGATCATAAGCAAGTTGGCATTGATGGTAAGGAGATTCTAAGTTTGTAGCCATTAAATTGGTATATTCTTCGGCTGAATAATCAACGGCTGGCTTTGAGATGAATGTCCCAACATTGTTTATCTACTCACACAGGATCATAGGTCAATCTCAACGCTTAAATAAATGAATATACATCTTTTGTAACGGTTTAAGCTTTTAGATGATGAATATATTAAAGCAAAATAGCAGGCAAGGATCCTGATTTTGATTCCCATCCAATCCATTTATGAAAATTATGCACTTTCGTGGGAGTACTCACAAGAATATCGAGCTTGCCATTGAAAATTGAGGAGACTTTTTCCATGAGTTCTGTTCTTTGGACTCTAGAAGAAGCATCACACACAGAACCAGTCACTTTGAATCCTTTGGAATTCCATTCTTGCAAACGTTGATTGAGCTCTTCTTCATTTCTTGAACACGTGTGCACAATAGCACCCATTTCAGCAAGTTCTTCCACAGTTGCATGTCTGATGATCAAATAATCAAGAATAAATTGTGAAACAACCCATACATATAGATTTTCAAAAGAAAAATAGCAAAGAAAGGTTAAGAACTTAGTACTTCCCTAATTTTAAAGGAATGTTAGCAAACGATTCCTAACTTTAATTTGCCCATATTTTGTCCCTAAACTTTGTAATGTTTATCCCATTATGATAATTTACGAGCATGCCTATAAAAGATCATGTACGAACCAAAAAATGTAGGAAAAATACCCGATTCCACGAGTGCCGCCGGTGACAAGAGCGGTCATGCCGGAGAGGGACCATCTTGAACTGCTGCTATGTGCTACCTTTGCCATCGATGATGGCTTTTTTCTCTCTTACACACACACACACACACAGAGTGAACGAGTGCAGCTTTTTGGCGATTGAATTTGGAGAAACTATTGTTATTAATAACATTTTTATAGAGGGAGAAGAAATTGCAGTGTTAGCATTCTTGGTCAAACACGTACTTGACTGAAATACAAGTTCAGAAGTATTGTTAAGTAAAATAATGCGGGCCTTGCTATACTGCCAGGGGCCGGGCCCCCGTGACAGGGAGGGGTTCGTGACAGGGGGCCAACTGGTCCCCTGTAATAGGTCCTTTGAAAAGGACTAAAGAAAGATTTTTTTTTTCCCCCAATAATTCCTGATATCTAGTTAATCTCTCAACAAGGTTCAAATTTATATGAAGTTCTGACCATCTAACAGAGAAAAAAGAACGATCTTGTAGGATTTTTAAGAAATTCTTCAATTTCTTTTGGAGTCATATGATTCTCATGTTTCGTGAATAGTCAAGACATTGAGGAATACCTTGAATGGCAATCATTTTATGTCATTGCGGACCATTTTAATGAAATTGGGACCAGAGGCAAAGGCCATCCGTCATCGAGATATTACCACAATTTCCAAATGCACAGAAGTCCCTAGCTTGTACACACCACACGATTAAAAAAAAAAAAAATTAAAAAGTGATCAATGGGCATCATCGACGGTCGAGAACACATTATAGACTATATTTCGGACCTTATTAGAATTTTATAAGAAAACTCACCTCCGACTATCTTTGACTTCAGAGTACAAGAAAATTAGTTTTTTAATGGTCCCTTATATATATTACAAGCCTGTAAACACACTACAACACAACATTATGTAATAAACCCTTGGAGCAAAAATTACTAGAATTCTTTGAAGGCGTGAATGATTTTGAAGATGAAGAGGGTGTCGTCAACATTCATTAAAGAAATTCAAGATTAAGGGTCTTACCCAATTATTCTCCTAAATTATTCGGGTTATGTACATATTCATCATATATCTTGTATTTTTGTGATCAAATTATGATAGGCTAAACTTTTGTTGCTAAGATTATTATGAAACCTTGTCAACTCTTTACTTCAATAATTGCTAATTTTTAATTTTGATTCTTGTTTTGATTGTGTTGAGTATTTTAGTGATTCTCAAATAATCCCTAGACAATGATGAAAAATCGTGAAATTAGATGACCGCACTATCTTTATCCTTGGTAACTATTTCAGTTTCTCGAACTCTAACTTGACGAGAAAAATCTGAAAATTCGTTTGCCTCTTTGCCTATAAATTGGAGTCTCTTGGCTTCATTTTGATGATACAAAAAAACAGTTCCTGCTATGTGCATTTGAAAGCCCAGTTTCTGCCTTTCTTCTTCCTACCTATGTATGCTGTTCTCTGCCATTTGCCCGCGCCTTTGTATGCCGTTTTCTCCGCCTTCAAAGTTCTCCAATTTGGTGTTGCCTTTGTGGTGTTAGATTACTTTTTTCTGAGCCTAATTAAAAAGGGGGAATTCATTGTTTTTCATTTTTAAATCTAGTTTTCTTCTTCATTTTTTGATTTCCTTTTTTGTTTAAGTTAATTCATAACTCACATTGTTGATTTGTTTAATTGAAGGAGGAACAAACATCAACAGATTGATTGTTTACTATTGAAATTATTCTGCAATCTTCTATTTTTTTGGATTGTTTTTGGAATTTGTGATGAGATCGAGAGGTTTCTAGCTTAAATAATAAACAACAATAGGTTATATATGAGATAGAGAGTGTAATCTTAATTGATGTTCTAATTTTGTCTCGTGTTTTTCTATTTGCATCCTTCATAGAAATATAATGGAGTTATAGATAAAAGTTGAATTAATTTATCTCAAGGGAGAAAATTTATATATAAAGAATATTAAAGCCTTGTATGGGAGGGATTAAAATTGAAAATATAGCCGTTATTGTTGACTTTGATTAGACGAGTGGGACCCAATAACGGTCATATTTTCAATTTTAATTGGCTTTTAATCCCTCCCGAACGGGGCCTAATTGTCAACATAAAATAGGAACCGGTAGTTGAGGATTAAAATATGTATACGATGGTGAATTTAGAATTCTTTCGTGACTTGATTAAATTTCAAGAATGGCTCATTGTTAATTACTTATTTTATTTGATAATTAGGAAAATATATCTCAACCTAAGTAGATTATCAATCTTCGCGTGTTTGACATTCTACCCAGGTTTTATAATTTAAGAAATGATAGGTATTTCATGATGGTTTTGAAGAAATGGTTGGTGTCAAAAGGTCAGCAAAATCATTGTTTAAAATATGTATCTACTTTCAAAGTAGTTCACACACAACATTAACAAAATGGTAGTTGGTAGTTTCATATTATCTATAACTTTTCCTATTACGTATTTCATTTTTCATCAATCGATGCTTTCTTTATTTGTTGCTAGTTCAAGGCCTTGAGGTGGCTTCTTTTATTTTTATGCCCATTTGTACCCATTTTATACTAAAATAATAAAAATTCAAGCAAAGAGAAACGTAGAGCAATCTAATTCTTCGGCTTGCTTGGAGAGAGAAGCACTAGCGGTCCCTCAATTGCCGTAGATTGACCGTATACCTCAAAAACAACCTCCAACACCACACAGGAGGAAGGCTCGGGTTGATTACTCGAAGTCATCAAATCAGGAATGAACATACATTGGTTCGATGGTAATGACATTTGGTTATATACTCCCATTATAGTTAAAACGTCAAACATTTGGAGGTAACTTCTTACTACTCTTTTGGATGTACCTTCTAATGAAGAGAAATATTGTATTTCCTCTATTCAAATACTCAGCAATATTTTTATAGAGCCACAAATATGACTTGGAACATAGTGAAGCAAAACCTCAAGGGGCACCTCATGATTCTCCTAGGGAAACCCGTTTACAGTCATTCCTCCGTCAACAGCAATAACCTGACCACTAATGTACGATGCAGTCGGGAGACAAAGGAAAGCTACCAAGGATGAGACTTCGTGTGGTTCTCCAGGGCGTCCAAGGGGAGTTCGAGATATTACCTTATCCAAAAACTCTTTGTTTCCCAGCAACTGCAAAACAACAAAAAAAACTTATCGAAACATGAATTCTGAAATATTCAATAAGTCCTACTACAGATGATCAAGTAATTTTATGATAAAATTCTGGCCACAAAAATTGAGTGATTCAAGTTCTCCAGGGCGTCCAAGACAGAGTTCTTAAAATTGGATCCACCTGGTTTTGCTCTTAGGACGTAAGAGTAAAGATTATGCCATTTGTAAACTCCCTCCGTACACTATAGATGACATTTGCTGTGTTGTCAAAAGAGGATTGGTTGAAAAAACTATTTTTTAAACAGTCCAATTAAATGATGCCATGTGGCAGAGTGTAGGGGATAATGATGTACACCAAGCATGATTGTAAGAATAAAGGGCCATCCAATGCATAGGCAGACTGCTTGTGCTGCCCACCCTTAATGTATAATGTTCTTCTTCCCTGAATTTCCACTCATTCCCTAAACTATCCAACAAAATATGGTATAGACTACTCGTGCATTGGTGCATGTTTGTTATATCGTAGTGGACACGATGGGACAATAATGAAAAGGATTTCAGTTTTTTATCTTACGTATCAGTCTGAGCAGAGTCGAAGGGAGAGCTGAGTACTATCTGTTGAGTTTAAAACCCAAAATGAAAATAGAATTTTATTTAAGAAGAAATAGATTTTACACAAATTGATGACACTCCCCACCAGTACACCTCTCTAATTTTATATTACTAGCACTATTCTCTCTTTCCCTGCACTTTCTCTTACACTACTTAACACATATATATGCTGTGCCTCTCACACTCTATTTTCACACCCACATAACATATTTATAGAGGAGGAATGTCGGTGGCTTCCTCCTTCTACACATTTCTACTATGGTGGTGAAGTTACAATCCTAATTCTAGATACATCCATAAATGGCGGTGGTGATAGTAATTGGACTTTTCTAGCCTCTTCTAGGCATGGATGCACTCTATACTTATTCTCTTATGTTGGCAGCTATTATGTTCAAATTCCAGCAGCTTCCAGATAATTTTTTTAATGGCGGTGCTGGCTTCTTCACTATCCACTCATCTCTGCCAAACATGCTTTAAAAGTAAGAGGTTATTGCATAAACTGCTGTAAGCGTGTGCACGTGCATCTGGTGAAAGTGGTCGTTTTGGAGTTTATTTTATTTACTTAATTTCCAATTATATCAAGATGCCGACAAACGATAACCTAAGTCCACTCCAGCACCCTGGAAAACTCATTTCTTCCAATAATTAAATTCAGATTATCACAGTGATAAAGGTAAAATGCACGGAGACTACATCTTCAGTCCTACACAAGATTAGTTGGAACTAGCTCAGTATTGTATGATGATTTCAATGCATTATTAAAGCCTACACGTAGGTGATAACATGTATTAAACAAATAATCAAATTATTGATCACGATATTTATCACAGAGTCACGAGTAAATCCAGTAATTCATAGAGACAACAAGTCAACAGGAAATTTCCCATTTTCTGTCCAAACACTCCAGTGTAATGTACAATTATGAGAAAGTAAATTTCATAAGGTTCAAGAAGTCACTGGGGAAACTCACTGTCCATACAAATACTCCTTAAGATTAATTTTAGAAGAATCACAGGGATGTTTCTGTACGAAGAAAATGAGAAAGTAGCGAGAATTCTGTGAATCCAGTGATGTTATCTTTATAAAAATAATGATTCTCTTTTGCTTAATTTAGACAAGCTCCTATTGTAAAGACTCATAAAGGTACTTCAAAAAGTCTAAATAATTCATAATTGGAGAAATAGCAAGATCACAAAATTCTGAAGCTCGAACTTTAGAAATTAGGCACAACTCATAGAAACAGCTTGGTACTTTCTAGAAAGTACAAGAAGAATTATATGTTCCCAAGCTCGATAAAATATCTAAGAGTATCTCCAAGAGGTTTTTAATTCCCGTCATCTTTATTTTAAAGAAATGATATTCTTATTCAGGAGTCCAACAAACTCTATATATTCCAAAATTACAACAAAGAGTAAATTTGACTTTCCAAATGTAGAGAGTCAAACTCATTCTCTATAAAATATTTTAAAGCCTTGTTTGAGCCCCATTTTGAGAGAAAAATGTATTTTTGAATAGTGATTTTTGGAGAATGTGTTGTTAAAAAAGAAGAATCTTTTTTCGATTTACGTGTAATATTATTTTATTGGAGAATGTGGTTGAAAATGAGTTGAAAAAATGAATTTTTGACAAAATGGGGCTCAAACAATAGCTAAGTGTTTCATTTATTATTTCACAAATTTTTATGCACCACTATCACTATATTTAATTGATTATTTTACTTTAACTTCTTTCATCGCATTTTATTTTTTTTTTTAAAGGAAAAAGTATGGCAGTTATTTTTTTATGGAAAAATGCAAAATAAAGAATAAATATAGAGAGTGTTGTTAGAGTATCGAAGAGATTAGTTATAGAGAGCATCTTATGTATAATAGGGAGCATCTTTAGATTTAGAGAGTATAATTTTTATACGCTCAAGCTACACTCTATTTTGACTCTTTATTTATGCTTTTCTCAAGAAATATTTATCGATTTCTCATCATATTTTATTTAACATATATTTTTTCATGTCAATGGTCAATCAATTTAAATGTGGTTTGAATAATTTTAAAGGTAGAGAGTATTGAAATATGTGACTTATTAAGTGCAATAGATGTAAATTAAGAACATAGAAAGTTATTCACTCTTTATTTTAAAAGTTGCAATAGAGTCTTTTGGAGCTTATTTTAAAACTTTAATTCTCTAAAGTAAAGAGCATTTTGCATTTAGAGAGTATTTTGGAGATACTCTTATACTTGTATAAAAAGTTCCACTCTTACAATTTTAAAATTCTTAAAAAATGCTATTTGTATTGGAAAATATGTTCTTTAAAACAAAGAGCATTGTCGGTATGCTCCAAGGAAGTTCTCCAAATTCTGACATATAACTCTCGGTGAGAAGAAGGACCACCCAAATTTCAATTGAGTGTAAAATAATCCTCAAACTCATAAAAACATTGTAATTTTTTCAGTTTCATGAACATGAATGCTGGGGAGGCAACCTAGTATACGATGGGTCAATATCATAATGGTCCAAATATGAGAAGATTAAGACTTGTAGAAGAAACAAGAAGAATAGAAATATTACATGTTCCACGAGAGAGGTTCTGATATACCACGGTGCAACGCAATTGACACGAATGCTGTCTTTTGCCCATTCACAAGCCAAATTCTTTGTAAGTTGATTTATTGCACCTGCGAGTGGAAATTTTAAAGGAGTATATAACTTTCATCCATTTCTAGTAAATGTTTAGTTTAAGAAAATGAGTATTTTCCCTATAATAACTTGCCTTTAGTTGCTCCATAAATAGATCCGGACGATATGTTCACCAGACCAGCAACAGAGGAAATGAACACGACACTTCCATTGCCAGAAGCTTTAAGAAGATTATAAGCGAGTTGGCATAGATGGTAAGAAGACTCCAAGTTTGTAGCCAAGAGATTGGAATATTCTTCATCAGAATAATCAACAGTTGACTTCCTGATGTTCGTCCCAACATTATTTACCTAAGACATGTGATCCTATGAGGCCATTCTCAAGGCTTTCAAGAACAATAACGTTTTGTACCGATGGTAACTCTCAATTTCTACGTCACAAAAAATGCCATCATAGAGTTCACAGATGCCGAGAACAAAAAAGTTATAGGTAGTATACATTGGGATCATGGTCATTGATAATCATGTTTTGCTATGAGGTGATGCTTATAGCCCCAAGGTTAGGATTTAGGAGTTTACAGTCATTTACATTCTGTTGGAAGTACTTACTGGTTCCGTGATTCTGGACAGATGCAAAGTGATTCCACATGGCAACATTTTTTGACAAATTATTGGTTCTGGTTAAATGCAAAGTGATTTCATAGGACAACATTTTATGATAAATTATTCATTTCATTTGCAAGTGGCCGAACGAATTCTAGAAGATATCATCTTCTAAATAAACATTTAACTTTTAGAATAATGCTGAATGGTGTACATTCAATTTGACAGCCCCCTCACATGGGGGTGGGAGCCGTGATTTTTAAAATTGCAGGCCCACCCCCTATGTGAGGGGGCTGTCACCCATAATGTACACCAAGGGTGTACATCAAGCATTTCCCTAACTTTTATGCCCATAGTCATTGTAATGAAAATATGAGCATCACATAAGTAAATGCCTGTTTCCCTAATAAACTTTTGGAGGAAAATATTTTAAAAGTGTGCACTGAGTAATTGAAATTCTAGCATGGCAAACAGAACATATGAACTATGCCAAGAAACAAATCTTAACCGATTTAGCTCGTCTTCATGAAAAAATAACACGTTAACAATATTTTCATGCCAGGTGAGTATTTTTCATAACTCATGGGGTAGTTCTAGAACGAAAAAAGTTGGAAGACCAAAGTAAAACATTGCTTTAACTTGGATATTAACAGCATTTTTAACCAATTTTTTTTTAAGGGGTACTCACAAGAACGTTGAGTTTGCCATTGAAAATTGAGGAGACCTTTTCCATGAGCTCTGTTCTTTGGTCTCTAGAAGAAGCATCACACACAGAACCACTCACTTTAAATCCCTTTGAATTCCATTCTTGCAAACGTTGATTAAGCTCGGCTTCATTTCTTGAACATGTGTGCACAATTGCACCCATTTCAGCAAGCTCTTCCACAGTCGCTTGCCTGATTCATATTATAAAAAACAAATCATTAAAAATACACAAAAATAAAAAAACCCATAAATGGTGTTTGATGAAAAACCAAAAAAAAATACGAAAAATTAATAACGACCCAATCCCACGTGTGCCCCCGGTAACAAGAGCGGTCATGCCGGAAAGGGACCATCTTGAAGTTCTGCTCTGTCCCTCCCTTGCCATTGATGATGTCTTCGTTCTCTCTTTCACGAGAAAACACACAATGAGCGAGTGTTTCAGTCAAATACGCAAAGGGTTCGACGAGGAGTGAAGAATTTGTGGGACTCTTTAATGGAATTGGAAGGGAACTGTTAGGCGTATCCTCTTTTTTTTTTTGGAATAAAAGCCCATATATTCCAAACAGAATAAACTGGATACAAAGAGATAAAACTCCTACACAATGCTCTCCTCAGAGAGGTTCAGTGCAACCCAATGCAGAAGAACATACATCACAACAAACAAGAAACAAAAAAAACCAAACAAGACTAAAAAATAGGAGAGGACGCCGGCCGACAGAGGATGGAAAACTGTCTGGGGATGAGCCAAGGGCGTCTGGGGATGAGCCAAGGGCGAAGCAGAACCAGCAACAGCAAAATTCCTTCAGCCGAACACTAGAACCGCACACTGGCTGAGGCTTGAAAATAGTAGCTGAGCACCAAACCTGAGCTTGGACAGAAATCTCGCCGGAAAGGAGAACCTGCTCACCCTCACCCAGATAAAGCCACAGCAATAGAAAGACATCTGAAACTCAGGTCCAAACCCACGCCATCAGTAGAAAAAATCGGCATCAACCAGCCTCACACCGCCACCACAAACCCATAGCAGACCAAACACTATCATCCAAAACAACCAAACCCAAACCTCAATCGGCAAGAAATTGGAGACGGAAATCCTACACCAACCGAGGCCAAAGATGGAACCACCTCCACCGCCCGAAGACGGGGAGAAAGAAACTAGGACTCCGAGGAGCCTAGAAAGAACCTCACCTCTGCAACCAGAGGGAGGACCGGACAAAACCAACACCAAAATAGGCTGCTAAAATAAAAACAGCCGGACGAGCGGCACAAGGCCGCTCGCCGGAAGGAGGAGCTGCAGATCGAAAACCTAGGTTTTAGGGAGAGAGGGATTTTTTGGGAGAGAGGCGTTTAATTTAGTACTCTTTTTTTTTTTTTTTTTAATGCTTATTATTTTGGTGATACAGGGAATTTCCATTTCGTCTTATTTCTATTTTAACATGATATTGATTGAGTTCTTGCTGATAAATACAAATTAAGAAATTATTAATTAACGCGTGTCTCTACTTTAATATTGTATCAAGAACATTATGAAAAAATGAAAAGAAGACCTTCACAGGATGGCTGGCCTATCCTTGTCCCTTTTCACCAATTCACTCTCTCTAATTAACCCACGGTAAGTTTTTATGAATTAGGAAAGAACAGTCAATAAGGGTTGTGTAGAGGAAAAAAGTATATATATATATATATATGATTTATAATGAAGGTAAACTCTTCTTCTCACCGTGACAAGCTCAACTTTTGTTGCATTTTTTCCTTTATTAGACTGTTTATTAGTGATTCAATTAGACTACAAACAGACAAGTGAAGAAAATTTAAGAACGGCGAAATAATGCAATAAATTCTTTATGTTTAAAAAGAATTGCAATCTTGTAGATGTTGGAATTTGGTTTAAAGATTGAAAAATTTAGTTAAAACTTGAAAAGTGAGTTTGTGTCAATTTCGATCAAATATTCAAACTTAATCCAATAGTCAAATTATAAATATAAATAGACTAACATGTTCTACTCGTCGAGTAGATCGTCATGGTATATTTGAAATCTCAAAATCAATTTCGAATAAATAAAAAATTGTAGTCCAAAGTTGAAAAAAAAGTAGAGGAAAAACTGGTCGAAAAATTTGTCTAATTCCATCACTCATGAAACCTCAAAGTTTTGATTAGGGAAAATTGCAGCCGCGGTCCCAAACATTTCATTTTGTTGCAGATTACACCCAAACCTTTAATTTTTGCAGTCGAAGTCCCAAACCTTTATAGTAATAGCAGCGTCGGTCCCAAACCTTTACTTGTTGCGGTAGAAGTCCCAAATATTTGTACATAATTGCAGCGTCGGTCCCAAACCTTTGTATGTAATTGCAGCGTCGGTCCCAAGCCGTGAATTCCGTCCGTAAAACCGTTATTCAACGTTGAAACAGTAATTTTGACTGGGAAAAATTACAGCACCGGTCCCAAACCTTTCATTTTGTTGCAGATTACACCCAAAACCTTTCATTTTTGCGGCCGAAGTCCCAAACCTTTATATGTAATTGCAGAATTGGTCCATTTCCAGCTTTTTTTTTTACAATGGAAACAAATTTCATAACCAATTATTAAAAAAAAAAATATCTTTAATGAACAATTTTCATGTAAAACGAAGTCAAACGAACACTAAACTTTGATGAAAAAATAGTTTTTGAGCAATTTTTTTTTTTTTAAATTTTTGGCAATGGTAACAAATTTCATAACCAATTGTAAAAAAAAAAAAAAAAAAAATCACTTTGATGGACAATTTTCATGTAAAATAAAGTCAAACGTGAACAAAAAAAAAATCTAAAATTTCAAAATTTTTCCGGGAGGAAAATTATACGAATCAAACACATTTAATTAACAATTTCCTAGAAAATTATTTTTATGCAATTACTTTCCCTGAAATTCATTTTCTTTCCACCAATTTTCCACAATTGCAATCAAACGGAATCTAATTTTGACTCAAATGATAACTTAATTGATGCGCAAAATTGTCAAAACAAGTTATTAAAAAAATGTTTTTCTTCTTCAAATCACTTTAATAGACATATTTTATATGACAATTGTCCATTAAAGTGATTTTTTTTTTTTTTTTGCAATTGGTTATGAAATTTGTTGCCAAAAAGTTAAAAAAAAAAAAAAATTTGCTCAAAAACTATTTTTTCATCAAAGTTTAGTGTTCGTTTGACTTCGTTTTACATGAAAATTGTTCATTAAAGTGAATTTTTTTTTTTTTTTTACAATTGGTTATGAAATTTGTTTCCATTGCAAAAAAAAAAAAAAAAAGAGCTGGAAATGGACCAACGCTCCAATTACATATAAAGGTTTGGGACTTCGGCTGCAAAAATGAAAGGTTTGGGTGTAATCTGCAACAAAATGAAAGGTTTGGGACCGGTTATGTAATTTTTCAGAGTCAAAATTACTGTTTCAACGTTGACTAACGGTTTTATGGACGGAATTCACGGCTTGGGACCGACGCTGCAATTACATACAAAGGTTTGGGACCGACACTGCAATTATGTACAAAGATTTGGGACTTCTACCGCAACAAGTAAATGTTTGGGACCGACGCTGCTATTACATATAAAGGTTTGGGACTTCGACTACAAAAATTAAAGGTTTGGGTGTAATCTGCAACAAAATGAAAGGTTTGGGACCGCGGTCGCAATTTTCCCTTTTGATTATAACAAACAAGTTGATCTTATTTACTAACGAGTTGAATTTAATTCATTATAGTCTTTCAACGCGTACAATGGAAAATTGATCAAGGGTTGTCAAAAGACCGACAGCTATCATTACTAAATGAACTCTTAAAAGAAGTCAAGATCGAAACCACATTCAAAAAATTAAGAGCCAAACTTCGGAGCAAGATCATAGACTTGATTTTTTAGATAAAATGTAAAGGTACTAATATTTTGGTATTTGACAATGAATACTTAATCTCAAAATCTTCATATGCATTAAAAATATTTTTTTTGTATTAAAATTCATTCTAATGCAACGTTTTTGATTAAATACAAAAATGACTTTTAAAAAGATATTTTGACTTGGAAAATATATTTTTACCTCGAAAAGTTAGTTAATAATATATTCCAAAAATCCATACTTTCTAAAACCTTCAAATCGGGTCAAACGGAGCCAAAACGCAAAAAGTCCGAAAACTGTCTGCGGTCAACCGGCCCAAGGAAGCGGTTGACCAGAAAACTTCAATGGTCCAAAATTTGACATTTCTAACTTCTGATTTTTTCTGTACAAACGGTCATATTGGTCATCCGAAAATTGATGGTCGACCGAACCGATCATCCGGTTTGACAAAAAAAATTGGCGTTTTTCATTTCTATAAATACCAACTCTCTTGTCATTTATTACAAGCACTTTAGAGCATTCAATTGAGATTTTCTTGAGCTAAAATTGCATTGATTTCTCATCTTATTATTATCAAATCATTCTCATTTTGAAAAACATTTGATTGATCTTAACTTTGAAAATCATTTCATTCATCAAAGTTTTTTAATCTAACTCTTGAGTTTTATTAATTGCCATATATTAAAGTATTAGCCTACTACTCTTCTTGTACTCAACTTTGAATTTATCATTCATTAAGAAGATAAGATTTCACTTGCAAATTTATTTAAATTGTGGGTCGTGTTGAGGTCTCAGAAAGCTCAACGTTGTAAAAGAATCGGTACTCCTTGTTTGTAAGTCACCGAAAGCTTTGTAAAGGGTTTGATTGTACCATAAGTCAATCAATATAGTGAAAACGACATTATTCGTGACAGATAGCTTGGTAACGGGGGACGTAGATCATGTTTGAGATCGAACCTCCATAGCTACATTGTTTGCATTCTCTTCCCTTTTACCTATCATATTTATATTGCTCAAATTACCGTGTTTAATTATTTTTGTATTTGTGCATATTTGTTGAATTGTTATAATTGCTAGTATATTATTTTAAGACTTGAATTTATTTTAGAAAAAGTTTTGAAAATCAATTCACCCCCCTCTTGGTTAGCTACTCTTGGGCTTTCAAAAGTCTCTGATGAACATGTATCACCGTTGCTGGAACGAGAGACCAGCGACATGCTAGCGATAACAAGAGATGATTCCCTTCGTGAAGGTTGCTGAGTTTGGGGAGTGACACTTCACTCACAACCTCCAATTTTCTATAAATATGACCACTTGGACGTCCATTATGCATCTCATTTGCATTGAGCATTGTATAAAAAACTCTCAAAAAATCATTCCAAAAAAATATTTTCTTGTATATGGAAGAATTTCATTCGAGTTCACTGTTGGTTGTGATTTGAAGTGCTTCTACAACAAGTTGTATTCGTTGTATTTTGGGAGACAAGTACCATAATCCCTTAGCACCGTTGTGGGGCAATTTTGTCTTAAGGAGAAAGTATTAATCACTTGCTCAGATTTCATTATTCATTTCTTCTTCTTTTTTTTTTTTTAACTTCAATTTCATAAAGTTTAATTACGCTCATGCGAATTAAATTTAAACTATTTCTTTGTCACTTGAACAAACATTCATTTCTCTATACAATATCACCAACAATCTTAAGATAAAATTTGTGTTTTTTTTAACAAATACGTTATTTTCATCTTTGGAATTTGTCTTCGTGTGACATTTATTTCTTTTATTTTGTGCGTTTAATTTTTATTTATAATAGAAATGAATATTCTTGAGACTATTTCGAGTCAAATAACGAATGGTACAAACCACGTGATTCCGTCTTTGGCTATACCTATACCCAACTCTCATATCCCACATGGGGAAAAATTGAAAAAGTTTGGAGGTGGGGATTTTAAAAGATGCAACAAATATATTATTTTATCTTACTACTTTGAATTTGACAAAGTTTTTAAAAGAAATCGCTCCTACTATACAAGAAGGAGAAAATAATCGTAAATCGATTATTGCATTGGATGCATGGAAGCATGCAAAAATTACATTCTAAATGGATTGGATAATACACTTTATGGAGTATATAGTTGATGGACTCGGCCAAGGATTTATGGGATTTATTGGAGAAGAAACACAAGATTGAGGATGTCAGAACAAAGAAGTTTATTGTCGGAAAAGTTTTGGACTATAAAATGGTACACTCCAAAATCGTGACATACATGAAGAAAATATGTAATTGAGTAAATTCTTCCAAGTTGCAGCCATCATTGAGAAATTCCCTCCTATGTGTAAAGATTTCAAGAGCTATTTCAAGCACAAATGTAAGGAGATGAACTTGGAGGAATTAATTGTCCATTTGAGGATTGAGGAAGACAATATAAACATCAAAATAAAATCTATTGTTCAATTTGGAGCAAACTTTATTGAAACAGGTTCGAAGGTCATCAACAAGAAGCGTAAGATCTCCGGTGTTGCACCAAAAAGAGACAACTCCAATAATGCCAAGAAATTTAAAGGCAACTGTTACAATTGTGGAAAAGCCGAGTATCGTTCAATCGAATGTCAAAAGCCGAAGATGACTGTACAGGCAAATGTAGTTGAAAGATACACCATTTCTGAAGGAATTCAAGAGATAGGTCTATCTGCAGTTGTTTCTGAATACAACATGGTTGATACTGGTCTACTTACTATATTTGTACAGATAAGACCATGTTCTTAAACTATCATGATCTGAAAGGAGAACAATTGCTCATGGAAAATTCTGAATGTTCGAAGGTTGAAGACCTTGGAAAGATTACATTGAAAATGACTTTCATGAAAGAACTAATCCTCAATAATGTCCTTCATGTGCCAGACATTCGCAAGAAATCAATTGCGGGGTCTCTACTTGGAAAGAATGGATTTAAACTTAAATTCGTGCTGGACAAGTATGAATAAAAATTCTAATTTTGTTTATATGCTCAAGTTGTCTTGTTTATGGTATACTCGATTAGGATACGTTAATTACAAATCTATGCGCAAACTTATGAATCAAATTTTAATTTCGATGCTTAAGATTGATCCAATCATAAATGTGAAATATGTGTGGAAATGAATACTACACCTTTAGAATTAATACATAACGATATATGTGATTTGAAATTCGTTCAAACTAAAAGGGATAAGAAATATTTCATAACTTTCATTGATAATTATACAAAGTATTGTTATGTCTTTCTACTATGAAATAAAGACGAAATCTTAGATTTATTTAACTATTCTAAGATGGAAATTGAGAATCAACTTGGAATACGAATAAAAAAATTTCATAGTGATATAGGTGGTGGATACGGGGCACCATTTAACGAATATCGTTCCGAGTATGGAATCATTCATCAAACAAAGACACCCTACTCACCTCAATCGAATTGTGTTGTTGAACGCAAAACTGAACTCTTAAAGGGATGGTGAACATAATGTTGATAAATTCGAGTCTACCCTAGAACTTGTGGTAGGTAGGGTGGGTGGGGGATAAGCTATTCTATCGGCAAATAGCATTCTTAACATGATACCCCTTAAAAGGAAGGGAATGAGGGAGTTGGGAGAGGGAGGCGGCGGCGTGGTGGGAGAAATGTGAGAGGAGAGAAATGAAAATAAAATGGATTACGTTAGGGTTTTGGATAGATTTAAGATTTTATATTTAAAATAAATCAGGTAAGGGGTAGGTAGTAGGGTGAGTATATAGGTTATTTTAATTTTATAATATCATTATTAATTACAAATGATAAAACCTGACTTTTGATTAAAAAAAGTTTAAACCTGATTTTCATAAATTTAAAAGTAAACAACTGATTTTATGTAAGGGAACAATACACAAAACCTACATATAAGAATTACTTTTCAAAACTAACAAATTTATCTAATTATTTCAAAAATCATGTGATAAATAGATTTATTAAATATTAAATTATAATATAATATATATTAATTATTTACACCCCATGACACCTCACCCACTCCCATCACCTCACTACACCACATTCCCTCCATCTCCGGCACCGCTCCGGTGATGGTCCGGCGACTGTTCTGACTATTACTCCGGTGGCCGCTCCGGTGACTCTCCGTCGATCACTCTGATGGCTATTCCGACGATCACCCCGACGCCCGTTTTGGCGGCCAACTTCCAAAATTTTCCAAAATTTTTTTGTCACAATCAATCACAAAATGGCACAATCGGTCATAATGAGTCACAATTCACCAGTCACGATTAGTCACAAAAGGGCACAATTAGTCACAAACAGCCACATTCGGTCACAAACAGTCACAACGAACTTTTCGGTAGTCAAATCACGATCTGGTCATAAATCAGAAAAGGTTCCCGACACCACCAACTCCGGTTGCAGCCTTCTTACTCTGCAGCGGCGTCGACTACGCCTCCACCACCACCACATCAATCCAGTCATCCTTTCACCCACAACCATCATCATCTTGACCTTGATGCTGTTTCCAGGAAGAGTATGAGCTTGTTTAATTTCAAAAATTAAATAAACTCCGCGGGCAAAGAATCCTAAGGATAAGAGATCCATAGATCCAACACATTATTCATCTACGCCGTCGATCGATCTACAACAACCAAAAACACCATCATCTCCGTCTCTCATGACTAGCATTAACTCTTCACCTACTCTATTATCGACAACGATGTCTACTCTCCCGCCTGCAACATCTCGACCAGCAACTCACACATCATTCAGCCACTTACACAGCCATCTACCGCCAACAACAACAAAAACGCTCTTTACCACCACCACCAACATTTGCAAACTGACCCTCAATTTGAAACTGTAAGCAGAACTTGTAATTTCAAAAATTGCACTAGAGGCTCCCACCCCCAAATCCTTACCCCAAACCCTAATTTTCTCCATTTTCTCTTTGGTGCACCATCTCAGGCACCACTGGATAACGCTACTGTAAGGCTGCATCGCGAAGCTACCATTCGAGGAAGCACTGGACACTACCGTTTGTAGCACTACTGCAAAGCAACGTCATGAAGCTGTAGGGGCACTTCTGCGAGGTATGGTCGGGACGTCGCAGTAATGCAGCGCCACTACAGTGAGGCAGTGTTGCGCCACACGCGGTGTCATATGCTGCGATGTGAGGATCTTCCGATGGCAGCCACTCGGCGACGATGTCTTCCGTGTGTGTGTGTGTGTGTGTGAGAGAAAGAGAGAGAGAGAGAAGTGAGAGGAAATGTTTGGGAGTGAAATTCGGTGTGGGTATCAAGTAGATTAATTTTATTTGATGAGACTATTATTAATACTAAAATTTTGAATTATCACCTAATTTTTGAATAAAAATCTTTTAAACATGATTTTTGAATTGAAAAGTTAAAATCCATGCGTGGGTATAATTTCCTCTTTATGTAATTATCCTAACTAGCAGCCTACCATGATAGAACGTGGGCCACGGAAGCCCAATCTTACAAAATCTATGTAGGACTAAAAATATCAGGGAAAATTAGGCCCAATACGGTCGAAAAGGTTGAAAATTGATTAATACAATGAAAACTACTTATTACTGCCCATAAGTTCTTCATCCCGTAATTCATAAGGTAAAATCTCCAAAATCCCCAAAACTCCATTGTGCCCCAACTTCATCATCGGCCAACCACACTGCCGTCTGCAACCACTCCACCACCTGCCTCGCCAATCACCTCTAACATAACCCATCATCAGATCGACAGCTGCTCATATTTTCGAATGTGACTCTTTCTCAATTTCTAGTTTTTTCTGTGATTTCTAAATGTGTTTCAATTCTAGGTTCTGATCATTACTGCAAAGATGGTCCTTTCAATCTTAGTTGTAGATTATCCAGTTAAGAAAGTGGCTATGTGTCAGACGATGGAGCTTCGATGCTTCTGTTTGATGAATTGGGTGAAACAACTGAGTTTGCGAGGAAGTGGGTGCCATTTTGCCAAAATAAAGTATTGAGCCTGGAGTTGTAGAGTTCTACTTCTCTGAGAAAATTGACTACTTAAAAGATAAGGTTCCGCCTACTTTCATGAAGGATAGTAGGGCCATGAAGGTAAATTTGATGAATTCCTTCCTTCTGCTATATTTGGTGAATTTAGTGGAATTAAATTCATTCTTACACAATGTTTATGCATTGCAGAGAGTATACGAAGAGTTCAAAGTAAGAATTAATGCTTCCGTGGATAAAGCACAAAAGAGACTAGAAGAAGTTTCAATTTCATCGAAGTTTTCTTAGGTTTTGGTGAGTACCGGAGAAAGGAGGCAAAAACGATTTTGGAGCTTTAGATATTGATGGGGTAGAAATTGTATAAAATGATATAATTGAAGGTTTTGACTAGTGTTTTGTTACTTTTTTTAAGTGGTTGTCACATTTTTTAATTTTTGTCAATTTGTTTTAGTGGTTGTCAATTTTTTGAATAGTATTTGTCATTTTTTGAATGTGTTTGTATTTGAGTTCATTTTTCTTCTATTTTATTTGTATAGTTTTTTATACTTAGGCTTTGATATGCTGGTAGTAATAGTGGTGGCAATAGAGAAAGCGGAATAATAGAGGTTTTGTCGTCGATTGAGTTGGTAGATGAAGGTGGTGATGAATTGATTTAAAGATGCTTAACGTTTTGATTATGTTTTATCGGTGAACTGATTTAAAGATGTTTAGGATGAATGGAGAAAGAGAAGAAACGTGGTTGTGTCACTTTTTGTTTTTAATTTCTATACACTTTATTGAACTGATTCTAATATTTTAATTGGTATTTTGTTACTTTTTTTTTTTCACTTTTTTGAAATTTTTTTTTACATTTTTTGTCACTTTTTTAGTGTTTCATTTTTTTTTTAAATTTCTATCACTTTTTTTAATATTAGTAATTTTTTGTCACTTTTTTGAAATTTATGTCACTTTTTGAGTGATAAATATCACTTTTTAATAAAAAGTAACACTTAATTTATTAAAAAAGTTGCATTAACTTTTAAAAGTGACATTATGCCACTTTTTTATAATAATAATAAAAAGTGACAACGTCAAACATAATTTTATATAGTATTTTAAGGAGATAAAAAAAAAGTGAAATAATATGTTATATTTTTCTAATATAATGAGCATGTGGATTGATCTGAACGTGTTGATTATTTTAAGAACATGATTATTGGTACTACACAAATGGATGATGCTATTTTGGTATTTGGCACTTTTTTTTTTTTTTGAGTTTATGTCATTTTTTTGAGTTTGTATAATTTTTTGAGAGATTGTCTCACTTTTTTTATAGTTTTGTCACTTTTTGAAAAAAAGTGACAATTTTTATGAAAAAAAGTGACATTTTATCACTTTTTCATTTTACACAGTATTTTTTATTTCCTAAAAACCTTTCATATGATTTTTCAAAACATCCTTAATTTTAAAAGTATTTTTGTAAGTACCCCAAAATGTCAGGGGTTTGTCAAAAATTGTGTAAAAGATAATTATCATTTTTATCCGGGAATTTTGAGCGTTTCAGATCATTGATAAGCAATCGGCCGAATGATTAATAGAATATATTTTTTTATTCCACCCAATGGGTGTTGTGAATTGAAATCTACTTGGTAGTTATGAAATTCTTGAAAAATATTTGAGTGATACCAAAAAATAGGACATTAAATTCTCAACAAAATACATTTCAATTTCAATTTCGACTCTCTTATTTTATTATTTTAGCTTTATAACAAATAGATAATTATAGATTATTAATAGGGAAAATTGCGACCGCGGTCCCAAACCTTTCATTTTGTTGCAGATTACACCCAAACCTTTAATTTTTGTAGCCGAAGTCCCAAACCTTTATATGTAATAGCAGCGTCGGTCCCAAACATTTACTTGTTGCGGTAGAAGTCCCAAATCTTTGTACATAATTGCAGCGTCGGTCCCAAACCTTTGTATGTAATTGCAGCGTCGGTCCCAAGCCGTGAATTCCGTCCATAAAACCGTTAGTCAACGTTGAAACAGTAATTTTGACTCTGAAAAATTACATAACCGGTCCCAAACCTTTCATTTTGTTGCAGATTACACCCAAACCTTTCATTTTTGCGGCCGAAGTCCCAAACCTTTATATGTAATTGCAGCGTTGGTCCATTTCCAGCTCTTTTTTTTTTTTTTTTTTTTTTGCAATGGAAACAAATTTCATAACCAATTGTAAAAAAAAAAAAAAAAATTCACTTTAATGAACAATTTTCATGTAAAACGAAGTCAAACGAACACTAAACTTTGATGAAAAAATAGTTTTTGAGCAAATTTTTTTTTTTTTTAACTTTTTGGCAATGGTAACAAATTTTATAACCAATTGAAAAAAAAAAAAAAAAAAAAAAAAAAATCACTTTAATGGACAATTGTCATGTAAAATATGTCTATTAAAGTGATTTGAAGAAGAAAAACATTTTTTTAATAACTTGTTTTGACAATTTTGCGCATCAATTAAGTTATCATTTGAGTCAAAATTAGATTCCGTTTGATTGCAATTGTGGAAAATTGGTGGAAAGAAAATGAATTTCAGGGAAAGTAATTGCCTAAAAATAATTTTCTAGGGAATTGTTAATTAAATGTGTTTGATTCGTATAATTTTCCTCCCGGAAAAATTTTGAAATTTTAGATTTTTTTTTGTTCACGTTTGACTTTATTTTACATGAAAATTGTCCATCAAAGTGATTTTTTTTTTTTTTTACAATTGGTTATGAAATTTGTTACCATTGCCAAAAATTTAAAAAAAAAAATTGCTCAAAAACTATTTTTTCATCAAAGTTTAGTGTTCGTTTGACTTCGTTTTACATGAAAATTGTTCATTAAAGATTTTTTTTTTAATAATTGGTTATGAAATTTGTTTCCATTGTAAAAAAAAAAAAAAGCTGGAAATGGACCAATTCTGCAATTATATATAAAAGTTTGGGACTTCGGCCGCAAAAATGAAAGGTTTGGGTGTAATCTGCAACAAAATGAAAGGTTTGGGACCGGTGCTGTAATTTTTCCCAGTCAAAATTACTGTTTCAACGTTGACTAACGGTTTTACAGACGGAATTCACGGCTTGAGACCGACGCTGCAATTACATACAAAGGTTTGGGACCGACGCTGCAATTATGTACAAATATTTGGGACTTCTACCGCAACAAGTAAAGGTTTGGGACCGACGCTGCTATTACATATAAAGGTTTAGGACTTCGACTGCAAAAATTAAAGGTTTGGGTGTAATCTGCAACAAAATGAAAGGTTTGGGACCGCGGCCGCAATTTTCCCTTATTAATATTGTATATTCAACTAAAAAAGAAAAAAATATTATTATTTTATTTCATAGTAATAATAGGATAAAATGTGATTCTCTACAATTTTAGGTAGTTAAAGAAATTTTCTACAAGTGATAAATTTATGGAAAATTCTATTTTAGATACTCGACTAGAAATATAAAAGATATGAGTTATATATAATAAAAAATGTTTGACCGTATTATACGTCAAAAAATTGTTGTTACGCTAACTTGAGCGTGTTTTGTGGTTGAATGGGAGATGTCCCGAAGCATCCCAAACAGAACCCTGTGACTTGACAACCTCAGTACGATGAATGCCACGTACCAACTTTGTCCCACCATTTAATTCCATACGTTTTCTCTTTGGCATTTTTCGTCCCCAATACTAAATTCTCTGTTTCACTGTCACCTACAAAGAACCCTCCTCGTCCTCGTCCTCTCTTCTCTCTGACAATTCTGACGGAGAAACTGGGTTTCTTTTGATCTGATCACCTGTTTAAAAAAATGAGTACGATACGAGAGCATTTGGGTCAAAATCCGTTTAAAGCGTTGAAGTCAATTTCAGCGGAGAAGAACATTGACTTTCCGAAATCTTTGTTGAAGGTTGCTGTAGTAATCTCTATGGTCGCTTCAATTTCCCTGTTTCTGTATTCGGCTTTTCACAGAGAGGCTCGACCCGTATGGTTCCGATGCCCCGAATTCGACAACCTGACCCGAACCCAAAACGTTGTCCAAATCAGTTCTGATTACTCCCCAACAAACATTTCCCACATAGCGTTCGGCATCGGTGGGTCGATCCAAACGTGGAAGGACCGGAAACGCTATTCGGAGCTCTGGTGGAAACCTAATGTGACACGTGGCTATGTTTGGTTAGACAAAAAACCCGACACCAAAACCCTGTGGAATGACAATTCCATTCCTTATCGGATATCCTCCGACTGGACCCGGTTCAAGCACTCGTCAGGCTCCGACTCGGCGGTTCGAATAGCCCGTGTGGTTTCGGACCTGTTCCGGGTCGGGTTGCCGAACGTGAGATGGTTCGTTATGGGCGATGATGATACGGTGTTTTTCGCTGATAACCTTGTTACGGTTTTAGCAAAGTACGACCACCGTCGGATGTACTACATCGGAGGGAGTTCGGAGAGTGTGGAACAGAACGTACTGCATGCGCACGACATGGCGTTTGGCGGTGGCGGTTTCGCCATTAGTTACCCACTTGCGGCGGAGCTGGTTAGAACAATGGACGGCTGCCTTAATAGGTACCACTACTTCTACGGCTCAGATCAACGGGTGTGGGCCTGTGTTGGCGAGATTGGAATCGGGCTCACAAAAGAACCAGGTTTTCACCAGGTACGTTACACGTGTCAACTTATTGGTTCGTACGCAATTGAAATTAATTAGTGTTAATGCTATTAAACTGTTCTGGTGAATAATTCACTGTTAGTGCAACGTTATGTTTTAAACTTGTTGGATGAGTACTGGTTAGTGGAATACGACAAACTTGGGTGGTGTATATAGTGGTTTGCAGCCGTCAGATGCACACATAGTTAACGGACCTTGTGCCACGTATATAGGTATAGGGAACCGCATATAATATTTCCTTCGTCCATAAGAATTCACTTTTTTTTTTTCTGATTTTGTCCTCTGCTATACGTTGAGTTCGTTGATTGGTTGAAGCATCTTAAAATTATTTTAATAGTATTACCTTGTTAATGTAGGAAAAAGGTATATTCTATCTCATTAATGAGGTTTAATTGTAATTAAGATGCAATTAAACGCAACAAATTAGCTGTTAACTTTTAAGAGGAAAAAGGTGTGCGTGTTAATACCCTTGACTAAGAACAGTCGATATTGGGGTCCACATAAGAGATAGAAAATTTGAATTTAAATGTTGATGTGATGGATAACGGTCATATTTTTCATTTTAATGGGATAATAATGTAGATCAAACGGGGGCTATAATGCTAATTCCATTTTTAAATATTAGTTTTATTTTTAGTCACATGATGGGCGGCAACCGTGTGACTTCCATCTTTGCCAACTCCAATTACATTCTGTGTGATTAAGAGGTGTAGAACGGGACATTTACAATGTGACATTTTCCTAGTCTTGGTCATGTTAGGTTAGGTGAGCCATGGGCCTACCTTTATTTAATTAACTTTTTCTTCTAATTCACTACGAAAAGGAAAAAATAATAAAAAGTCATGTTGAGTTGTCCCCTACTCGGAAAGTTGATTCCTTCTCAGTCAATTATGAGCAAGGACGGATTCAAACTCTCGTTTGTAACTAGTTGTGTGTTATCATCATCTGGGTTATAGGTCCCACCCTATTTTTACTGGATTAGTACTTAAAAGAACCATTTCATTTGGAGTTAACCAGATGTGATTTGCATGCTGTTTCTTAAGATTTTTTTATTCCTCTCTAGATATGACACAGATGCTTCTTAATTTCTTCAGATTGATATAAGAGGCGACCCCTATGGTCTTCTTGCAGCCCACCCTAGGGCACCAATAGTATCTCTTCATCACCTTGATTATGTAAGGCCTTTGTTTCCAAACCAGACTCAGCTCGAAGCATTAGGAAACCTAATGCAAGCATTCCGACTCGATCCAGCCCGAACATTGCAGCAGTGCTTCTGCTACCATCGGAAGCACAAATGGTCTGTGTCCATATCGTGGGGCTATACCGTGCAGATATACACTACACTGCTGAGAGCAAAGGAGTTGGAAATGCCATTGCTAACCTTCCAAACATGGCGGAGTTGGAGTAATGGACCTTTTGAGTTCAATACCCGTGCCATGAGCGACGATCCATGTAAACAGCCTGTTGTCTTTTTTTTGAGCACGGCCAATGACGATGGGAAGGGTAAGACAGTGACTACTTATAAGAAATTTATGGTCAAGACAGTGAAGAAGTGTGGCAGGTCACATCATGCAGCAGCAGCTATTGAAAACATCATAGTATCAGCATCAAAAATGGATCCTAGAGAATGGAACAAGGTTTGTCCCTCTCTAATCATAGTATTTCTTTGGCAATTATTTATATCATATTTAGCCTTCGTTTGGACAACAATGGTTTATGAATGTCTAACATTGCACATTCATTATTACTACTCATTATTATTCACACATTTTGTGGGACTACTACTATTCCTCTTTATAAATTTTACTAACGGATATTAATATGTAGGGAACCCGAAGACAGTGCTGTGATATAAATAGAAGTTTGAATCATGGGACAATGAAAATTAACATCAGAAGGTGTAAACAATGGGAGACTGTAACCTTTTGAAGTTAGCTTGCGCAGTTTCTTGATGTTGTACATAATTTATTGAAAGAGAGGGAGTATTTTATTAATATAATAGAAGCATTTTTTACATTGAATCTGTTGGATTCTATTATAGTTGAACCTAGAGGAGGCTACTTTTACATGAAATGAGTTAGCCAGGCTAATTTGGCATATTTTATAAATGTAGAATTGAAAAGATTTTAACTTGTAGGTGTTCTTTTGGAGTGTCAAATGGGGCTATGGTTTTCTTCAGAAAGGCACCATCAACCGCTTATTTAATGCTGTCAAAGTAGAAAAAAGGGCACAGCTGGGCCTAGGCTTTATGGCCGTTGGCCAGCCTTCACAGACAAAAATGGGACGTGAACCCAAATTCAAACGGTCCTTTTCCTATGGGAAAAGTTTATGTATCAGGCATTTACTTTACCAAAATTAAAAATCAGGTCCTCAAGTTTAAAATTGTAAAAATCAGATTTTTTTTGAATTAATTAATTATATTTCATAATTATTATATTAAATTAAATATTTAACTGTAATATAATATAATTAACCCCACCCCACCCCACCTCACCTCTGCTCCGACAACTAATTCGGTGATCGGCGACCACTCCGACGACTTTTCCGAGGTCACAGATCAAAAATTTTGAAGATCACGGATTATTTCGAGGTCACAGATAAATTTTTTTGTAGATCACGTATTATTTTCAGGTCACAGATAAAAAATTTTGTAGGTCACAGATTATTTCGAGGTCACAGATTTAAAATTTTATACGTCACGAATTATTTTCAGGTCACAGATCAAAAAAATCAAGGTCACAGATTCTTTTTTTAGTTATCACCATCGTCGTTGGTCCCGCCACAACAATCACAAAAAACAACCACCACCACTAATGCCCGTGGGTTCCTCACCAACCACATTAAAATAGCCAACCATCCAGTAAAGATAAAGAAATACAGTCTTCTTTGAATAAAAAGGACCAACTTGGAGACACAGAGAAATTATCTCTCTATAACATATGCAAACTGACAAACAAAATAGATGAACATACGTAGATAAACAAATACATACACAATATAGAGAGAGAAACAGAAAAATGGAGCCACCCACCAGATCGGATTTCCTGACCGCTCCTTCATCTGGGAGTTCAATTTCTCAGATTTTTCTGATCGAGCTCCTTACCAGATCTGGGAATTCAATTTCTCAGATCGAGCTCCTTACTAGATCGTCTGTCAATCTTGGTGATAAGCTGAGCAAACTTCACAGCAATATGGGAGGTGTGGCAGTCGAGAACTGGGGCATACCCATTTCCGATTTGTCCAGGGTGGTTCATAATAATGACTTGTGAGTAGCGTTCGACGCTGCTGTGAATCGGCAGCAGCGTCGACGCTCCGACAGGGGCTTGGAGGGAGGATGTCCGACAGGGGATGGAAGGAGGAGGAAAAGGGAGAGTAGGAGCAGGCGGCGGTGAGAGAGAGAGACGATGGGGGGAGTGTGTGGGATGAATTGAGAAATTAGGTTTTAAATGATTAATTATTCATTTAAAATATAAAACACTTTTTTTTTAAGATAAGAAACCTGAAAAGTAAAAAAAAAAAAAAGTGAAAATCTGACTTTTTAAATTGTGAAAGAAAAGGCATGGTTTCATGTAATTTTCCCTTTTCCTATTGTAGGATGAAATCATATTTAGCCCATATCTGAGTCTCCATTTTCTAAAAACCCATTTTTTTCAAACTCATTTTTAATCACATTTTTTCAATATAATAATAGATTGATTGTGCTATTTTTATTATTTTATTAGTATGAAATTGAATCTATAATAATAAATTAATAATTTTAATATAACTTTTCGCAGTATATCCGTTTCTTACTCTCTTTAGTTATTTATTTATTTTTTTTGGAAATAACATTTTTACTAGTGGTATTTTGTTTTTCATTTCCGTACAACCTGTAATGAGTGAAAATAAATAAGTGTAACACGTGCTACGAATTTGAACCATCTTATGATCATTCAACTAGGTCGTGGAAACTGGGACATTATACATCTTGCAGAAAAAGTTTTTGCACAGGTTCGATAGATAATGTGATGCAACAAATTTACCTCTCGTGTTTCATTGCCAGTTACTGGGTTCATCCTGGTAACAAAGCATCGAATAAGAGATCTAAACACGGTGAGAAAGAAAAATATAATAGAAATAGCTTATTACCCGTCGGCAAATTTGCAAAGGTATTCCCGTTGGTCATCTCTCAATGGAACATCAGTGAAATCTGTTGAGCAATATGCAGCCTAATATGGAATCCTATAACATAACAACATGCACCAAAACCTATCTCAAGCAGAGTTTCAGTATGTTCATCAAATCTGAATTCCAAAGTTCAATACCCAATCATTCTTCAACAATAAACTAGAATCCAGCATGCATTACATGTATATCATCAAAGGCAGAAACCAAGTTCAGATTCAATATTACTATAACATCGAAATCAACACAACAAAGTAATCATAGACTTTATGAGGAAACCGAAACTGAAACAACCAATAATATACAGCAAGTTCTAAATACATAAAGTGACCGAAACATTTAAGGTATAAAAATGGTCAGAAAACTCCCCTATAGCCTGTGCTGCAGCCTTCCTCTTCTCGAGCCCTAGAGCACTCCTTCCTCTTCAATGGTCGAAGCTTTTAGGCTCAGGAACAGTTCTTTTTCCATGATTGCAACCCGCCATCCAGAGAAGAGAGATCAACAGAAAACCCAAGGTAAAGAATCGATTTGGTCATCGATCAAAAGATCTCCCAAATGGCCAAAGATTCTACCAAACGATTTAGAGAAGGATGCCAATATTCTAGCCACTATTTCAGGCCTAGAAACCCCAAGGTATCACCCTCTAACTCACCGGTTTTCACCCTCACAGAGAACCCCAAGAAGAGAAGATAACAGAGAGCCCTAATTGTCGAGCAGCAGAGAGAGAGAAGTCGAAGAAGGGGTTGAGTCGTATGGGAGAAGCCAAGTTTAAATCAAGAAAATATCAAGCCAAGAATCAAGCCAAACCGTGGATTAAAATCCAAGGGCCACAAATGCTCCAAGTAAAAAACCATCCGGGTCAACAAACATGGGCTGAGGAACAAGCCCAACATGTTAGGAGAACCACACATAAGGCCCAATAACTTACAAAATCTGATTGCATAGAACAAATGATGGCAATGTTGATAGAATATGCAGAATATTTATGTAAATTAGGAGAATGGCGTTTTGCGGGGACAAGATAAATTCACCAATCAACTTTAAGAAAAGGACGCACAAGGGAAAGAGTTTATTTCAACTTTAGCCACAGCCCTTTAACATACTCCAACAGTCCTCTAATATTTGATTAGTAGTATATATAATAGTAAAAGAAGGTAAATGCCTAGTTGCTTGTAGCGGTTGCCAAAATCCAGCAAAAAGGGATATAACCTAGGTTGACTTTGCCAAATGTCTCTTCTGAGAGAAGCAGTTGGTAACCAAATTCAAGTAGTAGATTATTGGTTTCTCCTGGATTTTTTCTTGATAGACAATGTCTAAACTGTATTAGCAGGATTCTTAATGATCCATTTACGTTATATAGATGACTTGTCGATCTCGGAACATCATAGAACGTAGACCTTAGGTATTTATATTTCTTCATTGGTAAATCATGGATTTTTGATTTATTCAAGTGGCACGACTTACTCAGAAAACTTAAAGTTATGAATCTAATTCTTGGGGTAGAAGGGAAAAAACAACATTTTTGAGCTACCAAACAAGATTCTTTAATATAGGAACTTTCTGGGAAAAAAATGTGTGTATTGAATGTGATATTTCATTTACAAGGCACTAGGTTTGCTGGGTGAGGAGATTGTGAATCCCTTTGTGCCTGTGATATTGAACAGCAACGATGACCATAATGCAGCCCACCAAGTTAGGTACCACCAAGAATTTAGATTCCACAGTTATAACACCTCCTAAACGAGAAAGGGTTCTTGTGCTTCAAAATACCTGCACCCGTTATAATTGCACCCTTGAACGATGTGTTGCCAGTTGCAAGTGCTCCTTCCAGGTTGGCATTGCTCAAATTTGCCTGCCATTAAAAATGGTCACTTCATAAGCAAGTCAATAGAATGTATGATTTTTATCAGATTCTCCAAGCTAAGAGAATAAAAAAATCAGTTACATATCATGAATTAGAAAACTGAGAAATGATGAGTGTGCTTGAGCTAAAATATACTCTTCTTTAGTCATGAGATCCTCCCCGCGCCTCTAACCACCTAACAAACTGATTTTACCAGTTCCACACATTACATCCCTCATCCCCATATCAACTGCTAAGCTCACACCTTCATGCTGCTATTGCTTTACACCCCATATGAATGAATTTATTTGATATCCAATTTTAACTTTTTTAGTGGAATAATGGAAATATTTTAAGAGAAATCAATCAGTTCTGAAGATTCATTTTGTAGACAATAAAGTCGTCAAAGAAGCAAAGTTTGATTTGAACAATCCTTGTATTGTTCCTGGTTACAAATTGAAAAGTATAAGACTGATTGGCAATGAGAAGAGGTCACACAAGCTCATAGACTAGTGTGAAAAGTTATATTTTGCCAATGGGGGATAAATCCTCAATATCTCTTTAATATAGATATCTAATTCGTAAAAATCAATATGCACACAAGCTTTTGAAACAAGGATTATGTTGAGACGAAAGTCGATTTGTGCTATTGATTCTACTATGAAATTCTAAATTGTGATTTAGAATTTAAGTTCACTCGAGGTTTTTTGTTCAGTGACTTGCTTTGCACAATTGTTTTCCAGATTGCTTCTTGATAAGTGTAGTTTTTATACTTATTTGATGCTCTAAATCATGATATTTTATTATCTTTTTGAATAAAATTCTACCTAATTTATGTTATATTGTATTTTGTAGGTAAAACTTTATGTTTAATGAAGAATTGAAGAAAAAAATGCAAAATAGTGGAAAAATTCATAGTACGAAGACTTGGAAGCAAGCATTAAATTAATTGGGCCTCAATTTGGACTTCTAATCAGATACAAAATTTGGCGACTTGAGATTAAATATATAGACAAAGAGAACATTGTGCTGAAATTTAGAAAAGAGGCCCGTTTGAACAAAAAAAAAAATGCAAAAGCGGTAGCCACTTGGAAGAGAAGGAGAACAATTGCAGCTGCACATAACAAAACAATTGGGGCTGCACATATATATACTCACAGATAGTGACCGGCAGCTTGGAAGAAAGAAGGCAAAGTGTAGGGAGAAAACAAGGGCCGGAAATCATTATCCATGTACACACAAAAGCCGGCAGTTTGAGGAAAAAAACAAAGAACGGCAGCTTCTAATTTATCCATATATATGCACACGCAAAAGAGAGGCTGAAATTGAAATATATATATACAAAACACGCATAGTGGCCGGCAGAATTGGAGGCACGCAATTGAAATATATATGTACACATTAAGCAGCTGATTTGGACGTATAGAAAGTAAAGGAAATTGACCGGCAACACGTAATTTGGATATTATTCACGTTCCGTCAATTTTTGGTGATGTATTTCCACTTTTGCGTGTTTAATTTGAACGTTATGAGTGGTTAAATACTTTTATCGTTATGATGGATGATGTAACTTAAGGTTTTTATTGTATGTTTAATTTCAAGATTTTCATGCCACTTTGATACTTGTTAATTAATTATTGTGTGTTTAATGCTTTAATTCTCTGCGTACCAATTGATTGACTTAGGAATAATACTGAGACCAAGAGGTGATGTATAATTCTAGCTCGTACAATGATTGATATAGACATTATGAGAGATCGAGAAATAATTATAAGTTATGCGATCTTTTTTATAGATTAATGCGTTCATATGTGTGTGTATTTACATAGAGATGTAGTAAGTTTGAGCATATGAATAGGATTAGTGTTGCTCGAGAGAGTTCACTAAATACAATAGATTAATTCGATTGTTAGCTGGTATAAAGAGATGGTTGAATAAATTGGCATTAAATGTATGATAAATAATCTAAGTGAAATCGAAAATCCTAAATATCCAATCATGTAATCCTATCTATAGTTTTAATTTGAGTTTTTTATTTTATTTAATAGTTTGTGATTTTATTTATTAAAACTTCGTTTAGAAAACACAATTTGATTTGATCATTAGTTACCAGTCTAATTTAAATTGAAGTTAGATTAGTTTAAAACTTTATAGTAGATAGTAGTCTCTGTGGGACGATATTCGAACTTGATAAATTCACTTTATTACTTGTCATGATCCGTACACTTATGGAATATCGCGAATAAGTTTTTGGCGCCGTTGTCGGGGACTAGTTTATTTATTTTAAATTTTTAATGAATTCTAGTTTTGATTTAATTTTTTTCTTTGTTTTTGTGTGTTTTTTGTTTCATTTTCGTTGCAAGCGTTCTTACATGCGAAGTTCGAGAGTTGGTAATCTAGTTCCATTTGATCTAGCAATCGAACGCACTTTCAACAAGAGAATTAGGCAACAACGAGAGAATATCATGGCAGAACAGAACATAGAAGTGCAACCGGCACAGGTTGATCAACCAGTCGAGATTGATGAAGATGATTTGCCACTTGGACAACTCATCACACCATTTGTTACACCAAATCAATCAAGCATCGTTTATTCTCCATTTGGGCAACCAAACTTTCAACTTAGGACATACATCATTTTATTGTTCCAGAATAGAGTCATCTTATGGAAAACCTCATGAGAATCCACACTATCACATATCTTGGACATCTACCCAAATTACAATTTCCATGGAGTATCCAATGTAACAATTAAGTTGAGACTCTTCCCACGTACACTCAGAGACGGAGCAAGAAAATGGTTGGATGCCTTACCCGCTGGAAGCATTAGGACCTGGAATGATCTCGTACAAAAATTCATCACAAAATACTTTTCACTGTCAAAAGTAACTAAAATAAGACACTTGATATCCACTTTTCAGCAGGATGAATTAAAGAGTTTTCCCTAAGCGTGGGAAAAGTTCAAGGACTTGATCAAGAAGTGTCCTAACTACAGTATTAAGAAAAATTTGCAAGTTTAGTACTTCTACACTGGCTTAAACCCAACATGTCGTATATCAGTGAATGAAGTTTCAAATGGATCTATCACATTAAAGTCACCCAATGAAGTTGAGAAATTATATAGACGATGGGAGTCAACAATTCTTTATGGCCTTTCGAAAGATCTACACATAAGAAGCACACAGGTCTACATGAGGTTGATGCTTTCTCGACATTATCAGCACGGATGCTAGCTTTGAAAAGAAGGTGATAGATCACTTGACTACGAGAAATTCAACAAAAGCAGTGCAAACGAAATTTTTGGTTTGCGGTATATGTGGTGAAGCTCACAATAGTGGGGAATGCCTCGAAAGACAGATGAAGTTAACTATGCACAAAATTTTCAACTCCAATACAACAATGCATTCAGCAATACATACAAACCAGATTGGCGTAATCATCATAACTTCTCTTGGAGCAACAACCAAAATAATCAGCAGCAACCTCCCATTGGTTTTCAACAGCAAGTGAAAAAATTGTCTCTAGAAGATATCTTGGGTAAATTTATACAGAAAACCGACCAATACATGGTAAAGATCGAAACAACTTTGCAAAATCATTCAACAGCCATAAAGGGGTTGGAAACTCAATTAGGTTAGCTGACCCGCACTATCTCAGAAAGACCATAAGGAGCCCTACCGAGCAACACATAAACTAATCCAAAGGAACACGTGCAAACAATTACAACAAAAACTGGAGTACAGCTACTTGAAATTATAGTAAAAAGACCAGTAGTAGAGACAAATAAAGTGCTTACTTCAAATGATGAGTAAGTGGAAGGATCTGAAAAGTCAACTGAGAATTTTTTTAAAAAGAATTTAGATACACCATAGGCTAAGGCGTCCGTTTCTATCATAGAATATATACCCCCATTCCATTTCCTCAGCGACTGTATAAACATAAATTAGACAAACAATTCTACAAGTTCATTGAAGTGTTTAAAAAGCTGCATATCAACATTCCATTTGTGGATGCTCTAGTAGAAATGCCCAGCTATACAAAATTTATGTAGGAAATTCTCACTACCAAGAGGAAGCTGGAGGACTAAGCTAACCGAGGAATGCAGTGCACGTCTATAGAATATATTGCTCCCTAAACTCAAGGATCCAGGGAGTTTTAGTATACCTTGTACCATAGGAGATAGATATTTTGAACATGCTTTATCTAATCTTGGCGCAAGTATAAATTTAATGTCATTGTCTTTGTACAGGAAATTAGGAATTGGAGATGCTAAAACACCACAATATATTGCAGCTAGCTGACAGCTCCATAAAGCATCCCAAAGGGATTATTGAAGATGACTTGGTGAAGGTGGACATGTTCATTTACCCCGCAGATTTTATTGTATTAGATATGGAAGAAGACCGGGATATTCCAATCATTTTAGGCAGACCTTTCCTGGCTACTAAAAGAGCATTGATTGACGTATACAAAGGAACGTTGATAATTCGGATTAACGATGAGAATGTAAATTTCAACATCTATCAAGCGGAGAAACCTCCAGAAAAAAGCTGACAATCAGTTGAAGCAGTTGTAGGTAATAAAGAAAAAAAGATTTATTCTATGACCCTCTAGTGCAGCACATAACTACCAGTTATTTAGCAAGGGATACATCTCTTACTGGTAAATACTCATGAACCAATGAAATAATTGACTTCATATTGGCTCATGAAGCCTATCCACCTAATAAAAATGAGAGTTATGTGGAAAGGCCTTGGAAACCTCCAAACAATGTGAAACCAAAAGAGGTTTTGAGGCTATATCGAAGTTAAAGTCATCCAATTCTATCTACCATGCTATAGTGAAGAAGAATACAAGCCAAGGATAAAGTTTAGAAACATGATAGACGTGCAACCTGAAGATCCAACGTAGACATTGTGGTTAGGTCAAGTTAATGACGTTAACGAAGCGCTTTTTGGGAGACAACCCAAACTTTCTTTCTTTTTATTTATTCTGTTTTTAAGTTTTGGGATAGTTTAGTTTATTTTAAATTTATTTGGGACACATCATTCATATCTCGTTTCCCCTTAGGTCTTCGATATGTTGGTTTATTAGATGTTAGAGTTAAGCAACACTTATTCCAGTTATTTGATCTTACTGCTTTATTTGATTTTTCAAGAACATGACATCGCGGAACATTCAAACCAATTTTGACCAAAGAGCCAACAGAAGTAATAGAAAAGCCAGCCGTTGAATTACAAGCCATATCAGGGGAGTCTTTTCTTCACTTTCTTCCCCACCCCTTTATATGCAGATTTAGGATTTAAGACATTGAAGACAATGTCTAGTTTAAGTCTGGGGGTGGAAAACATGAGTTTTCATTTTTTTAATTTTTTTTTAAAATTAAAATATTTCAAAAATATTTTCTTTTTGTGTACTTATGTAAATTAGTTGTTCTGGCTGGCAATTAGGAATGTATTGAATTATAAATTGAGAATGGTAAATAAGTTAAATGCTTAGATTAATTTTTACTGTTTTATGTGAAATTTGATATATATTGAGCACATGAATTAGTTAAGCATTGTGCATGAATGAATTGAATTCATAATTGGATAGGTTGAAATAATGGACCATAGGTGCTAAACACAAAACCACTAAATTCTACATCTTTGGACCAAATTTAGAATAGTTTGGGAGATTTCACTGTTGTGTGAAGATATTAAGATTAATGGGGATTCCACGTGTTAAAAAAAAATCTTATGTGAATTTTCTAAAGTCAATAGGATGAAATTGGGTGAAAATCTCAAGTTACATGTCGTTTTTTCTTAAATTGATGTTTAATGACGGACAATACACTAATCAAGGCATAAAAAAATTTATTATTTTATTTGAAAATTTCTCTTCGTAACCTTTATGACTCTAGCAATTAAGTCTGCAAAAGCCTTAAACATTTGGTGCCCCATGGTCATCTGATTTTGGAGTTATCGGTCGAAAGTTTGTTACATGGGTCATTTAAAAAGATTAAGGGAGAAAATGCTTCAAATAAAAAAAAAAATTTGAAAAAATATAGAAAATCAGGAAAACATGTGTATGAGACAGAAAATACACTAAGTGCCTTAATTATGTCTCAAACACTTATATGGAAAAATTTGACTTTTGCTAAGGGATTATTAGCCTAGTTAAGTCCTAAAAATTAAAGCAATCAAATTGTGGAGAATCTTTGTTTATTAACATATTGTCTAGCAATTAGTGAGATTTACCTAAATTAGAGAGATGAGGATAATATAAAATTCAATCCTAGTTCACACACTTGAAAATAGCGAAAAAAATAAGTTTGAGAGTGTGTGAATCTTACGAGTGATGAAAGAATATATTTGACCATTCACGGTCGAGAATTGAAACAACTTATAAATTCATAATGTGATACTTAATTCTTCAAATACATGTCGATTTTACATTGAAAAAGTAGATTTTAATTTCTTTATTGTGATTTTGAAGCTGCGATTAGATTTAATATTATGATTTTAATCTTGAGATAAAAAGTCAGGTTAGCTAGTTAAATCTTTTTGCTTTGTTTGATTGACTGACCACCAATTAGATAATTAGCATTGTGTGTTTATTAGATTTTAGTTTTGTTTGAGGGAAAACAAAAAGTCAAGTTTGGGGGTGTGATAAGTGTAGTTTTTATACTTATTCGAGACTCTAAATCATTGATATTTTATTGTTTTTTGAATAAAATTCTAGCTAATTTATGTTATATTGTATTTTGTAATTAAAATCTTATGTTTAATCAAAAATTGAAGAAAATAATGCAAAATAATGGAAAAATTCATAACAAGAGGACTTAGAAGCAAGCATTAAATTAATTGGGCCTCAATTTGGACTTCTAATTAGATACACAACTTGGCGACTTGAGATTAAATATATAGAAAAGGAGAACATTTGGTTGAAATTTAGAAAAGAGGCCCGTTTGCCTTTATATCTTTCTATATATAAAAAGTGTCTATTTAACGGAATTTGTTGGTTTAACGGAAAAACTAACGGAATTTGTTATTTTAACGGATTGTGTAACGAAATTTCTTGTTTTAAATAGGCAACTGCACCTTTTTTCAGTATTTTTATCATAACTTTGTATTCCGATGTTCGATTGAGGCGATTCAAAATACGTTGGAAAGCTAACCCATTTGGCTACAACTTTAATTCAGATATCATTCTCCAATTCGATCACTTTTTATGTCAAAAATATGTCTTAATATAACAGACTATGTAACGGAATTTTTTGTTTTAAACAGGCAGCTGCACCTTCTTTCAGTGTTTTTATCATAACTTTATATTTCGATGTTCGATTGAGGCGATTCAAAATGTATTGGAAAACTAACTCATCTGAATACAATTTTGATTCAGACATCATTCACCAATTCGATCACTTTCTATGCCAAAAATAAGTCTCAATATAACGGACTATGTAACGAAATTTCTTGTTTTAAACAGGCAGCTGCACCTTTTTTCAATATTTTTATTATAATTTTGTATTCTGATGTCCGATTGAGGCGATTCAAAATGAGTTGGAAAGCTAACTCATCTGGCTACAATTTTGATTCAGATATCATTCTCCAATTCGATCACTTTTTATGCCAAAAATATGTCTCAATATAATGGACTATGTAACAGAACTTCTTATTTTAAACAGGCAGTTGCACCTTCATTCAATATTTTTATCATAACTTTGTATTTCGATATCCGATTGAGGCAATTCAAAATGCGTTGAAAATCTAACTCATTTGGTTACAACTTTGGTTCAGACATCATTCTCCAATTCGACCACTTTATATGCCAAACATAGGTTTCAATATAACGGACTATGTAACGGAATTTCTTATTTTAAACAGGCAGCTGCACCTTCCTTCAGTATTTTTATCATAACTTTGTATTCCGATATCCTATTGAGGCGATGCAAAATGCGTTGGAAAGCTAACTCATCTGGATACAACTTTAATTCAGACATCATTCTCCAATTCGATCACTTCCTATGCCAAAAATAGGTCTCAATATGAGACTAAAACACCGGAGCATAACTTTTCGGTTGGAAATTGATTTGTGATCATCTTTTGACTAAATTTGATCCCCTTGACATCTTCCTTTATCCAATTGACTCCGAGCACTCTCAAATCTTCATCGTGAGATTCGGCACAACTTTTAAGTATTTACATTTTAGCCCCCGAACTTTGGATCCCTTACAATTTAGCCATTTCTCCAAATTTGTCTACTTTTGCTTATTTTCTTCAATCTCACCAACCTACATCACAATATCAAAATCACACATCTAATTATTTATCAATTACATAAACATTACATCATTAATTATTTATAGGGTGTCTGTTTCTGCTTTTCAGCAGAAATCAAGCCGTTGGCAACACAATTCATGCCGTTGGGAGCCGCAATTTTGGACCAATTCTCTCACTGTAGGGCTGTAGGTTTGAAAAAAAAACGGTAACATAATCAATTTTCCTTCCTCCTTGCAGCGCGCCCAGACACGTCCTTAATTAACTAAAAAAAAAATTACATCTTTATTAATAACAAATTAATTATTAAACAAAAATATTAAATATAAACTAAGCAAACATATATATATATACCAACAAGAAAAGAGGAGGAGCTGGCAGCCATTTAAACCCAAAAAAAAGAGAGCAAAAGCGGCAGCCACTTGGAAGAGAAGGAGAACAATTGCAGCTGCACATAACAAAACAATTGGGGCTGCACATATTACATATATATATACTCATAGATAGTGGCCGGCAGCTTGGAAGAAAGAAGGCAAAGTGTGTGGGTGTGTGTATAAATTACACAAAAAACAGAGGCAGCTATTCTGGGGAGAAAACAGGGGCTGGAAATCATTATCTATATACACACAAAAGCTGGCAGTTTGAGGAAAAAAAACAAAGGACGTCAGCTTCTAATTTCTACATATACATGCACACGCAAAAAAGAGGCTGAAATTGAAATACATACATATACACAAAACACGCATAGTGGGCGGCAGAATTGGAGGCACGCAATTGAAATATATATACACACATTGAGCAGCTGATTTGGACGCACCGAAAGGGGAGAAAATTGGCCGGCAACACGTAATTTGGATATTATTCACGTTCCGTCAATTTTTGGTGATGTATTTCCACTTTTGCTTGTTTAATTTGAACGTTATGAGTGGCTAAATACTTTTATCGTTATGATGGATGATGCAGTTTAAGATTTTTATTATATATTTAATTTCAAGATTTTCATGTTACTTTGATGCTTGTTAATTAATTATTGTGTGTTTAATGCTTTAATTGTCTGCGCAACAATTGATTGCCTTAGGGATATTACTGAGATCGAGAGGTGATGTATAATTCTAACTCATACAATAATTGACATAGATGTTATAAGAGATCGAGAGATAATTATAAGTTATGCTTTGTTGAATTGTTATAGATTAATGCGTTCATATGTGTGTGAATTTATATAGAGATATAGTAAGTTTGGGCATATGAATATGATTAGTATTGCTCGAGAGAGATCACTAAATATAATATGTTAATTCGATCGTTAGCTAGTATGAAGAGATGGTTGAATAAATTGGAATTAAATGTATGATAAATAACCTAAGTGAAATCGAAAATCCTAACTATCCAATCACGTAATCTTATCTACAGTTTTAATTTGAGTTTGTTATTAGTTACCAATTTAATTTAAATTAAAGTTAGGTTAGTTTAAAATTTTATAGTAGATAGTAATTTTTGTGGGACGATATTTAGATATGATAAGTCTATTTTATTACTTGTCACGATCCGTACACTTGCGAAATATCACGAACACTTATGCCATAATTGTACAGCAGGATCGTGCAAACAGTGTCCAGAGGCACACTATTATATCCTTAATGGCTTACAGAAGTACAGGAAACTTTTATGAAATCAATGGGAATTTTAGTACCTTCGTTACGTTGGCCAGGGAGAAATCTGCTCCTCTAAGATCAGCATCAGAAAGATCTGCCCCTAAACATGCAGGGAAAAAATTATTTAGAGATGAGCATGGTTGTCAACCAAGTTTTGATGAACTTAGAGCACGTTTGGCTAAGCTTAAACAAAAAGTATTGAAATTTTAGAATACCAATGAAACACATTGCATCGCTAAGACAGAATATTATGCAACAGTTAATTACTGAGTCCCATTTTCCAAATGTTCAACTTGAATACAAATTCAGAAGAAAAAAATTGTTCACAAAGAATTAATAATCGGTTCAATTGAAAAGTTATTGACTTATTGGCATGATTATTAATATAATATTTGGATTAGCATATGAAAGCGCCAAAGTGTTCAAGAAATTAATCATTAATTTGTAATTGAACACTTCAATAATTTGAAGATTTTGCACTGTTATCTCTTTCTCTCCAGTCCAAAATAAGAAAGAAAAAGAAATGCTTTAATCTTTATCTATCTTTGCCTAGTCCCACATGATCCCTTGTTCATAACCGTAGAGTAGTACTCTTTTTCTGTGAGAGAATGTAAATAAAAATCCATGTTACTACCAAAATTAATGATTTCTATGCTAAAATTTCAATCTCTTTTCAATAATAATAATATCGCCAAGCATCTGCACTAGACAGCCATCCATATCTTGAAAGAATATCTAGAGGCATCAAACAAAATTCAACTATTTGTATCGATGTGTAAATTCAAACATAGAGATAAGTACGAATATCCTGAAGCTAGATATGATAACCATTCGTCTATATGTGAGTATGTTCAAAACCCGCCCATGCTACCAAGCTCAACCCAATTTGGGGTACACAATGTTTTCCATAGGTAAAAGGCCACTATATGTTTGACCATAGAGTTCATTCAATTCAAGAACGCCGAATAAGCCTTAGGTTGCTCTAAGATAAAGATGTTATTCCCTATTTTACAGAAAAGTACTGATCTATTAGCTCCACCGTGAATCCTAATCTTCACAAACGATCATACGCATCGCAACTTGAACATGATTTAAAGAAGTTAATGGATAGAGAAACTGAGTCTGCACTTTTAAGTTGGCAGAAGAAGTGGTCACAGTGAACTACCAAACACTTTCACAGCAAAGTTAATCCGTTTTCAGACTTCATGCTGGGTTTAGTCCGTTTTCAGCCTTCATGCCGGGTTCAGGAGCTGTTTTTTTTATTACAATAACGATGTTTACATAATTTTATCACCAATTTTTCCTTCATTAAACCATCATGATTCATTTCCTACTTAACTTAGTATTCCTTTGTATTCTTTGTCAAAGACCTAAAATAAGAAGGTGAATAAACCATGCCCAATGCATTTGGAACACGTGTTCCTGTTTATTAACCTATAAGATTCTTGGCAAGTTAAACTGCTCTGCAAATATGGGAATGTAAATGAATAACCGCATATAGGACTATTGCAATGATATTACCTGTTAAATCAGCATCAAAGAAGCTGGCTCCTAATAGCTTAGCCCCTTTGAAATTGGCTTGCCTCAGTATTGACTGAATCAGATTTTCCGTACAAACTCAGTGAAATATTAAAAAGAAAAGTTATAAGACTACTCAAAAAATCGTTATACATCCAGATATCTAAACAATTGGTAAGCAAAATGAAAATGATAGTAAGAATGCATTATCGTTTTGAAATCTTGCTTGATCAAAGCCTTGCCACTAAAATCTTTACCTGTAAGATCTTGTCCCCTGGTCACTTCTGCACCGTATGGTCCTCCACCCTTTCCAAATTTTTTTTTGTCACAAAACATTAATCAATGTAAATCACAATATTTAAGTTTAAACAAGCAAAACTCACATCAAACTTCGATTACCTTAAATGCAAGAGCAGGATTTGAAGCTAAGACAATTGAAGCAGAAAGAACAGTAAGAATACTCGCTCTAGAGATTGATTCACACAAGAAGACAAAAGATTTTGAATTTGAGGTCCCTGAAAAGAATGCATGGAACATCAAAATCTGGGAAGAAAATTCTTGACATGTTACATTAAATAAAATTTCACGTGGGGTGGGGTACCTGTGGAGCACGAGGGGTGGGGAGGGAAAGAGAAGAAATTATGGGTATTGATGGAGATGCTGAATTGAAGGAAATAGTTTTGGGGTTTGGATTTGTTGAGAATTTGGAACACAAACAGGCTTTGAGACTCGCCATTGATAAACAGGGACTCCTGCTCTTTTTGGATAAACCGTACAAATATTGTTATTTCAAATGACGTGTAAATTTCATTTATCCCCTTGATTCTTAAAATGTTATGTCTGACCCACAAATTGAATACGTGTCAACATTAAAAAATTATATTGTTATGTAAAAAGAATGTTCTCAAAGGTACGAGTAGTTACTATATTGTTTTTCAAATGGATGTTACACACCAGCATTTTTCTCGCCTCTCGTATAATGCACTACGAATAATTACAATTTAATTAATAAGATGATGTCCTGAAAGATGTTTTATTTTGAAGAAAACACCATGAACAAAGTAAATAGCCTTGTCCATATTCGTTTCGACATGTACATCTTATTTATATATTTATTTTCCTATTTTATCTATTTTTAATTTTTTAAGTATTATTGAGTGATCCATTTATTTTGATCAACTAGTGTCAAGATCAATATATTATAATATTAGATTTGAAGAAATTGTCATTAAAAATGGTATAGAGACGTCCAAAGTAGGGATAAAATATGTTTTCGAAAGAGTTTTATTTTTAAAGATAATTCACTTCTTTTGTATGAACTTTCATAGTTCCTTCTAGATTTAGTATTTATTTATTTATTCCCTTTCCTTCGTTCATATTTTTAACTATTTTGCCACAATTATTATTGTTACGCCTCATTCTACGAGGTCCTTATTATTGATCACGTGATAGTCAGCTTGGGAATAGCACAAAGACACCTAAAGTGTGCACTCCACATCACTTTCCATATTTGACGTAATCGAGACCATAAAAAAAAGTAAGTCAAAGTGAGTTAAAATATCCCGATCGAAGCGACATATAGAGGTCAAACCTCTATGTTCGTGGTAAGGCGATGCCATTATTTGTTGTAGCATATTTTCAAAGTGACGATTCTTCATTCTGCAAGGTAACTTCGCCTCTTTCAAAAGATTTTTCGCACAAGATCTTCTGTACGATTGATTGATTTGGCATCTCTACAACGCCTCTCAATTTCAGTCTATTTTTTAGGCTTAAGTTATGGAGTGATCACCTTTTAAAATCATTTAATGTCATTTCAAACTAGGATAGTCAAGGTGACGCTTATAAGGTTGATGTGTTATCCATTAAGATGAGGCTACGTGTCATCCATCAACGATAATCGTATCTCTTCTCCTATTATAAAAGCCCGCACATGTTGCCATTCATTAGTAATACTAATTTACACTTTGAATAGTGACTTGGCTTGGTAATATTTCTCCCTTCAAACCCAGTTATAGTACACATACTTGTAGCTCTTCCTCGTTCTCCATTCCACACCCAAATACGCTGTAAGTTGATTGACTTGATCATTTGAGTGTTCGCTTTTGACTCCCCCATTGTAAGAGAAGATGACTTGCTCCTAACAATTTGTGCAAATGTGCAGAAGATTGACACATAAACGAAAGTAAAATTGAGATCTGTTGACCACGTTGTACCACCGAAAACCAAGATCAACAATTGATTTCTAGATACGAACCATTGGTGAAAGAGCATAACCAAAATGTGTATAAGTAATATTATTTATCTTCATTGGAGTTAATAACCACAGTTTAAGTAGTGTTAATGTGTCAAATAAATCTTTTAATTCCACATTTCATTTAACCTATCATCTAATACCACTTAAATTGAGCTATAACATTACTCGATGTGTATGGTCCTAGTAAAAAACCGGCTACCAGCAAACCAGTAACTGCAAAACCGGACATATTGTTATTTGTTTTTCCACTACTCCTACAGATGAATAAATAAGCTACAGATAAGTACACCCAGTCACCCACCCAGCTATATACTCAGATATAGAGAGGAAGATATATTTAAATTTATATGTTTATAAATAGACAGTGAAAGAAAAAGAGGCTAGGGAAGCTGAAGAACATCAGAACAAAGGACCTGACTCAAACCCTAGCCCGTACCGGTTCAATCTTTGAAGGTACTTTTCCTCTCTCCATCAAATCTTTCAGCACAAAATCTGAAATAGAAGTTTGAATACTAAACTATAACTGCGAGTTCAACTGTTAACAGTTGGATATTAATAAGGATGCAATTTTAAGGTGTTTTCATCTAGATCTCCGTTTAATTTGCAATTTCCTTAACTGGGTTTTTTTTATTGTTTGTGTAAATTATTTGCGTACGGATCAGGGTTTTCGGATAATGATTAGGGTTTACTGAAAGAGGAAAAAAACTGAAATTACTACTTTGGCTTTAAGTTAAATAGATACTGTGGATCAAGATTTTGGTTGTTTGTTGAACAGACATAGAGATACAATTAATTAGAAATTGTTGTTTAATTTTTTTTCCTTCTTGAAAAGAGAGAATTTGGTTGAAGAAAAAAGGCATGGGGAACAGATGGTGGACAGGAAATATGGTGATGAACCCAATTTTATCAGCAGCATCATCAGCTCCATTTCTTCACCTTGGAAGCACTGCAGAGGATAAAAATGCTGTCTTGAATCCCCTTGGACTGCCTAGAAGAGAGCAAGTATTTATGGATACAACCACCATCAATTCATCAAATAGCATTGGAAGCAATGTCAATCCAAATCTGAACCAAAATTTTGAAGATGGAGAGAGTCAAAAAAATGTACACGAAGTTGAAGACGAGAAGCTGCCTGGAGATCCCGAGATTTTAAAGCCCGCTATCTCCGGATGTCGGCCCAGAGGCAGACCACCTGGCTCGAAAAACAAGCCCAAGTCTCCAATTGTGATAACAAAAGAAAGTCCTAATGCTCTACATAGCCATGTGTTGGAAATCAGTAGTGGCAGTGACATTGCAGAAAGCATTGCCACCTATGCACAGCGGCGTCACTGCGGTGTTTCAGTTTTGAGTGGCAATGGAGTTGTAACCAATGTGACCTTACGTCAACCAGCTGCACCGGGAGGGGTGATAGCCCTCCCTGGGAAATTTGAGATACTATCATTATCGGGTGCGTTCTTGCCAACACCATCGCTTTCAGCAGCCACTGGACTTGCTGTGTACTTGGCTGGTAGTCAGGGGCAAGTACTGGGTGGCACCGTGGTGGGTGCATTGGAGGCATCAGGACCAGTAATGGTGGTTGCTGCCACATTTACCAATGCAACATATGAAAGGTTGCCTTTAGAAGAGGAGCAGGCTAGTGAAGAAATCCAAGTACAACCCGAATCAAGAGTGAACACAGGAAACAGTGGTGCTTCGGGGTTCCAATCTCATTGTTTGCCGACTGATGCCCCGTCTCCTTTTGTAGGTTTATATAATCTACCACCGGATTTGTTGCCCATCAATGGTCAAATGCCGCACAATGGCTTTTGGACGGCTCCTCCACGGCCTCCACCTTCTTATTGAGGCCGGCAGGTAGGTGGGGAAGTGAGATGAATTACTAAACCTTGTTAGCATGAATGTTTGATGGGGAGTATCAAATAGGACCCGACACTGTTATTGACGCAAAAAACTTGAGATCTTGTTCATTATAATATCTATTTTGTCCACCCGAAGATTTACAAGTAAAAGACTTAAAAGGATGATCCCCGGGAGTCAGGACTGAGATGCAAAATCAAAGGAATATGTTAAAAGTGTTTAGAACATAACTAATAGTTAAGGGTGGCAAGCTGTACAGAGTAGTGACAAGGTTACCATACTGTATATGGAAGAGGATCAACTCTGCATGAACCTATCTTGTAAGTTCTTTGAAGGCATAAGAATCGAGGAGGAACAGTTAGGCTTTCTTGAAGATTTTGTATTCACTGTAAATAATTGCCGGTGTAGATTTGCATCGATCTTCATGTGTTGTGATACTACGAATAATCCAACAATGGAACAGCTGAAATAAGTTTATGGAATAAGGGAACACCTTTGTCAATTGGTATGTAATGCTTTAATTTTACTTTCCTTATTTGAATTATGAAAATTGCATATATTTATGAGGTTTTGGTAAATATTAGCTTGAAATCTTATGGTGGATGGTTTAGATTTTAGATTTTATGCTATGTTATGTATGTTAGGTGATAAAGATTTAATGCGGGTTCATCTGCTTTTTCCGGGGATTGATTATTTGGTGTGTACGATTGGATTGCATGATAAACGAATATTTTCACATGCATTTCTCCTTTGATCTTGTCCAATTGTGTGAATTTTTTCATTGATTTTGTTCAAACATGCCATTAGACTCCCTTTGATTTCAGTGTATGCCTCCACATCATTGTAATTCTTCGATTATTCCCGAGTTTAGTGGCCTTCTTGCAACTTGGTTTTATTTGAAAATTTTCGTCTAATTTGATTTAGAAGCATTGGTTCAAGACCTGGCCCATTCCTCCTAATAATTAAAGTAAATTTGCACTAGTTAGAGTAGTAGTGTAGCATCTGTATATCAATCATATTGGGAGGCCTCTTCCACATTATTTATGGCAATGTTTTAACGATATCCCTTTGGATTTTACGGCCTCTTAGCAAAAGTTTTGTCGTTTATTTCTTGTGTATGCGAGTTACGACATATTTAAAGTTTAATTACAGTCCACTTTATCAAACGTTTCAATTTAACGATATCATTTTGGATTTTATGGGCTCTTAGCAAAAGCTTTGTCGTTTATTTCTTGTGTATTATATATGCGAGTTACGACAGATTTAAAGTTTAATTACAGTTCAGTTTATCAAACGTGTCAACTCACATTCACGGATTAGTTTTCTTCCAATGGTTGGTTAATTTGTGCAAGGAAGTCTTGTCAACCTGACGGTTGAACTGTACCCAATCCCAAGTTAGTGGAAATGAATCAAGCCAGGATAAAGAAAGATGCTTCTTTTCTTACTTGTAAACAAATACGAGGATGACACCCTATATTGTTTTGGTGTAATTAGTCAAACTTTGGATGCCCTAGTGGTTGAATAAGGTCTTTAATTGTCATTCAATTCGTCTGATCAATTAAATTTAGAGTGGACTTGATCGACACTATTTTTCACTGAAAATATCTTTTTTTTTTAATCCAAATTCATATTTTTGGAGCCTTTGATTGATTATTTTTTTCATAAAAAATATTTTCCAACGTTTGATTATATGACTATATTTTTCTCAAAAATTTAAATTTTTTTTTTTTTTTGGGGTGATGGTTTTTATTTTCAGGTAACTCTCTCTCCCTCTCTCTCATCGATCACTTCTCTTTTATATATAACAAATAAAAAATGTACATGTACAATATTTTCTAGATTGAAAATTAAATCAATCAAATATTTTTAATTAATAATTTTCATACAGATAAGTTATAGGCAATTGAATTGTTTAGAATTTATTTCCTTTCAAGGCAAATGACATGCTCGCAATCAAAAGCAATGAAACAATGAACAGGAAATGGTGCATGTTTGGCCAATTATCTTAAAAATTTCTTTGGATGAAAATTAAAATTATTTACTTTTACTGTCAAAATAATTAGATATCTTGCACATTTAAAAACAAAAGTTTAATTAAAAGTTTAGTCTTTAAACAAATATGCTTGGGAAAAGAAAAATGGCATTATTCATGTTGTATCTAAATTGAAACATATTGTTTTAATGATATATTTACTAAATCTCATATTTTAATTTCGCAATTTATTATCACGCTTTCGTTAAGAACACTCCGACACTCTTAGCTTCATGTTTGGATCATTAAATAGTATATAAGAAAATTTATAAATAGAGAAAATATTAAAGATATCCCTAGACTTTATAACAATTAAAGACACCATAGGGATAGCCAAAAAAAAAAAAAAACTCGTTAAACTCTATATTCGTGGGCCACGTCCCGGGACTAGGATTCTTCGCCTAATCGTATACGCAAGGGCATGGGTAGTTGCCTCGTTACTCATTCCATTTACAGTTTGTTTTAAATTTAAATTCTTTTATTACAAAAAAAAGAAAATAATCATCACTTCTACAAGGAACGAGTCCTTCTACAAATTGAAGAAAAAAAAAAGAAGTAATGATTTTCACCAACTAAAAACATAAAAAACAAAAATAAATATAAGCAAATAAATAAATAAAAATGGGACGGTAAAAGAGGTAGGGGACCGACCCCTTCCCGCCTTAACCTGATATGAAGATGAGGAAATGTGACAAATATTCGACGGGACGGGAAATGGTTACCACGTTCCGACCCACTACGTTGCCATCCCTAAGACACCTATCACATTTACAAAATTAGATTAATATTTTTTATTTCTAGTTTTTGAGTATCTCATGCATTTTGTAAAACTATTTTGAACCTCATATACTTTCACAAATCGCCTAGACAGGCCTCGAGGTACTGCTCCCTGAGGAAACTTTCTCCCCATTCTTAGGTCGACAAGCTCAAAAACTATCAATCATGTATGCCTGCTTATGGGTAGGAATGTTGGACAATATATTCATATAATTATAACATCGTTAGTGCAGTATTCGATAATATGTGTCATACGCCTCATCTTGTCGTGCCATTTCAAGAGATAAGTATGCTTGAGAAATGTTATTTTGAAAGAAAAAATAAAATTTTGAACACTTAGTTGCAATGTAATTTGATCTCTTTAATGAAACTAATATTTAAATACTTTGTACATACACAATTTTGAATATGCATGCTATTGAAAATTCAAACCTAAAATTTGTTGAGATTTTTGATAGACAATTTGTTAAAATTTTATATTGAATTAATGAATTGTATATATTATGTATAAATAAATTAAATGATAACAAATGCAAACTTATCAATAAAAATTCGTGCATATTTTAATAGCGAGCAATGAACGATACAAAATATATCATATATTAATAGTTTCAACGATCATTACCATTTGTAATAACTTTTAACTACATCTTAATGAATGTTATTAAAGAAGGAGAACGTTGTAAAATACATTACATATTAACACTTTGAGTAATGATATTCATCCTCACTAGAGTTATAAATACAGTTTATGTGGCGTTAATGTGACATTAAATGATATGTGAAATTAAATAAGTCATTTAATTTCACCTTTCATTTAACCTATCACTTAGAGCCACTTAAACTGTGTTTGTAAAACCACTGGAGATGAATAACATTACTCTAACACTTTCAGCAACGGTTGTTGCATGTTGTCAAAAATAACATTTCATATGCAATGAATGTTACTAAAAAGTGAGGTTTAACAACGCTTAATAAATGTTTAAAAAAATACGAAATATGTAATTTTTTTTTTTGCAACAACCCATGAACATTGCAAAATGAGACATTAACGACATGCATTTGAAAGATATTACCAAATCTCAATTATGTTGAGCAATGACAACATATGCGTACTAGAATTCAGCGATAAACCTTTTTAACAACACTTAATTAACGAATGTCATCTTTTGCGTGTTACAAAAGACCATTTTTGCTGTAGCGTTATGTACGTTACTCTTTTTTTTTTTTTTTCGAATTTTATCTTTAACCTTACATTAATTAGACTATCTTGTCTTTATGATAGTTTCTTTAAAATATTATGTTTGTGTGCTTTAAAATGAGAAAAAATATTTTGTCTCAAATGTAAATTTATTATTTTTTGAAAAATATGATGGGCAAATGCACATTTTCAATAGACCTTTTTGGACAGAAATCATTATTAGACATGAGATGTGCTAATAATTGGAAATAAGAATGCGTTAAGAATGTTAGTGACTTAAATGCTAAAGCGGGCCAAGATTAAGGACACTAAGTGCAATTGAGATGTAGTTTAACTAATGAATACGGTGCGTGTGAATTCATATTTACGCACTAATCTATCTATTATAAAAGCTAGAGAAATATATTTGAATGATAATATCCTTGCAAATAATTTATCATTCTTAATACGTCCTTGACTAAAAAAATATAACTCTTGAAACAATTAAAACTTAATAGAATGGGACAAGGTGAACAGTTTATTTCGAATTTATTCGATGGAGGAAGGAAGATAGACGCGTACGAAATAGTGGGACATTAAAGTTTTTGGATGTAGTTCTCGTCTCCAAAAGAAGATGAGGAAATAGCTAGTAATTTGGTTAAAGAAATGAGGTTAAAATAAGAGGATGAGAGTAAATATGGGCGACGGTCAGAGGCGGAGCCAGGAATGCGTCGTACGAGGGGCAAAATTTTTTGTACAGGAATCCTATGCCTTCTTTTGGACTAATCCATTAGATTATTGTCTATCTTAATTAAAAATTCAACTTTATACAAGCTGTGGTGCAAGAATCTTTGTACAGCTGAAAATCTCACTCCCCCAATCTCAATCCCAATCCCAAATCCATGTAACAAAATCCCATTTCCTTTATCCTCAGACCTCAAATGTATCTTTCATCAGCCCTTGATACACACAAGAGTTAACACTACACAAACATAACATTATAATGCATATAGAGCAAACATACCTCACTATAATGCATATAGAGCAAACGAACGAACATACGCACACAATCCCCCCCCACCCCACCCGAACCCAACCCAACCCACAATGATTGAGGATCACAACAACTCCACATGGCAAAACAATCTCAATTAAAAGAAAAAAAAAAATAAATCTCCAATGGAACCCATGATATCTATAGCTCCAAGTTCGTATAAAAATTCAGTAAAAAAAAATAAATTATCTTGCCCATAGAAAAGAACCTGATAAGCAGAACGGTGGACGAAGGGTTTCATTGTTTCGGGTTTGAGAGAGTTAGAGAGAGAGAGAGAGCTGAGAGGGACAAAGGGTTTCTACTTTCGCTGTTTAAGAGAGAGCAGAGAGGGACGAAGGGTGTGAGAGAGAGTAGAGATGGTTTCGCATTTTAGGTCAATGGGTGAGAATTGTGTTTAATTTTAGGTGGATTGCAAATTGGGCTTTCAATTTTTCAAATGGGCTAGGACAATGGGCTACCGGGTTGGACTTGGATAGTGGGCTATTGAGTTGGAAAGTGGAAACAATTGGGCTTTCAACAAATTTTTTTTTTTTTTTTTACAGAGGCTGGGCTTCGGCAAGGGTGGGCTATATCTCCACCCATGGGGATGGCGGCTGCGGCGATTGCTACTGCATATGCATAGAGATGATGAAGGAGAAAAGGGCACATTTTTATTGCTTGTTAGGGAGGGATTCGAGTTGCTGGATTGATGGCAGACCAGATCAAACCAATCTACTAGAACCTGTTCAGCTTGAGGTAATTCCATGTTCTGGTAGCTTACCCCAATTGAATGCTAAATGCCAATTAATTATTGCTGAGATATTCATTGAACTAACCAAAAAGTAGCATATGTTTTTCGATGTAGAAATTGAGCCCTGTGCTCTTGAATTGGAGATTATATAGTTTCATTACCACACACACAACAGGGAAATCAAAACCATGGTATTTTTTTGATTTCTTATTCGTTATGAATTAATTATAAATAATCAAATTAAATTATAAGTGGTTCATCCAATATATATTACCTTCTATTATTTTATCATTTTTTATTTTCCTCTTTATGATATAACCAATAGACTTTTCTAGAATCAGTTTTGCTGAGGTATGATATACAGAATTGTATTCGGTTATGGCAGTGCTCTGCTATATTTGCTGTACTTTTTTTGAGAATGAATGAATAAGAGAATCAATTTTTTCTCCTTTCCAAAATTTTAAAAAAATATCATCGACAAACCTTTGAGTTATACATTTAAACTTTTTCCATTTTTTGCCGATTTCTTCGACTTCTTTATGCAAGAAATGTATTGAATGTACGAAAGGACCTTTTTTTATTGTCAAGCCAGTGATGACCACATTAATATTTTTGGTATGGATTATTTTTGTTATTTTTCTTCATTAACACGGTTTTCTATAAAAATCAATCAACCCTGCGCTTGGTTCAGTCCAATATATGGGCAGGTCTATTGGTGTCACTATTTTCGATCAAGACAATTAATTGATAAAATAATTGATTAATAGACTTAGAGATTGTTTGGGAGGAATTTTTGGGAGAAGAATTGATTTTGAATAGCGATATGATGGGAAATGTGTGGTTGAAAAAGAAGAAAAAATTATTGATGTGATGAAAAATATTATTTTATTGAAGAATGTGTGGTTGAAAATGAGAATTGATTTACTGTAAAAACATTTAAATCCCTCACAAACAGTGCCAATCTCTATAAGGTGGAATTGACTTTGTTGCAAGCGGGAGTTACCATAGGGTTAATAGTCCAGGCCTATCCATAAGCTCTCCACCCTGGCTCCTGGGAGGCACATCCTGCGATTTACCTCCTCCACAATGGCCCAGGGCAGGGTCGGTGGGGGCCCTCAAGGTTGGGGTTCAACCTTTATATTATCTATCACAAACCTATCAATTGGCCTTAATCACTTACTCTAATATGTGATGCATAATTAACTCAAAATAGTTAAACATTAATTATCAATAAACAAAATAAAACGTTCTAAATTACATTCATATCGTAACAGTATTGAGCATTAAACCCGGCCAATGGTTAAAGCAAAATCTAAAGTTTAAAGAATAATTTTTTTTATTATTATTATTTTTTTATAGAAAATGAGTAATGCTATTTGTAAAAACCCAGCCTATGGGTCATTGTTCCTACTTCCTATAGGCATGTATCAATTTGGTCAATAAAAAATGAGTAATGCTATTTGTACATTATGATTTACAGATTGAAGTACAAATGGTGACATGGAAGAGAGAGAGAAAAAGAAAAAAAAAAAGGAAAAAAATAAAGAAGTCAATATTTTTTGTATATAACTATTTATTTTATATAATGATGACGTTTCAAAATGTAAGTGAAAAAGCTATTTGATTGATGAAATTTTGATCTAATTAAATCTCGGTACATCATCTGTTGTTAAGCCATTATATAAATTGCAATGTTTTAAAAATTGACATGAAAAAGAAAGAAGGTCAAGGATAAAATGAAATAGTATCAAATTGGACGTCAAATTAAATAAATAATTACACACATAAATTATAAAATATTATTACAACATTAGATTTTTTAATTTTAGTTTACTAATTAAAAGAAAATATAAATTCACGTTTGTTAATTAATTAATTACCCTAATTTAATATGTTCAAAATAATTTGTTTGTGATTGTAGCTTGTTGGGACTATGATTTATTAATAAAAATAATAAAATAAACTATAAAATATTTATAATTGAGAATTGGTTCCCATATCCCACATTTGAAGAAGAGTGAATCAATGGAGGAAGAATCTCTTACAAAATGGGGAAAATTACATAAAATCAAGGATTTATTTGACCTTTTCAAAAATCAGGTATAACTTTTAAAAAATCCGGTTTGAAGTTTATTTTTGCAAAAATCAGGTGTTATATTAAAACCCTAATTTATCAATCTCCTCCCCTACCTAATTTCCCCCAAACCCATTCTCTCTCTACCTTTCCTCCCTCTCGTCGATCTCCTCTCTCATGTCGTCACCACCCTTTTACCAGCCTCAGCAAGCGATCGTCGCAAAGCAAGGTGTCGTTGATGCTGGCACCGTCGATAAAGCAAGGTGTCGCTGCTGCAGATGCCACCCGTTGCCTCCTCCATTCTCTCTCTCTACACAAACCCATCCCCTCCGGCCAGAAGGAGCGCGAATCGTCGCCGGGGTTTTTGATGGATGACATGGACGAGGATGACGAGCCCTTAGTATTTAAACGGAGCAGTTCATCATCGAAGCAAAACCAATCAAACCGACAACTGCAAAATTAGGAAGGCTGATGCCCAATGGACGATCTCAAAATGGTCAAATTTTCGGGATTCAAAAGGGTAAGATGGTTTTTATGTGGCGGCGGTGGATTTGGCGGTTGCGGTACTGTGGTGTTTATGCAGCGGCGATTCTGTGGTGGTGGCTATGGTGCTTTGTGTGGTGGTGGTGGTGGTGGTGGTGGTGATAGTGTTTGTGTGGTGGCGGTTTTGGGTGGTGTTTTGTGTGGTGGCGGTTTTATGGTGGTGGTGATGTCGACGGTGAGTAGCAAGATAGGGCGTGGGTGATAGCAACCGTCGCGAAGATGTGGTCTGGATTTGGAAAATATCGTAGATTTGGGAATGTGTGGTTGTGGAGGTGGTGGATCTATGGTGGTATGTTTTGGGCGGTGGTGGTGATGGTAATCCGTGTGGTGGTGATCGTTTTTTGTTATTGTTGTGGTGGGGTCAACGACGGTGGTGGTTCTTTTTGATGTCTGTGACCTAACTATTGAACTGTAACTTTAAAATTGAAAATTTGTAACTAAAAAAAGAATCCGTGACCAATAAATTTGAAAATATGTGACATGTGACATATAATTTTTTTGATCTGTGACCAATAAAATAATATGTGACCTATAAAATTTTAGATTTGTGATCTCAAAATAATTTGCGACCTACACAATTTTTGATCTGTCATCAGAGAACAATCGTCAGTCGCCGGAGAAGTAGGAAAGGTGGAGGTGCGGTGGGTTAAATATATTATATTACAGTTAAATATTTAATTTAATATAATAATTGTGAAATATAATTAATTAATTCATAAAAACCTGATTTTTGCAATTATAAACCTTGTGGCCTGATTTTTGATTTTGGGATAGATAAAGTTAGAGTTGTGAATTTTTCCCTACTAAAAAAGCATTACCGAAATCAAAATTTTGGGCTTGCCAAATGCCTATGCAAGGAGAGCCCATGAAAATAAATATTAGAAAAATTTTGTAAAAAAATAAATAAAATCCAATTAATCCGAAAAAAATTAGATCAAATTTTTCTATTCGCGATTGAATCGACCGATTTAATGGTTTTTAAAATTGTTTTTTTGATTAATGTAATATGATCGTATCGAAATTGAGACTGGTTGAACTGACTGGTCCAATTTTTATAATATTGATAAATTATTATGTACATGTAGTACAACCCAATTAGTTATTATAATCAACATTATCATTATGTACAAAAAACATTATTCATAAAAAGTAATCATCCAATTTTAAGATTTGTGTCGCATTGATTATTAAACTTTAATTTACATTAAGCTCTTAACTATAAAATTTGTTGTTTAGAATTTGTTTGGTGCACATTAAAATGAGAGTGCATTTTTTTGAAGTGATATGATAGAGAATATGTGGTTGAAAAGGAAGGAAAAATTATTGATGTGATGGAAAATATTATTTTACTGAAAAACTTGTGGTTGAAAATGAGTAGAAAAATGAGAATGAAAAAAAAAATAATGTTGCTCAAACATGGGCTCAATATTTTTGTCTCTTTGTAACTAATCATCTATTTGGATTATCATCCATTCAAGAAAACTCAAAGGAAGCCTCTCTGGCTCTCTCCAGTAAGGTAAATTGTATAGTTGTTTGCAGGAAGGACGATGGAATGTAGCATGACTGAAACAATCATTAACATCCTTGCCTTGTTAGGGATTTTTGAGAGGTGAGGTGAGAATTAAAAAAATCTCCATTAATTGCACCATTAAAAAAATCTCCATTAATTATTTATTTTTAATATTACTATTTTTATTTATAAAATCTGATTTAAATTTAAAAATATTAAAAAGTAAAAATAAAAAATAGAGAGTTCGAGTTTGGAAAATTCGGGGCGGGACAATATTGGATGAGACGAAGGATTTCATGATCCTTATTGACACATTAAATTTAACATTGATCTCTGAAATAGAAACTAATGCAATGATGATTGTGAACAAAACTTAAACCTCAACGAATAATTTGAAACAATTAAAGTTTAGGGATCATCGTGAAATGGTACTTAAAGTAAGATGACTAATTTTGAATAAATTAAAGTTGAGTGACCAAGTCAATGACCATTTGAGTTTTTTTACCCTTAATTATTAAAAAAGTTGGTATGAGATGTTACTATGAATGTGATATATTCGACCAAAATAAAAATTTTAGTTACATGTTAAAATGAACAATCATGTTATTTGTGCAATTTAATTTGACAATATTGGTTAATAATTTATACTTACAGTATCACATTCATTCATTTTAAAAATTATTTTTAAAATCAATTGTCTGAATCTTGACAATTGTCAAATATAATTCTCAAGCACAATTGTAGAAAGAAATTAATTCTAAAATAAATGTCCGATAAATATAAAAATACAAAAAATCTTTAGGGTTTTGTTTCTGGCAGAGCAGACCAACACTTTACTTTCACTCTCGCGCGCGCTTGTCTTGGCTTGGCTTTACACAGTCCCCTCCTACAACAGGTAAACCTCCTTGCCACGTCCGATAAATCGTTATTGGATTCTTTTTGACATATAATTCGAGCTGAAAATCATCCCTAGTTTGAACAAATTTCACTGAGTTAAATCGATTTTCGGGTTTATCATATTTATCAATTACCCCACCTGTGAGTTATTGGGTTTCTTTGGACATTTATTGGTGGTCTAGGTTGATATTTGATTTTTTTTTATTTGTTGCTATTGATTTTTATAGAGAGAGTTGTGGACAGAGCAATGGCTGCTGCTTGGGAAATCACTGCAGCAGAGTTCTTACAAGTATGCTTTTTTTTTTTTGCTATCTCCTAATATTATTTGTTTTAAGCCTGGAATTTTGAGGGAATGATAAAAAATAATTACTGAATGTGGTTTTATTTTGGTAACTACAGGGTTCTCAAAGGCAAAAACTGTTTCTTCCTAGATTTTCTTCAAGGCAGACGAACAGATTGCTTTGGGGTAACTTGCAAAGACAGAGTCCTGCAAAAATTTCTTATAGAGCTGGTCTTCCAGTCCTGGTGAGGGCAGTTGTCTCAAGGGATGCAAGCAGTTCAGTTAGTGAGATACCAGCCAAGGTTAAGAGGGATGCTGCAAAGGTTCTACATTTATATCGAATTCCGTTTATTCAGGAAAGTGCAACTGCTGAACTTCTCAAATTGGTTCAGACCAAAGTCTCAAACCAAATAATTGGCTTGAAAACTGAACAGTGCTTCAATATTGGTGTAGATGGAGATCTTTCAGATGAGAAGCTTCTAGTGCTTAAGTGGCTTTTGAGAGAAACTTATGAACTGGACAATCTGGGGGTTGAAAGTTTTCTTGACAAGGAGATGAAAGAAAGCTTGAATACCATTGTAGTAGAAGTTGGTCCCCGTTTATCTTTCACCACTGCCTGGTCTACCAATGCTGTCTCAATTTGCCGAGCATGTGGGTTGACTGAAATAAATAGATTGGAACGGTCGAGGAGGTACTTGTTGTATGTTAATGCTGGAAGTGCATCATTGTTAGACAGTCAGATTAGCGAGTTTGCTGCCCTGGTGCATGATAGGATGACTGAGTGCATCTATACTCAGAAGCTCACATCTTTTGAGACACGTGCAGTCCCGGAGGAGGTCCAGTATATACAGGTTATGGAGAGGGGCAGGAAGGCATTGGAGGAAATAAATGATGAAATGGGTTTAGCCTTTGATGAACAAGATTTGCAATACTACACTAAGCTTTTCAGGGATGACATCAAGCGGAATCCTACAAATGTCGAGTTATTTGATATTGCACAGTCCAATAGTGAGCACAGTAGGCACTGGTTTTTTACGGGGAAGATTGTTATAGATGGTGAGCCGGTAAATAGGACCCTGATGCAAATTGTCAAAAGCACGTTGCAAGCAAACCCAAACAATTCTGTTATTGGCTTTAAGGACAACTCCAGTGCAATTAGAGGGTTTCTTGTGAATCGATTGCGACCTATTCAACCTGGTTCAACATGCCCATTGGAGATGAGTCCTTGTGAACTCGATATATTGTTTACTGCTGAGACCCACAATTTCCCATGTGCAGTGGCTCCATTTCCTGGTGCAGAGACAGGTGCTGGTGGTCGGATTAGGGACACACATGCGACAGGCAGGGGTTCATTTGTTGTGGCATCTACAGCTGGTTACTGTGTTGGAAATCTTAATATTGAAGGTTCATATGCTCCATGGGAGGATCCATCATTCACATACCCGACAAACTTGGCACCCCCACTGCAGATTCTCATTGACGCTAGCAATGGTGCATCAGACTATGGCAACAAATTTGGGGAGCCTTTAGTTCAGGGTTACACAAGGACTTTTGGAATGAGACTTCCAAATGGGGAACGACGGGAATGGTTGAAACCAATCATGTTCAGTGCAGGTATTGGTCAGATTGATCACACTCACATATCAAAGGGAGAACCTGAAATTGGAATGTTAGTTGTAAAGATCGGAGGCCCAGCATATCGAATTGGAATGGGTGGTGGTGCTGCATCAAGCATGGTTAGTGGCCAAAATGATGCTGAGCTTGATTTTAATGCAGTACAGCGCGGCGATGCGGAGATGGCACAAAAATTGTATCGTGTTGTCCGCGCTTGTGTCGAAATGGGGGAGAACAATCCTATCATTAGCATTCATGATCAGGGTGCCGGTGGAAACTGCAATGTTGTCAAGGAAATAATATACCCGAAGGGTGCTACTATTGATATAAGGGCAATTGTAGTTGGTGATCACACAATGTCTGTCTTGGAGATATGGGGTGCTGAGTACCAGGAGCAAGATGCTATTTTGGTAAAACCTGAAAGCCGCGGCCTGTTGCAGTCAATCTGTGAAAGGGAGAGAGTATCAATGGCTGTTATTGGATCAATTAGCGGAGAAGGACGGATTGTTTTAATTGATAGTTTAGCTATAGAAAGATGCAGCTCAAGTGGACAACCTTTGCCACCACCTGCTGTGGATCTTGAGCTTGAAAAGGTGCTTGGAGACATGCCTCAGAAAACATTTGAATTCCATCGCACAGTTAATGCTAGAGAACCACTTGATATTGCCCCTGGGATTACCGTTATGGATTCTTTGAAAAGAGTTCTGAGGCTTCCTTCTGTGGCATCTAAAAGGTTCTTAACTACGAAAGTCGATAGATGTGTAACAGGTCTGGTGGCACAGCAGCAAACAGTGGGTCCCTTGCAAATTACGCTTTCTGATGTTGCTGTTATTGCTCAAAGTTATACTCACTTCACTGGAGGTGCATGCTCAATTGGGGAACAGCCTATCAAAGGCCTTCTGGACCCAAAAGCTATGGCACGGTTAGCTGTAGGAGAAGCTCTCACTAATCTTGTCTGGGCTAGGGTCACTTCTCTTTCTGACGTCAAGGCTAGTGGGAATTGGATGTATGCTGCCAAACTGGATGGGGAAGGAGCTGCCATGTACGATGCTGCCATAGCTCTTTCAGAAGCTATGATTGAACTTGGCATTGCTATTGATGGGGGGAAGGATAGTCTTTCCATGGCTGCACATTCATCTGGGGAAGTTGTCAAGGCTCCTGGAAATCTGGTAATTAGTACCTATGTCACTTGTCCTGATATAACTAAAACCGTGACACCAGATTTGAAGCTTGGAGATGATGGCATTCTCCTTCACATTGATTTAGCCAAAGGGAAGCGACGCTTGGGTGGATCTGCTCTCACTCAGGTGTTTGATCAAGTTGGGGATGAGTGTCCTGACCTTGATGATGTTTCTTACCTTAAACAAGTTTTCAATGGGGTTCAAAATCTTATTGAAGAGGAGCTGATATCAGCTGGTCATGATATTAGTGATGGAGGATTGATTGTCAGTATCTTGGAGATGGCATTTGCAGGGAACTGTGGTATTCGCTTGAACTTGATTTCACAAGAGAGTTACAGCATTTTCCAAACTCTCTTTGCAGAGGAGCTTGGCGTTGTCCTTGAGATCAGCAAAAATAATATAGATTTGGTAATGGCAAAGCTTTTGGATTTTGGAATTTCTGCTGAGATTATTGGTGAAGTTGCTGTCTCCCCGTTGGTTGAATTAAAGGTCGATGGTGTTACTCATTTGAAGGAGGAAACATCTCTACTCAGGGATATGTGGGAAGAAACCAGCTTTCATCTGGAGAAATTACAAAGATTGGCATCTTGTGTTGCACTTGAAAAAGAAGGTTTGAGTGGTCGCCATTTGCCTTCATGGGAGTTGTCTTTCATTCCAACCTATACAGATGAGAAATATATGACAGCCATTTCAAAACCAAAGGTAGCAGTCATTCGCGAGGAAGGCAGCAATGGGGATAGAGAAATGGCTGCTGCTTTTCATGCTGCTGGTTTTGAAACATGGGATATAGCAATGTCTGACCTTCTTGGTGGAGCAATCTCATTGCATGAATTCCGTGGAATTGTCTTTGTTGGAGGATTTAGCTACGCCGATGTTCTCGATTCTGCAAAGGGTTGGGCAGCTTCAATACGGTTTAATAAACCTCTTTTGAGTCAATTTCAAGAATTTTATGAACGTCCAGACACTTTCAGTTTAGGGGTTTGCAATGGTTGTCAGCTGATGGCTCTTTTGGGGTGGGTTCCAGGCCCCGAAGTTGGAGGTGTCCTTGGGGACAATGGGGATCCATCACAACCAAGGTTCATACACAATGAATCCGGACGGTTTGAGTGCCGCTTCACAAGTGTGAAATTAGAAAATTCACCCGCTATAATGTTCAAAGGAATGGAAGGTAGCACATTGGGTGTGTGGGCTGCCCATGGTGAGGGAAGAGCTTATTTTCCCGATGATGGTGTTTTCGATAGTATTCTAAAATCAAATTTGGTCCCTGTGAAATATTGTGATGATGATGGGAATCCGACGGAAGTCTATCCTTTCAATCTTAATGGTTCTCCTTTAGGTGTGGCAGCAATTTGTTCTCCAGATGGCAGACACCTTGCCATGATGCCTCATCCAGAGCGTTGCTTCTTGATGTGGCAGTATCCTTGGTATCCCAAGAACTGGAATGTGGACAAGAAAGGTCCTAGCCCCTGGTTGCGAATGTTCCAAAATGCTCGGGAGTGGTGTTCATGAGGTTAGTCCTTGCCATTGACTATATGCATATAACATTCTGTTTTATCTGAATTGAATAATTATTATTCTGTTTTTGATTTACAGAGGCTTGATGACTTGGGCGGCATAAATGTTTCAGATGTGGATTCAACATTTCGGTGCGAGATACATTTTGAAATGGCATGTAACTTGAGGGTGAGGCAGCCAGTTTCTAATATATATCTATAGGAAAAATGGAGTCTGACTTGAGTAGCAGCAGAGAAATTTTCTTTTATACTTAATAATGTGTTTTTCATCTTTTTATTTATTTTGTAGCACACTGCACCATGCATCCGAAAATGTTGATAATATCTGTCTTTTTTATGGAGTTATTTTGTGTTTTTTTCCTTGTGAGGAGGTGAATGACTTTTCTCGTTATATTGTAAATATATGCATTTTTCTGGTTTTTATTATGAATTATTAGAACATGTTTTAAGTTACTTCTCAATGTTTTGATTGTCAATACAATGCATGTAATGTGATGGGATAAGGAGATCTCTCCCTCCCTCTGTTAGTTTTAAGATGGATGTTTGAAAGTACTAGAATGAATAAACCAAGAAACCAAAAAATGAAGGTGGCATCTTGTTGACAATAAATTAAAGGACAACTAAGATTGTTGGGCATATATTTAGAAGCTCTTATTAATGAGCAATGCAATCGTCTAATGAAGCTGTTCAAAATAGGGAGGGGTGGATCAAAATTGATGACGTGATGCGGTTGCAAAAGATATAATTTCGTGGGCTCTTTTAATGGATATAGTGCTAGATTTAACGTGGTAAAAAAGAAGAATTTATGTAACCGATATGAAGTTGCTTAAGAACAAGGTCTAACTTATTGCTGTACTTTCTTTGCTTGTAAAACCAGGACTTGTTATTGTCAAGAATGTCTTTCCTACTTGCCACTTGAATTTCTTGATGTTTGGTTCCAAATTTGTTACTCTTTCTGATGTTTGTCATTAGACAAAGTTATGTTACCTGAGCCAAATATCCAGTTGTTCTGCAATGTTACTTTTTTTCTATTCCTTTGCCATAGAATTCAACAAGCTGTATTCTTCGGGTGCCTCTATTTCTGGACTGGCAATTTTAGATACTAAAAATTGAAGTCCTGATTTGAAGTCTGAATTAGGATGATGAGCTAAAACTTCGAAGTTACTCAGGACGAGGAGGAAAAACATCATAATATGCATAGATATAATAAGCAGACAAGGAGTGGCGTCATGCCAAAGAAGAAACTAAAATGAAACGACAATGCAACTTAATATTTCCGTGTGCAAAAATATGTGCCTGCTATGAGAAAAGCGCAATTAATTCAGTTTCAGAGTCATCTGGAATATAGGATGCTGCACATCCATTGAGAATGAAGATAAATATCTTTGCTTAGTTCTTCATAGGATCTGTCAAAGACGCTGGAACCGGAGTATGCTTGGAGAATCCCATCCTCAAATACATTTCCCTGGGGAACCTGTATGTTCATTTGGCTAGAGCAAGCTTGATTTGCTGATAAATTTCCTTGTTGAAGTTGTAGACTTTGTTGATTAGTATGATCGCACATTATATCATACCTAGGGGAAAATTGCAAAACATCATTTGGGATATAAGTTTGTTGAGAAGTCTCATAACTAGATGTATAAACTCCAAGATTAGCCATTTGATTTCCGATGATTTCTATCTCCTCCTCGAGGTTGGCCACCTGCACGGTAAGTTTTACGGATGAAATCGATGATTTTATTGCAATATAATGAGGTTTCTAGAGAGAGGTGAAATGACGAACCAATTTCTGCAGTGCAAGAATATGTGAAACACAACCGTAAATAGGGTCCTGCATTCGTGACAGTGCTTCATAGGATAAAGTTATGGTAGCATCATTTCGATTCTGTACAGGGAGGTGCAGCAATAGTTTAGAGACGTTGCTTGCACCAAAAACCTTGTGAACAGCAGCAAAGTGACTTGTTGCATGGTCGTAAGAGAAGTAAGGTGCAAAGACGCATTCGCTTGTACACCTTCTTCTCAGGAACTTGCATGCTCCACATGAAGAACCTAGTCCTGTCATTGGATAACCTTAGTTTTCACAAATCCTGAACCTTGGACGAATTTGTTTAGTGAAGTAACAAGTAAAGATCTAAGCTTTATAATCATCATTGAGAAAAAGGGTCGGGAGTCCTTTTCATTAGGGGTAAGGGACATTCTCACTTTTAAGTTAAAAGTAAATTCTTTTAGGTCTCCTTTGTGGCCAACAGTTATTGACTTAGGTAAACTTTCCTTATCTGTCTTTAAATAGCTTTATCCATTACAACTGACCCAATCATTATTTTTATTTCAATATGTTAGGCTCAAAAAAATTAGTGATATATTGTTGCTGATTAGTAGTCTATGAGTCAATGTTAATGTTGTAGCATAGGTGAGTACAGTAGCCTCTTTTACTCTTTATTTAGCAATGATGAATGAGTTCATCATGCTTTCTTGAAATAATTATGGGAAAAACCACTTGTACAGGGTTTTTTCTACCAGAATGTTGGCAGTTCTCCCCTTTTTTTGCCAACTGCCAATGAAATGTTGACAACTGTGCACCTGTAAACAGCATGTTAAACTTTCTTGTACGTGTAGAATAGACAGATGACTTTTCAACAGTTATATTCAGTGTATGGTACAAAACCTTTGAGAGTGAAATTACTTCTATTCCTATAATCAGAAAATTAATTAGATTAACTAAATGTCACTTCATTAGTCATTCTCGCTGTTCTCCGGTATATAAGAGTCAATTTTATATTTTTGAAGTAATCCAGTCGGTGTATATTCAAGGACCATCTTGTGGTGAAACTTTGGCGATTCTTTGTAGTCTCATGCAGTATACATTGAAATCATTGGTATTTTTCTCTTGCTGTAACTAAATTCAGATTTTCTCTTTGCAATTGGAAAGTATTGTTGCACATGTTTTTTTTAGTCTATTTGAAGTGACAGCTGAAGTTTATAATAATATTTGTGTTTCTCCTGTGCTTAGGGATGTATAGAGACTAGGTTGCATGACTCAATACTTCAATTTGTCTGGACATATTCATTCTCCATTATTAATTTATATTTTTAGTTCTAATCTCATTCTAAGTTTGGCTGTTTGCCACTAAATAAAGGGTTGGCCGACGTATTTTAGTGCCGTCTTTACATTAAAAAAATCCTTAAAACAGCTTCATCCAATTCTCTAAATACAAGTAGGATAGGGAGCTCAACATTAGCAATCAGAAAACAGGTTCAAGTGCTCAAACTATTATATTTTTATCTACCTTTCGGTTTCAAAGCTCTAGAAACAACAAAGGGTATATATCTATTCAATTAAATGCCTAATTTTGTACTACCAAGAGCAATAGCAAAACAAAAAATTCAATATGATCGTTCATTTTCAAAGTAAGAGCTATGTTCACTTGTTGCAGGATTTCACCATTACGAAGATGATGTAGAAAGTTACTATATGCATAAAAACTCAAGTCTCTCCTCTCTCTCTCTCTCTCTCTCTCTCTGCACATAAAATAGGGTCACCCTCAATATCCTTATCACGTGGAGAAAATATTAGGCCGATCTCCACTTGAAAAAAAAAAAGAAGGAAAATACTATTACGTTCAACAAGAGGACTAAATTTTAGTTGAGGTAAAATTCCAACATTCCATCTTGTCAAAGGGATAACGATTTATTTATTTATTTTGAGGAGAATACATGCATGAAAGAACAATATTTGTGGGATGGTGGAGAGGAGCCTTTACACTTTCGAGCAAAACGATGTGGCTTTCTCTATCATAAAATGATTTACTATATACTTCCTTATGCTATGGTAGGCGGTAGGCTAGCTTGCTGGCTCATGTTTACACTTTATATTTGGCAGTCTCCAATTAATCTATACTTTGGATTGTATAACAGTAATATCAATGTTCATTAGGTAAATAAACATAGAGCACTAACTGAATTATTTAATTTGTTTTATGCAATGGTACAACATAAATACAGAGGAAATGAGGACGTTGATATAGATGCGTTAGCATTGTAAAATGGATGAGATTAGAAATGAGAATATAACGAATACGTGAAGGTAGTATGGTTTCGGATAAATTAAGATTGGCTTAGGTGGTTCTATGTGTATTGTATAAACTTAAAGAATAAGTTTGACGCAAGACGATTGAGGATTAAATCAAATCTATCATTGCATATTAGTTATTATAAACTTAGCTTCTTCGGCCATAAAATCTAGCAATTGACCGAACAAAATGATTGAAAAGAACTTATGTAAGCGCTCCAAATTTGTAGCAACGAGAAATGATTAGTTTGTTGTCATTGTTATATTCGACATGGAATGTGTCATTCAACATGATTAAGCAGAGAAGAAAGTTCAAATATTGTCTACTACAATATTATTGAGTAACACAAAGTAAAAATGTCACGACATCAAGTAGTGATTGTCGGTATGCGTAATTAATAAACAAAAATTCATCTCTTGTTGATAAGCTTGAATATACAATAAAGTTTCCATATCATTTTTACTATTCTTCATGTGAGCATGCATTACTTTGTGAGAATTATTATAAATACATTTCCTCAAGTTGCCTGGTTTATTAAGATGCTCAAATCATAAGCTCCTATATATGGGCAGTCGAAACGGGCAGGCTGAAAATTTTCTCTTCTTTGCTTCCTAGCTATGGTAGAGATCGCAATAATAAAGTGTTAAAATCTTTTAATTGCTATAATATTGTTGAGTATGATTTTTCATTTCTTGGGCACGACCTTTCTTGAACTTAAGTATTGGCACTCGAACTCAACAATCTATGGTGATTGACATATGAAATCGACAATTTCTATATGGGACAGGGCCTCTTTTGTCTCACATTAGTTCAAAACATTGTTTACTACAGTAAGATTCTTCACCACACATTCACCCAATAAAATATTCTACACACAAATCAATAAAGTTACTTTAAATTTCAACCACACATTCTCCAAAAAATACTACTCATTACTCAATTTCTTCTACAATAATGGGAGACAAACGCATACGTTAACAGGTTAACTTACAATTCCGAGCTTGTGTGTTTTGGTAGTTTTGCATTTTGTTGAGACCAAAAATTAGGGGTTCAAACATGGAGATGGTGGGTGGGGCCATTTTAGAAGGAACGAGCAATATGGCATCTAAGATTAATTGATTGTCGAGAAGGCACAACGAGAATCTTTATGGGAAAAAATCAAAATTCAGATGCCTACTTTACCCCACTTCAAACTTCAGGTGCCTACTTTATAAATTCAGAATTCAGGTATATATATATATATTTATTTTATATATAGATTTCTCTTTCCTTTCATAGCAGGACTCTCTCACTATACATTCGAAATTTTCAAAAATTAAATTGAGGTCTGAAATTCATAATTTCACGGCACTATCACCTATTTCCGCCGCCGGAGACCAGAAACAGGTAATTTTTTTCATTGATTTTGAACATAGATTGAACGATTTCACCCACATTCATGCTTCGCGTCACAGATTTGGAAATCCAGTTCTGGTCACGTATATTGAACGATTTCACCCACAAAATCCAATTTTGGTCACGTAATAGCTAATTGTATCCGGCCAAAAACGTAATTCACATATTGCGTAAATTCTATTCACCTTATTACATCATATCCGTATATGTGATTAATGTGAGTACTCAGATTTACCGAATTAATTTTCTGTGACTTGCTACTAGATATTATTTACCATGCTTGATCGTCCTGTTACCTGTTTTTGTTGATATGTGAAGTGAGAACATGTATGTGACCGTGACTGAACAACTAAGAACTAGTAAACAACAAAAAGTGACCAAACTGCGAAAACATAAGAACTGTGACATGATAATATCTATCTCTTATAATGCATGATCGACCCGTGATCTGCAAATATTGAAATGTGATTAATGTGAGTACTCAAATTTACTGAATTAATTTTCTGTGACTTGCTACTAGTTATTATTTTCAATGCGTGATCACCCTGTGACCTGTTTTTGTTGATATGTGAAGTGAGAACACGTATGTGATCATGACCGAACAACTAAGAACTAGCAAACAACAAAATGTGACCAAACTGTGAACACATAAGAACCGTGACATGATAATAGTTATCTCTTACAATGCATGATCGACTCGTGACCTTCAAATATTGAAATGTGATCTTCACATGCGTATATGTGATCATAAATGAACATGTAGAAGCTTCCAAATAACGAGATATGCTCAAATATTGAAAAGTATAGTAAGTGACTTTCATCATCACATTACATCCCATTGCATACTGAGTACTGTTAGAAGTTTGGTAAGCGCACTGGCAGGACATTAATTTTGGTAATATGTTACTTGGTTGAGAATGTGACCATAATGTCACATCACTCAAATAGATAATGGTTGTAGATGAACGTGGCCTGTGCGGCTCCCAATATCACATTCAATTTTTTGTCATATGTGATTTGTTTGGAGATGTGCCTTCATTTTAAATCATGAATGCCTTTATTAACTGATGAATTTGAAGTCGCAGAAATGATGTATTTGCATGTATGTCTGTTGCATGGAGCTTAATCGTCATTGACATTGGTAGACTGTAGATGCAATTATGTAAACCTTGTTGACACGATTATGACAGAGTTTAGTTTTGATCCGACGAAGGTGGCAGTGTCATTGACATATGTACTGAATGATAATTTGCCGCCATTTTCGGTAAAAAATAACAGAAATGTACACACCGAAGGATATATGTAGTGGCATGTTGCATACTTATGGTGTTTATTTGAATTATTCAAAAGCATGGAGATCCCGCGAGCATACCTTGAAGATGGTTAGGAATGATCCAACCGATTCATTCGATAAGATACCAAGCTTATTTCACGTGCTTCGACAAAAGAATTCTGGTACAGTCACAAAGTTGGAGGTTGATAGTCACAGTAGATTCAAGTATTATTTTATGGCACTTGGTGCATCAATACGTGGATGGAAGCATTGATGGCCTGTAATCGTGGTCGACGGTACGTACTTGAATGGTCACTACGACGGTACCCTTTTCACAGCATGTACACATGATGCAAATAATAGCATATTCGTTCTTGCTTTTGGAATTGGGGATAATGAAAAAGACAAATCTTGGAGATGGTTTTTCGAGAACCTGAAAAAGGCATATGATCACAGAGAAGGAATGTGTTTTGTGTCATATCGTCATACCGTATAAAGAATGCAATGGAGCATGTTTATCCAGGAACATATCATGGTATTTGTTCGTATCATTTGTTGCAAAATTTGAAGTCATATTATGGAAAATCAGGACAGAATATTACACATGTTTTCAACTCAGCTGTCCGCACATACACGTTGGAAGAATTTGAATATAACATGAGACGTCTGGACACAATGAATGAGAAGATTCATGGATACATGGTATTGAATTACATCCAAATACATTGTCACATATATTGAAATGGTCACGTGTCAATTATATAGTTTTAATTTATAGTGTACATTTTACAGGCTGATGTTGGACCTGAAAAGTGGTCACGAATCCATATGCCGACGAACAGATATTCCACAATGATATCAAACATTGTAGAATCAGTTAACGCAGGCGCAAAGGCAGGGAAAAATTACCCCATTGTATCCTTACTGGAATCATTGCGACAGACTGTACAAAATTGGTTCTGTAAACATAGAGACGACGTACATGGAACGTTCACGACGTTGTCCACCAAGTATGAGAACGAAATGAGGAGAATGAGTGTAGAGTTAAGGAACTTCAGGGTAGCTTATTTACTTTACTACTAATATTTATGAATGTGACATGTCTAAATGCATGTAATTTAGATTGTACACTGTGAAAACATATTTATAATGTGACAACATATGTGTGTGCATGAATCTTGTATATTTGACCTAGACAGAATGCATTTTATCCTCGACGTAAGTGCCTGTGACCTAAACCCATCTGTGGCAAAAAACATATGTCTGTGACCTTGAATGCAAAGTGTGATAGGATATGTATGTGTCTGATCTTGTATGTGTAACCTGAACCAAATGTATGAGATTTCTTATTTTGCTGCTTGTATTCACAACTGTCATTCTTGATTTTTCTTTCTCGTAGGTATCTCCTTCCAACCAGTCAAAGTTCTCTGTCAGCGATGAAAAGTCCACCTTTTTTGTTGATATTGAATAACGTACATGCACATGTAGGATGCTACAAGTCGATTTGTTACCATGCTCGCACGCCTTGGCCGTAATTGCAAATACAAAGAGGGATCCATGTGCTTACTGTTCTTATTATTACATAAGAAATGCATATGTGAATGCATATGAAGATTCTATATATCCTGTTGGAAATCCAAACGAATGGAAAGTGTCTGATGACGTGCAATACGAAGTTGTCCTAGCTCCAAACCAGAAACGAAGTTCTGGTAGACCAACTGAGAAGAGGAAGAGATCATCTAAGAGAAGGGAAACCAAAAGTGAGATGTGGTCGTTGTGGTGGACATGGTCACAACCGCAGGAGATGCTCAAGTTTGATGCCATTGCATTGAGAAAATAGGGAGAATAACACTCTGTAATCGGAAAATAATAAATAGAGGATACAGATTCAACAAATGTTATATCACATTATCTTAACTGAAACATTTATTTGAATATTAAACGTCGAAATCATCATTGAAGATATCATTTAATATTGTGTAAATGTGTTTTGGTGTGTTAAAAGTGCGGTGTGAATTACACAGTAAAATCTATGTGACTATATTGTCGCAAATGCTTATTCTTTTTTACTATGTGACCTGGGTTTTAAAACAACTATATGTGACCTGATTTACACAAACTCACCCTCATCTGTGACCTGTGCTCCAAAGCAGGTATATGCGACATGCTTTTCATAAACTCACTGTGTGTGTAACCTGAATTTATATGGTGTCAATGGAAGTATATGTGACCTACTTTTAGTAGTTCTAAACATGCATGTGACCTGTTGTATCAAGTAAGGATATATGACCTATTTTTCACATATACAACAATAATCTGTGACATGTTTTGCACATCCACATCTGTCTTTCGAAATAATTTTAAAGCATGCCAGTCACGTGTGGGGCCAAACATTGATATGTGACCTACCTTTTCTAACGAAATTGTGAATTCATACCCGCATATGCATTCTAAACTCAGTTACACAAATAACTGTGACGTGTGGTGTCAAGAATGCATATGTGACCTTGATTTCACACTCACAATGTGATATATGACTTGTAACTCACATTCACGTATGCACAATGCATGAAATAGGTATCAACATAAACGTAACAAACGACAACACATTACAAATTGAAACATGTGGCAGTTTTCAATATAGTAATTTCAAAGTATTTGAAAATATGAAAAGGTACAATCTGCAAGTTATAAAATTCATTTACAAATCTCGTTCCAATATTCATTCTATAACTATCCTCTCCTCTTTTGTAGCCTACTTTGCCTTCTTCATGTAACTCTTTCTGTGTTTGTATAGGAGTGAGACAATATCCAATCTACACTTGCTGACATCAAATTTATGCGGTATGGAACTTCTGCCGTTATGGAGGATATATAAGGCGTACAAAATAACAAATATCCCACAATCATGAATGCAAAACAACACAACACATTATGTTATTGGTGTGTTTGTTTTATAAGTTAAACATGTATGATTTGTCACATACTTACTCATTTGTCTGTTGAGGTAGGGTACTATCGACAATTACCTTCAATTCCATGCATTCAGATTCATTGTAATCAGGGTCCTTTTTTGAAATTCCCATTGCATTCATTAGAGCAGGCAATATTTTTACATATGCTCAATACCTTGTAGGACCTTTCAGTCGTGATAACTTTTACCAGCCGAATTGAATATCGTCAATGTATGACATCTAAATATTAGCATACCGAGCATCCAGTGAGCTTTGTTGGTTGGCAGGATTTACAAGAACACATAATCAACATTAGCCCAAGGTGTGCTTAAAGGTATACTGTGACCTATTACGATATCAGTCAGGCTGGACTCCAACATCAGAACATTAGGATCCTTCAGAAAAGTAGGGTACAACTCTTTTATCTTATTCTGGAACCAAATGTTTGTCATTGTAGCTCTCATATCTATTTTCTTCCGAAATCTTGCCAGCTAACGAATGTAATAGAAGCATGCATCCATGTGCTGTTTCAACAGAAATGGAAAGATTAGATATGACATGAAATAGTTAGAATGAAGATCGCGCTGTGACTTAATTCGAGTTTGATATGTGACATGTTGACATGAAAGTTTTGATTGTCACTACAGATTGAATGATGTGTATGCATGCGGTGGTAGATGTGTGATAAGATTTAAATGTAACTGAAAAAAATGTGTAAGTGCAACCGTACCGCACTGTTTAAAGACGTTTCCTCATTTATAAGCTCGTGGAACCATGTCTTGTGACCGACTGGGAATGAACCGATAATGAATGCTGGTTTGATTACGTCGTCCTGCTCGTTAAACTTTTTCCTGAATTCAAACATTGAACATTAAGTTGCTTTGATACTATGGGATGTTGAGCAACATTCACATACCTTTTTTTTTTTGGCTTGTACCCTCTCTGGAACCAGTCCAAAAATGCCGATCTATCAGCTTCTTCGACATTATCTTTGTAAGTTTCAAAAGCAACTACATTGTCATCGTGCTTGAATAAATTCATTTCTCCTACTACGAAAGGAGATAGTAATATTCTCGCAAGCCTCGAAACTCGCTTAATTAGTAATGAAGAAGCTGGTTTGGAAGTAGGTGACACCTGTGTATTGTTGTACAAGTCACATATTAGTCTGTGTAGAGTCACTAAGTTGAACATCTAGCATATAAAATGTCACGAACGTGTTTTTAAGCATGTGTGATATCTGACATCTGAACGCTAATTGTTCATGACCTATATGTGTTATGTGTCCAGTATAGTACAAAAAAATGAGTTTGTAAGTATCTCTGTGACAACATTTTTTGTTGCTGTCACCACATCAGCAATGACAGCATCTGCAGAGATTTGCTCAGTCAATTCCTCAAAAACCTAAAAACATAAAAGAACATACAATTAACTGTGACCTTCAAATATGTATATGTGACCATGCATTAACGATATGTGACCTGTAAATTTATGTAAGCGGGAAATAAATTTATGTGACCACAAATGAGTTTGTAAGTACCTCTGTGACAACATTTTTTGTTGTTGTCACCACATCAGCAATGACAGCATCTGCTTGCTTCTGAATGTCTTCAGAATGTAAAACATCAGGTTGTGAATATTTGATTCCCAAATCAAATGAAGGTAGTTCAAGACTATAGGGAATGACAATATCATCGCTCGAGTACATCTTCTCCTTCCCTTTCCTGTCCACCAATGGTTCCACATTTTCCACCTGTATTTTAAATTACAAAAAGTGTGAAATGTCAAATGTAATCATTGTCATTGAAATAAAGTGTGGACATTTCGTGTACCTCCTCTGTCTTATCGGATCCTCCAGCAGCCTGAGTTCCTTTGTCTCCTGCTCCATCAGCATGATAACTTGTTTTTTCATTAAACCGCCTTATAATCTCATCTATTGAACTCGAAATCATTGCCGTCACAGATTCGGACAGAAATTGCATGTTTGTCTGAATCTCCATCAAGTCATTTCTTATTTGTCCTTGCACTTGGACGGCGTCATCCAATTTTTTTGTCTGCTCAGCGTTGAGAATTGACATCTGTGACTTGATGGCATCAATCTCTAATGTCAACACTTTATTACTTGACTTGAGATTAGAGATTTCCTCAGTCAATTTCTCAAAAATCTGAAAACATAAAAGAACATACAATTAACTGTGACCTTCAAATATGTATATGTGACCATGCATTAATGATATGTGACCTGTAATAGTGAATTGTGAGCGGGAAATAAATATATGTGACCACAAATGAGTGACATGTGACCTGAAAATAATGAAATGTGACTAGATATCTGACTTACATCACCCAAGTGTGTCCCTTCAGATGGTGGTTCATTTGGAGAACGAGGGGCAGCTGACGTGCCTTCATTGGTATGGGGTTTTCCATAAGGAGATGACTCCGACATCTCGGTCGAGGATCTACAAAATCATCATCATCATCGGTGACTCGATCCTGGCCAATACTAGCATCTGCTAGCAGTATCAGTGAGTTTCCACTCGTCCCAGCATGGTCAGCCGACTTCTCTATGTTCCTCTTCTTACTGCTGGATCCACGGGAAAACTCCGATTGATTTGGCTTGTTGTAGTGGATACCATCCATGTATGACATAACTATTTTAATTTCTGATGGTTCGAGGTCACAAATTTTCATCTATATAACAATATATATTAGTAGAGTTAAAGAAATATCAACAATTCACTATATCGCAGTTAAAAATTGATTGAAGATTTACATTAGGGTTGGTGAAGCAGTCGGTTCCTTCCAACTTGGTAGCAGATGGTTGCTCCTGTGTGGTCCAGTTTTTGATTCGGGGATACATCCTTGATATACGCGTCACAACAATTCCATCTAAACTAAGAAATGTCTCGTAGATCCATACTTGAAAGGCTAGCAGTATACCTCATAGCCTGTAGTGTGTTGTCCTCCTACTCAGTCCATCCCTCAATGCACCCAAAGTAATATCAAATAGTAATTTGCCCCATGGGAACCGGTTCAATGTGGAGAAGTCCTCAACAAGAACAAACAAATAGTGGTCAACAACCTTCTTGTAATCTCTAGGGAAGAGATATGTGGTAATGAAATACAAAATTCCCATCATAGCAATATCATTATCTGGAAGAGTTTCAACGAGATCCAAATCCTGCATTTGGCAGGCTGATAAAAATGTGGACTTCATATTTTCGTATGTTATACTATCTACTTGAGTAAAGTACTTTGTCTTCATCTATGACGGCCTATCCTCAAACACCTGTGTGTCACTGTCTCCATCACATCTCAGTCCTGTGACTAGACAGAACTCGGATATAGAGAATCTAACATATCGCCCTACCACATAAAACCACATTTCTTCCGCATTCGATTGATAAACCTGTCTCAAGAGGAAGTTGTGAATCAACTGTGGTTGTATCACAATTTTATGGCACTCCAAGAAATGGGCAAAGAAAGTTTCCATCATTATACGTTTTTGTCTTTGGCTTAAGTTCGTTTGAATAGTGGTAAGAACACCCTTACTCACTGAGGTTGTTATCTTTCCTAGGAACCAGCTCTTCTCTGGTATAACGAATTTCCAAACCTACAATAAGAATATAGAATGACAGACTTAAGGTCACAGACTTGGAAAACTTTGGACAGATGATGACTCATAAGGTCACAGACACCGGACATCTTGGACATATGATGAATCTTAGGTTACGGACTTCAAAAATCTTGGTCAAATTAATTCTCATGAGGTCACATACTTCAAAAAACAATCAATTTCCAGCAATAATAGACAAATATTGGTCACGAATGTCAAATGCATGATCAATACTTTAAAAAAAAACTGTTAAACTACGTTTGCATCACTAATCCATGCTTTTATAGATTATTATTCACATACAGAAGCATGAAGTCATAGACATGTGAAACTTTGGACAGATGGTGACTCATACGGTCACAGACACCGGATATCTTGGACACATGATGAATCTCAACTCACAGACTTCAAAAATCTTGGTCACATTAATTTTCATGAGGTCACATACTTAAAAAAAAAAACAATCAATTTCCTTAACGCCATATTAACGGTACCCAAAACCCTAATCCAACAATTATAGACAAAAATTGGTTACATATGTCAAATGCATAATCAATACTTCAAAAACAACTATTCTCCTACTAATACATCGCTACAATTGTTACACAACAACGAAAAATTGAAAAAACCTTTTTCGACTTCCCTTTTCGTACGGTCACAGGAGCTGCGTGCTTTTTTGGTGGCGTTTTTCCCAGGCTCGCCTCTGAGTTCTTCTTGCTTCTTCTTTTTGCACTAGTGCCTTTGACATTAACAACGCTTTTTGCACCCTTCTGTTTATCTATTTCAATTTGATTTTTATTCACAACACAATGGGTGAAATGTCAAAGACTCTCAAATTTTGGACGATTTTTATGGAACCTGAAATCAGAATGGAGTCTTGGTGGGAAGATTTTTATGAAGCATGGAATTGAGGATTTTTGCGTGGAGTAGTGGTGAAGAGAGATAGAGAGAGAAAGAAAGAGATGAACTGATTTTATGGAAATGGTGTTAATGGAGATTTGAAATACAAAAATTAGGGGAACCCGCCATAGAAACTGTAGATAAACCGTATAATTATTTTGGATAATTATAATATTTAAATTTTAATTAAAAAAAACCTGAAATTTGAATAAAAAACTTCCCACGCTGATTTTTGCACTGGTATTTTAAAAAACTTGTATTTATATAATTTCCTCAATGGATAAGTAAGTCGCGAGAATGTTCCGACTTCACCATTGAGTGGTGGTTGATGTTTTGTCTTTTAGTTTTGTAAGATAACCATTATATGTTTTTTGTCCTTTTTATTTTATGCGGAGAGTGAATAATAAAATGTACAAATCGAACTAATCGAAATTCGTTAGCAAATAAGTAAATATTTGACTTTCATTTTTCCAAAAATTATTTGTTCTTAAAGTAATTTTCAACTACACATTTTATGGGATCCATAATTTTTATCTACTTTTAAATCACATATGTCATAAATTTTATTCAAATTTACTAAAAAATTAATTTTTACCTGAACCAAACAAGGACGAAGTCAACCAACTGAAGTCGAGCTTTCAGGCAAACAGTAAGTAGGGATCAATGATAATGTGGCCGAGATTGATGAGAAGAAAAGGACCGATCAGGATAGATGGAAGGGTCTTGTTACTGATGTTTCCGATGACCAACAAGATATCACCAGAGGAAAGGATATGGTCGACTCACTCTTCCAAGCTCCCACCGGATTGGGAACTCAGGATGCCGTCCTCAGCTTCTACGAATACATCAGCCAAGGACAAGAACAAAAAATTAGGGCTGTCCGTGGGTCGATTCGGTTCGGTTCTGAAGATACCCGAACCGACCCAAAACTTTCGGGTATTTAATAAATGGACCCGTCGGGTCCAAATATAAATATGGAACCGTTCGGGTTCGGTTCGGGTCGGTTCGGTTCCGTTCGGTTCCGTACCATAATTAAAATTTTTAATATTTACAGCAACACTATATAAGTACAACTAATGACATTTCATTCGTAACTTTTACAAATTAACGTAGCCCAATTCAAAAACATATAAATAACTAGCCGTCCAATAAGATTAATTCAATGCATACAAATATCAAAAAGTAGATATTAATATTACAGCAACACTACATAAAGTATATTCATTTGTTTCAAATTAAAATGGGCTAATGGGTTTTAAAAATGATTTGGACTTTAAAATTGAAATTATGAAATAATCTGATTTATTTAATTAATTTGCTAATTTGTTTAGAAAAAAATAAAATAATTTAATTAATTCAATATAAAAAATAAAAAAATTATTTAGTTTCGGTTCTTATTCGGTTCTTGGTCTAGACCCGAGACCCGACCTAAACCCGTCGGTTCTCGATTCGGGTACCCGTTCGGGTATTTAATTTATGAAGAACCGCTCGGTTTGGTTCGGTTCGATTCGGTTCAGTCCGGTTCGGTTCGAGACTTTTGGACACCCCTACAAAAAATTACTCATTTGTGAATAATGAATCTAGTGTACACGTGAAGAGACGCGTGAAGACTAAATTTAATAAATAAATGCGTTTCCTCTCTAGGAACTTAAGCCTTTAGATGAACCGAATAAACAATTCAGATTTTCTCACATAATCGACATTACATCATATGAGAGAGAGGCAATTGAAATTAGTCTAAATACTGTTGAAGTTTTTTAGAACAAATGAGGGCAAGTTTTGATTATAAGCTTATCGTGTTTCTTCACGTACAACTTTGACAACACCATAATTCTAGTAATCAATTTTCTCATAATTTAAAATTGTATAGAAGAACTTAGTATTGATAGAGAACATGTAAGTAATGTCCAAACCCTCTTAGTAGAGCTGTTGATGAAATAGGATGCAAAAAATCTTGTCCAAAACGAAGTAGGAATGAAAAAAGTGGAAAAACCCTAACAGAACATGCGGCTCCCATGCCCCGTGCTGCGGCGCCGGGCAATCTACCCCAATTTTTTTTTGCTCAAATTGTTTTCTCCATCTCAAACTCTTCTTCAAGTCTGATACTAATTTCCAACTCCCAATGAGCTTCCAAAATAGAATTTCAACTTGACATAGAACTCTAATAGCATTCTAAACTTGAATTTTTCTTGACGTGCACTTTAATTAGAATTCTTCAATATTTCAAACAACAAATTCGGGTCACACCCAAATTCTAACAATCTCTACATTGACACGAATTTCACCAAGGAATGAACTGACTTCTTCAACAATAATCAAAAAATTAATTTCTCCTTCAAAACACAATACTCCACCACTTCCAATGAATCCAAAATCTACTCCTGTAGAATTATATCAGATTCCAAAAAATCATAATGATTTTATAATTTACCAAATTGGACTGTAACACACCCCAAAGAAGAATCAAATTCAAATGTTTTAAATAAGGCCAATTGCTAGATTGTGCATCTTCTACTCCACTTAAAGTATGCTCAACAAAATCAGCATCCACATACCATTTTCCACTGGGTACGTCCCTAACAATTGAATACAATGGCAGCGCAGGTGATTGCGGCAAAGCGGTATAATCCATATCTCTTGAACTCTAATGGGCAGTATTCTTCAAATCCGACCATTTACGAGATCCTAAAGGTATTGTACCAAACTAAATGTCCACCACGGTACTGAACATGTGCTGATTGACTCTTCTAAATTCTGCACAACACTATAAGATGTATAACTGAGACATTTTCTATCCCTCCAATACAATCGGGCACCCTTACAAACCTTCAAAACTCCCCTTCCACTAAAGAACTCATAACCTTTTGAATCAATGATAGACAACGAAATGAGATTCTTCTTCAAATCCGGAGCATGTCGAACGTGGTCAAGTGTTCTAATTGTTCCATCCATAAGCTTCAATCTGACCGTACGAATGTCAGCAACTCGACAATGTGCATTTTTTCCCATAACCACGACACCTTTGGAAATAGTTTCATATGTAGCAAACAAGTCCTTATTAGGACACATATGAAATACACAAGCTGAATCAAGAATCCAATCATCATCCGGTTTAGACTTAATGTCAGAAATAGTTAATAGATCTCCATCGCTTACAAAGTTCTCCGTGAGGTTTGTTTCACCTGAAGTATCTGAATATCTACTTGCAGCAATCCTTTCTTTATTCTGCAATTTGTAGCAATCCTTCTTCATGTGCCACTTCTTCTTGCAGTAGTTACAAATTTGATTACTGAATTTAGACTTCGATTTGCCCCTTCCAGAACCATCATGAGCAACCAGACCTTCTTTATTTCTAGCCTCAGAAATCAGATACTTCATCTTCTCTTTTGAATACAAAGCATCAAACACCTCTTCTATGGTGAGAGTGTCACGACTATACAATATCATGTCTCTAAATGAAGAAAACGAAGCGGGCAACGAACACAACAGGGTCAAGGCCAAATCTTCTTTAGCATACTCTATGATAAGTGTAGTTTTTATACTTATTTGAGGTTCTAAATTATGATATTTTATTGTCTTTTGAATAAAATTCTACCTAATTTATGTTAAATTGTATTTTGTAGGTAAAAAATTATATTTATTAAATAATTGAAAAAAAGAATGCAAAATAGCGAAAAATTGCAAAATTCAAAGTACGAGAACTAAATTGGCATGGGGCAGCACAAATAAAATTGTTTTTAAGGATCAACTTGTATTACATAAAAAGAATTGAGGATTTGAAAACAAGAATTAATTTAATTTGGTATTTGAATTTACTGGGCTTCAACTTGGGCTTTCGAAATTGGACTACATATTGACTGCAATATATATGGGGAAAAATTCATTTATAAGAGTTTAAGTATCCCTTATTTCAAAACTAAGAAAACAACTTTCAAATTTCAAAAATCAGATTTTTTAAATTTTTATTTATGAAATAATAAATTATTAAATCAATTTATTATTGAATATTTAATTCTAATATAATATAATTAACTCACCCCACCTTCACCACCTCTACCGCTCCGACGACCGTTCCTGTCGCCGATCTACTCAGGCGAACTTTCCGACGACTTTTCCGATGACTTTTTCGATTCCAACTATTATTTATTTTATTAATTAAATATTTAATTATTTTATTAATTAAATACAACGAGATGACAATTATACAATTAATGATCACATATACATAATTAATTGGTCACAGATTATTTTTGAGGTCACAATTCAAAAAAATTATAGGTCACGATTTTTTTATTGGTCACAAATTATTTTGAGGTCACAAATCAGGTTACATATTATTTTATTGGTCACTGATCAAAAAATTACAGGTCACGATTATCTATTAGTTACATATTTTCAAATTTATTGGTCACAAATTAATTTTTAGTCAAAATTTTAAGGTCATAGTTAATTTTTTTTTTTGAAACCACCACCAATTTTTGTGACCACCCCCATCACTAATTAATTTTTAGTCACAATTTTAAGGTCACCACCACCGAATTCTGTGACCACCCTCGTGATCGCCACCAACTTCTGTGACCATTCCCGTGACTGCTACCAACTTCTGTGACGCACCCATTACCGACTTCTGAGACTACCCCCGTGACCACCACTTCATCACTGCTACATCGTTGTCACACCACCAACACCCAAATCACAATCGCCACCTTACCGTCAAAACCACCAATACCCGTACCCAACTTCACAACCACCAGCACCCAACCGCCACCTTACCGTCACACCACCAACACCCATATTACTGTTGCAGGCGTTAGCTCAGATCGCAGATTCGTGGCACCATAAACCGCCACCGCCATCACCCAAATCACACCACAAACTGCCACCACCACGCAAACACCACAACATAAACACCACCAAAAAATTGAATCGAAAAATACCATAGCCATCGGTGAAGAGGAAGAGGGAGATAGCAGAGGCGGTGGTTGCACGGTTCGACCACCGCGAAACACCACAACGTAAACACCACCAAAAAATTGAATCGACGGCTATGGATTCGTTGACGTAAAGTTTAACGATGTCAATCCTCTAGATGTGGAAATGTGGGAGGTTCGACTGGAGGAACCATCTGAGAAATCAAACTCAAAAAAAAAAATCAGATCTGCATCGACCTTTTCTCTGCACAGTTGCGCGTAGCCTGTGATTAACAGTGGCTACGACTATGGTCAAATAGACCTCTTCTCTGCACAGTGGTTACGGCTTTGGTCTGAATCGACATCTTCTCTACATAGTCACGCGTAGCCTGTGATTAACAGTAGCTACGGCTACGGTCGAGACGGAGTACAGATCGGAGAGAAGCAGTAGCAACCGTGGCTCCAACGTAACTAAGTAGTCATGGTCGCTACAGCTCCAATTGGTGGATGAAGATAAGCTCCGATGGTGAAGCTCCCAATGCGGCGGAGACGAGAGAGGAGGGAGAGAGAATTGGGGTTTGAGATTTTTAAATTGTGTGATGGATGAATTAGTTTTTTAATTGTTATATTTAGTAATAAGTTTAATTATAATATTTCTAATTTTTGAAAGAAAAAAGATCCCACCTGATTTTAGAATTGACATCTCCAAATGTAGGGTGTGGTGTAATTTCCACATATATTTGATACACAGGCGACAGAAAGTGGAAGAGAGGACGGCAGAAATTATATACACATTCACGCAACACATAGGCGACTGGAAGTGGAGAATTGGGCTGGAATATATATTAGAGATACACACACGCAGAAGAAGGAGAGGATATCTACACACACCGCCATAGGAGGAAAAAGAAAAAACAAAGAAAAAGAAAAGAAAGAGGGGAAGAATAAGTAAAATATTACGGCTTGGAGAGTTGAAAAAATAGAGGTTGAAATTGTTTTAATATATACAGCATAAGCTGGCAACAAAGTGGAGAAACGGTGCTAAACCGGCAACACGTAATTTTGATATTATTCACGTTCCGTTATTTTTTGGTGATATTTTTCAACTTTTGCGTGTTTAATTTCAATGATATAAGTAGCTAAATATTTTTATATTAGGATGTATGATATACCTTAATGTTTTTGTTATATGTTTAATTTCAAGATTTTCATATCATTTTGATACTTGTTAATTATTGTGTGTTTAATATTTTAATTGTTTGCGCAACAATTAATTAATTTAGGGATAATATTGAGATCGATGGGTGATGTATAATTCTACCTCGTGCAATAATTAACATAGACATTATAAGAGATCGAGAAATAATTATAAAATATACGATCTTTGTTAATTTCCTATAGATTAATGCGTTCATATGTGTGTGAATTTACATAGAGATATAGTAAGTTCGGGCATATGAATATAATTAGTATTGCTCGAGAGAGATCACTAACTATATCAGATTAATTCGATCGTTGGCACGTATGAAAAATGGTTGAATGAATTGGAATTGAATGTATATTAAACAACCTAAGTGAAATCGAAAATTATAACTATCCAATCACGCAATATCATCTACAGTTTTAATCTGAATTTGTTATTTTATTTAATACTAATTTACAGCTCTCAATGGGCTTCCAAAATAGAAATTCAACTTAACATATGACTCCAATCAGAGGCGGAGGGAGGGGTGGGCTATAGCCCAGCCCTACCCTAGCCGAAAAGCAATTTTTTTTTTTAAATATTTGGTTAATTGTGTATCATTTCAGTTTTACACTTGAGTTGTAAATAAAATTAATTGGGCTAAAATTAATATTTGGGCTCGACAAATTTTACTTTTTTTTTTTTTTAATTTTTCACCATGAATTTGTTTCTGAGCTGGAAATTAATTTCTGGGCTAGACTAACTTTATTCTTTTTAGTTTTTCATTGTGAAATTGCTTCTGAAATGATGTTATTATCAAAATAAGTAATATACTATATATTTAATTTTATTAGTTTAAAAACATATTTGTTGGAACATTGTTACGAGTGTTCAAAAATATATTATGACCAATGTTTTACACTTATAGAAAATGATATATAACATTAATATATTAAAAATCAAGTGCGATTTAAGTTAAATTGGAAAATTAAATAAATGAAAGGATGAAGGTGAATATTACAATTTAATTAGTTTGGATTCAAAATCAAATTAGTCAATTAGACATACATTTGGAAAATGATTTTTGATGGACATTTTAACATTTTTTTTATTATGTCCACATTGAAAATTTATGAAACCAATGGAGATGAGCATCTATAAAAGATATTATCTCACATTAGAAGTTTATGAAACCATTTGAGATAAGTACATTTATAATATGAGTATGACATCCAATAGTTTTTTATGGGCTTTTGAATTATAATTTATGAGATCCATTCATGAAGTTAAAAATTTTTAAATTAAAAAAAGAAAAAAAAATCAAGAAAACCATCAAACTGCGACTAGCTCATCGGTTTACAGTTGAATCGGCTGGTTCAGTGGGTTTTGAATAGTTTTGTCATAATGAGTTAGCTTGGCATGATTTTGCCCGATTTTGGGTCCATTTTTTGTTGAATAATGCTATGTGTACACAAACTTTCACACAATCTTTTACACCCCCCTCACATGGAGGGGGGTCCACACATAATAAAATAATCGTGGGCCCCCCTCCATGTGAGGGGGGTGTAAAAGATTGTGTGAAAGTTTGTTGGTACATGTAGCATCACCCTTTTTTGTTTTATCGTGTGGTTTAGAACATCTTTTAGCGTACAAGTTCATTGAAAAAAAAAAATTCAGCCCAGCCAAATATATTTTTTGGCTCCGCCCCTAACTCCAATAGCATTCCAAACTTTAATTCTTCTTGACGTGTATTTCAATTAGAATTCTTCAATATTTCAAATAAGGAATTCGGGTCGCACCAAAATTCTAACCGTAGCAAAACTGGCCTTGTTCCATTCTAGATATAGAGACGACTTGAATAATTTCAAGCCTTCAAAATAATAAAAAAAAATATATAGAAAACTTGAATGGAAGTTCCTAAAATTTAGAGGCTTTGCCATGCAGGGACCTAGGCAGTTATCTCACTCACCTAAAAGGTTGAGCCGCCTCTAGCTACATGAGTGTATATGATGAACACGTTAATTATTATATTGATTATCTTCATGGTTTTATGTGCAGATTTCTTTGGTGCTTTGAGGGCACGAGTGTACGAAGTAAGGAAGTGGATTGGTGGAGTCGGGAATAACGTCTCTTTCCTATAAATTTAGTAGTTGAACAGGGAAATTGCTCAAACTTTATTCCCTCCTACAATTATGTGTTTCCCCTTTATTTGCTAGCGCAGTTGTCACCAACATATCATTTTTAGGCGCTCACAATCCCTACTATTTGTTTTCAGTCTACCTCTTTTTTTTTTTTTTGCCCTTTATATAACTAAGTTAGTGTAAAGTGACAAGTTACCGTAAAAACCTCCAGACATAAAAAAAGATAAACACCAAAAATAGAAAAAAATAAATAAATAAAATTCAGATTCTATAAATAAATTAGCATATGGGTATGCACATACTAATTTATTTGTTCATTATTTTACTCCATTATTTGGTGAGCAAAACGTTGAATAAACTTAAAAAGAAAATTTATAACAGGATTAATTTTGTTGCAAACGACGACTTTTTTATTCCATTACAAATAGTGCAGAAATTTATAAAATTTCAATTTTGAGATTGCGACCCATCACAGAGCACTTTCTTACTGATTTCGCGACCATCGGGAGTAGGGAACAATCACAAAACGTGGAAATCTCCTGCCTTAGCAGCGAGTAGTGAGGTGTATTGTCTTGTGAGTTTTGCAATTTTTTCCCTTCTCAATCAATGATGGAGTAAATCACGTCCAATAAGCAAAGAGTCGTGCTATAGGGCCAGGCTCAACACCAGACCCAAAAGACAGGGCGTCGAGGTGGGGGCCCACGATTGGAGGGGGAGATGACTTCGGTCAGCCCAACCTCCAATAGGGGGGCGCCACCTTTGCGCCCTATTTTTGGGCCTGGCTTTGTGCCGGGCCAAGAAGATTTTCCCATAAGCAAAAATAGTAGCCTGGTCACTATCTTATATAAAGAGGAAAAAATGTAGAAAGAAAAGGTGAGTTAAAACCCACTTCGGCGTGTCATAAAATCTAGGGAAAAGTAGGTGCAATACCCTAAAAAATTAACTAATTTGATGAATACCCTATAAACTAATTAAATCATATAATTAGCGTAATTAATACGTTCTAGAATTACAAAACCACCCAAAACCCAAACCAGTAGTTCATGTTCCAGACAAATCCCAAAGAGAGACCCTCATAACCTACAACTCAAATTCTTCTCACCACTGTCTCAATCGAATCCACTAGTTTTTTTCTCTTGCACTGTGTTTTTTACTTTTCAAGTTTCCAAGCAAATTCCTTTGAATTAGTTACTCAAACGGGTGGCTGATCAGTGTCATCAAAGTATTTCAAATTGGAGTATGCTCAAAAAGGCCATATACACAACCTCGTCTAAGAATTCTGCACATTCCATGGACATATGGACTTTTGGTTTGGTCATTCATGAGTTTGCTACTATAAATAATCGAAATATGGGATTTTGGTAAAACTTTGTTGATATTTGGTCAATTTTATCTATGGTCAAATTAGGTAAATTAATATAATGAATCAAAGTCATCCAAGAAAAAATCTAGAAGGACATTCAAACTTGAAGAAACACATTCGTATGGATTTGAAGGTAATATTGAATAGAATAATGCTAAGTGTACATAATCTTTTACACAATTTTTTACACCCCTCTCACATGGAGGGGGGCCCACACATAATAAAATAATCGTGGACCCCCCTCCATGTGAGAGAGGTGTAAAAGATTGTGTAAAAGTGTGTGTGTACATGTAGCATTACCCGACTATTGAATAAACTTTATTTTTGAGGTTGATCTTTGAATTTGAGTAGTTTTTTTCATTCATTCATATTTGAAGCATGTTTGGGCATAGATTGTGATGAGTTTTTGTATAAATGCATAAAAAAATTGCCATTAAATTTGGAATTAGCTCCAAAACTATGGTAAACTCTATCCCTTTGATTTTCTAAGATACTATCAAGGTGTTTGACAAAATATCTCAATTGGAATTTACCATTTTAAAAGTTTCAAAGTAATAAATGGTGAAGGCATAATGGTGTCACTTTTTTTTTTAATAGTATTCTCACTTTTTTGAATTTGTGTTACTTTTTTAGTGTTTGTCACGTTTTATTAAATTTTTATCACTTTTTTTAATTATTGTTACTTTCTTTTTTGTCAATTCTTTGAAATTTCTATTACTTTTTCAGTGACAAATATCATTTTTTTTTAAAATAAAAGTGACACTGTATATCATTTTTAATAAAAAAATGACTTAACTTTCAAAAGTGACAGTGAGTCACTTTTTCAGCGTCACTTTTTTTTTACCGTGTCACTTTTTTCTATTAAAAAAAGTGACAACTGATTTTATACAGTATTTTTTACTTCTAAAATATGTTTCATATGATTTTTCAAAAGACCCTTAATTTTAAGGGTATTTTTGTAAGTTAATCATTATTTGACATGACATTAAATGGTTATGGGCTTCCTGCATGAGGCCTTTTCAACTATTGGGTCTAAGTTGTCATAGGCCTTTTCATGACCTAAACGGGTCTTGTTGACATAAGCCCACTATCTTGGTAGCCCATTACGCCACGTGCATACTTTTGGGTCAAATTAGAAGTAGGGAAAATTAGCTCAATCCCTACATATAAACTATACATTTCAAAATTCATGTTGAAAAGTTTTTTATACAAAAATCAGGTGTTAATTTAATTTTTTTTAACACTATAATATTAAAATCCTAATTTCATCTACCATCTCTCTCACTCTCTCTCATCTTCACCTCATCTCTTTCTCTCTTCCTCCTTCTCTGTCGCCTCCCTCCAAGACCCACCACTATTCCCCAAACCCAATTATTTTCCACCCTCCCTCCTCTCTCTACATCTCTCTCCGCTCTCTGCAGCGTCGACGACGTCGGCGTCGGCGTCGACGGCATCGTTATCTAGAGTAAGATCTGAGCGACGGGTGTTTTGTGTGGTGTTGATGTTATTTGTGGTGGTGGTGAGTGGAGGTCGCGACTGTGATGGTGGCTGTAGACGATAGGGAAGGTGGCGGCTGTCATAAACGGAGCGGGGATGATGGACTGATGGTGGCTGAAAATGGTGGTTGCGGTGAAGGTGGTCGTTCTGATTTTTTTGTTAGAAGCCTTCTACTCTTCTTCTTCACGTTCCAACTAAGCAGCCACCGGCCTCCTCTGGGAACGGAATTCACTATTATTCTTTTTTTTTGTGCCATTTCTACATCCAAAATCTCGCTTGATTTAGAGACAATCTGCAAAAAAAAAATTTGAAATTTCAGATTTATAGTTTTCTCCAAATCCGGCCAGTTAACCACTTTCTCCAAATTTCAAGTGATGGAAGTTGCCCAAATGCTTTAGGTATATCACCTGAGAAACCATTGTCTCCGAGATCTAGTAATTGTAGCTTACTACAGGACAGGATCTCTGCCGGAATTCTGCCGGAAAATTGATTCTTCCAAAGATTAAGTTTGGTTAATTCAGTTAGTGAACCAATACTCGGTGACAATTGACCAGTGAGCCTGTTATCCGAAATATCCATTAATTGTAGGCTTTTGGGCAGAGTATCAGGCACAGTGCCTATGAGTGCATTTGAGTGAAGATCAAGAAACTCGAGGTTTCCACATCCAGAAATTGAGGGAGGAATGCCTCCCACGAAGTGGTTGTTGCTCATATGAGAAAATTTGCTTGATTATTTTTTTGTTTGTTGACATGTTCACGCTGGCATTATTTTTGTTGATGCAGTTAAACAATTAATAAAGTTTGCTGATGGTATTAACTTGCTAACATTGTTAAGCGAACACCTGTAATTTATGTTGGTCTTTCTGATTTTCTTGATGGTGTTGGTCGTAAATTTGTGTTGAAGGTGGTAGTGGTGGTGTATTGGAGGTGATGGTGGTAATGACTGGTGGTGCTTGTTCGTGGTGTAAGGGGATTTGTTTGTGGTGACCATTTGTGGCCAAATATGTGTGTTCTATGACTGGTTGTGACCAATTTTGTACTAATTGTGACCGATTGTGACTTGATCATATTCGAGTCACATTCGGTCACAATTAACACAAAATTGGTCACAGACAGTCACATTGAACACAAATTTGGTCACATTCGATCACAATTAGTCACAGATGAGACATGTTAGCGGCTTGATTATATAAAGTGACTTGAAATTTTTCGGGCAGTTTTTTTAGGAGGTGGAGGCAGTGGTGGGGTGGTGGTAGGTGGGATCCATGGGTTGGAGGTGTGATTTCCAATTTTTTTATTTTTCGAAAATCTTGAAATCGTCCGAACGGTTGTCGGAGTGTTGCCGGACAGCCGCCGGAGCGTTGCCGGAGCAATCGTCGGAGTGAGGCCGGAGCAGTCGTCGAAGCGTTAGGGAAGGTGGTATAGTGGAGTGGGGTGGGGTGGGTGTAAATAATTAATATATATTATATTATAATTTAATATTTAATTAATCTATTTATCACCTGATTTTTGAAATAATTAGACAAATTTGTTAGTTTTGAAAAGTAATTCTTAAATGTAGGTTTTGTGTATTGTTCCCTTGGAAGTATCCTGAGCAATACTCTTTACAACTTGATTTGAATCCTGAGGAAATCAGGCCCATTCATGTATTTACTTTTTAAAATTTAAAAATCAGGTATTTCAAAATGCATTTCACAAATTAGGTGTAAAAAATGTATTTTTAATCAAATATCTCAAAAATTCATTAACCCAACATTTCCTCTGTCCTCCCTCTCTCTATCACCAATGCACAATCCAATTTTACCATTTTTCAAATCATTGGAATCTTAAAAACCCTAAACATTAGCATTTCCTCCTCGTCGTCGATCTTCAACGCTATCACCAAAAAACTCGGAATCCGTAGATCTATCTTCTCCTACACTCTCTAAAACAAAATAAAAAAAGACAAAATCAATTTTTCATTTCAAAGGCGGTAGTGTTTGTGGTCACTGACGATTGCTTATACCCCAGTTTTGGATTGCTTATAATCTAGTTGCATATTTAGCCCTTGTTTGACAACCAATATTTAAAAATTCCTTTAGAAATATACTCATTTTCAACCACACATTCACACAATATAATATGGGAACACTACATAAATCCCACATCTAAGAATTACATTTCAAAAATAACAAACTCCAAAAATATTTTCAAAAATCAGGTGTTTAATAAATTTATTAAATATTAAAATCTAATATAATATACATTAATTATTTTCACTCATGTCACCTCACACACCCCATCTTATCACCCCACTACACCACCTTTCCATCGGAGATGGCCATCGGCTTCGGCGGCCACTCCAGCAACTGTTCTGACGATCACTCTAGTGGTCGCTCCGGCGACTTTTCGTCGATCACTCCGGCCGCCGATCTGATGACTATTTTGACGATCACCCCGACACCCGCTCCGATCAACCTACCCACCCCATCCACCCATTCCCAACTTTCAAACAATTTCCAGAATTTTAAGTTACAATCAGTCATAACGAGTTACAATTAGCCGGTCACAATTAGTCGATCACAATCGGTCACAAACAGTCATAATAAGCACATATTTGGTCACAAATGCTCACCACGAACAATCTGCACACACCACAGCAAATTGGATCAAAAAATCACCAGCAAACTCCGACAATTCAAAAATCAAATCTACTGTGTAGATCGGCAGAAAATAATTGATTTTTGTTGTTCTACACTAAATTTTTTTCTACCACCATCAACTACCACAACCCACATCACCACCACAGCTTCCAAACCACTGCTGCATCCTCAATAACAACCATCTCTATAATGAGAAATGAGAAAATCTACGAAGAGAAAGGCCAAAGCAGATCACAAACATTCGTCCCACACTCCACCTGCCACCGACACCACTACCAACACCACCAACCCACCTCGCCACGACAACCACACATCACCACCACCTAGCCATATGACATCGATTGTAGCCACGATAGCATCATTGCACACATCCAAAACCAGATCCAATCAACTACAGTGCGTCGCTTTAATGATCCAAAAATTAATAAGTTACAAATCCAAAAATTACAAAACGTTTTAATGATCGTGTATGGAATTGTTTTATGTTGATGGAGTGACTATTGGTGGTGAGGGGGTGGCCGTGACATCAATGGTGGTGGATGGTGATAGTGTAAGATTGTGTTGATAGGGGTAACTGTTGGAGGTGATGAGGTAGCGGTGATAGTAGTGATGGTGAGATAATGGTGAGTGTGAGACGGGGGTATAATAATTTCAAGTTATAATTTTTTTCAAAAAAAAATAAAAATGCATACACTGTAATAGCAATAACACAACTTAAGTAACAGTTTCAAATACATTCATTGTAACATGATTTAAATGTAATGAACATAGAGTGCAAGTTACAATTATTGTTACTTATAAATTACATAGTAAAAAATTATTTAAAAAAAGTAGGATGTAGAAAATTACATACAAGTGAAAAATTAGGTACACTGTAACAAAAAATAACTGATTTGAAGTTATACCTAATTTTTTAAATTAGTCTTCCTAAATGTTTCTAGTTGTGAAATAAACCCTTTGAATCTTTTGGAAGTTACACAATTCATCTTGCTTCACTATACATTGTTTGAGTATAACATATTCGATTTTTAAGTTAAATCATCATGTATAATGAAAGACGAAATGCCAATCAAACTTCTAACCTTATAGATCGTGTTTGATTTCAGAAAGACGAACTTTGTTATAGAGAATTCATTGTACTCCATTACACATTGTTCAAATATACAATGTTCCAATTTTTAGTGCGTGACTTACAATTAATTTTGAATAAGTTAAGCCATCATGTATAATGAAAGACGAGATATCAATCAAACTTGAAAGTGATAAATGGAAAACAGTGTGGCCATTTTTTTTTCATAAAACGATCGAAGTCGTTTTTCTTTTCAAAAAGGCTCCTAACCATTATTGAGTTGGATTTTCCGTTTGTCGTGGATTGGCCACGACTTTGCAAATCATGGCCGGAGCCTTTGCGAACTGAAAAATAACTCAAATGATTTTAAACGATCGTTGTCTTTTTATGAGATCGTTTTCCATTTATCACTTTCCCTTAAAAGTTAAAAAAAAGGGTATTATGTGTTCATTTTATGTTAAGGGCATTTAAGAAATATCAACAATATAGAAAATGATAATTTAAACAATTTAACCTGAAAGAGTCCTTAAAAACAAATTTGGAGTAAGTTAGGCCTTAAAAAAATTTCAAAGGCCTGCTTAGGCCTTTTTGAAAATAGTAATGTTTTTTAGCACTTCTAGTTTTTAACACCAATTTAGCTAACATATTTAGTGATATTAAATTACATATTCCATTAAATGATAACATAATTCCACATTTAATTGAACATATAATATGATACCCATAAACTGATGCTAGATATTATTATTCTTTTAAAATGATTAAATTAGAGTATCTTTAAGAGATTCTTTAAACATGAGATACTCTCTAGTTTAAAGAGTCAACATGTAAAATTATGCTCCAAGAAACTCTTTAAATTAACATTTTAATTTAGAAAGTGGATTTGGCTCTCCAAATTACTCACTCTGATGCGAACCCACATAGCAATTGAAGTTACGGAACCCATGACAAATTAGAACAACCCAAGAACGCCAAGAATCAACGTTTGAAAAGCTCGACCCAATAAATTATTGAACCAAGACAATCGCTAACAATATCTTGACCCGTGATCAAAAAACTTATGAACCTTACTTTGAATTTGTAGAATGCCACAAGAATTTAATTCTTGAGAAGTTCAAAATTAAAACAATGAAGAACCAGAAGAAAGCAATTTAGCCTCGTGATAATAATCTTAATAATTGTGTGTTTACAATGAATATAATGAGTCCTATATATATGGAACCTATAAAATCTAGTTAAAAAGGGAATTTAAGTCTCTATAATACTAAAAGATACCAAGAATAGAATTTTAACAAAATAGAAGATTACGCGAAATTTGGAAAAATTCGCGTCCAAATCCGCAACAATTTTAAGCTATGTGGTTGCATAGCTTTAATTTTGGATCCTCTTTTTCCTTGTGCAGAATTTCGTGTCATTTCCGAATTGTACTCGTGGATGGAAATCTGACACTTGAGCTTAAGGTTATGCACGTTTTCATCCATACTGTTCTTTTTTTATAAATCTTGAATCCAACACACCCAACTTAATTCTGCCTTCGTCCAACATGTAAGTTGTTATTTGGCATGTTAACTTCCTCGTTTTGGACTCCGTGATCCAACCAAGTGATTGCATGTCCCGAATCATATCATCTCATCTCTCTTCGAAAGGATTCATCCTCGAATCAGTACCTTGTGATCGAGTAGCAGATAACCAACATGCTACGAGTTTTATCACCGTACCACCTATATCAAATGGAAAACTTTTCCCTTCCGGCATAGGATCAATACATGACACCCATCAACTTTGTAGATATGAATGTATTACGACACGAACTCAATCAGCCATATTTGTTGCGGTATGAACTCCCAAGTAAAGATATCAACCTGTAAGAAAGAGTTAAGCAAAACACGGTTGAAACTGTTAGCTTCTCCAAAAACAAAATATGGTTCCTCATACTCATGAGGTATCGCCTCCACCACATCATGCTTAACAATGATACCCTTCTGATGCTTCTCTTCACTTCCCACAATATTTTCAACATTCTGCTCAACGTTCTCCCCTGCTTCCTCACTCTCATGCTGTACCATTTCTACAATTTTTTCATTCTCCTATTGAACCATCTCACAATTTTTTCACCTGCCTGCTCGTGCTCCCCCTCTTTTATTTGTTCACTCTTCCCAATATCAACTGCATTTTTCAATTCACCATCCTCCATCTCAACTTTCCTATCTCTAGACTCCTCTTGCAATTCAATCTCGATGTTCTCTTTCGGCGTGATCATCTCCCTCTCTTGCTTTTTCTTTTCTGCTTCACCTCTCACCTTCCATTGGTCTGCAAAGGACTGTTCTAGTGTTAAGCCAGTCAGAGTGATGTTTTCCTTGTCCTGAAGAAACATATACATGTTCTTCCCCATATCATAAACAACATCCCTCTCATACCTTCAAGGTCCCCCAAACAAGATATGAAAAGATTTTATTGGCACTACATCACACCAAACTTCATCACTATATCTCCTAGTGGTGAAATTCAATAGAACCTGCTTGGTCACATCTACATTCCCACACTCCTTCAACCAAGTCATCCTATAAGGCCTAGAGTGTTGTTGTAAAGGTAACTCCAATTTTTCAACCACCGTGATACTAGCCAAGTTTGATATGTACTCCTTAGCAATAGCCAAACTACATACCATACTACCCACAAAACACCGAGTTTGGAAAATATGCCCACAATCACCATCCATCCTTTACGTAGGTTTTTTTTTCCGAATTTTTTTTACTCGGAATTCAACTGTAACACCTGCAAAGAAAACGGAAGTTGATTTGGATACAAAATGAGCACAAAAATAACTTTTGAATTTTTTTGACGGAAAATTACGGATCAAAGAATTAAATAGAAGAACACGAAGAACGCAAGAAAAATGAAATAAGACTCAAACGAAAAAGGAAAATGATATAACCTTGATTTTGGAGCCTAAGATCTGATACCAACAGATGTGAACCCACGTAATAATTGTAGCTACGGAACCCACGACAAATTAGAACAACTCAAGAACGCCAAGAATCAATGTTTGAAAAGCTCGACCCAATAAATTCTTGAATCAAGAACCAAGACAATTGCTAACAATATCTTGACCTATGATTACAAAACTTATGAACCTTACTTTGAATTTGTAGAATGCCACAAGAATTTAATTCTTGATAAATTCAAAATTAAAACAATAAAGAACGAGAATAAAGTAATTTAGCCTCGCGATAATAATCTCAATAATTGTGTGTTTACAATGAATATAATGATATATATAGGGAACTCAAAAACCTATTTAAAAACGGAATTTAAGTTTCAAAATACTAAAAGATATCAAGAATAGAATTTTAACATAATAAAATTACACGACATTTGGAAAAATTCGCGTCCAGATCCGCAACCATTTTAAGCTATGCGTTCGCATAGCTTTAATTTTGAATCCTCTTTCTTCTTGTGCAGAATTTCGTTTCGTTTCCGAATTGTACTCATGGACGGAAATCCGACACCCGAGCTGAAAGTTATGCACGTTTTCATCCACGCTACTCTTTTTTTTTTTCCATAAATCTTGAATCCAATGCACCCAACTTGATTCAGCCTTCATGTCCAACATGTAAGTTGTTATTTGGCATGTTAACTTCCTCGTTTTGGACTCTGTGATCCAACCAAGTGATTGTCTGTCCCGAAACATATCACTCTCTATAATTATATACATTCAAAAAGTTTCAATTTTCAATGTAGGAAAACAATAAAATAATCTAAAAAAAACTAGTTAAAATAAAATATAAAGAAAAATAATAAATATTTTTTTGGGAATAGTAAAATCAAGTGTTAAATATAAAGAGTTTGTTGGAATACTTCAAAATTTTAACTCTCTAAATTTATAGGAGTAATGTTATTCATCCCCACTGGGGTTACAAACACAGTATAGGAAAATGATAGGTGAAATTAAATAAATCACTTAATTTCACTTTTCATTTAACTTATCATTTATAGTCACCTAAATTGTGTTTGTAACCCCACTGGGGATGAATAACATTACTCAATTTATAGATATTTTTCAAATGATAGAATATACTCTTTAAAAATAAAGAGTATCTTGGAGATGTTCTTACTTGTACACACTAAGTGTACACATTGATTGACACCTCCCTATGTATAAAAAATTAGACAATTGATGGAAAATGTATTATCAAGATCAATGTATCAAAATCTGCCAACTTACATTAATGTAAACCATTGTATCAACTTTTATGCACACTTAGCATGGTCCCTTTGAACCCCTACTCTTAGGGTCCGTTTGATTGCAATTGTGGAAAATTGGTGAAAAGAAAATAATTTTCAGGGAAAATAATTGCATAGAAAATGTTTTGTAGAGAATTGTTAATTAAGTGTATTTGATTGGTGTAATTTTCCACCCGAAAAATTTTTAAATTTTCTATTCATTTGATTTTATTTTACATGGAAAGTGTCTATTAAAGTGATAATTTTTTTCACAATTGGTTATAAAATTTGTTTCAATTGCGAAAAAGTTAAAAAAAAAAAAAATTTGTTTCCTAAAAAAAATTTTTTTTTTTATCAAAGTTTAGTATTCGTTTGACTTTATTTTATATGGAAATTATCTATTAAAGTGATTTTTTTTTTTTTTTTTTTTACCATTGGGTATGACATTTCTTTCCATTCCCATAAAAAAAAAAAAAAAAAAAAAAAATTCAGAAACCTAGAAAACAGTTTTCCTACCAAAAAGGTGGGAAAACCTTTTCAGTCAAAAGTAAGAAAATGGGCGCGTGGGGTGGCGGCTGGGAAAAAAATTTCCTTGGAAAAAGGTGGCGGTCAAACAGGCCAAAAGCAAGAAAACCATTTTCCATGGAAAAGATGTGCTGTCAAACACAACCTTATAATATTTTCAGCATCTCATTTTTGGTTAGTTGAATTTTGAACAAATTTTAGATGGGAAGCTATTGTAACTATAAAATATAATAAGATTTTGTGTTTGCTCATTTAATGATTATTTTTAGTCTAAATCGTTGAATACATTTGATTAAATTAATGCAATTACAGTGAACATTATTTAATTAAATACATAAGTACAATGGATCTATTTTTCAGGTTAATTTATGTATATTTTGTGGATTGATTCATTTTGAGGTCAAATACAATAAATTTTTAGTTGATTAAATATATTTTGTAAAAACACTCTATAAATTAATAAATCATTAGTCCATCGATTTATTAGTAACTTTTTAATTAATAGATTTATACGGTTCTAATACTATTAATTTATAGATATTACATCGAATATGATATTATTGTAAAGTTTGACCAATATAATTTTAGAATCATAGTATCGACCCTTCTAAATAGCATCCTTGTTGCGAATGCAAAATCAAGAAAAAATTACTTTCAGTTAAATTGAACGATCCTAAAATATAATTTTGGACTTGTGAACCAACACAACAATTTTTACTTTTTATCGTAAGAAAATTACTTCAGCTTTGTAGAAGTCGAAATCAAATGTACGTGAAATAAGTCCATGTTTGTTACAAATTCATTAAAATTCATTTATTCTAAATTCATTTTCAATTATATATTTTTAAATAAGATAATTTTGTCTGTCTGTTTATAATTTTCAATATTTTTAATCAAACATTTTAAAAATATCACTTTTCATAAAAATGCGTACGAAAAAAATCTACCCCAAAACTGCCCTAAATAATTGTCACCTGTGACTAACTTTCGATGCTCTCTTCACTTCGGTTGTTTTCCTCTTTTTTTAACCTTGACCCTTAAAGAAAAGAAAAAAAAAAAAAAAAAAAAAAAAAAAATTCTACCCCAAAACTGACCGATTATTTCTCAAAGGATTATACTACTTTGCCATTAAGTTTCACACATTTTTGTCATTTTGTGTGAGTATTGTCTATTATACCCTTATCTCTATATTTTAATTGTTTTCCGCATTTTTTTTTTTGGATAATTGGTATCAGAGCCTAGTAATGAAACTAAAGAAAATTTTTAAAATGAATAGAAAAGATAAAATAATTTTAGAAGAATTACAAAATATTAATATTTTAACTAATACTAATAGAATTAAATTACAAGAATTGGCAACAAATTTAAGTATTGAATATAAATCTCTAAGTGAAAAGATAAAACAAGTAAATAGTTCTCAACATTTAGCAGAAATAAAAAATGAAGGATTACAAATATTAGTAGATAAATTTTCTGAAAATGAAAAAGAAGATATTATTATAAATCAATTTTTAAAATAATATGATAATTTTGCTCAACCTTTAGGAGAAACGGATATTTTAAATCAAGATATTTTAACTCATATAAAAAATATTGAGTCTAATTTGAAAATTGTGAATGACAATATTAAAATAGGACCAAAAATCCTATATAAACAAATTGAATCAAAATTTAACGATTCTTATACATCAATTGAACCACATTTACCGGTATATGTTATAGAAGAATTAGAAACTAAATTCTATGAAGCCACAGGAGAAGAATTAGAAGCTTATAAATAGAGTCTAGAACAATTAGCTATTCAAATTGAGAATATTTATATGAATGATCAACCCAAAAAAGAAACCATTGAAATTAATACTCCACCTTTAAATCAACAAGTTGAAACACAAACATTAGTTGGAGAAACAAGTAGAACTAATGATTGGACTCAAGTCGAGTCTAATGACTGGAATTTTGAATGGATGAAAAAATATGGAATAACAGAAGAACGAGAAAATTACAATTTTAGAGAAGGAGTTAAAACTACGTCAACCAAGCCTATACACCTTAAGGATAATAATCCAGTTAAATTATCTACTGAACAAATTCCTACAACAGGAATATGGTTAGATGTTGATAATAGCAATAATAAAAGTGAAATTATGGACTCATGGGCAAAAGCTACTGATTTAGCGGTCGCTTTTCATAAATGGAATACCACTCAAGCATACAACTTTATAATCCACACCTTTAGAGGAATCACTTCAGATATCTAGAGAAGAACTTCTGAAGAAACTAAAAATCAAATTAAATATGGAAAAAAATCTACAACTACTATAGATAGCAATGAAAGTTTAGATGCTGAAAACTTTAAGAAAATTTTAAAACGAATGGAAAATTACTTTAAACACTTACTCTTAGGAGAAATTATACCAGAAACTAAAATAAATATGATCACTCAAGAAGCCTTACAAGCAGAAAGAGAAATGGAATTATTAAAAATCTGTGATATGTGTGAATTAAACGAATATACTAAGAAATTCGAAAAGATATACATTAAAGTATCTAAATCCATAAAAAATGGAATCTATCAGAAGAAGATAAAAAATTATTTAATAGATATTTTCTTAAACTACCTTGGCCATGGGGTCAACAATTATTTGAAGATTACCAAACTTATTGGAATAAAATAGAATGGAAAAATCCAAATCATAGAGTTGATACATTAGGAATGAGAACTTCATTCGCTAAGAGAAAAATATCAGAATGGTGTAGAAAATCTATGTATCAACACCTCTTTAGGAAACATGGTAAGAAAGCAAGTTTATGTTGCTATGGAGAGATAGTAACAGCACCACAATTTGGTTGTCACAAACCATCTAGGAAACCATACTATAAAAAGAAATTTAAGAAATATCTTAAACCTTGGAAGAAAAATAAAGGATTTAAGAGCCACAAGAAATATTTCAAGAAGAAAAAGCCTTGAAAAAATGAATATAACCAACATAAGAAACCTTAAAAGAAATCTAAAGAAGAATTTTATAAAAAATGTAAATGTTTTACATGTAATGAAATAGGGCATATATCTCCCAATTGTTCTAATAGAAATAAAAGAGAAAATGTTAAAACCATTAAATTAATGGAAGAAATAGAATCTGACTCAAATTATGAAATAATTGAAGACTTAGACGAATTATCTGAAATAGACTCAATCTATGAATTTGATATATAAGAAATTGAAAAACCAGAGTTTGAACAAATTTACATGAATCAAGAAATTATGGAAACCATTGGGAATACTTTAGATAATGAAGAAGGAACTTCACAAACAGTTATGTTTGATGAAGAAATATATGGAGCCATAAAAGAAAAATAAATATCTTTAAAAGATAAAGATATTTTTGTAAGACCAATATTACATTGGTTTAACAAAACTATATATATTGCAAATATGATGAAGTCCTATTAACATCGAAAATGTTAAACGTAACACTACTATACCTCTAACAACCAGAGAATGGGTTAACAAATAATTAGCTAAGATAAAACCCTCAACTAGAGAAAGATTAAAAAATATTGTGATTGGAGGAGTACAAATAATGGTTAAAGGATACTTTAGAGAAGGAATGGATATTCCTATACAAATGTATTTGATGGATAACAGAATACTTCATGATCCTATGGATACTTTATTAGAAGTTGTATCTGAAAATCTAGTATATAAGAAAATTATATTTAATATAAGATCTGGATTTGCCATGTCTTTATTCAATGAAAACTTAAGTCTAGAATTAAATCTATATCATAAAATAGATAGATTAATTATGCCATCAAGAAGTAAAGCAGTAACTTTACATTGTAAAGCTTTATATGTTTTTACTACTACTCACCAAAAAGAAATCAATAAAGTTTCAGGAGACTTCATACAAATTCATGAAGACTTTAAAGATCTAGCGCAATTTACACCGCTAAAAATGTTAAATAATAATAACATTTCATTACCACAAGACATATTGCTTGATTTTCATCAGCAATCTAGAAGAATAGACAATAATGTAGAAAATCAAGGATTAGTCACCTTAAATACCTCTGGACAACTTCTTGTTAGAATGCCTAGCAGAAGAATAGAAAGAAGTATCAGTACTAAGAACTCTCAAGCTCTAATAGACCATCTACAAGTAGAAATTATCCAATAATACCTAGAAATAGTATTGATATTGACTTTAGAAGGTGTGATGAAGATAATTTCCTTATCCTAATAGAATATATCAATAATCAAAATAAATACGAAGAAATTATAGCCCTTGTTAATACAGGAGCTAGTACTAGTCACATAAGAGCAGATTTAGTAGAACATTTAACAGAAGAGAATTTACCACAAGGAATAACTCTTACCGATTATCACGGAATTAAATACGAAATTAAAACATTTGTTAATCTCGAACTAAGCTTCACAGATATAGAAGGAGAACAATTTAAATTAAATCTTAAAATCCATAAAGATTATAGAAAATGAAAAGATACTAGTCCAATATTTCTTGGAATGAACTTTCTTGAGAAAGTCTCACCATTTCATATACAAAAGAATACTCTACAAATAATTATAGAAGACAAACAAAAAATGATTCCTAGAATTGCTAAAAATAAAGAACCAATTTATATGATACAAGGAATCATATCAATCAAAACTAGTATACTTAGTCCATATATTGAGATAACTCTCAATTTACCAGACTATTGTATGATAAAGTTTCATACCATAATTGATACTGGATTAGGTATTTGCCTATGTAAAAGAAATGTGTTTCCAGAACATTATTATAAAAAAGATTATAAGGAAACAACTTGTGGTCAAATAGCAAGCGATATTGTAGAAATCTATAGAGATTTTGTAGAAAATGTTCCTATCATTATAGGAAATAGAGAATGTTTTATTCCTAAAATATATGCAACAGATAAAATTGGATGTGATATCTTTTTAGGAGAAAATTTTATCTATACATATAGCTCATTTACACAATATAAGGATAGTTTTGAATTTACTACACCTTATAATCACAAAATTAAAACACCAAAAATATATAAAGCTATTGGAATTGCACATCAACCTATTCGCCATAGACCTAGACATCAGAGTTCTGCAGGTAATCGTGGTGGATGTTATACAGAAATTAATCAAAAACAAAAAATTCCAGTATTAAGAATTGAAAATTTAGAAGAAAATTAGAAAAGATTAAATTAGAACTAAGGGTGCGTTTGATTGCAATGGTGGAAAATGGGTGGAAAGAAAATGTTTTACAGGGAAAAGATTTGCCTAGAAAATGTTTTGTAGAGAAAATGATTTAAAGTGTGTTTGATTGGTATAATTTTCCACCCGAAAAATTTTTAAATTTTCTATTCGTTTGACTTTGTTTTACATGAAAATTGTCCATTAAAGTGATATTTTTTTCCACAATTGGTTATAAAATTTGTTTCCATTGCCAAAAAGTAAAAAAAAAATGAAAAAAAAATTGTTTCCTAAAAAATCATTTTTTTATCAAAGTTTAGTGTTCGTTTGACTTTGTTTTACATGGAAATTGTCCATTAAAGTGAATTTTTTTTTACAATTGGTCATGACATTTGTTTCCATTGCAAATAAAAAAAAAAAATTGAGCAGTCGGCCGGAAAATATTTTCCCACCAAAATGATGGGAAAATATTTTCAAGGATTTCGTGGAAAATGCTGACGTGGCGGGTGGGGGGGGGGGGGAAAATATTTTCCGTGGAAAATTTAGGCTATCAAACAGCGCAAAAGATGGAAAATGGAAAAAAATTTCCATTTTCCATGGAAATTATGGCTAATCAAACGGAGCCTAAGAGCGTGTTTGGTACAACTTAAAATCCAATTAAAACTGAAAATATAGCCATTATTGGGTCCCACTCGTCTAATAAAAGTCAACAATAACGGATAGTTTTTCAATTTTAATCCGATTTTAATCTCTACCGAACACACCCTAAAAGAATGTTATCATAAACATCCTCAAGCTAAATGGGATAAAGATAAACATATAGCAACCTTTGAACTAAAAATTCCAGATGCTAAGATATCATGAAAACAATTTCCTTATAGCGAAGAAGATAAAAAAGAATTTGAAATACACATTAAAAAACTCTTACAATTAGGAGTGATAAGAGAATCAACTAGTCCATATAATAGTCCAGCATTTATGGTTAGAAATCATAGTGAAATCAAAAGAGGAAAAGCTAGAATGGTAATTGATTATAGAGAATTAAATTCTAAAACAATACCAAATAGTTATAAATTACCAATAAAAGATTTGTTAATAAAACAAATACAAGGAAGTAAAATATATTCTAAATTTGATTGTAAATCAGGATATTGGCAAATAAAATTGGATGAAACCTTAAAGCCTTTAACTAGTTTTACTACCCCTAATTCATTAGGACAATTCGAATGGAATGTTATGCCATTTGGATTAATGAATACACCTGCAATATTCCAACAAAGAATGGATAAGATTATTAGACCAATAAAGAATTTCTGCAATGTTTATGTAGATGATATTCTTATTCATAGTAAAAATCTAAAAGAACATATTGAACTTCTTAAGAAATTCAACTATATTGCTAATAAGTATGGATTATCTTTATCAGAAAGAAAACCAGAAATAGCTAAAACTGAAATTGAATTTTTAGGATATATTTTTACAGAAGAAAAAATACTTCAACAACCTCATATTGGTAAGAAGATTATATAATTTCCAGAAGTGATTAGAGACAAAAAAGAACTGCAAATCTTTATCGGATTATTAAATTATTCCGAAAAATTTATAGAAAATTGTGCTAAATTTAAAGTCCACTTTACCAAAAAACTTAAAAAATGAGTTGTATGGGAATAGACACAAGAAGATGTAGAAATTGTAAACAAAATTAAGAAAATTTGTGAAAATCTACTTGAATTAAATATTCCAAATGAAGAAGATTTCTATATTTTAGAAACTGATGCCTCTTTATTACACTGGGGAGCAAGACTTAAAAGAAAAGAGAACCATAAAGAGTTTCTTTGTAATCCATTGTGTAAATGCCCAGAAGAGTTTGTTGTTTATACTTCAGGCACATTCAAAGATGCTGAAACCAGGTATGATATTAATCGTAAAGAATATTTAGCAGTTAAGAAAGGAGTAGCAAAATTTGAATCATACTTACTATCTAGAAAATTTCTTATTAGAACAGATAATACTCAGGTAAAACCATTATTAACAAATAAACTTGGAACGAGTGCAGCTAAAAGACCACTTATTAAAATGCAAATGTGGCTTGCACCATTTAAATTAGATATTATCCATATTAAAGGAAAAGACAATTTTATTCCAAATTTCTTAACTAGGAATGTAGCAAATCAAGAAGGAGCTCGAAGCATTGAAGTCCGAGATGAACATAAAGATTGCTGCGATAGAGCCCAAGATAACCTTATTGGAAATGGCTGATGTAAAGCCGATATCTGAGAAAGCCAACAAGGCTATATTATCTGAAGGCCCTAGTGCCAATAATTCTGAAGGCCTTTGTGCCAATATTGAACTAGAAGCATTGGAACTTCATAAACTTTCAGTTAGAGAGAATACTACTTTGTCTCCCTCACAGGAGAAAATATTTACAAAGGACAGTATCTCCATACCAAAGCTTAATAGCTTAAATATCATCAAAGCATGTAACACTCATAGTGTTATGGACATAAAAAATAAAGACGATTTTATGCTTGCATATGTATTTTTCAATCTAGCCTGCTGCTGGTTCACCAGTCTAGGAGGATGGATGAAAATGCTAACATATGGAACCTACAATAAAGTTAACCTTTATCCAGGAGCCCCAACTTATTGAGTTCGTACTCTTTACAAAATGGGAAATATAATTTGTATTTACCCATTGGAATCTTTAAAAGAAATTTCTTTGTACCAAAAGAAGTAGTCCGAGCTATTGAAAGGTATTGCCAAGTTCTTAAACATAAGAACATATATATATCAGGTTTTTCCGTGCCTGTCTCAAATGGGATAATGAAAAAGATAAGCTACTGTCAGTTAGACATGTCATAAGGATTGCCACTACTTCCAAACATCTTCAGCCTGGGAAGAGTGAAGTCCATGAAACTACACCAAAAGATGTTATCAAGATGACAACCTTCTGTAGAGCCAGGCATATAAGGAGCAATTTGAGCATATTCAGAAAGTTATTGAAGAAAATCAGAATATTTGGGTGTATGAATCACAAGACCACTTGATTTACAGTAAGGTTGTGACACCTACTAAACAAGAAAATTGGCACTATCTTGATTTATGGTGTGATCATATTTTTGGAGGTAACGCTAGTGGAACACAGAAGACAAAAAATAAGCTGTGTAAACAGTTTTGGCATTATCCAAACCATAAGTGCGAGTGCTGTAGCAATGAAGAAGATGGTTCACCAATCTCACTAGATCCAAAAGAATTTCCAGACGAATGGTTTGAGTCTCATATGGAAAAGTAGATGACCCCCTTTATCATTACTTTATCAGATTTACTTTGATAAAGAAAAACTGTGGAGTTTCACCTCAAATAATTTTCCATGCTAAGACAAAGAACTTTAGGCCACAGTAAGATTTTCATTATCTTACATAGTAACACTACAATAATGAAGGACAGTTGGAGAACTTTTTGAGTCTATAAATTGAAGACTAATTCTCAGAAGAAGGCATCCCGTCTTTAAGCAAAAAACTATCTTTCTCTCTAGGTTTTCGAATCTTGTAACCATTTCAGTTTCTCTTTTTCAATTGAAGCTTGTATTAAGGTAATCTCTATGAAGTTCTAATCTCTTTAGAGAAAGTACCAAAAGTGTAGCCGAAATATGTATGTATACTCTTATATAAGAGATATTAGTGTGATGTGTTTATGAAATCCAAGTTGTTTGAAAATACTGTCTTTCTATTCTTGTTGTTTTCTCAAAAACTCTTATCTTACTTATACTCCAACAGTGAGAACCTTGAGGGTTGTGCAAGTATCTTGTTTTCGTGTGTTGGCGTTTGAGGCGTCGTTAGAGAAAGCCATTAGAACCCCGTTACCTTTTAAGATGATGTTTTAACGAGGAGTTGAAAGGAAAACTGTGATTCCGTGTGATCCATTGTGAGATATGCAAAAGAGTCGAGAAAAAAAATAATAAGAGTACGGAAGTCGTGTTGGACCATAACCCACTTTCATAAACTCAAATAACATCGATCACTTATATCTGAGTATACAAACATACGGGAGCAAGCTCGAGGGAAATCTCGTTGATATTATTCTGTCTTTACCTTCTGCTTCAATACTGTAAGATCATTCTTATTTATGTCAATTACTCGCATTAATATTTTTGCACTCATGCTATTTATGAAGTTTTGGTTACTATTATTCAGTATTTAGAAATTAATTGCGAAAGCAAAAAAGAAGAAATTAAATCATTTTATACCGTACTTGATTATTTTCTGAAAAAGAGTAGAAATATACATATTTTACAGAAAATATAGTAAGAATTAATAAAGAAATTAATAAATTAGAAAATAAAATTTGAATATTAAACGATTGTTTTGATAAAAAAATATATTGATAAATACGAGTATAATTGACTTTTCTATTTATTAGGAGAAATACATCAAAGTTATCCTATATCAGGAATAGATAACCTTGATTTGACTAAAGAGTAAGAAGAAAGATATTTGTGTCTTTTTATTAGAGAATGTCAATCAAGATGTCAACCATGATGGTAGTGTAGCGCGATTGTTTCTCAAAACCCACGCAAATGACCAAAATTCCCAGAATCTGTCCGTCCCAGGTAGTACCAGAATCCAGTACTTGAACAGTTGCTTTAATTCCTTTCACCACAATCTAGTACTTGAACAGCTGCTTTAATTCCTTTCTTTCTCATCTGTGGAGAGAGAGAGTGTAGAGACAGAGAGAGAATTTTCAAGAAATGCAGACGATTCCATTAGGAGGGACATTGATATCAACAACAGTGAATAGCAGCATCCGCTCTCTCAATTTCAAGAATCCGAAAACGTTTTCCAAGATTTACCCTCACCCCAGATCAGGTATCTACCGCCCACCATTATGTGGTATTTATGTTTTATACATGTCTATGGCTTTAAGCATGTGTACAAACAGATTGGGATTTCTTTTGGAATGTGAATTAACTCTCGGTCTTCTTTTAATGATTAATATGCATTTATCAATTTGTTCTACTCTTGTGTGCAATTTTCGTTACCAAAAAAAAAAATCACATCTCTGGAGTGTTTGAAGGGATTCAGTTGTTTATTATATTAATTGATTGTAGTTGCTTGTCCAAGGAATTAACGTCTAGCACTGGAACTGGTTCTGTGATGTCTTTGAGGCCAATTAAAAGTTTGTAACAACTTGTTCTTTTGGTTGTTGAAGGGCAATATTTTACCAGCATATGGCCAAAGAAATGGGAAAAAGAAAATAAGTACGATCCAACTCATTCACTATGCACGAAAATGGGAGACATTGCAAGTAAATAAGGCTAGAAGAAGTGGCAGAAAGTATTGGTATTTGTGTCCGGCTATAAAGGCAGTGTCCTGGATCAAATATTTTATCTGATCATTTTTTTAATTTCTCTTTCTGGTTAATGAATCCAGTAACCAAAATAAGATGAGCATAAATTGAAGAAAAGACACGTCTTTGTGTCACCATTTGAGCTCGAAGACCCTTCGAAAATTTGGAATCAAGTACAAGTTCCTTAAGTTTAAATTTTAACATGACCTTTATGGTGATGCCATTTGCTCGTTTAACTATGTGTTGAACTCATCCAAGTGTCACCTGTATAATGTACTTGATAGAATAATGCTTAGACTTGTGGATTTGGAAATTCCAGATCAGTTTTAAAGTTACAATGTGGTTTATCATAGTAACAAGGATTCGCTAAATTAAGAACTCAGAAGCACCCACTTCGTTTCTAGTTCTGTAGTGAAAATATGACTGAAATAATTTTGACTTCAGTCCAGAATTAGTCATTTTGTTTGGGGAAATTCAACGTATTACACCTAGTCTTTTATTAGCGAATATGATCTTTACATTCCAGTCTTGTCGACCTCGATGTTTTTTGTTTCCTTTGTCCATTTTCTGTGTAATTTTCTTTGGGGAGAGCTATAGTGTTCAAGTAGTTTTTCTAACTGGATTCTAAATTTTGGACATCACATGGTAAAAGTAAGCCACAAAAGATGGTATGAGTCTGTCTTTCAAGATTTACAATTAATCCTTGCTGCATCACTGTGTTTATGAATGAAATCATTAGGGTGTTCTTGAAGTTTCTTAAATAGATAGTATGTTAATTGAATTTCTATCACAATTTTGTATCTTTGGGAATATAAATGTTGATTTTAGCTGGAATAGTATAGAACAATAAACAATTAATTAAGAAATCCTCTTTTCCTTTAGGGCTTTGTAGGGCCAGTCAAATGGCTGAACTGTTCCCAACCGGGTCTCCAGAGATTTTTGTTCGGGAAGCCAGGTTAGAGGACTGCTGGGAAGTGGCCGAGACTCACTGCAGTTCCTTCTTCCCCGAATATTCTTTTCCTCTAGATTTTATGCTGAGAATTGATAGGCTCATTGGAATGCTATTTGGATTTTCAATACCAAATGGCTGCAAGAGAACTTGCCTGGTTGCCGTAATTGAAAGTTCGGATGAAGATGCATTCAATTTAGGAAGTGAGAATACGAAAATCGGGGTGTTTGATGAAAAATTTAGTCTAAATAAAGGGTACGTAGCTGGGATATTGACTGTGGATACTGTTGCTGATTTTCTTCCAAGAAAAGGACGACTGCGACAGAGAAGGTAAGTTAGATATCGCTGCATTGGTGATCCTGCATATGTTTGTTTGCAAGATTTATCCAACTTATATAAGGTTTTAGTTTTATTACAGTATTGGTTAAATTATCCATAACCCAGTCCAATACGGTTTGCCAAACGCACCCTTAACATTTTACTGACTTTTGATTATATAAACAACATAAAGCTTATGTTTTATGCTATGATATATAGCATTTGTTCTTAAGTCTTGATCCTTCTAACTCCAAACAGCATCCAGATGTTATATCCTAACCTAAATACATCAAAATGTTCAAATGGGCATTATATTTGCTAATAACTTTACCTCACTTAATTTAATTTCTAGTGCGTGATTGTGACCAATCTTCTTGCTGTTGCTTAAATGTGTAAACAAGTATCCGTAAGTATCAGGAGTACAGACTAATGTTTAGGAGATTTCACGTGCGATGAATCTATGGTACTTCATTTTTACAAGATTATTGTTGGGACCCCAACTTTTGTTTTCTTGTTTGGAGCATTGTAGATTATGGGTTTGTTTAGTACGGATTTTGTTTTTCGTAATAGAGCTTCACGAACAAACTACCTTGGGCAGCTTCTTCTAAAAGCTTCCTAGCTAGACAAAGCACTTTGAAAGAAAATTATTTTAACATGTCCAAAAGATTCTTAATCTCAGAAATGGCATTTGACTTTTCAAATGCCGTGCCAAAATGGCCTATATTCGTATCAGGAGCACATAATGGAAGTACTTTTTGATGCAGGGGAGACCTACTTATTAATATTAAGAGACATAGCTTATCGACTTGGAATACAACTAACTGTATTACTGCTATTGAAATGATAAATGATGAAGATCATGTTTCTTAGTGCTTAGGTTTTATAATATTACTGTATGACTACAGCGGTTTTGATTTTTAGCCCCTGTTTGGCCCCCATTAAATTTTGTTACATTGCATTAAATTTTTCTCTTTTCATTACAACTACACATTCATTAAATAAAATAATAATAAACACAAATCTAAAACTTTTCATTACTTTTCCACCACACATTCTCCCATCAATCACTGTTCCAAAAAATTTCAACTCTAAAAAATGTCAAATAATGGGGGCCAAACAGGGGCTTAGTCAAGAAATTGTTGAAACGTCATCTGACACCTTACTTGGAATATGTTTATACACGTGGTATCATTTTGGACAGGACGGGAATCGCATATATATCAAATGTTGCGGTCCGAGAAAGATATCGCAGGAAGGGAATAGCTAAGAGGCTCATAGCAAAAGCAGAGGCAAAAGCCCGAAGCTGGGGATGCCGTGCCATTGCATTACACTGTGACCTTAACAACCCGGGAGCCACCAAGTTGTACAAAGGTCAGGGCTTCAAATGCATTAAAGTGCCGGAAGGAACAAATTGGCCTCAACCAAAAACTTCTCCAGACGTCCAATTCTTCTTCATGATGAAGCTGCTGAATTCCCTAACCGGTTCTCAGGTTATTTAGGAAAACCATTAGACAATGACAAACAGTCAAAAACACAAAGTAGGGTAAAAAGATACCATTACATGCATATATTTGATGAGGTGAAGAACTGCAGATTGTGTATTGTAATTATGTTGCCTTGAGAGCGAAAGTGGGAGTCCTCTCTCACTTAAGCAATAATGCCCAGATGCTAAGTCTGTGGAATTATATTATCTTGTGCCATATTGAGCTATTTAATTTTCTTCTTCACGGTGGAACTGGACGATCATATTTGGTCAAATATTGTTATGTTTCATCTTATTATTATGCAGTTCTTTGTGATTTATTGAACTTGGATGGATCTCCATTCAATTAATCAAAGACCAAAGGCGACTCCTTGCCCCTTGGTCGCGTTTGAACAGAAGTTTTCTTAACAAAAGTGAATGTCAAGATTTCAAAAGTTGTAAGGCGGGTCAAGGTATGGAAGTCAAGCCTCAAGTCTGGCGTGCCTAGGTGAAGCCTTAGCGTAATAAAGGATTCTTGTTTTTAATATTATTTTCATTATTTTAGTTCAATAATTAAATAAAAAATTCATACCATGAAAATTTATAAAAACATCATAGATACTTCTCAAGTTTTCATTAAAAACATGATTCTCAAAATTACGAATACTACAATTACTTAGCAATTTATTTCTACAATTAGGAATAGATATGGCTGAAACCTTGTCTAACTCTTTGCTTGTGGTGAATGGAAAATCGCAGAAGATTTGGAGAATAAACTGGGCAAGGAAACAAGATGAATGCTTTGATTTCTCTTTTTTTAAAATCATGAATGCTTTAGGACATAAATAAGTATGGGACTGCTTGTGGGCTAGGTCAAATTTTCATGGGCTTAAGCTTTTTAAAGTTTTAAAAATGAAATGAGGAAATTACGTATAAGCAGATATTTAAGTTTTCTAATTTAAAAATCCGGTATGATGTTTATTTAATCAAAAATCAGGTATTAATTGAATTATTAATAATATTCTGTATCTTTTCCCTCTCAGCAAGTTTAGATTTCTCTCTCTCTCCACCCATTTCTTTTCTCTCTCTACCTATTTCTCTTTTTTCTTCATCGGTGTCGGCGCTCTGAACCGACAACTATCAATCGCTAGTCTATCTACTCAATTTGCCTAGTGACATTCCGAAATGCACGATGTGGCGGTGCTTGTATTTGAGCACCGCTACAGTGAACTATGCTCGCGCTTAGATCTTAACCGCTGCAGTGGTACTCAATCAGCCTCGAGTGGCCTTTTGTTTGGAGATTCAATAGCTGTTGTAGGTGGTGGTGGGATTTTGAGATGACGACGCTGTAGTTGTTTGATGTAGGTGTTAGGTAATGTTGCTGCAGTTTTTTGGTATTGATGTTGATATTGTGGTGGTGGTGGTGGTGCTGAGGTTGGGACTCTTTCAGATCGATTTTGTAAGATAGCTAGACGGTGGTGTGGTGGTGATCTTGGTCTGGTTATTTTGATATCGTGATTTTTGAGATAGTGGTGTGGTTGGATGCGATTGTGGTGTGTGGGTGTGTATGTTGTGGGTGCAATTGTGATGGCTCTGCCGGTGTGCAGTGGTGTTGACTAATTGATGTGAGGTGGTGGGGATGGCTTTGGTGGTGGTGGTGGTGTTTGACAGTGGTTTTGTGTGTGATGCGGTGTTGAGATGATGATCACAAATGGCGGTAGTGATCATAAATTATTTGGTTGATTGTAACCAATAAATTAGTTAATTTGTGACCAATAAATAATACGTGATCTCAAATTTTGAATTGTAACTTATAAAATTTGTCATTTATGACTGATAAATAAATATGACTTATAAATTTTTTGATTTGTGACCATGAAATAATATGTGATCAATAAAAAAGTTGTGACATATAGGTATATATATGTGGCTGTTAATTGTATAATTGCGATTTTAATATATTTAATTAATAAAATGTTTTTAATTATTTATTTATGACCAGAGTTTTGAATTTTGAAACTTTAGACTCGAAAATTGAATAGACCATAGTTAATACTTGAGTTGTGAACTTTTCCCTTTAAAAGTAGCTGGACTTTCTTTTTGTAATTTATATATTATAAATATTACATGATAATTTATATATTTTAAATACTACATATTATACCAAAAAAAAAAACCAAAATTACTGACTCCCATATCCTCTATTTTTTTGTAATTGGAACACATCAACAGCTAGTGACACGCCCACTATTAATGACATTCCAAATTGCTAAATATTTTGCCTAAATAAATTTCTAAAATTATTGACATCCTATAATCTATTTTAAGTAATTGTACATAAATAAAACAGCCAATAAATCACTTGATCATTTTGTGAAATAATATTAATAAGTCTTTTTTTGGCCATTCATGTTAGGAAATTTCTATTCTTAATTCGAAGATTTTATCACACAAGTGAAGTGGACATTAAATTAGTGAAAAATCCCAAGACATTCGTATAGCATGTTTTCGACACATTGTTGTGATTTTTTTTTTTATTTTTTTTTATGTATGCGACAAATGCAATCATTTAAACTTCTGGATTCATTTAAACTACTTAGAGCATCTTCAATAGACTTTCTATTTTTAAAGAGTATATTCTATCATTTGAAGAGTATATATAAATTTAGAAAGTTAAAATTTTGAAGTATTCCAACAAACTCTTTATATTTAACACTTACAGATAGTTTCTCTTGAATAACTATCCTACGAATTGTTGTAATTTGTTGCCAACACAGCCAGCCACGATCCAAGCACATACTAAAGTTGCAAATTTTGCACAAACAGCAGAACCTTTTGAAAGGGTAAATAAGAAACTAAAATAAGTATGAATTTATTTTCAATTGTATCATTGCTCTAATCGATTTAGAGGTATAGAGGCAAATTGCACCGAGTAATACATACCCAACAAGACTCATCACAAAAGGAAAAGAAAAAAAAATTACGTTCCGGCATGATTTACAAGCAAATAAATATCGACTTACGTGGACAAATAATTTTTTTCTATACATTTTCTAGGAAGAATCCATATCTCCCTCAAGAAAGCAATTTTTTGACCGTTCGGTTGAATAATTGAAAACGCGGATATCTCTGTACATATCCCTTTGATTCCCGAAAGCCCATGGATTAAGCACAAACATTGTCCCAAGATTACCAACTTTGGATGCCATTTTGCAAAACACAATGTTAGTGGCATTAATGTTTGTTGGCCTGAAATCAAGGAACACAATTAACTAATCTCCCCAAGATATATATTTTAGGAAGTTTTAGACTATAATATGAATATGGGTAGGATATCTAGGGTTGACTCATGACTCTAACATCTCTGGAATTCTTGGATCTTGGTCCCTCGCAACACAAGTTGTGTTAGTTCTTTCAACACAAAAAATTTGCGATATAACCTCAAATTCCAAAACTTTCTCGTCTCCCATTGTATTTGTAACGATTGTTATAACATGATACATTGTTTTATTTATGCAATACTTTTTATACGTGACATTTGGGATACTTTTAATACGTTAGTTTAATAAGATTCAACAAAACTATCGATAAACTTCGTCACAGCTTAAATATATCGAACACAAATCCCTAAACTCAATTGCATGGGATGTATCAATATATCTTTATTTGATGGAAATATTTTGAGTTAGGTTTTCTCCTAAAAAGTAATATTGGTAAATAATATCACATCTCGTATTTGGATTGAACATCATTAGATATAATTAAATAGGAAGCGAAGTTAAAATTTTATTTAATTTCAATATAAAACTTTTTAAACTTCCACATTAAATATTTCCTTGTGTATGTAATGAAATTAGGTGTGTGTGATAAATGCAAAAAAAAAAAAAAAAAACATATCAATTTTGGACTAGTGTTTGAGATTTGAAGTAATGTTGACTTTATTAACTAATCGTTCCCATTCATCAAAACGCCGCACCCGTTGTTTCTGGGCCGGGCGGGGGTTGACTTTTCAAGGCCCGGCACACGTGACCCCCAGTTAACTGTTCTTGTTTTTGAACAATTGATTGTTGGGTCCCACATTTACCCTTAATTAATTTTACTGCACTTATTTTAGACTTATTATTATTTTTTTTTTTCTCGAACATTTCCTCTACTGGTGAGCATTTCTTCTTGTAACTATTCGAATTGGAGTGGAACCAAATTCAGGTTTGATTCTTGGAATTTTAATTCGGTTCCAATCCTATTCTTTTATATAGTTCCTCAATTAAATTGTCATTTAGTTTAAATTACCTGAATTTTGTGTAAATAAATATGTACGCAAAATAGTAAGTACTTCGTTTTTTGAAGTAAACATAATCAATACTTTCTCTGTACGAAAGTGAAACTAAGAATTTAATTTAGTCTTTTGGTAGAAATTAAAATTCAGATTAAAATTTGAATCAAAGTAATTTTAGCCACATATTTTATGAGATTCACAATTTTTCTACAACACATTTCATCACTTTTTATGAAAAATTACTAAAAATCCAATTTTAATTACCATCAAACAGAGACATAATAGGATACACACACACACACATGTTAAGGTAGAAGTCAAGTAGTCTACTTTCTCAATTCTCTCAGTATCACTCGATTTTATATATTTGACAGGTATATCTGAAATGTGATTCATATACGTGATAAAAATAATTGTTTTTTTAAGTGAAGGTAAATAAAATTAGCGTATAAAAGAAAATGTCGCCGCCGAAATGAGTACTGAAACATTCGCATCTATATCATCAAAATAGAATGTTAAGAGAAATACGGATAGAATTTGATTTGTCACACACAAATTAATATTCAACGGTGAAATAAATATTCGATGAAATGTAGTATTGAAATCATTGTCACACTATCTAAACTCCATAACGAGATAAACTATTGTTCATCTTCGCTCGTTGCTTTATTTGATTATGTTAAAATTTTGGTACTAAAATTTGTGACATTGTTGACAGAGTAATGCTATTCATCCCCATTGGGGATGAAAACACAGTCTATGTGGCGCTAATGTGGCATTAAATGATAGATGAAATTAAATAAGTCATTTAATTTCACCTTTCATTTAACCTATCATTTAATTACATATAAACTGTGTTTTCATCCCCACTGGGGATGAATAACATTACTCTTATTGACAAGTGAGGAGGCACGTGTCAATAGTGATTAAGTTAATTGGGATGGGCATTTTTCTGATCCCATAATCTTTGTTTGTTCAATGTGGCTGGCTGTGCCATTGGGATTAGAATTCTGCCCTTTTGACCGACAACCTCTTAAACGTAGATCTCGTAATTAGTAGTAAATTATATTAAAGTCAATCCTAATTAATCCTTTGTTTCAACGCTAATCAAATTCTTAATTATTTCATTTCAAATCCCAACAAATATTTCCCTGATCACACGGCGCCAGAGTAGGTTTTTATAGTTGGATGTTGAAAATCTTAGTCAACTCCACCGTTAATGTTTTTAAAATTCTTAGTGGAGTCCACATGTCTCGTTAGATCGTCGTGTATTATAAGAATCGATGAAATGCTTAGGATGGTAAAAAAATGTGCCTAAGTCAAAAGTTATCAAATAGAGCGACCTAATAAACTGTGGTTGAATCCACGAGCGAGCAAGAAAGGCTAGAATTTATGAGCGAATAAGCCGACTTTCATAGGTAGTGTTAAATAGGATTGGATGAGATATAGTTATAAATATATTTCTATCCCTTTTAATAATATTATCTAGTATTATATAGTACACCTATTAGGGATCACTTAGATTGTGTTATCAAACATGTACAATCTTTCATCACAACTTCAATGAATTTTTATATGAATTCAATTTGGATAAGTATTTTTAAATAAAAATATAGCATAAATACACTTGTGAGTTTAAACGTACATTCAAGTTTGAATCTTTTAACTCTTAATTCGATCACGGACGGGCTATTAGACTAGTCGAACTCTAAGAAATTCCAAATTTGTTATTTACAAATTAAAAATAAGAAATGAATGGAATTAAAAAAAAAGATTAAAAATTCTTAATTTCCACCTAAATCAATAGTCATGATATCTTATAATTTAGGATTTCAACCATGTTAAAGGAACATATTCAAAAAAGGACTGTCAAGTATCGGCGACTGATTGAACAGTTTGAAAAAAAAAAAAAATCCAATTAATATATGCCTCAACACCCTGTTTTCCTCCCTCGTGTTTTTAAGCCCCCGTTTGACACCCATTAATTTATCATTTTCATTCTTATTCTTCATTTCAATCACACATTCTCCAAATAAAATAATATTAAACACAAACCAAAAACTTTTTATCAATTTTCCACCACACATTCTCACATCAATCACTATTTCAAAATTTTTACTCTCCTCAAAATCAGATTCAAACACAATCTGGACAAGTATCCTAATTGTTAGGATTTATAATCACATGTATCAAGGGTTGAACCTTTAGTCACACCCTCACATGCCCATTTGCTTGAACTTGTTTGACAATGTAAACATTAACTGCTGTCACTCGAAAACAACATTTGAAACTGAGATTTTAATTCAATTGTCCAGCACTTAACCTTGCTGTCTAATTATTGTTTGTCAGAAAATTGTCTCAAATTTTGAAAGTTGAAACTCCCATCTACTTCTTGAGATATACCCTTCAAATCATATAAGCAGACTGACTAAAATCCGCAATATAAAACCCATAAATGTAAATGACAGGTTTGTGATTTGAATTTACGCTATTTCATAAAAAGGTAAAGAGTGACAGACTTTGGCAGTGCAATAACTGATGCAGGAATTGAACATAGGCCTAACTTGGTCTCATTTGTTAGATGCAAGAAAAACACTGAACACAGACCTTCTCAAGTCTCAACCTTTTTAGATGTATTTAAGTACAAATGTGCATTACTCGGAACTAGTGCTTCAAATTCAAAGCATGCATGATTGTTGAAATAGTTTTTGGAATTCGACATCAAGAAGTATTTTCTCACCATCGATTGATATCAACTCATCTCAATTTTTAAGAAAAAGATCGACCATCCCAAGTTATTTTACTCCATTGAGAAAGTCTTTTCCGCTAGATGACTTTTATAAGTAAAAATATGTTGGATTATGTGCAACCTAATCATTAATATGTTTATCACATCAACTGCAAATCGATCTAATATTTCTGGATATCTAAAGGAATTTTAGAGAGGACCATATATTGTGTACAAGAAGGATGTTAGGAAAAAAAATTCTTCATCATCGTCACGGTAGAAACATGGGATATTGAACGTGAACCACTATAATTCTGTGTATGCTTTGCTAGTTGTCTTATTGCTTTCTGATTGTTACTGCTCTCCGAAATAGTTAGGGTTTTGTTCATAACAGTAAGTACATATTACTAGATTCGAGAAAGAATTTGCATTTCAATAAGTGAAGCTGACCTACACAAATTTGAGCATATGCACCTCAAAATTTAGTTGAAGTGGGATATTTTCCACACCTTCCAAATGTAAAAGGAGATTACAAAGGAAGAACTAGCTAAGCAAACACTTTGCAAATTTACCAATGACACAGGTCAACTTCTAATCAAACTCCCCAAGTTGTCACTGCCTGTATCCCTTAGGATTGTTAGCCTTTTCGCGTTCTTCATAAAATCACTGCAATAGCACAACGATCGAAGCAAAAATTAGAATGCTAAACAATTTACTATATTGTTCAAAATCAATTCAAATGAGAATGATATAGGGTGTTGCCTGAAGGGTTCGTCTCTGGCATTTTTAGTGGTGCCTGCAGCATCACTATAAAGCACATTGCTCAACATTGCCGATTTTTCCACGCCAAACATGGACGCCAACTTTTTGTATAGTTCTTCATACGAGTGAAAAACTGATAAGTCGAGGGTCCGACCAATATCTTCGGACTCCATAAACACCTTACATTGTCCTGTTGCCAACCCGAAGTCCAGTTTCTGATCTTTGAACCGTGGAAACTGTTCGTCCAAAGAGTTTTCTTGTGGACAATTCTGAATAACTGCTGATCCAGAACCATTAGAGAGATTTACTGTATTCTCTTGATTATCTAGAGAGCAGCTTTGAGAGATTTGCTGCTCTGTGAGAATTGGAATACCAAACAAAAGAAACATAGGCTTTTGCATTTCATTATCTTGCTTTAACTTTTGTGTGGAGTTTCCTACTGCCATCGGCAAGCAAGATATTGAATCAAAGATTGGATTTACTATGGGATTATCAAGTTTCTTTGACTCAAACAAGTGTAGTCCCGGCTGCAGATTTTTGAAGTGGAGATCCGGTAAAGATGATTTGAATTGAGCATGCCTGGCTCCCTGTATGACTGCAGAAATATTGTGCTGTAGAAAACACGAGGGGCTGCTGAGACTGAGTGTGTTGCTGAGAAGTGATGGAACTGGAAGTTGCCCAACAATGGGAAATTCAGGAGGTGGTGGAAGCCGCGACCTCTTTCTTGGCGGAGAAAAAGGGGAAAGATGGATCGCGGGCATATTTGATACCAATTCAACTAGCCATGGGTTGACTCGTTTCACATTTTGTAGTAAATCAGGTTCGTCCCATGCTACCTGCAAATTAGTGCAAAAATATCCGAAATAAAAATGTGAAAACAGATGAGGAGATTGACAAATTCTTTTTCCTGCCAAAAAATCCAAGGAATTACTCAACTCAGAGGAGAACAAATTCTAGTCTCAGTTTTTCGTTTCTTACAGCCTCGAGAGGGATAAAGAGAGGCAAATTCTTAGTTTCAGGAACAAATAACTGTAATAATTCAACTTAGCTCTTGGGAAAACAAATTTAATTCTCCAAATATGCATACCATGTTGAAAAAAGACAACAAAGCATATGATTAATGGAAGCTAACGCACATGGATTGCAGCAAGAAAATAAAATTGTCATGTAACTACCTACCTGAAGAAGGCGCCAAGGAGAATTAGGCCAATGAATGGGGTCTTCGACCTGAACAGAAGATACTGTTCCCATAAACCAGCTGATCCGAGATGAATCTTCCGTCTCAAAAGCCATCTTAAACCTCATCCCTGCATACCATTGGACTCTCATTGCATCCCTCACGGCAGAGGCCCTCACCACAAACTCCGGAGTGCTAGCTCGTGGATAATAGACGACCTCAAACGGTTGTCCACTGGCAGCGAGATTTGCTGCTTCAGTAACAGATTCAGCTCTCACTTTCCCCATTTCCCTCAAACCTAATCTGCAGTTTCCACTCCCTTTCTTAACATTTCCCATGGTCAAATTACCGCTTTCGCACAGAAAGCTGGAGAGGCCCATATACATGGATGAGGCAGAGTTTGAATCTCCAGTGTTCCATCCTGAAGACACCTCAGGTCCACCGCCAATGCCCCTCTTCGCCCTCCGAATTCCAACACGTAAATCCCCATTTTCTGCCCTATAGAACACAATCGAATCACCAGCAAGGAGCTTCTTCTGATTTACAAAATTACTCCACCCGGTTGTCAAAAGATGTCGACGGGGTGTCCCTCTATAGATATGCCTAAATTTCCAAATCTCCCCATGAACATCCTTGGCAAAAATTGTCTGAACTGGGGGCTCAGCCGAATAATTCAACCTCGGAAATATAGTCTCAGCACAATACCTCGGAACAGAGAATCCCCCACCATTGTTTGCATCAGACTGTGTCAATGTCTTAGCAAATGAATTTGATTTTTCCTTTTCATCATTCTTATCAAATCCCACAAGTCCATATTCATCATCACTATCACCTTCGTTGCCTATCAAAGGGACTAATCTAATTTTCGAGTAAACCTCGTCTGTCTCTGCATCAGCCAAGTATTTAATAGATGAAACTCTACACAGAATAAATGGTGAAATTTTCGACAACCCCCATAAATCTACATTTTTATGGGCGTGTTCAGCGTGTCCTTGAGGAAAATAATAGATTTTGGAATTCACAGGAGGCATTTGAACCATTCCACCAGCACAGGCATGCCATAAATGGGAATCCAAGGATTTTTCCACTTGATTCATGGGTTTGTTCACAGAATGCATAATATCGATCATCTTTGGCTGCAAACACATCGACAAACAACAATCATTAATCTTCCCTAGCAAAATTTTGAAAGATTACAACAAAAAACTAATTTATAAGAAAACCCAAGAACTAAAAATCTTTTCTGGGTTCTCCATGAAAACAAATTGGGAACTACTTACGTGAAGAAATTAGCCTTTTTTCCCTTGAAGCCAAAAACTTGCCTTTATACTTATATATTTTCCACTAAAACTCTTGTTTCCACTAAAACTCTTGAATCTTTAAACAATTGAAGATCTAAAATGTGTCCTTTTGCTTCAACAAAAAGCGAAGGATAATGAATGGGGCAATGGTTGGTTGTTGTAGGATTACTTCCACACAACATAAAACTGTTAACTGACTTACACTGAGAGAAGGAAAGAAAAAACTGAGTGGGGGATTTAAGCAACAGTGATAGAGAAATAGTGTTGATAATGACAGGGTACAGACAGTGACAAGAGACAAACACACAATCAGTGCGTGAGAGAGACTTTTAACAGACACCTGAATCTGAAGCTTCCTCTGCCGACCAGAGGGTGGCAGCAGATAGAATTGATTTGACAAATGATACACGACAGTGCAATACACCGTGTAATTTATATTTTACTTTTTTGGTTATGTTTTTTTAAACAATAATAATGCTAAATATAATTAGTCTTCCTTACATCAACTTTGACATCTCTTTATTTTCAAAAAATTGTGAACGAAAAAAATATTTTTTTTTAAATTATTCAATTGTGTATTGTCATATGACACAATGTAAATAATGATTTAAAAAATGACATACATGTAACATGATTGTTTATTTAATTTATGCAAACCGGTAAAAAGGGAAGATTTTACGAAAGGCTTTGTTTTGCAAGATACCAACTACTAAACCCCAACAAACACTTTGACTATGTATGTAATGTACTCGTATTCACCTTTTGCCCTATGGAGAATTTTTTTTTTTTTTTTACTAGGACAGTTTTTAGATATCAAGATGAAAAATAACTTTTTATTTCCTTATTAAATTCTTGTTTGATTTTGATTTTATGAAAATTATTTCTCTTCCAAAATGATTTTCAATCACATTCTTCGAGAAAAAAAAAATCATTTTTCACGTTTACCATAATTTTTCTATGCTCTATAATCACACATTCACAAAAAGAAAAAAAAAAAAAAAAAAAAATCAAATAATCCCTTCTCAAAAAATCTTTATCAAACAAGCACTAAAATTATCTTCCAATCAAAATGTTCACTCTACTCGACCACTTAACCCTTGTCGAGACGAGTTGAGATGCAAACGCTTGTGCTTATCTTGCACAATGAATATCGTGAAACACATTGATTGGTGCAGAATCAAATCTGAGCTAGAAGCTCGAGTTAAACTAACAATTTATGACAAGGAAAACTATTTATTACTGTTGAACTGAATAAAATCGACCTTAGTTGAAATTTGTCGTTGTGAGCTTTTTTTCTTGTTTTAATCGCAAGAAAAGTTTTTTACTCACTGTCTTGAGATCGTACTGGGGTAAAGCAACATGTTGGGTCAAATGACAAATTAATGTACCCTTGGAATCAGATGTCGGATAAGCCAAAAGTAATCGGCTATTAATTTTTATTATTATCAGCTAATCTTTTAGATTGTAATTATTAAATAGTCTAGTTAACAATTGTTGATCACTCTATATTGCAGTAATTAATATACAAATTGATTGAGTATAGGAGATGCTATGCCGGAACTCGACCTTATGGGCTGACCTTAGCCTACCATTATTGGGCTGATGGCAAGGACGGGTCTCGAGTTGAAGTCAGGTCTGGTAGACAAGGTCAGGTCTTAACCCTAACTCACTCATCTTTTTGACCTTATCGCACGTTTCCTAGGAATGCTAATCATTTCTGAATACAAACCCCCAACTTATTACAAATTCGATTATAACCCCAAACACCTTCTATAACAAGGATAAGTACCACAGTTAGTTGAGGACTCAACCCCCAACCTCTATAAATACATGACATAATCTCATTATTCAGGTACGTTATTCAATAATATTCTAACATACAATATTTTATGTAATTCATCTCTCTGACTTAAGTATCGGAGGGGCGACGAGGACACACATCGATACCTTTGTTTCAGGTACTGAAGATCACTGCGTGCGGAGTTCAACCATCCGGTTCGAGTCAATCTGGGTACAAATTTTTTTGTAGCATCATAATGATGAAATACATATGATGTATTTAGTAACTAACGAACACCATGACAATGAACAATTTTTATTTTTTTTTAATATCGTCTAGTATTTTTCGATTCAATCTATCAAATGTGATAGTAATGTACATTTAATTAAGAATCATCCTTAAGCAAGCATTAGTATTTCCATTAATTTAAGTAGCCGATTAGAAGTTGCTTTGATTGAGTTTAGTGTCATTATTAACAATGTTGATGTGGTAGTTTGTTTTCTTTAATAAGATATAATTGCACATAATGGACAAGATCATTAGTGTTCATGCTGATCTTTTAAGCAAAACCCAATGTTGTCAAACCTTGTCAAATCCAAATTTATTGTTGGACGTAGACGTTAGACATAAGCTCGCATTAGGATTGAAGACGAAGAATACGAAATCGAAAATCGAAAGCAAATATAAAGAACGTATAATTTAGAGTGGTTCTATTAAGTGTGAATATTCGGATCAAATAAATATGCAATTACAAATGTTTGAGCTATTTATTTTAATAAAATTGACATTTTATGATTTCAATGCGAGAATTCTTTCTACTTGTCGATGCAAGGTTTCACTAGTTACTGAACTTATGTCTCTCTTTCTCTTTACAAAGAAAAAAATGGTCTCCCTGCTACGTTAATATAGGAATGAAATATTAGGGCAACCTCGAACAATATACATATCCTATAACATCAAAATTAGATCAATTCATGATAACATTGTACTAGTTGAGTTCCACCAATGGACCCCTCAGTCCATCTGAGTAACTAACGAAATTGTTCAATTTGATCTTGCATTCGATACTAATTTAGAATTTTCAGGTAGAGAAAATATGATAGATTAAGAAAAAAAAGGTTACGAAAGACTAATTCCGCGTCGTATAATTAGAGCAATATTTTTTGTTAAAACCAAGTTAATGGGTCATTAGATGAGGTATTAGATAAGTTAAACATATCCGGCAGTTGATTATCTTGCAAGAAACAGTTGTTGTTAATGTTAACCTTTGAGGTAGCAACACTAATGTTGTAATTAGGATTGCCGTTTCATACTATCGTTTGATCGAGTCGAATGTCCTTGTTAACTTTGTTTATGTAGCAATTTTTGTTTGTTTTAAATAGTCACTCAACTCAAATTTTATATCAAGCTATTTATGGAACTTAGTTTCTTTTACTATTTGGTCATCTCGTTCATCTACGGTAGATTGATTACACAAAAGCTAACATAACTGTCTATTCGGCAAAAAAAAAAAAAAAAGTCTCTGTTTGGCCATCATTTTTTCAAACTCATTTTTAACCGTACATTTTATAGGATTAACAACTTTTATCAATTTTTAACTACACGTTTTATTAACTTTTATCAAAATTTATTAATATATGATTTCCATCAAAATCAAACTAGAACTATTGTCATTTCAGCTTTTTGCTTTAATGTATATTTATTAGATAATGGAAATTGTTGTTAATACTTCAAATCAAACCAATAAATGTTGTTGCAGTGTTTCATATTCGCATATGATGATATGTCAATGTCATGGAAACATTAAAGTCACACCATGAGTATCTTTTATCTTTTCTTATCCTTATCCTTTTTTTTTTTTTTTTGGTGTTTTTTAATTTAGTTGTTAATCAATAGTTTATTCCTTTTTGGAATCACTGTCTGTTCGAACAAAAAGAAAGAAAGAAGAAAAGATTGCCCAAATTTTTATTTTGGCTTCTAGACGAAATCTAAACCTTGCACATTGTTAAACAATCCAAAGAAATAAAGAAAAAAGAGGAGGCTAGGGTTTCATTGATTCGGGATCATACAAAAAGATAATTTAACCTTAATACAAAGAGACTATATATAAGCTAAACAAAGAAAATTGAAAAGATTGTTCTACCCTTAATAAATAATAAAATAAAATAACCCTATATTTCTTAACACATATGACGACTTTAAGCATGGAAATTTTCCTCAACTTGTTATAATTATTACAAACCAATTTTAAAAAAGGACAAAAGACAGAAAAATAAATTAAGAACTAAAAAAATGGTTATCCTAATATCTCTCCCCCAATGTGAAAACGCAACAGGTTTCTTTCTGATTAAATGGGGAGCAAATTATGGGATTAAATTTGTTTGCCCAAATAACAAAATATTGATTTGCAAAACATAATATTGTTGTTGACACACTAAAAGTGCAGCCCAAGTAACCACGCGAAACAATTGTATTAACTTTAATTTTATCGTTCTTTTCCTTCTCCGCGTGATGAAATCAATTCATGGGCGGAGTGTAGCCCCCAAGCCCAGCTTCTGCAAAAAAAAAAAAATTTGGTTAAAGTCCATTTTTTCCATTGTCCAACCCAATAGCCCACTGTCGTACCCCGTTTGAAAAAGTGAAAGCCCAATTTGCAAGCCACATCAAATTAAATCAAATTCCCACCCATTGACCCAAAAGGTGAAACCTTCTCTGCTCTTTCTCACACCATTCGTCCCTGCCCTTTACCGAAAGCCAAAGCGAAACCCTCTCTCAGTCTCTCTCAAACCTGAAACTGCGTAACCCTTCGTCCACCGTCCGCCGAACGCCATCTATGAGAAAGGCTTTCTCATAGTTCAGTTTAATTTGGTAACTGTAACCGTCCGCCGAACGCCATCTTCACTTCTTCTTCTTCTTCTTCAGACTTCACTCTTCAATTTCTACAGAAAGAAGGTTAGTTCGTGTTTTAGTTTCATTGGCTGCTTTCTCTTGCTCACTCACAAAGCGTTAGTTTTTATCTGTTACTGTGAGTGCTAAAAATGAACCTTTTTTTACAACTTCTTCCGCTCATCAGCTCATGCATTGTGCTTTTAGTCTCGTGATATTTTAGTGGAAGAAGATGTGAAATTATTTGCTATAATTAAGAGGATTTTGGCTTGCATATGAGGAATTCTCTATAGTAATTAAGAGGATTATGAAATGTTAGTTTGAAAATTTAGCCAATAGCAATTTATATAGAAATTTATAGGATATTGAAGTTTTTTTATATTTATGCTCTTAGGTTTAATATCGACCTTCTTCCAAGAAATGAAGAACTTTGTTATCTTTCTTTTCAAAGAGTAACAAACATCAGGGGTACTTCAATTCCTATGGCATCCACTCCAAATCCAATTTCATCCCCTGAAGTTGAACGATATTCATCTTCTAATCTTAATGTGGAACCACTTGATTCTATTGAACGAGACCCGGGAAAAAGAAAGCAAATATGTGAACATCTATTAAATGAACGCGATCAGATTAGACGAGTCTATCTAAATGCTGGACCTTATCAACCAATATTTTTCGACCATCGAGGAAAGAATGTGAAAAGCAGAAACGTCGATTTCAGGAGCGTTGGTACAATCAGTTTCCTTGGTTGGAATATTTACCTTCAACACATAAAGTATATTGTTTTTATTGCTTCCTTTTTTCTCAATGATAGTGCTCCATCTATTACTTTATTAGATTTGACAGTTGGAAGAGGGTTAATCAAGGAAGTAAATGTGCATTCCTTATTCATGTAGGTACAACATCGTCATCGTATCATAATGGTTGTAAGAGAAGAGCTGAAGATCTAATGAAACCAACTCAACATATTGACAAGGTAATGGAATCTATATCGGCCGAGGAAAAAAAGAAAAAATCGTTTGTGTCTAAAGACCACTATTCAGAGTGTTCTGTGGTTAGCACTTCAAGCTTGTTCCTTTAGAGGTCATGACGAATTTCAATCTTCCATGAATCGTGGGAATTTCATTGAACTGGTGAATGCATTTGGAAAAATGAATGTGGAAGTAGGAAATGTTGTTTTGGGTAATGTTCCCAAAAATGCTACATACATGTTTCCAGACATTCAAAAAGAGGTTTTAAACATTATAGTCAATAAAGTACGACAAATAATTCGCGACAAAGTTGGGGATGCGAAGTTCAATATTCTTGTTGACGAAGCACGGGATGAATCTTCACGAGAACAAATTACCATTGTCTTGAGGTTTGTGAGTAGTAATGGAATGTTGACAGAACGTTTCTTTGCATTCAAAAGCGTTAGTGACACTACCTCATTAAATCTTAAGAATCAGAATTCTGATGTTCTTGTCTGTTTCAACCTTTAAGTGCAAAATATGAGAGGTCAAGGGTATGACGGTGCTAGTAATATGTGTGGTTCTTGGAATGGACTACAAGCATTATTCCTTAGAGATTGTCCATATGCATACTATGTCCATCGTTTTACCCACCGTTTACAACTCACATTAGTTTCTGCAGTTAGGGATGTCTCAGATATTAATTTATTTTTTTCTCATTTGGACAATGTTATTAATATGATTACATCATCTCCTAAGTGTATCACTGAGTTGAAAAGTGCCCAAAGAAAAAAAAATTGAGCATTTGTTGCAAATTGGAGAACGAGAGTAAGGAAGTGGGGCTAATCAGACTGGTAATTTTCAACAAGCCGAGGTACTCGTTGGTCTTCTCATTACAACTCTGTAAAGAGTTTGATTGATAGGTATGTTGCAACTTGCAAAGTGTTTGAGTATCTTAGTGATCATTCTCCAAATACAAGAACTACGTCCGAAGTTGATGGTGTATACAAAACCATGACAAAATTTGCATTTGTCTTTATCATGCATTTAATGCGTAGAATGTTGGCAATTACGAATGTACTTTGTCAGGCCCTTCAGAAGAAAACTCAAGACATCTTAACTGCTATGAGATTTATCCATACTACAAAAAGTATCCTTCAAGCATTGAGAGAAGATGGCTGGGAAGAATTTCTTGAAGAGGTGAAACTTTTTTGCTCAAAAAATGATAGACATATACTGGACTTTGATGGTTCTTACATGGTTGGTCGTTCTCGTGGTCGTGAGTATCCTACAGTTGAACATCATTACCACTTTGATATTTTTAATACATCCATAGATTTTCAGATGATGGAGTTTGATACAAGATTTAATGAGACATCATTAGAATTCCTTTCTCTCAATATGGCTTTGGATCCAACAAATTCTTTTGAATAATTTAACATGGATAATATATGCAAGCTTACACAGAAGTTTTATCCTGAAAATTTTTCGCAACAAGATATTTATTATTTGAAAAATAAGTTACAACATTATAAGAATGATGTGATTACCAAACCTTGATTTCAAGTGCCTACACTTTCTGATTGGTTGCAAGTAGAAGGTCGGAGAGTTACGTTATTTTGCCTAAATTGATTCGTTTAGTACTGACACTACCGGTTTCAAGAGCGACAGTGGAGCGAGCATTTTCAGCAATGAAACATGTGAAGACAGAAATTCGTAACATAATGGATGATGATTTTCTTGTTGATTGTTTAACACCAAAAATTGAACGACAATTTAGTGTTAATTTAGATCTATATTCTATTTTAGATGAATTTTATGATATAAAATATCGCAGGGTACAATTGTAATATGTAACGTTATATTACAATTTTTCTAGTTATATATAAATTTTATTTGCACATTCAATTTTAAAAAAATTTGCCCCCATACGACACATTCATGGCTCCGCCCCTGATCAATTATATAGTTGACGAACTGTAGGAACCAAAAGTAGGTGAGAAAATCAAAAGTATGTGAGAGAACACTAATAATGTATTAATGTTAGCTTCCATAATTCATCACACCTCATTCTAGAAGTTATGATATGCTTAACAAAATGTTTGAACGCATTAAGTGGCTAGCAATTAATAGCTGATCAAATAATTTGTAATGTTATAGCATAATGAATGGTATATTAATGATGACAAAGAAATCAAACACTTATTATTTTAACTATTTTGAAGGATTTTTTTTCTCAAAATATAAATATATTAGCAATGTTTTAAAAATCAACACAGCCATCAACCCGGAAAAGATAATAAGTCAAGGTCAAAAGGTTAAGTTGGGATCTAACAGGTGATTTTTAAAAAAATTAAAAAACATACATTTACAAAAATTAAAAAATATACATTTAAAATTTTGAAAAATTATATATTTACATAGGTTGAGTCGGTTAGATCGGAAGCGGGTCAAAGGCTTTTAAAAAACCAACCGGTTTAACGAGTTTTTAGTTAGGTGTTTTATAAGTCTAATCGGACCGATTTTGGTTCTGGTTCCCAATTTTCCCGATTAAACCGACATAGTTGGGCTGGTTTTTAAATCATATTAGTAGCTTTGACCAACCAAGTCACATGAGTGGACAAATATAATAAATATTTTATGGATCCTATAACCAAATCCTTAACCTTTAAAATGTTAAGATTTGCATAAACTAAAATTTGAGAACAAATATATATATATACAGAAATGATCTAATGAGCACCGGTGCTCATCTTATCCTAAGCACCGATGAGTTGACACATTAATTCATTGGTGGATAAAGATTTTGTGAGTTCCAATCTACAGAAATGATCTAATGAGCACCGGTGCTCATCTTATCCTAAGCACCGATGAGTTGGCACATTAATTCATTGGTGGATTGGAACTCATAAAATCTTTATCCACCAATGAATTAATGTGCCAATTCATCGGTGCTTAGGATAAGATGAGCACCGGTGCTCATTAGATCATATATATATATATATACATATATATATATATATATATATATATATATATATTACCTTTAAACTTAATATATATATATACACAAACACATTTGATAACAAAAATACAGCTTTCTTCTAAAAGATTAGAATATTTATAATACCAAGCTATGTTTCACGAAAATCATTAACATATATATTGCATAATATTGATCTGTCTAATGTCGTTTCCCAAAAACATAATATTTCTCTGGATAAAGTTAATAAATTGTATATTTCTTCAGGAATTTAATACTTTTTTTCAAAAAATTGATGAGTACAAAACTGTGTTTCTTCAATAGCATCAATAATAATTGTTGACCCCAAAAAATGTTGCCAACAGATGTCGGGCCCACTCGTGCACACGCAAGCTTAATCCGACACGCTAATGCCAATAGACGGTCATGATGGCTCCAAGTAATGGGCGTGAGAGTGGCTCAAAGGCACGAGACGTTTCCGTTCAGGCCACCGGCAAAAAGACGTAGCACGATTGTATAAGAAACCAATCGATAAATAACAAAATTCGTAGTTGTAATTTTCGTGACAAAGAGAGCAATATGTTTCCAAATATTTCGTTTTTCTTTGGAATTTTGCATTAGTTCCTTTGTATTACATGGTTGGGGTATTTATAGTGTTACAACTCAAATTGTGACCTTTGGATCAATTTACACGTGGCACCATCTCCTCGGCCAAGACATCAAGTCCTAGCCATCAAGTTGACTCTCCTAACCTTACAAAGCATTAAATGTTCTTACATTGACAAGACAAGACGTAAACAAACTTTACACAAGAGTCACATCAATCATTTGTTAAAGATTTTCATCATGAGTGAATCCCCGCAAGTGGTCCTTTAATGAGCCTCGGACGTTAGCAGCAGGGGCCTCAGAGTGCTAGCAAGGGCCTCGGGATAATAGTGAGGGCCTCGGAACCCACGGCTGAAGCTAGAGAATCGTAACCTAATTTAATCAAGCTGGTCCCACCGTCGACACGTGGCGCCACGTGTTGATTCTGTTCATTAACCCGTAACAACAGTTCCCCAAGTCCTTGTGTGGTTATTTATGCCAGGCGTGGACTTTCAAAGTCTGTTTATCCTGTACTTCACACCATTTCTAAGAAAGTTGCCTGTAAAACTGAAGTTTAGGAGCCATGCCAAGATGCGGCTCATATTCAAGCTGGCCGAAGCGGAATTCCTTTTAGTTGAGGCGAGTTCATATTCGAACTGGCCGAGGCTGAATTCCTTTTGTTGAGGCAAGTTCATATTCGAACTGGCCGAGGCTGAATTCCTTTAGTTGAGGCGAGTTCATATTCGAACTGGCCGAAGCTGAATTCCTTTTAGTTGAGGCGGGTTCATATTCGAACTGGCCGAAGCTGAATTCTTTTAGTTGAGGCGGGTTCATATTCGAACTGGCCGAAGCTGAATTCTTTTTGTTGAGGCGAGTTCATATTTTAACTGGCCGAAGCTGAATTCCTTTTCAACGAGGCGAGGCGAGGAGATGTCTATAGACATTAGTGCCTGTGATATGACGGTTTCTTATGTTTCCAAGGCACATTAACTGCATCGAGACGAATTTCAATAGCCGTACAACTGTTTTTATTTAATGTGCAATGATGGCTAATTATTAGGATGCGCGGTTTCGAGGACAGGTCCACGCGCGAGCCAATGTTGGTTCGTGCACGCACAGATCTGGAGCATTGATGCAGAGAAAACGTTTGATTTCAAGGGTTAAGATTTGTGCATTTTTTAACGCCTCAGATTAACTGAGATCTGATCCAACGGCTGGGGCTGAATCCTTCACTAGTATAAAAGCCAGAACTTTGTCATTTTCAAACTTTACTTTCGCGAAACACTCTGAAATTTCTGAAACTGTCCTGCTGCCAGACATTTTCCGGCGAACTTCCGGCGATCCCTCTGAGTCTCTTCTTCATTTTAGGTATTTTCTCCTTACGTAGTTGTCTTCTTTCCTCCTTTAGACACCTTTTCCTTTGTTGTTCATCACCTTCCTCCAACTGCAATGTCTTCTGAGGCATCTTTAGCTATGACAGTAGTTAGAAGTGGGGAGGAGTCAGTATCTGGGGCCTCTGGCGAGTGGTATAGTATGACCGAAGAGCCCATAGATTATGAGGCGGGATGAGGGGCAACCAGAATCCAATCCAATATCACTTCTGCCAAACTAGACGAACTTAGGCAGACCTATAACATCCCCCATTACGTCAAACTCTTAGTCCCTGATGCTCACGAGAGAGCTTGTTTCCCGAGGCCCAATTGTGTGGCCTTCAGTGAGCACCTGTTTAAGGCAGATGTGCGTCTGCCTCTGCACCCCTTCTTCAGGGCGGTGCTGAGGACCTTCATGTTGTCCCCCACCCAAATCCTTCCCAACGGGTGGAGCCAAGTCGTGGGGACCTACTTCCTGTGGAAGGAAGTGTCTCTGGGCGAGGACCTCCCACTTCATGTTTTCGAGTCCCTCTTCCATGCTAGGGTCGTGGGAAAGGATGACTCAAAGGGGTGGTATTACATCACCCCCTGGGGTTCCCACGCCCCTTTTGTGGTTGGGCTCCCCTCCTCCATAAAGGGGTGGAAGGAGTCGTGGTTCTGGGTGACGGGTAGGTGGCAGATGGTGGAGGGAGACGCTGTCCCAGCTATTACCGCGCCAACCCAGTACTACGAGGCTTGTGAGTGTCACCTTAAGTTCTTATAGCTTCGTCTTGACTTTCGGATACTAATATTTGTTTGTTGATTGCAGATTGTAGTACAAGGTACGAGCTTTCTGAGGCTGAGTGGGCCATTGTAGAAGACATTTACCAACGATCTCCGAGGCTCTGAAGTTTTTCCCATTTGATCGAAAGAAGCAGATACTTCATAGACTTCGGACTGATGGCCCCTAAGGGTAAGAGGTGGCCTTACTTCAACCGACTGCCACTGAAATAACTGAAGCTGACTCCTATCTTTTCTTAATTGCAGACAAGTTCACCAAGAAGGAGTATGCTTTGCCTGATATGGCCAGCATAATGAGAGCCACGTCGACTGCTGGGGCGAAGGCCTTGAAGCCTGGATCTTCTGGGGCAAAGCAAGTAAAGTCCAAGTTGGACCGCCTCAGCAAGAACAAGAATGATAAAGAGGCTGAGGAGGAGGTACCGAAGGAGGCTCCTAAGGGAGGCAAGCCACCGGTTGCGAAGGGAAAAGGCGTGGCCGAAGAGCCTCAGAAAAAGAGGAAGTTGGGCCCAGGTGGGGGGTCATCAAGTTTTGGGACCACTGTGTCCTTTCCAGAGAAGGGTGCTTCGAAGCAGCCGAAGCTCCTCCAGTCTTCAATCAATGCTGCGTTGGTGGCCCAGTCAAGGAAAATTGTACTGGATGATGTGGCGAGGGCATCAGAGGCCACCCAAAAGAAAACTGTAGAAAGGACCCCAGGCATGTCTGGGAACTTCCTGGGGGGAAGGGAGGATAAGATTGCCCCTGCCGTGATAGAGATGCTGCCTCCCGAAGTGAGGGCTGCCACGGAGGGCTTCAATAAGTTCTGGACGGAGATGTGGCAGAATTATGTGGCCACCTGTGATGCGGTGGACCTCACCACCACCTTGGTGAGCCAAACTGCCAGAGCCTTTAGCGTGGCCTTGGAGTGCCAAACTGTTTTGGCAGATATCCAATCAAGGAATCGAGCCTCGCGCGACGAACTGGAGAAAGTGAAGGCAGAACTGGAGGAAAAGAAAGAAGCCAACATCGAATTGAGGATTCAGAGAGATGTTGATGATTCAAAACGTGATGCTCTCCTGGCCGAGATTGAGGCCTTAAAGAAGGAGGTTCATGAGAGCCAGTGTGAGGTAGCTGCCCTCACCAAAAAGGTGGAGATTTCTGACAACCACCAGAAGGTCACTGCCGAAGCACTAGAGAAGGCAAACCTTGAACTAGCTGGGGATAGGGATGCCGGGCAAGTTATGGAGAAGGAACTGAGGTGGCTGGAAGCCGAAGTTAAAAAATACGAAGCTGACGTGGTCGAGGCGGGCGATATTGCAGTGATGAATTACATAGCCAACTTCCATCACACTGAGGAGTATCGCCGCTTCGGCCTATATTGGAGCAGAGTGGCCTACCAGGAGGTCTTTGAGAGGTTGGGAGAGGTGCATCCAGAGCTCGATGTTTCTGAATTGAGAGCTGAGTTCTTGGAGGAGGAGGTTCCTCAGACGCCTGCTGAAGAAGGTGAAGTGGTGGAACTTGATCCTGAGGATGTGCCTGCTGAAGAGTCTCAACCTGTTGAAGCGCCTCAAACAGCAGATGCTCCAGCTCCCCCACCCCATGCCCCTTGATGCATTTTTTGTAATTTTAATTCATTGCTATGTAATTCCTTCAGCACATTAATGGAACACATTTTGCTTTATTGTTGTACTGCAACTTATTTTTTCCGCAGTCAATTATATTGAGCTTTACAACATAACTTTTGAGAAGAACATTCGAACTTAACTTAATGCAACCGCATCAAAGCCTTGTTATACAAACAATTAACCCAAAAGGACAAAACTGAGTAAACCATTCAGCAAAGCAGACTAAACAAATCCGATGTAACTTAATCGAAGCCCCTTTATAAAACTCTTGACAGCCTCAAATTAATTCCTAATCTCACGTTCCCAAGTGTTATGAAATTGTTCTTACCTTCTTGCTTGGTGGATGGTCCATCCAAGCAGAGGCTCCTCTTTTTGACGTTCAGTTTCATCAAAAGGAGGCTTGTGAGATACGTTTGGGTTCGAATGAGGTCACCTAATTTTAAGGTTCCATCCTCTCCTCCGAAGCTCCCACGCTTCCCCACTTGGTGGATGATTCATCCAAGCAGAGGCTTCTCTCTTTGACGTTCAGCTTCATCAAAGAGAGGCTTGTGACGTACGCTTAGGAGTTCGAACGAGGTGGCCTTCGTTTAAGGTTCCATCCTCTCCTCCGAAGCTCTCACACTTCCCCACTTGGTGGATGGTTCATCCAAGCAGAGGCTTCTCCCTTTGGCGTTCAGCTTCATCAAAGGGAGGCATGTGACGTACGCTTAAGAGTTCGAACGAGGTGGCCTTCGTTTAAGGTTCCATCCTCTCCTCCGAAGCGCCCACGCTTACTTGATAATTTGATAGTTGACGAAGACTGGAGAAAATTCATTTATTTATAAAGGCTAGGAAGTAACATCCGGCTACTAATTACATTCATTGATAATACATCCTCAGATGCTCAACATTCCACGGGTGAGGTTGAATTCTGCCATCCATGTCTTTTATCCAGTAAGTGCCAGGCCGAATTTCCCTTTCGATTCGATAGGGTCCTTCCCAATTGGATCTTAGGATGCCCATCCCCGGTTCCTTCATGGATAAGAAGACCCTGCGAAGGACCAAGTCGTTCATGCGGAAGGTCCTCCTTTTCATCTTCGAGTTGTAGTACCGGCTCATTTTCCTCTGGTAGACAGCGAGTCTCAGCTGGGAATCATTCCTCCTTTCTTCGAGGAAATCAAGTTCACACCTCCAAAGTTCGTCATTGAATATCTCATTGAAGCTCACTCTCCTAGGAGATGGTAGTCCTACCTCCACTGGGCTCATCGCCTCAGCATCATAGGTCATGGAGAAAGGAGTTTCCCCTGTAGGAGTCCTACTTGTCGTTCGTATCGCCCATAGTACCTGGGGTAGTTTGTCTACCCAGGCTCCTTTAGCTGTGTCAAGCCTCTTTTTCAAAATGTGTTTGATAGTTTTGTTGACAGCTTCCACTTGGCCATTGGCCTGAGGGTGATGAGGCGTGGAGAAGTGTTTTTTAATCCCAAGTTCTTCACAAAGGTCCCGGACCTTACCGTTGTCAAATTGTTTGCCATTATCGGAGACAATCGAGTAAGAGATGCCGAAGCGACAAATGACATTTTTTCACAGAAATTTGGAAGTATTGGCTTCAGTGATCTTTGCCAGAGGTTCAGCTTCTACCCACTTCGTGAAATAATCAATAGCCACTATGGCAAAGCTGGCGCCTCCCCTGCCCTTGGGTAATGGGCCAATGAGGTCCACGCCCCACTTGCTAAAGGGCCATGGGCTGGATACTGTAGTAAGCTCCTGAGAGGGTCGCCTCTGCACGTTGGAAAAACGTTGGCACTTGTCACATTTGCGAACAAATTGGAGGGCATCTTTCTTCATTGTAGGCCAGTAGTATCCCTGCCTCAGTGCTTTATTGGTCAAGGCTAATCCTCCGGAGTGATTGCCATAAATGCCCTCATGAATCTCCCTAAGCACATAATTAGCCTCTTCGTCTCCTATGCACCGAAGGAGAGGTGCAGAGAATCCACGCTTATATAGGATATTGTCAACTAGCATGAAATGGGCAGACCTCCTACGTATTTTGTACGCCTCTTCCTTATTGTCAGGCAGGGACTGATCCTTGAGGTAAGATATAAGGGGTTGCATCCATGTTGGGGTACCTTTTACCCACATTATCACTTCTGCGGAGGTGGATGGCCTGAGGAGGTGCTCAATTGGGACCACTGCCAATAACTCAGAATCCTTGCTGCTAGCCAGCTTAGATAAAGCATCGGCGTGCGCATTTTCGAGGCGTGGTATCTGACTTAACTCAAATTTCTCAAAGGAAGGGAGTAGGCTCATTATCAATTTGAGATATGAGACCATGGCTTTATCCCTAGCCACAAAGTTGCCGTTCACTTGTCCCACTATAAGTTAGGAATCGCTGCTGATGTGAAGCCTCTTTACTTGCATTTCCTTGGCTAGCCTGAGGCCAGCGAGGAGGGCCTCATATTCTGCGGCATTGTTGGTGGCCTTAAAGCCAAACCGTACTGCACTATTCAACGTATGACCTTCAGGACTTATAAGAACTATACCAGCTCCGGAGCCCGTCTCCCCTGCCGATCCGTCTACGAACAAATTCCACGTTGGAGGCTCGGGAGGCTCTGCCTCCAGGCCAATTGCGGGGGCGTTGGTGAATTCTGCCACAAAGTCTGCCAAAGCTTGCCCTTTGATGGCAGTTCCAACTTTAAAGATGATCTCGAATTCACTTAACTCCACTGCCCATTTCAGTAGTCTACCCGAGGCGTCTGGTTTTTGTAGAACTTGTCTGAGTGGAAAGTTCGTCAGTACATGAATGGTGTGAGCCTGAAAATAGGGTCTCAATTTGCGAGATGCAATGATCAATGCCAAGGCCAGTTTTTCCATGTCTGGATATCGCGTCTCAGGAGGTATCAAAGCCTTGCTGATATAATAAACTGGCATCTGGGTTGAATTTTCTTCCCTCACCAGTATAACACTTATAGCCTCGAGGGAAACTGCTAAGTAAAGTTGTAGCACCTCGCCAAGCTTGGGTTTTGATAGGAAGGGGGCCCGTCCTAGGTGCCTTTTGAGCTCCTGGAAAGCCTCTTCACACTCCTCAATCCACTGAAACCTCTGTCCTCCTTTTAATATTTTGAAGAACGGAAGGCACTTGTCAGTGGATTTCGATATGAAGCGGCTCAAAGCAGCCACGCGACCCATCAGACTTTGTACTTCTTTTGGTTTCTGGGGGGATTTCATCTCGATCAATGCTTGAATCTTTTCAGGATTTGCTTCGATGCCCCATTGATTGACCATGTATCCTAAGAACTTGCCTGATGCTACCCCAAATGCACATTTAAGGGGATTCAACTTCATGCGGTATTTTCGCAGAACTTCAAAGGCCTCATGGAGGTGGGATATGTGATCATCCACTTTCAAACTCTTAACAAGCATGTCATCCACATAGACCTCCATTGTCTTCCCAAGTAAATTGGCAAACATCTTGTTTACTAGCCTCTGGTAAGTTGCTCCAGCATTCTTTAATCCAAAAGGCATCATTCTGTAACAATAGAGGCCTCGGTCCGTGATGAACGAGGTGTGCTCCTCATCGCCCGGGTACATGGGGATTTGGTTGTAACCAGAATAGGCATCCATGAAACTCAGGGACTCGTGTCCAGCAGTGGAGTCCACCAACTGATCAATTCTGGGAAGTGGGAAGCTGTCCTTTGGGCACGCCTTGTTGAGATCAGAAAAATCAATGCATACTCTCCACTTCCCATTGTGCTTTTTCACCAGTACCGGATTGGATATCCATCTTGGGTAGAGGGCCTCTCTGATAAAGCCGTTGTTAATGAGCTTCTGCACTTCCTCTTTCAAGGCCTCATACCTTTCTGGGTTAAGAGCTCGCCTCTTCTGTCTATGCGGGGCAAATTTGGGATCAATTCTTAGGTGGTGGCAACTGACTCCAGGGTCAATGCCTACCATATCCTCATGCCTCCAAGCAAAGACATCGTGATTCTTACACAAGAATTCTTTAAGCTCCCCTTTGAATCTCGGGGCTAAACTCTTACCAACCTGCAGCAGCTTGGTTGGTTCCCTTGGATCGATAGGGAAGCTTTCCAACTCTTCCATGGGGGCTGCCTGGGAATCAGTCTCGGTCATTCGTGGATCGAGTTCATCGAGTGCGGCAATTCGAGGCTACTGGCGCCTGTCATCATGTGTATGTCCCTAGGCTCAGCCTTCCTTACGGAGTTAAGGTAGCATTCCCTTGCCCCTCTTTGGTCTCCTTTAACTATTGCCACCCCCCATCGGTTTGAAACTTCATGCATAGGTGATGAATGGAGGTGATAGCTCCCAAATCCTTCAACGCAGGTCTCCCCAATATCCCATGATAGGCTAACCTACTGTCCACTATCAAAAATTCCATAAAACATGTGGTTGATAGGGGAGGCTCTCCCATCTCTTCAGCTAGGGTGATTTTGCCCCTTGGGATGATACTGTCCCCAGTGAAGCCATATAAGGGAGTATTGGTAGGGGTTAACTCATGGTCCAGGATCATTTTGTCGAAAGTAGATCCAAATAGGATGTTCACAGAACTTCCGTTATCTACCAACATTCGCCTCAATCCATTCCTGGCCACCACAGCTCTTACTACTAAAGCATCACAGTGGGGGTAGTGAATACCTTCAGAATCTTCGTGTGTAAACACAATCGGAGGCGATTGACTCCTCCGTGAACTGCTGCCCACAATGTAGCTAGTCAATGGAGGACCCCTTGCCTCTCGCACATAGTTCCTTTGGGAGTTTCTGGTGCTTCCACCAACATAAGGGCCTCCAAAAATAGTGTCAATCTCGTGAACTGGAACGTCATCAGGCCTACCTTGATGGTCCCTTCGTTGCTGTTCGTTTGGGTTTCTATTCCTTTCTCGTTCTCTTCCACGAGGAGATGCTTCCCTGTGATGGGAAGAGGCCCCGCCTCGCCTAGATCGTGAATCCTGTCTTGGCGGGGGCCTGCTCCTCGGTCTTGATGCGTTCTGGTTGTTGCCTCTAGAACTCGAATTTCTGGGATGCAAGGCTATGTATCTACAGTCAGCAGTCGCGTGGCTGTAAAAATGGTGATAAGTGTAATACCCTTGGGAGTTGCCTCTGCCTTGATTCGAACCTCTTCCCCCGGCCTCGTCCTCTATGGGGGGTCTGTTGTGTTCGTGGGTTTTCATGGGTACCCGTAGTTGGTACGTCCTCGTAGGCCAAAGTTGGCACAGCATTCAACGTGGCTGCGGCAAGTGCCTGAGCTGAGCCTTCGACAACTTCCGCATTGGGTTGACCCCATTGCTGATCCATCAGATCGGAGGTCGATCCTCTTCCACGTTGCCTTTGTTGGGGTTGGAGACCCCTACTTGCCCTGTTTCGATGTTCTATCAGTTCCTCGTTGATGATTTCGCGTCGCATCATCTCCAACAAAGCATCGTAAGTTGGGTGATCTTGATTCTGCACATCTCTCCAAAACAAGGTATTCATGTTGAGGCCTCCCCTAAGGGCGGATAGAGCCTCGCGATCAGTGACTTGAACACAACAAGTCATTTCATCCGTAAAGCGGGACAGAAAACTTTTCAAAGTTTCTTCAGGTTGTTGTCTCATATCCTGGAGGCGTTGGATTGGGGCTTCGCCCTCTTTGCTTACAGTACATCTTTTCAAAAATGTAGTTTTGAATTCTGGCCAGCTTCGAATGCTCCCAGGCGGCAACCTGCTATACCAAATCTCAGCAGCTCCGCTTAGAGTCAAATGGAAAGCTCTGCATTTAACAGCTGGAGTAGCGCCTCTCAGGCTCATGTGCGTTTTGTAGCTGTTCAAGTGCTTTGCCGGGTCGCCTCTCCCATCATATTTGGGTATCTTGGGCATAGTATAATGATTTGGGACCTGGGCATTCCTTAATTCCCTTGAGAATGGCAGATTGTCATCATCATCATCTAAATCGCAGGATCTTTGGGGACCGTCCGAATCATAATTAGCCCCAGCCTCATACCTGGGCTGTTGTGTGGATGGTCCTGCCTGGTTGCGATCCTCCTCGTCCCTCCTGAGACGCTCATGACGATGCGGTGCAGCACGGGGGGCACATTCTTGCCTTTCCTCCGGCTGCCGAATCTCAGGAGGTGGGGGCTGTGGTATACTTGTAGGAGCATATGCTGCATTTCTTTGCCTACGCCTCTGACCTATCGGGCTGAGCCTATCAAAAACACTGGCAGACCTCTGGGGCCTCGGTGCTGGCTCATATTCGGGAGGGAAATTATCCTCCATGTTGAACGGAGCCTCGGAGGGTCGACCGGAAGCATAATTGGAGGAGATATCGACTCCCACTTCCCTTTCTACTGGGCTTACTCCCCTATGCTGCCTGGAGGAATAAGCTCTTTGACTTTGAACCTCGTCAGGTTGATACGGCTCTTGTGGAACAAAGGAGGGAGGTGAGGGACCTTCCTGGCCTTGCATTTGCCTCAACAGCTCTTGCATCGCCAAGTTTTGGTTGGTAATGTTCCTCATATTGGCTGCCATGGTTGCCATTTCCCTAGTAAGCTGGGCCGCCAACCTCCTACCACCTCGCCTGTGATGGTGGTAGGGTCGGCGTCGGACCGCAGGGGCCTCATTGTCAGCTTCTCTAGTTCGCCTGGGGGGAGCCTCTTCTTCCGAGCTCATATCTTTTGAGACTTAAAACTGTAAATATTTTCCTTTAAGGGCTTCCTCTTACTCTTTTTTCAAGAATAAATCCTTTTTAAAGGGGGATGCCCCAAAATATCTTAGAAAGCCTTCTTCCACGGGTTGCTCGTGGTTATAGTATCGTTTCCCACAGACGGCGCCAATCTGTTGACCCCAAAAAATGTTGCCAACAGATGCCGGGCCCACTCGTACACACGCAGCTTAATCCGACACGCTAATGCCAATAGACAGTCATGATGGCTCCAAGTAATGGGCGTGAGAGTGGCTCAAAGGCACGAGACGTTTCCGTTCAGGCCACCGGCAAAAAGACGTAACACGATTGTATAAGAAACCAATCGATAAATAACAAAATTCGTAGTTGTAATTTTCGTGACAAAGAGAGCAATATGTTTCCAAATATTTCGTTTTTCTTTGGAATTTTGCATTAGTTCCTTTGTATTACATGGTTGGGGTATTTATAGTGTTACAACTCAAATTGTGACTTTTGGATCAATTTACACGTGGCACTATCTCCTCGGCCAAGACATCAAGTCCTAGCCATCAAGTTGACTCTCCTAGCCTTACAAAGCATTAAATGTTCTTACATTGATAAGACAAGACGTAAACAAACTTTACACAAGAGTCACATCAATCATTTGTTAAAGATTTTCATCATGAGTGAATCCCCGCAAGTGGTCCTTTAATGAGCCTCGGACGTTAGCAGCAGGGGCCTCAGAGTGCTAGCAAGGGCCTCGGGATAATAGTGAGGGCCTCGGAACCCACGGCTGAAGTTAGAGAATCGTAACCTAATTTAATCAAGCTGGTCCCGCCGTCGACACGTGGCGCCACGTGTTGATTCTGTTCATTAATCCGTAACAACAATAATTTTTGAAAATATTAAATGGTATAAATTAGTTGTGATTCTCGAAAAATAACCCCTCCATATTCATCACGAATATTGATGTATTAATTGTCCTTATAAAGAAACAATATAATATTCTCATTTAAAATTGTACTTTCTCTTAAATTACAATGCAATATTCTTCTGGAAATATTACAGAATAAAGAATATTGGTACAAAATAGCAAATTACATTCAAATACACAAATCTATAAATATCAATATTGTAATTTCCTTCTAAGATAACTATCTTGATTTATAAATTCGTAAATAATATCACTTCATAAAATTACAATTTATGATATTTTTTTAGATTTGTCCTACCTTTGAAGCACAACATAATATTCATCGAGAATTGGAACTTATAAAGTTGTGCTCTTCGAGGAGCAATAACCGAATATTTTTCAATATTAATTTATATTAATTCGTTCTTCAGGATGAAAATATCCTTCGATAATATTAACTTTGTTAAATTGTCTTCAAAAGTAATAAAATATTTTTCTTTCAAGATATTGTAATATCTTAATTTGTGTTTCTTCAAAAGCAACAAAATAATTTTTTTCTAGAATAATGATAATTAAAATAACTAAATATTCTAATTGAATATTGATTTTAAAATTATACTCTTACAGAAGTAGTAATATACTAATTTTCAGGAATATCGGTATATAAAAATTGAGTAATGCTACTTCTATATTATTTTGTATATAATGATGTATAGATAGAGGGATAATAACCCAAATGGTCAATGAACTTTGTAAAAGGTCCACAAGGGATCACCGAACTTAAAAAATCCCATCATTCATCACTGAATTTAGTGGTAACAATCGAGCTGAGCGGCTGAGTGGCCGAGCCACTCCGCTCGTACTATAGCAGCTCACGAGCCGCTCGGGCTTGTCTTTTTGAAGAGCCCGAACACGAGCCAGCAGGCCGACTCGCTAGACGAGCAGCTCTCTACGAGCGCACGAGCCGACTCGCTAGACGAGCAGCTCGCTACAAGGCCACGAGCCGCTCACCTCGTGGGCTAGTTAAAAAAAATAAAGTAAAATTGGCAAAAGCCAAAAATTCAATTACCGGAACGGTCACTGAATTAATTAAGTGACCGTTCTGGTCACTAAAATTTTTATTTTATTTTATTTTTTTTCATTTTTTCTCTATAAATAACCATCTCCTAATCAACATTTTTTTTCCAACAATCCTCTCATTCTCTACTATACTCTCTACAATTTACAAATTATCAACATTCAACAATATCATTCATTCATTTAATAATCATCTTATCATCTTCATCTTCTACATTTTTTTTACATTATTATCTTGATTTTACTTTTACAATTCATTTTATACACTAATACATAATTTTCATTCACTTCTCAATTTTACATTTCTATTTTCTACATTCTACTTCAAATCTTCAACATTCAATTTTTATTATTAACAAATAGATCCATAAGCATTTGTTGAAAACTTGTTCGGTATGGAAGGCGAAACACCTGCCAAAAATCAAACTGGGAATGAATTCGCCAGTCTCAATGAATTACCAATTCCAGAAAACATTCAAGATTTCGACGTTCGTGATGGTAGTCATCCAATTGATTTGAATAATGTCGATGTTGATCCTCCAATTGATTTGGAACATGATACATTAAATATTCTTGACGCAAGAGGGAAAAGAAAGGGAAAGAAGTATGTAAATGCTGTCAACAACGATTGGCATGACAAAAAGACATTGAAACTACCCACCTCAACCCTCACTACAAAAACTGTGCGGCCAAACATAGGCTTCTTCTAATTGGTCAAACACAACTACAATTTGATACTCCAGGCGCCGGTGCTACTACTACGCCACTTTCTACGTGAATGTATTTGGAGGAGGAAGCTCAAACGGGAACGGTGAAGTTCGTTGTCGCGGCGGAGTTGCCACAAGCAATAGCGGACAACTAACATTTCGTCAACTACGTCAAACAATATCTTCAACCGAGGTACGTTGAGATAAGTTGAAATAATCTTCGGGCTGATACAATTAAATATTTTCTTAATTCAAAGAAACTATTGATTGCGAATTTAGAAAAATATGGGGTGTGATATCTTTAACTTCGGATGTGGGAAGTGATTAATAAGAGATGTTATATAGTTACAACGACACACTATATAGATCCATTTTGGATCATGCATAAAAAAATTATTACTTTTAAAAATGTTGAGTACCTACACAACGCTCAAAATATATTTAATGCTATTGTGTTAATAATTAGATAATATAAATGCGAGAGTAAAAAATTTTTTTAAGTTCGACAACGCTATTGTAAATGAGGTTGTTATCGATAAATTGTATAGAGTACTTCAACCTGATTTCAGTGGTTATTTATTTCATATTTGATACGTGTGCCATATTTTTAATTTAATAGTACAAGATGGTTTAAAACATGTTAATAATGAAATTAACCGAATTAGGAACGCACTTATATATATCACGATTACACCTAATAGAAAATAAGCATTTAAGGAATTTTGTGAGGAAGGTGGGAAGACTCATACAAAAATATATATTACTGACGTAGGCCATAAATGGAACTCAACTTACTTATTATTAAAATCATGTGAAAATTTTGAAGCGTTTATTACTGAATTTTATAACAATAGACATATTAAAGATGAAAACGATACTATTTTGAATGAATCCGATTGGAATGTAGTTTTTAAAATTAAAAAATTTTTGGCAAATTTTTATAAGTCTACAAATATATTGTCTGATTTTTATTATTCCACTAGTTGTATGGTTTTTGAACGTCTTTATATAACTGTTAGGGATTTTAAGAGATTTCAAAATTATCCCGATTTTCATGCGGTTGTATATTTCATAAAATTAAAATTTAGAAAATTTTGGAAAGAATTACCTATGTTATTTCTTTTAGCATGCATCATGGACCCTCGATATAATTTATTGGGTACTAAATTTGTAATTGATCAATTTCAAATGCTTTAACTTTTAATATATCTATTACTTATAGGAATTTGGAACAAACGTTAAGTGAAATGTATGAATTATATGTTTCACGAATGGGTACACATATTACTCGTGTACCTACAATTGTTCATCCCACTAATATAACAGATGACGACGCTGAAGTTTTAAATTTATTCGAAAATATGAATTCATATAGATATGATTCAACTGCATATGCGTGTGGTTCATGTAGTAGTAGTAGTAGTAGTAGTAGTAGTAGTAGTAGTAGTAGTAGTAGTAGTAGTAGTAGTAGTAGTTTGTCTTCCACTACATGTACTCAGTGATTGTTTGGTAGGAATTTTTGGGGGAAGAATTGATGTTGAGTAGTGATATGATGGGAAATGTGTGGTTGAAAAAGAAAAAAAATTATTGATGTGATGGAAAATATTATTTCATTAAAGAATGTGTGGTTGAAAATGAGAATTGATTTTGAGACTCAGAAACAAACAACCCCTCAAACTTCGAATAATAGTCCAAATGCGTTGCCATCTGAATTAATTGATTAATTTAGTCATACTTTGCATAGCAACAAATCAATTAGGAAAAGTTCAGAAGATGTCATTGAATTCTGGCGAAATAAGGAACGTCGTTGGTCAATAGTTTATGCAATTGCAAAATATCTATTAACACATCAGGTTAGCACTGTAGTTTCGGAGTCTGCTTCTAGTGAAGGGAAGAGGGTTCTCTTTGAGGTCAGGAGTGTATTTTGGAAGCGTTAATGTGCGTGAAGGACGGGAAGACACTAATTATCGAATTCAAAATAAATATACCGAAATTACATGTAATCAAGTAAATGATATTTAATTTCACCGCATTCATCACAAAATTTTATTTTCATATCTTTATAATTTTTTTAAAAAAATTATAAATGTTTTGAAAAATGTATATTTAAAAAAAAAATTAGAAAATGTGTATGTATATATATATATATATATATATATATATATATATATATATATATATATATATATATATATATATATATTTTTCAGGTTTAGTTTAGTAGTGTAGTAAAAAAAAAAAGACGAATCGGCAAGCCGAACGGCTCGTTTTGGGCGAGCTCGAACACAAGCCTAGCTTAAGCTGGCTCGTTGGTCATGAGCCACGAGCTCGGCTCGTGCCAACACTAACTGAACTTTACATTTTGTAACCTCAGTTGTCACTAAGCTCACGATCCGTTCAGAAATGGACGGAATGCATACGTGGCTATATTACGTGGCTTGGTTGGTGGATGCCGAGTCAAGTAAGTGCTACACGTGGATTTTTTTAAGAGAGAGGCTACTTGTACCGGGTCAGGGTGACAAACACCCTGACCGGCCCCTCACCCACTTTTTTATTTTCAATTTTTTATTCACGTGGGGCCGACAATCATGTGAGGGTTAGTCAACCTTTTTGTTAATTTTTTTTTGTACAATTAGCTTTTTTCTTTTTTTAAAGTAAAACACCTTTGGTAAAATCTGAAATGAATCTGACCCCAAATTCCTCCACCTTTCCTCTCTCTCACAAACCGCAATAATAATAATACACAAACCGCAATAATAATAATAATAATAATAATAATAATAATAATAATAATAATAATAATAATAATAATAAAATTAAAAAAAATCCCCAAATTCCTTAATCTCCACCAAACAAAATGGGGTACATAATTTTATGAATCAACACAACATTGATGTTATGGTTATCTTGGAAACTAAGTTGGGGGAGTCGAAGCTAGACCGGATCATGCGGAATAAATTTTGCAACCTCATGCAAGTCAACAATTTTCCATCTCACCGAGCTGGACGTATCTTGGTATTATAGAACTCTTTGAAAGTTGAATTGGATGTTTTGGAGACTACATCGCAAGTCATTCATTGTACCGTTACTTGCAAGGTAACATCTCTTAAATTCCTACTAAGTATTGTCTATGTTTTTCATACAATTATTAGTCGTAGACCATTATGGGACAATATCACGGAGTTTGGTTTGGATTGTTCTTTGCTTTGATTGACTACGGGTGACTTTAATAATGTATTGAATTTTGATGAGAAAAGTAATGGAGTCGATGTGACCCCATACGAGATAAAAGACTTTTTGAATTGTAGCCTCAATGCCGGACTTACAGATATGAGATCTATTGGGTGCTTCTATACTTGGTCCAAGAATTCTACTTGGTGCAAACTTGATAGAGCTATGGTTAATGATGTTTGGATGCATGTGGGTTTTTCTTGTGTTGCGGAATTCTTGTATTCAGGATGCCTTTTAGATCATTCGCCGTGTATTGTTTCTACTTTTGCATGCGATGTGAGCAAGAAGAAATCGTTTAGATTCTTTACTACGTGGGCTAAGCATGAGAAGTTCCATGATCTTGTACTTAGTGTGTGGAATCTTGAGATACGTAGTTCTAAGCAATTCTCTCTTTCCAAAAAATTGTAACGTCTTAAAGGAGTACTCAAAGAGCTTAATGTCAAACATTTTGGGCACATATCTTCAAGAGTCGAGATTGCCACTAAAGCTTTGAAGAAATCTCAGTTGGCTTTACATGATGACCCTATTAATCCTCATCTACAAAATGATGTTGCTAGATTAAGGAAGGAAGCTATGTATCATTGTGAAGCGGAGAGAAGTTTTTATTTCCAACAAGCTAAGTGTACATACAAGAAGAATAGTGATAAATGTACAAAGTTATTTCCCTCGTTGGTAAAGAGAAATACCAAAAGGAACTTCGTTGCTGCTATTCTAAAAAGGGATGGTTCATATATTTCATCACAAAGAGAGGTGGCAGATGAATTTACTCATGTTTACAATGAGTTGCTTGGGAAAGATAGCACTGTTCTGCCTTTTGTGGCTGAAAACATTACTGGTCGAGCATGCTACTTCACTTATCCGGGATGTTTCTAGGCAAGAAATAAAGGATGCATTATTTAGCATTGGAGATGATAAGTCGTCAGGTCCGGATGGTTATTCATCTTGTTTCTTTAAAGAATCTTGGAATATTATTGGTGATGAATTTATGGGAGTCGTTGAAGAATTTTTGGCCTCAAGATCCCTCCTTAAGCAAATGAACCATACCATTATTGCCTTAGTCCCTAAGGCCAACCATTCTTCTTCGATGGGTGACTATAGACCAATTGCTTGTTGCAATGTATTCTATAAAGTGATCACTACGATACTTGCTTCAAGGTTGGGATCTACTCTTGAGTCCATCATTGACATAACTCAAGCCGCTTTTGTGGAGGGTAGAAGCATGACAGAGATTATCCACCTTGTTTAAGAGCTTTTGAGACAATACAATCGAAAGAGGGTTGAACCTAGATGCCTTCTTAAAATTGACTGAAAGAAGGCCTTTGACTAGATGAAATGGGATTTCCTTAAGAATGTGCTTGAAGGATTGAAGTTCCCTACAAATATATTGATAGGGTTATGGAATGTGTTAGAACGCTTACATACTCTATTGCTTTTAATGGCAGTCTACATGGATTCTTTAAAGGGAAGCAAGGTCTTCGTCAAGGTGACCCTCTTTCTCCATTTTTGTTTGTCTTGTGCCTTGAATATTTTGCAAGGATGTTGAAGGGAGCAACCGACAATAGTGACTTCAATTATCATCCTAAATTTGCTTCACTAAAGATCACACACTTGGCATTTGCGGATGATTTGATGCTCTTTGCTAGAGGTGATGCTACTTCGGTTAGTATTTTGATGAATTGCTTGGCTAATTTTGGAAACATGTCAGGCTTAAGGATGAATGTTAACAAGTCGAACTTGTTCTTGGCGGGGGTTCATGGGCAAGAGATGGAGGAAATTATTGAGATTTCTAACATCCCCAAAGGTTCTATACCTTTTGCTACTTGGGTATTCCTCTTGCGGCGGAAAAACTTAAGATCAGCTCTTTTGATACACTTATCAACAAAATCACAGCTTATATTGGTGCTTGGTCTAAGGCTTCTCTATCTTATGCGGGAAGAACGGAACTTGTGAGAGCCGTGCTTCAAAGGGTTGAATGCATTTTGTTATCCATCTTTCCTATTCCGACTTCGGTTGCTTCTAGAGTAATCACTCTTTGCCGAAACTTTCTTTGGAGATCTCACAAACATTGGTTGTGTGGAGCAATATTTGCCTACCTTAGGAATAAGGTGGACTCGGGCTCAGGGACATTAAAAGCTGGAATTCTGCGCTACTTGCAAAAACAATTTGGAATATTCATTGTAAGAAGGATACTTTGTGGATCAATGGGTGAATCAAGTATACCTTCATGGGAGTTGCATTTGGACGTATATGCCGAGGAAAGAGGACTCCCCTCTCTTCAAAAAACTGTTGGACATTAGAGATGGCATCGCTAAGGCCGAGCACACCACCCAAGCTGTTGTTCATCAACTATCCAGCTGGGAAATTGAAGGCAGATTTAGCATCTTCCATGCTTGTAACTATTTCAGGCCGAGGTGAGTTAAGTTCATCTGGGCCAAATCAGTTTGGAATGCATTTATCACACCGAAGCATACCTTTATCACGTGGTTAGCAGCCAAATCTAAATTGCTAACTGAGGACAGATTGGAATTTCTACAGATTGACCGCAATTGCAGCTTTTGTGAACGCATGGAAGAGACTACAAGTCATCTGCTTTTCAATTGCTCGTTTAACCAATTGGTTTGGAAAATTATCCGTGCATGGATGGGTCTTACACGATCTATATCCACACTCTCCACACATTGAAATGGATTAGAAAGGAAAGTAGAGGCACTTCTTGGCACAGGAAAGCCACACGGATTGCACTTACCACCACCGTTTACTACATTTGGACGGCAAGGAATATGAAGATTTTTGAAGACCTTACACCACATGTGATAGTGTTGTTCGACAAATCAAAACACACGTATACAAAGTCATGCTTTTTTTTTTTATCCAAATGTTTTGATTCTTTGGGAATCATTAGTTATGGATCACTAATTCATATTGTTTGTACATCTTTTTCTTTATTTTGTTTGGTTGGGTATGTCCAAAGTAGTTATATGGTCATTTTATTGATGTTTCGCCTAGGAATACCCAGAGTAGTCGTATGGTCATTTGATTGATATTTCGTCTGGGAATGTCCGGTGTACTTGTATATGATATTTGATCAATATAATTAATATTTACTGATGAAAAAAATCCAAATCCCAAATTGGAACTCCAGAGTCGCAAATCTCAATTCCAGTTAAACGTGTTTCCATCCCACCTCCAGGAACACGGAATCGTCCAATTCGAGGTCTGTTAAACTAAATTCTTACTATTCACTGCGCAAATATATCTTCTTCCTTAGATACAAACCATCGCATAGGCGCGGTCGTACATTATTGCGGAGAGTTATCCGTTTTGAAGACATCGTGGATCGACGATAATCCTGAAAGATAATTTTGGAGAATATAAAACTTGGAGAAAACAGCTTGTGATGCATCCTGTAATGGTGTTGATGTTTTTGAGGGGCTTGAATGCAGCCACTACTGGGAAATTTTTGTGAATGGAACCTGTTTTTTGTGAATGTTTAAGGGAATTTTTGTGTGTTCATATGGTATTATTTTGAAGTGTAGGCATCCAAGTTTCCGTAATTTTGGTATAGTGAAATGATTTAGTTTCTGTGAATGCTGGATATTTAAAGAAGTGAATTTGTCTATTGGAGCACTCTCTTATGTAAGTTTCTGTGCATGTTGGATATATTTATGCATTTTCTTATTTCCCTATTTTTAATAGTTTACTTATAGGAGTTCTGATTTGGGATTTGGGTTTTAGGGTTCTTCGCGAGGTGGAGGTTGAGGAATTTGGGGATTTTCTTCTATGCGTTGTGAGAGAGAGACGGGAAAGGTGGAGGAATTTGGGGGTTAAATTCATTTCAGATTTTCTCTCTTTCTTTTTTCTTTTTTTGTCTTGGCATCCACCAATAGACACATGAAATTACTCTCATATGTATTTATCAATAAAGTTGTGCTTTTCAAAAGCAACGTTGCAATATTCATATAAAGATAATAAAACAATATTTTTCAATAATATTATTGATATTTAATAATTTATGCTTCTTTGGAAGCAATAGTTAAATTAGAAGATTTAGCAAATTTAAAGAAAAAATTATTAGATTCCATATACATCCAATCTTACAAAATACAAATGAAGTTTTTATGTTCGACAAAACTTTAAAATGTTGAGAAATTCATAATTCTTGAATGGAGTTCATGTTTGACAGATCTATAAAACTTCTAGTATGCAACTCTAAATCTTGAATGAAAAATATGGTGATATATTATACAATCTTTTAAAAAGAAAATCCTGCTACTAAAATATTATAAATTAAAAAGAAAAGAAATTAGGGAGAGTCAATTGACGTGTGAGTATTTTGTTGAAAATCGAAACCCTATATTTATAAGTAAGAATTAGGGATGCATGCATATATAATCATGATAAGTATGGTTGTAGAGATAGAATGAGCATTCGCAAATTATTATAAAATTTAAAACTGTTTATTACTTAGATTTATACCACCTTTTATATTTATCGAATAATGTTTTCTTAGTGAAGACTACTGGTAGTCGTCTCATGTGGTATATATGTGGTAATTTGTTATTTAATGCATGAGATAATAAAAAAAATATCACATTTATGTATCAAATAACAAACTGTCACATGTATGCCGCGTAAGACGAATAATGATAGTCTTCACTATAAATAGTATTATTCATATCTTACCGTCTTTCTTAGCTTATAATAACTGAAAATCCCACAAATTTAGGAGTCTACATATGAAACTCTGGAAGAAGAAAAAAAATTATTATTATCTTTTAATCGTGCAATAACAATTAACAAGTAATCTAATAATGCAGATTATGCAGTGTTCTAAAAAGTTTGCAATTTTTTGTTTGGCAAATAATATTTTATATGAAAAAATCGTAATTATCATACTTTAGATTACATATACAGAAATATCGAAGTTTGATAAGTTTTTTTTCAGAATTTAGGTCATAATTCAATATTTTTATATGAAAATAAATAATGATTGATCTATATAAGATAAGAATGTGACTTTAATTGGTGATTATTAAAGGATAATTGATTGTTTACCTCTCACATCATATCCCTTCTCTAAAAAGTAAACAGGTAGTTACTATATTCACCACTTCAAGGCCTCAGAATGTAAAGAACTATTAGATTCATAAATTCCTCCACGAATTCATGTACGTTAGTTCTTTTGACAAAAATGAGGAGATATACTGTTACCAATAATATCTTTTGTTCCTTGGATATGATTGCAGATACGAAGTCACTATCTACTACTGTTGTTTAAGGACTTTGGTGTTTGGGTTAGATAAGCTTAACACCAGTGTTTTGCTAAAAGGTGTCAAAAGAGGAGTTTCTTATAATGATAGTGTTGGATAAATTAGTGCATGAATTATATTTCGTTAATAAAAAATATTTGCATGCAAATACTAGAGTAATGATTTATCAAATCATAGTACATGCATAATAATGAGCAAATACTTACTCAAAAAAACGTAAAAATCGAAGGAGATAAAATGAAATGAGATATGTGAATGCAAATCTCTTTAAAACAGATTTCGCCCCTTACATTGGTGCTAACATGATCAAATGGATATCCGTCTCCCAAAATACAATGTTTTTTTTCAAAACTAATTTAGTACAATATTAATTTTGTCGGGCGAACCGACTTTTGATTATATGCTTCTAAAATAGAAGATATCGAATACTAAATATCGAACACGAAACTTAAAAATAATTTGAAATTATTTTGACATAATTTGGAGAAGGAAATAATTAGAAATCAATTATATAGAATTGATTTGGAGTAGGAGAAAAAGATTTCTATTTATAGATTTTCAAGTTATTTTTTGAATAGTTGCATCTTTTCACATTAAATGGTGTAGTATATGTCATATCAAATGGTCATGTCTTTTCATCATGCACCTTTTAAATAGTCATATCCATTCTAAGGAACGTGACTGTTTGTATGCATCATTTTCATTGAAGAGTTGTACATATTGGAGACTTATTCTAATTCACTATAAATAATGCCAAATATTCCAACAATCCTCCACATGAATGGAAGAAGTCGACTAAGAACGAGAAAGATGAAGAATAGTACAATTGGAATATAATGCATCAGGATCTCTAGCTTTCACTTTGAACATTCCCTAGTAAGAATTTATCGAACTTACTGGCTAATTAATGAACGCACCATGTTGAACTATCGACCGTTATTGTAAGTCTATACAATAGATCGAACACATTATCTCTCATATCAAACTTTGGTTCTCTATTGTATACATTATTTCAGCCCTGAATCGTCTTAGTTCTACAAGTGCTTCTCGTAGAATCGGCTAAATTCGCACTCACATAGGTGACGTCCTATAAAGAATACCCTACAATACTCCACTTTTACTATTTACAAAATATAGTCATCCTTAAAAGCATAGCTTATCCTATCTAATTTTTTGTAGGCAGCACTTATTTGCATCATAAAAATGGGAAGGAGTTAAAACTCCAAATTGTTATTTATCGAGTCAATCATAACAAGAAAAATATGATATTAGAATTAAAAATTCTTGAAGATTAATTTGAACAAGGAATTTCTCGATTTCAGAAAACTGATTCGGTCATGTTGCAACATGACTTATCTTACAATTTATTTTTTGAAACCAATTTTTTTACAATCTATCATTATCTTCATGCATTATCGTTTCCCAAGAGATATGCACAAAATATGTCGATAAAATGAGAGATTTCTCATTATAATTGGAAAATTCAATTTCACAACTAAGTTAAAGAGACTTACTTCACATTTGGAATTGTACAAAAAAGACTACTCATCTCACGGAGGTTTGCGAAAAAATTTGGGAAAAACAAAAACTTTCTAATTGTTTTGAAATCACGTTTTCTGATCTTCGGGAGAAGTCATTGTGTTCTTTGGAAGAAGAAGATTTTTAGTTATGGATGGAGTTCAACTTCAAGTGCTTGCTAAACAAGTACAAGAAGTGATTTAGGCCCTGTTTGGGAGTGATTTTGATTTTTCTACAGTAAATCAATTCTCATTTTCAACCACACATTCTTCAATAAAATAATATTTTCCATCACATCAATAATTTTTTCTTCTTTTTCAACCACACATTTCCTATCATTTTACTGTTCAAAATCAATTCTTCCCCCAAAAATCCCTCCCAAACAAACTCTTAGGGAGTTCTATTTATTTAATCCCCTGTTTGTTGCCCTTATTTGGCCAAAACAATATTTTAAATAGTGATTTTTAGAAGAATGTGTGATTAAAAAGTAGAGAAAAATTTTGAGTTTATATATAAAATATTTATAAATGTGTAATTGAAAATGAATATATAGAAAAAAAAAATTCAAATAATGATTGTCAAACTGGGCTAAATACATTTTCTCTATAATCTCTTTTAACTTGGGGATTATTTAAGTGGAAATTACACAAAACAAGAGTTTTCAAGATTCAATTTTAGATTTCAAATATAAGGTTTCACTTTTCAAAAATCGGATATTGAATTAATAATTAAATATTATACCCATACAAACTCTAATTTTATTTCATTTCTCTCCCTTATCTCTCTTCATTCCTCTTTCTCTTCTCCCTCTTCATTTCTCTCAATTCTCTCTCTCCGGCAACCGACGACCCATTCAAACTCCTACAACCGGTGACGAAGGAGATGCGCCGGCCAATGATGCTAAGAACAGCTCAGATCGTCGATGCTCCGACTACAGTGACGCTCAGAGTGTGACTTATCCGAGTTGCAGCACCTTGAGTGCCGCTGATCTTAGTAGCAACACTTTGTTCATCACTGCTCAGTGGTCAACTAAGCACCCTGTGCGGGATATATGTTGTTTTACAATGGTTTGTGGTTATTTTTGAGGGGTATTGGATATGGTGGAAGATGTTGTTTTGTTGGTGGCGACAGTGGTTGTGATGTGGCGGTCAAGTAAGTTAGTGGTGGTTGTGGTGCGACATCCAGGTTGCTTTGAAGTCCGACTTGGGATCTGATTTTTTGGTGGTCTTGGGTGGTGGTGATTGTGATGTTGGCTGCGATGGTGAAGTTGGCAGTCTGGGGAGGAGGTGGCGATGGTGTTGGTTATGCTCGTGGTGGCGATGGTGGTGGGATATGATGTGGTGGTGGTGGTGGACTATGATGTTGGAGGTGGTGTAAGGTGCTGGCGGTGGTGTAGGACGCTAGCGATTTTACATCTAATTTGTTGGTGGTGTTTGGGTATCGGTTGTAGTGGTTTTGATCTGGTGAGACTGTGGTTTTTGTTGTCGACGTTGGTGGTGGATCGGCGCTTGCGGTGATTTTTGTTGGATTTAGTGGTGGTGAATCTAGCAGTGATAGTTTTGTAATTGAAAATGATAGTCGACAGGTGGTGGGGGTGGTTTTGGCAGCGAAGGTGGCGAAGGTGGCGATGGTATTGCTGTGGAGGGAGTGGTGAGGTGGTGGTGTTGGTGTTGGTGGTAGTCACAAATTATTTGGTTGATTATGACTATTAACTTGGTTAATTCGTGACAAATGAAAAAGATAAATTGTGACCAAAAAATAATGTGTGACCTAAAAAATTGTTAATTTGTGACCGATAATATGAAATTTATAACTGTATGATAAGTTGTGACTTATAATATTTGTGATTTGTGAACGACAAATAAATTTTGGCGTATAATTTTTTGATTTGTGACCATGAACAAAATGTGACCTATAAAATTTTTGAATTGTGACCGTAAGATAATTTGTGACATATAAAAGTTGTGATTTGTGACTTATTAATTTGATAGATTTGTGACCGATGAATAAATTATGATGCATAATTTTTTTCATTTGTGACCTATAAATTTTTTTAATTTTGATTGTAAAATAATTTGTGACATATAAAAATTGTTTTTGTGACCAATTATATGGAATTGTGACATTAATATATTTAATTAATAAAATATATATTTAATTTATTTATTTATAAATAAAATTTAAAAAAGTCTAAAATTTGAAATTTTAAACCTTAATCTCTTAAATTTGAAATTGATGAAAACTTAACCTGAAATCTTCCCATTATTCAATAGCTGAATGTGGCCCATGAATGTAGGCAAGTTACCTAACCACATCAAATTACAGTGCTATTATTTATGCTTTTTTACTTATTCAGTAAATTTATTAATTGTTCATCAATTAATTTTTGATAAATAGCCAAAAATGGATCTAATAGAACCTTTTTCTATATCATGTCAGTTTTTCATTTTAGGGTTGAACTTACTATTACATTATATTCTTCGCTCAAGTCGTCTTCTCATAATGATATTAGCAGCATGTAAAAGAGTTAAAATGTAATGTTGGGTATCTTCCTGTCTTTTTAAGGCTCAATTTCGCCTCGTCGGGGATTCCATAGATGCTATTAAAGCTCATGTAAAATAGACTCGTGTAACCATGACATATTTCTTTGCTCTTTCAACCGGTTTTAGCTTTATCCTCCATAAAGGGATCCAAACAGTGGATTTAGAAACAAAAACATAAAAACAGCATAGAGATAACACAATTCAGATTCTTAACATTTCCAAATTCCTAAAATTAACGGCAAAAGAATTCCATGACACTGAAAACAAAACAGACTAAGAAATAGATAATACTGATCAGAAAACTACAAACCTAAACAAGGCTAAAAGCTCGCCCTAGTCCTAAACTCGACTGATCAACTAGACTTTCCAAACTCTCTCATCTCATTACTCCTCCCTACGATTCGGTCATTTGTGGCTCCTACTCCACAATACATCTCTGTACAAAGAACCAATGAACATAGGAATGTAACAACTGCGAGACAATAATACTAGACTAATAAGGACAACAGTTTGCACAAGGACTTTTTTCTTTCGTCAATCGTATGACAGGGAGGTGTTCGAGACAGATTCTGACTTGATGGTGGTCGGGGTAGTTGCAGTGATTCCAGGCCCACCCTTGGTTCTCATCTCGATAACTTTCTTGTGAGAGTTTGAGTGCAACGATGGAACAAATGTAGGACTTGCAGCTGGACGGTATTCAGGGAAAAGGCGGCCTGACTTGTAGCGAACACCACAAGCATTGCATAGAGATTTTGGACCCATCGGGCCAGCCCTCCACTGTGGAGTCTTTGTAATCTCGCAATGCATGCATTTCCTAACTGCTTGTGCTGGAGGGTTCCGATTCACTTCCAACGGACCAACGGGCACAAATGATTTAATTTTCTTTTTCTTCTTTTGTTCTGCTCGAATCGGTTTCATAACCTTTTCCATAGGTTGAGATTCTGCAAAATTTTCAGAATCTGAGGAAACGACAGGAGTGGCAAACAGCTGTGGGGTCTCTATAAAGGAGTTTGAAGGGGAAATAAGTTGAATCTCTGCTTGGGGATTGAAAGTTGGAGGGCATGGACGTTTGCTCGGGGCACTATGTGGACCAAGGTGACTTTGGCCAAGAGGCATAATCTTCCCAACTGAGCAGGAACTGCTACTGCTGGTGCTGAGGCTCTCAAGCACCGAAACAGGACTGGAGGTCTGGAAATGCTGGTGGGATGGCTCCTTGTCAACATGAAGGTTCTCCTTTCCTAGAGTCATCCCCGCGCCAGAGAACGAATCCTCCACAAATGTAGAAAGCCATTCCAGTTGTATGATATCCTCATACTGAGAGAGAAAACAAGGCAAGAAAAAGAAGATGAGAGTAAGATATAACATCGTATTTAATTTCAAAATCACGGTTGGCACAACAGAATTAGGATTCTACATTTCATTTAATCATGAAACATAGACATTATTGATGGAAAATATTAGCTAATCAAACATGTGATGAAGTACGATGTGCTGTGTGCAAATTCACGACTGCGAGCGCATGAAGTTTAGTAACTTCCACATGAAAAGGGATACAGAAGGCAGAGTATTTGTTATCGCCAATTTTCATGTCACAGCATCTCATGTTAAAAGACCAATCCCTCATTCTTTCTGCGAGAGCCTAAAAGTGTTCGAAGATGGAAATCATGAACTTCACCTAGCAGCTATGCAATAAGATTCACATGAATAATTAGCTATTCACGGCATCTCACGTTAAAGGACCAATCCCTACGTAGACTCCATTTAATCAAAGAATTAATGGAAAGTTACAGATGAAACTGCGCTGGCAGTTTGAAAATGTACATCAAGAAAGAAATTTTCACAACGAAAACAAGTATGGAAAAAGAGGATTTATAAAGTTGGTCAGCGCCTTGAGAATTTGGAATTTGAATTAAAAATGTATCCTATATATTATTCATAAAAAGACAGATGTATGGATAGAGTGGACCATACCTACAATACACATTAATATTTGAATTTGAAACAAAATTATATAATTCAAATTTCAAACAAAACTTGTCCCACCGCTTCATAATTTCAAAATTAGCATAAAAAGTTTAGATAGAACCAAAAAAGCTTGTTCAACTGATCAGAGTATTATAAATGCGAAGAATGTGACAACCAACATCACCAATGTGGCATAACTACATTAAAAATCTTATAAGCACTTCTAATCAATTAAAAGCCTAAAGTCCTAATTTCAATAGCACCACGACTGTCACATAGATCCTCCCACCCCTACTTTTTTCATTTTTAATACCGATTTTGGGTGGGGAATAAGCGTGACGTTGCAACTAATATCCGCAACCTTACCAAGAGACTAGGATGGCTCGACAAAAAATTTGAATCCAATACGATCACGTAATCTAATAACTGGTCCCACAGTATATGATTCGACAAATTTCACCGCTTGCATAACCTAATAACTGGTCCCACAGTACCTAATTTGAATAATTTCACCGATTGCATGACCTAATAACTGGTCCCACAGCACGTGATTTGACAAGTTTCACCGATTGCATATGTTAGAAAGGTCTCGAAAATTTTGAACAAGCAGTTAGCAAAAGTTAACTTGTTTAGAAAAATTCATGACAATTATATACCAAATGCTGATGCTCACCGGAACAGAGAGCTCGGCAGATAGATCAGACACAGAATTGCATTTGCTATTGAAGAAAGGAGGGTCGGAATCAGGCAAGGGATCATTCCAAATGCTCGCAGAATCCTTGCAATCGCCTGATTCAACCAGGCTATCATCACCATACTCATTGTCTGGGGGGAACTCAATCAAGTCATCAATTTGATCAAAGAAGTTTCCACAGTCATTTTCATCCATGCAATTTGGACCTGTCATTTCTATTCCCAAAAAAATTTCCAGAAAGAAAATTAAAAACAAGAATTAAGAGATTTGTATGTATGCACAAAAATACACATACTTTTGTAAATTGTAGACACTCTTAAATAACACAACAGTGGGGAAAACATTTAAAAAGGGTGTGAATTTAAAGCAAATATAGAAAATGGAGTTGTAATAGAGAGCACCGACACAATTTTGTGCCCAAAAGGCCACAAAATGACAGCAAACTTACATACTCAAATGTAGAAATGTTGAACAAACCTTAAAAGTGTGTTTGCAAAGGCAAAATATGAAGAACCCAAAATGCAGAGAGCTTGACTGCACAAAATTGTCAGAACTCAGTTTCCTCTACAGTAAATTTCCTGCAATAAAAAGGAAGAAATGGTAATTAATTACACGTTTCATTAAAATGGTTTTTTGAAGAAATACAAGATAAGATTAACTTTTCAAGAATGGTAAAAGACATAAAAATAGAGAATAAAATATTTTAAATTTTTGCTCAAATATGTGAAGAAACTATTCGTTTGGCCGCATTTGAAAACAAAAACGAAGGACCATAGAGACTCAAACATTTCCATTTTTCCGAAAAATGAAAGTTGACAACATAAAAAAATTTAACATATTCCTTGACAAAAACAAATTTTGTGCAGATTCGTAGGGAAAACGAAGGGAAATCTAAAAAGACACAAACTTTACCATTTTTTCTTCATTTTTTCCCTTGGAAAATAGAGAGCCAAGGAATAGCTCAGATTTTAGTACAAAAAATGGACGGAGAATTGCAGAAATGTGTAACTCCAGTCATGGAAGTCAGAGAAAACAAGTTATGGGAGAAAACTGGCAGAAAAAACAGAGCCAAACCTGTGTTTAAACCTTCAGAAGATAATCTTCCCACCAAAAACTCCTATGTCAATTGACACAGGAACTGGGAGAATTCTTTCTCTTGGGCACAAATTTCAAGGCAGAGAAGCCCAGTCTGAGTCTGAGAAACAGCAGAAAAAAAGCCTCAAAGAAACAAAACAAAAAGGACAAAAAGAAATCCAAACCCCTGTGCTGTTATTCCTCCATTACTACAGCCTATTCTACAGTGAGAAAGCAAGGAGGAGGAATGAAAGTGAAAATGGGGTCTCTGAAGAAGAGAAAGTGTGGGAGGAAGAGGTTAAAAAGAAAGGAAACATGGTAGGAGAAATTCTTGATTCATTGCAAGCTGTCTGTCTTTTACTCTCACTCTTCACTCATCACTATCGTGATGTTTAAGTCTTCTCTACCCCCGGGTGGGACCCATAACAACTCCCACCGCTGTCCCTCCCCCCTTCCTTCGCTCTCCCTCAGTATTTTTTTTTTTTTTTCTTTTCAATATTCCATTTGTATTCTGAGATAATGCTAGTGATACATAATTTTTTGCCATAATGGTTCACATAACACTCACATGAAATGAGGCCGATCAAAATGTGGAACCCACCCATGTAAATGTTATGTGAACCTTATGAATAAAAATTATGTACCCATAGCATCACTCTTGTATACGCATATGCAAATGTAAAGGGAATTTGTATCTCTGTATGTATTTATGTGTATGTATATGCGTACGTACATATGTTATTTTGTGTATAATCATTGCTTTCCTTACTTTTTAGTATATTTTGTGTATTTAATTATGTGTTAAATCGATGTTTGATTAATTGAGTTATTTAAAGTTTAATTTTTTATCCATGACCAATATTTTATTCTTATACAATTCTTACCATTAGTTACGTGCGACTTTATGTCCATGTTTAATTCAACTAAAAAGTTAGATTAAAACTTAAGTTCAAATTAACAATTAATGTTAATCACACATTTCATGCATACACAATTTTTTAATTATACATTTTATCAAATTTTATCAAAATCTCCTAAAATTTGATTTTTATCTAAATCAAACTGGGCTTACATGTGACTCACGATTCTCTATAATTTTCTTTGACAAGCAATATAAAGACATGCTATTTTAGTTATGTATGACATAATATGAAAGGTAGAACTCTCCGCAATTTCATTTGACAAGTGATCTAATTACCATGTTCCATATAGATATAACTTAAATAAGTACATATGCATATTTATTATTTCGTAATTATAATTGTCCCGTAAACAATATTATGTAATACTTAGCATTTATTGTCGAACAACAAAAAAAACTCAACAAGAAATATGAATACCATGCTTCCTATATAGATATCTAAAGTATGTAAATATGCATATTTATTACGTTGTAAAATATATGATACTTAGTTTTATTTTCGAACAATAAAACAAATTTGGCAAGCTCTATAAATATATTTCTTCTTACCGAAATAACTAAAACATGACATATGCATGTTTATTACATTGTAATTGTTTTACAAAACAATGTTATTTGATACTTAGTATATATTGTCAAACCATAAAAGAAGGTGGTCGAATTTGTTGTGTGATCTTATTAGTTGCCGAAATTTGATTAGCATTAAATCTGCAAAGGACAATAATTAGTGGTGACAACTCAAAATTAGTACTAATCCTACTCAAGTATATAGCACTTGATGCTGAAAGTTTAGCCATTACAAATAATTTATATACTCAATGTACAATTGTTAAAATTTACATAACTCGCTCATGCTATGAATTGGATAGAGAGAAAAATGAGTTCTACACGTGCGCTATGTATACAAATAGCATGCGTGTTTATAAGGATGAAATTGTATTAATTTATCGATCTATTCAGTATGACTTAACATATGACCTTATTTCATTACCTTATATGATTAGTTGTGTGTGTGTGTGTGTGTGTGTGTCTATATATATATATATATATATATATATATATATATATATATATATATATATATATATATATATATATATATATTGTGTAACGAAATCAAAAGGGATATAATACAGCTCCCTTTGCATATTAATTATCTTACTTGGCAACAGATGATGTCTCTATTTATGACTCATTAAATTTGATCGTGTGAGAATTATCAAATGTTTATAATGCAATAACATTTAAAAGATGTAAATATGGTATTTCTATTACATTGTATTTGTGCAACCATGGTAAATAACATAGAAGCATGGGTGGTTCTTGCTCTTACATCTTGAAGACCTCAAACCTCCTTTTAAGAGCTATAAAAATCTTCGATTTCAATGCTTTTAACCCCCTTCTTCGTTGTAGTAGAAAACTTCAACCGACCAGAAGAAAAATGGGGGACTCAAATCGTTGTGCAAACCACCACAACTGATATGGAATTCGTCCACCACGTCTACATATGGAATAATCATATCTATGCATGATCTTATTGCTTGATTTTTGTCTGAAAAGTGTGGCGCATACATTTTAAAGTCGATTCTTTATTCATTAGGTATAGAGATCACAAAGATTTCGTGATTTGTTATTGAATATATCCAATTCAAAATTTCATACAAAATCAATGTATTTATGCATACATAATATGACAACTCAACAAAATTGGTTTTTGTTTGCAAATATTAATTTTTATGTTTGATATCCAGAGATTTACGGTCTTTCAAGATCTTGCAGGAATATCTTGTAAGAAGAAGAATCTCGTAGGACTGATAAATGCTACTTCACTAAAATATTTTCAAAATTTCCAACACTACAAAGATTTTTTAGTACTTTCCCTTAAATCATGTCGCTTTTAATTATTTCCTTAGTCACTAATCCACAATATGGTTTCAAAACATTTATTTTTGAAAGGGATATTCCCGCGTATCTTTTTTTTTTTTTTTTTTTGTGTTAAAAATAAGATTATATGAGGATGGATCTTAATATTTAGTTATACAAATTAGATTATAAAAAAAAAAAAAAAAATAGATTGAAGGTTTAATAGTAATTGCAATAAGCTCCCCCCTCTTAATAAGATTTCCAAATTATGGTCTAACTCGATTCAAAAAATAGTTCTAGCTATTTCACAAAGTCAAACTTGGACTTTCGATTTAGAATTTAATCTTCTCATACCTTGTCGATAATAAATTTCATCTCACAACAAACAATATTGCGAAAGACGTGTTTCAAATTAATAAATTTAATATATTCCTTTTCTCCAATATTTTCAACGGGCCTTACAGCTAAAAAGGCACTAATTAGTTCATAATTGAAACAAATTAACAGAAAAGTATTGACTAATAAAAGTGAGTTCACATCTGCAATTATGTTGCCCTTTGGGCCTCACAGAAATTAGAACTGGGCTATTCGTACCGGGGGGGGTGTACAACCCCCCCTACCGGCCCCTCACATGAGGGGGGGCCCACAAAAATGTGGGCCCCCCCTCATGTGAGGGGCCGGTAGGGGGGGTTGTACACCCCCCGGTACAAGAAGCATAAATCCAGAAATTATTGTTGTGCTCATTGAATGATTTTTTTTTTTTTTTTTTACTTTCAGCCATTTTTAAACTATCATGAGGTCTACCCTTGCCAACTTTTTCTTATGCCTTACTCCCCCTACTTTAACTTTTTGCCTCTTTGCAAGTTAAAATAAAGGTAATATCATATACGTATAATATAACGTTTGACAGTTTGAATATCATTGAATAGTATTACTAGAGACGACTGACGAGTGAGAATGTGCGATATACATATGCGGTTTTGTTCAGTTGAAAGTACTATACATGCTCTTAATATTTCTGTAATAGCTTTGACATTATAATCTCATCTTAGCGTTTGTTTAAGTTTTATTATAAGTTGTTGAAATTAAAATATGATAGAAATGAGCGGTGGATTAATGAGTCGTAGTTGTTGGTTGAAATGTATGGTAAAAATTAAAGTTTAATTTTGACCTTTAAATTATAAGAAACTTATGACGAAATACCACCGAAAATATATTTGAAACTTTGAAGAAAAAAAAAAGCATACGAAAAGATAAAGAAGCAATCCCAGTTGTAAGAATAGCATCACTTTTTCCCCACTCCCACCACAAAAATAAAAGTGAAAAAATTAGAGATTTTATTTTCTTTACAACTAACTTAGTATGCACTCTTTGAATCGCTTGCTTCTAAAAGACTTCTCCCTTTTAAAAGACTGATTTGTATAAAACCAAACTCATTTTCACTGTCAAGTAGCTCATTACAGAGTACACTTAAACCAGTTTTTTACAAGAAAAAAAAAATAAATTATTTGTATAACTAAACCAGGGTTAAAATCTCATAAAAGTGGTACATTATTTACTATAGTCTTGCAGTCTTTCTAGATAAAACGGAAAAACAAAATTTTATTGGGTTTAAATAACAGATAAGCCTCTAACGTATAAAATATTACATTATTACAGGTGTCTCGATACATTCTCAATAAGTTTCAGCTTCGCATTTTAGCGATAAATAAATCTTCTATGCACTATGTCACCGTTTACTAATAGAGATAGAACTTGATTGGTGGCCTAAACATCGTGCCCTAGCATTAGTTCCTGTGGAGACATTTCTTTAATCGTACCCACCTCTACTTTCACGCCATAATCATAATGGAAATAAAATGTAGAACACTCTTTGCAACTTCTAAAGAACATACTCCAATCGCACAAAAACCTAAATAATAAACTTATTTTCATTGAATATATATTTTGTAAATTATTTAAAACTAAAAAGGAAAAAAATTATGTGGGTTTTCAACTCATTGATTGTGTTGTCACTTCTATATATCCATCTAACTAGAAAAATCAAACCATGTCCGGTTTACTTTGTCGGTAGATAACAAAAATTGAACATAGAAAATGAAAGATTGAAAAACTAGAAGATAGGGGCACACAGGAATCCACACATTTGTTTGATTCACACTTACTTTTAATTATACATTCTTAACAAAAATAAATAAATAAAGTAAAAATTATTTTCACATTTTTTTATAACGTTTTCCTATTTTTTAATCACATCTAAAAAAATAAACATTTCTCAAAAATCTTTATCAAATAAGTGCTAAATCAAGATTAAAATTTTCAAAATACTATTTACTTTAGTTCTTGTAAAATATTAAGCTTCCATTTGGATATCATCTATAAATTATTTATAAATTGAGTCAAAGTCTTCTCTTGACCAATTTATAATTTAATTAATAAGAGAAGAGTATTGTATTCCACAAAATGTATAGATAATAAATTAATAATAGTCGACAAGCAATGTAAACATTAATTTCAATCACACAATTATAATTATTATTAATTATCTGCACATTTCGTGAGATCACTACTTTTCCTTTTTATAAATTGTTAATAACTAAGAATATCCCTCTCGAATAGTCGAATGCAGTTACTCAAAGAACTCAATCCCTTATTTATTCTCCATTGGACAACATTTTAAATTATTTATAAATAGTCAAATATTATTTCAACCTCATATTTTAATGGACTCATTCACCGCTCCTTTCTATTTATTTACAATTTGTTTATATATTCTTCCTAAACCTAGTCTAACAATTAAATTCTTTAATAATTAAAGGAGTTGTTGTGTACCATTTGTGTGTATTGTCGAGATTTAAATTTTATTTTAAAATATTAACCTTATTGTAGCATCTTCAATATTCTTTTTTTAAAAAAAACTCGTAATTTAATAAATATTGGATTTAATAAATTTGCAAGTTTCAATGCTCAACTATTTAATGATATATTATGTTGCATATTTTAGCTATTGATATGTAAAAATATATTTATTAATTGAAAAAAGGGGAAAACAATACTGAATATTAGGAAAAGTAAAATAAAGACAAAAACAAAAAATTAGCTATAGTGTACAAAAAGTTTTATTCTTTAGATTTAAAAATGTTTTCTATTATGATCAAGGTACGCTTTAAAAATAAAGAGTCTATTAATGGTGTTGTAAAGAGGTGTAGTTTTTATTCGATGTGAGATATTTTACTTACTCTTAACATATCCATACAAGATAGGTCTCGTTGAGCATATCAATCTTGAACTTGTATATTTGTTTTCGTCTTAGTCAGATTAAATTCTTCGTTTGAGTTTAATGGTCTTTATATCATATTTAGGTTTATAATCTCATGTTAAAAATGTTGACATTATTAAGAATAGTAGCTTTAACTCATATATATCAAGTACTTATATGATATCGAATATTTATTATTAACAATTATATTATACAATGTTGGGTTTTAATTTTTCATGTAGACCTTCATATGTAATTAAGTATATATTAAAGACTATCTTAATGTTAAGCTCAACTAAAATGATATGATAAAAAATTAAAGTTATGAGCTTTAGGCATCTAAGTATGGTACGTGTCTAAATATGTGTAGAGAACAAACTCTTTAGAATAGAATTACGACCCCCAATTTATATGTAATTCACATTTTATGTGTCATCCCATTAGCACAAGAATAACAAGAGAAAGTATATTGAAGATGAAGATCAGTAACCTGCAACAAATCAAGAATTAAGAACAATCAATCAGATCAAGAAGCCATGATCAAAAACACGTAATTCAAGATCCAGTATTAAAAATCATTCCCAATTAATCAAAGTAAGTTCCGCATTTTATAATTTTCTTGATGATTTGATTGGAGGATCTTGACAAAATATTGGTCTCCTGATTTTCTCAGAATGCATATAACAGTCTATTAATTGTTTCTTCTAATTCAATACTTCATCATACTACAAAGTACGAGGTCCTGAGAAACATAATATTGTACTTGTTTAATTTTATTTTATTTAAAAACCTCTTATCACTGTGTGGTCGTTCTTAAAAGAAAAAAAAAAGTAATTTTTTTGCCTTTTCACGCTTTTGGTACTTAGAAAATTGCATTTCAACACGAGTAATCCAGCAAGCCCAGAGGCACGTTACGGCGTCAGTAAATTCATATAATGCCACGTTTCCGCGTGGACCCACAGTCAGAATCAGTGGGTGCTCTGCTCCCAGCTTGGCAATTCCATCGCCAGATAGAAAGCACGTTACACTGTCTTGGGATTTGAGCTTCCAATGTTTTTATCCTTTCACACAAGAGAAATGTTATTCATCCCCATTGGGATGAAAACACAGTCTACGTATCGTTAATGTGTTTTTATCACCATCCCCACTTGGAATGAATAACATTACTCTTCACACAAAGACATCAATCATAACTTGTACAACATTTGTTGAAAATCACTCACACATGGGATGGGTCGGGGACAGGTGGGTGGGTAATTTTTTATTGTTTTTAATCACATTGGGACCCATCACTATGAGAATTTGTCAACCGAGGTTGTACAAGTTGTGTTTCCCTATTCATACCATCACGGTCAGAGCATTTCCAATTGAGTAATGCTATTCATTCTCAGTGGGGTTACAAAAACAATTTAGGTGAGGTTAATGTAACATTAAATGATAGATGAAATTTTTAGACAATCGAAGGTCAATACAAACTATTTTTTAGTGTACGGACAACGAATGGATTGGAACATTGGGTTTTGATTTTGCGAAGAGATTCATATATTATTAGTTTTGTCAAGGACGAAGATGAAGTCTAGGGTAGGGGTGGGGTGGGAATTGTTTTTAGATTTTAATTATTTTATATGAAATAATTTAAATTATGATTTTATCCTTTAAAATTGAGGAAGAAACTGAAATTTTAAAAGTCTTGGATTGTGGGTGGCACATATAAAAAGTTTGGGATCACAATTGCAAATATTCTTTTTAAATTTTGACAAATTTTCACTATTTTTAACATTTAAACTAATAAAATTGGATGATATGGGGGGTTTTTGTACCTCAAAGGTTGTATTTTGCACCTTTGTGATATTTTAAAAAGGTAAAAGGTTTTTCGCAGCATACCCCATATCTAGGTGTTTCGTACTGTTTAGCCTTTTATTTAGTTTAAAAGGTAAAATCTATTGTTCTGTTAGTAGATAATTGAAACATGCATAGTCGCATTTTTTAGAATTGCTTATAAGTTATAACCAGTCTAAGTTATAAATAAATAAAAACGAGTGATACATAAGTAAAATGATATTATGAATCTTTCAAAATATATAAATAAAAAGTGACGTAATTGATCAAAAACAAGAATAGCAGATTTCCTTTCCAGGAAAGTTGTTCGCGAGATGTAGATATCTGAAGTTATGTCAACGAGTCGAGCAAAAAAAAAAAGCTCAGGCTCGACTCGAACTTTTTTAGGCCCGAGCAGAGGCGAGCCAAGCTCGGGCAAAAAAAATGAGGCCGGCCAAACCAAACCGAGCCATTTGGATTTATTTTTTTTTTAATTTCAAATCTACAGTTTTACTTAAAAAATTTAAAATTTGTACGGTTTATACGTACTATAAATTAAATAAAAAGGTTCGGGCTCAGCTCTAACTTTTTTGGACCGAGCTTTTTTGGGCTCGAGTCGAGCCGAGCAAAGCCCGACCGTATAATCGAGCCCAAGCTATTTTGCCATCCCTTCATATCTTCCTATGGATCATTATTTGAATATGAGAATACATCTATGTCGTGAGGAACTCTTGAAACAAAGTCTAGGCGAATGGTGATTGCGTGGATTTAAGTCTTGAAAGTAATAAAAGGTTTGATTCATTGCGACTTTTTCAAATCTTGTAGGTAATTCTCGTATGGAAGGGAGAATGGTGCAAAATATCCCGTTAAAACATTATGTGGAACTATTTTGGAAGAAATTAAATAGATTTAACATGAATAGTGTTTGATTATACATGTTTTTGAGAAAATATTGTCACTCTAATTTTGGTTTCGGATAGGTTTTGAAAGTCAACACTTTTAAAAACAATTTCTTTTTTTGTTTTTATTAAATTTAAATTTTTTAGGAAACTTGTCGACAAATTTGGGCGAAAATATCAAAAAAAAAAAAAAAAGGAAAATATTGATTAGAAATCGAACACGTTGTAGACTTAACTAAGGGCTTGTGTGGGAGGGATTAAAATCAGATTAAAATTGAAAATATAGCCGTTATTGTTGACTTTTATTAGACGAGTGGGGCCCAATAACGGCCATATTTTCAATTTTAATTGGCTTTTAATCCCTCCCGAACGGGGCCTAAGAATTAACTTCATTACGGGCTTCAACTCAATATTTTTTTCTCTTTAACCATTATACGACAAAAATTAATAAGTGATTAAAATTTATATTAAAGTTAAATTTCTTTTTTCTATACTAGATATTGAATTTATAAAATTATATTAAATTTAAGTTTTTTATAATATTTAGTGCCTTACTTTTCTTAAAAAATTAAAACTTTCACATGTTTTTTTACAAGCTAGATGAATATAGAGTTTGTTTGGGAGGAAAATATAACGGTTATTAGATCTCACTCGATTAATAAAAGTCAATAATAACGGTTAGTTTTTCAATTTTAATCTGATTTTAATTTCTATCAAACAAGCTCACAATTGTTAGGTACTTTAGAATGAATATTTAAATTTCTCTTTTAACTGCTATTTTAATTGCACCAAAAAATTAACAAAATAACAATGAAATTTTGCAGTGGGTCCTTTTGAACAGTCAAAGATTCGAGAGGCATTATAGAACGTTCCAAACTGACATAATTATTGCTTCATTTGCTTAAAATGGACATAATGATTATGTGTCTTTGTACCAAAGATTGGTGGTTCCAATGCATCAAACTATTGCACATGTCCACTAAAGAAGGCATGCTCCCTTCAAAAGTTAAATAATTCGGTTAGTGTAAAATTATTAATAACAATTTAGAGGAATAACATAAATTAATGGATAATAATAAATATGTAGTATCATAGTAGTTATAAACATATGATAAAGGAAAATGTTAGTATATCATGAGTGACAGTCCCCTCACATAGAGGTGGGGCGCACAATTTAAAAAATAGCTGACATAGTAGTTATAAGCATATGATAAAGGGAAATGCAAGATGTACAATCATGGGTGGCAGTCCCCTCACATAGGGGTGGGGCCCACAATTTTAAAAATCGCGGGTCTTACCCTTATGTGATGGGACTGTCAAACATAGTGTATACCTTGCATTATTTTATGATAAAACTAAGGGTCTGTTTGATTGTGTATATTTTATAGCGAAAATGGAAAACAAATTTCATTTCCCTCCAATTTGTTTGTTTGATAGGGAAAAAGTTGTCAATAAATCATTTTCCACCAACCCAGCCTACGTGACCCGTTTTCCCCAAAATTGAGGATTTTGGTGGGAAAAGCTTTTCCAGGTGCGGCTGCTTTTTCCTCTTTTTTTTTTTTTTTTTTTGGCAATTGGAACAAATTTTATAACCAATTATATAAAAAAAAATTTCACTTTAATGGATAATTTTCATGTAAAACTAAGTTAAACGAACACCATACTTTGATGAAAAAATAGTTTTTGAGCAAAAATTTTTTTTTTCTTTTTGGCAATGGTAACAAATTTCATAATCAATTGTAAAAAAAAATTCACTTTAATGGACAATTTTTATGTAAAATAAAGCCAAACGTGAACAAAAAAAATCCAAAATTTAAAATGAATTTCGGGTGGAAAATTATACCAATCAAACACACTTAATTAACAATTCCTTGGAAAATAATTTTTAGGCAATTATTTTTCTTGAAATTTATTTTCTTTTCACATATTTTCCACCCTTACAATCAAACGGGCCCTCATATTTAAATTTAATTGAATAGAAAAATAAATTTAATAGGATACGTCTTACAAGATGTTTATAATTAACGGTGTGTATAAAGAGAAGTAAGTAATGTAAAAGTGTTTAATACTTATGAATTCTACGAAATGTATGAATAAAAGTGGTTTGATGATCAAAGTATTTATAAACACCTAGAAACAAAGCCAAACATAGACTTAAATAAATATTTTAGTAAAACCAAACAGGCTTGGTACTAGAAACAATTTTTTATTTTTATTTCTTGTATACTATATAGCGAAAATTAAAATCAAAATTTTATCAGATTTTAATAAAAATTGATGAAATATATAGTTAAAAAGTTTTGAATCTCATAAAATATGTAGTTAAAATTAATTATTGATTTCGAAGTAAATTAAAATTTTAATCAATATCAAATAGGAGCTATATATGATTTCCTCGACGAGGACAGCTGATTCTCCAACGTTGCTATAATTATCTTATAAAGAGGCCATTCCGAAGATCATATGACCAGAGCCACAAGAGATGGATACAATATTGGATTGTAAAAACGATGCACTATATTCAGAATAGAATGTCTTTGATACGTTAGCATGGACGATTAAATATATAAGCACGTTTAGGAATTATTTATAAACGATTTATATTATAATTAGATAAAAAAAAGTAACGGATAATATTTATGAGTTTCAAGAAGTATGTGAATAAAAATGATTTGATCGATTATAAATAATTTATAAACAATAACCAAACAAGTATCGATCACAAGAGATCGAGTTTTCAGAAATAGTGAATGGTCTTATCAATTCCTCGAATCCACTCCGACTTTTAAAGTTTATCGTATATATATTTTTCTATTTAAATTGTATAAAACATGACGGTAAATGATGATTTTTTAATCCACATCCGTCCGGTCTAATTTAGTTTATTCCCTTTTCGCTCTAACAAATTCCACAATCCCAGAATTTAATTTTCTCAATAATTTATAATATAATATGTTGTTGGCAATGTTTAATTAATTTGACACGGGTTTTTTTTTATTTTAAATGAATTGTTGAAATAACATTTTTAATGGAATTTAGACATGTTTAATTTGTATGAATCTATTTACTATATTAAAGAAGGATAGTTTCCCGCCGCTGTACTGCAACAGTGTTCCCGCCCATAATTTTGGCCTCCATCCTGCCCAAGATAAAAAAAAAAATTCTTCAACTTTTTTGAATTGAATACCGCCCAGAATTTTGAATTCAATCCCGCCCAACCGAAAGGCTTACTCCTTGCTTCATCTACGTAAGAAAAATGCCCAGCCTCTTGAAAAAAAGAAAAGCCTCCTCCTCAACGACTCTAACCTCTCTGTCTCCAAACTCCCCAAGTCAGCATACTATCCCTTATTGGATACTTCCAGAATTCGAGCTTGATGAACGAAGTACGGTGTGGGTCGCAAACTTGATTTCTACAAAACAGAAGTTATAGTTTTGAATTTTGATGGTAAACTAACAAAGATTTCATCCGAGTGTTAGAATTTATTATTGCAAGAAGGAAAAAAAAATCACCAAAAGAAAACATATTTCATCCATTTTAGTTTGTGATAAAAAAACATTATTTGGAAGTTCTGCAAACGTTTCTTCCATTTTTTCCTGCCTATAATAAAAAGATGAATGAGGAGTTACTGTGCTTGGAACAGTGATTAGTTCCATTTTCTTTATTTTTTTTATTTTTATTTTTTTGTTTTTGTTAATTTCTTTCCATTTCTTTCCAATTTCATTTTCACCGGTGATTTTTTGCAGAGAAAGACACCAGATCCTCCGCACGAGGAGGCTCTGCGGAGGACAGAGCCTCCTCGTGCGGAGGTCACCAGCCTCCGCGTGCGGAGGCTAGAGCCTCCTCGTGCGGAGGTCACCAGACTCCGCGCGCGGAGGCTAGATTCTTCTGCACGCAGAGTTTAAATCCTTCATTTTCGTTTCATTTAAATTCAACTATTTGTTCACACATATGAGTCCAACAACCATTGAATTTTTCAAAGTGCAAGTTGCAGTCTTAATTTTTTCAGATGGGTTCATCGGAGATATTACTCTAGGTCTCACTCGGAGGCCCAACCTCCGCACGCGGAGGATGATCTTCTGCGTGCGGAGGCTGGTTCCTCCGCACGGGAGGCTGAGCGTGGTGCCTCCGCACGCGGAGGCCCAACTCCTCCGCACGCGAAGGCCGACCCGTTTAGGGTTTTGCAAATTAGCTTATCCCCCTTCACTTTCCCTAACTCTGCACTTCCCTTTTCTTCTTTCAATTTCATGGCATGAGCCCATATTGCATTCGTTTCGGACCCCAATAATCACTTCTCAAGGAGGCCACTGAAGCTAACATGGCTTATGCCATGTCTGTGCTCCTGGGCCGAGCTTTGCCGGACGTTAGAGACGGGCTAAAGCCTGTCCACCGTAGAATACTGTAAGTAATTTATTTATTTTTTAAGTATCTGTTGTTCGTGTGACAATGTGAGAAAATTAATAAATGTTGGTACCTAAATTATGGAGGTTCCAGAACAATGGTTGGAGCAGGCCTGCAATAATAATTGTAAAGGAAATATGGTGAAGAAATTGGGCAGAAGAGAATGTTTGGAGTTTTTTTAAACAGTTTGAGATTAATCTATTTGTTCAAGGTGATCCCCCTGGCTCAATGTTTAACAAGAATAATAACAATCCCATGTCTAACCGGATTTACTTTATATGATAGTAATCTATTGTCATTCGTCTGTTGTTTAATCTTTATTGTTTATAATCGTCCTTTTTTTAACTTTTTTATCACAACTAGACAAATATATGATGATATTTGTTATCTTGAATGGAAGTTCCAAACTCCAGCTTAGGGTCATAAATCTAAGCTGAAGAAGCCATTGTTCATGCTTGGCTCGACTTTTGGCACGCCCATCTAGAACATGATAGAAATGGGGCATACATGGGCCGAGTTCGAGTAACTTGGACCTCTTGTATGCCATTAGCCCTTATTTGTTAGCTTTGGGAAAGAGCTTCACTGATTAATGAAAAGCGAAAACTGAAACATTTTCAATCTTTGGTTAACCAAGATCAAAAGATCAAAAGGGCATTTATGGAGCAAATTTAAATACATATAGAACTGGTAGGATATCATTTGATTGTCATCATATTTGGGCCTCCGTTTTGATTTCTTAGCTACGTGTCTCCGTTATATATTTAATTTCCATTTTGTGTGTTTTTGTGTATAGCTCGAGTGGAGGAAAGGAAATGTATATCTAATTGGGAGGATTTTGCGAGAGAAATTGAGGGAAATTAGGATGTCATCGAACACGATTCAGGACGGTGATGGATTGCCTCAGATTATATCAATTGAGCTCACTGGTTCAACAGCTAATGTTTGTTGATTTCGTTTTATTTTCCTTCTCTCTATTTGGGCCTTATGATTTGGTTGGTATCACACGACTGGAATAAGTTGATTGAGTTTCTATTTAATGTTGTGTTGTGATTATTGTATTTGTTCCAATTCATTAAAACTACATTACTTGCACTATTCTTTTCACGTATGTATGTTTTTTACTTTGAAGTTAAAATGATTACTTACATGCTTGCATGCTCAGTCCATAAACTGCTGTTATTTTGATTGTAGTACCTATTTTTGGACGAATATTTGACTTTATGTGTTCATTTGTTTGCTCTAGATACTTCTATATGGTGCACAGGTTGTCTCTGGGAAGAATAAACGGAGGTTAGAGCTCTTTTTCAAGAGCAATAAAGTGAACTTATTTTGTTCGGCGTGTTTCAGATCTATTAATTATGTTTTAGGCAATTCCAAATGAAGTCTTTTGGAGTAGATATTCAAAACTGAAATCTGACATTTGGATGGATGGCTTCCAATTTTATGTGTGAATGTATGTCATGTGTCCACGAATTTTTTTTTGGTAGGAGCTTTAAGGAGGCAAAGCAAGTTCTTTTTCACATCTAAAAACTATATGTAATTGATTTTCTTAGAACTGCCCATTCATTATACTAGCAAATAGTAAGAATATTTCATTCCCTAAACCATCAACTTCTCTTATTCTGAATGAATCAGTTTGGTTTGCCTAAAAGTTTATTATATTTTGTTGTCTCCTACTTACACTAACGTCCATTGGTCAGTTGACGCTATGTACTATTTTTATTTTTTTTCCAAATTTCCCAAATGTATGTTATACGCACAACCACCTCCTTTTTATTTTATTTCTATAATTAACCCCTACTCCTGGTAACAAATGCATGGTTATTGGATAAATAGTTTAAATACACATCAACACTGATGAAGAGCACAATTTTTGTCAGGCAAATCAACTTGACAAGCAGGAAGGCTTGAGTTGCAAGACCTCTAAAACTTTGTCAGGCATAATTTATTTAAATTTAAATTATGAAGTGTTTTAAATTTAAATTACGAAGTGTTTTCCATCTAATTGATTGTATGTTTATCATTAGAATTGTTTGTAGTTAATATAAATTTTTACAGTGCATACATATCATTAGAATTCTTTGTACTTAATTAAAGTTTTACATCTCACCGTGCATACATATCATTAGAATTGTTTGTACTTAATATAAATTTTTACATCTCACATTTCGTGCATCGCACGGGTGAAAGACTAGTTAAGGTTAAGTGTCAATAGTCGGTAGGGAGTCCGGAGGTGTGCTGAACGGTCGAGATCACGCTGGTCCAATTTTCTTGGCGCAAGTCATGTGCACAAGCGATCATGGACCTCCCACCTATATAAACAAATGTCTACAGAGATTCCACCAATCAATTAAATCATTTTACTTATAATCGAGAGTGAAATCTTAACTTATTTTTAAAGATGAATTTTGTACATGATGACTCATTTATAGTACTTCACTTCTAACCAATGATTTGAACGGTAATAAGGGTTCAATCAAAATGAGTTGATCTAGTTAATATATAGCACGACATTAATAATTTGATTAAAAATAGTTGAAAATAACTTCTATTGACACATTATCAAATATGAGAATACCAAGAGAAAACAAAGAGGGGGAAGTGGGGAACTCTAACTTTGAAGCCAATGTCGTCGTGTCACAAGCACCCGACACTTTGATGCACCCGTCACTATTTTCGAGATGTTGATACGTATACGATAACAATATAGATCTCGCAAAACTTATGATTGAAAATGATTTTAGAAAAATTTGTGCCAAAAAGCCTTAAATAATCACAAATCATTCGAGCATCCGTTCACAACTATGGCTTCTAATTTAATTGTTGGAGGACTTTTGTTGAGATTACACCGACTCTACTTTTAATGCTTGGCCTTGCAGACTAGAGAAAAGTAGCAAAGATTAGAGAAGACTCGGTATCGATGGTGCATTTTGTAAACCATATAGGATAAAATCTATTTCAATATGATGTTTACTCTTGACAATACTCGAATTATTTTTATCCGACTAGTTAATCTTCTCAAATCCACCTCTGTACTAAATTAAAACATCCAATGAGGTGAGTTTATATTGTATTATTTGCTACTTGCAGTTGAAGTGGTGAAAAATAAGGAAAACTTGTACGAGTTGTACCTCTAACCTAAAAGGACACTTATAAGTAAAACATATATATATATATATATATATATATTTACCAAGCTTGTATGAAAGTGATTAATTGGAGAGTAAGTTTTTTGGAGAATACGTGATTAAAAAGTTGAGAAAAATTAAGAAAACGTGAAAATGTGTGTGGAGAAATTGATTTTCAAAAAATCACTTCCACAAGCATTTATAAGCAAAATGTCACTTACAAGATAAAACAAATCATTTACATGTCAAAAGTGCTTATAAGTAAAAATTACTACTTATATGTAAATAAAATCTCTAATTAGACAATAATTTACTTATATATAAAAAATTGCTTAAAGTGAAAAATACAATGTTTAACTAAAAAGCCGCTTATAACTAAAATACTTACTTATAGGTAAAAAAATAAATATAAGAAAAATCATCTATAAGACTAACTTTTACATTTATGTAAAAAATGCTTAAGAGTGAAATATTACTTATAAAGAAAAATCACTTATAAGTATAAAAATTCACTTATAAGTAAAAAAAAAATCAATTTTATATATAAAAGATTTTTATAAGTACAAAGTTGAATTTTAACGAAAAAAGTTAATAGTAAAAAAGTACGTTTAAGTAAAAGATTACATATAAGTTAAAATGTTCGTTTGTATTTATAAAAATCACTTATAAGTAAAAATTCATTTATAAATACAAATAAATCAGAAGTGAAAAATCACTTTAAGTTATTTTTTTTAATATGAGTAAGAAGATTCTAATATTTATTTATTTATTTATATGGTCTAATACAATGTAACACTATTTGAACATTACCCCTGATCTACCTTAATACGAAATTCTTAATCTTGTCCCCAACAATCATCTCACTCACGTGTACATAATGTGCTTGTCCAAGTATCTATAATTCCATTTAATTACTAAAAAAGATAGAGCATATTTTTATATGGCTTTGTTACTTGTGACATATAATTAAAAATCAAATGAACGCAATAACAAGAATAATGATATGTAGAATCATTGGTGCAACTGATAAAAAGATTCAAGTGACTCGTCGGCTCGTAGATTCTACTCGTCGAGCTCACCCATGAGTGATTCGGGCACGTTTAGGCACGAGCCCGAACCGAACGGGGAGCTTGGACGACGAAACAAGCCTCGACAAGTGGCTCGTGGGTCGTGCCCATGAGCCTAAAACTCACATGCCCACGAGTCAATGGGCTCGTAAAAAAAAAAAGTGATCAAATGGTCAGTTTTTTTTTTCAAATAATTGATCACTTAGAAGTAAAGTGAAATTGAGCTAGTGGGCTGAGCCGAGCACGAGCTCGAACTCGACTAGTCTCTTGGATGAGTTGAGCTCGTGGTTGTGTGGGCTGGGCCGTCTCCGCTCGGCTCATTGCCTTCTATATATCTTGAAATGTTATGATATATTAAGAGCTCGTTTGGTAAAGATTAAAATCTAATCAAAATTAAAAATATATCTGTTATTGGGTCTCACTTGTCTAATAAAAGTCAACAATGATTGCTATTTTTTCAATTTTAATCCGATTTTAATCTCTACGGAACATGCCCTAAATGAGATTCATATCAATATTTTAAGATGATTAATTAATTAATGTCAACTAAATTATATCTAGATTAATATTTAACACCAATAATTTTAAATAGTATTATAAAAGCATCTTCAATGCAACAATGTGTATTGTTGTACATTTGGCAAGCATTATGGGGACAATTGAGAGGATTTAGCCCCCAGTTGATAATTATTATTTTCAAACTCTTTTTGTTTTACATACATATTTTCAACCACACATTTAAACAATAAAATATTTTTCACATAATCGAAAATATTTTCCATACTTTTTAATCATATATTCTCCTAAAAATTAATATTCAAAACTTTATGTTTTCCAAATAATGATTGTCAAACAAGGGTTTAGGGAAGGGTAATTCTATTACCACTACGAATCTTATTAAGTGCACCACAATTTTTTGTATTTTTCTTATTTACTTAAATAGCTTTAAGTATAATTAAATAATTAAGCATTTAATATATTTTTTAATAAAATAAATTATTGTTTCACATAAACCTAAATTTTTCTTTCTTTTTTTCTCAACGTTTGACTGTGCAAAAATTATAAAAAATTAAGTGAAATTGTCTAGCACATCCTCTCGTCGTGGAGGGTATGCTATACATCCTCCTATAACTGAAAAATGATATACTATCTAATTTTCCTATAACCTCGTAACCTGTGACTTATAAGTTATAATAATAGATTAATAATGAAAATGACCGGAGTTTCCACCGCCACCAATTTTTCTAGTTGCCACCGGTAATAAATCTTGCGCGTCGGTGCCGACACTAATACCCGCCGACAGTGGCACCGGCTGTATCAGGTGACAAATCCTGACACAATTAATCTTGACCGGCAAGCGTTGGTCACCTGTTCGTAGTCCCATTCACAAGCCCCATGCAATGCGTCGGTGCTGCAAAATTTGACGTGTGTGAAATATTTTCTAAAAAATTAGTATAAAATATTTATGAATCCCTTTCAAGATATTGTTTTAACTTAATTGAAACCCATTTTCTTTATTTTCCACTAGTTTGAAATTGATTGATATTTGTCCGAGTTCGAGTTGTGACTAACCTATAAAAACCACATAAGCGTTGAAATTACTTGGTATAAAAGGTTCTAAATTTTGAGATTAGTTGACTGTATATCAATGAATTGTTGAGAAATTGTGTTCAAATTCAATAAAGTAGGTGTGGAATGAAAGAGGAAGATTATGGCTGAATTTGTGGCCTATGCCGTCATTTGGCCATGTGGTCGCATCGCTATCAACAGGGATTCAAGCCCCTATTTCGAACTCCATTATAGGTACTCTATGCGGTCACATAGAGTAATTTTTTGGACCGTTGAAGGCCATTTTGACCATATATATATATTTTTTAATTTGGTGGCTTTTCACTCAAATTTTGACGCTATTTCATGCTTCTGGTCGAGACTTATATATAAGAGATCCATGTTCAATGCAAAAATGTATGAAAAACACTTGAAATCCATATATCATTCCAAAATCAAATATCAAAATTCTGATTCTTCATCATATTCGGAATTTTAATTGAATTCTTCAAGTTTTGGGGATTACATTTTATGCTTGAGTGTTTAATCCTTACAAGGCTTGATTAATCTTTCAAACTGTTTGCCGGAAACCTTCAAGCATCATTTTCAATCCGAAAATGGGGCAAATTTAGTTTGAGAACAACGATCACGCGTTCAGGCTTTCGGTGTTCATTTTATCAAGTTTGATTCTGATTTTGTTTGCGTTCGTTGATCTCGTTACTGCAATATTTGATGTGTTTCCTCTCCAACTCCGGTGCTTCTATAACATGAACGAAAATATTAAAGCAAACATATTTATATGTACAAACGAAAATATTAGCATCGTCCTTTGTAACCACCAAAGCTTTCATTAGTCAATATTTTATCGAGACAAAAAAAAATTCCTCCTTTTTAACGACGTGTTTTTCAAAAAATATTTATTCCACTTCAATCTCCCAAACAAGTAATAAGTGAGTTTTTGTTTATAGACGTGACTCGAGTTTATCACTTTATCTCATTACCGTAATGAAATTAATTTAAATGATAAAGAAAAATAATTTTAAAAACTAGATGCTTATACTGGAACTCGCCTAAACAAGCTAGAGAAATATAGTGATATAAATAATAATATTAAAGACAATATTAGAGACGCCATTTGTCTAGAGATTTCCGTATACAAATTATCTTTCTTCGTTATCAAGTAATCCATCATTGAATTAACCAAACGAACCGGATTGGACCGCTACTCATCTTTAAATTTTGCGTACATAACATATCTTATCTACTAAAAGCACTTTATATGTTATTTTGAGAAAAAATTATTTTGTTTTATGCAAATATTGAGACATTGTCACTTATCTTGTTACTAGTTTTACGGCCATGCAATGCATGGCTTGAATTTTGTTGGAGGTAATATTAGCGTATGAAGTTAAAGAACATGAGCTTTCACGGTTCCAGCTAGATCAATTTATTGCTCCCCTCCCCTCCCCTCCCCTCCCCCCCTTCCAGTACCTTTTTGTCTTGCCCTTCTTGGCATGAGTTTCTGTCATCAAACTTTAGTACTAAATTACCTTGCAAAAATAGTATACAGTCACACTTCTATTAACCTTAGCACCAACTTTAACCGTTGTACTACACATAAATCACCATCACCTCCTCGGATTTTCAGAATCAAAAATATGAAAAAACAACCGAAAGAAAATTAATGTTCGAAACCCTTCTTACCCAGAAACTTTTATAAGACGGATCGAACAAGCAAAATACACACATTTTAATAATCAAGAACACCAAACCCCATAAAACCTTTTCACAAAAAAAATTCTCCAAAAAGGATTGAGAAAAAAAGGAAGAAAAAACCAGGAGACAGAAAACTAAAGACAGAACCCAAAACTATTAAAAAATAAAAAACCTTCAATTTAAATTGATCCAATTCCTCGACGGGTGGCACCTGTACTTCCGAGCTCTCCCCTACACGGCTAGGGTTCTACACGGGAGGGTAGATGCTTGAGAGAGCAATCGGCGCCGGTGGATTGTATTTGCCCCCAAATTTAAAAACTGATTCAATACATAGATAAACCATAAAATTAGCTACATAGGAATTGCTGGAATTAAGAAATTTCACTAATTCCATTCATATTGTAGGCTACTGAATAACATACCATTTAAGAGAAGTCGGCTCGACCACCATCGGCCCATCGATTCCACCTTCATCGCATCAGAATGCAAATTAGAGATTAAACAGAATGTGATAGGAATTTATTAGCAGGAATGAAGCAGAATAAGACTATTTACTTAAATGAATCGTAACCTTGATTGCATCCTGAAACTTGTTTGATAGATCTAATCTCAAATCTTGGCCCTCGATTGACACTCGTTTGCATTCATCTGCAAAATAATGAGAAGTTACCGATGGTTACCACATCAATAAAACAACCAATCAACGTAAAAAAAACGGTATATAAAGTTTTAAATCACTCGAATATTTAATACTGTGTAATTACAATTTTAATTAAATGCTACCAAAGGTTTTCAGCACTAAAACTTATCATAACAAGCAATAATGAAATTAGAAGGCAATATTACCATTACTTGCTTAATTTTTTAATAAATACTTCCCATATCTGCAAACATGTAGAATACAGTTCTTCTAATACATTTTTCATTACATACTGCCAGTTTCAAGAATCAGAGAACAATTGAACCTAAATCTCAGGAATTTGAAGATGGGAAGTAAAGAAACCAGTACTAAAGAGAATATTGAACAGGTATATGAAAAGAAAATATTAAGAATTTAGATTTTCCTCCGCAGGTTCTTTCGCTACAAAAAAATAATCCAGCGTAGTAATATGTACATCCTCATCATAACCAAGCAATACATAAGCAAATCAAAGCAAAAGTATCAATAGACATCATTAGAATGGTTGATGGTGTATCTACTCAAGAAATACAAAAGCACTGGACAGTTATGGATACCTTCAGGTTTATTCCTAGCAGGACCAACAGGACATGGAACAGAAATAACTAAAGAAATGTGGCTACCTTAAAATATAGCAATAAAGATTAGGACCGGGAATAAAAAAAGTGAAGATTATAAGATTTATTTTCCAATAGCAGTGCATGAGCAAAATGGAAATTGAAATTGAGCATAAAGAAATTTAAATAAACAAGGGACAAATTTATACCTTATCGAATTTGATAAAGATCACTTTCGGATCTTTGAAAACAGAAAAGAACAAAAATACAAAAGAAAACTTGACATGAATATCCAGAATATGAAAATTATCTACCTTTACAAGCCTGTCTAAAAGGTAAGTAGCGCTTTGTACATTGGGATCTGAATCGATGGAAAGCTTGTACAGAACTTCAAAAATCTGATTGAAGAGCCTTTGTAAAATTTCCTCTCACAACCTGCAAATTAGCAAGAATTAATGAAATCCAAAATTGATATACGTAATAAAGAAGAAAAGACACAAATTACAAGATTCGTGTTTAGTCCCTCACCTTTGCTATGTTATACAGAGCTTCACAGGCATAATAACGAACTCTACTATCTTGATCAGAAAAGGAGTACAGGATTGGTGGTACAATTTTTTGCTGATAAAATAGACAGGCGATTGGGGGAAGACAGGCGACTTCTTCGGGGCCGATGTGGTGTCACGGCAGCGACTGCTACAGGAACGGAACCCTTGCTTTTTGAAGAGAAACGAAAGGAAGAGAAGCCGGCGGATAGAACAACCGAGGAGATTTGGGCAAGATTGAAACCCGGGGAGTGGAAAGCAGAGAAAATTGGTTCAGCGGTAAAGGAGATTAGCACAGTAATTTAGGGAAATTAGCAGGAACGGTGTATAATGAACAGGTTATATTAATAGCTCCGTGCGCGCACGGGGAAACCCAGTTTCCCGTGCGGGGAAATTTTCACTTACCAGATTTTATTTATATTTTTTATTTCTTTACACAGTTGTGGAAAAAATTATTCCTTAATAATATAAAACTCACTATTTTATATATATGGTAGTATAATACCGTATTTTTTATTATCGGATTTGTCACTGAGTTGCCGATTTATTACAATGGAAAAAACACCCCAAAAACAACTAAACAGAAAATGATGGAAAAAATAATAAAACTAAACAAAAACGACAAAACCTAAAGCATGTTGCAAAAAAAAAATATTCAATTTACCGGTTCATTCTAATCAAATAAAATCACAACAAAAATAACTAAACAAAAAAGGACGAAAAACATAATAAATCTATCTAAACAAAAACGAACAAAGCTAAAGCATGTCGCAAAAAAAAACAAAAATACTGAAATGAAAAAACAAAAATATAACAATGAATAAAAATTTACCTTCAATAGATTGTTCTGCCAATTCACAACGCTAACTGATAACTGAGAATATTTGTTGTTTGAAATCAAAATATTTTGTTGTGTGAATAAGAGAAAGATGAAACTGTGTAATTGGAAATGTGTGTAGTGCATTTGCATGTATATATAGAGCAGGAAGTGGCAAAAAACATATACAGTGAAGAAGTCGGTTTGCAGATTTTTTTTCATAGGAAGTCGGCAAATATTTTTTTTATATATTTTTTTATTTTCTGTGTTTGATTTTCAGTGAAAACGCGTTTACTGCATTTGCATGTATATATATAATAATAATATAGTAGAGTCGGCGTGCAGATATTATCTTCATAGGAAGGCGGGATTTTTTATTTTTTTGGAGTGATCTGTGTTTTTTATTGACTATGTTAATGACTAAAATAAATAATAATAATGAATAGTACAAAACCAGTTTGAAACCACTTCGTGTGTGAAAACGGGTGTGACAAAATGAAACAGTGATCCTTGGATTCTCTCTTAGAGTGATCCCTAAAATTTTGATGACAATTTAAGAAATTTAATGTATTTGTAGTTGTAAATTTGGACTGCATTAATTTTTTTTTTTTTAACATACACATTCACAATTAATTTCGGAGGGTTTTTTTATCCTCTTTCTGTTTCATACATAGGGATAATTTAGTACGGAAGTCAACAAATGTGGCAAGGAAAAGTTTATGTTACCCTTTTATTTTCATTTCAAACCGCCTACTTTTTTGATGAGAAAGAGAGGGATAAAATGGGAAAACGAAAATACGTCTTTAGTGAATTGCCTCTTTTTTGATGAATAGTATTGAACCGGTTTATGAATTGTACACAACCAGTTCAAGTGTGAAAATGGCTGTGACAAAAATGAATAGTGATCCTTGGATTCTCTCTTTTAAGAGGAGTGATTACGCAATACGCATATGTCATTAGATGTGTCTTCCTCGACATCGATATTCAAACCATCGTCTTCAAAAGTTAACTCTAAATAAAGCTTAGTATAACTTCTATAGTTATCGAGTCGAATTGAAACACAACTAGAAAGGCTCAAGCAATCACTACAATAAAAATGACAATTGGCAACACATTAAAGACAACATTTTTTATTTGAGTGTTGCTAAAGGTGTCTATCGCAACATTCTAGTAAGTGAATGTTGTCATTGGTAAAATAAATTGAGATTTGACAACATTTTTCAAATGTATGTTGCTAATGTTGCCTTTTTGCAATGTTTATTGAGTGTTTCGGAGAGTTTTGTTCAACGTGCATATGCCGTTGTTAAAAGTTCATTCTATAACAACGTTTACTAACTGTTGCGAATACTTAGATATATAGTTTTTCACAACGTTCGTTTACTGTTGCAAAATGTTAAACTTTTCGCAACATTGCAAAAAGAGTAACCTTCGACAACATTTAGTAAACGTTGTTAATATGAAATAGGCTGACTTTTTTGCAATGTTTGTTAACCGTTGTTTATATTGTTCAATAGACTAACTTTTCACAACATTTATTAAATGTTGTTAATATGATTATATAGCTTTTAGACCCAACCCACAATCCATTTCATCTTCTTCCGCCTCTCACAAACCCTACGGAGGATTAAAACAGAAGTTGCTTCTCCTCAAACTGCAAAGGGAAAATATTTTCAAGAGGTAGGAACTGCAAAGCAGATGAAATGAACTCGAGCTCAATTGCTCCGCCCACAGTGGAGGATCCTTAAGCACTGGATTATTCGACATTGGTGGAGGAGGAGTTGAAGCGCGTGAAATGAACTCGAGCTCCAGTAGGTGTCTCTTGTTGACACCCCGAATTCCCAACCTTCCTTCGTGGGTCCCTCGTCCTAAGTGAGTTTAGCTTGTGATGGCTTTACTTTTACGATTTTGAAACTTCTTGTTGTGTCCTGGGTTTTGAGAAAACTGGATGATATTTGACGGGACTATAATATTCATTATTATTTTAAGGTTTCATTTGTTATGTCTTTCGTGATTTTCTTTTAATTTTAGATTCTTGGAAGTGAAATTAGGTTTTTTTGTAGCAGTTTGTTGGAAACATATTGTGAAGATTATGACATTGCCGATGGCTCTATGAGCAGTCTGAAAAATAAAATACTTATATAATCTTTTTTTATGAATAAATAAAATAGATATTGAAGACAATCTTTTAGACTTTACAAGTAGTTGATGGGATTCATTTTAGCCCAAAGCCCATTTTCAAAATGAAAAGGTAAGTTCAGCTCGTCAATGTTAAAAGGGTGTAAAATAGACTAGTTGATTACTAATTTTTATTCTTACTACAAAAACACAAAAAAACTAAAAGGAAATCCACATATACTCCACACATATTGCTACGTCACGAGCGGACTATTTTATATCTACCGTGTAGCCTAGCAAGATTACCACAAGTCGTGTATGTGCTCAAGATGGCATCCACGTGTAAGTAATTGTGCTTATGATGAGCTTGCCTGGCACGCAGGGGCGGACCCACATGGGGTCATGTGGGGTCAAATGACCCCACAAAAAAAAAAAAAAAAATTTGAGTTTTTTTTTTTAACCTAACACTTAGCCCATTTGAAAATACCTAGTAGCTCATTTGCTGAGGCCCAAACCCAATTTAATAAAATTAAACCCAATCCACACAACCCTATACCTGCACAGTTTCTGAATTTATTCCCATTTGAATTCGTCCCTGCCCCTGAGTGAGTCCCTGCCGAAACCATTTACAGTCGACGGCGTCCGCCATCCGTCGAAGGCTCGAAACCCGCCTGCCCTGTTCTTCTTCAAGCAGTCCACCATCCACCGCCAGCCTCCAAAGTCCGCCATTCACCCTTATAGGTGTGTTATCAATTCTCTATGCCAATTTCATCCAATTGTTTTGATAGCAACTTGTTTGAAGTTACTCTGCTTCATTTATGTTATTATGTAGCCAATTTAATTCCACAGTTTCCACTTATGAGTTATGACTGCAATTTAATTCCGCCATTTATGACTGCAATTTAATTCCACATTTCCACTTGCTTGAGTCAGTTGTGGCCTCTGTGTGTTGCTTTATTCCATGGTTTAGTTAATTGTTGAGCTCCAACAATTTATTGGGCAGCGTCTAAATTTATGGTAGTAGGCTAGTAGCGACTAGCGTGTCAAACTTTTTGCCCTTTCTGCCTTTCACCTTTGGCCTTTAGCACTTTCAGGCTTCAGCTTTTGAAATGCACATTGAAAAGATCTAGATTCTAGAACAATATTAAACTGTGTTATATATTTTGCTCAATGTGTGATCACTAATATATTTTGAGGTACTTGAATCAGAAATAAAATATTGATTGTGTTCTCTTTAAAAAGTCGAAAAGAACAAAAGATGAATATCAAATTCGTCTGAATGCGTCAATTGATTGCATTCGATTGCTTCTACAACAAGGGTTTGCATTTCATGGGCATGACATGTAGTTCTAAATATTTTTGAATTCTCATTTTTGACCCCACATGACAAATGGTTTGGGTCCGCCCCTGCCGGCACGTGAGTGTACGTGTATGGCTAGATACTAAGGAAAGAATGTGACAAGTGGCATAAATCTTTTTATATATTTGGTCAATGTTATTAGCAATCAATGGAGAATGTGTATAAATCCATGAAATTTGCATTTGCAATCCTACCAAAATGGCGATGATTTTTATTTTTTTGCTTATTTTCCATCATTCTACAAAATAGAGATATACATGTCATGATTTGTGATCATATAGAATAACAGTACCATATAGCCTATAAATGAACTAATTTGAGATTATTTCTCATACTATTTTTCTGTTCATGTGTAGACTGCACCCCCACAAGCTGTCTATCTAATGCCAATGGAATCTGTAGAAACTGCCTTTGAGACATCTAGATGATTAAGCCGACACGTTCCGAGAAGGAATTCCGGAAGTTCTTCCTCTGTGTCACCCTGCAAATTCAGCACAAATCTCAACCCGAAAAAAACAGAAATATGGTTCACGAGTATCTATGAATTCTTCGACTCGAATGTCATACACTATCATTCTCTTATTTCATACTTGTCACGCAGTGTAAATGGTAAATTAAACCTTGCTTTTTTCTGCTGCCTTCCCGTTCGATCATTACTAGATCTAATAAAAAATCTAAAGCAACAAAATATGGCTTGCAGGTATGTATGGATTCTTCCACACCGATGTGATGCACCTCCATTAGTTACATTCCAGCTTCTTAGGAAGTATAATCGGCAAACTAAGCCTTATTTCCAATACATTTGGGGTAAGTTAATGAACCGTTTTTTCAACTCTTTTCAGTTCATTACTAGATCTTACTATAAGATCTAAAGCAACTTAAACGTGGTTTGCATGAACCTATAAATTATTGGGTTGTGCTATGTGTACACAATGTATTACACCCCCCTCACATGGGCCCCCCTCCATGTGAGGGGGGTATAATGCATTGTGTACGCCACAAGGTGTACACATAGCATTATTCTAAATTATTTGACTACAATGTCATACATTTCCATCGTTATTTCCCTACTTTTTGAGAGCATAAATGGTAAACTAAGCTTTGTTCTTAATAAATTTAGGGTCGGTTATGCGAATCCTTTTCGGCCACTCCCTTTGATTCATTGCTGGATCTACTAAAAATCTAAAGCAACTGCCCCCAATGAAAATTAGATGGAGGATTTGATGCAAACTAGTTGAATCCAACTCCAAATTGGTCACTTAAAATCCTTGGAGAAATGATCACTTCCGAACCATATATTCAGGATAACAATGTTTTTTTACCTGTATTAGAAATGCAATTTCTATAACAAGATTGTTTAGGTATCCGAGAACCAGGCTAACTACGCCCCTCGCTACTGTGGATGATCCAACGTCAATATCAAGCTGAAAATCCACATGCAGTGTAAAAGTTAAGAAGATTTTTCTACTGAAAACTAGAATTCCTCCATGTTCTCACTTTTGAGTGAGAGCATATCACTAAAACTAATGACTTTCGAAAAGTATATAATCTTTGCATTTTACCTCCAAGTAGTTCTTTCCTCGAACATAATGAACTTCAAGCGCTTGACCTACCAAACCAGCTTTCTTTCCAACGCTCTGCTTTGCAATCCAAGATCCCTATGAACGTCAGTGATTAGAATTTTTGAAGTTTGAAGAGATTAAATATGGAAAAAGGGGTAACCCTTTAAATTTCATATGCTCAACTACCTTTGAAATGTATGGGATAAGCTTGAACCTTGAGTTCCTAAAAGCATCATCTCCGTTGACAAAGCGTTCTAACAAAGGCGTTTCTTCCAAGGGAGTTGTTAGCATGTAATAAAAGGCCATATTATGTGGAGTTGTTCCTGGAACCTGATTCAGTTGCCAAACACAAATCACACACTGAATTCTAGATGAACCCCGGAGATGGAATTTGATAAAAAAATATAGAATTACCTGCATGTTAACGACAAAAAAGAACTCTGGTCTTCCTTGAGCTGCATGTTGCTGCGTGTGTTTGCAGATATACTGTCTTTAACTAATTCAAATTCATGATCATAAAAAGGATTAAGAAATGATATGGCGAACCTGAACGATGCCTCCAGGGCGACTGGCAAGATCATCTTCACGCGTGTCGGATCTTAGCCAATCTGCAGCAACCATTTGCATCAAAGTACCTTTTGCTTTGATCTGCTTAAACAAAGTATATTCCAGGATTAGAAATTGAAAGACCAATTTTGTTGCAAAGCGAAAAGATGATATACTAGAAATTGCACATCTAACTCTCGGAAAAAAGCATAAAACAAAAATAGACACAGGATAGTGATCCTCGAGGAAGATAAGTTAGAAATTCAATTACTCAAACGATCTAACAATTGGTTGCAGAGAACAAAATGATCTATTTTGCCTGAACACAATTGCATGCACAGGTATATATAGGAAAATACGTAGGTAGCAGTTCATTTACTTTTATTTGTAAACATAATGGAAAATAACATAAAACCCCCTCCGAATTTTTTCACTCACAAAATTGGTTAGCTCCTAGCCTCTATCAGTCTCTTGCAGTTTGGAGGTTGCAGACTCGAGATTTATTTTCATGCGAGTCATCCACTTTGATCTTTCTCTTCTTTCTTACTCAAAAGCAAAGAACATGAAATTCTATCACTAAAAATAAAAATTATTAATTCCTAACTAGGCTAGGATATAATCTAAATGGAAATATTTCCATAATCTCCTATTCTAACTTTCCTATTCTAAATTTTGCACATTGATGGAAAGAAAACGACACCAAGCCTTGTTCCTAAAAATTCTGGGGTTGGCTACGTAAGATTTGTTTTTGCCACTCTATTCGGATCATTGTAAAATCTACAGGAAGATTCAAAGCAATTAGATGCTCAACAACCACAATAAACCATGTTACCCATGTCTCTTTTAACCTGTTGTGCTGAGATCTCATGATTCAAATGAATAGGAGCTTCTTTCATCTTTCACAAGAGTGACGTGATCTCAGTGGAATGACAAATATTCAAAATTAATAATTGATTTTCACCTGACATTTTTAAGGGAGCAATTTTTTATTTATTTTTTAACCATATATGAAGAAATCAAACTGCAACCTTTCGATGATCTTTTAAATAGTTTTCACCGCGGATCAAGAATGAGGATGGATCGGCAGCTGCCCAGCTACTAGGCATATTCAAACTTGGATCTTTTGGAAGTGTGGTTCCGTAACTGCATGATGTGTTATCTTCCAAAGACATATCTTGCAAGTCTGTGTAACCCTTTTTTTGGACTGCAAAAAATACAAACAATTCAAGTCATTCGCAAATAATATTTGTTTGAGGTATAACTTCGAATTAATTGATCATAGTTGCAATCATACTAAAAAGAGGCCAACCTGCACGATCATGTAATTTTTTCACAATACTGGCAGCGGATTGCAACTTCGGCTGGTAGGTGTCCTGCATGTCTCAAAGTGGAAGCTAAGTATCAGAAGCAGTTAAATTCATTCATGTATTGCAGAATGTCAATTAAATGAGATGAGTCATCGCAGCATCAAAAGCATTAGATTGCTTTGATTTTCAATCAACATTCCTATTCTATGGTGTTTATTATACAGGAGTAAAACAAAAGCACTTGCCTTTGTCTAGGTCCCGTAATTACTCACCAATCAGTTTTGTTTCTCCACATTACATATGCTTATGCTAATTTCAGCATTCGAAATAGAAAAACCAGTGTAGACATCATAAAATTTGTCAAGAAAGTGAATTTCTCGAAAAGAAAAACTTTAGAACAAGATAGGATCTGCTTCAATGCAAGAAATAGTAGGAAAAAATTCGATCAAATTAAAATTTTGAATATGAAAAACAGAAAATACCACATAGCATAATTCTGGACTTGTGATCAAAGGCCGCTCATTCTCTGATCGTTCATCATCGGATGGTTCAGGAACATCGAAAAACTCATCAACTGTACCATTCAGTCCCATAAGATTTGAAGGCCGTGGCTCATCTTCTCTTACAATCTCCATCCCCATCAAGTCAATTTCAGTTTTGATATCATCTTCTTCACAGTGAGGCACCCCGATTTCTCTTGTTATCTCTCCCGAAAAAATTTCATGTGAATTATTTAAGCCTTTTACTCTGAACAACTCTCTTAATGCTGAAATGTGCCAAAATAATTCCATCCATTTTAGTGAACTTCGGTTGGAAAAACCCGAAAATTTTTAATCGAAAAGTGACACATATTTTTACCTCCAACTCTCTCAAGAAAACTGATAGTTATAGTTCTTGCAGATGCTTTCATTACATAGGATTTCCAGATTCTCCAATCAACAGCCAGCATGTGTTTTACAACACACTTTTTACCTTGTTTCACAGGACTTATCACAAATCCACCACCTGTTCGATTAAAGATGAAATGAAAATTTTAATTCACAGTAGAAAAAACATATTCGACAGGTATTTCAGCTCTCTATGACATAAAATGAGTGAACTTTAAAAGAGGAATGAATTGATCTAAAATTATGAGATTTTGCCATCGTTTTTTTTTTGTCCCTTGAAGAAGCTATTATTCATAGAGAAGGCAACCCATTTGATAATATTTGAGATACAAATATTAGTCGTGCCCAGGAATCATTAGCAGACACAATATTTTTTCACAGTATTTCACAGTAAAACGAAAAAAAGAAACATTTATTCTTCTCTTTTCCACAAGCCGGAGTAAAAAATGAAAGCTGCATTTGTGGTCAAAATTATAGAGAACTAAACTAAAGAGCTTAGGCCAGCCAACATTACTGATAGAAAAAGGGCATTAAAAATTTCAAATCTAAGTATACATTACTTTTAAAGTAAGCACGAACATATCCGCGTTGAGGTGGACACTTTCTGTGGAAAACGGAATGATAGAGAATTACTGCAGCAAAACAGTGCATGAGAGAAATTAATTATTTTGTAACAATTGTACATTCTTCTCAAAAATTTCAGTTAAAAAGTACCGTATGTGCCATCATCTTCTCTTCTCCAATAACGCCGAAGCAGCAAGTCTCTTCTTTTCATTGCCCTGAGACCAGAAGGTGTTTAATAATAGCATGATTATAAAACGGATTCTAGTAGAAATTATGAGCCTCTTACCATGGCAGCCAATGGTTATATAGTTGGATGTGAATTATATCGGTGTGGCCATCAAGGTGCTCGACCACACAGCCTCTATAGAAACAGAAATCCCATCTACATAAGAACACTTGAAAGGTCAACCTCCAAAAAAGAATCCTTGTTTCCATCAAATTAAGAAATGATTGATTTCAGGAAAATCTTAGACAATTTATAAAACTCAGTGCATCAATCCTAATGCAGCAATTTTCAGTATTCAAAATGTTGGAAATCCGTAATGACATGTTTGATAAGGAGAACTCGATAGTAAAGGACAATATTAAGAAAGAAAAAAAAAATCTTGTTTAATATTTGTCCAGTCCTACAAAACGGACTAAGTTTATTGTTGGATCTTTATAGCCCCACAAACATCGATTGCCTTCAAATAATTGTCTGAGAAGGATTATATTTTCTAAAAAAGAAAAACGAATGTGAGAACTCGACTCCCTTCTATCTTAAAAGTGAAAGCGTACAAATCAGACTAGATGATAGATGTTAAAAAGATTTGCAGCTTTCTATTCGTCTCCCTAAATCTCTGAGCACATGCTGTAACTGTCAATAACAAAGATCCATATTTATGTATCGCATATGCGTTCCTCAAGAACATAATAACAGCATGCTTATTAATAGGTTTGGCAGAAGGGGAAAAATCTAGAAATCTTTACTCTGTTCTTGAGGGACCGAGTGACATAACAGCATGGAAAACAGCTTCTGATGTTCCATCGATGACACCAACCACCATAATTGCTGGGTGATTGCCCCAATGCTGAGAATAAGCATTCAAAAATATGTAACTAACTTAGAAAATTAATGATAACAGGCAAAAAGAGAAATCTACCCTCCCATTAGAATCTCTTTCTTTTGCTTCTTTGAAGAGCCGTAATCCTGATGAGGTGACAAAATAAAACCATCAACTGTAATCTCTGAATAATAAAGGTCAATTTCCACCTCAAAGTACTTAAGAGTGAGTTCTTACCATTTCGACAGCCAAATATTTTCCAAGGTGAAGGTGCAATTACATCAGATGTCATCGCATCCACTTGCAGAGAAGATGCAGAAGTCATTTTAATGGAACTTTTGTTCGCCTTTCCCTTTGCAACACTCAAGCTGTAGAAGAAGTGGAAAAATAAATGCTGGTGTGTGGAACAATCCACACATAACATGTAAAACAGGCACTAAAACTTCTCCATTGACACACAAGGAGAGTAAAAGACGAAAGAAAACTAGAAAAACAAAAGTATGGAAACAGAATGAAGAGAATTGGACTTCATGCATTGAAACCACACACAGACGTGGTAAAAGGGAATAAAAGTAAAAATGATTAAGCAGAGACAATCAGCATCCCCCAGAATGAGTACACTCATAAATTTGAAACTTCTTGGTGGATTACATTAATCATTTCAATTTCTAGTCTGATACGCATAATTCAACTTCAATTGACAAGATCAAACAACCAAGTGTGTAACAGTATTCAATAAGATTTAAATTGAGATAGCTTCTCAAAAATAACAGTTAAATAAGTTTATATGAAGAATTTCAACCTCTCGAGATATCTATGTAGGTCTAGGGAAAATATCAGAATTTGACATCATACATCTACATAAAGTCCTAACATTCAGTTTTTTTGTAAATTTTCATCTTTGAGACAACATCTTGGCGATGAACTCCAGCAATCAAAGTAAGGTTACCTGAAAGGTTGCCATTTTCTTTTTGAAGGAGCTTTTATGTTTTTAACAGGATTAAATGCAGCATCCTGTAAAGAACAGATCCATCTAGCAGCTTCTTCTGAACTGATCGCCCCCAACTATAAAATTTGGAAGAAGTTCAGGGTCACCAACTATAAACTTACTAAAAATCAACAGAAAAAGAACACATACCTTCAGTTGATCATTATGATTAGAAGTATTGCACAAGGTGAAAATAAAAAACACCTGCAGGTGAAAAGAACAGTCATATAAGTGCAGAATTAGAGCTTTCACTTTTTGTTTATTAATCAAGTGGGAAGCAAATAATTTTATTGACATACTTTTCTGTGATGGCTTTCTCTTCCATTATCTGTAACTCGAATACAGGAGTCGATTATTGCACTTTTCACAGGCTCCTGATACAAGAATGGGTCGATAAATATCACAGATTGGTCAGGGACTCAGGATCAAAATGAAGTTTCACTTTGTCATCAGATTCTCAAGTACATCATAGAACTCCTTGATTGGGGAATGAACAGATGATGAGGTTTTGCAATCACACCTTAGCCATTTAGACACAGTTCTTTCGAGATTATTTTAGGAGTTGCAACTGAAATTCATGGAGGTCTATGGATGAAAATTCTACTTGATTTATTGAGGCTCAAACAATATCAGACATTCAATGCCCGAATCACGTTCTATCCAAACAAGTTTTCTGATGTGAACTCTAATTCTTTATCTTTCAAAAATGCAATCCTAAAGTATGAAAGTGTGGGAGAAAATTTGTAATCTCTCCCCCAGATGGAGGTTTTAGGTTGCGATGACCAATCCAAATTGAGTAGAGTCACAATATTTAAATCAAATATCTGCCTAAACCATATATCAAAATGGACTTTATACAACTTGCTTTATCGCACGGGCATAAAACTAGCTGTTAAGGCTGGTTTTCTGGTGTGTTATTGGTGCGTTTTGGTGAATGGATTCCAACTTTTCATGAATTGTTGGAACCATTTCGTGGTGTATTAGTTGAATACAATATGAGTTAGTATTCCATTTCAAATCATCAATTAACGTCAAGAAATCATACTTTGTCATTCCAAATTCATCAAATTTATTCAAAAATTTTAAAGTTTTCATTGAGTTCACTTTGAAGAAACACTTGTGCTTTGGTGTTCTTCATAATTAGGCTTGATATAATCCTCCAAACTATTTTCCGGAAATCCTTAAAAGCATCCGGAGAGGAGGCAAATATCGTTTGAGGACAACGTTCTTAAACGTGTTCAAGTCTTGCCATTTACTCCTTTTTTGATGTTTCCATTTTCATCTTTTTCTACTCTCCATTGTTGTTATTTCCAACAGAAATTTCGTAGAAATTAACGAATGTATATATATATTTGCATGTTACAATATAGGAAATACAAAATGTACCTCTGTATCAGAAATGGGGATTGATTTGAAGCTCTTGAGGCAATTGTCTTCAAGAATGAAATACCTTTTACGTGAATATTGCATCCCAAAACGGTTGAATCGAATCAGGTAAAGCCAACCCTGCATCTTCGCGTCACTTTCTACCATTCCCATTTTTATCAAGAATCCTCAAGAAAAGAAAGGCAAAAAATCCCTCCTCCTCTGATTTATTCCTTCTATTTCAAAATCCCACGCAAAAGTGAGTATGTAGCTATTCAAAATCCCTCAGTTCTGCTTTATTATCAATCATACACACGCAAAAGTGAGTATGTAGCTATTTAAATTGAGGAAACAAAAACTAATTCTGGGAAGATGAGAAGAGATTATGATAGTTAATCCTCTGATTCCACAAAAGGGAATCAGAGAACAAAAGGCAGAATGCCAGTGGTTTTTGGATTTTCTGGCGAACTTCAAATGTAGAATATGTATTTTCTTTCGATGCCAAATTTTTTCTTGTTCCCTTCCCGCTTTTAATATAGCTGATGCTATTGTTTATAGGCAGTTGGTTGGCAATCCTTCGCTTTTACAAACTTGCCCCTTTTTATTTTTTTGTATTTTCAACCTTCAACCTAAATTTTACTTTTTCTTCGACAAAGATAAGGGCTTGTTTGATTCTCGTTAAATTATTTTATGGTTTGCTATAAGATCATTTTCAATCATATATTCACACAATAAAATATTCTGCACGTTTTTAATCACACATTCCCTTAAAAATACTATTCGGAACTCATTTTTTTCCCATTAATGGTAATCCAACAGGCACTAAGCTTGTTTTCCCATTTTTACACACATTAAAAAATGTAATTAATATAGTTAAAAATATTAATGTTTTCCAATGTACCCCTACATTAAATAATTCATATTTGTTAATAATAATACATATTAAATAGGGGTAAATTAGAAATCAATTATAATATAAATCAGAAAAGTGGTGGTCTATTTTTTTAAAATTATCAGATAAATGATTTACATTAATTTCACCAAAGATAGTAATATATATTGGAAAAATAAATTCGACCTTATCAATTATAATTCTTAACATTTTCTCTACATCTTTTCATATCACAACTTATAAAATAATCAAGCTTGATACGTAGTATGCAAAATATGCCAACATTTTTGTGTGTATATCTTACATCTGCTTTTTTTATACGAGCACTTGTAAAACAAAACATCAATTAGTGTCGAATTTGCTTTAGCGTAAGTTTTTCGTCTTTCAAGTAACAAGTACGTAGAAAAATGTTAATCGAATAAGAGTGAAATAGTTTGCTTACTTTTCTTATTAGGCAATTCAACATAGAGTAATGCTATTCATCTTCACTAGGGATGAAAACACAGTTTACATGGCGCCAATGTGACATTAAATGATAGGTAAAATTAAATAAGTCATTTAATTTCACCTTTCATTTAACCTATTATTTAAAGACACATAAATTGTGTTTTCATCTCCAGTGAGGATGAATAACATTACTTTTCAGCATATAGGTGCCATAAGCTAAGGGATTAATTGACCAGACTCTCTCTCTACAATAAATTTATCGTGAAAAGACAATCTTAATTGCTTCCAATTAGTACTAGCTTATGTCGTACACATTTACATTAAATAATAAATTCATTTAAATGTAATATTATGGGATCACATTTGTTAAACTTACTATACATATGTTTCATATTTAAGTAGCCCCATTATTTAAAAGTATTTTTTTAAAACTTATTTTCAATTACATATTTTTAGGGATAGCAAAAGGGTGGGTATGGGACGGGTCGGCATTCTCACCCCTGTCACATCGGATATATTTGTTATCTTACCACATTCTTGTATAGAGATGTCAATGGGTCGGACCGAGTCGAGCCGGCTTGGCCCTTAAACCTACGAGCTCAGCTCGGCTCTGCTCATGGCTCGTGGAGAAACGAACCACGAGCTCACGAGCCGAGCCGGCTCGTGACTCGTTTGCTTGTGGGCGAGCTCGGCTCGTTGGCTTGTCAATTTTTTTTTTTATTTTTTATTTTTTGCTTTTCTTAGCTTTTTTTTTTTAGTGTTTTTTCACGAGCCCACGAGCTGCTTGTGAAAAAAAGAGCCAAGCCGAGCTCGGCTCACCTAACAAGCCCGCCGCTCGGCTCGTGCTTGGGCTTGGGGCAACGAGCTGACGAGCTGGCTCGGCTCGATTGCCACCACTATTCTCATACCCGTTTAAAGAGGGACGGACAGGATAGGGACGGGGCGGATTTTTATCAATTTGTTAGAAACAACTTATGTTCTCTTTAAAAATATAATAAATCTATTATTTTTGTTTGATAAAAAACTTAAATTTGAAACTAATTTTAAACATGACGAATAACGGAATGGGGACAATGACTCCAATACCCGCCCCATACGGCCAACTTCGGGGCAATGAACCTCGCCCCCATCCCCGCCATGTTTACTCGATTAGGCAGGTTATCCCCGCCCCGTTCGAGGCGGGGCCCCACGGATTTTGGGTTGAACGGATTTTTTTGTTATCCCTACATATTGTATAAGACCCACAATTTTTTTCAATTTTTCATTGGAACATTTCACCAACTTTTATCAAAAGCTACTAAATTATATAATTTTTATCCAAACCAAACATGCACTAACATTATAGAAATAAAGAGACGTAACAACCAACACAAATCATCTAGATATAGAAAATTTTTATATAGTGCTAAAAGTATCCAAATATCAAATTACTCGTTTGTACATTTGAATTAAAATATACTAATCTGTAATTAGGTAGGATTGTCATCATTGATAAATATTTTTACTCGTGAAGTTTTAAACGAATCCTTCTTAAATCTCAATGTTGATTTTATTAATTCTCTCAAAAGAGGCTTAATAGACGTATCAGCTTCTCACTAAAATTTAAGCATGTGAAAAAGTTATTTAACCCTCGATTAATTTTCTCACATACTAATATTGTCTAGATTTTTTGTTATAACTTTGCCATATGTATATGCAAAACTGGCTTGATTAGCACACAAGGACATTCTTTGTACCTTAAAGTTTTCATGAAGAAATTCTACAAGCCATTTAGGCTCTTTTTCTATTCCCACAAATGCTAGAAATTTGAATTATATCATAATGCATGTTTGTTAATTCGTTTCTAATAAATAGCATGTCCTTCAAAAGAAAACGCCTAACTTGAAATAAACTTATTTACTTCTGCTCTAGATATCGAACTGGTATCAATGTATCTTTCAAAGATAGTTGAGAATATTGAATACTATACACCAAGTTTTTTTGGGGTCTTTTTAGGTAACCAAGAACCTTACGATTCTTCCAATTTTATGCACTTGGTTTACTAGTAAACGGTTTCCTAAATTCAAATTTCTTAATATTTTTGGATTCTCGTTAATTATATGAATTTGAATATTCCACAAAATTCATAAGATTTCAACATAATTCTATATTATAATTTTTATGAATTCCAATAGATTTCATAGATTTGAAATATCAATACCAATTTTCTTAGGTACATTAAACTTATTAAATGATTATGTAAAGTGTTTTTATTTGAAATTAAACATTTTTTTGACGTGCATTTTGTCCCAATATATCATAAAGAGAACATTTAATTTTTTTTAAATTATTTTGTTGGAGTTTGGTGTCTAAACTACAACGTTGTAAGATTCGTATTTTTGTAAAATTTGTACAAAGTGGACGCTTTGAGCGCATGGTTAATATGAAAATGTTGTATGGATTAAATTGATAAAAGAGTTTTTATTTTAAAATGCACGATGTTATAAATTTTGATTTAGAAAATATTGCTATATCATATATTTATATTTAATTAAAAATGTTGCGTGGATTAAAATGAGAATTCGTATTTTAAAATGCACAACATTTTAAATTTTGTTTTAGAAAAATATTAATATATCAAATATGAATTTAGTTATCTAATTTTAATAGAGTTCTTAACATGTATTTGGAATTAACGTTTACAGCGTAAAATGCTTCTATTGATATGGAAAAAAATAAGCAGAAGACATTTTTCTATAGGAAAATTACTAATCTAGTACTTACAGTTTGAGAAATACAACATATGGGTCCCCATTCAAATTTTTAAGGCACACAAGTCAACGTTCTTTCATAAATAGGCACATTAGTTTTTACTTGAATGAATATGTCAATTGTACTTTATCGTCAATCCAACCTCTCGCCTCCTTATTGCCTTTACTCCCTTGGCCCCACTTTCGTGCGAAACCAGGAGAAATCACCCTTAGTTTTGTAATAACCAGGTCGGTGGCGGAGGTGAGAGGCGGCCTTGGTGGGTGGAAATGTCAGGTAAAAGGATTAAGAGTGTGTTTGACGGTTATACTTTTAATTTTAATTGGATTTTTAGTGTTACCAAACAAGCCCTAAGATGATTTTTCTTTTTCCTTTTTCAATTCTTCATGCTTTATTTTTCTTTTTTCTCTTCTTTTTATTTTCCCTTTTGCTTTAAAAAAATACTTTTAAAGAAATAGAGATAGATTACTTAGATTATTTCTAACGCGTGTTTATAAACACGAGTAATTGTGCGATGAAGAAGTAAGTAGTACGTTCAAATCCTACGAAATATCTAGATAAAAATAATTTGACACAAAATGATTTTTATTTTTCAAAGAAGATATTTACAAAATCTAGATACAAGTATTCGAACGTACTCTAAGCTACTTGCACCTTAAAAAGGTCTAAATTTTGTGCATTAAAAATCGAAGTTTGAAAATATAAAAATCAAGAAAGAAATTTAATGGAGAAGTAGGTGCTATATAGTTGTGACCACCTAGCTGCAAATTTTTCAAAAAAAAATATTAGTTGCAGTCCGTACTGTCTTAAAATTTGGTACTTATTGAAACGATGAATTGTAGACTCTAATCCTAAACTTTAAACCGTTTTACTAAGAAATGTTGTTTAGGATCGCCATGGCCAGGCACAATCAGATTACATTAATGACAAACCTAAATGTCAGCAACTAGTCAAAATTAACCTAAATATACACTACTAGGCAAATTTTCAGGAATCCAGGACTACTAGCAATTAATGCAAGTTTTTACAGACTCTAGTGAAGAAAAAGAGCTCAATCAAATGGAAGAAAAAAAATCATAAAATGATAAAATCAAATTGGAATTTACTTGTTCCGTCAAGTCCTGCAATGGTATCAATGAGCTGGGAGCTATTGGATGACAAGGAAGGATGCGTTCATGTGTGGGAAGCTGGATGAACAGGATTCACGAAGGATAATATAGTCCCATTTTGATTTATTTGGTTCTACTAATGTATGTAATTTTTTTTTTCTAATTAGAGCAATTTAACTATTCTAGTATTCTATTTGTAGTCTAAGGCCCCTAAAACATTAATTTAGAGGATTTTACCACTTTATCAGAAGAAATTTAACCGATGCAATGACGTAATCTGAGGTGGCAATATGTGATTTGATAGAAAAATTGACTGTGTTTAAAACAGTCCAATAATAAAATGTCACGTAACATTATGTCAATAGAGCTGGTATTGCATTATGTTAAGTTTTCATCCACATATATAAAAGGAAACAATGAAAATATACCTTACAAACGATAAGTAAAGCTAAAATTATCTAATAGTTTTTAAAGATTACTTGCATATGAGAATCTCAATCAACGAGTAGATAGGTAAAATAGTAAAACCTAAGGCCTTTCGTTTTCTTCTACCTCTTTAAACCTCACTAAAAATTTGAATACAGTGATTTTTGAATTAATTATACCTGAGACCTCATTTTCATCTTAAATTCAAAAATACTCCTTTTTTTTTTTTTTTTCAATTCTTCAATTTTAACCTTACATTTAAATGACACATTTTTTAAAAACAATACCTCTATTATTAATAGTGAATAAGCTTCTATAAAAATATTTCTTTACCATTCCTCTCACGAAATAGAAAAATTTAGCGCCTGTTTGAAGTTTTTGGTTAAAAATGTATTTTGAAAAGATAGATTTCAGAAAAATGTGTGATTAAAAAATAAGAAAAAATTTTGAATTTGTGCTTAATATTATTTTATTAAAAAATGTATAATTGAAAAGAACGTAAAATATATATATATTGAAAATAATGCGATTAAACAAAGGCTTAGAGCCTGTTTGTTTCTCATATAAATAAGAATGTACTTTGAAATTGAAAATTGATGGAGAATGTGTGATTAAAAATTTAAAAAAAATTGAATTTGCGAGTAATATTATTATACGAAAAATGTGATTAAAAAGAAAAGGGAGAAAAATACATTTTAAGAAAAATGGGTATCAAATGGACACTTGGTACTTGGTGTTCTCACTTCGTTCATTCAAAACTTAACCCCATGGACCACAAAGTCCAATGACTTGTGCCTTCGTCACGATCGACGCCAACAGTCGCTCGATGATTTAACCTTTGTCGTGCAGATTTGCACGATCTGCAACCTGCATCCAACAAATTTACCAACCTCTATCATGCATATCCTTGCACGTTGGCATCGCGCTTACGTTGGCATCGCGCTTCTCTCTCTATTTCTGATTCAATAGGAATATTCCCAATGTTTTATTCCAAATTATCTCCAAGCATACACGATCGGTTGTGTGACGGAGGTTCCGCTGCACCATTACCATCTCTTTTCCTCAACTGTTAGGAATATTGGGCCTAACTCCACCTAATAAAACCGGCTTATTAGGGGAGGATTGCCCTCACTTTATTAAGTGGATCATTTATATTTTTTCAAACAATGTGGGATTCTAATACGCCCCCTCACGCACAGCGTGGACCATGCCAAACAACTGTGAACAAATCGATATTGGGTGGCGCCCAACATTGTATAATTGGGCCTAACTCTGATACCATGTTAGGAATATTTGGCCTAACTCCAACTAATAAAACCGGCTTATTAGGGGAGGATTGCCCTCACCTTATTAAGTGGATCATTTATATTTTCCCAAGCAATGTGGGATTTTAATACCACCTCTATTTTCTCTCTTGCCGTCTCCTCCACCACACTGCACTGCTGCCGCCAACGCTTTTGCTACGGGCAAAAAGGCTGTACATTTGATTTGCAATAGTAGTTGTACTCTTCCATAGTTCCATCTTTTGCATTTTTAATGTTTTTGGAGTATTCCTCTTTTTAGCCTTGGATTATCAGGGAGTCATATTAGATTTTATTTTTTAATTGTTAAGTGGAAATAATCCAGCTTTGCAATTAGAGGTCAGACTACTCTGTGTATAGATCCTCTTGATGATTATGTTTGTGTGAAAAATTAAAATTAGATGATGACTTTACAGAGCTGAACTTGGGTGATGGTGGCCGAGTGATGGTAGATATTGTTGTAGTGATGGTGATAGTCAAGTTTCTGGTAGTCGAGTGATGGTAGATTTTTGTCGTAGTTGGGTGATGGCCGAATGACTGTGGATATTGTCATTGATGGTGATTGTAATTGTTTGTAAGGGCGTGGAGTGGTTTTAGACGGCACTACACCAAAAATGGCATTTTGCAACGCGCAAAAGGCAACATTCGTTGATTAAATATTGTTAAAGAGATCTATCGCAACATTTTAACAAGTGAATGTTGCTATTAGCTGACATAATTGACCTTTCGCAAACTTTTTTTTTTTAAAAACTATTGCTAATGTCACCTTTTGCAAGATGCAACATTTTTTGAACGTTGTTGAAATCTGGTTCTATAGCGACGTTCAGGGCCTGTTGTTGAAACTCTCAATATAAAGCCTTTGCAACGTTTATTGACTGTTGCAAAAAGATTACTTTTTTTTTTGCAACGTTTTTAATTGTTGCGAAAAGTTCACTTTTGGCAACGTTTTTTGAATGTTGCGAAAAGTTTACTTTTGATAACATTTTCTGAAGGTTGCGAAAAGTTTTTTATTTTTTCCCAAATTAAGGCCCAAATGATAAAAACAGAAAATAACCCAAACCTTACACTAATTCACACATCCCTCCATTCACGCATCTCTTCTCCCAATCTCTTTCAATCCCACCATTTCCACCGTCAAGGGTGTTGTCACACTAACCCAAACTGTGACAGTGGAAATCGCCGCAAGGATGGAAGCCATGAGAATGAGTACAAGAAAGGGTTGAGGCCGTTCTCTGGCTTTTTCCAGAATTCCCACTAAAAACTGAAGAGCTTCCACCACTGCTCGACATTTTGGCAAACAAAGTTAAAGTTGTACGGCGATTAAGGGAATTACTCACTTCAAAACTTCCAAAGGGGACTTTCCATGTCAAGGTACCCTCCTTATATCTAGATTAGTTCTTTAAGTTCTACACATGCTTATAATCTTTTTGGTTTAATTGATCAATGCTCTTTGCAAGTAAGTTTCAATTTCAGATATCGCTTTTGGCTGATTTCATTTTTTTTTAATGTGTATATAAATTGTGGGGCATTACTTAAATCTAATCGACATAACAACGTTACTCATTCTCCAAATGCATGTGGCGATTGTATTTCCTTCATCTAGAGTGCTGATATTTTTCTCTCCCTCATTTGGTGGATTTTGACAATTTCCTTATCTTGAAGTGTAGATGATCATTGTTTTTGTGAATTGCTACTGTTACAAGTAATTGTAGGTAGTGAAATTTGATGGACGACCGTATGTTGATGTAATTGTGACCAGTAGGATGGGAGGTTGCTGGAATCTATCATTTTTTGATGTATTGGTGTTATTTTTGGGTGGGTTGGAAGGGTCATTTGAAAGTGAAAATGCTTAATTTTGATTGCGTAAGGTTCAAAAATTGTTTCATTGTGAATAGCCCTTACTCGAAGCAATACTATGCCTTATTTTTTTTTTTTTTTTAAATTTGGTGGGCTACAAATTTCCATCAACTATAAATGGCTTACTATCATTAATCATAAATCCTAGAGTTATGGGTATTATTTGCTTTAAAGATGATCGTAGTTCCATAACGTATATCTTTAGTAATTCATCAAGGTTATTCAGAGTACATGTTTTATTTTTTGGGTGGATGACCATATTTCCATCAACATGGGATATGGAGATCAACTATACTTGATTGATAATGTAATAATTTTGAGTAGGGCCATTGTAGAGTATGCCCAGATAAGGTGGAAGTATCTAAAAGCAATTCTTGTGCACAAAACCTGTCAACTATCAGATAAATGCTACTAATTGAGAAGTTAGCATGACATATGATCTTGATGTTGTATGATCAATTATTATGTGAAAGGTGATTTTGAATGCAATTAACGACGTCCTCATCCAATTATGAACCTATGCAATTTGGTTTTATACATTTTCTCTTGAGATGTTTTCAGATTAATTATGTACAATAGTTATATTATAGTGTATCCTCAGAATTAGGATGCTAATGCATTTTATGATCAGATAGGCTAGACCCTTTAACAAAATTCATATATGAAAATTATGATAAATAATTCTTTTTTTCTAGATAACATAATATAAATGCTTCAGCATATATTATATGCACTGAACTAAGTCTTCAAATGTTTCCAGCTGCTGTTTTGAGATACTTTATATTGCAATATCCGATTATTTGCTGTTACAGTTATTCATGTAGATGTCAATTGTCCATTGCGTATTTTTCTACATCCATCTCTAACATCTATCGATCAATGAAAAAGGATAGTTAATTACCCCACTTTTTCATGTGTAGTGCTGGTCTCTTAAGGGGAAATGGGGAGGATGATAGAAAATTTATGGATAACAATAATTTTCAATAGAAGTTTAATTTTATCTAGAATTTATCTCTCTCTGAAGATCTCTAAAGTTACTTCCCATTCTAGTCCAATTCTTTGAAGCAACAAACAACTGGAAAATTATAGTCTCCTATGATGGCTCACCACTATGATGGCACTTGCAGAATTTTGTAGGATCGATTTTCAATTAACTTTAGTAGGAAAGGGAAGAGAGAGACCTGAATCATGAATGTGCAAATAGAAATTCTGCACTTTACTCTAAAAACTTCGTATCTTCTGGCCAATCTACCATAGATTAACTCCAGTGTGTGCAGGCATCTCATGCATCTATGTGCTGATTTTTTCATAAATCTCAAACTCCAATAAAGATGGAGTTAATGTGGAAAAAAAGACTACAGAAAATCTGTCCTATGAATGCTGACCAAAACCCTGCTCAATTAAAACTATATTGGCACCTCTATAAAAGTTAAAAACAATCCATTTGCAGATACTTACAATTAATTCCAGCAGTTCACTTTTGATGACATTTGTAATTTCTCACACTATAATCTGCTTTTATATTGGTTTATAGAATTTGCATTTACTAAAGCATGTATGATATATGTCTTAAAATTTCTTGATTTAGTATTATTGACAATTGTTGCTTTTTACCATTTATGGCATTTCGCAGCTACGAAATTAATGGACTTTTCGGATTATGAGCTTAGAATCTCCATTCCAGCTCGGAGAGAGAGAAGTGCATTTTGAATCTAAGAAACAATCAAATGATGCAATTTGAATGTATGAATGTTAAGAGATTCTGTTAAGCTTGTGTCGAAAATCGCTGAGAAGAAAATTAAGAATGTTGACAGTGCAGTTTTATTCACTACCTAGGTTTTATGGTATTTCTTTCCTTTTTCTTTTTTTTTTTTTGGGAAATGTATTGAATTTTTAGACGCTTTAGAATTTTGGATCTAAAATTTGTATGAATATCGTTACATTTTGGAGTATAATTAATAATGATTATTGAAATTGTTTGATATTGTCATATTCTATCTTATTTTGTGGTTGATTTGTGCAAATTACTGTGCAAATAAGAAAAATGTAAAATAAAAAAAAATTGTAAAATGACATATGGAAACGGTAAAAAAATGTTGTCAAAAATGAAGATATTACAATAAACAACATGCAAAAAACGTTGCAGAAGGTTATTAGTAACGTTCAAAAAACGTTGCAAAAAGGTTGTATGGCAACACTCAAAAAAGTTGCAAAAAGATTATTCGCAACGTTCAAAAAACGTTGCAAAAATGTTATGGCAACACTAAAAAAACTTGCAAAAGATTATTCGCAATGTTTAAAAGATGTTGCGAAAAGTTTATAGTAACATTCAAAAATGTTGCCGTATCTTTCTACTCTACGACAATATCGAAGTTTGCAACATACTTAAAAAAGTTGCAAAAGGTTTTCGACAATATTTTTTGAACGTTGCAGAAGAGTTTTTTTGTTGTAGTGCAGTTAACATACATGTAGTTCGTGTTTTCCATTGGTGGTGGAGGTAGACAATGGTGTGAAGTAGTTGCAAAAGGGTAACATATATGTTACTCGTAGGAATGGTGACAAGTAGTAGTGAGAAGTAGTTTAGACGAGTAATATAATGTGTTATCCTCATGTTTTTTTGGTTGTGGCAAACGGTAGTGTAACGTGGTTTTGGGTGACTCACATTGTGTCTTATGTTTTGTGGTTGTGATATTGGTATAAAAATTGGTTCATGCAGACAACATAATGTGTTACTCGTGTTCATAGTGTATTGGAAATAAAAGATGTTCATTGTGTTCATATGGCGTTACAACTTACATGTATAAAATGTTGATTTTTAATTTAAAAAAAATACAGTACCCTAAAATGTTATTTAAAAAAAAAAATTGTAATATTTTAATTATACTCTCTAATTTACACAATAACACATATGCTAATTACCATGTAATTTGAAAAAAAAAAATTGGTTTTTAACGAAAAATTGATTTTAAAAGTACGGATATATATTTTTTTAAAAAAAATTGATGAAAAGAGGTAAATTTTAAAAATATTTAAAAGGGAAATTACATAAAATCAGAGATTTAAAGATAACTTTTTAAAAATCAGGTCCAAAGTTTATTTATTCAAAAATCAAGTAATATAATAAAACTCTAACCCTAATTTATCACTGTCAACTCTCTCTCTCTCTCTCTCTCTCTCTCTCTCTCTCTCTCTCTCTCTCTCTCTCTCTCTCTCTCTCTCTCTCTCGCCTCCCCTTCCCTCTCTACATTCTCTCTTTCTCTAAACCAAACCATCGCCTCCCTCCCGCCCGCCTCCCTCATCGCCCAAACCCATCAACACCCTCAATCCATATCGCCGATCAGAAGGAGCTCGAATTGCGGAGAATTGCGGCCGCAAAGTACTATGCGATGGGTTGCAATTTTGAGGGGTGGATCTGCGGTTTTGAGGGATGGTGGTGGAGGTAGTTTTTGAAGTTTTTTTGGACCTGTGAAGGTGGTTTTTGAGGTTTTTTTTTTTTTTTTTTTTTTGTGGATCTACAATTTTGAGGGATGGTGGTGGTGGTGGTGGTGGTTTTTGAGGTTTTTTTTGTTGTGGATCTGCGATTTTGAGGGATGTAGTGGAGGTGGTTTTGAGGTTTTTTTTTGTTGTCAATGGTGTAGGTGGATCTGGAGATGTTAGTGGTGGATTTTGGCGATGGTGGGGTAGTGGACTTGACACTTTTGGTTGTAGTAAGGTGGTGGTCGCAAATGACTATTGTGTGGCGATGGTGGTGGTGTCGGGGTGAGGGGGTCACAAGTGGCTGTGGTGGCAGTGGCTATGGTGTGGTGGTGGTGGATCTTACGAGGTTTGTTGGCGATGACAGTGATGGTGGATCTTACGAGGTTTGTTGGCGGTGGCGATGACAGTGATGGTGATTTTTGTTGATGGAGGTGGTCATTGGCTTGGGCGTGGTGGTGAGCGGTCAAGGTGGTGGATCAGGATCGGAGGTGAAAGCGAGGTGTCGGTTAATTTGTAACCAATCATTTTGTTATTTGTGACCTAAAAATTATATAATCTGTGACCGTGAAAAAATATGTGACCAACTAATTTGGAAATATGTGACCTACAATTTTTTTTATCTGTGACCATTAAATAATCTGTAATTAATTAATTTTGAAATATGTGACCGAAGAATAAATTATGACCAATTAATTTGAAAATCTGTGACTTATGAATAAAATTGTGACCATTAATTGTATAATTGTGACCTAGTTATATTTAATTAATGAATATTTTTAATTAATTGCCTAATACCCGAATTTTGAACTTTTAAACTATATACCTGTCTTTTGAATTGGTGTAAACCATACACCTGAATTGTGAATTTTTCCCTAATTAAAAGGGAGTGAAAGTATTGTGATAACATCATGATTTTTTCATTGCCCGCCCAACAGAGTTTGGGAAAAGTTTATGGCTCAGGTGTTTAGTTTGCCATTTTAAAAAATCAGGTGCTAAACTTTAAAATTTTAAAAATCAGGTTTTTACTTTTTATTAATTAATTAAATATTTAATTGTGTAATTTGATAGCGTATATCTTGTTAATTAGTTAAAAATTAATTTCAGGTCACAGCTTATCAAATTAATTGGTCTTGGATTGTTTCGAGGTCACAGATAAAAAATTTATAAGTCGCAGTTAACTTCGTTGGTCACAACTCAAGAATTTTAAGGTCACAGATAATTTTTTATAAGTCACAGATTAAAAAAATTCAAAACTTTTACGGGTCACAGGTAATTTTTTATAGGTCACAGATTAAAAAAATTCAAAACTTTTACGGGTCACTGCTCTATTTCAGCGAGTCACAGTCCTAATTTCTAGGTCACAGACACTCACACAGGTCACAGATTAAAAAAAAATCAAAACTTTCATTTGTCGCAACTCTATTTCAGTGAGTCACAGTCACAATTCCTAGGTCACAGACACCCATCTAGGTCACAGACACTCGCGAGGTGGAGCGAAGCAGAAAACCGAGTTGTGGTCGATGGCAATCTCATCACTAGCAGACTTGAGTTGGGAGTTGTGGAGTAGAGCGGGGAGGAGGTGAGTTGGGGGGTAAAACCAATAGATAAGCCACGATTTTGAAACAAAGTTACCTGCAGAGACAAGATTGGGATTGTTTTGTACTCCGTTTCCACTTTAGGTGGTGGCAATTGAGGGACAAAAAGATAGAACCGATCAGCATCTCGTGCAGGATTAGCGATAAGATTACTGAAATCGCCGTTGGACTCGAATACCAAGGCCAGCGATTAGTGCCCCCACAGCAGATGCCCCAAGAGCTGCTGGTGAAGGGTGACTCTGAAGGTCCTGCTAGGCCTCGCGAAAATGGCCAAGTGTCATCTTCAATCGCCCTGAAATCTCTACGGCGTATGACTGCGAGACGGGAGGGAGGGAGGGAGGGGGTGGAGATGAGGGCGAAGGGGAGGCTCACGGCGCGACATCGCGGCTGCCAGCCGCGACGCGGCGCTTGTGGAGGGGAGGGGAGAGGAAGGAGGAGGCGGCGACGGGAATGGGGCCATGGGGGGGAGAAATTAGGTTAAGATTTAGGTTTTAATATACTACCTGATTTTTACAAAATAAACTTAAAACCTGACTTTTTAAAATTACAAATTAAACACATGGTTTTATATAATTTTCCCACAGAGTTTCTTAACATGTTGGGCTAACAATGTGGATCGTGTCAACTAAAATGTGTGCTGGTCCATCAAGCCCCCCTCTTTAAAGGTCTACCCATATGCCCGTTATCTCCATGGTCAAAATGCAAAATACGACTAGCCAAGGTTAAAAGTCACAAGCTCCCACAGCTGCCTAGTAAGAAAAAATAACAATTTTTTAGAACCCCACAAGATAGTTACTGTTTTTTTTTTTTTTTATTGATTTGATGTTAGTTTTAAAAAAGGAGAAATAAAATTTATATATATATTGAATAAAAAAAACCCTTTAAAGAAAAAGTATTTAATGAAAAATCAAGAAACATTATAGGGCGTAATTTGTTATTTTGTTGAGGGTATTTTTGTCAATTTTAGCTATTTATAACGACATATTTGTAAATATTTCATCAAATGGTGTTTTCTTTGTAACCGTTAGTGTGCAAAACGTAGATTTGTAAAATAGAGTACTTGCACCATATACCATTTGTAAATATCCCTTCTTTTTATTCACCAAGAAACATACAAGGATAAAGTGAAGAATAGCTTCATAAGATTCTTTCTTTCCAACAGTTCACCAAACTGTGGATGCAGTGCAAACCAAAAAGCTGTAAAGATAAATGCAGGGAAAAACAAAAAAAGAAAGATGGAAAAGACATTCAAAAGCCATGAATGATTTTGATGCAAGCTTTTTCCATCAAAAGTGAATTAACAAAAGGAGGAGCCGCTTTACCTTTTTTCATCATCAGATATTTCAAGTCAACTTCGAATTCGAACTGGCAACCACCTTCATGCTTTACAATATTGTAAAGATGGTATTTCTTTCATTTTTAATCCGTTTGGATACGATTTATAAATTAACTCAAAATCAAATTTTAATTTCAACCACACATTTATAATTATTACTCATTAGAATCCCACATTTCTTGAGACACACCGTCATTCCTTTTATTATTCCTATTTATAAATTATAAATTTGCCAAACAGAGGCCTTATCTTTCATTTGAATAACTCAACTTTTTACCAGCTTGAGCTAACATGCTTTTTGGAGGCTTTTTGCATGCACTTTCTATTTTTTATTTTTATCTTAAGAGGGTGGATTTAAACAGGGAAGAGCTGCAAAATTACCATAAATATGTAGGATAATACAATACAATTTTCTTATATGAAGAGCTGAAGGTTGTCCAGGAGTATCTTCAAACTGACAAACTTATACCCAATTTCTCAAAAGACAAAAACCATATGTTCCTATCTACATCACCCCCACCAATCACAAGAAGAGATAAAACTAGTTGTGAACCTAGCTAGTGTTCCCTTGCCTTCCCCTAATTCTATTGCACACATTACTGAGTTTATTTCTTTACATAACTAGAGAGGAACAATATCGAGAGACAAATATTCATTCGTTTTCTCGAATGGCCCCATCCCACAAACGAAACTCAATCATGGTAAAGGAAGAAAGAAACCAAAACGGAGATGCATCAGGATGCAGCATCACCTCGGCCTAGGTCGAGATGAAAACGACCACACTGGTCGAAGTAGCCTTTGAGCTGAAGGACTGCCTAACAATGTGGCCTGAGAACGAGTAACCATCTCGACCATTGAAGGGGTTTGATAGGCCTGCACAAGGCTTGAACCATCTGTAGAATCACCTCTTGCTGTTGCTCTCTGCCATGAGTGTGAGCTCAACCCCGACAGTATATACGCTCTTCCCGATGCCTCGTACACGTGTCTGCTCGCCATCCTCTCTTGCATTTCCTTGAGCTCAGCATCAAGTGCAACACACAGCCTGTCATGAGATTTAGCCGACGCGGTTTCTGACAACAGTTTTCGGCAGTTCTTGAGGATAGAAACAGCACGAGCCAAATCTCCACTTTCAGCCGCAGTGCGTGCTTGTGCCATTGCCTCTGCTGCTTGAAGCCTGTTTTGCTGCCTGTCCACTTCGATTGACACGTCATCTTGTCTAGCCACTACAGGTCTCTTGATTCTAACTTCTTCACCTTCTAAGGTGACCGTTTCTTTTGTCAAAGGATCATTGTAATTACAGTTTACCTTCAGCAACATTGTTTCATTGCTTGTATATGCAGCAGGGACATTGATTGAAACCAAGAAGTCTCTCTCCTCATCCGCATAGAGATCTCCAACATCAATAGATCCTGTACGTCTATCTGACAAGACATGGTTGGGATAACTCCCCACTTTTAAAGAACCAAGATAAACACTTGGGTGAAGACACTCAATATGTACCTGCAGATCCTTCACCACAACACTCAAAAGGCCTCCAATGCACTGTGCGAATGCGTCCTGGATCACCCCTTCAGTCTCAATGAAAGAAAACGTCCCTCCAGAAATCTCTGAAATTGAGTGCATGGATGATGCATCATGATCTGCACCAAACCCAAATGCATGAACCGGAATCTTAAAACCTGAACCATCTTCAGGGTGCATAGACACAGGTAGGAGCAACTGATAATTTGGTTGATTCTTGTTGCCACCAATATTACTGACAGTATACGTGTCTTGCCCATCGGATAATAATATTATACTGGCAACTGGATTTTTTTCCCTCCGGTCCTCCATTATTTTGACTCCTTTTCTCAAACCTTCAGCGATATTTGTCCCTCCATTGGCAACTAAAGAATTAACAGACTGTAAGGCTTGCAGCCGTCCTGTTTCAGACATCCTACGAAGGTGAAAGAGGCGTCTGGCTGTTGAAGAGAAGGCGATGACTGCCAACCTATCATTGGGACCGAGATTCTGTATCACAAACCCCATAGCTCGTTTTAGTAATGCAAGTTTAGTGCCTGCCATACTTCCACTAATGTCAAGAACAGTAACAAGATCAACAGGCGCTCGAGGTGTTTGAGAAATTTGGGGCATATTAGCCTGGTTTCTGCCGGGATTCCGCCAAGAGTTTGCTGTAGGAGCTTTTAGATTAATCAAGACAGTGAATTTGTCGGAAGTGTTCAACTGTGAGACTGCTGGAACTTCCGTAAATGACTTCATCTTAACTTTTCTTTGTTCATTACAATCTCCAAGATTCTTTTTTGAAGAGATTTTTTCAGTGGAGTCGATTTCATGATCCAACAATTCGTCGTCGTTAAAGATTGCTGGCTCAGGAGCCTGAAATAGTGGTGCAACATTTCTACTAGAATTTGAACGAGGAGGTGGTAATCGTCGGACTACTGTCATCAAACCATTGTTTTGGGGCCAATCGACGGGATTGATTCGCGCCCTTCCGACGGGAGGATCCAGACTCGGACCTTGTAAGGGAATCTCTTTCCACTTTGCTCTGCAAATAGGGCAAATTTGGTTGCCATGTTTCACATTTGAAGCAATACAATGGAAATGAAAGGAATGCGAACACTCGGCAGTGAATATAGCTTGGCCATCTCCTCGTCTCATTGATGTCAAACAAATTGAGCAGGTTTTCTGAAATAAAAGGCAAAAGCCCGTGAGAAAAATATGGACTATAATATCAGTTAGAATAAAAGTACATCCAACATTGTAAAGGATGATGATTGAAAAAGTGAACAGACAAACATTAGTTACTGTTTTGTTAACTTCTAATACTTCAAAGAACAGAGAACGTCTTAATATAAATAAAAAAGAAACCATGCCCACATGGCTCATGAATGCTCACACATTATACATTTAATGTAGACAACTACAACTACCGATTGAGCTATAAATTAACACTTGGAAGTTAAATAATCAATATTTACTTATCAGTATCTCAAGTGACCTTGACATGGATACAATTAAGAAGACAGTGTCAATTGGTACGCAGTAGTAATAGCCATTCTTTGGGTGATATAGATGGACTAATTGCAGACTTTTAAAGGGGAAAAAGATTATTTTGCATTATGGGAAAAGGCAAAAATTCCTGCACCAATACGGGCCTCTACATTTAAGGAACCTAAGGATATTCCTTCTTCACTAGTTATTTTAAATTAGAATTAAGTACACTCCCCTTGACTTTTAGTCTAGTAGAGATTGTTAATATCCCATTTTCCATGAAATGAAAATTCAGTTCTTTAATACCAAACTTTTTGTTTGTTGCCTAAAAAATATATTTTGTAAATAAATGGTGAAGAGAAGTGGCCGCAACAAATTATTATTTTTTCCAAGAGATAAGACACAAAGGGAGGCCTGTAAGCTTTTTCTCACAGATACACAACGCACCAAGTTTAAACTATTCTCTAAAACATACAAAAAGGAAAACAAGGCAACAAATTTTTTTTACGCGACACGATACCTAATACACAATCCATTATGTTCATTAAAGAAGAAAAAAATACCAGCAGTAAGTACAGGCTAAACAAAACGTAAATACACATATTACTTTGCTGATGATAGACCAATCAAAACATTGATGAAGTTTTTAAATATAAGATTAAGAACGTGTTAAGGTAAGCTTAAAGAGTTAACTTATTAGTAAATAAGTTAAAAATAAGTAAGTTAGCTACTGTGATATTAAGTAAGAGTTACCTTAAAATAAGTAACTAATTTTTTTACTTAGAAGGTAAGAAAAAAGTAACCTATCAAAACATGTTTTGAAACAAAAAGTCACTAACTTTACTTCTTGTTAGCTTGGCCAAACAGCCTCCAACGCATTAAACTTTGACTACTCTAGGTACAGCAGAACTCTATATAAAACTTAAGTCGAAGAGCCGACTCAAGGTGCCAAACTTTCCCGTAAATAGTTCTACGAACGAATGGATCATACAAAACAAGACAAGACCATGAATCAGATACCTTGCTTGGCTGCAAAACTCCTTTTCCCCTCAGTTTTACCATACAAACCATGTATCGGTTACCAACTTGAAAATCACATATTGCAAAACCACAATGAATAAAATTATATAAACACAAAAATGATCATTCGAACTCTTGAAAGGAGGGTTCAAAGTTTCCACTTCTTTAGCCACATCCCTCCACGCATCCAAAAAAGAAGAGGAAAAAAAAGTCAATTCAAATGAAAGGAGAAAAGGAGGAAACTAAAGGACAATATCAGCAGTAGAAGCAAACCAATGACAGAAATGAGCAACAATATTCATTTAAATACGAAGTCGGATTAGTTGAAAAAGTAAAAAAAAGAGAGAGATACCAATTAGTCATGGTTGTTTCCAAGTTTCAATCAGTGTCATAGCTTTTTCATAAAATCAAATGAGCCAAAAAAGCATATAATTTGATCTGTAAAAGGCTTGGATCATATTCCGCTGTTTTTATATACTCTAACAAACATATCAGACACCAAAACATTATTTAACATTCATATTTTCCAGCATCCGTAATATAGTGAACAAACACAAAAGACTCAGATTAACCATAAATAATTGATATTTATAAGCATTTTTCACAATTTCACCAAAGAGAGGTATTGGATTTAGCCTTCAAGGGACTCAAAACGTTTTATCTAACCAGATTAAGCTAGTTCTTCGTTTCCAAACACATCCAATGCTTAAACTCTTCCATTCAATGCATCCATAAAAATCCAGAAGTTCCTAACAACTTTCATCTTCCATCACCATCTATTAGCAATCAAACATAAGTAACAGCAATCAACATGAAGAAAAAGAGCCTCTAAACACATTGAAACATATAATATCAAATAAATTAATAAATAAATGAAGCTCGACAAACAAATAGACCTTAGAAGAAGATCTACTCAAGCTCTTGGAAAACTTCAGCCTATTCGACCCTGGCGTCGGTGGAGCTGAGGTCCAGTCCGCCACCGGCGACAGGAGAGCAGCGTCTGAGTGCCTATAAGAAGACGGCGGCAAAGATCCATCCTCCTCATCATTATCAGCTATATTATTACTTGGTGTATACACGCACAGATTCAAACCAAGTGCAAGCTTTACTTTCCTCCATTTACTCCCCATTTATAACTCTCTCACACCAAAACCCCAAAATGAAGCTTTTCAAGAAAATCCAAGAAAGTATGCTATTCTCTCGTAATGGGTCTTTTTTCAAAGAGAGAACAAACAGCCCTTTTCAAGAAAATGAATAAGATCAAAACAAGGGCAGTTCTTTAAAATGGGTTTTCATAAAAGAGCAAACCAAGTAGAAAATAATCAATTTTTCTTCAAGAAAGAACGAAAATCAAGATGGACAGAGCAAGTGTTTTCCTTGTTCTTGAAATATAAGAGAAGAAGTAAAAGATCAGAAATAAGGAGAGGAGAAGATGAGTGAAGTAGCTTTACTCTTCTTCTTGGCGGCCATTATAGAGAGGGTGGTTGAATAATGCTAAATGAACAGAGAGACGTGAGCTGACCTTTTGCTGTTTGTTTTGCGTGCTGTTTGATGGGCTGTGGGTTTTTGACCCTGATTGTGGTTTTTGTCTGAAATAATTTGTATAAAATAAACCGTTTTAAAAAATTTTAATTATTTTTGTGAAGTCATGAATTATGTATAAATTACATTTTTGTGAGTTTTTACCATTTTTTTCACTTTTCCATTTTGGAATAGAATGTCTACTTGTCGGTACAAGGACAACCACGAACCATGTACTAATTTCCTACTAATATTAATAACTCAGTGTTGCAAGGACAAGAGTGAAGTAGTCTTGATTGAGTTGGCAGTCGCAGTGTGAAGATTCAATTCATAACTCTTACAAGGTATAAAATTTGATTCTTTGTGGGCACCAGTAGTCAAGCTCTTGTACTCTGACCTATTGAGGCACATCCCGCGATTTACCTCCTTCACGATACTTTGGGAGGCGGGGAGGGGCCTCAAGGTTGGTGTTCAACCTTTACTAATATTAATACTCACTTTTTGTTCTAATTGTTGGAGTAGATTGGACGCATCAAATTGCATTTTTATTTGATTCGAAAGACATTTGTATCGAGAGGTATAGACCGTTGCAAAATAATGAAGCATTGTAAGACTATAAGTGATTTTTTCTTCTTAAAAATAACATTTCTTCTTACAAAAACTGAATCGTTACGGCATAAAAGTTTTTAAATTATACCTAACAAATCTAAATATTATTGAGTGGGACATATATAGAAGTTGCTTTCGTTGTCCAACTAATCTTTTGTAGATATGTTTTGACTATTATAATGTCAAGTTGTTTGAAGAAAGTGGATTATGGCATTATTCCATTTTGGACAGGTTAGTTGAAGAAAAATAATTCCAGCCCATGATGACTTGTAAGAAATATTATTGTTGGGCATCAAAGGGTCAAAATTCAAATGGAGGGATTTTTCTAATCACCCATTTACCACTTGATTTCATCAACACTCTCTCCCCACACATGCCCACGTATCAAATTCTTGGAATTTTTCTTTCGATTTACTCTGCTCTTTCTTGAAATGAAATAAATTTGGTAGAATAAATGCAAATAGTGATCGATATTTTTAACTTTATTTGATAATTTATAGGGAATTTTATATAGATTTGAGATTTCTCATAATCTTAAGGGGTTGCTCAATTGGTCAGTCTTTAATTTACTCCCCAATGGTCACCAGTTCGAGTCCTCTCAAGACCACTAAGGTGAGTACCCTACCGTAAACTTCAAGGCCCCGTGGAATTAATCGAGGTGCTCACAAGTTGGCCCGAACATCCACGATTATCAAAAAAAAAAATTTGAGATTTCTCATGCCTTGGAAGGAATTTGGTGTACTCATTTTGACAATAATTTTAAAATTACAAGTAAAATAGTAAATTATTTTAGTTTATTTAAAAATTAAAAAAATAACTTTTTAGCCCCTATTTGGTGCATATTTTGTGTCCAATAGTGCATTTTTTTGTTTGATGTGATGGAGAATATGTGATTGAAAAGGAAGAAAATGTTATTGATGCGATGGAAAATATTATTTTATTGAAAAACATGTGGTTGAAAATGAGTAGAATAATGAAAATGAAAAAAATAATATAGCTCAAACGGGGGATTAGTTCGTTTAGTCAAAACGTCTTCTTAATACATTGTCCATTTTATAGGACAATTTTTTTTATTATGGTGATGCTTAAAAGTTGTCGTATTATTGTCTATTTTTTAAGGTCGTCGAATTCGGCACCTTTAGTCAAAGTTTTGGCACTCGAGGACTTTGTTTATTTGGTCCACAGAATAAGGATTAAAAAAATTAAAACATTTTTGCAACTACCAAAACTTTTGTTTTCAATTTTGGTTTTCTGTCTTTGGGGATATTGCTAAGGAATAGTGATATTACATAACATTGTTCTAAGCAATGAAGTTTTGGCACTCGAGGTCGAGAACTTAGTTTATTCGATATTACATAATATCGTCGAATAGCCAATAAATTAATTTCATGCTTTTATGCACAAATTAAAACTAAGCAATGAACTCTTGATATGGATAATAAACCAAGAAGCGGATTTTGTACAACATATTCCTAATTGGAGTCTTGATATGATTTCTATCCATATCACTACAGGAAGTCAATGCTTGAAGAGTGTACCTAAAAACATATGAAAATTACAAAATCAAAGAGAAACCCACTAACTTTATTCTCGATAAATGCAGAGTCAGATGCCACAAATTTTTTTTCTAACATTCTGTACAATCAAGCTCGCAATAACAACTATTTGCACGTATCGAATATCGAAAACGTATCAAGAGCTAAAGGGGAATACTAACATTCATTGAAATGTTTAGTTGCAAGATTTGTCAATGGGGAATCTTCATAAAAATACAACTCTGTATTCCCACTTCAAAAAGACAACCTTTTAAAAGGAATAATGCCCGTCTTTTTTAAGCTTTAAAAAAAAAAAAAGAGGAACATTCCCTTCCATCATAAAAGAACATCAACTAGGAACCAAAACAGTGACTCCTTTTCATTTCACTCCTTCTTTTGAAGGCACACATGCCTCCCAACCCAACTTTTTATTTTTATTATTTTTGTGATTGCTATATATATGTGTGTATGTGAATGAGAGCGAGTTTTTTGCAATGAGTAGAGGCCATTTATCATATTTGATTCAGCTATAAAAGTAAATTTTTATATAAATCAAAATTAATATTTAATTTGAATCCCATGTTTCAGGAGAATCGCAGTTTTTCAATAACATATTTTGTCATTTTTTATCAAACTTTATTCAAAATCTGATTTTTTATCTACGTGTAAGGCTAAGAGAGAATCCTATCAACTCACTTTGCTTGAGAATGGATTCCCTTTTACTACCACAAAATTAGGCAGGCTTTCTTCGACAAGTCAACTACATAGCTAACTTTTTTCCTCCTAATTTTTAAAAATTCTTGCACAAAACCCTATTCTCTGCCATCTCTCGATAGGGTCGTCTAAGTTTACGTTGAATATGTAGCACAATATTAGATAAAATTAAACAATATAATCACACAATAATTAAATAATTGACCTCAAAACAAACATTTTTATGTAATATGTGTGTTCATACATACATACGAGAGAGAGAGAGAGAGAGAGAGAGAGAGAGAGAGAGAGAGAGAGAGAGAATAGTAATAAACAACCTTTGCTAAAGGGATTCCCTTTTACCATTCCTAAACTTGGCAGACTTTTTGGGGCAAGTCAACTACAAAGTTTACTTTTTCAAACCAATTTTTCAAAAATTCTTACACAGAACCCTCTCCTCTGATGGATTGCCCAGCTCTCTCATTAAGGTAACAAAGTACGCATTAGACAGTGGACCAGTATTGAACACTATCAAATTCTGAAATACAAAATTCCAACTTCTTTTTTAAATTCGAGATAATCTCGTCCAGTACTGCAAATCAAATATATCGTAACAGCAGAGTCTCCTTTACGTGCATATAAATTAGTATAACCCCTTCTCAATTTCCTATAATCCAAGATTACTTTAATTAATACACCACCTTAACCATGATTCAGGGAAAACAATAGAATCTTATGAGCTTAGTGCTTATATAAATTAATCAAAAACTTACTTTTTAATCTAAACTAGTGGAGGATATAGATGATGATGCTCAAAAGATAATGCAAAGTGTGAAGCATTTTAAGTTAGCTTTCTATGATACTTTTTCTCTCACAATAATTATTTTAAAGACCTGTGTTGCCATGCATATCCTTTACAGTAAATCAAGTTTTCGAGTGTAGCTTGCCTTAATCATGATGTCACATGTGTGCTTCTCATCAAGTCAAACCTAATCCATGTCCATCCATATGTGGAGGGTCCCTTTGTTGTATGTGTGTGTATAGCAATGACATGTCCAACGAGCTGGTTGGAGCGAGCATGAGATGCTATTTATAACTGGTAGAACATCACACGTAAAGGAGTGGCTCAATGGGAGTACGTCGCCAAAATAAGATAATGAATGCTACTCTCAACTCAATAATAATAACGGAGTCTTCAAACTGACTTAAACTCAAAATATCTTTACTTGAAAGATTTCAATAAGGTTATATGTTCACAGGAAAATTATATGATATGCCTTTTTTTATTCGTGTTGAGTCATATTTATCTTGCGTACCAAGAAAATCGTGAATGTTAACATACAAAGTAATTGAGTATTAAGTAAAATGGGGATCTAAACGAAAAAAGTGTGACCTAATACTCAATTAGATTTTATTGGTAGGGCTATTCTCTAGCACGAGATGCAAAATTGATGCACATTTTGATTGATTAGACATCCGTTGACAATTTTTGAAATAGAGATTGATTATTTCAACCTTAATCAATGACTTGATAAATTAGAGATATATTTGGTTGGGAATTATTAGCCTCAAAATATTAAAAGTCATCATAAGACAAGTAAAAGGTTAAAAACTTGCACTTGAGAATTTTTGTTTAGAAAATGGTGAGATTTTCGATAAAAATAATTACGTCATTTAATAAAAATCTTTTACGACTTTATGATCTTTGGTAGAAGTAGATAGTAGCAATAAACAAAAAGAAGTTAAAATCTGATTAATTATACTTAGTCACATTATTAAAATATATTAGTCTTATTCAATAATATTGTGTATCAAACATGAGCCTCACATATACTTAAAATTAAAATCCTTCGTGTGGCTTGTTACCATCTATTTTCGTTCTTAAAATTTCATGAGAATTTAAATTTAGGCCCTGTTCGGTATACATTATTTTTTCATTTTCATTATTCTACTCATTTTCAACCACACATTTTTCAATAAAACAATATTTTCCATCACATCAATAACTTTTCCTTCATTTTTAACTACACATTCTCCATCAATCTGCTATTCAATAATACATTCTTTCAAAAGAATGTGTTAGGGAAAATTTTCTACGAGGGCAAAAAATTTGGAAAGTGGAAATGCCTTCTAGATTAATTTTACTTCTCATTTATTTAGCTTTTGTTTGGTAAAAATTAAAATTGTAATTTTAATATAAGTCAAAGTTAATAATTAATTTTAAATATATACTTCATAGGATCCGTAACTTTTCAACTACACGTTTTATCAACTTTTATCAAAATCTAATAGATATATGATTTTTATCCCTACAAAACAGTGGCTTAGATGTTTCAAGCTATATGAAAATAGGATATATTTGTGAAAAATTCCAAATTAGTGTTTCGTTTTACATTTTGGGCCCATATTGTTCTAATACAAAGTTAAGCCCAAATTACAGTCCACTAACATCTGTACATTTAATTGGGGGGAAATTCATGGATCAAGTATTATCTATCATGAAATTAAAAATCAAGCCCCAAGTTTTAAAATTGCAAAAATCAGGTTTTTCATGAATTAATTAATCATATTTCACAATTATTATATTAAATTAAATATTTAATTATAATATAATCACCCCATCCCATCCCATCCCACCTCCCCTCCCCTCCCCTCCCCTCCGGCAACTACTCCGGTGACCGATGACTATTCCGACGACTATCTCGGTGATCGCGACTGTTCCCCGGCCGTGCTTAATTCCTATGACCGTTCGGCTGCCGCTTAAATATGGTAACTATTTCGACTTCGAGGTCACGGCTATCTTATTAAGCAGTTAAAAATTTAATTTTCAATCACAACTCATCAAATTAATTGGTCACAAATTATTTCGAAATCACAAATCAAAAAAAATTATAGGTCACAATTGATTTTATTGGTCACAAGTTAAAAAAATTGTAGATAACAGAAATCGCATATTTCTAAATTTGTTGGTCACAGATTAACGAATTTTAAGGTTACGGTTAAATAGTTAGCCACAGAGAACCATATAGTTGGTCACATTCACTCAAACACCAGTCCTCCAATCCCAGTATACCACCAATACTTGGTCATAGATCGATATAGTTGGCCACATACACCCAAAACACTTGTACCCCAATCCTAGTGCACCACCAACATTTGATCACAGATCAACCAAATAGTTGGTCACAGACCCCAATCCTAGTACACCACCAATACTTGGTTACAAATCGGTATAGTTGGTCACATACACCCGGACACTCGTCCCCAATCCTAGTACACTACCAACACTTGGTTACAGATCGACCAAACAGTTGGTCAGACACTCTTCGTCCCATCCGCCCGGCGTTGCAGCTGCCACTTCCATCGCCACAACCACCCACCAACAATAACACCAACAACTACCACCACCATCCAAACACAGCACAAACTTCCAATAACAGATTCGCCAACACATATATAAGCCACCAACAACAGCCATACACACATCTGCCACCAAAAACAGCCACACACAAAGATCCGCCACACTACAGCCGAGAAAATCACCGTAAAATCACAACCAAAATACCGCTGCCCAGCCCGACCACCACCTCATCATTTGCATTTACAAAAAACCATCACAATATGCAAATCACTAACAACAAAAACCAACCCCGCTAAGAAGATCAGAGAATGAAGAAAAACCCAAAACCACCACAAATCGTCGGACTGCAGCAGCGTCGCGACGTCGAGCCACCCACATACAACAGCGTCGCGACACTACACACCCAAGGAAGAGGAGAAGGGGGAGAGACGGATGGTGGCGATGGCGGTGGAGGTAGCGGGCGGTGAGAGAGTGGAGACAAATGGTGAGAGACACGAGAACCGATTTAGGGTTTCATATTTAAAATAAATTTGGTGGGGGTAGGTAGTAGGGTAAGTATATAAGTTTTTTTAATTTTTTAATATCATTATTAATTGAAATGATAAAAATCTGAAAATTGAATATATATATATATATATATATATATATATATATATATATATATATATATATATATATATATATATATATAAAGTTTAAACCTGATTTTTTAAAATGTCAAACTAAATGCCTCGTTTTATGCAATTTTCACTTTATTTGGACCTTATGTAACAATTGAATTAGAATTAGCAGATAATGAGTTACAAGTTCATTTATTTGATCCACAAAGGCCAGTCCATTTTTTCATTTAACGAACTTATAAAAAAAATGTGGAAATTACAAAGACTAAATGTTTTCAAGATCTCAATTCATAATTAAGATATACTAATTTTTATTTTCAAAAATCAGATATAATTAAAATTTTAAATATTAATAATAATATTATAAAATTAAATTAATTAACATACCCCATCCTCTCACCTCAATCACAAACCTTAAATTTATCTTCATTCCCCCCCCCCCCTCCCCTCTCTCTTATCTTCCTCTCCTGACTCTATACACTATTCGTCAACCTCTGCAGCCGGAGAGCGCCATCACCGAAGATCGTCTCTCTACCATCTTTGTTATGAGAATCGTCGGTGAAATCATTTCTTGCCTGCAAATTGAGCCTCAGCGGCCCAAATAGTTGGAGGCTCTGCAGATCTCGGGTAAAGTCGTTCCTTCACTATGAGCGCCATGGAGGCTCTACAGATCGTGGTTGTAGTGATGTAGATCGCGATGGTGCAGCGGCCTAGATTGTGTTGGTGGGTTTTTTTTTTTTTGATGGGTGGTAGTGGTTTTCATGTTTTGGTGGTTTTAGGGTGATGGTGATAGTGGCGGTGGGGTGAGGTGGTGGTACTATTGGCACTTATGGTGAGGTATTGGTGGTGATGGTGGAACTGGAGGCGACGATTCATGTGGTGGCGGCGTTATTGAAGGCAATCAGATTTTGTTGGTTTTTAGAGTGTTTTTTGTTGGCGTTGGTGTAGAGAATCTGGTGGTAGCACATCGTGGTGTTGGTGGCAACGACGGTCAAGTGGGACCAAGAGTGTTTGTGACCAATAAATTGGTTGATTGCAACCAATAAATTGGATAATTTGTGACCAATATATAATATGTGATCAAAAAAATATGATCGTGACTCAAAATTTACTAAATTGTAATTGAGAAATAATTTGTGACCCTTAAATATGTTGTAACTTATAAAATTTATAGTTTGTGAGCGATAAATAAATCGTAACCTATGAACATTTTGATTTTGCGACCGATGAATAAATTGTGGATTATTTAAAAAATTAATTTGTGATCGAGAAATAAATTGTGATTTATAAAATTTATGATTGACGGATAAAAAATTTGCGACCTATAAATTTTTTTAATTGAGATCTAGAAAAAATTATAATCAATTAATTTGAGAATTTGTAACCAAACTATATGAAATTGTGACCTTAAATTATTTAATTAATAAAACTGTATTTTTAATTAATTATTTCATAAATAAATATTTGATTTTTGAAATTTTAAACATTTTATTTTAGTTTTGAAATGAGTGATAGTTAAACTGATACTTATGAATTTTTTCCTAAAAAAATTAGAAAATCAGGTGATAAATCATTAATCTCTCTCTCTCTCTCTCTCTCTCTCTCTCTCTCTCTCTCTCTCTCTCTCAATATATAATAGAGAAATTTTAGTAAATTTTCCAAAACTAAACATATACAAAATAAATCTGCAGAAGTGATAGTTAATTTTATTTTTTTAAAAAAAATTGCCACAGATTTTCATTTCTTTATTGAATAAAGTAAATCTGGACATCATCCAATAATAAAAAATTTTATTCCATAGAAGAGAAGACAACTAAAATTAATATATAACTCGTATGAATCAGTATTAGATAGTAGGATATCATAAAAATCCACCAAAATTCAGCACTTAATAAATAGTATTACAATTACAAAATCTATTCAATTTCGTTACCAACGGCATACCGGTTGTTTTGGCTTTCACCATTGAAGCATGAAATCATGATACAAGGTGGCAATTCCATCAATATCTTGTGGTTTTTCATCACAGATTTTGCAGCACCTCTCTCTTTCCTTATTATTTTTTTTTTCGATGTTTGGGGGAGTCAAGATCTGCTGTCTATCTAATTAATTATTGATATGTAACTTTAAATTATCATGTCATCAATTTGGTTGATTAGTTGTGAAGTTAATTATGGTAAATTTGAAATGACATGCTAACTTAAAAATGATTTGTCAATAATTAATTGGGTAGATAGCAAATTGGACAGTAAAAGTTATTCATGTTTGAAATGTCGTGTGTTTGATGCACATTTTTTTTTATGGAGAGAATGCATTTTTTATGATGTGATGGGGAATTTGTGGTTGAAAAAGAAAGAAAAATTATTGATGTGATAAAAAAATATTATTTTATTGAAAAATGTATGTGTGGTATTAATTTAACCTACAATTGAACAAATCAAATGCATCAGTAAATAATTAATGAAAAACTACAGGAAATCAAATGCAGAAGAAACTAAATTGAAGAACTAATAATCCCCTTTTTCTTTACAGAAAATCGTTCCAACACCACAAAGGCAACACCAAATTGGAAACTCTTGAAGCGGGGATTTGCAACACAAAGGCAGATAACCACGAAGGCAGAAGACCACAAAAGGCAGAAGCTGAAAACCGAAGAAAAGGGCACAAAGCAGGGGCAGTTCTTTGGTTCTTCCAAATGCACTAAGCAAGTAATTTTGGTGTGTTTTAAATGAGGACTAGGGGCTCCTTTTTATAGGCAAGAAATCACAAACGAGATTTCAAGAAAATCTCTTCAAGATAGAGATCAAAGATAATGATAAGAGTTTCAAAGTTTGAGGAAGATAAGATATAGGAGGAGATTCAAATCGTGAAGGAGATAAGAGATAGAATTTCCACTTCAAATATTTCCTTAATTGAGTATTGAGCATCTAGCCCAATGGGCTGATTTCCTCCAAATACCCAATAAGATTTGGGCTACAAAAGTTCGTGGTGTGGATTCAACATTCTTCAATCTCGGGCTTATAACCTATGAAGTTAAACGTGCCACGATTTTTCATCATGGCCTAGGGATTATTTGAGCATCACAAAAATACCCAACAGTGTGGTTGATAATGAGTACAAGAATGAAAATGAAAATGAGAATGTGGCTCAAACAGGGGCGTATTATTAAAATCGTTTTAAAAATACTATTCTCCTGTATACTAATTATCCCTCGGAAAAATTCGAGGGTAACTATTTTAGCTCTACTTGTGTTATAGTACCAATTTCGATGAATTTAATTAACAGGTGACATTGATTGCTCCTCTCGATCTAGACAGCTCAATTCGGACGGTTTTGTTAGAAAACCGCCCACCCAGCTCAAGTGGTTTTCTTAAGACTCCTTAAGTTGGATTTTAATTTGAGAGAAACATTACATTTGCCCATTTTCGCATAGTCGCATTTCCATCATTTATGTAAGACCTCTGCGCACATTCACTTTGTTGGTACTGTGGCCCAATAAGATCTACAGATTTTAGGCCAAGTTTCTTCCCAAATATTTAAGTGAAGATTAGATATTGCAAATTGTTATGAAATGTAAGAAAAAGAGAAGAAATAATAAAAGTCAATAGATTTGTGTGTATTATAATGAGAACTAAAATCATATATTTATAGGGAAATAGTAAGGATACATATGGTGATAATATTTAGGATTGCAGGAGTATAATTGTCATTCACCAATAACTTACCATTTACAACACCCCTCATTGAATGACACATTACAAAATATCTGTTTCATTAAAACCTTATGTGATAAAAATCCAATATGACAAAAAAATCAAAACGAAAGAAAAATAATACAGTTATTTTGCAGTATTAAATATAAATAATGTATCATTAAAACATTGTTAGGAAAATTCAGTGGGATAAAATCTAAGCGAAGAAAAAATAGTACAACTACTCCCATTGATGTTGATCACTAAAAATCTTTGAGTCGACGCATTCCAATTTTGTGAACCAATTTCTTGAATGTAGACGTTGACAGTGCTTTTGTAAATAAATCAGTCACATTGTCACTTGAACGAATTTGTTGAATATTGATGTTGCAATTTTTATGAAGCTCGTGTGTGAAAGAATATTTTGGAGGAATATGCTTCGTCATGTTACCTTTGATATAACTTCATTCGAGTTGTGCAATACATGCAGCATTATCTCATACAAAATTGTTGGACTATCTTTTGTTGAAATTAATTCACATGATACTTGGATATGATGGGTCATGTTTTTCAACCATATACATTCTCGGACTGCTTCATGGATTGCAATAATTTTAGAATGATTTGAAAATGTTACTGTCAACGATTGCTTCACATATCTCCATGATATAAATGTTCCTCCATGTGTAAACACGTATCCTGTTTGTGATTTAGCTTTATGAGGGTCAACGAGATAACTTGCATCTACATATCTCACTAAAACAAATCCCAACTTTTGAGAATAAAATAATCTCAAATCAATAATACCCTTTAAGTAACGAAAAAAATGTTTAACACCAGTCCAATGTCTTTGTGTTGGTGTAGAGCTATATCTTGCAAGGAGATTTACAGAAAAAGGGTATGTTGGGTCGAGTACAATTTGTAAGATAAGTTAATGCTCTAATTGCACTAAGATATGATACTTCAGGACAATGAATCTTTTCTCCATCTTCAAGTGGATGAAAATAATCCATTTTTACATCAAATGATCGAACAACCATATGTGATACCAATGAATGTACATTTTCCATATAAAATTGTTTTAAGACTTTTCTGTATATGTAGATTGATTAACAAATAATCATTCAAGAAAATATTCAATTTGCAACCTGAGACAGAATTTGATTTTTCCCAAATCAAATTCATTTTTCAAATAATTTGCAGTTTTGTTGAACTCTTTAGAAGTTCCAATTAAATTTGAGTCATCAATATAAACTGCAAATCCAACATTTATATTCTTTATGAAAACATATGGACAGATATCGTCATTTTTATAATTTTCTTTCAACAAATATTCGTTAAGGCGGTTATACCACACGCGTCATCTTATTTTCCCAATTATTACTTCGATTGATATACTTCAATACATTTATTTCAATATCTTCGTTATTCATAATATGAAGCAATGCATTATGCATAAAAATGTTGCCGACAACTTTTTCTTTTCTTTTTTCGATTCTATTTTCTTTTCACATAATGACATAACTTATTGAGATATCTAATTTTCCATTATTTCAGGTACCTAAACCTCTCCTAGGATTTTATAATATGTTATACTCTTAAGGAGTATATGCCTCCATGATAAGATGCTTCATTTTGTTTGGGGGATTTTGTAATAGAATCAAATATAATCAGGCATCAGGCGTGTCATAAATTTATCAAATATAATATTAACGAATTATTCTTTCAGGAGTCAATTCGAGTTTAAGCATTTAAAGCTAATGTATGCGATTATTAATCTTTTTGGTCAGTAAATGCATATAAATGAATTATTCTTTGAACTTCTGATTCGAATTGTCTTTTACGAGAATTTAGATAATGATGCATTTGTACATTATTTTCATCTTCTTAATTTCTCCCCTAATATTGAGAGAATTGTCGATCAAATTGACAATCATTTTTTCAGAGTTATAAAATATCACACATTTGGAATAATGGTTCATACTACACATTTATTCTTAACATTCTTTACTTTCCATCTCAGTGCAATGTTGTGGATTAATTGTACATATATTGTATTATCAAATAATTAGATGAAGAAATAAAGCTCTAACCATAAGCCAATTATAATAGGAAGAACTTTATGTTGGCATGATGCATTCTTTAAACATAAATTGAAAGTATTTTATTCTCAATTAAATTAATTGGAGGCGTTTAACAAATAATAATGTTAAACCATTTATCGAGATATCAATTAACACTTATTAAAAAGTTGAGATTTAGGATTACTAGTGTTAACAAGACACACCGTTTTGATTATATAATTTTGAAAATTATGCTCATAATTTGGGCAGTATTTTCGCAAATTTCAGGTTGCAAACACCATAAAACCATTTAGGTGCCGTTCTCTTTGTGTTTCAGTTTTGTGTTTTGAGTTTTGAATTCGTTTTGTATTTTGTGTTTTGAGTGTCTGTTTTGAAATTTCTGAAAATGCGTTCTCTTTCCCATTCTGAAAAACTGTTTCCGAAAACATAAAAATGGAAAACGCGTTTACTTTGAAATTTTGAGATTTTTTTTTTAAAATATTTTATTCAAAAAAACTGATTATTCAATAAATTTTAATTGTTTAATGTTAATAGAATATTAAATAACATATAAATTTTGAAATTGGTGAATTTTGAAATATTTTTCTAAATATAAAAAATGCAACTTAAATTAAAATTGGCAAGTCCTTATTTTTGTCCTTATACATAATTTGTGACAAAAATTAATTAGCATCAAGTCACAATCAAACATAATCAAGTTGCAAAAAATGGGAGCACTGATCTCATGTTGACATGGTAATAAATATTTTGAAATCAATCTTATCGAGTTCATGTTAGTTTTCACAATTATTGTCAAATACAATTTTGATCGTTTAAACACGATGACTCTCATCAGTGATAATAGATAACATTACTTCTTGATTATAGATAAACCACTTACAAGTAAAAATGCTTTTAAAGCACACAGACTTTAGAAAATGCAATGATGTATTAACATCGGTCTATTGCAACATATCTTTTCAAACCAGAGTTCAAGTTTCAATATCTCACAAAGTAAAATTAACAAAAAATAAAGCACAATTACACTAGAATACAAGGATAGATGTAAATCCAAATTTATGAATCTCTCAACTTAAATCATCTACAATACGATTGATTTGAGATATTTATTACCATGCCTCCAAACGATATATGTAGCGATTGAAGAAACTCTGTCCCACATAACGACCAGCCATTGAGAGGGTCCTCATGATTTGGTTCCTGCACAAATATAAGTCCCTAGTTAGAGAGTAGGATTAAACTAAAATGAGCAAAACTAAAATCGGGCCTTTTGATGTATAAAGCTACAATCAACTATTTACCAAATCAACGAACTTGGTTCAAACGTGACGCAAATGATTGTAAAAATGAACTAGAAACAAAAGGAAAGAACTGGTGACAATGAGCACCAACCCAGGTTATCTTTATTTGGAATCAGGGCCAACTGAAGGTAATTTAATAAATGAAAATATGAAAAGACACTCTTGGATCTCCATTTTTTCTTTAATGATAAGAAAAATATTCGACTTGGATCTTCAAATAGAAGTAGAAATGAACTACACATAATCACCAAAGCATTCACATAGCTGACTCCAAATTTATAGGGAATGAGGCTCAGCTTATTTCCTCTTCTCATAAGCTTGCGAATTCTTGTACCAGAACACCCAAACCGATGCTACGATCCAGAACCCAATCCATGCCACTAAAAGCTTCCTCCACCAGTTTTTCCTAACTTTCCTCGACGCTATATACTGAGAATAATAATGGTGGAACTTATAACCACTTTCCAAAAGCAAATCCCACAATTTCATCCATATCCGCCCTGCCTCACCAAGCCAATTGGTCTTGGTAGTCACGACTCCACCATTACTCAGCAAATTCTAAGAAATCAGAGACAAAAACTAGTAACATGACATCAAATTGATACCCCAACTTCAAGCCAAATCCAATTACATGGAATAAACTCATCTAACAAAGAAATTAACCAGGAAAAGTAACTTCAAACAATATCCAATTGAAACTCTTTCTGATTCTTGCTATGTTCATATCAGTCTAACAACATCAAATTGAAACCCCTTCTGAATTCTTGCTATTTTCATGTGAATCTAAGACCTCCCACGCTGTCAACCCTCCAAGCTCTGTAAAAAAATTGTATCTTATCCACCTAATTGCCTCAAAACTGTATCTGTATGATAAAAGACCAAGAATTGAACACCCATATCAAAGGACGAATCAAGAACTTCCCAAGATTCCAGCTTTCTTCAATTCCTTACCACTTCCTTCAATCCAGTTTCTCAAATTAAAGTTTCTAAATTAAACAGAGAAACATAAACACACAAAGTATTGCAATTTTACAAAAAATAAAATTGAATTAAAGTCTCCATAATACCTCTTCAGCACTCGATTCGTGGAGATTTGTTTTCTCGATGGGTTCTGGTGTGTGAGGGGGTGGACTGTTCCAACAAGGCAGCCGATTCCGGACGAAATTGAGGTTGACCCATGGTAGAATTAGATGCGCCTAGTTGAGAGAAATGTTGTTGTGGTACTCCACGATCGAGAGGGTGGCCGGATGTCGAAGTAACTGGGGAGAAATCGTGACTGTGCTCGCGATTTTTGATCGAAATTGGAGATGTTTTCGGCGGACGGCGGGGCAGGCGATGGTTGGAGGTTGTAGAGGGAGATTAGGGGGTGCCTGTGGTGCAGAGGTCCGGCGGCTTAGGTGGCGGGCGGTGGAAGTTTTTTGATGGGAGATTGGTAGCGATGGAAATCAATGGATGAAGAGGAGAAGGTTGGGGAAAATAGAAAACGAGCTCGTTTCCCGTGTTTTCATTCCAGTATTCTTTTTGGGCAGAAAACGCTCAAAACGGCTTTTTAGCCGTTTTGAGTTTTTAGTACAAATTTTTTTTTTTTTTCAAAAATTCATTTTCGAAAACGGGAAAGAGAACGCGTTTTCACTGTTTTGAAAAATCGAAAACAGAAAACGGTCCGAAAACAGCAAAGAGAACAGGGCCTAGTATTTGTATCAAATCAATTAGATACATACAATATCTAGATAGTCAATGTGATGAGTGACGGTGCCCCATTTATCATCTTAATTAATTTTCAGAAATATAGAGAATTTAGTCCATATTTTTGTTATTGATGTATAATGATCAATTGTCGATAAAGAGAACAAATAATATATAGGAAATCATTGAATTGAAGAGTTTTCTGGTTTTTCGTTGAATATCCATTTGAATTTTTTATGTCGCATCGTTATTGATCTAGTGACGGTCCAACTGATAGTGTCAAACAATAAAATCAAATTGATTTTCTGGTTCAATATAAGATATAATTCAATTATTTAGTTTCAAAAAATATGATTAAACATTATATAATCATAGATCATTTAAGTAGTCAAACTAATCAATGTTCTCATGACATTAGTTATAGATTTTCTTTCAGAGATAAACATGAATTCAAAATGATATATTTTTCGAAACATGTGCTACTTCGAGAACACGTTATATATATATATATATATATATATATATATATATATATATATATATATATATATATATATATATATACATTTTTTTTTTTTTGAAAAGTAATATGTCAATATTATTCTGAAATATTGAACATTATAATTATACTCTCCGGATGAATCAAATATTAAAATTATTTAAGGATTTACTCTTCTGGAGTAAAAACATAATTTATGTTTGATTTTACATAATTATGCTCTTTGGGAGCATGGAAAATCTAACTAGAATATCAATAATAATGTGCTACTTAAGGAGGAATAATATTTATAATAGACAAATTTACGGGTAATAGTATTCTTATTCATGCTCTTCGCCTTCGGGAGCAAAAACATATAATTAGTTGAAATAATAAATTGTATAAGAATGACCCTTCAAGAGTAAAAACATAATTTTTAATTATACTCTTCGAGAGCAAACAAATATAACTAGAACAACAATATTAGTGTGTTACTTAGGAGCAATAATATAATAGATTATCAATAAAAAAAAATAACAACAGCAACAATAATAATTTATACGTCAAACGAACATTAAACACGTTAATAAGATCACATCCACGAGGCTTAAATGATAAATTAAAAGACAATACCTTCGTAAATTTAAGCCCCGTTTGACACCCATTCTTTTTCTCATTTTTTTTCTCTTTCTTCATTTTAACCACACATTCTATCAATAAAATAATATTACACATAAACCCAAAAATTCTTCTTATTTTTCAACCACACATTCTTCCCATCAATCACTATTCCAGAATTTATTCTTCACAAAAATGGGTGTCAAACACACTGTTAGTATCTTGTCCAATATCCCAAGTGGACCATTCATGATGTCATCATTGATAGTTGAACCCATATCTTGGAGTTGAATTTAGTCCCTATTTGACCCCCATTAAAATTTTTATTCTCATTCTTCTATTTATTTTTAACCACACATTCTTCAATAAAATAATATTTTTCATCACATCAATAATTTTTCCTTCTTTTTCAACCATACATTCTCCATCAATCTACTATTTCAAAATATATTCTTCCAAAATACTATCCATTAAACACACCCTTAGTAAAAAACAAAAATAAATAACTTTTCATAAAGAATGATTAAATAATTCAAAATTTGCTTATTGAGCCTATTGGGAATTTTGATTGCAGAAGCAAACGTAGAAGATTTTTTTTTTCTAACAATGAATTCTATCATGCACGAACTAAGATAGATGTGCATGAATTCGTGTATTTTAAAAAGCTACGGATTAATTTGTTTTGATTTTGAGAGAATTGTACTAATAACCTGTTATGAAAAGAGAATAAAAGTTAATAGATTTGTGTATATCATAATAAGAATCAAAACCCTATATTTATAGGGAAGGAATAAAAATACATATGATAATAATATCTAGGGCTGTAAGGGTACAATCGTCATTAACTAATAATTTATCATTTACAACACAAATATATATATATATATATATATATATATATATATATATATATATATATATATATATTGATGTGTTTCAAAAGAATTTATAAATGATTTAATTTATAAATCGACGGAAATAACTAATAAGTGATGAATAAGTGACTTTGCCCATGTCTAGACTCTATTTTAATGTGATTTTGAGAGAAAATGTAATGTGAAATAGTGAATTTTGAAGAATGCGTGGTTAAAAGATAAGAAATGATATTTTTCATGAGATAATGACCTTTTGCAATAATATCTCAAATAAAACACATTTTCATTAAAAACAAGATTTCACGTAAATGACTAACACCTCGACTATCTGTATAAACTAATACTGAATCATTTCGTTAATTCCAAATAACAAACCTTTTAATCGAAGTGCTTCTTTTATAGTTTCATTAGCAACAACGTATTCAATTTCAGTAATAGATAAAACAACTATTAATAGCAGTTGGATTTTCCAACTCACAGGAATGCCACACTTTCGGTTTATGAAAGCTCTTTTACCATTCTCGTAAGTAATTTTTTTTAGGGTCTGTTTCATTGTAAATGTGGAATTTGGGTGGAAAGAAAATGAATTACAGAAAATTGTACTGTCTAGAATTTGTTTTACTGAGAATTGTAATTAATTGTGTTTGATTGGTATACTTTTCTACCCTAAAAATGTTGAAAGTTTGGTATTCGTTTGGTTTTTTTATGGATATTGTCCACTATAGTGATAATTTTTTTTATCATTGGGTCTAGAATTTGTTTCAATTGCAAAAAAATAAAAAATTACTGTACCGAATATCATTCGTTTGACTTTGTTTTGCATAAAAATTGTCAATAAAAATGATAATTTTTTTTACCATTACGTCTAGAAATTTTTTCAAAAAAAAAAAAAAAGCAACTTGAAAAACCATTTCTCACACAAACCATGAGAAAGCGAGTTCCACAGAAACTAAGAAATTGTGCACGTGTGAGTGGAAACCAAGAATAATAATTCTAGGGAAAATTTTGCAATTTTCCAACGAAATAAGCCAAAACTTGGAAAATGGAAAACAAGTTCTTACTTTCATGGAAAATTTTCCATATCAAACAGGGCATTAGTTGAATAAAATTTCACCATTTCGTGTTTTTGTTTATAGTCAAGATAGATATTGAGTTGGGTGAAATGCAATTTAAGTGATTTCATTTGTCAACTAAATATTTTCGTTTGTAGAAATGGAAGAGAAACAAAGACACTTAGGGTTCGTTTGATTGTAAATGTGGAAAATTGGTGGAAAGAAAGTGTTTTACAAAGAATTGAATTGCCTAAAAATTGTAATTAATTGTGTTTGATTGGTATAATTTTCTACCTAAAAAATGTTAAAAGTTTGGTATTCGTTTGGCTCAATTTTTTATGAAAATTGTCTATTAAAATGATAATTTGTTATACTATTGGGTCTAAAATTTGTTCCAATTGTAAAAAAAAATTTAAAAAAATTATCATACCTAATACCATTCATTTGACTTTATTTTGCATGAAAATTGTCATTAAATGGGATAAATTTTTTTACCACTGTCAAAAAAATTTTAAAAAATAAAATAAAAAAGCTGGAAAATCAATTTTCACCAAATTGATGGAAATTAATTTTCCACAAAACCAAGGAAAATGTGAGCATGTGAGCCAAACAAAGAAAAATTTTTTCATGAAAAAAAGTGTATCAAACAATGCAAAAGTGGAAATTGAAATTTGTTTTCCATTTTCTATGGAAAATAATGACCTATCAAACAGGCCCTTAGGTTGAAAGAATAAACATGCACTTTGTTAAAGTTTAGGGACTTTTTTGCGCATGTGTATAGTTCATGTACCAATTATGTTTTCTAGATGCTGAGTTGGACGTAATTAACTTCCGCAAGCTATTTGGTATGTTGACCCGTCATTTCTTACTTGAATGACGATGATAGATGGATGGACTAATATGATCACGATGTTAAATCGAAGTACTAACATAGTATGATTTAAAGTTTAAAAACTTCATTAGCGCAATGAAGTACACGACCATCTAGGCTTTTCACTCAAATTAAGGACTTGTTTCAGCTGTATTTTTTTTTTTTTGTGTAAAATGCATTTTGAAATAATAGATTGATAGAGAGTGTGTGGTTAAAAATAAAGCAAAATTTTTTGGATTGTGTGCGATATTATTTTATTGAAAAATGTGTGATTGAAAAAAAAGAGAGAAAAATGCATTTAAAAAAAAAAAAAAAAAGGGGATCAAACAAGGTCTAAATCAATAATCCTATTTCAGCATCATTAATCGACATATTTCACAATCTAACATTCCATCTTATTGTCAATCTCGTACATACAAACATACATACATACATACAATTACAACCTTGAAGTTATGCCAATATGTATATATGCGTGTTTATATGCATACTAGGGCTACCAATGGATTGAATTTTGATGCGAATTCGATCTGAATCCTATGAAATTAATGAGAGATAGATTCAAGGTCTCAATCCGATAATTAGAATCCGATAATCCATTAACTAAATGGATCAAATATGGATATATGTCAATTCGATCCGATTTGTTATAAATAATTCAGTCGGTACAATTCTTTTATGGCACGTTATTTGTGACTAAAATAAATAAATTTATAATAAAAAAGTTATTAAAATCAACACATAAAAAAATTGTAATTATTAAACCCGTTTAAGAATTTGAAAAATTGGAAAAAAATAAATAAATAAAAGTTGATTCCATAATTATTTTTTTCCCTAATTTCCTTAATTTCGAATAGGATATCCGATAACATGGCAAAACGGATATGAATCTAACAATTAAATATCCGTTGAATTATCGGATCGAATCAAATAATTATTCTTATAGAATCAAATATAAGTAAATCTGATCCATATTCGTTCCATCTACAGTCCTAATACACTCATATATTTATTTTACTTTTTAAAAATAAATTTTTTAAAAGTTATTTTTTGGAGAATTCGGAATTAGAAGATAGGGAAAATTATAGATTCACAAGTAAAATTATTTTAATGAAAAAAATATGTAATTTAAAATGAATTTGAAGAAGAATGAATTTAAGAAGAAGATGATTGATTCATTTCTGGTTTAATCTACAATAAAAAATGTCGTGCCTTTCTATAAACGGTGGGCGGTACACGAGATTGATGCGGCCCGTCCATCGAAGCTGGCTTAGCGTTAAAATGAGCTGCAGCCCACAACGCTATCTTTCACGTGCCAGAAAGTGAAAACCAAAATGGGCGCTAATTGTACCTGCGTACGTTAAGGAAACTACCTTTATATAATCTATCTTGCGCGTCGTTGAATTTCCCTGAAATCTCAAAACCTAGTCCCCTCAAGGGCTTCAATCCAGAGGTCCCTGTTTCTCAGACCCAATCTCTGGTGCCTTTTCACTCGAGCCCTTCTCGATAAAATTGAAAGCTACAGGTTTTTCTGCCCTTTTTACTTTCGTTCATTTATGCCTTTTGAATTGTTCTTAGTTTTCTTTGGTTGTTTTAGGAAGTAATAAAAATCAGTGCAGTTCCATTTCACAGGAGACTCGTGAAAATTTGAACTTACGTTTTCATTTATGGTCTTTTTCAATTTTAATAGTGCAATGCAGTAGCCTTGGATTTATTTTTGTGTACTTCAATTACAAGGGATCGAGTCTGGGTGAATTTTTTGTGGTATAATGAAGGATGTGGAAATACCAAAGTGGCTTAAAGGGTTGCCAACGGCACCTGAATTCCGACCAACAGACACGGAATTTGCAGACCCAGTTGCATATATATCCAAAATAGAGAAAGAAGCTAGTGCTTTTGGTATATGTAAAATAATTCCGCCATTGCCTAAACCTTCGAAAAAGTATGTTCTTTATAATTTAAATAAGTCCCTTTCCAAGTGCCCGGAATTGGGTTCAGATCTAAACCTCATTACTAAGTCAAAAACGGATAATGCTGATAAGGGAAATCATAATTTCAATGAGAGTAGGGCGGTGTTCACTACTAGGCACCAAGAATTGGGTAGTGAGAAAGGAAGAAGGGCGAAGGGGGCAAGGGATCAGATATTCGGAGCTCAAAAGCAAGTTTGGCAAAGTGGAGAGGTTTATACATTAGAACAATTTGAAGCAAAGTCGAAGAACTTCGCTAAGGGTCTATTTGGGATGGTTAAAGAGGTGAATCCATTAATTGTAGAGGCAATGTTCTGGAAAGTGGCTTCTGCTGAGAAGCCAGTCTATGTAGAGTATGCAAATGATGTGCCTGGCTCAGGTTTTGGCGAACCAGTAGGGTCGCTGCGACAGTTTTATAGACGTAAAAGAAGGAGGAGAAAGAGGAAGTCCTTTGATCGAAATAATTTAGGAAGCTCTAATAGCAAGGATGAACATGTAGATGCGGTGAACTGTGGTAGTCTAGATAAAGTTTCAGGCAACCAGAAAGATTTTAGTTTATGTAAAGAAACAGCATCAAATTCATTACCATCTATGCAGTCACATCAAGCTGAGTCTTTTTCTGGGCACAAGGATTTAAACTGTACGAGTGAGATGGAAGGTACTGCTGGTTGGAAGCTTTCAAATAGTCCTTGGAATTTACAAGTAATAGCACGATCAGCTGGATCATTGACACGCTTTATGCCAGATGATATCCCTGGTGTTACTTCTCCCATGGTTTATGTGGGAATGCTGTTCAGCTGGTTTGCTTGGCATGTTGAAGATCATGAGCTTCACAGCTTGAACTTCCTTCACATGGGTGCTCCGAAGACTTGGTACGCAGTGCCAGGAGACTATGCATTCAATTTTGAAGAAGTAATTCGTCTTTATGGTTATGGAGGAAACACTGACCGTTTAGGTATGTGAGTGCTTTCTAGCAAATATGCGATTAACATCATGAAAAACAAGATGTCATAGATGATGCTGTCAATTTTTCCTATGATTGCAGTGGCACAGATAATTCTTTCATTTTTGTTTCTTGAAATGTCCCTTTTCATGCCTTAGGAAACTCTATTGATTGTTAATTATTCTGTACCACAATGAGAAGAATATAATCCCGACTTCCATAGTTGGCTCACACTTTTATTGCTGGAATACCTCCAGATAGAAATTGCATGCCTTAACAGTTACATGATTCAGTTTTTGCTGTTCTTGGACACTCTTCGTGAGCTATTATCAAAATGGATAGTAAGTGGATATAAAGTGTTTGTTTGCAGAGGGGCCCAGACAGAACTAATACTCTCTATTTGTGACTACTGACCTATGAGGTTCATCTATTACTTTTATTCTTTGATTTTTATGTAAAAACTGTTGCAGTAGCATTCTTTATAAAACATGACATACCATAGGCTTCTTTTGCATGTCTAGTTGGTTATGCTGCTGGGGTTCTTATCAAATTTGAAGCAAATACGATCTGACAACATTTTCTATGTATTTGTATCGTGAATGAACTACTGAGGTGTAAGCTAGAATATCAATGCTTCTACTTCTTGCCAAGATGGTTACCTGGCCTTGTTGATCGATTTTCCTTGTTTTCTTGTAGCAGACGCAATGACCTTCTTCACACTTGGTTGGGGGTGGGGTGGGGTGGTGTGGGGTGGGTGGGTGAGGGGGAATGCAAAAGTTCCTCTGTATGCATCAGTATTTTGTAATACTATTTAAAGATCCAAACAGTTGAACATGCTGGTCGATTTCCCTTTAGATCTTTATATGGTATGAAGTCTCGGATAATGGATATGTCGCTCATGATTTATAGTTTGAGACTTTTCCAACATTTTCCTCTGGCATGAATGTTTGGTTAATGCCATTTGTCTTTATGGACCTTCAAATTTATGTGCTGTTCACAGTGGAATCTAGCTTTAACATTGAATGCTCTGAGACTTGTGCACTATTTTCTTCACTCAGATTCAATTCTTTTTGTGATTTCCAGCTGCTCTCTCTCTCTTGGGCGAGAAGACAACTGTTTTGTCTCCTGAAGTTATTATTGCATCCAACATCCCATGTTGCAGGTGTGTGGCTTATTTAGCCCTGTTTGGCAAAATTTATAAATCATTTATAAATGGTTAACTTCATTTTCAACCACATATTCTAATGAACCCACAAGTACTTTCTGCTTTTCCCCTACTCATTTTTATCTATTTATGAATTAAACCGCTTATACATTCTTCCCAAACAGAGGCTTAAGCGATTCTTATGCATTTTATTTATATTTTCTATTTGTGAATAGGAGGATTTATTTCCATAATTTTGTTGGTTATGTGGAGTGCATGTTGATATGAGACAAGGCTATATTTGTTAAGTATTCTGCTAAGGTGGACATGGCTATCATTTTTAGGTTGGTGCAGTACCCTGGAGAATTTGTTGTGACTTTTCCGAGGGCTTACCACATAGGATTCAGCCATGGTAATTGCTTTATATATCGTATGCTTGTTGGAGCAATTTGATGTTCATCTTGATTGTGACATCTGTTTCGTAATATTGAACCCCAACTCTTTTACCTGCTGTTGGGTACCTTGAAGACTTGGAATGAAGGCTGAGCTTGTCGTTATTACATATTCTCATATTTCATAATCTTTCAATATCTTTATGCATTACAATTAAAGAATTTTATTTTTTAAATGACAAAGCAGGTTTTTATTGAGTTATTTTAATCCCCGTCCTGATCCCTTCCGCCTTTTTCCTGCTTGTTTCTAAATTGCCTTGTCTTTTTCCCCCCCACCATTCTTTTTAATTGTCTACGTGTACTCCATTCCTCAGATAGATTGTTCTGTTTTTGTTTTTTTGTTAGACACTTGTTTAAGGAAACAAATGGGATGCATGTTGAGCCTTATAGCTCCAAGGTTGGGTAATTTGTTGAACCTCTGGCATATAGCTTAACAATAAGACTTGTCTGGAATTGCTATTCTTGATTTACAGGCTCATTGACCAAATAATTAACCTTATTATTTCGAAACCGTGTAGTAAGTAACTTAGGCCAACGTCATGTTTGCTCTTAGCAAGAGCAAAACTGAGTAGATCTCTTTTCCTTTCTTATATGCATGTTTCTTGAGGCTTATCTAGTGACTCTCTTATGCCAACTAGGTTTCAATTGTGGAGAAGCTGCTAATTTTGGCACTCCGGAATGGCTTGCAATAGCTAAGGAAGCTGCTGTGCGTAGAGCTGCCATGAATTATCTACCCATGCTTTCTCATCAGCAGCTCTTGTACTTGTTGACCATGTCTTTCATTTCAAGGTCAGGTTTCTAGCTTTGACTATTACTTTAGACCAATATGTTGGTGTAGGTTTCCTTGAAGTATTCTTTAGGGATCATCAATGACTTGCTAAGCTGTAGCTTACTTAATTTTGTATTTCAATGATAATAATTGGCACCAGATTTACTGCCTGGGACTGATTCCCGATCTTGAACAAAAGATGTTAATGATTCTTAAATTTCTTTCTTGGATCCACTCTTAAGCTGAGTAAGCTGAGTCATGGTTATTTACATGGCCTTTGTTGTTTATTGGTCGATCCTGTACTCTTTAATACACTTATGGGTTAAAAGCGCTGTCAGCGAACAACTTATAGTGTTGGTCACTTTAACTTTTTTTGGTTCCAAATTAGTCTTTGAACTTCTATTTTTGTTTCGTTTAAGGCACTCCATTGTGTGTGAAGATATCAATGGAAGTATGCCTTTGATTATCTTTCTTAACCTCTTCATGGGCAAACTCTAGCTTCATTATTTATTTTATTTTGTTCATGTCTGGGGTTTCTGTTTTCTATCAATGGAAGTTCTTCTATGATGGAAAAGCTGAGTTGGAAATGGTGGGTAAAAATTGGCTTGGACAGAAATTCAGGACTATATTTTTCCGTTCCTTTGGGGTAGCGTTCAGTGATGGGAAACTTGTTAGTCCTGGTATAAAGGGCATAAAAATAGATTATTCAGAGCTGTTGTCACAAAGGAAGTATATAATTTTTTTTCTGGAGTCATTTTTGAAGAGAGAGAGGTATTAAATAATTAAGCATCATGTTTAAGGGGAAGATGAGTCAAATACTTCGGGAAAATTTTGGAAATAAGTAGTGTGCAATGTGCATTTTAAGATATGTATAACCTCGTGCGTCGTGAGACCAGCTTTCTATCCAGTTATAGTTGGGAAAAAGTTCCCTTCTTTATTTTTCATATTATTCAACTTGTGGTAATTGATTTTTTTTTTAACTGGTCCTGGAAAGAAATAATTGACTCACCAAAATGCTTATGGTTGATATGACGTAATCTTATAACCCTCTGAACTTCAGATAATAGGTAACAAATTAGGCATTTAGCCCCTGTTTGAGCTCCATTGAAATCAAATTTTGGGGAAAAATGTATTTTGGAATAGTGATTTTTTAAAGAATGTGTAGCTCAAAAAGAAGGAAAAGTTTTTGGTTTATGTGTAATATTATTTTATTGGAGAATGTGTGGTTGACAAGATGAGATGAAAAAATGCATTTTTTTTAGAATGGATCCCAAACAAGAGCTTAATAATTTTCGTTGAGATGTGTCACTTTAGAAGTCTAATAGGCAGAAATCTCATGTTTGATCTATGATCAATTATAAATTTTGAACTTCTCACTTAACATTATTTTTATGCTATCAAAATGCTGGTTTTTTCCCTTGATGATTAGAATAGAAGGTCTGAGATGCTTCTATTTTACCGATGTCCAAACTTTTAAGACTGGAATTTATTTAATTCCAGAATACCAAGATCCTTACTACCAGGGGTGCGAAGCTCACGTCGTAGAGATCGTCAGAAGGAAGAAAGAGAATTGTTAGTAAAGAAAGCATTTATTGAAGATATCTTGAATGAAAACAATCTCTTGACTATTCTCCTTCAGAGAAATTCCTCGTACCATGTAGTACTATGGGACCTGGAATTGTTGCCATCTTCAAGTAAAGAATCTGAGTTCTGCAATGGTGCAGATGCTGCAATATCAACATCAAGTGAAAAGGCTTATCCTGAAAATGATGATAATCAGGATCATTTCAGCCAGTTGACTAGCTGTATTAATGCAGTTGATTTTGACCTAGACGATGATGACTTGGCATATGATTTTCATATGGATTCTGGAACTTTACCCTGTGTTGCTTGTGGCATTCTTGGGTTTCCATTTATGGCTGTTGTACAACCATCTGTGGAAGCGTCAAAGACTCTTATGCTTGAGGATCACCATACCATTCAAGATCTAGAAGTTTTCAAACCAGGTGAATCTCATTCGCTTTCTGATCTCCATCACATGGTTGAGGCCTCTATTCCAGGTACAAGGTCCAAAAACATGCTCTTGCCCATCCTATGCTTACATAACGTTCACTTTGTTTTTCTTCTCTCTTAAATTCTCAGTAGTAATGTAATTTCTTCTAAGTGATACATATAATTAGGAATGGCCCGTCAAATTAAATATTTTTCACATGCTTCTATGAAAACAGAGTGTTAGAACACCCAAGTGTCTGATTTTATTTAACCAGAATATTGGTTTGTACAAATGTATTATAACTTTTGCTGGATCTAATTCTAAAATATGTTTCAGGAAAATGATGTTTTGATACGTGGCTGCTGCTAGATAAAACTTGTTGTCCCCGATTGAAATTTATAAACTTTGTTCTCTTTTTTCTTGTAACTGCCAATAGAAAGAGGCCTGCTTGTGGAATTGTTGCTCATCATCAAACCATGTGAAGTATCTGTAATTCATACTTTATCTTTGATGACTCATCTATGGTTGTTTCTCTTTTTACTGCATGCAAAAGGTTTCTGTGTAAGTTCTCTTATATGTATCTAGATTATCAACCATTTTTGAAAATTCATAATGTGCTAACGTACCTGAGATCAAATATGAGGGATCTAACCTATCGATTTGGATCATCTTCAGCGGTTGAATCAAGCCAATGTATACATTCACCGATTGAGCAATCTCCTATCTCTGACTGTACATCGTCTTCCAAGTATGATGCAGCTTCTTCAAAAGTTAAGACTGCGATGGGGTGGAATATTTCTGGTGGATTTGAAAAACCTCGAATGTTCTGCCTGGAGCATGCAATTGAAATTGAAGGATTGTTGAGTCCAAAAGGTGGAGCAAATGTTCTCGTGATTTGTCATTCAGGTAAAAGTCCGTTTATCTTCTTGTGCATCGGAATGAAAAATGAAAAGTTAATTTTTTACCTTAAATTTCAGCACTCGAGCCTCGTTTATTTTCTTGGACTTCAGCTAACTTGTGGAAGATCAGAAGAATGCATGGAACAATCAGAAATTATGTTTAATTTTCTTTGAGTCTCTCAACAATGATACCTGCACTTCTCGTGCACATTTAATCAAATTTTAATTAAATAAAGAAGTTATTGCGTTCTCCCATTCCCTTTTACTATTTTTCTCAGTTTGTTTGTATTCTGATTCACTTTCTCTGATTTTCTCGTATGGTTAGACTTCCAAAAAATAAAGGCACATGCTGCAGCCACAGCGGAGGAAATTTTGGTACCTTTTGATTATAACGAGATTCCACTGGATATGGCATCTCAGGAAGATCTATACTTGATTGATATAGCTATCGACAGAGAAGAACAAACTGGATGCATAGAAGACTGGACTTCGCAAATGAGTATCAATTTACAGCACTGTGTGAAGGTGAAAAAGAATTTCCCATCTAAGAATGTTAAGCATCTATTGACATTGGGTGGGCTGCTCTCCGATGCAACTTCTGACTTGAATTCCTCCAGCTTCTATTGGAAATCCAGGAAATTACGCACAAAACGTCATCTAAAACATCCATTGGAAATCAAACCATCCGATGGCCTTAAAATCACAAAAGAGGAGGATGATTTGAAATCAAAGTTGGAGCATCAAACGACTAGGAAAGAAGTTAAAGTCATCCAATATTCAAGAAGAAAATACAAATCTCATAGTTCTACAGGAATAAATGAGCCCCCTAAGGACTCTAATGACTGTGTTCTACAAAATGTTCCTGCTGCTGATGATGTAGATCAAAAGAAAGAAGCAAAAAGATCTACTGAAAGTATTCTTGTCGGCCTTGAAAATATTGAACAAACTTCTCCAGGGCGGAGCACTTTAGCTTCTGGGGGACAATCTGAACACGAATGCATAAAGTTTTCACAAACACGATGTTGTGAGTATTCTATTCCATCTCAATGTGCAAATTCATTTATTTCTGCCATGCCAGTTGTCGGGAATGTTGCAGCACAAACTATAGTTTCCTCTTCTGATGAATTGATAGTGAAGGAAACTGTTTGTAGTTCAAAATGGCATGATCCCAAGCTGCAGCATGAAATCAAGGTAGGCGATGAAAACTTCAAGAAAAACAAGATATGTTATTTGGATAATTCCAACGGTTCACCTGCAGCTGAAGCTGGGAGGTGTCATTCTGGAAACTTTTCTGGTTCTTCTGTAGTTTCTGCTCAAAATAGCAGAAAAAATGTGAATGTGAGGGAGAAACATATAGTGAAGGAAACTGAGAATGAGGAATCAGATACCTCGAATTGCGAGGGGCACAACAAAGTTCAGACAAATGCAGATAATAAAGACAAAGCTGTTCCCGTGGGACAGCAGGAAGTTCAGACAGATGGAGATAGTCTCGAGAAAGCTGTTTTTGAGGGTCAGCAAGAAATTCATTTAGACAGAGATAATAAAAACAAAGCTGTTTCAATAGGTACTGGACTGGTAGAAGAAAATACTTCCACCTCGGTTGAAGAACTCCATTTAGCAAGTAACATACATGGTGCCATGGTATCTTGTGGTGATAACAACATAGATGTCTCTTTACTGGAGCAAATAGAGCCGAATTATGCCAACTGTACTCCTGTACAACCTGAACCAACTGCAGAGAGTGGAAGAAAGAGAAAACGAGAAGTAGACCTTCTAACGCACGATCAATTGCAAGTTGGTGGCTTCATTATAAGTCCTTGTGAAAGTTTGAGGCCAAGGATCAGAAAAGATGCATCTGTCTGTGGAACTGATTGCAGGAAACCTATAGAGGAGAAGCTGCTGGTGAAGAAGGCGAGGAAGGCTTCTGCCGATTCTCTCCCTCACAAGGATAAGAAAGAACACGAAACCAGACCTCACAAGTGTGAATTAGAAGGCTGTCCAATGAGTTTCAAGACAAAGGCAGAACTTCTCCTTCACAAACGCAATCAATGCCCAGTCTATGGGTGCAGGAAGAAATTCAACTCCCATAAATATGCAGTACAACACCAGCGTGTTCATGATGATGATAGGCCCCTCAAGTGTCCATGGAAGGGTTGTACTATGTCATTTAAGTGGGCTTGGGCAAGGACTGAACACTTACGAGTGCACACTGGGGAGCGTCCATATGTGTGCAAAGTCAAGGGCTGTGGCCTTACTTTTAGATTTGTATCCGATTTTAGCAGGCATAGACGAAAAACCGGACATCAAGTGCAGGTTAGATAGGTTTGTGAATTATCAGTACCAAAATGTGGAATTCCTGAGAAAAGCAACTCAAGAATTATGTAGAACTAGAATACCCTGATCCTTTCAGTGTAGGCTAGGAAATTCACTGACCTCTGTTGTGGCTAGGCATTTTAAAGTTCAAAAATTATTGTTCAGTTTTGGTAGTTGGGATCATTAACGTCGAAGTTACTACTTTTTCATTCATTAGCATGGAGGAATTGGATATTGCCACCTGATTGAGTAGCATGGCCCACAATCTTGCTGATATTTCATATCAACTAGAATGCTCTGGAAACAAAACCAGGCCAATTTTTGTGTGCATCTATGGTACAGCAGTGTGCATAGAACTTTGTAGTGGCTTTTCTGACGTCTTATTTTGGTACTTCCTGAAAAAAAAAAAAAAAAAGGTCCGAGTAGTTGCTGAAAGGCTAAGCCAAACATTGTCCAGCCTGTGAAAATTTTTTGGGACACAATTGTGGCTCAGCTGAAGACCTTGTTTGATTTTTATTTTTTGAGAATTATTTTTCTCTCCTCGTTCATTTTTAACACACACACACATATATTTAATTTGTCCCTACTATTTAATCATCATTTTAAAAAACTTTTTTAAGAATCACGTATTAAATAATTAAAATTAAACAAGTGCTAAATGTAAAGATAAGTAAAAGTTAGCCTCTCAAACATGTTTCAACGTATTATAACTTTCAAAAAGAAAGATTACTTTGAAAGTAGTACTACTCGAATTGAGCAACTCAACTATTAACAACTTGATTATTTTTTGCCTTGACAAATAAAAAATATTTATATTAAAATTGATTTGTGTACTAATAAGCGAGGTTGAAAGTAAAAATCGTCAAATCAAGAAATTAGATTAAAATTAGGATTATGATTCCTGTACACTTGTGATTGACACCATCTGCCCGTGTCAGCAATTAGCCATTAATTGAGAAAAATACTGTTAAAATCAATGTATAAAAATCTGTCAAATCATATGATGTAAAACATAATGTACATGTGGTATGATTATTAAAATTATGTTTGGAACTACCAGTTAACTGTTTCGTGGATCCGTAAACGAAATAGTTTTGTTCATGTTTTGGTATTTAACTGATTAAAAAAAGGTGATTTTATTGACATCACAGTTTAAATTTTTTGTTGTCATTACATTTTAGTTACACTTAAGGTCCTTGTTGTAATTAGTTCTCCAATTTTATTCTCTTGCATTTTTTTAATCCTCGGTTAATTAGCACATCATGTTTTTTTAATCCTTTTACGTACATGATGTGTTAGATTCACGGAATCTGGAGACAAACCACTTCAAGAGAATGTCTAAAACTTCAATTATTTCCTTTCCAGTAGATGAAAGCCAACAAGAACGCAAAGTCAGGAAGCCCAATGAATACCCATATTCAAAATAACGTGTACCTGATAGTAAAAGCAGCTCTTGAATCTCAATCCTATCAACTTGCTTCTTAAAGTCAGTGTTTAACATCCTTTTATACAAATCTTCTCTAAAATATTTCGCAATGTCATTTTGTGACAAATACGTATAACACACTTAAAACAACATTTGATTAGAAAATAGTAACTGCAGTTTTATACATCTAAAGAGAATATATCTGGAATCATTAGTTTTCATGAACCAATTCGATGAGATCCTAAAATTGACAAGAATGCCTATCATATGCTATTTTTCTTCCTATGAAACTATCTATACAATGCAGTTTGTTTGGAAGTCAAAAAAATTTCGTAAAACTAAAACATATAAAAATCAAACCAAGTAGTAATACACATGAAATTATGGTAATATCATTCATTAGTCCAAAAGGGCTATAAAACAGTCAAATCGACTTAAGCCAAAAGAAGATTTATGGAAAAGAGAATTTAATTCTCTCTTATTTTACATTACAAAGAGCCTCAATATATTGTTGGAATAATAAAACCAGATCATCAGAACAAGACTAGCTTACCAGATCACCATGGAGTTGCAGCACAGCAGATCACCTTTCACCAGCAAACCGGTTCCTGCAAGCACCAGATCAGTTCACGTTTTACAGCAACATAATTTAGCTTATGCTTCCAGCTTTCTTCTAGTTTCTTATAGTCTCTTCTTATGTTGGTTAGATTGTTAGTTTGTTACATAATTTGTTAGCTATTTCATCTATATATAGACTAGTTTACATTGTAATTCCTTAAGCAAGTATGAATTGAATTTCATCTTCTTCCCTGCTTCATTTACAGCAGGCTTATCCCGGTTTTCCTTCTTTTATTTCTGTCTGTCATTTTCAGTTTATTATTTCCAGCATCTCCATCGCATATTCTTTTTCCTAGATTTTATCATGGTATCAGAGCAGGTTTCTGATCCTGAGTCTATCCAAAAAAAAAAAATCCAGAAACAAGCAGTCCAGAATTCAGATCCTTCCCCAGCATATGTTCAATTGCTCCTCAACAGATCACCAGTTCACTTATTAACCAGCCTCTGTTCATCAGTAACTTAGATCACCAGACAACCAGCAAATTAAACCAGTTCACCAGAATTCAGTTCTTCTTCCATCTTACAGATATTCTTCCTTATTTTTCTCATAACTTCTGAGAAATGAAAGTCCATTAAAACTGAAGAGATGTTCTTCCTCTTCCTCTTCACCAAACTGAACTGGAAATTGAAGATAGGATCTTCACAAATGAATGATTTATTCCCAGGGAATTGAAACCGAAAATTGAAGATTAGTGACTTTGCTCACTAGATGTTCGACAAAATGTCGGAACGACTGAAAATTCCCAGATAGGGAATTGAAACCAGAAATTGAAGATTGAACTTGCTAGAATGGTATGATTCTCAGATCTTCATGATTGATTTTATCTTCAGAATGAAGATATGAAGATTTTGAAGAAAGTTTTTGAAGATTTTCCTTCTCAAGAGAGAAGGAAGGATGGAGATTTTTGAAGATGATTTGAAACAAGATGCTCCTTGATTGCATCTCTACTCTCTTCCTCTATGGTTCAAGATGTTCCATCTTGAGGGGGGAGTGTTGGAATAATAAAACCAGATCACCAGAACAAGACCAGCTTACCAGATCACCATGGAGTTGCAGCACAGCAGATCACCTTTCACCAACAAACCGGTTCCTGCAAGCACCAGATCAGTTCATGTTTTACAGCAACAGAATTTAGCTTATGCTTCCAGCTTTCTTCTAGTTTCTTCTAGTCTCTTCTTATGTTGGTTAGATTGTTAATTTGTTACATAATTTGTTAGCTATATCATCTATATATAGACTAGTTTACATTGTAATTCCTTAAGCAAGTATGAATTAAATTTCATCTTCTTCCCTGCTTCATTTACAGCAGGCTTATCCCGGTTTTCCTTCTTTTATTTCTGTCTGTCATTTTCAGTTTATTATTTCCAGCATCTCCATCTCAGATCCTTTTTCCTAGATTTTATCATATATAGTACCAACTGGAAATAAAAAAGGCTAGCGTCTAACTAGGGAAATATAAAATTTACCTAATCTAGTTAAGGTAATAAATCAATTATACAATCATATAAAAAATATTTCCATAACCAGGATTTCTACACTCCCCCTCAAGTTGGATCGTAGATGTTGACCATATCCAACTTGTAGATGAAATCCTTAAAGTTTTGTCGAGGTAGTCCCTTAGTGAATATATCGGCGATCTGGTCTTTGGTAGGTACATAGGTCATACATATAATCCCTTCTTCAACCTTTTCTTTGATGAAGTGTCTGTCCACTGCAATGTATTTGGTTCGATCGTGTTGGACTGGATTGACGGAGATGTTGATAGCTGCTTTGTTGTCACAATACATTTTGATTGGAAAATTTACCATAACCTGTAACTCTTCCAATAATTTTTTCAACCACAATCCTATTAAGCTTAGAGTGATGGTAGACGAAATGAGAGGTAAATTGACAGATACTATTAAGGAAAATGGAAGATGCCGCTAAATTGATGAACATGCAAGGCAAAATTTCGTCGAATTTACAAACCAAATCGAGGAAAATGGAAGATGCCGCTAAATCCAAAATCGAAAATGGAAAGTTCTTTACAAGAGGTAAGGCAAAATTCTGTTGAATTTGCAAATCAAATCGAAGGGGTCGAGAGAATATCCTATAAGTTCAAGTGGCATTTTTTGTACTTGAATAGACTGTAATGGCCATTGCAAAGCTTATTTACTACTTGTTGGGCTTTTGTTTACCAAATTTTGGTTTTACATGGCTTGTATTTTCATTTTAATTTGAAATTCGAAGTTGGGTGGTAGAGGTTGTTTGTAGCGATTATGATGAGGTAGATGATGGTAGCCAACAGCAAGTGGTTGGTAGAGGTGGTGGTGTGGCTGTTGGGAATTTACTTAATCATGCACAGCGAAAATAAAATAATTTTCAATTCCCAAACGAGGATCTGCAATGTGTTTAGATAGAAACTGTGAGGAGAATGATACCTTTGATGAATTCCACAAACTCTTTTGCTTTTTCTTGAACTCCAATGATTACGATCTGCAATCCAAGCCGTCCAATTGTCCAGCCTCCAATGGTGATCCACACAGAAAACAAGAATGGTGACTAGGGTTTCTTTTCTTGTGCTAGCAAGAATAATAAAATTCCATACCGTTTTCAAACCCTAGTAGCCTATTAATATAAGTCCAAATGGGCTCGACCCATCTGTTAAACTTAACTTGATCCAATATTTAATTAATCAAATTAATTAAATCTGGTCCATGAATTAATTAATCCAATTAATTAATTCGGACTTATTAATAAACAACCCAATTAATTAATTTTCCAACACTTGTCAATTAATTAATTGGTAAATCTCATTCTTCTGATTCTCTTTTGTATGTGACACATTAGGTTCCCGATCACGATGCCTAACGACGTGAATTATTATTTTGATCTAATCAAAATCGATAAATTAAAATGCCCTTTTAATTTATCATTAATTCACTTTCGTTGTCCCAAATTGACATCTAACAATGTGTCAGGGCAATACATGTGACATGAAATATCACGTAGATGACAAAACCAAACTTGTTCGTTTACCGTGAAACTATAATCCTTTCGTCAATATGATCCGATCAATTATGAGATATGGATATGTGTCAATCTCAATTATCGATCACATCTTTTATCCCACTGTTAAGTCAATGTACGTCGAAAACTCTTTTCCGACTTATGAGTTCACCTTGACCAAAAATTTCATTATCAATTTAACTGGATAAAATGTAGATCATAATCTTTTACTATCTAAGAGTGACGAATCCTCTATTGGTCATTCACAACCTTCATATGATTCTTGACATACCCGAACGATGTTATATTAGCGACCCTTGACAGAGCATCATCCAACACCACCAAAGTATGACTGCCCTCATATAAGGTACTATGATGACCTCAAGTCAAAGGACCAATTCCACTACCGAACGTTAGAGATTAACCACTAATACTTAGATAGTTATCCATGTGGAATCTCTTAGCGGGTCTCCAATGTTTTGTTCTATAATAAAACATCCACGTGTTCATTCAAGTGTCACCACACTTTAACTTGTGAGATCAGATACTTACTTCACAAGTAAGAATGTCACACGCGATAGTCTATCCGTAATAACGATATCCGTATCTCGTTATTACTTCGACCACGGACGATTTAAGATTCAGTCATATGTAATTTGTATCTCACAATCACAACTCCTTGTGATTAACAAATCACCAAAACTTGAATCTACGGATTTTATTATTTAATTTATTAGAATATTAATTCAATTAAATAATAGATATTGCCGTACATATGCATTGATTATATATATATTCAAAGTGTTTATGTCCAAAGTTGATTGGACCTAGGGCATAACACCTACAGTGGCGGCGGCAATGGATGTGTAGCTGATTCTAGGTTTGAGGTGGGGATGGGGTGAAAGGAAGAAGATGATTGTTTTGTTTTGTCTTATTTCTTATTTTTCAATTTAATTATTTAATTTGATAAATAGAAAGTTACTCTTTTGCCCATGTTTAAAATATTAAAAATGTGGTTAAAATTAAATTTTTCGTCAACTGACGGAAATGCGGATAGAAACCGTCCAAAAGGGTCCCACCTGCAATGTTTGGAAATCTTAAGGGTGACGGCGGCAACAAATGAAAGTTTGGGAAAAGTCTGCTAGTGTTTCAAAAATTTAGGACTTTTGCTGCAATTATCCCTAATAACATTCAACTTAATGAAGCGACAAATTAAGCTCATAAGGCATGTACTCGTTCATTTTTACATTAGATTACGTATTTGAGCACTTAAGACTTAAAGCAACTTCGTTGAGAGCACAGCTAAATCACGCAGTAGCCCAATAAATCTAGAATAATGCTACTTGTAGTCGTCTTATGTGGCACACACATGTTAAATGTGTATTTGATACATTAAATGTGGTAAAAAACTACTACATTAATGCATCAAATAATTACATGCCATGTGTGTGTCACATAGGGTGACTGCTGCAGTGAACGACTGCAAGTAACATTACTCATAAATCTAACACAACACTTACCATCAACTCAGTATAAATCCTTTCAACTTTCCATTCATCAAATTTAAAATGTCAAAATGATGATAATAAATGTGCCAAGGAAACAACTTCAACAAGGACATCACATCTATTAGAACAAATATAAAATCCCAGAAAAAGAAAAAGAAAGAAAGAAAGGCATAAACTTACAAGCTAAAATTATATTGAAAATTAATTCCACCACATTTACCAGTACCACCATCATTGGCGGCGTGCTGCTTAAGTCCCTCTTCACCATACCTATCATATATACTCCTCTTCTCACCATTCGATAACACTTCATATGCTACAAAATTCCAACCAATCAAAATTGTTTGCAACAATCAAATCACTGTCAATCCTAGCATTTTTTTGGTAAACTATTTAACCTAGCATAGATTACCTCTTGTTTAACCAATCAAAACAGTCCTATGCTTGCAATAACCAAGTCAATGTCGATTCAAGTACTTTAAAAACTACTTCACCAAATGCAAATTATCGACAAATGCAAATAACTATCGTTGTTAATTCCAATATATTTCTTGTTCGCCTCTTCATTTCCTTGGTTCTTATCCGGATGATATTTCAACACAAGCCTTGAGGCACTTGCAGATGTCATAGTAACTCTTCCTGAAAAACAATCCAAATCAATCCATTAACATAAAATATTGCTTTTAATACTGCTCCAAACCCAATTAACATACTCAATTGAGAAATAAGTGGTTAAATTGATATAGCAAAAATAATGTATTATGAGTGGAGAACCAAAGCTTTAGTGCTCAATAAAGCAGAAACAGCAACAATTTAGTGAAAGTCACAATTTATGGTGGTCAAAAATCAGCAATACATACATTTTGATATACAGGAACTAAAATTGCTCCCCCACGCAGCCAAATCTACATTCAAGAAGCGGAAAATAAAGTTTCGTTTGGATTTTTAGAGACAGAGAAGTGAAAACAGCATCGTCAATTGAATAGAGGCTTGGATTTGCCTCTAGACAAAACGAATAAAGCCAAATGATTGATTTTCATAATTCTAATGTATAATTTTGACTACAACATTATTTATTCCATCTTTTATCAAAAATGCATAAAGTTGAGAATTAGATAACCTGATGAATAGTCATCAAGTTAAAATTAAATAATGAAGCATACCCCATTAATTATATGTGCATAATACCTCGTTAGTTGTGGTATTTCTCATCAAAGTTGAACCATAGAAACATGAATTAGCACAATACCTCAACGGTTGTGGTATTTGCTACCACTAATGATATGTGCATAATCAGAAATCCCAAAATGTACAAAGAAAATGCTAAGCCCTTGTTTGGCAAAGATTTTCATCTGAGCCAAACTCAACGATTAATTTTAACCACATATTTTATGGGACGCACAACTTTCCAACAGTACATTTCATCAATTTTTATTCAAAATCTGATTTTAATTCCCACCAAACAAGGGTCAAGTTTAATGCAGCAAAATCAATAGAATTCATGAATAAAATAATAACAAGCCACGAGTTGCGACTGGAGCAAAATAAGTATTTGGGAAACGAATATTTGACATCACCAAAGGCTAGAAAAGTGGTTGCAAGTGTTCCCGGAGCCCCTTTTGTTCGAAATGTCAAGCATAATAGGAGTTGGATATTTGATTTACATACATTGTTGAATAGATTATTGAGATACTGAAATTTCCTCCTTAAAGTCTTGTCTCTAATCTCTCCCTTTTTCTCTCCCATCTCCTCTCTTTCTTCTGCTCTCTATTTTTTCTCTTCTTGTGTTCACCACAACATTTTGCATCAACTTATCCTTCCAAGACGCGATTCCTTTCACAATTTTCACATCGGCTATGTGCGTGTATATGTGTATATTATTTGGACTAAAAAACTAAGAGTGTGTGGTAGCATGTGAATGTGAATGAGAGGTTTAAATAGGACAAGACTAGGCATGCATCATTAAGGAAAATTCATGATGGTGGAAATGCTATTATTTCTAGCATTGAAATTATTCCTTGAAATTTGTGAAATGAGCAAGAATTTCTCCCTCATTCCTCATGTGAATACTACGTTCTATATACACATGCATTCACACTACACATTACCCTATGTTTGGTCAATCATGAAGATGACAAAAAACATATTGCTCGAGTTTTCATAACTTAAAGAACTCATGGGAGCAACAAAAAAATTAGAATTCGTGCATCTTAAGAGTAAAACTATAATAAATGAAAATCCAAGTGGCATAAAAACTGAAAAGCACCGATATTAATGCACGTAAAGTGCAAAAAGTATATTTTTTGACAAAGAACCAACCATGAACATGCATTTCAAGCAGGGGCGGAGCCAACCCTTCAAGCTAGGGGGGTCTCGGAGTTGAAGGGCAGGGGCTCACGGGGGCTGCCCCCGAAATTTTTTTTTGAAACATTATCTGTTAAAATAAGGAAAGTTGATACTTTGTAATGGAGAAATGAAATAAATGAACATAAATTAATGTACGAAAACTTCACAAAAAAATCAAGAAACTAATAATCTTTTGAAATATTTCTCCATCACCGAATCTGAGAATTGATGAAACTCTTTCACTTATAATTGATAAACAATACAACTTCACAAACAATTGAATGGGCTGGATCAGGAGATTAAAAAAAAAAATTTGAGGCCAAAAAATTTTAAAAAAAATAAAAAAAAAAATTTTTTTCCAAAAAATTTGGGGGGGGGGGGGTCTGGACCCCCAGGACCCCCCTCCCCTCCGCCCCTGATTTCAAGTAAACTCAATGTCATAACTTCGCACATGTATTGTTGGCTAGATGCTAATCCGGAATATCACTTAGTAGCTTATTAAAAGAAGTTCATATATAACTATTTAACTCATCATGTCATATATGTAATCATATGCACACTTTTGAAGGACTATGTTGTTCTCATTTCATTTTAACTTCATTGACAACGTAGAAAGGCAACTGAATTCCACACCTTATGTGGCACGTCAGTATTCCTGTGACCTGAGGAAAGTAGAAGAGCTTATCCCCAACATGCAGCGTGTTATCTATGGGAGAGGGACAGGGACAGGGACAGGGACAGGCGAGCATGTTATTAAAATGAAAATCTTGAAACCCCAATTAAAAATGTCATTGATATAGTGGAAAATCACGATGCTAGATAAAATTTCCGAACCGAATGGGACTCTAATCGAACCAGATCTTAAATTAAATACCCGAACGGATATCTAAATCGAGAACCGATTGATTTGGCTGGAAGAATCGAATTTCCCTAATTTTTTATCTTAAATAAGTCAAATTATTTTATTTTTTCTAAATGAATTTGCTAACTAATTCATACCTAAAATATGATTTTACTATTTTCAATTTTTAATCAATCCAATTTAATCAAATTGATCTAAATTTTACCCAAATTTCTTATTCTACCATAGCGTTGTTTCTGCCGTTTTATTATTGTGTACTCGCTATCTTCTTCTTCTTGTAATTTTAATAGTTAAATCTATGAAGAATTCAACAAAGAAATGTGCGAAAGATATCACCAGATTGGAATACATTATTTTGTAAGAATTCAGATTGAACATGTCATAGTTGAATTAATTAGCGTTGTTATAAATATAAAAAAATTAATTATTGTACGGAACCCGATAATTGTATAGAATCGAACCGAACTGAATTGCACTGAATGTAACTGAATCCGAGCGGTTCCATAATTAAATTTGGACCCGACGGTTCCACTTACTAAATACCCGAAAATTTCGATCTGAATCGAACGATTGCATGAAATTTCTGTACTTTAGTGTCTTCGTGTAGAAGAGTTCTTTTTTTGAATCGTGCTACATCCCCCATTTAGAATAATTCTCTTTTTTTTTTCTCTTTCCTTTTTTGTCCATAAAGAAGTAATTCTACACGTTTTACGTTCTGGACTACAAAAAATTGTGTCAAGCTGAAAAATGTCAAAATTGATATATATGACATTAACATGATGTCGTGATGATGCCTACTTTGCTCTTTTATATATTACTAGTTTTTGCCAGTGCAAATGCAAGAGATTGGTTATTTTACAAGCGATGTTAAACTTTAAATGTCCATTTAATGTGCAAAGGTGGAAAGAAATTTAAATTTCATGTTAGTTGGAAAATAAAAACCCATCAAATCCATAGAAATTCGTTTTTCAGGAAAATAAAAAAAAATGTAGCTTAAAGTAGTTGTACCTTGAAATTCGTTTTCCATTTCCACGTTGCAATCAAAGTATCTAACGGTCAAAATTGAATTCGTTTTCCTCGAATGTGACATTTTCCATGAAAAATGTGGTAATCAAACATGACCTAAATGTGTCGAATTCTCCAATAAAATCAACATTAAAGGCCCATATTGTCCTCTATTCAGTTTCTAGCTCCAAACATCTCATCCTCTACATAAAAGGTCAATATGAATTGCTAGAAACTGCGAATTGATTTGGCTTCAAAACCGCAACATCATAAGAAACAACAAACCATACTTCAACGCACGAGGGGGAAAAAAAAGGAGAGCTTTGTGTCTGTGATAAATCAATACCTCTCTCCACACCCCGAATCACATTCATAAAAACATTATTATACAAACGATCACCCCTTCAAATAGCACATTAATTAGCAAATATTAACATCCATATAGAAATGTAAATTCAATATTTTGAATTTTCATTGTTCGCCTAGATTTTAATTCCTCTTACCAGTATAGTGATAGGACATTGACGACTTCTGGCATGGTGTTTGAAGCTCTGCAGATGCAAATAATGTGACATTGGTAGAAGGATTATATTGCTTTCACGGCACAATTAGATTTTTCCTCTAACCCCATATTCTACCTGATTTTCAATCAATTCTACAGCAATATCAAAGGATCCATGACATGTTCAAATTAAACTTCTGCTTTTCCTCTTTACTTATAACCAAATTTTTGACAGAAATCCATGTCCCTTTCAATATTCCACTCATCAAATTTATTTTGATGACTCCATCCTTGGGGCAACAACTCAGCATTATAAATTTGTTTTCTTGGATTCCTTTCATTAGACAATCTTTTCCACCACATCTTTAGTTCTTTGACCGTTGATGTTAGTTAATTTTAGATTTTCAATTTCTCCCTGCTGTGACACATACTCACATTTTATATTTTATTATCTTTTCTCAGTTTTTCCTTTCCTTATCAGTTGCACTTTCATGCAGTATGGCAGGATTTGGAAGCATTTGGATCAAGTAATATATTTGATTCTGAATGGGGTGTTTTCTGTGCTTAGGTTATCCAAAGATTATTCATTGGGATATCAAGGCAGCTAATATTCTTCTAGATTTCAACTTTGAAGCAAAGGTAATGTCTTTTATAGTCATGGTTGGAGAATTATGATCCTTACAAAATGGCTGCGCTTTAGTTCTCTTTTGTCATTCTCAGTTAGGCAGCGACTCATATCTCATTCGAAAATGAGCAGTAGGATTTAGAAACTCTATTTCCTCATAAAATAGGTCTATTTAGATTTTCCCTGACCACAGTGAAATTAGCAACTCAACTTAACTTGAACATGCAAATAATTGATGTAGACGAGATTTGATAAGTTTATCTATTTTATTATGCTTATTGATGAGCATCATTTATTGTCTCAGGTTGCAGATTTTGGTCTTGCAAAGATTACTTCTGATGTTAATACTCATGTCTCCACTTGAGTGACGGGAACTTTTGGGTAAAACTAATTCTTTTGTGTTAACTGTTGCTTATTATGACGTTTGAGGTGATTATTTGTCAAGAATGCTGAATTAATTTTCATTTAACCTCTTCCCTCTCTGCCCTGGTTGGGGATCATGATCACTGCTACTTTTGTTTGCACTGCGCTTCCTTTCTATGTATTTTCCAACACTTTTAATTGGTCAGGTTTTGAGCTTTTGTTTCTTAAAGATGTGTTCTAATACACTTTGGGATAATTTTCTATACCAAGGTGCATAGTAAACTATATTTTGTTTTCCACTCCACGTATAAAGAGAAGTTGGAGTTTGGGTCCAATCTTCATGTCTCAGTTCTGCATCTTCTTCATTTTAAAGTTTCTCCCCTCACCGCAGAGATTTCTATAGAAAATGACATCTAGTAACAATATGCTTACACAGCCCCATATACATGAAAGTTAAGCATATGTATGTGGGAAAAGTTCATCCCTAATTATACCTTTTTCTTAAACCAGACTCCATTGTACACTCAATAAACCAACAACTCCCGAAGAACAATTTCTTAATTGATAATATTCCCAGAATGTATCCTTGAAAATAGATTAAATTTGCATACAAAACGATTGCATCCCTATCTATATATGAAAACGTTAGAGAACCAATAGTTCATCTACTATAAACACAGTTCAAAAGATCAAATGAATTAAACAAACAATATACATTCCCATGAAAGGAATATAAAGCAATCAGTTCTGATAAATCATCAACTAAACTCAAAATCAAGATTTTAAAGCAATATATGTTAAGGACAAATCTAGTCTTAGACTTTAAGATTGAACTTGAGTCTCGACTGTATGAAAAATCAAATCTTTTCAACTGAAAATTTGAACAATTCTCACCTTTAGGCTCAGGTGGTGGCGGTGGTGGATAGTAATGCGTTCTTCTCTTCTTTCTCTTGCAACATATAAAAAGTATAGTCAGAATTACAAGTATAATCACACTCCCTATGGCTATGCCCACTAATGTTCCCGTCGATATCCCATTTGAATTGTCATTAGATGATGATGTTGATGGTGGAGATCTGGCTGTACCCGTGCATGTCTCCATGAGCAGACATGGACACACGGAGACACCGCTCAGTGTCTCCACAGAGACACGGCACAGAGAAAACCTCCGTGCAACACGGAGAGGTGCTCCGTAGCGCACGGAGACTGCCAATTTTTTTTCCAAAGCCCACGAGGGCTTGCATTTTTTTTTGGTCCACATATGAAACGGTGATGTTTGAGGAGAAATTACAAATGAATAGTAATCCTCAAAATCCCTCTTTTAAGAGAGTAGATATATATATTATAGGGATATATAAACAAGAGGGTCTTACTTTTAATCTCTTAAAGGATGTGAACAAAAGAGAGACAAAAAATTAGTTAGGGGCATGATTTCTACTTTCGTCGAAGTTAGGATTACATACTAACTTCCCTTTATAAGAAAGAGATTTCGTGGGACATACGGTTGATTTGGATGGAATCCGTCCAAAAGGACCATTTGCACCAAGAATGAAAAGTTTTGGGACAATTTACGTTACTTTTAAAAGGTTTGAGACCTTTTACGTCAATTTTTTAGTTAAAAAATATTAGTAACTTTTAAGAGGAATAGTAGTAGGTTCCATAAAATTTATAGATAATAAGTGAAAAGTAAATTTTGAATTTATTTTTGATATTAAAGTTAAACTTTGATAATAAAATAAGAAATTTATTATCTACTTTTAATATTAAGCAAACATAAGCTTATTATGTCGGACTGGCAAAGGGATTGGTTCACGACAAGAATCATGTTCCTTGTCCATGCCTCATCGGAGATTTTCCTATCACATCTCCGCTTATTTGGGGTTGTGTCGAGATGGGACGGGGATAAGAAACTCCTAATTCTCGTTTATGGTCATGTTTATACATTTTTTGTTTTTTTAAGAATATTAAATTAGGTATTATAAATTAATAAACTATATTAATTATATGATAGTTATAAATTATTTTAAAAACTTGAAAAGAATGATAAAAAATCGGGGCAAGGATTTTGGCCCTTCTCCATTTCTCATTAAGCTCCCGTTTGGTACACATTTTGAAGGTAAAAATGCATTTTACTGTTGATGTGATGGGAAATACGTGGTTGAAAAAGAAGGAAAAATTATTGATGTGATGAAAAATATTATTTTATTGAAAAATGTGTGGTTGAAAATGAGTAGAAGAATGAGAATGAAAAAAATAATGTGGACTAAACAGGACCTAATTAGGGAATCTTCCCTATTCTTATGCCCTTTATATTCAAATGCAATTTTTCATAGTAAAAACGCCAAAAAAAATTAAAAATATATATAATAATAAATTAAAAAAATCAAGGTTGGGTGACCTTAGCAAGAGAAGTCCAAATTAACTTTGTTTCCAACAATTTCCCCTTATCCTTTATATCTCCACCTGTCACATTACATTTCTTTTTTCCTATATCCAAACAGTTCCCATTCTGAATTTTCTATATAAGAAACCCCCTAGACAGTGCCCACTATCCTACAAGAATTCCATTTCCTCTTCCAAAAAAATCTCTGACACAAATATTAAAAATGGCCGCCACAGCTCCGCCCGTTCCACCGACCGTCGCCCCCGTTACCCTCCCGGAATCTGATCCTTCCGACGACACTCTATTCACCCGCATCCGGCTCGCCACCGTAGATGACGTCCCCCACATCCACAAACTTATCCACCAAAAGGCTGTTTCCGAGCGCCTCACCCACCTCTTCGAAGCCACCCCAGAGTCCCTTGCCAATACTCTATTTCCCCAAAACCCTCCTCCGCCTTTTAATTCATTCACCGTTTTTCTTCTCGAGCTTTCTTATACGCCATTCCCTCCCACCCCACAGGATGCGCATTTTACTCCGATTCTGAAATCGATCCACATCGACCTCCCCATTGAAGATCCTGAACAAGAATCATTTAGGAGTAGGGCAATTGATGTTAATATTCTGGGCAGTGATGTGATTGTTGGAGGGTTTGCTTTGTTTTTCCCGAATTACTCGACGTTTCTGGCGAAACCCGGGTTTTATGTCGAGGATATCTTTGTGAGGGATTGTTACAGAAGGAACGGACTGGTGAAGATACTGTTGACCGCAGTTGTATCACAGGCTGCAAAGATGGGGTACGGGAGAGTGGAATGGGTGGTGTTGGACGGGAATGTGAACGCCATCAAGTTTTACGAGCAGATGGGGGCCCAGATATTACCGGAGTGGAGAATTTGTCGACTCACTGGTGATGCCCTTCAGGCTTATGCTCATATTAACTTTTGATTCGACTGTAGTTAGTCCTTGTTTCCACGACAATGACTGGAGAACTTTATTTATTTCTTGGTATTTTTTGGTTTGGATTTGGAAAAGTATTTTGTACTCTGCTGGTTATGGTTGCGCAGTGTTTCTACCGAATTTTATCAAAAGAAATTTGTTTCTTGGTAATCGAGTTTAGCCGGCAAGAATTTGTTAAAATTTTGTTAAGTTAGTGCCCAATATTTTGCTTAGTTTATGTTTGAATTACTTCGACTGTTGAGTAATTGGTTGGATTGCACTCTTTTATTGCTGAAATCTGAATATAAGTATATTACCATTGCAAGTGTTGCTAGGAAGAATAAATCCGTAGGTATAGGAAAATTTCACGTCACAAAATGTGCTCGATTCACAAGAATTTCTGTATCATTTTCTTATTCCAATGCTTTGATATGTGTGTGATATTGGACATTTTGTGACGTGATTAAATGGCCTGAGGATTTTCTCAATTCATTCAATCAGAATGAGTACAATCCATAGCTAATTCCAGTACCAATATCTTTTTTAGTTGTAGTTAGAAAGTTTCGTAGTATGACTTTGGATTGGGTGGGCAGGTTTGCCTAGATTGGCCTAGAAACATCTTGAGTATTCAATAATCCGTTGTCTTTTATGTTGCTTGGATTTCAAAGGATTTGCACTATTTCTTGAAAAGATTAGTCTAGAATCATCTTAAGTCGACTCTTTTTTAACAATGATAAGTTTCAAATTAGGCAAACGTGATTTCAATTTCATTAGGACCTACCATTTTTTAGGATGAGTGATGCTATTCAGCACCAGAGTCCTACCATTTTTTAGGATTTCCGTGGTAATTCTCAATCAACTTGTTTGGAGTTTGCCATGTTTACCTGCTAATATATATATACCTTATTTTTTTGGTCCCAATTGTGGGAAATAGTTTTATTATTTTACATTGGCAAAACTCAAAGGAAATGTCTAATCTTTCACACGAGGACAAAGAGACCTTGTATTACACAATTTTAGAGACAGTTTGATTCTCGTTAATTGGGGAGAAAATGAGTTTTAAATAATATTTTTAGGGGAATGTGTGATTAAAATACAGAAAAAAGTTTTTGATATATTTGTAGAATATTTTATTATATGAATGTGTGATTGAAAATGATCGCGTAATAGATCATAAAATAAATTAGTCTTGCTTTACCAAAAAAAACATAAGAAATGGAAACTTTTAACCATATACAATCGGGAGAGTGGACTAAGAAAAATCCGAAAGGTTTCGTATTCTGTACAAAAGCATTCTGTCCAAGGCAATAAAGGATCCTTTTTCAGTCTCAGATATCAAGCCCAAGAACAGCAAAAGATAAATTCTAATCAATCTTCAATAAGAATCAATACCACCCCAGATCACAGAACAATGTCAGTACTGCTGAAATCTTGGAATTCAGTGCCTTTCGTAAGTGTCATTCCCACAGAAAAAGGCAAAAAAATTCTGGCCACAATTTCCTCCTTGATTACCAGAAATGCAGTCATTTTCAGAGGAACTCAAAGTACTAGGAGTTGAATTCTCTTCATTCGTAGAAATCCCTTTTTTCGCTTGTAAAATACCAGTTGGGTGAATGGGAAATAAGTCCAGTGTTTCTTGAGTATTGTCCTTTGCACAAGGCTGGTACTTCAACTCCTGGTTTATGCTTCTGGGATGCATGAATCTGTTGTACTTTTGACATGCAGGGTGCTTGTTTCTATCGTTGTTTTCTGGAATTAGTCTCCTTTCGAAACCTCCATGTAGGGGCATCTTTGAGTACTGTTGGTGCAATTCTAAATCAACATGAGGTGGTGGTTGTATGAAGCAGGGGCTGCAAACAACTGGAACCACCAAAACAAATAATAATAATAATAATAATAATAATAATAATAATAATAATAATAATAATAATTTAAGAAGAGTCAAATATACACAATTTGCTGCATGGAGAAAAATAAAAAAATGTCACAATAAGAATGTAAAAACAGATCAATATTATCCTGCTTCTGCTTCTGTCTTTGCCTTGCGGCCTTGCCTTGTGATTCTGAAACCAATAAAAAACATTCTTGCCTTGATGCCTTCAATGTGCCCAAAAGCCTTCAGCCTATTTGTAATCTGCTGAATTTGTTCTGCACTTGGAGTCCTTAAACCCTGCATGTACAAACTCTCAAGCATGTTATTTGCTCCTTTGTAGGGTTCCATCTGGACCCTACTGGCCCATTGACAACATTGTCAACCTCCATTTTAGATACAGAGAGGGCTGCAGGTATAATACTTACGCATGGTTTTCGAACCCATTTATAGAGATGAAAAGAATCATAGAATCACTCTAGAAATCAGCCTATGGGATATACATATATGTACGTGTAAATTATGCATATAAGAAGATAAACGAAGAGTCAAACAAGAAACACGCACTTGCAGAGATACATAGAGATGCATGCGTATAGTTATTGGTGCTGAAAACATGGGAAGAAGCGGCTGAGGGAGGCCTGGTGTTGGTCCTCTTATGGGTAAAACTGAAGGGGAAAAGACACAAGTAGCCCCACAAGGGGTTTATCTGTATGTAAACTCTGAACAGTTAACTGAATTAGAAGAAGTAATAGACAAATTGCAGTGGACAGAAAAGAAAATATTGCAGTTGACAGAAGACAAAATTGGCGTCTTTGAAGCCGGGGCCTGTGTCGAACACAGTGTCCTTAAAGCAATATTCGCCCCCTCACCGAACACAGATCAAGGAGGAGCCTTTGCCTCTTAATGCAGTCATAACTCTGCCATTGAATTCTCACGTTTTGGAGTTACAAAAATAAATGAAACAGTTTTCAAGTTATGTTTTAAATGGAAAAACGTAAAAGAAAATTTTCAAAACGTGGCTTGCACTTGGTGGTCAATTTTTGACTCATTCGGTCAGACATTCGTGTACGCAGGTCGCGCCCACACACAAGTTCAAGGCTCGAAGGCCAAGTCGGTCCAAGATTTGCACCCCCCATGTGGGCGCGTAGGCCATGGAGGAGTCTCTATGCAACAAATGGTTACACCTTACAAATTGTTAATCATATATAAATTGGTCCAAAAACTTATTCTTATCCTATGTGGGATAACTATTTAAGTTTTCTCACTTGCCACTTTCTTTTTTTCTTTTTCCAATGTGGGATGGTACTATTTATAGTCCCCATATATTCCCACTTTTCCATTTCTAACCAATGTGGGATTGTTAATCCCTTTTAAGGCTCCTCTTCAAATCCCAACTTTCAATCAATGTGGGATTAATTTCACATACACAAGTGAAAATTCATTTGCCAAATAATATATTTTCCAACATTATCTTGGGAATGAAAGAACGTGAGCAAGTTTAGGATAGTGCCATAGGAGGATAGTAGGTGTAGTTCAGGGAATTAAGGAAAAGACAGGCGATTAGGTTGCAAGGGGTATAGGGCCTAGGCTTTCGAAATTGAGAGAGAGAGAGAGAGAGAGAGAGAGAGAGAGAGAGAGAGAGAGAGATTGATTATGTGAGTTGATTGCAATGTAAATTTATCATTCATGAAATTAATGCTGGTAATTCTTTTTTTTCCTCCTATTATATAATTTAAATTTGTGCCAACCCAGAAACTGAAAAGTTATTGATTTCAACATTTCAAGTTGGAGGACACGTAATATGTAAGATAATATTGCATAATATTCAACCTTAAACCTTAAACGACATTACATTTAATTATTTATTGTATACAATACCACCTTAACTTCAACGTGGTCAATGTTTGTTTGATTTCGTCATGCTTTTGTATTTTTCCACGACTCTCCAATCAAATTGTTGAATGCATTTTCAATATTGATTGCGTCCATAAATATCTTTCCAATAGGAATATTTTATAACTCATTTTTCAATATGATGATTAAATAATGGAAAACCCCCACGTACAGGTGGGAGGTTTCACATGGGTCTATCAGGCCTCTCACAACCTGACGGGCTCACATGTTTAAAAAAAAAAAAAACCCACCCCCTCCCCTCTATGTGTCTTGCATGTGAACCACCCACTCCCCCTTTCCCTGTACGTCTAGCAAAGCCCTTAAATAATTGCTTGTTTTAGGTCATAAAGTGAAAAATGAAATCCTCTTTCAATATATAATGTTATTCATGGGTGATTACAAATTTACGAGTGTCTATCTGATAGTGATAGTAAGTTAAAGTAACTATTACATTGTTCATTTAATATGTATTCATACCGTGTTATGCAATGTAATTGTGATTATACTGTCACATAAATTAATTTTCATTAGCATTCTATTTATCAACAATCTTGCAGTCTTTTTTTCAAGTAAAAATAACGAATTCATCAAATTACAAGGTGTAATTTGTTACACTTCAATTTTAGATTGCAAAATATAGAAAAGACGTAATTTTGAGGAGCAAGTTACCAACTATTAGAAGGACTAGAAGTTGAAACTTTAGAATTTAACCGTGGGTCATTGGACTCATAGGTGCATGTTCGTGTAAGCTTATATTATTTACTTAAAAGGAAGTCTGCAGTTGTGGACGATGAGTTTGGGGTGGTGTTGAGGGCTCAATCAATTAAAACGGTGGGTTAATTTAGAAAGGAGTATGTAGAGGCAATTGTTTTAAGAGATGAGTGTGCAAGAAAAAAGTTGTGATGGTTGAATATGATTCCCTTATGAGTCATAAAGAGCCTCGAGACAATTTTTTCTACACTGATTGCAATAATTTTATTCGATATTAAGCTCCCGTTTGATCCCCATTTTTGTCCCCATAATGCATTTTCACATCAAATCAAATGAGACCGTCTACATGTGATCCCCTTTCAATTCATTTTCCAATTTCCACCAAGTTACATTTTTGTCATCATTTGTTGGTTGTCCATTTATGGTGGCAGGAATTCCAGACTTTGAAATGTCAAATGACAAATGTGGAGAAATGAAATTGTATAGTCTAATATGTGGTACAGTTGTCAGAAACGTAGTGGACCAACGATTATATTTTTAATACCAATGCAAAAAAAGGTGGCCCAAACAAGGGCTAAATCATTTCTTGCTTTTACCCAAATTGTGGCTCTTGTGGTTTTCAGTCGACTCGATTAAATTTAGATGGACTGATTGTTTTCCTCATTTCTTATAGCCAAATAGTGCGAATTTTAATTAATGTAAGAACATTTATTTTGAAAATAGTTATTATTTTTAAGTTTAAAATAAGTACTTTTTTCGTGAGCAAACAACTTATTCCCAGCCAAACACGGTCAAGTCAAACTAATCGCGACAGAAATTTAATTAAAGAAAAATCAAAACCCTCCCGTAGAAAAAGACTTCACTAAATACCTCCAATTCCCTCTGGAATGTCCGATGTCGTCTTCTTCAGTAATCCGCTGACAAAGAACCATAGATAGGGCTGAACTAATCTTCTCTACCACCTAGAACCACCGCGCGCCACCGCCTATATGCTAACTCCACCATCCTTCTCCATTTCCCCACTTGCAAAACAACCTCTCATTTTGTTTATTTCTTTATATTTTGTAGTTGATGTTCTTCATGTGTAAATCCAAGAAGAAAATGACTGCAGATGTGATTGAACGCTCAACCACTCCAAAATCATCATCAGCAAGAAAATCCAAGAAATCCCAACAATCTTCAATAGAAAACTCGTCAACCAGCAACAACAATTTCGCGATCCCAAGCACAGCCTCCACCTCAAGCTTCTATAAAGACTCATGGCAATCCTCGATATCTAGCCGGACTTCTCTTTCAAGCCTCAGAGAATCCGTCCTCTCCGAACAGCCCCATATCTATGATTTTTCTGAAATTTCTGTTGCAACTCGCAATTTCTTGCTCAAGCCTTTCACTTCCTCCTCCTCGTCCACTTCTTGGCGGTGTAGTGTACGGAATCAGGATGTAATAGTTTTCCAGCGGAAGTTCCGGCGCCAATTGGACACCCAGCAGTTAATTGGTCATCTTTCTGTGATTTGCAGGTGTAATCACTCCAGTTTGGTGAGATTGAAAGGGGCTTCAATTTCTGGTAATTATATATACTTGGTTTATGATTATGTTTCTGCGGCTAGTCTTGCTGATTGTTTGAGAAATGCGAAAAACCCGAATTTTACTGTGTTGTCTAGCTGGATTTCACGTATTCAGATTGCTTTTGATATTGCTCATGGCCTTGACTATGTTCATAATTCGACTGGATTGGGATTTGAGTTTGTGCACAATCATATAAAGAGTAGTAGTGTTATTGTTACAGAGAAGTCATTAAATGCAAAAATATGCCATTTTGGTACTGCTGAGCTTTGTGGTGAAATTGTGAGAGAGACTGGGAAGTCGAAAGAGCTTAAGAGATCAAATAGTAAGATAAACAAGTTTGAGGGAACCAGAGGTTACATGGCGCCAGAATTTCAGAGAAGTGGGATTGCGACTCAGAAATGTGATGTGTATGCATTTGGGGTTGTGGTTCTGGAGTTATTGTCTGGGATGGAAGCGTTGAAGTACAGGGTTGATGAGGAAACTGGAGCATATGTGAGGATATCGGTGGTAGAAGCGGCTAGAGAGGCGGTGGAGGGTGGTGGTGGAGGGATAAGGAAGTGGGTTGACAGGAGGTTGAAAGACTCTTTCCCAGTGGAGGTGGTGGAGAAATTGGCGCGGCTGGCGCTGGATTGTGTTGTGGATGATCCAGATACCCGGCCAGATATGGGCCAGGTGGCAGGTCGAATTTCACAAATGTTTTTGGAATCACAGAAATGGGCTGAGAAGATGGGCGTGCTCACGGATTTAACTGTCTCTTTGGCACCCCGGTGACACCTAATCGAATGCTTTTGCATTTCTTTCTTGTTGTTTTTTGGCCTTCGGATTTTGTATGCATGTACGTGTATAGATACACAAAGGTTCTTTGCAAGATCTTTCATTCATTTTCCAAGTTATCATTCTTTTCTCAAAACATATATGAAAATTGGTTGTATTATATTTAACAAAACATATTAATGAGAAGACAGCTACATGCTTTTGCTTTACCATTGCTAAAGTCCTTTTGGTTCAATACTAGTTTGAAGGGATTGATGTATTAGTATTCTGTTAAACAACTTCTTGGTCGCGTTTGAATGTTTAAGGAAGATCTGGTGAACGCGGAACAATGCCCTCAAGGATTTCTACTGGTCGAGCCATGTTCATGATAGACCAAACGGAGACCAACTCTAATACACACAGACTGTTGAATTATCTGGAGGTAAACGATGATTCAATGAACGTTTCTTCTGAATTATAGATACCGTTTCATGACTCCCTCTCCCACCTTTTCCCTCTATTTATGTGTAATGTTAGAAGATTTAAAAATCGAGTCTGAGCATTGAATGACACAGAAACAAACCGCCTACACGATTTAACCCTACATCAAATGCAAGGCTAAATAAGTTAGTAAAGAAAGATTCATTATTTTGTGGCTTATGGGACTTGAATTAGAGGACCTAAAATGAGGTGGTTTCGAAGGAGTGGCCATCCAGTTGGATGGGAATACTGATGTTGGCTAAGCTTAGAATAAGGTAAAAGAAGGTTATTTTTTTGACATATTTGAATAACTTATTTTTTATGGTGACGCAAGTTTGTTGAATGAAATATATGAGAAAAAGTCAGTAGTTTGTGTGCATATTTGAGACAAAGGCAGGCAGTGTGTTCAAAGAAGCAATCTCTGTCTGTATTATCTATTAGCCAGCGTAGTTTATCTTTTACTGCTTCCATCCAATTTTTAAAGATGAATTTGATTTTATACAATGCTGAATATTTCAAAGTCAATGGTAATTAGGATAATGCTATAGGCACATTACGCTATCCATAAGAGTGTCCAAAATACTTAGGGCGTTTTTTGTGAAATTGAAAAGTAAAAAAAAAAACCCCAAAAATTCAAAATTGAAATTAAAACCTTAGGCGTATTTCACTTTCATTATTCCCACCCTCCCTCTCCCGACACAGGCGACTGAATTCGAACCAGGAAAACTCCCCTTCACTTTTAGATCCAGGTCTCAGGTTCCCCTTTTAGCCACTCTCTCTCATATAGATCTTCTCCGGCTGACGACAAGTGAACAAGGAGTACATAGAATCTTCAACTCGACAACTGTATCATTAATGTGACTCTCCTTCCTAAATGGGTTTCATTTCTTTTTCAGTGGATAACAACAATTTTTTGTTGTTTTTCGATTTCAGTTTCACGAGTTTTGAAGTGTGTGAAGTTTTACATTATGTGTTGTTTGGATTTTTTGTTTAGGTGTTACTCGACGGTACCATCTGTTCTATCTGTACAATCCCTATGCTGTAGTACGGGGAAATATTTCATGGGTACATTCTGTATCATATAATCTTAATGATTGGATGCATCTTGATAATGCAACCGAGCCTTAAGACATTAATGTTTGTTTTCCAGTTTTGCTACAATTCTTTTCGGGGTCGAAAAACCTGTCATTCTATACATTGGAAATAACTTTGAAAACCACCAGGTTCAAAATCTGGAAGTGCCTAAAAATATGTTTGATCCACTGCTTAGAGAATGGGTAAATTTGGATTGATCTTAGTTTGGTGTTAGTTTATGAACATAGTTTATGCTCATAACTCTTTGCTGCCTAATAAAGAAAATTGTCATAACTTGCAGTTGTATTGATCAATGGCCGGAAAAAATAGGGGTATCTGCCATAGTTGTCAACAGCCTGAGCATCAATCGTATGACTGTCCAATAACCCAAAAATGTTCAAACTGTTTACAGGGAATTGTAAAAATGATGGAGGTGGAGAAGAATGTGGAAAACATAGTCCGAATATTCTTGTGTTATACTAAATATTGTGGGTATTTCGACTGGAATGACGTGAAGTCCTGGAAGAAGAAAGCCTTGCCATTTGAAGGAGAGTCTAGTAATTTTTGTGATGGGATGCAATCAAGCAATGTTGGGACGTGTCGAAATCAAGCTAAAGCACCAATTGACATCCTGTTGAAAAGTGTTGCCGAATTAAAGATAGAAGAAGAGGATGTGGAGACATCATTCAACATAACTAGCAGAAGGGAAAAGGGAAATCGTAAGATATAGTGAAGGCAAAGCATAGGAAGTAGAATTGATTTTTATGTTTGTGACACTTGTATAATTGTAGCTATCAATCAAACTTTTGTAATTGGATATTTCAATTAAACTTATGTTTATGTTAATTTTTAGGCACTATCCATGGTTATATGCAGGGCTGGACAAAAACTAATCTGAACCAATCAAACCAATCAACCCAACTCAAACCAACTAATTTGGATTGGTTTTTTTTTACATCAATTGGATTGGGTTCGGGTTAGGAAATCAAATTTTAGGTAGGGATGGATTGGGTTCCGGGTTATCTATTAAAACTTAACCAAAACCCAACCCAGCCCAGCCCAGCCCAGCCCAATAAATTAAAAAATATATTTTAAAAAAAATTAGTACTTAAAACCAAAAACCTAAATCTAATGATCAAAATTCTCCTTCACCTCATGTCTCTTCTGCCTCTCATTGCTGCTTGTGCCTCGGCTTCTCGACTCGGCTCCCATTTGTTTCTCATTTTTTATCCATAAAAATGAAAAATATAATCGTTATCCATCACATCAAGCCATCAATTTTGAATTTCTTTCTAATGGCTATATTTTTCATTCTCATTGTACAATAATGAGAATCAAACGGGCCCTGGATTTTTTTACGTGATTTTTGACTAAACACTTGGATTGAAGGAGGAAATTTTGTATTGAGTTTGGATGATTTAACATTTTTAGTATTTAGGTTGAATTCATTTTATTCAATATGTATAATATGCAGGTATTCAACATGTATTTAGATTGATTTAATATGTATTTAATTTGATCATGGTATAATCTATTTAATAGGTTTTATAATATTTTTAATTTATATTATTCTATTAGAATGAAACTTAACCCCACGGACCATTGATCCAACTTCAATCAACTTAAAGCCTTTCCAACTACCCTTTTTTATGTAACTAAAATTCTTCCAAATTGATATGGTATCAAACTTTAAAAAATTGTTCAAATTCAACAAAAAAATGTCCCGACCATTGGGCCCATAAAAAAATTGTCCAACTTGAATTGGACTCAAGTCCAAACCAATCAACTGAACCTAAACTAACTCGAATTGGCTCGGTTTGGATTGGGTTGGGTTTCAACCGTGAATGTGTTGGTTTCTGTTTGAATTATTGTCAAATCGAATATGTTGGGTTGGGTTTGGATTCAAAGGGTTGGGTTTGGATTCAAAACCAATCCAACTCACGCCCATCCCTAGTTATATGATAATCACAATCATTTAGCAAGTCTTTCTTTACAGTAAGTTATCTTGGGAAGCTTGAATGTGAGGAAGTAATAGGATTTCTATTTGGAAAGATAGATATGTGAAAGATCAAGTATTGCATATGTAGGTTTACACGTGAAATTTGACATAAGTTCAGGTAATGGTTTTGTCTTATTAAAATGAGAGTTTTCTCAACTTGCCAATTGCAGTCCTTGAAGATAGAGAGCAACACAGTTTTATCTTCATGTTTTGGTTTTCCAGTTTTTGAGCTACGAATAATACACCCCTTACATATTCGAGAAGCATACAGTTGATAACCTGCATTTTATCACTTTGCTGTCCAACCAAAATGGTAACTGAGTTATTGACACAACCTAAACTATTTCGAAGATAGTATGCCCAATAAATAATGGTTTTCATACTGATGAGGAAAAAATATCGATAGGCCCAAGCTCGAGCTACTTGACCCGAACTCGGGCTAGTAGTCCCGATCTTGGCCCACTCCAAATGGGCCAATTCCAAGGTCGGGTCCATTATGAGGTCGGGTCTAAAAATACTAGTCCTACTTAAGTGCAAACCCCTAGTTCGTTACAAGTTTTATCCTAACACAAATTGTGCACTTTTAACACAATACAAACAACCAAAATAACAAGGGCTATAGGAAGTTAAGTCCTTCCAGGACTCCCCCTCCAACACCTATAAATACATAACCTAGTCTCATTATTCAGGTATGTTTTACATAATATTTCGATATACAATTTTTCACATAATTCTGTCTCTAATTTAAGCATCGGAGGGCGACGAGGACACACCTCGGCGCCTTTGTTTCAGGTATCAGAAGGCCTCTTTCGTGCTTGTTCTCAGTCGTCAAGTTCGGGATCAACATGTACGATTTTTGGCATCATCATTGACGCCGTCTGTGGGAAACGATACGTTAACCATGTTCACATCACGTTCAAGGCCATCAAAAAATTCGAAGAAGTTTGTTCCACAAAAAAATAAAAAATAAAATCACATGGTCATCGGCAAAATTGAAAAAATAAAAAAAAAAACTGCTGGGATTGGAGCTCCCAAAACAGAGAATTTTTAGGATTTTATTTGGCTTCCATACTGAAGAATCAGCCGTCGATTCAATCTTCGCTAAATCATCACAACAAGAACTCAGATCTTGTTAAGCGGTGAAGGTCAAGATAATCAAATTATTGTATGATTTATTCCCGTTTTACCGTCATCAGAAAGCAAAACATAAATATATGTACAGGTTTGATTTTGAAATTGAGGGAAGCATGTGTAAGAGCAAAATGAATTGATTGCTGGATTTGGATGGATTAAATTGGATATCTCCATGTATTGCTTGTGCGAGACAGCGAGAGAGAGATGACAATTGTGCCCATGATTAATCCAACTAAGATGATCAAGGAGAATAAATTGACGATCAGCCTATTTTTTCTTTTGTGGAATGATGATAAATGATCATCTTTTTCTTGAAGGAGGCATGCTTTGAATATGTTGTTCGTCGACTCCATTGATCAAACAAATTTCAAGCCTGCACTTGCTGAGATCCAAAGCATAAGAAAAAGCCCTTAAGTCAGATTTGTTCTTGGTCTTTTTGAAACCTCCCAGATGAGGTTTTAATAATCTCTTGAAGATTCAAGGTGAGAAGTCTTGGAGTTGGAAATTCATATCAGTTTGTTACTGCCCAGAAGGTGTTCGACCAAATGCCATGGTCAAGTTTTTTTCTCCAATTATGGCTGTTTAGCACCGCGACCTCCGGCGATCACTATGACCGGCGGTACATGACCTCGTTTTGTCCAGTGTGTCAACATTATGGTGATGGAGACAAGTCGGTGATGGTGGCATGCAATTCAAACCAAAACAGGTAGAGGCAAGCTCACGGTTAACAAAAAAGATGGAAGTTCACAGCTTAATTGGTACCATTTCTCTTCTGACTTGATATGAATTTATTTCATCCACTAAAATAAGTTGAAAAAGATGTGAGTGCTGAGTGGGGTTAATTAATGGGCCTCACCGAATTTGTGTTAAATGATGAACTTGCATTAGCCCTCATAACCTCTCAAAAATATTTGGGCATGTTGAATCTTTTTATTTTTGACCTCTGGGCCACTATAAATTCTCGCTTCTACATTTCCACTTTATAAAAATAGTTGGGCTCATAGATTAATTATCTTTTGGCCCATATTTCTTCTAATTATCTCAAAAATACTTGGGCTTCAGGGTTAGTCCATCTTACGGGGATTGGGTTTTCTTTTTCTTTTTTAATCTCTTACCACAAAGTTTGAGTTGTTTTTATGTAACTTTGGTAAAATACAATGTGTTCAGAAGCTTGAAGTTTAAGCTGCCATGGACTTCATCTTCCATGTTTGATCTCACATTATTGGTATCCATTCTGTAATAGGCTAATAGCTGTATTACAATGCCACGGGATTATTTAAGTGTGTTATGTTTTAGCTGCTATATCACAAACTCAAAGTTCATAGTGAAATCAGCAGTACGACCACAAAGTGTCTTATAATCTTCTAACGATTACAGTAATTGAAAAGCCTAGGAAATGTGTAAATATATGTTTTGTGCACTTCTTGCATGATTGACTTTTGGATTTCCTGTTATCTTCTCTGTATGATCCCAAAAGTAATGGACTGAGTATGAACATTTGCACTATAGATTTGGCTTGGACCTACTTGCACATATTAACTAAGGTTTCATGCCCTGTACTCTATCATGGCTAATCAGTAGCAACTCTAATGGACATGTCATAGATTTATTTTCTCTTGGCCCATATTTCTTCAAGTTATCTTAAATGTATTTGGGCTTGAGAGTTAGCCCATTTTATTGGCATTGGGTTTTCTTTTTTGAACCATTACAAATGATTATTTGAGTTAATTCATGTTCTTGGTTGAACACGTCCACACATTGTCCAACTCAATTCTTCATCTTTCAAATGCTAATTATGAGATATATTTCTTTGCAAATCAAGCTTACAAAAGGGCGTGCAACTTCAATTAAGTCTGATTAGAGGCTAACATAGTTTACTTAAACATTTAATGACAAAATCAACCAAACTTCTCCTATTTCTTATAACTAATTTTTGTTTGGAGAAAGTTATATTTCACTTGTCTCCATTGAAATGCACCCGAGCAATTGATTTGTGATGCTACATAAGCACTTGAGCCTTTGATGAATTTATTGATTTGCATATAAGGCTATGAATTGAAAATATAGAGAACATTATTTGCCTATATTTTCTACATTGTTGTTAACGTATAGCAAGTCATAAGTAGTTGAGAATAAAACAATAGTTCATGCATACATGAGACAAGAAATGTTGTGGATCCTTAAAGACATTAGTTAGACAATATATATTATATGATCTGTGCTTTCCTACTCTATTAAAAGAGTGAAGGATGTATCACTATTCATAAGACCCTGTTCATAAGCACTGTTCATAAGGCCCTGTGCATAAGCACCAATGCACCAAGAGTCCGTCTCCATTTCAAAAGAAAAGAGTCCGTCACCATTTGTGCCCTATTTCCCCATTTTCCCCATTTCTGAAATCGATGGAATTCCCTGTCTCTCTCAATCGTCTCTACCGTAGAGATTTATCCCTCTTCTTTCGCCGTTCGACACTGCCGCCGCACTGCCCGGATTCCGACGAAGTGTGCGCTTGTTCAAACATCTGAGACACCGACGAGATGCAGCCCAATGCACTTCAAATGGTCTGTAGGAGGTTGCAAAAAGGTTGGAGGTAAATGGTGGGTCGGTCGAGAGATTCTTCGTTCTGCCCTAACGGACTTTCTTTTTTTTTTATTCTATCACTTTTTGACATTTTTTCCTCTTCAGTTAAAGTAATGGTACAGAAGAACCAGAATACAAGCTTCTTCATGGAGGCCCTAGGAATGACATAGAAAAGGAGGTAAAACACTTGGCTAAACTGGAGGTAAAATTAATCGAAGATGGTAATGTCAAATTCTGAATTTTCTCTCTTGAGAACTTGGTTTTGATTCAAATAAAGAACAAAGTATTTTTTCCAGTGTTTTATGCATTTTCGAATGATTTCAGACCATTTAATTGCTCATGAGCTATCTGCTGTGCTTGCTGAAGCCTCTCTTATGTTTCTGGTCAGGGAATAACAATGAATCAAGACCTGTTATGGTAATTATTTTTTTTATCCATTGTCTATCTCATTTTCTTTTTTCAATTTGCTTTTAATTTTTTTCCCTTTATGCAAATATTTGATGGACTCTTCTGCTTGTATTTGATTTTTTTGCAATACATTTATGTATGTGTGTCTTCTAAACACGAATTGGATGTTTACATATGGAGTTGAAACTAATTTGGTGTGCCTCCATTCATGGCAGTCATCATACCAGAATCCTTCTGCATCCATTGCTTTTTGTTCTCCCATGAATTTAGATCACCTTTTGACATGACCACAGCAATATTTCTACAGTAGAATTCCATAAGCTGCTTGAGTAATCAAGGGTGGAAAATTATCTCCTTTCTCATATCTGCCAAAAGCTTGAAAGGTGGCTGAAATGGTTATAACAGTCAGAACAACACATCATGGGAAAAAAAATAACGAATACTAGAAAACCAAGGATTGTAAGGTCCTAATGAAGGCCACTAAGAAGATCTGAATTGATTGCCAAGAGAAGAAAATAGAAAGAATGAAGATGGCAAGAATGCTACACATCTTTGATAACATAAGGAATTGTAGGAGAGAGATTGAATTTTATGATCTTTTGCCATAGAAGTTTCCAACTTTAAATAGAGTACAAAGAGTTTACTTCATTTCTAGAATTTTCAACCTGAAGAATCTGGCTACTGTTTTAATAATTTGATGATTAAGGTAGCTTGTCATTGTACTTAAAATTATAATATTCGATTCTGTAGGTTACAGATAAAGAAGGGAGAAGGAGGTTCCACGGGGCATTCTCTGGTGAGTTTTCTGCTGGCTACTATAATACAATTGGTTATAATGAAGGTGTAGTCTCTCTCTCTCTCTCTTTGCTTGCATGTTTGCCCTTGTTTATATTCATAGGTAGAGATTGAACTTCTGGCAAAAAAAATGCAGGATGGACTCTATGGTTGGTTACATCATCTCGGAAAAATGAAGCTGAGATGTGTGGCTTCTGATGTATTTGCCATGACTGACTCAAAAAGTCAATTTTCTTATATTGAAATAATCTGAGGCCTCAGGTTAAATTCACAGTGTAATTATCAAAAAAAAAAAAAGGTTAAATTCACAGTGCCTGAGCACTAATTATGTAGCTCTGTCTAATAATTTCTTTTCACTGTTCTTCCCAAACATACACTCTTCCTGTGATATTAGTTTAACCCTTATCAGTTGTTACCTAGACAAATAATTCATTGTGTTTTCTAAAAAAAGCCTATGATGATCAATGATTTACCTACATTGTCTGATTTCATTACTTGGAAGAGTTTTAGAATGATCTGAGGCCAAAGGTTAAATAAATAACTATCTCTGTTTGTTACATCTTTTTGCTTTTTCGTCGAGGGAGATATCAAAAATTTTTATATTCAGCCTAGGATGGAGCTAGGTCAGATAACTCCATCCTGAATGGAGCTAGCTGGCCTTGCTCCATCCAACATGGAGCTAGAACAACTAGCTCCATCCAGGATGGAGCTAGCGGCTAGCTCCATCTAACATGGAGCTAACGGCTAGCTCCATATTGGAAGAGGTTCCACAGGTTATTGTTGCTGTGGAAGTTCACCGTTTTCTTTGCAAAATTGTTTGAATCCTTCTAGGATGAGATCTTCTGTGTATTTGTTATATTAGAGTACATTAAGCAAGCTCAGCTTATTGCAATTATTTTCTTTCCATTTTTGAAAATCTTCTAATAATCTTTTCTTGTTGCAAGACCATGTGTGGATCTTCCTTCATTTGTTTTGATTTTTGAAAAGATTATGTACTTTTTCTCATGGATCTTATTGTTTAATACTTAATATACTTGCCTTTGTGAAATTTAACCCATTACAGAAATGAATTACTTGGCAAGTGATTATGTTATCCATTTTGCTTTTATAGGATGCACACAACCAAGCTGGTGGTGCATTGCCATTGCTGAAGCTTCTTGATTCCAAAAATGGTTCTCTACAACACAACGCCCCATTTGCTCTTCATGGCCTGCCATATCATCATGGGTAAGATGTTGATGTGGTTTTGTACAAACAAATAGGTTTACGTGGGTCACAGGCTGATGAGGCAATCAAGTTCTTGCAAGTGATGAAGGGAAAGAACTGCTTGCCTTTTTTGAAATTCTTTTGTAATGCTCTTGATATTCTTGTTGTTCTATTTTAGCAAAGCAATATATTAATTTAATCATTAATAAGAAATTGTTTGGAAATATGGTTCTTATCCAAGAAATGTCATTTTTTTTCCTATTTTTCTTAATGAATTCATACAGCTGCACTTGAAATTATGAATTGTTTTATTTCTTTCTGTCTTATTTCAACTTATCCTATATGTATTTGTGCATATTTGTGTTGCATTTTTTGTACTCAAGAGTGTCCGGCGAGGAGGGGAATTTGGTTTATTCACGTCTATCAAGCATTTCATTAAGGACGGGGGAGATATACACTATCCATGCTTCATATCCCTAACTACCTATAATACCGTTTCATATTCTTTTGTAATTGTTTTTCTGGCATTGATATGAATTGATGTTTGTTTCATTAAACTTCTACAACCAAGCTATTAAATAGCCAATTACGCTGGTAGCACGTGCATTGCACGTGCTTCAGACTAGTAATCTTTAAAAAGTATATATTTTGGTGTCATCAATGCTCATGCTTATGCTATGGTTATTTGGTTATGAAACACAATAACATTTGATTCACACACATCATGTGCTCGACCAAATGCCTAATCTTATCTTATTATTGAACGCGAGTTTTAGCTCGTGGATTTCTTATTAGCAGAAGTAAAGCCTTGCCCCGTGCAAGCACCTCTAAGCCTTGCCCAGCGCAAGCACTTCAAAGCCTTGCCCCGCGCAAGCACCTCAAGCCTTGCCCCGAGCAAGCACCTTTAAGCTTTGCTTCGTACAAGCACACAAGCCTTGCCCAGCGCAAGCACCTCTAAGCCTTGCCCAGCGCAAGCATCTCAAGCCTTGCCCCACGCAAGCACATCTAAGCCTTGCCCCGCGCAAGCACCTCAAGCCTTGCCCCGCGCAAGCACTTCAAAGCGTTGCCCCGCGCAAGCACATCTAAGCCTTGCCCAGCGCAAGCACCTCTAAGTCTTGCCCCGCGCAAGCACTTCAAGCTTTGCCCCGTGCAAGCACCTCTAAGCCTTGCTTCGTACAAGCATACAAGCCTTGCCCAGCGCAAACACCTCTAAGCCTTGCCCCGCGCAAGCATCTCAAGCCTTGCCCCACGCAAGCACATCTAAGCCTTGCCCCGCGCAAGCACCTCAAGCCTTGCCCCGTGCAAGCACCTCTAAGTCTTGCCCCGAGCAAGCACCTTTAAGCCTTACTTCGTACAAGCACACAAGCCTTGCCCAGCGCAAGCATCTCAAGCCTTGCCCCACGCAAGCACATCCAAGCCTTGCCCAGCGCAAGCACCTCTAAGCCTTGCCCAGCGCAAGCATCTCAAGCCTTGCCCCACGCAAGCACATCTAAGCCTTGCCCCGCGCAAGCACTTCAAAGCCTTGCCCCGCGCAAGCACATCTAAGCCTTGCCCAGCGCAAGCACCTCTAAGTCTTGCCCCCGCAAGCACTTCAAGCCTTGCCCCGTGCAAGCACCTCTAAGCCTTGCTTCGTACAAACACACAAGCCTTGCCCAGCGCAAGCACCTCAAAGCCTTGCCCCGCGCAAACATCTCAAGCCTTGCCCCACGCAAGCAGCTCAAGCCTTGCCCCACGCAAGCACATCTAAGCCTTGCCCCGCGCAAGCACCTCAAGCCTTGCCCCGTGCAAGCACCTCTAAGTCTTGCCCCGAGCAAGCACCTTTAAGCCTTGCTTCGTACAAGCACACAAGCCTTGCCCAGCGCAAGCACCTCTAAGCCTTGCCCAGCGCAAGCATCTCAAGCCTTGCCCCACGCAAGCACATCTAAGCCTTACCCCGCGCAAGCACCTCAAGCCTTGCCTAGCGCAAACACTTCAAAGCCTTGCCCCGAGCAAGCACTTCAAAGCTTTGCCTCGCGCAAGCACATCTAAGCCTTGCCCCGCGCAAGCACCTCTAAGCCTTGCCCCGAGCAAGTACCTCTAAGCCTTGCTTCGTACAAGCACACAAGCCTTGCCCAGCGCAAGCACCTCTAAGCCTTGCCCTGCGCAAGCATCTCAAGCCTTGCCCCACGCAAGCACATCTAAGCCTTGCCCCGTCCAAACACCTCTAAGTCTTGCCTCGAGCAAGCACATCTACGCCTTGAGCAAGCACTCAAAGTCTTGCCCCGCTTTAGTATCCTTGCAAATACTTCGTACATTCAATCAAAAATTAGTCCTAAAAATCATCAAGTAAATTTATAAGTCCCGAAGCTTTCTTTCCAAGATCTATGCGCTCGGGGGCCTATCAACACATCTTTTACTCGACCTCAAGCAATTCACACTCAATTCAAGCAATCTGCATTTCATCTTCGAACTTCAAGCATTCTGAGCAGCATCCTCAAGACCAATTTTTAATCAAACCCGAATAATAATGCTCGATGTTGTTTTCAGTTATCTTGGGAGTTTCCCAAGGTGTCCTTGGGATTCCTCATTGGGCTTAATTGCCACACATGACAATTCCACATCACCTTGAATTTTTACCTTTCAAGCTTCCTAAACATGACTCGAGCTACTTGGCAAAAACCAGCCAAGTAACAAGCTTCGAGCTCATTACAAAACATCACTCGAGCTACTTGGCCAACAGCCCAGGTTAAACGTCTCAAAGTGATTACAAAACATGACTCGAGTTACTTGGCAAAAATCAGCCAAGTCACACGCCTCGAGCTCATTACAAAACATGACTCGAGCTATTAGGCCAAAATCGGCCAAGTAACACGCTCGAACATGCTCTTAAACAATACTCAAGCTATCTCTTGCAACGAACTTGGCTAAAACGGCCACGTAACACGGTTAAACTCATGATCGAGCTTATTGGCCAAGTAGCAAGCTTGACCTATTTATTTAATGCAAAACTCGAGCTTATTGGCCAAAAATTGGCTAAGTAACGAACTCGAACTACATACGAATTGCAAATCAAACAAATATTAAACTCGTTGTGCCTCTTTGCATCTCACCTCGCAGCTCAAACATGTAACTTTTAGCTGCGACCTGGATGCACGGGGACCTATGATGAGGAAAAAATATCGATAGGCCCAAGCTCGAGCTACTTGACCCGAACTCGGGCTAGTAGTCCCGATCTTGGCCCACTCCAAATGGGCCAATTCCAAGGTCGGGTCCATTATGAGGTCGGGCCCATTATGAGGTCGGGCCTAAAAATACTAGTCCTACTTAAGTGCAAACCCCTAGTTCGTTACAAGTTTTATCCTAACACAAATTGTGCACTTCTAACACAATACAAACAACCAAAATAACAAGGGCTATAGGAAGTTAAGTCCTTCCAGGACTCCCCCTCCAACACCTATAAATACATAACCTAGTCTCATTATTCAGGTATGTTTTACATAATATTTCGATATACAAATTTTCACATAATTCTGTCTCTAATTTAAGCATCGGAGGGACGACGAGGACACACCTCGGCGCCTTTGTTTCAGGTATCAGAAGGCCTCTTTCGTGCTTGTTCTCAGTCGTCAAGTTCGGGATCAACATGTACGATTTTTGGCATCATCACATACATTTGAAAATTCCAACATTTCCAACACAAGTGAAATGGAAAGCAATCTAACATCAGGTTCTACATATTAGTTTCGAAATAGCCATAATAAAAAAACAAAAGGTACTACTTCTACTTATAGCAAACGAAGAACACATATAAAATAATATATTCCGTCTCAACTACAAATACAATAATAGGTTCCACATCCATGAATTATGCTACCATCAATTTTGTCATTCCTGAATTCACACACTGCTTACAAATATCTAAAACCGTCCACGCCTTCTTGCATCACAAAAAGTTGATGTGATTGAGAAGATGATACGTTATGAACTTGGGACTCCTCAGCATTTTTTTGTGTTTGCGACTTTGTCTTTCGATCTACTACGGCTAATCGAAACTGTGGAATTTACTGGAACCTGTACATGATGCAACCAAAAACTTAGTTAAAAATTAAAGGAAATGATTACACAATGAAAAGGCAGATAAGACTTGTGCAGAGATAGTTACACCTTTTTTTGACCCTTTAGTTTCTTAGAATTCATCTCCAACGGACTTTTTTGCGCAATTTTTTCGGCGCACCTTCGCTTTTTGTAAGTTTCAGATCCAAAATGTGCAGGCTTTCAACATTTCGGGCTTCAACTATATGCGCACCTAAGTTACTACTGTTCGATTTAAACAATTCGTTTGTTTGAAATTCAATCCACCCCAATAAATAATTGAACCATTCTTCATTTGTTACTACTAAGTCTGCCGTCTTGGTAAAAGCGAGACACGACCTCTCATATCTTAATTGTTCTGGTGTTGAAACCAAACCATCGTACGTCATTAGAACCCACATCTACGGTCTAGTAATATCTTTCCTCCATCTCCGCAAGACATACTTATCAGGAAGCAATTGTATATCATTCCGAATTAAAACAGATATTTAGAGTTTTGCAAATGATACCTCGAAACTCAAACAAATAACAATTGTACTCAATTTTGCAACTATCTCTTTGAATCCAAGTCTGTAAATATTTTTTTCTTCATTCCTTCACTGAGAATGATATCCTCACGGACCTCGTACTTTGTTCGCTCGAGGAAGTCTTCCTCAAATAGTACTTCACAGTAAACTTTTCCTTTGAATTCTTTTTAGATCTCCCTGAATTTTGTGATAGTATACACATCTTGAAATTGTTTTTCCATATCATACTTAGTGGCACATGGAACCATTTGCGAGAATAATATCAAATTAGCTTGAAATTCCTTCTCCACTTTACTTCTCAGCACCCATTCGTATTGCTCTACAAAAAGCTTTAAAGATGTTTTCGAATACACATAGCCGTCAAAGAATGCATTCATGTTCTCACTCCGTTGTGTGGTTGACATAGCTTCCCAGAATGTAGTTTTCAGGTAGCATGGTACTCAACGACTTCTCTCATTATAGAGTCAATTCAACCAATCATGATCTCATAATTCAAAATAATCAAGCATATTCAACCGGCCTTCTTCAAATTCTTTACAACTTATTGTGTCATAGACTAACCTATGTATAGCATGCATTAGTTAACCTTTGGCAATGTGATAGTCAAACTTCTTGGGTAACTTCTTTAGTATATCACACAAACACCATCCATGCTTAGAGTTAGGAAAAACAATTTGAATAGCATTTTGCATAGCTCGATTTTGATTTGTAATTATTCCATTGGGAGCTTAGCTAGTCATGCATTCTAGCCATGTCCTAAATCTCCAAATAAATGTGTTAGTATCTTCGTTCAAAACCAAATCATAATCCAAAAGAGTTGATCGTTCATGGTGATTTACCCTTACGAAAGGAGTGGAAAGCATATCATACTTGTTAGTGAGGTAGTGTCAAAAGTAATGACATCCCCAAATTCCTTATACTTTTCTCGACATCTATATCTGCCCAAACCATATTTCTCAAGCGATTCTCTTCATCCAAATCCACACTAAAGAAAAAAACCAAGATTACGTGCTTGCATTTTCGAGAAATATGCTTGTATTGTAGTAGCATCTCCTTCTCCAAGTCTTAAACGTCGCACTTTCTCGATGAAATTTCTGCAATCTTTCTCAACGCACGTCATGTTATAAAAACTACCTGCCTTCACCACAGTTGGTTTAAAGCTTTTATGCACTGATATTCTTGCTATGTCATTTACCTCAAGCCATATTTTAACACTTTCATTAAGTTGTCGATTGCATCTATACAACCTAGACTTATATGTGCTTATTTTATGGTTATGCTCTAAATGCAAAATGCTTAATTGAAATATTTCATGTGCATCAGAACACGCAGTCAATCTAGTTTTACACCCAGTTTCAATTGTTGGTGGAGGATTCAAAGAAGTACTTTTCTTACGGTTTCGTCACCCTTCTCAACTACAAGTAAAACTCACATACCATACTATCCCGTCATCTCCCCTATGCGTATTTCATTTTCTAGCAAGAAACCCAACTTGATAAGCGTATCTCGTGTAGAATTCAAATATCTCGGTCTCATCCGCAAATTTCATACCAACCTTAAGCACGCATATCTCATTTTCAACATATAACATTTCCTTAGCCAGACCATCGTGCCACAAAAATTAGATGAGTTAACATCCACTCCTGCTGGAATAACATTTCACATTAACCTTTAAGTTAACATTACGTAGGTGCAATTGTAAGCAATAACATAAAGGTAGTAAAAACCAACAGAGATGACACAATTGTTTTAAAATCAAACATGCAGTGATATGCAAGTAGGTTGGAGTTCAGATAAATATCCAGATCACTCTTCCAATATCAGATTATGAGCACAAATATAAGCAACAACATTGAGACCTGAGAAGGAGGAAAGTTGTAGCACTTCGTATATATGAAATGGTATATCCTCATCAGTAAGGCATTTTGAGCAAGACAATTCCTGTAAAATTTAATCTTGCCCTTTATTGTCATTGGGTATATTAAAAAGTATTACTGCAAAGTTCACGAATAAAAAAGGTATATCGTGGCCTGCGTTCTCATTAAACATGTTGTCGAAAACATTATGTGACTCTCCTTCAATATGGGTATCCTTCTCTATACAGACGGAGGAAGAAGGAAAATCATATGTTAATGTTGTAACGTGGTTCGTCTATTATTACATTTTGAATGGAAAGGAAAATAAAATTTACCATTTGAGCCGATGGTATCTTCAAATCCACCGGCTGGCACATCGAAGAGGGAGAAAAATTGCTCTGGTTTTGAAAGTAAAAAAGCGCCAGCTATGCATTTTGGACACTCTTATGGACGGTGTAATGTAATGTACCTGTAGCATTATCCATCCATGAAATTAATATTATGATGATTGATTTTAGCTTCTTTTAACTATTTTCAAGTGTTCCAAACAGGTTGGTACTGATAGGATGCTATGACGACTTCATACTTAGAGACCGACAGATACAGGAATGAATGAACTGACATATCCTCCTACGTCATAATTTATTGTGCCTATTTGAATCAACGGAGGTGCAAGCACAGGAAAGCAAGTGATATGCCAATCAAAATTTTATTATCTCTATTATTAGCAACTAACAAATTTCTAATTTAATTCAATCTTGGCAAATTATTTATTTTATTGTTGGTACATTATTTGCCTTAGAGAAACAAACCTTCCTTACAGGCAAGCAAGCAGGCAGGCAAACTTGCCAGAAGAAAGTTTATTTTTTCTCTTCTTTATAAACACTTATAAAACAGTGGATAAGCAGTGGAGCTTATTATTTTATAACCACATTTTCATTTGAGCAATATATTAGTTTTCTTCTTCTATCTAGATATATATATGTTATGGCAGTTGCTACCTACGCTGATATGGAATGAAACAAGGTCCTATTGGCAGTGATTGAGCCATTTAAGAATGTGTTGGAATAGTTGCACCCACCGAGTTTCTTTGTGACAATATCAATTTTACTCTGAACCACCTCATCTTCGTTGTACTATCCGAAACATTTCAAAGTTTCCATTAATTTAGACTGTTGGAATTTGAGGCTTCAATCAACCAATTTCCAAGCTTAGTTCACCAACCAATCGACACACACAATGAACAACCAATCTCCTAAGCTACAACCACCCAAACCGGTTGCTTCCAAGGTGCCACAAAGTGGCCGGTGTGAGTGACGTTTTTGCAGTCCAAACTAGCCACTAAGGCTAAGTGAAGAGGATGAGAAGGTTGCACAAAACAAGAGGAAGCACAAAGCTAGAACTCTCTATTCTCTCCTCAAACTTTCGGCTCCAAGATTCACACTAGGGCAAGACCAAAAAAACGATCCACTTATATGCCTAATAACTGGTCTTCTAGGTCAAAGATAAGTAGCCCAATAAGTAACAATGAATGGGCCTCCAACTATAAAAGTCGTCCAAGGTATTTGGGTTGGGCTATGAGCAACTCTAATTAATTAGGCTACTTCCAATGGCCCACTTAGATTGTCGGAGTGGTCCGTTCATTGTGGTGTTGACATTTTACTTCAATCATCGATCGAGGCCTGTGAAGTCTAATACAAACTATAAAATCTGTTTAACATCTTCGCCCAAATTTATTAGGTATCAAAATCCAACAAATCTCCAGCTTAATCCGAATAAATTTGCAAGCAACCAAAACACAAAGTTCATACTTGCACAATCAAGACAACCAATAAAATTGTTATCACAGACTTGATCTCGTGTTTCGAACTCGAAATATATACCATACATGCTCCATATACTCATTAGGGCTAAGATCAAGAACACCCAAGTTGAAGCAAGTAATCACAACAATCAATCAAGAGCAAATAAATATGCGATAGAGATATCATTTAGGATAACACAGATCTTTTCAACCATGTTCACATAGAACAATAGATTGACACCAAGTCAATCAACATGCCAAGACATACACAACAAATGCATAAATGACCCCACGAAGATCTCACCACACTTATCCTATCCCATTCCGTGTTACTCACTCATCAAGAACACATATCTCAACCCATCGCCCACAACGCTCACTAGACTAATCACTCAAAAACACATGTCTAATTGGCAAGTCTCTATAGATCCTAAGTTCTCGGGATAAACCTCTATCACCACATCACTTCTCCAACCTAAATGGACAATGGGTCTCCACCTAACAGAAGTGATAGAAGTGCATCACTCGTACTCCACCTGATCAGGGTCTCTTACAGATAAAGAATTCCAAACATTTAATCACATCTCCACCTTACCAAAAAGACATATACACACTGCTAATGCATCCCAAATCCATTATGACAAAAAACACTTTTCGGCGACCACAAAGGTTAGGGCTCAAAATTTAAATTGACCCACGCACCATAAGGTTACTCCAACACCGATGCTCTAACAAATCCACAAAGAGTTTATCCCACAAAAGGAAAGGTGAAGGTGACACTCACAAAGAGAATAAAAGAAATAGTTAGTTACTTCACTGCACTCACAAAAGAGGTTCACACAGAGAACGAAGATAACCCTCACAGGCTACATCATATAATCTCACAAACTACACAAGCTCACAAAGATGAAGGAAAAAATAGCTTTCCCGCTTACTTCTCACTACCACACTCTCTTACACCACTTACAGAGCAAAACGAAGTACACCATAGATCTCAACCCACTATGCATGCAAATATATTACATAAAGTAATAAGATCACTCCAACTCATTCCAATACACATATCAAACACATTGAAATGCAACATATAATCATGCAACGGCAACGAGCAATCACACACATGCAAAAATGATTACACACGGATGCTGATGCAGTAACTAGGGTAACACTCAATAGGGTTCACTATGGTTATCACTTGACCCTAAAACCAGATTCGTCTGGCCTCTCATCTTACTCTTCTTATTGGGACAATCCCTAATGAAGTGTCCAGACTTACCACAACTGTAACATCGTCTGCTACTAGACTTGTCCCAACTCTTGCTCTTCTTTTTACTACCATCATCACTCAAATCACTACTTGAATCACTGTTATTTTGAGCTCTACCCAAACTCATTTGCTTAAACTTCATTCTACTCATCATATGCAACTCACCAGTTTACTTATCTTCTTTTTCAGCCTTAATCTCCATTTCCTTACTCCTAAGGGAATCGATGACAATCTCGAGGGTTAAAGTGTCTATACCATACTTAATCACATTCTTAACCTCTCTATATAACCTACGAATAGAATTAAGCAAAATAATGTCCTTATAGGTTTGTGACACATTCTCATCACAATTAACGATGTTTTGAACCAACTTATTAAAAACATCCAAAGTGTCATCAAGATCCTTTAAAGGATCCATTTTAAACCTGAAAAATCTTTAAAGCAAGTACAACTTATTTAGAGTAGATTTAAGCAAATATAAATCCTCCAACTTTTTCCAAAGTTTTTTGGTAGAATTGGGTTTTTCAACTTTTCTCAAAACAGTGTCAGACAAGTGTAAAATGATAGAAGTGTATGCAAGTTCATCATATTCTTTTTTTTTGTGTTTTTGTAAAATTTTTCGAAATTTTACCACTAATGGCTTTTGAAATTTTTTGTTGGACCAAATACCCTTCATCTTTTGTTACCAAACTGAAAAATTCCCTTTTCCGTTGAAAATTTCAATTTCGAAATGTGAAGACATTTTAAAAAACAGAACAAAAAAAAAATGCACAAGTAGGTCACACAGAGTAATCCTAAGGTAACAATATACACTGTTCTAAACTCTCAGGGTTTCGTAAGATTCACGATCTTAGATCAAGTAAATGTTCGAACATGTCAAGTCAAGGTGTTCTAACGGAATAATCAATGCAACACAAAGGTATGTCAACACAATTCAAATTTCCACGCAAAACAATCACACACAGAGACAAAACAACAGGTACAACACAAAAACAATTACCAACTTGCAGTAAAATTCAACACTTTCCTAAAGTTCTAGCATAAATAATGGTTACCCCTTTACGGTAACCACAATCCTAATGTCACCCCCACAAGATGACGCACTAGTACTAGAATTTAAACGGGATAAGTCAATTTATCAGAGTGGACCTATATGAGTTTGTAAATTACGAAAGATGCGAATTTACTGCTTTAGAGCCGTAATTTGTGGCCTAAATTAATTCAGTTTTGCAGTTCGACCGTCGTACTCACCGAGGGTAAAAATTGTCCAATTTTTCCTGCGTAACCTGAAACACTAAACCAAAAATATCAATACGTTCAAGAAATCAAAATTAACAAACTGTTTGAAGAAGTCGAGGTCTGAAAATGATCCACGCGCCTCTTTAGTCTCCGTGCGTGGCTCCCACGCGCTTACCACCTAGCACCTCATCGACCTGCTGAACACGCTGGTGGTCTTGGTTTTTTCAGATGGCCACTGGTTTGGTCGAAAAACTCGTTTGCAGATGCCTTTTTTGGGAAAAAAATCTGGACAGGTTCTTGTTCAATTTCGGCCGGTAATCTACTGGATTTCTAGTCGATTTTATAGCCTGAAAATCACCCCAACTTGCTCTGATACCATATGTTGGAATTTGAGGCTTCAATCAACCAATTTCCGGGCTCAATTCACCAACCAATCGAACACCAACAATGAACAACCAATCTCCTACGCTACAACCACCCAAACCGGTTGCTTCCAAGGTGCCACAAAGGGGCCGAGTGTGAGTGATGTTTTGGCAGCCCAAACTAGCCACTAAGGCTAAGTGAAGAGGATGAGAAGGTAGCACAAAGCAATATGAAGCACAAAGCAAGAACTCTCTATTCTCTCCTCAAACTCACGACTCCAAGATTCACATTAGGACAAGACCAGAAAAACGACCCACTTATATGCCAAATAAGTGGTCTTTTAGGTCAAAGATAAATGGCCTAATAAGTAACAATGAATGGGCCTCCAACTATAAAAGCCATTCAAGGTATTTGGGTTGGGCCATCAGTAACTCTAATTAATTAGGCTGCTTCCAATGGCCCACTAATGTTGTCGGAGTGGTCCGTTCATTGTGTGTCGACATTTCATTTCAATCATCGGCCAAGGCCTATGAAGTCTAATCCAAACTATAAAATCGATTTAACATCATCGTTCGGATTTATTAGGTATCAAAACCCAACGAAGACACTGCGACCTTTTGCTAATGATAGTAAGAAACAATTATGCACAATGTTTCAGTATAGGATTTTCACATTGAACTCCCACTCATTTAGTCTTTATAGCCGGGTCAACGAGGGCATCGTTGCAAAGCTTGGCCCACTCTTTAAAGCCACAAGCTCGGAAGTTTCCAGATACCTGTTAAAGTAAAGATAGGTTTAAGGGAAGGTTTTCGTCTTCCCGACATTTTTCCTGTGTATTTTCCAAGGTCTGTTAATCTTTCGCTGCAATAATTTTAGTTGTTGATATTGAAAATGTGGTGTTGCTTCAAGTAGTACTACATTTGTGTTATTAGGTTTTCAATTCTCTCGTCTTTTCTTCGGAAAAAAAATGTCTACTTTTCATCAAAAAGTTCTGTTATTATTATTTTTCTGTTGAGGAGTAAAAAATGAGAGTCAAAAATCATTGAAGAAATGGACTTAAGAGAATATGCCTATTATAATTTGAACAACATAAGGGTGGAAACATCGCTATATGAGATATAAATATCTTGTCTTCATTATAAAAATAGATTGCATTTGCAAGAGAGTGCATAAAAACAGTACATTGTTGTTTTAGAAAGAACTACAAAGAGAACTAGTTGCTAATTTCTTTTCCAAATGCAATGGGATGCTAATTTCTCTATTTTTCCATATGCAAAACACCATATAGGTAATTAATCGTGCTCATTCTTTTTTCTTTCTTTCCTTTTGTGATTTGCGCAGAACTCTACAGGGATTGTCTTCTCTCCGCAAACTCATTCTCCCATAGCTATGAACATTGTACTAGAAGATTTCAGACACGCAGAAGTCAGTAGGGCAAACTGTTGATCCGGAAGGACATGAAAGTTCCAACTCGAAGAACAATTTGGATGAAAGTAAACTTGTCACGAGTTCAATCGGTGATGAGAACGCAGCTAAACACAGTGAAATCTGACTTGAAGGTATCTGAAAGACACGATCTTGCCATGATTTTTACGTGCGAAGTTTGTGATACCAGTTCTGTGAAGACAGTTTGTTGTGAATCGTATGATAAAGGCGTCGTGGTGGTTAGATTTGATGGATGTAACAATCTGCACCCGATCGTTGATCAATTGAGGTGGTTCGGAGAACCTGATAGCGCTGAGGAGTTTTTGGCTGCTTGTGGGGAAGAGTGAAGAAGGGATCCATTGATACTTATCTAACTCTCGAGGATCTTGCAGGTAAGAAGAATCTTGACCTACAAGACGTCTTAGAGTCTTAAATATGAAAAGAATAGATAACTTACTCGGCCAACAATCCTTTAATGGGTTGGACTACAAAGCAAATTAAATAAATATTGAAAATAATGAACTAAAAAACATTTAAGTGTCGTTTTGACTTAACAAACGAATTCAAACATCCAAAATCCATCATACGTTATGGCAAAACCGTGAGTTCAATGGGAATCGTCGCGAGCGAGCTTTTTGGAATGAGGTCATGGGTCCAAAACGGCACTGTATGCAACGGTTATGTCATTTTCTTCGAACACCAACTATTCAAACGTTCCAAATACATAAGTGCCTCTTCCTCCACACTAACCTCATCACTTTCCCTTAGTTTTTCGTACAAAAAGAATCGATATCAATTTACAGAAAAATACATTGATTCGAATAAGGGCTCATTTAGATCCCAGGAACAAAACAATCTGTTTAGTGTAATTAATTAACTCAAGTCATTACCGTACATTGGCTAAGAATCTGATCACCATTCCATGTTAACCAATGTTAGAAGATTATGCTATTGCACAGTGAAACGAAGTGCCAATAGAATGAAGGTTGAATTCACTTCTTTCATAAAGTCAACATACCAAAGACAGCTAGAGCCCGACAATCTGCACCTACAAGCATCAGAAAGGATACAGGGAGGCGATTGGATGGTGCTGGTGGTGGTTGAGATTTTTTTTTTTAATTGTTTAATTGGGATTTCTTTGTACTCATTCCTTTAGAGAGAAGAAGTACAAATATGTTGTATTTGTACAAAGTTCAACTAATTTAGAAGGGTTTTGTACCATAATGAAGGTTAGGGAAGTGTTTTTTAACTGTACCAATTACCCAAAATATTAATGACGTGTTTATTATGATATAAGTTAGATAGTATTTACCATTATCAATATTATGTATCAAATATATGAGTATATGACACAAAAACACACATCAAAGACAGTGATTGTGTTTTTTTTTTCCTCAAAGAGACGGACTTGTCAGCTTGTTCAACCGAGAAACTCAACCATTGAGGTAAAAGCAATTTGATTATATACACAATGAACTCAGAAGTAGAGGTCTGGTATGTTTCGTACACAATTATGGACAACATTGGACAGATGTCTAGTTTAATACAAGTTAACTTTCTTCTGCTTTCTTTTTTAAATCCTATTCACCACCTCCCAATACAGCATGTCGAACATGTCTAATTTTTACTGTCATCTAATACAAACTCACCGGCAAACCTATAAGAAGCATGCCTTCTCAAGTAATGTACACCTCTCAAAACTAAAGTGCTTCATGCATCAAAAAGTCGAACGCAAGCTAAACACATGTTGAACTCACTTCTTTTGGAAAGTCAACATACCAATGAAAGCTATAGCACGGCAACCTACACCAGCAAGGATTAGCAGAGCTATACGAAGCCCCCAATCGTGTACATTATACCCGTATTTCTGGAGTGCACCACAACGCGTAATGAGCCACACGCCATAGTACCTGAAGCAAAAAATCTAATCAGTAAATCGGGTTGTCCGACATCAACAATCCAAATTGACATTGTTTTCAAGTTATTTATAACCGAAGATTGAAAAATAAAGCCGTGTTTTCCCAATTGTGAAGTTCAGTAAATTTATAGAGTACAGTCGGATACAACAAGACAACTATCAACGAGATATTTCTTCTTTTTCTTCCTTACTAGTTAGTGCTATCTAATCCACTCTACCAAACATACAATAAGATTTTATTCCTTCCCATACTCACAAGGGAAGAACTTGAGCACAGCAATATGCATGCGAATCTTAGGCACGTGATCTATGTTCGAATAAATGGAGATTACTTTCGATAAGTTTGGAAGGTGATCTAGCACAAAGTGAAATTCCATCCTTATTTCTTTTTCATGCAGTCATTTTGCTTGCAAAATCAAGGTCGATTGTAAGATTTCAATTTCAATTTCAATGTTATGTTGGTGAACCAAGAGCTTAAAATATTTCCTAGCACAACAGGTACACATGCACCAGTATCCAAACTTATCCAATAATGAGAAGATGCAGGTCGGTTTTTCAAGCTATAGATGTGGTTTTACTTGGTCACGGGAACTTTTCTTTTTATTCTATTTTGAATTAATCACTAACTTTCATTTTTATTTCAGTTTGTGTACTCCATCTATAGAAAATAACAGTCTCGACTTGTATGAAACAAATAATGACATGGCTTTAAAGGTCTGTTAATGCATTTGGTTTTCTCGTTCAGATTGCCACAAAACTCTTATTCTTTTAAAATTATGTTCTTAAATATATTATATTTGTAAGGAATAAACACCAAAACTAGTGCATTAATGTGCGTTTTAAGCCACTCCATTTCCATAGTACAAGTCAGCAATTCTGTTACATCAAAAGGATAGAGGTAGACATAGTGTCTAAAGCGAAACAAAAAAAAGAAGTTCCAAGAACAAAGTGAAATGACACTAAGTTCGGTGACTAACAGCATTTTTAAACCTTGTAGATGTTCCCATGTTTATAATAGTATGAATCTCAAGAACCTCCTACAAGAGTGTTGAATGTGTGTGCAAGAGATGCTCTAGGAACTTACCTCTCTGCATTTGCAATAACAAATGCTTCTAAGGCCCACTTTGGATAGCACAAGTTCCCTATAATCTTCACATATTCCGTAGCATTCATCTGAGTTGCAATGAGAGTCAAAACCACGGGCAGTAGTACCGAGCACTGCACAAAGTGAAAGTAGACAGTGAGATACATCATACTTACATGAGCTCAAACCGATAGTAGCTATTCAAAAGGAGAATTAGTTACCAGCTGGGATGGACCCGGATCAAGAAAGATGGCCAAAACATAAGCTACACCGGTCACACAATATACGAGACAGAGCAAGACGACATAATTAGCTGCAAAGGAAGATCTTGGGTTGCTGAAGAAATAAAACATCGACAAATACACCACAGGCTTTATCACTGTATTGAAGTGGTCAATTGTGTCCTTGGAAACAAAATGTGCCAGACTGCTAATGCCAGAAGCACTCTCTCTCCAATATTGTAACTTGTCGAAAGAAAATGACCTTAAAGCTGCAATCTTGCACAACAGAGCTGAAATTGGAGAAAGAAATATGACAGGATTAAAACAAGTGGAATAGGAATGAATCAGAACAAGTCCCTCTATCTGTCAAACGAGACAGAAGAACCATAGAGAAAAAAATATAAAACTATTTAAGCACAAAGAAAAGGCATATAAAAAATAAGTCATGTCTTAATGAGTTATTTAAGTCAGTATGCAACATTCTTCTAGCTTGCTTCCTTATCGTAAAGAAATTAAATAATTTAACACAAATTGGAATTTCTTAAATAAGGAATTTGAAAATTTCATGAACTTACAGACAGCAATAATTGTGTACGTGTAAGCAGCATAACCAAAGGTTGCATCACTCGCTTTGGTAAGTGATCCCAAGCTCGCGCCAGCAAGTAAAAGAATAAGATAATCTATTACTTGCACTCTAGCTTCACGTAATCGTTGTTTACCCACCCTGAGATAAAGATTGTCATAAGCACAGAGAAGATCAGAAAGGAATCTTAATGAATGATAAAATAACCAATCAAAAATCACTGAGTTGTTTTGTGAACTCAAAAGAGAGTACTTGGGGTTGAGAATGCAGTTAACCAACGTGTTAACTAATCAATTAAATAAATTGGATATGATTTTGCTTCATACTTAATGGTTAGGTCCGAGTTCTACTATGGAACTCATAATCCAGGAACTGGGGAAAAAGGATTTGCAGTCCCCCCCCCCCCCCCCCACCTTACCACTGTGTCATCCCTACCAAAATGGTACAAAATAGATACGATAATTTTTCCCGTGTTATGTATAAACCGACATATTTCCTAAATTTTGAGTACCAAATATTCAATTACAAGAAATCATCAGAAAATTTTATTAAAGAAATCTATAGCAACAAAGCTAAAAATCCTGTGATTAGCAGTGCCACCAATTTCTTATTGTATGACATACAAGTCCATTTTTCGGGACTCATTGCACACCAAACAAGGGCAACTAAGAAATAGTAGACATTGTCACACGAATTCACACTCCTCGCATTTGAACCCACAACCTAGGAGATAGATGGCTGAACTCATATGTAATTAATCCGCCTTCTGTTTTGGCTACACAAAACGACTCAGGGGCAATTGAGAAAGCATGATATAGGAACCAAGTTAGATAGAAAGAAAACTTTCAGATCAAAAAGAGAAGTTTAATTATGTACCTCCCAAGGAAGTACTTATATTGTAGGATGGCATTCGGGGTTCTCCGGTTGGACAAGTCAGTTGATCTCAAAAAGTTGTGTCGTATCATATCGCGCTTCCTCTCCACATTGCATTTCATATCCTGCCATACTTCCCCGGCAAAAGATTGTTCCTCAGTAACAGAACCAGGAAAGTGTGTATCATCTCCTAGATTTATCTTTGCTGGGGATATTGGAAGTTCAGCCATATTATTCCTCATATCCAGGGGTATAGGATAACCATTATGAAGCATCCATCTAACAGGAAGTTCCCTATAACTCACACTCGAGCTTGAACTTGTTTTAATCATCCCCTCCAAAATGTCAATAAAGTAATCTGGAGGATTAACACGATCTGGGACATTGATGCCAAGACCTGTGAAATATTCTTCAACTTTTCTCACTGGCCCATGATAGACAGTAAGGCCTCCTTTTGCTAGAAGTACCAAATCATCAAACATCTGGAACAATGTGTAGCTGCAAAGAGAGTGAACAGTAAGTTAAGCTCAGAAAGTATCGACACAAAAGGCTTGTCGTCTAGGAAAATAGAAGCAGCTTGCAGTTGTATTGGCTATTTCTTTTTGCAGAACAAATTGATAGGTCCATGTGCTAAGATTTGAAAGGTACCTTTGTCAAGTAGGTAAAAATTTAACTTCAAAAGTGAACAAGGTCATGGTATTCCAATTAAGCTCTGTAAGAATATTTTCTGTTTGTTATTAGGGAAAATTGCATAATTGTTGGTCCCCAACCTTCCTATATAGTTTCACAACGAGTCCCAAACAACAGTAATCATCCAAATATCTAATAAATCATCAAGTCACATAACCGATTTTATGAAGGATAAAGCTTTTAGATTTTTTCCATGGCAGTTTTGCGTTCCTACAGTTGGTCATATCAAGACCACGTGACGATTTAAAGGGATTTCCGGTTGGATTAAACAACTTGTACACACAAAGTGTACACCTTGATTGACATCTCCTATGTGTCAAAAATCTGACAGTTGATTAGAAAATGTGTTATCAAGATCAATATACAAAAATCTACCAACTCACATGGGTGTAAACCAATGTGTTAACCTTTATGTACATGTAGCATTGTCATTTCCGGTTTCAGTCATTGAGGACTGGTTGTAAAACTATATGTATAGGTTGGATACTAACTTGCTCTTTATAGGCTGTTGGACCAACTTGCAACTTGGATAACAGGTTGTGAATCAATGATGAAATTTCTCCCTTGTTATTATTACCTTGGTTGGTGGACAACCATACAGATATTTACCCCCTCGAGTGCTTCTCGTCGAAGTGCTCTGAGAAGTAGCTGTGAAGATGAGCTGTCCAACCCAGATGTAGGTTCGTCTAAGAACAGTACTGATGGTTCCATTACCAACTCCACGCCAACATTTACACGTTTCCTTTGACCTCCAGAGATTCCTCGTTTCTCCACTGTTCCAACTAAGGAACCGCGCACTGCTTGTAACCCCAAGGAATCTATGATTCGTTCAACAATAAGAACCTTGTCTGCCTTTTGTAAATCTGCAGATAGTCTTCAATTTTGAAAAGGTAAATAGTTAAAACAAAATTCTATAATGAATGATTTCATCCTCCGTAAAAAATGTAAAAGTAGCGCACAGATCAAGGATAGGAACATGATGACAACGTGTAATAGATGAAGTGAAGAATATGATCTAACCACTATATATGTGTGTGATGATGGAATAATATTCAATTGACCTTGTTAGCCTTGTCAATGGGAACAATGACACAACATCCATTACACAATTTGCTTTATTATCTGTATTGAAAAAATCAATCATCACTAAAGTCCCAATTATATATAACTCCAGGACAAGTTTTCCTCCCAAAATTGTGCAATATATAAATTTTATTATTATCATGGGCCATAGTTTTGCTATTTAAACTAAAAAAAGAATTCTCCATTTATTTGAAAATATTATTCACAATGGACTATCTTTCTTAACAATATGCTGAAGTTTTGTTACAACCATGTCTTCTCCAAAATCTTTTTTGGCTCGAGAGAACAGGTCAAAAAACTTTCCAGCCTACTAGTCATAACCAGTCTGAAAGGTTCAATAGATGCAAGAGTAACTGCCAGGCCCCCAAAGTGTGACCTGAACTTTGTTCAGAATCACAATCCGAAAAGTACCAACAGTTGCATCTGCTCATTATTTATTAGTCAAGTTTCAACCTGACATCAAGTCCACGCGTAACAAGTCCGGGGTCCCATAAAATCAGTCAGAAACTTTCGAAAGCTAGGTTAACAGCATCACCTAGTGCACTTCATGCAAAACCTCTATAAGCTTATCAAACTTCCCTTTTGAAGATTGGATATCTTGAGTATACGGTCACAGGATACTTCCTCGGATTGAAGTGTATCAGAATACTTCTGCAAATGAAGACTGACTATGCATATGTCTAATGAAATGAGATTATAGATACTCTCAGTTTCATCCATTGAATAGTAGGCATCTACTTGAAAAGTCTGTTTGAAATTATCAAGAAGGGTCTGAATTGCCCTGAATAACAGTGACCAAGAATTAGCAATGGAAGTAAAATGCAACCATAGAACACTCAGAATCTCACATAATCAAAGAAAGATACCACCCCGAAGATTATCAGTGACCAATTTAACTGACTCTGAAAACTGTGTCAAAGGTTCGGCAAGCAGGAAGATTGTTAAGAAGATCGCCAAAACACGCAACAAATACCATGATAAAGAAAAACAAGTAAAAAAAGAAAACCGTGAATTATGTGGTTTGGAAAACTCGCCCATGTCCTAATGAGAAATTACAAATCTCTCTCTCTCTCTCCCCCTCCCTCCCTCCCTCTCTCTCTCTCTCTCTCTCTCTCTCAACATTTTTCTTTCTCCTTGACTGTGTCTGCTACTCTCTTCTATGGTGTGTTCACTTCTCTTCATAATATGCTAATAAGAGAAGGACTCAATACATTGTGTTAATTTTCCTTCCTTTGCTCCAACCCACTGCAGATACACGAATTGATGACTTCCGAAGATGGGCTTGACAAAAACCTAGCATTAGTCCAAGTTCTTTTCTTCTTTTAATTTTATCAAGATAAATTAACAAAATAGTAAATGAGTAAAAACAACAAAGAAATCATATTGCAATTGATCAGACATAAAGCTAGGTAAAGATGCCTGGCATTGATGTTGTGCTACAAGTCACAAGCACGAATAATGTAGGGTGGGTGCACAAAAACTGCAACTAGAACCCATGTAGAAATAAACAACACATACCTGCACCTTGCACTAAACCATAAATTCTCCTCCACGGTTAAATTTCCATGCACAATATCATCTTGCGGGACAAAACCAACAATTCTTCTGTACGAGTGGATAGATACTGACTTCCCATTCACAAGAATCGTGCCAGTCACCATGCATCCAACCGTTTTCCCAGCCAAAGCAGAAAGAAAAGTTGTTTTTCCAGCTCCTGATGGGCCCATCACAGCAGTAATACGGCCAGGACGTATCTTCCCAGTTACGGACCTCAAAAGATTTTTATTTTTGCCTTTTAAAGAAACAGTTAGGTCTCTAAAAGCAATCTCAATTAGCGGCCTTTTCCTGGTGTCGTCGTTCATAGCCATTGAAATTACTCCCGAGAAGGTAAGGTTCTTGTTCTGCTGCTGCTGAGCTTTCTCTTTCTCGAGTTGTGAGTATGCATACTTGAAAATCTGACTATGAGTATGAATTTGTTCTTCTTTTGGGATTTTCTTTTTAATATTGTTATTTCGAGACTCTGAATCAAAAACCTCAAAACTACTAGAGGCATCTTCCATTTCATGTATCATGTGCGTATGATGCGCATGCTCTGTTTTATTTCCTCCCGGTGCAGTAAATGGAGCACCGGCTGACATAGATGCATGGAAGTCATCTGTTTCAGTTTCTGTTTGATTCAAAATCTTAACTTGTTCAGGATTTGCAGGAGTCTTCTTAGAAAATTTGCCAGAAAACTGTGCCTGTAACCCAACAACATGCTTCTTAGCAGCATCTTTTGCAGCTTTCCACCTTGCACGTGCTTGTGTCTTCTCCCTTACTGTTCTTGCAGCGGCTTCCCTATATTTGGCATATCTTCTTTCCCGAGTGGTAATAATTTGATCAGAGCAGTTATAAATAATGAGCAAAAGAGTACTTAATGCTGCCTGCAATAACAATTGGCAAATGGTTGATATTGAATATGAACCTGAAATGATCAATAGAAACCTCAAACCAGTGTGGAAAAACACACAAAAAGACAGCAAAAAGGAACAGAATCCAAAACAGGAAGAGAGGGAGAAGGGAGGGGGAGAGAGAGAGAGAGAAGAGACAAATATCAAAACCAAAAGAAATGCTGCCAAGTGATTGTATCTTTAATAATACGAGTTCAACTTACGATAAGCAGAACTCCATATGCGTGAATATTTTGACTTGCAGTGTTGGAATTGCATGTAGTCAACTTGAAGCATCCTGCAAATTTAGCATTTGAAATACACAGCTTAGTGTAGAGTTAAATCCATGATTTATGCAGTATCCAGTTGTCAGTCATAAAAACTGAGATATATTTTTCACGTTCAGGAATGGCAAGTTATTGTGAGGAAAAAAAAAAAACTATATGAAAACATGGCACGCTTTAACTCACAGTTCTAGGGAACTTACGTTTCTCATCTGTAGAACCCATGGGACAGTAATTCCTGAAAATTTTGGAAGGAAGCATGATTACTAAAAACAGAAAGCATCATCAAACGTCTAAAAATGTAGTGATCAGATAGAAACTTATGACTGGAAGATATTGAAATAACAAGGTTCGATCCACCTAACTCCTAGAAGGGGTGAATAGGTGTGAAATGCGGAATTAAAACAATCAACTAATAAAAAGTAACAAGTCATTTATTTATTATTTTTAGATGATTAAATTTACTGTCAAATTAAACCTTATGTGTCAATCATGCAATATAGATCAAAAGCATAAAAGTAAATAATACCAAATTTGGTAACGAAAGAAAACTCCTTGAAGAACTCTTTACATGGATAAAAAAACCTCCGGACAAACCTTGCCAACGATCCACTGGAAAATATAACTTACAGTTGTTCAGACACAACAAAATCTTAGTAGACTCAAACCATCCAACCTGTAAATCAACGAATAACCTCTTCGATTGTGCGATCTGCACTTTACAGCAACTCTGAACTTTTTTTCCCTTTGCGGGATCAGTAAGAACGAACTCATTCTGGAACAATTGAATTTTCACTGTCTCTTCCCAACTGTGCAGAACTCTAAAAGCTTATTGGTGAAGATAATGGTTTTTGGTATTTGATCTTTGGATCTTTTGTATTTTGATCTTGTGGTTGAATCAAGAGAATTATAAAATATGTTCATGATCTTCAAATGATGTTCTCTTGTATGAAATAATGATCAACAAACAATGCAAAAGATATTTAGGAACAAGACAAGGAAAAAAAAAGATTTTTGGGAATATTGATGCTTGGATCTTGTGGTTGAATCAAGAGATCTTTGAATTGTGTTATTGGTCTTCAATAACGTGTTATCTTAAATGAATAATTGTTCAACCACACATAGAAACGAAATCTGGCTTGAGAATATATAATAGGGAGTGCTTGAGGTTGAATAGAACTCCAAAATCTATTGAAAATCGCGAACAAGATTCTGCCGGATGGCATCACTGCTCGAGTGCCACTCTCACGGATAGTGAGTGGTCAGTCGACCACCCGTATCGTGGCCAGCGAGAGGTGCATGTACTGAAATTTCCGCTCAAGCTCTCCATGCGTGGTTGGCGAGAGACATTGCGGCGATTTCATCTCCCTGGTCGATCTTTGACTCTTTTGAAACCTATACTACCAACTCCCGACTCTTTGACTTTAATTACAACTCAATAACTATGATTTTGGAGACGGAACTAGCCTATTAGAATTTGGACCTAACAGATATTAATGTTCAAAATATCACAGGTCACAAGTTTCAAAGTGATAGACAGCTAAAATAAGTTTTAGGACATAAATCAATACCCACTGCTGCAAGGAATTCTATGTGTAGTTGCTGGACAATAGGATCCCGCAGAACAGAATACATCACTGCTAGTGCCGAAATCTGTCCAAATATCTGCACCGCCACAAGTATGATTTGGATTCGCCACAGGTAGCTGGTAAGCATATCTGCATAGCTTAAGAATAATTTTGTCACACACATCGTGTACAGGAAAGCATAACAAGAAAAGGAGCATGAGTACAGGAATCTCAACGTACGGTTCACATGTGCCTGTAGAGTTATTGAGGTTCGAACGGGGGCAATAGGAACCTAATGGACAAGCTTCAAAATTCAAAGAAACTGTCATCGAATGTCTTTTGCAATTGAAATCACAAGTATAGTGACAATTAGATGCTCTATGCACATTATAAGATACAAAAAAAATTCGGTCGACAATGATATGCACCATTGGAAAACCAAACATTTAAAGGTGATATAACAATAGCTCACTAAATGGTTAGCAGTAAAAATCAAAACACAGTGATAGACACCATCTCCCTGTCCAAAGCAAGGGGATCTTTGTTAAATCATAAAATAATAGATTAAGGGCCATTAAGTAAATGATCTGCGACTATTCAGCCCAAGGATGTGTTTGCTTAACAGTTGATAAAGGAAAATAAAATAATTAGGCTATATGGTTGTAGAAGGTGTCTAGTGCATAGGGAATTCTATGATCTTTTGAAATATTTGTGTTGAAATCACGAGATAATTAACCAAGTTTAGAATAATTGTTAATTTCCTTAATCAGTATATTTAGTATATTCTTTGATTATTGTAATCTTTAGATATGGTAGGAATATTTTTCTTTTCCTTTTATGCTTTTACCTCTTGTACTATAAATAAGGTCGTGTACGTCTCATTATGAATAAGAAGAATATATAGTTTTTCTCTTCATGGTATCAGAGCCTAGGCGTGTTCCAAACCTAGGAAGGTCATGACAGAAGCCAACACCAATAGCAGAGACTCCACGACCTCTGACTGTTTTAACGGCGAATCTGAAATTATGTCTGCCATAGGTTCGGGAGAAAATTCTTCATTCCAATTAACGGTTGAAAAATTAAATGGGAAGAATTATCGAGAATGGGCACAGTCTATCAAGTTAATTATTGATGGAAAAGGGAAATTAGGTTACCTCACTGGAGAAATTACAAAGCCAGCCTCAACCAACCTCGTCCTTCTTCAAAAATGGAGGTCAGAAAATTCCATGGTGACTGCTTGGCTAATAAACTCCATGAAACCCACGATTGGAAAAACTTACCTGTTCCTACCGTCGGCAAAAGATGTGTGGGATGCTGTCAAGGAGACTTATTCAGACTCTGAAAATTCAGCCCTAATTTTCGAACTCAAGACAAAACTTTGGCAAATTAAGCAGGGCGATCGAGAGGTCACTGAATACTACCTGGAGATGACAAATTTGTGGCAAGAACTCGATTTGAGTATTGAAGAACAGTGGGATTGCGCAGGCGACAGTGCTCGGTTTAAGAAAAGATTGGAAAATGAAAGGGTGTTTGAGTTTTTGGCAGGGCTGAATCGTGACCTAGATGATGTTAGGGGACGGATTCTTGGCCGGAAACCCCTACCGTCGACAAGGGAAGTGTTCGCAGAAGTTCGACGCGAGGAAAGCCGGAGAACCATCATGCTGGAGACGAACGATGGTGCGTTTGGGTCGACTAGATCTGGGGCTGAGTCTTCGGCCTTATTATCACATGGGCTTGGACCATTAAATCATGGGCAAAGTGTTGTTGGGCCAGATTATTTAAAAGGAGGGCCACAAAAATTTGATTTTGGATCAAAAAAATTTAGTGGTGGGCCTGAAACTATGGGCTTTTATACAAAAGGAGCGCCAAATGGGCTGGACCCAAGACAACAAAAAGGACGACCTTGGTGTGAGCATTGCCGTAAGCCGGGACATAAAGAGGACACGTGTTGGGATTTGCACGGAAAACCGACCAATTGGAAACCGAGACAAAATAAAAACCGTGGTTATCAAGCATCGAGTGACTATCAGACTGGACGATCCAAGGAGACAGGTAGTGCTTTTAACTCTGAGCAAATGGAACAATTGTACAAGATGTTTTCGGGCCTCCAATCGTCGAGTCAAACCAATAATCCTTCCGGTTCATTAGCTCACAAAGGTAATTTTTTAAGAGCTTTAAACTCTACTACTCAATCTCAAACGCCATGGATCATTGACTCCGGAGCCTCGGACCACATGACGGACTCCTACCACCTATTTTCATCTTACTCCACATGTGCGGGTAATCTCAAAGTTAAAATTGCAGATGGTTCTCTATCCACAGTCGTAGGAAAGGGGAGTATTCAACTTTCTGATACTATAACTTTGGAATCTGTGCTTCATGTTCCAAACTTAGCTTGCAATTTACTGTCTATAAGTCAGCTCACAAAAACTTCCAATTGCTCTGCTAAATTTCTTCCATTTCACTGTGTTTTTCAGGACCTATCATCGGGGAAGACGATTGGCAGTGCTAAGGAAAGTGAAGGACTTTATTACTTTGACGAGGCCAATGTGAGTAACCAAAATCAAATTAAAGTTTGTGATTCTGCGTCCGTCCTAGACAATAGTGAAATTATGTTATGGCATCTTAGAATGGGACATCCCAATTTTCAATATTTGAAACGTGTATTCCCTTCCATTTTCTCGAATAAAAAGCCATTTAATTTTCAATGCGATATCTGTGAGCTTGCAAAACATCAACGTGCATCATTTCCTAAATCCATGTACAAACCATCAAAGCCATTCTCCATGATTCATAGTGATGTGTGGGGACCCTCGCGGGTTCCCAACCGGACTCACTCCAAATGGTTTGTCACGCTCATTGATGATCATACTCGAATTTGTTGGATTTACCTACTTAAAAATAAATCCGAGGTTCGAGACGTGTTCATCAACTTCCATTCTATGATTCAAACGCAGTTTCAAACACAGATTCAAATCCTTCGCACTGACAATGGCACGGAATACTTTAATAACATCTTGGGCAACTTTCTCCAAACACATGGCATAGTTCATCAAAGCTCCTGTGTCGACACTCCCCAACAAAATGGGGTTGCTGAACGAAAAAATAGACATATACTAGAGGTCTCTCGTGCCTTAATGTTCACTACAAACATGCCTCAAATGTTCTGGGGGGACGCTATTCTTACATCTGTTTACCTCATCAACCGAATGCCCAGCCGTGCCCTAAATTTCGAAACACCACTCCACAAATTCCAGAATTTTTTTCCCACTTCTCGTCTTAGCTCCAATCTACCCCTACGAGTCTTTGGGTGTACCGCTTTTGTTCACGTCCACTCTCATCAAAGAAATAAACTTGATCCCCGGGCAATCAAATGTGTCATGCTTGGATATTCTCCTACACAAAAAGGATACAAATGCTATGATCCATTCACTAAGAAAATCTTTGTCAGCATTGATATCACTTTTTTCGAAAATACTCCTTACTTCGACAAAACCTCTCTTCAGGGGGAGACAATACATGAAGATCGGTTCCTTGCCCTTAGTCCTTCTCCTGCACCTACCCTACCTATCCCACTATCTGATTCTAATATGCCATCGACAGAGGGACACTTGAATCCAGGGGGAGAAGTAGAAAAACAAACTGATAAAGAGATATTGGTTTATTCACGAAAGCCAAAATCAAAGTGCATAGAGAATCTCACAACTGAAGCACCAAGAGAGTCAGAACCAATGATAGCTCCAGATACGGATATTGATTTGCCTATTGCTCTCAGAAAACAACCACGGTCATGCACTCACCATCCCATTTCAAAATTCATGTCCTATGCTGCTCTATCTACAGGATTCCGTACTTTTACAGCTCACCTTGATAGTACAGTTGTTCCAAGAAATATTGAGGAGGCATTGGGAATTCCAAAATGGAGAGATGCAGTATTGGAAGAAATGCGTGCATTGGAAAAAAATGAAACTTGGGAAGTGATGGAATTACCGAAGGGAAAGCAACCTGTAGGATGTAAATGGGTTTTCACTGTGAAATATACAGCTGATGGGACAATAGAACGGTATAAAGCCCGATTGGTGGCAAAAGGATACACACAAAACTACGGCATTGATTACACTGAGACATTTGCGCCAGTAGCAAAGTTAAATACCATTCGAGTTCTTCTATCATTAGCCGCAAATTTGGACTGGCCACTTCAGCAACTGGACATTAAAAATGCATTCTTGAATGGGGAACTGAAGGAAGAAGTTTTCATGACGCTACCACCAGGTTTTTGCGAAAAGGAGGAAAAAGGCCGAGTATGCAAACTGAAAAAATCCTTATATGGACTCAAGCAGTCACCAAGAGCATGGTTTGATAGATTTGCTAGAGTGTTGAAGAGCCAAGGATACCGCCAAGGACAGTCAGATCATACTATGTTTCTTCGACAATTTGAAAACGGTACTAAAACGATTCTAATCGTATATGTTGATGATATTGTTCTGACAGGAGATAATATAGCAGAGATGGAAAGACTAAAAGGGAGTCTTGCTATAGAATTTGAAGTAAAAGATCTAGGATCAATGCGGTATTTTCTAGGAATGGAAGTTGCTAGATCAAAACGAGGCATCAGTGTATCACAACGGAAATATATTCTTGATCTTCTAACCGAAACTGGCATGTTAGGATGTAAACCAAGCAATACACCTATAGATATGGGAACAAAAACTGAAGATGGAGAAAATCCTGTAGAAATAGACAAATATCAAAGATTAGTTGGAAAACTAATCTACCTGTCACATACTAGACCTGACATCGCATTTGCAGTTAGTGTGGTAAGCCAACACATGCACGCTCCTAAGGAAAGCCACCTAGAAGCTGTCTATAAAATACTCAGGTACCTCAAGGGGTCCTCAGGAAAGGGGTTATTCTTCAAAAAGAGTGAAAGAAAAGAAGTGGAAATTTTCACGGATGCGGATTGGGCAGGATCGATAGATGATAGAAGGTCCACTACTGGTTACTGTACCTTTGTATGGGGAAACTTGGTAACTTGGAGAAGCAAGAAACAAAATGTAGTAGCCAGAAGTAGTGCTGAAGCTGAATTCAGAGCTGTTGCACAGGGAATATGTGAAGGGCTATGGTTAAAGAAACTCCTAGAAGAAGTAAATGTCTCAATAAAACCACCAATCAAACTTTACTGTGATAATAAAGCAGCAATCAACATTTCCCTTAATCCAGTTCAGCATGATCGAACTAAACATGTGGAGGTGGACAGACACTTTATCAAAGAAAAGGTTGAGGAAGGAATTATTTGCATGTCTTATGTCCCTACGCAAGAACAAACTGCAGATGTCTTCACCAAGGGGCTTCCTAAACAGAAATTCGATGATTTCATTTTCAAGTTGGATATGATAAATATTTACGATCCAACTTGAGGGGGAGTGTTGAAATCACGAGATAATTAACCAAGTTTAGAATAATTGTTAATTTCCTTAATCAGTATATTTAGTATATTCTTTGATTATTGTAATCTTTAGATATGGTAGGAATATTTTTCTTTTCCTTTTATGCTTTTACCTCTTGTACTATAAATAAGGTCGTGTACGTCTCATTATGAATAAGAAGAATATATAGTTTTTCTCTTCAATTTGCCTAGGTTACATGCCTACAAAGTAAATTTATTTTGAAATTGTCAGGATGAATAATGGGATAACTAGATACACTTGTGCAGGAAATGTCTACATCTTGTTGGCTAGATTGAAATTTCGAGAACAAAGCCAAAATTGATCTGCACCATGCCTTTCATTTAAGCAAGAAAAACAAAAACTAAACATTTTAAGTATCAAATAGACCTCATTCGGAAAACAGAAAGTACAAAAGTCAACATATGAAATAATTAAATAAGATAAAAATTAAAAGATTCTCAAATACTTACGTATCATGCAAGTAATACCACGCGGGCAGAAGAATCCCTCACAACACGATTGGCAATCAGATCCTCTTCCAGGTATTTCCTGAGAACTTTTTAGGTCAACTGGCTCTTCAGAGTCAGTACTACATGCCCATCCTGGCTCACAGCCGGATAGCCAAGAACTTAAATTGCAATTCTTGTTAGGCTTAAGGTGACGCCTGTCACTCATCAAGTTACTGAAGTAAAATTTTATTTCTGCAGCTGTACAAAATCGTCTTGTAATATCTGTGGTTCAACAAGATAGAACTTTGTGAGGTGGAGATGATTGAAATAACATCCGAAAGAGACTAACAAACATGCACTCATACTCGCATAAAAGATAACATTTCCAATATTAATTTTGCAGAGAGAGAGATTGTTTTGAGATTATGGCTACACTATCTTAGTTGAATTGTCCCCACACACATATATGAATGGTGCGTGTTCGTTGTCGCAAAACCTTATACTGAGTGTATGAAGGTTTATTCAACATATCCAATAATAATGGAAATATTATAAGTTTATATGTAACAACCTAGAAGGTTCATTTTTAATTCAACTAGTTTCTTGTCTAGCTTCAGATCATATAAGAGTAGGTTTGTACCACCAAAAAATTACACTATCCGTCGCTGCATATCCAATACAAAACGTTAGAAAGATTAGTATGTTTGGAACCATGGGAGTTCGTGAAATTTGAAAGTTAATTCCTGTTATTATGACTTCACTTGGTTTGGAGTTAGGAATTTATATAGAAATCCCTTTTGTTGGGATTTTACACGACAATTTGGACCATTTTGAAATCCTACCAAAAATGGCCTCATCCGAGGAAACATGAATTGATCATGATCTTTCTGCCATGTTCGTATGTTAATTACAACGCACAGGATATAATTAAAGAAGATAAAAAGAGTTAAAATATTGTCTATTACAGTGTAAAGATGTATCCTATACTATCTACCAAAGATCATGCATTGTTTATTCTTATTTTTTACCAAAAACATAAGGACAAAGTTGCAAATAATTAATCCCCTTCCTTTAAAAATCCATTTGTTCATTAGACTCTATTTCAATTAAACTATAGTCCAATAAAAAATCCCTTCTCCAAAATTTCAAAGAAAAAATTTAATAAAATATTTTGAGAAAACGCTTTAAGCATTAGTAAACATATTTCCCAAACAACAAAATGAACATAATTTACTTCATTGTTCGACTAGATGGACTTGAAAATCATTTCCAAACATGAAGCTAATAGAAAAACAAAATATAATACTATAGAATATAAATGCTATGAACTAACATTCTCTTTTTCCCCCTAATTTTGAAAAAAAAAAAAAAAAAAAGAGCAAAAAAATTCAATTACCTCTATTTTTGGCCAAGCAAGCAGACAAGAAATCCAAATTGGTAGAATAATTAAATGCTGTATTCCATTCAGCTTCCCTGCAACCAAAAAGAATTGTATTTTTTCACTTCTTTTTTTTTTTTCTGCATTTTCTGAAGATTTAATAATCAACTAAAAGGGGGAAATTAACTTACGGGTCTGCAATGCAAAAGCTGGAATCTTGGACGATTTCACTGGTGAGAATAACAGAGGTAAGATTGGAGAGTCTGTCGTACACTGCTCTAGTGATGTAGTCATTATATGTGGGATTTTGCAGTTGGGGTGGAGTAAAATCATTAGCTTGGCATTGCACAAACCGGACGGAACCAAACTGTGGAAAGCTCAATGGGAGGATAACGATAATGAAAATGAACAATGTGAATGTGCTCGAGTACAACTTTCTCCTGCTCATTTTACAAGAACTAGGAAATCTTGGAAAAGGGTCAATCCCCAGTGGGAATGATTTTGTTCTTCTTCTGTATATGTGTAGGGTGGGTGGTTCGGGATAGGGATAGGACAGTGATGGAGAAGAAGCGTCATTAATCTATAAGGTCAAATAATAATGTCGTGTTGTGGACAGTTCGTGCAAGGGAAAGACCCACTTGTAACTTGTAAGTTGTATGCCTGCACTTGGTTTATACTCTTGTGCACAAGTGTCATTCATCAAAATTCTCTATTAATAAAAGGCTTTGTATCTATTTTTATTTATAAAGACCATTCTTTGTATAATAGTTTTTTATATATATATTTTTTAATTTGATTCTTTATTTAAAAATAATAATTAATACTTTATATATTTAAAACCATATCGTACCTTCTCATTTATAAATTTAATGTGTGTTTAATTGATATTATTGAGGAAAGAATTTATTTTAAATAGTGATACGATGGAAAATATGTGGTTAAAAGTAAGGAAAAATTATTGATGTAATAAAAAATATTATTTTAATGAAAATTCTGTAATTGAAAATGAGTTTTGAAAGAATGTGTACCAAACAGGGACTTAGTAGTACATTTTAGGATGTCATATAAGTAAACAATTCACTAATTTTTGTGAATCAAAATAAACAAATTGTGAGTCTGACGTAATAATTATAGCTCTTATTTTATCTATTTTAATTTTTTTTTTTTTAAAAAAAAGGAAGCTTTAAACATGATAAAGCGAGCATTTAAGTTATTAAGCACGCGATTTTTTGTTGAAAAAATGTCAACTACAAATCGAACAAATTCTTGAATTTATTGGTGAGATTACAAGCAAATCTATTTATTCTTAAAAATAAAAAAGGATTTCTATATTTTATTGATAATTTGATACAATTCTAATTTATTTATAATTAGTGCAAGAAGTTGTTGGGGGAGTCAACGAATAGTGGGAGGCCGCTTCTTGCCTGGCGTGGATAGCGGGGTGTTTCTCTTTGTTGTCTTGCCCACTTCTCCTTTGTTAATTGGTTTCCACCTTTGACTACGGTAGCACGCTATCATGATTTCAACATCGAAGTTTATTAAACTTTCGTGACATTAACACCGAAGACTTTAGCTAATTATTGCAATAGAAGAAACACACAGCTTTGCATAATGAAGGATTGTTTGACATGATTTTTGAGAAAATAAAATGAGATTTTGAGATTCAACGGCAGTCAGAAGGAAATTGGCACAATATGACTTCTTCCAAAATCACTTCTAGAATTGAAATTTCTTTGAGAAATTAGTTTTCAAACAGAAATTAAAGTATTTTTCTCAGAAAGTTCTTCTATAAAAGAAAGAAGCAAAAAATAAAAATAATGTCAAATGAACCCTTAAACCCCAATTTGGTGGCTTTTTTTCACTGTTTTGAATAATGAATTTTTGGATAATGCGTGGTTAAAAATTAAAGAAAAATTTTGAATTTGAGTATAAAATATTTTATTATTTGAATGTGTGGTTGAAAATGAGTATGTAGAGAAAAACATTTTAAAATAATGAAAGACAAACTGGGCCCTAAATGCATAAAAAAAATAATTATGCTATTGATGCTGGTCTTAGGAAAATTGATCGAGTCAAAATCTTTTTTTTTTTTTTTTTCTTTTTTTTGTTAAAAAAGATCCATGTGGAATCCGACCAAGAATTCCTAGTCCAATATATTATGGCCATACAGTTGAGCTCTGAGCTCCATATAACTTGATCATGGCATATAATTCTTTGAAATTTCCCTAAACGATGAGCTATATTAGCACAACGTAGACAAGATGCACAAATACAAGTGTGAGAATGAGATGAGTGTCGACTCAAACCTATTAAGAAAATAATTTAGTTCAAAATAAGTGTTCAAAGTGCGTCTAGAAAATGTGAGTGGTCATTAGAGAGCATCAACACATTTTACAGAGCATGGTTGTGGAGCTGGATGATAGTTGCCTAGCCCCGACCTTCTATCAATGAGATAAAGGTGACGAAAATGCTAATATGTAAGGAAATAAATTGTTTGGATATTTTCGTATAAGTTTTTAGTTGATGAATTTCTTCTCTTCCATTTCTTAGGGGGTGTTTGAGAGAGATTCTCAAATTATTCAGTAAATCAATTCTCATTTTCAACTACACATTCTTTAATAAAATAATATTTTTTATCACATCAATAATTTTTTCTTCTTTTTCAACCACACATTTTCCATCATATCACTATTCAAAAATCAATTCTTCCCCGAAAAATTCCTCCCAAACAAGCTCTTAGCCAGATGGTTTCTCAACATAGACAATTGAGAAACGGGGCAAACTAAAATATCAAATAAAAAATAACGTATATTTTGTGGGGTAGACATGGACTTCTTCAAATCGAATGTATTTCCGCGTGCATGTAGCAAGTGCCGGGACTTTTTCTCCAAATTATACATCATCATTTTTAATAAATAAGTGAGACGACCAAAATAAAATCTGCCTTTACGAAAAACTTTGCATTTAGACAAGTTTTCTTCCACTTGAAGCATCAATGCACATTTTGAATATGTCCAACAAGATAGATATGTTTTTTTTCGGTGGGTTGGGAGTTGACTGCAGCTATGATTAAATAATTAGGATAAATTGCGTTTGAGTTTCTAACTTTTGAAAGTTATGACGAGAAAGTCTAGAATCTTTGAATTCTAGTCCCCAAGGTCTCAAACCTTGCAAATGTTTATGCCTCAGGTCTTTTGTGAGCAAAAATGTCAGTTTTATCGTTAAGAGGTAAAATTTTAAGTAAAATGACAATTTTATGTTTAAATTGATTTTTAAAAAAATAAGGGTAAATTTCTTGTGGTAAGAACCTTTGAAGGTTGTAACGACGAGGTTCTGAACTTTTGATTTCTCTCACTCGAGATCCCAAACCTTCTAAATATATGCACTTGTGGTCCTTTTGTGATGAAAATCGTAAATTTTATCATTGAAAGGTCAAATTTAATTTAATTTAACGATGAGAAAATTTAATTCAACACCCACCTAGAGGCAATGTGAATAAATAATACAAATGCAATATCGAATTTATCTACAATAATTCGTAACAAGTCACAAATTATCAAGTCTAGATTTAAATGAGACCAAGTCTATATTGCATTCACAAAAACAAGTAAACTTTAGTTGACTGACATTAAAGAGTTAGTCGACTGTGTGTACTTGCACCTATTCCAAATTCTTCAAGAACAAAAAACTGACTACCTTAGTATCCTTTTGGAGGCACATAGGGTCAAATCTCAACTACCTTAGTATTCTTTTCTCTTTTCCTTTTACTTTTGAAAAATTTATGCAATCAATTCCAACTTTCACAGTTTCTAGCAAATTCATTACCAACCCTTGAAAATGACATTTTTAATTCTCTAAGAGTTGCTTCCATTTGCCTATTTCGTCAGTTTTACATTATTTTGTCAACCTCTGTTTTAGTTTCCTTAATTTCAAAAAGGTGAAGTTGACAAAATATTGTATTTAATACTTTAACTTAGCCCCTGTTTGACGTAGATAAATCAAATTTCTGGTAAATTTTCATAAAATTGATCAAATATGTGGTCGAAAAGTTATAAGTCTCATGAATCGTGTGATTAAAATTAATTATTGGCATTGACTTAAAATTTATTCCATATTTCAATGTAAATCCAAACACCTAAATGCTTCCTTCATTTTCAATTACAAAATTTAGAAAAGGAATTACTCAAATCTCTTTTTTGCACAAATCTTATCAATATATGTAGTTGAGTGTAGGGTCAAATGCGAAAAAATTGTGTAAAATGTTTGAAGAACTGTGGGTTTTTAAAATTTTTCGTTTAACTTGAATATATTTTATTTTTTCTTTTCATATATATTAGGAATATAATTTTTTTATTTTGATTACTTTATTTTTGTATTTCATTATATGCATAGATATTGTTGGGTTTAATTCACCCAAGTAATGCACAAACGGAAATTATCATACTCAAGAACAGAAAAGCAGTAAAGAAAATAACACAATAATTGTTCACCCAGTTCGGCTATGCCTAATCTGGCGGGCTCAGCTACCAGCCCAATCCACTAGTGTACCAAGAATGCCTTCCAGAGAGAGTTTACACCGACCAAAATCAGATTACACAAGTTTTAGTCATCGATCCTAGCGATCTCATAAAACTTCAACCAAAGAAACGAACCCTAATATGCTATACAAAACCTAATCAACATAGCCAACAAATCAACCCCAAGGTTACTGTCACAATAACATTTACACAAGGATTTCAAAGCCTTAATTTGAAAATCAACCAAGAGAAAAATAAGAAGAAACTCCAGAAAGAACGAAGCCCTATGTTTTTCCTCTCTTGCTAGAAACTGAATTGAGCCACACGTGAAAATGAGGCCCAAACAAAACCATAGCCATTGATTAAATCAGACGGTCCACAACACATGAGAAGAAGCACAATCCGGGTGCAATCAATCCAGCCACTCGGAAAAGGCCACGTGGAAAACTTAAAGAGTCGTAATTTTGGAAACACGTTTTCAGCTTCTTTCAATCTTCACATTGGTTCCAAAATGCAAACTCTCTACAGTATGCTTAAATGGTGCACAAATTGTGGAAGGGTCCAACATCATTGCCCGATACCTGCAAAAAATTAACCAGTATCAATATGCAATAAAGATAGACAAATTTTAAATTTATTCAAAGGTAAAATTTTAGTTTCCATATCAAATGGATTCACATTAGTATAAATTTTCTCAAGTATAATCTCACCACATGCAATTTTCTCACGTATGAAATGGTACTTCACCTCAATATGCTTGGACCTTTCATGTTATACAGGTTTTTTGCATAAAAGTAAAGCACTTTGACTGTCAGTGAAAATTGTAGGTGTCTCATGTAAGAAATTCAATTATCCCAAAATTCCCTTTAACCAGATACACTCTTTTACAGATTCAGTTATTACCACACACTCAGTCTCAGTACTCGATAATGCGACAATAGGTTGAAGTTGTGACTTCCAAGTGATACAATTATCACCAGGAGTAAAGAAATATGCAGTAGTAGACTTTCTTTGGTCTTTGTCTCCAACAAAATCCGAGTCTACATAACTTTTCAATGTCAATGGATCCGATCCCTTGTTAAACACCAAACCAACTTTAAGTGTTCCAGCTATGTATCTCAATAACCACTTTAACCCCGCCCAATGAGGTTTCCCCGGATTAGACATAAACCTACTAAGGAAACTAATAGAATATGCTAAATCCGGCCTAATTGTAACCATAGAAAACATGAAGGATCCTATGGCATTAGCATATGGAATGTTTTTCATATCTTTAAATTCAACTTCAATTTTGGGACATTGGGCAGAAGAGAGGTTCATGTGGGCAGCAAGAGGAACATTAACCGACTTGGCTTCCTTCATGCCAAATTTAGTAATGAATTTACTTAAGTATGTTTCTTGAGATATGGTCAATATATTTTCCTTTCTGTTCCTATTGATAACCATTCCCAAAATCTTCTTGGCATTTCCCAAGTCTTTCATATCGAACTCAGATTTTAGGAGATTCTCGAGTCTTAATAACTCTGACTTGCTAGAACTCGCTAGCAACATATCATCTACATATAAAAGTAGATATACCTCACTTCCAGCTTTAGTATTGTTATAGTACAAGCAGTAATCATACTCTCTTATCCTAAAACCAATCTTCAGTACATATGTATCAAACATAATGTACCACTGCCTAGAAATTTGTTTAAGTCCATACAAGGATTTTTGTAACTTGCACACACAATCAAGCTTCCCTTTTTCTTCAAAGCCTTGAGGTTGACTCATATCAATGTCTACTTCTAACTCCCCGTGTAAGAAAGCGGTCTTTATATCTAATTGTTCAAGTTCCCAATTGAATTGAACAATTAGTGCAATGATCAATCTTATAGTTTTATATTTGATTACGGGAGAGAAAATCTCATTATAGTCAACGTCTTCCCTTTGAGTAAAACTTTTGGCCACAAGTCTCGCCTTATATCTCAAAGGGTCATTAGAATTAATCCCTTCCTTGATTTTGAAAATCCATTTACATTGAACCATTCTTTGAGTTTCAGGTTTCTTTACCAATTTCCATGTCTTATTATCAAGTAAGGACTTCATTTCCTCCTTCATGACATCTTTCCACTTTTCAGAATCAGAACTATTCATAGCCTCTTCATATGATGAAGGTTCTGAATGTTCTAAGGATTCACCGGAGATAAGAGCAAAGTCAGTCAAATTGTTTATTTCATATCTCGAATTTTGTCTGACTTGTCTCCTTCCCTATCTCTGACCAATTGATAATCTTGAATATCAGTCTCATTTGTGGGGATATTTGTGTTCCCAATATCATTCTCAACCTCAACTTGAGGTACTTCTACTTCACCTCCATCTGTGTTAACAATGTTTTCATCAGGTTGTTCAACATCAGATTCAACATTCTCAGGTTAAGTGTTACAAGGTCCAGCTAGCTTCACCTCAAACTGTGAAGTACTCTCTATAGTTTGCTCTTTATGATTATCAATTTTGTTTTTCAAAGATGGCATTTCAGACTCATTAAATACCACATTTCTACTATTAATGATCTTAATTCCATGCACACCTAGCACCCACAACCTGTACCATTTCACCCCTTCAGGGTGCCCAAGCATTACACATTTTGTTGCTCTAGGGTCTAGCTTTCCTTCAATCTGATGTGCATATGCCGCACATCCAAATACCCTAATGTGATAAAGGTTTGGGGGCTTCCCAGTCCAAAGTTCCTGTGGAGTCTTAAACTCGACAGAACTACATGGAGATCTATTTATCAAATAAGCAGCTGAAGTCACAGCCTCAGCCCAAAAACCTTTAGCTAATCCAGAACTAGTCAGCATACACCTAACCTTATTCATTAGAGTTCTATTCATCCTTTCAGCAACTCCATTTTGTTGAGGTGTGTGTTTAACAGTTCTATATCTCATAATCCCCTTTTGTTTACAAAAGTTATCAAACTCAGCATTACAAAATTTCAACCCATTATCGGTCCTTAGAGTTTTTAACTTCTTATCAAGTTGATTCTCCACCTTCTTCAACCAAGTTCTAAATCTTTGAAATGTCTCAGATTTGTTTTTCAATGGATAAGCACATACCTTTCTTGAGTAGTCATTAACTATAGAAAGGAAGTACTTATTATCTCCAAAGGTGGGGTGACATTTCGGTCCCCATGAATCTGAGTGGACATAATCCAAGGGCTTAGAGGTGGTATGTAACCCTGTCTCAAAGCTCATCCTATGTGACTTTCCCAACACACATATTTCACAAAATTCAAGGGGTTCAGTCATATCTTTCCCAAGTAGTTTTTGATTACATAGATACTTCAAACTCTTATTTCTTATATGTCTCATTCTTTTTTGCCATAATTCAGACTTGTTTTCAATTATGGTCAAAGACTTTGCATCTTGAGGAGTAACAGTCTCTCATATAAGATAGTACGATCCATTTCTTTTATTTATACAATATTTTCAAAATTTTCCAATGTTTTAAAAATCAATCCGTACATCGATCCGAAAAAAAAGAAAATGGTCAAGGGTCGAGTTAGAATAGAACCGAAAATAAAAAATAAATACAAATATGTATTATTTATGAACAAAAATTAACTTTAATTAGTTTAAATTAAAAATATCCATAAATAAACTATAAATTTTGATTAATTAAGTAATTATTAATAAATTCACATCCGAATTTTTATATCAATTTAAAAAAGAAAATAGAATTTTCATTGTGTGACTCTTTCATTTTCGTGTGTGCATTTACTAATTGTTATTTCCCTCTATCCATTTCTCTATTCATACATCTTTTCTTCAAAATTTCCCTTTCCATTGAAAAAAAAAAAGAAAGAAAGAAAGAAAAAGCCATCTGTTTTGACCTTTCCATTTCTGTCTTTGAAAAGGCTTCTTTGCATCTTTATTATTCTTCTTCTTCACGACTTACCTAAGAAACAATGGAAAGAAACCCTCAAATCAACATTTACGGCTAATAGAATTAGAACGTGGTGGCTGCGTATAAAGAGAGAAGAGTGGGTTATGGATGCAAGAGAAGCCGGCTATTGGCCATAATATTTATTTATTTATTTTTATTTTTTTTGACAAGTGCAGGTCGCCCGAGTTCCGTTTCAACGGGACAGTTGGACGGGTTTTCCCGTGAGACACAAGTTAAAACTCGAGGCTTCTGGGCACGAGAGCTATTGAATCCCTAATCCTCATCATTTCATTAAGGGTAATTGGCGCAAAACGTTCCTACTTTTGACAGGTCTTGTGCATAACATCTAGAGGTGTCAAGACGGACGGGCCGACCATGACCCGTAAAAACCGGCCCGTGAAAACCGGGACCGCGGGCCAACCCGTGACCCGTGCGGGCGGTTCACGGGCCAAGGAGGTGCAACCCGCGGGCTTCGCGGGTTAACCGCGGCCCGTGGGGGTTAACCCGCGGCCCGTAAAAAAAAATTAAAAAATAAAAATAAAACAAAAATTAAAAAAAAAAGAGGAGATTATTTTTACAATACCCTCTCATTAGTTATTATACATTTATACTTCATAGTTCATACTTGTTACTACCTTACTACAATTACAATTATTCAATTGCAAATATCATCATCATCTTGATTATATTTCTTTCTTCTCGATTCTCACTAGTCACTACTAAATTTTTTAATCCTACTATATTATGTATTCTCGCGATTCTTTTTCTCAAAATCCTATTTTCAATAATAGTTGCTCTCCAATAAATTTAGAAGATGATAATGTTGTAGAAGTTTGCAAAATTATAAATAATTCATGTAACATTAAATTTGAATTTTACGTAAAAATTTCTTGATATAATTATGAATTTATCATTTTGTTCAATTCTTAGTTTACATTTAATTAAAAAAAATATTTTTTGCTATAAATATGAAAAATTCTATATTTTTATAATTTTATTTATACAATCATACGGGCCAAAATCGGAACGAACCGCGACCCGCGCGACCCGTGACCCGCATGGGCTCGACCCGGATGGGTCAGCGGGCGGGCCTGGGTTGTAGTCCAAAATTGTGGGCCGACCCGTAACCGGCCCGGAACGCGCAGCGGGCGGGCTTTTTTTCACCCGGGCCGTTACCGGGCTCACATGTTGGCGGGCCGACCCGGCCCGGACCACCCGGATTGACACTTCTAATAACGTCCCTACCTTTCATTTTTTTGAAGCAGAACATCCATACCTTTCACATTTTTGGCGCAGAACATCATTTTCCCCAATTTTTGACCATTTTACCCTCCAATTCAAATAAAATAAAAAAGAAAAGAAAAGAAAAATAAAGAATAAATTGCAATTTGTTCCTAAACTTTTTTAAAAATGCAAATCAATCCAAAAAAGCCCCTTCACTTCACATTCATTCTTGGGCTATTCAAGTATTTGCACACCCTCAAATAGAGCTTTTGAAACGCAGGCAAAGGTGAATCTGAGTCCTTGAGCTTCTTCACAATGTGGGCAATTATTTTTGTCAAGTGGGTTGCGCAGGGATTCGAGTGCGCAGCGCAGAGAACAGCAAGGAGACGGAGGCTCTCCTTCTTCACAGCAGGTTTCAAATCATTGCCAGCGTCATAGAGATAGTTGAGAAGCATCGAAACACCGTCATTTGATAGTGAATTTATAATTTTTTTCAAGGTCCTCCACAGCTAATTGGTGGGTTTCGCGGTCTGAAAGTTTAGATAGAGAGTTGATGATTTTCTGCTTCAATTCAAACCATGGCTAAATGGGATGATAAAGAAGATGAAGATGAACCAGAAAATGATCTTGAAGGGGTTGCTTGGTTAGGGGATTTTATGGGTTTTGAGGATCTCCGTGAACTCATTTTTAAATCTTGATAAACGAATTAACCAACAATATTTCATGAATTAATTCAGTTTGATGGTGTGCTGTTTGGAGTGAATTGGGACCATATTCTGTGTCGCCTGGACCTGGGCAGACAGTTCATGGTGGTCTGCGACCATGACGGTGGCCGGATGAGAGATTTTCGGCAGGTTGCAGAATTTCGATTTGCTGGTTTTGATGCATGATTTCGGGCATATAAGTGAATGAAATGGGGAGTTTTTGGGTGGAAATTGTAGAGGATGTTGAGGAGATTAAGTTGGTAGTGATAACCGGCGATTTTGGTGGCCGAAATGAGGTGGAAATTGGGTCCATAACCGGCAGTTAGGAGCTCCTGACGGTTTTTTTTTTTTTTTGTTCTTTTTAATATTTTTATAAGTTTTGGACTGATTTGCATTTTTTAAAAAATTTAGGAACAGATTGCAATTTATTCTTTATTTTTCTTTTCTTTTATTTTTTGTTTTATTTAAATTGGAGGGTAAAATGGTCAAAAATTGGGGAAAATGACGTTTTGTGCCAAAAATGTGAAAGGTAGGGACATTCTGCGTAAAAAAATGAAAGGTAGGGACGTTATGCACAAGACCCGTCAAAGGTAGAGACGTTTTGCACCAATTATCCTTTCATTAATAATTGAATAGATCAAGTTTCATAAGCTTGTAAATTAGTTCTCAAACTTTCTAATTATTTAATTTCAAAAACATATGAATTTCTTTTGAATGCTCTATTAGTTCTTCCAATTGATCGTGTGCACCCTAGATGTTCTACAATTCTCTCCGAATAACGCTATTTATAATGAGGACTATCGATAGTCATCTTACGTTGCATACATGTGACGATTTGTTATTTGATACATAGTAGAGTGATTACCGATAGTCCTCAATGTGAATAACATTACTCATTTTCTCCAAATCCACCCAACTTAAGCTCCAAAACGGCCTCTTCACGTCAATTATATCCTGATTGGAATTTTAATTACAATAAACATATTTTACACTTGATTAAAAATACATAAACACAATATAGCAATAAATTATTAAGAATAGAAGCTCAAATAAGTGCATGATATACACTTATCACACTCCTAAATTTAAACTCTTGTTCATCCGCACAAGCAAAAATATCAAATTGGTGGCAATCTTGTTAGAATCTCTATGGAAGAGTTCATTTTCATTATTGTTAGTTTAAAGTGAGTCTTAGGGCTTGTTTGGTATGACTCAAAATCCAATTAAAATTGAAAATATAGCCTTTATTGGGTTCCACTCATCTAATAAAAGTCAACAATAACGGCTAGTTTTTCAATTTTAATCCGATTTTAATCTCTACCAAACATCCTCTTATACTCATCATGCGAATTAAGGCATTCTATTCCACGCTGGCTGAAAGAGGTTTGACACTGATGCAGTCCAAGTGGAGACAAACGATTTATAGTATTTTATCTATTTTATTTTGTTATTTTATTTAATTAGGTCTTATATGTATTTTCTTAAGAATTTAGGAACTCAGTGAGCAATTTCCAATTATGTTTAGCACATAGGATTAGAGTTGAACTGGTTTTGATTGAATATATTAAAATTTTGAGTTTCTTCTTCCATTGTCGATTCAAATCATATTTAAAAGAATTACCAATTTGTTGACCCGGAATGGAAAAATTAATGAGTTTTGATGGTCAAACATTCGATAATCCCGTGAAGTATTAATATATATTCGAGTTTATTAATTTTCATTGTTAGTTTATGATTTCATGCTACGTCAAACTCTCTCACATAGGTTACGTATGTTTGTGAGAATCAGTACATATATTATGTACCTGTAGTTATCCTCTAAAGGCTAAAAGCCTCGCATAACATCACGTTTGAAGTGTAACGAATTGTCTTAATGAGGCATCATACAAAGTTTCTAAGATGATAGTTACGCTTTTCGTATAGAATTACGTTTTTTATAATTGGTGACCATTATCCGTCATGGAGAAACTTGCTCTCGTAACGGCTACTTCTAGACATAATTTAGTATTTCTTGATTTAAAAGTCTGAACATGACAACTAATAATTTGAACAAGTCGTTTTATTTGGGTGCAAAACCCTAAACGTGGGCACGTGTAATGTAGCCGCGTGATTGAGATGATGAATTTGCTGTTTCTCTAAGAAAGAAAGAAAAAAGATAGCTTTTTTTTTTGACATTTGAAAGGCTTCTAGAATCAATAGCTGTTCTCATCATCAATTCAGAATCATTGTAGTTTCAATATAATGTTAATTAAAAGAAGATTTTTATACTCACAAATAAAAGTCACGCCCCACTTTCTTTAGTTTATCTTTAATTATTTTTAAAAATAATTTAAAAAATACATAACAGTAACAATGATGATATTTTAATTCTCGCTTTGACTCTCAAAAACCCTAAGTGGGGCGATGGAAGAGAATAGTGGCACCATAATGTAGCCACCCCCATCAATAAGAGCAGTATGGCGTAGCTTTAAACCGACATAGATTGAAAAAGACCGATTCAATTCTCCTCCTTAGCGATGAAAAAAGATTGATCAAATTCTATTAAACCAGACTCATAGTGATCATCTATCAATGAATGATTCAAGTTATCAAATGATTTTACAATTAAGAGGAATTTACTTATGATACTTAGTTGACATTCATAATTTTTGGTTGATAATTAATTAATATTATTATATAGTAATTCCTATTAATATGTAGCATTTTTTGGAATTTATAGGAAAAAAAAAAAAAAGATTATCTAATTTTCTATCATTGTGACATGAGACAAAACATTTATCCTTACTCTGGTAAGGTCACCTGGCACAATCTGAAACTGCCAAATGAATTATGCTCCCTTTAGCAAATTTATAAATGATAGCGAATTTTATGAACATATCGTTTAAATTAATGTTTAATTTTGACTAAATATATAAATTATATCCAAACGGAAGCTAGTTTAATTCTAGGTGGGCATGATGTGAGCCTTTGTATTAAATTTTGCGAATGTGTCATTTTGGTCCAAACCGTGCTTTCTTTGTCAAGTACATATTTCAAACCAAGAATACGACATCTTCATTCATCATACACAAATAATTTCTTGCAGATAATTAGTCATTATAAAGTCATATGAAAACACTCAAAAAATTTCGACCACAATCCGACGTTATTTGTGAATGACTATCCTATGAGTTTATAAGCAAACGTACACTTTTTTAAGGCCCTGTTTGGGAGAGATTTTGATTTTTCTACGGTAAATCAATTCTCATTTTCAACCACACATTCTTCAATAAAATAATATTTTCCATCACATCAATAATTTTTTCTTCTTTTTCAACTACACATTTCCCATCATATCACTATTCAAAATCAATTCGTCCCCCAAAAATCCCTCCCAAACAAGCTCTAAATAAGTCAGATTTTAAAAGTGTGAGTTTTAGGGAATGAGTACTAGTTTCTCTTTCTATATCCACGTCGGTTTCAAATGGGATGTATGGTTGGTGAGCAAATTTCCAGCTGCCTAGCATTGACTTCCTTAGATCATGGGATCCTCATTGCCACACGAGTCTTTAAATACCCTTTACTGCTTCAATTTATTTGTTTGAAAACTAGCTAGCCCACAAGATGAAGAGTTTTAAAGGGTAAATATTCATAATACCGTTCCTCTCATTCTCAAAGGTAAAAAAATTCTGAAAAATTCTGATTTATGTTTATATTTGGACTTTCTTGAATGATTTATTCTATGCTTTTTTGTACTGTTTGTTTTCCTGAAGTTACCATCTTGAGAAAAAGATCTTAAAGTGTCTGTTTTGGTAATCAAGAAAAGATCAGAACAATGATTTGATTTGATTTTTTTTTTTTATGATGATTAGTGATTTTTGTCCCCATGCCTACACCCCAGAGCAATAATTAAATAAGCATTATTATTTACGTTTATGGTGTTCTAAGCAATCTAAATTGGCTTCCTCTTTTAGCTTCTTGTGCACCCTCTTTCATGATTACTGATTCTCTTATGAACATCTTTTAGGATTTAGTGACTAGCAATTGAGGGTATCGTTATAGTTGTACACAGAATTAGACAAACCGGACAGTAAAGAATATATGAATCATAGAGTTCGGTCCTGTCTAATACTGCATACAATAACACGAGATTTCTTGCAAAAACTGTAACACCGTTCTTCGTCGCTCTGCTGAAATTTTTCATGGATATGCATTCACAGTAAGGACTTGAAATTTTGGGGAGATATGAGGTGCTTTCCATTCTCCAATAGTACTAAAGATGATGAACCAAAGACACCAAAGTATACTCCTGTTCCTTCATCTACATCTATATCAACCTCGACGGATCCTGATATGAAGAAATCTGGATTCGAATACAACTCTCAGAACATTTCCGATACAAGCACTGAATCCTCGGTTAGGTTCTCGTTCAAAAGTTTGTCCCAAAGACCTAGCAACCTTAGGGTCTTCACATTTGCAGAGCTGAAGACAGCTACGAAGAATTTCAGCCGTTCCCTTATGATTGGAGAAGGCGGATTTGGACCCGTGTATAGAGGTGTGTTGAGGGAGACAGAAAGGATCGATATTGCTGTTAAACAACTCAGCAAAAGGGGTTTACAGGCAAGCCTTCTTTCTTGTTCGTTGCACTGTCATGTCTGTGTTCCAAGACATTATAATACCAACAGTAAAGAGAGAACCAGTTTTGTCATGTCTGGATTTTGATTTTCTACAGTAAATCAATTCTCATTTTCAACCACACATTCTTCAATAAAATAATATTTTCCATCACATCAATAATTTTTTCTTCTTTTTCAACCACACATTTCTCATCATATCACTATTCAAAAATCAATTCTTCCCCCAAAAATCCCTATCAAACACACTCTTATTTTTGGAAATCGTAATTCATACAGGGACACAAGGAATGGGTTACAGAAGTGAATGTTCTTGGCATTGTCGAACACCCAAATCTCGTCAAACTCATAGGCTACTGTGCTGAGGACGATGAGAGGGGGATACAACGCCTCCTGATCTACGAATATATGCCTAAACGGAGCGTTCAAGATCATTTATCAAGTCGATTTCAGGCATCTCTGCCATGGATTACTAGATTGAAAGTAGCCCAAGATGCTGCAAGCGGTTTGACATATCTTCATGAAGGCATGGAGTTTCAGGTGCCTGTCTACATGTTGAGTATATTCTCTTAAATGTATATTATGAAAAATATATTAAGTAGTTTCACACAAATGGATCAAAATAAATTTGTAATACATATGAATTATTTTGATGCAGATTATATTTAGAGATTTCAAATCATCTAATATTCTGTTAGATGATCAATGGAGTGCAAAACTATCAGACTTTGGATTAGCAAGATTGGGACCTTCAGAAGGATTAAGCCACGTCTCCACAGCGGTACATACTATTTATCTAATTTTATTCCATCTATTCCTTAAACTAAGCATAGTTTCCAGTAAATTTGGAGTCACTAAATGAATCCTTTCCGACAACACCATACTAGGAACGCCCCAACGAGCGTGCCTTATGATTCATGTAATAAAATTTGACAAAGTTTTGTGCTGACTGTTGGCCTTGGGAATGACAGTGAGAAAATATAGGCCGAGTTACTTTGCCACCAAGAAAAAAAAACACGAAGCTTCTTTTATACTATGATACTAGTCTGTTGTTCAGCTCAGCATAATTTCTTTTTGCTAAATTTTTTGTCTAACTTTGCATTATACAGTTTTGACTAGCGATCTTTTTTTCCATCCAACAGGTTGTTGGAACAGTAGGATATGCTGCTCCAGAGTATATTCAAACAGGGCACCTTACGTCGAAGAGTGATGTGTGGAGTTATGGGGTTTTTCTGTATGAACTCATTACTGGTCGACGCCCTCTAGATAGAAACCGACCTAAAAGCGAGCAAAAGCTCTTGGACTGGGTCAGGCCACACCTTGTTGACAGTAAAAAATTCGAACAAATACTTGATCCTCGACTAGACGGGAAATATTCCCTCAAGTCTGCAAAAAAGCTAGCAGCCATTGCTAACAGGTGTCTAGTTCGACATCCAAAAAACCGGCCAAGAATGAGCGAAGTTCTCGAGATGGTGAACCAGATTGTTGAGGAGAGTGACAATGGAAGTCTTGAAGCAGATATAGAGAACTCCTCTCAAAAAGACGAGAAATCTACTGCTCAAAGTTTTTTAAAAAGGAGATTTGTTGATCATGTAATTGGAGAGAACAAGTGGCTGGGCTGGAGGTCGTGGAGACCTAAGCTTGTTAGGACTAATTGAGTGAAAACTAATGAAATATACTTGTAATATTTCAACAAAGATCTTCTGCGTCAAGGATTTTCTAAGTTAAATATTTCTACCCGATTTTTTTCCGTTGTCTTACCTAACATGTCTAGGCGTTAAAATTTGCTGTACTATCCAGTCCAGGCAGACAGATACCTAAAAGGCACAGACAGAGCCATTCCACCCTTACAGCAGTTCGCGCAGGATACGAGACTCGCCCTGCTAAACCCAGCTAACTTCAGGCATATCCAGCCATGCCGAGCCAAGGTTGACTTGACACGGGCATGCCCAAAACTTGCCGGACCAGTCTGGGTTAGCCCTCTAAACGTATTTGTCGACCTTGATAAAGTGATGTCAATCTTATGTCTTAACAGCAGAATTCCATTTATTTTATTGTCTTCCACAAACCTAGGAAATCAAAGTTTAAAGTGCGTCTTAGCTACATATTATAGGTCCATAGTTGGTGTTTTGTGCAACATAGAATTTAGGTACGAGTAACAGTAGTATATCAAAGTTAGTAGTACCCGGAATAATACAAGATAAAGGTACAACAATACTATGACCAAACTGTCAATTACTTTAGTATTATTGCTGCTAAAGGTACAAAAATTGATCATGAAATTTCTTAAAATTTATCATGGGAAGTGGGAACAGAGAGCCACTACCATATACAAGAAGAGTTCAAATGAACAAATCAGCTTCCGAATTGTCATTGGCAAATCTTGTTAGTATCGAAAGTGTGTTATAGCTGGCAATATGTTTAAATGACCACTTTGAAGGAAAATTTCATACAGAAAAATGTGTAGCTAAAAGATCTCATTCCTTGCACACGGCATCCAGTAATTTTTTACCTCCTTCGCTCAATTCTGCATTCTCCATCTTAATCCAGCGGCACATGAGGGGACTTGTTTTTCCAGCGGCTGCATAAATTCTTATCAATGATTCAGGTACTGATCCCAACTCGTCTTTTGATTTCTTCAGAACCTCCAAGAAATGTTCAGCACCCTCAACATCCTTGATTTGCTCAAAATGTCGCATCAGTTCCCCGGCAGGTGAAGGGGTCCATTTACCACCATCTCCCCAACCAGTTGAAATACATATGTTATTATTCTTAGTTACCAACTTGTAGCATTTTGTAATTATTAGGGACTAAGATGTAAATATCATTTCTTGGTGTATATACTTTGTCATGTAAGATGAATGAGATAGATTTGAATCCTCCCAAACACTACATGGTATCAGAGCCGGAGTGTTAAACCTGAACCCGGCACCGATCGTGGTCCCTGCTCCGAGCGACGGCCTCTCAGCCGGCGAATGTACCTCGATCGTCTCTTCTCTCGCGTCGCGAACCCTAGGCGACGTCGTTCTCTCCGCGTGCCGTTCTCGCCCAACCCTAGGCGACGTCCTCCTCTCTCGTCGCCCTTCACCGGAGCTCCGTTTCGGCCTCTCGCATCACCCATTTCTCCTCTCTCGCGTCCTCCTCTCTCGGCCGCCCTGGGTCCTACCGCGTCCCGGCAAATCTCAGACTTCTAGCATTCGGAGCATATGGCTTCTCCAATCGATAACGGCTGCTCTAAATGCCGATTTTTAACGGTCGATCTTCTATCTATCTTGCTCTACTTGGTGTGTGGTGGAATTGGGTCTACTGTGAAGTTTTTTTTCTGGGTTGTTGAAGATTGTTTTTGAATTGTCTGCATTTGGTGGTTTCCGTGGTCTCCAATCTTTTTTTTTTCAGCAATCTATTCTCGAAATTATGGCTGATAACAAAGTTGCTACATCGCTAATTCACGAGACATCACCTCTAATTCACGTTAAGTTAGATGGCACTAACTATCGTGTGTGGTCAAAATTACTGGAGATGTACATTACTGGCCGAAAGAAAAGAGCCCATGTTTTTGGTGAACTAACTGCACCGAAAGAAAATGATAGTAGCTATGGTGAATGGATGGCAGATGATGCTATCGTTAAGTCTTGGCTAATCAATTCTATGACAGATGCTCTTATGATTCACTTTGTTCAGTTTGACACATCCAAAGATGTGTGGGATGCGGTTAAGAGAAGTTATCTTGATGTCTCTGATTCGTCACAAGTTTATGAACTAATGAAAAATCTTTCGCGCGGCAAGAGGGGCGGCCTCTCGTCACGTACTACACGAAATGAACTCTATTTTCTTGGAACTTGACTATCGCAGACCCAACCCTATGAAGTGTGCAGTCGATGTTAATGCGTTAAAAGAAAGGTGTGCCGAAGACAGGATTTATATGTTCCCCGGCGGGCTAGATCATGGTTCGGATCAAGTGCGTAGTCGCATTTTAGCTACTACACCCCTTCCAAGCTTGGAAGAGGTGTTTTCAATTGTTCACAGGAAACAGACAACTCACCATGGGGACCGAAGGCCATTCTCGAGACGTCTCGCATTAGTGGCAAAAGGGTTCAATCCTCGATCTCGAGCTCCTATTCACTAATGACACTTGCTCATTCTCACGCAAAGGACATACGCCGACAAGTGTTTCAAGAAAAATGGCTATCCTGGATTGGTATTTAGCAAAGAGGGCAGAGAGGAAGGGTGGAAGATATTCTCGTGCACCGCATTCATCCGTTGCGGCCCACTCATGCACCTACACCTACATCTACATCTACCGTTTCCCATGTCGCTCGTTCATCTCTCTCTCGGGGAAGGTACTTTTTGGGTTGCAATCTACTTCTACTACATCTCGATTTTCGGGGTTATAGCATTCGGAGCTACCGATCATTTTAATCGTAATCCCACTACATTTGATTCCTTGACAACTTCGCCTCATTGCTCACCGTTCAAGTGGCTAACCCGGACTCCCGTCAAAAATTATGGGCAAGTGTAAGTGTCTCGCTTTCACCTACTTTCTCTCTCTCATCTCGTCTTACTTGCACCTACATTTTCCACTAACCTCTTATCTATTAGTAAAATTACAAAGCATCTTGATTGCTCCGTCATCTTCTCACCTACTACTTGCGTATTTCAGACAATCGAACGAAGATACGATTGGCACCGTGTAGAGAAAGAGGAGGGTCAGATTTTTTGGAGGGAACAAGGCGTGTGCCAACTAAGGATAGCCATGGTCTTCAAGTTGTTAGTAAATCCTCTCCAAGAGATAGGATCATTTTGTGGCATTGTCGATTAGGCCATCCTTCATTTACTTACTTAGAACACTTGTTCCCGAAGTGTTTTGAAAATGTTTCTAGCTCTAGTATGCGGTGTGAACAATGTATTTTTGCTAAAAATCATCGTGTACCTTTCAAAGTCACCTTTAATAAAAGTTCTGCCTTTTTACTTGTGTTCATACCGATGTTCGGGGGCCTTTCTTACTCCATCCGCTTGCAGCCATAAATATTTGTCTCTTTCATTGATGATTGTACTAGAGTATGTTGGGTATATTTTTTAAAATCCAAGTGGTGAAGTAACTGCATGTTATTCCAAAATTCTCAAAAATGATTGAAACACAATTTCATGTAAGTGTTAAAGTTATTCATTCTCGACAATGGTCGTGAGTTTGTAAACCAAACCCTTAGGAACTTTTTCTCGACTCGGGCATTGTCCATCAAACCACTGTGCTTACACACCCCAAGAAACGGCATCGCAGAGCGGAAAAATCGACACATCCTTGAAGTAGCTCGGGTGTTATGTTTTACTATGCGTGTTCCAAAACGTTTTTGGGCCGATGCGGTAACAACCGCCTTTCTCATAAATCGCATGCCTTCTCGCATTATTGACCTTCAAACACCCTTAAACGTGTTGTCTCGCCACTCTATTCCTCTCGTTCCAATATCTCTGTCCCAAAATTTTTGGTTGTGTGTGTGTGTTATGTCCATGCGCACTCTCATCTCCGAGATAAATTTGATCCTCGTGTCTCGAAATGTGTCTTTCTTGGCTACTCAAGCTCTCGTAAGGGCTATAAATGCTTTCATCTCTCTACTGGGAAATACTATGTTTCTACGGATGTGGAATTTTGTAATCGTAATCCTTTTTTTCCGATGACGTGTCGTTAGTTCCTCTTCTGTGGGGAGATTAGTAGTAAGGAAGAGGAACGAGTGTGGTTAGATGAAAAGAAAGTGTGATTTCTCGGAAATGAGGGAGAACCCCAAGTTGAATCCCAAGTTGGAAATGAGGGAGAACCCCAAGTTGAATCCTAGTCGAACATCCAGCTGAGGATGATAGATCACCTCACTGTTCCAAAAGTGTTATACAAGGAGAAACTCGTACAATGCTTCGCCCTCCTACATTACCCTCTTCGCACTCGATAGCCCTCCAATTGATACTACGGTGCTATCTCGATTCTTCTGAGATTGAAAATGAGGTACCTACTTTGCTTACTCCTACTACTCCTATCTCTCGTTTTGATTCCGATCCCGCAACTTTAGATATCGTTAATACTCAGGATAGGAGATATCCTCTTCGAGTCCATAATAAGCCTGATAGGTTTGGTTTTTCAAAATCTTCTTCCAATGCTATCTTTCCCATCTCCGATTATATCTCGTACCACCGTTTATCTAAGACTAATTTGGGGTTTGCCCTCCAACTATCTTCTGTGTCTATCCCTATTCATTTTCAGGAAGCTCTTGATCAACCTAAGTGGAAATCGCTATGGTAGAAGAAATGAATGCTCTCCAAAAGAACTCTACTTGGGAGGTGGTCTCATTACCACCGGAAAAAGAGACCGTGGGATGCGAAGTGGGTGTACTCATTAAAACACAGGTCGATGGAACTGCGGATAGGTATAAAGCTAGATTGGTTGCCAAAGGGTACACACAGACTTACGGGATTGACTATCGTGAAACCTTTGCTCCAAAGAGCTAAGATGAATACCGTTAGAGTCATTCTATCTCTAGCGCTTAATCTTGATTGGCCATCGAGACAATTTGATGTTAAAAATGCATTCCTTCACTGGATTTGTGACGAGGAAGTGTATATAGATCCTCCTCCCCGGTTTCACTCCTCCAGGGAGTAATGTGTGTAAGCCGAAGAAAGCCCTCTACGGGCTAAAACAATCTCCAAGAGCGTGGTTTGGAAGACGAGTCGTTCAATGAAAAAGTATGGTTTTAAACATGTGCTCGTCGATTACACTTTATTTTATAAGAGAAATAGTCATGGTATTACTACGCTTATCGCGTATGGACGATATGATTGTTAATGCGCAATCCCAACTGAGATTGAGAAACTCCGAAGCCATTTGACAAAGGAGTTCGAAATGAAGGACTTGGGTACTTTTGAAGTATTTCTGGGCATTGAGGTATCACATCCCAACAAGGACTTATCTTATCTCAACGCAAGTACATCCTCGACCTTCTAGCGTAAACCGGTATGCTCGCTTGTTCCTCGTTGACACACCCATTGAGGTAAATCATGGTCTATCTATTTATCCCGATCGATTCCTACAAATAAAGAGAGATACCGTAGATTGGTGGGGAAGTTGATTTATCTAACCCACACGAGACCCGATTTATCATATGCGTTAGCGTCGCGAGTCAATTCATGCATAATCCCAAATGGAGCAAAGATATGAGTGCGCTTAATCTGGATATCGGGCATATCTCGAAGTCCTCTCCGTAAGGGCATTCTCGTACTCAAAAAGGGGGCATTTAGATATTATGGGCTATACGTATTCTCGATTTTGTCGATCGAGATTAGACAGTAAAAATCCACATCAGATATATATCGTTTGTTGGAGGCAATCTTGTGACTTGGAGAAGTAAGAAATGTAATGTGGTCTCACTATCCAAAGGCCGAGGCGTAATATCGCGCATTGCATCATGCAACTACCGAGCTCACTTGGTCGAAACTTCTTCTTAGTGAACTCGCTTTGGTCCAAACAAACCTATGTTACTTTTCTTCAGGACAACACCGGCCGCTATTAAAATAGCAAACAACCCCGTGCAGCATGATAGAACAAAGCATGTTGAACTTGATAGAAACTACATCAAAGATAATCTCGACTCCAAAAATATAGAGGTTCCATACATCAAGAGGACGGAACAGCTGGCTGATATAATGACACATGGAGTTGCTGGTGGTTCATTCCATACAGTGATATCCAAGTTGGGCATGTGTGATATCTATGCACCAACTTGAGGGGGAGAGTTGAAATACATATGTTATTATTCTTAGTTACCAACTTGTAGCATTTTGTAATTATTAGGGACTAAGATGTAAATATCATTTCTTGGTGTATATACTTTGTCATGTAAGATGAATGAGATAGATTTGAATCCTCCCAAACACTACAAGTTAAAATTGCATTTTCAATACAATCTACTGCTGATTTAATCTCTCTATTCTTCAGATAGTAATCCAGTTAAAGCTCCCATGTTTTAGCATTGGGCTTGACTCCTCTCCTCTTTGCCCGAGCCTTGAGCACCTCAGCCTTCCCTAATGAACCCTCTTTAAGATAAGCTCCAATTAGGGCATTTGGAATTCGAATATCGTAAGTTGAGCATACAGATGCCCACTCCCTGTAACATTTCTCAGCACCTGGTAAATCATTAAACTTAACCAACACCAGTATCATACTTAGATAGCTTATATTTGGAGTTTTTGGAAATGAAAGCCTCAAAGAACGCCAGATATGGTAAACTTCAAGTAGATTTCCAGTTCGTCCATACAGTGTGATCAGGAACTGGTAAGCAGAAAGTTCTCGTCTAGTATTTAGCTTCTCCGGTTCCTTGAGTGCCTTCTCAGCTTTATCAAATAATCTGGCATCAGCATAAATAGATGCCAAATTGCTATATGTTGTCCAATCTCCAGCATCTCGGCCATCCCCCTTCATTTCATCAATAAGTCTCTCGACCCCAGATATTTCATTCATAGAAGCAACAGCCCTCATCCAGACATTATGGGTGTAGCAATCTGGCATTATATCACATGACTTTATTTCTTGGATGAGTGCGGAACCTTTTCTGCCTGCCCAGTTTTCGTGTAGAGAGTCATGAAGCTGTTATATGGCATGGAATTCAGCTCTAAATTAAGTTCCTTCATCTTTTCCATCAAAGCTTCTGCTTTTTCTGTCATTAAATCCTTGCAGTAACAGTTAAGAAGAGCACCGTAAGTGAGATGGTTTTTCGAGAATTCCGGCAGATTAATAAAGTACGTTTCTGCAGCAATAATTCCTCTACTCTTTGCAACAAGATCTAGATGTATCGCTTGATCACTTATTGTCTTGTTTACTCCCCTTTTTGTCATGGTCTCTGACAGCTGTATATAACAAATATGGGGTGTTCACCAGATGATCACATCAAAAATTAAATTTGTGAAAAACAAAACAAATGCACACAAATTAGAGATCAGTACTAGCAAGGATTGTAATTACCATAAGTGAAACTTCAGTTATTAATATATCAACTGGACTTAAAAGAGTTGATCATATCAACATATTGAGTTTCAATGTTGAAGAAATGAAGAAATTATCGTGGCATTAACTTTGCATCTAAATGTTTGATTTTCATATGCAAATGTATCACACAGCATTACAACGTATGACAAAATGCAAATGTATCACACAACATTACAATGATGACAAACAGCATATGCCATACATCTTCTCTTTGATTCCAGGGCATTTAGTGAGTTAAATACAGAGTTCTAAATATCAGATCTTGTGTAATTGTACCATATGTTTTAAAGACTAATATCCAGCCTACCAGAGATGATTGAACCGTGACTTGATATTATAGTGAGTTGTGACACAGAGACTAGAAGAAAGATGTTCTTGCTTTTGGAGAAAGAAAGGGCAGGGGGATTCACAGATTATTTTAGAAACACCGCTAATTTAGATAAACGGGAAAGCCAATCCCCCTGCTATTACTCTACCATTTTTGCTTCTCTTGGGAGTTCAGCTGTCCTAACCATGATCTTCACCTTAATTCCCTGAAATCCTTATTATTGCAGCATAAATCTGAAAATAGATTGACAGATAAAAACAATGTGTATACAAAACACTCATTTCAGAAACTAGATTTCCTTGCCAAAATGATGCTATGCTCTTGTCTACACTACCTAGAAAGAGTCGAATGCACACTAATAGTATGTTTGGTAGAGAGGATTGAATAGTAATGAAGAGTAGTAAAGAAGGAAAAGAAGGTAAAATTTCGTTCATTTTGTGTCTAGTCCTTTAATTACATGGACTAATATACATGAAGATGAAGGATTCTAAATTTTTCCGCTAATGCTTATTGGAAGTTAGGATTTTAAGAAAAAATCAAGCTTCTTTCTGATTCTGTTTAGTTTAATGGAAGAACTTTGAGGAGGAAATAAAGTTGGAAACACAAAGACTTAAGATCGCAATCAAAATGTGTGGGCTGATGGAATGTTGATTAAATCTTCAATTTTCAATATGTAAATCCAAACTGAGCAGTGCAAGTAATTATGTAGTTAAATATATTTTCTTTCACAGGAGATCACTGGAGAAGATGAGTTTTCCAAGTCTCACGTAAGGCCTAAGAGCATGTGCCACCAAGGTTACTTTTACAAAAGTTATACAAATCTATTGTTTCTCATTCATTTTAATCGCTCAACTTCTTTTTTGTTTCAAATTCATCAAAGAAGTTTCAACCATTTTTTTTTTCACCTATATCAGTTCTGTCATTAATATAAACCTTTTTTTCCTATGCGCAGACATATTGGTGTTAATAGCTATCCAAAATTGTGCATTTAACACGAAGTCATGCCTCCGAAATCATATATTTAACTCGGTTCGATGGTATGTAAAAACTGACTTTTACAGGTTAAAAAGCCCAACTGGACAATTACCAAGTTCTATGGCATCCATATTGTCCACATAAGAGGTGACATTAATTTCTACGATAGTATTGTTATTGCTGATAGCATTGTGCAAGGAATAATAATAATTTTTTTTAATGGAAATTCAATTTTATTGAAAATATTTAAATAAATTGTTTCTACTAGCATTATATTGCATTTTAATCCTGCCTTTTGTACCTCTCACACGTAGATTTTTACTCCTTTGTTTAGCTTAGTTGTTTGGTTCGATTGAATATAATCATTTAGCTATCTCCAATAAGTCGCTCTATCCGTGCTGTCTATCTCCAATTCATTAAAATTTCACTGATAAGTTTGGAACCAAAAAATAGTTAACTGACTAGAACGAAACTTCTTAGTGACCTGAAATGTTTTTTACCCCCATTAAATTTTGACCAAATAAAACACAGAATCCGCAATAAAAACCCCACGAAATGCCAGTAAATAATTGATCTCGTACTCTGTGCTTCCATAAAATACCTTGACGGCACTGCCCGTAGAGCTTGCGGCTGCGGAGTACCTTGAGGGACTCAACCACTTCCCATTTGTAAGCGCTTTTGCGAGATTTCAAGAATTGATTCAGCTGTTCGGCGACCCTTTGGTCTTCTCCTCCCTCTTTAAAGAGCTTCCTGTAAAGCGCTTCTTCTAAGTACTTCTTGGTGGACCTCTTTAAAATGTTCTTCTTCTTTGCAAATTGCTGCACAAATGTAGACGCCATTATTCGGATTCTCTCATTTTCAATGTCGGAATTTGATGATTTCTCTATAGATTCTGTTGCATTTGATTTAATTTGATTTTGGAAAATAAACCCTAAACATGGGGAGAGTCGGAGAGATTGAGCGAAGTGGAGGAGGAGTGTGGCAATGCGGTAATTTTATGATTTTTGGTATAAATATTTTGTAAGGTGGTTATATACTTAGCCCTGTTTGGCCCCAATTATTTTCCATTACATTATATTAATTTTTTCTCTCTCTTCATCTCAACCATATATTCATCAAATAAAATAATAATACACACAAATCTAAAACTTTTCAACCACACATCTCCCATCAATCACTATTTTAAAAATTTTCAACTCCCCCAAAAATCAACAATAATGGGGGCCAAACAGGGGCTTATATTACAGTCGTCATTTCTATTTGATGCACCGTATTTTAATTACATTTTAGTACGTCTCGTTTCTAGTAATAATTTATGTGAAAATATTTTATTTTCATTCGTTAAAATGAGAAAAAGAAAAATTGAATTAATCTATGTGTATATAGGTGTACACATAGTGGTTGACATAATGTGAGTGAGGTGGGGCCCACGATACTGTAGTATGAGCCTCACCCCACTCACATTATGTCAACCCCTATGTACCCACCTATGTACACATAGCAGGGTTCTTTTTATTTTACACTTTTTATTTATTAAATATATGATAAAAAATAAGTTGTTCTACATTATTTCGATTAACTTTTGAACATAAAATTGTTATCAAATATAAAATGTGTTAATTAACGAAAAGTTTGAGAATAAGAACGATGTGAAAAATCTTTAACGACATAAGTGTTATAATGAATAAAGGTTAATAACTTTAAGTGCAATTAAAATGTAGTGCAAAAATAATAGTAATAATAAAAAATTGTGTGAATATATTTACCTACATCCTTCATTTTTGGGCTCTTTTTTTTTTTTTTTCAAATGCATTTTGAAATAGTAAAAAGTTGGATAAAGTGTGGTTGAAATAAGGAAAAAAATTTCGATTTACGTGTAAAATTATTTTATAGAAAAAATGTATAATTGAAAATAAATATTGAAAAATGAGTTTTTATAAAAATAGAATCCAAACATGGGCTATATATATCTCACCCTAAATCTATCACTATTATAATTTTAAAATTAAAAAAATTTATATTATATTCATTCACATTCGAACTTTATCTTTATTAAACTCATTCATTCAAATACGATACATTCATAAAATGTAATCAAAAATAAATTATTTATACAAAAAAAAAAAACATAAGAACGTATATAACGATATACAATCTTTGAAACCGATACATATAAAGGTATTTTACAACGAATTACGTTACTTACATCTAAAAACAACTAAGATTATAGTTAAAACTTTTTTTTCCTTTGTGCTAATCGCCCATATCATAAAAAATTTCTAGATATTTATTTTACACCGATAATGTGCATATTATATTTATCAAGAATATGCCGTTAATATACGTTAAATCGAAATATTATTCGACTTACCAAAATCTGATTTGAGAAAACAAATTAGTGAATTACAGACTTCAAATATATGAATATGGATTCATCACTTTTTAATTTTGAAAGCATGTCATTCTTTAATTCAAACCTTACAATAAAACACATAAATAAATTAATCATATTCTGAAATCAAAAGAATATAGTTACTTTCCGAAATGAAAATACTAAATTAAAATGAAATCGGAAAAAAAAAAGATGAGATGCAAGTGATGCGATCGACCGAAACAAGTGTTTAATACTATGTCTTTAAGATGAATTTGCACCGCATCGGTGCTAATCATCTCCCAAGATACAACGACCACATCAAACCATAGGAGCACTCCAAGTGGCTTAAACCAACGAACTCGAACGAAATTCTCTCTCTACCATAACCATGATTTTGATACAAGTGTTTTATGCAAACTAAAGTGTAAGCATGAAATTGAATGATATGAAACTATCACTTTGAATTCTAGTCAATCCAAATACATGATAATCTATATATAGTAGTTTGAAAGGTTTGTCGAAAGACACAACCATACCAAAAGACACATCTCTTGAAATTAAGATTCATAATTATTGGAGAGTAATCATACCAAAAGTCATGATCTCCAAAGGTCATGATCTTCCATATGAAAAGACACGTCTTTTCATCTACAAATTTTCTAAAATATTTCACAATATTCTACACGATTTTTCAACAATTTCAAGTGTTTAAGCGGCTTCAATTTGGATTAATTTCTCATTCACCAAATAACGCATTCCGCTTAAATCATTTAAATTGGTCATAACCAATTTTCGATACAAAATTTCAACAATTTACACAACTGAAATTTCTTTCAATTACGTTGTTTGCATCTCAATTCACCTTAAAGCACAAATTTTGAAATATGGCTTGCAGAAATCATGCACTTTAAAAGAAAGAAAACGGTGAATAGGATAAATTTTAGGATTCTAAAATGTATTGAAAATCAAGTACTTTAGAGCTTAGAGCGAAATTGTACCAAAAATAGAAAATTGATTCACCACGATCCACAACGGTGGCGTCATTTCTTCAAGATTGATAATAATGTCCACAATTGTTTTGTCATTTCGCCACAATTTCGTCATCAATATTTTATTGAATAATCAAATCGAAGATCGATACATCATGTATACTCAATTTTTATAATCACTAGTGTGGTTAACGTGCGTTGCACGTTAGTTGTTTGATGTTGAAAATAAATATATGTAAATTTCAGATAAATTCATTAAAGATATTCGTAAGTTAATTCGAATAAACTCACTTGTCGTTTATATTCTTTGTATCTTTTCAATTCTTCATATGAAGATTTGGTATTAATTGCGTCACAAATGTATTCTTAACTAAATATAATCAATTATTTAATGATTTTCTTTTATATTAAGTTGTAAATATTTTAGGAGCTTAAACGAAGAGTTAATCACACATTTTAGCTAGTTATTCATTTAGATTCAAGTTGTTTGTGTTAGGAATCTAATTACTTAGTTTAAAGTTCTAATGATGAGAAATTTGATTGTTATTTTTGTGTCATTTTTAATTATATAATCTAACAAAAGGACCAACTCCTAAAAACAACATATCCAATCGTCAAGAAGTTAGAAATTGAAAATACTGAGATTCCTATTAGTTTGGAAGTTTGGAGATAATATATTTTTTCATAATTTATTTATTTGTTTATTGTTGTTATTCAAATGGTTTGCCGCTTCGAAACGGCATCGATGTGTCTGTCGCGGGGTTGAGGGGCAGCACCCTTCGTGGGGGTTCAGGGGCAACACCCCCGATGGGGAACGAAGGAAATGTTATTTGTAGGAATGGACAAAACTCTCAAACCGAACCGAATTGAACCGAACCCAAAAAGAACTGAACCGAATCGAGCGGTTCTTCATAAGTTAAATACCCGAATGGATATCTGAATCGAGAATTGACGGGTTTGGTTTGATTCTCGATTCTAGACCTAGAACTAAATAAGAACCGAATTTAAATAGTTTTTAAAATTTTTTATATTGAATTAATTAATTTTTTATTTATTTTTAAACAAATTAGCAAATTAACTAATTTAGTTATTAATATTCTAACTCCCAGGCCAAGTCCAAACCTAGTTAGCCCAACCCAACCCAACTTCTAAATTCAATTTTTTGGTCATATTATTAATTTCATTCTTAGCCTAAGATCTAGGTATTTTTTAAGTTTTTATCCTTCTTTTTCCACTTTCAAACTTTCATTTGGTAAACATTGAGTCAATGACTCCAAATCATTTGATAAATTGAAAACCTACATCTACATGTCTAAATTGAAATCGTCGACTGCTGAGTCTGACTTCCCCTCTCCAATGCTCATTTAAGCCGCGACCTCCAACCACGACCACGATCATTAACCATTAGAAATCTGTTAAAAAAATTTAATTATGATACGGAACCGAATTGAACGGTTCCATAATTATATTTGGATCCGACGATTCCATTTATTAAATATCCAAAAATTTTGGTTCGGTTCGGTTCTGAAGAACCGGACCATGTCCAGCCCTAGTTATTTGAGAAAAAAAAAGGAAGATCTGTATCCAAAACCATCGAAAGGCGAGTTCACATAGTTGATACAAAGACCCATGACTATTTTTTACCTTAACACCATCTATTCCTATAGGTTTCCAAAATTCGAACTTAGCACCTAAAGTTCCTAACCCTCTTGACTGGCACAAGTTTGAAGATTTGGGGTTGGAAGAGGCTGTGATTACACTGTGAGCGCACTTAACATTTTTTAGTTATAGCTGAAACATGGCCTATAAGAAATTCTATTGCCTCTAAAAAAAAGTCCAGTGGTGTCTCCGTGTCGCACGGAGACACCATGTAGGTCTCCGTGTGGCACAGAGATCCATATTTATAGTCAACAATGGCTTTTCATGCTTGAAACTTGAATAGTTCAAGAAAACGTCCAACTTATTCTCCTCATTCATGTAATCAATCCAAGCAGTAATCAAATTTCCACTCTTCAAATTCACACTCTGCAGCATCAAATTGACAGTCTTGATTGAGATAAGGCTGTTAATATCCAATCCAACATGGTTGTCATCAGGATAATTAAAGTGCAAATCTTGCCATGTATCAAATTCAATTGCAATAAATTTGTTCTTGGTCAATTGCGATGAATCGACAAGGCCCAAGTACCCTCCTGCATTTCTCAAATACCCATAAATAATTAGAATTTGTAAAACACACATCAAAAAAACCCTCAATTTTTCTGGGATCTTATCTGAATTGACAGAAAATATAGTAGAATCAAAGAAACTTACACGATAAATCCAAAACCCAGAAATAAAATTATTAGAAACTGTGCTTATATCCAATTGATAATTAATTGAGCCTCTCAACTATGATTTTCCACATACATAGAGAAAAAAATGAAATACCCCAGCATTATCATACATATAAGCAGTACAAATCGAGTCTCTCAATTATGATTTTCCACATACATATAGAAAAATGAAAATACCCCATCATTATCATATATATAAGCAGTACAAGGTAAATCGAAATACAATGTGTGTATATATATACCGATTAATGGCGAGAAGAAGAAGAAAATGAGAAATCTTAAGGGTCAATGTGAGGAATGGAGGAGTAAAGAGGTATGGCGGAGTGGCGTGTGGAAATGGAGAAAGCAAAGCGTGTGCGGGAAATGACGGAAAAAAATTTTGAATTTTGACGACGATGGAAAATCGTGACACGTGGCCTGCCCATGCGTTGCCTCTTTTATTTTATAGTGATAAGTACCAACCTCCATATTTTCCGATCACAAGTGGAATGAAAGTGAGCAAAAGCCTTAAACTATACAATTCAAAGGTGGCTATTTTCATGGGAGAAAATGGACTAGGTTTTTTTTTTCCCCTTCAGTTGCATAGTGAAATTCAAATGAAATAAGCTTTATATAGTCTCGTAGCAAATGGTAAAAAGAATAATTTACTATTAAAGATAAATAACTAATATATTTAACAAAATTATCATTTGAGACATAATGTTCTAACTAATGACATATTAAAATAAGAACTCAATAAAAAATAATTAGAATATGAAACTGGCAAATTAGGTACCTTTAGTGGATGTTTGGTGGTGATTAAAATTAGATTTTTTGTAGATTGTGATATAAGTTTTTGAAATGCGTGGTTGAAAAGTTGTGAACTCATTAGATATGTGATTAATATTGAGAGAACATTACATAAGTAAGGGATTAAGTATCACCCATTTCAAAATTAAGAATAAATGTTTTAAATTTCAAAAATCGGGTTTTTATTAAAATTTATTTATGATTTAATTAATTAAATATATTAATGTCACAATTCCATATAATTTGATCGCAAATTCCTTATAATTGGTCACAAATCACAATTTTTATATGTCACAAATTATTTTACGGCTACAATTCAAAGATTTTATCGATCACAATTTGTTCATTCGATCACAGATATACGTCACAATTTATTTACCAGTCTCGAATCTATCAAATTAATAAGTCACATATTATATTTTAGATCACATATTATTTATTGGTCACAAAATATCCAATTTATCGGTCACAATATCAATTTGTTGGTCACAAATCACAAATATTAAAGTCACAATTCATCTTTTTAGGTCACATTGGTCACAAAATATCCAATTTATTGATCACAATCTCAAATAATTGGTCACAAACACCCCACCCCATGCACATCCAAAGTACAACCAATGCACCACCGCCATGACCACAACTATCATCACCAACCTTTACCGCCATCGCCAACAACTCCACTTACACCATCAACAAAAATCAACCAAAACCCCAAACACCACCAAAATATGGAAACCACCACCACCACCACTCCAACAACAAAAATCAAAACCAACACAAGCACCACCAATCCACAGCCGTCGCCACCACCATCTCCATCACACCGCAACCACCAACCCCACCGTTGCGTAGCTGTGCTCCGCTGTTTGTGGCCAGATCTTTGGTCGGAGCTCCGATTAAGAGGACTCGCATCGAATTAAGCATCGCCCACCACAACGCACGACACCCATCAATACCCGGTGTGCGCAACCAAATCTCTTGCTTACCAGGAGCTCCGATTAAGAGAGAATGATATGGAGTCGAGAGAGAATGGAGAGGTAGCGAGAGAAGGAAGAAGAAGAAGAAGAAGAAGAAGAAATGAAAATGAATTTGAAGTGGAATGAAGTCGGTCTCCGGCGACATGCTCTCCGACCACGCGCGCGATCTGACGGAGAGAGATAGGTCAGAGGGAGAGGGAGAGGGAGAGTGAGAGGAGAGAATGGGGAGGAAATTTTTTTCCTTGGATTTGAATGGGGTGAATAGGGTAGGTGTGAGTATATAAATTGATTTATATTATTTATTATTAAAATATGGAAACCTGATTTTTGTATAAATAAACTCCAAATCTGATTTTTGAATTGAAAATTTTAAATACCCGTGTGAATGTAATTTCCCTTAATATTGATTATTTGTCTTTGATTTAGATTAAAATCTAATTTTAGTCCGAAACAAATGGGTTAAAAATAAATTTACTTATTCTTGTATAGTTAACAGTTCTATTCAAGATCATTAGACTCTGCTATAAGGTTATGTTTGATAGCCTCTCTTTTCCATGGAAAATGGAAAACATTTTCCTTTTCCATGCAAAAGTGTTGTGTGATGGGTAAAAGTTGGTCAAGAAAAAATTTTCCTCCCCAACTCTCCCACGTGCCACTTTCCATGAAATTGTGGAAAAGATTTTCTAAGCAAAATGGTGAGAAAATCTTTTCCAGTTTTTGCCAACAATTTTTTTTTGCAATGGAAACAAATGTCATACCCAATGGTAAATTTTTTTTTACTTTAATGGACAATTTCCATGTAAAATAAAGTCAAACGAACACTAAACTTTGATAAAAAAATGATTTTTTAGAAAACATTTTTTTTTTCATTTTTTTTTTTACTTTTTGGCAATGAAAACAAATTTTATAACCAATTGTGGAAAAAAATATCATTTTAATGGACAATTTCCATATAAAACAAAGCCAAATGAATAGAAAATTTAAAAATTTTTCAGGTGGAAAATTATACTAATCAAACACACTTGAAATCATTTTCCCTGCAAAACATTTTTTAGGCAAATTTTTTCTCTGTAAAATATTTTATTTCCACCAATTTTCCACCCATCCAATCGCACCCTAACTGATTGTACGAAAAGAAGTGTACCTGCTTTCGTCCTATTCGCTATCCCAAAATTAAAAAACCTGACGTCTAGTCACTTTACCTATTCAGAAATTGCACAATTACTGTTGTTGGTAAAGAATTTTTGGGTTATTAGCTTCGAATTCGAAGGTTTGTAAATGCTTACTTACAAACATACGCGTGTGTATTTTGTATATTATTTGTATTTTAGAAGTTATTAAATGGGTTTGGTTTGGTAGAGATGAATTGAATTTCAGGGTTCGTTCTTTTTTATTTAAAGTTAGAATTAAAATGTTCAGGATTATTGATTCAGTGGGTTTGTAACATTGCAAAGCTCCGAATTTTAGAATCAAGTTTTTCTTTCGCTGGATTCCAAGTCATAGGATGCGGAGTTGATGAATAATGATTGAATTGATCTTTTGAAGGTCCTTTGATGAACTCTAATGTTTATACTTGTGTATCGGGTGCCTGAGGAGTGTCTCAGATGTTTATGTACTTAACAAAGAGTAAGCTAATGATCATAGTTGAAACTCTACAGGGATCGTCGTCAATCTGATTTAGGGGAAGTTTTACTATAACAACCGGAGCCTCTATGCTCAAGCTGTTCGTACCTAAGTTCATCTTACCTATCATGGTTTTTGTCGGGTTTCCCAGCATTCGAATCGAAGACCTATGCCTTATGAGGCACTTAAGTTAAATCATGGTAACAATTCGAATCTAAGACCTCTACCTTAAGTCTCGTACCAATTGGGCAAGTAACGAGGCAAAGGTCTTGAATTTGAATCTCGAGGCATGCGACTGAGGGATAAGATGGATTTAAATTCTCACAAAACGGATAGTACATAAACGAATGGTCTGGGCACAGAAGTTCGGGTCATTACAGAAAAAATGCTTATTGTTTGTAACGACCCGAGACGAGACATGAAAGAAAGCCGTGAGGGATAGATGGGCTCTCCCAAAGCGGCTTGGGTACAGAGGCCCGAGTCGTTACATTTACCATCACAAGTAGAAAATCTATGTTTGGTAGCATAACAAATGGGGTATGAATTGCAATTCAAGTGTGCTTATCCTGAATGTAAGGAGGGATAGGAAAAGATCAAAACTTGTTTGTGTTTCTTAATATCTTTTACGTGGTATATCTGAAAGTCTGATTTTTTTCAAATATGATAGTTTTGTTCTATATGAAAAGAGATATTTATTATGAATCAGGGTTCTGTATTGGATGATAGATTATGTACATTGGATCATTAGTGGGCTGGTCATATATCATGAGTATGTGTATTGTAGCCTTGTAGGTAAATGATTTACTTAGTTTTTGAATAATAATGTAACCCACTACAAATTTGCACTCACTCCTGGGCTTTGAATAAGAAACTTTGTCTTCAGAATTTATTTAGTGCTGTAACTGCTTTTTACTCTCGCTAATGGGAGGTCAAGAGTTTTTCAATCTGGATTTATTCTATCTATTAAAAAGAGATCAATCTTTATCCATCTTTGATTCCATGGTGCTTGTATGAGTGGTTTTTGCAGTTCTTTGAAGCACTCTGTCCCTATTTAAGTTAGTTGTAACTATTGCGCTTTTGAATTTATATTAATATATATCTTGCTACGTCCTTCCTTTGAACTTCGGATTTCTTTCTAGTGTTTAACCAGAGAGATTTTTATTAGAGAGGCTACATAAATCATGATTTCTATATCTAGGGTCAACCATCTTGTGGCAACAGTATCTTGGTGGCGGTTGGGTCAGCCATCTATGTAAATCATGATTTTTATTTTTTCATTTTCATATGATTTTAATTTTTATCCTCCCTCCAGTCCTAAATGGTGGTGGTAGGGTAAGGGGGTGGGGTGGGGTGGGGTGGGCAAAGACGAGTTCTTCTTTGGTACTATTTGTTCCTGTTCAACAATATCTTGGACATTTTGACTCTTAAGTCTAATTGCTTTATAATTTATATGGCATGAATGTCAATTCTAAGATATCTGTTTGATGTAGAACTGGAATTGCATTTGTTATCAATGGTTATAAGAGTTGAAATACATATAGTTTTATTCTTAGTTACCAACTTGTAGCCTTTGGAAATTGTTAGGGACTAAGATGTAAATATCATTTTTCCCTTTTTGTATATACTTTGTCACTCGTTATTTCAATAAATATAGAAATTACACTCTCAACGCTACATGGTATCAGAGCTTTGGGAACAAGTGTTCTAAGTAAGTAAATGATGGATGGCCTAATCGACAATGCCACAAAATGATCCTATCTCTTGGAGAGGATTTACTAATAACTTGAAGACCATGGCTATCCTTAGTTTGCAAACGTATTGTTTCCTCCAAAAAATACAGCCCTCCTCTCTCTCTACCAGTGCCAATCGTCATCTTCGTTCGATTGTCCTGAAATACGCAGGTAGTAGGTGAGAAGATGACAGAGCAATCAAGATGTTTTGTAATTTTACTAATAGATAAGAGATTAGTGGAAAACGAAGGTGCAAGTAAAACAGATGAGAGAGAGAAAGTAGGTGAAAACGAGACACTTCCTGCCCCAGTTATTTTGACAGGAGTCCCGTTAGCCACTAATGATCGAATAGGCGAATGTGTCAAGGAATCAAATGTAGTGGGATTACAAGTAAAATGATCAAGAGTCTCGAATCTATAACCCAAAAATCGATGTAGTAGAAGTAGATCGCAACCCAAAAGTACCTTCTCCGGGAGATGAACGGGCGATACGGGAAACGAGATGTAGGTGTAGGTGCATGAGTGGTCGCAGCAGATGAATGCGGTGCCTGAGAATATCTTCCACCCTTCCTCTCCGCCCTCTGTGCTAAATACCAGTCCGGATAGCCATTTTTCTTGAAACACTTGTCAGCAGTATGCCCTTTAACGCGACAATGAGCAAGTTTCGATGCCCGCAGATCGAATAGGAGCTCGAGATCGAGGATTGAACCCTTTTGCCGCCACTAATGCGCACGTCTCTAATGGCCTTCAGTCCCCATGGTGAGTTGTCTTTGTTCCTCACGGCGAACAATCGAGAACACCTCTTCCAAGCTTGGAAGGGGTGTAGTAGCCAAAATACGACTACGCACTTGATCCAAACCATGATCTAGCCCCGCCAGAAACATATAAATCCTGTCTTCAGCACACCTTTCTTTTAACGCATTAACATCGACTGCACACTTCATAGGGTTGGTGCCGATAGTCAAGCTCCAAGAAAATAGAATTCATTTCGGTGTAGTACGCGACAAGAGGCCGCCTCTTGCCGCAATCGAAAAGATTTTTTCATTAGTTCATACACTCTGACGAATCGTAGACATCAAGGTAACTTCTTAACCGCATCCCACACATCTTTGGATGTGTCAAACCGAACAAAGTGAATCATAAGAGCATCCACGTAAATGGAATTGATAAGCCAAGACTTAACGATAGCATCATCTGCCATCCATTCGCCATAGCCACTATCATTTTCTTTCGGTGTAGTTAGTTCACCAAAAACATGGGCTCTTTTCTTCCGGCCAGTAATGTACATCTCCAGTAATTTTGACCACACACGATAGTTAGTGCCATCTAACTTAACGTGAATTAGAGGTGATGTCTCGTGAATTAACGATGTAGCAACTTTGTTATCGGCCATAATTTTGGAGAATAGATTCTTTGGAAAATTGGATGCAGACAATCCACCGAAACCCACCAATTGCAGACAATTCAAAAACAATCTTCAACAACCCAGAAAAAAACTTCACAGTAGACCCAATTCCACCACACACCAAGTAGAGCAAGATAGAACTGGCACAGCAAGGATGCCAAAAAACAGTGACAGACGAAACTGAAGCTGAAAAAATTACACAGACAGTGTAGAAATGGCGGACCTGAAAGTGGGCAGAAGATACCCGTTCAAAATCGGTATTTGGAGCCGGCCATAATCAGTGGAGAAGCCCAATGCTCCGGCGTCGGAAGACTAAAGGCCGACGAATCGGGCTTGATGAGAGGAAAGCCAAAAAAAAAGAGGCCAAGCCGACTTGACGGAACTCGGCAGATACGGGCGTGCGCGAGGAAAGCTGCACCGAAGACGCAACACAGATATCTCGCCGGTAAGGGGAAGGAACGGGCTCGCCGGTAAGGGGAAGGAAGAGGAACGAGTGTGGTTAGATGAAAAGAAAGTGTGGATTTCTGGAAATGAGGGAGAGGGAAATGAGGGAGAACCCCAAGTTGAATATCCAGTTGAGGATGATAGATCGCCCCGCCTGTTCCAAAAGTGTTATACAAGGAGAAACTCAGACAATGCTTGCCCTCCTACAGTACCCTCTTCAGACCCTGACAACCCTCCGATTGATACTACAGTGCCATCTGATTCTTCGGAGATTGAAAATGAGGTACTTACTTTGCTTACTCCTATTACTCCTATCTCTGTTTCTGATTCTAATCCTGAAACTTTAGATATTGCTGATTCTCAGGATAGGAGATATCCTCTTCGAGTCCATAATAAGCCTGATAGGTTTGGTTTTTCAAAATCTTCTTCTAATGCTATCTTTCCCATCTCCGATTATATCTCGTACCACCGGGAAAAAAAGACTGTGGGGTGCAAGTGGGTGTACTCATTAAAACACAGGTCAAATGGAACTGTGGATAGGTATAAAGCTAGATTGGTTGCCAAAGGGTACACACAGACTTATGGGATTGACTATCAGGAAACCTTTGCTCCAGTAGCTAAGATGAATACCGTTAGAGTCATTCTATCTCTAGCAGTTAATCTGGATTGGCCATTGAGACAATTTGATGTTAAAAATGCATTCCTTCATGGTGATTTGACAGAGGAAGTGTATATGGATCCTCCTCCTGGTTTCACTCATCCGGGGAGTAATGTGTGTAAGTTGAAGAAAGCCCTCTACGGGCTAAAACAATCTCCAAGAGCGTGGTTCGGAAGATTGAGTTGTTCAATGAAAAAATATGGTTTTAACGGGCCTGGGCCGATTACACTTTATTTTATAAGAGAGATAGTCGTGGTATTACTATGCTTATCGTGCATGGATGATATGATTGTTACCGCGCAAGAATCCCGGTGAGATTGAGAAACTCGAAGCCATTTGACAAAGGAGTTCGAAATGAAGGATTTAGGTACTTTGAAGTATTTCTTGGGCATTGAGGTATCACGGTCCCAACAAGGACTAATCTTATCTCAACGCAAGTACATCCTTGACCTTCTAGCAGAAACTGGTATGTCGGCTTGTGTTCCCGTTCGACACACCCGTTGAGGTAAATCATGGTCTATCTATTTATCCTGATCAGATTCCCACAAACAAAGAGAGATACCAGAAATTGGTGGGAAAGTTGATCTATCTAACCCACACAAGACCTGATTTATCATATGCAGTTAGCGTTGTGAGTCAATTCATGCATAATCTTGAGCAAAGATATGAGTGCGATTTAATCTGGATATTGGCATATCCGAAGTCCTCTCCAGGTAAGGGCATTCTCCGTACTCAAAAGGGGGCATTTAGATATTACGGGCTATACGTTCTCGATTTTATTGGTTCGAGATTGGACGTAAAAATCTACATCGGGATATGTATCGTTTGTTGGAGGGAATCTTGTGACTTGAGAAGTAAAGAACGAGAATGTGGTCTCACTATCCAAAGGTCTTGAGGCGAATTATCGTGCATTGCATCATGCAACTACTGAGCTCACTTGGCTGAAACTTCTCCTTAGTGAAATTGGCTTTGGTCCAGATAAACCTATGTTACTTTTCTGTGACAACACTGCTGCTATTAAAATTGTAAACAATCCCGTGCAACATGATAGAACAAAGCATGTTGAACTTGATAGAAACTATATCAAAGATAATCTCGATTCCAAAAATATAGAGGTTCCATACATCAAGAGGACGGAACAGCTGGCTGATATAATGACACATGGAGTTGCTGGTGGTTCATTCCATACAATGATATCCAAGTTGGGCATGTGTGATATCTATGCACCAACTTGAGGGGGAGAGTTGAAATACATATAGTTTTATTCTTAGTTACCAACTTGTAGCCTTTGGAAATTGTTAGGGACTAAGATGTAAATATCATTTTTCCCTTTTTGTATATACTTTGTCACTCGTTATTTCAATAAATATAGAAATTACGCTCTCAACGCTACAATAAGTTTGCCAGTTGGTAATACATTTGTGGTTGTATTTTGGTATTTTTATACCCATTCTGCACACTTGTTTATTTTCATGCTGGAATTCCAATTTATAATTGGTAGAAGTAGATTCCTGGTTGGTCACATAAAAAACTGTGGCTCTGCAAATTTAGTCAAATTATGAAACTGAGAGGCCTACATTTTCTGAAGATAAAGCTGTATGTTATTCTAGCAGGAAGTATTTGCTCACTGCAATTGCATAGAGGAACTTTGGAACATGAAAATTTTGGTTTAAATTGGGGAGGCTTCATAAAATCTTGTAGAAGAACACAACCATGTATGAACCAGATCCTGATGTTGTTCGGTGGGGCCTTCACCTTATAGATGTATGCTCTCTTACAAATTGTGGTTCTCTTGGAACTGTTACTTGTTATGACAAAGACTCGTCTCAAATTGAGTCTGTGAAGGTGGGTTATTGGGACACGGCACACTCTATTTTGGAGAGCGACGAAGTAATTGCTCATGCTCTTCAGGAAGAATTATCTAGACTTGCAGCTTTAGAGGCATCGGAATCTGAATATGCTGGAGAACAACAACAGCAAGCGTCTATTCTTGCTCAAACTTGGCTTGATCCTTCAAGAAGGAACTTCGGTTCTGGTATGGGACCATCATCATTTTTTATTTTCATTTGTAGATAAGATTTTATTTTTCTTTGAATTTTTTTCATCTCATCTGCAGAATCTCAAAGTAATCATGAAGCATATGAAATGGGAACAGTTTCGTGTAACCTTGGTGAATTATCAATTGAGTGTGAGAACCAAACAGTCTTACCTGAGATAGAAGCTGAATCTGCTCTTTATGGTGAAATGGGCAGAAGACTTAATCAGATGGTTCCGGTTCCTGTGAGTTAAAAGTTTACCTTATTCTTTCTCAAATCTAGAGGAACTACGTCCAGTCGTCACTTGAACATCCTTAACCTTACATCGAGCTTTGTCTTGCTCCTGTAGTAGCTTACTCTTCCCTATGGAACATCTTTTAATTAATATAATGGCAAATCAAGTAATGATAACTTCTATGGTGGTTATTTTAAGATTTATTGATTCTGGCGTTATTGCTGAAAATCACTTTGCAGCATGTTCCTAAAATTAATGGAGAAATACCATCTGTTGATGAAGTTTCATCAGATCATCAAAGGCTGCTTGACAGGTCTTGTGCAACATTTCTTCTGTTTCCCCTGGTGGTTAAGCTGTTCCTTGCATTGCTACTGTTTCATTGTTTTGTTTCTTTCTCTCCCCCACTTCTCCTCACATTTTGCGTGGCTATATTTTGGTATGTCATGCCAATTATCTCATTTGAACTATGTGAGTAACATGTTGTGAACACTGAACTGCAGGATTATTGGACCTTAAAGCTTCATTAATAGGCTATATCCACAAAACATGATTTTTAACAATTGAACTACTTTAAAACTTCATTTATCTTCAAAAAAAAAATAAAAAAAAATGAATATACTTAAAATATAGATTTTGCCAAATGGTCTGATTGACTGCAAAAGTCGAAACAATTTTTTCAACTGTGAACAAGGGGAACTGTATGCTGTTGGCATGCAATTTTGGGGTCATTTATCTTACGGAGGCATCATCTTTAACTTCCTTATGTTCAACGTTCTGGAAAAATACGAAACTATGTGTTACTTGGGTTCTTACTGTGAACTGAAATATTCATGTCAGACTCCTGGAACTTGGACAGGGGAGTGAGATATGCAGCATAGGTAAATGTTAGTTTCATTATCAAATGATTTCATCTATAGTGGAACTCCGGCTTTTCACGGTCTTTTATATTGGAAACCATATTTCATTGACTATTGGAAAATGTTCTAAAATATATCAATATTTTCCCTGAAACATAAAATGCGAGTTTAATGATATAATTAATCTGACATCTCAAATGTACGAAAATTGGATAAAAGTTCCGAGGCATTTAATTTTTCTTGAGCGGTTGTCTTCTTGGTTAAATTCACTTTTGATTGGTCCTTTCTGCTTCCTCTCAATGAAGTTACAAGTTCAAAATGGATGTGGCTTGAATGAAGTATTGTGAAATTTCCTGTGACGTTTCTATACTCTTTATATGCCTGGTTATTTGAATTGCCCATTACTTTCTCATAACTGTGGTGCCTTTTAACTCATCATTTTTTGTCTTAATCAGATTGCAGTTGTATGACCTGGTGGAGCTAAAAATTTCCGGAGATGGTAATTGTCAGGTTGGTTCTTGAACATCCCTGGACTCCATCTACACTTGTACATGAGCAATCTATATTCTTTTAGATGTTAGTGCAAATTGCAGATTGATGGCACGTCTTCCCCAAATATCAAAGCATTAATACCAGTATGATGCACACTTGTACACATTATGCATGCTCGTGGACACGTTCTTCTAATTGATTGATGCGTTACTTGAAAAATTGCACCACCAGTTTATCCTGTTATTTCGAGAATTGGCTTGGCCACTTGTATTCTATTTAGCATAATTATAATTGGAAAACTGATTATTTCTTGTTATTCTGTTTAGCTTTTTATTATCAGAATAGCATCTTGAAAAAGTCAATTACCTGATAGTTTTTCCTGTCTTCCAATTGGTAGTGTTTTCCCCGCGGCATTTAATATGGGTGTCAATAGCACGCCTGTTAAGTGCCAGCCCATCAAACAAGAAAGAAAGAAAGGAAAAAATAATTTGAAAATTTTGGACAAGGCATGCTAATTTTTTTGTATGTGCTCAACATGATCCACGCTAGTTTGTTTAAGATGCCAAATTTTGTATACTTTTTATGAGCAATGAATGGAGTCATGTCCAAGTTATGACCATGCTTTTTTAAGGGATTCAAGTTTCAAAATCTGTAGGATCTTCTTTTTAAGTGTGTTCCTATTTGAGGGCAATTGATAGTTGACGCTGTATATATATTAAAAATTCCGAATCAAAGTGAAGCACTTCTTTTGTACCTCTGAGTGCTAGCCATTTTCATATGTATTGAACTTGTAGAAGGCATGACACATGGACTCTAAGTTCTAAATGTCCTTTTGCAGTTTCGTTCACTTTCAGATCAAATATATCGTACTCAAGAGCATCACGAATTTGTGAGAGAACAAGTTGTCAACCAGGTTTCTTAGCATTTTTGTTGCCAATGAGATTTGCATTTCACTTTCGTATTAATTCATTTGATTCTTTTCAGTGCCACACATTGTTTTGGATTTTAACGTTGCTTTTGTTTTTAAATTGCCACCATCAGTTGAAGTCACATCGAGAACTGTATGAAAATTATGTTCCCATGGCTTATGTTGGCTATTTGCAGAAAATAAAGAAGTATGGTACCATAATACCATTTCATATGTAGCTTCTTTCTTGTCTGATCTTTTGACAGAATCTGGTCACTATCTACTTGTCTAATCTCCACTGCATGATTGCAGGACAGGGGAGTGGGGTGATCATGTCACGTTGCAGGCTGCTGCAGATTCAGTATATTTCCTTCCTGCGTTCTTCTCTCTCTCTGTTTTGTTTGTACATGTGTGGATGCAATGCATAAATTCCGCGTGTTTTTCAAGAGCTATGCTCTCTGATCTTGAACAGTAGATAATAACTTCTTGTTACTGTACGAAGTCAGTAGTGGCCGTAGGTATATACTGCGTAATGAAATGATCAATCTGTACCATTGAAAATAGTATGTTTACACCTGTTCATTTGAACGATCTTAAGGTTCCGCTTGGGTCACGTTAAGCAATATTAAAGAAACTTCTCTCTCTCTCACTCTCTCTCTCTACACTTTGGACTTTCAATGACAGTTGGTTCTGGATTGATTTACTTGAGTTGTTGCTATCTTACATGATATATTTTTTATTTAAAATATTGGTTTACAACTTAAATTTTTTTATGGCAGTATGGTGTCAAGATCTTTGTCATTACGTCATTCAAGGATACGTGCTATATCGAGATTCTTCCACATACTAAGAAGTCAAACAGAAGTAAGTTTCAAGTTCTTTTTTTATGATTTGTTGACGTAGATTAACGAATAGAAATCTAGCATCATTGGGAACATGTTTAAGTGCCTAGAAAATTTCGGGTTTGTTTTGAAATGCTAAATTTTGCAATTCAACTATTAATGGAACGAGTAATTTAGTTTTTCAGTGTAAGAAGAAAGTGGCTTGATTTCATAGAGAAATATTTCCTTAGAATGTGGTTCTGTTAATTTCAAATGAAAATGAAAGGAAAGTGAAATAACGAAAAAATTGAGAGAAAATCTCAATAGATTCTGTCTTTTATCTCCCCGAAATTTCCTTTTCCCTTTCCCCTATGTAACCGCAAAACAAATGGACCCTACCGACATAACATAAAGAACCCTACCCCTTTTGTTCCGTGTTTTATACTTTGATTACAACACACTTCCCATTTTGTGAACTGTAAGAATATCATAATACTGTCTGTTTCGTCTGTTTTACTTATCCCTCTATCTATATGTATATATCTTGATATATTATTTTAATCAATAAATTGTTCTTTTTTGGGGGAATAATTTCCTTCTTTGGATTTAAGGTTGTCATAACAATTGGTTTCTATGTTCACTGCAGTTATATTCTTGAGCTTCTGGGCTGAAGTGCACTATAATTCAATCTATCCATTAGGAGGTAAATGTTTATTTAAAATTGTGTTTTTGTCTAAATTTCTCATGATCTTCCTCTGCTGAATAGACAAAAGTCGAATGGCCTTTTATGTTTCTTCTCTACTTTGTATTATGTTGTTCGGTTTGCATGTAGAATTGCCCGAGGTGGGGTTGAAGAAAAAGAAGAAGTGGTGGCACCCATGAATTTAAACCACCATTTATGGTCATTCCCCTTGTGCATGTTGCAGGGTCCGAGGAAGGAGAGTTCAGTTAGATCGTTGACAATGTCGTCTTAGACAATGCATTAGATGTTGAAGATGCTGTTTCTATTACTCCCTTAGCTTCCCTTCCTTGTACATAAATTTTTTGATGATTTATTCATTTTTGTGAATATATTCGTTTACTGATCCAACTGGATTTTGATAATGAGGTTTGATGTTTCTGCATAAATGTTCTGAGTGTGGTTCTGAGTGTGGCGTGCTTGAGAAGTGGGTGGAGTTAAAACTATATATAGCATAATGGTGAAAAGTTTGGTAAAATGGCAAGTGTTTTTCAAAGATTTACACATGGAAATTTTTTTAACTTTATAAGCAAATAAAAAAAAATTAAAATTACCAGAAAGGACTTAAATCCTTGTTTTTAACTTAGTTAAATAAATTTTCTTTTGAAGTTTTGAAGTTTTTTTTTTTTCAATGTTTTATTAATTTTAGATAAGGTAAAGATTGTGAATGTGAATGTGTCAATTATGGTTGAAAAGGCCATATAAAAATTTACGAGATATAAACCCTGGACAAAAAGAAATAATTTATGTGCACATCATATAATATTGATATAGGGGCTTCTAATTTTCCTTCTGTCATACAACATCAGGGACTTCATTTATGAAAGCATTTTATGTATAATATAGAGCATTTTTAAATTTGGAGATATATATATATATATACAGAAATGATCTAATGAGCACCGGTGCTCATCTTATCCTAAGCACCAATGAGTTGGCACATTAATTCATTGGTGGATTGGAACTCACAAAATCTTTATCCACCAATGAATTAATGTGCCAACTCATCGGTGCTTAGGATAAGATGAGCACCGGTCTCATTAGATCATTTACGTATATATATATATATTTATATATATATATATATATATATATATATATATATATTTTTTTTTTTTTTTTTTAATACATTAATTGTTCTCCTTATCTTTTGTGAAAATTGCAGCAACGATCCATAACCTTTTCAATTTTTACAGTTTTTACTCTAATCTTCAATTTATACCAACGAAAATTGCTAACATTTCAGAAATATGCATTTGGAGTCCAAATAGATGGAAACCATCAAATTGACTGTTAGTTTATCAAAATAATTGATTTTGACCCAATTTGATAATGGCAAAATGGTAACTTAATCAAGCCCATGTTATAAAAAAAAAATCAGAAAAAATGAAAAAGAAATAAAATAAAAATGGTTTTGTCCTTCACCCCACGCCACCCCACGCCACACCGACCCACCCCATCTCCAACGGCCCCATACCTGCAAATCAACCACCAATATCTTGACCTAACACCATCACCACCTTCGGCACCATTGCCGACGTCGGCCATATTTTTGGTCGGTCAAATTTCATGAAAATCGCCATCACAAATTTCAAATCTTGTAGCATCACCGAGCTCCGCCATTTTCCCAATTTCCAATTTCTTCATTACCCAAAAAGATTCAAGTTTTATTCCTAAAAATGTCAATTCGTTTGTAGCATAATCTCCGTTGAACAACTCAAAACACAATGCTACGACTAAATATCTGGTTTAAGAATATTTATTAATACATTACAATTTCCTAATAATAGTAATTCAATTCCTTATATGTGTGACTTGCGCTTAAGACAATGGTATGTGATTGTAATAAACTTAGCATAACAATTCAAGATTGACTTGTGGAATTTAACACACGATTAACATTTCGCCAAACATGCTCGTAACAAAGAGATGCACTTGCTCATTTTTTGTCGATATTAAATAAATGCTTGGCAAATACATGGACACTTTATCTTTACTTGCATAATTTTTTTTTCTTTTCCATTACAATGGAATTTCGAATTTGCTCAAGAGATCCAAAAAATGTACAAACGCTCAAATCAGTAAACAACTCTGCCAATAAGCTCACAACTTGTTTGGCATTACGTACAGCAGCTATAAATCCTCAACTTTGTCATAAATTTCGAATCATATACATAAAATAATACGACTCATCCCAATTGTCAATACATATTACGCGCAAAATATACATCATCAAGAAAAAGAAGCTACCTTATTCCAGCAAGATCACTACGTACTGCCTCCTTATTTACAACTATTAGAAGCCTTCACAGAAAATACTTAACTGACATCCTTGTTATGTACAAAGATCTCTTCTTTTGCCCGGAATTGGATTGCCTCAAGAGGGGCTCAGAGAAGAGGACAGCCCTATGTGTTTCTCTGTAAATGAGATTTTGAATATCGTTAGTTGGTTGATTAGTAGCGTAAACTGTGATCTGTGGAAGAATATTCGTATATGGAGTAATAGTTGAAAGTTACCTCCCGTTGCTACAAGCTTTTCAACACGCGATACAATGTGTTTTCCATAAGTGTACCTCTTTAGTGCATTCAAGTGAACCTTTATACGAGAAAGAATCAATTCACGGCTCCGATCATCACACGTCTCAAGAACCTTCTGCACAACGTAGTTTCCAAATTGATCTTTCATCATAGCCTGAGAATTTTCATTTCATGTTCATTATTCCACAACAGAAAGTGAGGAAATATTAGGACAAAATAATTTCCAGTTCATTTTCAATTCGAAAAGGAAGGGAGAAGACGGAAAGAAGACGTGGAAATTCAACAGGAAGGTGCATGGGAGGTGGTGTAGAGATTTGCTAATCAAAGAATTGTCGTCATCCCAAAATATGGTGGAATAAAAGATAACGGAATAGAACCGTATAAGACATTAATTAACAATGCAATCCAATAGAATAATGTTTTATTCAATTCAGTACCACAATGTGATGAAAAACAGTGAACTACGAATTCTTAATCAGATAAAGAGGTGCCTTTGACACGAATCCACCATAAAATAAAAAATCATGTAAAGTGATGATAAAGTTGATCTTTAAATGAGATGAACGATGGTGACTACCTTGGTGTATTTACCTGCAAAGCTTAACTTACAAAATCAAGAAAGTTAAGGAAAACTAAGAGCAAGGAATTGATTCCCCTAACACATTCGTAAAAAACCAAAGAAAAAAGTATCAAATATCAAAATTTCGAAGGTGAAAAATTTTGGACAGTTTAACCTCAAGCAGTTCTTAGAGTGCAATCAGTTCAGGATGCCTATATATAGGCAAAATATGATGTACATTTGATAATTATCAAGGTGTAAATTGTTTGGTTAATTTTAAGAAGCAAATTTAAGTCACAAATCTAGAGAGCAGCATTGTCACATACCTGTAGAGGCTCATTTTCGTCTGTAGAACCAAGCATCTCACTCACCAAGAGTTTGCGCTCCTCTGGACCGCCGAAAGTCAAGCACTTCTCGACCACATTGGAAGCAAATTTTTGCTGACTCATCTTCACGATCTGTCCTGCAAGCTTGCTAATAATAGCAGACCGTTGGTGTGGTATACCATGCTGCAAGACATGCTAACAAAGCCCCAAGAAAAAATAAACAGAGGAAAAATGATCAGAATGTTTAAAGTCATATTTGTGAGAAACAATACAACAAACACAATCTAGAAATACAAGCATTAGATTTCCTAAATAAACAGCAAATAATCCAGTAAAGTACAAACGCACAGATGCATCGAGAAATCATGAATGTAATGACAACTCAGTCAACAAATCACCTGCATTGAGGACTTTATTCTGTATAGCAAAAACAGTGGACAACGTAACTTTGGCATAGTGTGATCTACATATACAGGTCAGATTGATAGGTTCCAATTTCTTTCAACAAGTTCAGCACACTTTTCACCTGCCAACTCCATATTCTTTTCTTTTTAAGAAAAAATTTGCAGGCACTCAACATGGCACCATCTATTAATTCCTAAAATATTGACTATCCATCCATCTAAAAGAGACATAAAAGGGACTAGAACTCTTCTCATTTGTTGTACCAATCTTGAGTTCAGGAGAAGGAATTGAATGACACTACATATAGTCTCGAATTCCATATTGTAATATCTAAAGAATCTTTCTAGATTACTGTGGATTAGCTCTCTGTGCCAAGGGAAGCAGGTCATCTGATTGAGCCACGCAAACCTTGTCCATTTTATTTTTCAATCTTTATCGTATGAGGTTTTAGAAAAATAAATAAATAAATAAATTGAACATCCATGGTCACGAGTAACCCTGGACAGGAACTGGCAAACATGATTAATAAATAATTAAATTTGACTGAAGCAAAGTATTCTACAAGAAGGGCATCTAACAGCTTTACAGGTGGACATGCTAGTTCTCACATGAATGCTCCAAATTTTCTCATCTTCTCTTTATATTATTATCACATAATTGCCAAATGTTCCAATCAAGTGCCAATGGAAGACAAAAAAATAAGAGAGAATCAAAATCAGAAAGGCAGTGCTACATAACTTTTAATGAGAAGATCAAAGTCTAAAGTTCAACAATCAACCAACATTCATGCCCTCAACATATAGCTGATGCTGATAGAGCTGTCAATGTATACGATCAGGTATTTGTCCAAGGAAATTAAGTACCTGAATGACATAATTCCCAAACTGATCTTGTGCTAAGGTACAAATGGAGTTCATAATTTCATCCATGAGCATTTGTTGAGTGTTAGGATCATCACAGTGCTCAAGGATCCTCTGTCAAAAGCAAAATCCATTATTCATGAATTACTCGCCAAAATTAACAAAGGAAGCAAACAACAAATAAGTAACTTAACCTGAATGACACGACAGCCATATGGATGTGTCGATAATGTCACGACTTGGCCAATCAACGACGATATTATAAATTGGATTCGATCTTGAGGGACACACTCAATAGACTTCTGGATTACATGATTACCATTCTGATCTCGGACACATTTCATCACTGAACCATCAAGTTCAGCTACCATTTTAGCCTGCAGCTCCACATCAACCACTTCCAATGCCTGTGAATAAAATCAATGTCTTGGTTCATATAGTAAAAAAAGAGACAAGATTTTCGAGGCAAATTATGATTTGTCCGTAGACTAATGCTACCTCTGATGCAAACAGAATGTCTCATTTCCTCTCTTGAATATGTTACAATCTGTATTTCTGGACTTAATGTCCTCTTAGAATAAAAACTTCTTTAAAAATTCTTTCTCAAATAGTCATGACAACTAATTCTAAATTACTTTTTCTGACGTACCACTTTATGTCACACACTATGGACAAAACTGGAAAGCTGTAGCCTGTAGCAAACACAATTTTCATCGTGAAACTAGTTGTTTGATGACTAACGAGTCCCAATATAACTGGATGTTCCATTGATTATTGTGACTTCTAATTTAGCTCGAATATCAATTGGTTAACAATGAACGAGATCTTCAATGTAGGAGGTTTAAGATATCACTTATATTATGCTGTTATAGAGAACGTGTACACTCCAATTTCCGTTGACCATATTCATGCCTTGCCTTTCAAAATCACAAGGCCAATGCTAGAGCAAATGATGTTTCAGCCGAACTTCTTCCTCTCTCCCAGTAGGCTACTGCTCAGAATTTCTTCCCTCCACTGTTTTTCATTTTCACATTGCTCTCAGTCTAACCGATATTCTGAATTTTTTTTCTTGATCAGATTAAAAGAAGAATTACCATTCAACAACAGCTGGAAATGGAAACATAAGAGACTTCAAGAACTACCTGAATTGTAAAGCATAGTTCGATGGAAACCAAATCCTTTACTTTGCAGGAAGAATACATAAACGTTGTAAACTCATTTATCAATTCTCAAGTCAGAGTTGGAACGAAGAGATAAGAAAGTGCATTTCTCTGAAATTTTAATTTTTCATGGCCATGTATAGTGACGTTCATATAGACGTACATGCCACATAAGTTGCCATAGGCAAAAGTTAGAAGCTGAAGATAATGAATAAACCTTTTGGATTACTCTGCAACCATACATCTGTAGACTGAGATGCAAAACATGACCAATCAATTGGCTGGCTAACTCCATCTGTTGACTTTCAGTGCCATGCTCAAAGAACTGCTCATTCAAGCAATGAACGCACACATCATTGGAACATCAGCGTAAAAATGGATGTTGTATTGAAAAAATACCTTCTGTATGACATAATTCCCAAATACATCAGTCATCAAGCTAAGAGCATGAGGGATAATCTCTGGAAATATCTTCATCTTTTCTTCAACGGTAGCAATCTCTAATTTCTGCTGAATGAAGCGACTTCCATACTGATCCATACTGCATTACCCGAAAAAGAAAAAAAACGAAGAAGAAAATAGAATCTCAGAGAAATAAGTAAGCTTGGCTACAAAAGCAGAATGACAAACACCACTTATTATACCTGAACTCAATAAAATGACTAAGAACATCTGAAAGTTCCAAAGATCTGGTCTTATTGTTCTTGAAGGCCTCTAATAATGATTCAGACTTTCCTTCCATGTTATTTTCACTTTTTGAATGCAGAGAACCAGTCGACACTCCCTCTGAATTTCTCAAAAAAGACTGAATATGTGAGCGTTGCCCATTACTATACACAGGACTCCTGGTACTGATTGTTGAATGTACAGAATTCATCATTGGTTTACCTTGATATGACACAGCACATGGGTCCAATGCAGGGTTCACATGGTATTGATGATTAATACCGTCAGATTCATGTAAAACGTGCGACTGATATTGTCGTTTATGTTGCACAAGCAATGCCTCAAGATAGGCTTTCTCTAAAGGTTGCAATTCTTCACGGCCATGGGGACCACCACCATAATATCTTCCTTGAGAAGAACTGCCTGAAATATATAAAGCATTCCTGCCATAATTGGACATTTTCTGCATATAACGAATTTGTTGTGGATCCATAACGGGATGGTGAAGGCCAGAACTAGTCTGGTTGCTACTTCTCAAACTCTGTCTATTTCCACTAGTACCATTCAAAACTGAACCTATCAGAATTTTAAAAAATAGATTTCAAGAAAAGTCTTCCTACAATAATGAATTATTGCATTAGCATGCGAAGAAAAAAATAATAACCTGAAGCAAGACGATTGTCGATCATCATGTCTGGTTTATGATCAGTAGAACATCCACTATGTCCTCGATCAGAAACAACCATAAAAGGGAAATTATGGCCTTGAAGTTGGATGTTCAGATCTTCTTTGATTGCGTACTCAGAAGGATTAAATTGAGACTGAAGATTGGAAAAAGAAGATTCTCGTGTTGGAAAGTTAAATTGCCCATCCAAATGTGAGTTGGAAATATTAAGGCCTCTCATTGATCCATTATCCCTTGATAAATCAGCGTACGTGATGGCATTTGCCAACTTTTCAATTGTAGACTTGTCAAAATATGGCTGGTGCTGATTCTCTCTATGGCCATTTGACATTCCTGTTTGAAGCGAAGAGTTTAGTATATTATCTTGCGTAAGATGTTGACCTTTCGACATGCTTAATCCGGAAAGAGAAGCAGTGATATCATCTATCTCATAAATTCCAGAGGAAGAAACATTAATAGTGTCAGAGGCTGAACTAGTTATCATATCAGTAAAGCGAACTCCGTTACCAACATTAACAAGTTGAGGACTGGTGGACCTCCCAACAAGGTGAGAGTCAGGAGTCCTATTCCTTGACAAAGATGAACCCACAGAAGATACAAAAGAATTAGGGAGTGCCAAACCTAGGTTCTGAGTACTAGAAAAACCGGTAAAAGCATTTTCCGAATGCAAAGCTTCAATGGAGTCAGCTCTATTATGTATTTGTGCCGAGTGAGAACTAGAGATTCCCATTGAACCCAAAACAGCAGCAATTGAGTCATGGCTAGCAGGGCGCGAGAGACGGCCTGATGATCTCATACGATGGCCAAGCCCTTCCTGTGACATTCCCACTGAACCCAAAACAGAACCAAATGAATCGTGGCTAGCAGGGCGAGATAGATGACCCAATGATGTCATGGGTCGGCCATGCCCTTCCTGTGACATTCCTGTTGAACTCAAAACATCACCAACTGAATCATGGCTAGCAGGGCGTGAGAGACGACCTGATGATGTCACAGGTTGGCCAAGTCCTTCCTGGAAAAAATAAATAAATAAAGTATTTAAACTGCACCATAATTGACAATGAAGTAAGTATTTCAAATTGTACAAGCATAAAAAAGCTCCGAATATCGGGGATCAAACTGAGTTTAAGAAATGGGAAAGGAAGCCTAATTTTAGTAATCAAAATAGGATTAGTTTCATTCTGTGCTTCCTTCAAAGAACTGTTCAGAAAGGGACAATGGAAGATTATCGTTGAACTGGCTCTGAGACAATCATTTATTCTGAAAGCCCAAAAAAGTACATTTTTTTATTTACTTCATGATGCTTGTGATTCTAGATTCAAGACGTTGCCTTCTAGAAATTAAATGTGGTTGTAATTAGAAAATGGATATTGCAGCAAAAATTGCTCAAAATGTTACTTTTCTTTAGTGCACAGTCGGTTCGGTTGACTGTATACAAACTAACTAGTCATGCTATCATTTTATATGTTGGATGGCTGTCTAGCACGAATAATGAATTTCACAACAAGAGGTTCAGAGAAAGTATGAGTGGAATCAATAGGTCATTTAGTTAGGAGCTTTAGAGAACGAGCAAGAAGCAGTAACAACAACCAACAATAATTATAATTTCGTGGGACACACTACAACTCATCCTAAAAAGTTTACACGAACAGCGCAGAATCTTGAATTCAACAGAATTTTGCAAGTACAGCAAAGCAAAGTAAATTTTACAGTGAAAATGAAAAGGAAAGAGAAAAAACCTGAAGAATATCTGCGAAACTTTTCCTCCTAACTCCCATTCCTGTACTCGAGCTGCCAGTGGAGGCTTTGTGCAGATACTCAAAAGAATTTTTCCGCGAAACATTCCTTAAAGCAGCCTTTCTCAACTCGATCAACTCATTGTCCGCTTTCTGTACAGATATCCCAGGCTGCATCGAGAATAATGATGATTGTACACCATCATCTACAAGATTTTTATTCCGCCAATCACCAACTCCCCCAAATCCTGATCCTGCTGCCCTGATCCTTTGAGCAACCCGCCAATCCTCTTTTGACAACAAGGGTGGGGGCAGTCTAGGGTTGAGATTTTCGTTCGAATAATAGTACTCTAGATATGCGGGCAGTGATCGAATTTCTTCTTCTGTCAACAAGCCATTGTTACCACTATTACCACTGCTGCTACCACCATTGTCTAGTGGCATAAAATTGGGGTTCTTAAACAGACTCCCAGCAGTGCATAGAGCGCTCTCTACTGTTGGCGGTGCACTGCCACTTCGATTTATGTTTAACTCTCTCTCCCTCTCAAGTATTAAACCCCCATTACTATGCTTCTGTAGCAGCAACAATTCAAGTTCATTCTGCAATTTCGCACTGTTCTCTAAATTCCCTTTAGAATTTAATCCGCTCATGATATTATCACCAAAATTCCTCCTTACATTGACATTGGACAGAATAACGTGGATTTCCAATTCAAATAAACCCTGATTCGCACAAAAAGAAAGAAGAATTCAATACAAGCCCATTGCAATAGAATTCAATAAAACAGTAACAAAAAAACTGCAAAAAATCAAACACCTTTGACACAAATTAGAACACACATGATAGAAACTAATACAAAATCAAGACAAAAGAGGGAAAAAAAAAATCACGGATCACCCCAAAACACATGAAACTAACAACAAACCGTTAAAAAAAATCAGATTATCTTGACATAAAAACATGAAAAAAAAAAAATCAACAAAAACGCATACGGAATATGTACATACAAGATTATGAACGCAGATAATGCAAAACTAAAAATAAATTGGGTTGTAGAAGGGAAAAAAAAACTCACGAGAAAGAATGATTGATGTGAATGGAATGAAATTTAAAATATATTTATCAATTATATTAACACGTGCAATTTGGAGCGCACAATGTGGAGATTTTTCGAAACGGAGACGAGAGAATGAAAAGGAAGTGGTTAGTTTAACAGAAAGTTTGATAAATGACGAGTTGGCATGCATTCACTATCGATTATGCCACCTTATGTAATTGAATAATGTTACATGATGTTACTTGTACGTAATACAACATATAGATATGTGTTAAAAAGAGGGTGTAATTTTTTTTTTTATTTGACTGAAGAAATTCGGAGTCATATTTCACCGTAAACTATGGACCCGTTTGTTTCCAATTATTTTAACAGGAGAATTGATTTTTAAAACTTTTTCAAACAAATGAGTACAAACTGGTTAACAAAAACGATTGCATCATGTTGCAACAGTACAAATTTTCATTAAAATAGGAAACAAACACTGGCTATGTTGGCTTTTGCTTTGGAAATGGGGAACCCAAATAACGGCTAGTGACTAGATTTAGCCTTTAGGCGCGTTGACCACGTGCCCTTTAGTCATTATGTGTATTTTTAGTCTCAATTTGATATCGATTAAAATTTTAATTTAAAAAATATAAAAAACTTATTGATTCGTGTAAGTTGTGTTAAGATTCGTGATTTGAGAAAGAGAATATATCTCCCTCCACGACTTATATTTTGTTTGTTAAATTTAATCCGAGTGAAGAATTACAAAGGAAGAAGTAAATCATTGTATTAGGATATAAAAATCACAAGAAGGAAAAAGAAATTATTTGATTTTAAATCTGAATTAATTATAATTGAGAACTTAAATATTGATTAGGGCTCGAAGCTAATACTACCTAAAACTTTATTACACTATTAATTAATTTGTTAACAATACAATGCATTGTCTATTCAAAATTAGCCATCTTTTGCACCAAATCAAAAGTCAAAGGTACTTATTTAATTGGATCGACCAAAGTTTAAATTCCAATGGACCACTCGCAAACCCATCTTCAACCTCTTTTATCGAAGGATTTTACAACTTGTACATCGAAATGATACATAAACAGTTACTGAAAATGATGACGAGAGAAAAGATTGAATGGAAAAGTTGATTGTATTTTAAATTGACAAACTGTAGAATACTATGTGACATTATATAATCATTTATGCAAATTTTAATGTGCATGTAATCATCGAGTTACATTTATATCTATTCTCCAGTATATGTACAATCTCGAACCAATCAAAAGTCGACAACTTTTTATGTTATCTTGTAATTCATGGAAGATCGAACGAAACACATTAAAAAATAATTGAAAAAAAAATTAACTAAATCAAATTATGAAAATGAGTAACTGCTGTTCTCCTCGGGTCCATTGATGAATTAATAGAGCATGATTGATATTGAGGGTATGCAAGTCCATCTGTTAAACCTCATTTCAGTCTGCCAAAACTAATTTAATTACATACAAACAGCAAAAGTAAAAAGAAAATAAACCCTTTTTTCCTGTTGTTTGAAAGAAGAAAACTAAAATACAAAGTCAAACATCTGTAATCCCATGAAACGGGAATAAAGTAATTACTTTTCATACAAAAAAAAGTGATAAATTTTTTATGATAAGGAAAAATCTTTAGAATAGGCATTGCGAGAATTTTAATTAAATACTGCTGTTTTCATTTTCTATCATTTCCCGAACCTCGTTAACTACCAAATATGCCTTGTGGCCTCCGATCACCTCAGCCTGTTTCTTGCCATCCCGCCACAGCTGTAAAGAAATTTTACCCCTTACTCTTCTAGGAAGCATGGAATTATGAGCACAGCAAATGTAAGGAGATTCATTTACCTGTACCGTCGGCATTTTCTGTCCAAATTTTGTAATCAAGAGCGTGCAGATACATGAAAAGGTAGAATTAAATTTAAATCAGTTCCTGCAATTTTTTATGTGAGAATATAAAGCAAAATAGAACTGTGGGGTCAACTTAATTATGTCTCCAGTCGAAAGCGTCGGTGTGTTAAAAAATGTGAAGCATGTTCAACTAAGCTCTGCAAGAAGTGACTTATTTCGGGAGCTCCTCTTACCTTAGTTCAAAATATGTTACTTTCAACTTTGACCAATAAAGAAATTCTTTATATTAAACTTTGCTCATTTACTTGTATAGGTAAACTTACTTATAATAAAATTCCTAAGCTTAGCCAAACTTTCTAAGCTTATAATTATATAACATTCCACTAAGCATCACCATTTGAAACACAAATTTGTGGCTTCTGAACCTAATTCCTAGATAAACTACGGAAGTCAATGGGCAACGTCATTTAGTGTGAAACAATTTTTTCAAAGGTATACTCGAAAAATATGGAGCTTATTTATGAAAATCGATCAAGTTTGGCCTTCTTGTCAGAATTTTGCAACAAAATACCTGTTAATCATACAGAGGATTTTTAGCATTATAGTCAGAAGAACTTACAGTGACCCCTGCATGAACCACAAGTTTGTGGGGAACGTTATTGACATCAACACAACAAAATCGCATTCTGCATCAAATTAGAAAACATAGTTTTGAAACACTTGGATACCACATTAATTAATTTGAACGACGAAAGACAATTGAAACAGAAATCTAACGTTGTCAATGTAGATAAAAGCAAATTTCAACAAGCATACTGATAAAAATGAAATAAAATTGCATCTTAAAATCAAAACAAGATTTAGAGAGGGACAGATAACAATCAGCCCTATTGCCCACCAGAAATTTTTTAGCATTATCAGAAACAAGTTGAATAGGTCTTATCTAACCTGGGATAGTAATCAGCCGCTAGTTTTTCCAGTTTTGGTTTCAAATATATACATTTCCGGCACCAGGTCGCCATCCTACATATCCAAACAATTTACTTAATGAGTTCAAACGTGCATCCATAAACATAAACATATCCATGAGTGATGTGAAGACATGATAACAGATTCACGTCACATGCAAGCAACTATACGTGCAAATAAATGTTTAATGCAAGCAAAGCTCTTAAGATATTCATTTTCAATATACTTACATTGCCTATGATTACCATAAGGTAAAAGAATAAGAAAGAGGAAAAAGTTGCAATGGAGAAAAAAAGGTCTCTTGTTGCGCGCGCGCGAGAGAGAGAGAGAGAGAGAGAGAGAGAGAGAGAGAGAGAGAGAGAGAGAGAGAGAGAGATTTGTATGCAAAGAAGTAACTTTCTTCGGCAAGTCACAGTAGCTCATGCAATTACCTTAAAGGTCAAAGAAGCACAAATCTAAAATGGTTTAGTGACTTCTAATAAGAATGCTGGTCAATGCATGAAAATGAATACCTATTCATGGTTGCAAGAATAGTTTGCCTTCTGTTTGATTTACTTTCAAGTATAGCTCTTCAAATTTAAAATTATCATGATTTTGATTGCTAATCTTTGTTGCTATTTTCTTGCTTCCAGAACCTCCCTGCCTTTGAAAGGTATTCTTGCTATCAATTCTAACATGAAAACGAGGGGAGAGACAACAATATTGGCAACTCTCGGCTTCTGGCTTCACAGTTTTGGTATACATCCTCTTCTCCATCTTGACCTTGTAAATTCTCCCGAAAGACTTTCTAAATTACTTTTTCTTACAAAGACTGTACTTCCAATGTCTCGTTTTCCTAACTAATTCCAACACATTCACAAACAGACATTGACATGCAGAGTTTAATTGCAGAGTTAAGTTTTCATTTTACTCCGACATAGAAAGAACCTCCAAATGTGATTTGCTTCAGAGAGAATCCATCCAAGCTAGACAAGGCTAAGAATCAATCAATAAGAAAATCCTTCATCACATGCTCGACTTGTACAACTGTTTCTTCAGCTATTGGTGACAATTGTGCATTTAAATTATGCACATGCATGGATGTGGAGCATTTTGCAATGCATGATCATGATGACGAATGACCAAAAACCACCAGTGACAATGATATTACTCATAATTTTTTTAAACAATCTATACAACCATTACCATGTAGAATTATAACATTGCTACAACATAGCAGCTATTTCTACTTTTGATATATCAGCAACCTTCGATAACTCCATTATCAATCAGATAATTATGTTTCTCTCGAGAGTAGTCGAGGACCAATCCTAGGTTTGATGATCTTCCATCGCTACGCTCCTATTATTTTCAGCAAGTTAATTGTGTCTTACCTTCAAAATCAAACAAATTTAACTTGATACGAACTTGTTTACAAATTCAATCAGTTTCTCCCTACAAAAACCTAACCAAAAAAGGGTGCTGTTCACGAAATACTGTCCACATCAATGAAATTTCTTTCTCAACCTCAAGAAACTTTTGTTTCTTGTTTGATAAATTCCAAATCATTCCCTACCCCTGCCAAGCTTTTATACACCAAATACATCAAAACTTACTGTCCAAGAGTGCCAGTTAATCCTGCACTGGTGCTGCCTCACCATTTCTTCTAGTCATACATTATCTGGACTTCTATTATGAATAAACCTCATTGAAATGTATAAATCTCATGATATGTAGTACTTTTATGACGCCCAGCTTCTGGTTACACTTTATTAGAGTATATGTTGGATAATCTGTGTCAAATAAGCAAGCAGCTTTTATAGTTAAGTCATAAGTGCAGCAGACATGGATAGATGTTAGCTCATTTTAATCCATAAAATCTTGCTATTTTATGGGAAAATGGCTAAACAAAATTGTCTCGAGTCCTATACTCATCTTATCTCAACACGGTTGAAGAAATATCAGAACTTCATCTCATTTAGAAGTTCTCTTACATGGTAGACATTCATCAAAATCCCAAGCTTTGTTTATGAAATAAAAGATTTTCCGTACAAGGTATCCCCCCATTCGGGCTTTTTCTTGGCAACATTACTCATTGAAGGTAAATCCAAGAATTTACACGAATTCAAGTAGTGAAATCTCAATTTCAAGTTGTAAATTTAACATGAAATAATAGTAACAATAACAAGAATAAAGTAAAGTTAAATCCATGAGGAAAAAATAATCGATTTTTTACATTGAATGGAGGGGAAAGTGATTCTTCTTGAACTAACAAAATTAAAACGAAAAAATTGATCAATAGATTAAAAAAATAACACAAAAACAACTGAAGACTAAAAGAGGGGAAAATCAAACTGCAACCCTAAATTCATACCATAAAATTACAATTGATTCGTCGAGCTGTTGAGCCTCAGCAATGACCCGATCGAACTGGGCTTCTCCAGAAATGGGCTCAAGCTCCACCGATAGCGGTAGATTGTGAAGACCTTGTTGAACAATAGACCCAGTTTCTCCATGATAATTTAATGCTAATACGTTTTTCTTTGTAAAATTCTCAACATTTTCAGCACCAAAGAAAATGGATTTTCCGTTTGAATAAATGGAACAGTTTGAATTACACAAAACTGGGTTTCTTCTAAATGGGGTCTTAATTGATGGAAATACTTCAAAACTAGACATATTTAAATTTCTTCTGAAGGAATGGGGAAACGCAGAACGCGGGTGAACCCTGATCGCCGAGATTGTAGAAAAATGGGAAAATTTTATTTGTATATTTGATTCATATTTCTGTCCTTTTTTCTTGGTAATGCTTTTTCTTGTATAGATATTGCCCGCCCTGGAATATTTATTCCGCAGAATTGACCCAAAAAAAAAAAAAAGAATTAAAAGTCAGGTCGGAGAGATTGAGGAAGACACGGAGTTTTTTTCAACTTTTTGTTCTTTTCATGTTTGTTACTTCTCTTTCTGTGTTTCGATTTGACCCACCATGGGATTTTTTCCTTTTTTCTTACGCGTAAATGACAAAAAGAAGAATTTTTTTGGTCATAATGCAATTTCTGTCAGAAGAAATGATTTTATCCTGTGAAGCGGTGGGTTAGATAGAGAACATTTAGCCCCATTTGTCTACCATTATTTTAAAAAATTATTTGTTACAGTAAAATTTTTCACTACACGTTCATCCAATAAAATATTCTACAAACAAACCAATAAAGTTACTTTAAATTTCAATCACATATTCTCCAAAAAATATTATTCATTACTCTATTTTTCTCCCAATAATAGGTGACAAACACACCCTTAGATATGCGAATAACTAAGGGCTGTTTTCTCTTCTATTTTCGAAAACGAGTTTTTGAAAACAAGTTAAAAATTTACAAAGAAAACCCGTTTTGGGTGTTTTCAGTTATAATCCTAATATTTTAAAATGACCATTAGCATCAAGTCAAAATTTTCGAAACTCGTTTTTTGTGTTTTCAAAATGGCAAAAAAAAAATACATTTTCAACAATCTCACAATGAACACTCAAAACACAAAATTTAAAATGAATTCAAAACTCAAAACACAAAATTGAAGTACAAAGAGAATCGCCCCTAAAAGTGATTAAGATTGAGCAACCTTTCACAAAATTGTCAGTCTTCACAAAATCATAAGATTGTGTATGAGGCTAATGTCTACCCAAAATGTTGGTGACCTGATGTGCCAACTACGAGAGACTCGTTTCTCTTTCATTATTCTTAAAAATCGAAAAATGCACACGTTCTACGTTCAAAGTGAACAACTATAAGCCCTCGTTTGACACCCATTTTTTATCTCATTCTCATTCTCATTTTTCTACAGTACTCATTTCTAACCACACATTCTCCAAATAAAATAATATTATACATAAACCCAAAAATTCTTTTTACTTTTTAACCACACATTCTTTACATCAATCACTATTCAAAAACTCATTCTTCAAAAGAATGGGTGCCAAACACCCACTAAATATGATTGTTTTGGTTGTTTTTGATTGCTTTTCAAATGAATATTGCTATGATGAAAGAATATATCGCAACCAGGATCTTGATGAAATGACTTGATATTGAAGATGTCAAAAAATAGTCTCCAGATTAGCCTGTGCCCTACATAAACTCTCTTTAAAACACTCGCAAGGGGAAAAAACAAAATCACTTTGAAGAATAGAACAAACAATGAAGATTATGCAGATTGAAGACATAAGGTGCTTCTAATACTATAGAACATATTACATAAAGCATCAGCTTAAATTTTGGATAATTTTCGACATGGCTGAATAAGTTCCAAACGCCGACGATATGACACCTACTACAATGACTAATGTACACATCAATCTCTGCAAGAACGGTATCATAAAATAAATAGATAAGAAAATCAATATATAGCAAGAATTTTGATTTAGTAAAAAGCAGTCATGCTCCAAATTCACATGAGAATGAAAATGATACCTGTTTGAGTGTTTTCATAATGCAATAGCTCTGAATTAATGATTATTAGGCCTTCATAAATTTAGTTTTACGTGGATAATCGGTATGCTGGACAATATGAATAGGGGGCCGTTTTTTACGTGCAAGAGAGGCATGAGAAAAACTTGTATTCTTCATCTTCTTACAACATGTGAACACAGTTTTCACGTTGAAGGTGAAGGTGAAGGTGAATCACTATAAATCTATATATTCTTTGTTCGTTTCTAGTTAATTTTCAGATTATTATTGCTCAGTAGAGATTAAGCATTAAGGTATCATTAGTAACACGGTACGCCATAAATATGATGGAAAACCCTTTGCTTTACCTGGAAGACGCTTACTTTCCCTCTTAAGATGCTGAGGTAACAAACGCATGGAAGAATTAACGTCTGAAAATGAAAGTTCAGTTAACACAAAGCAAGTGCACCGGCACTGAAGCTGAAGAAGAGAATGAAAGTAAGATAAAATGCAAGTAAAAACGACATTAGAGTACTTACAACTAGCATTGTTAGTAGGGATCCGATTAAAGCCATCAGCAGACCTGTATAATAGAACAGATAGAAGATAATCTAGAGAAATTCCCATCATATGAAGGAAAACAAATTAGCAAATAGAAAGGAACGATAATTTTTTTTTCTTTTATCTTTAAGTAGGCACGTTCTCTAAGAAAAAACAGAGTCAAGCACGAGAATTTACCAAAGAAGGGGATGATAAGACCCACAATCAACGTAGATATCACCAACGCTGTTCTGATGAGGATTGCATACAAATGGGATTTCGCGTGATTTGCCGGTATCAATTCCTCCAAACTCAATGCCACTGGGGATATGGTTAATGCATATGTATTTCTAGTTAAGAAAGATACATATATATTTTCGTTCAATGCCATTAAGAAAATAAATTACTATAATGGAGTCTACTTTTTTCACCTGATATGATCTACCATGTTGAATTTTAACTACCTTGTATTGCTGGATACTTGAAACAAAAAGAAATATAGTTCAATTATTCTAAGTTTCTCAGAGCCCCGAGTCTTCGAATCTGAGGCTGCTGTCCTGTTATTTGTTTTTCGTTAAGAAAGTGCCACGAGAAGGCAAATTATTGCCGTTGAAACAGAGAAAGGATATTTGGTAAATGGATTCACCACCTGGAAAAGAGAAGGTAGAAAAACAAGTTATAACCATGTACTAAAATTGGACTTGGAGATGCACAATCAAAGCTCCATTCGTGCAACGACCCCAGATTAAATATTAACTCAACGTCAATGAAAATCTCAAACAGAAATTTAGTTTTACTTTTAATTTAGAGTGCAACAATCAATCTTGAAGGGTGGTTCAATTGGTCAGGCCTTGGGTTTGCTCCCCAATGGTCATCAGTTCGAGTTCCCGCAGGGCACTGAGGTGAGTACCTGACCGTAAACTTCAGGGTCCCGTGGAATTAGTCGAGGTGCGCAAGCTAGCCCGGACATCCACGGTTATCAAAAAAAAAAAAAAAGAGTGCAACAATCATAAAACACCAATTGGGAGCTCAAAAGAAGTGTAAGGGAATCAGCCATATAGATAATTAACATTTTTCACAAGATTTTGTTTATGCGTCATTAGGATTTCTACGTATAATGAGTTCGAGGCAATCCTTTTTCTTTAATTATTCCTGCCTATAAGTATTTATCTTGTGTCTTCATAATTAATAAATTCACATTTCTTATTCGAAAAGGAAGACTAAAATGTCAAAGAACAGAGAGAATTATCAGAAATATGGTATGAACAGTACAACTTATTAAGCAAATACGACGATGTTATGATAACAATTAGGACAAAACTACAGCATGAATATTTTCTTTTTACATACCGTTGTCCAAACAACAATTTTAGACGCAACCAAATCTTTAGGCATGTTGTGAGTGAACTGTGATTGTGTTGTTTCTCCGAACATTGTATATCCCATACCAGCAACTCCAGCGTACATCAGAGTGCAAATCCCAAAACTGCATTCGTTATTGAGTAACAAGTTTAGAAGTAATAACAGGAAAATAAATAAACCCTCCTTACAATTTTCCCACATTTTTTGATTAAGTTGGAGAACAATATTATAGTAAAGGAGTTCTCAATATGATGGTATGAGAAGATGCTTAGAATAATTGCTATACCTTGCTAGAAGGACTGCAGGGAACAGGCTCCGTTTTTCCATTGATGTATAGATATTGGGAAAGACAGCATGTCCCGAGTAGCAAAAACCATACAGACCAATAGCAACCGGAAGAGTAGAGAGGTTCAACGTCGTCCCTTTTGTATGGAGGACAACTTGATCAACTAAGCCAATCCAGAAAAAATGGACGCAATAACTCCTCCAGCTGAAAATTTTGAAAGAATAATGGAAGAATCAGCTAATCAGCTTCAATTTCTGTTGGTTGCAAGAAATACATACAGCAGTAGCCGTTAATCATTAGGCATGTTTTTCATTTTACGTTTTCTTCTTTCCATTTTCTATTAAGTGCCGTTTTACTTTGATGAGGTGTCTGCTGGCTATTGGACAATGGTTTTTCCTTTGTGTCTATATATTCAGCAATTGCTCTCATTCCTTTCAAGATCATTCGATTAAATAAAATCGTCTTCTCTATATTTTCCTTCAGCTAGCTTTTGTTCATGGTATCAGAGCGGACAAAATTCAGAAATGTCTAATTGAAAACTAATTGATCAGCTGAAGAAGAAATGACACAAAATACATCCGGATCAGAAACTGAGAATGGAGCAGCAGAAAATGAGTATTCAAATAGAGATCCATTAGTTCTTCAAAATTCAGATCATCCTGGTATGATTTTAGTTACTTCAGTACTGACTGGTAGAAATTACCTTAGTTGGAGTAGATCTATCATCATAGCATTAGGAGCTAAAATGAAATTGGGTTTCATTGATGGAAGGTGTGATAAACCTACAGAGAATGCGTCCAAAATCGAACAATGGATCCGGGTAGATTGTATGGTTAGGTCATGGTTATTGAATTCTATTGCCAAAGATATCGTGGAAGCATTCATCTATACTAAATCAGCAAAGGACCTTTGGTTAGAATTGAAAGAGAGGTATGGTGAATGCAATGGCCCTATGTTATATCAGATACAAAGAGAAATCAATAGTGTTTCACAAGGAGTTTTGACAGTTGAGAAATATTATACCAAACTTAAAAAACTTTGGGACGAGTTAAAATGTTTGATGCCAATACCTACCTGCACTTGTATAGCATCTAAGGAGGTTTCAGATCTGACTGCTTCCAATCAGCTGATGCAATTTCTTCTAATGGGATTGAATGATACTTTTGATAACATTAGGAATCAAGTGTTGGTCATGGATCCGCTTCCCTCTGTCAATAAAGCATATTCCATGTTGCTAAGAGTTGAAAAATAGAGAGAGGTACACAGCATTTTCCCTGATTTAAATGATAATACAACAATGTTAACTAAGTACATGGATTATAGGAGAGACAATGGAAATAGAGGTGGTTTTAATAGAAATGCAGGGAGATTTGGTACTGGCAGAGGAAACAATAGGAGATTTGGTAATGAAAATGAACTATATCACTGTGATCATTGTAATATGAAAGGCCAAACAAGAGATGGATGTTTTAAGTTGATAGGATATCCAGATTGGTTCAAAATGCCAAAGGAATAGAGGTCTAGAAGTTTCGGAGACGGACGGTTTATAGCAAATATGGTAACACACCCCTGGATCTTGAGGATTCTCAGGACAATCACAACAAGGCACAGTGGTTGTTTGCAAGTTTCTTACTGACTCTCTCTTTCATAATTCCTCTGAAGTTTTACTTTCATAGAAAAATCTATTAGCCAATCCCTCTTGTGCATAGTGCAGATAAACCAAGATTATTTAAAAGACTAATATCATACACAATTTGCAATAAAAATGTCCAAGCTTTCTTCAAACTGCCGAATAATAGAATCACCTACACATTAAGATCATAATTTTCCAGAATCACCCACAAAAAACGTGAAATTAATTCCAAATTCACACCCAAAAAACCATAACCAGAAATAAAATAAAAATCACGCGCAGACTTTATAATATAATCTTCACCAATGTAAACTTCTTCACCCGAGTTAAGAAAATACTCACATTTTTCTTGGAATCTTGATCTGAGATTTGATCTTCTTCGAGAATTATAATCGAGTGGTTTTCCCAAATCAAGAAGATCCCTACTAAAACAACATTCTTTGCCCCCAATTGGTTTCGATTTTTAAGTAAATTTTGATAAAAATAGATGATATATGTATAATATATTAAAAATACGGGAGAATCATTTTCTTTTTTTTTGAGTACATAATTTATGTAAATAATGGTTCCAGATAGTTATGTGCATAAATTATGCACAAAGAGAATAATTCTTTTTTATGTTATTATAACTTTAATTTAATTCAATTATTTCAATAATATTTTAAATTACAATTCAATTATTTCAACAATATCTTATTTTTCATTTTTAATATGTATTTAATTTATAAACTGTAATAAAATTCTCAAATAATTAATATTCACATTCATAATTAATATTAATTAGAATTTTACATTCACATTCACCTTCATGCCACGTCCATTCCCCAATTATTAATTATCAATTAATTTAATATTAATATTAATTAAAATTTTAAATTCAATGATGCAGTTTATTATTCACGTCCATATATGCTAACTAATATCTGTTTCATTTAATTGAAAATTAAATTATATTCATTTAATATAAATGATTTAACATTCACTGTGAGGTATATATTTTTTGGTATTAATTCTAAATTAATTAGCATTCAAGTTAATTCATGTATCGCATTTGTCATTCATTTTCATTTATGCAGTTAGTTATAATTCTAATACTCAAGTTGAAGTATGTATTTCACTATTTACGGGTACAATAATTAACATTATTTTCAAGAACTTGCATTTCTCTTATATTTAGATTAAAAGGGTAATAAATGATCAAATATTACATTTACGACACTTATAAAATATTTTAGAATAATATAACGCACGTTCACTCTAACTAGTATATTCGAAAAGTTGATAAGTTTGGGTTCTTTATTTCAAAAATGCATTTTTTTCTCTTTTATTTTCAATCAAATTTTTCAATAAAATAATATTACAAATAAACTTAAAATTGTTATTATTTTTTAATCTCACGTTCTAATATATATATATATATATATATATATATATATATATATATATATATATATATATTATTTCAAAATTTATTTTTAATGAAACTCAAACAGGATTTACATGATTGAAAATAAATTTGAATAAAAATAAATTCTAAGAAATAGGTGCCAAAAATGAGTATATGACTTGTATAAATATAACCCATAACTCCATGTCTAACATTAATTAACCACCCCAACCCCTTTTCTTCCTCTTCCTCTTGCGTATGCTCCATGAAAGAAGAAGTAAGCAGCAGCTTCTGTGTAAGGCACCAGTTGGGAGCATTTGGCAGCAGATGCAGTCGGCTAGTGAAGGAGAAAAGAGCAAGATTTTACATTTTCCGGCGGTGTATTATCACATTAATTTGTTGGCAAGATTACGAGGATTCTTGAAAATCCAAAAACACACACTCATACACCAGTTAGATTGAGCCCTAGAAATTTTTATAATTTTAATGTAAAACAAGTTGATATACCTACAAGCTCACAAATACTGTGATTTGAGGGTTTGTTTAGAATTATCTTCTTGTATATTTAGCAATCAATCTACTAGATAGAAAAATTATTTAGATGACTCGAATTTTATGTATCTTTTTGTTGGCACGTAATCTTTTATCAAGTCAATCTAAGGTAACACGATTAATTTGCCTTTTTTTTTTCATTTACTTTTTAAGAAGTAAGTTGAAGACCACTTGAATTAATACAACGTTTCTTTTCTATTGCTTAATTTTGTGAAGAGCTGTCCAATTAAACGTATATATATTCACCTAAGAGATGCACCTAGATGTTCATATGTTTGCATATATATTTTGAAGGAATAATACTTTGTGTATAATCCATGGTTGACAAGAAATTTGATAATTCATGTTAATTCAAATTTGAATGGACGGGAAAGTGTGTGGTGTTTAAAAACTGGTCACTCAACCTTCAACATGTGATACATTGTTAAACTTGATGTCAAAAAAATTGTACTTGTAGCATGGTTGATTCGAAGTGCTAATTAAACATATGTTTAAAGTATTTCTCTTATGAAATGTGAGAACATTGGATACTTCTTACTGAAATTGCAAGGAGAGGGTGAAAAACAGGATTAAATATATATAATATTATACACGATTTAATGATAAAAATAATAAGATAAATGCATGAGTCGACAACAAGAATCCTTGGAAATGAGTTACGTCGTACCATTCTCTGACAATTGTTAAGGTCTTTATTAAACATTTTTACATACAATTATTACTTAATTAGACAATGAAGGACACATTCACAGTTTAATTAAGTTGGCAAGTATTATTCAGTGTAGATAAGCCACTTTGTCAAAAATTATTTCCCAACTATTTGACAAATGCAATGGTGGCAGCAAAAGATTGGACGTAAAAGTTAAATTTTTTTTAAATAGTTCAATGACATAATGTCATATGGTATTCTGTCAAGAAGATGACATTTTTCTAACACGATACCAATCTTAGAATCCAAATGTCCATTTGAGCACAATGAGGACGTGAATGTTCTCATTAATCTTATTTGTTGTTTTCAATGATTGCCTATGGCATGTTTGGGAATTGTTTTTAATTGGGGTTGAATTATAAACAAATATAATTTGTTTAAAGATTTGGCAACTGGAGGCTTATCGAAGAATGGGTGTGTAATATCGTATATGTATATTTCTCTCTTGTAAACAAAAAAATTAAAAAATAAAAAAACTAATTACTTCACGAATTAAATAAAAAGAGAGAAATATCAAATGTGGAGACCACTAAACCGTGTTGCCAAACAAAAAATCTTTCACTTTTGATATGACGTTGAAAATAATGCATCAATTATTATCTAAAATCACGTGACAAGTGAGATCATTTGTCCATGCGCATTTTAGTGGTCGAAATTCGTATGGTCAATCTAAAATTACACTAATGTGGTGGGATACCATAAGAATTAGGTAGCAACGTGTGATATATATATAGTCTTAGTTCAAGCAGGCTCATTTCCAAGCTCAAAAAGGACAAACTATTAAGTCAAAAGCATATGGTACAATGTCCTACTAAGTATTGTACATATCAATAGGGTTCAAATTGATAATGTTTGGGTGATATTTTGGTGCATTTGATTAGACTAAGCACTTTCTAAGGAGACAGTCCCACCTGACATAATAAAGAAAATTGGGTCCTTTATTGGATAGAAAACAATAAAATAAAAAAATATCCTCGATTCAAAGTGGAGATATGAGTTTGCACATAACGTTGATTTTCACAATGCTATGCGTACGGGGAAGTTTTACAAAAAATAATGTACAGAATTCTACTTGACAAATTTCATCGGGAGTTGGGCCAAAAAAAGAGTCGTATATGTGTTGCCATCTGAGAACTTGTAAATTCTCTTGTACGATTATCTTGTACAAATGGTAAAATCCTATTGGAAATACCACTGATTTTTAGGCAATTTTGGACTTCTTATTTCAATCATAGCTAACTTGATTGCATGCCATCTTGTCATAACCTACTTTAACTAACCATTTGAAAAGCAAACGTATGGAAAAAATACACGGCCATGTTTGATTTTTCCAAACCACGATCATTCGACGTTATAATAAATAAATTTGAATTATTTTACATTCTTAACTTTATAAGCGAATAGCGAGAATTAAACTTGCATTGTTGGTTTGAAAGGTTTGAGCTTATTTGATGTCCTTCAACATTGTGGAACTCTTTAATATTGAGTAGTGAATAAATTGAAGAATGTCGATACTACAATTCCTATAAAATATTTTGATTTAATCTTAACCATTAGTTTAAATGGAAAAAATATATATATTATGATTCGAAAGCATTTATGAAATAGTCAAGTTAACAATTTCACTTAAAATAGTAGAGAGTTCCAAATATATTTCCATGTATAAACTCAATTTTGTTCGCATTGATTAATATTTTTGCATTGTGACACACGGGTTATCAATTATTCTAACAAAGTCTATTAAAGTTTCATTGTTTATTAATAATTTATTGTTCCTCTTCACGAGCATTGGTATGAAGTTTGTTAACATAGTCTAACATGATTTGGTTCACTTTACATAACGGCACGACGTGATATAGGTTCTCACAAAGTAGATGTTATAATTGTTGGAGAGTTTGTATAGAAATAGGGGTTTTGGATGTTGTTGTTTGTCCCACATAAGATAGGAATAGAAAGAAAAACTTGTTTTTTAAGTGTGAAAGTTATATCCTTAATAAATTGGATAAAAGACCACTCAAATGGTCATTGGGCCTGACCCATATGATTTGGGCTTGATTGGGCTCTTTGATAGACTATATATATATATATATATATATATATATATATATATATATATATATATATATATATATATATAGGGGAAAAATTTATGGTTCAGACATTTACTTTACCCAAATTACAAATCAGATCTCAAAGTTTAAATTTGCAAAAATCAGGTTTTTTTTAATTAATTAATTATATTTCACAATTATTATATTACATTAAATATTTAACTGTAATATAATATAATCCACCCCACCCCACCCCACCCCACCCCACCACCCCCCATTGCTCCGGCGACTACTCCGGCAACCGGCGACTACTCCGACAACTGTTCTCCGGCCGTACTTATTTCCGGCGACCGCTCCGATTCCGGCAACTGTTAAGGTCACAGTTATATACAATTTGGTCACGGATAATTTCGAAGTCACAGATCAAAACTGATAAAAAATTATAGGTCACAGGTTATTTTTTAAGGTCACAAGGTTCGAAATTATAGGTCACAGGTTATATTTTACAGGTCACAGGTTGAAAAAATCAAAAATTTTACGTTCAAAACTCTATTTCAGTGAGTCACAGTCACAATTCCGAGGTCACAGACACTCACCTAGGTCACAGATTGGGAAAAATAATAACTTTTACATGTCACGACTCTATTTCAGAGTGAGTCACAGAAGCCCACCTAGGTCACAGACACAAAAAAAAACCACCACAGTTCAATATCTAGGTCACAGACACCAAAAAAAGTTAGGTCACAGACCCAAAAAAAAAAAATCACCACCAGCCCGACCACCGATAACACCGTCGACAACCAACAACACAGAGATCCATCAACAACCAACCACACACACAGATCTGTCACACCACAACTGAGAAACCACTACAAAATCACCACCATCTAACCATTTTCATTTTTAAAAAAAATCACAATGTGCAAATCACCAACAATATTTGATAATGAATAAAAACCCAATTTCATCATAAATCAAAAACTCAAGATCTAGTAGTAGGAAAAGAAAAAAAAAAAAAAAGATCCGGAACCGGATCCGGCAGCAGCGTCGCAGCTGCCTGCGACGCTGTTGCACGAAAGCAGCGTCGCAGGCAGCTGCGACGCTGCTGCCTGCCTGCGACGCCGTGAGCAGCGCCGCAGCTCACGGCGTCGCAGGTCGCTGCGACGCTGCTGAACGGCAGCGACGTTGCTGCCGTTCAGCAGCAGAGAAGGGGGGGAGAAGGGGGGGGGAAGGGGGGGAGGGGGAGAGGCGGCGGTGGCCGGGCGGCGGTAGAAATGGAAGGAGAAGAAGAATGAATTAGGTTAGGTTTGGTTAGGGTTTTATATTTATAAAGTTGGTGAGGTGGGTAGTAGGGTGGGTATGTATTTAATTTAATTTAAAAATATTATTATTAATATTAATTGTAAAATTAAAACCTGATTTCTGATTAAATAAACTAAAAACTTGATTTTTTAAAAGTCAAAAGTAAACACCTTGTTTATGGTAATTTTCTCTATATATAGTCAAAAGATGGGTCTTGGGGGTCTTGTGATGTCTAAATTTCAGTTTTAGAACTTATAATTTTCTTTTTCGGTTTTGTTCGATTTTATCTGAATGGATGTGTTTGATCAACACAACTGTTTTACCATAACCGACACAAAGGATAATGATCTTCGTTTTTTATATATCTGTAGAGAAAATGTCTGTTTCAGTTTACTGAAAAAAATCCTGCATTTTTAATCGTTCATAAATTTTGTTTGAGAGAAGAAAACACTGAGTATAATCGCCAGAACCAAGAATCGAGTGCTCGTTTCTTGGATATAGATTGTTGAATCCTGGTGGCAAACGCTCATCGAACTACAAACATAGGAGTAGGGGCGAAATTCTGCTAAAAGGCATAGCATTGTGCTAGCCTCAATCTGAAATTCAAGTCAGTATTGTTTTATGTTAATTTTGTTGTCTATATGTTGCAGTGATATTATTCTGTTTTGTAAGTTCGTTGCGTTTTTAGTTCTATCTTGTTCTTTAGATAGCGCTAATCAATTCAATTCATTTTACACTCTTTATCACATGCACATTATGAAAAATAACTAGGGGTTGGAAAATATGAAGGCTTGATGAGATATTGCTATTCCAATGCCTTTACTTTTTTGTTGGGTTTGATGAATAGAAAAGTGTAAGAAACAATTTCCACACACATTATTGAATGAGTCGAGTCGACTAGCATATTCCAGCCAATGGAAAGGGACCAAAGAGGACCTTCTTAGCGTTTTTTACTGTACTTGAAAAGGAATTTAAGTAACTATTTTCTTTAAACATATAGATGACATTTATTATTATTATTATTATGAACACATTCTTTTACTTAATTATTAAAACAAGTTACATACGATCATTTTGTCCCGTCAAGAGCATCTGATATAAACTGAAACAATACAGGGAAGATTAGCATGATCAATATAGAAAAATGACCGGGGACAAATCAATAAGCCTCTATTTGATGGTCATTATTGGAAAAAATAAAATTATGTTTTGAATAATTATTTTTTGGAGAATGTGTGGTTAAAAAATAGAAAACCTTTTTAATTTTACATGCAAAATATTTTATTATATGAATGTACGGTTAAAAATGAATATGAGAATTAAAGAGTTTAATTTTAAGAAAGACAAACAGGGTCTAAATGGTTTAATTTTTATCTCAGTAGTACTCATTTTTTTCACCTTATTAGATAAATTTCATTAAAGGTCAACATACTTAGCCCCTCTTGAACAACTATTATTTTAACGTTTTATTCAACATACTCATTTTCAATCACACGTTTGTACAATAAAATATTCTGTACATAAACCAATTTTTTTTTCTTACTTGGACCTTGTTGCTTGAACAAGGCCACATGCCCTGTGCCCTATTCAAATGGAGCCTAGAGGCGCCCCCCATTGGTGGGGTGTTTATCTGTTCAAGCAGTATTATCTTTCTTACTTTTAATCCACATATTCTCCAAAAATTCACTATTCAAAACTTTGTTTTTGTCAAATAATGGCATCAAACATAGGCTAGTTGACAGTCCAATTTAATTTATTGATAGAGTTCTCATCAATATGTTATATATTTATACAATAAATATAATATTTGAAAGAAATAATTAATTAAGATGAAGTGTCCAACTGGTGAAAAGTGTGGAATTTGTGTGGGAGGTCAGGTGTTCGAGCCACGCCTCACGCACTATATTAAAAAGTCTTGGGCTTTATTGATTCTAATAAAATAATTTTTTTTAATCATTTTCGGAATTATTTAATGGGTCAACTAGCCAATAGAATATGACAGTTTTAACTGCTCAGTATTAATACCCATTACCATTGGCCATTACATCTACAACTTAATACTAGATCATGGTGGAAGAAATTACATCTCTTTTTGCCTATATAAACAGACTTTTGGGTATTAGAAAATAACAAGAAAAACGAGATTATATATTTCTATACAGAAAAAATATTGTTCTTAGTTTTACATATTTTTGGAGTACACTTGAGAGTTCTGAAAACCTTTTGTGATTGCTGCACAATTGGTTTATTGATCGTTGTATCCTGGGGGTGATTATCCACAGAGGTCGCAGCAGTTATCGACGGACAATTTCGCTTTAGGATATCGTGCTGTCACGAGACTCGATCTATTGATAAGTTTTTCTGCACTTTACTGTTATTTTATCCAACACAATATGTGAAGTAATAAAAATAAAAAATACAAATTGTCAATACAAATTTCAGTCGATGATTAAATTCTAAAAGAAAAGAGCATGTTATTGGAAAACAAGTCAATTTTGGCTAAATTTTGTCAGCAGAAAGTTGCCACTTTTATGTATATTTGACAAAATAAATATTTTAAAAATAAGTTTAACTCACATTGACATACAACCATATATATTGCTCATCAAATTCTCTGTCATATTACTTGTTAACGAGTACCCAATACTCAGTCTCCCGTTTGGATAAATAGTTTGTATCCGGAATACTCCTCAAACAGTGAAAGCTAGTTCAAGTTTTCACTAGAGAACAGAACATCAAATGAAGTGCTGTCTTTACTGGTACAATTACTCCATAAAGGTTTCAATCAAGGTATGGCCGTTGACTATTTTTGTTGTTCCTACAATAATATCATGCACCATTCCTTCCTGCGGAAAAATTGCATTGAGACGGCGTGACAACCAAAATAAAAGAAACTGATCTCATTTTATAAGTTTAAGAACAATTCGATATAATCCCACAGTTCGCACTCTAATATTACTTCATAACACTTTACATTATTAAGTACTTGCAAGAAAGAAACGAAGAAGTTACGATTTCATACCATTTATGGCTGAGAATTAAGAGTATACCTGGGAACTGAGAAAACGAAGTGCAGAGATCTCTGCAAATGTTACCCCACCAATGAAAACTACAAGGATTAAAGATCGCCTCCCGTCGGCAACTCTGATATATGTAGAAGGCATTAGCTAGGAGCACATGATCATACAAGCTTTCACACCTCTATTATGAACATCAAATTATAATCTTTTGATCCCAATTTAAAAGAAATGCAAGTTTAACTAGTAGCACCGCTCTGAAAGTTAGATGAAATAATGGGAAACAAGGGCTTTTTGGAAGACATGGCATTGAGAAATAAACGGGAAAAAGAAATTGCTTTCCAAAATAATGTGACATTGGCCTGTATAAGTATTCTTTCTTAAAATTTCAGCACATAGGAAAACATCATCTTCAATCACTTGACATCGTCAAGTGATAGAGAATGCTGATTTAGAAAGACAATCTTACAATCACGATCGTGATTACTTTTAAGCTGCACATGCATTGCATGCGTTGATCTAGTTTCTAAAAATTTCATAGAAATGCTTATTGGGGAAATCAAAACACTAAAAGCTCTTTCAAATGACAAATTTTGGTTACGATTGTTACGGGTTAGTAGATGTAAGTGACACGTGGCGTCACATTTTGACGGTGGGACCAGCTTGATTAAATCAGGACATGTTTTCCTAGCATCAGACGTGGGTTCCGAGGCCCTCACTATTGTTCCGAGGCCATTGCTGCTAACAATAAGCCACGGTTCGGTGGGCATGCATCGTCTGAGGCTCCTCAGCAGCCATTGAAGACCCACTTGCAAGGATCCGCTTATGATGGAGATCTTTTATGAATGATTGACGTGACTCTTATAAAAAGTTTATCTGTCTTGTCTTGTCAATGTAAGGACATTTAATGTTTTGCAAAGTTAGGAAGGTCAACTTGATTGTTAGGATTTGATGTCTTGGCCGAAGAGATGAGGCCACGTGTAAATTGATCCAAAGGTCACCATTCGAATTGTAACACTATAAATACCCCCACCATGTAATAAAAAAACAAACTAATGCAAAATTGGAGAGCAAACTGAATATTTTGGAGCAATCTTTCCCGTTTCAACTACATTTTTTACAACATTTCATTGCTACAGATCGTACTTTGTCGATTGGTTTCTTATACAATCGTACCATATTCGTGCCGGTGGCCTGAACGGAAACGTCTCGTGCCTTCTAGCCACTCCCACGCCTTTTACCTGGAGCCATCATGATCGTTGATCGGCATTAGCGTGTTGGATCAAGCTTGCGTGTGCACGAGTGGGCCCGACATCTGTTGGCAACATTTTTTGGGGTCAACAACGATGATTAAAAAATTTCAGAAACAGTTAGTGACGCATAGATTTACAGTTCAACTTCTCCCCATAGCGTAATAAAATAAATACAATATAATTTGAAAGGAAACTTAGAGTCATTTCTGGCAGAGTTAAGCTTCTTTTTTTCCTTATTTTTTAACACCGCATCTCCATCAAAATACTATTCCAAAATGCATTTTGGGCAAAAAAAAAAAAAAAATGGGGCTCAAGCAGGCTCTAAATAAATAAGTTTGTGTTTACATAATCATACACAGCAAAAAAATAAAACAATTTTCAATTCCTACCAAGGATCTGCATTGTGTTTAAATAGAAACTGTGATAAGAATTATACATTTGATGAATTCTACAAACTCCTTTACTTTTCTTGAAGTCGAATGATTACAATCTGCAATCCAAGTTGTCCAATTGTTCATCCTCCAACAGTAATGATATGATCCAGGACAGACAATACATGAAAGATACGAGTTTCTTTTTTCTCGAATTTTCTTATTTCATTAGAGTTTTAATTTGGATGGATATCTTATATAATCTTTTAGCATCAATTTCATGTAGATTAGAGTTTTAGACTTTTCCTATAAATATTGACATTATATTCATTGTATCTTTTAGCAACCAAACGATGTTTGCATTTTTTTTTTAAAGTTTTTATGGATTAAAGACTCAAGAACGACGAAGAGCAAAAAAAAAAGGACTCAAATAAAAGAAGATTGATATAACCTTGATTTTTGGAACCCAAACTCTGATACCAACTGATGAGAACCACGTAGCAATAGTAACTACGCAACCCATAATAAGATTAGAACCAACCCAAGAAAACCAATAAATCGAGGTTTTGGACTCGGCTCAAAATTAATGAACCAACCAACTAACACAATTGCCGACAATATGTTGACCTTTTGATTACACGACTTATGAATCTAACTCGAATGTTTGAACACCACAAGAAATCGATTCTTGATAAGTTCGTAATTGCTCATTGAAAAACAAGGGATTTGAAAGCTAAAAGTCTTACGATTAATTCTCAATAATAATAATGTAGGTTGTCCAGAAAATGAATACAATTTCAATATTTATAGGAAAAGTCTTAAAACCCTAGTCTACAAGAAATTGATGCAAAAGGATTACATAAGATATCCGTCCAAATTAAAACTCTAATGAAATAAGGAAACTCGCGAAAAAGAAAACCCGTATCTTTTATGTATTGTCTATTCTGGATCATATCAGGTAATCTACACAAAGAACAAAAATGACGACAATGATTTTCTTTTCTTGTACTTGCAAGAATAATAATATTTTTCCTTATAGTTTCCAAACCCTAGCAGTCTATTAATATAGTCCAAGGGGGTTTTGCTCGTCTCTTAAATTTAACTCGGTCCAATATTTAATTAATCAAATTAATTAAATCTGATCCATGAATAAATTAATTCAGGCATATTAATAAGTAACTCAATTAATTAATTATCCAACATTGTTAATTAATTAATTGATAAATTTCATTCTTGTGGTTCTCTTTTGTATGTGACCCATTAGATTCTCGATCATGATATCTAACGACGTGAATTATTATTTTGATTTAATCAAAATTGATAAATTAAAGTACCCCTTTAATTTATTATCAATTCACATCCGCCGTCCCAGATTGACATCTAACAATGTGTTAGGGCAATACATGTAACGGGTAATATCACGTGGTACGACAAAACCAAACTTGTTCGTATACCGCGAAACAATAATCATTTCATCAATATGAGCCGATCAATTATGAGATATGGATATGTGTCAATCTCAATTATCGATCATATCTTTTATCCCACTCTTAAGTCAATGTAAGTTGAAAACTCCCTTTCGACTTATGAATTCACATTGGCTAAGGATTTCATTATCAACTAAACTAGATAAAATGTACTATCTAAGAGTGACGAATTCTCTATTGATCATTCACAACCTTTATATGATTCTTAATATAGTCGAATGATATTGTATTACCGACCCTTGACAGAATAACATCCAACATTGTAAAAGTATGATTGTCCTCATATAAGACACTATAATAACTGATGAGTACATTTCATTCATACTTTAGATATCATCTAAACTTGATATTTAATTTATTTCTATGAGATTTAGAATGTTTTAATGTGGATTTTGATGTTGCGATATATGTTGATGAAATTGAATGAAATAAGTAAGAGTTGGGAAAATTGAGAAAATTGCTAAATTATAAGAGATTCAAGTTTGGGGACTAAAGTGAAAATATTCAAAAGTTATGTCGGACCTCACAATGAAGATTCGAGAGTGCTTAGAGTCAATTGTATGAAAAAAAAAGTCAAAGATCAAATATAGACAAAGTATGATCACACATCATTTTCCAATCGAAAAAGTTATTCTCCAAATTTATAGTCTCATATTGAGACTCATTTTTGACATATCAAACGTTTGAATTGAAAAATAATATTTGAAGCAAAGTTGTAGCCCTTTAAGTTATCTTTCCAAAGCATCTTGAATTACCTCAATCTAATATCGGAAGAAAAAGTTATGATAACAATATTGAAGGACACACATCACAGTTTTTCCACCCAAGATGGGCACTGCAGCGCTGGGTTTTGGCGCTGCATGGCCCACATTACTGAAACAATAGAATTCACGGTGCTGCAGCGCCGCCTGTGTGAGAAATATGTTTTTAATTTTTTTGAACTCTTTTCGTGGCCTAATACAACTCCAACATTTCCAAGATTTCATGATGATATAAATAAACCCTAAAGACCACTTTTGGGAGGCGATTTCAACACAGGCGAAGTGGACATAATTCAAGAAATCAAAGGAAGGCAAGAACAATATCAAGGAAGAAGATTAAAGATCTATCCAAAAACTAGTTTTTTCTATTCTCTTCTTTATGTTGTTTATTTTGAATTGTATAGATTTCATATTTCTTATCATAAACTAAACTATTCTTCTAGGGTTTGATTGCAACTAAAACTCAAGAGTATGATTTGAATTTATTTTAGTTATTTCCATGAAATTTTTCATTCCGTTTATTTTTGTTATGATTTTAATACTTTCAATTAATTGACCACTAATTGAATGAGTAGATATGCTAGTCAATTCCAGTACTCGGAAGGAAGGAATTTAGGTACGATCATAAGATTAACACAACATAAATTTTATAGGTTTCGAGAGAAAGTATAGAATATATGAAAAACTAAACAAATAAAACGCCAAGAGTTATTATCATTCTTATACTGCACTGCTCATAATGTAGCCATACAATTAATCCCTTCTTCATTCTAATATTTATAGCATAAAATAGGACTTTGTTGACCATCTAGTATGCACATTTTTACAAATAAGACCAAAACCTACTTAAACTTCAATGCTCACTCAGCTTGACCTAAGTTTACTCCATAAAAGAATCATGAACTCTATAATTTCGAGATTTTAATTCAAAATAAAGATATTGAAATTAATTTCTAAGATTAATTTTTATCCGGCACTCAAGAGATGTGGTAGAATTACATTAGGGTTCTTGCTTATAAACATGAAAAATTGATTAGAGATAACTAAGTTTTTGAGAATCATATTTGATAATTAGATGAAATCATTCCCTAAACTTTTTCATCTTGATTAAATTCATATAATTTGTATTGATTGAATTAGTCACCAAAATTACCTTTAGATTAGTTAACAATATTGATTCATAACTCATTCATCTAGATAAAATGAATATTACATAAATTATAGTACTTAATACAAAATTAAATTACAATCCATGTGTATTTGACACTCTTAACTCTATTACTATATTACAAAATTTGACACCGTACACTTGCAGTATAAATCACGTTATAGAAAACGAGTGATAAGTTTTTGGCGCCATTGTCGGAGATTGTTTTCTTTGATTTTTACTAATATTATTACCACCTAGCCTTTGTTTTAATTTAGATTTTTTATTTATTTTGTTAATTTTGGCTATTAACCTTGATCTCTTCAGTATTTTTTTCAGGTACTATTAAATAGTATATGCATGATTCTAACAATGGTAAGATAGCATAGCAATTGCAATAAGTAATCTCGACATAGATAACAACTACGTTCTTGTAGAAGATAAATTTTGTCAGCTTTGCTATGGGATGCATTATATTGAGCAATGTTTGCATACACGTACCGATTCCCATACGGTAAAGCTTCTAAGATTCATACAATATTTAAGATGTCGAAAATAAACAATTGACAAATCTGATGAAGACTACATGCCTTTGGGAGATTATGTATCTTTCGATTGGGATGAAGATATTGTACTTGTGGAAATGATCATCATCTGTTGAACGAGATGGTAATTGCACAGTACTATAATAAGGGGGTGTTTGACACCCATTTTGTATAAAAATGTGTTTTTGAATAGTGATTGATGGAAGAATGTGTGGTTAAAAAGTAAGGAGAATTTTTAGGTTTATGTGTAATATTATTTTATTGATAAAATGTGTGGTTAAAATGAAGAGAAAGAAAAATAATGAGAATGAGAATGAGAAAAAAAATGGGTGTCAAACGGGGGCTAAACTTGCCAAGTTGGAAGAACGCAACATATGTATTGGAGATTGGAGTTACTGGAATGAATTCAAAAGGTGAAAATACAATCCACTTGAAAGAGTTGAAAAGAAAGACTTTTCATTGCCCATGGAATTAGAATGCGGATCGATCAATCGATCCGAAGAAATTTCAACAATCCTAGAGGAGCTTAAAGTGAATGACAACTTGATCACAAAGGAACAGAATGAAGAAGTAGAAATCAATGAAGATGAAAGCAATGTACATTCGTCCAAATTCATTGATTATATAGAAATTGATTTTGTGATTAAATCCGATGAGGAAGTTGAAGTCTACGTTGGTGAGTTTAAATTGGATGGAATGGGAAAATCCTATTACATTGAAAAAGACAATGTCAAAGATTGGAAAAATGACCTAGAGTGGAGCAAAATCAAAAGAACCAAAATGAGCAAGGCATCAAAAACTTTTTTCAAAGTTCCATGATGCGGATTGCCAATATCAAGCTAATGACGTTAAATAAGCGCTTCTTGGGAGTCAATCCAAGCTTTCTTCCCTTCTATTTATTTAGTTTTCGAGTTATATGATAGTTTAAATTATTTTACTGTTTATTTAGGAATCATCATCCATATTCCGTCTTTCCCTAGGTCCTTTAGTAATTAAGTTGGTTATTAGATATTTGAGTTAAGTAACCGTGTTCCATATATTTAATATCTAAAATTTAATTTTTCAGGAGCATGACATCATGGAACACTCAAACCAACATTGACAAGGATAAAACGAGATAATTCTCAAGTTTGGGGAAGAAGTATGGAAATATCTATCAAATCCAACATCATATGCACCAAAACGTCACAGGAAATATAGATAATTTAGGGAAGTTCTCCTCATTTTTCTTTAATTTTACATTGGCGACAATGTTCAATTTAAGTTTGGGAGTGTATTATAAATTGTCTAATTGCCTAATATTTTTATTTTGTATGACTGTGTACGTGGTTTTTTTAAGGGAAAAAAGGAGAATTTATGTGTTTTGCATGCTTATGTAATTTAGATAGCCTTGTCGTCAATGGTATATTATTGAAGACATGTGTTAGTTTATGGATCAAGAATATATTATGCGTTTTAATTAAATTTTTTGTTTATTTATGCAGTATGTAAAATATTTGTTCACATGAGTTGGTTGTGGTGTTGTACATGAGTATGTTGATTCGTATTTATAGGTTGAAATAGAGAACTTAGACGATCAATCCCAAAATCAAATATTTACTATATCCTTAACATTGTATAATATAATTTAGGGCGTTCAAGCTGGTAAATAATATGATTTAGGATTGTGGTAATTTCATGCATGCTAAAAATAATAATGTGTGGAGTGTCTTTAATTTTCAAGTATAAACAAAGTGTGACCATATGCTAGGAATCTAGTCCTTTGATCATTTTTGCACTCCTTTTAAAGAAAGGGCATTGCACTTGTTAACTTATTGCTTAACATCTGTACCTCTTTTACTCGAATTAGTAAGTCCTTAGGGATTTTTTTAAGACCTGGTACCCTTTCGTATTTCAAAATCGGGGAGTTACCAACTAAAATCTCGCTAAAGGGGTCAAGAAGAGAAAGAAATAGTGAGGTTAATCTTGAGCTAAAAAAAAGGATAATATCAAAATAAGGGGAAAAAATTGTGCAATTGTGAAAAAATGTTGATGACTTAGATATCTATTGGGTTTGAATCACTTAGTATAAGCTTGATTATCGAAGCACTCATAAATTGAGAGAATTATCATATGGCTTGAATTGTTGACATTGCCAGTTAAAGTGAACCAAATTTGAGTGGTGTAAAAATTTAGTATTGAAAACTAACTTTAGAATACACCTTGGAAAGTGAAAGGAAAACAAATTTGGAAGTGTATGAATTTGACGAGCGAAGTAAGGAAATACTTGACTTTTAAGGTCGGGAATTGGATCAACTTATTATTGTACAGCGTTGCACTTAACTCTCTCCACACATACACCCGTTTTGCATTGAATATGTGAAAATTTAGTTTGGGCATTATAACTTTGAAGTAATTCATGACATTGATGTTATGTTTTCAATCCTGAGCTATGAAGGCAAGATATTTAGTGGAATTTGTTTTAAGTGATTTTGTTTGATTTAGTTGTGTTTGTAGATTCGTTAGTTATTTTCTAGAGTTTTGTGTTTGCTCGAAGACTAATAAAGTATTAAATTTGGGGGTATTCAATAAGTGTATTTCATTCATACTTTAAATATCATTTAAACTTTATAATTAACTTATTTCTACGAGATTCAAAATGTTTTAATGTGCGTTTTGATATTGTGATATATGTTGATGAAATTGAAGGAAATAAGTAAGAGTTGGCAAAATTGGAGAAATTGCTAAATTGTAAGAGATCCAACGTTTGGGAACTAAAGTGAAAATATTCAAAAGTTGTGTTGGACCTTACAATGAAGATTCGAGAATGTTTAAAGTCAATTGGATGAAGAAAGAAGTCAAATAGATCAAATATTGTCAAAGTATGATCACACATCATTTTCCAACCGAAAAAGTTGTGCTCCAGATTTGTAGTCTCATATTGAAAATCATTTTTGACATAGTTAAAGTTTGAATTAGAAAATAATATATGAAGCAAAGATGTAGCCCTTTGAATTATCTTTCCAAAGCATCTTGAATTATCTCAATCTGATATCAGTAGAAAACGTTATGATGAAAATACTAAAAGACGAGCAGCACAGTTTTTCCACCCGAAGATGTGCACGTCAGCGCTAGGTTTTGGCGCTACAGGGCTTACATTACTGAAACAGCAAAATACGTTGTGCCGTAGTGCCGCCGAGTTACCGCCTTGTGAGAAATAGGCTTTTAATTTTTTTGGACTCTTTTCATGGTCCAATACAACTCCAACACTTCCAAGATTTCATGATGATATAAATACAATCCTAAAGACCACTTTTGGGAGGCGATTTCAACACACAATTGAAGGAGGCGAAATGAGCATAATTCAAGAAATCAAATGGAGGCAAGAACAATATCAATAAAGAAGATTGAAGATCTATCCAAAAAAAAGTTTTTTCTATTATCTTCTTTATTTGTTTATTTTGAATTGTATAGATTTCATGTTTCTTATCATGAACTAAACTATTCTTCTAGGGTTTGATGGCAACCAAAACTCGAGAGTATGATTTGAATTTATTTTAATTATTTCTATGAAATTGTCCATTCCGTTTATTTGTGTTATGATTTTAATACTTTCAATTAATTGGCCACTAATGGAATGAGTAGATGTTAGTCAATTTCGGTACTCGAGAGAGGAAAATTTAGGCTCGATCACAAGATTAACATAACATAGATTTTATATTTTTCGAGAGAAAGTATAAGATCTATGAAGTTTACTCCATAAAAGAATCATGAACTCTATAATTTCTAGATTTTAATTCGAAATAGAGATATTGAAATTAATTTTTAGGATTAATTTTTATCCGACACTCAAGACAGTGTGTAGAATTATATTAGGGTTCTTGCTTATAAACATGAATAATTGATTAGAGCTAAGTTTTTGAGAATCATATTTGATAATTAGTGAAATCATTCCCTAAACTTTTCCATCTTGATTAAATTCATATAATTTGTATTCATTAAATTCGTCACCAAAATTATCGTTACATTAGTTAACAATATTGATTCATAACTCATTCATCTAGATAAAATAAATGCTACAAAATTATAGTACTTAGTAACAATCTATGTGAGTTCGACACTCTTAACTCTTAAGTTTATCCCCAATTGCAACAAATTATATCCTTTTAATGGACAATTTTTTATGGAAAACAAAGTCAAACGAACACCAAAAGATCCAAAATTTCAATATTTTTCAGCGAAAAATTATATCAACCAAACACAATTAATTGATAATTCTTAGTAAAAAAAAAGTTCTAGACAATTCAACTTCCTGAAATTCGTTTTATTTCCACCCTAGTTTCATGTTTGCAATCAAACGGACCATTGGTGTAATTTAAAATGAAGAGGAAATAATTTACCAAATTTTGTATTTGTTTTAGAGAAAATGAGACAAAAATTCTTTTTACTAATTTGAGTTGAAACTGTCAACTCTCCATAAAAAAATGTAATTTTTTTTTTTTGAAAATGCCTAAAATATCCTTGATGTGACTAGGTTGTACTTGATGACATGATTTGGGTACATCTCCAGTTACAAAGTACTTAAATGGCTAGGAATCCCTCTAAAATGTCATTTCCGTCCCATCATTCAAACGAAATAGCCAAGCAAAAAAGTCCTCTTTTCATGGTTCCAACCATAACGATCAACGACGTCTCATCCATCAATCGCCTACCTCGCCTTTATTGGTATCAGCATCTGTCAAGGCATGAAAGTTTAAGGTTTTAAGACTAATAACTCGACAACGTTCTTTGTGTTGGGCAGTAACTACTTGCAAGAATAAATTTAACAATCCAAACAATTAACTAGAGTGATTAAATATACAAGTAAATGATCAAAGAAAAACAAGAGAACACAACACTGAATTTTACGTGGAAAAAACCCTCCAATGTAGAGGGGGAAAAAAAATCGGGACAACTCCAGCCAAATGCACTATAATAAATCGAGATTACAACATTTAAGCATATGCCTAAAACTTGAATTCTCAACAATTTGGGAATACAACTATAACCAATCTCTAAGAAAATAATAATCTCAACTCCAAATACTATAACTTATTTGTAGCACCAAAGTAACCTCTTAGAGAAATTCCCAATTTGTTTTGAATAGAGAGCAAACCTATGTGAAATTCACATCCAAGAAGGAAGAAAGACACTTGCTTTCCACAAAGCCTAAGCTAAGTTTTTCCTCTGTTTTTATCTCTCTCCGCAACCTCGATTTTTACTTTTTCTGGATTTTCCAAGCATCTGTTTTTCTCTCTATTTTCAGCCTCTGTTTTCTCCTGTTTATGTGTAGCTACAGTCAAGAAAAAAGGGAGAAAATCAGCCTCCGTTTCTCAATATTTTCGGCCTCTGTTTCTCTCTCAATATTTTTTTCATACCCAGCGGTCACGTTTTTCTTATATTTATTTGTAACCACCAATTTTGACCTATAATAAAATATACTAATGGATTGGACTTTAATTTCCTCATGGGTTGGACCAAGCCCATATAACAATCTCTCTCTAGCCCATTGAGGAAGGAAATCATTCTCTAACAGATTAGTTAGATTCCATGTCGGCCAATCAAACACAAAGCGCAAGCTTTTCTCTAGTCGCCACATTTGTCAACATATCAGTTGGATTCTTCTCGGTATGAATCTTCTCTAACAATATAAATTATTCCGCCACTATTTGCAGTAACCAATGATATCTAACATCAATGTGCTTCGTCTGAGAATGATAAGTACCATTCTTGCTCAAGTCTAACGTGCTCTGACTATCACAATTAACTACATACCCATCTTACTTCAAACCCAAATCTTGGAGAAACCGTTTCATCCAAAATATTTCATTCGTTGCTTCAGTTTCTGCAATATACTCAGTATCAGTTGTAGATAAGACAACAAACTTCTGTAGTTTTAACTGCCTGAGACAGCTCTCCCTGCAAAAGTAACCAAATATCATGATTTCCTCATTTATGAAATTTCTCTAAGTGTTGCAGCACATGCAACCTTAGTTCGGCATGCTAATAAGCAGTGCTTTGCTAATTTCCTCGTTTAGGCAATTTCTCTAAATGTTGTAGGACATGCAACCTTAATTCGGCCTACTGATAAGCATGACTTTAGAAATAGCTCGCGATGCGCCAATTCTCATAACCATGGTGTGGACAAAGAGCTTGGAGTTCTTTATACATTTCTCACGCTTGATATAAAGTTTCACTCTCCTTTTGGATAAAAGAAGAAATCTGCTTTTTCAAAGCAGTAGTTTTGTGGTGGGGAAAGTATTTACCAAAGAACGTTTGGGTCATTTCAGCCCAAGTTCCAATCGAACGTGGTCTCAATGAATACAACCAGCTCTTAGCCCTTTCTTTAAGAGAAAATTGGAAGAGTTTAAGTCTAATTGCATCCATTGTACCGTGTTGATTATGGAAGGTTGCTACAACCTCCTCGAATTCCCTAACATGAACATACAGGTTCTCATTTTCAAGTCCATAAAAATTTGGAAGAAGTTGAATCATTTCAGATTTAAAATCTACACGTGGCATATTTGGTGGAAATGTAATACATAAAAGTGTAGATGTACACATGGGATGCGTGTAATCATGCAAGGTTCTATACGGTGTATCATGCTCTCTGTCAGACATTGTGCTATGTGATATGGTGTTAGTTTTAACAGATGTAGAATCAAAAAGTGGGGTTAAAACGATATTCAAACTCTATATTCGGTCTGTTGGCTGCTCTTCCTCGCTCGCCTTGATACTTGCTCATGAAACAAATAAACAAAAATAAAAATCGAGAATAATAAAGAAATTAATTAACTGAAGTAAAAACAAATTAAAAAAGGAACGAGATCACCCTTTTATGATTGAATTTCTTGAATTCTGTACCGTCTCCCCGGCAATGGTGCCAAGATTTGATTACGCCCAAAGAATAACGCGATAGTTGTAGTGTAGTTTTGAGGTATCGTATCCACAGGGGGATGGAAAAGTGATTCAAGGGGTTCAAAAACTTAGAGTTCTCGTAAATTTGATGAAGAGAATTTGTTTATCGCATAAAAATGTAGTAAATCACCAAAATAATGATGGGAATTAAGATAACATATAAAATAATGAAGTGTCGGGATTCCCTCAACTAGATTGGATCAATCAACACTAATCATTCATGCATTCTCTACTCAATTAGAAGTTTTTATCCTAACTCTCTAATCAGATGATTTAACAATACAAACCAATTAAATTTCACATATAATACTAGAATTTATGATTCCCAAATCACAATCATACATCAATTTATTGAAATCAGATTCAAAAAGCAGTCATATATCTCTAACATATAACAGTAATTAAATCACACCAATAAATGATTTGAAAATTAAACTTAAACAAATATTTTAATTATTCAATGGAAGAAACGTGATTAAATCCATAAAAATCTGAATAAAGATTAAATCTAACTCAAATCTAATTCAAAATACGAAAAACATAAACCCTAGAATTATTTAGACAATGAAAAATGCATTAGATGAATGAAAGATGTCGAGATAACCAATTTCAATTGAGTTCCTCCCTTGCTTCACCATGTTTTTAACAATCCATGGAGTTCTTGATGTCAAAAATGTAGAAAGAATGGTGCAAAACGACTTGGAGACGTTCTTGGGTGTTTTGGGGTTTAAATATGGTGGAAAATTAGGTTTCAATCAAACAAGGAAATTGGAAAAATTTCACATAAAAATTAGGTTGGATAGCCTCAATCGAGGTTTTCTTGGTGTGAGGCGTGCGCGAGGTTTTCTTGGTGTGAGGCGCGCGCCTCTCCTGCAGGCGATGGCTCGTTCCTTGCTGTGTGTTTTGACCATAACTTTCTTTCCTGATATCCTATTGAACTGATTCAAGTTGCATTGGAAAGCTAACTTAAAAAGGCTAAAACTTTACTACAGAGACCATCTTCAAATTCGATCATTTTCCATGTCAAAGACTAGTCTCAATATGAGGCGAAAAATGAGTGCAAAACTTTTCAGCTTGAAAGTTGATTTGTGATTATGTTTTGGCTATATTTCATCCATTTGACTCCTTTTTTCATCTTATTGATCTCTAATGCTCTCGAATATTCACCACAAGGTTGGAAACAAGTTTATAGTATTTGCTCTTTAGTCCCTGAATTTTCACTTTCCCCAATTTGGCCATTTTTCACTTGTTTTTTTCTCAATTTCACTGCATGCATCACATTATTCTGCAAAAACATGAATTGCATAGAATTAATCTATATTTCAATATATTAATCAACAATTGCTCATATTTTGACAATAAAATAAGTATGTAAAAATGCACTTATCACTCCCTTAAATAGTACTCTGGTTACTCTGTAGGGACCTTCCCAATTATGCATCAGAGATCTAGAGCTAGGTTCCATTGTAGCTAGAAAACTTCTCCTTAACACCAGGTTACCAACCTCGAACTCTCGTTTCCTGACCTTCTGGTTATAGTATCTTGTATTGCATTGCTTATATAGGCAATCCTGATTTTAGCCTCATCTCTTCTCTCTTCTACTAGATCTAGTTCTTCTCGTAACGTCTTCTCATTTTCCTCCTCATTATATATCATTGTTCGAAAAGAAGGAATCCCTATCTCAAGTGGGATTATAACTTCCACCCTGAAAGCTAGGGAGAAAGGGGTTTCTCCAGTGCTATTCCTAAATGTGGTGGGTAGGACCATAGCATGCTGGGGAGTTCCTCAGCCCATCCTCCTTTAAGGGCATCAAGTTTGGCCTTCAGCTTATGCTTGATGACCTTATTGATTGCTTCGACTTGGCCATTAGCTTGAGAATGATATGACGTGGAGAAATGTTTTCGTATGATAAATTCTTCACAAAAATTAGTAAAGCGGATATTGTCAAATTGCTTTCCATTGTCGGTTACGATAGAATGTGGTATTCTGAATCTGTACATAATGGACTTCCACATGAAGTAAGAAGTGATCCCATTTTTTTCATGGTGATCTTAGCCAGGGGTTCAGGCACCACCCATTTGGTGAAGTAATCCACTATGACAATTGTAAACGTTGTCCCACCTTTTCCAGTAGGCATGAGACCAATCAGATCAACCTCCCACTTGGAGAAGGGCCAAGTGGCCATTACACAATTCAACTCTTCTAGTGGGAGCTTTTGTTATGAGCGAAGCATTGACATTTATCACATTTTTTAGAAAATTCCAATGCATCCTTCCTTATCGTGGGTCAAAAGTATCCTTGTCACATTCTTTTATGAATCAATGATTTCCCACCAGAATGATTACCACATACTCCTTCATGTACTTCTTGCAAAGTATAAAGTATCTCCTCTTCATTCATGCATCTCAACAAAAGCATGAAATATCCTCGTTTGTAGAGAACATTGTCAATCAATGTATACATTGCTAACCTCATCTGAAGATTTCTCGTCTCATTGGGATCTTTTGGATACCACCCTGTTTTCAGGTAGGAACTAATTTTATCCATCCATGTAGGCTTGGGATCAGTCACTATATAAACAGTTTCCAATCTTTCGATGGTCGGATAAGAAATCCTTCCTACAGGATTGCTGTCAAACTCCTTTATCCCTTCACTTGTTACCAACCAAGCTAAAGCGTGGGGGAATTCGTTTGACTAGCACAGTTTGGAAATTTGTGAACTCTGGCTTGACAACCTGGAGATATCTATTTATCCTTTCTTCCTTAGCTTGGTAAGCTTAATTGACTTGATTGACCACCAATTGTAAATCACTATAGACTATTAAGTGAGTAACTCTCATTTCTTTCGCCATCCTTACCCTTGCTATAAGTGCTTCGTATTCAGCTTTATTATTCGAGCCTTTGAAGTCAAATAATAATGCTTCGCAGAATAACTAGCGATTTGGACTGATCAAGACAACTCCAGCCCATGATCGAGCTTCAGTAGAGGATCTATAGACGAAGAGTTCCCATGGAGTGTCATGAGAGAGGTCTTCTATTGGATCCGAACTGAACTCCACAACAAATTCAGCGAGATCTTGGCCCTTTACCAGAGGTAAGGTGCTTGTATTTATGTCGAACTGCCAAGCTCTACTGCCCACTTAACCATCGGTCCTGAATTATCAGACTTTTGTAAAACCTGTCGTATCGGATAATTAATTAAGATCTCAATTGGGTGTTCCAAAAAGTAGGGCCTCAACTTCCTTGCTGCCATAACCACAGCATAATCTAGTTTCTCTAAGGGGGAATAACGGAGCTCGACTTCATGGAGAGCTTTGCTTACATAGTAAACATGATAATGTATTCCTTCCTCTTCCCTAGCTAGAACACTAATAACATGCTCAGACACTGTAAGATATAAAACCAGCATTTCTTATGCTTTTGGTTTTCATAGCACCGATAGCTGCGCCAATTTTTGTTTTAACTCATCAAAGGCGATCTGGCATTCAGAGGTCCGTTCAAACTTATTTCCTCCTCGTAAGACATCGAAGAAAGGTTTGCACTTATCAGTTGACTTTGACATAAAACGAATGAGGGCAGCTACTCATCCTGTCAAACTTTGAACCTCCTTAGGCTTTGTTGGGTCATGCATTTCAATGATAGGTCATATCTTTTCCGGATTTGCTTCGATTCCTCGGTGATTCACTAGATAACCCAGGAATTTTTCTGAGCTCAGACCAAAAGCACATTTGTGTGGGTTTAGCTTCATTCCGTACTTTCTCAGGATTTCGAACATTTCGGCAAGATGTTGTCGATGGTTCTTGACATCCGCACTCTTCACCAACATATCATCAACCTATACCTCCATGGTTTTACCAATGTGCTTAGCAAACATAGAGTTGACCAGACATTGGTAGCTGGCTCCAGGATTTTTAAGACCAAAAGGCATCATTTGGTAACAGTAAGGACCTCGATCGGTGATGAATGCAGTGTGTTCTTGGTCCAATTCATACATAGGATTTTGATTATATCCTTAGTATGCATCCATGAGACTAAGCAACTCGTGTCCTGTTGTTGCATCTATCATTTGATCTATCATCGGTAGTGAAAAGTTGTCCTTATGACATGCTTTATTCAGATATGTGAAATATATGCACATTCTCCAATTTCCATTATTTTTCTTCACAAGAACTGGGTTAGCAATCCATCTTGGATTTTTTGCTTCACAGATAAATTCATTACGAAGCAACTTTTGGACCTCTTTGTTTAAGGTCTCGTACCTTTCTGGATTCAGAGGGAGACGTCATTACTGTCTAGACCGCACCATTAGATCGATAGCCAACCTGTGGCAAACGATTCCTGGGTCTATTCCTTTCATGTCGGAATGAGTGAAAACATCGAGGTTCTTTTGAAGGAAATCAATGATCTGACCTCAGAGAGGTGATTGCAATTCGTAGCCTATTCTGACTTTTTTCAGAGAATCGCCCGATCCAACCTCCACTTTATCCAGCGCCTCCACAGGCTCTCCCCATTTTACTCTTACACGTGGGTCCAATGAACCGAGATCGAATTCGATCAAATATCTCATATGAACTTCTGGGGGGAACATGTACATCCTTCTTTGTTGGATGATTCTTCATCCGGCACTTCTGAGCAATGCCTCTATTTCCCTTGATTTTCCCTACACCATGAGGCATGAAAAACTTGAGAGAGTAGTAGTACATTGACATAATTGCTCTGAGATCAAATAGTTATTTAGTTAAATTAAATTTATTTAATTAATAATTATTTGAATTCACATAAAGATATAGTGAATTGATTTAGTGAGCTCTTATTTGAGCCCCATTATTTTGTAAAAATATATTTTGGAATATATTTTCTGGAAAATGTATGATTGAAAAGTATGAAAAAATTTAGGTCTACTTTTAAAATTATTTTATTAAAAAAATATGTAGTTGAAAATGAATTTGGATAAAATTTATTATTGAAAAATGGGTTTCAAACAAGGGTTTAATATGAACAATTTGAATTCGAAATAGATAAATAAATTAATTAAAACTAATTTGATTGGATACTATAATAAGTAAATGATTTTTAAACTATTTTGTATTAAATTATAAAGTTACTATTTTGTCCTTACTGCATTTGGTCCTTTTCTTATTTTCATTTTTTTTCAAAATACATTTTCTCTCTTTTCTTTGCAAACACACATTTTTTAATAAAATAATATTACACGCAAATTTAAACATTTTTTAATAAAATAATATTACACGTAAATTTAAACATTTTTCTTATTTTTTAACTATACATTCTCTATCAATATATTATTCCAAAATGGGGCTCATACAGATCCTCGGTCAAATTCTACTACTTCTGTCAGCTAATTGTTAAATGGATGATATTAATCTATTTGGACTCCAAGTACAAATTTTTGAAATGTTTGATATTGTAGATGACAAAAATAAAAAGGAATAAAAGATTTGATACCGTGTTTGAAATTTTCCCTTTATAAATTATATCAAGATGCGAGTATTTTTAAAGGGATAAAATTATTTGTACATAATTTTCCTTACCGAAAATGTTACACATCTCACATGTGCGCGGGGCCCGCGTGAATAAAAAACTCCAAAATGTGATTCACACACTCTATTGTGAGTGTAAGTAAAAGATTAGGGGGTGTTTGAGCCATATTATTTTGGAAAAATATAATTTGGAATAATAGATTAATGAAAAATGTGTGGTTGAAAAAAAAAGGAAAAATTATTAATGTGATAAAAAATATTATTTTATTAAAAAATATGTGGTTAAAAATGAGTAAAAGATTGAGAATGAAAATTTATACGGGAGCTGGGCAAAAAGAATTATGTTCATTTAGAATTGCCTTTTTTAAACCTCTGGCCCCCATTATATTATATTACATTACATTAAATTTTTCTCTCTTTTCATTATAATTAAACATTTATCAAATAAAATAATATTATAAATAAAATTTGGGGCTAAATAAAGGGTGCCACTTCCTCTGTCCGTTTCGTGACACAACCTTTTCCAACAGGCTAAAGGAGTGTACCGCCATAACTACCTGTACATCATTTCCCCCATACTCTTTTATTCTGATCATTGTCATTCATCACTCGTCATCCACGTCATGGCCACCGCCATACGCCTCCGCCGACTCGGTGCAATCGCCGCCGCATCCGGCGCCGTCTATTACACCCTCCTTAGCAATTCGTCAATCTCCTCCAGTGATCGCAGCGGCGGTGGGCCAGTCCTCACCGCCATGAAGCAGAAACTTACGGACCCATTTTCCGTTGTTCCATCTCGTAATGTTCAGGAGTCGGCTCTGTTGGGGTCCAGCTCGTCCAATCCCCTTGACATCCTCGTCGTGGGAGGAGGCGCCACCGGTTGCGGAGTTGCCCTGGACGCCACCACCCGCGGCCTTCGCGTTGGCCTTGTCGAGCGCGAGGACTTCTCCTCCGGCACCTCCTCCCGGTCAACTAAACTCATCCATGGAGGTCAGCATTTCATTCTATGCATATATTACGTTATGTATTTGTACTTTGAGCAATGAGAATTGTACACTAACTGGCACGGGTTAAGGTTAGCTGGCATTGATGACTTTTCATATGCTATCATATGGTACCCCTGACTATGTTTAAAGATAATATTTTTTGTTCCTCACGTGAAAGGGATGTGAAATTTATTGGCATACGAACTTTTTGTAATTTTAAGGAAAAAATTGTAGTTCTAAAACCATTATATATTCCGAATGAAGCTATGCTTGTACCATTAGTAGAAATTTGAAGCCGTTTATTTATCTAGGAGGAAAAGAGGTATTGATTGGTGTCAAAATTATTTATAATAAAAGAATGAATGACCTTATAACTTAAAGGCATGGGACGAGTAATACTACTCAGCAGTCAGCACCATGATTGCTTAGCACTTATCACCAGTTTAGTGGAGTCTACAGCCTCATTGTCCAAAATGAATCATTGGAAAATGAGAGAATGGACCTCACTACCACATAGAATGGTGCTACATAACATCATGCATACGATAATCACATAAATATGTTGTACGAGTACTTTGATTTAACTATGACCGTGTATTCAAATAAAAGCAAATAAAAGAAGTGGTGGATTCTAGCAATCCAATTGAAAACAAGAAGATATTGATAAACCCTTGTTTGGTTCTCATTATTTTCAAAATACATTTTTCTCTCTCTTATTTTCAACCTTATATTTTTCAATAAAATAATATTACATGGCAAACACAATTTTTTCCTTATTTTTTAACCACACATTCTCCATCAAAATACTATTTTAAAATGCATTTTGGACCCAAAAAAAATGGGTATCAAACAGGATCTAAATCGAGCACGAGTTATTTCAAAACAAAAAAAGGCGGGAACTTTTCGCGGACACTTTCCACACACTACTATTAACCTTTTTATACTCTTCAAACTCAAAATTGTGGAGAGAGATTTAAATCATTTTTCTCTTTTGGAAATGTTAGGAATTGCAAGAATCTATTTAATTATATTCATTAAGATTGTCATATAAAATGATACTTTTATATTTATACTAGTTTTGGAATGAACCACAAGATGATATACCTCAGAATATGCTATTCTCTTTGATGATATAGTTTAAATTAAGAGGACAGGACGTGGAAAACAGTACGTTAGACTATTGGATAACATTTTAGAATCTAAAAATTAAGACGGAATACATGGAATTCTCTTTTAATCATAGTATGAATAAGTATGATTGTAGGGCCAAAATAGAATATCATGATATCTCCAAAAGTGATTATTTTGGGTGCTTAGGTTTAATTGTTTACAATGAGGACGTGAGGAGGATGTAGTAATGAATATGATTACAGTAGCTTGCAAATTAGAGATTTGTGACAGATTATATTTCCTTAAATCATATCTATATAGTTAAAGTGAAAGTTGTATAAAATGATTGTTAGACCAGATATAGAGTATCGTGTCAAGTACTAGGTCATTAGAAGGCAACATAACTGTAGCACAAACTCTGCAAAAATGAAGATGTTGAGATCAGTGTTTATAAACTTGCCTGGACATCGAACTGGAAAAGGTAAAGGGGCAAGCTTTATAAGGTTCAATGGTTGAATCAGATTTCAAATTTAAATAAATAAAATTTATATATACACACTATTAAAAAGTTTATAACATTACAGAAATTAAATTTTCACATCACTAGTTCAAAGTAAAATTCAAATGAAAGATGATTGGTTTAATCACATGATGCAAATGAATAATTGGTTATTAGATAGTCAAAACAAATTGGCATCTATTTATTGGATTTGGCGCCTTGCTGGAGGTTTCTTTTTATCCAGTCAGTAAATGGGGAGTAGGATTAGAGGATGAACATTTATAATCTATGGCTATATGTCTACGAAGCTGCAAGATGAGAATTTGAGGCATATTCCTGGTTTTTCTCTAAGTAGACCTGGGAAACTCGCCAAAACCGCGACTGGTTTATCAGTTCAGGTTGAACCAGTGGTTTTAAAAAATTTCTTACTGGTTTTCTAATATCCTGTTAATAACATGGAAACGGACTTGAGCGTGCAGGATCAATCATGAGTTGGAACTCAATAGCAGGACCATGCTTGCTTTACACATTTAAGTGAATGGAGCTTGTGTTGCGCAAACCGTCAAATATGCACATTGTGGCACACGTGCGATGCTGAATTGCAAATTTCCAACATTCACAAGAAACCGTAGCAAAGAAAGACCCGTCGCTCTCTCCCGTATGGAGAGTTCTCCCTCAACATCCAAAGTGAGCCTATCAGCCTCCAGCCATTTTCTTCCACCACCACATCCGGCCTGCTTGACAAACCGGGTCAATCCTCCCTTGGACACCACCCGCAGGCGGCGGCCCTAGGTGCAAACCCCCGCGCCACCGCTCGAGATCCTGTTTGCTTTGCTTCCGGCCTTCTCTGCGCGCCAACCATGGGAGGATAGCCGGGGTCATTCCGACCCAGGCTAGGGAGGCGCCGTTCCAGGGCGGCGAGCCGGCGGCGCGTGCGCCCCACGCGCCGCGCGCCGGCAGCTTGCCCGCGATCTGCCCAGGTCATTCCAGGCCCCCGTTCAATTTTCGGATGCATCGTTTCAACGGCATGCGGATATGTTTGGTACAAAGGAATTTCATCATCGAGTTGGAGTGGAATCAAAGGAGTTTTTTGTGTCTATTAATGAAGCCGGCATTGTGAGGTTGACCGAATGAGGACCGAGGATCTCGAATGCTATATTTATGGGGAGGTTTGGTGCCTTGTGGATAGTTAAGATGATGGATAAATTGAGGGGGGCAAGCAAGTAAGAGGAGTTTATTGCCAAGTTTACTGAGTCATCGAGAGCTTTTATGGCGCAACGTTGTGGTAACAGTCGAGGTAGGTATCTGACGATCGTAAAGGAGTGGTGATGGTACCGGAAGGTGCAAATGGAGAGGGATGGGAGTCGATGTTGCAAATGTTTCAGGCAGTTGTCGAATTTTTTGTCAATAGAGACAAAGTTAAGCGTCAAACGGTTAGAGCCAACTATCAACAAGGGAAGACATATGCTGAAGTTACGGCAAAACGGTCGAAGCGAGAACACGAAAAAGCGGTGCTATTACAAAAAGGATAGTGAGGTCGTCCTTTGATGCGTAAGTTGAAGGAGAGAATACGAGAAGGTGCTTTGGAGACGATCCTATTAAGCAATGCGAAATAAGGGCTCGCGTCCGGGGGTTGAAAGGTGAGGTGGATGAATTGTTGAGGCTGAGGAGATGGCGATCTAGAGGGCTCCAAGATGATTTCAGCGTCGTAAGTGCGTGTATGTAAAGTATCCCGCTAAGGAGATACGATCAAACTTGTTTCAAAACTAAAACACGCGAGTAATGATTGAGCTTTGCTCGGAGGGAACCGGTGCGGTATGACATGGAGTGTAGTAGAGTTAACGGGGAGAAAAGATTATGGGATTGGATATGGATGACAAATATTCGGGGGATGAGGCATCTGCGGGAAATCCTTCATCGAAGGAGGGAACAAAGAACAAAGTGTACGGTTGTGATGGCGTTGAATGAGACTTTTGAGAAGAACGAGACAATGTGAATGAGGGAGACGTGATCACGGCTATAGAGGGAGTTGGGTTGACGAGAGAAAGAGATCGGAATAGTGATGCGGAGGAATCAAGTCAGGCACCGACACAAGAAACAAGTGGTGGCAGCAACTACAATGATTGTAGAACACTTACATTAGGAGGCATCCTAGGTCTGCGGCGAAAACGAGCTAGGGAACGATAAAGCGATAGTATGTGGGACGAGTGTGTCAAAAAGGAATAATGGACAAAGTACAAAGACGGGTGGTGGAGGGGAAGGACAGGATCTTTGAGCTATTAGATGTTGCTATGCGGGGAGATAGTTAAAGTTCTGCGCTTGATGTTAGACCTCCAGGTTTCAAATTGGGTTCTCCATAAAATTCAGAATTCGGCAAGATGGTGGGTGTGTCTTGTGATGGGTATGAAGATAACCTCATGCACTTGTTTGAGGAGTTGGAGACTCGTAGGGGACATGGGATGTGTGCATCGGGAGGAAGAAGCAAGAAGAAAAGGGAACGTGAGCTTAAAGGCGGCTTGAATGTTCGATAAACTATGACGTTAAAGGGGGTGAGTGAAAGAGAGGGGTTGTCGGGGAGGGAGGAAGGAGAGATTAGATCATCCCAAAAATCACAACTGTTTGGAATGTGCGGGGCTTTCAACGAAGTTGGGAAAAGGCTCGGTATACGAAACATGTTAAGGGGGATGGAGGGCCGATCTTGTCTGTTTACAAGAAACGAAGTTAGAGGTCATTTCGAGGGCTGTTGTGAGATCTTTATGGGGGGGACAGCATGTCGGGTATCAGTTTCTTGGAGTTTCAGGGGCATTAGGAGGGGTGCTTGTCATGTGGGACACTAGAGTGTTTGATATGGAGGAGGTTAGTGTAGGGTTATTCTCTCTATCACTTTCCTTTAGTAATGTTGGGGATAGATTTAAGTGGATGTTTATTGGAGTTTATGGGCCAAACTCAGATGTGGATAGAAGGGGCATGTGGGATGAACTAGCTGGTATGATGGCTTGGTGGAACTTACTAGTGTGCATTGGAGGTGATTTTAATGTGGTCAGGTTTCCTTCTAAGAGGTCGAGTGGAGGGAGATTAACAGGGGCTATGGGGGATTTTTCTGATTTTATTAGTGAAAGTATGTTGGTGGATTTGCCTATGATGGGGGGAGAGTTTACTTGGTCGTCAAATCGCGATCAACCCGTTCAATCTTGAGATCAACCCGTTCAATCTCGGATTGATCGATTCTTGATTAGTGGTGAGTGGGAGGCTAAGTATGCTGATGTCACTCAGAGGAGGTTGGGGAGAGTGTACTCAGATCATTTTCCTATTTCATTATCTGGGATTAGAATGGGCAGTGGAAGAAGACCCTTTAGGTTTGAGAAGATGTGGCTGAAAATTGAGGGTTTTGGGAAGCGAGTTTGGACTTGGTAGGCCTCTTATGATTTCAGGGGTTATCCTAGTTATGTTTTACATAAGAAACTGAAAGCCTTGAAGGGGGATTTAAAGAAGTGGAATGAGGAGGTGGTGGGAGACATAGACGTTCGTAAGAATCAGTGTTTGTCAGACATTGGAGAGTTGGATAGGCAGGAGGAGGGTCGAGGGTTGGATGAGGAGGAAAGGGAGAGGCGTGGAAGGTTAAGGGGAGAGTTGGAGAAATTGGTGGAGATGGAGGAGATTGCGTGGAGACAGAAGTCTAGGGTATTGTGGTTGAAGGAGGGTGACAAATGCACTAAGTTCTTTCATCAGGTCGCTAATTCCAATCGTCGTAATATCTATTTTTCATTGTTTGAGTTTGATTGTGTTACGCTCGATGATCCACAAGATATTGTGACTCAGCAGGTGAGATTTTATCAGAATCTATATCGGGAGCAATTTAAGTGGAGACTGGTGGAGGGGCTAGAGTTCTCCACTATTACGCGAGAATCTTTGGTTGGGTTGAGAGACCATTTGAGAGGAGGAAGTTAGGAAGTGGTGTTTAATATGAATGATGATAAGTGCCTGGACCGAACGGGTTCTCGTTCTTATTCTATGGGCTTGTGAGAGGTGGTTAGAACGGACATTATGGGTACAATCAATTATTTTTCGAACGTGGCGGAGGTTTATGAAGTCTTCAATGCCGCTTTCATTGTGCTTATTCCTAAGAAACCGGGAGTAATCGATATTAAGGACTAGTCCATTACTTGGTTAGCGGGGTTTATAAGATCATTGCTAAAGTGTTGGCGAATAGATTAAAGGAGGTTACGGGAAAAGTGGTTTCTAAGTTCTAGAATGCTTTTGTGAAGGGCGTCGGATTTTGGATTCGGTTATTCTTATAGCGAACGAATGCATCAAGAATACGTCGAGGATCCCGGGGATGTTGTGTAAGCTTGATATTGAAAAGACGTATGATCACGTCAATTGGGGATTTCTTATGTATATGCTCGAGCGATGCTTAGGGAAAGGTGGTGTAAGTAGATTCGGTTCGTATCTACGGTTTCGTTTTCGATTTCAGTTAGTTAATCTGGCAAGGTTACTTCGGACGCGTAGAGGTTTGAGCGAGTGATCCGTTGTCACCACTTGTTGTTTGTTATTGTGATGGAGGCATTCGGTAGAATGATTGAGAAAGGCGCGACGGAGGATCTCTTAAGAGGTTTTTCGGTTGGTCATCTACAGGTCTCCCATTTATTATTTGCAGACGACACACTGATCCTTTGTGATGCAGACGATATGCAAATTAGGAATTTGCGTCGCTTGCTTCTATGTTTTGAAGCGGTTTCCGGTTTGAGGGCAAATCTGGGGAAATCGGAGGCTATTCCAGTGGGGGAGGTTGCTAATGTGGAGGAATTAGCGGCCATACTCGAATACAAAGTCGCACATTTGCCCATGTCATATCTTGGGCTTTCATTAGGGGCGAGGTTTAAAAGTAAACATATCTGAAATGGTATTCTTGAAAGGGTAGGGAGGAGGTTAGCGGGGTGGAAACGTATTTATCTGTCAAGAGGAGGTCGCCTTACTCTCATCAAATCCACGCTTTTTAATCTTCCAACCTATTTCCTATCTTTGTTTCCTATCCCTGTTGCAGTGGCAAATAGGTTGGAGAAGATACAGTGGGATTTTCTTTGGGCAGGGTTGGGGGAAGAGAGGAAGTTTCATTTGGTTAAATGGGGTGATGTTTGTTCCCCTGTTAGGGTCGGGGGTCTTGGATTGAGGAGCCTTGTTTTATTTAACAAGGCATTGATGGGCAAGTGGTTGTGGCGACTTGGAATGGAGAGGGAGCTTTTGGAGAGAAATTATTAGGATGAAGTATGGTGTCTTGGAGGGGGGGTGGTGCTCGGGTGAGGCTCGTGGTTTTTATGGGACGAGCTTGTGGAAATATATCAGAAAAGGATGGAGCGATTTTCAAAATAGATTGGCTTTTGTGGTGGGGAACGGGACGAATATCAGATTTTGGGACGATTGTTGGTGTGGTGATCAAACATTAAAAGTGCGGTTTCCTTCATTACATCGCATTACCTTGGAGCCTTCAGCCATGGTGAGTGATGCTATGGCTATATCTAATTGGAATCTTAGCTTGGAACATTGCTTTCGGGAGGGGCTTACATGATTGGGAACTGGATGTCTATGCATTGTTTTTGGTCTCTCTGTATGATGTGCACATTCAGGTGGGAGAGGATGACTGTAGTAGATGGAAGGTGGCACGGAATGGTTTGTTTTACATTCGCATTACTTATTTGAGATCTTTATTGGAACTGAGAACCTATTCCACAGCGAAAGGATCGCGAGTAAATTACCTCCAATGGTGGCTTTTTTACTGTGGTCGGTGGTGAGGGGACAGGTGTTAACAGCGGATAATCTCAGAAGAAAGGACTATTGTATTACGGAGTGGTGTTATATGTGTAAGAGGGAGGGCGAGACGATCGATCATTTGTTCATTCACTGTGACGGTGTTCATTGGTTGTGGAATGATATTCTGGTTTCGCAACATATGAGCTGGGTGTTGCCAAGACGTATCAAGGAGGTGGTGTGGGTATGGAAAAGAAAGTTTCGAGATAAGAATAGTAAGCTTGTTTGGGATCTCATTCCATGATGCATTGTTTGGTGTGTGTGGAGAGAGCGAAACGGAAGATGTTTTGAAGACCAAACTCGGACGACAGAGTAATTTAGGGAATTATTTTATTTGACTTTGTATAGTTGGTTTAAGGCTGCAACCATTAGTCCGATAGAAGGGTTGCCGAATTTTTTATCGTTTCTTTCTTGTTTAAACTGATAATGCACTCCTTGTGTATTATCTTCTGATTTTATTTATAAAATTGCGTGATTACCTATCAAAAAAAAAAAAACATGGAAACGGACTGGCTTTGGTCAGGTTCCCAGCTTTCCCGGTTGAACTGTCTGGTTCATTCGGGTTTTAACATTGGTTGAGAGTCTTGAGACGGATATTTATCCACATTAAAATGGATAAAATATGAAATGGAGTTATGAGTTATGAAGTGAAGGTGAAACCTTCTGAGGATAAAGGAAGGACGACTTAGATGCTTATATCATGCCTTATACAATTCTAAACGAGTTCCAATCACGAGCTATGCAATCTTAGTTGAACAAGATGGACTAAAATTGACGTGCTTCCTGTTTTCTTTTGCAAGTTTACGTTGGTTAACTTTGACGCCATTGTGCCGGGTATTCACTTGAATCTGAAGTTTTTTTTTCAACATTTTGAAGTCATATTTGACATCATTTCTCTTTGTTATTCTAACTCATTAATTTTGGCCGAACAGTTTGACTCGGTTAATGATTTTACTTGCAAATTGTGTGTGTGGAGTTGATTAACTTTAGCCGCTGCTCTTTAATTTTTCCTGGTAGGAAATAGAAAGAGGCTTAATTTGTCAACTACATTTTTAACCTAAGAAAATTATAGAAGAGACCAAAATTTTTCTTAGATAATATCTCAGATATTCTTGAGTTCTTTATAGTATCTTGGATATCTGTTGTTCACGTGTAAGATAATCCTGTCAGGAGTTCGTTACTTGGAGAAAGCTGTTTTTAACTTAGATTATGGGCAATTAAAGCTGGTTTTCCATGCTCTCGAGGAGCGTAAACAAGTCATTGATAATGCTCCACACCTCTGCCATGCTCTGCCGTGCATGACTCCGTGTTTTGAATGGTTTGAGGCATTATACTATTGGATTGGCTTGAAAATGTACGATCTAGTTGCTGGGCGTCACTTGTTACACTTGTCTAGATACTATTCAGCTCAAGAGTCAGTTGAACTCTTTCCCACTTTGGCAAGGAATGGCAAAGACAAGACCTTGAAGGGTACTGTGGTTTATTACGATGGACAAATGAATGATTCGCGCCTAAATGTTGCACTAGCATGTACAGCTGCTTTAGCTGGTGCAGCTGTACTTAACCATGCAGAAGTGATATCCTTCCTTAGGGATGACGCCAGTGGGCAGATAATCGGTGCACGCATAAGAAACAACATATCAGGTACCAAAGGAATCATATCAATGCATTTCCATCTGCACATCTGCTTGTAGCACTACGATACAGATGTTTCATGTATAGAAGTTTCTTGCCTATTTTCATCTATGTAAAATTTAATTGATATATAAATTTTGAGTACTTTTTTGGGTTATGTGGCTACTGTACCATCTCTCTTTAAGCTTCAGATATATACATTGTAAATTTGATGACGTCGACTATTCTTCTGTTGGTATTACATGGTTTTATATGAAGTGCTACTGGTGCCCATTTTCCTCAGGATTTAGTATCATCAATTTTTTTGTTGGAAGGAAGAACTATTGGTAATTTTTTGCCCTTTCTTGAGCTGTTAATGGTTTGCTCAATCCCCCCCCCCCCCACCCCTCTCTCTCTCTCTCTCTGTGCACGAGCTTTCAAAATTGTTACAGTGTTTCAACCTCTATTAATTACGTTTGCTTAACGCTGTGTAACGTGATTGAATTGCTCTTTGAAATCTTACTTTATCAAAGTGTGCAGGCAAGGAGTTTGATACATATGCAAAAGTTGTAGTGAATGCGGCAGGTCCATTCTGTGATTCTGTAAGGAAGCTGGCTGACAAAGATGCAAAGATGATGATCTCTCCTAGCAGCGGTGTACATGTTGTGCTTCCTGACTATTATTCTCCAGAGGGAATGGGCTTGATTGTTCCCAAAACCAAGGATGGTCGTGTTGTGTTCATGCTTCCTTGGTTAGGGAGAACAGTTGCTGGCACCACTGATTCAAACACTAAAATTACGATGCTACCAGAACCCCACGAGGATGAGATTGACTTCATATTGGATGCTATCTCTGACTATCTTAATGTCAAGGTTTCTTCATTTCACTACTCTGATTCCCTTGTTATGCATTGCATTTACATCTTGTTTTATACAATTGTTATTGGTTTGCTTTCATTAACTTGCTTTTGATTTTTTAATTTTTTTTTATTAGTCTATTTTCTTGGGTGTGAAAAGTTTATACATCGTGCCTTTTATTTTGAAATTAATTGTATGTTTTCTAGCTATTTTTTTCATACCTATTACTTTTAAATTGTGGAGGATTCCTCAAATTACCAAATATATGCTCTTTTTGGGATCTTTTTCTCCTTTCCGACCTGGATATCTTTTCACCTTCTTGACTTTGTTGTTCAAAGGATTGGCTGGAACTCCATTTTTCTTAACAATGGCTGTGAAGAGTATATGTTATTTATTATTTTTTGTTGGAAAAACGAGCAGATGGTTATATTCTCTTTTTCTCCCTTTCGTTCTCTGCTCCTTTCTTTTTAGGAGGGTGGAGGTGGAGACTTTTTTGATCAAATGAAAAGTTCATTTTTATCTGAATGTACGACATCAATATATCCTAATGCACAAATTCTAGGTTCTGATCCATGAAAGTTCTGATGCAATAAAATAATATGCCTGAGTAGTAGAAGCTGAGAATTTTTATGTCTTGTCTGCTTAGATACGCGTATGCCTTTCTAATGCCTTGTTTAGCTTACATACGCGTGTCGTATAAGCAAACGCCTTATGGTCTCCATTTAGAATGATAGGCTAGTGGCAATTAGCAAACCTTGCATAGTTGAGGCTCAGGGTTCAACCTCTTCTTATATCCTTGCTCTAACGTTAGGCTATCAACCCGTTATACTTTCTTTTGGCACGAGCTCATTTATTAAGTTTACGTTTGAAGGTTTGCTACATTGTCAATGTATATAATAATGTGTAAAACATGATACTAATATAGCAATATTTGGTCAAACTCTGCTACTGCTTCCTATTTTACAAAGTATTAGTTTTGCAAAGGCATAGGCGTTAGGTGGGTCGGTTTGGATATTTCAATTCCTGACTGCAATTATTTTGTAAATGGAACTATTCGGATCCACGTAATTATTGAAACCAAACCCAAACACGGACCATTAATTTCGGTTCAAGTTCGATTCTACGGTATAACATTTTTGTTAAAATTCTCGAGCCGACAATACAAATTAAAATCTAGCAAAAATAGAAGAAATAAAATATGCCACCAAACACATATTTCAATACTTTTAATTCGCTTCAAATATACCACCAAGTAACATTTAGAGGGTGTTTGGTGAGGATTAAAATTAGATTTTTAGTAAATTGTGATAGAAATTTTTGAAATGTGTGGTAGAAAATTTGTGGGACCATGAAAAATGTGGTTAATATTGATTGTTTGATTTAGATTAAAATCTGATTTTCATTTGTACCAAACAGGCCCTTAATGGTTAATATGTAAAGTGTGGTTAGGAGTGGCTATGAAAGAAAGATATGATTCAATTATTCAAATAAATGGATTTGACTGATTAGGGTACTTATTACTTGGGTTTTGTAAACTTTCTACGTGCCAGGCCTTGCAAGATTGCTATTAGGGTACTTACTACTTGGGTTTTGTAAACTTTCTACAAGCCAGGCCTTGCAAGATTGCTATTTGTTGGGTCCATCGTTATGTCAGGAAGAATAAATTGTAAAAAATAAAAAACTTATAATATAAAAAGTGCAACCAGAGTTGGGTACCTAAGAACTAAGAATCGACGTGGACCTGGTCAGTTCTCGGTTCCTGTTCTAATTTATTTATTTTTGGAACCGGACCAGAACCTCATGTTCCAGTTCACGAGGTTTGGTTCAGGTTAAAATACCCATCCCTAGTTTTGCATGTCATTTTGGTCCGTTAGTCGTGTAGGATCCACAAAAAGTACTGAATTTGCATAAGAAAATCGTATGCTTGGTGAGCAGGATTGGATTGTACGAGACAATATTAAAATAGAAAAAGAAGCTAAAATATTATTCTTGTACTAATTCATTACGAGTACTATTTACCAAACAAGCACTAGAATCATGTTTTGTAAAGAGGATTGGATAGCAAAGGAGTGTATTAAAGTAGAAAATTAAACTAAATATTGTGTAGTATTGTGTGCCAAACTTTTACCAAGTGTTTTTGTAAGAATTTCTTTGATCAAGTTCAATTGGGGCATTAAACTTCAGTTAATACTCCTACGACTCGATAGGAAAAGATATAAAACAAAGCAATTCTTTCTTATCAAGAGTTTCAAAAGTATTCTAGAGTAGATAACAAATAGTGTTCCTTGGATAAGTTTTACAGTTTATTTGCAATTTATGTTACCCATTTTCTTGTATCATGTAGTTTTTCATGCATTATTGGGCACTGTCTCGTTTTCTGTTTCCTGATTGTTGTTCCACTCAATGACTTATGTCTTGCCCATGAGATACGTTATTTGTGATTATTTAGGTTAGACGCACTGATGTTCTCTCAGCTTGGAGTGGCATTCGTCCATTGGCTATGGATCCCAAAGCAAAAAACACAGAGAGCATCTCCAGAGATCATGTCGTGTGTGAAGATTTTCCTGGTCTGGTTACGATTACTGGTGGAAAGTGGACTACATATAGAAGGTAAACTTAATTTGGTATTACGAAATTTTTTAAAATTGTGATTAAATTTTAATCCGTCAACTTTTTTGGTTCTTATAAGCTATATAAGCTATGAATAAGATACTCGTCTTTTATCGATTGGTAAAGCTTCCATCCCTCGCAGGGGCGGACCCAATGAAGGCCCAGTGCAGGCTGCCTGCACTGGGCCTTCATTGGGTCCGCCCCAATTTTTTCAGCAGCCCGTCACAAATTTAACTTTAAAAAAAAAATTTTGGGCCAAATAATTGGCCCAAATTGTAAGATAGAAACATGCCCAATCCATTCCAATACCAAGAATCCCAATTGATTCAACTCCACTCACCTCCCTGACTCCGAACTCCTCACAGAGAATTGAAAAAAATTGAATTGAAATCTCCAATTTCCACCAAAACAACAAGGTCCCAAATTCATGAAATCGATGAAATTGTAGAAATGAAGCCGTGGTTATCAATTGAAGGAGGTAATTATCGGATGATTTTTTTTAATCTTCTTCTACGGTTCTTCCCCGTCGTTTGATTTTTTGTTGATGTTCATCTGCTATTGATTTTTCTGTTGATATTGCGGTGCCTTCACTTAGTTTTGTAGTTCTAACTTCTAAAGTTTACACTACATAAATCACTTTTTTGAGTTCTATTGCAGTGGCTTCCTGTAGGCTGTAGATACACTGTGTAACAATGTAGTAGTTCTATTGCAATGGCTTCCTGTAGTTCTATTGCTGTGGCTTCCGCCTTCCTGTAGTTCTAAAGTAGTTATATTGCAGTGGCATCCTGTGGATACACTTTGTAACAATGCTCAATGCATTAATCACTTTTTTGAGAATGAGATATTTGATGGTGCATAGTGATAGTGTCTTATGGAAATGTGTGACAATCTAGATAAAATAAATAGCAAGTGAATTCATAATTTCAATTCATCTTTAAAGTTTAAACTCTATGCTATGAAAGTAGATTTTAATGTAAGTATGCCAAATATATTCTCAACCAAAATTGGAGATGAGTGGATGAATGATAGTCTTATTGTTTATGTGGAGAAATATATATTCTTAAAGATTGGTAATGAGGTGATCGTACAAATATATCAAAGTATGAAAATTCGTAAAGAACAATTGTAAGTTATTTCATTTTAGTATAATATTTGTGTTATAATTTTTTTTTTTTTTTACTTTTACTAATACCGCCCGCACTGGAAAAATTTCCTGGGTCCGCCCCTAATCCCTAGGCATGTGAGGCTAAGCTCAACAAAAATCAAAAGTAACTCTTATCTTAGTGTCAAAATAAATCACTTATTTCTATGACTAATAAAAAATATAATTATTTTAAAATTTGTTTACTTAAGCTTTTGAGCATAGCCAAACATGTTCATAGTCAGACTTTTCCATTTGAGTAGTATGCTTACTAGAACCACTTTCAGCATGGCAGAGGATGCTGTTGATGCAGCTATTAAGTCTGGAAAGTTAAGCCCGGCCAATAAATGCTTGACGTCCAACCTACAGCTTTTAGGTGCTGATGGATGGGATCCTGCGTCTTTCACAGTACTAGCGCAGCAATATGTGCGCATGAAGAGGTCGTATGGTGGAAAGGTTGTTCCAGGTGTAATGGACACCACCGCAGCGAAGCATTTATCGCATGCCTATGGTACTTTCGCTGAAAGAGTAGCTGCCATTGCTCAGGTCATTTCTTCCTCCACTGCAGTTTTTGTATTTGATGCTTTATTTCATTTTTACTTTTCTACAATATTCTCTTTGATAGCTTCTTGGGTAGTTCTAGTGCGAGATTTTTATGACCCAACCTTCTCTTCTTTTCTTTTATCATATTCCAAGAACACTGTAATGGATAGATTATTTCACAGGATTACAAACAAGATTTGAACTCATTTTTTCCTTTAATAATATCCAATACTCTCCAATCCAACATAACAAACATGCTACAATTGCATGCTTGGTATACAATATTAGAGAGGACTCCGAAGTACAAGGAATAATATTTTAACTTCTTTTTCTTCTTTGATACTATCTAGTGTTATCTAATCCATTTCAAAAAACATGCCACAGGGATATTGGGCTGTTCAATTCTTAAATGTTTGACAGCAGTGAAGTGCTTCCTACTTTTACATAATAAAATTCATTTAATAGTAACCCCCCTCCCCTGTTGCACAGAGATATGAGCATAGTTTGAAGTAGTTTTCTAATTCAAAGATCTACCGATGATTTACCGACAATGTTTGGCATTTTATTATTATTATTATTATTTTAGCATAGGTGGTTTCTTGTAATGTTCCTTTCTTACATTGATTGGGTTATTAATGAAAGAAGCACATGGAATTTTCGGTCTTCTGGCCATATTTCTCGGTTCACGTGATGGAAGCATGTCTATGCTACTACTAATTTCATGTTTATTTAATATCATTAAATTATTATTTTTGGGTGGAAACTTCAGAATGAAAATCTGGGCAAGCGACTTGCTCATGGATATCCTTTTCTAGAAGCTGAAGTTGCATACTGTGCTCGGAATGAGTACTGTGAATCTGCTGTGGATTTTATAGCCAGAAGGTCTCGACTTGCCTTTCTTGACACTGATGCAGCCGGGAGGGCGGTGCCTAGGATCATTCAGATACTTGCTGCCGAGCACAATTGGGACAAGTCAAGGCAGAAGCAAGAATTAGAGAAGGCTAAAGAATTCTTGGAAACCTTCAAGTCATCTAGAAATGCTCAATTTCACGACGGGAAACACAACTAGTATGTATGCTTGGTATTTAACCTCACATTATTGGTTGATTTGAAACCATGAGACTTCTAACATTGCTTCTGTTTCTCATGTTCCAGGTTCATGATGTCGACATTAAAAAGGCTTAATTTAGCCTAAAAATGTGGAAGAATTCCATTACCCTTTCTTTTGGTCGGGAAATTTCTTATCTTTCGTATATCTTTCAAGAATCTCTTTGAACAATGATTTTATATATTATCCACAGAGAGCAGCAGAATTGCTCCTTATACATAACACTTCTCTCAAATTACCTGAAAATAATGTTATTTCTGCCATTCTTGTACAAGATGTACATCAATGCCGATGTGGTGTCAATAAACATCATTTATAGTACGAGATAGGCTTTTTACTTGTCTGGTAGGGTGGACTCCACAAGGGTTAAAATCTTGTGTATTGTATTGTCTTACCGAACTTCTTGTCTGAGCTTTTGAACAGTGATCTAAATATTACCCAGGCAGTAATCATCATGCAAAAATATCATGGAGCTGGGATGTTTGATTTAAATTAATTTTTGTTGTGAACTTTGGCTCCTCTATCTTCTTTCCATCTATATGATGATTTAAGACACTATGTTTCCAGTAAATTTGTTGTGGACATATTATGTTTGGCTAAGCTTAAAATGAAGTTACTTCCAAGTAAAATTTTGTTTCTATGATAGTTTATCTTAATTATTATAAATAAGTAAGGAGATTCAGTGACAGACAGAAAGGAGAGTTAGACTGAAAGAGTTATTTGATTCTGACAGGATTAATTTCAATTTTTACCTACAAAATATTTTATAAAGTTAATGTACTTGCCAAAAATAAAATTAAGGTTAGCAAAACATGCACTTTTCTCTCATAATTTTTTGCTTCTCGTATGAGTTTGAAGGAGAAGGATAAAAAACTTGCGAGCCTTTGCAAGGGGAAAATTAGAGCCATAACATCCTATCTCAAAAAATGTACTTGGAAAAATACATGACGGTAAGAATAATGTTATTTGTATATCATGATTTACATATATAAACAGAACAATGATGTGGAAGAGTGAAAAAAACAAATAGAGAAGGTAAAAAAAGTCGATTAAAAATCAGTTAATATCATTTACATCATCATTCTGTACAAATAGTATTATTCTAACTGCAAATGCTTCGACATGATATCAAAAATAAAAAATTTGTGAAATTTTTGCAAAAATTGGGTGGTCATATTTTGTGACATCTGATAAAAAATTGTGGCATATAATTTAATTAAACCAGTAAAACAATCAAGGTTATATACTAGTCACAAAGTAACAATGACAGACAAAATTTGTATATCAGAAGTATATATTTAATCACAAATTACATATTTTATTAGATTACAAATTATTTATAAATTATTATACTTATACATTTCTTGTATATATCATGATTGATATTATGTGAGGTATAAAATCGAGGTCATTGATGTTTTAAATATTGTTAAAATTATTGGTAAAATTATGTGTCTATCACACAATGTCAAAAAAAAAAAAAACTGTTAACCATGAATGTACGCCAAACAAAACTAATTATTTATTAGTCATATATTATCCAATTAATTAGTCACAATCACTTTTCATCTTACCCCACCTCACTCCCACTCCACCAATGTCGACACAGCCAAAATCGCCGTCGATACCATAAATCCGCAAACCTCTCACCACTACTACCTTCACTTCGAATTCACAATGACACTACTACCACTACCCCCACCTCCATTCCTTCACCACCACCACCTCCACCTCCAAGTCAAATCATCGTCACCCAGAAAGATACATTAGGGTGGCTGAAATTTAATTATTTTTTTTCAATGAACTCATACTATAAAAGATGCTTTATACCACTCGAATTTTTTTTTAATGAACTGCAGTATCCTCTTCAACTTCAACAGAATGCATACTTGTGGTACATTCATCTATCTTTTTAAAGAAGGAGAACAATGTTTTCCTTATCTTGGCACCAGATTGACGATGTTCCATTTTTAAGTGTAGTGAAGTTGGTCCACTAAAATAATTGATGGATGAAGTCATATTCAATTCGATTAACAAAATTGTAAAATAATATTTGTAAAACTATTGTTCTAAACGTGGAATTGTATTTTTGCAATTTCACACAATTTTCCTTGTACATCATACAAAAATTGAACTCAATACCATGAAATTAAATTCATGCAATTAGCAATTTTAATTTAGCAACCACAACATTAACATTAAATTGCAGCTCTAACTTTTAAGCCTTTGGCAAAAATAATTGAACTTTTAACTTTACCAGGTAAGGGTTTTCAATTAGGTGGGTTTGGGAATTGGGATGGAACATGTTCAATTCAAAGGAGATAATTTGGTATGTGAGCTAATTACAAATATTAGATTTAAACTTGATCCATTTAAGCTGGGCTAAAGTGGGTACATATTGAATTGAGGAAATTACAGGAACCCAGACATTTAGAGATCTCATTTCATAATTTAGAGGTCTAGTTTAATATTTCAAATCATAGATATTTTGTTAAATCAATCACACACAATTTTAAACTCTAATTATTTCATTTTCTCTTCCCTCTCTCTCTATCCTCGCTGCCGCCACCACCACTGGCACCACCTCGTCGACACCACCACCGCTACTCTCTATCTATTATCACATCTCACCCTCTCTCCATCGCAAAGCCTCTCCTCTCACCCTTTCTTCGCCCGAAGCCACCTGATGGCTCCGGAGTGTAGCCATGCGAAGTTGTGGGAGTGAAGCCACACGAAGCAGCCGGACACCAACAATGTAATAGGATTTTTCCAAACTTCAACATTGTCCTTTTCAATGTAATATGATTTTTCCATTCCATCCAATTCACACTCAACAACGTAGACTTCCACTTTCTCATCGGACTTAATCACAAAATCAATTTCTATACAATCAATGGATTTGAACGAATGTACATTGCTTTCATCTTTATTGATTTCTACTTCTTCATTCGGTTCTTTTGTGATCAAGTTGCTATTCACTTTAATCTCCTCTACGATCATTGAAATTTCTTCGGATTGACTAATTGATCTGCATTTTGGATCCACGGGCAATGATAAGTCTTTCTTTTCAACTTTTTCATGTGGATTGTATTTCCACCTTTTGAATTCGTTTGAGTAACTCCAATCTCCAATACATCTGTTGCGCTCTTCCAACTTGACAAGTTTATTACAGTACTTTGTAATTACCATCTCGTTCAACAGAGGAGGACTTTTTCCCACAAGTACGATATCCTCATCCCAATCGATAGATACATAATCTCCCAAAGGCATGTAGTCTTCATCAGATTTGTCAATTGCTTGTTTTCGACATCTTAAATATTGTATGAAACTTAGAAGCTTTACCATACAGGAGTCAGTGCGTGTATGCAAATAGTGCTCAATATAATGCATTCCATAACAAAGCTGACAAAAGATATCTTCTACAAGCATGTAGTTTTTATCCATGTCGAGATTACTTATTGCAATTGTTCTACTCTCTTACTATTGTTAGAATCATGCATATAGTATTTAATAGCATCTGAAAAAAATACCAAAGAGATCAGGGCAGGTAACCAAAATTAACAACATCAAAGAAAATCTAAATTAAAATTAAGGCTAGTTGGTAATAATATTAGTAAAAATCAAATAAAACAATCACCGGCAACGGGGGCAAAAACTTGTCACATGTTTTCTATAACTTGATTTATACTGCAAGTATACAATTTCAAGTTTTGTAATATAGTAATAGAGTTAAGAGTGTCGAACCCACAGAGATTGTAATTTAATTTTGTACTTAGTACTATAATTATGTAGCCTTTATTTCATGTAGTCGAATGAGTTATGAATCAATATTGTTAACTAATCTAACGACAATTTTGGTGACGAATTCAATGAATATAAATTATATGAATTTATTCAAGATGGAAAAGTTTAGGGGATCATTTCACCTAATTATCAAATATGATTCTAAAAAACTTAGTTATCTCTAATCAATTTTTCATGTTTATAAGCAAGAACCCGGGTTAATTATCCCATTAGTCACTGAACTTTGTCCAAAGTTTCCACCGGTCACTGAACTTTAAAAACTACTTGATTAGTCACTGAACTTTCAAAAAATCACCTCATTGGTCACTGAACTTTAACAATCACCACATTGGTCACTGAACTTTGCAAAAAGTTTCCCAAATGGTCACTAGGTTCAGTGACTATTTGGGAAATTTTTTGCAAAGTTCAGTGACCAATGGGGTGATTGTTAAAGTTCAGTGACCAAGGAGGTGATTTTTTGAAAGTTCAGTGACTAATCAAGTAGTTTTTAAAGTTCAGTGATTTGGTGGAAACTTTGGCCAAAGTTTAGTGACTAATGAGGTAATTAACCCGCAAGAACCCTAATGTAATTCTACCCCTTCTCTTGAATGCTGAATAAAAATTAATCCTATAAATTAATTCAAATATCTCTATTTCGAATTAACATCTAGAAATGATCAAGTTCACGATTCTTTTATGGAATAAAGTTCAGAGATCATATATTTTCTCTCGAAACCTATAAAATCTATGTTGTGTTAATCTTATGATAGCGCCTAAACTCCTTTTTCTCGAGTGTCGGAATTGACTAGCATCTACTCATTCAATTAGTGGCCAATTAATTGAAAGTATTAACCTCATAACACAAATAAACGGAATAGAAAATTTCATAGAAATAACTAAAATAAATTCAAATCGTACTCTCAAGTTTTGGTTACAATCAAACTCTAGAGGAATAGTTTAGTTCACGATGATAAGAAGCATGAAATATATATAATTCAAAATAAATAACATAAAGAAGATAGTATAAAAAACTAGTTTTTTGGCTAGATCTTTAATCTTTTCTTTGATGTTGTTCTTGCCTCCCTTTGATTTCTTAAATAATGCCCACTTTGCCTTCTTCAATTGTGTGTTGAATTCTCCCCCTAAAAGTGGTCTTTAGGGTTGTATTTATATTATCATGAAATATTAGACGGGTAAAAGTTGTATTGGGCTAAAAAAAGAGTCCAAAAAATTCAAAAACCTATTTCTCGCATGACGGTGCCTCGGCCTCCATGATTCTGCTGATTTTCAGCGAAGGTGGCGCTGTGGCGCCACTATTTCAGCGCTGCGGCGCAGGTTTCGGTCAGAAATTCAGTACGCACATCTTTCAATATTTTTATTATAACTTTTTATCTCAATATTCGATTGAGGCGATTCAAGATGTATTAGAAAGATAACTCAAAGAGCTACAACTTTTTTTCAGATATCATTTTCCAATTCAAACGTTTTCTATGTCAAAAATGAGTCTTAATATGATACTACAAATCTGGAACATAACTTTTCCAGTTGAAAATGATGTGTGATAATACTTTGACTATATTTGATCCATTTGACCTCTTTCTTCATCCAATTGACTCCAAGCACTCTCAAACCTTCATTTGTAGGTCTGACACAACTTTTGAATATTTGCACTTTAGTTCTTGAACTTTGGATCTCTTACAATTTAGACATCTTCTCCAACTTTGCCAATTTTTGCTTATTTTCTCCAATTCATCAAGCTATATCACATCATCAAAATATACATTAAAACGTTCTAAAACTCGTAGAAATAAGTTAAATATCAAGTTTAGATGATATCTAAAGTATGAGTGAGATACACTCATCAGGTGGTGACGGTGGTCTGTGAGATAATGGTGGCCCGTGTGGTGGTGGTTGTTTTTTGTTATTATTGTGGTAGTGGTTGTGGTGTTGTGGCGGGAGGGGACAACGGTTGTGGTGGTTTTTTGGGTGTTGTGGTGCAGACGGCGTTAGTTGTGGTTGTTATTGTTGCGATGGTTGTGGTAGTGTTGTGATGGGGGCGAAGGTGGTTTGGGTGGGATAGTATTTGTTACCAATTATATGGTTGATTTGTGACCAAATATTACTAGAGGATTGGGACAGGGGTGGGGTATTTGGTGTATGTGACCGACATTTTGGTTCATTGTGACTCATTATTAATATGTAACCTTAAATTTCAATAATTTGTGACCAAGAAATTTGGAAATATGTGACCTATCGATAAATTGTGATCTATAATTTTTTTGATCCGTGACTAATAAAGTATAAAATTTTTAATTTGTGACCTCGAAATAATTTGTAACCTATAAAATTTCTTATTTGTGACCGTAAAATAATTTGTAATGTTTCAATTTTTGATTTGTAACCGATAAATAAATTGTGACCTACAAAATTTCTGATTTATGACGGTAAAATAATTTGTGACGTTTCAATTTTTTATTTGTGACCTATAAATTTTTTGAATTGTGACCGTAAAATAATTTGTGACATAAAATTTACTATTTATGATCAATTATATGGAATTTGTGACCAAATTATATGAAATTGTGATCTTAATATATTTAATTAATTTATTTATAAATGAAATTTAAAAAAATATGAGATTTGAAATTTTAAACTTAGTTTCTTAAATTTGAAATTGATAAAATTAAACTTCTTAGTTATGAAATTTTTCCTTGGGAAAAATTCATAACTCAAGCTTTATCTATTCCAAAATAAAAAATCAGGCCACAAGGTTTAGAATTACAAAAATCAGGTTTTTCATGAATCAATTAATTATATTTCACAATTATTATATTAAATTAAATATTTAATAGTAATATAATATAATTAACCCACTTCCACTCCACCCCGCCCCACCTCCACCTCTGCTCCGACGACTACTCCTGTGACCAGCGACCACTCCGGTGACTGTTCTCCGGTCACAGATCAAAAATTTTGTAGGTCACGGATTATTTCGAGGTCACAGATCTAAAATTTATAGGTCACAGTTTTTCCATTGGTCACAGATCAAAAATTTTGTAAGTCACGGATTATTTTATTGATCACAGATCAAAAAAATTATATATCACATGGCACGTATTTTCAAATTTGTTGATCACAAACAATAACAAATTATCAATTTTAAAGTCACGGTTAAATAGTTAGGTCACAAACACCAAAAAGAACCACCACCGCTGTTGACCCCGCCACAATAATTAACCAAATAATTGCCACCGCCACCTCACGGCCAAAAATACAGCTCCACCACCAGAGTTGTACCTCAACCTCCACCATAGCACCATCACCACGTAAATCTGCAATCCACCACCACACAAACACACATCAACACCACACATCAGCACCAACTGCACCACTACTCAGATTTACAACCCACCAACACACAAACAACATCGTGCTACAATTGATTTCTAACCTCCACTATCGCAAGCGACAAAAAAAGATTTCGCCCACATCCATCGTCCCTACAACGACATCTCTACCACCAGCCACAACAGCCACCACCTCCTATTTGACGCCCACTCATTCCCCTTCCAATGACAAATTTCAACCACAGCAGCATCGCGACGCTACTGTTAACGGCAGCGTAGATGCGGTGGTGCTACAGCATCACGACGCCGAAAGGGGGAGAAGGGAGGGAGGAGGAGAGGGTGACGCCGACAGCAGAGTCACAGCGTGGAGACGCCGACCGGGGAGAGAAGGAAGGGAGGGAGAAGGGTGTAGAGGAGAGGGGGGGAGAAGGCGGCAGGAAGCGAGAGAAGATGGAAAGAGAGATGACGGAGAGAGAGAGAGAGAGAGAGAGACGAGAGTGGGTGACGAATTGGTGAATTAGGGTTTTAAAATGGAAATTATTTAATTAAAATGATAAAAAAAAAAAAACCCTGATAAATGAAAAAAAAAACGTGAAAACCTGATTTTTTCAAAGGTCAAACTTAATGCCTGATTTTTGGTAATTTCCCCCTTTTCCTATTGAATATGATAGCTAGTGGGCTAGCTTTAAATTTGGGCCGAGCTATAATTCTTTTTTCAAAAAACTTACAATCATCGCTGGACTACAATAAAACCATCGACACAGAAGCACAAAATGTAGCATGACTAGAATCAGATTTTGATCTAGTTGATGAAGACACATGGCTTGAGTAGTGATGGAATAGGTTGGCGCCATCATTGGTGTAGGTCTACAATGGTGGGTCCAATATACGACAATAGTTCAAGGTTTTTGGTTTGCGAATTCGAAAGCCTTTTTGCAAATTTTGGGCCCTATGTGGTGTTGTGGGCTCAATCAAAGATGGGGATTGTGTTTGGGAGGTGGTTCCGTTGATGGTAGATGGTGGGACGTGGTGGCTGGCAATGATGTTCAACGGGAATAAAAAATGGACCATGCTAGTGGTACATCAAGGATTACATCGGGGTGTACACCTCTCTCACATGAGGAGTGGGGTCCACTCGAATAAAAAATTATTATTCGAGTGGTCCCCACCCCCCATGTGAGAGGGGTGTAAACCTTGATGTATAGATCTTGATGTACAAGTAGAAATATCCATAAAAAATAGGGGTTAGGGTTGGAGTTATAGGTGAATATGAGGATGGTAACGAGTGTGGAATGAGTTGGGTGGAGATTGGCATCTAATTTTTGAATGAAAATTCATTTGACATGATTATTGAAATAGAAAATTAAAATGTGTGTAATTTTCCCAAAAAAGTTTAAAGCATGCCCTATTTTTTAAACATTAGTATAAATACCTTATATTTTTAACCTATTATTCTTTTTCTCTTATTATTTCCCATTTTATCTACTTTTGAGTCTAATCGTGAAAGGAAAAAAAACCAAAAGAAAACCTAACACGTAGAACTCTAAAAGTTCTTGCAAACACCAACTTGCCTGTAGCTGGGCTACCTCCACCGTCACCGCTACCACCATCACTTAACTATATGTGTTAATGATTTTTGTGGTTTTCTTTCAAGTTCATAAATTATTGACTGTCGCTGCAGCCACCATCATATCATGTCATCATCGTTGTCACACCGCTTTCTTGCTACCATCACCACCTCTTTTCAAACCAAGATCCACATTCATCCTTTGAAAAGGTCATGCCCGTGTATTAAGTCTTTGAAATTAATTTTTTTTAGCTACAAAGTGGGATTTTTATTGTGTAATTGTAGCATTAGTTGGATTTGATTCCACTCTTCTTATAATGGCATATATGTTTGTGTTGCTGCCATTTTGGATGTGGTAATAAGTATTAGAGTAATTCTATTCAATCTCATTGGGATTACAACCACATTCTTGGTGGCGTTAATGTGACATTAAATGATTTGTGAAATTAAATAAGTCATTTAATTTAACTTTTCATTTAGCCTATCATTTAACTTTTCATTTAGCCTATCATGTAGAATCATCTAGACTGAGATTGTAACCCCAGTGGAGCTACATAGCATTACTCTAAGCATTAACTGGATTGTGACTACTACAAAACAAGCAATTGAGCATGTGTCGACACACGTGCTAACATCAAAGTTTTGCCTAAAAAATTGAATCACACGCACCGGAACACAACACGATCAATATTAAATATATTTACCTAATTATAATTATTTAAATAGATAATAAATAAAACAATTTACCTAGACTGAATGAGCAGCTTGCTTAAGATCACACAAGGAAGAAAGAAAAATGAAACCTTCAATCCCTACTTAAAGTTTTTCTGGGGCCCGTAATTTAGAAAAAAAGATTATCATATTTTTAACATTTGATAAAAAAATTGAAATGTTATTTTAATATTATTAGTATTATGTTAATTATAATTTAATAATTAGAAAAATAGTAATACCTTAAAAATTTCAGAAAAATATTGAGAAAAATCTAAAAATCATAAAAAATTCTAAGACATTACAGTGAGCCATTATTAAACCACCATCATCGAGATCACATATGTTCTCTATCTTCTCGTCGTCACCCTATTATTGTTGAATCCAAATTGAATCAAAGGGTCACTAGGACATTCAATAACTGTTGACGTGAAGATTGATAGAAATTATGACATTCTTGTTTTGTTTTTGGGATATTTTTATGGTGCTTACTGATTGAGGTAGATGGGTCGAATGACGACAATCTGGTGGCAGCATTGTTTTTGTGATTAGGCGAAGGTCAATTGTATCATTGAGCTTGTGTTTTATTTGGATATGGATCGTGAATATAGGTTGATTGTGGATTAAATGTGGTCTTGGATTCCTCGATCATGGTAGTGGCCCAATGGTGGTACTATTGATGCTGGTGGGTGCCTAGATGGCGTCAGTATTGGACCATTGGTAAATAGTGTAGGAAAATTGTTTCAATATCAAATACCGGATTTACACACTGGATACCGTATATGCAGATTGGATACCGAATTAAATTGTACATATAACAAATCCAATGATTCGTTGCAGTAAGAAATAACAGGTAAATTAAATAATTACAAAAAGAACAAGTAATTAAAACTGTATAAACTTTTAACCCGAGGCCTGTGTTACACACAGTTTCCCAGGATACAATGGAGAAACCAGTAAAATTCGAGCACAGCAGATTCTACTCCGGCGAACTGAACAAGTGTCTGAAAAATATCACCACAGACTCGAACAGAAACAGAAAATGCAAAAAAACAGAAACTGGATACAGATGAATTTGCAGATGAAAATTCGTGTACTGAAAACTGGAAAAACGAGATATATATAGGCTTAGAATCTTGTAACCTGCTCATTCATTTCATAGCAATTACAACAGGAGTTTTGGAGTTTCAACAATTTTGGAAAACCAAAAGTCTATTGAAAAGAAAAATAAAAAATGTAGCAAAATGTGGACACTCCTAAGGGGCCAATTTTGCTCCTTTCTGTCCGACATTCGTGTACGCAGGTCGCGCTCGCACACAAGTTCAAGGTCCGAAGCCAATTTTGGTTCAAGATTTGCACCCCCCTACGCGCGCACGTGGAGAGAGCCTCTATGCTACACATGATTATACCATTCTAAAGTGCAATCCTTTATAAAGTGGATTTAAATTTCCTCAACTTCCTATGTGGGACAAATCTTAAATATTTATTTTCCCACCAACAAACTCCTTTCACATGGCATACTTTGAGTTTCAATTTCTCATTCACCCGAGCATCATTTTTGACAAGTATATGATTTCGATGTACTCACGGAGGAGAACACAAATCAACTTTCATCTTTCAAAATAGCCAAGCGGGTCCCGATCAAAATTAGTGCCAAAGTCAGCCATTTTTCCAGTTTTTCCAACAAATAGTGTAACACAATTTATTTGTGGCAAAAACAATTAACACTGTTTTTGTAATTCTTTTATTTTATTATTTCCTACGCATCTAATAGGTTTTTATAGAAGGGTAAATATATTTAAACCACAATTTTTAATAATTACATTACATTTTAATTGCATGAAAAATTCATAACATTTATACACTATCGCATTTAAGTCTTAAAGTTTTTTTCATCACATTTTTATTCTCAAATTAACATAATTTATTCATGATTACGATTTTTCTCCAATTTTTTCTTCAAAATAGAGTGAAAAAGAAAAAAACTTATTTACCGATTGTATTTTTAAATAAGCAAAACAACATGCAAAAGTGCAATTAAATATTTGACCCTCATTTTAAAGCTCGTTAACACTGTTGTTGGATGAAAATCAAGATTAAAAACAAGATTTTCGATCAATAAAATGTTAAAAATAAGAATGTGATAAAAAAAATTAAGGATACAAATGTGACAATAAATAAAGATTAATATAGAATATAATGTATTTATAAAAAAATTTTGCGTGAATAAAATCACATTAAAAGTCTCTAAAAGCAGTTTTATTACAAATTACTATTTTTTGTAAACATTTTCAACACAAACAGGGTTAACACCCTAAATAGTCACTGAACTTTGCTAAAAGTTTCAATGAGGTCATCGAACTTCAAAACTTCCCTAAGTAGTCAATAAACTTTGCAAAAAGTTCATAGGGGGTCACTGAATTTCAAAACTTCCCTAAATAGTCACTCAACTTTGCAAAAAGTTCTTAGGGGTCACTGAAATATTAATGTATGGGGTCCCAATTTACAAAGTTGAGTGACTATTTAGGAAAGTTTTGGAGTTCGATGACCCCCTAGGAACTTTTTGCAAAGTTCAGTGGCTACTTAGGGAAATTTTTAAGTTTGATGACCTTTTGGAAACTTTTGACAAAGTTCAATGACTATTTAGGATATTAACTCACACAAACAATAAGAGAATGTTTTATTGGGATGTAAAATATTTTTTAGAATAAAAAATGTTTTCATTGTTTTGATGAAGAAAATATTTTCCTTGAAAATAAGAAAAATTAGATATATTTTCAATAAAAAATAGCAATCAAACACGTAGGAATTTAGACTAAAAATTGATATTTTTCATAAAAAATAAATGCAGTGAAACACAGTCCGAGTGAAATGAATGTGCAACTATACGACCCAGTCCACTCCTTCACTCCTCAATTTCACACTTCTCATTATCTTCAACACTCCCGGGATCACCACCGCAGATGGCGGCGGCTACTTGTGCTTTCACCACCCTCCGCCTTTCCAGGCCCACTTTCCTGTCCCACACCGCCCACCGCCACCTCCGCACCCTCATTACATGCTCTTCTTCATCCACCACCACAGAATTTAACATCAAATTTGCCCCGTCCAAGCCCAAACCCAAACTCAAACCGGAATCCAAATTACGACAAACCCCCGCTCCGAACTCGGAATCTCCTGAATCAGTGAGTTCAGAACTTGGAGACCAGCTATTCATCCCATGGATTGTCCGCGACGAGAAAGGGAACCTCACTCTCCAAACCACGCCTCCCGCGCGCCTCATTCAGGCCATGGCCCATGCGAATACTCAGAAAAAGAAGAAAAAAGATAATAATATTAATAATAATAATATCAATAACAATTCTAACAAAGCCAAGCAGCCAGATTCGACGGCTGAACCGAAGTACTCCAAGGCGGCTCGAAGATTCTATAATGAGAATTTTAGGGAGCAACCGCAGCGGCTAGCGAAGGTGCTCGCAGCTTCCGGAGGTAAAATAAATTTCGTTTTTGCATCAAGATATTTTGTATTATGCTCTTTCAGATGATTGTAGGTTGTTAGTTTTGTATCATAGGATTTTCTTGACAGAGATATTATAATGCTGCCAGCTTAGTGTTTGCATATATGGATAAGCTTAAGAAATTTGCTTACAAATAAATAAGTACCATTGAAATAAATAATTTTTCTTTGGTGAAAGTTGAAGATGAAGTTACTTATTTTGAAAGCAAAGAGTTGCTTTCAATATAAGTAACTTTGTTTACTTAGAGCTTGTTTGGGAGGGATTAAAATCAGATTAAAATTGAAAATATAGCCGTTATTGTTGACTTTTATTAGACGGGTGGGACCCAATAACGGTCATATTTTCAATTTTAATTGGATTTTAAGCCTCCCGAACGGGGCGTTAAAATAGCTTTTAGTACTTTCTAGGCGTAGCCAAACATGATCCGAACAGTTTTTTCTACCTAACTCATGCGTTGTTCACTAGTTCCAATACATTTATTACTAAGGTAACATTTCTACTTATGCTGATTGACCTATTAAAATTTCAGTAATAGAGGGAATCTTACATCTTAAGAAATGAATAAAGTATATAGGATAGAACTAAGATGAGAACTTTTTTGTTGATAGTTGAAAATGGGTGCTTGATGAAAAGCTTATTGAATTTAATCCTTTGATATTTTTCAATACTCTACCTCACTAAAGAAGTGGCTTGTAGAGTACCGCATACAAGGAAACTGCAGTGAACAACTCCTAAAAAGTAATTAATTTGAATATTTTTGTTCTAAAACATATTACTTTCAAATTTAGTCAGGGAAAATATGCACAATGCACCGAGAAGCTGATAATCAGACCATTTCATATACCTTCAAATGCATAACCTTGTATGGGGGGTTACTTATGTGACTTCTGCAAGAGTTCTGGTATCATAAGATTGAAGTTTTGGGGATACATCCAACTTCATGATCTGTGTCACAGCAGTATGAGTGAATGTAGTGAGGGTTGTCATCCTGGGGTATCGTTTATATAGCAGTATACTTGCATTGGGACTTCAAGATGAAAATTCCCCAGATATGTTGTCAACAAACTGTCAACTCGTTGACACCAGAGAGAAGTGACAGTCATGTGATACTTATTTGGAGAAAGCTACAATGTCTATGATTGACATCTTAACTAATCGTGTTTTTGCGGTTAAATCACACATCAATATTTGCTTTAAAGATGTGGATAATTTCTTAGGTCTAAAAAATATGTAGAGTATTGTGAAGAAAACGGTGATGTCACAATTATACATGCGTGCATGCACACACACTTCAATTATGCATTACACATATGCATTACGTGGTTAGTTTCACAGTGGCATCAAGGAGAAGTAGTGAAGAGCTGATTTTTCAAGGCAAGGTGACTGTCAATGGCTCTGTCTGCAACACACCCCAGGTCCTTACTGCCATCTATCTGAACAAGCTATGGATAACATTATTATACACCACATAACTTGTATATTTTCTAATTGTTAAGATCATTAGTCAGGTATGTGTTAACGAGGTCTTTAATTGTTTTTGATGATTGTGCAGACCAGGGTTGATCCAGCCCAGGATGTGATATACGTTAATGGAAGCCGACTAGCCAAGAAACTTCCTCCGAAGGTTTATCTTGCTTTGAACAAGCCAAAAGGGTTTGTCATCTTCATTTTCTCCTTAGTTTTACACTGGATCATAGCCTTAATTTATATGCGGCAGACTTGACGTGAAAACATAAATTATTGCAGTTACATATGCTCAGCAGGAGAAAAGGAGACTAAGTCAGTGATATCTCTATTTGATGATTTTATGAAAAGTTGGGTACGGTGGACTGTCCTGCTTCATTTTTTATTTTTGAGGAGTCTTGCAATTTTTTGTGCAACTATTTTTCTTGAAAACTTACAATTTCTTATGCATTTTTCTTAGAATAAACGAAATCCCGGAATACCAAAGCCACGACTCTTTACAGTTGGTCGCCTTGATGTTGCCACAACTGGGTTGATCATCGTGACAAATGATGGTATATATATCTATGGTGTTTGGAACGGATGGATACTATGTTTATTAAGCTTGCTTTGATGAAGAAATCCATGCATATTTATCTGTTTGTATGCTGTTTTAGGGGAATTCTCACATAAGCTTTCACATCCTTCATCCAATTTATCAAAAGAGTAAGGATCCACTTTTCTATTCTCTTCTTTTTTTTCTGTATGTTTTCAACTTTTCTCAATCATGGACTGAAAATTCACGTACCGCATAGTCATTTTAGAATGATATTTCAAAATTCCTTTGTCATGGCTAATGATTTGTTAATAGTTACTGTATGTGTTGCACGGACACTTCAGCTAGAGTGGCATGTCCGTGTCCGACACGTGTCGGATAGCGACACTCCTCAAACACTCCACCATGATATTTTTTCTTTAAATAGATTTCAACGAGAGAAATTAATAACAAATATAAAACTAAATTTATACTATATAAATTCAATTTTAAAGAATATAATCAATATGTCGACGACATGTCGTGTCAGTGCTTCTAAAAAATCGCTTGTCGATGTGTATGTGTTTGTGCTTCATACGTTACTACTTTTAATTTTCTTGCTGAACTAATAATACTAGCTCGCTGCAATGACTAGAACTTGGACTTCCCCAGTGTAATTGACTTAATGCTTGCTTATATAAATCCTTTACGACATGCATACTTTAATGATTTATTGTTATGACTCAAGCATTAGGATGGTTTAATGATGTTGTGCTAACCCGTGTTCTGATGTTCGACACTGTGCAATTTGCGTCTGGCAGGTATATTGCAACTATTGATGGTGTGGTCAATAAGCGGCACTTACTTGCACTCAGTGAGGGAACAGTCATAGAAGGTGTCCATTGCACCCCTGATGTAGTGGAGTTACTACCACAGCAGCCAGATATTTTGAGACCTAGACTCCGGATTGTGGTATTATTCTCTTCCCAGTTCATTTTTTTTCCTTTTCCTTTTTCTTGGGGTGGAATCTGTAGCTAGTGTACCAAAGGTTTTTATTTTTATTTTTTTGTGATGATTTGGTCCTAGAGACTTCCCAGCTGGAATTTATTCAGCTGCTTGAGTAACATTCCAGGAAAAGAAAGTCAGATCGGATGTCCAAGATGATGCATAAGACAAAAATAACTAAACGAGCATAACTGACTTCCAGGAATGCTTGTTGGCCAACACTTGATGGCCGTTTGTGTTTCTCATGCTGACCCCTTGATTTCCTTTTGACTAAGTATTGTTTTTCCCGTCTGTTGTATGTAATTGGAGCATTATCATTGAGTCTCTTCGGACTGGATTTGACTCACATTAAAGGTTGAGCAAAAATGACTTCTAGGAATATTGAGTGGAAATGGCAGGCCTTGGGCATTTATGTCCTGGTAAATGGTATTATATATTACCAGTAATTGTATGTGTCATATATGTACGTATCCCTTTCTGCATATATGCTGGCAGCTGAACTTATCTATTTTTCTATTCCAGCTCTCGTAGTTCATGTTCAATACCTATTTCTCAAAATTCCATGCACATGCAAGTTTATACTAATACATTCCAGGCACGTGATTGGAAAAAAGAAAAATTAAACTGTAGTTGCTTAATTGGTGCAGGTTCATGAGGGAAGAAACCATGAAGTGCGGGAACTTGTTAAAAATGCTGGACTTCAGGTAATATGGGATTTTCTGCGTGCTTTTGCCATATGAAGTTTCATATGTACTTGATTATGTGGGTGTAGCTCAGTCATTTGGTTGCCATTCTTATTTACCTTGTTTTGTTCACTGAATTTTGTGTATTTACTGATGTCTAATTTTTTTCTGAAAAGTGAATTATATTATAGTGTTGTAAAACTTCTTTGCCCTTGTTTCAGATTCATGCATTAAAGCGTGTAAGAATTGCTGGTTTTAGGCTTCCATCTGATCTTGCGTAAGTTTTATATTAGTGGTACTTTTAAATTCAACACTGGAAAATACCAGTCCTTTTTATTTTCAAAAAAATCGATGTTTGGCAACATCGTTTAATGTCATGGAAAATTACCACACGTTCCATTCTCTGTCAGCATCTAATTTACATACATGATACGACCCTTTTTGTGAAATTCACATGGTAAATTGCTGCACCGTGGTTCAAGAAAATTCAATTCTAAAAATAGTAATATAATTTCTAAACGCAGTTTATACCCGTGTTTCTGTGATAGTCTCATTTGGATGATGCCTTCTATTGTTTCTTGTCTCATCTCTCACAGGCTTGGGAAGCATGTTGAATTAAGACCATCTAATTTCAGGGCACTTGGTTATAAGGAACTCGGTACCAAATAGACGTTGCAGAAATTTCTGAGGACACGTACAACTCGCAGACAGTCGATGATTTTGTCAAATATGGTAGGAGTTGCCTATAGTTCATCTGACCATGGATTCAGGATTTGTTGGGTTTCAAATTCTTCCAAAATGAGTTTTGGTGGAGGCTAATGTCCAGTGGGTTTCTGAGAGAGTTTTCAACCTCCCGAATTTTACCAGACGTACTTCTCTACATGTACGATAAGGGTTCTTGTAGATAATAGGAGTATCTTCAAGTCGATGTAGCAACGAGGAGGAAAACTTGAAACTATAGAGTTTGAGGTTATGGAAGGTATTTACAATCCATGAACTCGTATAGCTAAAGTTCTACCTTTTAGGCTCCTGTTTTTCATGTAGTTCATTGTAATCCGACCAAAAATTATATTAATTGTTTGTTACCAAGTTTATTTATCTCTAATAGTACGATTGAGACGGGTATGGCTGAATAGTACAATGAATAAGGTTTTAACTTCTTTTTTGCTTAATATTGTTTATTAATTATTAAGTTTTCACCTTATTGAAGATGCCCTTGGTGCTTTTAACATTTGTGATGATCCATTTGAAAAGATGGAGTATTAACAATAGGGTCAAAATCAAGAAAATGAGTAAAGGCGATGTCAACCTAGTCCAAGTGAATCCGAGTTTTTCATCAAGAAAAACAAGCGTTCTTGACGAATAGTTCTTGGAAAAATGGTTTTATATCTGTGTATAGAATTAAAATAATTTGAATAATAAGGCTGTGCGCACTGGCTTTAATCCGACATTGACAACGTTAATTACTTTTTTGACAAATAGAACTTTATTTATTTTAGAACATGTCGTAGTAAATAAAAGTTGAAGTTGCACCAAAAAAAAAAAACAAACGAAGAGATATTTTATTTAAATGTTTTACATATATATATGGGGAAAATTCATATCTCAGGTGTTACAAATAGGCCAATTCAATTTTCAAATAATAAGTTTGCAATTCCAAAACTCAGGAAATAAATAAATTAAAAATCTTTTATAAATTAAATATATTAAGGTTACAATTATACAATTAATTATCACAGTTACGTACTTATATGTCACAACTTATTTATTGGTTACATATTTTCAAATTAGTTAGTCACGAGTTATTTTTCACACACAAATTATCGAATTTTTCGATCACGAAGTTAAAATTATACAATTAATGGTCACGATTACGTACTTTTAGATCACAATTCACAAATTTTATAAGTCACGACTTATTTAATGATCACAAATTAACTAAATAGTTGATCACAAATACCACACCACATTACCACACCCCCACTCGGCCACTCCCAAATCCTACCTTCGAAACAAATAGTTGGTCACAATAATTCAAATAATAGATCACAAACTCTTTATCCTATCCCACACCAATCAAACACCTTACCACCAACCGCAAAGCCACCACCACACCACACCACATCCCCACTCCCAAATCCCACCTTCGAAACCAATAGTTGGTCACAATAATTCAAATAATGGATCACAAACTTTTTATCCTATCTCACACCAATCGAACACCTGATCACCAACCGAAAGCCACCAACGCACCGCGCAACACCACCCATCCTCCACCACCGCACAATACAGAATAACCACCATTGCACAACATATAACCACCACAATAAAACCACAAAAAATGAGTGGCAACGCCGTTGTGCACGGCTTTGCGCAAACCCAGTGCAATGACAATGACCATCGTTGAGCGAACACCCATGGCTGTTCGAGCACGATATTTTTGAATCTGACTAACCTACTACGCGAAATAGGCGCGGTGCTCACAGCTAATAGGGTAGAGAGAGATGGTCTCCAACAGCGGTACTCTCCAGCGGCGGCTGCGACGACGAGTTCATTTGTGAGGGGAGGCTAGAAAGAGACGGTATAGAAAGATAGATAATAATGATATTCATCTCCATTGGGGTTGAACCACAGTTTATGTGACAATTATATGGTATTAAATGATAGACTCAATTAAATGAGTCATGTGACTTTGTATTTAAATGAATCTATCATTTAATGTCATGTAATTGCCACATAAATTGGGGCTCAACCCCAATGAGGTTGAATAGCATTACTCAAAGATAGAAGGTAGAGGAAGACAATGGAGAAAATGATTAGGGTTTGAATGATTATGGTATAGATATTGGGTGTATAAATTAATTTATAATATTATTATTAATATTAAATGCCTTATTAATGAATAATGCAAATATCACCTGATTCTAGAATGTGAAGATTTCATACCTATGACGTTAAGTTTCATCAATTTCAAATTTAAGAAACTAAATTTTAAATTTTGAATCTTAGATTTTTTTTAAATTTTATTTATAAATAAATAAATTAAATATATATTTTATTAATTAAATATATTAAGGGCACAATTCCATATAATTTGATCACAAATTCCATATAATTGGTCACAAATCACAATTTTTATATATCACAAATTATTTTACGGTCACAATTCAAAAATTTTATCGGTCATAATTTGTTCATCGATCAAAAATCAAAAAATTATACGTCACAATTTATTCATTGGTCACAAATCTATCAAATTAATAATCACATATTATTTATTGGACACAAAACACAACTTATTTTATGGTCACAAAGCATCAAATTAATTGATCATATATTATATTTAGGTCACAATTTATCAAATTATTGGTCACAAATTAATAAAATTTCAAGTCACACAGTATTTATTGGTCACAATTTATCTATTTTATTGGTCACATATTGTTTATTGATCACACACTAACCAATTTATTGGTTACAATTAACCAAATCATTTGTGACCTCCACCACTAACACCACAGAAACGCACCACCGTCGCCACCAACAGAAACACACCACCACCACCGCCGTCGAAAACGACGCCATGACTATCACACACATCGCTGCCGCCGCCCCCACACCAACACCACACACCACTTCCACCTCCACCTGCAACTCTAATCAACCACCGCCTGCTAAAATCAAGGATTCCTTCCAACACTACCACACCCACAGAAACAACCTAACCATCGTGCGGAAAATCCTCAAACCACCGCCGCCGCCGCCACCACCATCATACCAACCAGAAACAGATGTAGAAGATGCAAAAAAAAAAAAGGAGAAACGACGATGGCGCGAGGGAGATGAAGCGGCGTTCACAGCGAAGCGTCGGCGGTGTCGAAGTGAGAGAAAATAAAAGAAATAAGGCATATCGGAAAAGAGAAAGTCGTTCTCAACGGCGTGTGACGCCATGAACATCGGCCGAGCATCTCCTTCGTCGTTGATTTTAGGAGTTTGAATGGGTCGTCGATTGTCGGAGAGGGAGAAGAGGAAGAAAAATGAAGAGGGAGAAGAGAAAGAGAAATGAAGAGAGAGGAGGGAGAGAAATGAAATAAAATTAAGGTTTGAGTGTGTATAATATTTAATTATCAATTCAATATTTGATTTTTGAAAAGTGAAACCTCATAATTGAAATTTGAAATTGAATCTTGAAAACTCTTATTTTGTGTAATTTTCACTTTTAGAATTTATTCTTTAAAAGTCGAATGCATTGTAATTTCCACTAAAAGTAAAATGGGTCTACGCTAAATGGAAGCTAAAAAAAGTTGGGCCTTTTAATTCACTCTTTGGTGTATGGGCACATTAGGCGCGGGCATGGGCGGACCTAACTTTTGAGATTTTTTTTTTTTTATATAAAATCATGTTTGGTATCGATTGAAATTTAAATTTTAATTTAAATCAAAGTTAACAATTAATTTTAATAACATATTTCATGATATTCATAATTGTTTAACTTTTATCAAAATTTACTAAAAAATTGATTTTAATCTCCATCAAATAGGGGTAAAATCACAATAAATTTGAATTTCGATAACATGTTAATTTTAAAAATTCTCTGATAATTGTACGCTAATCAAATCTACAAATTGCTTATGTCATCTCAAAACTTATTTTGAAAACTACATTATGAGCATATCTAATAGTCCAAACAGATATCGAAAATGATTAAAAATACGTTAAACATGAATCTTAAAAAAAGACATCTAACTCGCATTTTTTTAAAAAAATCAATTATTTCATTAACTTTTATTATTTTTGCGATACAAATATCTCAATATAATTTTCATCATTTTATTAGAAAATTTTAAAAATTTTTCGAAATTTTACATCCGAAAAAGTCATATCCCATGTAAATTTTCGGATGTAAAATTATATGGGGTATGATTTTTTTGGACGTAAATTTTCGATTGTAAAATTTCTCATAACTTCTTTGTAAATTCAATTGTGACTTCTAATTTTTAAATTCTGCATCTGCCTCTTGGCGCGGGATTGGACTGTTGAATACTTGTGGGAAATTATTGAAAATACCCAAAATAAACCAATAGCCTTTCCAAAATACCCCATTTTACTATTCAACCACATCAACTACCTAAAATACCCTTAAAAACAATAATTGCAACTAAAGCTTTCAACATAAGAAAAGAATACAAACAAGTCCTATATTTTAAAATGAATAATAAAAATTATAGAAAACCTAGAACTAAAAGAGGACCATATAAAATTAAAAAGATAGCTAAAGATAAAAAGGAAATTGAAGTTGAAAATGAATTTGATAAGATTGGATATCAAGAACAATTAAATGCATCTCAAAAAATATTAAGATGTTTTAAAGAAAATATGATAGAAAATTTTGCTAAATGAATAGTAAGATCTATAATAATAAAAGATATACAAGATATTATAGATAAATTAGAAAAAAGGAAAAAGAATATTTCTAAATACGAGATACCTTTTAATCCAAATGTAGATATAATAACAGATTTTGAAATTATAAATTCTCAGATGTTATTAGATTTTGAAAATTTATTAGAAACATTATAAGACCCATTTTTTACAGATTATTAGATTTTAAAGTTTATTAGATTTTTAGATTTTTGTTCGCTCATAGTAGCACCCCCCAGTTTGGTATCAGAGCCATAGAGCCATAAAAGACCTACAAAAGATTTATAAGATTTATAAAAATCATAAAAATATTACAATTTAAAGAAAAACAAAATTATTAAAAACAATGAAAATTGAATATTTAGGTAATAGATATCATATAATAAGAGAAGATTTCAACATAATAATTATAAAACCAATATTAAATAATAAAAGTGTAACAATTACATTAAAATTACTTGAAAAATTACCTATAGAGATAAAACAATTTATAATTGAAAAAATAAAACTAGATATTATAAAAGATATGTATACTTATGAAATGATATTAGAAACATATGAAAAACATATGTATGATTTAATCGAAAAAGAAATAAGAAAATATGACTAAAAAAGTAACAATTACTAAAACAGACTGGTATTATATGTTAGAAGATGAGCAAGGAAATTATATAATTGAACCATTTCCTAAAAAATTAAAAATGATAACATTAATTATAGTTAAAGAATTACCTAGAGAAATAAGAGAACAAATATTATATAAACTAATAATAGGAACTATAATAGATGAATACATATATGAAAAAATTGGTAAAGAAATTGAAAGAGAAAAAATCATACTACATTGTAAAGAAAAAATACAAGAATTATCATTAAATAATGAATTTTCATGATAAGATAATATTTAATATAGAAAAATTTACAGAAAAACTTGATAGAGATTATAATTCAGTACAAAAATTAAACCAACAAGTAGAAAATATGCCAGAACAAAGATTGACAAATAGTCAAGAAAATCAAATATTAAAATTAAAATAAGAAAAATTTAGAATAAAAGCTAGATATTATAAAAATCTAACAAGACTTCCAACTTCAAAATATGAAAAATTCTTATTTAATAAGAAAGCAATAGAATCAAAAAATATTGAATGTCAACTATTCTATCTAAGTCAATCAAAAGTAAGACCTAATTATTAAAATGGAAAATAATTTGAATAAAAATTTAAAAAGAATAAAAATAATTAATCATCTAATATTAGACGAATTATTAACCCCTGGAGATTTAACAAAATATCAAGAAAAACAAATATTGAAATTAAAACAGAAAAAATATAAGGAAAGAGCAAATTATTTTGAAGAATTAAAAAGACTTACAACTGATGAAAATAAAAAACAAAAGTATGATAAGATTATAAAAGATTGTAAAGATACTGAATGCAGAATATACTATTTCAACCAATCAAAGAAAAGATAATCATATGGAAGACTTAAAAACATTAATAAAAATGTTAATAACTGATGTACAAAATTTAAGGAATGAAATAAAAGAAGAATTAAATATATTAAAAATGGAAATTAGGGAATTAAAAGAAAATAATAAATGTCAAGACAAGAAAATAGATAAAAAACTTATAGAAAAAGAAATGTCTAGGATAGGAAAAAAGCATATAAAACAAGAAAACTTAGTAATAGAAGCAGGTAGTATGGATGATTATTTTAGAAAAGATATTTTACCAAAAATAATAGAAGATGAAGAAAATTATAAGAAAACATTATAAAAAAGAAAAATTATAGAAGAAATTCAGGAAGAAAAAGATGAATGAAGAATTAGATTTACTAATAGAAAACTTTGATCAATTAAGTTTAGAAAATATAGATGAATACCAAGTTTTAATGAATACTGGAGGAGGACCTACCCCAACAGAAACTTCTAATCAAAAAATTGATCCAGATGAAAGTTATGCACCTATATATAATAAACCTTATAAACAATTCTATGATAAAATAATAAATAGACAACCATCTAAAGGAAATAAATATAGAGATAAATTTGAACTAAATGATAATTATGATAAACCAATTAACCATGGAGGAACAAAATTAGATTTAGATTGTAAAATAGATACAAAGAAAGCCTTACTAACTTGGGCAGATTCAATGATACTATTCTTTTTATATAACAAAGATGATACTTGGAAAAGTACAGATAGAAGAATAGATTATTTAATAGCATCATTTGAAGGAAATGTAAGAAATTGGTGGGAAGGTGTTAATGATGATACTAGATTATTAATGAAAAGAAACATACAAACAGAGATAATAAAATCAGATAAAGAAGGAATAGAAAGATTAGTAGCATATATTGCAAATGAATTCTTAGGAGAAGAATGGATTAGAAATTTTCAAGATGAAGCAAAAAGAGAAAAAGATGATGCTAGAATAAAATTAATAAATTTAACAATTTGTGATATGTGTAAAATAAAAGAATACACTTGTGAATTTAAAAATTATTACTATATACAATTTTATAGTAATGAAAATCAGGAAGTATATTTAGATATGTACTATACTAAATTACCTGGAACATGGGGAATATATTTTAAAATAGAATTTGAAAAATATATAAAAGATAATATAGGAATACCAAGATCCTTAGGATCAAGGATAAAATTTTTATTTGATAGACTTGCATATATATGTCAACAAAGACAATTATTAAAAAGATCAGGAAAGTTAACAAGGATATGTTGTGAGAATATGGAAAAACCTACACAATGGGGATGTTATCCTGAAAGGAAAAATATTAAAAGAAAACATAAAAATAAAAGATTTACAAAATTCAGAAATTTTAGGAAGAAATGTACAAAGCCTAAGAGAAGATACTATAAGAGGAGATTTAATCCAAATAAACAACAAAAGAATAAAACCTATAATAAAAAAGATAAAAGTCAATACAAATGTTGGAATTGCGGAGAAATAGGACATATAAGTCCAGATTGTAATAAAAAGAAAGTTAGAATATTACAAAAGAAATATCTAGAAATAGAAGATGAATTAAGTGAAATATCTGATATTGAACAATACTATGATCAAGAAGTATTTGTAAGTGAAACAGAATCAGAAGAAAATGAATCAGAATCCGAATAAAGAGATTGAAGAAATAGAAAAGGATAATATAGAAACACAAGAATACGAAAGAATAGAAGGATATGGATTAAAAGTAACTTTTGATAATCATAAATTCAGAAAATTACAAAAATTATCTTTAGATTTGAAAGTAGGAAAATGGGAAATCTTTGATAGAATATGGAAAAGAGAAAAAATAGCTATAAATGAATACCATAAGATTGAAAAAACTATAGATGTTAGAACAACTCAAGGAACACATAAACTAAATCTTTTAACAAAGAATGCAGTTGATGAATTATTATCAAAAATTAATAAAAAACAAAGTGAAAAGATTCAATATGTTTACTTAGCAGGAATACAGATAATGTTTAAATCCTTATTTAGAGAAGGAATAGATTCACCCTTAACAGTGAGTCTACATGATGGAAGAATACTAAATTTAAGAGATAGTCATTTAGGAACTATAGAAGGAAATTTAGCATATAAGAAATTAATATTTACTTGTTACCCAAAATATTGTATTTCTTTAAAAGATAAAAACTTTAATGAAGTCTTAGGATTGCATTTTAAATTACATAGGAATGATATAATGCAACCAGGAGATCAAATTATGACTATTGAATATAGAGCTTTATATACATTTACTAATTCTAATTATGGGAATATTTATTCTAAAAAACCATATATAGAAGTTCATAAGGAATGTAAAGATATTAGTAAAATCATAGAACCAAATAAACAGATAAATTTGATCCCAAAGGATTATGAATTTAGGATATCAACAGATAAACCTGATATAATAGAATTTAGGGAAGAAGAATACCCCGATAAAAATATAATATTCAAAGATGGAAAACTAATCAGAAGATCATCAAGCCTTAGAATACCTAGATTATTAGGAGAAAATAGTCATACAAGAGAAATGAAACTACATAGGAATACAGGAAATATGAAAATAAATGGAGAATATTTCAATGGAAGAGAAATAATATCAGGACCAAATATATTAATAGATACAGGAGCTAGTGAATGCCATATAGCTTCAATAAGAAATAAAGGTTTAGTACCTTATAAAAAAGAACCATATAAATATGTAAATTTTGATGGACAAATACATACTACAGAATTAGAAGTTAAAGTACCTATAAAAATAGGAGGAATTGACCTGATAGTACCATGTTATATAGATGAAAGCATGAATATTAACCCTCATATATTATTAGGAATGAGTTTCTTAAATGGATTTGAAGATTATAGTATAAAAAGAGAAGGATTATATATATTTCATAAAGGACAAAATATATTATGTAACAAAGATGAACAATCAAATAAGCTTTCCATTAGCAGTATATATACAAGTTACTATTATAGAAACAGATATAACAACTTGTGCCTTAATAGACACAGGAAGTGATATAACTATATTTAAAAACTTCTTAATTAAGACATGGGAAAATAAAAGTAAAATAAAAATAACAGGAGTTACAGGAGAAGAAACCCAGATAATAAATAGTGTTGATAAGATTAGTATAATACTTGGAAGTAAGCAAATAATAATTAATAAGATATATAGTTATGATAAGTTAGAATGTGATATATTATTAGGAAACGACTTTATACAACAGTTCCAATATTATAAACAAAATAATTATATGATCATGTTACAAACCCCTTGTGGACATTTATTAAAAATATCAAGAGAATTTAGACCATACAGAGTTCAGCCAGCCCAACGTGGTGATAGATGGGAGAAAAAATCAATTATACAAAATGAAATAAGAAATAAAAGAATAATGTATAAAAAAGTCTTAAAAACAGGAGTAAAAATAAGTATAGAAAAAATTATAGAACAATTAGAAAAAGTTTATGGAGAAAACTCATTAATATTTTGGAAACCATATCATCCTAAAGCAAAAATAGAATTAATAGAAAATGTGATTATAAGAGTAAGGCCAATGAGGTATACTATACAAGATACACAAGAATTCAATGTTCAAATAAAAGAATTACTAGAGAAAAAACTTATTAGACCAAGTAATGGACCCCATAGTAGCCCAGCCTTTATGGTTATGAAACATTCTGAGCAAGTTAGAGGAAAAGCCAGAATGGTTATAAATTACAAGGAATTAAATAAATATACTAGATTTGATGGATACTTTTTATCAAATAAAGAAGTCCTAATAAACCTTGCAAAAGGAAAACAATACTATTCTAAATTTGATTGCAAATCAGGATTTTGGCAGATAAAAATGGAAGAAGATAGTATATAATATACAGCCTTTAGTACACCCCAAGGTAAATATGAATGGTTAGTTATGCCTTTTGGATTGAAAAATGCACCTCAAATATATCAAAGAAAAATGGATGATATATTTAGAAAATTTAATAAATTTCTAATAGTATATGTAGATGATATATTGATATGTTCCAACAATAAAGAAGAACATAGAAACCATTTAATACAATTTATAAATGAATGTAAAAAGGAAGAAATTGTCCTTTCTAAAAAGAAAGCTATTATAGAAAAACAAGAAATAGATTTCCTAGGATTAACAATAGACAATAGAGGAATTAAATTACAAACTCATATATCTAAAAAAATAAGTAGTTTTCCAAACAAATTAGAATCTAAAGAACAAATACAAAAATTCTTAGGATGTTTAAACTATGCTGAAGGATTTATTGAAAATCTTTCAAAAAAGAGACATAAGATACAGGTTTTATTAAGAAAAACAAATACTAAGGGATGGAATGATGAACATACAGAAATAGTTAAATCATTAAAAGAAGAATGTAAAAATTTACCAAAACTTAAACTACCAGATGAAAAAGATAATTTAATTGTTAATACTGATGCATCAGATAAATATTGGGCAGCAATATTGAAGACAGATTTAAATGAAATTTGCAGATATTCAAGTGGAACCTTTAATCAAGCTGAAATAAATTATACCACACATGAAAAAGAATTATTAGCAATTATTAGAGGAATAAAAAAGTTTTCATTATTCTTGTTATCTAAGAAATTCATTGTTGAAACTGATAATTCTCAAGTTGCAGGATTAGTCAGGAATAAATTACCAATGGAACCCCAATATAGGAGATTACACAGATGGCAAGCTTATTTATCATTTTATAACTTTGAAATTATCCATATTAAGGGGATTAACAATTTTCTTGCAGATTTTTTAAGCAGAAATATTGAATTTGCAGATGGATAACACCATAAAGATACTAGATGAGCTTAAAGCCATGGTCGTTATGCCAAGGATGAAGCTGAAGATATCAAATATGGGATGGACCAGATGAACGAAATATTACAACATAATGTTAAAATTATGATGGATATAAGTTCATCACATATGAAAGTTACAAATGATATTATTGATCAAATTGAAGCTATTAAAGCTCAATTAAGATCACCAGATACTAAAGATACCAAAGATACTATTGGATACCAACAGGTTAATACCAAACAGGTACAAATACGGAGTGATCCACCAAGCGGAAGCAGCAGTGGACCAAAAAAGGATATTACTATTCAAAGTCCCAAAAAGATTATTATCAATGAAGGACATTCTAAATCTATCAGGATCCAACCAGATGAGGAAGATGAAGTCCCTTTGTCTCCAAAAGAAGACGAATACAAGATGGTCACTAGAATGATGTATGAATTAAAAGCAACTGATTCATATTTCATTTCACCAGGTGATCATATTTACCCAAGGATAATAATGATGAAAGGATCTGAACCAACAATGGTAAAATTGATGGCTGACTATGGATATTTGGATCTAATTTATCCAGATAAAAATTTTAAAGAACTTGAAAAGTTTGATGACATATACAAATCTGAAGTTTCCAAGTATGCTCAGGGAAGATCCATATATTTAAAATTTTATACCCTTAGTCCAGAAATAGATGGAGGAATATTCTATCCAACAGAACATATTATTACAATTGGATATGTTGGATGGAATTTTGCTATGGCTATGGGAGAAATTAACAAACCAGTACCAAAATTTACCAGAGCATGGATGAAGAACCGAAGAGTTCTTGGATACAAAGTTCTTTATAATATGGCTAAAAATCTTTATACAAAAAGATTTAGATGTTTATGTCAATATGAAGGATATACTCTACTTACAAATGATGGAATGCAAAAATCCGAAGTACTTAGAGATTATATCAACAAATTTGACACACATCAGATGCCAGGATGCATATCTACCTTACAAAGAGCATGTGAAGCCAGAGAGTGCCCCACTTGCCAGCAAAATCAAAAAGCAGATTCCAAAGAGATAAGGAAGATGTGATTAAAGAAAGCCAGCTGCATACCAAGACAAGGATATAAAGGAGATGTGACTCTAATGGAGGGACCAGGAGGTTCTTAATTTCAAAGCACTAATAGTTTAGTGATATATGACGAATGCAATGATGTAAGGGGCCAATAATTTTGCCTCAACTGGATGTATAAATAGAGGCCTTCGGGATTAGAGAAAAACAGAACGAATTAGAGAGAAAAATTTGAGCACTCAACTTGTGAGAAAGCCAAATATTCTGTTGATCTTGTACCAAATCTTTCGATATCAATAATACTTTGATATTATCATTCATATTCCAATTCTCTTAAACAGATATGAGTCTTTAAACTACTCTTCCCATAGATTCTTGATAGATTGAAAGGAAGAATTTCTCTCTTACTTTAACAAAAGAAGAGTTTTCCTTATTTAAGATCTATAGTTTTGAATCCTTATAAAAGATACAGTGAGAGCATAAGCTGGAATAGCAATGATCCTTGTAGGCAGGAAGCCATTGAAGGAATAGTTTGCAGATCCAGGAGCTTGAATGTCACTCTATTCTAAGAAGATAAACCAGAGATCAAGACTAAGGTAAAACTATTAGTTTTGTTAAATTTAGATAGAATTCTCCTTATATCTGGAAAGAATCGCAGGGATTATATATGATGTTGTTTTATGTATGTTTTATTATCAGTTGATAATTAATATGCCAGGATATACTGTAAAAGGATTAGATAATCTGTTAGAAAAAATGAGAAATGAAATGAAATATACTACTGAAATATGTATCCAATTAGAAGAAGATGGAAACATATTAGAACTTGAAAAATTTGATAAAAAATTAAAGAAATATTTTAGAAGTTATTCGGATATATTTCAAATTAGAAGAAAATTAAATGATAAAAACCAAGAAAGAAGAAACGTAAGATAAATATGCCTGGATATACAGCTAAAGGATTAGATAACTTGTTATAAATAATGTTAGAAAAAATAAAAAATATTAAAACTCAACTAGAAAATAGAAATAGAACAAATGAGGAATATATTAAACTTATCAAAAAATATAAAAGAAAGATTATAGATTATGCTAATTTTGTAGATCAAATGATAGAATTGATAGATAGAATTGAAAATATAGAAATATAATATATCAATTGTTAAGACCATTCATAAAGAAAGGATATATTTGCAATAAACAAATTATATATCATTAAGGGTAAAATAGAATTTTCTACAAAAACCCAAATGGATCTATTATACCCGGTTATTTTGGAAAAAGCCCCAATACAGGCAATACTTGTCTACCTAACCCGACCCGTTTTCTGACTGAGCCTGAAAGCTACGTGGCAAACTGGCAATCGAAACAGTCCCTTCATTCCCCCATCGTTCACACTCAAATGGATTCACCAAATCAATCCCCTCATTCTCATGTTACTAATGAGTCCAGCAATCCCGTACAATTCACCGTTCATTTACCTTCCTCAGACCCTAATTTCAATTCCAGTTCCAACACAAACCACCCTGATTTGAAACCCAATTTAGTCCAAAATGACTTCCTTTCACAACCAATACCCAGAAAAAGAAGGCGCGGAAGCCCCCCTACTCCGACGACGTCTACATTCCAGGTACACAAGTTGACCTCTTCGTCAAATACTAGTAGCTTTGGGAACGCGTTACATTTAAGTTCAGCCCAAATTAAAAAAACCGAGGTGGAAAATTTGCATAATTCAATTCAAATGAACCCTAGCCCGAGTTCAATTTCTAGAAACTTGTTCAAGAAAACTGTAAATGTCGTGTCAGATGAGATAATTGTGATTAATGATAAAGCCAAAGAGGAGGCCTTAATAGCCTTGACCGCAGGGTTCCCAGGCGATTCACTTATTGGCGCAGAAGTAGATGCTGAGGTGGTTAAAGATGTGGGCGGAATAGAGCAGGTTAATTATATATTGGTTAGGAATCATATAATTTCTAGGTGGCGTGATAACACGTCGGAATGGCTGACTAAGGATATGTTTGCGGATTGTATTCCGAAACATTGTCGGGGACTGTTGGACCCTGCATATGATTTCTTGGTTTTGCATGGGTATATTAATTTTGGGGTGGCACCTGCAATAAAGGAGAGAATTCCATTGAAACCAAGTAAGCCAAGTGTGATTGTGATAGGGGCAGGGCTTGCCGGATTGGCTGCTGCAAGGCAGTTGATGACTTTGGGGTTTAATGTGATTGTTTTGGAAGGGAGGAAGCGTGCAGGTGGCAGGGTTTACTCGAAGAAGTTGGAGGGTAAGAATATGATGGCTGCTGCGGATTTGGGCGGGAGTGTTTTAACAAGTACATTGGGAAATCCACTTGGGATTTTGGCACAGCAGTTGTCATGTACACTTCATAAAGTGAGGGCTAAGTGTCCGCTTTACAGAGTGGATGGAAAACCTGTGGACAAAATTTTGGATGACAAAATGGAGAAAACTCATAATCAACTTTTGGAAAAGGTAAGCATGCTGAGGAAGTTGATGGGAGATGTTTCACAGGATGTTTCTCTTGGGGCTGCATTGGAGACATTTTGGCAGGTCATTGGAGATGCAGCTAGTGAAGAGGAGATGAAATTGTTCCATTGGCATCTTGCCAACTTGGAATATGCAAATGCAGGTTTGATTTCGAAAATATCACTTGCATTTTGGGATCAAGACGATCAATATGATATGGGAGGAGATCACTGCTTTGTCACTGGAGGAAATGGAAGATTGGTTGAAGCGTTGGTGGAGAATGTTCCAATTCTTTACGAGAAAACTGTGCAAGCTATTAATTATGGCAGCGATGGAGTGCAGGTTTTTTCCGGGAATCAGGTTTATGAGGGTGATATGGCTCTTTGCACCGTTCCACTTGGGGTTTTGAAAAGTGGTTCCATCAAGTTTGTCCCCGAGTTGCCCCAGAGGAAGCTGGATGCAATAAAGAGGTTGGGATTTGGCCTGTTAAACAAGGTTGCGATGCTGTTTCCGGAAGTCTTTTGGGACACTGATCTTGATACATTTGGGCATCTCACTGATGATCCTAGCTGTCGTGGGGAGTTCTTTCTTTTCTACAGCTATGCAACTGTAGCTGATGGTCCTGTCTTGATTGCTTTAGTAGCAGGAGAAGCTGCTCATAAGTTTGAGACCATGCCCCCTCCAGATGCCGTGGAGAAGGTGCTTCAGATTCTTAAAGGTACATACATGTGCATCGACTTTATTTACACTAGTAAAATTGTCATGTATTGCTGTTCGACTTTTTATGCAAATCGAATTGTGCTCAGCATTTACTGGAAGCTTTCTCATAGTTGACTACCATTCATTTTCCTTGCCATTTTATACACGCTAGTTAAAGAAAGAATCTGTTGTATCTTTTGTATTCGTGTTTTGGGTTCCATTTCACCTATATATTCCATCTTTTCCAAGTGCTTCTCCCCCTTCAACAAGAACTCGCGACCGATATAATTAATGTTACTTTTTGGTAGGACCTTATCCTGGTTTAGGCATTAAACTTAATCATTGGATATCTAGGTTTCCGAACAATCAATTTTTTGAGCTCAGGGCTGTAATTTTAAATATTAATAAGCTTCTTTCATTTTAAATGTCAGTTGTAGAAAAGGAAAGTAAATAACTTTCCATGAGAATTTGACATAATGGACATCTCCTTTAGGATAAAGGAAAGAAAATTTTTTGACGAGGAAATCGAGATGGAAGACTATTTTTCAGAAATATTTATATCGGTGAAGCCAAAATTGGATGTTTCAGGGAATGAATCCTCTAGCGCATCTCATAATATAACTGTACTTGTTGACCGCTTCAACGTGACAAAGTATATTTCAAATGCAGACGTCTATGAACCACAAGGAATTAAAGTTCCAGACCCTATCCAAACTGTCTGTACAAGATGGGGCATTGATCCCTTTTGCTTGGGCTCTTACTCTAATGTTGCAGTTGGGGCATCAGGAGATGACTATGATATTATTGCAGAAAGTGTGGGAGAAGGGAGGCTTTTCTTTGCTGGCGAAGCCACAAGTAAGCTCTATCCTGCAACTATGCATGGTGCTTTCCTTAGTGGGTTCAGAGAAGCTGCCAACATGGCTAATTGTGCTAAAGCTAGAGCCGAAAATGCAGAAGTGAAGGAAAACCCATCAAAGAATGCATATGTTTGTGCTTCTATTCTTGCAGATTTATTCAGGGAGCCTGATCTGGAATTTGGTAGCTATTCTATAATTTTTGGTAGAAAAGATTTTGATTCAATGGCAATGTTAAGGGCGTCATTTAGTGTATCAAGAAAAAAGACTGATCAACAGCATTCTAACGAATTACTTTTTGAGCATCTTCAGCGGCATTTTAATCAGCAGCAGGAGTTTCATCTTTATACCCTGTTATCTAAACAGCAAGCTCTGGATCTGAGAGAGGTGAGAGGGGGTGATGTGATGAGGCTGAATTACCTCTGCAAGAAGCTTGGAGTGAAACTCATCGGGAGAAAAAGTTTGGGGCCAGCTGCAGATTCTGTTATTGCTTCAATAAAGGCTGAGAGGAGCCAAGGCAGACCATCAAGTTCTCTGAAACCTGGTGGGTTCTCTTAGTTAACTAACTTATAGCCTGTTCATGCAGGGGTTATGCTTATGTTATCATAAAATTCTTTATTTAATTTGTTAGAAATCAAAGTGTGATAAAATGAAATTCACTGTCTACTTTTTGCTTTAATAGAAAGATAGAGGCAGTGGTTTATAATATAGAAGTCGGAAAACAACACCGAGTTCTCAAAAAGAAAGAAGTTGAAGGTAGAACACTCGCATGAGTGTCCTAAATAGCTTTATGGATGCGTATAGAGCATAAGATAGAAAGTACTAAAATGACATTATATGTAAGAATGTGTATTATGCGTATTAACCACAAACTGATTGATCGGCATATATAGGTGAAAAAATGAAAAAAATAAAATAAAAGGATGAAATGGGTTTAATTTAAACATATAAAATTAAGGGGAAATAGCTCTTGTTATTAGGAAAACTGGCAAGGAATGTAAGCTACTGTGTAACACTTCTTCCATCATTATGCAAATTACCTTTAGAATACAAATATAGTTATACGTTCATGTAACTTCCACATGTACATCAGGTAGGGATGGCAAAAATCCCCCCGATCCCCGATCCCCATGGAAACATGCTCTGAACGAGGTGGGGATTCTCCACTTAATCGGGTCCGTTGCTGCGGACAGGGCTCAGCCCGCAGCTGGGGATTGGGTGAGGACGGGGACCATGGTCCCCTGTCCCGAGTTCATCTCTTATATATTTTAAAAATTTAAAAATTGCCCCATTTCTAATAGGGAAGGACCACTAAATGGCCAACGCATTATGTCCTTTTTAGTAAATGACCACTTTTTGCATAATTTATCAATATGGTTAAATGAAACTATCTAAAATACCCTTAATGTTACAACTTCCCATAAAACCTAATCATTACTTGGTAGGTTCACAACTTTTGAAGTAAATCTTAAAAATTTACAAGATTCATTTTGCGAAGAGGTTTGGTGGTACACTAGTAAGTTTTTGGAAGATAATTTGACTAATCAAGTCTCAAGATAATGTCAACCTAAGAAGCACCGGTACTTGTAAACTCAATACGTATCCGTATTCGATACGTATCCAATCCAAGTTTGGATACTCTCCAATACCCGAATAGATATTTTTAAATTATTTTTATATTTTAAAATTTTTCGATACGTATTCTATACTTTTTTTTAATTATTTTCAACGTATTCGATACGTTAGGACATGTGGAGAAGAGCGTTATTGGTGAGTTTGATGTCGTCACAAATCAGTATAATATGGATTCAAAGACATTCACTTGCATCTTTGCTTCAAAGCATTGCTTTGAAACTTCTTGTGCAACCTTCTTCTTCATCTTGTGCCGAAAGAAATTGAAGTACGTACTTTTTTGTGTACTCTATAATAAGGAATAAAATAACTCCACAACGAGTTGAAGAATTGGTTTTCATTCATAATAATCTACGTTTTTTATCAAGAAAATTAGATTTTTATTCAAAAGGAAAATCCAAAATGTGGGACATTGTTGGAGATTCATTTGATACTCTTGAAGGTGGTGGAACGCTTGAGGTTGCTAATCTATCATTAGATGAACCAGAGTTCGAGAGGATTAATGAAGAAGCTAACATTGAGGATATTGAACAAAATAAAGTCGGGACAATTAAGGATTAAGATAAAATATTTTAGTATTTTATTTTATTTTTATTATTATGCTTCTATTTAATTTTTTATATATTAATAAAATTACGTCGAATTTTATAACACGCATTAGCGTATACTAATTTTTTTTTTTAAAAAAAATTGTATTGTCGTGCATGTATTGTATCTATTCGAATTACCTATCGATATCTGTGCTTCTTAAATGTCAACTGTCTAAGTTGGATGGTTGAAACTATTGAATAGTTGAATGGTCTTCCGAAGACGGTTAAAATTGTCTCCCATCTTCTTAGGAAGTTAAAACTATTTCTCGAGACAATTAGAGTTGCCTAATGTACCCCCAACTCTCAAGCTATTTTTCTCTCTCCCCAAAAAAGTGTGTTGATATACGAAATTCCCTTTCTATTACAAAAATTTAAATAAATAAATAAGTAAAAAAATTACCAAACAAGGCTTATCGTCATATTATGCAAGCAAATCTAGCAACCATATGTTGAAAAACAAAAAATTAGATAAAAAACGAAACGGGGTGGTGGGCATCCCTACCCCGACCCCGCATTGAGGCTTGCCTCAAAGAAAGGTGAACAAAAAACACCTCAAGTGCGGATTGTGACTTGTGAGAGAATTTCTGGAGATGCACCTTAGTTGAGTGAGGCACGCGTCTCGAGACTTGTGAGGTGTGCAGTCCTTAATTCTTCAGACTTATTTACTTATTTTAGGTGTAGGCTCCCTAAACTTTAAAAATTTGGGTTTATCTACATTTTGAATATCCTAATAAACATTAAAAGTTTGTGTTTTCGGATTAACCAACTTTGGGGATTATCTATTACAAAAGAAAAAAAAAAAGATTATGTTTCTTGTAGATCTAATTTGGGAATAGTCCATATGCCCCACCAACTAAATTATTAATAGTGATGACAATGGGACGGGTTCGAGGTGGGGCACCATCACCCCGCCCCGCCCCACGCCCCGCCCAGCCTTAGATGGGGCGGGGCGGGGCGCGTTTCCTGCCCCATTTATTATTATTATTTTTTTTAAATACAAATTCAAAATTTTAAAATTCAAAACAAATAATGTTCAAACTAACTATATCAATATTCAAAGCAAGCATTTGAAACAAAAAAATGTCCAAAACAAATAATGTCCAAAACAAATTTTTTTTTTTTAATTCTTCATGGGGCGGGGCATCTCCGCCCCGTCCCGTGACCCGCGACGGGGCAGCGAACCTTGTCCCGCCCCGCCCCGCCAACCCGTTCGGGGCGGGGCGGGGCGGGGCGGGGCGGGGCGGGGTTGGGCGGGGAAAATTGCCATCTCTAATTATTAGTTTTTTTTGGTTACTTCATAGAGTTTTGTTTTGTTTGTTTGCACACATTATAAATTATTCCATTATGAATGTTGAAGATTGCTTAGAATATAAATTTCTTGTTTTGCATTTTAATATGTTTGTACAGTTTTTTGTTTATAGTGAGGCTTTCGCCTTGACTCACGAAGGAATAATGCTTTTGTACCTGATTGCCCATTTTTAAACATTGATTAATTTTAATTGGAAAGTTGTATTAATATTAATTTAACGTGTATGTACAAATTTCTACAAACTAATAATAACTTCTCATTGACTGATTAACTAAGAAATATTGAAGAATTCAACTTAACATAATAAATATCATGCTCATAGCTTCTTAAAAAGCAATACTATTTCTGGTCGATACTTCTAAATCGATAATTTTCTGTGCTAACAGAATCAAAGGAATATATGATAGAAGAAAGGTGCACCACACTTTTTTGTTCTTTTTCTTTTTCTTTTTTTTTTATAGAGGGAGGAAAATGGATTTGGAGATTTGTATATTTAAACATGTAAAGAATGCGGAAAATGTTTCAGTACTCAGAATTAATATCTGATGCTATCTTTCTACATTTAATTCATTAACAAGCTATATTTAAAAAGGAAAATTGCTCCTAGCACTTAGAAAAGGAAAAATGACAGTTCTAATCGGTAGGTGGAGGTAATGGTTAACAATTAAAACATGAAATCAACTTTCCTACAAAGACAGCATTTAAATATTTGCTTTATTTTTGTTATTTCCTATTTAGTCTAACTTTATTTGTTTAACAAAAATCAAAGGAATTCGTCTGTATCTAAAAGCCTAAAACGTAAAACAAAAGCGACGGAAGATGTCTTGAATTACTTGCATGGTCAAATGAAAAGAAACATGAGTCAATGTGGTGTTATTCTAACATGGAACCATAGTGATGGTGACCATAATGTAATGCAGCCTTAACTGCGCATGATATTTACATCTTGCAAAAAGCCCAATAATTTTGAAACTGAATCAAAACATTGACGAACAATATCAGAGGAGTAAGGGAAAAAAGAGTTACAAGCTTAAAGTCTGCATCCATGTAGATGTCGATTGTGCATGCATTGAGTAGCTGTTGTTCTATATATATGGACCATTGACTTTTCTTATGCCAAGATGTGGCTGAAATAAAACTGGAGCTTACAATTTGTCCTTTTCTCTTTGAAGGTACATCAAAATCAAAAGCAGCTTCTACGAAACAGAAGCTGATTCGGTATGAGCAGAAATCTTCATTTATTTTCTAGTTTTTACTGCTTTTGACTTTTCTCTCTCTCACGTATTATCTTCTCAACTTGTATTCAGAAAGGCTAAAATTATGGGTAACAAGAATAGATCTTCCCTTCCAAATGCAAAAGTTGGCATTAAAGTCATTGGTCACATTAGTTCTACTCGATTAAATCTTGGTGTGGAATCTATAGAAGAAGTGGGCAACAGTAAGGATTTGCCTTTGTCTCATCCAAGATCAGATGTTGGGGTAAGATCATTAAGCAGTAATAGTAATTGGCTCCTGCACATTCAAATTTTGGTGCTATGTTAGTGGATGATATCAGCGGTCCAATCCCTCAGAATTTGGACCATCATAATGGCTTGAGGCCTCCTTCAAGTACAAATTTTGGAGCAAGGGCATTTAGCAGCAATGTCAGGTTCCTCCAAATTCAGATGTAGGTACGATGTTGATGAGAAATATTATTAGTTAAAGCCCTGAGAATCTTGGCCATAGTTGTGGTTTGACTCCAAGTTCAAATATTGGCACAAGAGCATTAAGTAGCCTTCAGAGTATTGACCATAGTAGCGGTTCAACTCCAAGTCCAAATATTGGCACAAGAGCACTATGCAGCCTTCAGAATCCTGACCATAGTAGTGGTTCTCCTCCAAGTAAAAGTATTGGCACAAGATCATCAAGTAGCCCTCTGCATCTTTGCTATAGCAGTGCTTCAACTCCAAGTTGAATTATTGGCACAAGAGTATTAAGTAGAGCTCAGAATCTTGTCCACAACAGTTGGTTCGATTCCATGTTCAAATATTGGCACAAGTGCGTTTAAGTAGCCATCAAAATCTTGAGCATAGTACTGATTTGACTCCAAGTTATGATATTGGCACAAGAGCATTAAGTAGCATTAACAGTTTTTGTCTTGCAGATATAAATATAGGTGAGTTGGTAGCCATTATTGGTGGCTCTAAACCTGAGCTTTTTGTCATGAGTAATGGTTCTATTTCTATGCCAAGTTCAAGTATTGGGACAACATCATTAAAAAGTAATAGCGACCTGGTGCCTCCAAATTCATCTCTCTCTAATTCTAACCCTCAAAATTGTGCAGAGGAAATTTTAGAAAGCCATAATGGCATCTCTACTGAAGAGAGTATCTATGAGGAGATCATAAATGAACTTCTTTCCCCTTCCAGTACAGCTCTGGTATTTGGCAGTTTACAGATAAATTGTAGTAGCTGATATTGTCATATCTTGGCTTGTTTATTTCTGGTATGTTTTAATTCGCCCATTGTATATGTTTCACTTTATACATTTCTAATGAGCTTTCACTCTGATCATAAACCCATAAGGTCAACGTTTTCTTGGCCTTCAAGTTGTTGAATTTTCTCAATCTGTCCGTTATTCAACAATTGTCTACAAATTTATCTGCGCCTACTGCACAGTTTGCTATTGTTAAGAGAGGGAAGACATTCGTTTAAAGCCATTTGAGATTTGCACTAGTATCTTGTTGAGGGTTTATAATTCCTCTAATGGTGCATTCCACCATGTAAGTAGTTAGTCCACTCTTGAGATTTGCACTAGTTTCTGCACCTACTACACAGTTTGCTATTGTTAAGAGAGGGAAGACATTCGTTTAATGCCATTTGAGATTTGCACTAGTATCTTGTTGAGGGTTTATAATTCCTCTAATGGTGCATTCCACCATGTAAGTAGTTAGTCCACTCTTGAACTAGTGATCCTAGGTAATAGGAAAATTAAGTGAAATGAATAGGCTTTCAGTGTTCTGTTTTCGGCAACTAACGTGGTAATGTTACCCAGCATAATTAATGATATCGAAAGTTTTCAAATATTTTCTTATATTTGTGTTCCATATGATAGGGCACATAGCTCTGCAACGTCGTATTAGCTTAGCCATTTAAATGAAGTCCACTCACATATAGATTTACCCTGAGCATTTCTGGCTGGTAAAGATTTGAAAAGAAAGCAACAAGTCCTTTTCTCCATATTATTTGATCAGGCCCAAAAGGTTTTCCTTTTATATCTTTATTTCTTTTCTTTTCTGTTATGATATTAGTAATTACCTTCTGGCATCATATACTTTGAAAGCTTACCACTGTCGGAGCTCGTGGATTGATTTTCTTCTAGCCACTTATTTCAATGACTAAAGAATTGCAGTGTGACTTTTGTGTACAGGACTAACGCCCTGTCGATTGCTAGTATGAAGAATGGACATAGTTTTAGGAGACGAGTATAATATTCAATTATCTTCCTGTTATGTTTGGACCGCAGATTGTTAACATCTTAATTATCAACTCTGTATATCTATCCCTCTGACTTCATTTGTCGTCTCCAATATGTCTCTTCCCTCATCCTCAATTTTTTTTTGTATTTGACAATGCTATCAGATCTGTCTTGGGAAATTGTGCATTGTGAACCCAGTTCCCTTGTATTTATTGGTAAATACTCTGAATTAAGTTTACTTGTTACTAAGTTCTTGTTCTCACAGAAAGTTATGGCACTAAAATACATTTAAGTTCTTAAAAAATATTGGAGATGCATCTGCTCGTTTATTATTTGCTATTAGATCCTGCTTTCCCTGTGTGATAAATGCTATAATAGGTAAAATTATTTTTGAGCACTCCTTATGTGGTGCAAAGTATGAGTTCTACCTGCCTGTTTTTCTTATGCTCTTGTGGACACACGGTACATCCAAAGGTGGAAAATGAATGAGATTAATAATTCCCTTGAATTTTTATAATTTTTTTTGTTTACAGGGATTTGAATTACTAACACGGTGTCAATGTTGAAGTCGGATTGAGAGTGAATCCATGGATTGCGATTAATGAGGATCTTCGTTTCTTCATGCTCTACATGGCCGAACAAAAAATACCTCAAATACCAATAACCAGGAAAGTGATGGATATCTTTGCTTTGTGTTTCTTGTAAATATTCTTGGTTCAGAGTTGGTACAGTAGAGGGAGAAAGTAGTTCTATAGACCAGAAGTGTCATTTGAAAGAAAAGTAGAAACCAAATGATTATGGAGGTGTTATGTAAATATCGATACCACTTTTTGACTAAAGGAAGAATTATGTACAACATTTTCTAATTATAGTGTCCAATACATCCTCTCGTTTCAAACATGATGCAAAAATTTATTTTACTTCCGAGAGTGGTTAGAGTACATTGACGAGCAAGGCCACACAAAAAAGAAAGTAGATACATTTCTGGTAATAAGTAAAGAAAAATGATCACATTATATATTTTCACAAAATTCAGTACAAGGTGATAAAAATCTCTGTTCTAAAAAGTGCGCCTAAGCGACGTCTAGGCGCGAAGCGGGATGAAAGCGCCTCGCTTTGAGGCTAAGCGGTAATTAAGCAGTCGACGTCAATGTTGACCGCTTAAAGCGTGCCTAGGCGCGCTTTCTCCTTAAAGGCCAATTTTTCCCCTCTTTTTAAATATAACTCATAATGCCAAAATAGAGACTTTACTTGCAAATGATGCTACTAATGCACAATCATGGATTGTAGAGGGATGTGATGATGAGGGTGATGAGGAGAATGATATATTACTACCTACAAGATGCACAAGAAATGATCAAAATGAAATAAGGGAGCCCGAGGATGATGATTTTGTATCGGATGATACGGAGGATGAATTAGATAAAGAATAAGATATTGAATTAGAGTACGATGAAGAGTTAGATTAGATAAGATTTAAATTACAAGTTATCTACGTTATGTAATTATGATTTTGAAACTTATCTTTATGAAGGAATTATTAAGTAAATGCAGTATTTTATAATTTTAGATGTTTGGTATGTATTATTTGAATTGTTGAATTTTTTTACAATGATTAAAAAATTTTTAAAAAAATTAAAATTAAAAAACGTTTTTTTACGCCTAAGCTTCGCCTAGGCTCGTAAAGCTTGAAACTTGGCCTCCACGCCTAGCCACGCTTTACGCTTTTTAAAACACTGATAAAAATGAATGGTATATAGGGTAAATTAAATTATTTAAATATGTCATGAATTATATTATCAAAAATTTCTTGTACGTATGGACTATTTTGAAAATTCTAAGCAATGAAACCAAGAAGAAATAATCCTGAATTGGTCATTTTTTAATTGTAAAAATGCAAACTTTGAACTGAATTCGCATATATTCCTTTTTCATTGAGCATGAGGAATGGTAAAACTGTAATGCTAATATTTCACTATAACTAAGGAAATCAAATCTGTTTTATTTTGCAAATCGCATACAGACATAATATTGGACAGAAAGACAGATGAGGAGTTAACAATAAGGGCAATGCCACAAACTAACAGCATTAAGATTACAAGCAATTAGGTTTCAAAGATTCAAACATAGTTATTGTGTCAATAATCAAACACAAATTCATTTCTTTCATCTTTCTTTCTTATGGTACGTTACGTATATTATGGACTTCACCAGGTCACCAACTTCAGTCATTTAGTTTTTTTTTTTTTTTAAGTCAATGAAGATCCTTGTTGCCCTTATCTCCCAACCACTCTTCGAGTTTTGCTTCTTGATCTGCCTTTAACTCGTGATATGTCTCGGATAATGAGAGGAATTCTTCATGGGACGAACTTTTGTCAAGTCGAGATTCTTCTTGGAGCTCATCAACTTCACTCGACAATGTCAAATATTCGGCCTCGGCCTCAGCCTCAGCCTCAGGCATTGACGAGGACAAGCCATCAACTACCTTTACAAGTAAGAGTGTGGGACTAACACGGGACACGAGCTTCTCACCCTCAGGAAGGCTTGATTCTTTCAACTCGACCTGAGTCCATTTGAAATTTTCGGCTCTTTGTTTTGCAGACCGAAAAACACTTGAGAGATAACCACTCGTCCTCTCCTCCCCTGGATTTGAATGAACTGCATTACGACCCCAGGTAGCTGGAGACCAAGAACTGGTTCTTCCAATACGAAAACCTGAGTTATTTAGCAATCCTTTCTTTGGTTGTCTTTTTGCCATGATTGCAAGAGATTTTTTAATCTCTCGACTCATCTCATCAGCAATCGGGAAGCCATATTCTTTCATCGATCTAACCATGGTAACAGAATCCTCCAAATCTTCTGTATGCAAAGTTGTCTCGTGGGATTTTTCAAAAACATTTTTGTTAAGATTAACAAGGTTGGGCACTGCATTTTGGGTATGCTGTTGAACGTAATGAAGTCCAACAGAGGGCTCATTGGCCACAAATTTTATCATATCTGCTGATTCTTCAGCTATCTGCAGAAACCCATCGACTTCAGAAAATTGGTACATCTTCTTGAAGGCAATTGGTTCCTCATCACTGGTCAATTTGCGGAAAACACACTCAGAAATTATGATAAGTACAAGAAAAGAAAAGCATTCTTCAAATATAAAAGTTCAGGGAAATTCTTATAAAGCACTACAAATTGGATTGATAAAGTATTAGTAAAAACTCTTTTCACCTTTTCACAACTCTTAAACATAGATAACTTGAAGTTGCTAAAGTTACATAAAAGAAAAGGGGGAAGTTGCTAAGTTTTGAGTACCATTTATAAAGTAATAAACACTAATTCAGCTTGATAAGAAACATGCAAGAGAGTGAATTATCAGAAAATGATGTTCGTGAAGAAGCAACAAAGGCCAAGCAAAAATCTGATGACGTGAACAACTTAGTTCACGAAAAGAGTTCCATAAATGAAACCTAATAGGGTACGACATGGCGGATAATTTTGCTATCCAAAAGTATAACCTAATTCCCTCCTGACAGTTCGTGCTTTATTTGGCAATTTGCTGTCAAGAAATGGTTCAAATGCTGTTTGGAAAGAACATGTAAGCTAAATCTGTACAATGACGACGACTTCTTCAACTCGCTGCAGATTTAATTTAAGAGCCCTTGAGGCCGGTTAATAACTCAACTCAACAGACTTTTTATTAGTCTATTGACATTTGTAAACTTTGGTTGGTACACTTACAAATCAAGTACATACACAAGTGAAATCAAGCCACTTGAACTTACCTGTATCTAGCTCAATTGCTTGGTTTGCAGAGCTTGAACAACTTATTGTACAGAAAAAGTTCTCATTAACATGATTTAGAACGTGCAGAGGATCAAATCATCAAAACCAAGTTCTAAGACCTGCTATTTCACTCACCTCAACTCCATTACAAACTAACCCAAACCACTTAAACTAAGCCTTGTTCTCAATATATCTGGGATCGACCACATTAGTCCATTTTCTACACTCAGTTCAGTGCTAAGATCTAAAGCAACTAGATATTTAGGAAACCACAGCTGGCCACAGTAATTTTGGTCTACCTCTCCCTCTTCTAACCTACTGTATTTAATATCGCCTCACTCTTAAGAACACGAGTCTTTTTAGGTCTATGCAAAACCTGTCCTAGTCACCTAAGTCGGCATTCCCTTTATTTAATCTTAACCAAGGCCTGCCTCCACTTGTAGGTGTATATTCTCGTTTCTTTTCTTTATAATACTTTTAGTATTTATTAACTAGTTCACCAACAGTCATAATCCGTGTTCCTCTTATCCTGATTCTTGTCCTGCTACTGTATGCCAGAAGAGTTGCACAAAATCCCGCTTATTTCATACGAATGAACTATTCGGGGAAGTAGATAAAAGGAGCCTTTTGGGTGTCAATCAGTGTAGCTTCTCAGATTCGCAACAAAAAGAATGGAGAACTAAATTACTGCTATTTAACTAGTTGTCTATACAGAACTGATATTCAATTTGACCTCTTACTGTTCTTTTAACAGGACAGGTGAAATTTAAGTTTTAAATCTTCCCTGTTCAGTACTTGATGTAGTCCTAGTCCATAAACAATATTTCCATTTTACCAAAATCCCCTCCAAGGATTATAGTTTAAAAATGCAGCTAGTTTTCTATCTCTAAATCCAACGGAAATCCTTTTCTTCTAAAATATCTACATACAACAAAATTCATAATTGAAAAGACCTCTGTTTCCACATATTGTATACCTAGAAATAGACAAAAAAGGAAAAAGAACTAATTTACACATAAAGAACTGGCGATCAATTGAGAGCAACATTAGACTTTTTGTTTCTTATCTATAAGGGATGCATCAATGGAATATTAAACGACCACATTCCCAAATAATAAGACCTTGCTTCAAAATCGAATGGGAGAAAAAAACACTAAATGCTTCAAGGAAATACAGAGTTCTAATGATAGCTTACTTGAACATAGATCGTGCATCCAGCGATGAGCTTATTTGCACATAAAACAAACACTGCAAAGCCAATTCAGAAAGAAGCAATAGTTAGTATACGGATATTTCCGTTTGTCTAGCAATAGTATTCATCAGACCTTTTCCATCTTCCAAAAGAAGATCAGATTTCTGTTGAATTTTTAAGGATGCGGAATCCGGGCCTTTGAATTGAGAGTTCGAAAAAAAAATCCAATTTAAACATGAAAATTGCAATTCTAATATTAAGAGTCTAATGCAGATTGCCAAAAGTTAAATTATCCTCTGGACTTTACCTTTACTCAAATATGCAAATTGAAAGCATACCATCTTCTTGCATAAATTTGTTATGTAAATAAGTTTCTAAAATAAATTTCACAAAAACATTGATTTCATTCCTAAACCAAATCAGATAAGGAAAAATGCAACCCAAAAGTTCCCAATTTCTTCTTAAATATATTGTTTCCAAAGACAGAAAACCCATTCGCAACAAGAAATTTTATCAAATCAAATCAAATCTTAATTTAACAAGCACCCAGTGAATCTGAAAAAGCAATCTTTAGCTCATTCCTCATCAATTCAAGATACAAATACATAATCATGTAAACCCGCATAATAATTCAAAAAATAAAAAGGGGATTGTTCAAATCAGTACTTACAGATTACAGAGATTTTATCCAGCTGACTTGAGTCTCCTTATGATTTTTCCTTTTCCATTACATGTTTTAAACTTATTAAAAAATATCTGTACGCATGTAAAATGTGGTAGGGTAGGGTGAGTTGGGCTGGGTATTATCCTGTCTCCTTGCTCAGACGAGCTTACTTATGCATCACAATATCAACGAAAGACAGATAAAGACAAAAGCGTAATCTTTAAGCTTTTGATTCCATACACAGTCTCGTCTCTTTCAAATCTAGCCGTCAATATTTTGCTTCTTGAACATAGAGTACAACTCTTTAGATAAAAGGTACAACCTGTATAATTATTACAGTAGTTTGGAAGTTAGAGAGAGAGAGAGGAAAAAATATATATATTATTTAAATTTTAGTACAATGCCATTTCATTATTTTGTACTTTTTTTTTTTTAACACCCAAGTTTCCTAACTTACATCAGACTATATACTGGACTACCAAAAATCGGTGCCTCAACTCTGGGCGGAGGTAAATCGCGGGTTATGCCCAATCAAGCCAGTGTCCATGCAAGCTTTATACTTCTGGCCCCAACGGAGCCTTCCTGCTCCGGATTTACATCACCAAACTGCTTCACCACATGATTTGGGTATTACAACACTTGGCTGCTCTGTCCGTGATTCGAACTCCTCACACTGGGGTTGCAAGCCCAACCTTGCACTGTCTTTGCCATCTTGGATGTGCCCCGGGACACTTATTTTTATTTATTTTTTTTTTATTATTATTATTTTTTGTACATTTTTTGGACGGGAGGAAAGTTTGTTAGCTTCAAGAACAATTTTGATATTTAACCCTTGTTTAGTTTAATTAAAAGTCAGATTTATAGTAAATTTTAATAGATTTTGACAAAATGTGTTATTAAAAGTTGATAAAAATTACGAATTTCATAAAATATACAATCGAAAATAAATTTTGAAAAATGAGGATCAAACATGAACTTAACATTAGATAACACCAAATTCTGTTCAATTATGTCCGCTCTACATTATGAAACTTGTCAATAATATAAAAGAATTGAAAGTTACCTCGAGACGTCACACTTTCTCGTTGTCTAAATTAATTAAAGTTGGAGAAAAGAATGATTGATCACTACGACAGTGGGATGTATATTTTATGTAACGTTGACGTAGAGATCAATTTTGTTTAATCCCAACAATTCTTGACAACCATTACCTATTTGAAGGAGTTAAATTCGTGATAGCATATGCGATGGAGGTAGGACATGTCGTAACTTATAAAAGTTTTAATTTTTCAAAATAAAGGATTAGTTTTAATTTTCAGTTTTCTTTGTCTTTATTTCAGTTTTAACATAAAATTAAAACTAATAATTTTGAGTAACTTACATTTTAAATTGATTAAATTTTCATTATTGTTTGGGGGGGGGGGGGGGGGGGTCCCCTGTAAAAGGGATTGATTTTCATAATATAAAAAATAGAATTTGAGAAGGAAACGAGCATATAACCAAAAATACTTCCTCTATTTTTCATACTATATTTTCCTATACTTCTGGTAATTCTTCGAATGCTCTTTTTCTATCTCACTGTGATCGTGCTAATAGAAGGAGAACCAACTATGAGTTACATGAGTTTTATCTTGGAGCCATGTATTGTCGAAAGAACCCATACGAATGGGAGATAACACGATTTTAGGACAACGTCATTAACGTGACTCACTAAGACTCATATTTTTAACTTTATCTACTTATATTTTATATTCATATTATTGTATAATTCTTATATTTATGATTATAGTTGAATTATAGTTATTAATGTTATGTTTATATTATTTAATTAATTATGTTAATTGAAATCTATACACAAATCATCCATTTTTTCCAACGGGACACTATCGTGCGGTTGAGATTTTCAATGTATCTCAACATGCAAAATATATCTATCATTTACGCGCCACAAAAAGCGTTTTACCTTCCAACTATAATCTTCTTTGTCTTACGCTTTCATTGTTCAAGATTGTGTAATAGTGTTGATCGAATTTGTAGCAAGAGTTCACTATTAGAGGACATAATTTCCTTAGAACATTGTGAGCTCGATAATCGATTACTGAAAAAAGATTGAGATTTATACATATGCGTATTGTTATGAAGACATCTCTCATTTTCATAAAATTTGGCAGCTGGAACTTTAATTACAGATATTACAGTATCATGAATTTGGAAAGCTGGATTTTAATATGTTTGTTTGGTTTGTTCTCTTTTGCTAAATACTAGTTTAAGGCACGTGCAAGGCACGTGTCGAATTTTTATTGGGTATTTAATAGCATTGATATATATTTGTGGATAAGGATTAATTATAGCAGGTTGGTTATACTTTCATTATTGTGAATTGTAGTAGAAGATTGTATATGTTTAAAATAAAGTTGAGGCTTAATTTTATTATTTAGATTACGTATATACATATGGATATGTATTTGAACTGGATTGGAATTATATCTTAGCAAAATAAATTGTGCTAAAAAAACTTACATGAATAAAGCTATTGTCTTTTGTTTTATTTCGATATTTTGAAGCGAAAAAGAAAAGGAAAATGATAGGGGTATAATTTAAAGGAAATCTATCTCCAGAGGGTATTCATGTACAGTTTTCAAGGTGCCATCATGTTTCGGTATGGTACATTCAACCTGTGATTTTGACCAAAGTAGGCAAGGAACACAATTAAACATTCTTTGAGTAATCCACAATCTTTGAATCATTGATATCTGACTTCGAATCTGAGCTGTTTTCCATCTAACTTAACAATAAGAAGCATAGAATGATTACAAGAAAAATCTGATAAAAATACTAACTACAACAACACACAATGGTGAAAAGGGAAATCACCCATAAGAAATATATTTGGTGCTACATCTTGCACTACAAACTGGAATGAGAGATAGATAACGAAAACTATTTCTAAAGCGCACTCGTCTTTTTGAAGTGAATGTGCTAACTTTTAAACCTTCTGCAAGTCGAGAAAAAGAAACACCTTCAAGTACTTTTGTAATGACATCTGATAAAAATATATATGGTGTGAAAAAAAAAGTGGAACAGTTGATGGATAATAATGTAAATTCACATTCATGGCATGTTTGGTAGCATGGAAATAGGATACAAAATTGAACCTGCAATAAAAACTTGATTTAAAATTGAATGAAATGTTTTTAATAGTGTTAATTATTAGCCGGGTTTTTGGAAGGTTGCTAAAGTTGTGGTTTTTTGGATTTCTTTCCGCTCCTCTTGTTGTGGTTTGGAGTCGTGTCGTTTGGGTTTTTTTGTTTCGTTTTGTGGTGTTTGTGTCATGTTGGTCGTTCTGACCTTTGTAATAGCTTGAGCTTCGGCTTTGGTCGCACTTAACTCCTCTTTGTAGGGCATTGTGTAGGAGGAGTTCCTTCGTGTACTGTTTGTTATTGCGCTGTTAATGAAATTTGTTTCATCTTCAAAAAAAAAAAATTATTAGTCCCATTTCCTTCCTAGCAACTATAGCATCAGTTTTTTATTTTTTTTATGTAAGCCGAAAGCCATTTCATTCACTGCCTTTTCGTTTCATTTTCCACTCACATAACAGCATTCTTTTGTGTAATTGCTAAAGCATTTGGTCTTGTTTTGGCTAGCTTGTTTCGGGGCGTGCTAGCATATAGCACCTATATGGAATGGAACTATATAATACTCTAAGAAGGAAACTATAGAAGCTTCAACCTGTTCACTTATATGGAACTAAATCAAGAATTAAAAACAAAGCATTCAGAAAAGATAACAGAATGAATATATTTCTGCTTACTTGTTATGAAATAATAGCTTCAATCAATTCTACTTATAAATTACTCTCAGTAACCTAAACTAAACCAGTAATAAGTCGAACATAATTCAAATCCCCGAAAGTCTGAATACTAAATAACTGTTCAATTGAGTAAAAGAATTCTGCTTCTGTAAACTCATATTGGAGTATCAACAAAATACATAAAGAAAAAGCATTATACGAAGAATAGATTCCAAACCCCAAGTTCCTCGTCCTCGCAAAGATACAAATGTTGGTTAAGGGCTTGCTCCTAGAGGTCAGGAAAATACTTGAAAAACCTTGGTATCAGCTGCGCGGCCAATTGATTCCCCTTCACGCTGCCATTCGCAGCCGCAATTCTTCCTTTATGATCTCCCTTATTCTGCTTCCGAAAACAATTATAAAAACCAACAAAAGTAGCTTAAAAAAAAATATGTGGAAACGCCAAAAAGAGTAATTCGTCAGACAAAAAGGATAAGCTTGATTGGATATAGGGGCTTGATCGAATTCAAAACCGCGTTTCACCTTATATGCAAACTTTTGAAAGGACTATGTTGTTCTCATTTAATTTTGACTTCATTGACTATACAAGAAGGCAACTGAATTTCATACCTTATGTGCCGTCTGTACTTCTGTAACCTTGAACAAAGTAGAAGAGGTTATCCCCAACATGCGGCATGTTAGCTATGGGAAAGGCACAGCCGAGCAATTGTGGCATACAAACTGTTTCATCCTCAATTAAATACATAAATCCCAGTATTATTAGAATGCATAAATAAAGAAATTGAAATTAGAATTTTTTGCCAATATAAAAGACAATAAAAGGCTAATATTTTATACATTATAATGTTATATTTGAGGTCTGGGATAATCTCTCTGGGGCTATCCAATGGGCCATTTAACATCCTTTTGTAAAAGGATGTACTTTTGCTCAATATAATTCCTTTAATGCAGAAAATAAAAATTCAATAAACCAGAAAGTCCAAAAATATAAAGAGATTTGAAGAAATCTTATGACAATTCAATTCTGAAGAGTTACTACCATGGTTCTCTAGAGGAACATTGAGATGGCTAAAAATCTTGACTGGGCTGTGCCACTTGTTTGTTGGAATAGGCTTGGTAGATGGAGTGTAAGAGTGATGCATGACTAAGGTATGATTTAAAAACACATAAGTAAACTACAAAACCAACATAATTTAATGTGTAATCGATGATAGTAAGAAGCAACTTACCAATGTATTATTTCCCTTGCAGAATGGATTTTCGAAAATTGCTTGAGGACTACATCATTCAGCAAATAAATGAGTAAAAAGTTCAAAGAAAGCATGATTAATAGAATAAGGGGAAAACTTGGAAAGAAAGCATCAAATACTCCAAGACCAGAGTCCAACTCGAACCATGATTAATAGAATTAGGGTCAATCTCATCTATTGCAATACCTATTTTTAATTTGTCTACAAAAATCATGAACAAATTTTTTAGAGGAAAAAGACACATCAAACTTTAACAGTAAATCCATAGATATTAAGTAGTTATCAAGGCTTCAGTGTTCAATATTATTCAACGACGGTTCCAGTTTATTTTTACTCTGAAATTGACTATGCTCGCAATTTTGGATAAACAAACTCTGAAAGAAGCAGATGTATTTGCAATAGATGTTCGTACAATAGGTAGTTATGCATACATTCTGAAATAATCTTCGCAATCTGCAATTTGAAACAAGGGAAAGAGAAAGCAAAGTATGTTAAGTCAAATATTCCAAAAGTCATCAGCCTAATCAAGATGCAAAAGTACTACCTCAGAAGATTGAATTGAATAAATCCAAAATGTCTCAATTTCTGTGTTTGTTAAATAGTAAACTAAACAAATTAATATGATCACAAAGATTGAACAACAATAGCAAACATCCATCGTGACATTAAAATGTCACAGAAAGCTTTTTCCTTTTCTGATGAAATGAAGTTATTGAAAGACCACCATGGTATGCATGTAAGGATTAATTTTGATCTTAGAAACAATCTAATCAAACACTTGATCAACGGTGTAAATCTATATTTCTGAAGAAATTTATTGCTGCTTCACATAACAATAAGTTTAGAAAGAACTTATTGTCACAGAACAAAATTTGTAATAGTATAAAAGTGTAATTTCTATAATAATAAGTTTTCATTGTAATTTCCTTTTGAATATCAATTAAATATAGTTGGTTAAGTGATTTAGATTGAATATAAGAGGAAAAAATGCTCAGATTCTACATACTTTTGCTCATCAGAAGGATTCTTTTTTTTTGAAACTGCTCATAGTTTCCAAGGTTGAGGTCCACCTACAAAAATGGAATTGTGTCATCATTTAGTTAGGATATGAGAAAAATTCAAATATCAACAGCAATTTTTAAAGATTGGTCCATGTCTAAAATTCTAATCTATAAAGCTTATGCGTAAATACACTTGTTAATAGGAAGACTATTTAATACCAGTTATGTTGTTAGATCAAAGGGGAAGAGTGATGAGGAAGTAAATACATCAGCTTAAAATTCAGCATTTTGAGGAAGTATCGTATGAGTTTCAGAGGTTGTCAGCGATGTACAATCTTGTGGAGGGTTCAGAATTCTGAAACAATTCAGTCCTGCAGCTGTGAAATTAGAAGAAAAATATTATTTGAAGTACTTCTTATTCTAGAGCAGTATGAATACCTCAACAAAGGCACTAACAGTCATCTTAGAAGTAGAGTAGTCAAAAACTTATATTGAGGGTGTTTCAACCAGGAATCGAGATCATTTATTGGCATAGTGATGTACTAAGTATAAGTTCTCTGTGTCTAGAATTGAAAACTTTGAGGCTTGGGTGAGCAATCTGCATCTTGAAATACTGGGAAGTCTAGATTTCTTCAAATTAGTTTGCATTTTGGCTGTTCTTTTCTATTTACTTTTGTCTTCGTTACGGACAAACTGTGTTTGTAATTCTTTTCATGCTAGTGAACAGAAAATCAATAGTGCACTTTAATGAAACAGATCTACTCCCTCCCCACATAAGTCTGCCTTCTTATTTGCTGCGCTCTAAAAGTATCTTTTTCTGTAATTGTCTAATTATGTGAACTTGTAATGTATTTGCTGAATCTGATTATACATTTTAAATCTAATCTGTTGCATTTTACCATCACCATGTATTAAATTTTTATAATATTTTATTCTCATAATCAAGAAGTCTTAACGTAAGTAGTTATAGGCATAATGATATCTGTAAGTAGAAGAAGGAATAAGTATTCATCTATATAACTTTTGGTTTATTAAGTCTTAACACTAAGACTTTATGTTACATGTTTTTGAAGGTGCGCAAGTGCAAAGCATGTGCACATGAGGAAAGGGGCAAAGGAAACTAATGAGTATCACTAACTTAACTCAGTCACTAAAGGTGAGTGATGATCTCTGCCTATTTGTTCCTCCAGTTTCTGTGTTTGAGCGAACACCTCTCCAGAAGAATCCTAGCAGGTTCAGTTGCCCCATTGTCGCTAATATTTGAAGACCTCCTGTTATTCAAGACTGATTTGACAATCCACAAGCATCAACTTCGACCCTTTCTTTTGTGCCCCGTCAAAAATGCTAATCTCTTTTCTTTCAATTTGAGCCCATAATAACACATCTCAGACCATTGTACAATTCTTTATCTATATTTTTCATGGTGTACACCTATAGTTTTGTCCTCGCACAAAATAGATTTGATAACCAACTTAAAACAGCTCACTAAGCATCGATGTGGATCATAAATTCCTGTAAAACATGCACAGACAAATAGAGAAAATTGAACCAGAAAACAAACAAAGCTTAATTTAGAATTTTTGATCGGCCTGCAAGATGATCAAGCAAAATATATACGTGTAGATAAAGCAATATATGATTAACAGGAATGCAACAAAAATGATAGAGCAATATATGATTAACAGGAATGCGACAAAAATGTTCCATAAGAAAATCATAATCTGCAGAAATTTGCTTACTGAGGAGATGACATTGGGAGCTATGAACAAATAGGGACCCTTGCAGTTAGCTTCTTCAGCACCAAGAACAATAAGAGCTTGTCTGTGCTTAACATTTCAATGGGCTTATCGTTTACTAATTATTCACCACAGATATTATTTGGTAAAAAGATTAATTTTCACGTGCTAGGGAGAAAATTAATGTCATGTTAACGGTACAAAATGCTATGATCCAAGAAACTACAACTGGTAAAAAAATGCATTCAATTCAATTGCAAATGTAAATCTGACCGCTAATGTTTCAAATTAATCTGCAAATATGCTGTCAATTATTGGAAATCAACAATGAACACTAAAAAAACATTTATCATTTACCAATGAAAATTCATGTAATTCTACATTACCAAAACAACGAAACATCCGTTCATTCCAATACTACAGTAGCACTAACTTCCTTAAGCTTTTCCACTATCTTCTCAGCCTCGTAATTCAAATCAAGTTTAAATCATCCAAATAATGAAGTCTGTCTATATATATATATATTAACATAATACACACATGACTTTGAAATTTATCTCTTCTCTGCTCTAACTATAGGTACACTTCTGAAAACCCATCGTACAAGCCTATTTTTGCAAGAGAGAGAAAACTGAAGTTACACAATTGATATGTCGAAAATCAAACTCTCATGTCAAAGACATGTGGTTTTATTTGGCTATAACTGATTTTCTCTTTCTACCACAACATATTTTCCAACTTTGTAATTAGTTGAATATAATGTAGTTTTATACACACCCACTCTAATATTATCTCTTGCTGAGTCTAGATTTTCCCATCCCCTTGATCCTCCACTCCTTCAAACACCATTTTTCCTATAGTTGTCAATTGCAAAAGGGGAGATCTCAATTGCACTTGCTTACTATCAATTCAACTAAACATAGATGCAAGGAGAAAAGCAAACCAATCAAACTCATGTCTTTTGGATATTAGTGTGATTTATTTCCAGTGAAGGAAAAAAATCTCAAAAAATAATAGCAACAGGAAGGGGGGATTCATCTAGGAGTAAACTCAACCAGAAATGCAATAGTTTTACCTCGATAGCGAAGTAAGTTGGACACTTAGGCTTCCCGGCATTGATACAAGGAAGATCGGCAGAATATGGCAAATCAATGTTACGGCTATTAACAAAGTAATTATAGACAGTTACTTCAGTGGATTGAAATTCACCAGCATCATCCTTGTTTTTCTGCTCCAATGAGAACCTGAAACATTTGATAAAAGGGTACAACTTCAGACGCATGCCAAACAATGGAAACCTGAATAGTAAAAAAATAATAATTAATAAGATCAAATGAAACAGAGAAACCATACAATTGCTCTTTGCAAGGCCTGTCACTTAATCCAGTAATTTTGTACTCTTGGTTAGTAGGGATTGTCGTTATCCTCAAATTCTTCAGAACATGTTTTTGCCCTAGTGGTTCAAATTATAATAGATTTTGTTTGCAATGAGAAAATACTCTTGATTAAAGAAGTGGTTCAATTAAACACATATGAGAGGTAGTCCATTATTTTTACACTCCTGCTTATCTCACTTGGTGCTTCTACTTACGAGAAAGGCAGAAACAATACGCTCTCTTCTTCGTTTAGCTTGAATTTCCTCTAATCTTAAGTTTGTCATACGTCAATTCACAGCTAATTAACTACATATGTAGAGTTGTCAAGTGCTCACTCACCAGGGAGATTTTCTGGATGGGTGTAGCATATCACCTCATCACCTTCAAGAGTCGGGGATGAAATCGTCAATGAACACGTGTAGGTTTGATTTTCCTATCCCAATTTTTGTAGCCAAATGTTCTAACAGCTTTGTATCAGATGGATCAAATTTTAGACCAGCAGGGAGCCCAGGCCATTCATCAACAACCTGAATAAGAGGGAATTATGAGTTGAGTTGAAGTCTAAATTATTTTTACCTACAAAAGAATTATCATCTTCTGAAAATAGATATGATATAGCAGATAGCACAACTCCCACAAATTCTCAATTTCCACTGCAGATTTTAAAGGTATGGATTAGGCTACATAGTTGCTTTGAGATATTAATTTCTCAATGAGCCAATTGCTTCACAAGAGAATTATCCACTGCTCAAGTATCAGGAAAAGGAACTTATATTGGTGAAACAACTTCAGCTTACATCACTATTATCAATTCAATAGTGGCAATTTGGGCATTCACGACTTGCTCTACAATCTTTGATTCCAGATGCAGCAGCCAGGGTGGCATTTTTCACCTTCTTAGCAATTCCTCTGCCATCAATTAGCCAACTCCTGCATTACTTACACAATAACTTAAACTATATAAAAGAGACATACAGCAAACTTTAAGAAAATATAGTCACAACTAACAGAGCTAAATGAAGATTCAACAAGATAAATTCGATAATTAGATTAAATGAAATCCATTTCTTTAACTGCCTTTCTCTTCCAACAGTTTCTAATTCACATGGTTTTGTTGGTTTTCTTATCAGCCAGAAACTCTGATCTCTCCTAAGGCAGCCAGAAACAGATCGCTGGAAGGAGATGGGTCTGGAAATATCGCTGAAGACACAAATCCTTGAGTGGGAAATGAAAGGGTTGATAGAGATTGAATTGGACGGAAAGAAGAATAATAGCGAAGTCGAAGAAGATAATTTAATTGAGAGACGGCCGTGTGGATGGAGAGACATGGGCGTGTCTCGCCCGTGTATCTCCATCCATTGGATGGAGAGAACTTACCTGGCAGCGTGGTGATGGTGGTGCTGGCGAGCGGCGCAGAGAGTGGTGGAAGACGGAAGATGAATGTAGCTAGGGTTAAAGAGGGAAAGCGATGATGCCGTTGGTTTCTCGCAAAGCGTTTAGTGCCTTGAAGGAGAGCAGGCAGGGCAATTTTACACTCCTCCAAACGGCTTCGTATTGATTGACGATGACGTGGCATGAACAGGAAAAACTCACTCTTTTATATGTAGTAGGAAATGTTGGATAATAAACGAAGAATGCATCTTGGGCATACATTGGCACAAATGACATATATACAACAGCGTTCCTTTTTTGCATTTCATTTCATCCACAAAAAGTTGGAAAATATGGTAGAAGGCTATAATGGATCAATTAATATGTGGACTTGATTTTTTTCACAAAAATTGAAAGCAATTAATGCTTACATACAGTATCGTTGGGAACCAGAGCAGTTGCTCAGAAGCTCTGTGAATTGTGTGTCTCCTTCATTCCTGTCTGAGATTCCTACAAAATTATATTTCAACTAAGAATAAGTGCTAGTTACTTAATCGGGGCTGGATTGCACACGGAGACAGGGTCTCCTGGACGTACCGTGTCTCCGTCCTTACAGTAAATACTACATGCTCACAATTCACAAATACATCCATAAATCATAAATATAAATAATAAATCAAAAAATTGCAGGCTGTCGGTATGCATTTTCTTTGCAATTGAAATTTGGGGATGGGCACAACAAAAACACCATCTTAAGAAAAATGTAGAGGAAACTCAGCTTTCTTCTTGAGACCGTTAAGCAATTAAGCCAAAGCAAATTAAGCAATAATGCAAGAAATTTTAGATTGCCATATAAGCTATTCAAGAATTGCAAGAAAGAATGTTCAATAGTTCCAAAAAATATATGTTGTCTATATAAGACGACAGACTTTTAACCGATTCATGCAGAACAAATTAGCATAACATGATATGCTTTAAGTTAGCTCCCATCTTTGTAGCTTTATCAGGATAGTAAGTCAGCACATGATCCACCATGTATGATTGATCATCCCCTGATATACGATCACCATCATTGTACCTTCATACAAAAGTTACTTGGTTAGATTTCAAATTCATATTTTTCGAGTTTGCCCTAACAGGAAATCAAAACCCCAAAATGTTAGTAAGCAAATGAACAATTTTTTTAAGCTGAAAGAGATCAATGGGTGAATGTGTTTCACATGTGCACAAGAATTATTTCTAGTCAATGGCAGTAGTAGAATATTTATACCAAATTGAATAGATTTGTAAGAATTCTCCGACCTATATCGACGATACTGTAAATTATAGACAACTACAATGAAATACTATCTTATTTTTCAATAAATCTGAGTTTGACTATATGAATTTTCTTTTCTACTCGGGTTTATCTACATAATCTCATTAATTATGAAAAAAAAAACAATAATGGAGTGTACATTTTTCTTTGTTTACATATCGTTATTGCACACAACACTATCTCCAGAAGTACCAAAAACTGTAAATAATATTATAATTTGAAAGCTGAGAATAAAAGCAAGAAATTGCCTTGTTTGGTTCATAATTCTTCTGATATTCTTCATAATTGCTTCAACATCTAAAAGAATATCTTGTTCCTCCATGGTGAATAAATCCATGAGCTGCCTCGTCGCTGTAAAGGTTCCAAGTGCACTGAAATCATCAGAAGAATCTTGTCTGTCATCAGAGCGATCCCTACTCTCTGCTTGAATCTCATCTACCAGCAAAAGGTCTATTGAGGGGCAAAACCGGAGTCATTTGACTCTTTTAGAGTGGGATTCGAGTTATTGCTGGAGAATCTTTCTTCGCTTCCCTGGAAGATTGTGAATGAGCCTTACCCCTGTCAGTCGAAGAGCCCCAAGCATTAGAAGCCTTTGACTGACTGCCTTGGCCAGCCACTTTAGCTTCCTATAGATTTTCATTTGAAGACAACACATCAATAGAGTCTCCATCGGCTGTAGAAATCAAGCGATTAGTCTCTTTACCAATTTCATTGGATTTTGTAGATTTCTTACCCCAAGAAGACTATGAACCTGACCTGATGTCTTTTTCCCTTGTTGGCTGCCCAAAGTTCATTTTCTTTTTCCCTCTCCTTCCAATTTTCATAGGCATGATCATCAGTTTGCAGTTCGTGCTGACGGATTGGACAAGAATTGTGCACATCCTATTTAGTTAAGAAAAAGAACTATCCAAGTTAACATCTCTGCAGCATATAGTGGAATTTACTATGAACGAGTTAAAATACTCCTTTTACCAGCCATGGCTTAAGGCAAGGAGGATGAAACATATGCTTGCAAGGTAACTCTTGCATCTTATCGTTTGCAACCAAATTCTCCTGGCAAATGGAACAAACGGCATCTTCCACCAGCTTCACCAACACTTCTTTTGTAACAATAGTAACTGGAAGCTTAGCCACCACTTCTTTACTAAAAGTGGTACTCGAGGGAGTCCAGAATCAGTATCCAGAATCTTGAACCAATCAACAATGAAGTAAGATTCATATCAAACTATGACATGACTGAATTAGGCAAGAAAAGGTATGTCATCCTGAGTAAACTAAAGTTGACAGGTCGTATCCTACTGAAACACCAGTGCACAAGTGCATGTCCACACACATCTTTGAGAACAAGTTTCTTTATTCTCATAAAATACTGTTGACATTAGTATTAATCAATGTATAGAACACTTAATCCAGAAACACAGGCATTTGGCGAAGCAAATTCAAGCTATATAATAATACAAAAATAAACTCATTATAAACCACAAACTGTCTTGGAAATCCATAATTAAACATAAAAAAACATAAAAAAAAAAGATCTATAAAGTAGCAAATAACAAATTAGTATCGCATAACAAAATTGTAATCCATTATTACAGCTAAACAGCCTACAGGCCTCCAACATCACTACGAATAGGATATTAAAATTATAAGCATATTTGATTCTCATACGATCCTTCACATTAGTCTCATTTTCTTCCCATTTTGAACCCTTATCCTACACTTACAATCGTTTATTTCATTCCACTTCCCCTTCCATATAAAGACACTGTCATGTCTCCTTGCCCGTAAATTTTAGATGAAAAGAACTTACCTTTTCAGCGGTGGCGGTGACAATATGAATTTGGGAGATATGGAAGCACGGGCAGGAGAAGAAATTCTCAGATTTGCTAGGGTTTTTGTGTGGGGAGAGAGTGAAAAGGAAATGAGCGAAATGCCCAAACGATGGATAAAGATACTTGAATAATAAATAAAAAGATCCTAAAAGTGACACCTTGATAGATTGCTGCTGTTGATTGCAGCCATTTGTGCTGCAAGCTTCCTGAACATGCACCAACAGATAGAAGTAATTAAATTAAAAGGTACAAAAATCCTATTTATCAATTCGGAAATTCTACTCAAATTTGACTTTCACTACATTAAGCAACATAATAGATTATTTCTATTTACAAGTAAATATGTCTTATTTTGTGAGTAACAAAAAAGGCAAAACCTATTCACCAATTCTACACAAATTCAACTATTCTATGTTCTGAAGAACTTAATGAATTATTTTTTTACAAGTAACTACATCTCTTGCCTTTTTTCTTTACCGAGTAAACTTACATTTCTTAACACATATATCTTTTCATATTACCAAAGATAAACATAACAATAGTAAAAAAACTTCTTCTCAAATTCAACGTTTCTATGTCATGCAAATTATAATAAACTATTTTCTTTTACAGTTAAATGTATCATTTTTCCTTTCGTTTTCCTTAAGAGGAAAAAAATACAAAAATTACAGTAAAAAAACACGAATTAAGGAAGGATGGATAGCCAACCTAGTGACAGGTCGATGAATGGGAATGACAGGTTTCTTATTTGCATCAGCATTTTTCCTGAAAATATATATTGTTATGAATAAAAAATTACTAAAACATTAATGTAAAGAGAACACATCAAAGTGTCGGGTTTACGAAATTCAGACCCTGTTAAAAGACCTCTAACGTGGACTGCACATGCATAAGGGGAAGGTGCAATTATGTTCCTATTTATCGTACTCAGTACTCGATATTTGCGTTTGCAGCCCGGAGAATCCGTGCGCGGACACAAATGTTTGGAAAAGTTATTAACTAACTATGTCATCATATCACGCAAAATAATCTTGTTAATATTCGTTTAAGTTCATATATTCCAAGTTAGCGAAACCTTGAGCAAGCTTAAAGTAAAAATATATTTATATATGGAGGGGAGGGGGCATTTCCTTTTTTCTTGTGAGGGTTTACACTCTAGAGAGGACCGGAGTTGAAATTATTTCAAAAGATTTGGCGTTGATCAAATAGAATGACGTGGACTAATCTGCATAAAAAAATAAACAAAGGGTCATATCCATCTGAGGAATTTAAGTGAAAAATAAATTTCTATAGTAGTTCAATAATTTAAGCAATCAAAATGTCAACTGAACTATTTTATTGACATTGGGTAAGCCAAGAACAAAACGCACATTTGGCAACCACAAGTTCAAAACAGAAAATTGAGTCAATTCTGCTTTTAAATTTCCAGAACTACCTAAAATGAAGCGAGCAAGGTAAATACAATGTTTGTATTTTGTATTGCCTCTACCCTTCTGGTAGTAAAGTTTTTCCCATCGCGCACGCGGTGCACTTGATATATAATTGGCACTGTAAATCAGTTATGATTTCATGTTGAAGAGCTTTTGCATTATAAAAATAAATAAATAAAAACGCATTTTAGATATGGATTGAATTTGTTGTGAAATATATTAGAACAATGGTAAAGCAAATCTGGAACTCCCAGTAACTTTAATTACAAAATAATCTTTTAAATTATATGTTGAATAATAATAATAAAAAAAAATTATGTCAAGAAAACGTTTTATGGCTTGACTTGGGACATGAGACCAGAGAGGGAGAAGAGCCGACTGATGTAAAGAACCAAGAGTCTTCTCCTTTGCCTCCTGATCTCAATAAAGTATCTGAACAAATTGACCAATATATCTCTAATATGTCTAGCTTGAAATATGATGATTCCAATTCCCCCAAAGTGCCTATTTCCTGATTATGTAGTACCAGCAACTTTATAGGACAGGCTTTTAAAGTGAGAGACCTCTTATTAAGAAGCATTGAAGCTTCTAGGAAAACAAAACAATTTAACAAAATAAACTCTCTCTCCTACTGGGAATATCCAATTTTCTTCTGCCTTGTCATTACGGGACTATATGAATGATAAATAAGATAGACTTACACAGATAGATCGTGTTCACAAGATAATTGAGGTGACATCTATACAATTTGAATAGAATTAAATATTTGCATCAATACGAAAAACAATTGAAAGAAAGCTATCGCACAGAGTTGTACAAGGTAATTTCGTATTATAAGGTTTAAAATATGTGAATACACACCTCTCGACAACTTCGCGATACTCTTGGTGGATGTTTTCTCTTAAAGTCTACAATAAAAATTATTAAGAAATACTGAAGAATGGAAAGAAGAATTGGAATAAATTGAAACCTCTCCATTATGGTGCATCTAATTTACTTGGAACTTAGACATTTTGTCTTTGAACTTCTTCCTCAAGGCCATACATTCAAATATAATGACTTCCTTCACTTCATATACACCCACATAAGACATGCCTTCAATTTAAGTCTTAAGAGAGATTTAAATCAACAAAAAAGACTAACAATCACATTAAGTGATTTTCTTGAATTTTAATCTTAATCAGTTTCACAATTGTCTTACTTTCTTGTGCACTATTAATCAACCACATACCAAAATATGCACACAAATATTTGATGTGACCTTAACAGTAAGGTTCCACAAATACTTTGTAAATAAAAGCAAGGACAGATAATTTCATCGAACACATAATTTCCCCTTAGTGGCACATCAAGTGTGTTATGTCGCTCAATACTCAAGCCACGTATGACCATCGTCTTTATAGTCCAGCACATAATTTGCTTTACCTCTGAGTAATGCCACTTCAAGTTGAACATTTAAATCGATATTTCTCAGCTTAAAAATGGGAAAAAAATAAATTTCCACCACATGTTATATGAGCAAACTGTTCATTCCTATTTAAAAGTGTGCAGCACATAAATTAAGCCACCAAAAAGAGATATGCTACCTGTTCACCTTCCAGTAAAAAGGTTCTCAAGAAATGCCTCCATCCAATCTTGGATGGAGGCATTTCTTCATGCCTCCATCCTTGGATGGAGGCATGAACTTTACATAAATTACAACATCAATTAAGCAACGAACTTTACATAAATTACAACATATCTGATCTCACGAAGGTGAAAAAAAAAAAATTTGTGCACGGAGGCACCTCCATCCAAGCTTGGATGGAGGCATTTCTCCTTGCCTCCATCCTTGGATGGAGGCATGATAAAGTTTCAATTCTTTTCTAAAGTTACAATCCATAAATCCATCAATGGGTGTTTCCTAGTCAGACGAAAAGGAGGTGCAGATGCACATAAATTACCATATTACATAATAAAAATAGCAATAGTCTGGATTTTTTGAGTGGTCAATGATTCAAAATACTTTTTAATGTCACGTCGCCAATGAAGCAAAAATGGTTGAAAAGATTATATTCATTTTCAGGAGTATAATGTGTATAAAATGTCTATTTGTTTAATGCTCACCATTGATCCCACTCCAACTAATGTATGACGCATTTTATTTTTATGACTATATATAATCAGAGTTAAATACGAAGATAGAAATCAACAGTAACTTTATGTTCAACCTAGATCATCATGGTATAGTGCCTTTAAGAAAAACTCACCAAAAATAGTGTGTATATTATCCAGTAGAACTATATCACAAAATAAAATTTATGAAGATTGACATTCTACCTACATTAGATAATACTTCAACTTTATCCAGCACTGCTAGGTTTGCTCTCCCAGTTCTTATGGATATAAAATTGGACCTCGACGTTTAAATAGTCTTTTCCATCCTTCCTTTCTGGAAAAAAAATATTGAATGAGTAAAAATGAGGCACAATAGGCTTATTGTAAAAGCTTTCGTGTCAAAAATAGTACATCATTTCTAGTTCACCCGAGCTGACAAGAGTTCTGAATGTGTTTTGCATTGCTTCACTCTGATCTTCCCACCACTGCTGGAAAAAAGCCTGTGTCACGAGCAATTATATCAATTTGCATTTCAAGGGAAGAACCATGGTTTAATCGAAGAAGAAGAAGGTTGATAGTTTCACCTGTTCAACATAAATAAACTTTCTGTTTTTATTAGCCAATAATGCTGGATATAAATAAGAAAGATGATGTTCATACCTGGTTCTGGCACAGACAAGTACTGATCATTTAAAAATGCCTTTGCACCAGTCAAATATGCCCATGTTCACCTGGTAATTTAGAGCCCTTTTCTGAAGATCTTTTTGGCAACAATGGATGCTGAGGATATCTCTTCTAGATACTACAAAATTGTGGTATCCAATCAACAATATCTTTTGATAGTAATGTGGAATATACCAAATTCACGATTAATCAATTCTATTTTGCTATAATTAATGAAGAAATTCACCAGTAATATAGCAAAAGAGTCTGCAACTACGAAGTCACCATCCACAAGTACTGGCACGTATCCAATTGGATTGAGCTTCAAAAACTCTGCAATCCCATTAAATAAAGAAGTGTAACAAAAAATTAATATGATAATAATCAACTGAAGGTACATATAACTTAGCAATACAGATAACAAGTTTATGTCAACATCTATACATAATTGAACGGAAAAAGGGGTGAAAGGGGAAGAGTCAAACCTGGAGATTTCTCATCTCCTTTGAGCAAGTTAATTGCAATATACTCATAATCTAGCCACGTTTATTCATTTCAAGGTTGCATTTGTTTCATTCATTATATATATATATATATATATATATATATATATATATATATATATATATATATATATATATATATATATATATATATATATATAAGCTAAAATAATTTTAACAAATTAAGGAAAAACAAATTAAGAATTCAAATTGATGAAGAAAAAATCAAGACCTTTTAATTTGAGAGCAATTCGAAGGCAGCAAGAACAAGAGCTCCGCCAGTAGGAATAGAGGTTCAGCTTTTTTGAATCTTCATCAGTGCCACTTGCCTAAATATAATTACAATTACAAAATGTAAAATTCCATTAACACAAAAATTGAAGTTGATATTAAATTCAAGAAATCTACCATTTTTCAAATTCTGTAGTTATATCTTGAAACAGAAACCTTTTTCAGCCAAGCTTTGAAGATATTGCCGATTTCCACCGTCAAAGGAAGTGATAATTTTTTCAATTTAGAGAAAAGAAATTTCGAGAAAAGAAGAAATGGGAAATTAAAAGAAGAAACGATTGGATGAAGTTGAGAAAAGAGGAAATGCGAATTGAATTGGATTTTGGACAGAGTAAACATAAAACCCTAGATTTCAATGCTTCAATCTGAGACTCGACGGCTTCAACAAACGAGCACTTAACATTGCCTCGCGAAGCTCTCCTTCCATTTTCTGATCTGATAATAGATGGAGGGAATGGATTGGTTTTGGTAAGAGATGCAGGCGGTGGAATTGACGAATTGAAGGAAAACACGCTGAATAACGAAACGGCGTCGTATTGGGCGACGATGACGTGGCAATGTGGCTCTTTTAGTATAGTTAGGATATTTGATTTTTCGACGACAAGTATCCACGTCCAAACTCATGAATGCTCAAACCACAGCTACATGAGTAACGATAAAGGTAATTCTAGAGATGAATACACATTCAAAACTCGAAAAAATGAAGTTAAATATACAAAGAAAGAGAAATATAGCCACAAATCAAATACTAACAACACACTTCCAAAATATATTTTTCTATGTATTCTGTTACGTTGAAACTCGCAAGCGTACGTAATCGTTGTACAAGTAATAGAAATGTGATTCGAGTTTATCGTTCCCACGAGGAATAATGTTTAAAATATAGTTCAATAGTTAGTATGGAATTCGAATGAGTAGTGACAGCAAAAGAGTGATTTTGTTGTTATTTATACTACTAATCTATAGTAAAAAAAAAAAAAGCAAATAAATTGTGATTTTATCGAATGTGAAAGCTTGTATTGGATTCATGTTTCTCCCTATTTCCATCTATTTCAATTATCAATTAATAATTTAGTTAATTTCATGTATTTTTGACAATCGATAATACTAATATATTAAATGATCTTTTCCAAAATACACCAACCTATTATTAACACGATCTGATCATATTCCTAATCCGAATTCATGTGAAAATCATGCATTTAGTTTAAGCTATTTATATAGTTGTACATGACATAGATATTATTTTCCTAATACTCATTGTTCATGTGTTGATTTTACCACATTCTAAACTTATTATGAATATTCCTACACTACAACAAGTAACTGACTATTCAATTGATGACCAAATATTCAAATAGTGTAATGAGAATGCAAAACCTATCAAGAAATACTTAAATTAATCGTCTTCAATTGAAATAAACAAAAATAGGGTTCCTCAATCATCCAATACATTAGACAAACTTAGCTAATCATCCTAATAATTAAATTATACGAGAATTTACAGAAAAATATCACCCGAATCAAAGAAATATGGAAGAAAGTGAATGAAATATTGATTTTGGATGGATAATCTTCAAAAATATTGCACAATTCCCTTGATGTTGATGATGTAGCCTCGTTCTTCACCTCCAAAATATGTAGAATCTATGAATTTTTAGGTGGAGGTCTCCTACATTTTGATCTAGTTTTGGTATTTAAAAGATGTCGAAATGATTACATTGAATTGTTATCAAAACAAAAATAAGAAAAATCAATTTTTTTTCCTGTTTTATACTGAAGCACGCGCCTAGTACAAACTAGGGCGCGTGCTTGAATCCTTTAGGCAGCCTTAGGCATTTCAGAGAAGAAGGCACGTGTGCCTTGACTTGCCCCGAACAGTATTTAGTATTTTTGTCATAATTTTCTTTCCTGATATCTGATTGAGACGATTCAAAGTGAGTTAAAAATCTAACTCAAAGGGGTATAATTCTCGTTGAGATATAATTTTCCAATTCGAGTGTTTTTTATGCCAAAAATGAGTTTCAATCTGAGGTAGAAAATTCAAATCATAACTTTCTACTAGAAATTGATGTTTGATAATACTTTGATTATATTTCATCCATTTGACTTCTTTTTTTATCCAAATGACACCTATACACTCGAATCTTCAACGTGAGATCTGACACAACTTTTGAGTATTTGCATTTTAATTCCCGAACTTCGAATTTTCTTCATTTAAGCCATTTTTCATTCTTTCTTCCAACTCTTCGTCTAAACATAAATGTTTCCTAATAAAAGCAATAAATAACAAATTAGGCGCTAATCAGTTCAAAAAATAACAAAAAATCGTCATTTAAGACTCAGAATAAATGTAGAAACTACACTTATCATATTCAAACAGAAATATTATACACATATTTTCATAATTTCGAGATCTAGAGATATTGCTGACCAAATTTAAGGATTCTACTTTTAAACTATTGAGATCACGTCAAATTACAAGGTTACTCAAATTTAAGGAATATGTTCTCCCAAGACTAGGATTCTACGAATAAGATTAGCATTCGATGACGCGAAGTGCATTATTACCTTCAACCGATCATTTCCAAGTGGCTTCATGCATACACTCTAATGATGATGACTTTTACCCTTACTACGAGATAACAATTCTTATTAAATTTACAGTCCACGTTCAAACTCGTCAATTGTACTAATAATCGGATCAACACAAAAAATAAGCATCGACATCAAGTGTGTAATTTAATTTTTCTTTACTAAGTTGGTGTTTGTTCATCGTTAGCTGTAGCAACTTTTACTGCTTCGTGACACAACACAAGTTGTATGAATCGAACATTTACGTTAAGCAAAAAGCAAAAAATTTTACATCCTCTCAACCCACATCGCTGCAATAATATCCACAACATATTGAAAACGTAATGCAATGAACATTGTCGAGATATTAGCCACGAAACCCTAAACGTACCTTCCTCTATAGATGTGGATATGGACAACAACGAGATAGTTCGATGAAGGAGACACCGCTGATCACTATGACTAGGACCACGAAGAGACAGTTTTTGTTTGATCAACTTTTTCGCTTTTCGTATTATAAGATAGAAATGCCATTTTGGAGGACTTAGCCATTTGAGTAAATTTTCGTAGGAGTTATTCTCAATTGATTAGGTTGAAAATATCATGAAAAATCAGGTGTCGCACTGGATACCACTTAACAGTTTACAAATTAACAATTTAATGGCTTTTAAGTTATTGAATGATTGTTACTTATCCGTTTTTAGTTTTGACTTACGTGCGGAATCAATCAATCAAAAGCAACAAGTCACTTTTAATTGTTTCTAAATGATTAATCATACAAGTCCAATTATCCTATATCGAATTACTGCAGTAATAAGGAAAGCAGTAAATAACACGATATTGATGACAGAGAAATTCAACTGGGTAAAAACTCCGGGACCAAACCAAACCTCTACTATAGACAATACAGAGTGAGTTACACTTATATGCTATCTAGCCAACTCTACTAGACTTCCTGTCATGTTAACTCCAATGTCTGCTCCAAGACCTGCTCCAAGATCTTTTGCAATTGTCTCTTCTTGGTGGAATTCCAAGAACTTGCTTCAAGGCCTTGTACTTTTCCTACGTTTGTAATCTAACGTCTCTCAACTTCCAAAAACTTCTGAAATCCAACTGAGAGAGTACCTTTTTATGACCAATAGGAATTAGGTGGTGTTTCGAATTCAATGTGTTTGATGTTTTTCCCAAATATGTGATTGTATGATCCCAAAAAGAAAATATGTAATTAATATATGAATAGGCTCTTGGATCTTCAAAGAATATTATGAACGTGTTTAGAGAATAAGAATGAACAATCACACCAATTTTCGTACATATGCTTGTGTATTTATAGGAGAGGATAATTAGGTTGAATGGACCTGAAAAAAATACTTCAAAACAACAAAAGAGGGTGTTCCGAATCAATTTGTCACTTGAGCTAGGGCTCAGAGACAAGCGGGCGACACACTATCGCTCGAGCGAGGGCTCGCTAGCCGTGTTTCTTCTTTTTTTAATGCTTGAACCCTAGACCTCATAACCCAATTTATACAAATTGCACCCCATGTCCTTAATTTTTATAACACATTACAAATTAGTCCTTTTGTCTACATAATTGTCAACACTGAAAACCTAACATATATGTTTAGAAAGTAGAATAATGTTATCAGCACCCTTGATGATGTAGTTTAAATGATGTTATATAGATGGTGTTTTGTGAGGATTAAAATTAGATTTTTAGTAGATTGTGATAAAAAATTTTGAAATGTGTGGTTGGAAAGTTGTGGGACGTATAAAATATATGGTTGTTATTGATTGTTTGACTTTGATTTGGATTAAAATCAGGACCAAAACATGGGCATAATATGTCGATGAAATATGAAATAAGGTAAAATTAAATTACTCACTTATACTCGTCCTTAAAATGTTTTTAAAATGAATTTTTTGAGAATAGAATATGAGGGATAACGCCGTTGAGATGACACCCGTTACCCATAAAACGGCAACGTGGAATGTGCCGGGATAAACAAGAGTGTAAACTGGTTGTGTGGCTATGGCTTCTTCACTATTCAGCACCCACAGTTTCCTCTTCCAATTTCCATCTAAACCTTCAATCCTGCCAACAACATCTTCTTCTTCCGTGTTTCCAAATCTTTCAACTTGTTCATCACCCAAAAGTGTTTCTTCTTTGAAGCTGAGCCTTCCAAGAGCATCTTCTGAAGGTCTTTTTCTCAATTCTCTTTTTCTGATGTTATTCCGTATTAATTTACATTCCACCAGTTGTAATTTCTTGATTTTTAATTTCATTCATTTCTGTCTGGCCAACCTAGAAGAGAAAACTATTAAAGTGCTTAGTACAATACCCCTGCTTCATTGATTTCAATTGCTGCCTTGTCATCATGATAATCATTAATCCATGTTGGGTAAAAGAGACTACTTGATGGGTTGCAATGAATATGCTTGTATTGCACTCCTTTTTTTTTTATTTCCTAATAGCTGAAATTTTGAGTAAAGTCGAATGAATAGCATCTATTTTTTTTAGTCCCATATCATCCACTTTGTGCACTCGCAAGTACACTGGGCACTCTTCTCGTAAATTCCTCTTGTAGGGAAGTGTCAGCCACCGCCAGATATTCTTAAATGGCTTTTGCTTCTTGTACATAAAAAAATGTACATAATGGATTACATAAAATAATATAGTGGGAAAAGATTGGATGAAAAAGTTGATTATGTTTTAAACTGTCAAATGATAAAGTGTCACGTAGCATTATGTAATTAAATCTTGATGTACAATAGCAATATCCTTCTTAATAAATTTTGGTGACATGAGATGCAACTAAGATCATGACATTCATATAATCATAGACCAATTAAATCACTTACCGTTTAAGTCAAGTGTTTGGTTAGCACCATAAGACTTTTTGTTTACTGTGTTATCATTCTTATATAATTGATTGTGTTTTAATTAGTGTATATGGTTCCTAGATTTTTCATTCTCGTGTTATTCATGTTTGGGAACTTAGCATAAAAACGACGACAAATGGAAAAAAATAGAAGTAAAATTCCTTGGGTAGTAGCTTTTTATGCAAAACTTAAAGCACTAGATACTGGCCCTAAGCAACTTATAAGCAGCCTTTAAATGTATCTCTTAACACTTTTTACAGGTCACATCTCATTTCTTAAAGTGATTTTATCCAGTGACTCGTATAAGTTTGTCTCGGTGTAATATCGTAAACAAATACCAAATATGTTTTGCAGGTTACTGATACCTATGCACCATGCATATACCTTTGAATGTGTCAATTGTTTACTATTGCTGGATATGAGGAGTCAAGACTCAAGACCAATAAATCTTGAGTCCTATTATACTTTAAGCTTTCTTGTCAATGACTTTGCTAAGTGATATATGATTCTGAAATATTTTTCTGGTGTTGTGCTACAGAGCTTCCAGTTGAGTTGATTGAAGATTCCAAGTTTGTTCCCTTAGAATCTGAGGATCCAAGCTATGGTCCACCTGTAAGTTCTGGTTAGTTCTGTACCGTCATGAATATATATGTTGTTCGACATGAGACAATTTTGATTAAAAAATGTGAGAATATTTTCAATGAAACAGATTTACCAGCCTGTAGGCAAGCCAAATAAAAGTGAAGTGTAAAACGCAGACCCTGAGACGTCTCACTTGATTTTTTATTTTAATTATGCGACGTGATAGTTCCAAAATTGCTATTTTTTGGGTTTCAGATGTTTCTATAGCCGTCCAGTGAAATGGCTAGTCCAGATAATTTTTGGAAACAGGACTCTAGATCCTGTTGAGACACATTGGATCTTCTTTGCAATGCATAATATTTTACCTCACTAAGTATGAAGTCAGAAATACATGAGATAATGTCAATTTCACAATTTTTTTCTAGAACTTGAACAAAATCTGAAATTAACCCAGCAAATTTCAAGTTCTAACAGATGAAAATAATTTGTCCATTTTTCTGCACTTCGCAGGCTTTATTATTGCTGGGTTTTAAGGTGGAAGAGGCTGTAAAGGTAATTTATCTGACAGCTATATTTCTGTTATACTTTTGTCATTTGTGTTGTTTTCTTTTCTTTTCTATTTGGCTAATTGCATCATTCTAAGCAGTAAATAAAACCTGTTTTGTTGCTTGCATACTTAGTTCTAGCTCGATAATAAACTAGTATTGCTTGGCATTGAGTAAGTCATATCATACATGAGATTGTTTGACCATTTCTGCATCTGAAAGCTGCGGCTATGCTCTTACTAGAGTGCATTATCCTCTCGTTTCCTGTACATCCCTTACTCTATTCCTTAAGAAGGAATAGCAGTCCAGTTCAGATATTCCTTAAGTGGCATTCTGTTCTCTAAAGCTCCTCTAGTGAGTGGTTTTATCTGTATGTAATTCATTGTTCACACACATGCTGTCGTTTCACTCTGTTCGGGTCACTCCAGAGGCTATCTGTTCTACAAGTAAATGTATAATTTGCTTGAAAGTCAAGATTTGATGGTGGAAAATTCTCTTCATATTCTCATTTCTGCCAAACACTGTCATCATTTTCCAGCTTCTTGAATGCAAACCAGTGCTGTAGTATCTAGTCACTGTTTCACATCGCTTGAAAAGATGATTCCAGAATTACCTAATCTAATCCTTCTGTTTTATCTTTCTGTCAGATACAACAGCTTCTGAAAGAAATGGATGGTGAATTTCTTGAGGTAAATTCTGTTGTAGCTTTCTGTTCTTCTACCAATGGTGTATTTGGTAAAATGGAAATAATCTAGCTGATAAAAATAGACTGAAAATTTTTCAACTCAGTTCTAAAAATACAAACTTTTATTCATTCTATCTAATTGACCCATTTTGCATTTTTAGTATATTTTTAGTTTCCATGTATTTTGTTTAGAACGATCAGTAGAAGTTATGATTTATATAAAACTAAAAGCGATATTTGGAACTGGAGGTCAGGGTTTCATCTATCAGATAGTTTTCAAGATGATCTAATTTCTGTCATTACTATTTTTCTTTCCCAAGATTTACACATTTTTAATAACCATAACCTTCTGCTTCAAGAAAGACGCGACTTAAAATTACGTTGCAGGTTATTTTTTGTACTGAAGACATGATTAGCCGTTCACTCTGGGAAGCAGTTAATACTAAACAGCCCAAGTTGGAAGCTGTTAAGGTTAGATTTCTTAACTATCTTGCAAATGCCCTTTCTTCATCCATAGGAACTCTGTCTGAAAGGAAGTAACTTTACATTACATTACATGAACTTTGGAACCGGAATTTAAGTCTTCTTACTTTACTGTCGACTTTTGTGCTTTATTATTGTTGTATAGGTAATATCAGATTCTGAAATTCTACGTTGGCATGCATGGTAGGGAGAGTTCAATGGCACTAAACAAGATTAAGCCCTTGTTTGATCCCCATTTTTTTCAAAATACATTTTTCTCTCTCTTATTTTCAACGACAAATTTTTCAATAAAATAATATTACACGCAACCCAAAAACTTTTCTTTCATTTTTAACCACACATTCTCCGTCAATCTACTATTCCAAGATGTATTCTACATAAAAAATGGGAGCTCAAACAGGCCCTTAAAGAAGAAAATAGGCTAAAATCTCGTTGATTATATTTCGAGTCTGGTCCAGTTCTGCATCACAAGCGTGTTCTACGCTTATCAGTTAACCATATTAACTTATGGTCTTTTGCAATTAGAGCCAATTTATAGATTCTCATGAAATATTCGAACAGTAGCTACATGTGCATTATGATGATGGAACCTTATTTTGGAATTATACGAAGGCGAACAGACTCATTTGCCACTAGTCCAAGACAATGGTCAAAATGAAATAGTCCAAAATAGTACATTTTTAGGCGGCTACTAGACTTGATGTCATATTGCAGTTTGAGATGCTTTAGATGTTCATTACTGCATGCACACGTGGCTTGCAATACACCAAAAGATAATTTTTCCTGCGGATTAAAGACTGAATTTTCTACTTATACCATGAATATGGTAAGTGAAATGTCATTTTATTTTCTACATTTGTTGATGTCATCTTTTCTAGAGGGTGGGAATGCATATAAGAGGAGAGAAATCATCATTTGTTTGAACCGAATCAATCTATCACGTTAAGAAAATGAATAATCCCAACTGCAGACATGCTTTGTATCTGGTCTTGTCATAGAAAAATTATATATTGCCTCTGATTTACCTAATGTCGTAAAAATAAACCGTTTTACCTTTGCAGATTGCAAAATCACTGCCTCGAATTTGTTTCTTATCTGGTCTTACTGGAGAGGAGATGATGGTGTTTATTGATAGCTTTCCAGAAAGTGGTAATGAATGCATTTATGCTTTTTATATTTCACCGAATGTCATATTTTTGTCCACATCAGTTCCAGTCCTGGTTGGTACTGGAACAGCATGCAAGAACTTGCACATATTTAAACTTCATAAAATTCTAGAATGTGCATAGAGAAAAAAATCTATCAAATATCTGACTTTTGAAGTTCAAAATATCCTAAAGTTTTAGGTTCTGTTTGGATCATGTGTTTCGAAGAGAAAAATGAAAAATGAAAGGAAATCAGCGGAAAACAGGTTTCCATGTACTTATTCTCCGGCTAAAATAGAAACAAATTCTATAACTTTGTTGTGTAAAATGGAAGGAAATGAATATTTAAATCGTAAGCCATCTCTTTTGTCATTCTTACATCAATTTTAATCCCATGTTTTCTCGAGATTCAAACAATATGCTAATGAAGATAGATTGAAACTCGGTAGAAGTCCAATGGTAAATGGTGAAGGCATAACAAACTATAGAGCATTACATTTCATTTAGTTGCATAAGAAATATTAACTCATTTAGATTAGATTACATGTTCAATTTTATTATTGAGGGAAAAGTACTTCAATGAATCAATTATGTGCTTGTACTGAAAATTTATGGGGCAAGTTTCAGATTCTGTATCAATTGTCGAACTTTAAGTTGCAAGTTTCTTTGATTATGAAATTTTTCATGGAACGCTTAGCCTCGTCCGTGCTTTATATTCTACACTTAAAAGATACTGTGTTTCTATTCTGTAGGACTGGAACCTCCGGCATTCGCAGCCCTTGTTCCAAATAGTGCTGACAAACCTTTATCAGAGTTGATTGAAGAGATCATGTTGGACCATGAAATGCTCGTAAGTCCATAGTTAGTTTCTGTTATTTGAGACATATTTTGCCATTATGTGCTTTTCGACTTATGAGTCCTTCTTCCTCTTGTAGAATGCAAGAAATACGAGCTAGAGGGAATGCAGAGATGTTCGCAGAAGTTCAAGTAATACCACTTATATGATTAGTACTAGAGATAATTTTTAGGCTGAATTGTGGCTATTGCCAACCTTTACCCTGTTTGCATTTCTATACTACGTTCGATTCTTGGCGTTACTTTACCCAATCTTTTATAAATTGGTGTCTATGATCCATATTTACAATTTCCATCCAAGAAATTTCGTTAAACTGGCATGAAAAGATGAATTTGGCTCAAACTTGAACAAAGTAAAAGAATATATACCAAAAATAGGAAAAAAAAAAAAAAGGAATACAAAATGCACTCGTCTTTGTTCTCATGAACACCTCGCAACATCCCCTATCCAAACTGCAACCTCAGTCACCTCGACACCTGGCCACCACCTTAGACATGAGCGCCCCCCCCTCCCAACCCCCAATCCCAATCCCAATCCCAATCCATCTCTATAACTCAAAAGTGTAATAATGCCAAGAAACGAAGGTTGGGATGTAAGTGCCAAAGGGAAGGACATGGAAGATGCAATGTAGCTTAATTTTTTTTTAACAATAGTTAGCAAATGATTTTCTTGTTGAGCCTGATTTTATTAGGATTTGTTCATTTTTAGAATTGGAGGCCAAGCAAAGCTCATGGAAATCTTCATCAATGGCTGAAACAAGTTTCCAAGTGAATTCTGAATGTGTTCAAGTCCCTCCCCTGCATCAGTTGAGGGTAGTTTGGCTTTAAGAGAGTAATTTCTTCACTAATTGTTTGTGCTGTTGAATCAAATGAGTAGCAGTTTTAATGCAAACTTTCTTCTAAATTCACTGGGAAGCAAGAAAAAATATGTAATACATTTTCTGATATAATTAGCAGGCATTCAATAATTTCTTGCACAATGCAGAAGCCTGGTTCCAAATTGAGTGTAAAATGGGACACTTTGCATTTTACCCCTTAAAATGTGTTTCAAGTGCACTATTTTAAAGAACGGGCGAAGAACTTACAAACTTAGAAGGTTAGAATAAAAAAAGACGAGACAGAATGAGGGCCTCTTTGAACAAATTACAAAGTTGGACACCTCTGACTGTCCATTTTTTCTTTTTTCTTTTAGACAGAGATTTGGGATGGCAGTTACTATTTATGCAATTGTATTGTATGGGCCTCAATCCCATTTTTATTTAGTTTTTCAGTTTATTTTATATTATTCTCCCTTGTCATATTAGCAATCTGCAGATTCACAAAAGTAAATAATTCTGATCATGTGCATTTGACTTTTTCTTTTTTTTTTTTATCTGCCATGGTTGCATTTAAATTTGATTGAAATTTGAAATAGTTATAATGCGTATAATGTTTTCCTCTTTGCGTTGTGTCCCAATTCGCTTGGATTTTCACATGGAAAACAATGTTGAATATAATATAAATCATAGTGAGATGACATTGTTTTTAATTCATTTCAAATGTCTAATGGAATGTTGACATGATGTTAAATCCTCCTCTCAACAAATTTGGAATCGACTACTTGAATTCACTCCTAAATTTCGTTCTGCCGTCTTCGATTTCACATTATCACGTTAGACTTGTACAAAATATTTCCCAACTACTTGAATCATCATTCCTTTAGTTTATCTTCAATCGATGTTAATTGAGGATAATTAAACATGTCTTATGCCCAAGATCTTCCAGCAAAAGTGCTGAGATCACTCAACGGTGTTGCTTAACGAAAGTTAAGTAATTCTAGGAAAATATTCATACTCTTGCTTCTATCTCTTATTATATAGAAGGGAGGGAGGTTTCGGTTTGTTTTTGTTCTTCAAATTCGCAATCCAGTGGCATCAAATATCGAAGTGATGGTCGCTTCAAAAATGAAAAACCTCACTTCGTAAATTCTAGGCTGCGGCATTCGTGCTGATTCGCATAACAAGACGTTGTCTATATTTCTCTCAAACCTCATTTCACGATCCATTTCACTTGTTTAGAATCGTTTTTGCTTTCTTTTCCTCCTTTTGAATATGGCTTTTTAATATGCATCTTTCCTCTTCTTTTTTTTTTTTTTTTTACCATTTTCTGAAGTTTTGATGGAAAGATTTCTCTACCATCGCGAACTCCAATTTTTCAGGACAACTTCCATTGTTTCTCTGCAGCTATTTTTTGTTTTCACTTTGGAACCATTAGTTTTGTGAAAACAGGATTTGCATTGGGAGTGTGCATTTAACTATCTTTAGATTTATCTAAATTTTAATATTAGTGGCTTTCATACTGAGGTTCAGTCCAATAAATATCAAAAATTGAATGCAAGGGTGTATGAGTTCGGCAAAAATACTGAAACTACGCTCGGAGAAAGAACTGATTTTCTTCTAAGTTAGAGCTCTCCAGTGTCTAGGAAGGCTCAGCTATAAAAGACGACGGAGTGTTAACTGCAATGATCACCGACCTTTCCAAATTTCAACAAGCTAACATTTCAAATTACATTGTAGGCAATCTCCTTATTCATCACCAAATATTGGCATATAACCATTGAAGAAGATAAGATAAGTGGAAAGTCAAGCTGTCTTGTAACGGTCTCTAGGGTCTTCGGTCAAATTTGTCTTATTTCCTGTAGTAGAATAACAAATATCCCATTTTCAAGCATTTTTTTCCCCATGTTTATTTCTAAAATTCGAACCCACGTATCCAATTTTATAAAAAGAAAATTCCTTTATCGAATTCAAATATGCAGACAAGCATCATGTGCGTCATAAATCTCAAATCATTTCCAACATTTGCCAAATATATATATCAAGATGCCATAGAATGTTCATAAAACATATCTTAAATAACAGTGATATAAGATCAGAGTGGTTATGTATTTACAAACAGCTTTCAAGGCGACGAAAACCAAAGTCAATGATCACATTGAAGAAACTAACTTTCCAGAGTCGATTGTACGTTCAGAAAGCGAGCCATGTATCCACCTCTTCAGCATCTCTAATGAAGCTTTTGGCTGATCCATTGGAACCATGTGTCCGGAATCATGGACCTGTATGTTATCAAACACAATAGTGAGAGTTCAGCAAGTCCAGTAATCTCCACGGACAAATATAAATGTTTGAAAAGAAGAGGGGTAAATATGGACCTTTAAGAAACTGAGAGGCCCGTGATTTTTCAACAATCCTGCTTTAGAACCATCAACTTCAAAAGGAGTTTCAGAAGATGCTATGAACTCTTTCCGCCCACTCCATTCCATTGCATGAACCCATCTCGAGTTACCTGCTCAATTTTAATTACAGATGATTATAAAAAAAATTATTTTTACCAAGATTATAGTAAGTTGAAGACCAAATTTGAATAAATAATATTTCCTCTCTAATAGCTTAAACTTTTAGACGAGGTGGTACAACATTTTCAAGAAAGACGAGTTCATATCTTAACGCCACCCATTTATAAATATTGTGCATGTGTTGATGCTTTAAAAAAATATGAATGAATTTCAATAGACGACTGTGCCCCCACTATAATAATTCTAGCATAGTATACAACAAAAATTCACTGCAAGTTGAAAAGAGCCTCACCAAGCCAGTTACAGATAAGATCATATTCTCCAGCATACACCAGCAACTTTATACCGTCCTCGAGAAGAGAGGGGATACCGACTTCAAGATTTCTCATCCAATCCGTAAGCATGGCCTGGTACACAGTAGTACTGCAGGACACAAACTCTATATCCCCAACTCCAAGTGTATTCCTGACAGACTTTTGGTTGAGGAATTTCTCCAAGTTTGAGAAGTCATAGCAGAGGCTGCCTTCACACTTCTTTCTAATGTCATAATACTGCAAGTAAAAATATCAATACTCAAATTTCAATAGGGCCAATTATCATCTTGAATGTTATGCTAATCTTCAATGAAAATGAATGGAGTAATAGGGTTGGAGCAACATTTCTAAAATTTCCCCATTCATTAGTCACACTGCCAAGCAATTGACACCTTTTTCCAAGAAAAAATCTAAAAATTCATCTTTCATGTATTTTTTGACTTCCAAACATCGGCATATGTTAGCCATAAATAATACTATAAGTTGTATTACTTCCTTACATTCAAATCGCCAACACGAGCAATGATAGAACTGAATATGGTATTGCAAACAAAATAGGCAGCCATGCAAGAGACTGTCCCATCAGTGCCTGAAACAAGTAAAATGAAATTAAAGCTAAAAGTAACTTCACCCACTGAAAACTATTAGTTCAAATTGGTTAGAGTCCAGGAAGTTATACAAAAAGAAAAAGAGTTTCTTTTAAGAAAATCTAATTTGCACAATAATGCCCATTTTATCATTTGACCATATTACCATTATAGGTTCATGTCAACCAGCAATTTTATCTCTCAAAATAACACCACGTCCTAGTTTCTGCGCCAACATTTATAAATCTGAAAAATTGTTTATAACTGCATCCAACAACTAATAACCATTCAAAGTTTCTATCAATGAATACACCACTTTCACCACCCAAGGAGCCCAATCCATCCCAAAAGTTTCCAACTTCTTTGGAATAAAATATTGAAATTGGCCAAAAAGGCAATAATTGTTGACAATATCAACGTCAAGTGAGCAGAAAGAAGTGTCCATAGAATCTGATTTGCGGAAGGGACAGCCAATCCTGAGAGCTCACTGAATTTGCTGCACAGAAAAATGAACTAATGCATAGAAAGATAACTTAGCCTTCACCACCTGCCATCCCACATTTCTTAACCCCTACTCCTGCCAGTATTGTGTAGAATGAGGTTAAGAAACAGTTCAATTACTGTTGTGCAGGTGCAAGGAAGTCCAGAGAGAAAGAGCGCATGTATTTTGTTCCCATAATTTCATTTAGAAAGGATGAACTTGTCTTCTACGTTCTAATATATAACTATTATGGCATTTTAACATGTATTATAATAGTGGGACCACATTGGCATTTAATTTGGAATAGCATCGAATAACAAATAAATTTCGGAGAGTGCTATCTTGGAAAACAATAAACACGCACCATTTTCCAACTGCCAAATGTAGAAGAGCTTTTGCAGAGAAAAATTAATGGAATGGAGATCTTAATTCTTCTTATAGATGGGGAAAGGAGGGGGGGGGGGGGGGGGGGGTTGAGAGTCATAAGGTGTCAATTTACCACATAGCTTTATTGCTGATTCACACAGTGGAAGCACTTTATTGATACGATCATGATCTGACTGCGAAATTATTCCCATGTCAAGTGCATAATCAGCATAAGCACCATACTGAATTCCTGGATCTGTGAGCCCATTTCCAATAGCAAAACCCTGTATGTTCCCTCAAGTAAGATAAAGCAACATAATCTTACAAGCATACACACCACATAAGTGCAAAGGGAAAAATACCTTTAGGTTTACATGAATTCCTTTTTTTGCTTTGTTTCCTTGGTGAACGCGAGCAGCAAAAGCAGGAATGTAGTGCCCGGCATATGACTCTCCAGTAATATAAAAGTCATTACTTGCAAGATCAGGATGCTCCTTAAAGAAAGCCTATATTGAGAAAACTACTACAGTGAACTTTCTTTTAGTTAAATGTATAATATTTAGTAGAAACCTCCAGTTGACAAAGGAACATTTTTTCCCAAGAATGATCTTTAACTTTCTTCTCTTATAAACTGGTTTGATTCTTCAACATATTATACTTGTAAGAAGGCATTCACATTTTCAGTAACAACATAAATTCATAATCAAGAAAATAAGTTGTTTCCCAGAGAGTAGTTTGCATAGAAAATGTTTAGGCCCCTTTTAGTAACCCATCAGATTTAGTTTCAACTTTTAAAATGAAAATGCATACAACTTTATGCATTTTCTCGAAGAAAAAGCAAAGAAGTAAAATGTTTGAATTTGGCAATTGTTTATACTTGAAGAAAACAATTATCACTTCATGTTTCCTGCAAAGAACATACAGATGGTCCCTTGATACAGTGGAATAAAAAAAGACGATCCAGTTAACCACCTCAGATAAATATGGCACTAATGTTTTTTTAGTTGTCTTTTTCTATCATTAACCACATTGTGGAGCCGTATGCCCCTTCAGTTGCTTTCAAAAAATTTATTGTCACTCTAGGAAAAAGCTACAGATGTTTATATTCCATCATTCTAGAGTAGAGGAGGGGAAAGAGAACAAAGCAAAACTGACCTGTAAAAAATCATACAAGTCATCGCTGACACCCTTTTCATCATGCCTAATGTCACGCCTATCAGAGCTATAGCTGAAGCCAGTCCCAGTAGGCTGGTCAACATACAAAATATTCGAGACCTGCAGAATCATCAAAGGAAATAAATCAATTTTCTTTGACACCTAAAATACCATTATCATACAGGCGACTGTTGAAAATTCTACAAATGGTAAGCAGGAAAGCAAATTCATTCACTCTCTCTTATTTTCTTCAGTTAATTTCCTAGTAATGTGAAATAAAAATCTATGAGAATGGCATCACCTTATCCCACCCATACTCATTCCATACAAGAGATAGGTTATTGGCAATGGTGAAAGGTCCGTTCTCATAGAAAAGAGCCATCTCACTGCTACAACCTGGTCCACCGGTCAACCAGATGACAATAGGATCTTCTTTGCTGTTACGTGATTCAAAGAAAAAGTAAAACATCCTGCAATGAACACCGCTCTATTGTTAATTAGGACACCATGAAATGTGAGTAAAGACTTTTAGAGGGAAAATAGTAGCTACAAAAAACAGACAAACAGGATTTCAGGGAAGAAAGTTTTGGGTATCATCTGAGATTCAGCTATTTGATGCTGCTACATCATATCAGCAATTTAAGGATTGAAGAATCTAAGCTATCAGAAAACAATACATATTCCTTCAATGCAAGTCCATGAAAATAAGCACACGATGAAAATATTCAAAACATCGGGAAATTCATTCAATACAAACCAGAACTTAAATTGAATAAAATCCATGAAAGTGTTCAACTCCATTGCATAAATAACACCAAGCCTTAATCCTATAAATTTGGAGTCAAATACACGTATCAACTTCGCAACTCTGTTCGGTTGATTGCTAAATCTTCTAGAAAATCCAAAGCAACTACATCCTTTGCAACCAGAAGAAGCCATGTTATTTTTGCCTACCCATCCTCTTCTAAAGTCTTGAGATCAATCACTCTTATGAGGGAGCCTCTTTAGGTATACATAAGAAATGTCTCAATCACCTATATACCATTTCCTTGATCTCGCTTCATTTAATACCACTTCTACTTTTTGGCATAAATTGTCATTTCTTGCTGGTATGATCAAAACTCCATCTTAGCATTTTCATTCCTACGCCTACAGCATTCATCTTATGGACATGTTGTTCTTTAACAACCAAACACTCAATAACATTAAGTTCACTGGTCTAATAAATGTTAAAATAAATTGCAGTGACCATCCCCAATCTTTATTTCATTTTGCACTTCTGCCCCTAAGCTTTGTTTCTTGGCATTATCTTCCATAAATTACTAAATTGGTGGTTGTTGTCTCTGATGACGGTTTGCCAAAACTTTTTTTGTTAAGGCGATGGAAAAAAAAATACACTTGGAGCTTAAATAAACAACAAATAAATATAAAAAGAAAAAAATGAAAAATTTAGTCTTCTTCTCCGACAAATAAATTTGACTAAAGCAAACGAATATGAAAAGCATTCAATTCTGGAGGAGGTTGAATCACTAAATAGAATAAATCAATAAATAACTGTGAAAGGAAAAAATAAATCACCGAGAAAACGCTCGACAGTAACAAATGTTGAGGAACAGAGATTGATATTTGTATGAAAACAAATGACAGAAGATTCTCCTAAGCAAAGGGTTTAAGGAACAAACTTAGCGGCATGAGAACGCTGAATCTGGTAGTAACCAGCATGGTGCCCCAGGTCCTCGAGCGAAACTCCTCTAGGATCAACCAAATTGGGAAACTTAACACGCCACTCGACAATATTCTGACCAGAGGAAAAATAATGAGCATTTTCACGGTCTAAATCAACCACATTGATCGGTTTATTAGGGAACAAGTTGAGGTCTCGGATTAGCTTCTCTGCCCCAATCGACGGAGGGCGGAGCAATGCTACGGCCGAAGAGAGTAGAGAAAGGAGGAGAAAAGCGAAGATAGAGAGAAATTTTGCAGAGTAATTCTCCATTATGGGGTGGGATAGGAAATTGAGATGATGAAGAAACGTGAATACATATATATATATATACACGCGCGCGCAGAAAAGGTTGGGTGGGTGTAGGTGGGGGTAGGCCTAACGGTCAACAGAGAATTAAGATGGGTTCATGGGGTGAGATCTGGCGCATTTATCGGACAATCCTTCTCTTATTATTTCTGATTATAAATTATTTATAAATTCGTGAAACGAAAACAAAAGCAAGAATCAAAGAATATCTTAAAAAATGATCATTTTTTAACATTTAAAATTTTTATTTATTACAATGCTTGATTATTATATCGAAGAGAATTATAATTATTACATAAAACAAGTTTGAATTTTGCAAAATAAATTTTAAAAATATTTAAGAAGCTAAGAAGATTCTGAGCGGTAGTTATCCCCTGTGGGTAGGGACTAGGGAGGAAGGGACGGTGACTTAGACTCTAAGCAATGAAGTTGCTTTAAGTTTAAAAAACTCTCATTTTATAAACTTTCTACATCATCTTTCTCTACAAAGTTCGTTGAAGTCTTTCAAATAACTATGTTAAACTCTTCGTACTTATGGTTACTAGAATAGCTAAACTCCACCCTATTCTTCAAGCTCTTCGTGAAGTTTGATAGGTTTCATCGACTTGATCCCAATCTGGTTGAAAGCAGTGGCGGATCCTATTAGTTGTAAATATTTTACTTTTATCACATGTAATGCACGTGCACAAGTATTTTATTCTTCCAGATGTGTATATGTATACAGTTGATTTGAAGAAATAAAATTGAGTCATTTTTCTCTTTCTTCTTCTCTCTGGAAAGTTCGATATCTCTCTCCCTCTTTCATGGTATCAGAGCAAAACCATAGCCCCCTCCAATTCTTCTTTCGTTTTTTTTTATCGTGATTCTTCGAGTAAATTGTTTGAACAGTCACTGAACTTTAACATGGTCACGATTTACTCACTGAACTTCAAATTGCCTTTAAATGGTCACTGAACTCGATTCCAATTGCCCACCCCATTGCCCTCTGAGTGTTGGATGTGGTGCAATTAATGAAAGTTCAGTGACCATTTAGAGGCAATTTGAAGTTCAGTGAGTAAGTCGTGACCATGTTAAAGTTCAGTGACTGTTCAAACAATTTACTCTGATTCTTCCTTTCCTTCTATCACAAATCTATGGCTTCATCTGATTCGAGTATTTCCACCAATTTTGAGGATTATTCCAATCCTCTTTATCTCCAACACGGTGATCATCCCGGTGTTGTGCTTGTTTCTCAGCTACTTAATATCGATAACTTTCTCACCTGGAGTCGTTCTATGTCCATGGCTCTCTTGTCTAAGAACAAGATGTGTTTTGTCGATGGTACTCTGCCCTCACCTTCTCAATCTGATCCTAAGTACAACGCCTAGCTTCGTTGTAACACAATCGTGCTTTCATGGCTTTTAAACGCCATGTCCAAGGAGATTGCTGCATCTGTGATCTACATTGACTCCGCTGTCGAGATGTGGAATGACCTCAAGGAGCGGTTTGCTCAGAGTAATCGTCCTCGAACCTTTCAAATCCGTAAGAATATTGCTTCTTTGAATCAAGAAGCATCATCTGTAAGTGCCTATTTTACTCGATTGAAATGTTCTTGGGAGGAAATGATACATCTCCGTTCTTTTCCTCCATGCTCTTGTGGAGCTCTTAAGAAAATTGTTGAATACCATCAGGAAGACTATGGTCTTCAATTTTTGATGGGCCTTAATGAGTCATATGCTTCCCTACGCAGTCAGATTCTACTTTCTAGTCCGTTTCCCCCAATTAACAAAGTTTTTTCTCTCGTTCTTCCAGAGGAAAAATAGAGAGAGATTATTTCTGATTCTATAGTTCCTGTTGAATCTGCTGTGATGCTTTCTAACCGTGATACTACTAGATCCAGATATGGAAAACCTATTTGGATCTCGCAGGGAGTGTCCACTTTGTACACACTGTGGTTTATTAGGCCATACTATAGATAAATGTTACAAGATCCACGGATATCCTCCTGGATACAAACAGAAACCACGGAGTTCCATTGCGAATTAAGTCACTGCTCCACTAGTTTCTGATTCAGTTTCAACTCAATTTCCTTTTTCTCAAGAGCAATGTAATCAACTCCTTGCATTACTGCACAATAATTCTATTGTGTCCTCTGTGAATCAAGCTGGTACTATCTCTGCTTTATCATCTTCTCATGTACCTTCTACATCCAATCCTCATTTTCAGGTATTCCTGTTACTCTTTCTTCTACTATTGGCCACCGTACCAGTCCGATTGAGTATTGGATTCTGGACTTCGGTGCCACTGATCATATGATTGGCTCTATATCCTTTTTTTTTTCCATTCGTACTTGTATAAATATTTATGTTAAGCTTTCTAATGGTTCACATGCTAAAGTCACACATATAGGCACAGTTAGGCTTTCTAATTCTCTTGTTCTAACTGATATTCTATATGTTCCTGCATTTGCTTTCAACCTTATTTCTGTAAGTAAATTGGTTTCACAGTCATCATGTTTCTTTTTGTTCTTATACGATTTTTGCTATATTCAGGACCACTCAAATTGGAGGACGATTGGAGTAGCTAAACAAATACGAGGCTTATATCATTTGCTGCAAGTTCCAAGCATCTCTTCTGTTTCTTGTAAACCTGTTGATCCTATTGTTTTTCCCTCTTGTAATTATGTCAGTAATACTTCACATATATGACATTATCGTCTTGGTCATTTGTCTGACTCTAGACTCTGTGGCATTGCTTCTGATCTTCATAGCTTCACATATACACATAATAAACATTGTGTTGTTTGTCCCATTTCCATTGAGTGCTTCCGTTTCTATTTCTGCATCTGATCTTATTCATTGTGATGTATGGGGACCTTTTTCTATACTCTCTTATAATGGCTTCAAATATTTTTTGACTATTGTGGATGATTTTAGTAGATGTACTTGGATATACTTGCTTAAATCAAAAGCTGAAACTCGACATTATATTCATTCCTTTTTTGCTTTGGTTGAAACTCAATTTCACTCCAAAATCAAAATTTTTCGTTCTGATAATGCCTTGGAATTTGATATGAAACATTTTTTTTTTCTGCCAAAGGTGTTATCCATCAACATAGTTGTGTATATACACCTCAACAAAATGCCATTGTTGAAAGAAAACATCAGCACTTATTAAATGTTGCTAGGGCTCTTAGATTTCAATCCAATATCCCTCTGAATTTTTGGAGTGATTGTGTTTTGACTGCTGTTTATCTTATTAACAGAATACCAACCCCAGCTCTTTCCAATAAATCACCAAATGAAGTTTTATTTTTTGCCAAACCTTCATATAATCATCTTAAAATTTTTTGTTGTCTTTGTTATGAATCCATTCTTGGTGGATCTTCTCATAAATTTTTTGCCCAAGCTCAACCTCGTGTCTTTCTTGGTTATCCAGCTGGTATAAAAGGGTATAAGCTCTATAATATCCATAATTACAAAATAATAGTTTCTAGGGATGTTATCTTCCATGAAACTGTTTTTCCTTTTAAATCTACTTCCTTGAGTCATATGGATTCCTCTTCTATATCTGTTCCTGTCTTACCAAACCCTATACCAGATATTGTGCTCAATTCCCCATCTCCCATTTCTTCATCTTGTGGACATGAATCTATAGACCCTATTTCTGATACCATTCCCATCCGACAGTCTACAAGAAACGGGAGACGCCCTGCACACTTGCAGCACTATCATTGTTCCTTGATTTCTAAAAACAAAGCTACTTCTTCTCCTCTATTTAATGGTTCTTCAAGTCCAGGTACAGTTTATCCTATTTTTTCCTTTTTATCATATTCTAAATGTTTTGATTCCTTCCTGCATTTTTGCTCTTCTGTCGATTCCCTTTATGAACCAATATTTTTCCATCAAGCCATTAAACATTAGCTGAAATCAATGCTCTTGAATCTAACAATACTTGGGTTTTAACTGAGTTACCTACTGGTAAGGAGCCAATTGGTTGCAAGTGGGTCTTTAAGTGCAAGTTGAAGTCTGATGGCACTTTAGAGCGATATAAGGCTCGTTTGGTTGCAAATGGGTATACTCAACTTGAGGGAATTGACTACTTTGATACTGTTTCTCTGGTTGCCAAACACACAACAGTACGCTGTTTTCTTGCTTGGCTGCCCTACATAATTAGAATTTACATCAATTGGATGTCAATAATGCATTTCTTCATGGGGAATTAGATGAAGAGGTGTACATTACATTACCACCTGTTTTTTCTAAACCTAATGAGACTCGAGTATGTAAGTTGCTCAAGTCCTTATATGGTCTTAAACAGGCATCCCGCCAATGGTTTTCTAAGTTCTCTTCCACCTTGATCAGTTATGGTTTTACTCAGTCAAAAGCTGACTATTCTTTGTTGTAAAGTATTAGGGTGATTCTATTATTGCACTATTGGTATACGTTGATGACATTGTTATTGCTTCTAATAATTCCAAGTCTCTTGATGATCTTAAGGCTTTTCTTCATACACATTTTAAGTTGAAAGATCTTGGACATTTGAGATATTTTTTGGATCTTGAGGTGGCAAGATCTTCCAAAGGTATTTCTATCTCTCAAAGAAAATATGCTCTTGAAATTGTCAATGATTCTGGTTTATTAGCTGGAAAGCCCATTCATTCTCCTATGGATTAGAATTTGAGGTTATTTAAAACTGAATCTTCTGGCCCTTTGATTGATGATCCCGCTTCATATCGAAGGTTGATTGGCAAACTTCTATATTTGACATTGACTAGGCCTGATATTTCCTTTTCTGTGAACACTTTGAGTCAATTTATGGATCAGCCACGTCAGTTTCATCATGATGCTGCTTTAAGAATTGTTAGATATATCAAGGCTACTGCTGGTCAAGGTCTTTTCTTTCCCAGTTCTTCTTTGTTGCAGTTGAAAGGTTTCTGTGATTCAGATTGGGCCACTTGCCCTGATTCCTGCTGCTCTGTTACTGGTTTTTGCTTTTATCTTGGAGATTCTTTGATTCCATGGAAGTCTAAGAAGCAAATTACAGTTTCCAGGTCTTCGGCTGAAGCTGAGTACAGGTCCATGGCATCTGCTTGTTGTGAACTTAAATGGCTGCTTTCTTTATTTGCTGATTTCAGAATTCATTTTTCTTGTATTGAGATGGTAAAGCAGCCTTGTATATTGCTGTTAATCTTGTTTTTCAAGAAAGAACCAAACATATTGAGATAGATTGCCATTTAGTTAGGGATTTGATACAAGTTGGCACTGTAATTACATTACATGTATCTTCTGAACATCAGTTAGGTGATTTCTTTACAAAACCTCTCGGCACAGATAGGTTTCATGGTCTTCTTCGCAAGCTGGGTGTGATTAACTTATACAGTCCAGCTTGAGGGGGCCTATTAGTTGTAAATATTTTACTTTTATCACATGTAATGCACGAGCACAAGTATTTTATTCTTCCAAATGTGTGTATGTATACACTTGATTTGAGGAAATAAAATTAAGTCATTTTTCCCTTCTTCTCTCTGGAAAGTTCGATCTCTCTCTCCCTCTTTCAGATCCAACCATGAGTTTGGACACGGGTTGCAATATTATTGTACATGGGTTTCTCTTTTAAAAAAAGTTGACATTTGCAGGGGCGTGTTGGTCCACTGAAAAAATGACTAGAGGAGCTCCATATTTTTCATTTCATTTCTTCTGAAAATACATCCAATCAATGAGCTTCCATCAAAGAAGCAGCAATGACATATGATGTCCATAACAATTTTGTGAAGGCAGTTCAATTTGTTCTATGAGTAAGGTACAATAATACATCAAAATTACTATACATGGCTGTCTCTGTCTGAAGGTCTAACCATATACAAATTATGAAAAATCGAAACAGCTATAAGATTGGACTAGTTTAACTATTGTTACAACAACTAAAAATTGGAAGTTGAATGGATATTGAAATTTCAAGCTTCAATTATATTTCACATTGCTGTGCAAATAGAAAGCTTCCGAAAAGACCTAGAATAAGATTATCTAGTCGAAAAGTCCCTCATCGTGCCAGATATCAACCAAAAAGTCCACCATCTCCTGCATAATGTGTGTGTATATATATATCTGGATCAGTATGCATATGCACGGTTTGTACATTAAAGTCTACATAATAATGCCCCATGCTTGCACCAAAAAAGCATATGAGCAATTTGATCTTGTTAGAGCAAGTCAGCAAAAGTAGGAAAAGACTAAAACTTAGTTGCTAAGGATACGCAAATTTATTGGTAAAAATGCTTAGTTTGTTGGATTGTACTAAAATTCATACTCTGCTCTTAAGCTGGCACATAAAGCTCATTTAAGTCATCGTTTGAGTTAAGGGGGCACCTAAATACCTAAAAAGTGCATATGCAGTTTTTTGTCCAGAGAACTTACAGGTAAAGGGATTGGTTCGGAAAAAGTGTCATTAGTCGAGAGTAAGCCTTCATAGGTCATTGACCAGCTGCAAGAGCAAATTTCAGAGTAGATTTCAATGTATAAACTGAGAAATGAAAATCAATGACATCATAACGGTTCTTGGTTCTCTCTTTTACAGAGAAAAAAGGACCAAATATGTGCAACGGAAGCAGTTGTATTATATACCCTAATTACTTAGAACTATATAACAGAATCATCTTACGACAAAACTTTATGTGGGCCTTCAAGGCATCAGTAAATGCAGAGCAAAGTAACCAGCTGTTCTTGTTGCATAAAAATAGATTAGTTAGACAAGTATACATACGTCAATTAACTCTGAATTTAATGACGCAATATTGGATCTTCTAGCCGTTCATATCATTGCAACTATATCAAATAGTGCTACCACATTTTGTGTGTCCCTATAGCGCTATTAGCAATCAAGGAAGACGGAAAATTAAGTGCAGTACCTTATAATTGGATCCTTTGGCACCCTTTCCGGCCTCTGAGATAGATCTCCAATCCATTTTCTTCTGCTCTCATGCCATGAAATCGCAGCTACAAACACAGACATATTAAAGATCTCTCATTAACCTTTTTAGTTTATTATATATATATATATATATATATATATATATATATATATATATATATATATATATATATATATATATATATATATATTCAATCATCTTCTTGTGTAAGTCACACTCATTTTTTCTTTGAAGGCTTAGTAAACTTTCATAAATGCTTGAAGCTGTTAGGGAGAGAACTTCATTTATTTCGATATGAACCTCCATGGTTTAACTTTGGAAATTGAAACAATGCAGCAGAAGAAGAGAGTCATGTAAACCAGATGAACAGGCTTTGTTAAGTATATTTGACCCACACAGAGATTAGAAGACAAATCATACCATTTACTTCAATACACAAGAGCCATGGATGTGACTAAAATCATTAAAATATTTAGGCCCTTACTTTTTCCTTTCTTTCGTTAATTTAAACATGTATAATTTTCCTTGAAAACGTCTAATTGAGTTATCTATTTCGATAAACTTTCAATTTACATACCAGTAAAGCCAGCAAAGGTAGACGTAACAAATATTAACTTTTTGAACCCCATGTCATGATTAAGCGCCTGTTTGAGCCCCATTTTTTGCCCAAAATACATTTTGAAATAGTATTTTGGTGAAGAATGTGTGGTTAAAAAATAAGGAAAATTTTCGAATTTGTGTGTAATATTATTTTATTGAAGAATGTGTGGTTGAAAATAAAGAAGAGAAAAATTTGAAAATAATGGGTACCAAACAAGGGCTATGTATCTTTATATACTCGATTCCTTACAAAGATAATTATAAGCAAAACTTACCATGATTGACGAACACAGAAGTGCTCATGTGATTTTCTCCTGGCTTTTTCGATTCATTAACTGGTGTTGGATTCTCTAAAGGTATCTTCTTATTGCAGCAGGAAATTCCAATTTCAACTTCCATAGTTAACAAGAATGAAAAACCATCCCCTTTCTGTTGAAAGAGAAACTATCAACAACTTGTTTCTTCAAATGACCTCTTAAGATTGTCTCTATACGTACAGTTAGCTACGAAGAAGGATTTTAATGTAACTACTGCTCTGCTTAAAAGAGATTTTCTTTCAATAAACACAATAACGGAGGACAATTGGAATAGAGAAACAATGACCTTTGCAAAACTTTTTCTAAAATGGAAATTGAAATGAAGTTACATATGTATTCAACTTTCATAGTGAGTATGCACCAATTTCTATTTCATATTAGCATGAGTTGCCCCAGAACATAATATGTCAAGTGAAATTTTAATGTTGCATATAGAAAGAAAAAACTAATATCTGCCGTATGCCCAGCGTCCAACTCAAACCCAAAAGGTTAAGAGTGAAAAGGCCATAGGACTCGTGCCATTATTTTAGCAAGTGGTGTGTCAGCTATATGGTATAAGCTTTAACACTCCCTGTAACAGTGTTCTCAGCTTGAAAAAAGCGGAGGCTTTTAAACTCATACAAGAAGATTTCAGAAGTTCAAAACAAGTTGCAGATGAATTAATAAAACTCAAAAGAAACTAACTGAACAATTAAATAAGAGCATAAAGAAAGCGGGAAACTCAAATGCATTCACTATACGAGTTCCCAACTCTCGAAGGTATAAGCAAAATAAGATGTGAGAGACAGTAACATGAAGAAAAGGGCAATTAGCTATCAAATGAAGCAAATAAGATCGAGGGACTTGATCCTAAAACTCAGTAAGTGGACAGGATTAAATCAGGGAAGACCTCTCAATTCTCTTGAACCTTGAACATGTAAGAAAATGACTCTCTCTACAAAGAAGATCTTTGTCTCATGGCAGCTTGCTCTGGTCCTGTCGTGAAACTTCCGTTATTGATAGTGATTATATGCTTCACATGTATCTAGTGATTCACATGGCATCTTCAAATGATATAAGTCTTGAATAAGAGTATACAAGACACTAAAAATAGACTTGTTGATGACCCTTTACTCAAAACAACGTCTAAGAATCTTCAAACAACGTGATATCTTACAACAAGTAAAGCCTTAACTCATCTCTCTCTTACTAAGACCATAGAATGTTCTTGTGAATTTTTGTGAGAACAACTGGTTGGACTAGAGAGCTCGATCCTCTGGAATCTAGCTGTTTCCCCCATTCCGTCCCTCCTATCCGGTTACGCCTTCCATCCAGAGTACACAAGTTCAAAGAAGTGGTATGCAATGATTGAATGATCTTTAATATTTCAAGAAAAACCAGGTGGAATCACAAGGACCTCCCTTTCGACCTTCAAAAAGACTAACTCTCTCTTTCAATCCACCCTGAGGAAGTTAATACTCTTTCACCTCATCAACAAGCAATGTGATTAATTACCATTTACAGATAACAGCTTCCCCAAAAGATGGCCAACGAAATTCTATCAGAAAAAGATAATTTAAACCAAAACCAAAAATTGGTCTTTCACAAAAAACATTAATATTTTTCCACAATTAGCACTTCCCAACCCCATTATAATTAAACATGATAAAAGATTCACACACACTTTACCAACGCAACCACTTCCCCAAAAGAGGGCCAACGAAATTCTATCAGAAAAAGATAATTTAAACCAAAACCAAAAATTGATCTTTCACAAAAAACATAAATCTTTTTCCACAATTAGCACTTCCCAATCCCATTTATAATTAAACATGATAACAGATTCACACACACTTTACCAACGCAACCAATCGAGAGAGAGGAAAAAAAGAATATTCTTAAAGCAAGAAAACATTAAAAATAAAAAATATATATAAAGACAAGAAAAGGAAAGAAATGTTGTACCTTTTGTATGGCTTTCTCTCTGTCGGGCAAGTGAAAGTGGCGAAGAAAGAATCGAGCGAGCTAGAAAGGGGGTATTTATAGAGAGAAAAGAATATAATATCATTTTCTTGATTTGTTGGCATACTGTTTTACAAGTTTCTGCCTGTTTCTCTCTCTCTCTCTCTCTCTCTTTCTATCTGACGTGGATTATGATTTACATGTTTCTTCGTGGTTTCACGTGATCATAACATATTGAGTGGGTCGGCCGGTACGGCCTAGGGCCTATAACAGGCTGGGCCGTGGGCCGGGCCGGGCTGGGCTGCGCTGGCTAAGGAAAATACCTTTAGAGGAAATTACACTCAGACAGATTTTTAAAATATCAATTTCACAAATCAGGTCACTACTTTAACTTTTCAAAAATCAGGTTTTATTTTATTTTATTAAATATTAATTATATTAAACCTAATCAAACCTAAATTTCTCAAATTCATTTTTCTTCATCCGTCCATTTTCTCTCACTGTTCTTCTCTTCCCGCCGCCACCATCGTCTCTCCACTCTCTCCACACGGCGTCACCGCAACCTCCACCCCTCTCCGCCTCCACCGTCTCTCACCCATTCCTCCCTCTTCTCTGTGAAGTCGCCGCCGCCGCCGCCGTCTCCTCTCCTCCCTCTTATCTGCCAACCGCTGCCTTCTCCTCTCCTCTCTGCGTAGCAGTTCGAGGCAACGTTGACGCTGCCCAATTCGCGACGCCGTTGCTGCAGTTGGCAGCAGCGATCTCGCAGCAGCGGCAGCTTCGACGCTGCCTTTCGCAACGCCGTTACTGCATTTTGTAGAAGCGATCTCGCAGCAGATCCGTTGTATGGTTTTTATCACAGCAAATTCGTCGCGAACGGTAGTGGTTATTGTGCTTTTTGATGGTTTTTATCACAGATCCGTTGTATTTTTGTGATTTTTGTGCACGGATCCGGCAGCGGTGGTGTTGATAGCCATTCGGCGACGGTTGTGGTGTTTTTGTGTGGTTGGATGCGTCGGTGGTAGTAGTGTTATTGTGTGGTGGTAGTAGTGTTTTGTGTGGGGTGGTGGTTGTTGTGACGGTGGTGTGGGTACTGGTTGCCGTGAGGTGGTGGCGGGGGTGGCGACGATAGTGGTTATTGTTGGTGGTATGTAACCAAGTATTTGGTTATCTGTGACCAAAAAATGATTAATTGTGACCTAAAAATTATTAATTTTGACCAATAAATTGATAAATTATAACCTAAATAAGTATTGTGACTTATAAATTTTGAGATCTGTGACCGATGAACAAATTGTGACATTTAGATTTCTAAATTGTGACCAATAAATAAATTGTGACATATGAAAATTTTGAATTGTGACCTAAAATTTTTTGAATTGTGACCAAATTGAATAGATCTATGACCTTAACATATTCGTCGAAATCGGATCAGTCGTCGAAAAAGTCACCGGAATGGCCCCGGAGTTGTAGGGGTGGTGGAGGTGGGGGTGAGTTAATTATTTTATAGTAGAATTAAATATTAATAATAAATTAATTTAATAATTATTATTTCATAATTAAAAATTTAAAGAAACCTAATTTTTGAAATTTAAAACATGTTTTTGTATTTTTGAAATGGGTAAAAGTAAATGTCTGATTTATGTATTCTTCCCACACATTTATTTTAGGGAAAAATTCACAATTCAGGCTTTATCTATTCCAAAATCAAAAATTAGGTCACAAGATTTAGAATTGCAAAAATCAGGGTTTTCATGAATTAATTAATTATATTTCACAATTATTATATTAAATTAAATATTTAATTATAATATAATAAAATTAACCCACACCACCCCCACCTCACCTTACCTCCACCTCTGCTACGACGACTACTCCGGTGACTAGCGACCATTCCGGCGACTGTTCTCCGGTCACGGTTCAAAAATTTTGTAGGTCACAGATTTCAAAATTAGTTGGTCACAAATCAAAATTTTTAGATCACACGGTCACAGATTTCCAAATTAGTTGGTCACAGATTTTTTCACCATCACAGATTATATAATTTTTAAGTCACAGATAACAAAATAGTTGGTCACAGATTATATTTTTAGTCACACATTGACGAATTTTAAGGTCACTGATTAATTTTTAGTCATAGAAAATCAAAATTGCTAAATCCACCACCACCACTACTCTGCACTGTCGCCATGACCACTACCACCGCCTACACGACAACCACCACGACCAACATCACCACTACCCAAACACCACGACAACCAGTAGTAACACCACCTTATAGCCACACCACCAACACCGTCTCCAATCTGAAACTCACAAACATAAACAAAAAAAGAAAACCCAAAAAGTCGGCACCTTCACCACCAACACCCGCCGATCAACCACTGCCACAACCATCATTTTTCAACTAACCTATATCACCAACAGAGAGCAAAGCGACACTAACCACCTCACCGTCGTCGCAGTAACTACCACAACCAGACACCCACCTACAACAGATCGGACGCGACGCTGCCACCCCACACCCACAGATCCACTGTCACGAGAAAAATATTGAGGCGATGCTGGCAGTCATTACAGCCAACACACTGCTGGCAGTCATTACAGCCAACACGCTGCTGACAGTCATTTTACCCACCCAATTTCCTCATCCACCCACCCAAAACATTGGCAGCAGCGTTGCGCAGCTGTGCAGCGCTGCTGTGAGACACAGCAGAGTCGACGCTGCTGTGTCTGCTGCCGGTGGACTTAGGGTGGAGACGAGGGGAAGAGGAGGGAGAAAGGGAAGAGACGGAAGAGAGAGTGTAGGGTTTGGGAATTGTGTGAAATTTGGTGGGTGTTATTAATATTAATTATAAAATTAAAACCTAATTTTTTTATTAAAAAATGTTTAAACCTGATTTTTAGAAAATTCAAACTAAACAACTGGTTTTAGGTAATTTCCTCTTTATTTTATTTTATTGAAATAGTTTTGTTTAATGGTAAGGGGAAATTACAGCTAAACCTCTATAAATTAAATGGCATTATCTGGAAAAAATAATGTTTTGAATAACAATTTTTAGGTGAATTTGAAATTAAAAAGTAAAAAAAAAAAATTTTGAGTTTACGTGCAGAAAATTTTGTTGTATGAATATATGGTCGAAAATGAGCATATTAAAAAAAAAAAGAGTCTTCAAACAAGGCTAATATTATCTATTAATCAAGAATTTATTAATTTATCAAAGTATTTCTTATTTTTTAATTATTTTACATTGTATTTAATTTCTACTCTCAATGTACTACAACCTCAAGAAGAAATAAACAATAATTGAATCATATCCTAGAAAGGCCACGTAATCCAATTGTAAGCACTATATATCAGTACTTTATTAATTTATATATTAGGTGTGACTTATATAAATTTTGTAATGTATTATTTTATAAAATTACCATATTATCGGGTACTTTACCATATATATCTACTGCTTATCTTTTTTTTTTTTTGATATAGAGCCTAAAAACAATACAGACACGCGCAATATAATAACAAAGTGTGATACACAATACAGGCACACAAAAACACTCCAACGGTATGTCTAACGGCGCCGTGACTCTGTAGAATCACCAACGCACACAATGGACAGCCTCGTAAGAATCACCAACGATTCTGCCACCACATGCTTAGCCCCAAAACAATTAGCAAACTTGGTAAGTTGATACCTCCGACTCCATTAGATCTGAAGATGTATAACTTGCCTTTAACTATGGAATCTAGTGGTGATGGATGAGATGGAGGTCGGGTACATCAGATCTAGAATTTTTTTATTTAATCGATGGTTTGGCTCGCACTATCGTGACGATAACTTTAGTGTTGATGGTGGAGGTAACAATTGTAGAAACATGACACACATTTTGTACCACGTGTGACTACGTGTTATGCACATTACAAAAAAAGTAACATATATAGGTTACACGTGTATAATACATAATGTTACCAAAATATAAAACATTGGAGTTAAAAGGAGAATCGAAACATTATTTTGGTTAAATAAAAAGATCGACAGTATTTTGAAAACTATTGTTATTTTTCAAGTTATTTGTGAAACTTTCTCAATGCCCAAATTCTTGGGGACAAGTTCACGTGTTGCCGGCTTCAGAACTTGCCCAAACATGCTCTTGAATTTTTTTTGGTGGAAATTGTTCTTTGCCCATTGCTTTTATTTTATTGATTTTTTAAATTTTAGAATTTTACTGGTTCTATCTTTTCGTTCACTGTTTACTTTTTAATTATATTGTTATTTATCGGTTATCACATAATTAAAGTCTAATAACAGAAATTACCTATGCCTAAAGACTAAGTACTTACTTGGAAGTGATCAAAGTCTATAATTAATTTAACTTAATTCTAACATATTAGATAATTTACTATTTTCTTATTTTCAAACAAGAAAAGAATGCTTATTGTTTAGCCTGGGTAAAAAATAAAAAATAAAAACCATTTTCTCGACAGCATTACTCTTCATAATGCTTGACAAGCCTAAAAGAATTTAAGAAAATGCTATTTGTACATCGGGGTTGACACCTCAATGTACAAATAGCATGGTCCAAGAATTTGAATTATTCTTGTGGTACATCACAAGATACATAAGGGTGTCCATAATGGACACTCGGCGCCACCCTATTGGTGGGGGGCTTGTGGGACAGGCACCCCAACCAATGAGAGAGTGCCGGGTGTCCATTATGGACACCCTGATGTAACTTGTGATGTACCACAAGAATTGTCCCAAGAATTTAAGCATAGGTAAACACGCAATACAATTGCCTCTATTTCAACTTCCACTGGGGGGAAAAAAATGTTTATCTAAATATTGTGAGAAAAATTCATTTCTCCTACTTTATCTTTATCCTATTTCAAAAATAACAAAACAACTTTCACATTTCAAAAATCAGATATTTTAACCTATATATACACACACATACACACACACACACACACACACACATATATATATATACACCCTCACCGCTTCGGCGACCGTTCCGACGACTATTCCGGCGACTGCTCAGGTCATAAGTCACAGCCCAGGTCACAACTCAGGTCACAATCCAATTCACAAGTCACAACTCAGGTCACAAGTTACGGTCCAAGTCACAACTCAGGTTACAAGTTACGGTCCAGGTCACAACTCAAGTTACAAGTCACAGTCCAGGTCACAAATCAAGATTTTGTTCATAGTCACGCGTTATTTTCAAATGATCACAGCACAGATTACAAAATATTTTTACACTTGGCTCAAATTAATATTTAGTCACAAATTGTAGAATTTTAATGTCACAGCATTGGTCACATAGACTATATAGCACTACATCACCACCACCACCGTCTTACATACCCTAACCCTACTCCGCCTCTATCACCACAGCCGTCACCTCCACATCTCTACAGCCAACCAACAGTCCACCTAACAATCAACCATATACAAAAGCCATAAACCTCAGATTCATTCAAAATTAACCTGATTTTTCGAAGCTGATTGATAGATCGAATAAAAAAATCCCAAAAAATGAGGCAGCTGACTGATTTTTCGAAGCATCGCTGATCTGTTTGCAGCAGCGACGACCACTGCATCCAGTCTTGGAGTGGACGCCACCGGATGTTGGGAACAAGGGCGTTCGAAACAATGAGGTTGATAAAACTGTTGTAAATTAGGGCTAAGGGGAGAGTGAAGGAGAAACAACGTTGCCCCTGCGAATTAGGGCAGCTCGCGACGTTGCTGCTAATTAGGGATGGGTCAAATCGCCGCAGCAGCGTGGAGAAGAGAGGAGAAATGGAGGGAGGGGGAGGAGAATGGGAGGGAGGCGTCGCGGCAGCGTGGAGAGAATCGCTGACAGCGACGACGTGGAGGGGGAGAGGGAACGGGAATCAGAGAAGAAGGGATGATTTATGGTTGATTTAGGGAAGGGGGGTTAGGTGTATATAAATTATTTTTTATAATATTATTATTAATATTTAATTAAATCTAAAAAATCTGTATCTATATATAAAAAATCAGATTTTTGAAAATTAAAGTATGAAATCTGATTTTAGAATTTCAATTTCCAATTGTATGGGTGAGTGTAATTTCCATAAATATTATTCATTCAGGATACGTTGCCGTCCTTAAGCAGGGCCGGCCCTCACCAACGGCCAACTAGGCCTAGGACCTCATAACAAAAATTCGGCCCACATCCATTCACATGGATAGAGGAAACGAAGCTTTGATTTATGAGGAAATTACACTAAACAAGGTATTTAGTTTTGACTTTAAAAAAAATCAGGTTTATACTTTATTTAATCAAAAATCAGGTTTTAATTTTTATCATTAATATTAATAATGATATTTTAAATTAAAATAATCTACATACCCACCCTACTATCTACCCTCCAAATTTATTTTAAGTATAAAATCCTAACAAAACCTTAAACCATTTCATTATTTCAATTCTCTCGCCTCCACCGCCACCGCCGGCCGCCTCCACCGCCCATGCCCGCCGCCTCTCCCCTTCCCCTTCCCCTTCCCCTCCCCTCTTCTCCTCCCCTCCCCTGCCCCGCCGTTTCTCCCCCCGCCCCCTGTTGCGGCGGTGATCTGCTGCCGCTGGTCGCAAAGAAGATCGCGGCAGCCGCGATTTGCGACGATCTGATTCTTGGTCGCAGCCAGCCGTCGCGCTGCTGCTGCTGCGATTTGCAGCAGATCGCTGCTGCAAATCGCAGCAGCAGCGGGCGACGCTGCTGCGACCACAGACAGCGCTGAGGCGCTGGCTGCAACGTGCAAGAAGAAAGGCCGCGACGCCGAAGCTCTGTATATTTTTTTTTCTTTCCTTCTTCCTACTACCAGATCTTGGGTTTTTGAGTTATGGTGATATTGGGTTTTTTTGAAAATGAAAATGGTGAGGTGGTGATTATTTTTACGTTTTGGTGGTGTTGGAACTGTTGTGCCGATGGTTCTGTGTTGTTGTGACGGGTCGAAGGCGTTGGAGGTGGCGATCGCAAGTCTCTGTGACCTAGGAATTGTGTCTGTGACTCGTTGAAATAAAGTTTAGGTGACTGTGACCTATCTATTGTGGTTCTTTTTGGTGTCTGTGACCTTACTATTGACATGTGACTTTGAAATTGTTAATTTGTAACTTAAAAAGGGAATCTGTGACCTTAATTTTTTTCACCTGTGACCTCGAAATAATCTGTGACCTATAAAATTTTAGATATGTGACCTCGAAATAATCTGAGATCTACAAATTTTTTTATCTGTGACCTCGAAATTACCCGTGACCTACAAATTTCTTGATCGGTGACCTCGAAAAAGTCGCTGGATCGGAGTAGTCGCCGATCGCCGGATCGGTGCAGTCACCGGTCGCCGGAGTAGTAGCCGGAGCAATGGTGGCGGTGTAGGTGGGGTGAGGTGGGGTGGGGTGGGGTGGGGTGATTTTATTATATTACAGTTAAATATTTAATTTAATATAATAATTATGAAATGTAATTAATTAATTTCAGAAAAACCTGATTTTTGTAATTTTAAACTATTGGGCCTGATTTTTAATTTTGGAATAGTAAACACCTGACCCATGAACTTTTCCCTTGATTTATTGTGCTATTCTCTCCGGTTTCGCCGACCACTACCGCCACCGGAGGATTCCAAAAAGGAAGAGATTGCCGCTGACACCGGAGGATGCCAAGAAGGAAGAAAAGAGGTGGTCAAAAAAGAAAAAAAGAGAGAGAAGGTTTCTTACTTCATTCTTCAATAGTTTGCTTAGAACACTGATTTGTACAATCAAAAAATCCAAATAGATGTTCTGTGTTTTCTATTTGAATATTTAAATTTACGTGGTTAATCCATTTAAAAAATAATAAAATTCCTCCTAAAAACTGCTCATTTTTTCTTCTTTGATACATAGATTATGGGTTTCTGCTAGTGCTAAAAATATCAGAATTCTTGATTCTTGTCTGCCTCATTGCTATTGAATAGAGGGAAAAAGAACAAGATGAGTTCTTGAAAATAGCCCAAAATTATTCTAAATTGCTATTGCTTGATTGGATAATTTAAGAATTCCTTGTGTTTTAAATTACAGGTTGGTATTAGATTGCAAATTCTTTTGTGGAGTTAAATTATTAATCATTTCTCGTGAAGAACAGAATATAAAAGTAATACGCAGCACAAATGTAACAGCCAATTTGAATTCCTCTTGATCTCAATCGCATTTCCCCCATTCACCCTCTCCTTCTATTCAACAATCTCGACAAGTCCTCGAGTTAACATGTACAAGCACCCACATCTATGTGTAACATTCGTGTGAATGATACTTTCAAAATAAGTAAATTACTTGCTTTGACGAAGAAAATAACTTGCTAAGTAAACTTACTTTTAACAGAATTATTCGACCTTCACATGCCCATAAACTATTCACTTGAGTACCAGGATTCTTACATAGCTTAAGGGATATCCTTGCATAACTAGAAACTTGATTTGATTTTAGCAACACACCAAAATGAAAAACATTATATATTTTACAAATCACAACACCTTGCTATATTAGGGATGGCATCACTTGCATTAGCCAAACTTTACCATGATGTCTGAGTCATTACAGCAGAAACCATGGTGTTCATTCCACACATCCCGTACCCACGGCACAATCGGTAGTATCCGTTTTCTCCCCAATTCTTACCCCAGGAATTCTTGATGATCCAGTACGGCTTGTACCCCAATCTAAGAATCGAGAAACCTCTCGAGCCGTAGCCAACTAGAAGAACGCCATGGTTGAGCCACTTCTTGCCACAAATAAGCGGGCATGATACACCGCCTATGTAAGTTTGCATGAAAACTGCATTTATCCCCACTGCATGTTCAAATTCGGGGTAAGAAAACCATAGATGCTAACCATGCAATTTAGAATATATTAATTGAAAAGAAAGAAGTCTTCGATCCTGTCACCACCCTCAATTGACAAAGCACGTGTGAATTGAACCCGCCTCTAAAAGGTCGTCCCACTCCAAAGATGTTTTGGGGCATCCCAACATTCATATACCTGTTAATCTGAAGTCCAACCCGCCTCATATGGTGAGGGAATGGAACCTACCGCTCTTTGCCACCAGAAAAGCTTTCATTGCAAATTGCAAGAGCAATCGCCTTCTTTTAATGATTTTTTTTTTTTTTTTTTTTGGTGCAATGCAAGAGGTCATAGATAAAATGAGTTGACAATACAAAAAACACATTAACAAGCTCAGTATGACATTTTATTCTTCTTTTCTTTTCATATACCATCCTAAAGATAGATCGTCAAGAGTAAATTGGGCACTACCCCTCTATGTTTGAGGTCGTAACTGTAAGTGTTATGCCCTAGATCCAATCAACTTTGGACATAAACACTTTAAATATATATAATCAATGCATATATATGGCAATATCTATTATTTAATTGAATTAATATTCTAATTAATTAAATAATAGAATCCGTAGATTCAAGTCTTGGTGATTTGTTAATCACAAGGAGTTGTGATTGTGAGATACAAATTATATACGATTGAATCTTAAATCGTCCGTGGTCGAAGTAATAACGAGATACGGATATAGTTATTACGGATAAACTATCGCGTGTGGCATTCTTACTTGTGAAGTAAGTAGCTGATCTCACAAGCTAAAGTGTGGTGACATTTGAATGAACACGTGGATGTTTTGTTATAGAACAAAACATTGGAGACCCACTGAGAGATTCCACATGGATAACTATCTAAGTGTTATTGGTTAATCTCTAACGTTCGGTAGTGGAATTGGTCCTTTGACTTGAGGTCATCATAGTACCTTATATGAGGCCAGACATACTTTGGTGGTGTTGGATGTTACTCTGTCAAGGGTCGCTAATACAGCACCGTTCGGGTATGTCAAGAATCATATGAAGGTTGTGAATGATCAATAGAGGATTCGTCACTCTTAGATAGTAAGAGATTATGATCTACATTTTATTCAGTTAAGTTAATTATGAAATCCTTGGCCAAGGTGAACTCATAAGTCGGAAAAGAGTTTTCGACGTACATTGACTTAACAGTGGGACAAAAGATATGATCGATAATTGAGATTGACACATATCCATATCTCATAATTGATCGGATCATTGAGTTGCTGAACATGCTTAAAACTGTTAAGTCCAACATCTGTGTTTGTAGTAGACAAATCTTAGTCATAGATTCCTCTAAGGAAGTCTAAAGGATGCTTTAGGAAAGCAACCAAGATGGCTAAGACAGTTAAAGCGAATAAGGACAATACCAAATCTGATGATCCTTATTATCATTTTGGAATGATGGGTCATTAGAAATGAAATTGCAAGGCTTAAATCTACTTCATTAGTTTCATGGGTATTAGATACTAGATATAGATCTCATATTTGTATAAATATGCAGAAACTAAATAAAAGTAGATCGCTGCAGAAGGGAGAAGTTGACCTACACGTTGAAAATGAGCAAAAGTTGCTGCATTGCCTGTAGAAGCATATTTCTCGCAATTGCCTTTAGGCTCGATATTAGAATTTGAGAAATGTTAATTTAGTTCTCACCATTACCAAGAGCATTAAATAAATTTCATGTTTTGACATGAATTATTCTAATGTTAAGGACAATTGTTGTTCTTTTTTATCTTGATAAGATCTTAATGGTTATGGTAAATTACAAAATGACATTTATATTCTAAATGTTGAGTGTTCCATAATGAGTATAGAAATTGAAAGGCATAAAAATGATAATCTGAATAACACCTATATCTGGCATTGCAGATTTGGTCACATAAATGAAAATACAATTCTAAACTTACATGGAGATGTATATTTGGGTCAAATAATTTTGAATCATTTGACAAATGCGAATCATATCTGTAAGACACAGTGATCAAATCTCCTTTTACTTGAAAAGGAAAATGATCTGCACAATTATTAGGTCTAATACATAGTGATGTATGTAGATCCATATCAATTAATGTCAGGTGAAGTTTATCTTATCTCATCACATTTACTAATGATCATTTCAGAAATGATCATATATATTTGATGAAATTCAAGCATGAATCTCTTGAAATGTTCAAAGGATTCAAACTAAAAGTTGATAAACAAATATGTAAATATATTCTTACACTAAGACTTGTTCGAGGTAAAGAATATCTAAAATGGAGAATTTTAGATTATCTAAAAGAGAATTAGATTCTCATGCAGTGGATTCCTCCACATACATTGCAACATAATGATGCATCTGAAATGAGGAATAGTACACTATTAGATATAGTGCAATTGAGAACAAGTCATGCAAGCATTCAAAAATCGTTTTGAGATCATGCACTGATTGCCACGTGCTGCACACTAAATCGTGCCCCATCTAAATCGGTTGACAAAAACTCCATACGAGTTATGGAATGGCCCAACATATCTCATATGAACGTTTGGGTTGTGACACTTATGTGAAGCGCACTGAATCGGTTAAGTTTGAGACTAAATTCGATAATTATATATTTGTGGATATCCAAGAGACAATTGGATATCAATTCTATAATCTCGTCGAGAAGAAGATGTTCATCTCAAGACATATCATACTCTTAGAGAAAGTGTTTACTGTAAGAGAGATAGTGGGAGTAGAATAAATCTTGAAAGAGTTCAAGAGTCCACGGATATAATTAACCGAATAGATAAACCTGAGTCTTATCCCACACCAGCTGAGGGGCATACTCTTGATCAGGAAGTGGAGACTTCTGAGGACACGTTAGCTCAGTGTAAATCTTGTAGGATCATTTGACCTCCTAGAAGGTACGAATCCATGATTACTAATCAAGGATAATGAACCTACTAATTACATAGAAATAAAGTCAAGTGTTGACTTAAAGAGATGGACTTGTTATATGTAACCGAGGTTTGACCTTGGTCGACTTGCCTAATGGATTAGAACACATAGGTTGTAAATGAGTTTACAAGAAAATGTCAAAATGGATTGAAACAATCCTCTTGGAGCTGGAATCTTCGATTTGATACAAAAAGTCAAAATGTTTGATTTTATCAAAAATAAAGACGAAATGTGCATTTACAGGAAGATAGTGGGAGCATTGTCGCATTCCTGATATTATATGTATGAGACATATTATAGGAAACGACGTCTCTATATTTCAATTGTTGAAATTATGGTTGTCAAATAATTTCTCTGTGATGGATGTGGGAGAAGCAAGTTGATCTATAGAGATAGATCTAGAAGATTGCTTAACTCATCCCAATCTATACAGATAAAATCTCGAGAAGATTTTATATGGAGAAAATGAACTGAGAGTTCATGGATAGAATGATGATAACTTCTAGTCAGACTGGAATAATAGCACATCTCAAATAGGATATTGATTTACTCTTAAGCGGTGTGTTGGAAATGTTCCAAATAACCGTTGATTCAATAATGGAAGCCTTATACATCATTGCTTTACAAAGCAACAAAAGTTGTGGTCTGGATCAGGGAGTTCATTACTGAACTTAGAGTAGTTCCTAACATTGTTGATTACACGCTTATGCATTGTGATACAATGGAGCCATCGTGCAAGCGAAGGAACTAAGGTCTCATCAATTATCTAAACATATGTTAAGGCAGTGTTATCTCATTGAAAAGATAATACAAAGAAATGACGTAAATAAAGAACGAATTCCCACAAGTTATTAAATTGCAGATCCACTGACAAAGAGTTGTCGCAGCATAAACATGATCGTCATGTAGACTCTTATGGTATAAGATACATAAGTGATTGGATCTAGTGCAAGTGGGAGTTTGTAAGTGTTATGCCCTAAGTCCAATCAACTTTGGACATAAACACTTTGAATATATATAATCAATGCATATATATGGCAATATCTATTATTTAATTGAATTAATATTCTAATTAATTAAATAATAGAATCCGTAGATTCAAGTCTTGGTGATTTGTTAATCACAAGGAGTTGTGATTGTGATATACAAATTACATATGATTGAATCTTAAATCGTCCGTGGTCGAAGTAATAACGAGATACGGATATCGTTATTACGGATAAACTATCGCGTGTGGCATTCTTACTTGTGAAGTAAGTAGCTGATCTCACAAGCTAAAGTGTGGTGACATTTGAACGAACACGTGGATGTTTTGTTATAGAACAAAACATTGGAGACCCACTGAGAGATTCCACATGGATAACTATCTAAGTGTTATTGGTTAATCTCTAACGTTCGGTAGTGGAATTGGTCCTTTGACTTGAGGTCATCATAGTACCTTATATGAGGGCAGACATACTTTGGTGGTGTTGGATATTGCTCTGTCAATGGTCGCTAATACAGCACCGTTCGGGTATGTCAAGAATCATATGAAGGTTGTGAATGATCAATAGAGGATTCGTCACTCTTAGATAGTAAGAGATTATGATCTACATTTTATCCAGTTAAATTAATTATGAAATCCTTGGCCAAGGTGAACTCATAAGTCGGAAAAGAGTTTTCGACGTACATTGACTTAATAGTGGGATAAAAGATATGATCGATAATTGAGATTGACACATATCCATATCTCATAATTGATCGGATCATATTGACGAAAGGATTATAGTTTCACGGTAAATGAACAAGTTTGGTTTTGTCATGCTACGTGATATTTCCCGTCACATGTATTGCCCTGATACATTGCTAGATGTCAATCTGGGACAACGAAAATGAATTAGTGATAAATTAAAAGGGGCGTTTTAATTTATCGATTTTGATTAGATCAAAATAATAATTCACGTCGTTCGGCATCGTGATCGGGAACCTAATGGGTCACACACAAAAGAGAATCAGAAGAATGAGATTTACCAATTAATTAATTGACAAGTGTTGGATAATTAATTAATTGGGTTGTTTATTAATAGGCTCGAATTAATTAATTGGATTAATTAATTCATGGACCAGATTTAATTAATTTGATTAATTAAATCTTGGACCGGGTTAAGTTTAATAGATGGACCGAGCCCATTTGGACTTATATTAATAGACTACTAGGGTTTGAAAACTAAAAGGGATTTTTATTATTCTTGCTAGCACAAGAAAAGAAACCCTAGCCGTCATTCTTGTTCTCTGTGTGGATCACCATTGGAGGCTGGACAATTGGACAGTTTGGATTGCAGATCGTGATCATTGAAATTCAAGAAAAAGCAAAAGAGTTTGTGCAATTCATCAAAGGTATCATTCTCATCACAGTTTCTATCTAAACACATTGCAGATCCTCGTTTGGGAATTGAAAATTGTTTTATTTCCGCTGTGCATGTTAAGTAAATTCCCAACAGTAACTACATAGCGACTAGTGTCATTTTTTGTAGATCAACTCTTCATAAAGATGATGAAAAACCACCAAAGATCCTAGAGAACCACTCCAGCCCCACTGTCCACATAATTTATTCACGCAATGCATAAAATGATTAATGTTCCCAGCAAAGAATAATATACAAGGATCACAATTATTTCTTATACTGCTGCTTCAACAGCATCGGCGAAGAACAAGGCATATACTGAGCAAAATGAAATAAAAAGGAGTACCAGAGAACACTACCTGCAAGAGGGCCATGATTGACTAAATAGGCAGCAATCTGATTTTCATTCACTGGAATGCTGGTGAAATTCACAAGTTTAACGGCTACTTTCTCCGGCCTAAATTTACATTCATCGCGTTTTCCTGTATAAGGATATGCATCCTCTTCTTCTATACCTCCTGCCCCGATCAAGTACTTGTAAGCATTTGTCATAAGTCCCCCAGAGCATCCATCATCACAAGCATCCTTCTCTGTTGCATCACACTACACGGTCCATGTAAAGTTTGATCAACAATATCAATATAAAGCTCGCTATGATCCATCTTCTGTGTTATAATATGCCAGTTCACTAATTACTCAAAATACGATGAAACTAACCACGTGATCGCAGTCCACAAGCTGTTGCTCACTAAGACTCAGAAGCTTCCCAGTCTCAATGAAATTAGCACCTTCAATAGCTCCCGTCGTGCTAAATGCCCAGCAAGAACCACAACTTCCCTGTAAAAAAGACAACGATATCCAACCATTATGATGAACATACTAACCAATGTTGGATGTTTGAATCAAACTATGTATTATTTGTGAAATTCCAACAACCAACATATAAGAGCTATCAGATCTGTTAAGCTCAATTTGATCCATCTAAAATTCAAATTAGTATATGAATTTTAAAATTGTTGTGTTCAAACCAGCCTCCATCTTGGGAGGCATATCAAGTGTAAAAATCTCACATCCATTAAATTACAAAAATAATAACTAACATGCATGGGTTGGGCTACTCTAAATTTTAAGCGGGCATATATTCATCGTGTTGAAAAAACAAAAATTATTATGTCCACAAAATTTTGGCACCGCTAAATTGTAGTGGGATATAAAAATTTTAGAGATGGGACAATCGAATCGAGTCAACATATGGACTCACTAAGTCACGTGTAGATGCCCTCTAAACAAGAATTATAAATAATCACTAGTCGGGATTCCCTAAAATGCGTGGATATACTTATTCATCACATCAAATTCATGAGTTCCTCTAAATTCAATCATCAAATTATGACGTAGTCTGACTGATTTTAATAATTTAAAAGGCCAGAAATTTTTTTATTAAGAATTATGGTAACAAAAGGAAAATCAATAATGTTCTGAGAAATGAATATCCCTAACTTTTTTTTATTTTTACACTTATGTTCTCAATTTTTTTATTTTGTTTAATTTTTATCATAGGCCCGCTATTAATTTTCGCATTTTATCTACAGTGACTTGATTTTCACATCTTATCTATAGAGATAATTTTCGTCCAAGATATTTGTTATGAGGGCCAAATAGATGTATTTCTCTCTCGTATCTTTAAATAATTGAAATAAACAAATAATACATAAGTTAAACAAAATATTTGTCCATCTTTTTGATAAACGTTGGTAGAATATTTGAATGAAAATCGTGATTAGAGACAAAAAATATGTTAATTAATTAAACTTTAAGAATGACAATGCAAGAAGAAAAAAGTAGAGGATATAAAAGCTAATGTAATTAAAATGTATCGCAGTTATTGTGTGAATATAATTATCCTATAATTAATACTTACATTTTTTCTGATACACTCCTACATTAAATAAAGATTCAAATAGAAGTAGTTCGTATTCATTGACATTAAATAACGATATATTAAAAAATTAAAAAAATTAACTACTCTAAATTAAGAAGGGCATATAATATGAAACAAACAAAAAAAGAAATTCAGCTTACCTTTATGGAACGAGTAAGTAATATACAATATTACTTGTGAAAAATGCATGAAGTTTTTATATGGGATGAATGCAGTTCGATTTGAGCGTTTTGTGTCATTTTTTCAACTCAAACAATTTCATGCGGTTTGGAATTTTTTCAAACCAAACCAAACCATTTTATTTTTCAAACCAAACCAAACCATAATTTGCGGATTGGTTCGGTTTTAATCTGCAGTTTACCTATCGACATTATATTAATATATTTAAAATAAGTTAACATATAAATTTAAATGAGAACTAAAAATGTAAAATGTTAAATTACATTTACCTTTCTCACGAAACCCGTGAATATATTATTTTCAAAGTTGGTTGCTAAAAGATGTTAATAAAACGAATATATTTTTCATCACTTTTATTTACCTTTTCTTGTTTGCTTTTCATATTGTCATACAACAGTTGGTAAAGAAAGAGTCACATTCTATTGTAATAGTTTGGTTAAGACTAGAGCTGTCAATGGATTAGATTTTGATTCGAATCCGATGAAATTAATAGGAGATGGATTCCGGGTCTCAGTTCGATAACTTGATCAAGATTCGAATCCGATAATCCATTAACTAAATGGATCAAATATGGATATAGGTCAAATCAGCAAATTCAAAATATAAAAAAGTTGAAAATTTTATAATTATTAAACCCATTTAAGAATTGGAAAAAAAATAAATTAAAAAAACTTGATTCCAACATTATTTTTTTCCTATTTTCTTTAATTTCTAATCGGATATCCTATAACATAACAAAACGGATATAGATTTAACAATCAAATATCCGTTGGATTATCGGATCAGATCGGATGTAGGCAGATCAGGTACATATCCTATCCATTTAGAGCCCTAGTTAAAACTCCTTTCGTCCTACTAGTGAGATGACAAATAAGGCCTGAACATGATATGTTTAAATGCACAAATAATGCTATAGTTCAGGTTTATTGAAAATTGACAAATTTTATTCTCTAATGACTTTAAGAAAGTAGAATATAGTAGTGGTAATTAGAGATTTTCACACAATCAATACACTATATCATTCATTATTTCTAAACCACAAACAAGTTCATTAATCACCTAGGTACACAAGCAGTCATTTTTTTCTTTATCCAAATCACAACTCACACGTATATAATAAATTCAAAGACAACAAATAGAAGAAAGGAACAATGAAAAAAATGACTTGAATGAGATCTAAGACTTATCAAGAGAGAAGAGAGAAAGTGGTGATTCGGGTAGAAATTAACAGACTAACAAGCAAAAGACGACTAGTGATTTGCGATCAGGAATCACATTTTGTTTAGCAGTAACAAACAAGCATCAAATGTTTGAGAAATGAGAGTTTAGATTAGGGCTTCTAGAGTGGTGGACGTGATTTGCTGTCGTAGTTTTGTTGAATTATAATTTAGAAGGTTGAAAATAATTTTTTTTTTTTTTTAATTTCATATGAATTGTGATTAATTTTAGTTTAGATTAGATATGTAACCACGTTTGTTGTGGACTTATAAAATCATCGATCGATAACGATTAACTTAATTTACTCTATATGATTATTTTAATGGATTGGTTGTAATTTGTATTACTAAATTGATATTTTTTCTAAAAAGTGGAAACTTTAAAATTTGATAAGTCAGTAAAATAAAATCGGATCGATTTTATGCCCTTTTTGAAAATTGAAACCTAAACGATTTGGTTCGATTTGGGGACAAAAATACCACGGTCCACGTGGACCAGAACCAACGGCTTCAAACTAACGGTTTCGCGATTTCCTACTATTTTGTATTTTTTGGGGATCAGCAGTCGCTAACCTGCATCTTCACCTCAGTAACAGCACCTTTCTCCCTCCAATCAAAGCGCTCTGGCAAGCCACTAACGTCTATCTCCGGCGCCACAGGTACACCGCCTCCGCCAATAGCCCACAGTGCAGCACCACCAGGTCCACCGCCTCCTTTGACACCCATGTACATCATCTCAAATTCCTCCTCAGAAAGGTCAAAAAACTGCGTGACTCCATGGACGGCTGTGGGGTCCATCGCCTGGTGTTCGGCCGCCCTGATCAGATTCATGGAGAAGATCCCGAGGCGGCGTAGATACTCCTCATCAGTAGAGTATTCTTTCCCGTACTCCTGCAGGAAATTCTTGAAGTGGAGCTCTGTGGTGGTGCCTAGGAGGTGGTGGTGAGTTTCTGTTACTTCGACAATTTTTGGGTCCTGTGGGTTTGCATGGAGGGGGAGTGCACAAGTTAAGAGCGCAACACCAACTGCGTAGAGTAGAACTCCTCCCTTCATTATTTGCTTCTTGCTGGTTCCGCTTCCTGTTCTTTGGCTCTTGCCTCTTGCTGGTTCATAGGAATCTGAAGAAATACTAGATTTTCTGGTGTATTTACCATTTTATCCCTTGAAGATGAGTTTTTTTTTTTTCAAAAGTTTTTAATGTGTAAATTATGGGTCATACAAATACTAAAAATATTTTTTCAAATAAATTGAAGCATGTAAAAAGGCACTCGTGTGATTATTAAACTTAGTCATAGTGGATCGGGAGAGTTTTTTGTTACGTCATTTATTATCTTAATATAAAGAATTCAAGAGTAAACTACTCATCATATATAATAATCGAGTTTTTGTTACGTTCATTTAGGGCCTATTTATTTTTTATTCTTAAATTCTACAGTAAATCAATTCTCATTTTCAACTACACATTCTTTAATAAAATAATATTTTTCATCACATCAATAATTTTTTTTTCTTTTTCAACCACACATTTCTCATCATATCACTATTCAAAAATCAATTCTTCCTTCAAAAATCCCTACCAAACAAGCACTAATTACCTATATAATAATCGAGTTTATTATTTTAATTAATAGTTTTGGCAGAAAATTTGTACGCAAGAATTCAAAATTTAGGATTGAAAGTAAAACAAACAAATAAATAATTAAAGGTTAAAAATTTCCTAATACCATTTTGCGAAATTGCAAAATTATGCAAAAAAATGTTACACCTCCGTTTGGTAGGAATTAAAATTTTAATTTTAATTTCAGTTAAAGTCAATAATTAATTTTAATTATATATTTTATAGTTTTGTAATTTTTAACCACACATTATATTACCTTCTATTAAAATTTATCGAAAATTTAATTTTAATTTTCAGTGCTAGATGTTGTTTTCTTTTTTTGTAAAGAAAAAGGAAGAAAAATCTGATAAAAGTGAGGGTGATTTAGGCAATTGAGAAAGAAGTACAGTGTTGGGATACCAATGTCAGGACTCCTAATCCATGCAATTTTTCGGTGCTCAGTACGCGACACGTGTAATAGCTTTGCTAGCACGAGTCTCCACGTGTGGATTCTCTTCGACACCGCAGTATGCTTAAAAACTTTTTATTTTTTATTTTTATGTGTTCAAGAATTAAATAATTAATGCAAAAATTGATATAGTAAATCTTATCTTATAATAATATTATATATGAATATATTGCAGAATTTCTTTTCTTTTTTTAATAATTCTTATATATAATTACATAGAATAATTAGATGAAAAGTTATGTTAAGCATTGAGTTTTTCTCCCGCTAACAACTTAGGGTGCGTTTGATTGTAAAAGTAGAAAATGGGTGGAAAGAAAATGAATTTCAGGAAAGTAATTGTTTAGAAATTGTTTTGTAGAGAATTGTTAATTAAATGTGTTTGATTGGTATAATTTTTCACTTGGAAAATTTTTTAATTTTGTGTTTGTTTAGCTTTGTTTTATATGGAAATTGTCCATTAAAGTGATATTTTTTTCCACAATTGGTTATAAAATTTGTTTTCATTGCAAAAAAGTAAAAAAAAAGAAAAAAAATTGTTTCGTAAAAAATCATTTTTTTATCAAAGTTTAGTGTTCGTTTGACTTTGTTTTATATGAAAATTGTCCATAAAAGTGAAATTTTTTTTACAATTGGTTATGAAATTTGTTTCCATTGCCAAAAAAAAAATTAGAACCTGAAAAACAGAACCATTTCAAGGAAAAGGGGGCGTGTGGGTCTAGGGTGGGAAAATATTTGGGTGGTAAAATTTTGTCCATCAAACACCATTTTTTGACGAAAATGGAATTCCTTTTCTAACTTCCAAGGAAAATAATGCCTATCAAACATACCCTTAATGAAAAGCATAATAAAAAAAGTGAACAAGAATTCTCACATCACGTAATAAGGTCCCCAAATGAGTTGATACAAAGAGGAACTCCGCGTTTCAACCATATGGCCATCATGCAGCAAGGGCACAACATTTTCAGCTATCATGCCTCAAGGGTACAATATTTTCGGCTATTACACCGCGAGGGTATAACCTCTTTATTCTATCTTGTGCGAGGGTCCAATTCTTCAAATTATACACGTAGTCTACTAACTTCATTTCTAAGACGGACGGTAATAAAATAGAAATGAGAAATTTACACAAACTTATTCATTTCAATACTTATTATGTCACATTTGAGAGAAATTGGAACATGCATGTGCATTCTAATACTTGTTATGCCATATTTGAGAGAGACTATCATATAGAACAATCTGTTCTCTGAAGGAGAAGCCAAATTATAATCAATCCCATGGAGATTGGAGACCAAGTTTTAGTAATCGTTGAGACTTGAGACTTGCAAAATCATCAAATTTTCATGAATTAATTCAAACTCTCCATCAAAAATTTATTCATTTTATTTTAAAGTCACTTGTTTCTTTTATCAATTAGAGCATATTATCGACCTCCTTTTGAAATTGACTTGCGATAGAATATCTAAGAAACTTAACTTTTGGCTGGCATAGGAAATGATTTTATAAAGGTTTACAATAATTGACTTTTCAAAATTGGCACGATAGTATTCTACCTTTGACTTGATTTTAAGCTGATTTCATTACCATGAAATAAAATAGACTCAAATTATTTATTTGCTAAAAACTAATGTTCTAAACATTATTGTTCTTGCTTGCACATTACCACCTAACATATAAGATTTTCTTTTGAGAGTTGAGACTATTAAATTCCCTAGTCAAAATTTTTTAGATTCCCATTTGGAGTGGCAAAGTTTGCATCCTCTCTTCATATCAATTTCTCGATTATGACTTTTTTTTTTTTTTTTGATATCCAGGTATTCTAACTTACACTAGACTATGTCCTAGACCACCCATCCCCGGCCCCTCAGTGATGGGTGAAGGTTAACCGCGGGATATGCCCACGTTGACCAGGGTCTGTGCACCCTTTATACTCCTGACCCCAAGTGAGCCTTCCTCCATGGATATTACATCACCAAGCTGCTCCACCCAAATTGAGTATTACAACACTCAGTTGCTCCATCCAGGAATCGAACTCCCCACCCTGAGGTTGCAAGCCCAGCAATGCCCATCATTTGCCAACTTGGATGTGCCCTAGGGGGCAATTTCTCGATTATGACCTGACGTCATTATTAGTTGAGAATGAGATAAATTCTTCAACGTATTCAAAGTACACGAAATTCTATACTCTAATGATTTATTGTTTGGAGGATACATGAGAGTTTTTTGATAATTTTAAATAAATGCGTGTGACGATGAAAAAAAAGTGTGAAGATTAGAAATATTTCATTGATTTTATCGAACTCATAATTTCAAACAAGCGTTCGGTTTATTGGTTGAAATACCCAAAAAGAAAAACAAGAAAGAGAGATCTCTAAACGATTCTAGCAAGCACACAAAGTCCCCAACGCAACCTACCGAAATGTGTGGCCCGAATTATCGCCCTAATTTTACTCTTTCATGTGGACTAGCTTTCTCGTTCGTTGAACAGTTTTTTCGTATTTTGGCACGATTCTTCAATTGCTCCTTTTCCCTCCGATGCCACAGGAGATACCATCGAATCTTCCCCTCATCTCATTGCTTCCCTTTAAAATCAATCAAGATTTTACATACCCAGAAAAGTAGAATTCCTACTGGTAGTTGTGATTTTTATACAGGGAGAAGGGAAAACGATGAGAGCTCTGAATTCCCAGTTAGTGTTGATCGATTTGCACAGTTCTTTGTACTCAGCTAAGCAGATCCCCATTTCAACTTATGGCTATCTGAAAGAGTGTAAATTGGGCGCTCCTACGCTCGCAGCGGCGTTTCGTCGAACACGTGGGAAGATATCGTCTTCACGGGCACCGGCGCCAGAGGTTCGGTCTCCTGAGATTCGACGGCCAAGAGACTTGTCCAATTCAAGAAATGGCTTGTCATCATTTTCCTCTAACGTGGCTTCCACGTCGAGTTCGAGTTCTCAGGAGAATGAGGACCCTGACTTGAAGTTGTTTCTCGAAATAGTGCCTTTGAGAATGAGGAACGAGCTGTTTAGGCACAAGGATATTGGGGAGCTAATTGAGGTGGTTATGGACTTGGGAAGGAAGCCACTTGCACGATTTCCACATGGGGATTGGGCGATCTCAGAACAGCCTGTGAAGCTTGAGGATCTACACGACGCAATTTCAAAAGTTGTCTAATCAATACCATTTGATATGATACTAAATGTTATAGATAATTAAACACACAAAATGATTCATTCAATTTAAGAAGTCGGAATCTGTTATCTCGCTTTTTGATCATTCGTTGGGACACTTCTTGTTCTTGTTTCAAGAAAAAATATTTTTTAACTGGTTAAATCTTCATAATGAGTTTTGATAACGACCTTAATATTTTAAAGCCTGCGATGAAGAATCGGTATCCTACTGATGAGAAAGAAATTACTTGAAAACTATTATGAGTATATAAAAATCTTAATTTGAGCTCTTTTACACTTGTATTGTTTATATAGAGTTCAGCTTATCAGGTTTTTAGTGTAAAGTTAATTGATTGTCAGCAGGTTGGGGATTTTTCCGATGACAACCGCTCTGGTATTAATCACTCTCTACATCGAATAAGTGCAATTCGAAATCGTAAAATGCAAATCATTGGCCTTACTTGCCGGGTGGGACGGGCTGTATCTGGAAGTGCTGAAATCATACGGGACTTAGTTGAAGGAAGTGGCTCCATATTGGTTATAGGGCCTCCTGGAGTTGGCAAAACAACCTTAATCAGGTATATTCTATATTTTTAGTTGATCCTTCAGAAACCTGTTAAAAAATTTCACTTATTGCTTGTCGTATTTTCTTTAGATATGTTTGATGGTCAGGTGCTAAATAATAAGTAGTTGGCTACTGCTTAATAAAGAAAAAATAGCTAGTGGTGCATTTATTGCAACATAGCTAGCATCCGACTGGAAAGAAATTTAATACTGAACAAGTTTGATAATGTTTATCTGATAGGAAAAACAATATTTACGTGCAATAGTGATGACGTAACTTTGCTTGTGCAGAGAAATTGCCAGAATGCTGGCTGATGACCAGAAGAAACGTGTAGTTATTGTTGATACGTCAAATGAAATAGGCGGTGACGGAGATGTACCTCATTCTGGCATAGGTCGCGCAAGAAGGATGCAAGTCCCAAATGTTCATATGCAGCATAATGTGAGTGGTATACGTAATGCTTGTCCTTCTGTTTTTTGTATAATTTGTTGATGCTCCAATTTTAGTAGGTGAATATTTACTATCTTTTGAATCCTAAACAGGTAATGATTGAAGCAGTTGAAAATCACATGCCTCAAACCATCATAATTGATGAAATTGGAACCGAGTTAGAAGCAATGGCTGCAAGTACAATTGCCCAGAGAGGGGTCCAGCTTGTTGCAACAGCACATGGAATAACTGTAGAGAGTATCATGAAAAATCCCTCTTTGCAGATCCTTGTTGGTGGCATAGAGGTGGAAATGGACCCCCTTGCATTTCATTTTCATTTATTTGTGTGTTACACGTTATGTTCAGCATTCAGTGGACTAGTTTGATTTGGCCCATTAGTAGTGTGTTGAAAAACTCTAATAAGCTTAGCCATTTACACTTCTTGTCATATGGATCAAAAAGGTTAGTAGTTTTGAAGTTTCTCAGGTCAGAATCATCAATATCTAAAACCTATGAAGCAGATTTGGTAGGGATTATGGACAGTAATAGACACTATTATGGATGAAAAAGAAGCTAAAATCTTGTTTAATGTACTTTCTACATTAAAATCCTATTTATTATACTTTCTACATCATATCCATTAGTGCATACCAAACATGCATTTAGTTCATTTAACAACAGAGTGACACTTCAAATTTTGGTTTGATTGAAACAGAGTGTCACTCTTGGTGATGAGGAAGCAAGAAAGAGGAAAGTGCAGAAAACAATTCTTGAGAGGAAAGGACCTCCTACATTTACATGTGCTCTTGAGATAATATCAAGAACTGAATGTCGTGTTCATCATAGACTGGATGCAACCGTGGATGCCATACTAGCTGGTATATTCAAAGTGTTGTTTCAACTATAATTTTTAATATTAATGCATTGTTCTGGTAGTGTAGCTTGACTGCAATCTGTATGGACACTAGGGAAATCTCCACTATTTGAAGTCCGCCAAATGGATCCGCAAGCTAATACTTTGTTGAAATCTACTCCAAGTACTAAAGAAGAACAAGTTGAAAATCTGAAAGTGACAAATAATGAAAATAAACAAACTAGAATAGAGTCTGATATGGAAGATGAGGAGTATAGTTCTAAGTCCAAGAAAGTGGGAACGAACGGGTCTGTAAGCTCAAGGAGCTCCCCAGCGTATGTTTACACTCACAAGGTAATTTCTTAGTCTTCCATTCTTATTTTTGTCTTTTATGTCAGACTTCATGGTTACTTCAGGGTCAGATGATGGAGAGTAAAATAATTATGATATTTTTTACCATTTTGTGAAATATTTGATCGTACAATCATAAATGATGTAGCACACTTTTTGCAAACAGTGCCTTATTTTTATACAAGATTTATATCTTAGCATTGTGAGTTAATTATATAGGGATGCAAGATCAAAGTTATCCTGCTTTTTGCTGTATTTTAGATACAAGAAGCTGATTTGTTACAAGTAGCAGCTGTAATGGGGCTTGAGGATGAAATAGACGTAACCAATGATATTGGTTCTGCAAATGCTATTCTAACATCTAGTTCCGAAATTAAACAGAACCCTTGGATCCGCGGTGTGGCAAAGTTTCACCATTTGCCTGTATTTGTTATTAAGGTATCATCTTTCGCAAACAAAACATTACTTTAAAGATTTATTGTATAAATGTTTCAATCTTTTGTTCTTGGTTTCAAACTGCAGTCAAATACAATGGCACAAATGGTGAAGGCAATTCGTATGATTCTTGGAATGGATTCATTGGGCTCTTTACAAAAGCAATCAAACAAAAGTTCGTTGGATATTGAGATCAAAGATGATGCACCAAAAAGAAAACCATCTCTGGAGGAGATTGATGCCTTGGAGGTGCATTCTTTCCCCCATCTTAATTTGTTCTAGTCGATAATTTTTATGTTTGGAAAGTTGAATTACGTGATAGTTTGGGCAAGTACGAATAATATTGCAATTTGTAGAAATTAATGACCTTGGATGGTATCATCCCTGTGAAGGTTAGGGCAAATATAATGCAAATTGTGGAACTTATAATCTTGAAAGTAATTAATAGCGTTTTTGGCTAAGCTCATAAGTAATTTTTTGCTTCCAAGCATCTTTGGATGAGTTACTTTTTTCGTACAAGTAGGGAAAGTAACTTATTTTGACATAGGATAAGACGGCCTTGAGGAATAACTTATTTATTTCGGAAAGTAACTTATTTTGACATAGGATAAGACGGCCTTGAGGAATAACTTATTTATTTCTAACTTTGACAAAAAAAGATTATTTATTTTAAAACTTAATTATTTACTCATATATGAACTTATTAAGTGAACCTTTTTTTTTTTGCTTAGCCAAACATGCACCAGATTTTATATTGTTAGCATCATCTCAATTGATGTTCACCTCAAGTAGTAATCACATGCTTATAGAAAAGTTATTCCCCAATGAGGGTTGTATAACATAGAATAGAAGTTGATTATTATGTTGGAACCAGTCCATTTTGACTGTATGTGTGTGTGTGTGTGTGTGTGTATATATAGCTTCCACTTGTTTGCACTCCCTAGAAGAAGCAAATAGGGTTGGGTGAGCGATGAATTTGAATGTGCATCAAGGATAGAAGGGTAGGTCTTGTCTCATTAATTTAACACAGGAATATATATTAATTTGATAAGATAGGCTTTTGGCATGAAGATGTTACCTAGTAATGTGTACTTTCCCAACATCCTAGTTCTTGTTATCTGACGAGTTAAGATCATGGCCTTCGGGCAATTGCTAAGTAGTATGTCCTATTATGAAATAAATGGGGAAAAAAAAAACCAACATATTGGGGGGATCTCTATTCTGATAGTTTGAACTTCTCAAGTATTCTGTGCTCTTGCCAGTTTTCAACTTATTTTGGATTTAGTATATTTTCTAAAGATCTTATTGAAAAAGAAATGTGTGCTCAAGAGAAAGCAAAAGGAAAGTGGGAGATGTAAGAAAATCATGATTTGTGGACAAATGGCACGATTAAACCGTCTTTTGGTATGAGTACTTTTTTAGCTACGGTGCTTAAAAGTCGGACAAATTATCGGCAGCTTCCTCTTAATGGGTTAATTATTTCATTGAAATCAATGATAATACTTGATCGAACATGAAACCTATTGAAGATGATGAAAAACCTTATGTATACCACTCAAAGTGATGATATATGAACTGTGCAGCCTTTTATAGCAAATATTAAACTTTTACGTCATAATCTCGTTTGTAATAGCTTTCTTTAGTTTAAACCTCCAAATTTTGTTCTCCCTGTTGTATATCTCGCTATTACTTCCCATCTTGTTGTGTTATATGCTGCTATTCTCATCTTTTGTGGAATAAATTGGTGGTCGTTATACTTAGTTTGATGGTCATGATCAGTGCAGTACTGGAAATTTAATGTTCCTTATTTTCACAAAATTATTTTTCTTATTCTAGTAACTCAATCTAAGTCACAGTCAGAGTTACTAATGACTAAACAGTTTAGGATGTTCTAGCATCCAGTATATTTACATTAGAATGATGCTACTTGTACATATGGAGATACATAATGGTTTACAAACAAATGAGGTGTTAAAAAGAGAATGGAGAAGTTTTTTTTTTTTATTTGGTTGAAAAAATTCTGATCCAATCATATTTCATCACATCACATATATATAAACTATTATGTACATATGGCACAACCGTTTACATTAATCTCCATACATCAAAATTGTTTTGAATTTTGCCTCATCAAGTATTTACTCTCTCTTTGTTGGAATTTTATAGGTTTTCTTAGCAATTTTTATGGATATTTAGGGTGGGTCCCATGCTTGCTTTTAAGAAGTTTTTAAGTGTCTTATTGAGGAATAGAATTCCCTGTTGGAAGAGAGAGGACTAGCTTATCGCCCTGGACTAGCCAGAAGGGTGTGTGATCTGAAAAGTCAACACAATTCAACAGTACAAGTTGAACATGTGGAAAGATGTGTAGACCCTGCCTCATTTGATTCATCTCTGAGTTTGTTGAATTATTTTTTATTTCGTTATTCTTGTTAGATTATCGATAATCCTTGTTGCTATGACGTTTGTAGGGGACTCTTGCCATTAATTTCTGATTGCAGCCTTTGAGTGACTGATCTTGATTCTGGTTGGCTCTTGAATAGGAAGTTCGACTTGCAATTGAGTACATTGTGATACCAGGTGGTGAGGCTGTGGAACTTCTACCAAGGCGCTCTGAGATAGTTGCCCGACAACTTGAGTTGGTCGAGAGTTATCAGTTGGCTGCAGAGAAATCGGGGACTGAATCAAACCCCCGTCTGCAAATCCTTCCTCAGAAATTAAACAAAAGAACTTCAACATAACATCCCAAATCCAGTTCAAGTTTCCTCGACAATGGAGGTACAGGTGTTCTTCTACTACGGCTTGTCCCTGAATAACAACATCTCAAGTTGAAATACCCATTGTGATTAGATAACATTAAAATGTACAGTTGTGTAAAGTATCTTATATTGTGTATCTTCTATTTTCTTAATTTTCGTAATTGGTTATTGTTGTGGTGACATTCACCTCATTGTATCAAATGTTGTACATTGTATAGAAAATATAAATTTTATTTGATTGTTAATTGGTGCTACTCTTCCTGTGCATATAGGGGAAGGCGGCGGTTCAATTCTTTGAATTGGGCAAAAATGGTCGAAGTTTGTTTTGTGTGTTTTTTATCCATTAATTTATTATTATATGCCAAAAATTTTGGTATTTCTATGAAAGAGCAAGTTCAGATAAGGGAAGGGTCGTTCAATTCATTGAATTGGGCAAAAGGGTCGAACTCTGTGTGATTTTTTCTAATCAGTTAATTTTATTAAGAGCATGTCTAGTAAAGATTATTTTCCAATTTTAATTATAATTCTAGCCGTTCAGCCGCCATAATGGACTTTGTTGTGTGATGCTGGGCCCCGCATTTTGTGTAATAACAGTCCAAAAATTGCTTGAAAGCTGAAAATAATTTTTACCAGATATAATATCAAAGCTTATCGTATTGAAAGAACGAGTTCAAATAAGGGAAGTGTGTAGTTCAAGTCTTTAAATTAGGTATAAGAACTCTGCTTGTAATTCCTGCTTCACAGGCCCCTGTCAGGTTATACACAAGGGGGGGACATTTTTTTTTTGTTAAATACATTTTGGGTGGGACCCGTGCTACCGTGAGGGGCCTTTGTGAAAATAATTTATGTATACCAGGAATTATTCTTAGGTATAATAAATGGTAGAACTTTGTGTGTGGGGTTTTACCAATTAATTTTTATTAAAGGTGAAAACTTACCATACGTTTACAAAATAGCAAGTTCAAATATGGGAAGAGCGTGGTTCAATTCTTTATTAATAAAGACCATTGATTAACAAGGCGATATTTAAATTGTAGAAGCAGTCATAACGACAAGGTGGGGGTTGTGTGGGAATGCCGAAATGGGATGGATGAGGGGTGGGGACCATGCAGTGACGAAGATGATTAAATTTTCATTTTTTGTTTTGAAGTCAATCTATATTGTTAGATTAATTTACTTTAAAAAATATGATCGTTTGTCGGATATATTGTCAAAAATAATGATCCAATGAATGCTCACATAATTCACTATAATAAAAGATTTATCCGTACAAAAAAGAATTAGTTGCGCCATATATTCGTTATTAATGATTTAAAATCAAACAAATCAACTCGAAGAGGGGGGAGTAAATATTAACCATTAACCACCGGAAGATGCGCTCTTTTTGCTTTTGCAGTCCACAAGTAACAATCACGGGCTCTATAAAAAATAAATATAGTTGTAGAAACTAGAAAGTATTATTTATTTTCTCAATAACTTAGCTTAGTTTAATACAATGTCCTGTTTGGCAGGGATTAAAATTCAAATTTTAATCTAAATCGAAGTTAACAATTAATTTTAACTATATATTTTATGATATTCACAACTTTTCAAATATATATTTTGGTTGTGTTTTGACGCCCATTTTGGAGAAAAATTCGATTTGGAATAGTGATTGATAGAAGACTGTGTAGTTAAAAAATATGGAGAATTTTTGGATTTATGTGTAATATTATTTTATTAATAGAATGTATGGTTGAAATGAAGAAAGAGAAAAAAATGAAAAAAAGAATGAGAAAAAAATGGATGTCAAACAATGGCTTTATTAACTTTTATTTAATTACAATATTGCAATATGGTCGCAAAATCGCATGAGATGTGTGTATTTCATATATACTAATCAAGTATACACGATAAATTATAATTATCTAAAAGTTAATGAAATTTAAAAGTGAAAAAATAACGGAAAAAGACATTGATCTCAAACTCAATATTTAATTCAAAAGTGTAATGATATTTATCATCACTTGTTTTAAAATCAATTTGATTGACAACACTGATGACATTAAATTATATGTTCAATTAAATAAAATACATTATGAGCCATTTAATAGGATCAATGATACGTCGACGCTTAAATTAATATTCAACACCACTGGTACTCTGTTCTCTTTTACGTATGATCATTCCTCACCCTCCTTGTCTTCATCACCGTCTATCGATAGCTTTCTCTTTTGGCTGATTTTCGAGTTCTACGGTTCGATTCCTCCTCGGAAAAAAGGTAAACTAGTAATATTATTTGTACTTTTAAGAATTCTTTTATTATTTGGGAAAAAATAATAAAAACAATAGACCTAGAAAAGGAAATTCCCAGGGTCTTAGGGTTTTACTTCCAAACTCAACACTTGATCTCAAAAATCTCCTCATTTCGACATTTTCTTACTGGTAAAAACCTTATCTTTCTCTATCGCACATATATACATACGTTTCGCACTGTATGTGTAACACTGATGATTCTTTATTTTGAATTGCTAAGACTGGATTGATAGGGGTTTTAGAGAGATGGCCGCGAAGGATCAAGACTACCGTATATTTGTTGGAGGGTTATCCTGGGACATCACCGAGCGTCAGCTTGAAGATGCTTTTAGCCGTTTTGGCAAAATTATCGACTGTCAGGTTTGATTTCATACCATTGTTTAATGCAATTTTTCCTGGAAGATATCATTTTATTTCGGAAAATGGAGGTTTTTATTTTGCTTTTTTTTTTTCATTGTTTATCTGGTTAGTTTTTATTAAGTACTCTATAATTTTTACAGAATTTTGGTAAATTTCACGTGCTTAAATAAGAGTCAAAATTCAATTTAGTCGTGAATTATGTTATACACACACATAAATATATGTGCGCGACGTGGATAATATAAGAAGAATGTGTGAAGAAGAGTCTGATTTTTGTCTAAGGAAACATTTATTGAACAGATTTGCTGGCTTGTGAACGATTGTTTAGGTGCTTAACGACCAATTTTTATATTGATTATTTTCATTGGAAATAATGAAATATGGTTAATGTAACTGTTTAAAGGGGCTCTTTTTCATTGTTTATTAACCACGTTGTTTTGTGGAATCTGTCAATTCCCATCGTGAAAAAGTTGACAGTCATAGAAACAAAAAACACTAACATCATACATTATATCAGGTGTTTCTTCTTTCTAGCTATTTTAATATATTTTTGCGCTTTTTTGTCCCTCTCATCACACTATTGATCTCTCTCTTTCTCTTTTTTCCCTGTATGGTGCTTATGATCTCTGTAATGCCGGCCTTAAGGGCAGGATTTGATGGAACTTTGGGTTCGTTGGGACTTGGGATGTGCTGGACTGCTGAATCCCTATTTCTCTTATGTTTCGTAGTTTGCTTCATGCAATTGTTTCTGATGTTTGAGTTTTAGAATCAGTTTTGCATGGGGACTTTGCCAGTTTTACTTGGGATATTTTCAGTCTATTGCTTCATTGAGTCAGGTTCTATTGATCATGTCCTCTTCCCAACAGTTTGACCTTGTCTTGGGCAAAATTCCAATTATGGTTAAAAGGCTTTCGCTTGAGGAAGTTTGAAAGAGAAGTCCTCCGATTTCAGAAAGGTCTTCATTGATTCGCCTATAGGCGGGATCTCAATTCCTTATTTTCCCTATAATGGGTTTACTTTGGATCATTCAGTGGGTACCAAGATGAGTGGTTTGATGTCTTTCTGCCTAGAAGTAGAACATTTAAGAAACTTGGTTGCTATTTGTTCAGAAGAGGCTGTTGGTGAAATTGTCATGTAACAATAGCGCATTAGGTGCGATAAATCTAAAGTACAACAAGGATTGGATTTCATTAAGAAGTAAAAGTCGGTGCTATTCGTGATCGTTGCCCATAGTATATCATTTACATGCATGAGATTGTGTTATGGTTGAGCCAAAAGCCACTTGTGGTAGCAAACTTCTAGAAGCTTCTTGTTCTCGTAAGATTTTCAGGATTTTGGGCACTGTTTATGATCTTCTGAATCTGGATGAAATTTAAAACATTGAGGTTGACTGCATTATACATAATTGCAGTGTGCCATATAATCCATCATTTCGACCCTATCCGTTAGAATGCCTTTTCAGTCTGCTCAAGTTGAATATGTTGATCAATCATCACGTGCTTGGCCCAACAGTGTCAGAAGATTTTATTAGGAGATGTTGCTTATTTTACGACAGAGTTTTCCTGAAGTCTTCTTCAAGGTTTCTACATCGTGGTTTGTCCATTGTTAGTTACATTAATTTGGTTAAGAGCTGCAGAAGGTGGCTGTTTCTTCAAAGGCACTGGAGAACTTCTAGACTCAGCTTCATTTTTCAATTTTTTTTTATTAGAACTTCTGTTTGAAGTGTGCTTCACTTCTCAAAAATTTCGGATGCCGGATATGAAGATGTAATTTCTTTCAAGAACATTTTCAACACTGAAGAGGCAGAATCTTTAGAGTTAACAGTTTTTAAGAATATATGCAATCTTCCCTTTCCGGTGTAGTGGTACTTCCCCTTGTTAGTCTGAGACTGCACAATTAAGACGAGCTAAATTCTCTGTGGTTCTGTCATACCATTTTATTTACTTCAGGGATTCTGTCCCTCAAAATTTCTTTTTCCGCTCTTTCCCTGACCCTGCTACTTTCTGATTTCGATGACAGTTCATTTTTTCACCTGAATTTACTTTCCTTTTTACTGCATATCGGCTCAGACCATATGAAGCAATCTTGTAGAAATGAGAGTGCAGTGCCTGAGGGTCACCTGTATGAGTTCAGTTTTGTCAGAGGCAGTGATTTTAAAATGAACACCCTGAATTTTGATTAACATTTAGGGTTTAATGACTTTTCAGATTTGAGTGTAACAAAGTCCAAAGGCTTGAAGCTGGTCAGTGGTTCATCCAGCATTCTGATTTCTACAAGCTGCGTGCTTCATGCTACAGAATTTTTAATTATAATTCAGGCATACTAACTTGGTGTTCTTTATTTGCACATTGTGAACTGTCCAGGGAGCAGTTGTCTATGATTCAAAAGAGTTCAAATTGTAACATCTGATTCATTCCCCTTAGAATGCTTATATTATTGTTTGAGTCTAAGTTTATCTGCATTGTTTTGGTGAGGTATTCTTCTTGAGGCAATATCATATTCACGTAACTTTTACGACGATCTGATGATGTGTATGCATAGTACCGCTTCATTGAAGTCAGCATCAAAATTTGAAATGGGGCGTCTTTCTGGATGGAATTTGATGTCTGATTATTCTGGATATGTATGTGCTAAGTATATTCTTCGTTAAATGAGTTTATTGATGATAAAAAAATATCCAGGGCATGCTCTCAAGTACCTGACTGGAGTAAATTGTCAGAAGAATTAAACTATTTGTACAATGTTGGTTGACAAACATTGTTGACAATGTTGGAGTTGGCAAAATCTGGACCAATGATTTAAAAAATAGTTTTGGACAATTTGAAAATGGATGGATGTGGTGATGCCAACAAAGGTTGTCATTCATGATTGTACAAATAAGATTGTACAGGTAGCATGATTGTTGTCAGAAAGTAGTCTCATTTATGGTTGCGTTTTAGTGCTTTAGTGCCTAATTTTAATTAAATACTGGAGTCAGTAAGGAAGCTGGGTTATAGTTTTGGGTTCCATTATTCTACTCAACTGAGTATGTTGGTAGCTGTTGCTTCGAATCCAGTGATCTGGAATGAGATGACTTTTAAGGGTGGAAGCTCAGTTTGAAAGGTTTTGTCAAGCTGCACGTGTCATGTGATTCTTCCCATGGCTGTACGTCCGTTTTTTGGATATGTGGGTTGAAATATAGTTGTTTACAGACCAGAACCTGAAGTGATTAAAGTGCAATTATTGTAATCAGATCAAGCGGCCGGACCTAATAGATTATGTTCATTATCATTAGGAACCTGTCCTGTGTGATTTCTTGAGTGCTGTGTTGTCAATCTGAGTATTATGAATTTTGAGGCCTGTGTAGAACCTAAAGTCAGATGATTGAGATCTGCTGTTCTGCGGATTCTTCTACTCTTGTAAGACTTCGTTTCTCCTTCGACATGTTGTACATAAATCCTATATGAAGCTTGCTGCAAGGGCCATCACAACTTCAGGTTTTGAATAAACTGAAGAGGGCACTAAAAAAAATACTGTAAACACTTCCTTTCACAATTTTATTTGCATACATGCTTTATACTTGATTACTGCTCAGTGCTCACTTTTAGTACTTCGAAATTTTCTGTATATAGTTAATTTATGATAAATTATTTATCTGTTAAATCAAAAAAAATGAACTTTTGTTTGTTCATGTAGCTTTTTTTTAAAATGTAATGTATTTGTTTTTTGCTTGCATTTTATGATGTCTAAATTTGTGCATCGTGTCTTTTTCAATTATATAGCTACAACTCCAAGTACAGGAGCTTCTCATTCAGTTACTATTCTTATATCATATCTTAATGGTTAAGGTAAGCTTTTTTTAGAAATAACACATATAGAACTTCATTGTCCTTTCTCATGCCTCTGATGAATATGAAAATATACTGGTTATTCATGCTTAAGCGTTTGAATTGATGGTAAGTGAGATTTATATTTAATATCACGCTCAAGTTTCTATTGAGCTGTTTATGTTGATATCACTTGGTGGTGATTCCACTGCAAGTGGTATTGACACAATGCATCACTTCCCTTGCAGGAATTTTCAAATTATTCCGAATAATCAGTCTATTGAATATTATACTCTTATTTGGATTGGTCAGTCATCCTCCATTTTGGTTTCTCAATTGCAATCTTCATGTAGGTAATGCTGGAAAGAGATACAGGCCGCCCTCGTGGATTTGGCTTTTTGACCTTTGCTGACCGTCGGGCAATGGAAGACGCGATCCGTGATATGCATGGTAGAGAGTTTGGAGAGCGTGTCATCTCAGTGAACAAGGCTCAGCCAAAAATGGGGGATGAAGATCCAGGGCGTGGCTACGGAGGTTACTCTTCAGGTGGCAGGGGCAGTTATGGTGGAGGAGATAGGTCAGCTGGGCAGGATGAATGCTTCAAATGCGGTCGCCCAGGACATTGGGCCCGAGACTGTCCAACAGCAGGTGGTGGCCGAGGTGGTCGTCCTTTCTCACCTCCACGTTCTAGGTATGGTGGGGCTGGTGGTCGTGGTGATCACTTTGCAAATGACCGTGGACGATACATGGATGATAAATATGATAGAGGTCGTAACGGCGATAGGGATCGTTATGACAGCAGGGATGATCGATATGGGAACCGTGATCGATATGTTAATGACAGGTATTCTTATTGCAAAAACCTAAATTTGAATGGATTTACCATGTTATTATCTTCTCTCAACACTTCCCCTTTATTCCTGAAAGGAGAAATCTGATTGCAAAATTTTAATTTCCTTGTTTAGTTGGGTTGTGTTGCTGTAAAGAAGTTTTTAATAGTCAAGCTTTGAATAAACTCGGTGAACCTTGTTCCACCAAGTCTCACAGTGCAAGTTAATTTCGTGATGCTGATGTAGCTAACTTTTTACTGATTGTTTTATTCATTATGGCTTCATCTATATGTGCAGGTATCCCCCGACTGGGGACCGGTTTGTGGTAGATAAGTACGGGGGCTCCGATCGTTATCCCCAGAATGGGTATGGTAAAGAAAGATCCTATGATAGGGATGGAGGTCCCAGAGGTAGCAGTGACAGGTACAGAGGTGGAGGTCCTGTTCGTTACGAGGGCAGAAGCCATAGGGAGAGGCCTGGTCCCTATGACCGCCCTAGGAGAGGAGGGCGCCCCCCTACCTTTGACCGTTACTAGAAGGTCTACTTATTTATGTTGTTCATTTAGATCCTTGAGAAATTTGTATGCTGTGTGATATATTTGGATTTTAGATTTGTTTTCTGTAGCGTTATGCAGATCAGGATTAGTTTTTTGGCAACTTGCTTTCCTTCGAATTTGCCATGTGAATGGGATTATGGAATTTTGTCTTAGAGGTTCGGCCATTTCCCCCAGGAAAGGAATGGCATGCCTACCTTATATTTTTTCGAAGGAAAAGTTTTCTCGACCCGTTTTCAATAAAATTCTAGAAATATGACAATTTTCTTAAAAAAAAAAAAAAAAAGAAAATATTGAAAGCTACTATAGTGTGAAATTATATCAAACCTGCTTTCACACTTAATTTGCGATAATTTTGTTGACTGTCCATGATAAACGGTAAACAATAAGGGTCCGTTTGATTGTAAAGTTGGAAAATGGGTAGAAAGAAAATGTTTTACAGGGAATTGATTTTCCTAGAAAATGTTTTATTGGAAATTGTAATTAATTTTGTTTGATTGGTAAAATTTTCTATGGAAAATGTAGAAAGTTTTGTGTCCATTTGACTTCGTTTTTTATGAAATTTGTCCATTAAAGTGATAATTTTTTCTACCATTGGGTCTAAAATTTGTTCCAATTGTAAAAAAAAAAATTTACCATACCGAATATCATTCGTTTGATTTTGTTTTGCATGGAAGTTGTCAATAAAAGTGAAATTTTTTTTTACCATTGTATCTAGAATTTGTTCACATTGCAGCAAAAAAAAAAGGTGGAAAATGTTTTCCCACCAAATAGGTGAGAAAACAAAATCAAGTTTTCGTGCATCAAAGGATTTTACCTAGAAAAAAGTGGAAAATCAATTCCAGGAAAAAAAAGTGACATCAAACACGACAAAAGTAGGAAACGGAATTTCAATTCCAACTTCCATGAAAAATAAAGGGCTATCAAACAGGCCCTAAAAGAAAATGTACAAATTGTTTATTTTTAAAAATGTGGGCAGATATGCCTAGCTCTGAATCCATTTTAATAAAATTATTTTGAAGTCGAATCAAGGTTGTCATAGGTATACAGTGTTGACGAGTCACATCGATTGGACAATCACAGAAGGCGGAAATACTCAGATAATAAGCTAATGAACCGAGCTACATTGCCAGGGGGGGAGTGACACCCCCCCTGACAGATCACTCACATTGGGGGGGGAGGTGGCTTTTTTTTTCATTTTTTATTTGGCCGGGCCCCACGTCGGTCCCACCCTCTTGTGAGGGTCGGTCATCCAAGTGGGCAGCCGTCTTCTGGCAAAGGAGCAAAACTCTAAGCTAATTGGGTGTCAAAATGAAGGTACGATACAATCTTTAAGACGGGATAACCAATAGCCGTCGAACTTGGGTGTCCGGTAAGTGCAAAACAGTCCAAAATTAAAAGGAAACTTCCAATTTCTGTAACTTTTTGGTCCTTCGCCTTAATTTTCTGATTTCTATCAATTGAGTACTCAAATAAAACAAACTTTTTCTTTCAATTGTAAAAAAATTATTTTTGATAAAAGGGGTATTTTTCTAAAAACTGTAAAAGGAGATATTTTCAGTTTTTGGGATAAAAGTAGGGTATTTGTCAAAGTTATCTCTATTTGTTATGTTAGAGTAAACAATGTTAACGATAAAGAAAAATTATTACGTACTGAATACGTCTTTTTGTTTTGTTTGTAAGGTCTACTAATATCAATTGTGCTTGTACGGTATGGGTTAGTACTACTCTTTTCGAGTTTTGATGTGTGAATTGGTTGTGGATTGTTGAGTAAAGTCCGTAGCGTTGATTTGAAAGTTTTTCTGGATGTTCTTAGAAAATGATAGACAAGCATAGTCACTTAAAAATTTAGTCGTCGGCCAAGTGCACTAGGAGAATTTCATCTCTCGCTTTTTCCAATTTTCCAATATTGATGCTTTTTGTAGGGAAGATGATAAGAGAGTTGCTACTTGTATCTATCATTTTTTTTTCTTTTGTGTGGGTCAAGGAAGAATATTTAACACTAGTCTAATAAACGGCACCTAGTATGTGTGAACGCACAATCAAATATGCACGTGTATTAGAAAATTCTACGCATGTCAAATACAAGTGAAGTAGAAGTACCAGATATGCAAGGAAATTGGTTGAGACTATCGTTATTGCTGTAGCCAAATGGACATCAATGGCATGTTTAACAAATTGAATTGATAACATATAATAGTACTTCACATGGGTAGGTAGCGCTGTACAAAACTCTTGAATCGAATCGGATCAGAACCCATTCGAGTTTGATTCAGTTCTCGATGCTAGACGAATAACCAAAAAATTGAATAAAAATATAATTCCCCTAAATTTTTATATTTTTTTATATCAAATAAGTCAAATAATTTTATTTTTTTATAAATAAATTTGCCAATTAATAATTGTGCCCAAAAAAAAATTATTTTCTTGTTTCGCTGCCAACTAATTAATTGAACTCAAAATATCATTTTTCTATTTTCAGCCCAAGTCCAACTGTGTAATTCAAATTTCAAATAATCAAAATTGAGTATCTTAAATTTTTCTCAATCATTCTACCGTTTATCAAATAATCGAAGTTGAGTGGCTGCATCTCTCTTCATCTTCCCCCTTTCTTGAATTTCCTTCACTTTGATCAAGATCATTTGTATATATTGGTGAATAAATATTATCAGACAACTTGTTATTTGTATATTTTTAAATTGGATTACGTTATTTTGTAAAAGTTAATGTAATAATATTGTAAAAGCTAAGATTGAATACTTACGAAACTGAATCGAATCAAATGGAACCGAACCGATTCTATTCCATAATTATATTTAGATCTGACGGTTCCATTTATTAAATACCCAAAAATTCTGGTTCGATATTTCCTTTAAAATCGAACCAAACTGGACTATGTACAAGCCTTGAATAGGCATGATAGGTCGGGATTGAATTGGTTATCAATTTGGATTCCATGTGTTGCAATACAACTGAATCATACTAAGACACGGTCCTGCTACAGTGACAGTCATTCTGATAGTTTTTTTGACAGTGTGTGAGGTGACACATTTTTCCATCGATTTCAACAACACTTAAAACAATCAGTAACATGAATTTCTACACCTCACACAATGTTAATATTAATGCGTACTTTGAATGTATAACTAGCATATTCCAAAAAATATTGTCTAATAATATGTATTATACGTCGCTATTCTTCGAATTCAATATCTTCTTTATTAATTTTCAAAAGCAAAAGCTTTTGGACAATGCCATAAAATTTTGGCAATTGACCAACGACTGTGGACCTTAGAAGATTCTATAGAAAATGGGATATAGTTAGCTCAGCAGCTTCGTCCTCATCTTCGTATGATATTTTTTTTTTATATTTATTTCTATTTGTGTCTTTTTATCTTTTATGCATTTTTTTTCAAGAAATGTATTATTAATTGAACAAAAAATGACTGGTAATTTTACAGAAAGAGTGTGTGTGTGTGTGTGTGTGTAGTTTAAAAGGCAGTTTCAAGCGTCTTAAAATCTTTTTCTTTGGGTTTGGCATTTTTAATTTAGACAAATTGTGATCAGTCTTTAGTAATTATAGTTGAAATTTTTTAATAATTGTTATCTAATATTGAACGTGACTAATGTTGTGAAGTTCTACGTGCCCAATATCTCAATGAAGTTTTCTCGTAATTGTAATTCATGTTTAGTGTATATATATAATTCTATATTGTAAAGTTTGTGGAGTACCAGAAAATTTAAGAACCTTACTTGTTTGACCACACCGTAATATGTAGATCAGCTCACCTCACCTCACCCATAAAGAGCCTCAAACTCAACTAGCAAAAATGACTTGGACGAAATGGGATTGTAACTTTGAAGTAAGCTTGTTCATTTTTTTTCATTTTCGTAATGATTCTTAGCGAAGAAATTAAAAAAAAAATAAAATCAAATGACTTATCGTGGCGGACTATATGTTTCAACATCAATATTATTTGGAATCTATGCTTCACTTATCTTTTATGTGCATGTTACCTAGTAAATTCCATTATTCTCGCACACTAAACATGAAAAGAAAGGATGAACACATTACTTGTCCAATGTATTTGGAAGAGAAAACGATCTTTTAATCAAGGATACATCGAACTAATATGTGAAATACATAATTTATCTTATGGTACAAGATATGTTTGGTCCAAGTCTTTTTAAGATGGTCCAATTGTTAAATATACCCTATTGGGAATATCTCTCGTGTAAAATTAATGCCAACTTATTGTTTTTTACAAAGTTTTCGTCTCTTAAATTAAATTCGTAAATGATTGGAGATGAAAAGTAAAGGAAAATAAAATTCAAGAAAATATACATTCCAATCCCCTTAATTGATATGGTCTCTTATCACATTCAATATTTCAATAAAATATATAAAAATGAACGAAATGAAATAAATCGTATAGTCGACACAAAATGTATATATCTATTTTTTTTTTTTTTATCGTCTTATTTGATTTGATTATCCAAATACTCTGAGATGCATCAAAATTTTAAACACTTTTTTTTTCCTTTTACTTACAAATTAGATGAAAAGAACCCATATAATAGTACAAGAAAAATAGTATCTTAACAAGAGGATGTAAACAAAATAAATAAGACCAAAATGAAAAACGACAATGAAAAAAAAAAAATCCACTTTTTAAAATTATTTTTTTGTCACATCTTTACATTTCCTTTCTTGGTGGTAATATAGGTATTTAGGTACTACCCCATGCCACCCCCCATCCCGAACATCCAAGCAAGTTGAACTCTAGCCAAAAAGATACCCCTTCAAAGTCTTAAACGTTATTGTCACCCCTCCACACGACACGGTTCTCTCGGTTTATTGTTTATCCAATTTCCCTAAATCTAATAAATATTTAGATTTAATTCATAAAGTTTGTATAAATTGTTCGTATTAAACCCGTTTGACAATTATTATTAGGGTCAAATATAGTTTTGAATAATGATTTTTTGGTTAATGTGTGTGGTTAAAAAGTAGAAATTTTTGAATTTACATGCAAAATATTTTATTATGTGAATATATAGTTGAAAATTAGTATATTAAAAAAAGAGTTTTGAAATAATGATTGTTAAAAAACAGCTAAATGTCAAGTTTCATCGACTCAAGTGTTGCATGACAAGATAAAGAGGAATTTATTTAAGGATCAACTTGGAGTGAAGTCAGTGAACATTTAAAACAATGTCACATATTAATTGGACAGTAATGCTGAGATAACTGTTATCCGAGACCATCGATACCACAATTTTTTTTAATAATTTATTGGGTACTATACGAAATATTTGAAATACGAGAAAGAAATATCATTCCGATAATATTTCCAAATGAGTTGCAAACGAATCGGCCGAATCACCAAGCATTGGTGGTTCTAGAACTGTTGAGCTTACGTTACATGCAATAGTAACTAGAATTACCAGTGGACGAGCTAGCCCTTCACATAAACAAAAGTAGCTTCACGTCTAGTGCATGAGCGTCGCATATTGAATTAAACTGTTCTTGTTTGAAAGTTGAGGACGAATTGCAACTCAAACAATTACAATTATAGCTCCTGTTTGGTGGAGATTAAAATTTAGACCAATAACAATAAGTTGAGGTTTTAGTGTGCTATGTGAAAAATATTCATAACTTAAAATGATGTGTCAAGGTTTAATTGATCCTTAAAAAATATTTTATTTATTTTTTAAACACAATTGAAAAACTCGGTCAACGGGTTCTTAATTGAATTGGCCGATTTACCAAATTGCAATACAATTTTTAGCGTTTGATTTTTATTTTTTAATAATATAAAGCAATTGGCTCGAGATTTTTCCGTGTATAGGGAAAAAGTGAATTAGAGATTCAGTATTTCGTAGTTGATGATAAATAATATTACTTATTATCCAGTAATTGTATATATGTGTTTCATATCTCAATCAATCAATCCCATAACCATCATCGACTTACAATGAATGTTAGAGAGAGCCCAAGAATGTTGACCAATTAGTTCAAATTAATACAATCCACATGTTTCATTCAAACACATTTGTGAATATGAAGACCAACATGAACAATTATATGCACACAAAATCAAGTACAATTATTTTGTTACACAAATCAAACAAGCTATATAACACGTACACAATAATAATGTTACTTAAACTCATATTTGGTCCATATTTGTGAACTATTTATAATCTGTCAAATGACTTTTTATCTGCAAATTTATGATTCATAAGTACTACTTATTTACTCATCATTTACCATTCATATTTAAGAAAATAGTGAATGTTTTCAAATTGTTCCAAGATACGTTCATTTTTGTTCTACATGTAAGTTTGGAGGGTACTACTAGAGCAATTGTCATCGCAAATTTTCCCATGTTGAAAGTACCAAGCAATTACCTATTCTTGTGATTACCACTAAGAAAACGTATTTCCATCAATCAATGCATCACTTGAGGAAAATTATTGACAAATATTGGCAAGGTAGTTACCTATTCTCGTGATTACCACTAAGAAAACGTATTTTCCATCAATCAATGCATCACTTGAGGAAAATTATTGATAAATAATGTCAAGTTAGGTAGTGAAGATTTTGGACGGAAAATTTATTACATCGAAACAGATGATAGTATAATCAAAACGTAGTCTTCGTTATTCATAATTAAATGACAGACTATTCCATCAACAGATACTGATGGTCGTGAGCTCGTAGGTGATCAATTTTTCATTGAAAAGAAAACTTGTAAATTTATAACGAGAATTGTAAATAATAATTGAAAATCGCCATAAATTTAGAAAGTTCGTAGAATTTATATAATGTGCTAGCATATTGACTAAGCTTGTGTGTAAATTATTGTTTTTTTTTTTTTCTTTATTTCTAGTGCAGCTGGGTTGTCTTATTAGCTGCTAGAACTTGTTACATTTAGAGATTAACGAGGACAGTTAAGCAAATATCTTGTTCTTGTTTAACAATGCCTTTCGTTGTACACGTGCAAGGAAATAATACTTTTCTGTTTGTAGTAAGCAAGACAATAATATTCGTTATTTTCATTCTTATCATCATCTCAATTACTTGTAAATGGAGTAGTGTGTATACACACACACACATGGACAATTCTTGGTGTACAGAAATTTTTTTCAATCATGCTACAAGTACACTAACTTTGACATCAAGTTTGACGTTGTACCACGTGGCGACATTACATTGGGCAGTTTTTAAAAACGACACTTTCCCGCCAAACACAACTTGAATTTACACATGCTGTCAAACTTGATATCAAGAAAACAATTTATAAGAGGCTTTATTCAAAAAAAATTTTGTCAAATTTACAGACCACACACAACATAGGTGGGACCCTCATTTTTTCGAAATATTTTATTGACAATGGGACCCACATCTAAGTCCCTCATCTCTTAACAAAATAAGGGCATGTTTGGTACATATTCTTATTTTCTACAGTAAATCAATTCTCATTTTCAACCACACATTCTTCAATAAAATAATATTTTTCATCACATCAATACTTTTTTTTTCTTTTTCAACCACACATTTCTCATCATATCATTATTCAAAAATCATTTTTTTCCCCCAAAAATTTCTACCAAACGTACTCTAATTAATGAGTCTTGACTCTTGACTAATAGAATAAAACCCATGAAAACAAAAAATAAAATAAAAGGAATATAGCCGCCCATCTGGTCTGTGTCCACACTAGCATAAATCTTCCCTTATTTATTTATTATATTTCAGTCGTTATAACGTTATTAAAATAGAATGTTACTTTTACGTATAAACTTGAAATTCTCAACAAATTTTGATAATCATTCTTATTAAATAATTTAACTAATTTTATTTAATATTATCGATATTAACTAGATGTATGTGAACACGTGTAGTGATTAACAATTTCTTTCAACTCTTGATTTCTTTTTTCATTTTTATATATGTGCATTCACAATATTTTTATTTATGATTTTGACAAGAAGAAATTGAATATTTAGTGAATAAGAATGATAATCAGGGCAAGTACTAAAAGATCGAAGTATATCATGTTAAAGTTACGACCTTCCTAATTTTCAGGAGGAATGACTTGTATATATATACACACGCACGCACACGTACGAATGTCACAACATAAGGTAAGTTCCCAAGTCAACCTATCAAACGTACTCTAAACGATTTGTGATCTATATAATTGCCAAAAATAGGATTTAGTAGCGATTATAATTATAATTATTATTATTCTTTTTGTCTTACTTTATAAAAATAAAAATTAACCACCCAAATCTCACAGTTTTAGTCAACCAAATAAAACATAATAATGAAATTAATAAGTTGTATGATTAAAATGAACACCTAACATTTGTGATCGCATCGAACAACAGCTGGTAACATTAAACTAAGCTACCAAGAAAATTAATGATTCCTTGTGTGTGTCTCTGTCTCACACTAATAAATAAATCATAATAGAGAATATTCTAATTATAATGGATAATACAATTTGACCATTCTTCTTTTTGTGTGCTTTCTTTTATTTGTTGCCTCCTTCATTATCATTGATTTTTCAACCTGGCTTTCCTTAGTTATAAGCTAATGAAGAGATATTTATATCATAGCAAGTATAGATCAATATAAATAATTTCATTTATGTGTAATCTTCGCTGTTTTAAAAATTAGGCTCGACCTAGTAAAGATAAAAGATCGAGAGGGGTCAAATGTCAAATGGTCAAACTTATGATAAAAATAAATAAAATTTTGAGATGAAACTCCCGTTCTTTACCTATTTAACAGTTTTGAACTTTCGATTTTTTTTTCATACAATCATATCAAATTTCGAAATGATTTTAGATTCTCCTGTTGCATTCGGTAAATTTCGACAACATTCATAATATTATGATTTTATTGTAAAATGAGTAAAATGGTTAAATTTTCTACTAGCATTGTCCCTTTCTTCCCGTAATTATAATTAGTAATAATTGAGTCAAATATTCAATTCTTTTCCAATGTTATTTTCCAAGAAACCCGATTGCTAGATAAGTCAACTATGAAGACACACTATTTATGACTATAAAACGGTACTATTTCTAGCACGACAATATTGTAAGAATGCAACTACCTTAATTAACTAGAACGCACACAAGCACAACAAAAACTCAAAAAAGAGAGAAAAATGGCGTTTGCCGGTGGTGGTAGCGGTGGTGATTGGCCAAACACGAGGAGCTTCGCAGTACAGGTCCTTGTCGGCCGGTGGTTCATGGTATTTGCCACCATCCTCATCATGTCCGCGGCCGGTGCCACCTACATGTTTGCCCTCTACTCCGCCGAGATAAAATCCTCCCTTGGCTATGACCAAACAACCCTCAACTTGCTCAGCTTTTTCAAGGACTTAGGCTCCAATGTCGGCATCATCTCCGGCCTAATTAACGAGGTAACACCGCCGTGGGTGGTGCTTTCCATCGGGGCAGTCCTCAACTTCTTTGGCTACTTCATGATATGGCTTGCAGTATCCAAAAAAATTGCAACGCCCCAAGTTTGGCACATGTGTTTATACATATGTATCGGTGCAAATTCTCAGTCTTTTGCCAACACCGGAGCCCTTGTCACCGCCGTGAAGAACTTCCCCGAGAGCCGAGGAGCAGTTTTAGGCCTTCTCAAGGGTTTTGTTGGCCTAAGTGGTGCAATCATCACTCAAATCTACCATGCAATTTATGGAGATGACTCAAAATCACTTATTTTGCTCATAGGTTGGCTACCGGCTGCTATTTCGTTCGCTTTTCTTCGAACAATCAGGATATTGAAGGTTGTTCGCATTCCACACGAACTCAAAGTTTTCTATAGATTTCTGTATTTATCTTTGGGTTTAGCTGGATTTCTCATGGTAATTATCATACTCCAGAAAAGGCTTGATTTTACAAGGATTGAGTATGGAATATGTGCAACAATTGTTCTTATTTTGCTGTTTCTCCCAGTTGCTGTTGTTATAAAAGAGGAAATTTATATCTGGAAGAAGAAAAAACAAGAATTGGATAATCTTTCAGTTTCACAGTTGAAGCTCGTGACAGAAAAACCACCAAATTCCGACGTGGTGACTCCACTGCCAGTTTCGCAACCACCACCAACATCCACCACTTCTGAATCCCAACAAAACCCAGAAATTTCTTGCTGGAATGCTAACAGTATATTCCGGCCACCAGACCGAGGGGAGGACTATACAATCCTACAAGCACTCTTTAGCATAGACATGTTAATCTTATTTTTTGCAACTATTTGTGGGGTTGGAGGAACCTTGACAGCAATAGACAATTTAGGACAGATTGGATCTTCACTTGGCTACCCAAAAACAAGTATTAGCACATTTGTGTCCCTAGTAAGCATTTGGAACTACCTAGGTCGAGTAGTTTCAGGTTTCCTTTCTGAACATTTCTTAACCAAATACAAATTCCCAAGGCCACTCATGCTCACTTTAACACTAATAATTTCATGCATAGGTCACTTGTTGATTGCATTTAATGTCCCAAATGGTCTCTATATTGCATCTGTGATCATAGGATTTTGCTTTGGAGCCCAATGGCCGTTGCTTTTCGCGATAATTTCTGAGCTTTTTGGGCTCAAATACTATTCGACACTGTACAACTTTGGGGCCGTGGCAAGCCCGATTGGATCATATTTGCTCAATGTGAGGGTGGCTGGACATTTGTATGATAAGGAAGCTGAGAAGCAAATGCGGGCCATGGGTCGGGTCAGGAGGCATGGAGAGGATTTGGATTGCAATGGGGTGGAATGTTTTAGATTGGCTTTCATTATAATCACCGCAGTTACTGTTTTTGGAGCAATTGTCTCACTTCTTTTGGTGACAAGGACTAGAAAGTTTTATAAAAGTGATATCTACAAGAAATTCCGGGCCGAGGCGGAGGCGGCCGAGACAGAGATGGGTCCATTGCCTGCAAATGGCAATGGAATTGCTCAAAGTAATAACAAGGGATAGGATATAGAAGAAGAAGAAGATTGAAGCATGGATATAGATGAAAATCAACTAGGGTACAAAAAGAAAAAGAAATAAAAGAGGACAATGTAAAAGGATTTCTACCACTTTGTAACATGATCATTTGCTATGAAATTTCATGCTTTTTAATTTTCAACACTTTATAAACCTTTTCTCAGAGAGAGAGAGAGACTCAGTGTGTGTGTGTGTTGCATTATCATATTTGAGCTCATATAAAGGAGGAGTTTGAAGTGAGGAATGGTAAAAATTTGCCCTTGTTTAATATAAATTAAAATTAAATTTTCAGTAGATTTTAATATAAAAAAAATGATGAAATATGTGGTGCTGAACTTGTGGATCTCATTGAATATCTTATTAAACTTAATTGTTGACTTATACATGAGATAAAAATCAGATTTTAATTTATACCAACGAGGGGCATGGTTTTACGATGATGTAACAATTTAACAAAAAATTCAATATTTTTATAATTTCGTTATTGAAAAGTTGAGCACCAACGTACTCATTCAATTTCAAATACGCAAATGTCCCACATCTTGGATTGGTGGGATGCATTGATTATTTCATCCACTTGTTCTAGAAAATGGTATGGACCCCTGAATGGAAACTAGGAATTAATGCATTATTGTACCAATTGATATTTATTTGTTTGCCAGACAAAGTGAACAAAAAATGAATAGAAAATTTAAAGAAATTATTATATAAATTCACTAGCAATAAAATATAATACGATGTAATAACCTAGAAAACAATTATGGTAAAATGTTTCATATATAAATTCCACTAGCAATAAAATGTGATAATATAACTTTAAAAAAAAGTAAATATTTAGAAGTTAAATAATTTTATTTACCATTTATTATAATTACCCCCCAACAATCATACCTCAGAAAATCCTTGCTGGTTTTAAAAGTTATGATTCTCATGAAATATGTTCTTATAGTTAGTATCTGCTTGTCTCCTTTTAAAACAAAACTTTTAAAAATATTTTGTACATTTAAACACACATTTTTAAAAATTCACTATTTAAAACATCATTTTTCTCAATAATGATTATCAAAATGAGGTTTAATTGTTAACCTTGACTTAAATTTTAGTAATTTTTTTAGCTGAAACAAACATGGCTAAAACTGAATGTCTAATTAACACAAACAAGTTGAGTTCGAATTCTAACAACAATAATTCAAGATCGATGTCAACGAACAGCAAGCTTCGACTTAAAATTTGCTGGTAGTGTGAGATAACATCGTAGTTTCCTAAAACTAATGTTGACTTTGAATACTACTTGTAGGATAAATAATATTAGTTGCAGGTATTTCGAGTGATTAAAATTAATAATTATTTTAAATTAAAATATAGTTGTGTCATTTTTAAATGGTTAAACAGTACAATACCCCCATACCTATTAGCTAAATTGTTGAAAATTTCTAACTTTTGGAAATAATACAAAACGTTCCAGTATGCAACGTTTTGTGCGGAATATCCCTACCATTGGCCTTCGTTTATTCTGCCATTAAATTCCAATAAAAGGGGAAAAATAGGAAATTTCAAAAGGTGAAAACCGGTATTCCGTCTTCTCTCTTTAATAGGGGTGTGAAAAAATTGAACATGGGTGTTTTGCACAAGAGAGGTAGAGTCGCAGAGGCAAGAATCCGGTTGCAAAATCACGTTCAGCGATCTGATTCTCCTATACCTACGATTGTAAAGGTTTATTTTAGCACATTTAAAGATCCAACAACTGCCATTCTAAAGGAATGATTTGACAGCAATAAGGGTTTCTGTTGACGTCTAAAATTGAATGGACAAAATTAGAGCCAACTTAAGATACCAATGAACATTCAAGGGAAATAAGTGGAAGAGATTCCTATCATTGTCAAGCAATCTTCCCACTTTACAAATTATAAGGGATCTTTCAAGTGTTACAATGAGTATTCTCGGTACTTTTCTCTAGGATCTCTCCCCCTTTTCAACTTGCATTCTGAACCTTTTTATAGGAGGAATATTCTGACGACTAGTACTCCTGTCTTGTCAACATAGACAGCCGAACTGAGCTGAGTCATGTGCTGGCGCAATAGGGTTGGAGCCTGAACTCAACTCTGTCCTATTGGCCGTTGGTGATGGGACAGGTGAGCCTCAGTAATAAATTCAAAGTCTTAGCTAGGCAAGCTAAGACATCTGATTGGAGGACTAGGTGGGCGCTGACATAGGACCTTTACACGTGTGCCTCTCTGACTGGTAACTTAAAGATCTTGTCAGTGATCCATAATCATTAATTACTATTGTGCTTTGAAAGACTACAACAGTTTGTCGAGTAAGTTACTTAGAGCCGAGCTGACCTCGTATATCCGAACTCGCGTCATTTTGCCCTCGCTGGAATATGATAGTCCGAGCTGGACGACCTCCGAGGTCGGTGTCAACAGGTTCAATGCACATTTGTTATTTTGAAAAAAGGATTAGAAATTTTGAAACGGTATTATGCTGTCCGCCTTTTTAAAAAAAAAAAAAATACATCTCTTCTTCTCTCTGTGTTCTCATGGTGGGCCGAGGCAATGCTGGTATTTTTTCAGTTTTACCCCCAACTCTTTGCCTTCTTGACAATTTCAATGTGAGGAAAAACTTGAGTACTACGTGGCTATTGAATTTCGCATTATTATGAAAAAAAAAACAAATCTTCCCAGCAGCTTTTTACAATTGAAAATGGCCTATATTTGAAGCTTTTTGTAAAGAATTGAGGTTCTATCTTAAAAGGTCAACTTTCTTAAGAGGAATAGTCCAAAATTTTTATTAATTGATCTGTGTCAATATCGTTTATCGATGTGGGATATATATCCCTTAACACTTTTTCCTTTCCTTTTCTGTTTGACATCATGAACTAATTTTGTTGAAAGGGGAAGAGAATTTGAGGAAAGGTTTTAATTGAAGAATTGTGGCAACCCTGCTAAATTTTCTGTTTACCCAAACATTTTATTAGTTAGAATTCAGTGATTTCTTGCCTCTTTTAGGTTTTGGATTTAAATTTATTTGTAAACGGGGCGGAGCAAAGAATAAATGGTACGGGACGCAAAAATTTTTAAAATTTAATGTACGAATAAAATTTTTATATAACAAGAAAAATTGTAATATAATGTTATCTATTACAATTGTACCCGACGATATTTTATAGTATAAAATTTATCTATAATAAAATCTAAATCTAAATTCATACTAAATTACGCACATACAAGTACAATAGCATGTCACTATTTTATTTTATTTTTCACTCGAGATTTAAGAACTTCGAGACCATAACTGTGATATGTTGAAACAATCGTCAATCAAAACTCTTGGTCATATATCATCTGTAGAGAAAAATTTGTCCAAAATAGTTTAGGGTCCGTTTGATTGTAAATATGGAAAATGGGTGGAAAGAAAATGAATTTCTGGGAAAGTGATTACCTAAAAATTATTTTTCAGGGAATTGTTAATTAAATGTATTTAATTGGTATAATTTTTCACCCAAATTTTTTTTAAATTTTTTGTACGTTTGACTTTATTTTACATAGAAATTGTCCATTAAAGTGATAATTTTTTTCACAATTAGTTATAAAATTTGTTTCCATTGTCAAAAAGTAAAAAAAATAAAAATAAAAAATTTTTTCCCTAAAAAATCATTTTTAATTAAAGTTTAATGTTCGTTTGGCTTTATTTTCCATGAAAATTGTCAATTAAAACGATTTTTTTTTTTTTTTTACAATTAGTTATGAAATTTGTTTCCATTGCCTAAAAAAAACACACATAGAGAGAAGCCTGGTCCCGCCATTTGGTGGGAAATGTTTTCAACCATTTTGGGGAACTGAGGCGCGTGAGGTGGGAAGTGGGAAAATAATTGGAGAGGAAAATTTTGGCAATCAAACACCAAAATGTGGGGAAGTGGGAATTTAATTTCCATTTTCCTTGGAAAAAGTGGTCAATCAAACGTTGCCTTAGAGAAAGACCTTTGCTAGCAGTTCTCAGTGATAGAAGTCCTTTGTGGATCAATATCCTTCGGGAATTTCTCGTTGTGGGTTCAGCTCCAATTACCTAGATAATTCAAATATGCTGGTCAAATGTGATTACAAAAATCTTTTAGAACAAATTTTGGAAAATTATAGTAAAAACTGTGAATAAATGGAGCGAGAGAAAGATAGGGCTAGATGGTGGCTGATTGTGAAATGAAACAGTCTATAATCGACCAAAACCATGAAAATCACAGGGAACTGATAGAGAAAAATCACAAATTTAGGTTTTGGTTGGTGTTGAACACTGTCCCTTTTTTTCTCACCGTAAAATATAATGTTTTTTAATGTATAATGAAAATTTAAAAAGTCAAAAGTATATTAATCAATTTTCTAAGTAAATGAAAGTACTTGGCCTAATTTGCTCTATTTTTAATGCATTTGGGCTTGGACTACACTGGGCTGGAGCCCAGTGTAGTCCACCACTTGATCCGCCCATGCTTGTAAAGGAAATATAGAGAAATAAAGAAACTTTTCTGTTTTTACTGGAATTTGTGTGAAGCCCGAAGATTACAGCCTAGTGTAGTCCACCACTGGATCCGCCCATGCTTGTAAAGGAAATATAGAGAAATAAAGGAATTTTTCTGTTTTTACTGGAATTTGTGTGAAACCCGGAGATTGCTTATATTATCTCATACATATAATGCATGTTTTGCCCTTTTAATTTTTCATATTTTCCCCTCTTTATTAGAATTTAACGGGGGAATGGATAGAGACTGACGGTAGGGATTATTTCCCACAAAACATTTCAAATATGGACGTTTTGTACTATTTTTAAAATGTAGGGAAACAATTTAGCTAATAGATAGGGGTGTTGTGCTGTTTAGCCTTTATATATAATAGAGGTCGCGTTGCCTTCAAAATATATAAATGAGACTTAAATTTCGATCATCAAAATTGAACTGTTTTTTTGTGTGAAAGACTACACTATACTGAAATTAAAAATTTTAGGTTTAAATTTGATATAATTAAAAAGTGGAGATAGTGTTGCAACTTTCCTAGGTGATTATATCACCATCACAATTTTTATTTGATGGACCACATTTTAATTATAATTAAATTCCTTAATATTTGCTCATTATAACAATTATTTTCTTAGCTTTTTTCGTAGAATTCTTATTTTCAACATTCTATTAATCAGTATGTCTCACATTTGATAATGATTTATATCAAAACATTTTATTTTCATACTTTAAGATGAGGAAAAATATTTTTGCACTTTTTATTTATTTAATTTATAAAAATATAATTAAAAAATAAGTTATTTTACATTATTTCAATGAATTTTTTGATATAAAATTGTTATCAAATATAAAATGTGTTATTGAGCACATGAACACATAAGTTGTATAATGAGCAAAAAATATGAACATCAAGTACAATTAAAATATGGTGAAAAAATAAAACTTGTGGTGAGAAGACAATTACCATTTTTGTAAAACCCATAAGGAAGCCTATGTCAGGAATTACCAAAAGAATCCTTCCATTCCCACTCTTTAACTATTGGCCAGGCTGCAAAAGTCGTAGCGACACAAGGGTAAAAAGGGAATTCCGCGTCAGCATTAATACCAAACCTTCACTAGTTCTGCAAAATCACAAGCTCAGAAAGGAAGAATGAGGGGAGAGGGAGATTGGGAATTCCTCAAGGGTGGTTACCCTTCCTTTTACCCAATGATTTCTCCAATCATTAACAACCCTTATATATATATATATAGTTGTTGTTTGTATATAATCAAAATCATGCAGGAACGCTGTAAGTTCAGTTCTATTTATGTAAATTTCCCTTCAGCTTCGGATCTAGAATCGTCAAATAATGAGGCTGTGATGATGTATGTTTTCTGGATTCTTCTGAGCTTGTGAATTGGGCAACGAGATAATCCGACCCGTATCTTGGCTTGGCAACCCGGATAGCATTAGATTTGGGGGTTTTACACTCTCTATTGCACGTGCAACTGGTGATTTGCAGCCATGGCGGTGCCGCCTTTCTCTTGTCGGATCCAAAACATATCTGAGCCTCAAAACCTTTCTTTCCAATTTCTTTTCCTTTTTTTTACATAAATAAATAAAAATCTTCTGTTGGCATTTATTCCATTTAGAAGATTTGTTCATCATAAACTTAATTTATGGATTTGGATTGAATTATAATCTTCGACTGCTGAAATTGTTGTTTCAAACCTAATTGCTGTTTGATGTTTCAATCTTAATTTACCAATAGTTGGAGGACTGATTTGATGTTTTCTATTCGTTTTATGACCATACACAATTTTCAATAGTTAGAAGACATGTTTGCTGTTTATTTGTAGTTGGATGACCGAATTGATATTAATAATAGTTGGAGGTCTGGAATGATGTTTCATGACAGTTGAATGACTAGATCACTATTTTCAATAAGTTGGATGACACTTTTGCTTTTTTAATATAGATGGAGGACTTGTTTGCAGTTCTTTAATAGTTGTATCCCCAAATTGCTGTTTACTAATAATTGGAGGTTGCATTCACGTTTCATAATTGTTCGATGACTAAAGCAGGTTGAAGTTATTGGGATGACCTAATTGTTGTATACTAACGGATGGAGGGCTTGTTGATGTTTTCTTATCGTTTGAGGGCTCTTTTGCTGTTACAATATAGTTCAATGACCAAATTACATTTTCTATTAGCTGGAGGATGTTTTTGTTGTTTCCTTATAATAGGAGGATTAGTTTGCATTTCCTACATAGTTGTATAACCAAATTGCTATTTACTTATAATTGGAGGGCTTGATTGACTTTTCCTAATAATTCAATGACCAAAAAACTGTTTAGTAGTAGTTAGAGAACTATTTTGCTATTTCTTAGTAGTTGGATGACCATATCACTGTTTTCTATTAGTTGGATGAATCTTTTACCGTTTCCTTAAAGAATCTTACTTAATAGTTTTATCCAATTTGTTGTTTACCAATCGGATTTTTCAATTAGTTGGAGGACTATTTTGCTAATTTCTTTTAGTTTGAGGACTTACATTATGAAATTAGGTAAATGACCAAATTGAAGTTACTAATAGTTAGAGGGCTACATTGATTTTTCATTTTGTTTGATAACCATATCACAGTTTTCTAATAGTATGAGAACCTATACTTGGAGGACTGATTTGTTGTTTGAAATTAGTTGGATGACCAAATCATTGTTTACTAATAGTTAGAGGGCTAGATTGATGTTTAAAGTTAGTTTCACGCTAAATCGTAGTTTTCCAATAGTTGGAGGACTATGCACAAGTATGACCTTCCACACAGGGGGGCGGACGTAGACTTCTTAAACAGGAGAGACCCAATCAAACTTTCAAAAAGTTACGAAAAAGTTAAAGTAAAAAATATTTTATTATAATTGTTCTCTACGTGTTCGTATACTTTGATAACGTTTTATAATTACATCATTTTCAATCTTATCAAATGCATCTTTCTCAATATATGCAATCAATCTATCATTCAACCATTGATCTCCGATTCGATTATGTAGACGGTTTTTGGCACAAGTCATCGCAGAAAATGATCTTTCGACTGTAGCAGTAGCCACGAGAAGAACTAAGGTTAATGTCACAAACTTGTAGATTAATTAATACACTTCATGTTTATTCTTTGCAACTAACTTCTGTGCAAGATCATTGATACCCCGTAATCCTTCAAAATCTTCGGATGTGCGCATGTCAAGAATATATGTATCTAATTGATCATCAAGTTCTAATATATCTGCTGCGTCAAATAAATGGATAATACTAATATAGTCGAATCACTTTGTTCTTGTCAAAAGCATCGAATGAGTTATTTGGAGATAAACATGCAACACAAAGTGGGAAGTCACTATTTATCTCAAAAATGATAATTTAGCTCTTGAAGTTGCATATCAATGATAGTATAAAACATTTCAATACGATAATGATGCAAATTTGTCATTGTCTCAAACTGTGAACGACCTAGAGTTATGAAAATATCATACATATTGGGAACATTGATCTCGTGAGCTTCACAAAACGAACAAACAACCCCAAAGAAAGAATCTCATCCATCATCCCACATCATTTGGAGCCGTGTTTTACATAATTGCACCAATCTCATAGCATTGACAATGTTTTGATCTTTTCGTTGTAATGCTTTCGACAATTCATTTGAAATCCCTAAAATCTTTTTCATGAGATGTAGGTTAAATGCAAATTCAAATTTTAACATCAACTCAAATGAAATACAAGCATCACCTGTTGTTCCGATACTTGTAGTGTCAATAGCAATCATCTTAACAACGTCGACTATGGTTGAAAACATGACAATCAAATTTGTTAAACAACTGTGATGAGACCCTCCAATGTGTATCACCAGGACGTTGAAGGGTAGTTTCTTGATTGAGACCTCGTCCACTTGATAATTCATTGACACTGAGTAATTCAAGAACTTTCAACATTTGGTTCTCTCGAATAAGATCATTCTGTTTCGCCGATCCATCGACGACATTCACCAATCGTTGTACTGTAGTAAAGAAAGTTTCAATTTTCGGATGTTTCTGTGCCACGGCTACAAGAGCTAACTGAAGTTGATGAGCAAAGCAATGAATATAATATGCACTTGGGTTTTCTTTCAAAACTAGTTTGACACACGTGCGATGCACGTGCCGTTGGTGAAATTGGGTATTAAATAGTGTGTTGTTTAAGGAAAAAATGAAAGAAAATGAGGAAGGTTTTGACATAATTTATAAGTGTATTGTAATTATACTGAAAAAATATAGAATATATGTAGTTGTTAGAATATGAGAAATGTTATTCATCCCCGTGGGGATGCATCCCTAATTTATGTGGCGTTAATGTGACATTAAATGATAGATGACATTAAATAAGTCATTTAATTTCACCTATCATTTAACCAATCATCTACATCCACAAATATTGGGGATGCATCCCCATTGGGGATGAATAGCATTTTTCTTAGAATATATGGACAAACCAAATTTTTCATATCACATCATCGTATTCATTAATCTGATAAGATGGAGTGCCTCAATTGAATAAAAAATTGAAGTCTAACGATGGTGACAAAAGTGAAACAATAAGTGGGTGAATCTCAATGCATTTAATGACAAAAAACACATTAACTACAAGAGTACATAAAATCAAGTTTTTCTTCTCTTACAACCACTCAAAAAGAAAAAGGAAAGAAAAAATGGTTTTAACTTAAAATATACTCAATAAACATCAACTTCTAACAGTCCAAATATGCAAAAAAATCTGAAAATGTATCACATGCACCAACTATTAATAGTATTAAAAATACAGATTTATGTTCAAGAACCTATAAGGAACTAAAAAAAAGAATAGCGTTTGGAAAAAAGAATTCGTTTACTTGTTTTCAACTAACTCATGTTGTAAGCTATTATTAAAAGTTTCAATAATCGACGACAAAGCCTTCTCTCTTGTAGATCATCTGTATAAGGCAAACAAAATACATATTAAACAAAGTCATTGAACTAATATACGGTGCATAGAATTTGCAATTTAATAGACTCGGGATGATAAATATGATAAATTTTCTCAAGTTCTAAAGATAAGAAATACAAATAAAAGTACATGTACAAAATGGACAGGAGAGCGTCAAACAAAATAATATTAGCTAAAAATATAAGAGGTCAACACTCACTTTCAACTATTTTTACGGAGCCGAGCATGGGAGACAGCAATCTGAGGACCAACGTGTGCATTATTTTTCACAATAGCAATGTCTAAGACTTTATCAAGGAAACTCGTACAATAAAATGTACGTAAATAGTTTGAGGCAAATTAGTGAAAATGGGTGGAATAGAATATGAAGAAAAATAAGAAAAACTTTAAAGCCTAGCAAGTATTTGTCTATTGAAGCAAGAGAGGCTCCTCCAGTTAGTTCATTCACTCTACCAAGCAAGAATGGAGTTTCTGCACTGTCGTTTATGTTCTACTCCCGTATGGCCATTGATGGTGTTAACATTGCTAACTACCAATATACATACCAACAAGCAAATATCAACAATTAATAATAGGATTTGCTTGTCAAAAAATGACTTGATAGCCATTACAAACTCTTACCTCAGGAAATGTGAAATTAAATTGACAATCACCTTTCCATAAAGCTTCTAGCCAATGAGAAGAGTTGTTAAATTGTATTCACTCCAAAGTAGTAACCACTACTTCCTCCAAGAAGGCACATAGAATTGAAATTCTTGTCCAACAAAGTGCCGTTGTTTTACCTATAATTATATTTTTCAAGAAAAATGAAAAGAATTCCATCTTGTAGACTTCCATCAAAACTCAAAGCGGATATAATATTTGAAAATTTAGTCAATTGCCATGGAAATGTCTTGTACTTACAATGTGCGGTTTATGTCCCAGCGACAAGATCCAGTTTAGAATTCCCCTTGTTAAATACTTTGAGCATTATTCCCATCCAAGCACTTGTCAGTAACTCCATCCATAGTTCAACATCACTTCGAAAAAAAGCCAAGAAAAAAATGTGAATGAAAGATATGGGTGTTCCTCTTTAGACCTCTGTTTTCCATAGCAGTGAAGCACAATAAAGAAAGCAAAAATTGATGGAAACCAATTCTCCAAATATCTGATTCAATGAAAATTATTTAGGATTACAAGCTTGAAGCCGACGAGCAGTACGATATTAACGAGGTATTCATCTTGCTCGTTTGTAATGCAAGCATCCACAAAAACATAGTAATAAAATATTAACATTAGTTTAAGATATTCATAATATAAAAGAATATAAATATAGAAAATTTCTAATTCTTGACAGGGACTCGCTTCGTGAAGATTGTCTTCCCTGCTGTACTTACAACATAACAGTCCATATTTTAAGAGTTCCTACAATTAAGAGATAAAGTAGGTCAGTTCAGACATTTAATCAAACACATCGAATACATTGCCTTGTCTCAATAAGTTACAGAAATAACGCTTTGATGCTATAATAAATTGATTTAGAGTATGAAATTAATTGGGTATCATGAGATTAGGTTAAAATACGCAATATCCATAGGTAGATATGTTATATCAGCAAAACATCTCTACTATTTCTAGTTACGTACAACCAGATAACATCTAATTTTAAATACTCTCTCACAAAGGAAAAAGAAAGGGTTAGATGCACACTCACAGATGAACTAAAGAAGCATGATTATGGAAGTAAAAGGTATGGAGAAAAATTGATAGGAAAAAGAAAGGATTAGATGCACACTCTTTTTTAGCCAAAAAATATGGACATCTTTTCTCTTATCTATAATTAAACATTTTCAATAAAATAATATTACACGTAAAATAAACAACCACGACTTTATGTTTTACAATTAATGTAAAATTATTTTTGACATCACCCAAAAATTTTTAAAATATCTTAAAACGAATATTCGTAACTTAAAATACTGAATCAAACGGAAATACTGTCTACACCAGTGTTGCTTAGCCAACTGAGTTTGTCCTCTTTTTTCTTATCTTTCTTCTCATGTCAATTTTTCAATTGAATGATAAAATTTGATGACATCAGTCCAAAAAAATGATATGATCATGTGCAATAGATCCAAATAGGTTGAGGATAAATAATATTTATTATAGTGATATGTTCAATAAAAATCCATTTTGACGCCATAAATTTACCATTTTTAAATGCAGAAACTTAAAAAAAATGAAATTGGGAGAAATTGATAATAAGTATGAGGTTGATGGTTGGTTAGAAAAGAGAAATCAACTTAAAATTCTGAATCGGACGCAAAAAGAAGGGGCTTTCACAATTAATGTAAAATTATTTTTGACATAAAAAATAATTTTTTAAATCGCTTAAAACGAATATTCGTAAATTAAAATATTTAATCAAACGTTAAAAAAAAAAAGTTTAGCCGATCCGACCTATATAACAAAAAAAAAAAAGCCTTGGGCGAGTCGACTTATAAAACCATTTGGAATCAAAATCAAACGTAATTAAAAAAAAAAGCTTGGCCTAGTCAACAATATATTTAGGATGGCCGCACTTCAACATTTGAAAATAAAATTAAATCGCTTAGAACGCATATTTAGAACCTAAAATATCGAAGCAAACGTAAAAAAGAAAAAAAAAACCAGTTCAGCGGCTTAGCTGAGCCGAGACTAAAAGTTTATCGACTCGGTTTGGAAACGCAAAAAAAAAAAAAAAAAGGGTTTAGCCGAGCTGCGTCTTATAAACAGTGCTTATGAATAGTACATAATCCTTCACTCTTTTATTAATGTAGGATAAGTTTTTTGAGGCCATTGTACTCACCTCGCATGTTACTAGCTCCATCATATCATTGACCTCTCAAATTAAATATACTTAAGCTATGCTCCGAGAATAATTGATCAATTACAGCCTTAAGTAAGATAGTTGTGGTAATCGAAACATGACGAACACCAACAAAATGTTCCAACACATGCCCATTCTTCACATAACGAATAACAACCGACATTTGCTCCTTCATTGAAATGTTTCGAGATTCATAAACTAAAATTGAAAAGAAACTACCACGAACATATTTCATAATCACATTTAGGCATTCATAAGCAATAGCAGTCACAATATCTTTTTGCACCCGTGGTGATGTTAATTTGAAATTCTCAAGTGCATTAGTCAAACCAATGACCTTAATCTTAACATTATGATCACACAACCAATGCAATAGTTCAAGAAAGTTTCCTTTGTTGTTTGAATCTTCAGATTCATCATGTTCACGAAAAGCTATACCTTGTCGTAGAAGAAATCAAGCATAATCAATTGACGCATTCAATCGAATTCTATAATCTATTCGAGCTTGATTTGATTGCTTAACGAGACATGATTGAATACTTTGCTCTTGATTCTTGAACGATTCATATTTGACTCGAGTCTGATTGTGTACACTATTTGAAGTCCCACTTGAACTGAAAAGATAGCAATAAAAACAAAAAACCACATCTTTCGCTACATTATATTCCAACCAGGTAGGATGTTCATCATACCACGAAACACAAAATTTCCTATCTTTGTTACCCATTCTCGTGGGTGGAAAAGCGTGATTACGAGGCTGACATGACCCTTTTGCACATATGCTATTCGAATCATGTCTCGATAATTAATATCATAATTCTATATTGGAATTCTCAATCCAGATCGGCGATAAGAAGTCCAATATCAACATCCCCGACTCCTCTCACATCCCCAACACCAACACCAACACCAACACCAATATCAACATCATGTTTATCACTCTTGTCTCGAACATTCCTTTTATCGGCATTTTGCTCATCACCAAAAAGTATAGATTTACGTTTAAATCATTTGTCCATAACTGAAACAAATAAAAAATCAATCACATTAGAAGTCCTTAAATCAGTTTCTTCATCTCACAAGTCATACCAAGTTACAAACTAAATTTCAAACATGTTAATTAGCAAGTTACAATATTCCTAAATCCTAATTCAAAGACACATGCTATTATCTAATTCAATGAAACACTAAAATCAAAATATTAGATTAACACTTAATCCCAAAATCCCTAAAAACTGAAATTCCAAAATCCCAAAATCAAATCTCATCAAACTCCCTAAAAACCCTAACTATCAATCCCTAAATTCAGTTCAAAACATTAGATTAACACTTAACAGTCAATATTATAACCTTCATTAATTTCATTTTCAGAGTAAAAACTGTAAAACATTGGAAAATCGAAAAACTTCATTTACAAAATTAACAGTCAATACAATAACTCGATAAGTTACCTCTATCCTTGGAGCTTGGAAGTTATACTTAGAGTCGGAGATTGGAGTTGGGCTGCTTGCTTGGACAGAGGAAGGGCGAACGCGGAGTCGGAGAGGAAGGACAGAGCTCGAAAGTTGAAACTGTGTATGAAACTGTGTGTGAGGTGTTATGGTGAGAGAGGGCCGGCGAGGTCGATTCTGCTGTCGAGAAGACGGGGGATAGTGGAGATGGGAGATTGGGTAGACTCAGTGGAGATGAGGGGAAAGGTGGAGGCAGGGAGACGGGGGGAGAGGTGGAGAAAATAAGGATTTGTGGTTTGGATACAATTTTTTTTTTCATTTATATATTAAAAAATATATATATCTTCAAAATCTGGGGGGGCACGTAACCTCCCAGGCCACCTTCTGGTTCGCCTACTTCCACATATTCACAATGTAATGCCTCATCTTCGCTTATGTGTTAGCCTCCATGGATGAACCATCCACCATAGGAGAACCCTTGACATGGATGAAGTTGAACACCATGGGAGAAACATATACATAGATGAACCATCTACCATACAGGAAAGTATGAGCACTTCGGAGAAAAGGTGGATCCCAAAAGGGACCACCTTCAAATTCTCCAAAATGGACATCATATGCCTCCAATGGATGAAACTAGACACCATGGGAAAAGCCTATATATTGATGAATCATTCACCATATAGGGAAGCATGAGTGCTTCGGAGAAGGGGTGGATCCTAAAAGGGACCACCTCCAAAATTTTCAAGGTTGACATCATAAGCCTCCCATGGATGAAGCTGAACATCATGGAAGAAGCCTCTACATAGATGAATCATCTACCATGCAGAGAAGCATGAACACCTTAGAAAAGAGATGGATTTCAAAAAGGGACCACCTCCAAATTCTCCAAGGTTGACATCATATGCCTTCCATGGATGAAGTTAAAAACACTGGGTGAAGCTTCTGTATGGATGAATCATCCATCTGCAAGAAAAATGTGAGCTCTTTTGAAGGAAGAGTAAAAAAAGAAGCATACATTTAAACCTCCGAAAATGACCTTAAAAATGCTTCATCTTTATTTCAGCAAATTAAAGCATAACTCAGCACTTTAGAGCCTCATATCTGCATCAAATATCAGCCAAACTAAAGCATCATTTTAGTCTCTTTAGAATAACTCAACAGTCAAATTAAGGATTCTACAAAGATCAAAGGCTTTCCGTGAAAGTGTAATGGCGGTGGAACCACCAAATCATACAAAGGATATGCCATATCGAAATATTACTTCTCTAAATAAAAAGTCCACGCATAACATAAATAATCATACATAGATTTTGGGGACTATTGTTACGCCTCAAAACCGAGGCTCAAGAAGAAGCCTAAGTATTATATAAGTGGCGAAGCCCTGAAGCTAAAGCGTAGTCAAGTGGATGAAGCATTGAACCGAAGCACTATATAAGTGACCGAAGCTCTGAAGCCGAAGCACTATTTAAGTGGCTTAAGCTTTGAAGTTGAAGCACTACATAAGAAGTCAAAGAAGAAGCCGAAGTTCTTCATACCTAAACTTCCAATACGAAGCTCCCTTTGGCTGAAACGTTCGCTTCAATCTGAAGTTCTCCTAGGTTGAAACCCTTGCTATCTTTTAGAGGATCTGTATGCAATTTTTTGGAATGATTGATGTAACATTTGTAATAATGAATGTTAGTAATGTTAGCCTAGGGTACATGGTGGCTGACCCAGTTTTAATGTATTAAATGTATAGCATACTGAATGATGTGAGATTTCGACCTGAGAGATGAGGTCACGTGATTCTTTTCTAATGGCTACCACGTCGGCCGGTACTCTATAAAAGCTCACAACTTATACTATTTGAAGAATAATGCAACCATTATACTTGAAACCACACTCAATCTTCTCTCTTGCTTATTCCATATTTCTTTCTTCTGTTTAGATTACTTCTAATTTGTTAAGTTATTTATGATTGTTTGTTTATATACAATTATCTTTGATCATATTGTCGGTGTTTGAACATTTATCTCTCACGTCGTAAGGCATATCCCACGTTTATAAATACCATCATTTTCCATCCAAACCTCCGGTCAAAATGTGTTGGAATTTGCTTGCGTGGATGCGAGTGAACCCGACATCTATTGTCCACGTAACCATTACAAAAAAGGGGGTCAACACATGGTGCAAAGTGGTAAATTCTTATTTTTTTGATATTTATATAAATTTTGACATGAAGTACTTTAAGGTCTTTCGGGTCAATTTTTATGTTAAATCTTTCTGGATAGACCGTTAGGTCAAATATGTAAATCCTAAGGGATATAGAAATTCTTAAGAAATTTTTTATATTATTGGATATCGCGACCAGTTTACTCTAAATTTAAGAATGTCTATATGTTATGTCATTTTATATTTATATTACGTTAAATAAGAATATGAATATATTATTGAGTTTTTTCAAAATACTCACTCTTACAATAACTTTTCGTATTAGAAGGGGTCGATTGAACGCGTGAAATATTGACCGAGTGATGCTTACGGGGTATCCAAGTAAAATTTATTGAAATGATAATTGCCAATTTTTATTTGAAGAGTGTCTTTATGTTAAATTTTGTGCACGTTATTTTAGTATTTTTTTTTAGTGTACGGACATTTGACATTCTATGTTAAATTTAAATTGACGGTTTGAAATCGTTGTATTTTAAGATTTTATTTAATATGAACATTTTCATTTAAATTATTGGTTTATCATTGTCGATGTATCGATCAAATCTCTTTTTTTGCTTAAATTAGATAAAGAAGATTTTTGGTAACGCTTCAAGTCTATTTTTTTAATTAAAAATAAAATAAAAAAATGAAATAGATTTCGGGTTACTGATTTGTTCTTTGAAGTTAGTTGGAGGATGCTTTTGCTGTTTACTTATAGAAGGAGGACTGGTTTGCAGTTCATAAATAGTTGAATAACCAAATTTTTTTTTACTAACAAATGGAGGGCTTGATTGACGTTTCCTAATAATTCGACGATCGAATAACTAATGTCGAATCTCCGGAGGTTGGTAATGTAGTCGGAGAAAGATGATGCAGCGAGTTAGTGACCATCGCCTGCAATTTTCGTAGGCATATTATCCATTGTAATTAGAAATATGTAAGAAACTTTTGGGCAATTTTCTATTAAAATATGATTGATTAATATTTTTCTACTCCAATTACTAACAAAGAATTTTCGCCATGGTACCTCATGAAAAATTCTTCTTGTGGGCCCCCCCTATTGTGAGGGGGCCGGTCAGGGGGGTTGTATACCCCCCGGTACAAATAGTGCATCTTGTACCTCATATACCTATTCATACATCTCACACCCCTTATGATTTTGGAAGGAGAAAAATACTCTCATTGCCTAATTTAAAAATTATCACACTTATTTATCAAAAACTCGTTTTAATAGATCCATATGTATTATTGACTTATCCACAATCCGTTTTTATCTATTGATAAATTAAACCACATATAAATTCTTCCTTAACATAGGTGAAAATCAACTTTTTTATAATCACTGTAAAAAAGTTAATAAGAATAATATTTTTGAAAAATAATTGGAAAATCGTAGACACGGTCCCATATGTTGCAAAATTTTACCAAGTTTTACCATAACCTTTCATTTGTTGCAACATCAATCCCAAGCCTTTCATTTATGTGTGGGTGAAAGGCGTACGGACGGAAACCATCCAAAGGTCGTTAGTCGACAAGAAAAAATATCCTTTGACTGATTTTTGACTAATTTTACAAGGGTAAGCGGTGGGTTGGGTTTGGTTGTGGTGGGAGGGGTGGGATGTTGAGGATAGGAGTAGATGAAGTATTTTTATTGGATGTTTGGTGGTGATTAAATTTAGATTTTTAGTAGATTGTGATAGAAGTTTTTGAAATGTATGATTTAAAAGTTGTGGGACCCATGAAAAATGTGATCAATATTGATTGTTTGACTTAAATTAAAATTAAAATATGATTTTAATCTGAAACAAATTTGTTGAAAAATATAAAGTTATTATTTTTTTCTTTTAAAATTAATCAAAAATTGGTCAAACTATATTTTCTCGATCAACTAACTGACCTTTGGACGATTTCTGTCTTGAGGTCTTTCAGCTGCGTATAAATGAAATGTTTTTGAGATCAATTTTGCAATAAATGAAATGTTAAGGTAAAAGTTGCAAAAAATTGAAATATTTGAAATTATAACTGCATTATCTAAAAAATAATAGAAAAATCTCGTAATGTATTTCAATATTGTGGGCTAAACACGATTGCATCCCATTAAATGTAACGAATGACAAAAATCAGTTGTTTTTTAGCCCCCTACTTTGCAATATTTTTTTGAAAAAGAGATTTTTCTCGAATGTATAGCTAAAAAGTTGAGTAAAGTTATTAATATATATATTAAATTTTTTTAATTAAAATTATGTAACTGAAAATGTAAAGTTTTTAAAGAATATGATCTATCATGGAGTTAATTGTCCCAATAATCATTAAACTTATATCCATGTCTTCGATCGTTCACTAAAGTTTCAGATATCTAGTTGTGGCCATTAGACTTGTCAAAATGTTGGACGTTGCTCACTAACATGACATTCATTCCACAACTCTAAACGGAATTGATGAAATGATAAAGGAATGCACATGTGACTCCCTGACGCCGTGCACCAAATTGCCACGTAAGAAAAGACGTATTTGATTGCTCGCTATACTTCTCAAAACATTTTTGATAGCTCACAATATTTTTCAAGACGTTTTTGATTCCTCACCACACTTTAAAGACGTTTTTGATTACTCACTATATTTTAATGTGATCAAGTTTTGATAATTAAACTTGTAAATGATACCCTGACCTGTCCTGAAAATTCAGCAATATCGTTTCATGTATTATTTTCATATAACAAAATAATTTTTCAGCATGTTACACGAGAACGTTTCAAGATATTTTGCAGTATACTTGATTTTTGTTGTAATTCTTTTCATATTTGATCTATAATCTACATTAACAAGAAGAAAATATTGACAATTCTGATGACTAATTTTAATAGAAATACGTGTGATTTTTAGTTAAAAAAAATCCATAATCCACATTAACAACAAAAAGTTACACCAAAAATATCCAAAAATCAAACACATTTTTGTTAAAATTAGGCATCATAATCGTCAATTTTTTCTTGCTGTTATGTAGATTATAGATCAAATATGAAAAAAATTGTAACAAAACTCAAGTATATTGCAAAATGTCTCGAAACATTCCCTTGTAACATGTTGCAAAATTATTCATTATATGAAAATGATACTTGGAACATCATTTCATAATAGGTCGACGTCAATTTTACAAGTTTAGTGGCCAAAACTCGATCACCTTAAAATATAGTGAGCAATTAAAGACCTCTTGAAAAGTATTGTGTGCGATTAAAGCCATCTTTCAAAGTACAACGTGCAATCAAAGATGTCTTTTCTTGCGTGACAATTTAGTGCGCGGCATCATGGCGCTACCTGTGCATTCCGTTTGTCATATCACTAATTTCGTTAGAGTTGTATAATAGACATTACGAGTCCAATAGTTTGATAAGTTTAGTAGTCAAAGTTTTGTAAAATTTTGCCCATGTTTGATCTATATTATATTTTTCATTCTCATTATTTTACTCAATTTCAATCTCACATTTTTCAATAAAATAATATTTTTCATTACATCAATACTTTTCATTCTTTTTCAACCATACACTCTCCATCACATCAATCAAAAAAATGCATTATCTCCACAAAAATGCCTATCAAACATAGGCTTGATTTTAATTTCAAGTCAAAATCAATAATTAATTTTAATCAATCATTTTTTGGTATTCACAATTTTTTGACCACATAATTTATTAATTTTTGTCAAAATTTATTAAAAATCTGATTTTAATATGCAAGGGTTTAATTTTGAACTCATTCATTACACAAATGTCAATGCAAAAGGTACTTGAAGCCTTATTCTTGCCAAACAGGGGCTCAATTAACTCTACCAGGCTCGGTACGAGACTCTGTTTTCACTGTACCATGATCCTTCACACTCAATTCGCCGCTCTCTCCCCTTCTCTCAATGCAAGAAAAGTGTGATAGTGTAGTCCGTAAATACCAAAAACTCGCAACCCAACTTGAAAAAATCGAAAAAAGAAAACCCAATAATTTGGGAAATCAGAATGGTGTCAGCCAAGGGCAAGGAGAAGATGACCGACGTAGGTAAGGGGATAAGGAAATGGAGCGGCGCGTCGGAGGAGACGACAAGACGGGTCAGAAGTGAAAGCACCGCGGTGTGCTCCAGTTCTTCGATGATCGGGCGTACGAAGTTGGAGAGGACGATGACGAGGATTCTAGCGATGATTCCATGCTCGATTATGGTAATTGAAATTTTTTGTTTTGGTGGTTATTTTGGGTATTAGATATCTCAATACGTGATTTCTTTGCTTTTTTGGGAGCAGCGCTCTTTTAGGTTTTTCCTTTTTTTCCATGCTACCCTTCTATTTTTCTCTCACTCTGGGTTTATTTGCTTAAATATTTGAAGGTGGAGTTAATAAATCCATTTTTTTGGGGTTATGTTTGTTACTGCATTCGTTTCGTTGCTTATTTTCCATTTTTATATGTTTATTTGATATAATATTTAAAGCTGGAAGAGCGTTTTGTGCAAAAAACACCCCCCCCCCCCCCCCCCCCCTCTATTTTGGTGTGAATTTCTGCATGAAGGTTTTGGGTGGATCTGTGTACGCGTCTGTATAATTTTTTTTTTGTTTATAAACTGAAAATTTATTTTATATAGGTTTTTTTTTTAATTGTAGTTCTTTCTGGCACGTTGAGTTAGAAGTACCCACTGGCATACTGAAACTTTTTCCCCAGCTTTTCAAAATTTAAATTCGTTATGTTTTCCACCTTACTGGACCTAGAGTTTATGCTTCATTTATATTTTATTTATATTATTATTTTTTAAGTTTTTCTTGCATTTTTAATAAACTGAAGCTGTGGTCATTACCATTCCTTGTCTGGGTTTTTAGTTGTTTTGATATCAAAATTTGTGTTTCTGAGACGAATTTCATTTTTCGAATTAATTCCTTAAATTACCTATGGTTGTTACCACTCGTTGCTTTTGTCATTATATTTTGTTATTATTTTTGGGTTTTCAGTTTCATGTTCACTATTTTTGGGTTTTACCTAGGGTTGGGCTAAATTTTCTGGTATTTAGTAAATGAAACTGTTGGGTCCAAATTTAATTATGGAATCGTTCGGGTTCGGTTCCATTCGGTTCAATTCGATTATGGGGTTTCTTACAATAATTAAATTTTTTTATATTACAATAATGTTACATTAATTCGACTATGATATGTTCAATCTTAACTCTTACAAAATAATATAGTCCAAGCATATCTTTAGTACCTCTCTTTGTTGAGTTTTTCATAGATTTGAATGTTGAAATCACAGGAAGAAGAAAATGGTTAGTTCACAATAATAGAATATCATAACATCACTATGGTAGAATAAGATATTTGAGTAAAACTTATGACAATTTGATTAAGTTGGGTTTGACTCTAAATTAGAAATAGTGAAATCATATTTTGGGTTTGGACTAAATTAATTAGTTCGCAAATTTATTTTAAAAAATAAAATGATTTGATTTATTTAAGATAAAAAAATAAAAAAATTAGGGAAATTTGGTTCTTTGGTTCTTGGTTTAGAACCGAGAACCGAACCTAAATCAAGAACCGAACCAAATTCGTCGGTTCTCGATTCAAATATCCGTTCGGGTATTTAATTTAAGAAGAACCGCTTGGTTTGGTTGAGTTTGGATTCGATTCGATTCGAGAGTTTTGTCCAGCCTTGATTTTACCTTAACAATGTGGTTTTGTTTCATATATGCTGCACTAGCTAAAGATCTAGAGATACATTTACAGTGTCATTGATACCTAATACATTTAAAGTAGTTTTATTGATTTTACTTGATATGCAGATTTCGATGAAGAAGAATTTGCCACTGAAGGTGAAAGTCAAGAATGAACCTGGCAAAGCTCCCCAATATCCTTGTTTTCCCAAGGAGGAGGAGATGAGTGAGGAAGAGCTTGAAAGAATGCTGGGAGAGCGATATAAGACAGGATCCACTTATGTTACACATGCGGAAGATGGTTATGATCATAAGAGATCAATTGAGAGTGACATATATCTGTCGTCTGCCAAGGACCCGACAATCTGGAAAGTTAAATGCATGGTGTGATTTCATAATCTTCTGGATTTAGTTTTGATAAAGCTTCAGAATCTTGTTGTTGTTCCAAACTTATTTCAATTTTTTGTTCCAAACTTATTTCAATTTTTTGTTCCTGAGCAAGTTTCTGTCTTAGGTTGGTCGTGAGAGGCATTCAGCTTTCTGCCTGATGCAAAAATACGTGGACTTGAATTATTTGGGTACTAAGCTTCAGATAATATCCGCATTTGCAGTAGATCATGTGAAGGGTTTCATTTATATCGAAGCCGACAAGCAGTATGATATTAACGAGGTACGTATATTTCTCTTTTGTAGAATCATTATTTTATTGAGGTGGTAATTGTTTATGTTGTAGTTCTTGGTCTTGTGGTGGCACCTTCTGCTAATAAAGGATTTGTCGACCTTTTAATTTATGAACACAGGCATGCAAAGGACTTTGCACTGTTTATCCAAGTCGAGTGGCCCCTGTTCCCCCTAAAGAAATCCATCATTTACTTTTCATCAGGAGCAAGTCCAATGCAATCTCTAAGGGCATGTGGGCCCGTGTGAAGAATGGAAAATATAAGGGTGATCTTGCACAGGTGTGATCTTATTTGTCAAAATAGTAATCACGATATATGTAGTTTTGTGTGTATTTTCACTTGGCTATTCAATTGCTTTGATGTTTTTTCTTTTGGCAAAGAACCTATTTTTAAAAATTGTTTTAATTATGCTTGTACTTCTAGGTTGTAGCTGTGAATGATATACGGAAGAAAGTTACTCTAAAGCTGATTCCAAGGATAGACTTGCGAGCGATGGCTGGAAAATTTGTAAGATGATTTGTTCCAGACATGCTTTTAATGTGAACTATATTTATAAAGCCTATGTTTGAGCCCCATTATTTAAAAACTCGTTTTTTCCAAACTCATTTTCACCACACATTCTCCCAATAAAATAATTTGCACGTAATTCCAAAATTTTTCATTCTTTTTAACTACACGTTATCCAAACATTCACTATTACAAAACCCATTTTTTTATGAAAAATGGGGCTCAAACAGGGGCTAAATCTCTCATGGAAACATTTAGGTGTGATATATATTTTTAGCAGGGAATTTTGTAAGTCTAAGGTAAGCCTTAGCATCATACCAAAATATAGAAATTAAATGAAATGTGAATATAGTTTTCTGCATGTTTATGAAGAGGACATTTTTATACATGCAATTTCTGTTTGGCGCACAATCATGGTTTTTTTCTTTCCATTTGTTTCTAGAATAGTTTCAACGAGGAGTTGATGGTTCTTTTGGCTCGGCCGTGGTTTCATGGCAATGCTCAGTTGAAATGCTCTTACACTTCAATGCATTCATAAGTTCCTACTCATTTTTTCATGATCCAAATAGTTTATATGCAATGTCAAATATATTGTCGAGATATTTATGCCTGCATTTTAAACTGAAACAATATATCAATTATTTCCTCTAACAGCTACCTTCGTTACTCTTCTTGACGTTGGTTCAGATTTCTAATAACATTTGACTCTTGTTATTTTTATTTACAGGGCGGAGGAGTTCCTGCTAAAAAGACAGCCATCCCAGCACCAAGACTGATCAGCTCTAGCGAGCTTGAGTAACTTGCATGCTCCTGTTCGTTATGTTTCATTTCATGGTTTCCTTGCTAATTGATTGTATTCATCTTACACTTGTAGGGAGTTTCGTCCTCTGATTCAATACCGAAGGGACCGTGACATTAACCAAATGTTTGAGATTCTTGACGGGATGTTGCTGAAGGATGGTTATTTATACAAAAAAGTGTCTATTGACTCACTGAGTTTGTGGGGTGTAATGCCTACTGATGATGAACTCTTGAAGTTTGAGCCTTCAAAAAAATGATGAATCTAACGATGGACAGTGGCTTTCCCAACTATTTGGCGAACAAAAGAAGAAGCATGTCCAGGCCATAAAGAAGGACAAAGGGGATGGTAAAGGTGGCGGCTTGTGTAGCTCTACAATGGAAAATAATTTTGAAATGCACAATCTAGTCTTTTTTGGGTGAGCATTTATTTGTTATGATGTTTTGTGATGAAGACAATCACTCAGATCTGATATGCTTTGCTCACCTATTTTGTATTGCAGTCGGAAGGATTTTGGTGTTGTCATCGGCACGGGGAAGGATGACAGTGTAAAGGTATAAACGCCTCATACTTCATAATCTTAATCCTTGTGTGATGTCAATTCATTTCCTTCAATAGATCATCTTGGTAATAGGTCATCAAAGAAGGCTCAGAAGGACCATCAGTTGTTACTATCAAACAGCGCGAGCTAAAGAGTGCATCTTTTGACAAAAAAATGTTCACCGTTTTGGATCATCATGCCAAAACCATATCAATTAATGACATAGTCAGGGTTTTTGTAAGTCTAAGGTAAGCCTTAGCATCATACCAAAATATAGAAATTAAATGAAATGTGAATATAGTTTTCTGCATGTTTATGAAGAGGACATTTTTATACATGCAATTTCTGTTTGGCGCACAATCATGGTTTTTTTCTTTCCATTTGTTTCTAGAATAGTTTCAACGAGGAGTTGATGGTTCTTTTGGCTCGGCCGTGGTTTCATGGCAATGCTCAGTTGAAATGCTCTTACACTTCAATGCATTCATAAGTTCCTACTCATTTTTTCATGATCCAAATAGTTTATATGCAATGTCAAATATATTGTCGAGATATTTATGCCTGCATTTTAAACTGAAACAATATATCAATTATTTCCTCTAACAGCTACCTTCGTTACTCTTCTTGACGTTGGTTCAGATTTCTAATAACATTTGACTCTTGTTATTTTTATTTACAGGGCGGAGGAGTTCCTGCTAAAAAGACAGCCATCCCAGCACCAAGACTGATCAGCTCTAGCGAGCTTGAGTAACTTGCATGCTCCTGTTCGTTATGTTTCATTTCATGGTTTCCTTGCTAATTGATTGTATTCATCTTACACTTGTAGGGAGTTTCGTCCTCTGATTCAATACCGAAGGGACCGTGACATTAACCAAATGTTTGAGATTCTTGACGGGATGTTGCTGAAGGATGGTTATTTATACAAAAAAGTGTCTATTGACTCACTGAGTTTGTGGGGTGTAATGCCTACTGATGATGAACTCTTGAAGTTTGAGCCTTCAAAAAAATGATGAATCTAACGATGGACAGTGGCTTTCCCAACTATTTGGCGAACAAAAGAAGAAGCATGTCCAGGCCATAAAGAAGGACAAAGGGGATGGTAAAGGTGGCGGCTTGTGTAGCTCTACAATGGAAAATAATTTTGAAATGCACAATCTAGTCTTTTTTGGGTGAGCATTTATTTGTTATGATGTTTTGTGATGAAGACAATCACTCAGATCTGATATGCTTTGCTCACCTATTTTGTATTGCAGTCGGAAGGATTTTGGTGTTGTCATCGGCACGGGGAAGGATGACAGTGTAAAGGTATAAACGCCTCATACTTCATAATCTTAATCCTTGTGTGATGTCAATTCATTTCCTTCAATAGATCATCTTGGTAATAGGTCATCAAAGAAGGCTCAGAAGGACCATCAGTTGTTACTATCAAACAGCGCGAGCTAAAGAGTGCATCTTTTGACAAAAAAATGTTCACCGTTTTGGATCATCATGCCAAAACCATATCAATTAATGACATAGTCAGGGTTTCGGATGGTCCATTGAAGGTCTGGTAGTAATTTTAAATTAGAAGCTTTAAGTAATTATTTCACTTTGGTTTTTTGAAGATAATATGCAAGTATGTATTGACATTGCAGGATAGACAAGGAACAGTTAAAAAAATCTACAAAGGGATACTATTTTTGTGTGATGAAAGTGAACGGGAGAATAATGGCTATATCTGTGTTAAAGCACAGTTATGCGAGAAAGTAAACATTTCTGGTGATGCATCTAAGGAGAAGGTTTGTATGTTTAGAACCAGAAGAGCAGGAGCTTTTCCTGTTTGATGGACGTTTTATTAGTTTCTGAAACAGTTTTGTTCATCTAACTTATGGTTGCATTTCATAATCCGAATCAGGGTAGTGAACCAGCTGTTCCTTCAGGATTCGAGGATTTCCCGTCATCCCCAACATGCCCTTTGTCTCCTAACAATTCTTTGCAAGAGAGAGAGAACAAAAACAACTGTATGGTTTTGAGTTCCTATTGTATCACTAGATGCACTATTAAAGTTCTAACTCCATTTACCTGCTTGACATGTTATTGTAAATGCAGCTAATCGCGAAGATAATGGAATGTTTTCTGTTGGTCAGTTATTAAGAATTCGACTGGGCCCTTTAAAGGGGTACCTTTGTCGTGTGTTAGCTGTTCGCCGTTCTGAGGTCACCGTAAAGCTGGACTCTCAGCACAAAATTCTCACTGGTTTGTGGATAAACCTTATCCTCTTTTGGTGTTGCATGACTCGGATATAAATGTTCTTATGTGTTCTTGTAATGAAATATGAGCATCTTTCTGAGGTTCGTGTAAGAAATTCTACCATTTCTCAGGGGTAAGTGAATATACTATTACAAGCTTGTGTTTTTGGAAGGGTGTCCACCCTCTCACATGGGGTGGACCCCACATGAATAAAGTTCTTTTTTTAATCATGCGGGGTCCACCCAATGTGAGGGGTGGACACCCTTAGGTAAGGCTAATTATGTACCACTAGCATAGCTCTGTGTTTTTAAATCCTGGCAGACACCCTTAGGTAAGGCTAATTATGTACCACTAGCATAGCTCTGTGTTTTTAAATCCGGGCAGTGTGTTCTGTATAGTTTCTGATTCACGCTGATTTACATACCATTTACATTTTTCTTAGGGATGATTCCGAGTCTGTTAAGTCATTCAATTTTCTTGGATCGCAAGATGGTTCCACAGGTAGGAATTTGTTGCATGGTTTTCAATCACATTTTTATGGTCTTCTTTTTCTTTTCTTTTCTTTTCTTTGAATAGTTTCTTATGCTTCCACCCACCCCTGGTTTATTTTGTTCTCTGGATTGAAATGCTTATTTATCTTGAAGATTGGATGGATGGGACAGCATTGTCAACAGATGGTGAAAAGTGGAATGCTGGAGGATTATCTACAGAAAGGTTTTACTTGTATCTGATGCCTGTTTTTAATTTATTTTTAAGCTTATCATATTTATGCATGTATAGTTCTTATTTTTGGTGGTGAGGATGTGTGCTCACCGTGTGGACATGTAAGTATTTTTCTGACAAAGTATTTAAATATATAAGTTAAAATTTTCATTTTGGGATATTTACTTTTCTCAGCTTTGATTAAAAATTGTAAATCACGTTTCATGATTATGACTACTTTTTCATTCTGAAAAGCAAATAATAACCGACTTTATGGTGATTTGATGATCAGAAATAAACATTCACCTGATATGACGTTTGTCATGTTTTATCATGAATATGGTGATCAAATTATTACTGTAAAGGATATCTATGTTTTTATTCACTTCATTCTGGACAGGAAATGAGTGAACAGACACTACAAGGAAATTATAGAGAGTGGTCTACTAATTGTCATTTTAATTGTTTGTTGAGGAAAGTCTTGTTGAGTTTACTAATTGAGAAGTAAACATAAAACATCTATAATAAAAAGCTGCTTTTCGAATGTAGCCAAGTGAATACTGATTCCCATGTATTCTATTCTTATGTTACCATGGTTATATTTGTGGTGCCTTCTATTTGTTTATCCACGGAACGCTGTATTGATGCTTGCATTTTAAATTATTGCTCTCTTGCTGATGTATGATGTATACGTCTATTCATGTACTGCCTTCTGTAGTTTTCTACGTTGAACCAAAAATGCCAGCATTTCTTTGCAGGTCTTCTTGGTCTGCTTTCCCATCAAGCTTACCGGTTAGCTACAATGTTCTTCCTTCATTTTTATTATGACGGTGCATCTAATTTGGTCCCTCACGACTATTTTGACAAGCTTTATAATATTTGCAGCTTCACCAGGAATCAGGTCCTGTTGGTCCATCCAATCCTGTGGACAACGATGCTGGAGAAGGTAGGGACGACGATGTCTTATTTCAGGCTGCATTGCTAGTATGTACCCAATGCATTTTAGTTTAAAATTTGCTAATTTTGAGATTGTCCTACGTAGCATCACGTCTTCAAGATGCACAGTTTCTGGGTCCACAGCTTTCAGTAACACCAACACAGCCTTCATTGTCAAAATTATGTTCTAATTGTAATTGATTTATGATGCCTTATCAATAAAATGAATACAAGCTTGCGGGATATAGCTAAAAATCATTATAATTATGTAATGCATCGGTATGGGATTCTCTAGGACTTTTGATTCTGATTTTGTAGGATTCTCTTGATTGAGCTAGCTTTTTTATTTATTTTGCTTGATAATCTGATTTTCTGTTGAGCTGAAGTTGTTTCCTTACTTTACAAACCTACTGAAAAGTTTATTTATGCTTCCTGTGTGAGTAGATGAGTTATCTATGCTGTTGCTTACTTTACTTGCATTATGATGCAGGGACAGAAGGTTCTGCTTGGGAGATTAAAGCAATTCCAAATCAGAATTAATCGTGGGGTGCTGCCGCAACTGATGAGAAAATGGTTGCTAAAACTGGATCAGTTGGTAACTGGGGAACAACTAGAGATGATATGGGTGGAAGCAATGATGCTTGGAACAAAACTGGAGCTTCGTCAGAGAATGAGACTGTATGGGGTAATGCAGGTGGAAAGTTAGGTCAACCAGTAGGAAGTGCCTGGAAGAAAGATACAAGAGCGAACACCTGGAAGGATGCTGCTGGTTCAAGTGAAGGTCAGAATGAAAACTGGGGCAACACTAAAAAAGATGGTGGTGTAGCAGGTTGGGGAAAGGGGGTGTCTATTTCGGACAAAGCTGTGGAGTCCCAACCTGAAGGCACTAAGGAAAATCAAGAGCAATCTTGGAGCAAGGCTAGTTCAGGTGGTCAGACTGATTCCTGGAGTAAACCAAAACCTGTTGGTGCTGCTGGTGGAACTTCGTGGCATAACCAGGATAGTAAATCTTGGGATAAACAGGATACTTCTTCGTGGAGTAAGCAAGATGGGGGATTCTCATTGAACAAGCAGGATGGAGGATCTAATTGGAATAAGCATGATGATGGACATTCTTGGGGCAAAGCTAGTTCAGGTGATCAGACTGATTCCTGGAGTAAACCAAAGCCTGTTGGTGCTGATGGTGGAACTTCGTGGCATAACCAGGATAGTAAATCTAGGGATGAATAGGATACTTCTTTGTGGAGTAAGCAAGATGGGGGATCCTCTTTGAACAAGCAGGATGGAGGATCTAATGGGAATAAGCTGGATGATGGATATTCTTACGACAAAAAGGATGGCGATTCTTCTTGGGGCAACCGAGGTGGTGATGCTTGGAGTGAGCAGGATGGTGGGTATTCTTGGAATAGAAAGGGCGGTGAGTCCTCCTGGAGTAAACAAGCTGGAGAGTCTAGTTGGGGTCAGAAACCTGATCGTAATGTGGAAGATCATTCAAGAGGTAGGTCAGATCAGGACGGTTGGGAGAACTCCAAAGGAGGATTTGGTGGTTGGAAGAATGGTGGGGTTGGAAATAGAGATGCAGATCAAGATGGCAGTTGGGGAAGGGATAAATCTTTTGACAGTGGTCGTGGTTCGGGTGGAAGAAGAGGAAGAGGAGGGGGTCGAGGAGGCAGAGGTCAATGTGGTAGAGGGAGATCTTTTGATCAGGGTCAATTGAGTAGTTGGAACAAGGAAGGTGAACACAGACAAGGTTCAAGTAATGATTTTTTCGCAGGGAATCGTTCTAGTTGGAGCAGCGGTCAGGCAGGCAGTTGGGACAAAGATATATCAGCTGATGGAAGTAAGAACGATGATTGGGATAAACAAATTGTTTCTGGCAAGGACAAAGAATTGGGATGGAAGAAAGAATGGCAAGTTAAGAAAGAGACTAGTGTAAGTGGTGATAAATTGGATAGTGCAAAACCTGATTGGAACAACAAATCCGTTGGCTGGTGCAGCTCAAAAGTTTCCAATGATGGCCAGTCGTCAGGTTGGAATGGAACATCAACTGCAAATGAAGATGCTCGTAATGATCAAGGTAGTTGGGCAAAAGGAAAAGCACTGGATAACAAAAAGTCTTCCTGGAACACTGGAAACACCTTGATTGAGAACCAGGCTTCTGATTGGGGTGAAAATAGTAATGATGCCCAGTCGTCAGGTTGGTGTAAAACATCAAGTGCAAATGTAGATGCTGGTAATGAACGAGGTATTTGGGTGAAAGGAAAAGCACTGGATAACAAAAAGTCTTCCTGGAACACTGGAATTGGGATAAAAATATTAACGAAGACTCTCAGAAACCTTCTGATAACAGTACCTCTGGTTCATCAACTGGATGGGGTCAAAGTAATTGGTCTAGATGTGGAACGGATGATACTGGTGGGAATCGGGATAGTGCATGGAGCAGCAAAAGTAACTGGAATTCAGGAAATGGTTTTGGAGGGAATGATGGTCAAAATGATACTGGCACTGGCAGGGGAAGAACTGGAAGTTGGAGGGGAGGCCGGGAGGGGAGAGGTGACTGTGGGGGCTTCCGGGGTAGAGGGAGATCAGATCGTGGTGGCTATGGAGGTAGAGGAATGGGCAGGGGAGGCATTGGAGGGAGAGATGGACCTGACAGGGAAGGAGGATTTTGTGGTTGGGGAGGTGGTTTAGAGGCGGAGGGCCTAACGATTGGAATAACAGAAATGATTCTGGCGATGACAGGTCGTACGGCTGGAAAAAAAGTTCAAACAGTAATAGTGAAGGATGGAAAAGTAGCAGCAGTGGAGGCAGTTCGTTTCGGGGAGGTAGTTGGAGCTCAGGTTGGAATCAATCTAAAGGGGATGCCGATGGTGCAGGTAACACTCAAGCTGGTGGAGGATGGAACACGTCAGTGGACGCTAAAATAGATTATGTTCAAAGCAGTGCTGGAGGCAGTGACTGGAAAACATCAAATGCTTCCACTGGGGATGTATCTACTGGGTGGGGCCCATCATCTGGTAAGAGGGATGCAGCTGGTTGGAATAACCAGTCCAATTGGAACAAGGAAACTGCTTCGGGAAACCAGAACACGTCTGGGAAATGGAAATCTGATGCTACAGATGGGGGCCCATATAAAGCATCTAACAATGTTGAAGGACCTGTCAGTTCATGGGGTAAAGCTGCAGGAAGCTCCTGGGGAACTGCTGCTGGAGGTGAAAACTCATTTGCGAATCAGGATAAATCAGAAGCCACTGATGGCTGGAAAACTAAATAATCTAATAAAGGTGAAGGATCATAAGGTCCCGTGGACAATGAAGAGAGCGAAGGAGGGTGGTCTGCTTTCTAAAGGTTACATAGATTACGATACTTTTGCTGTTCATAAAACTGACTGTCGTCTGCTTCACCTTCTCACTCGGTAGAATTTTGGATTTCTGGTTTTGACAGTATCCCTTTGAGATAGTAAGAAATTAATCTGCTATTGTCTTACGCCTTGAAACTTGGCTTTGCATCTTCTGTATAGTACTGAATTTTCAGTCGGACATGCCTAGGTTTTTTGCTGAAGTTGTTTATTATGGTTATCCATGATATTCTATCAGGAATAATTGCATTATGCATAATTTAAAGAGCTGTCCTTTGTGTGTATAGTGCATGCACAACACCTTTGTAATTTCCTGTTGAAAGCTACTTGACATTTTTCTTTTCAGGCATATAATGCTGCCGACGTATGGAGTTGTGCATTTTTTAGTCGATCATCTGTGTACTGCCATCATTAGAAGTGCCATTATCTGAAGTAAGCTAGAACCAAAATTAAAAACTTTTGTTTCTTTTTAAGAATGGTTAATGATGTTAAATCTCAAATATTTACCTAACCCATCAGATTTAGGGAGTAGCATTTTCGACATTGAGAATAGAGAATATATTTGATCAAACCATTTGTACTCCTGTCAATTTGATTTGCTGGCCAAATTAGCTTGTAAAGAGAACCTAGTTTGTTGTCCAAACTTCTATTATTCCCCTATCTCAAAATTCATCAGTATTATTTGCTTTTTAATCTTTTATCTCGTTTTACTGCAGGTGTAAATGCTAGGAAGTAGACTATTTTGCACCGCCGGACATATGGCAGTTGTCGGCTTTCGTTGTTCATTCTGTTTATCATTTGCATTTTGGGGCTGCGGACTTTTTATTTTGATTTGCTTTTATAAATACCTGGATAGCCTTGTTTTCCTTATGGATGTTGAATTTGGAAGAATTAATCTTCTACTTTCTCAAGTATCGGGTTTCTAGTGAATAATTCTCTATTTAGGCTTTGTATTCCAAGGACTTTCCACTGTCCATCTTTTTTCATATATGTGATTAAACCTGTCTGGTATACTGGATTGGACCTCACCGTATAAGATTAAAAAAATAAATTCTAATTTTTCAATTGTATAGTAGTGTTCAGTACATCAAAACATGCTGCAAATGTTTGTGAATTCTTCCTTTTGGAACTCAATTATAATTTGACGTCTGTCGATACAGAAAGTACTTTAGTGCAATGCAAATTCCTTGGGGTTAAGTACTTCTTCCGGAAATTTTTCTTTTTCTTTGAGACATCAGCATTCTTTTGTTTCTATGAATTCCCGGAGGTTGGGCTTGACATGGTAACCAATTTGTAATGTACTGAACATGCCATTCTTATACAAGGCGTTGTTAATACGATTATTTTGAAAAATAAATAAAGAATTATTCTTGTGGTACATCACAAGATACATAAGGGTGTCCATAATGGACACCCGGCGCTCCTCTATTGGTTGGGGGGCTTGTGGGATCGGCACCCCAACCAATGAAATAGCGCCGGGTGGACACCCTTATGTAACTTGTGATGTACCACAAGAATTGTCCATAAATAAATTAAGAACTTTGTTGATTTTGCATACTTTTATTATACTCCATCCTACTCAAATGTCGAAATGGGAGTGCGATGGAGTTTTGACCTCGTTTGGTCAAAAGGTATACATGCATGTAACTTGAGAATCTGACTTTCAGCCTTTATTGTATCGTGTTCGATGGCGCTGAGTGAGGGAGGCCATGCATTTGCATGGTCATAGGTTAACTGCCTATTTAGGTAACCCTATTTCAACACATTTTTAAAATTGTGCGACATGTTTGGTGTAATTCGACTAATGTTTGAGCAAGATTAGGAAAGTTCTTGTCATGTTATGGTTCGATTCTAAGATGTAGAGGTCAAGACATATCGACTCGATATTATTATAGTGACTGATCAATCTATTTGAAACTTCTAAAAATAAACTCAATATTTATTATTTTATTATGCGTACATGTGTCATATTGGATATTCGTAGAATATTCTTTGAAAAAAATGAAACAATTTAAAAAAAACTTAATGGGATGCACTTGGAACTATTTTGTATTATGAAAATGAGAAGTGGAAATGTGCTGGAGTGATTAGATCTTTTGAAAATGCATGGAAGGGGGACCGGACAACCGGCAGTTTTCACGTTTAAACTAGAAACAAGATGGCAAACGCACGACTCTAGCCCGTCATTTTCTTAAACAGCTCAAAACCGTGTTTCCGCACGAACAAGAAGAAAGTAACACTACCAAAAATCAAGATTTAGTATTTGAGTCTACACTTTCGAAAGAAACTAAAAAGAAAATTGGTTAAAATAAAAATTTAATTAAAGTAAAAAAAAAATTGAGGATATTTCTTTTCTGTAATCTTTGTATAAACTTTTAACGAAGAGAAGAATTCTAAAATATGATATCTAGGAAAATGTATAGATAGAATTGACCAACTAGAAATGTTCTACGTCGATTCATATGAAATGATGTCTTCGAACCAATTTGAAGGGAGATTGAAATATTTGAATTTTAAGATTTAATTGTCTTCTTCATGATTATCTTCTAGAATTAGTGGAAAATTGTAGATTTCAACACTCCATCTCTTCCTTAATTCTCTCTTGAAGTGATTTACAAATGCATATATACATGAAACATCATAAATAAGACGCAACAACATCAGTAGCTCAATTATATTATTTCATTATTTGTTGTTTTTACATAATTTCTTCCCCATTTGTCATAGGTTATAGATGCCTTGTGTTGGCAAAAGATGTTTCAAAATGAGTAAATTTTGCCTCCTTGTTTGTTGGCTATACTCTATTGGATTAAAAAGTAAGGCATTATATGTGCATGCTTGGCTATGCTTGAAAAAATTAATTATAAGTAAGTTAAAAAATAATTAAGTTTTTTTGTTGGACTTCGTTAGATAAGTGTATTACCTTTTTTTTTATATATAATTTTTTTTTATAAGAAAATAAGTAATCCATCCAACATATTTAGTTTAAAAAAAAAAAAAAAAACCATGTTGGCCTAAGAGTAAAAATAAGTATGTTTGCTCCCACATGCATGATGTAGTGGTAAAGCATGATGGTTTTCTACGGAGCATCGAATATTCGAATCCACACGACAGCTGAAAGAAAACATTTATGTTGAAAAACTACATCTATGTTGGAAGGCAAAGGTCCACACGGAGGAGGACGGTCGAATATCCGACCCAAGTGTGTATAAGCTATGACCACATTCGGATTAATCCGGGGTGACAAACTAGGGGGAAGACCGTCACTCCTGAGGATTAGTCGGACGAAAATTGGACACTTGACTCATCCAAAAAAAAAAAAAGTATGTTTGGACAAGTCTATTTTTTTTTTCTTTAACTACAAAAGTTACTCATTTTGAGAAAATTCTTACCTTATTATCAAATAAGTAACACGTTAGTTATTGTTTTAAAAATTAAAAATAATTATATTAATTTACATATTTACTTATAATTAGTAATAGTAATATTCATAAGCTTAGTAAAAATTTCTATAGCACATAATAGAAATGGTAATGATAACTGATGTTTGGTAACACAAAGTCCCAAGAGAATAAAAACTAATCACTAACTAAAATTAGTGGCTAAAAAAGATGCCAATTATGGTGCTTGCAAATTGCAATCTTAGGTTTCTTAAAACTCAATTTACCTATGTTGGCTTAGTGGGACATAAATCCTCTATGTATATTTATTTTTAATCATTCTCATCTATTACGATTGTGCAATAATTATCGTTATCTTGTAATTTGAAATTCCATTAAGACCTTGAAGAGACCCATATTCTGATTTGAAATCTTACGATACTTATTTATTAAAAGTTCACTAATCAAATTTGGATGAAGAAACGAATTTGTCAATATGTTTTTCGTCGCTTACAATTTTAGATGATTTTTAAACTTAAAAATATTTCTTTACATTTACTTGATATCAAATTTCATGGTCATTGTGAACTAAAAGCAGCCAAACTGGCGGTTCGATTTGATTTTAAATATAATTTAATTGTATTGTATTGATAGAACTAAGAATCAAACATTTCTAGTCGAGTTCTTGGTTTATCTTATTAGAATTGAACCGAATTTTCAATAAATTTAGTATAAAAAAATTTGAATTAGAATTGCTCAATTCTAGTATGATTCAATCAATAACTATACATAAGATCCATCTGTACCACACATATCCCTAAATATAATGTTTGGTCCACATTTTACTGTATACTAAGATTGTTACTGAGATTGTATTGTCTCACACTTCTAGACATAACTTGTCCATGTTTCACGGGTTACCTTTCTTCTTAGCACAGAAAGGGACACCGTGCGGCAGTAGTCTGCTCCGCTAGACTACCTTCCGCCTTTTCTCGGTCCGTCTCGGGACAAAAGTAGTTTTGATCACAATTTAAAGAAAGCTTACAACACGAGATTGAAATGCATTGAATTAAACTTGATCATTGATTGCTAGAAAGCTTGAAAATTACAATAGATTGAAAGCAGGAAATTACAATGGCTAGTGCAGGGGGCGAACACTAGAAAAACTTGAAAGATGTTTGAAAGTCATATACCCCCTATAATAGATTTAGCAACAAAAACCCAAATGACGGGAGTAGACGTCTTTTGGCCGAGGAATCATACTAAAATTTTCTAATTATCAACTATTTTTACAATTAAATGAAATATTTACAAGGTGCAGCCACTGCAATAGCGTCACGGGGCTGAAGTAAGGCTGCTGCCCGTGACATTCTCCCCCATTTGCTTTGGCGAAGTCCTCTGAGCCGTTGGTTGTTATTCTTATTGTTGAATCCGCTCCATTTGACCAAGTATTCTTGAAGATAATTCCTAGAAGTTCGATGGCCAAGAATCTCTTCAGCAACCTTCATTTCTGATCTTTTCAATTTAAACACAAGTCGCTTCAGATCTTCAGACTTCTTGTACTGTTTCTGATTGATGTCTGCAGTATGAGGGAGGGACGGTTGCTGGCCAGTAGTAATCTCAAAAGGACTCTTGTTGGGCGAAGAGGTCTCTTGAGCATTGAAACACATTCGGGCCACATCCGAAAGTTTTACCCAAACTTCATGCGGAGCAGAGATGAAGTGCCGAAAATAGTCTTCCAGCATATATTTGAAGCGCTCTGTCTGTCCGTCTGATTGTGGGTGAAAACTAGAATTCATGCTCAAAGTTGGGCCAAGAAGTTTGAACAACTTGGTCCAAAGTGTGCCAGTAAACCGAGAATCCCGATCACTGACGAGGTCTTTAGGCAGTTCCCAGTATTTGACAATATGCTTGAAGAAGAGTTGAGCTGTCTCTTCGGCTGATGTATACTTAGGCGCTGTGGTAACAGTTTCATGTTCAGATAAACGGTCCATCTTGACCGTGATAGTGCCAAAATCTCCTAATTTCGGCAATCCACCAATGTAGTCCATCGATCCACTCTCGACTGGTCTACTCGGGACGGAAAGGGGCTCCAGTAAGCCTACCTTCTTCTGATGACCTGCATGAAGCTCTTCAAGCTTCGGCTGAGTCGTACAGTATGGTGCCTCGCTGGGAGGTTTGGCACCCGAATCAAGTTCAATCCCGCGATCAATCGCCCTCCTTGGCAACTCACCCGGTATGATGTCCCCAAATTCCTCATCACTCCTTCTGACATGTTTTGGAATTGGATCAGCCACCTCTTCGATCTCCTCTAGTCGAATAGTGCACAAAAATGAGGGTTCATTCTTCTTGAAACCCTTGCTATATTGCATGGCCGAGATACTCTTCTCGCCTCTCTTCCCAGTTTGCGTGGGGATGACACACGGTTTGCTACCCATCATCATAAGTGAATTGAGGTACGGCAACACCGCTGTTTTAGTATCCCGAAGAAATTCCAATCCCAAAATAAGCTTGAAGTCTTCCATCTGAACCGCAGACAAGTTAGTCCTTCCCTCGAACTGACCAACTTTGAGCAAGACAGATTTGGCTACTCCAGCTATTGGTTGAGCAATGGAGTTGATTGCTTTGACCTTTCCGTGGCTCTTCTCCAAAATAAGTCCGAGTCGATCCACTTCGGCACTTGCGAGGTAGTTGTGGGTTGCACCAGTATCTATCATAGCCCTGATTGGCTTTCCATTGATCTTCACATCAATGTACATTAGGCCTTTCGCCTTACGAATGCAAGCCTTTGATTCTTCCATCTTCGGCTCTCTCGAGGGACCTTCATCCCTTTTCGTATCTCGATGCAATAGTGTATTGCACCGATGTGATAATGCACCAACTACATCCTCATCCCCATCGGAACTGGTCTCACTATGGCAACTAGCTTGTGGGGTACCTTGCTTCGATTTGGTCCTGCCACTTGCTTGTTGGTAATATGCATTCACCATCAGTTTGTGAGGACACTGTGCCACCCGATGTGGTCCTTCACATAAAAAGCATTTCAATTTAGGAGCGACATCAGATCTGCCCTCCGTTGCTTTTCCTTTGTTCCAGTTGTTACTGTTGCTCCCGTTGTGACTTCCTTTGAAGTTACTCTGACGGTTGCCTTGATAGGGTTCTCCCCTATTCCGAGAGTAACGCTCTCCCCCATTTGAGCTCGAGCTAGGTCTATGAGGTCTATTTCCACCTCCGATAGACTGACTATTTCCCGAATATTGATCATCTCTCAATTCTGGTTGATAGTCACTCAAGCATTCAGCAGCTCCAATGGCTACGCTTAAATCAGTGACCTTCGTCTCACGAAGTTCCGTGCGTGCCCACGGTGCCAACCCTTCCATGAAGGTGAATAGCTTGTCCCTTTCCGACATGTCTCGAATATTCAGCATATGCCCGGAAAAGGCTTTCACATACTCCCTGATGGAGTTTGTATGTTTCAGATCTCGCAGCGCACGTCGTGCCTGGTAGTCCACATTCTCTGGGAAAAACTGAGATCTGATTGCTTCCTTCAGAAGCTCCCAAGTATCTATTCGGACCCTGTTGGCCTGAATATCAGCATACTTCGTCCGCCACCACAGTTTTGCATCTCCACATAGATACATGGTAGCTGTAGTAACTTTCCTCGCTTCGTCTTGGATCGAAGCCGCAAGAAAGTATTGTTCCATGTCGAACAAGAAGTTCTCAACTTCTTTAGCATCGCGTGCCCCTCCGTAGGTACACGGATCAGGAATTCTGAGCCTATGCATAGACTCTTGCACGGTGGCTTGCCCATTGCCAAACGCGCGTTGAAGAACTACCAGTTGAGCTCTCAACATTCCCACTTCCTCCTGCAGAACAGGTATGCTAGCAACAGCTTCAGTCATAGCTGCGCAAGCTTCTTGGCATTCATCCAGTTGGATGCGTACCTCTCGAGTTTCCGTCTCTGCCACTTCGACCTTTTCTCCAAGGCCCTCCATGGCCAAACACAACCTAGTGTTTGTCACCTCCAGCGCCTCCAAACGCTGTTTAGTAGTCCTCCTCTGAGGATCCACCACCTCCGTGGTGTCCTGGTTCCATTGTATCCATCGCTTTCTTATCGAGGGTCTTGAGCCGCAGCTACGATACCAACTTTCACGGGTTACCTTTCTTCTTAGCACGTAAAAGGGGACACCGTGCGCGCAGTCTGCTCCGCTAGACTACCTTCCGCCTTTTCTCGGTCCGTCTCGGGACAAAAGTAGTTTTGATCACAATTTAAAGAAAGCTTACAACACGAGATTGAAATGCATTGAATTAAACTTGATCATTGATTGCTAGAAAGCTTGAAAATTACAATAGATTGAAAGCAGGAAATTACAATGGCTAGTGCAGGGGGCGAACACTAGAAAAGCTTGAAAGATGTTTGAAAGTCATATACCCCCTATAATAGACTTAGCAACAAAAACCCAAATGACGGGAGTAGACGTCTTTTGGCCGAGGAATCATACTAAAATTTTCTAATTATCAACTATTTTTACAATTAAATGAAATATTTACAAGGTGCAGCCACTGCAATAGCGTCACGGGGCTGAAGTAAGGCTGCTGCCCGTGACATTCTCCCCCATTTGCTTTGGCGAAGTCCTCTGAGCCGTTGGTTGTTATTCTTATTGTTGAATCCGCTCCATTTGACCAAGTATTCTTGAAGATAATTCCTAGAAGTTCGATGGCCAAGAATCTCTTCAGCAACCTTCATTTCTGATCTTTTCAATTTAAACACAAGTCGCTTCAGATCTTCAGACTTCTTGTACTGTTTCTGATTGATGTCTGCAGTATGAGGGAGGGACGGTTGCTGGCCAGTAGTAATCTCAAAAGGACTCTTTTTGGGCGAAGAGATCTCTTGAGCATTGAAACACATCCGGGCCACATCCGAAAGTTTTACCCAAACTTCATGCGGAGCAGAGATGAAGTGCCGAAAATAGTCTTCCAGCATATATTTGAAGCGCTCTGTCTGTCCGTCTGATTGTGGGTGAAAACTAGAATTCATGCTCAAAGTTGAACCAAGAAGTTTGAACAACTCGGTCCAAAGTATGCCAGTAAACCGAGGATCCCGATCACTGACGATGTCTGTAGGCAGTTCCCAGTATTTGACAATAAGCTTGAAGAAGAGTTGAGCTGTCTCTTCGGCTGATGTATACTTAGGCGCTGTGGTAACAGTTTCATGTTCAGATAAACGGTCCATCTTGACCGTGATAGTGCCAAAATCTCCTAATTTCGGCAATCCACCAATGTAGTCCATCGATCCACTCTCGACTGGTCTACTCGGGACGGAAAGGGGCTCCAGTAAGCCTACCTTCTTCTGATGACCTGCATGAAGCTCTTCAAGCTTCGGCTGAGTCGTACAGTATGGTGCCTCGCTGGGAGGTTTGGCACCCGAATCAAGTTCAATCCCGCGATCAATCGCCCTCCTTGGCAACTCACCCGGTATGATGTCCCCAAATTCCTCATCACTCCTTCTGACATGTTTTGGAATTGGATCAGCCACCTCTTCGATCTCCTCTAGTCGAAGTGTGCACAAAAATGAGGGTTCATTCTTCTTGAAACCCTTGCTATATTGCATGGCCGAGATACTCTTCTCGCCTCTCTTCCCAGTTTGCGTGGGGATGACACACGGTTTGCTACCCATCATCATAAGTGAATTGAGGTACGGCAACACCGCTGTTTTAGTATCCCGAAGAAATTCCAATCCCAAAATAAGCTTGAAGTCTTCCATCTGAACCGCAGACAAGTTAGTCCTTCCCTCGAACTGACCAACTTTGAGCAAGACAGATTTGGCTACTCCAGCTATTGGTTGAGCAATGGAGTTGATTGCTTTGACCTTTCCGTGGCTCTTCTCCAAAATAAGTCCGAGTCGATCCACTTCGGCACTTGCGAGGTAGTTGTGGGTTGCACCAGTATCTATCATAGCCCCGATTGCTTTCCATTGATCTTCACATCAATGTACATTAGGCCTTTCGCCTTACGAATGCAAGCCTTTGATTCTTCCATCTTCGGCTCTCTCGAGGGACCTTCATCCCTTTTCGTATCTCGATGCAATAGTGTATTGCACCGATGTGATAATGCACCAACTACATCCTCATCCCCATCGGAACTGGTCTCACTATGGCAACTAGCTTGTGGGGTACCTTGCTTCGATTTGGTCCTGCCACTTGCTTGTTGGTAATATGCATTCACCATCAGTTTGTGAGGACACTGTGCCACCCGATGTGGTCCTTCACATAAAAAGCATTTCAATTTAGGAGCGACATCAGATCTGCCCTCCGTTGCTTTTCCTTTGTTCCAGTTGTTACTGTTGCTCCCGTTGTGACTTCCTTTGAAGTTACTCTGACGGTTGCCTTGATAGGGTTCTCCCCTATTCCGAGAGTAACGCTCTCCCCCATTTGAGCTCGAGCTAGGTCTATGAGGTCTATTTCCACCTCCGATAGACTGACTATTTCCCGAATATTGATCATCTCTCAATTCTGGTTGATAGTCACTCAAGCATTCAGCAGCTCCAATGGCTACGCTTAAATCAGTGACCTTCTGTCTCTGAAGTTCCGTGCGTGCCCACGGTGCCAACCCTTCCATGAAGGTGAATAGCTTGTCCCTTTCCGACATGTCTCGAATATTCAGCATATGCCCGGAAAAGGCTTTCACATACTCCCTGATGGAGTTTGTATGTTTCAGATCTCGCAGCGCACGTCGTGCCTGGTAGTCCACATTCTCTGGGAAAAACTGAGATCTGATTGCTTCCTTCAGAAGCTCCCAAGTATCTATTCGGACCCTGTTGGCCTGAATATCAGCATACTTCGTCCGCCACCACAGTTTTGCATCTCCACATAGATACATGGTAGCTGTAGTAACTTTCCTCGCTTCGTCTTGGATCGAAGCCGCAAGAAAGTATTGTTCCATGTCGAACAAGAAGTTCTCAACTTCTTTAGCATCGCGTGCCCCTCCGTAGGTACACGGATCAGGAATTCTGAGCCTATGCATAGACTCTTGCACGGTGGCTTGCCCATTGCCAAACGCGTTGAAGAACTACCAGCTTGAGCTCTCAACATTCCCACTTCCTCCCCGTGTAACGGGTATGCTAGCAACGACTTCGGTCATAGGCTGCGCAAGATTCTTGGCATTCATCCAGTTGGATGCGTAACTCTAGAGTTTCCTACTAAGCCACTTCGACCTTTTCTCCAAGGCCCTCCATGGCCAAACACAACCTAGTGTTTGTCACCTCCAGCGCCTCCAAACGCTGTTTAGTAGTCCTCCTCTGAGGATCCACCACCTCCGTGGTGTCCGGTTCCATTGTATCCATCGCTTTCTTATCGAGGGTCTTGAGCCGCAGCTCTGATACCAACTTTCACGGGTTACCTTTCTTCTTAGCACAGAAAGGGACACCGTGCGGCAGTAGTCTGCTCCGCTAGACTACCTTCCGCCTTTTCTCGGTCCGTCTCGGGACAAAAGTAGATTTGATCACAATTTAAAGAAAGCTTACAACACGAGATTGAAATGCATTGAATTAAACTTGATCATTGATTGCTAGAAAGCTTGAAAATTACAATAGATTGAAAGCAGGAAATTACAATGGCTAGTGCAGGGGGCGAACACTAGAAAAGCTTGAAAGATGTTTGAAAGTCATATACCCCCTATAATAGACTTAGCAACAAAAACCCAAATGACGGGAGTAGACGTCTTTTGGCCGAGGAATCATACTAAAATTTTCTAATTATCAACTATTTTTACAATTAAATGAAATATTTACAAGGTGCAGCCACTGCAATAGCGTCACGGGGCTTAAGTAAGGCTGCTGCCCGTGACATTCTCCCCCATTTGCTTTGGCGAAGTCCTCTGAGCCGTTGGTTGTTATTCTTATTGTTGAATCCGCTCCATTTGACCAAGTATTCTTGAAGATAATTCCTAGAAGTTCGATGGCCAAGAATCTCTTCAGCAACCTTCATTTCTGATCTTTTCAATTTAAACACAAGTCGCTTCAGATCTTCAGACTTCTTGTACTGTTTCTGATTGATGTCTGCAGTATGAGGGAGGGACGGTTGCTGGCCAGTAGTAATCTCAAAAGGACTCTTTTTGGGCGAAGAGATCTCTTGAGCATTGAAACACATCCGGGCCACATCCGAAAGTTTTACCCAAACTTCATGCGGAGCAGAGATGAAGTGCCGAAAATAGTCTTCCAGCATATATTTGAAGCGCTCTGTCTGTCCGTCTGATTGTGGGTGAAAACTAGAATTCATGCTCAAAGTTGAACCAAGAAGTTTGAACAACTCGGTCCAAAGTATGCCAGTAAACCGAGGATCCCGATCACTGACGATGTCTGTAGGCAGTTCCCAGTATTTGACAATAAGCTTGAGGAAGAGTTGAGCTGTCTCTTCGGCTGATGTATACTTAGGCGCTGTGGTAACAGTTTCATGTTCAGATAAACGGTCCATCTTGACCGTGATAGTGCCAAAATCTCCTAATTTCGGCAATCCACCAATGTAGTCCATCGATCCACTCTCGACTGGTCTACTCGGGACGGAAAGGGGCTCCAGTAAGCCTACCTTCTTCTGATGACCTGCATGAAGCTCTTCAAGCTTCGGCTGAGTCGTACAGTATGGTGCCTCGCTGGGAGGTTTGGCACCCAAATCAAGTTCAATCCCGCGATCAATCGCCCTCCTTGGCAACTCACCCGGTATGATGTCCCCAAATTCCTCATCACTCCTTCTGACATGTTTTGGAATTGGATCAGCCACCTCTTCGATCTCCTCTAGTCGAATAGTGCACAAAAATGAGGGTTCATTCTTCTTGAAACCCTTGCTATATTGCATGGCCGAGATACTCTTCTCGCCTCTCTTCCCAGTTTGCGTGGGGATGACACACGGTTTGCTACCCATCATCATAAGTGAATTGAGGTACGGCAACACCGCTGTTTTAGTATCCCGAAGAAATTCCAATCCCAAAATAAGCTTGAAGTCTTCCATCTGAACCGCAGACAAGTTAGTCCTTCCCTCGAACTGACCAACTTTGAGCAAGACAGATTTGGCTACTCCAGCTATTGGTTGAGCAATGGAGTTGATTGCTTTGACCTTTCCGTGGCTCTTCTCCAAAATAAGTCCGAGTCGATCCACTTCGGCACTTGCGAGGTAGTTGTGGGTTGCACCAGTATCTATCATAGCCCTGATTGGCTTTCCATTGATCTTCACATCAATGTACATTAGGCCTTTCGCCTTACGAATGCAAGCCTTTGATTCTTCCATCTTCGGCTCTCTCGAGGGACCTTCATCCCTTTTCGTATCTCGATGCAATAGTGTATTGCACCGATGTGATAATGCACCAACTACATCCTCATCCCCATCGGAACTGGTCTCACTATGGCAACTAGCTTGTGGGGTACCTTGCTTCGATTTGGTCCTGCCACTTGCTTGTTGGTAATATGCATTCACCATCAGTTTGTGAGGACACTGTGCCACCCGATGTGGTCCTTCACATAAAAAGCATTTCAATTTAGGAGCGACATCAGATCTGCCCTCCGTTGCTTTTCCTTTGTTCCAGCTTGTTATTCTTGTTGCTCCCGTTGTGACTTCCTTTGAAGTTACTCTGACGGTTGCCTTGATAGGGTTCTCCCCTATTCCGAGAGTAACGCTCTCCCCCATTTGAGCTCGAGCTAGGTCTATGAGGTCTATTTCCACCTCCGATAGATCGACTATTTCCGAATATTGATCATCTCTCAATTCCGTTGATAGTCACTCAAGCATTCAGCAGCTCCAATGGCTACGCTTAAATCAGTGACCTTCTGTCTCTGAAGTTCCGTGCGTGCCCACGGTGCCAACCCTTCCATGAAGGTGAATAGCTTGTCCCTTTCCGACATGTCTCGAATATTCAGCATATGCCCGGAAAAGGCTTTCACATACTCCCTGATGGAGTTTGTATGTTTCGTATCTCGCAGCCGCACGTCGTGCCTGGTAGTCCACATTCTCTGGGAAAAACTGAGATCTGATTTGCTTCCTTCAGAAGCTCCCAAGTATCTATTCGGACCCTGTTGGCCTGAATATCAGCATACTTCGTCCGCCACCACAGTTTTGCATCTCCACATAGATACATGGTAGCTGTAGTAACTTTCCTCGCTTCGTCTTGGATCGAAGCCGCAAGAAAGTATTGTTCCATGTCGAACAAGAAGTTCTCAACTTCTTTAGCATCGCGTGCCCTCCGTAGGTACACGGATCAGAATTCTCGAGCCTATGCATAGACTCTGCACGGTGGCTTGCCCATTGCCAAACGCGTTGAAGAACTACCGGTTGAGCTCTCAACATTCCCACTTCCTCCCGCAGAACGGTATGCTAGCAACAGCTTTCACCATAGCCGCAAGCTTCTTGGCATTCATCCAGCTTGGATGCGTACCTCTCGAGTTTCCGTCTCGCCACTTCGACCTTTCTCCAAGGCCCTCCATGGCCAAACACAACCTAGTGTTTGTCACCTCCAGCGCCTCCAAACGCTGTTTAGTAGTCCTCCTCTGAGGATCCACCACCTCCGTGGTGTCCGGTTCCATTGTATCCATCGCTTTCTTATCGAGGGTCTTGAGCCGCAGCCTCGATACCAACTTTCACGGGTTACCTTTCTTCTTAGCACGTAAAGGGACATCGTGCGGCGAGAGTCTGCTCCGCTAGACTACCTTCCGCCTTTTCTCGGTCCGTCTCGGGACAAAAGTAGTTTTGATCACAATTTAAAGAAAGCTTACAACACGAGATTGAAATGCATTGAATTAAACTTGATCATTGATTGCTAGAAAGCTTGAAAATTACAATAGATTGAAAGCAGGAAATTACAATGGCTAGTGCAGGGGGCGAACACTAGAAAAGCTTGAAAGATGTTTGAAAGTCATATACCCCCTATAATAGACTTAGCAACAAAAACCCAAATGACGGGAGTAGACGTCTTTTGGCCGAGGAATCATACTAAAATTTTCTAATTATCAACTATTTTTACAATTAAATGAAATATTTACAAGGTGCAGCCACTGCAATAGCGTCACGGGGCTGAAGTAAGGCTGCTGCCCGTGACACCATGTCTAGTAATATTTCATATTTTTTAATTCAACAAAGAACCTTAAAATAAAAAAATAATAAAAGGGTGTCGGGACCCCACACGCAAACGCGTGGTGGAGCAGTTTCCTTGAACAGTTCTTTGAATTGGTCGAAATCTAAGCCGTTAATCTTTTTTCTCTTTAATTCTCACTTTGTTCTCCAAAAGGTTCTCATGAGGACCCCACAATTAATCTCCTCTAATATCATTTTCCCTCCATCATCTACTGGGAAGATGTGTGGACTTTTGGATAAGATTAGTCATAATAAATTGAAATTTTAATTTTTTAATTTTTTTTTTATCAAATTCATTTTCGAGCACACATCTTATGAACCCACAACTTTTATTAATTTTTATCGAAATATACTAAAAATCTAATTTTTAGCAACACTAAATAGGCACGTTGATATCTCTCTGATTAGTTGAGCGTCAAGTCCAAAATCGTTCAAATTTCATGGCTATCCATTTATGAAAACTTTACATATCATATTTTTACTAAGAAGAAAAAATAATCCAACTTGCATTCGAGAAGTGGATTAAAAGTAAAATATGAATAATAAATAAGTTATTTTCTAACATGTAAATTTTTTAGATGAAATGATTCGATAAAACAATCTTACAATTATATAAAGATTCCTCCAAACAGGGAATTAGCAACTAAGCTTGACATTGAAAAACTACAAAATGCTTTAAAGTAACGAGTTCATACTGCACAGTTCAGGAACTAATTCCCTGTTTGGACAAATGAAATATACTTAAGATTTTGCATACCTTTTCCTTTTATGTGAGTCAAAAAAGGAAAAACAAGAGCATGTACTCTCACAGGAAAAGTCGTAAATCTAATGTGTGTAATCATTTCATCCTTAATAATCTTATCTTTTCAATCTGACCATCGATTTATGATACACGTTTAGGTTTAGTCATATTTGTACCATACTACAAACCTTAAAAACTTTTAATATCTTACAAATTAAGATTGTCTTATTATCATGTTCCCTTACAAATAAGTGTTCTTTATTCTATTATTATTATTATTATTATTATTATTATTATTATTATTTTAGGGGCCTGTTTGATTCTCATTATTGTAGAATGAGAATGAAAAATATAGTCGTTATTGAGCCCCACATAAGAGATAGAAATTCAAAATTGATGGCTTGATGTGACGGATAACGGTCATATTTTTCATTTTTATGGATGAAAAATGAGAAACAAACGGGTGCTTAGTAATATTTATACGATACAAACCCTAGTCGTAGAGGATTCTTTATTTTATGACTTTTTCGATTTAGTAATATTATTATAATTATTATTTCTATAGGAGTTGTATGTCGTTTTTATTGTATTAGAAGATTTTGGTATGTTATGCGACCTACACCGAACATGTTTTTTCCAACCAACAAAGTTGAAAATTTTTATACGATACAAACCCTAGTCATAGAGGATTCTTTATTTTATGACTTTTTCGATTTAGTAATATTATTATAATTATTATTTCTATAGGAGTTGTATGTCGTTTTTGTTGTATTAGAAGATTTTGGTATGTTATGCGACCTACACGGAACATGTTTTTTCCAACCAACAAAGTTGAAAATTTTGAAGGTTTGAGCTAAGGACAAATAACTGGTCCAAAATACAAAATCTAATCACATCTAGAATAATTCAACATTTGCAAACTAACCTTTTTGGATGGATTTCAAACCTCTTGTTTAGCGAACAATATAAATTTGAAATCAATGGCCAAAAAAATTGATTTTTGCTTTTAAAATTAGAAGTCAAAAAACACCGACGATAGTGATAATTCAAGAATAATGCATAAAAATAGAACAAACTCTAGAACCTCAAAAACTTTGCCAATATTCATTACGCTTGAATGTATCAATCTTGATCCAAGATCGAATGACTTATGCGCTTCTCACCTATTGTTGTGTTAGCAAATTACTCGATTCAATAAATCATGCAATGAAAGATTTGACAAAATTTCTTGCTTGGATGAACTGAAAAATTGTATTCATTCCATACTTTACGCAACTTGGTGTCAACATAATGCACATCTTACGTACACTTGGGCAACGTGAGACATGCTCACCCTCACCCAGTGCAAATGCTAAATCACTAGCCACTCCCCAAGGACATGGCTAGAGAAATAAACTTGACCCATCCCTTCTCATACTTGCTTGATACTATGAAAAAGTTTATGACTAAATTATCACAATAAAATTGGTTTATAATGTGAGGTTTCCTTCATACATTGCACATCTCAATTGTTCCCAAACAATAAGAGACATGTTAAAACTAGCTAGATGCACAATAAATAATAAACTATTGTAAATTTGAGTTTCATTTTAAAAGGTCAACTTCGTTAAGAAGAGTAGTTCAAGTCTATTTTGATAATTACCCGATATGAAATTTATTCATTAATACTCTTGCAAAATGGTTGTTCGTTTGAGCGCATCAATCTTGAAATTCGCATGTTCATTATTGAATCTTAATCAGATTAAACTGCTTGTTGGAATTTAATGGACGGTTTTATCTTAAAATATCAACTTTTTAAAGAGGAGTAACACAAGCCCTTTTATGTTGATCTACATTTAGGTAAATACCCAGTGTGAAATTTATCATCCCTTAACAAATTATGCTTATATTGAATAAGTTATTGTACCTCATATTTTGTGCGTATTCTTTATAAACTTGTAGATTTATTATCATAAAATAATTACACGCAAAATTTTAATGAACGGAATGTTGCAATGCAAAGATTAAAATATTTATCATCTCCCATAAATTAAATTCACCAGTTACCATTAGAAGCATGATATTAAAAATACAATCATGCTATTTGTACATAAAGGATGGTCTAGAAGCAGTGCCGGAAGATAAGTTGGAAGGAAATGATTTGATAAAAAAGTTAACTGTATTTCAAACAGTCAAATGATAGAGTGTCATGTGACGTTATGTAATTCTTGATGTACATGAGAAGGTCCTTAAATATATATGGACGAGATGAATTTCTATACACAACAGGTGGTTACAGGTGACCCATCAAAGCCTCCAACTTTCCCTCTATGGATTCACATTCTCAACATCCTTCACAGTAAAAGGGTCATCGTGTACTAAGAATCTATTAGTATAAAGTTAACCGCTAGCCGCACCTGCCCTTTTCATGCTTTTGGCCTTTCCTCTGTCTCTCTCCAACCATATATGTCCTATGACCAAAAAAGTAAAAGATAAAAAAGCAAACTGCCCACTTGAAAACCACTTATAAGAAGTGTAACAACCTCATAAAACATATTCTTTCTTTATGTGACAACATTTTGTCCTAAATTAGACAACCATATGGAAGATCAGTGCAGTCCTCTTAGCTGGGCTTACTACTATCAAGAAGATGTAAGTTTGTTTCAAGAACTTTCACTTTCTTTCATATTTTCGTAGTTTCTTCTATTTAAGTATAAAGATTCCGACTAAGTGTTACGCTTGCGGCTACCTTACTGAACAGGGTAAAAAGGTTTCGTGTAGGTGATCGAAAATTATTGGGAATTATGCTTAGTTTGAAGTAGTTTTTGATTTTTTGGGTTTTTATTAAGATATGTACTCTATAATTATAATGTGCCAATTGATTATCAAGAACTTGAATTTTCTTTATATTTTTGTGTTTTTTTTAGGGGTAGCAAAAAGTTTTACCCACATTGTGACAAAAAGGATTTAGTGCAATTTACTGGAAATTAAAGCTTAGTTTGTGGTGGTTGTGTATTTTTTAGTTTGTAATGTGCGTTGTGCTACTTGATTTAGGGGATCGAGGACTTGAAGCATTCTCTCTTGTACTCAACTTTGGAGTTACAGACAGCTGTCCTCTCTGCGCATGAAGAACTTTCAAGAAAAGATGATGAAATTCTCCACCTCAAAAATCTCTTATCAAAGATTATGAGAGAAAGGGATGAATTCGAAGCAAAATGCCAAACACTCATGTTGGAAAATCAGCTTATTTTCCAACAAGTAGAAATGCAAAAAAAGTCCCCAAGACAGCAATTAGAATCTGCCCCTTCAAGTGGTATCAACAGCAATGAAGATGAGAACAACATTGGGCTTCCCTCCTCAGATTGTGATGAAAACAACTTTGCACCATCACCATTGCCGGAAACATTTTCCGACGTCCTATCGCCGGAGAAAATCGTGCCGAAGAAGCCATTACCAGAAAAAGGCAAGTTCTTGCAAGCAGTAATGGATGCTGGACCCCTTCTTCAAACTCTTCTGCTGGCTGGACCACTACCCCAGTGGCAGCACCCACCCCCCCAACTTAACTCTATCGACATTCCACCAGTCACCATTTCTTCTCCAGGAAATAGTACTGGATTATTCAGTAACAAAAGGGCTCTGATGAACAGAGAAATAGGACAAGATTTTTCACCCAAGTTTCAAAAAGTTGTTCACCAAAATCATCATTGACCAAACATAATTATTTAGCAAGCATAATCCATCCTTTTCATGCTGTTAAGCATGAAAGTGACGGCCATTATGTTACTAGTTAAAGTTTGTATAGTAATGGGTTGTCTTAGAAACTAAGGATCTTTAACTAATCGTAGACGAGAGAGTGAGTATCTAGTGGGCTCAATAAAGCCCCTTTAGCTTTTGTTTTGGAACTTGATCAATTTTCCACTATTATTGGCTTGTTCGGTAACGTAGATTGTACCGATGGACGGGATTAAAAAAAAAATACTGTCCAATTCTGCGTACTAAATATGCCTTATATTTATTTACTTTCCCTGAGAGTATCAATGGGGGCTTGAAATTCTCCAATTGGTGGAGAAATTGGAAATTTTATATGAATGCGTACATTAGTGTATCTTGGTAGAGTTTGTTGTTGTAAACCTCGAGTCATCATTTGGAAGATGATTTATTTTAATAGAATTAATTCAAGTTGTGCTTCATAGATTATTTTCCTGCTTTTACGCCATGATTTTTTTTTTAAAGAATAGAAACACGAGTAATTATTAGCAATAATGGTCCGCAACTTACTATCCATATCGCATTTTTGTTTCCGAGCTAAATCGAGCCCTTCCGACAATTTAATTTGGATGAAGATTTTGATTCGTACGGTGACACGGATTGTCAAACACGATACTCTATTATAATCATTTCTTGATTTTCTGAATCTAATCTAATTTTTCCCTAGAATATGAAATAGGGGCTTTAAATTCTCCAAAATGGAATGTAATTTTATATGAGTGCATATCTATGCCTTTTTACATAATAAAACATAGTGTCCCTTGGTGGATTATGTTGTTATAAACTTTCAGTTATTATTTGGAAGATCATTTATTTTAATGCAGCTAAAGTTGTGGTTTCATAGTTTATTCTCTTTCTTTTATGTCACACACAGTGATTTTGAATGAAAAAAAGTACTTATTTTATGCAAAATTAAGAGGTGAACAAAGCAATCAAAGATACTAACTGATCTTACTTTCCACGAATGGTACCTACCATGCATGTCCTGTGTCTGCCATTAAAAACTGCATCTCATTGGACGCCTCTCCCTATCGTGCCAATATATTTGTTCATCAAGATTCACATGTGGACTACAAATGAGTAAGAACAAGACTTGAACTTTAGACTTCGATCCTTCACATGATAACATGTTCAACTAGGGGGTGGAATGAGCCCATTTGGTCTGGTTTTCTTTGGTTCCAAAAGTCGATTCGGTCTTGTTTTCTTTAGTTCTAAAGTGGTCTCAATTCCATAACTAACCGATATCATGTAATTGGAATTGAACCGTTAAAAGAGAATATTAATTTATTAAAATTTTATATTTCATCAAAAAACATAATCATAGTAAACTACTAATCCTTATCTGGTGGGCCTACAATCGGCTATCAAGCTACTCAAGGCATAATAGCCAATGAAGAAAATTTCTTTCCCCAAGATACTAGAGAATCACAATTATACCTATGGTGGCAAACTTTTTAGGAAAAGAAACAAATTTCAATGTTTAAAAATTAATGTCTTAGCACATAATGATTATATTTTTCAGGTGAAATGAGGAGCGTGTTCTATAGAGATTAAAATCAGATTAAAATTGAAAAATTAAACGTTATTGTTGACTTTTATTAGACGAGTGAGACCCAATAATAACTATATTTTCAATTTTAATTGGATTTTAATATTTACCAAACAAGCACTAGATGTGACCGAACTTAGGGTCGAGATTATGAGCTCAGCCCTCGTTTGAGTTCCATTTTATCAAAAAATTATTTTTTCAAAACTCATTTTCAACTATATATTCTCCAATTAAATAATATTACACGCAACTTGATTTTATTTTATTTTTAATTTTTAACCAAACATTCTTGAAAAATCACTATTAAAAAATGCATTCTTTCTCTCTAAATGAAACTCAAAAACAAATTTTTAATGTATAGGTCGAGGGTCCCAAACATAAGTGGTCGGGTCTTTATGAATTTATCACCTTCATGATTGCCCGTGTTTTAGAAGAGTTTGTAAATATTCTCAGATAAGAGTAACATCCAAGAATCAATAATAATATGTCAGAATATTATTGTTGATTCTAACAAAAACTCTGTTGGGTAATCATTCATCAAAACTTTCAAAATAGACTAGTTTAGTCACCAAACTAATTTCTCAGCATAAATGGTCATCAAATTTACAAAGTTATTTCAATTATACCTTGCATCTGTTAGTCAATTAGTTGAATTTGGTGATGTGTCCGATGATGATACCCTTGTGGAAAATTGAAATAACAAGTCGACAAACATCAACCAAATTAATGTCTAACTTGAATAAAATGAGTGTTAAACTGAAAGAATTAAGAGTTCGTTTGATTGCAAGGGTGGTAAATTGGTGGAAAGAAAATGAATTATAGGGAAAGTAATTACCTAAAAATTATTTTGCAGGAAATTATTAATTAAGTGTGTTTGATTGGTATAATTTTTCACCCGAAATTTTTTAAAATTTTGTGTTCGTTTGATTTTGTTTTACATGAAAATTGTCCATTAAACTGATAATTTTTTCCACAATTGGTTATAAAATTTTTTTCCATTGCTAAAAAAAAAAAAAAAAAAAAAAAAAAATATATATATATATATATATATATATATTTTTTTTTTCCATTAAAGTTTTGTATTCGTTTGATTTTGTTTTACGTGTAAATTGTCCATTAAAGTGGAAAATTTTTTTACAATGATTTATAAAATTTGTTTCTATTACAAAAAAATAAAAAATAAAAAAAAATAGAGATGACAGAACCTGAAAAAGGTTTTCCCCATTTTTAAGGAAAAAGGCGCGTGAGGGGGGGGGGCGGGGGGGTTAATTCTTTTCTTGCCCAAATTTGTCCAATCAAACACTTGTTTTGCATGAAAATGAAATTTAAATTCCAAATTCCATGAAAAACAACTGTAATCAAACACTACCTAAGAGTCCGTTTGATAGGAAAATGTGGAAATGAACTTCAATTTCATGTTAGTTGGAAAATAAAAACCCACCAAATTCATAGGAATTCGTTTTTCTTGAAAACAAAGAAAATGCAGCTTAAAATGATTGTACTTTGAAATTCGATTTCCATTTCCACATTGCAATCAAACGGTCAAAGAAGAATTCGTTTTCCTCATATATGACATTTTCCATATAATTCGTTACAATCAAACATGGCCTAAAGCATTTGAAAATCTTATTATTATTATTATTATTATTTTAAAAAAAATCACATTTGGAACTTGTATTTTCTAGATTATTTACCTTCTCGTCACGACTTTCAGTCACATAACGATGTTAGATACCTCAACAAAATCGTTAAATTTACTAATGGATAAATGAGAAGTGAGTTAACTGAAACAAATTTGTAATTTCGGTGAGTATTTATGCTAGAAAATGTTTGGCAACCAACAGAGTTAAAAACCCTGGAAATAAATAATATAATTTCATGTGTACAATTAAACCAATAAGGAAATTGATTGTACTGTGAATTTGGATTTCAACTACCCTAAGTAATGGTGTTAAAATGGAGTAGGCTGCCCAAGACGATTCTTTTTATTAAAAAATCATATCAAAATTAGCGGGTTCAATTTGGATGGGTTCAATTTCATGTGTACAATCAAAGATTGGTTCAATTTGGATCGGTTCAAAGATTGGTTCATACGAGCCATGTAAAACTTAATTTCCCAATATGACGACCCATGTACCAACCCTACCAACCAAATTGCCCTGATTTTTTTTTTTTTTGATAACTGAATGTTCGGATCAGTTTGTGCGCACCTTAACTAATTCCACGAGCCCTGAAGTTTACGGTCAAATACTCACCTCAATAGCCTTGAGGGGACTCGAACAAATTGCCCTGACCTTTTCACATGATCTCTCATCTCTTCGTTGATTCTAAATGTCATATACTCTAACTTATCACACTCCCAATTTTTTTTAGTATTATATTGTTTTTTTTTTATATTTGATTAAAATAAAATTTCACGTACTATTTATACTATTTTTTTAAAGTTTTAGTTAACTACATACCAGCCTACTTAGAATGTACTTCAATTATATAAAAAAAAATAGTAAATTCTAATTGTAAATTAAAATTTATATTTCAAACAACTTAACAGAGTAATGCATCAATTAGAAAATTCATTTCCTTTTCAATTATGGCCTAATTCTAAATCGTATTAATTTTTTTTTTTTAAACTATGAGTTGAGCTGATCCGACCCATTAGCAGGTTTGCGATTCGGTCCGATTGCTAAGCATTGATCATATTTTTAGATGGTCGATGAATTGGATCTCGATACATATAGGTTAATTGGATCGATCCATCCACCCATTTTGACACCCCAATTCAACATTGTCAATTTGTTCAAGATTTCTAGGTAGTCCAACAGGAACAAAGTTCACATACATGGAACTAGATTGAACCATGAACAATTATCTCTTTTTTAACTTTACAATTTTAGAACCTCTTTAGTGAGATTGACTTCCAATAAAAGATCATACTGTTGAAAAAAGGACTGAAAGAATGAAAGAAGCAGGCTTTTTTTAGTCTTTTAAGGAAAAACTAAACATACTCATTGGTTTTCAATATGTGTGACAACATTTTAGTAAGTGCCATCTCGATTTTCAAAAGTCGTTCACAATAATGCACTTGATATATAGTTCTGCTAACTATACCTCTGGTTCGCATGGAGTTCGCGCGTTCATCACTTAGGGAGTAGATGCCGCCACGCAAGTTGTTGCTTGCTTGCCGTATGGGAGCTTCCTTGATTCCTACGTGCCTTGCCTTGCTTGGCCTTGCAGTGATGCGACTACATGATTCATCAACTTCACACCTGGCTATATCACCTTGTGGCTCCAAGAGCCTTCGCGTAAAAATGAGCCTTTGGCCAAGCTTAGCTCTTAGGAGAACCTTCTACATGGTCAAATGGAAGCGGTGATCCTGGGTGGTTTTAGCTGACCAGGGCTTGTTGGTGAGGCCCTTAGTTCTTATTTTCTGCATTACGATAGATTTGTCGGTTAGAGAATGGGTCCATGGGTTTATTCGCAAGTAAACAACCTTATCAATCCCTAAATATTCGCTGTAAAATCTTATGTGATCAGGTGAGATCTCAAAAAATAACTACTAATTAGGTAATTCTTTTTTTAAGGAAACACCACCACAGTGATCACATTGCTTAACCAATGATTGAGTGACATGCATGTTAAATTAGGTCGGTACAATTCAGGGGCGGAGTTAGGAATATTATTTAGTGCGAGCATAATTTAATCAATGTCGAACTTTTGAGTTTTTTGCCATAGATTTAATGATGATAAAAAATATAAACAATATTACGACAATACTAAAAATAACATAAATTATAAATTATACTTGCTCCTTTCAAGTTTCATATTTTGATATCCTTGTACAATGACTTTATTATCAGTTTCCAAAAATATATCTTTTTTTACATAAACAATATGTTATCATTCATCTAGTAATCACCCATTCGGTTGTGCAATCTATTATTTACAATGTTCATTGCAGAAAATACAGCGACAACAATTGTGCTGTCATGATTTGAGGCTAACAAGGACGCTTTAGCATGTATGGTTTTCGAACTTGATCTCAGATATTAACATTATAATCCAAAATTGGTATGTTTAGTCCAGATCAGTGAGGAATTGTGTAACATCAAAATCCACTTTATTCGATAGCTCTCCATCGACATTTTCTACAATGGATGTCCTTTCAAAGAATATCTAAAGAAAACAATAAATCATAGTGTGCTTAGAAAAAAAAAAAATTTTCTATAGAACCAGTTGTTAATGATTTTTGCACTTAATTAATAAGTAAAATCAAGAAAAATTTATTCTCAATTGGGTCAATTCTATGTACCCAAATCACTAAGTCAACCTCCATACAATTACCCTACATTCAAATCACACACATACAATAACAACTTTGCTCAAGTTATTAAGTCAAACATATTACCCACACAATTAAATCTCTACTCAAATATTCAGAAAATAAGTGCTCAAACAGAGGTGGAACAGATTTCTTTTGCATAAAAATATATAGGGACCTTCAATTCAAGGATATAGACTCCATATTCAGGGTCAAGACTTGAGAGCGTCGAGCAGAGAGTTAGAGATTGAGAAGTTGACAGAAAGTGGATCTGGGAATTTCGTGGTTTCAATTTCAGCACATACATGTATAATTAGTTTTGGGTTGGATCAATATATGTTTCATTTTTTTTCCTTTGGGCTGGATAAGTGGAAAGTCCAATAAGCTACTAAAAAAAATGTAAGAGCCAAGTTAGGCCCAAAATTCTAGGTCTGCACTGATCCTTAGCTGCCTCCGCCCTTGGACCAAACAATATCAATTAGGGGCACCAGTCACCGTCTTGAATAAGCTGAAAATTGGAGTTGAGATTTGCTGTCTACCTAATTAATTATTAACACATTATTTTAAATTAATAAGCAGATCTTAACTCTGAAAATTGAGTCCATTGTGGGAGAAGTTTCATTCTAATGAATTATTTGTAATTAGGAATGGGATTTTTTTTTTTTTTTCACTAAATTGTCAAAAAATTACAATCAGCTATAATTTGGGTTGCCAACTGCTTAAGTTTTGCTATTTGCACTTAGGTCCTTATTAAAACCGTAAAGGTTAATAGATCTAAAGACTTCTTAAACTCGAGTATATGCCACAAATTGTATTCTATAAAATTTTGAAGTATTATGAATTTTGACACCAGACGCTAAAGATTTCAAGTCTTCATATTCCTCTATATATATATATATATATATATATTTTTTTTTTTTTTTATTATTATTTTTTTTTCCCAAATGCTGTCAAAATCACAAATTCATAATTTGGATTTTAAGTTTCCCACTATCATGATTAAGAATAAAATCTTCTAATAACAAGAATAATGAACCTTGCTACTTGTACAGGGACCGCTTGACAGGTCCCTTACAGGCCCCTCACACATGTGGGGCCGTGCTTATTATTATTAATTTATTAAAACAATGATGGGGCCCACCATTATGTCTTGCCTGTAAGGTACCTGTCAAGCAAGTCGCTGTACAAGCAGCATTTTTGCAAGAGTAATACTATCTCTCAGAGACATCATTAATTCAAAAGTTTTGATTCTAAAACAATAGTAGCATTCATCATTATATTACAAGCACACTTTATCAATTATATACCATCATAAATAGTAATAGTATAAAATCCATACTAATATAAAGATTTTAGCATTATATATATATATATATATATATATATATATATATATATATATATATATATATATTTATATATATATATATATAAATCTGAGTCATACCCATGTTTAGCAAGTCACAAATCATAAATCACAAATTTTATAGGTCACAAATCACAAATTCTATAAGTCATAACTTATTTCAATGTCACAAATTATTTCTCGATTATAACTTAATAAATTTGTGAGTCACGATCACATTTTTAAATCAAATATTATGTATTAATCCAAATGAACCAATTTATTGGTTATAATCAACCAAAATAATGGGCCACAAACACTTCCTACCCCACCATATCTCACTCACAACCACTGCATCACTGCCACGACGACCACTACCGCCACATCAACACCACCAATAACACATAATTTTTTTTTCTCTTAAGCAGGTAGCGTCAGGCGTACACCACCACCACAATCTGAAGAGGCACGATGTCTTCTAAAGGAAACAAACCTTACAGAGGTCAAATCTCGATACCTTGCACGAGCAGTGCATCAACGATTTGAAAGTGCCGTTACGTGTGGTGCTCAAATCAGCTTGCCGTGCTTCTTTGCGCAACACATTGAAGAGAGAGACGAAGCGGCGATGTGTGGCAAAGATAGAGACGAAGCAGCAACGTGCAGGAGACAAAGAGAGAGACGGGAGACGGACAGTGGCACACGGTGGTGGTCCATGTTCTATAGCGGTGCTTGGAGGTGGTCATCGACGACGATGGTCCATGTGTGGAGGGAAAGGGAAGAGAGAGGAAAAAAACTTAGTGCTTGAGAGGGTAGATGGTATTGGGTAATTTAGTGCTTGTTTGTCTCCCATTTTAGGAGAAGAAATAGAGTTTTGAATAATATTTTTTGGAGAATGTATGATTGAAAAGTAAAGTAATTTTATTAGTTTGTGTGTAGAATATTTTATTGAGTGAATATGTGGTGGAGATTGTTCACTTTTCAAATAATGTTTGATAAAATGGATGACAAACATGGGCTTAATTTTTATAATTTTATTATTAATATTTATAATAATATATTATCATCTGATTTTTGAATAAAAAAGCTATAAATCTTATTTTTGAAGTTGAATTATAAAAATTCTGATTGGGCGTAATTTCCAATTTTTGTACTTTTTTTTTTGTTAAACCATGCTTTGGACCACTTGTTGCCTCCTTTTTTTGGCGATTCAGATGTCCGAACTTTGTCATATTAATCTTGAGGAGTGGCAGCCTTCCTTCCTGATTCGCCACCCGAGTAAATCTGGATGTTGTCACAGCTTATACATACTTGTGCCGGACATTCGGGAAGCGATTTTCCTCCCCGTGGATGTGCCGGACATTCGGGAAACGATTTTCCTCTCCGTAGATCTTACTTTACGATGTGCGGATGTGACCTCTTGAGGGCCACCACATAACATCTGTCTTCCAACATTAACATAAATGTTGTCTTTCGTTGAGGCGGTATTCAAACTTCCAATATTCTGTAGAGAACCCTCCCACTTTATTGTTGTGCCACACCCGTGGGGCCGTGTTGCCCCCTTTTTTAATTAGTCTATTATTATGTCAAACCCTTGGAGGTTAGGATCTACCCTGCCTTTATGTTATTTTCTTCCCGTCTACGGATAGTCATTAACTTTTGGGAAATAAAAACCTCTTGATCCACGTATGTATGTTTGACTTCGCTTCTTTACTACAAGAAAGTAATTTTTTTTCTGAAAATTAACTAAAAAAATTGTTTTTTCACGAATGTTAAGAAGTTTGGGCTAGTTTGGTTGCATTATATAGCCCATGTTTGTCTTTCATTTTTTCAAAAATCTTTTTTCTACATACTAATTTTCAACCATACATTCACTCAATAAACTATTCTACAAATAAACCCAATTTTTTTCATAATTTTTAAGCACACATTTTCCAAAAAAGCATAGTTGTTACTCAACTTTTAATTGTGAACAACTCCCTTAACCTAATTAATTTTTCAGCGTATTTTGGAAATTCTAATCTAATTACTTGATATTCAAGAATCAACTTTTGAATTATATAGTTACTCCCGTTGGAATTGAACCGGGTTCAATTGGCTGCTTTCAAATTTGGTAAAATCATGTTTTGGCAAATGCAACTCTATTATTCCAGCTTATCTCTGGATGTGTGACACGTGGTCGAGATGTGGCCATTGGATATACTTATGGATGTTTCCTTTACTTAATGCCATTTCATTTGGCATTATCTCGAAGCGTCTTCATTCTAGGGTTTCATTCATCTTCATGCTCTCTCTCTCTGGCTGCGCTATTTTCGAATACTTCTATCTGATTTCTCTCTGTAAATCAAATCCCTGATTTGAGTTTGTATTGTGTAAGAGAGTGATTCCTTTGTGGAGATATTCTAAGTGAATATCTGTGTATAGTGTTCGTGTGGCTGTGTAGTTGTTTATGTTGATTTAGTGTTCGATTCTTTGTGATTCGAGTGGATCAGCTGCTATATAAGTGAGAGATAAGTGTTCTTGTACTTTTTTTTGTGATTGTTCTGAACATTCTTGTAACCTTTGTTGTCGATTTGGGACTTATAGTAGAACCGAGCATAATTCATAATATTGGATGCTCAACGGCAGATGTAGATATTGGATGTGGTCACCGAACCTCCGGGGCTTAGGCCAAAATATATCGATTATGTTCTTTTAATTATGCACTTTATTTTCAGTAAACAAACTTATACTTTCTGTTCTTGATCTAATATCGTGTGTCCTGGTCCAACAGTGGTATCAGAGCCATTGAAAAAAAGGAGCAAGTTACCTGGATCTTGAAGCAGAAAGGCTGATTTGATAAGGCTGCGAATTTTTGGAATTGCTATTAAGCAAAATTGCAAAAAATAACGAGTTCTAAAACTCGTTGGGTGAGATCTTTCTAAACTTTTGTTAAGTTACATTCAAGAATTTAGGGCTTCTTGATTTTTCACTTGATTTACCGTGTACTGCTAAACCCCCTTGATTTTAGTCTATGTCCAAAGGCTCCTTTGAGACTTTGAGAATCTAAGATTAATCAAGTACGGGTGTGTACTTGGAGAATCTTACTGGAGAAATCTGAAACATAGTTTATGTGATCTCTGTTCCATTGATTCTGTTTATTCTTTGTCTGTGACTGATAACTGAAATTCTTGTTTTACTACGTTTACTACTGTGAAATTTCTTATTGACACATATTTGAACTTTTACTGTTATTTGCACACTTGCATTAATTGGGCTTGGTTTGTAAGCTTTATTTATTTTAAAAACTATGGCCTCTGCAAAATTTGAAGTCCCCACTCAAATCAATCCATCAGATATGGGAACTAAAGTAATTTCTTTGAATAAGTTTTTAAACTATTTGAAACTGTTATCTATTGAATCTTTGTAATATCTAGACAGGAATTTTTTGAGCGAATGAAAATAATATGAAATTGTGTTCTGGACTACACTATGGCCCAAATTCTAGTAGCAAGGTGGAAAATGTTGGAATTGAACCGGATTCAATTAGCTGCTTCCAAATTTGGTAAAATCATGTTTTGGCAAATGCAACTCTATTATTCCAGCTTATATCTGGATGTGTGACACGTGGTCAAGATGTGGCCATTGGATATACTTCTGGATGGTTCCTTAATGTCATTTCATTTGGCATTATCTCGAAGCGTCTTCATTCTAGGGTTTCATTCATCTTCATGCTCCCTCTCTGGCTGCGCTATTTTCGAATACTTCTCTCTGATTTCTCTCTGTAAATCAAATCCCTGATTTGAGTTTGTATTTTGTAAGATAGTGATTCCTTTGTGGAGATATTCTGAGTGAATATCTATGTGTAGAGTTCGTGTGGCTGTGTAGTTGTTCCTGTTGATTTAGTGTTCGATTCTTTGTGATTCGAGTGGATCAACTGCTGTATAAGTGAGAGATAAGTGTTCTTGTACTTTCTTTGTGATTGTTCTAAACATTCTTGTAACCTTTGTTGCCGATTTGGGTTTTATAGTGGAACCGAGCATAATACATAATATTGGATGCTCAACGGGGGATGTAGGTGTTGGATGTGGTCAACGAACCTCCGAAGCTTAGGCCGAAACATATCAATTGTGTTCTTTTAATTCTGATCTTTATTTTCAGTAAAAAAACTTATACTTTCTGTTTTTGATCTAATATCGTGTGTCTTGGTCCAACAACTCCAATAGATCAATTTCAAATTGTCACAAATGTGGAGGAATTCTAGAAATCTAACTCATGTTTCTGTGAATTTTGACAATCAAAATCTAATTACTTAATATTCAAGAATTAGATTTGAAATTATATAGTTGTCCGTATCAGTCAAATTAAAATTGTTAGAAATGCTAAACAATTCACTGAACCTTTCAGTGAATTTTGGAATTTGTAATCTAATTACTTGATATTCAAGAATTAGATTTTGAATTATATAGGTACACCTATCAATCAGTTTCAAATTGTCACAAATGTTGAGAAATTCTCGAAGTCCAACTAACATTTCAGTGAATTTTAGCAATCATAATCTAATTACCAGGTATCGAAGAATCAAATTTTTAATTATATAATTGCTCCTATCAATCTGTTTCAAATTGTCACAAATGTTGAGAAATTCTCGAAGTCTAACTAGCATTTCAGTGAATTTTAGCAATTATAATGAAAAATATGCTATATAAAGGCCATAACATGTATATCAAAAATCACGCACACAAGTGTGTTTCTTTTGCAATTAACCACCATGAGCTATACGATGATGAAATACATTAGTTTAGTATTACTCATTTGTTTGGCGAACTTTTGTGAGACAAGTGTCTCGTCACAAAAACTCAGGTGTATTTTTACCAATAAATTCGAGGTTCATGTTGTCAACAATCTTCCTCCAAATACTCCACCAATGAAGCTACATTGTGCATCTAAAGACAATGACCTTGGAAACCACACACTCTACACAAATCAAGATTTTCATTTTCACTTTTGTGAAAAATTTTGGTATACTTTGTTTTTCTGCCATCTCTGGTGGGGTTCAAAGAACGTTGCCTTCGATGTTTTCAATTCAGCTTGGAAATACCACCCATGTGATAAAACTGGTTTATGTTATTGGTCAGCAAGAAAGGATGGCATCTTTTTTTCGAATTACAATCCTCCAAGAAATGACTTGAGGCTAGCATACAAGTGGGATGGACAATAAATGATATCTCGGTCTCGATTGTTCAATAAAGATAATTCATGACACAAGATTAATAAATGTTGAACTAGTTATTACTTTCTTCAGTGATTTATGTTTTTAACACTACGTACATATCCATCTTCTCCCTTTCTCTCCGTGTGTGCACGAGTGAATCAATGGGACATAAAAAGATGGACATGCAAAAGGGTAATAGTCGTAGACAGATTTCGACGACCATATTTTTCGGTCATAAAATTTACACCTATTCGTTGTAAAAATATTCGATTCTCAAAACTGTCAACACCAAAACAATGTCAACTTGTGGCACTACTCACCATCTCGATTGAGCTGAAATAAAGCTCATTGTGTGAGAAGTTTCGATCTAATGAATTATTTGTAGCTCGTAATATGATTTTTTAACATAAAATTTGACGAAAGAGTTTTTCTTTAACACATTGTCACAAAATACTATGAAATTCATATTCAAGAGGCTACAAAAATCGAATTTTAGCAACGGACGAGTTAGCAATGGAATACTAACAGATTGCCAACATATTATCCTTTTTTATTATTGAAGGAAATTACCGATAGATTTAGTAACGGGGTTTTCTGTTGGTAAAATTTCGTTGTTAATCTGTTGGTAAAAAGAAAGAAAGAAATAAATAAATATAATATAATTTTTTTAAAAAAAATCCCTAGGATAATATTTCGTTGGTAATAAGAAAATTATAAATTAAAAAGATATTACAAAATTTCCAACAAATTTTGTAACGAATTAATTTGTTGGTAACTACATTAAAAAATACCAACAAAACAAGTTGTTTGTATATATTTTATTTCGTAGCTAATATTTCAAACAAAAATAATAATAATATTTAAAATACAATAAACGAGGGTGTACCATCATGGTTTGCAATATAGTTGACAAAATGCCACATAACATTCATTCATTAGACAGTTTTCATGTCAACTTATTTTTGTAGCCATTAGTTTTTTGAGAACACACAATATTATCATCCAAGTTTTACAAATAGATTAATCCATGTTTTATTATCTCTAGCCTTAATCATTTTCCTTTCCTTTTCTTTCCTTCACATCAATTTTTCAGCCCAACCTTGCACTTTCCCTTTCCCTTACATTCAAAACTTTCAACCTTTCCATCTTTTGCTTATAGATCAATCCTTTCACTTAACCCTAATCCTTTCAAATACTTTTGAAATGACTGAAGACATGGATAATCAGAGAATATTAGAAAGAAAAGAATTAGTGTGGCTTTGGGCCCCGCTGTTGTGCCTGGAAAAATTATTTATGGTTGGAATTTCCTTTTGAAACAATTGATAAAGAAAACACATAAATCATTTAATATCATGGTGCCATATATGACCAATTTTTACCAGATTTCTTAGTTGATTATACGAGAAACAATTCCATTATTCAGAATCCATTAAAGCTTCACAAGCTGGAACCTCTTGAGGATAAGTTCTTTAATGATCTTATCGTTTTATTCTTCTATCATGAATTTGAAACCTTTCGCTTCATGATCCTCTTCTTGAAATACAAATAATAGAAGTATATGAGCTAAGTTGCAAGTATTTGCATAACAGTTGATGATGTTATGTTTCAATTCCAGACGTGGAACCACAATAAGGTGATGGTGTAGCTTTAGACTTTGTGCAGAAAACGATGGATGACTTCAAGGATCAGAAGTGTTAACATAAAACGGTATGTCCTAGTGGCTTTGTAACTTTTGAATTCCAGAATCAGATTTTGAATTATATAGTTGTTTCTCTCAATCAATTTCACAAATACATTACAATTCCCGAAACCTAATTGACTTTTCACTGAATTTTGGAAATGCTAATCTAGTTACTTGATATTCAAGAATCACGTTTTGAATTATATAGTTGCTCCTATAAATCAATTTCAAATTTTCACAAATGTTGAGGAATTTCCGAAATCTAACTAATATTTCAGTGAATTTTGACAATAAAAATCTAATTGCTTGATATTCAAGAATTGGATTTTAAATTTAGGGTTGTTTGTATTAATCAAATGAAAATTGCTCATTATGCAAAACAATTCACTTTTGGAAATCATAGTCTAATTACTTGATATTCAAGAATTAGATTTTGAATTATATAGTTACTTCTATCGATCAATTTCAAGTTGTCACAAATGTTAAGAAATTCTCGAAGTCTAACTAATATTTCAGTGAATTTTGGCAATCACAATCTAATTACTTGATATTGACGAATCAGATTTTTAATTACATAGTTACTCATACAAATCAATTTTAAATTGTGATAAACATTGAGGAATTCCGAAATCAAACAAAATTTTGAAGGAATTTTGACAATCATAATCTAATTATTTGATATTCAAGAATTAGATTTTGAATTAGATAGTTGCTCCTAAGTCCTATCCATCAATTTCAAGTTGACACAAATGTTGAGAAATTCTCGAAGTCTAACTAATACTTCATTGAATTTTGGCAATCATAATCTAATTACTAGATATTGATGAATCATATTTTTAAGTATATAGTTACTCATATTAATCAATTTTAAACTGTGATAAATATTGATGAATTCCGAAATCTAACAAATTTTTGAGGCAATTTTGACAATCATAATCTAATTACTTGATATTCAAGAATTAGATTTTGAACTATATTGTTACTCCTATCTATCAATTTCAAGTTGTCACAAATGTTGGGAAATTCTCGAAGTCTCACTAATATTTCAGTGAATTTTGGCAATCAAAATCTAATTACTAGATATTGATGAATCAACTTTTTAATTATATAGTTACTCATATCAATCAATTTTAAATTGTGATAAAATATTGCGGAATTCCGAAATCTAAAAAAATTTTGAGGGAATTTTGACAATCATAATCTAATTATTTGATATTCAAGAATTAGATTTTGAATTATATAGTTGCTCCTATTGATCAATTTCAAGTTGCGACAAATGTTGAGAAATTCTCAAAGTCTAACTAATATTTCTGTGAATTTTGCCAATCAAAATCTAATTACTAGATATTGACGAATCAGGTTTTTAATTATATAGTTACTCCTATCAATCAATTTTAAATTGTGATAAATATGGAGGAATTCCGAAATCTAACAAATTTTTGAGGGAAATTTGACCATCATAATCTAATTACTTGATATTTAAGAATTAGATTTTGAACTATATAGTTACTCCTATCGATCGATTTCAAGTTGTCATATATGTTGAGAAATTCTCGAAGTCTACTAATACTTTAGTGAATTTTGGCAATCATAATCTAATTACTAGATATTGACGAATGATATTTTTAATTATATAGTTACTCCTATCAATCAATTTTAAATTGTGATAAATATTGAGGAATTCTGAAATCTAACAAATTTTTGAGGGAATTTTGACAATCATAATCTAATTATTTGATACTCAAGAATCATATTTTGAATTATATAGTTGCTCCTATTGATCAATTTCAAGTTGTCACAAATGTTGAGAAATTCTCGAAGTCTAACTAATATTCCTATGAATTTTGGCAATCATAATCTAATCACTAGATATTAACGAATCGGATTTTTAATTATATAGTTACTCCTATCAATCAATTTTAAATTGTGATAAATATTGAGGAATTATTTTGACAATATTAATGTGATTACTTGATACTCAAGAATTAGATTTTTAATTAATCATAAACGTTAACTAATTCCCAAAACCTAATTAATATTTCATGGAAACAAGCAAAAATGAAAAATAAGCTATATAAAGGTCATAACAAAAAACACGCACATAATTGTGTTTAGTTCACAATTAAGCACCATGAACTGTACGATGATGAAATACATTATTTTAGCATTACTCATTTGTTTTGCTAACTTTTGTGAGACAAGAGCCTCGTCACAAAAACTCAGGTGTATTTTTACAAATAAATACGAGGTTCATGTTGTCAACAATCTTACTCCAAATACTCCACCAATGAAGCTACGTTGTGCATCTGGAGACGATGAACTTGGAAACCACACACTTTATACAAATCAAGATTTTCATTTTCACTTTTGTGAAAAATTTTGGTATACTTTGTTTTTCTGCCATGCTTGGTGGGGTTCAAAGAACGTTGCCTTCATTGTTTTCAGTTCAAATAGGGTAGGACACCCGTGAGATAAAACTGGTTTATGTTATTGGTCAGTAAAAAAGGATGGCATCTTTTTTTCGAATTACGATCCTCCAAGAAATGACTTGAGGCTGGTATACAAGTGGGATGGAAAATAATTAATATTTTGCTCTCGGTTTTTCGTTAATAAAGCTAATTTACGACACGAGAATAAATGTTGAACTACTTATTACTTTCTTGAGTGATTCATGATTTAATTCTTCATACGTGTCAATCTTCTCCCTTTCTCTATGTGTGCACGGGTGAATCTATGGGACATAAAAAGATATAGAGATTATGGGACACAAAAATATGTAGAAATGAAAAAAGTAATACAAGAGATCACATGAGTTTGTTCATAATACGATTCTCAACAACAATTATGTGGTAGTAGAAATCATACATTTTATTATAAAAGCTTTTAGGGGGAATGTAAAATTGGGGAGCCAATTTTTTGATACTATCATTGAGAAACGCTAAAATTGCTGGTTATCGATTCAAATTGTTAATTGTTAAATCGGGATTAATCAGCATTTTATTAAATTGTTAAAAAGGAGGCACAATGCTCCTTACCTCACATTTGTATATTTAGCACAATTAAGTAGATATCTTTCACTAGCAATTTTAAGTCCACATTTCGACTGTTTTTCATTTAGAAATATGGGTTGTATAATTGAACCTTAGTAGTTTGAAATGATATCAAGAAGTTAATTCAACAATTGAGAACTATATCTCAAAAATAAGCCAAAAGAGGTAACGATCAAAGTAGATTTATTAAACCAATTTCATGCTACCATTTTTATTGGGAATTCAATAGCACAATGCAGACACCAAAGTCACAGTTCACCAAAGTTAAAGCATGCTCAAGACCAGAATCAATGTAATGACAGAATTCAATACATATGTGGTAATTAAGCATATGACATAACCTTTCCAGAATACACATAAACCATAGATCTAAGAACCTAGAATACAATATGTACCATAGCATTTACAGAGAAATATATATAGGCAACACAGCTGAAACAGAGAACATAAACCATATAAACTGGATAGAAATTAGAACCATAAAAATTGGCTGAACTTTACTCCCCTTTGTCCGGTTGAAGCACACAATGGATTCCCAGTTCTCCTTCCTGTTTTCGGTTGAAAACTAGGCTCAGGAACAACCCTTTCCACGCCTTGCAATCGCAGTACAGAGAGAGATCAAGAACCAAACAGAACACCTTCAACCTTGGCTTGGATCATCGACCAAACGGTCTACCACAACAGCCAAGATTCACACCCAAATCACTGACCTAAGCCCCCGAGAAACCCAACCCTCTTAGCCACTATTGTAGGCCTAAGAACACAGAGTTTCATCAATTAATGGACTACGGGCTGATTTCATGGGCCAAAGGAAGAAGATAGGGGAAAACTAGGAAGACAGAGAAGTCGAAGGAAGTGTCTCTGGGAAGCTAGCTAACCCACGCGAATATAAAAAAGAGGAAATTACAAAAAACCAGTGGTTTTAACTTTCAAATTCAAAATTCAGGTCCAATATTTATCTAATCAAAAATCAGGTAAAAATTAAATATTTAAATAATATTATAATACTAATTTTTCAAACCCTAATTCATTTTCAATCCATTTTTTTTTTCTCTCTCTCTCTCTCTCTCTCTCTCTCCATTCCTCACCGCCGCCCTCTTCCTCACCGCCGCCGCGCCTCCGCCTCCCTCTCCCCTCCCCTCCCCTCCCCCCCTCCCCTCCTCGGCACAGCAGTGATTTCGCTGCCCATCCGGCAGCGAAATCGCTGCTGCACAGCCGAAATCGTTTGTGCCAGCCGATTGATTGCCGAAAGGGGCAAAATCGCTGCCCGTGAGCAAACGAAATCAGCCGGAAAGGGAAGCGATTTCGCTTTGCCGAAAAGGGGCAACGAAATCGGCGCTATTCTTGCATTTTTTTTTTTTTTTTTCTTTTTTTTTTTTTTTTTGGCTATTGAGTGATGTTATTGTTGGTGGATCTATGATTGTTATTGTTGGTGGATCTATGATTGTTATTGTTGGTGGATCTATGGTGGTGGTGGCGATTTTGTGGCGGGGGCGGCCACGTTGGTGGTTATTGTTGGTGGTGTGTGACCAAATATTTAGTTATCTGTGACCAAATATTTAATCTGTGACAAGCGGTGTTGGTATGGTGTGGTGTGATGTGTGACCTCTATTTGGTGTATGTGACCAATTACTTGGTTATGTAACCAAGTATTTGAGGGTATGTGACCAAATATTTGGTAATCTGTGACTGATTACTTAACTGTGACCTAAAAATTTAGTAATATGTGACTCAAAAATAATCTGTGACCAAACATTTTTTGAAATATGTGACCGTGTGACCTATAAGTTTTGATATGTGACCAACTAAATTTGAAATATGTGACCAAAGAAATAATTGTGACCTACAAAATTTTTGAACTGTGACCGTAAAATAATATGTGACCTATAAGAATTATTATCCGTGACTGAAAAATAATATGTGACTAACTAAATTGTAAATCTGTGACCAAAATGTGACCGGTGACTATAATAATACGTGACTCTTTAAAAATCTGTGACCTCGCCGGAATGGTCGCCGGAATCGGAGCAGTCGCCGGAATCGGAGCCGGAGAAAAGTGGTGGTCGGAATTGTCGTCGGAATAGTCACCGGAGTAGGGGGGTGGTGCATGTGGGGTGGGTTTATTATATTATATTATATTAGAATTAAAAAAAAAAAAAAAAAAAAAAAAACCTGATTTTTGAAGTTTCAAACTATAAACCTTATTTTTGAATTGGTGTAAAGAATACACCTTATTTATGAATTTTTCCCTATAAAAAATGTGTCAACCAAGAAAAATATCTAACATAAGATTAAATCTCAGCCCTTTATCTCCATCTAATGGTCAAAATAGAAACCGGCCCAACAAAGTGTTAGATAGCCACAAGCCCACTTAAGCCCACAAATTTAACTCGCAATTTCGACATCATTGTTAAGTGGTTTTGTAAATTGAAAGGTATCTTACCATATATGCCGTGAGTACTTCAAAAATGTATCAAGAACATTACTTAATAGTCAAGAGTTATATTCAAAATTCAACCCGGGTCTATTTATTATATTACATTATAATTGCACTTTAAGATTCTTAATCTTTTTTTAACCTATTTTTCCAACTTTTTTGTTATCGTTTTATCCTAAAACCTTCCACTATTTAGCATGTATCATATCTAACCGTGATTTCTTTTCAAAAAATTTGTTGGGAGAGTGTAAAATTATTTATTTTTTCATCATTTTTTTAAATAAACAATATAACAAAAATGGATATAATTTTTTTCCTTATTTCAAATCAAGCAAATAAAATTTTTTGACAGAAACACGAGATGTGCTAATTATTGAAAGATTAAAAATAAGAGTTCAAAAAAATAAAAAGAAGGAACTTTAGGACATGACTGCTATAATGACCAAATGTTGAAGACCTTTATAATTAAAATGTGATTCAACATATAAAAAAATGTGATGTTACCTATTACCTCTGTAGCTTCTTTTATTTGTGAAAAAATCATTTCCCCCTTTCTTGTATTAAAAATTACCCCGACGCCTACAAATATTTTTCTTCAATTATGCAAAGGTAATTTTTATTAAACCGATTTAAGTGGAATTTTCATGAAAATGAGTAATTTTAGAGTTAACATTTGGCAATAAAGATTAAAGTTATAACCTCTAGTTTCTATGTAATTGATGTATCGCCTTTAATAGGATCGATTTCTTGTAAAATAATTGCTAAAGACCTTGGACAATACAGAAAACAAACAAACATCAAAGATATAAAATTGTTATTTCTGTTTAATTAATTCTAATTATTGATTCAAATTGGTATACAAGTTCGTTTGAATGATAAGTACAATAGGAACAACACAATATGTGTTGAATAGATGTCCTTTTTGTTAGCATGTATGGGATTAAAAAAAACCTAATTATGCTCAAAATTACTGCTTTCTGAAAATGAAATGGGTGATATTTGAGATAAAATTGTATATGACTTGGGTCTATATAGAGGTGGCAATCGAGCCTAGCGGCAGTCGTAAAAAAGCGGCTCGTGAGCATCTCGCCCGAGCCGAGCCTGCTCGGCTAGTTTTTTGACGAGCGGCTCATGGGTTTTTTAAAATTTTTTTAAAGATTTAGAACATGTATAATTAAAAAATTAAAAATCGAGCTCGCGAGCCGAAGCTCAGCTTGGCTCGGCTCACGAGTAATGAGCTGAGCTTCGACCCATTGACACCGCTATATCTATATATAAGTGTTTTGTGGATCATTAAAGAGGTTTAAAATATGAACATGTTAAGAAAATGCACACGTTTTACTCTAACACCGTTCTTCTCTAAAAATATGTCACAAAGTTTCCGTTTATCACTTCTCATTTCAAAGTTACGAAAACGTTATTGTTTTCTCACCAAATGAATCTCGACAATATTTATCTTATAAAAAATGTGCAAAAAAGACAAGATATTTCTTTATTTTTCTGGAATGATAATTTTTTTTTCGTTGATATTTTTGAATCAAATATATTATTTTTAAATAGAAGCAACAATCCTTTGAACAAGAAAATTCTCTATTTGCAATAGCTACATGAACACAGCATCAACAATAATCAATCTTATGATGTTTTATTTCATGTTCAAATTCTTGCGTTTGTTTCACAAATATTATAATACTGAGACAATTAGATCATTCGACATGGCTAGTTTTCCAATCATATATTTTTTCTAAAGTTCTCGGAGGATAGTATCCAGAGAAATAAATACCATCTGGCTTCGCTGCATAGTAGCATGCACCTCGACGGCACCTCCTCTTCTTTTTCGATTTGAAAACATCGAAAGCTATATCGTTTGAACCCCAAAAAAGATGGCAGAAGAACAAAGTGTTGCCAAGATAGCTCTCACAGAATTCCCAGTGAAAATCTTTATTTACGTAGAGGTTGTGAAATCCAAGTTCATCATCTCCAGATGCACAGTGCAACCTTAGAGTATTGGGAAGATTGTTGACGACATGAACCTCATATTTATCTGTAATAGGACATCTGAGTTTCATTTCTGCCATTGTTTGGAGAAGGTTGGCTAATAAGAAAAGACATAATATCATGTTTTTTGCTGTGGTATTATTCATTTTTCTCTCCAGAAATGATATTTACTTGACTAAAGACATATGGTTTCACCTCATTTTATAGGAAGGGAGACTTGTCTGGTGAGTCTCTTATCTTACGAGATTATGCCAATTTGAAATGATTCCTCAAATGAGATTTTTAAGGATTGTGAAATATTATAAATTCTATTTAATTTCATGAATTTTAATAAGTTTTCAGAAAATCCACAAGAATCTCATTAAAATGGTGAAATATCAAAAGAATTTGTCATATTTATTTTTAAATTGAAATCCATCGAAAATTTTAAAAATCCCTCTATTAATAAAATTTAAATTATAAATTCACGAGTTATTGAAAGTATCTAGATTTTTAAAAAAATTCATTAAAACTCATTAAAATTTCAATTATGGACACCTAAAAATCATAATTGGGGACACCCTATTAGAGAGGAAATTATGAGATTGGTTAGAGCATTTCCAAAAGAATCTATTTTTAAAGAGCATATTTATAAATTTTTAAGTACTCTTACATGCTCTTTATTTATCCCAAGTTGCTGAAAATTAAACTTTCACTTGTGCAATTTTTGGTCTATGTTTCATCTTTCTTGTTCATGTTGAGTCATAAGATGCGGTAATTGAGATCCTTCAACTTTCAAACATGACTCCTTAGCCTCTAACTTTCAAATATGTTTATCTTTAATCCTTTTTGATCAATTATCATTCATTTACATCCGTTCTAGTGCAATATCGAGTTTCCTCCTAAAATAACCAATAAACAAAATAAGTATCTCGTTCATTAAATTACTTTCAAATATTACTTTTTTTATGATCAAGATAAGTGTAGTATTTACACTTATCAAGCTCAATAGAATGTGATACTCGTTATCTACTCACAGAATATTGGAAAAGCAATAAAATTGTCATTATTTATGATAGAAAGAGACGAAAAAGAAGACATGAAAGACTTTTCGTCTAAAAGACCTTTTGGTCAATCGCTTATATGTTAATAATTCCACAATTTACTAGTTTATGTCTTTTCTTCTAATAAATTCTTTTATTCAAAAGCCAACACCTCCATGAAAGAGCATGACCCTTAGATAATGAATATATACACAAAAGCTATATTGTTACAAAATCAGGATTAATCAGCAAGGTGGTTTGCAATTTTTTATTTTTTTGTATTTTTAAAGAGGACTTCAACAATGTGATTGGATCGAAAGGATAAAAAGGAGGCACAATGCTCCTTACCTTGCATTTGTATGTTTAGCACAATAAGTAGATATCTTTTACTAGCAATTTTACGTCCACATTTCAACTGTTTTTCATTTAGAAATATGGGTTGTATAATTGAACCTTAGGAGTTTGAAATGATATCAAGAAGTTAATTCAACAATTGAGAACTATATCTCAAAAATAAGCCAAAAGAGGTAACGATCAAATTTTCTTAACATGTTCATATTTTACCACCTGCAACGCACCACCACCTACACCACCACCATGTAGATCTTGTTCCTCGACTGCACCAAAGAGAGGCGAGTGAGAACCAGTTCAATGGAGCGTTATAGATCTGATTTTTGAGATGATCGCTGTTGACATGGGCCAAGGGTGGGGTTGAGAGAGACGTATTTATATGCACATATTTGTGTTTGTATATGTATATGTAGAGAGAGTTTTTTGTGCAGATTATATGCCGACAATAAATTGATTTAGGAAGATTTCAATTTAAGTAATAGGGTAGGGTGGGGTGGGATGTATGGCTGCACCTGATTTAATTATTTATTAATTAATTTTATTAATCTTCATTATCACTTAATTTGCAAAATTAAAACTAATCCTCCTTATTTTTTAATAATATACTTTATATAGAGGGCTTTGGGTAATTTTTCAATATATGCATATATGTATTATCTCAGCAAAGAATGGACATGAAATTATGAATTCTCTTTGCTGCTAAGTTGACAAAGATTAGTTGTCCCTTGAGCCTAGATTTTGGGATTTCCAATCAATTTTGTTTGGTTGCCTTCTTTATGACTTTTAACCGGCTTTCGTGTTTTTTATAACCCAATGTATTGAATGAACTTTCAACAAGCTTTTAGCAAGGTCTTTTCATAAGTGGATCCACAATAATCTTCACTTCACACCATGAAAGGAGATAGTTCAACTCGAAAACTAGTGCCTAATGGTATTGTCCGACATATACATTTTGACTCACCATTATCTACCATATTCCGTGCTTTTCAATTTTAGCTAGCTATCACGACTTTATATAGTAGTCTTGGACTGTCAACAACTAAGAATCCTTCTACAAAATTGAAGTCGTGCTTCTTTTCCATCTCTATATCTAGCCTAGAATTTAGAATCAATGTATCATCTTAACCTTTAATTTTAACAATGTATCCTATAGTGCAGTTCACCATATTTAAATGTTCATAAAATATCCAAATAATACTCATATATCAACTTAGCTTATGTATATGCTTTGTCCAAATTTGCACTTTATGACATGCATTAAACTGCCTAATTTCAAAATAATCTAAGTAGGATATCAACTAACCAAGGTAGATGATTTTTTTTCTCCCGACTACAAGGTTTCTCTTGTTACTAATGTTATAGTTCTTGAAATTCTTAAGTATTTACTCAAAATAAGGGTATATGTATAGCATCTAAATTTTATTTTCAACCCACCTCCTCACGTGTAGGCGATGTTTATTTTTTCTCATCAAAACCTAGAATTTGCACGCTTTTTATCAAATGGATAGTGCCGAGAGTTAATCCTTAGACCTTTATTTGCTTTCATACCATATTGATCCCATTAATTTAAAAGTTTAAGCAAATAGATAAGGTCCGTTGTTGTATCCTTACAAATATTTCTCTTTCTAACCAAACAATTACTAGTACACCTAGTGTGTATGTCATTTAGATTTATCATTAACAGTATTGAGACAATAGTATGAGAATATAAATATTTCTGAATTTTTGTTTTTCCCCAGCCTAGTCAAGTTTTTTATTTTCATGTTTAGCTCTATTAGAACAATTTATATATTTATTTAAATCATGTTTAAAAAACCATTGTGAATACAAATGTTGGTGTACTTAGCCCATGTTTGGTAATCATCCTTTCAAAACTCTTTTTTTCTTATACTTATTTTCAGTCACACATTCTCATAATCAAATATTCTTCACGTAAACTCAAAAATTATTCCTACTTTTTAATCACACATTCTTTAAAAAAATTACAATTTTAAAACTCATTCTTTCTAAAAAAAAAAAAAACAAAATCGTTAAAATGATTGTCAAACGGGGTCTTAATTTATTATATGTAAAAAATGAAAATTGTAAAGAGAAAGCATCGAGACGAAAGAATGCTAGATAGACGACATAATATCGCTCTACTAGCCAATACTAGTACTAGTTGGTGTCAAGAGAAGCAAAGGCCCCATACGCACAACAATCATGTAATTCTTAGATCTTGATAGATGATACGATGATACACAAGGTATATGCATTGATTTATTTTGTGTTGTCGGAAATTCGACTATCCCAATCGAAATAACAAATAAAAAAGCAGGAAAAATGGAAAAAAGAAGAAGACGAAGCGAGGTATGCCAAAGCAAATCTCCTTAAGACAGATTTCGCCCCCCAACAACGTGCAAACAGGATTATGGACGTCTGTCTCCCAAGATACAACGCTTTTCCCAAAGTCGATATTGCACAATACCTACCTTGACGGTCGAACCAAATAATGATCGTACTCGAATGAAATAATCACGAAAATATCGAAGGAATTTTAGCAGAATATGAAGCGAGAAGAATTTAGAAATCAAGAATAAATTAATTGATTTTTGGTATCCAAAAAACGAATTTGGAGGTCTCTATTTATAGAGATTGAAGTGTCTCCTTGAAAGGGTGTGTAAACAAGTCTATTTTCTTGTAAACTTTCGATGTGGGATTCCTTACCATATATAAGACACTTAAATGGGCTTATAACATATGGGCCTATATTGGAGACTTTTCCAATTCACCCAAATTAATTACAACGGCCCACATCATTAAATAACATATTTAATGACCCAAATAAACATCATTAAATAACATATTTAATGATCCAAATACATCAATTAATTCCAACATTTTGTGTAGATCATATTGCTACAGACTTATATATTCTATACGTTCATAATTCTTATTAGTACAATATTTAATTTTACTTTCTGTAAATTACACAGTTTCTATTTCGTTATTGAAGTTTTTGACTATTTAAAAGATATGGACATTGTAGAACTTTTCGTTTAATGTAATTATTAATTTTTAATGATTTCTGATATTAAAAACATTTCAAGTTACTTGTAGCTAGGATACAATTGCATAGGATTATAACTTTTTATTTTAACAAAATAACAAAAATTGTTAATTTATATGGGTAAATATGATTATTGCGGCGGTGGTACTTTGTTGCCATCATCATCGTTGCAAAATATATATTATATTTAAGACATGATTGGTTTGAAAACTGTCTTGAATAGTATTGTGCCAGAGTTAAAACCCCTTCAGGAAGCCATGGCAAATACTATTTGCAATGGTTTTCACTATATTGAATTGTTTGTGTACGTCCAGTTTGGTTAGTTTTAGTAGTACATTAGGTTGGCTACAGGCTCATCGGTAGGGGCGGAGGCGGGGTCCTGGGGGGACCCGAACCCCCCCCCCCACCCCCCAATTTTTTGACAATTTTTTTTTATTTTAAAATTTTATTTTTGTATTTACCATTTTATCCTCAAATGAATAAAAAATTTAAACCCCTACCAATCCAAAAATTTAAACTCGAAAGGAACGCTTGTAATAAGATACTCCCTCCGTCCCAATTATATAGGTTTGTTTGGTTTTTCACACGGATTAAGAAAACTTATTTAATGTCATTGGAAAATTAATTTTTGCTAAGATCTTTCCTAGTTTACCCCTATTTAATTTTCAGTGGGTAAAACTAAATTATTGTTGGAATTCATAAAGAATTTGAATTTTCAAGAAGTTTGCATATTAAGTGGGGAAAATTTAATAAGGGTATATTAGTAAAAGAACACAATAAAATATTCTACATTAGGAAACAAGCCTATATATTTGGGACAAGAGAAAAATGAAACCCAGCCTATATAATTGGGACGGAGGGAGTATGATTTTGCTAAATTAAAGATTAGTACTTTCTTTTATATGTTTCTTAATTTTTTTGTTAATAATGTACATTAATTTATGTTCATTTATTTCCTTTCTCCATCACAAAGTACCAACTTGCCTCATTTTAACAGATAATGTTTCAAAAAAAGAAAATTTCGGGCGCTACCCTCGAACCCACCCCTTCAACTCTGGAACTCCCCTACTTTGACGGGCTGGCTCCGCCCCTGCTCATTGGTCAAATTTCAAACCAACCCGATGTGCTAATTGAAAAATTAAAAGTTAATTTACAAAATACATATAACCTAATTAATGAAGAGAAAAATCAGATCCCTCTCTCGCTTTCCTCTCTCGCAACTCACGAACCCTAGCCAAAACACACCCCCACCACTACCAGCCCATCACTGCTGAAGTTACTCATGTCTCTCTCGATCATCTTATTATTATCTGCTTTTGGTAATGGAACCGAAGCTTGTACCTGCTTCGAATGTTTTTTTTTCCGAAGAGTCACTTTTCAGAGAATTAAAATCAAACGAGCGCTAAATGTTGTTGGTGTTCTCTGGTTGTGGAGCATTTGAGTCCGGAAGACAAAATTGCCTAACAAATTCAACGAAAAACCCCATTGTGTATTGAGCCCAAAAAAATTGGCCAACATAAAAAGGTCCCAACATGAATTGGTCCGAAGCCCAAGCCAATCAATCCAACTTAAACCGACCCAAGTTTGGTTGGATCGGGTTTCAACTGTGGACGTGTTGGTTCAATTCGATTTCTCAAGAAATCGAACTTATTGGGTAGGGTTCGGATTCGAGTTGGGCCCAAAACTCATCCAACGCTCAACCCTACTTGCAGTAGAGTAACAATTTAATAATATTTATATTGTTAAAAATGTGCCAAAAGGATGGGGTGTCTTCATGTTTCTTTGTACCCATCAAAAATAAATTTTTGAGATTAATGATTCGAAGACATCATTTGAAAAATAAATGCAAAGATCATGTTAACAAGATAATGTTCTCTTCAATAGCTACAAGAACACATCATCAACAACAATCTTATGATGCTTTATTTCAGGTTCTAATACTTGCAAAATGGATGATTCTCATTTCAACACTACCATTTTTCCAATCATATATTTTTTCTAAAGCTCTGGGAGGATAGTATCCAGAGAAATAAATACCATCAGGTTTTGCTGCATAATAGCATTCACCTGGATGACACCTTTCCTTCTTTCTTGACGTGAAAGCTTCAAATGCAACATCCAAGATAGCTCTCACAGAATTCCCAATGAAAATCATTATTTAATAGTAAGATTATGAAATCCAAGATAATCATCTCTAGATGCATAGTGTAATTAGATGTGTTAAGACGGACGGGTCGGCCAGACCCATGAAAATCGGGACCGCGGGTCGATCCGTGACCCGTGCGACGGTTCACGGGCCAAGAAGGTGTAACCTGCTACAGCATGCTACGCCTGCATGGTAAAAAAAAATTTTAATTTTTTTTTTTACTTTAATAACGGTAATATAACTTTTCTAACGGTAATATCATTCCCTTCATCTATAAATTCTAATTTATTCTTACAATTATTTTTACAATACCCTCTCATTAGTTATTATACATTTATACTCCATAATTCATACTTGTTACTACCTTACTACAATTACAATTATTCAATTGTAAATATCATCATCATCTTGATTATATTTCTTTTTTCTCAATTCTCACTAGTCACTACTAAATTTTTTAATCCTACTATATTATGGATTCTCGCGATTCTTCTTCTCAAAATCCTATTTTCAATGATAGTTGCTCTCTAATAAATTTAGAAGATGATAATATTGTAGAAGTTGGATCATCTCTAAATTCAAGGAAAAAAAATCAAATGTGTGGCAAATGTTTGCAGTAAATGAAAATGATGGAAAAGCAGTATGCAATATCTGTAAAAAAAGATTATGTCTAGAGATATGGTCAAGGCACCGGCACACTACGGAGACACAAAGAGAAACATCTAAATGAAACGGGACATTTGGATTCTAGACAAACTCAGATTACTGGTTTTACTAATGCTAATGGATCAGTTACTTTTACAAATTTTGTTTATTCGCAAGAACGAATGCGAGTTGGGATGTCGGAATTTTTAGCAGCTCGTGAGATGCCCTTCACATTTGCAGAAGATCGGTATTTTGAATAGTTCCTGCAAAAATACATTCAACCTTCTTACAGGAGGGTAAGTAGAAATATTGCTCGTTCTGATTTTATAAAATTATTTCATACAATGGCTGAGAATTTAAAAAATGATTTTAAAAAAATTGATGGAATTATGTGTTTCACGTCTGATTGTTGGTCTGGACGAAATCATAATGGTTATGCTTGTGTTACGGCACATTTCATTGATAATAATTAGTTATTGCATAAGAAAATTATTGTTTTTCGTTTACTTGAATATCCATATAATGGTGTAAAATTATGTGAAAATTTATTACAAGTTTTTAATGAATTTGGTGTGTTAAATAAACTATTTAATATTACCTTTGACAATGCAAGTGCTAATACTGCATGCATTAAGCTTTTAATTAGAACGGTTACACCTCCATATGATTCTAAATTATTTCACATGCGTTGTATTTGTCATATATATAATTTAGATGTTCAAGATAGTTTGAAATTAATAACACCACAAATAAGTATAATTAGAGAATTTATTAATTATATTTCTTGTTCAGATTTTAGACAACAAGAATTTTCAAAAATTTGTAAAAATCTTGAATTGAGAAGAAGAAAATTTGTTGATGATGTTCCTAATAGATGGAATTCAACTTTTTTAATGTTAAAATCGTGTATTGGCTATACTAATGCTATTAATGTATTTGTTAATTCAAAGCAAAATCGATTTTATATAATTGATTCGGATTGGGAAAAAGCATTTAAAGTTATGAAATTTTTGAAACCTTTCTATAAGGCAACAAAAGTTAGTTCTGGAGTTTATTATCCAACTAGTAATCTTGTATTTTTACAATTAGTAGAAATTGGTGGACAGTTTTCATCATTTAGAGACGATCCATTTTTCTTTGAAATTATTTACTCAATGGAGAAAAAGTTTAAAAAATATTATGAAAATATACCACTAATTTTTCCAATGGCAGCTGTAATGGATCCTCGCATTAAGTTGTTTGGAGTTCATTGTACTTTAGAATCACTTTCTGAAACATTGGCTTTTAACATAAATATTACAAATCGACAATTGGAAATTTTTATTAATGAAATTTATAACAACTATTTTATTAAATATGGTAACAATGAAAATATGTCTTCTTCTCCAATCTCTAATACAACTTCTAAAAGCAAATCTTCTTTTTTCTCCATAATAGCTAAGAAACGTAATGTTCTTGGTTCTTCATCTACTACTTCAACTTCAACAGCAAATTCACATACCACACCGGCTGAATTAGAAAGATATTATCAATTTGATCATTATAGTTTAATACCTGAAGATGAAGTGGATAAGTTAGATATTTTACGATGATGAAAATTAAATGAGCGGTCATACCCTGTATTATCTAAAATGGCACGAGATATACTAATAGTTCCAGTCTCAACAGTGGCATCCGAGTCTGCTTTTAGTGCAGGTAACAGGGTATTGGACGAACGAAGATTTAGACTTAAAGAAGATATTTTGGAAGCTCTCGTATGCGTGAAAGATTGGATATTCGCGAATCAAATGATGCAAAATAAAATTAATAATGATGTTGCTGAAAATTTCAAAAATCTTACCGTTCATGAAAATTGATTGAGAAACAAATATATAATTTTTCAACAACTAAATTATAGTTAATAGTTAAGATTTAAGTATGTGACAATCTAGTTGTGATGTACTTAAATTATAAATTATAGTAAAAGTATGTGTCAACCTAGTTGGGATGTACTTTGTTATAAATATATACCTTCACGTAATTAGAAATGCATTTAGTTGTTAAATTTCAATTATTAAATTTGAATTCTAGTAAACATTTCTTAGTATAAATATGAATTTATTATTTTGTTCAATTCTTAATTTACATTTAACAAAAAAAAAATTGCTATCAATATAAAAAATTCTTAGAATAATCCGCGACCCGTATGGGCTCGACCCGGATGGGTCAGCGGGCGGGCCTGAATTATAGTCCAAAATTTGTGGGCCGACCCGGAACCGGCCCAGAACCCGTAGCGGACGGACTTTTTTTCATGCGAACCGTTACCGGGCTCATATGTTGGCGAGCCGACCCAGCCAGGCCCACCCGGATTGACACCTCTAAGTGTAATGTTAGTGTACAAGGAAGATTGTTGACAACGTGAACCTCGCATTTTTTTGTGATATGACATTTGAGTTTCAAATTTGCCATTTTTTGGACTTCAAATCAAAGGTTGAGGTGGATTCACCTTTGAGTAGCATCCCTCTAAGATAAAAAGTAATTCTTGTCTAGCGAGTCTTTTTCTTTCACAGGTTATTGCAATTTGAATTTGATTTAGGGAACCAAGTATGATATTTTGAATATTGAAAGGAATCTAAATAAACATATATTTATAATCTAAAGTAATTACAAGTGCTATATTTGATTTGCAAAATATGGAAACTGCATTGTGTAGTAAATTTACTTTGTCATTGTTGTAAATATTAAATAGCGAAGGACTATTGTATCTCTGCAACACTAGTTACTATGACTATCGTAACATTTGTAGCCCTTATTCTTTTCTATAAATATAAAATTTGAGTAATCATATTTATCATCATGATAATAGATCATCAATGAAGTGGTAACTTGTTATCCTTCATATTTTTCTTTCTCTTGAGACCATGTCTCTTCCTGTTCTCTTTCATAAAAATTGAATTGCACAATTTCATTATTTTACATAAATTGTTAGCGATATCCCATCATTATAATGATAAATAATATTATTCATCAAATTTTGGTTCTCAATAAAATACATAAAGGTCTATTGACTTCTATATATTTTTCTCTTTTTCTCTCTACTTTACAACATCATCCAATTATTTAGAGAGAGGAAAAATTCTCAAACATTTTTGCACTAAAATTTATTTCCGCAAGATCTAATCAATCATAACTCTAAACCCCCCAATTGAAAACCTAGCATTACATTTGTATAGTTAGGGCATGTCTGGACGCAATGTCCATTATAATTCTAACCGTTAATAATCAAAAAAGCAACCGTTTGGTGATTTTTTTATTCCACATTAATTTGACAAGATTTCAGGCCAAAACACTCCATTTTCCCAATTTACCCCCTCATTTACACGCCTCACCAACCCAAACTCTTCTCTCTCCCAAGTTCTTCGTCCAGTTCCCTTCCACAGAAATTCACCCGCCACACTTTTGCGATTTCAGCACAATCGCAGTTACCTTCTCCTTCCCAGATCTGCACATGGTAAAACCTCTCTTCCGTGTTTGAATTGTGTTCTCCGACGACAATTTTCAGCAGATCCTTCCCTCAGAGATCGTGCGGGAAGAGCTCCACGAACCGGACAAATTGCCTTTTCAGACAGACTGTCGATAAAGTAATCCGGCCAAAGAGAAACCACGTTAACCCCATGGATCCACGACTGTCATCGGTATGGGTCATTTAATTCGATTTCTTACATTTTCACGTCTGGGCATGTTACCTAACCACCGTCCCCAAATTTTTTCCGCACTCTGATGTTTTCTGGCTTGTTATCACAGATGGGTTACAACGGTTCGTCGTCCACCTCCAACCCTCCTCCAAGCCAGACCCAAGCACCTGCCCGAAAAAACGCCTTCTGGACCAAACGTAACACAATTTTCGTGGCCGCATGCGAGACGGTGATAGTCGACGGTCACCATAATGGAAAGCACTTCACGAAACACGGTTGGGACCAAGTGATCCAGTTCTTCAACACCAACTCTGGGCACGTCTGGACCAAGCAACAGTTGAAGAATCATTGGGATTGTCTTCGTCAAAAGCATAAACGACTCACGGAGCTTTTGAACTGCTCTGGTGTCGAGTATAACTCCGCAACTGGAACAATAGCTGCCTCGAACGAGTGGTGGGAGCGAAAGATTAAGGTAACAAGAATTTCGGCCAGTACCAACTGTTTTCATGAAAATTTGTATATCTTCCAACGAGAATTAAAAGAATCTGTAATGAGTTGTAGTTTGAGTTTTCGAAACACTTGTATGTTCATACGTATGAAAATTCCCCAGTCCCCACTAGGATCACTAATTTCCTCCCCACTGATTATTGTTGTTGCTGCATAACTTGATGTTTTTTAACGTGATGAATAGATTCTGCTCTAATTTTTTATTGGTCTTCAATCACAACCTTGGGCTCCTGAACTCGAGAATCATTACCTGATTGAGTTGAAGTTTTGTCACTTTGAGATTCAGGGGATGCAACTGCTTTCGATTGCTGGTTTAGCTGTGACCGTTTCTCGGGCTTCAGTAGGAGAAAGAGGTGTATTAATTTTGGAAATGGCAAGTTTAGGAGGACTAGTATATGCTGGTGATGACAATATAATAGGTGACACAGATTTGTTGGATGTAGATGACGTAGATTTTTAGGTCAATTTCACCTTTGACAAACGAAAAGCATGATTTTTTTTTTGTAACTAGGTACTCTGATAACCCTATGTGCTTACCCTTTACCATCCTCCCTTTCCTTTTTACTTGTATCATTAACTTCAAAAATTTTCTGGAGCATATTTTAATGGTATTAGACTATTAGTTCTACAAATGCCAAAATCTTGGGTCATTGAGAATGGTCAATTTGAGTGGCACCCGGTTGCTTCAATAGACTGCTCGAAGTTCCTTGTACTTTGATCCATGTCTTAAAAACTTTTGATGGTATATGTTTTATTGAATTATGTGTTGACTGTGGCAAATTGAAAGATAGGAAGAAAACTTGAATGCTAGTTGACAAATGAAACAAGTTCTTTTATCTCATTTCCTCTTGAATGCTAGTAGACTGAACTATTTGGAACTTCTACAATGGTAGGTATACCAGTTAAAGAAGGTAGGTATAATAATGCGGTTTATTTTGCATGTCGAACAGGAGAACAAGGACTACAAAGAATACAGAGACAAAAACTGCAGAGAGGTATACAGCTATAACGTCCTGTTCGGGGACGCCTTCGACAGCGATAAGTATGCGGTCACACCGTCCCAGATGTGCCGGACAGGATTCGCCATGTTTGAGGATAGTGGTTACGAAGACTTGCGCGACGCACATCCAGACGGCGAGGAGAGGAGCGGATCAAGTGACGAGGGGGACAATACCGGTCGGGCAGGAAGCAGCATGGACGTCTCCAGGCCACGAAGTGGTGACAAGCGTCAACCTGGCAGCAAGAGCACAAGTGAGAAAGAGCAAGAAAAGGAGCCAGAGATTTGTCATACTCTGTCGACCGCGCCGCCTCTGCCGTCGAGAAGTCGTTGAGAAAATCGACAATTGGGTTGGTCCTGCAGTACCTTCTGTGAAGACAATGTTGGCAGAGTTGTTGGCGACTGGTAGACTTGCAAAAGAAAACTGAGTTGTACTACTGGACGTGCAAGTTCCTGAGCAGAAGGTGTAATAGGGAGACTCTTGACGCGCAGGACCACGCAGATGAAAAAATGGATTGGGTTGAGTGGTGCTGGAACGATGACATGAAGAGACAACATGAATGATGATCGTATGGGATTAAAAAAATGGTGTGGTGTACTTATTATTTTATTTTATTTTTCTTTTTCCACGATTTTTCATGAAAACAATGTGTACCTGTACTTGTAATATTTTAGGATCTACACCCATATCTGTAGCCAGAGATTTGCTATATTATGTTTTCTTCAACTTTGATTATTGTTTGCATACCGTGACAAAGATTTGTTTGATGTATTTGTGTTGAAAGATTCTTCGTAGAGTCATAAGGACGTGCAAGATTCCTCACAAGAATACGGTGTCAAGAATTTTGTTTTTTTCTTTTTCCAGTTGTCCATGTCATTCAAACTAGCAATGATTTGTACTGATACCCTAAAAAATGAAGCACAGTCTATATAAAGGAACATTCAACCGAATTCTCCAACACAATTTTTTATTTAAGTGCAATGGCCCGTTCTCATTTTAATTATGACCTCATGCCTTGCTCCGATGATGAAGTCGAAATCGACGAAGAGGAAGTTGTGCAACAACTTCAAGAGGACATCGTCGAATGGTTTCGATACTGTCGACATACAGATATAGAAGTAGCTGCATACTATCACGAACAAAGAAATTGAGTGAGAATCAATCCATTTGTAAGAAACGGACACATGTTCATGTTGGATGCCAAGAAATATAGTCCGAAGAAGTGTTATACAGAATTTCGGATGTATCCCGCAATGCTGCGAGCATTCACACATATACTCCGAGACGAATTTGGATTACGTAGTAGCCAGCAAGTCGACGTGTATGAACAAGTTGGGATGTTTCTGTACATATTAGAGCATGGAAAAGGTTACAGACAGGTGAAAACGCTATTCAACCATTCTTTGGAAACTGTTGGACGCTATTTCAAGACCGTGCTTGAAGCCGTCGTGGAATTTAGTTCACATCTAATAAACCTGATCCGAACTATAATCACGGTACTGAGCATCACGTACCAAATATCAACAGGCATCCTTTATTTCAAAATTGCATAGGTGCGATTGACGGAACGCACGTAAAAGCTGTCATGCTGCGTGACGAACGAGTCAATTTTATCGGACGAAGGGGCATCCCAACCCAAAATGTTCTAGCAGCATGTGATTTCAATTTATGTTTTACATTTGTGCATGCTGGGTGGGCGGGAACCATGCACGATTCACGCATACTGGCACGGTGTATACATAGTCCGGTAATTGATTTTCCGCAGCCTGCACATGGTAAATATTATCTTGTTGACTCTGGATTCGCACATAGACCTGGGTACATGGCTCCGTATAAGGGATCAAATATACTGTATCATTTTCAGCAATTTTACGATAGTCAGACAGGTCGAAGACGGGACTTTCGAATCGGGCTTGAGAAATTTAACTCCAGGCACTCGTCATGAAGGAATGTGATAGAACGTGCATTTGGGGTACGGAAAAATCGGTGGAAAATTCTAGATCGTATGCCAAGTTACAATTTCAACACGCAGATTGCCGTTATTATAGCTACTATGGGTATACACAACTTCCTTCGACGGGCTAGAGTTGTGGACGACGCGTTCGCAATTGTGGAGACGGAACCGGGCGCGACGGAGGTAGAACTTCCAGATGAACAAGAAGAAGCCGCCGCTGAAATGAATGCACCAGAAATGCAACGCAATGAGTGGGATCGTTTTCGAGATTTCTTGGCTCAAAGCCAGTGAAGTTAATGTTTGTATAACAACGTCGTTATCCAAAAATAATTGTCTCCATATACAATTGAATTGTGTTCGTTGGAATAATTCGCTTGGCAATGCGACTTCTTAATATTACTGGGTTATCAAAAACCAATTCACACATTTTGGTTAGATGTTCTGTATCATTATCAAATTATTGTAGGGCTATGATTATTGGAAAATGAAAAGATAATTTCTTTCTTTACTGAGCCTGTGTTTGGTGCTCATTTGTTCCAGACTAATTAGAATTTTTTAGAACGTTGTAACAGTAACTCTGACATGAAACGTACAAAGCCTGTGAAGTTGTAGTGGAAATGGGCGATTTTGGCCCTGACAAAGGGTCAGATATATTGTATCATTTTCAAGATATATTGTATCATTTTCAAAATGCTCGTGAGAGGTTTAACTATAGACACTGTCATGTAGAAATGTTATCGAACGAACATTTGGGGTGTGGAAAAAACAATGGCAAATTCTAGATTGTATGCCTAGCTATTCGTTTCCGACCCAGGTTGCGATTGTTGCCGCAACGATGGGCGTTCATAATTTTTTACGTTGCTCTGGCATGGTGGATGAGGCATTTCATAGAGCAGAAACAGATGATGACACGTATGATGTCGATTTACCGAACGTCGATGACGAAATCCAAGCCGATATGCATGCACCGGAAATGCAACGCAGTGAATGGGACCGACTTCACGATTATATGGCAAAACAAAGTTGACCTTCACATGTTAAGCGAAATGCGACCCTTAACACATTTGAAATCCAATTTTATCCTCGCAAAAAATGAAGTTCTGCAGATTGGAAAATCAATTAACATATGTTACTCAACACTTTACTCATCACTGTATCGCACCATGTATAACTGCAAATGCGACCACATTTTCCTTCCCAAGGAGAAGGGAAAAAAAGAAAGAAAAAAAATGTAAATTGTTAATACCATTTTGTACTTACGGCAATTAAAGAAGGACTATTTGTGAAATTAACATAAATATATATTATCTTCTTCCTTCTGCCAAAATATCACATGTTTGCAGATCACAAATCACACAGCACCCATTTGCAAATCATAGATCGCAGCACAGCACACAGAGGTATGAATTTTTAAATTAGAGGCAACATGCCTACGCACGCGGAGGAGCCTCCTCAAGTGGAGGCAACAGCCTCCGCACGCGGAGGCAGCCGGCTCCGCAAGTGGAGGAAGCAGCCTCCGCGTGCGGAGGCAAGCTCGAGCCACCGCTTGCGGAGGCTAGCGTCCTCCGCTTGCGGAGGGAGCAGCCTCCGCGTGCGGAGATTCTTAAAAGGGGCATTCCTAGGATTTTTTTTTTTACTGTGATTTATTTTATCAGCGATTTGATTTATTTGATATTGTTCAACGGTAGTTAAATTTATTAAAATGGTGTTAAATTTGGATATAATAGTAACTTTCTTTTTTTTTTTTCTATATTTATATTTATATAAAGAATTTATTATTAATTTGTGCAGATATCTCTTGAATATATCCTTCCACCAAATCGATGGTTCTCTGCTACCATCACCCAATTTCCGATCCACCAGTATATTAAAGATTTTATAGAACTTATTGATGAAGATAAACAAGCTTTACTATTGTCCAGTAATAGCAGCTTCGTTGGATTTATTTATGGAGCTATCTATAGAGCGGAGCAACAACAATTCTGTAGCATATTGATACACGAATTTATATTGAGAATTGTTGACTCTAGAAAAACAAACGAAATATGGATAAGATTAGGTGATCAATTTGCCAGATTTGGTATGCAAGAATTCTGTCTCATCACTGGATTACCCTGTCATGAAGTGTCTGTCGAATTTGACTCCAGTGACGACCGACTTAGAAGGGTTTATTTTAACGGAATGAGAAGAATCACTATGGTAATGATTTCCGAAGCATTTCATATGTGTGAAAAAACGGATGATAAATTTAAACTAGGATTGGTCATGTTGGTGGAGTGTATTTTTAAACCAGTTGGAAGGTACATTGATTACAAAACACTGGGTATGGTTGAACATCTTGAACAATTTCTCATGTATCCATGGGGTCGCGTATCATATTTTGTTCTGTTGAATTCGTTGCAACGACCGCACAGAATGCAGCAAAACCAACAAACAGAACGAAAGTATTCATTGCATGGCTTTTCGCTTGCATTTCAGGTATTTAATTTATATATTTTAATTCTATTTATCTACTAAATATTTTTTTCATCTAATATTTATTCTCAATTATCTTGCAGTGTTGGATATATATGAAGCATTTCCAATGATTGGACAACAGTTTGGGCGTCGTAGACATAGAACGTTACAATACCTAAGAATGCATAAGTGGTAACCCAATAAATTCTTAACTGAGAAAACAATTAGAGAATTTTTAGCATTTTTGACCACTCAACAGGTATTTTACAGTCCAATATACATTTAGTTATTCAATAATATGTATTTATTAAATTGTTTGTTAAGAAAAATGACAGTATATAATTTCAATATTTCTTTGTCATTATAGATTGAAATAGTTGCAATACTAACGCCAACAGAAGAAGAATTAGAAACAATGTGGTACACAACACTCTCGATGCCTCCGGATAATGAACATCATGTGTTAAATTCTATTATTAGTAGGGAATTTCACAATATAGCAACAGAAATCCCACCTGATACCACGCATGAACACCAGACAAATATTCCAGGTAATTCGTTTGAATTTCAAGCAGGATCTTCTTCTTCTCAGTCTGGTTATATCACTAAAGAACACATGGATGAACTTTTTAGCACCTATAAGCAGCAGTTAGTATCAGATGTGTCCACCTTGTTCGATAATTTCAAAGCACACATGGTTGGAGAATCTGAAAAACACGAAACACGAAACTCGATATCAAACAATTCTCGAAAACCAACAACAATTATTTCAACAACAACTACAATTGCAACATGATCATCATGAACACATTCAATCCATGGGATCCTATGTAGATACCAGCATAGATTCAATCAAATCTTATATTCATGAACAGAACAAGAACGTGTTGGATCAATTTTCTGGTTGGAAATCCAATATGGAAGTTATTATAAACTCTCTACAACAAGATGTTCACATCCATAAGAGTCAAGTTCATGGTGATCAACATATTCATCCTTCAAGCTCTCAACAAGTTCAACAATTAACTACATACAAAGAAAATAATAGGAAAAACACCGAATCTTCGTCATCATCCAAATATCCTTTAGAAGACTATCCCATGGATAGATACATAGCTATTATAGATTGGATACAGAAGCATCAATTTGAGTAAGAAATCCGTTTCCACTTTATTCATTCACATATTACAATTTTTATTCCATTGTATTCAAATTAATTCACATGTCGCCTTGCAGTGAGCTTTGGAAAGATAGAAGTGGAAACGTGTACGGACGAGATATATTACAAGATATACAGGATACATCCTAAAATATCCATGTTGCGGTTAGTTAAATTTACGATTGATAACAATAATTACGATCCATAGTTAACGTATCTAATTTACTCTATCTATTTCTTTAGATTCTTAGGCCTTGTATAGGAGGGATTAAAATCGGATTAAAATTGAAAATATAGACGTTATTGTTGACTTTTATTAGACGAGTGGGACCCAATAACGGCCATATTTTCAATTTTAATTGGCTTTTAATCCTTCCCGAACGGGGCCTTAACACAGAGTTAATGTTGTTGAGAAGACTTATTCATAATGGATTTCCTAGTGTCTCTAAAGAGTATGCAATTCTAGATTTTTCGTTCGAAAGTGAATGTGATCATCATATGATATGGCAAGACAGTATGACACAAGGAATTGCAAGTGACAGTCAGCCAAACTATCAGGTTCTCCATCAGTACGTAAGTTGTGTATTACCTGTAGGTGGAATCCCATTGATGAAATGCAATTATCTACTCATACCATCTTCAACCTCAGTCAACAATTGGTATCTTTATCTCGTGGATATACGTGGGTGGAAATTTCAAATATATGATTGTACCCACAACATCCACACACCAGACCAATTAAAACTACATGCAAAATCAACATTCAAATTAGTTCAGGAGTTAGTGGTCTCTTCTGGGATGTTGTCTGTCAGAGACGAGTTAAGAAAATTTTCGAAAAAAGATATGAAGATGCAAATTATGGCTCATTGCACAAATAGTGGGTAAGCATTTACATACTAATCACCATGGTATTAAATTTATTTTCCAATTTACTTTCGTATTAACAATACTAATATATTCTAATACTATGTTGTTTCAGGCCTAATTCTGGAGTTTTTTTTTGCTGAAGTACATAGAATCCTTCATTTTAGGACAACCAATTGAATTAATTTCGTCCGACAAGATGTGTGGATACAGACGAAAACTTTAGTCGATGTTGCTTTTAATGAATATTTTCTAACTCCCAGTTAAATATTTTTACAGTTTGTACCCAGTTAAGATGTTGCTTTTAATGAATATTTCCTAACTCCCAATTAAATTTTTTACAGTTTGTACCCAATTAAATATTTGTACAGTTTACGCTATAATTGTCCGTGTGAGTTATGAAATTTATAATTTGTGCATCCACCGTGCATCGCACGGGTGAAAGACTAGTTTTTCACAATCCAAGTGTTTTCCATTGTCCAAATTTTTGTTGTATTTTCACGTGTCAACAGTAGAGTGTTTAATGGATGCAAGCGGGCCACACCTAAAATAAAAAGTGAAGAAAAGGTAGGTTGGATTTTTAAGCTACAGGCAGGCAAACTTGGGAGGGTAAACTCGGAATTCACGAAAATTGGACAATAGAATGATTACACTTCAATTTAATATATTCTTTGATTTGACGGAATGAATACATTTTTGGTTGAAAATGGCTACCAAACGCAGCCTGACAAAGATTTATTGGCACGTTCCATGTGGCTTAAAATTGTGGTGTTGGTGGACCATGAAAGGACAATAACCAATTACCTGATTGGTGTTGGTGGGCCATGAAAGGACAATAATCAAAGTGTGCATGTCCACGTGATTATTGGTCAAATGTGTAACAAGATTGGGGTGAGAGAAAGTGTTAAAAGCATGGAGGATAAAATGGTCATTCAAAGCCAATTTGTGTTGATGTTTGGTTTGAATTTCTTGTCCGTGGGCCCGTCTGATGAGACGTGAAAATCGATTTTTTCTTCCCAAAATGGCGTCCAGACATGCCCTTAATTTAGATCAACCCTCTCTGAATTTTCAACCATAGCTAAAAAAATGAACCAACTTTCGATTCTTTTAATTTTCAGGTCCGATAATGTTACTTTGATTTTCGTTAATGTGATGTCTCTGCAATTGATTTTAAAAGTTATTTTGGAAACTATGAGTAAAAATTGAGTTATAAAACACGTAATTTTCTGATAAGAGTTAAATTGATTGAAGTTTTCAAGTAGAAACCATGCCAATCGAACTCTTTACAGTTCAGAACTAATGAAGGAAAATAAAGAAAATAGTCACTACTATGAAATGGATCAAGACTATAAGGTTTATAAATAAATTCTAACTAATTTCGAATTAGCTACGAATTTGTCTCCAAAAAGAACTTCTTTAAGGATGATCCACGTTTTACTCCATCGTTTTCTCCTCAGCTGACATTCTAATCTTGCCATTTTCAGAGAGCTCTCTTTTTGATTCATCCTCTTCTCGCTCTCTCTATCTATATATCTCTGTGTGTATATATTTCTCTCTTTCAGACACATATACACACTATGTCCATCGACGCCACCAGTGATACGACCACCTCGCCGGAAAATTCCACGACTCCTAACAAGCCCCACATCACGTGGCAAGATTCATACAGCGATGCCCACATAGCCATCGAAGCTCTCTCCTCAATCCTCCAATCAATTCCACCTTCTCTTTCTAAATCAGAAACCCCTGCTTACTCTCTCCTCCATGACCCCGAAACAGCCGACCAAATCTCGCGGCGGCTCCGCCAACCTGATTCCGGCGCAGGTGATGACGACCTGTGTCGCTGGCTGTACGATACATTCCAGACCTCCCAAACTGATCTCCAATTAGTAGTCCTCAGATTTCTTCCAATCATGGCCGGTGCTTATCTCTCGCGTGTCACCCTCCATAAGCCTCTCGCCGGTTTTGAAGCCGTCCTTTTGGCTCTCTACGCCCATGAAACCACCTCCCGCGACGGCCATTCTGTGACTGTGAGTATTCCTGATCTCTCCCACTCCAGCATTTACCATGAAACCAAACAAACATCCAAAAACAGCGCAACAGAATTGAATTTGGCTGTGATTTCTCCAAGTTTAGAGCCCCATGGCACTGTTCGGTCTACTCGGAGAGCCAGAATTGTCGGCGTCGCATTAGAATTATACTACAGCAAGATTTCGAACATCCCAGCGGGTTCTAAGATTGATTTATGTGAATTTTGCAGAATATGGTCTGGCCACGATGGGACAGAACTCGAATCCCCCGGTTCATCAGAAGGGAAAGAAATTGAAGGTGAAAATTTAGAAAATAAAAATAAAGTGAAAAAGGGTAGGATTAGTCTGCCATGGGAGCTTCTGCAACCAGTTTTACGGATTTTAGGACACTGTCTAATGAGTCCTGACAAGGATAAGGAATTGTATGAAGCTGCATGTGCTGCAAGTAGGTCTTTGCATGCAAGATCATTGCATGATATAAATTCTAAGGCAATTTTGGCAACTGGAAGTCTTCTTAAGCTCGTGAAGTTGGCTGCAGAATCCAATGATGGTATTGATCATACTGAGATAACACTGTCTAATGTCATCACAATTTGAAGGCTCGGCTTCTTGAAGAATGAGTCTTTCTCTACCGAATCCAGGAACTAGGATTCTATAATCTGGTGGTTAGCTTTCACCGGCCCACTGAAGCTACCTTTAGAATGGAGAAACGTTAATCCCTTGAAATTTCATTCTTTTATTCGACGTTTTTTTAATTATTTTTGTGATGCAGGGTTTTGTGAAGCTAAAATATGTAGATCTGGATCTGTGCAATATATACGTAATAAAGTAATTAACTGTTAGGCTATGTAATGCATGAAAAATGTAGTTAAAACAACAATAAGCAGGTAGCATGTTCCTTTATGTCGAGATATGAGTACAGGCGTCCAGCTGGTGATGAAACCCCTGATATATGATCCAGTGCCCTTCACTCTTGCTCCAGAACCCGCCAAGTCTCAAGAAAACTCGGATGAGATTCTCAAGAAAACTGGGATGAGTCCCAAGACTTGGAAACAAATGTTTGAAATTAAAATTTCACTCAGTTCTGTATTGAAATGGTTTTTGTTCTCTTCTTTTCCTTCAAATTCATTCTTCGTATAGGTAGTGTGCATGCTCGAAAACAGAGAGAGTAGTTAACTTAAACTTGACTCAATGAAGAGAATAACTAATGATTTCGGTTTTTGTTACGGGTCAGTAGATGGAAGCGACACGTGGCACCGTATTTTGGCGGTGGGACCAGCTTAATCAAATCAGGACATATTTTCCTAACTTCAGACGTGGGTTCCAAGGCCCTCACTATTATTCTGAGGCCACTGCTGCTAACGATAAGCCACGGTTCGGTAAGCATACATCGTCCGAGGCTCCTTAGCAGCCACTGAAGGTCCACATGCGAAGATCCGCTTATGATGGAGATCTTTGGTGAATGATTGACATGACTCTTATGTAAAGTTTATTTGTGTCTTATCTTGTCAATATAAGAGCATTTAATGTTTTGTAAAGTTAGGAGAGTCAACTTGATTGCTAGGATTTGATGTCTTGGCCGAGAAGATGAGGCCACGTGTAAATTGATCCAAAAGTCACCATTTGAGTTGTAACATTATAAATACCCCCACCATGTAACACAAAAGGGACTGATGCAAAATTGAAGAGAAAACTGAATATTTTGGAGCAACTATTTTCTCTCGCTTTAACGGTGATTTTTACAACATATTTCAACTACAAAATCGTCCTTTATCGATTGGTTTCTTATACAATCATATTACATTTTCTTGTTGGTAGCCTGAACGGAAACGTCTTGTGCCTTTTAGCCACTCCCACGCCCCTTTCTTGGAGTCATCTTGACCGTTGATCGGCATTAGCGTGTTGGATCAAGCTTGTGTGTGCACGAGTGGACCAAACATCTGTTGGCAACATTTTCTGGGGTCAACAGTTTTATTATTATAGATTCTATACATTCAGCTCTGTTTGGGAGCGCTTTTAATCCCAATTCTATCAGATTTTGATGGATTGATTAGAATTTTTATAATAAAATAATTGACTTACTGCACTGACCATTTGACTAGGTGTGGTAGGGTAGGAGTACATTTAATTTATGTGACCTCCCACATTTCTAGCAAAACGACACGACCGTCTCTCAATGATTTTATACTTGTCCAACAATAAAGGGCAAAAATGGTAGATGACAAAGTGCAATCGCATATGACTTGTCAATTGTTGTGGGTGTGTAAGGTTTGGTAGAAGTGGGGCCCATTTCAATTGTCAAAAAAATCAATTATATGTGAAAAAGAAGTTCTTCCAAATAGAGGTTTACACTTGTCTTGATCATATTTGAGTGTTTTAGGCCCTGTTTGGGAGGGATTAAATTTTTCTACAGTAAATCAATTCTCATTTTCAACCCCACATTCTTCAATAAAATAATATTTTCCATCACATCAATAATTTTTTCTTCTTTTTCAACCACACATTTTCCATCATATCACTATTCAAAATCAATTCTTTCCCCAAAAATCTCTCCCAAACAGACTCTTAATCTAGTAAATTTCAAAACAATCTTCTGAAGCTAACCAACGATATGAGGCGAGGACCCGTGAAATCACACCATGACAGTCAAAAAAGAATTTGGGTCATCTAAATTTAAAATTTATGGACAATTCCATTTGTACATAAATGAATGGCAACTGAGGTTGACAACCTCTCACATGCATGCAGGCCTCATGTGATTAAAAGATTTCAGAAAAAAAAAGTGGGTCTCCCCTATTATGAGTGTTCGTTCATCCACAATGTCATTTATTTCAGTACATGTAGCATGGTTGAAAATTTATACCATCAATCAATGGAGTTTGGGAGGGAGGGGAACATGTGGGGTGAAACCATTTCAACGGAGGACTATATTGAAAATTTTACAAAAAGTTTAAGAAATGCTGTAATTTAAGGAAGTAGTTGAAGGGCCTAATTGAGGTTTGGCAAGTAATTGAGTGGTCTAAAGTATAAATAACATCAAAAGAAATGAGAAAAAGCAAAGAATTAGGGAAGGGGATCCGAAAAAGCAAAGTATCAAACTGAAAACTCGAAAGGGAGCGATTCTTAACTGATATAACTGTATAACATGTCTCTAAGGCATTCATTAACTCCATTTTCCACTGCTTTCAAGACTCCAGAGTGCACGCGAATTAACCTTCCGACTCAACTTCGGCCGGCGAGTATTACTCGGCGACGACTAGGTGCCCGCCATATTCACAAACTCGGTGCTTCCTCTACAATTCGCTGCTCAGCCATGGCCATTGATGAGGGCCCCACCTCTTCTTATCTTCAAGTCCCTCACTCTTTCACTCTATTTTTTATGCAGAATTCTTCTGGGTTTTTTTTTTCGGTTGATAGACCAATGTTTTATTTTATTCAGTTTCCATTGATTTGGTCTATACTAAATTTATAATTTTGAAATCGGAATAAGATGAAAAGAACTATATATGTGGGAGTTTTCAATTATATGTGTCAATTATTATTATTATTATTATTATTATTATTATTTTCATTTTAACAGTAAATATGAAAAAGTTACTAGTTGTAATTGAATATAATAAATTAGGAGTGTGTAATAAACAAAAGGGACATGTCAAACGCCCTCCATTTTTGGGAATTTGCACTCCAGAAAGCATAGTTAGCATGCTAAGTTTTTATCTTTTTAATTAAATGTTTGGAAATTTCGGTATGAGAACTAGTAGACCTTGTGTTCTGGCTCCCTATGCTGTTTTGAAGAAAACAAAATGTGTTGTCATTAGCTGTTTTTAAGGCTATATGTCCTTTTATTGAGTTATTTCATTGAATTCTACGCAGACAGTGCTACTATAGTACCTAAACGATTAAACAGTTGCAGGATAGCTTGTTGTACTCTCAAGCTTTTTGGGTTAGTAAATCAATTATTGCTTGGAATGTCGATGTTGGAGATGGTTCATGTTATTTGTGCGGCAGTAAAAATGCGGCTTTATCTGTTGCAAACAATCAAATTCAAGGTTTTTTAATTTTACTTTTGCCTTCTTATAAGTGCCATTTTTCTTTAATTTGGGAACACTGATCCTCTATCTAGTGGCGCAGTTGTAATCGAAGTTTAAAACTCTTATGCAAACAGGCAGTGAAGTGAAAATTAAGCTTGAAGCAAGCACTAATAGGCTTCCAGAACATGTAAGATACTTATGTTACATGAACAGTAACTCTGTTTCATATTACTGCCTCACAGCTTAAGTTCATTTCATCAAAAAAGGAAACAGAATTAATTGGTTCCCTTGATAACGGATTTTTATGGCTATTTATGGTGTTAGGTAATTGAAAATTTTCCTCATGTTCAAGATTATAAAGTTTTCAAAGTTCCACCTGCTCTGGATGTCAAAAATTTACTGAAATACCAACTAGCTGTTGCTATTTTCACCTGTAAGTGCAGTACGCCTGTTTCCTATTTAAGGTGCAGCATCGGTAATATGTATCTGGAATCAGTTTGAGCATTTTCAAGCAGTGTATCTTTCTATCTGAATAGGATGTGTGTTATTTGCTATATAGTGAACAACTATCCTACTTAAAATTCGTAGCACGTGTTCTTATGATAATTTGTCAAGTTAAATAAAACTTGTAATTAAATTCTTTGGTCATGGCTATGACTTCTCTAACTTAGACAAAAGAAAAAGGAAAGGAAAGGAAAAAAAGAACGACTTTGATGAAAGGAGTGAAGTGGCTTTATATATTTTCTGTAGTTCAATCAATGCTTTTCTCTCGCTTTTCTACTTATATTTAAACTAGCTACTTTCCTCACTAATTCGTATGTTTACACGTATGTAGCTGATGGAAAATGCACCAGTGTTACTGGTTTGCAGTTACCAGGTGTCCTTGATGAACTATTCTCCTATGAAGGTCCCCTTGGTTCAATTTTTACAAATGACGTTGTTGCACTTTATCTTTGGGCACCTACTGCACAAGTAAATTCATTATACTTTTAATTATTGTTTCCTTACTCCTTCCAATATTCTGTGGGCTTCTCACTGAATATCATGGCCAAATTCTTTGTAATATGGTAAAAACAGGAGGTACGTGCATTTATTTATAGGGATCCAGCAGGTGGGCATCCTTTAGAAGTTGTCCAGCTTGAGGAATTCAATGGTGTCTGGAGTGCTAAAGGGCCAAGGACTTGGGAAGGCTGTTACTATGTCTATGAAGTCTCCGTCTACCACCCTAGCACCTTGCGTGTAGAAAAATGTATTGCAAATGATCCATATGCAAGAGGGTATGTTAATTATATAGTTACTCTAACAAGTTACTGGATGAACTCGATGCACCCAAAAGCTTGCCATTATTGAAGATATAATTTTAAACAAAAATATTTTTCTCATCTTTAACAGCTTAAAACTTTTTGGATGTGGTGGCTCGAGATATTAATAGAGCAGAAAAATGCCCTGAGTTCAAGTCTAAACGCTAGTCATTTATGAAAATTGTGCACACGTCCTTATGTTGGGAAAATGAATTTGGCCTGCACATGAAGTGATGTGTGGAAAATGTAATTTAAATAATTAATTTGCCTCCTCTCTAACATCGTAAGCTTTTAGGTGAGGTGGTTCAGCATCCATATTTGTTGTTTTGCAGGCTCTCAGCTGACGGTAGGCGAACCCTGTTAGTTGATCTAGATTCTGGAACATTGAAACCTGAACGATGGGATAATTTGGCAGACGAAAAACCCAATCTTCTTTCTTTTTCCGACATCAGCATCTATGAGTTGCATGTCAGAGATTTCAGGTAAATAATGAATCAATTTAAGTTTTGTGAAATAATTTCAGTTACTCTTTGAAGTAAGTAAAAATGTATAGACTAGTGTCTTTCATGATTGTATGAGTTGTTCTTGTGGAAGAGTTCTTGGAATATAAATGAAATCTTAGCTTGCAATTTGATAGTCAGCAAGTGTTTAGCAATATAACTGTACACCTGTCATTTTCTCCTGCAAGGTGTTTCCTAACCAGTTTCTTGGGAATGTTTTGCAACCCGTTTGTCATCATAGATTTGAAAGTTTGACATTTCAATGTAACACCGTGTTCTATTTGGTGAAGATAATATTTAAATGATAAACATTTGGCTAATGTAACAATTTAAGCTTTTCGATCTAGTGATTCAACATGGTATAGGAGCAAACAAAGGTCCTGGGTTCAAGTTTCACCGTCACCCATTTAAATGAATTGTGTATGTTAGGCTTTTATGGGGTAAAAATGATAATATTTAAAATGAAAAACATTTGACCTGATTTAATACCTTAAGCTTATAGGTCAAATGGTTCAACACTATTAAGCAATTTGCACGTGATGTTGCGTTGATGTCATTTGCTTTTATGTTACAGTGCCAGTGACACTACTATTCCTTCTGATGTTCGTGGCGGTTATCTTGCCTTCACTTTCCTGGTAATCTTTAGACCAGTCTCTTGCGAACTTTATTATCATTTCTATTAGTTTCCCATATTTTTTTGGCTATAATTTTTTTATCCATTAACCAACACTCTATCTAACATCTGATATTAGCAGTTGTTCTCATTGGTTCTAGTTGCATTTATTTGTAAAAAGAACCTGTACATAGGGAAAGGGAAAGAAAAAATGGAAGTGTGACTGTCCACGCAGACTGCCTAAGAAAATGATAAATCTAACTTGAGAAGGATTCATTTTTTAAGTACACAAAATTGTGCAAATAGACATATCAAAACTGCTCGTGTTCTATTCCTGAAAGAGTTCACTTTTTTCTTGAAGGACTCAGCAGGTATGCTTCATCTTAAAAGATTATCCAGTGCTGGTATAACGCATGTCCATCTTCTGCCAACCTTTCAGTTTGCTGGTGTTGACGACGAGAAGGATAAATGGAAAGATGCTGGTATGACTTAAAAATCCTTTTGGCATCTAGTTTTTCTGTTATTTATTCTTTTTGTATCTACAACTGAGATGTTAAGACATATAAGAGTGAAGTTAACAGATTTCTGGATTTATTTCACCTCCTCCTGGCATGCCATTTAACGGATAATGTCTTTTGCATGAGATCTCAGGATTCCAGAAAAAACTTTTCTGCTTTGGTAACCATGATCAATTGAAGTATTTGCGAGCAATTAAAGAGCAGATGGAACTGTGCATCATAAAAATTTAGACATTATTGCATAAAATTTCAGTTGTGGATTGGATTTAATGTAAGTTGGGACCCCAAACGTTTCTGAGTAGATATTTGTTTCAGTAAAAGTGGTTGATAGAGTTTTTTAATATAAATTTTCTATATATGAATTGCACCTAGAATATTGTACAGTCACCTTCTCCCTTCTTTTCCTTAATATGTTTATTTGTTCTTTTTAATATTGATATAGTTTTTTAATATAAATTTTCTATATATGAATTGCACCAAGAATATTGTACACTCACCCTCTCCCTTCTTTTCCTTAATATGTTTATTTGTTCTTTTTAATATTTATTTTTGGTTAGTGATCTCTATACTGCAGTGACGCGAGATTAACACAAATGTTTTACCATTTCTTTGTGAACCTTTTCATTTTTGGGCATTCCTCTGAAGGATATAAAACCTTTTAACAGATTTTAAGATGCTTGAATCATTGCCACCAGACTCTGACGAGCAACAGTCTCACATCACAGCCATTCAAAACGAGGATGGATATAACTGGGGGTGAGATACTGTACTCCTTATTGTCTAAATAAAATAATTTATTTTATATATATATATATATATATATTTCTCCTCTGTTCTAATTTGTCTGACACCCTTTTGGTGGGGTGGTTCTTTTCCAATTGTACCTGAAAAGCTATAATCCTGTTCTCTGGGGAGTCCCCAAAGGAAGCTATGCAAGTAACCCAAATGGTTCATGCCGCATAATTGAGTTTCGCAAGATGGTCCAGGTATACACTTATGGCTTGTTTGGTAGGATGGACTGTACACAATTGGACAACATTTAGGAAGAAGTTTATATCTTGTTCATTATACTATCTAGTCCATTTCAAATACTGCGTACCAAAAATTATATGTTTCCTATCAGTTCAAAGATTATGCATCTGATTGCAGGCACTAAACTCCATAGGCCTTCGTGTTGTGCTTGATGTTGTTTACAATCATTTGCACGCAAGTGGTCCTTATGATGAGAACTCTGTCCTAGACAAGGTCACGTATCCAATATTTTTGTTAAAAAGATTTATGCTTCATTTTAAATTGTGACACAAACTTAATTGCAGATCGTTCCAGGTTACTACCTAAGAAGGAATGCTGATGGTTTTATTGAGCACAGTACATGCACAAACAATACAGCCAGTGAACATTTCATGGTTGAACGGTTGATTATTGATGATCTTTTGTGCTGGGCTACCCATTTCAAGGTAACGATTTACAACATACATGTTTTCTGTTCATATCGGACAAAGCCAGACTGGGTCCAACTTCTATTTCTGATAAATTGTCAGAGCCTAAATCATGTCTTTAAATTGATTTAAGTGGAAGTTATCAAGTAATAGATAGTCAAATACTTATAAATCACTCAAATAATCCCACTCCACAAAGGCGGGAATTAGTTTTGTGAACCCTAATTAAAATGTTGTAACTCTAACATGCTAATTTATTGTATCCTAAATAACCAGTTAAAATGCCTAATCCAAGCTACAAAGTATTAGCCTTGCAAGTGCTTATAAATAACTTTAACTCTCAACTATCCAATGTGCTGGAGGTTGTCTAGCAGGTAATACATGACCAGCCTTAAATATTTTTCTACCATTTATACTGGTTCTCTTTTTTCTTTTTTCTTTCCACATTTGTTTGTTTGTTCCTCTCTTCTACCTCTTCGGCACCCTCTCTCCTTTATGACCACTTATTTGAGGCTACTATAATTCATATAATTAGTATATTGAGTTATAAAATTCCAAACTTAAGACATAGGATAGAACAACTTAGAAGAGGAGTTGCATATGTTGTATGGATAAATTATTAAACCTTGTGAAGTTCAATGTGACTATGAAGATGAATGTCCAAACATTAATTTTGACTGTCTCAAAAAAAATAAAAATACCAGATTTAGCTATCTTGAGCGCTAAAGAACAGTTTTTGTAAGGATTGAACTGTTTAACGATTAAAGCACGCAATAACTGTGATGAAACGTGTTGGATTACTTTCAATTTAGTTGATTTACCAGATAAAGTCAGTGGAAGCATGCTCAAAAGTAAAATAAAATAATAAAATCTAAACACCAAATTTATGTAGTAAACTTCTAAACTTGGGGAAACATCCACATTCCTCAACATGACCTACTGTCAAAATTAAACTGATGTCACAGGAATGGAGTCTTGACCATTGTCCAGACTTTGGCACTACTCAAACAAGTCATGCAACCACGTCTTTGAATAAAAGACCGTGCCTCTGTCTTCCACCAACACGTTGATCAACTTCATCTGGTTTGCTGAAGCACCAATTGTAGCGAAAGACTATCAAAATTTCAAGTGATGCACTTGAATCTTTGAAACTTCGATAATCTCTGACTACAATTGATTGTCACATATTTCTTTTACGATACATGGATGCTCATTTACCACTCTCTAGCAAAGGCTATTCGATGTCTAGATAACAAAAGCTGAAATCAAGTATATTAAAACTCCAACCCTGAATGCCTGTCTCTATGTTCTTCCTCTTTGACAAAATCTGAACCTTCTTGTTTCAAGAGATCTCCTTTGTGGTCTAACCCATCAAGACAATCTTCTCCTCAAAAGCATGTGATGCCTGACCCCATTTTAAATGTCATTATTGCACACGCCCAACACAGTTTATAAGCATTGACTTTTTTACATGGTTCTTTACTATGATCTATATCAATCATTTGTTTGTCTTGCAGGTTGATGGATTTCGATTTGACCTTATGGGTCATATAATGAAACGCACCATGGTATGTAGCTAATGTCATCCCATCTCTGAAAGAATATTGTTTGTTATCCAATTGAAACCAAGATTATGATAATGATTTTCCAGTCTTAATTATTCTTTCTTATTGATCCCTAAAGAAAATCAAGTTTCCAGACAGTACCGTTTTGATCTTAAACAAATTAACCCTTAAATTTCGTTTTCGGCGGGTAGCCTTGTGCTGCTAGCCCGGCCAATTTTTTTTTTTTGAATAAATACAATCATTTTTTGCAGTTTTACAAGTCAATACATATCTCCACCTAAACAAATTAACCTTGTTCATCTCTTTTTTTGAATTGGGCTTTGATTTGTTTTCCCCTTTTATATGGTGTTTCGTGAGTATAGAGAGACATGGGAGTGCAGATCATCTCGTTTTGGTTGCTCAGGCGATGAGCTCAAGTTTAGGCTGTTTTGTGGGATTTCTTCCACCTACAGCATCTGGAGTTTTTGTCGGTGTTTTGGCGTTGGAGCTTTTGTTGGAACACGACTTATGTGTTCGACTAAGTTCTCCCGACAGATAGAGCTCACTGTGTGTGTCGGCACACTTCGTGAATTTCTTTTGGAAATTCTTCTTGGGGAGTGAGTTCTTGTAGTATCTTTGGAGTGTTCTTGGAGTGACTTTGGAGTAGTTCTTTGTTGTTCTGCATTATTTGTTGTTCTCGGTCTCTCGTCGTCACTAATTTTCGTAGTTGGTTGCTTTGATTTGGATTACTTCTTAGTAGGCACAAGTATTGTCACCGTCGCTAGTTCATGATTGCAAATTGATGCTTTTGCGAGCATCAATTTGAGAAGAGGTGTCAATGAGATTGAATAAAATTGCGGAGATCGTCGAAGATTGAATAAAATTTCGGAGATCGTCGAAGATTACGATTATATTATTATAATTATATTAGATATAAATAAATTATTTTTACCATTAATGTGCTCCGTGAGTATAGAGAGACATGGGAGTGCAGATCATCGCGTTTTGGTTGCTCAGGTGATGAGCTCAAGTTTAGGCTGTTTTGTGGGATTTCTTCCACCGCAGCATCTGGAGTTTTTGTCGGTATTTTGGTGTTGGAGCTTTTTTTGGAACACGACTTATGTGTTCGACAAAGTTCTCCGACAGATAGACCTCACTGTATGTGTCGGCACACTTCGTGAATTTCTTTTGGAAATTCTTCTTAGGGAGTGAGTTCTCGTAGTATCTTTGGAGTGTTCTTGGAGTGACTTTGGAGTAGTTCTTTGATGTTCTTGGTCTCTCGTCGTCACTAATTTTCGTAGTTGGTTGCTTTGATTTGGATTTCTTCTTAGTAGGCACAAGTATTGTCACCGTCGCTAGTTCATGATTGCAAATTGATGCTTTTGCGAACATCAATTTGAGGAGGGCGTATCAATGAGATTGAATAAGATTACGGATATCGTCGAAAATTGAATAAAATTCTGGAGATCGTCAAAGATTACGATTATATTATTATAATTATATTAGATATAAATAAATTATTTTTACCATTAATTAATATTGCAATTGATTACTTCCATATTTAGTTGTTATTTTAATCATATTTAATAAGAGAACCTCTCATAAAGAGGGGCATTGAGTTTTTTATTGAGCATATTTGACAAAAATCTGGTGATTATATTCTAAAGATGACAGAACAGAGCAATATAGAATCAAATTCTCTCTCCTCCCTCTCCACCATCTTGTGGATTTGTAGGAAAACAATGATTGAGGGATAAAGCGATAAAATGCCATCCCAAAGTTAAATATAAGGAGCACATTAGTTATGAAACTTCTTAGCAAAAAAATAAGGAAGAATAAAATATCTTCTGTGAAAACAATGACTACGCATATGAAACGAAAATCATAATTTGCATTGTGAGTGCAGGTAAAGGCTAGGAGTATGCTCCATAACTTATCGAAAGAGAAAAATGGGATAGATGGCCCAAGAATCTATGTGTAAGGATAAAGGATCCAAATGCTTCTTATTCCAATTCTCAATAATACCTGCATCATCATTGGTTTCTAACGTGGTCTCCACTCAGACATGATAGTATTTTTGTTAATATCCTTTTTCAGATATGGTGAAGGATGGGACTTTGGAGAAGTGTCTAAAAATGGGCGTGGGATAAATGCATCACAATTCAACATTTCTGGAACTGGGATTGGAAGGTACTCGCTCTCACTTTTGCTCAGCACTAATTTGAATGACATTAATTACTTTCATCAACAATGAACAATGAAGCTGTAGAATTTTGCTAACACATAAGAAACTGTCTTATGTTTTTTATTGAAGGGCAAGTAACAAGATGCACACTGGCATTTTCACAATAAAAACTACTTGTTCCAGCATATTGTTTGTGATTTTGACAAGTAACCGTGAAAATGAAACTGTAATTTTATTTTTTTTTTCTTTTTGGAAAATGGATGAAGTGGACAGAAGGTGTCTCAATTGCAATTATGGTGTTTTGTTACCAAAAAGCCTAGGTTAAACGGTCCCGATAGGGTCCCAATCAATACAAATCCTGAACTGTTGTAAGTATAGTAACTGCTCCAAGCCATGTATTCAGCTTCAACGATCGGATTCGCGATGCCATGCTTGGGGGATCTCCATTTGGTCATCCTCTTCAACAAGGTTTCATTACAGGTTTGGCTTTGGAGGTAATCCTTATTTTCCAGTCTTAATTATATCCAGTTAACACTTCATTCGTCTAGTACTAAACAAAAGTTCCTTATGTTTTCTCTACATGAACAAGGATCTTCCACTAGAGTGAGAATCTGCTTATCGATTTGGAAAACTTTTAGTAGTTAATTCTAATAATATTTAAATCATGATTGCCAACTTCTTTTTGTCTTTTCTTCAGCCCAATGATTATGACAATGGGACCAAATCTGATGCAGAGCATTTGCTAGCTGTATCAAAGGATCACATTCAGGTACTCCTATACTATACTGTTTCTTTTAAATATTACATGTGGTTTTCTAGCCGTAAGTTAAGATACCAGCTCAGCCATTTGATTTTTAAGTAATTTATTAGATGATAAAAATGTGAAAATAGATTTATATTCTTGTTCCGATGGGGCAATACCTAATTAAAGCTAATGAATTCTAGTTTAACTAAAATACAGATCTCAATAGTAGTCAAGTTCTTTACTATTTGTATTCCTACTCTGGACTTAAAAAAAATGATATTTCTGTTAATTTACCCCCGTATAGAAAAGTTCTTCAACATTTTAAAGCTTCTTTGTTATTTGTATCAGCTTCATCCAAAATCTTGTCTTATTTTACTTTTCGTTTTATCTTGCATGAAGTTTCTAATGCTCTTTTGTTGCATAAGACAGGTAGGTATGGCTGCTAACCTAAAGGACTTTGTTTTGACCAATTATGAGGGTCAAGAGGTAATGTTTACTGTGTCATTTCTTAAGATGCTTAGTGATTTTGTCAAATTAATATTTTACTATTTCCATCTGTCCACACCAATATCCAGAAATACGTCGAAAAGATCCATGGTGTTTCTTATGTTTGTAAGTAGATGTAGTCCATTTTGAATAGTGAAAGAATGGAAATACGTGGGGAAGACAGGAATGCCTTTTTCTGTACTTATAGATAAAGTCTTCCTTCAAAATTAAAAGAGAGAGAAATAAAAAGTTGGTGACTTGATTGAAACAAAAAAATATTGACACCATTTGAAATATCGATAGCATTTTTGCCAAATCAGAAGCCAACTCAACATTCTGTCCACTTTAAAAGTCATGGAGGATTTTCCCGTTAATTTAACCATGCTGCAAACTACTATTCTTTTTGTCTCTGGTTTATTAGATTCTTAGCCAGAGAAAGACTAACAATATGACTATTTTAGTGAACTAAGTTCATTTTTAACCAAACAAAGCTGACTATGACAATACTATGAAATCTTGCTAGCTATTCAATTATGACCACCATTTCTCTTCCTTTTTTGGGTATCTAGTGGCACATTTTGAGAAGGAATTTAGGTTATTAACTGTAATTGTTCGCTTTATTGAAATGTTGCATCTTAAAATTTTATATTACTAGGAGATGCTTCAGAGAATAAACTATAATCAATTTCTGATGAAATAAACTATTAAAGGATATATATCTCACATCGATAAATGATATTGACATAGACCAATTAATAAAGATTTTGAGCTACTCCTCTTAATAAGATTGACCTTTTAACATGGAACCCCAATTCTCAATATGGTATCAGAGCCCATTATGCTCGAACGAGCAATTCGATCCTGTTAAAACTCTAAAATGAGCACGTGATTTCAAGATTGGTCTGCTCAAATGAGCCACCATCTTGCGAGGGCATGATAAGGGATATATATCCTACATCGATAAATGATGTTGACAGAGACCAATTAATAAAGATCTTGGGCTACTCCTCTTAATAAGGTTGACCTTTTAAGATGGAACCCCAATTCTTAACATAAACTTGTCTCTTGGAATAACAGATCTGCTCAGTTATAAGTTCTGCTCTTGAAATGTCTATCTATAAGCTATTGATTTATTTTCTCCCTTTTTATGCTCATTACTGAGAGGCACTTACGAAATTTTCTTCACTATTTTCCTTTGCACCCATTTTTCATCTACAAGTTATTCATGACTTAATCCCCCCACCCCACCTCCCCTTTCCAACAGGTTAAAGGCTGTGAAGTTTCAACTCATGATGGGGCACCTGTTGCATATGCTTCATGCCCCACAGAAACAGTAAGGACTTTCAGTACCTCATAATTTTGTTTGATTTCATGAATCTTTTTCCCAGTTTTCAGAAAACATTGCAGTGAAATCCTCTTTCATACATATTGTCTGTCTTTATGCAGTCTTGTGGTTATAAACTTGCATTAAATGTGTTTGGTCGTCATTTTCTTTTCTAGGTCAATTATGTCTCTGCTCATGACAATGAGTCCTTGTTCGACATTGTGAGTTTAAAGGTAGTTCTACTTTTCCTACCCCAAGGCATTTTGTAAGCTCTAATGCTGCTGCTAACACTACCTTCATTCTTACAGACTCCCATAAAAATGTCTGTGGATGCAAGATGTAGGATGAACCATTTGGCAACCAGTGTAATAGCACTTTCTCAGGTTAGATTTGTCGATACTTCGCATTGTTTACTAAACATAACACTTTTCCAGCTTGATCTAAACCAAGAGTGACATATTGTTATGCTAATTGATTTCATTATTCCCAGGGAATACCTTTTTTCCATTGCGGTGATGAGATTCTACGTTCAAAGTCACTAGACCGTGATTCATATAATTCCGGTGATTGGTTCAACAGGTTACTGATACTTATCTCAAATACTTACATTTCTCTTACAGTTGGCAGTGTATGCGATTTTCTGTTCAAATGCACACTTTTTGTTTTCAAACGCACACTACATAATGGTTATGAGATTAGAGAATGAAAAGAGATGATTAGGGATGTCAAAAACGCTTGTCGACTCGTGACTAGGCCTGGGAAAAGCCCAAGCCTCGAGCCCCTTTTTGGGGCATCGGCTCGAGCTGAGCCAGCCCGTGGGCCCGTGTCACGGGCCATTTCGGCCCCCCAAGCCGAGATTTATTTTAAAAAAATTAAAAATTTTAAAAATAGATTTTAAATTCACTCCTATATAAATTGCACAAATTTTAAATTCTTAAAAAAACAAATTAGATTTATCACAAAAACAAAAAAAAAGAGCTGGCTCGACCTGCTAAGGCCCGAGCCTAAAGCTCGGGTCGAGCTTTCGTTTTTTGGCTGAGCTTTTGCTCTGCTCTGCTCGGCTCGGCTCGGCTCGGCTCTGCTCGGCTCGGGCAAAAAAAAAAAAAAACCCTAACCATTTTTGCTCGAGCCGAGCCCGAGCTTCAAGTTTCGGCTTGTGGCTCAGCTCAGACTCGTTGAGACCCCTAGAGATGATAGAGGTTCATGAATGTTCGATGGTGAGGTAAATGACAGACACAAGTTTGAGTAAGAAGGCTGAGGAAAATCAATACCATGTCACTAGTAGGCGCTTTCACAGACATTAATAGGAAGTCTGAGTGCAGCTTTCCACTTGAAAAGGTGGTGTGTTCGTCAGACATTAATAATTTCATCAAAATTCTTTATATTATATTCCAATCGTTTTTGTCCCCGAGTTTCCACATCTGCACATGACAGATCTAGTATTTGGGATAGCAGAGATTGCTAAATATATTGAAGGTATATCTTGGTGGCTATTTGAATTTCCATAAAATTTTGATGTCGAGGAGTAATTCTACTACAATAAAACTTATTCTAAATGGAATTTCATCTTCCCCTTACCACTCGCCAATTTCTACCTACTCTTCTCAAAAGTAGTGCAACATCCTCACTTATCCTAAGTTACAGTATGGAGCAAATGTTATGAAATATTGCATTTTTTCTCATTCTTAAGTCAAGATTCTAAATATTTCTTTCAGATTAGACTTCAGCTATACTTCTAATAATTGGGGAGTTGGTCTTCCTCCAAAAGAAAAGAATGAGAAGAGCTGGTCAATGTAAGCATTTGATAATTTCCTGTATGTCCATTGGTTCTTGTTTTCTGTTCATTGTTTTATATTTTTATGTACTTCAAAATGTCCTGTTTCAATGCACAGCTCTTTCTAATAAATTTCATCAGGCAAGGTTTTATTAACTAAATTTCTTTGCCTATTCCTTCAGAATTAAAACGAGATTGGCAGATCCATCCTTTAAGCCTCAGAAGAGCCATATTCTCGCTGCACTTGAAAACTTTTCAAGCTTCTTAAGTATAAGATACTCTTCTCCACTTTTCCGTTTGAGAACAACTAATTCTATACAGGTAAGAGAGATGCATAAACCCAAAGTGCATGTTTGGTATATACTACTGAACTGAACTAGATAGTACAATAAACAAGTTTCTAGCTTCTTTTTCTTCCTTAGTAATGACGGTACAATCCAATCCTCCTTACCAAACATACTGAAATAGGTTTATGTGGTTCTATTTTAACATAACTACAGCCCAGATTTTTTCTTTTGATTCATGATAAAAGAGTAAATTTCTATGTTAGTATTGGCATAAAGCACAAAAAATTAACGTCATCATGTGCTCATGTTTTCGTTATATTCTTGCATGACCCATTTAGCTCTGTTGAGGCAGGAGTGAGTTCCAAAAATTCTGATATTATGTACTCTATAAATAAAAATGCATGCATATTTTGCTAGAATTCACAATGGGTGCATAAGACATCCATGAAATTAATAAGATAATTAAATTTTAAATCCCAGGCTTTATATTTAAGCCTTGAAGTTTTCCTTTAACATTTCTGTTGCCTTGTGCCTTGATGCAGTTTTAGTTTGCCTTGCCCTGGTTCTATTTGCAACATTCTCCTTGAATTTTTGTAAACTTCAAGTAGATGGTTATAGACTTTTCATATATAAGTAATGCTGTTATTTCATATATTAGATGTTATTTCTCTTGAGTGCATGAAGATTTTATATAGATAATGAATATTTTGATTTCTATTATCATAGTTGATTCATTTATATATAGACATCGCGTATATGGCCAGACAAGATACGATCTAATTTGGAAGATTAGGAAGATGTTAGGCTGCAGGGACAAATTAACCCCCACTAGTGCACGACAAAATAGGAAATTGGCTAAAACTTTCCCAGAATGAATCAAAGATGATATAAACTAGCATTCGATGTTCTAAATATTTGAGATCTCCATTGTAAACTTCTGCATCTTAATTTTATTGAAAAATCTGCAACTGTAAGTGGACGTAACTCTTAGGTTGAGGGTGAACCGCTATACTCTGTGTTTCCATGTGTGAGTTTCTGTTTATTGTTTTCTTCATTATTGAACTGGAATTTAGGATTAGGTTTATTTCATAACAGGCACGAGTACGATCTCACAATACTGGTCCATCATGGGTCCCTCGTGTCATAGTCATGAGCGTTGAAGATGGCTACGAAGGAGTTCCTGGGCTTTCTCAACTGGAACCCATGTCAGTTGAAAAAAATAAAATCTGCATTTGTTTTTACTTCAATTGATGCCTTCTATATGCACTAATAGTAATATATCTGTTTCTTGTGCTGATCAGCTACTTATATATAGTTGTTATCGTAAACGTAAGCCCAGTGGATCCTTTATTTACCAGTCCTGCTCTTCGGGGTAGAAGTCTTAAACTGCATCCCATACAGGTACTTGTTTATCCTTTTATTTGACCATTTCTGAGTTAAGATTCTAGTTTTTATCTTGTCACATTCATTGCCATCTTCTATGGTAGATTAGAGTTGCAAAGTCTAGCAAGTAATTTCGAAAGAAAAATGTACATATTCTCTTGGAGATAATTTCATTATGCTAAGAGTTCTTTCAGAATAAGAAACTTACCATTTTTAACATGGAATTAAGAAGAAAAAAATAACTTGTTTAGAAACAAAAAGTTACCAAAAACAACTTGAACTTATATTTATGCTTAGCCAAACATGAAGTTGAATAAGCCAATAATTATTTGTACTCTTGATGATCTATAGTTGTATACTTCCGTCCTTAGTTTGATGTTTCAAGTGTTGTCTCATGCTGTACTTCTGTTTATGTTACATTATTCCCAGATGAGCTCGACTGATGACAATGTCAAGGACTCCACATATGATTCATCGTCTGGTTTTTTCAGAATACCTGCTAGGACAACATCTGTTTTTGTTGAACCTCGAGAAGCCTGAGAATATTTAATCGATCAAACTTGTAAATTTTGTACTTTTACAAGACACAAAAAAATAAAAAATACGATGCAACCTATAACTGATGGAGCTTATAACTATTTCATTATGCTGCGTAAGTGTAGTATTTTCCTGTTAGTTGTTTCAATAAAAAATTGAGTATTAGTTCATCTTATAAAGTTGTATCTTTACTTAAATACCCGTGAAACCAGGGAGGGATCTGTTGGAAAATATCGAATGAAATATTGAATGAAAGTAGTAAAGTGGCAGTTCATCCGTTGGCGGTTTCGTCCATTCATATCACAATAAGTTCCATCAGGTTTTTCTTTAATGATGTAGCTCCTATATTCAATGTATTAATGAGCATGCTCATGTTTTATGAGTATAAATAGGAGTTGCTCTTGGTTGGAAGAATACACAAAAAAAAGTAATAATAATAAGAATAACAAAACCCTCTTTCCTTCCTCATTCAGTAAACAAATAACGGAAGCGTCTTTTTTGTTCTTTTCTTCTTTTTCTGAATTCTTTGAGAGATTGAGAAATACACAGTTAGTTCATGGCGGTTAACGTAGTGCAGCGGGAACCGACAACCGATTGTATCCTGAGAATCGAACACCGATCAAAACCTCGTGCACTTCGGTGAGACGGCGAATTCGATTTAAGGAAACCGTGTAAACACGGGCCTTCGGTTTGATTAATATACTTTGATTCTCCAATTATTTCCTTACAAGCTTAAATCGAATCCATTTCGGGGAAAACTCGTTTACTGTTTTTTTTCCTTTGGTTGCTGATTACTGTTTCTGTTCTTTTTCTTCTCAGCTTCAATTTATTTGCTGTTTACATAATCTATTTAATTAATTATGTGCCATAAGTTTATTCGTTTTGAATCAGTAAGGTTGAAGGGAAAAAAAACTGATTTACAGGAATTTTTTTTTTCAATTTCGTTCCTGGTACTTTGGTTTTACGGAAAGGTGGCTTTGCATAGATTTATATGTGGTTTTGCATGGTAAAATAGGTGGTTTTGCATGGTTTAAATAATTGGTAATATTTTTTCATGATTTGGTAATGATTATATTATTTGGTCATGATTAGTTAACTTTTGACAATCATTAGTTGCATGATTATTTACTTTTTACATAATGATTAATATGATTGCCTCATCATTAGATTATTATTGTTAACTTTTCCTCTTTATGATTGATTTTAATCATTAGTTAATTATTTTTAATTATTTCCAATGAATTGTTTAGTTGTTAATAATTTGACAAAATAATCTATTCAAAAATTTTATTTTTTTCGAACAGATAACTTAGATCTCAAATTTATAAGTATTCTAAATTATTTGTTGCTTATTCTAAGGTTAAATGACGTCACATGGAAATGACGATGTGAACAATGGAAGCAACACTGTTGGAGGTAACCATGTGAGGACCTCGACTGGCATTCCTCCCATTGACGGAACAATTGGTGGTGGGATTCCTCATGTTGGAATGAACCCCACTTTGCCTACGAATGCGACCTCGGCAATCCAATTTGGCACTATACATTTGCCAGTACTTAGGGCTACGGCCTCGGTACCTTTGCCAGCGTTTCCGGCACCATTTCCGATGAATCATGCAATTCGACCGAATAAGTTTGCTGGCACTGATTTTAAGACATGGTAGAATAAGATGATTTTTTATCTTACTATTTTGGGCCTTGCACGTTTCCTCACCGAGGATGCTCCTGTCGTGGCTGAAAACGACACTGATATGCATAGGCGTACGGCTGGGATGCATGGAAAAGTGCTGATTTTTTGTGTCGCAACTATGTCTTGGATAGCCTATAGAATTCTCTATATCACGTGTATGTAGTAAAGAAGTTTGCTAAGGAGCTTTGGGAATACTTAGAAAAGAAGTACAAGTTCGAGGATGTTGGGTCCAAGAAATTCTTGGCCAGTCGGTGTATGGACTTCAAAATGGTTGATTCACGTTCAGTGGTGAGCCAAGTGCAGGAATATCAAGTGCTCTTACAAGAAATGCATGTTGAGGGTCTGATTATGTTAGAATCTCTACAGGTGGCTACTGCTATTCATAAGCTACCTCCTCAGTGGAAGGCTTTCAAAAGCTATTTGCAGTATAAGAGGAAATAGATGTCTTTTGAGGATTTAATTATCAAGCTGCGCATTGAGGATGATAACAAAAAAGCTGAACGTAAGTCAGGGAATTCTTACTCTGAGAAGGCTAATGTATGGGAGCACGGCCTGAGTTCTGGTACCAAGAGAGGCCATTCCTTTAAAGCCAAGAAGGTAACAGAAATTGGAAAGACAAAAAGCAGACCACGAAAGGGTCTCAGTTGAAGTCTACCAATGGGGTAGGAAAGAAGCCTAAGTTCCAGTTCAATGGAAAGTGCTTCAATTGTGACATAGTTGGGCATCGATCAGCAGACTGTCATCAGCCTCGGAGGGATAACAAGCAGGGCTCTCAAGCGAATATGGTTGGAAATGAGAGAGATCATCTCTCAGATGACATGTCTGACCTAAACCTTACTGTAGTAATTAGTGAGGTTAACTTAGTGGGGTCTAACCCTAAGGAGTGGTGGCTAGACACTGAGACCACTTGCCATGTCTGCTCCAACATAAGCATGTTCACTACTTTCACACTAATTATAAATGGTGAAAAGTTGTTTATGGGAAACTCTGCAACTTCTAAAGTGCTTGGTAAAGGCAAGGTGATCTTGAAGATGACCTCTGACAGAGAGCTTACTCTGACTAATGTGCTGTACGTGCCAGAGATTCGCAAGAATCTGGTCTCTGGGTCTCTTCTGAGCAAGAATGAGTTCCGTATGGTCTTTGAGGCGGATAAGCTGATGATTACCAAAATATGAGTTTATGTTGAGAAATGCTATATGACTGATGGCCTGTTTAAATTAAATGTAATTGTTGTAACCTCAACTATTTTGAATAATAAGAAAACTCCTTCTGTTTACTTGCTTAAGTCTCCTAATCTGTGGTATGGTAGATTAGGTCACGTAAATTACAATGCATTACGTGGACTAAGCAAACTAAACTACTTGCCTAGATTTCAAATTGATTCAAATCATAAATGTGAAACCTGCGTTGAGACTAAGCTTACTAGGTCTTCGTTTCGTAGTATTGAAAGAGGTACCAAACCATTGGGACTGGTCCACAGTGATGTGTGTGACTTAAAATTTGTCCAAACACGAGGTGGTAATAAGTACTTTATTACTTTTGTCGAAAATAGCACGAGATATTGCTATGTGTACTTGCTTAAAAGCAAAGACGAAGCTATCGATAAATTCATTCTTTATAAGAATGAAGTTGAAAATCAACTTAGCAAGAAAATAAAAATGCTGTGAAGTGATCGTGGTGGTGAATATGAATTACCATTTAGTGAATTTTGTGCTAAACATTGAATAATTCACTAAATTACCGCACCTTATTCACCTCAACAGAATGGAATTGTTGAGCGTTAGATTCGAACGTTAAAAGAAATGATGAATGCTATGTTGATTAGTTCTGAATTACCACAGAATATGTGGGGAGAAATTATTCTTTCTGTGAATTACATTTTGAATAAAATGTTAAGAAAGAATATGGATAAAACTCCGTATGAACTTTGAACGGGTCGTATACCTTCGTATAAATACTTACGAATGTGGGGGTGTCTTGCAAAGGTCGCGGTGCCTCCTCCTAAGAAGGTCAAGATTGGACCTAAGACAGTTGACTGTGTGTTCATTGGTTATGCACAAAATAGTAGTGCATATAGGTTCTTTGTGCATTATTCGAATGTGCCTGATATTCATCCGAACACAACTATGGAGTCTAGGAATGCACAATTCTTTGAGAATATATTTTCTTGTAAATCTCCTAAACAGTTAACTCATATTAAACGGACTATGGAATCTTCTGCTTCTGGCAGCGGTAAAGATCCAGTTGAAGAAGGTGAGGATGAGCCTAGACGGAGCAAAATGACCAAAACTTCTAAGACGTTTGGCCCTGATTTTCTCACATATTTGATGGAGAATGATCCTCAAAGTTATAAAGAAACTATATCTTCTCCAGATGGTCATTTGTGGAAAGAAGCCATCAAGAGTAAAATAGATTCTATCCTACAGAATCACACCTGGGAATTAGTAGATCTTCCACCGGGCTGTAAACCTTTGGGCTACAAGTGGATCTTCAAGAAGAAGATGAAAGCGGATGGCTCCAATGATAAATATAAAGCTCGGCTAGTAATCAAAGGTTATAAGAAAAAAGAAGGCTTAGATTACTTTGATACTTATTCTCCTGTGTCGAGAATAACTTCTATCTTGATGATAATTGCTATTGCGGCCTTGCGAAATCTGAAAATACATCAGATGGATGTAAAAACAGCTTTCCTAAATGGAGATTTGAATGAAGAAATCTACATGAAGCAACCAGAGGGGTTTTCGGCTCCAGGTCAAGAAAGGAAAGTCTATAAACTGGTTAAATCGCTTTATGATTTAAAGCAAGCACCGAAACAATGGCATGAGAAATTTGATAATACTATGATTTCTAGTGATTTTTGAATCAACGAGTGCGACAAGTGTGTATATGTCAAGGACACTAATGATGGATATGTCATATTATGTCTGTATGTCGATGACATGCTTATTGTCGGTAGTTCTAATAAGATTATCAAAACCACTAAAAATATGTTAAACTCAAAATTTGACATGAAAGACATGGGTCTCGCGGATGTCATTTTAGGAGTAAAAATCACTCGAACGCCAAATGGACTTGCGTTATCTCAATCTCATTACACTAATAAGATACTAGACACGTTCAACAAGTCGGATACCACTGTGGCCAGGACTCTAGTGGATTTGAGTCTCCACTTATCCAAGAACACTGGTGATGGTGTGTTACAGTTGGAGTATTCTCGGATAATTGGGACTTTAATGTATTTAATGACTTGTACAAGACCGGATATAGCATATCAGTTAGCAGATTGAGTTGCTACACGAGTAACCCAGGTACTATCCACTGGAGAGCCATCTTCAGGATGTTACATTATTTGAGGTACACTCGTGATTTTGGACTGCATTATTCTAGGTACCCTGCAGTAATCGAAGGGTATGCTGATGCAAATTGGATATCAGATATGTCATATTCAAAATCTACTAGTGGATATGTCTTCACTCTTGCTGGTGCAGCTGTTTCTTGGAAATCGTCCAAACAAACTTGCATCGCGAGATTTACAATGGAATCAGAGTTCATCGCTCTGGACAAAGTAACTGAAGAAGCAGCGTGGCTTCGCTAGTTTGTTGAGGATATTCCAAGATAGTCAAAGCATGTGCCTGCAATTTGTGTTTATTGCGATAATCAATTAGTAATTGGTAGGGCACAGAGCAATATGTATAATGGTAAGTCTTGGCATATTCGAAGACGATATAATACCATTCGACAACTACTCTCACAAGGTCTTATCACTCTGGACTACGTGAAGTCAAATGATAATATTGCGGATTCACTAACCAAGGGGTTAACTAGAGAGCTAGTTGAAAAAGTATCAAGTGGAATGGGCTTGCAGCCTATGATGTTGAAAGGTATCATGGCGGAAACCCAACCTAACTGAATAGAGATCCCAGGATCTAGGTTCGAAGGGACAACTAAACCATTTATATCTGTGTAAATCACTGAGAAGGTTCTCCTTCAGCTCATTCCTATGGTGCTCACAGTGATTGGAAGATGCAGGTTAAGCTACGCTTTTAATGACCCTTAAGCGTTGTTGTGAAATGCTGAGTTAAGAGGTCACCTATATGAGTGTGAAGTGGGGCCACTTCTATAAGGATTGGGAAGGCTACATCCTTGAACAAACACTTGCAGAACCAGGCGAAGTGTTCATAGTCAAAACGAACACAACATTGAGAACTAAGCTGTGTCTAGAATGGTCATGTGTGAGGTCTATTGTCTTAGTTTACACAAATGGCGAAACAGTTCAAGGCATCAGATCCACTGATTTGCTAGTAATACTCGATAGATTTTCACAAGGGAAGGTTCAAAACTAAATGCTACCTATCCTACGCAGGATTGATTCGATTTACTCTCTCTCATTCTCGCTCGAGTCTTTGGTTTTCGCAATTTTTCATTCATGTGGGGGATTGTTGGAAAATATTGAATCAAATATTGAATGAAAGTAGTAAAGTGGCAGTTCATCCGTTGCCGATTTCGTCCATTCATATCACAATAAGTTCCATCAGGTTTTTCTTTAATGATGTAACTCCTATATTCAATGTATTAATGAGCATGCTCATGTTCTATGAGTATAAATAGGGGTTACTCTCGGTTGGAAGAATACACAAAATAATAATAATAATAATAATAATAATAATAATAATAATAATAATAATAATAATAATAATAACAAAACCCTCTTTCCTTCCTCATTCAGTAAACAAATAACAGAAGCATCCTTTTTGTTCTTTTCTTCTTTTTCTGAATTCTTTGAGAGATTGAGAAATACACAATTAGTTCATAGGCGATTAACGTAGTGCAACGGGAACCGACAACCGATTGTATCCTGGGAATCGAACACCAATCAAAACCTCGTGCACTCCGGTGAGACGGTGAATTCGATTTAAGGAAACCGTGTAAACATGAGCCTTCGGTTTAATTAATATACTTTGATTCTCCAATTATTGTCCTACAGGATCCATTCTCCAACATATTCATGATTCATAATGTTCCATGAAATTGCACTGTATATCAAAAACTGATTTCTCATTGTGTATTCATTTCATGGTATCACTAGAAATGTCAAACTTTAACTCTTTAGGGATACAATCCACGGTTCGTATCTATATGAACTAAGCCCATATTTGGTGTAGATTTTCATACAAGTGATGTGTAGTTGAAAAGTTGTAGGTTTCATGTATGATTAAAATTAGTTGTTGACTTTAACTTGAAATTTTAATCTGATTTTAATCCAAACCAAACAGGGGCTAAATTATGATGGTTTATAAAAGTTACAACAGAAACCCTCAGAGCTTATCCGAAATGGACGAAAAATACCACCGATGAAACAAATGGATTACAAGTATTTCACTAAATCCTCAATTTAATCAAGCCCTGTTTTGTAGAGAAATTGGCCTGTCAAATGTGGCAGCTGGGGTGTATTTCCAGCATTTGAACGAGTGTAATACTATTTGTTGTTGCAAATGACTGTAGTCATCCTAAGTAGAATACATGTAACAATTAGTGATTTGATACATTAATGTGGTATTTTTTTATTGTCTTATGCATCAAATCATTAATCACCACATGTATACCACATAGGACGACTAAGATAGTGATCGACTACAAATAGCATTATTCTTTGATCAGTCTCGAACAATCTAATAGGCACAATACTTGTCCACACCCAATCAACAGATGTCACATAGTATTCTTAAAGGTTTACTATTCTTTCATAAGAATTTTCCAAAAATGCCATCAAAAAATTGTCGTTCTGTCTAGCTATGTCAACGAGCCGAGCCGGAAAAAAAAGCTCGGGCTCTGCTCGAGCTTTTTTAGGCCGAGCTTTTTTGGGCCCGAACCGAGCCGAGCAAAGCTCGGCCAAAAAAAATGAGGCTCGGCCCGAGCTTTCGACCCGAGCCTTAGCGGGCCGAGCCGAGCCCGGACCAAGCCGCTTGTTTTTTTTTTTTTTAATGTCAAATCTACATTCTTACTTAAAAATTTTAAAATTTGTACGGTTTATACGTACTATAAATTGAATAAAAAAGTTCGGGCTCGGCTCGAGCTTTTATGGGCCCGAGCCGAGCCGAGCAAAGCCTGGCCAAAAAAATGAGGCTCTGCCCGAGCCTTTTCCGATCCAAGCAGAGCCGCCCGAGCCGGCGAGTTTTTTTGCCATCCCTAGTTTTATTTCCATACTTGGGGATTGTTTGGGTATAACCATTTTCTCTCACTCAGATTTCTGTATTTGAGTCTATATATTATTTCCGTATGCTCAACTCACATACAAGTTACAAAGTTGTTGATCTATAATTTCTAGTAAGAGATTTTTCAACAGGTTTTAATATTTTTCCTTAGATCATATAAGAGAAATACATATTCATCTTGTAAATAAATATTACAATGTTTTCAATATTTTAATGCCATTGCAAGCGTATATACATACACGAGAGAGAGAGAGAGAGAGAGAGAGAGAGAGAGAGAGAGAGAGAGAGAGAGAGAGAGAGAGAGAGAGAGAGAGAGAGAGAGATAAACTTTTTGTATATGTCAAATTTCTCTTATATTATCTACAGCATAGGATCTTATTTCCAGTCAATTTTTTTCTTCAAAGTATTCGGAGGATAGTCACCAGAAAAATAGATACCGTCACTCTTTGCTTCCCAATAGCAATTAGAATGACACATTCCGGCCTAGTGTGATGAAAAAACATCGAAACTTATCTGCGCCTGACCCCACCAAAGATGACAAAAGAATGACATTGAACAAACCAACTCTCACAAAAATGCCAATGAAAATCATCATTTAACGCTATTTTATGATGTCCAAGATCATCATCTCCAGAAGCACAATGCACTAAAGTGTTTAGAATTTGGAGGTAGTTTATTCACAACATGAACTGTATATTACTTGACAATGTGACAAGAAAGTGTGTGTAGAATGTTAGATGATAGGATGAGACATAATACTAGGTTTTTTATGTTGGTACAAATCTTGACTACTGCCAAAAAAAAAAAAAAAAAAATTAGATATAATGTGATTCTTCAAGGTGTTAGCTTTATTTCATCTTTGTAGCCTTTGTAATAAAATATAAAAAAATCTACCGAATTGTTTACCCCTCTCACATGCACGCGGACCCCGCGTGAATAAAAAAAATCCCAAGATGTGATCTCCACCCCCTATTGCAAGTAGTCGGTAAGAGATTCGGTAAAAAAATTTTGGTACATGTAGCATAGTCCAAATTCAAGATATTTAATGCAATTTGACCGTCAATTGAGGATGTGTTATAAATATTTATATAATAATGAGGAAATTACATGGATGTCATTTTGCCTACATATATTATTTAATGGTTGCCTACATTAATCCCTAAATATATTATTTAATGGTTGCACATTAATCCCATCTTAATCTTAATTCATACAAGTTACAATCCTGCACTTTAGTTTTTACATTTTCTTTTACAGTTAAGGGTGTGTTTGAGCCACATTATTTTGAAATAATAGATTGATGGAAAATGTGTGGTTGAAAGAGAAGGAAAAATTATTGATGTGATGGAAAATATTATTTTATTGAAGAATGTGTGATTGAAAATGAGTAGAAGAATGAAAATGAAAATTTTAATGTGTACCAAACAAAAGCTAAATGTAGTTATTATGTCATCATGAACAAATGTAGTAAAACGGGTTACAACATTAATAGTAAAACATGAAGTCTATAGACTATATAAGACGTGGTGTAATTAGGGGCGCACTATAGTAATAGTATAGTAAAGCTTCGATAAATGAATGTTCCAATATTAATAAATTCATTTAAATAATAAAGTTTTATGTCCTAAGTCGACCTAGTTGATTAAATCAATATTCTAGCTAAATGTATAAAATAATAATTCTATTTAAAATATTTTAGGGTCAACGAAAATAAAAATAATAATTGATTAAATATTTGAAATAACACATATTTAAAAACTTTTTACTTTAATAACTTCTATTTTTTTCAATTCAGACTTTTCTCAAATTAAGCATCTGACGTCGTTTGCTTTTTCTTTATACTCGAATCGAATCGAACTCAACCATTTCCATAGTTTTTTATAGTACATTAATTTTTTATTTTTTTGTACATATACCGCAGTTGGTATAATTTTTCGGATAATTGATACAAAAAGTCCTTTTTTGTCTATATTACGCAAATCTTCCTCATCTTTTCAATTTTGGCATTTGAATCCTCAGATCGACCATTCATTGTGCAAATCACCCACGTCGTCTCATTCCATCCATTTACTCTGTCAAATGATTGCGTGCAATCAACTCGTGATTTTCCCAAAGGTAATTTTGTCAAGATTGGGGGGTCTGACAAGCAAAACTTGGAATTTGTAACTTAACACAAATCTCAAGTTATTGGTGTCATTTTGAATTTGTATATCAAGTTAGCAAGTGAAATCACGAGTTTCTTGTGGAAATGTCAAATTGTTGGTCAAATATCAAGTTTTCTTTGTAAATCTTGAGTTTTATTTTCAGAAGTCTAGTATCCTGGACAAATATAGAATTTGCCGACTCCCTTACTTCGAACGCACATAAATTTTGATCCATAACTTCAAATTGTATTCCATCTTTTATGTTGAACTCTAAATTCAATTATGTGCACTAATTCTTAACATGCTCTGCATGTAGGTTCTTCATTTTGCAATGCGTAACTAGGAAATTAAGCTCAAATTTTGTTATGTAGATCTTCATAGGGAAAATTACATACCATCCAATTTCTTAACAAGCTCTGCATGTAGGTTCTTCATTTTGCAATGCGTAGCAAGTGAGGAAATTAAGATCAAATTTTGTCATGTAGATCTTCATGGGGAAAATTTTATACCATCGAAAATATAATTGAATTTAGAGTTCAACATAGAAATCGGTGTGCAATTCAAGAGTTGTGGATCAAAAATTATGAGTATTTGAAGTTAGGCAATAGAGCAAACTCAATATTTGCATAGAAAACTCGATACTTGCCCACTATGATCAATTTTTATAGCATACTCGAGATTTTCATAGCAAACTCGATATTTATTTGCTAACTCGTCGGTACAAATTCAGAATGTCACCTACAACTCGAGATTTGCTTTGAGTTGTAAACACAAATTTTGCTTCAGTAAATCAAACCTCACATTTATAGGAAAAGAATATCAATTAGTATCTTGGACAAATCACACGAATGGATTGCACGTGACCATTTGACGGAGCAAACATATGAAATGAGACAATAGGAATATTTGAGCAAAGAGTGGTCGAACTCAAGATCCAAATGTCAAAATTGAAATAATAGAGATGATTTTACGTAATGAAGGTAAACAATAGGAACATTTTGTGTCAGTTATCCTAATTTTTTCTAATTATTTACAATTAATATTGCTTAAAGATCTCTTTTGAAGAAACAATTAATAGAAACACGGCTATCATACGGAATCATGATTAGCAAGCGATATCACACATTTTATGGGGGCTTATTAACTTTTATCGTTTATACATTTTTAATACAATTTCGAAGTGTTCATGACCTAGTTTCTTTCATCCCTAACGGCGTGCGAAACGGCCAATCGTAACGAAAGTTACCACTCGTCGAAACAGGCCGTTCCAAAATATATAAACGATTTTTCTTATTTTTTGTCTTCATTTTGCAGGATTATTACGGAAAATCAAACGAAATCGAAATATTACATTTTTAATACCATTTCGAAGTGCTCATGACCTAGTTTCTCCCATCCTTAACGGGGTGTGAAACGGCCAACCGTAGCGAAAGTTACCACTTTTCGAAGCAGATAGCTCCAAAATATATAAACGATTTTTCTTATTTTTTGTCTCCATTTTGCGGGATTATTACGGGAAGTCAAACGAAATCGAAATATTACGTTTTTAATACCATTTCGAAGTGCTCATGACCTAGTTGCTCCCATCCCTAACGGCGTGCGAAACGGCCAACCGTATCGAAAGTTACCAATCGTCGAAGCAGACCGTTCCAAAATTATATTAAATTATATTCCATAGGGACCATTTCTGCAAATTACCAAAAGGTTCTAACGGATGTTTAACGGTTTATGGATGGAATGACTAATTCCGCAAGAAACGTTTGAAATAAGAGAACAAATGCCAATTTTAAAACGATAGGGACCATTTTAGCAAAGAGTGTAAACGTTGGGGACCAATTCTACTAATTACCCATAAAACAAGTGAAAAGTAGAATTCTCTTTTCAAGTTTCTCATATCTCTAGATCCTTTCATTGTTCTTTTAGTTTAGTAAAATGTATAGTTATAAATATTTTAAAGAACAATGATTTTCCAAAATTTTGTGCCAAACAAGCTATCAAATTCTATTTCAATTGTTTTTTGTACTCCGAAAGCACGAGTTAGTTTTTGTTTTTTTTTTTTTAAATCTTACTTTGAGTCATTATATTTTGATTTTATTTATTTTTTGAACGAGGTGTTTATTACTCTGTAGTTTGATTAGTTGCACAAAAGTCGTAAAAATATATGTATTTGCTATACTTATTTATTTTCATTTATAAATGTTTCTTATCTTTCTTTCATCGGCAAATTGACCTAACATCACTTACATATGTATGGAATATAACAGCAACCTAATAGACGAACCCGCTCTTATATCCCAATTACCAAATTATATAACAAGAAGAAGAAGCAACAAACAGAAATAACTTTATTAACAATAAATGTACTTGGACTGTCAAATTATTACGACATTAAGAAATAAATTAAAGAATTGCATACACAAAGATATTTAAAAAGAAACTGAATAATTATGTTAATCTGTAGATCAATGTGTAAAGAAAGAAGAAGGGAAACTTCTCAATAATGACAGTCAACCAATGCTGGGGTTGTAGAGAAAACATATTCAGTTCCTTTTTGTTTTTTATGTTCGTCTTCTGGGGCCGGAAGATTAAGATCCAAAGACAGAGAATTTCTCGTCGTCATCTTCGATTCCTTGGATTCTTGATTGTAATAATCAAATGAAGCTTGGCTGATAGGAGTACTCAATGACAAGGTTGTGTTTGTGTTAGTTGCAGCTGCTGGACTCAAAGACAAGGTTGTGTTGGCTGCAACAACTGAAAGGCCACCGCTCCTGTGCCTCCGCATGTGCCCTCCGAGTGCCTGCCCGGAGGTGAACTCAGCCCCACAATAAGAGCATTCGTGAACCTTAAAAGAATGAAAAGATGAATTCTTCTTTTTGTTAACAGGTTGAAGAGAAGGAGGAGAAGACATTTTGGTGTCGTTTTTATGTAAAGTGAATGAAAAATCATCTTCAGAATCAGAGAGGAAAAATGCTCTTTTGGCCATGTTTTTAGGTTTCTTATGGCTGGCCCTGTGTCCGCCGAGTGCTTGAAAAGAAGGAAACGTCCGGCTGCAAGTTTTGCATTCATATACAAACATCCCTGCCTTGTTTCCACTAGTTGATGATGTTTCTATATATCTTTTGCTGTTGAATTTATAATCTTGATCGTGATCATGATCAATCTTGTATTTTGGTGGAAAACGATGACCTCGAGCCAAGAGGATTAAGCATTTGGCAGTTTCTTCATCTTCCGAGGTAATGTTTATGCTCTCCCGATCGGGTGACAAGTCTGAACCGGTATTATTGTGGTGGAGAATGGTGTCACAATGCCCATCTCCGCCGCTTCTTATGATAGAAGGAATGGGGGAATGAGGCCTCTGTCTCTTGGTACGCACGCCCTTGACGATGTGGGTGAGGTCATTACAAGGACCTGCAGCCACGTCCGCCGGAGCCTCCATGTTTTGCCTCCTCCCACCACCACCGCCACAATAGAGTGATGACTTCTATACAGAGGGAGAGATTGAGAGAATGATATTGTAGAGAGGGAGAGAGAGAGAGATACACACAAAAGTGAAAAAGAGAGGTGGAGAGCGTGTAACTGATAGAAATATTTATGCTGCTAAACTGAGGTATACCGTAAATCCATGCACACTTCAAATCATCCAAGGAAACAAAAGCCACACGCATCCAAGGTGCGTACTCTGTCCATATCGATGTTGAGAGACTTAATCACAAAAATTCTATTAAAAGCAATTAATTGTTAATGATTGAAATAATATGAGATTGGATTTTCCAAGCAAAGCGAATAAGCCGGCGACACCAGGTGCACGATAACAAGTAGGACTAGGATAAATGAATTGTAGCTTCTCCAACTTTAGTGTATACTTTCGTCTCCTAACAAGTTAAGCTTTTTATTGTACCTTAAGCTCGAGGTCAAGCTGAACTTCCTCCTAAAAATGTATTATTTTGTATGTTAAATATAATAAAGTAAATCTATTATTTAGAAAAAGAAGTAAATATTATTAACTCTACTACGTGATGGTTCTTATTTAAGTTCATTTCTCCTTTTGTTGGTCCGTATTCTGTTCGTACGTCAATTCATATATGTTCGTATAACAATGGTGCAAGAGTCATGTGTGATAAAACAAAATAATAAGATAGGAGTTTAATTTTATTATTTATTTTAGGCAAAGTTCTAAATGTTGTAAGGCATGGTAAGGTAACAAGGTTAAGTGATAGGAGTGATTTTTACATCTATCAAAGTATCAAAAGTGAATATTTGGGAGTCAATTTGATAAGATTACTAAATTTGGTTAAATATCGAGAAGAACTTGAATTTGCATGGTTTTTGATGAAAAGATTGAAAATCGGTCAAAGATGGATGAGAAATTAAGTTATAAAGTCCGGTGACTCGGACCAGAATGATGATTGAAGATTATATGAATTAAATTGATACAAACATACTATTATAGACGGAGTCGTAGATATAGAAGATTCCGAGAATATAAATTGTGAAGATCACGAAGTAATTCTTCCACCAACTCTCTCAAGCATTCAGACATAAATGTCATTAGTCCCAACATATGTGACAACTCGTACTAAAAACAAACTTGTAACGAAGAGCTTAACAATTCATGTTACAATAATTCTACTGTGTCGTGATATGCAATAAATAAATAAAACACCGAAACCACGAATTCCTAGAACACGTGACATTAATTAATCAGTATTAGCCATCAGAAAATCAAGAAATCCAATGAGTTTATCGCCATCCTGGCTGTGGAGCAGGTGCACCAAATGGAGGAGGAGATTCATCAAAAATTCCGGCATTGGTACAAGAAATATACTCAAGTTTACAGGTGGTTTATGCAAATACTCGCACACACATACATACACACATACATATATACTCGATACCAACCGCATAAAAGGAGGTTTTCAGGTGGTGTACGCTCCTTGGCATGGTTGGTATCATCATCATGAACCGTATTTATAGTTCTTGCCCCTTGTACCAAAGCTGTAAATTTTGTGATCTCAAATTCCACATAACGGGAATGTCGAGGAAGGCACACACAGCAGTCCACCTATCAGGATACACTTGAATGGTCAAACAAACAACTGGATCATAGAGGTTGTAGGTATTGTGAGATTGTGGTGACCATTCTCCCTCGCCAAATCTGTTAGTTCACAACCTCAATACAATTAGTGCATGTTTGGTACGTAGTATTGAACAAAACTAGATAGTATAATGAAAAATATCTTCACTTTTTTTTTCCAAGAATGCAACCAAAACTCGTACAATGATGCAAGATAATCAAACAAATTAATTACTTGCGACTGAAACCTTACCTTGTGTTTCGCGCGTTTTCGCTCGCTAACAATTAAAAAGGGAATCAGACGATTGTGTAAGGAACAAACCTCTTGGAACAAAGTCCCAAAAATGGGTGTTTATTGAATATGAAGATTACAGTTTGGACACGAATAAGATGCCTCCAAGGGGCGCAAGCACACAAGTACAAGGGAATTGAAGTAATTAAAAGTTAATCTAACAAAAGTAAATTACATATTCTCTGTTTTGAGAGTGAATTTTGTCGGGCTTGCCTTCGTTGTCTTCCTCTTTCTTTTATACGGTTTGGGCAGTTTTGATCGTTTAGAAACTGCTTGTAACTACCAATTTCCTTCATCATGGTCGGCTGGCCAATAACTATCGTGTGCAACTCCTATCACCACGTCCTCTTCATAACTGCTTGCCATCAACTCTCTCAAATCGTGGAGCGTAATTATGATGTGCTCAAACCGTCTCAGATCGTGACTTTGGATAACAACATGCTTTAGTCATTGCTGGGACTCTGGGCGACTCGGCATTTTAGGCCACAATTGGTCTTCTGCTCTGGGCGATTATAGGATGTTTCATTCGCTCAACATCTGGGCGTTCTGCAGGCTTGGGCGATGACGCACCTTTTGTTTTTTGGGCTTTCATCATATTTAATGACATTTCTGGTTGGGCTTTTACCCTGATCTCTCTAGGTGGGCTCTTCTCTTGGGCTATTTCCTCTCTTGGGCCATTTGAATTGAGCTGAATATTTTGTGTGTCAACAATTACCCCCCAATATGGCGGAATTAATTTTAATTTTCGCCATATTCATATTCGTGTCTTCCAGTAACGTTTGAAATTTCCAATGTTTTTCAATCATCACTTTCTTCTAATTGTCTGAAATGATGTGACGTTACAATCCTTCTACACCCAAAAATCGCGCCACTTCGTTGCACCACTAAACCACGTCTCCATACTTCACGTATTTTCCCCACTATTTTACTGTTCATCGTCTTGCTTCTCCTCCTACGCTTCACCGGCAAACTTCAACAGTCTTGTAATCTAATGGCCACTTCACGAACTCAGTCTGACGCTCCTTTCAGTTTCGAGGATTTTGAAAACCTTCTTGCCAAACCGTATGTAAACCCCAGCTTTCTTGCGCAAACCAACCTTGGCCCTAATGAATTCTATTTGGGGCCGTCATTCAACAATGCTGAAGCTATTGAACAAATGGTGGCAGGCCAGCTTTTCCCTTGTACTCAAGGCCCTCCATTTTTGAATTCGTTGCCACTGAAGCCGATTCGCGAAAAAGGTATTCGCACTTGGCCCAAAGCTGATAATAATTTTCGTAGATGGCATGCACGTCTTGTAAAACATGGTCCCACCAAGACCCTTTTTGATCGTGCAAGGATTTCGGACTTATTGGAAATCGCTCTCCAACCCCCAATCTATGACCCTGTGTTATTCCCAGTCGCTTTAAGTTTCTGGTCTTCTGAATATAATACATTTGTTTTCCCACTTGGTCCCATGTCCATTACTTTGAGGGATGTAGGGGCTTTAGTGAATCTTCCCCCTTTGGGCGATACCATTTTCCCTGGCATATTAATTTCTAGCGCTACCCCACAATTTGACAAAAAGATCTCTGAGTCTTACTCTAGTCTGCAAGGCTCCTATACCACTTCCATTGTTGAGCCTAATCATGCTGAACGAGTAGCATTTCTCCAAGTCTGGCTTTGTAAATACGTTCTTTGCGTTCCTAGCCTAAAACCTTCCATGAGTTATCTGCCCATAGCACATGAGTTGGCTCGTGGCAGGTCTTTAAATTTATGTTCCCTTGTTTTAGACGCCCTTTATAGAGGCATGGCTTATTTTCAATTCCAGCTAAAGAATGGTGCGTCTCCCACTGGTAGTGGTCCGCTTTGGCTTGCTCAGTTGTGGCTGAGAGCATATTTTCCATCACTGGGCGCTCTCTCTATTTCTCCTCCTTCTGCTAACTACTATGGGCTGACTATTAACTCACTGGGCTCTGTATGTATGTCCAGTAGGGATATTTTTTCATTCTTTTATACTCTAACTTCTATTCCTTCCTTCTTTCCTTTTCCTGTCCATTTAACTCCAGATTATGTACATCCCCCATCCTCTCTAGATAGTGCAGGAGCCTTTCTGTTTGTTTGGGCTCAGTTTCTGATCGGGAGGGAATTATTCCACGACATAGTAACTGGAACCAATACTAAGGCCGGGGTAGAAATATATGCCTCTCAATTCTTTGCCCGCCAACTTGGTTTTGGCCAAACTTGTCATGTTCCTCCTTGTTACTCCAAAAATCTGGTAGATCGTTTCCATACTATAAATAAAGCTGAGGCTCAAGCTGTAGATGCTCGCAACCTCCTTTTGACCGGCGGATTTTCGTTGGCCCCTTTTAACTCTAGTTCTGCCATCCATCCTCTATTTGAGCAACTTTGGCCGTTAGTACAGCGTAGGCTATTTGCAACTGATGCTAATAGTGTCTTTCATTTGCTGGATCGGTCTGGTGCCTCTTCTACCTCTCCTCTGTTGGCAACCCCTGCGTCAATTGGGAATCCTTCTTCTCCTCCTCACACTAAACGTTCTACCCTTCCTTCCGCTCAACTCTGCCAAAGTCGCCGCCACAGGTGCATCAACTCGTAAACGGCCAGCTTCGGTATCTCCCATCCTGCCAGACGATGTCGACGAAGATGATGACGCTCCTCTCATCCTTAGGAGAAAGGTAACAAGATTTGTTTACCCACAGTCACACTTCCCATTGTATTAATGATTTACTTGAATTTCAGAAAAGCGCGACCTCTCCTTCGAGGGCTTTAGTTTCGGCACCTCCCGCTTCATCGTCTCCTGCTAAAACTGCTTCATCCCGATCGGCTGACGAATGGGCTATGCTTGAAGATGCGCCTCCAGCACCAGCGACTTCATCACCTCCAACAAAGGAGCCATTTTCTTCCCAGTGCGCCAACCCTCCAAATATCGAATCAGAAGGTGATACACGTTTTGATTGTTTACCTCTGCTCATGCCATTGACCTTTTTAACTCCTTGCTTCTTGATTTATGCAGAGGTTCCCACGGATTCGTCCATTGTGGTAGAGTCTTCTCGCCCAGACAAAGGAATGTCTCCACAGGTGGTTGAACTGGCTTGTGGTTCACCTGGGCTTCCCGAAATTGCTAATGAGGTAGTCTTTCACCTTGTTCTTCGTCTTTCGCTTCATGTGCTGTTATGAAAGTCCCAAAAGTTGGCATCTTTCTTTGTAGGGTGCTGACGACATTCTACGCTCCATTCGGGATTGGTTTGCTTCTTTAGAGCAATTAAAACCAACTCGCCCTGCTTCCACCAGTCGTTCTTCTGCTTTTTCGGAGGAAAACATGAAAGCTCTTAAGCAGGCATTGTTCGAGTATGTGGACATGGATATTAGCCGGGCCAATGCTGCCAAGCAGAAGAATAAATTTGAGCAACTAAGTGCGAAATTGACTCAAGCACTTACACTTCCATCGCTCAACATTTCTGCTGATTTTAAGGTGAAACTGAAAGTTGTTCACTCCGAAGTTCTTTCGTTACTAGCCAAGAATACTGAACTCAAGGCTAAAAGGACTCAATACCTTCGTGCTGCCTCCGAAAAAGAGTTGTTACTTTTAGAGATTGGCAAAACCGAGAATAAATTGAATGAAATCTCTTCTGACATTATGATTGAGGACTCTTTGATGACCAATTTGGCTACTGAAATGAAGGAGCTTCAAGCAAAAATGAACGACTGCAGGGCGAGGATGGTGGCTAAAAAACGCACTGTTGCCCAAGAATTTGAACATGTCAAATCTCTGGCTGAGTAGTGTAAAAAACTAGAAGTCGATGATGATTTGGTGGCGGAATTAAACTTCATTTCTTCCCGACAGGGTGAAGATTGGGGGAAAGATAAGGGAACTAATGCGATTAGCTTGGGAGGAGTTGTAATTGAGACATTCGATGTCCAACTATTCATCATAATCACTTTTCAACTGTAACGGCAGTATTCGCCTTTAATGAACCATTGTTTTGTATGCTCGAATATTAATTGACGTTCCTCTTTTAAATCGTCAACCCCCCAAGCACTTGATTTTATGCTAAAATTCATGCATATCAATTTCCTCACCCTTCAGATTTTTGGGCCATTTAATGTACGTGGCCTTTCATATTCTAACTCTTCATATTCGTTCCCTTATAAATACGTTTGTGCCTTCAACACTTATCATTCCATTCGTAATTCCTCTTCAAGAATTATCTTGCTGCCATATTCCAGCATCTCGATACTTTCTCCAATTTCTCTTTTCGTAGAAATGGATCAGTTGATCCATCATGTGTGTCGTTCAATTTAACACGTCTGTTGGTATGGGAGATATAGAAAATGTTTCTTGGCCAGCCGCAAAATTCTTCCCATCTATCGATGGTGGGAAGGAACGTTTATGGGCCTTCTGCTCGCCATTACAACAATGCTTTTGGGGATGTGGCTGGTCCCAGTCCACAATTTTCACCGTTGCTGCCAAAGGCCTACAATTGTTTATCCTCAGTTGTAACTTATAGGAGATTTCAAATTCTCGCCCATAGGAGGCTTTGCACTTTTCATATTCTGTTGATATAACCAATATTTATTTAATAAAAAGTTTTATTTAGACGTATTTCGTCCTTTATTTTATTTGGTTATCATCGCTCATTAGAACTTTCATGTTTAAGTTTGTATTTGTTCATCTTCCCATAAGGAAGGAACATATTTCTTCAAATATTTGCCATTGATGAACCTCACGTGATTAGTACCATCTAAATCTTCTAAATGGTAGGCTCCATTAGGCAAAACACTTTTTACTTTGTATGGTCCTTCCCAATTTGGTGACAATTTACCGTACTTTGGATCTTTACTATCCAAATGGAGTATTGTTTTCCAAACTAAATCGCCCAAACTGAAGGACTTGGCTATGACTTTTTTGTTGTAAAATTTAGCCATTTTCTGTTTCTGGACTTGCAATCTATCCAGAACATCCAACTTTAATTCGTCCAATTCTAACAAATTTTGGACGAGTAACTCTGCGCCTTCGTTGTCGCCCAGGTTGTTTTGTGAACATACTCTTATTGACTGCACGTTGATTTCCACAGATAGCACTGCGTCTTGCCCGTATGTTAGCTGAAAAGGGGTAACTTTAGTGCTTGTGCGTGGTGACGTTCTATAGGCCCACAAAGCTTGATTCAAACACTCGTGCCAATCTCTGGCATTTTCACTTATCATCTTTCTTACGATGTTTTTCAGAATCTTGTTAGATGATTCAGTCTGACTGTTGGATTGAGCGTAATAAGGCGTGGAATTTACCAATTTGACCTCAAATTCGCTCAAAAATTCCTTCACTTGATCCCCATTTAAGGAAGTCCCATGATCCACCATCAGGGTTTGTGGGATTCCAAACCTATAGATAATATGATCGCGAATGAATTCTATAACACTTTTCTGAGATATCTCTTTTAGAGATATTGCCTCTACCCACTTGGTGAAGAAATCTGTTGCCACTATAATGAATGTACGTTGTTTGGATGATGGTGGATAAATCTTCCCTATTAAGTCTATCGCCCAACCTCTAAATGGACATGGCTTAATGATAGGTGTCATTTCTCTAGCGGCGCTCTCTGAATTGGCCCATGCTCTTGACATGCCGACAACTTTTTGCATATTGGACACACATTTCTCCCATTTTAGGCTAAAAATATCCATTCCTAATAATTAACCACCTCATCCTTTGACCAGCTTGGTGGGCTCCACAAATTCCTTTATGTATTTCAGCCCTAATCACCTTAGCTTCTTCTAAGCTTACACACCTTAACAACACCCCATCTGGGCGTTTTTTAAGTAATTCACATTCAATCAATGTGTAATTCAACGATCGTAGCTTTATCTTTCTATTGTTCTTCTTACTTGGTTCTTTCAAGAACTCTTTTATCTCTACCCTCCAATCCATTGCGTCTCCTTCTTGTATGCAATGAATTCCAATCCTATTTGTCCTCCTTTGTATAACGGGCAAAATTGTTCCATATTCACAAGTGGGTTCTATATCTAAGATTTTTAAGTAATCTAAGGCCGTTTGGGCTAGTTCGTTTGCTATGTCATTGTACATTCTATTGACATATTGGAGTTCTACTTGGTCAAACTCTTCCAGTAATTCTTGGGCGACTTCATACTGGCTTATGACGGATTTGCTTTGACATTTAAAATCGCCAGTGAGTTGGTAAATCACCAACTGGGAATCGCCTCTAATTATCACGTTTTTTACTTCCATTTCAATTAATAACTCTAGGCCGACAATCAATGCCTCATATTCGGCCTGGTTATTGGTGCACATTCTGTCCAATGTGAAGGAGAATTTATAACAAATTCCTAGAGGATTTATCAAAGTTATTCCTACCCCTGCACCTTTGGAAGTTTTTGATCCATCAAAATATAGGATCCATGGTTTGAACTCGAATGAGTCTATTTCCAATTTAATTTCCTCAGGCATGTCAATGTACGGATGATCGGCCAAGAAATTAGCCAATGCTTGATTTTTTACCGCCTTCTGTGGTACATATTGTATTTCAAACTCGGACAATGCCAAAGTCCAAAGGCCTATCCTTTGGTGTAAAACAGGGCGAGAGAACATGTACTTCACTAAATTAACTTTAGACATCAGATAAACTGTTACAGGCTGTAAATAGGCCCTTAACTTAGTACATGTGAAATATAAGGCGAGACATAGTTTCTCGATAGCAGAATAATTACATTCGCATTTCGTCAAACGTCTACTTAGATAATATATTGCTCTTTCTTCACCAAATTGGTCTTCTTGCGCGACCATTCCAGCTATCGATTCTTGTTCAGCCGATATATACACCTTCATTGGCCGTCCTTGGATAGGTGACACCAACACTGGCGAATTTGACAAATACGTCTTTAGGCTATTAAAGGCCTTTTGATGTTCTTCTTTTCAGACGAGTTCGTCCTGATTTTTCAACTTTAGGAGATGCGAAAAAGCTTTTGTTCGCCCTGCACAATTAGAGATAAATCGCCTTAAGAAATTAACTTGACCTAGAAATCTTTGCAATTCGTTTTTGTTGTTAGGCGGTTTGAACTCTAAAATGGCCTTTGCTTTATTCTTATCGAGTTCGATTCCTCTTTGGTGCACTAGAAAGCCAAGGAAATTACCGGCATTGAAACCAAACGCACACTTCAAAGGATTTAATTTCAGCTTATATTGTCTCGTTCGCTCAAATGAGCATTTCAGTTGTTCGAAGTGATCTTCCTCTTTAACAGATTTAACTACAATATCATCTACATACACCTCAACAAACTTGTCTATCATATCGTGAAAGATTAGATTCATTGCCCTTTGATAAGTCGCCCCCGCATTTTTTAGGCCGAAAGGCATAACTACCCATTTGTAACATCCTAAGGCCCCTGGGCATCTAAAGGCAGTTTTGTGTATGTCTTCTTCAGCTATATATATTTGGTTATACCCTGAATACCCATCCATAAAGGAATACATGACATGTCCGGCAGTGGAATCAACCAAGGAATCTACCGTGGGCATTGGATACTCATCTTTAGGTGTTGCTAAGTTCAGATTTCTAAAGTCTATGCACACCCTCATTTTACCATTCTTTTTTAACATTGGCACGATATTAGATAATCATTCAACATATCTAGCTGTCCTGATGAAACCTGCTTTTAATAGTCGCTCAATTTCTTTCTTAATTTCAGGTAACACGTTAGGAGCAAAACGTCTAGGAGGCTGTTTATGGGGCTTGAAGTTTGGTTTAGTTGCTTAGCGCTCATGTTCCACTAAATTTTTATCTAAACCAGGCATATGTTCATACTCCCAAACAAAACAGTCTTTATATTCTTTTAATAAAGCGATTAATGCTGTACTAACCTCTTGACTAAGCATCTGGCTGATAAATGTTAGGCGATCTTCTCCCACATCGCCAATGTTTACTTTGATCAAAGGGTCTTGTACTTGAGCGTTTCCAGGTTTGTGGATCCTCATCACTTCATCGTCCATGTCCCTTGCAGGTACTTCTTCTTCTAAGCAATCTACCTTGTTAACTTCCTGGTCAATACTTTGTTCCAATTTGAATACTATCAATTTGTCTCCCAGCGTTTTCAATGCTACCTCTTTTTTGATTTTCTCATGACATTCTTTATTGAAAGCCACTAATCTGGCTTTAAAGGCCTGGATCTCGGCCACATGCTCTTTTGGTTGCCAAGTCATCAATATTCTCTGAGCGTTCTTTTGCCAATCACTGGCTCTTCTAGGTCCACTATGTTTGGCCTCATTTGACTGAACATTTCAGCGAGTGCTTCTACCGAAAATGGTTCTTCACTCTGTGTGACGACTTGAGTTTCTTCTCTATCTTGGATTATCCTGACAGGTCCGTAGTTTCCTTCGTACATGAACCTTTCTACCGAGTTAGTTTCTGCAACAAAAGGCCTATGATCTGCCTGTACCACTTCTGCTTTACCTTGGTCATTCCAGAAAACCAAGCACTGATGGAGCGATGATGGTATACAGCGACTTCTATGAATCCAATCTCGCCCTAGCAGTATATTGTAACTAGTAGGACCATCAATGACAAAGAAGACAGTCGTCCTAGTAGTTGTACCCACAGTTATATCTAATGGCATTACTCCTTTAGCCGAAGTGGCTCCCCCATTGAAGCTCGTGAGAATGACTTCCGTTGGAATCATGTCATCCTCTGTTTTCGCAAACTTCCTCATCATCCTCAATGGGATAGTATTTATGGCGGCCCCATTATCAATAAGTACCTTCACCACGGGTATGCCATTGACCAAAGCCTTCACATAAAGTGGCCTTAAATGTTTGGTCAATTTCGTAGTGGGCTTTTTGAAGACAACATTTTCTGCTGCATCAATTTCCACCTCCTGTTTGTCCCCTGTCGACTTATCCCCTTGTGATAAATCAACTTGCAATACCTCTGGCTGAGTACTTGTCTGTGGGGCATTATATTCATTCTCCAATATTTCTCCAGCAGCTACCCAACCTATTGGGGAAGGCAGTATTCTTGGAGGAAATCCGTATTTCTCAGAACGAGGTACCATTTTCTTCATCTTGGGTGTCCCATATAGTACGTAGAAATCGAAAGAACGCCCAGATGGTTCTCCCAACAAATCTACTTCACGAACTCCTTCCCGATGCAATTGTTTCAGCAAGGTGTTACGCGATACTCCTCTCTTTCTCCTTTCTTCTTCTAGATCAATTTCTTCCTCAATATCAGTCATGTCATCGTCCTCTTCGCCTTATATTTCTTGAGACATCTGACCACCTCCACATTCCAACACACATGCTTCTTCTTCATCTTCTCCTTCTTCCTCCTTATTCTTGAATTCATTGGTCAACAAGTAATTATTAGCCATAACGGGAGGTAAGGTGCCGAACTGGATTGTAAGAGGGGGTTCTGTATCTTCTTCGTCTCTTTTGCTTCGATCAAACTTCGACCTCCCAGACGAACTTTCTGGCATTTCTCCCATTGATTCCCCAGTGCCAGTCTCTTCACTGTTTTCGAGAGCTTTTTGATTAACTATTTCCAGTACTCTTGGCGCTTTAGGACGTGGCATTTCTTGTTGCTGCCTCATCATTCGTCCATAATTTCATTGAAATCGTCTTTGCTCAGTCCTGGTCATTTCATTGAACGGCACAACACGTCTCGCATTATACTGATATGAATGCCATACATTAGGCTGGCGAGGTTGTGGTCTGAACGATCTTTCATGCCTTGCTGGCCTGAACTGCCTTTCCAAATGCGGTCCTTTATAGAACGATGTGTCTTGCCTCCTGTTTGGAACAAACTCAGGGGGATGATGATTCTGCCATACTTCCGGTTTCCCAGTACTTGCTTTCATTTCTCCTTTACATCTGGCACACAAGACTTCTTCGTTCTTCATGGGTTCTTTTCCCCTAATACGTTCGAACACGCTGGCATGTTTCTCAGGGTCTTCCTCATCATCGATGACTAACTTGAACCTTGACAACTTATTTTTGAGATTGGTCGTCACCATATTCACTTCAAGTGGCTGTGGGAAAGGATTTTCATCCACTGCCATCTTCTTTTTGTCTTCGAACGTGATTCGTCCTGATTCAATAGCGTCCTGTAAAACATGAAGGAAAACCAAGCAATAATTAGTCATATATGACCATGCATTATGCCATTTACAATATTTTTTACCCTTAATCTGCTCAGGGCTTGGCAACTTATGTTTATCGCTCAGTTTTATCTGCTTATCCTTATACAATTTATCGAATATAAGGTCGGCTTTTGTCACGTCGAACGAGAACGTTCTGCTCTTCTTGTTTTCTCCTTTTACAGGCTCATCTCTGGCTACATCCTTAGGCTTAGCCATTATGGGACAAGTATATGCATCCCCTTTGGTCAATTCGGCCAGACATATTTCAATTTGATCATAAAATTCATCGTTTATAGCATGAACGCCAAAGTGTGGGTCTTTGTAATAAGTCTCTTTGCTAGAATTTTTTACTTGCTCTTCTTCTCTTATCAAACGTTCGTACCTGATCACGTTCGCACTAAGTTGGAACAAGTCAGGGAATTCCCTATCCTGGAACTTCTTCTTTAAATCAAAACTTAAGCAACTTTGAGCGATTTTGACAAATTCTTTTTCATGCAAGGGTACAAAGCATTTACTCCTAACTGTTTTGAACCTTTGATGAAAACATTCTGCCCATTCATTTGGCATTTGACGTAAGTTCGCCAAATCGGCCAGTGTAACCTCAGATTCTGTTTTATAAAACTGAGCATGGAACAACTGTTCCATTTGTTGTCATGTCTGAACGGAATTTGCTGGCAAGTTGATAAACCACGAAAAGGCTACTCCTGTTAATGAACTAGGGAATAGTCTCATTTTATGATAATCGGTCACCTCACCACTCTGTAATGTGAATCGTCCTATATGTTCCAGAGTAGATACTTCTCTTAAACCAGTGAACAATGAGAATTCGGGCACTTTATACCCTCTAGGCCATGGATATGCTTGATCTACCCAATCAGGATATGGTTTAGTATAGGTCGGCCTAATAACAGGACGTACCCCAACAGCCATTTGATCTTGTACTATTTCTGCAATTTGATTCCTTAGTAAAGCATTTGGCTCATATGGGACTCCTATAGGTTGGTTCGCTTGTTGGTTTACTTGAGGCGGCCTGAAATTTGGTCTTTGATTGGCCAGGAAAGTGCCATTGTTCAGACCATTATACCCATTATATTGAGTATTTATTCCCTCATTAACACGAGGTAAATTATGTCCACCATTCAGGACATTATCCCTTATGTTTGGATTACACCCCAGGTTGGTAGTCACATTATCGTCATTCAAATTTGGAGCTCCATTAACCCCTTGATTTGAGGTGGAAGGGCCGAAAAATGTTTATAGACCTGGACCTGGGTTCAAACCAGGGGAATTGTGTGGTGAAGTATGTCCCACAATTGCCCTAGTCTGGAAATGACTCCCTACGGTTGTTTGACATACTTGGCCTACTAATTTGCTCATGAGATCATTTAACGCACTTAATTGTTTGGCCATGTTATCATAGTGAACATTTCCACTCTGGGTAAATTTTTCCATATTATGGACATTTCGTAAATTTACCTGTTCAACGACGTCTTGTGTGAGTTCTCCAAGCAATGCATGCATGGTTCGAGGACTTAACTCTATCATTGGCTCATAACGACTGTGGCTGCCTGGAGTCTGTCCTTCCGTCTGAGGAGAATGTTGCTGCTCCTCATATCGCTCGATCACAGACTGGACTACTCCGTGACTTGCTGGTGCTTTATCAGAACTTTTATGAGGCATAATGTTTTCCTTTTGCATCTTCAAACACCAAGTGTCCCACCGGGCGTGCCAAATTGTTTCGCGCGTTTTCGCTCACTAACAATTAAAAAGGGAATCAGACGATTGTGTAAGGGACAAACCTCTTGGAACAAAGTCCCAAAAAGGGGTGTTTATTGAATATGAAGATTACAGTTTGGACACGAACAAGATGCCTCCAAGGAGCGCAAGCACACAAGTACAAGGGAATTGAAATAATTAAAAGTTAATCTAAGAAAAGTAAATTACATATTCTCTGTTTTGAGAGTGAATTTTGTCGGGCTTGTCTTCGTTGTCTTCCTCTTTCTTTTATACGGTTTGGGCAGTTTTGATCGTTTAGAAACTGCTTGTAACTACCCATTTCCTTCATCATGGTCGGCTGGCCAATAACTACCGTGTGCAACTCCTATCACCACGTCCTCTTCATAACTGCTTGTCATCAAGTCTCTCAAATCGTAGGGCGTAATTATGATGTGCTCAAACCGTCTCAGATCGTGACTTTAGATAACAACATGCTTTAGTCATTGTTGGGACTCTGGGCGACTCGGCATTTTGGGCGACAATTGGTCTTCTGCTCTGGGCGATTATAGGATGTTCATTCGCTCAACATCTGGGCGTTCTGCAGGCTTGGGCGATGACGCACCTTTTGTTTTTTGGGCTTTCATCATATTTAATGACATTTTTGGTTGGGCTTTTACCCTGATCTCTCTAGATGGGCTTCTTCTCTTGGGCCATTTGAATTTAGCTGAATATTTTGTGTGTCAACACCTTGCAACATAAAATCCAAAGCCATCCAAATGCCAACAATCCATGACTTCATGATCATTCTTGAACACAATTTCAAGCCATCCTTTATGAACACCCGTTACAACAGAAGTTCCATATGTAGCAGCATTGTTGACAGAACGGACTGGAAATGCATCGAGTTCATACACACCAGAGCTATTTCTGAAGTGGTCAGCAAGTTTTAATGCCGTATCTGGAGTCAAATATGACACATTGTTGACTACATAGCGCAGTCTGCCATTAATTTCAGCTTTTGATCCATGGAGGATAAAGGTCTGTGTTAAGGTTATGTTCAACACATTGAACGTGACTTGTCGTTTAGTCCATGCAGCTCTGGCAGTCAAGTTCCATCTATTCATCCACAACAACAAAATGCTGGTAAAAGGCTGTCTCATTATATCATTTAGAACACGTCTGAAACAAGTCAAAAAAAAATATATTAAAATAATCTGATACGAATAGCTGACCTGATAGATTTAACTTGATTCATCAAAAACTCTATGTCGAATGGATCGGGTCCACTTGGAACAGGCCCCCCCGACTGTTGCAACGGAGTTGGCATAGTGTAATACCCCTTTTGCGATAAGATTGGGGGCGTTACTGATAATGGTATCGTATAATTTTGGACTAGCCACCATGTAATAATCAGCTTCATCTTGATTGGCAGTAACAAGAACAGAATAGGACTGTCCAACATGCACATCAAGAGAATCCAATGTAATCTGGTTTGTGTATGAGCCTTCTGTTTCAACTAGCACCATCTTGTGATTTTGAATTCTGAAGTTGAAACTGAATACACTTCCCACATTTGAAACTCTAATTTGATCAATGTTTCCTACATATAGGATCAAGATTTACACATAAACCCATATGAATCCCGGTTTAAAACATTACACATAACAGACATATTTAGCATCCAGTAGAAGATGTTGCAGTAGACTAGAATTTATCACTTTTTCGTGACATTAAAAGATTCATAGACCAAAGCACTTGAATATCCATAAGGCGCTTTACCATTCATCAGCAACACATCACGAATACCCCAACTATCTTTCACCAGTGATCTAATTTCCTGTTTATCCAAAAAAAAAAAAAACACTCAAAAGTCGAAATTCCATCCAATTTTGGAAATTTTCGATTATTGAGTGGCTGATGATGATTTACCTTGCAATCAGCTACAAACCAGTCACCAATAAGAAGATCAAATTCGGCTTCCAGTTTAGCGAAAGGCACAAGAAAAACATTCCAATTGTTGACGCGAATCTGTCCATATCCTCCAGAAACCTTGTGGAAATTAATGGAGGGGAAGTATGTAAAGTTTCCGATCTGATCTTTGCTTTGAAATACACAAGTCCAGTTACTCCCGGCTTTAATTGGGCAGTTTGTGCCGGAAACTCCATCCTGCCATGAATTTAGTCTCTGCTGTATGCCATTCCTGAAAATTGGAAGGTACAGTACTCGACTGAATTAAACATTATAGCAAACAAAATTTTAACAGCATACTTATGTCTAATCCATCATATCAAACATTCCTGACTCGTTTTTTAAATCCCACCTTTATTCCTGTACTCTTACCATGTTATAAGCGAAAGTTCACCCAGATTGTTAAACACATTGACATGAACAACATCATTGGTTGTGGCATTGATGAGGGGCCTTGGAAACATTCCATTTGTTGTGATAACCTGCCATTAACAGTGATGAAGAATTTCAAGAAACTTATTTTCTCCCAAGAAGGTTTCGTCATAAACCTAAATGGTTATTGGGGAGTTAGAAAAAAAAATTTGCAAAAATTATCGCCCTGGAAACATTCCATTTATTGTAATAACCTGCCATTAACAATTACATACAGTTAGGGCTTATATACAATAAATTTGGGATCAACTATATGAATTCTTTTCCAGTGCTCTATTTGATTCATTTCTAGATATACTGAAAACATCATACAGGCTGAGAAAATGAGACAGGCTTAATAGTGTTATCTCAGCTGAAACTTTGAATCCTGCAAGGACTAAAAGAAGCCATTGCAAGGGTTGAGGATCGGGATACCAAAGGGTCGGGGTGATCGAAGTGAAGTCGTAAATACAATAAGGCTCTTCCTGTCTTAGGCTAGAAGATATAAATATATTCTCAAACCTGTTTAATGTAGTGCAGAAAGTTCAAACGGATTGTCCGAAGTAGATAAACTGAAAAGTTCAAACCCGTATAGGAATAGTGTGGTGTCTTTGACTCTTTGGACATAACAGCATGCCGGCAGAGGAATGTCCGGAAAACAATGGATATAGTTTCTACAGCTTGTTTTTCCAACCTGGGAATTTGATTTATATTTTGCTTTAGTGAAATCCAACTTATTGGAAGTATTTGGCGTGGCCGGTTTTGAGAGTTTTTTTTGTTTTGGCAGGTACTTGTGTAGTAGCTATTAGCTTATTTTTGCTACTCTTTGCAAAAAGAATCCAAAATAATCCTAACAGTAACTACGTGTGGAAATCTTAGGAGTCGGTCAGCAAGTTTCCTAAGAAAAATATCAGTCCAACATGTGAAGCCACAAACAACGTTATTCGAAATCCACTTTCCTTGTATAACACAATCTATTTCATGTGTGTAAATTTATAAAAATGTTAAGCTATATGAACCCTATATATTCTTTTCATAAGCAAAGATTATAATACATATATGTATTCTGTAAATATTAAAAGAATGGAAAAAACAAAACCATCCAAATTTACATACAGAAAAGAAAAATTCCTCGACTGTGGTCCTTGTTCAAATCGATCCAACGGATGCCCTGCTTAGGCATTCCTTCTTTCTTATCAACTGCATTTCCAAATTTTTGTGTCTCCAAGAATTTTGACTAGGAGCAGCAATTACTGCTATGCTGTGCATGACAAACTTGTTTCTGTTTCAAAATTTGGTTCTTCACAGGCGTAGACCCTTTCTCCAGTAGACTAGGTATTTCCAGGATCTGTAACAGAACAGAGAGTACAGCATTGACATAATAAGCATCAAAAAGATTGAAATGTAAGGGATTGAGCCATAATCCCTCCTTACGAGAGCTATAATAAACATAATGCCATCGAAAATAAGCAAAGCAAAACAAACAAATTCATAGTGGTTCGCTCAATGTAGAAAGCTACATTGACTTTCCCCTTCGGATTTTCATAGCATTGGAGAAGAAAAGTACAAGGTGTTTCTCGTCGTCTCGTGCTCCTCATACGCTCAAAACCTGCCCCTAAAATCCTTATAGTGGCCTTCTATGATGCACCGATACAGACACATGTGTCGACACAACGCGTTCGGATGCTACGACAAGCGATTTTTTTCTTATTGAAATCTTTTAAATATAAGTACTTATTTGCTATTTAATATAATTTTAAGTTAAAAATATATAATATTTCTGATAAAGAAAGAAAAATGACTATAGTAGAATGTTCGAAAAGTGTCAGTATCCAACACGTATCGGACACGGACACACTACCCTAAGTGAAGTGTTCATGCTACAGAGGTGTGCGACATTTGATCATCGATCAAGGGAATAAATGTACACTATGATTAGGTTCACACAGTATAGAGCATGATAAATCTGTTAGTTTTTGAAGCATTGAATCATTTTATTATATCAAATACGAAAACATGGCCTGAAACCTAACAATGCATGCTTCACACCTGCATGCTGATGCGAAATTCCCATCCTTGGGATGAAACGTGAATGCATCAAACAGATCCATTTCTAAGAAATAATAGCCTTTTCATATTATAATCTACCTATTTCTGCATATTTCTTACATTGGAGATATCATTTAGGAAGATAAAGAATACTCAAATGTTCCTTTAAGTTAGAAGGGAAAGGAAGAAAATGGCTTATGAAGTTGCACCACATGTTACTTCTTCAGTATAATTGCTCCCCTTCATTCTTCTTGTAACAGTCGTTTTAGAACGCAAACCCTTAACTATATTAAGGACCACTTTGTACTTCATGCTTCATGGATGGACCCAAAAACAACCAAACGTGTACAGCTAACTTGTGAAACTAAGTCCCAAATTACATATCCTATTGCTTATCCAATGTTAATATTAACGTATATCGTCAGGGCTTGCCTTTTCAGGTATACCTTCATCGTTAGCTCTTTAAATATTAGCTGCACATTTTCTCTAGTCCTAGCACTGCATTCGAGAAATAAACACTTGTGCTTCTGAGCAAGAGCCATTCCTTCCTCCACAGTAACTGCCCTCTCACTATCCTGAAAATAGAATGATACATTTTCTTTAAAGATTGTTGAAAAAAAAAAATTACTTGCACAAGCTATTAATAAAAAAAAAACCATAAAACCTTGTTTATTGCACTATCTAATTCATCATTACTTTGTAGCAAACATGCACCATAAGACAGTCACAAGAACTCACCCTATCAACTTTATTTCCAACAAGTATCTTGACACAATCAGGATTCGTCGAGTAAAGCTCTAGTTCCTTGGCCCATATCTTCAATAGATTCGTAAATGTCTCTCGTCTTGTTACATCATAAACTATAATAAGCAATGAAATAGTCCAGTAGTTACTTCCACGATGAGTGTAAAGACCAACATAATACGTCATACTATAAAAACATGACCAGATTGGTAAATCTCATTATGAGAACTATCAATATAACAGACACGATGAATAATGGCAGTAAACCCACCAACAGAAAATACATGTGGGAAAGCCTTCTACCACATTGATTCGAAATTGTATGGTTTCAGAGAAAAACTAGTTTGATTGGGGGAACGTTAGAAGAGATGCAACTAACAAGCAGAGGCGAAACTAAAACTAAATCTTGGAGTAGACTAAAATTCAGAGCTCCAGTGGACATGGACTTTTGGAGTGGGCTAAATCTTTTCAAAGGAAAAAAAGTCGCCTAAATTTTAGGGTGGACGGTAGACCAATTCCGAAACAAGAACGTCAGCCTCTGGCCCTCTGTTAAGAAGAAACAGCCATTAATAGAATTATAATTGTGATAAAAGTTAATGCCTCGTGTGGTTTTCCCAGGATAATACCTAAAATATGGAACTCAACTAAAGCAAACTTCAATATATCACCTGTGCAACTAATTTTGTCTAGTAATGCATTATGCCGTTACAGTAGCGTACCGAGAATGATTCCATGAGTGCCTCTGTAGTATGAACTCATTAGTGTTCCAAACCTTTCCTGCCCCGCTGCATTGGAATATAAACTCGTATAAGTAAATAGGTAAGCATGGAAATGGAATTAGACTCGGAAATGATTCCATAATGTTTAAATTGAATGCCAATTCCATGCTTCCAACTCCACCTTGCGAAAATAAATTTTTAGAGCAATCCATTTATAGTGCAAACAAATAATTTCACTTATATTTCATTTCGAGATTTACTTCATATTTCATTTACCTGTATCCCAAATTGTTAGCTTTAGTCTTTTTCCACCAGTTGTCAGCAGCTTTATCTTGAAGTCCACTCCTGGACGTAAGAAAATCAACCTCAAAAATCAAAGTGTGCAAAATTAATCCGCGAAAATGTACTCCTCCATTCAAGATCAAATGTCGAAGTCTACTGCCATCAAAAAATTACAGATTCGGAAACTTCCTTTTAATTAGAATGAAACTTATAGCTCCAAATGCTACGGGCATGACAATCATCCAAAACAAAAGTGTTAAAGGCACATCAGGCATGCAGTATTACACATGATTCGGCTATACAATAAACAATGTTAGCATATTTTTCTTGCTTGGATTGTTCAGATCAGAAGTATACCAGCCATCAAATGGTAGGAGGAGTAAATTACAGTAAAACAAATAAATAGTAAAAGAAAAGCAAATCAGCTCAAAATAAGCATGTTTAGCTTAGCTTAAAAGTTCAAACGAAGCTAAAAAAATGACATCTTTGATAAAAAGCTACTTAAAAGCTTAGCCAAACCTGCTGTACAAATCTAAACAAGAACTTTTCATTGTCTTTTCCAGCTTCAATTGCCTTTATTCAATTGGAAATCCCATCAAAGGGACAAGAAGACAGCCCAAACACACACTCACGCACGTATATAACTCAAATAATTGATGAGAGAGAGAGAGAGACTATACCAATTGTGGGAGAGAGATTCTGAGGAAACTGCTGACAGTTTGAAATGAAACTAAGAAGAAGACTACTTTTTCCAACACCCGAATCACCAATCAACAGTATCTTGAAAGAGTAATCATAATTAATACTACTACAGCAATTCTTTCTTGACCCCATAATCCTTCACCGCACCATAACCTTAAAAACTTCGTTATAAACAAGAGAAATGAAAAATTCACAAATTTTAACAGATTCTCTCTGGGTTTTGTTAGGTGGGGAGTTGGCAGAAACTCAACATTGTTATGGATTTTTTTTTTTTTTCTTTTACAGATTTTTGAGGCATTCAAATAGTACAAATGTCTTTTTTTCATTCAGACGGTTGTATATTTGATTGTACACGCGCCGGCATCAGGAGCCAGCAGTGGGGCTACTTGATATTGAAACAATTTCATTTTCCCGGCATTTTTTGTTTGGCATTTTTTTGGCATTTAAATTTCATATGAATTTTCATTAGATGGTACCCACCAATTATTGTTTATGTTTTTTTCTCGTTCGACAATTGATTTTAGGGAAAATTACAGATAGGGTCTCCAACCTATTGGAAATGTAGCAATTAGGCTCTCAATATATTGTTTTGATGAGCATAGTCTCCCGACTTTTAATTTTTGCAGCACTTGGGTTCTATTGTATAGTTTTACTCTTAGGGTCCATTTGATCGTAAGAATAGATTTTGGGTGGAAAGAAAGTGAATTCTAGAGAATTGAAATTGTCTAGAACTTATTTTACAGAAAATTATCAATTAATTGTGTTTGATTTGTATAATTTTTCACCTGAAAAATTTTAAAATTTTGGATCTTTTGGTGTTCGTTTGACTTTGATTTTCATGGAAATTGTCCATTAAAAGGGTAAAATTTGTTACAATTGGGGATATGATTTGTTTCCATTACAAAAAATAATAAAAAATAAAAAGTTGTTTTTCCTCAAAAACCAAGAAAATATGAGCATGTGGGTGAAAGATGGAAAACCAATTCCATGAAAATTTTGGGCAATCAAATACGCAAAAAGGTGGAAAATGGAATTTAATTTTCATTTTCCATGAAATTGAAGTGCAATCAAACAAGGCCTTAGTTTTAATTTTTTAATCAAATTTTGTTACACAGACAATATTATCATTATCTTTATGTAAATAAAAATCAAATTAGTAACATAACGGCACCATTTAGAAGATTTGATTTGTGATATTCAAAGTTCTTGTTTGATTTAGTTAAAAATCAAATTTTAGTAGATTTTGATAAAAATTAATGGTATATGTGGCTGAAAAATTGCAAGTCCTATGAGATGTGTGATTTAAATTAATTGTTTGACCTTGGCTTAAATTTTAATAAATTTTTCGTTGAACCAAACAGGTGCAAAATGTAGAGTCGTATAGAAGTGCTACTCAAAAATTATATAACTTCATTACTAAAATTGACGTACTTATGGGCTAGTTAATTGTAGGCTTCAACTATATAGCAGAGGCCAATCTCTCGTAAAATACATTTTTGAGTTATTTATCATATTTTTTGTCAAATTCAAGATAAAGGGAAAGCCGTCATCTTAACAGAAAATTAAATCAAACATAATTGTAAATCAGTATTCTAAAATGAACGCATATACTTCGCATATGCACACATATTCTTGATGCATTTTCGAAACACTTTGCATGTGAGGTATGCGCGAGATAATGCAATCAACTCATTTTGTTAACTGCATGTGCACGCTTAAACATCAAAATACACACATATTTGTTTTAAAAATTATGTCAAAATTAATATGGCAAAGCCTAGCCCATTTTTACAAGCTTAAAAAAAATGAACTCAACAAATATCAAATTAACCCAAATCATCCAAACACATAGATTATGTACATCAATCTGTAGGGTTTTGACGTTTAGAAAAAATCAAAGCAAAATTTTCGTAGAGTTGCAAACTATGTACACCAAGCTTGAGCATCCTTCTTCTTCTGTCTTTCGCTAGTTTTACTATCAAATGATGTTAGTAGTGCACAATCTTGAACTATTGATAGTTGTGATGATGATAAAGAGGTTGTTAATAATATCGTACTATCTAGTAATATAAAATTTTGAGTTGAAATAAGGTAGTACAATGAAAATGATTTTGCATTTGATGATTTGGATGAAGAAGAAGAGATTGAATTGTAATACAATAAGGAGCTAGATAAGATTTAAAAAAAAATTTAAGTCATGTTCGTGTCTAATTTAATTGTAAGAATTGATTACTAAGTAATTGTAGCATTTATGATTTTGAGCAATATATTTTTATTGAAATTTTGAAGAACAAGTGTAAAGTTCAAGTAATTGAAGTGTGTATAATTTTGATGAATATAATTTTTTTAAAAATAAATTGAAAAATATGTATAAAGTTCAAAGAATGTAGTATTTTATTTTTTTATTATTATTAGTTTGAAATGTTTAAAATAATATTAAAAATTAAAACGTATAATTACGTATATGTTTTGTATAAGTACGCATATGCTTGTAATGCTTGATACTCGATCGAAACGCATTACCATGCATTACACATTTTAGAACCTCGTGTAAAACTATCCACTAAGGACTTAAGTGCTACAAAAATGAAATCTTGGGAACTGCATGAGTTAAAAAAAAAAATAGATAGTGGACAAGCTAGCTATATCTCCAATAGATTGAGGACCCTGCTATGATTCTACCTAGATTTCAGGTTGTACACTAATTACTACGAAAATGATGTTTAGAGCCTGTTTGATAGGGATTTTTGGGGGAAGAATTGATTTTGAATAGTGATATGATGGGAAATGTGTGGTTGAAAAAGAAGAAAAAAGTATTGATGTGATGGAAAATATTATTTTATTGAAGAATGTGTGGTTGAAAATGAGAATTGATTTGAGAATTGATTTGAGAATCAGAAACAAACAGGGCCTTACTTAAAAGACAAACATAAAAACAATTTTATTGCAGCAATTCAGACTTGTACAGCATGGACTTCTAGAGAAGTACGAAATGTGTTTTCGAATATTATACGAATCAATTAGATATTTTCCTTTTAAGTAATGAATTTTAAATTTCAGTAAATTATAGTCCATAACAATCTTTAGTTTAATGTTTAAAATATTATCGATTCGGATAAAATGCAATGTAACCACGAGTCATCACTTCTTAAAACGTTCACTCTTGAGTTTGAGTTTGGAATGAATTTGTAAAAGAATATTTTTAGGATCTTGCTCTTGTCTGTGCCTAGACTACTTCAAGGACCTAGCACTTGGCTAAAACGATCTTCAAACACGATTTATATTACATGAATATTTTTATCCTTATCCGCTTGCATAAATAAATTTTCACCAAATTAATCAATTTCAATAAAAGAAAAAAGGTGTCGCTTCATAGGCTGTCATGCCAGTAGTCATGACCCAATTGGTTAAAAATCTTGATGTAATACGTAGGGATAGCAATATGGTAGTCGAGCTGTTCTCTCCATCCCAAGTCCCGTCGAGAATTTTCGAGGAGCAAGGCAAAGATTGGGGTGAAGTGGGGTGGGAAAGAAATAAAATATTCTCATTTGTTATTTTTTTTCACTTTTTAATTAAAGAATATAAAATATAAGTAAGTTTTATATTATTTAATAGTGGGTTGGAGGGAAACGTGTTCCCGTCTGAATTTCCCAACCGAGGGTGGGGCCATGATATGTTTCCAATCCCTAGCGTTACAATGATTCGTTTGGAAGATTTGGGTTCCCTAACGTGGAAATTACAATGAGCACTGGTTTTAGTTTCACAAATCACCTCACAAGTTTAACTTTTCAAAAATCAGATTTTTTATATTTAATTTAATGCTAATTATATAATTTTCATCCAAATTAAAATAACTCAATTCAACCCTAAAATTCAATCAACCTCCTCCTTGTCTATGTGCTTGGACTGCCGCCCAACCGTTCTCTCTCTACATCCTCCTCTCTCGCCGCTGTCGACCCATCCATCGCCATGAGAGCCCACGGATCCAGATCTGTTGTTTCTTCAGTAGCGCGGTGCGACTGTATACGAAATCCCACAGATCTAGATCCGTTGTTTTTTTTAGCAGTGCGGTGCGACTGCGCCTCTACACAATCCATATCTGTTTTTTTTTTTTTTTTTTTGTGGTGAAGTGGAGTTGTGCGGTGTTGTTGTGTTGCTGTATTTGTGGTTGCGGTGTGATGGTTGGGTGTGCATACGGCGTGTGACGGTGGTGATCGTGGTTATTTTTGTGCTGTGGTAAGGAGATCTACACCGCCTAATCAAGTATGAGACGGTGGTGGGCTGTGTGTCATTGTCAAGATCCTCATTGCTGCAAATTTAGTGTGGGATTTTTGGGCTGTTTTCAGTTGTGGATGGGGGCCGTGGTAGTGGTGGTGGTGTTTGGGTAGCGGCGATTATGTTAGATTGGGTGATGGATCAGGCGGCGGCGCAATGAAGGTGGTGGTAGGACGGTGGTGGTGGTGATGTTGATAGTTTGGTGTAGTGGTGGTGGTGAAAACATTGGCAACATGTTTGAAACGGTGATTTTGTTACTGGGATGTGGTGGTGGTGGTGTTGGTGTTAGCGACAGTGGTGTGTTTATGTGGTGTTGGTGGTGATGTGTTGGCGATGGAGACGACGGTGGTGTTGTGTTGGTCACAAATGATTTATTGATTGTGACTAATAAATTGGTTGGTGTGTGACCAATAATTGGTTAATTTTTGACAAATTAATAATATGTGACCTAAAAATTGTGATTGTGACTCACATTTTATTAAGTTATAATCGAGTTGTGACCAATAAAAGTAATATGCGACCTATAATTTGATGTTTTGTGACCATAAAATAAGTTGTGTGACTTATAAATTTTGTGATTTGTGATCGATGAACAAATTGTGAAATTTAAATGAATGAACTGTAACCTATAAATTTTTTGAATTGTGACCTTAAAATTTTTGAATTGTGACCAAATTGCAAAAATCTGTGACCTTTATATATTTATTAATTAAATATATAATTAATTAATTAAATTATAAATAAGTTTTAATGAAAACCCGATTTTTGAAATTTAAAACATTTATTCTTAATTTTGAAATGGTGATATTTAAATACCTTATTTATGTATCGTTCCCTTCGTTAATTTGAATTTGGGTTGGGCCTGACTTTAATGTGGTTTGGGTTTCAAGTCGTTTGGGTTGTTAGGCTTGAGTTTGGGTTGGATTTGATTTTGAATGGCTTGGGTTTAAGTTTTGTTTAGAGGGTTTGCGTTTTGGGTTTAGAGTGACTTGGGTTCTTTAATTTGAGTTTGGGCTGGATTTCATCTGGGTGGTAATTAGGAGGTAAAAAGGGTTAAATACAATAATATTAGGTGGTAATTAGGAGTTGGTTCATCATAATCAAATGATCTATTTTCTTTTGTTCAATTATTTCGACAATATTCATATATTATTTGTATATTCAGAACGACATTCTCAAAAAAATAGAAGTAATTTTAAATTTAGTTACTTACATTTTCAATTCGATAGTTGTTTTATATTTGATTTTGCTACTTCGATTTTGTATAATTTTATAAGAGCAATTGAATTTGTGATCGCCAATTTGATTTCAATTTTGTTAGTTTGAGTGTAGATTTTGCTAAGATTATGAATATTCCATAGTTACGTTGTTTTGAGTTTTCCATCATCCACAGAAGTGGCCGGCTCCGGCTTCAATTCTCCCAACTAACAGGGGAATGTTGTCCCATGCGAAATAGGACAAGACATTTTGTCATCCCTAATTAATATTAGACGATTATACATCCAAAAAATAATACATTAACATCTCCAAAAATTCATATTAGTATTACTTCCATTTGTAAATACTAAAATTTAATTAAGCACTACATTTGAAGTGTTAACATTTCAACATAGATTTTTAAAATATTAAAACTTGTTCTCATCTTTTATGCACATCAAAACGTGTAAAGTAGTAATTTGGATACAGAATAATTCATTGCAAATTATAATTGAGTTCGAAAAAGTCCACATTTTCCTGCTGATCCAACCCTTCATATAAAAATATAAGATGTGGTCCATATCAACCTTGATCATTTTTATAAACGTCAAGCAGTCTTAATAGTCGGCTATAAACAAAAAAGTCTCCACTAACAAAAAGTTACCCGTTTGACACCAATTTTCTTCTCATTCTCATCTTATTTTTTTTCTCTTTTTTCATTTCAACCACATATTCTATCAATAAAATAATATTACACAAACCCAAAAATTCTCATTACTTTTCAACCACACATTTTTCCATCAATCACTATTCCAGAATTCATTTTTTCTTCAAAATGGGTGTCAAACAGGGGCTAAATTTTATCTTTCAAAAAATAAGAATAACGATATCTAATACCGGTGATATTACAGTATCAATGTAGGTGGCATGATGTGCAATTAAGCGAATCATTTAATTTTACTTCTCGTTTAATGTCACATTAATATAGAGGGTGTTTGGTGAGTATTAAAATTAGATTCTTAGTGGATTGTGATAGAAGTTCTTGAAATGTATAATTGAAAAATTGTGGGACCCATGAAATATGTGGTTAATATTGATTGTTTGACTTTGATTTAGATTAAAATTTGATTTTAATTAGAGACAAATAAGGCCATAATCTAAAGTGATATTTTAACACCAGTGATACTGAACGGTATTATTAGAAAAATAATATAAAGGTAAACGATAAGTCGCCTAACATCTTACCCCCACGCATAAGCGAAAGAAATAATTTCAAAAAAGAAAAGAAAGTAAATGGGTGGCAAAATGGGACAATTGCGTTACTTTTTAAAATTGAACCCATTGACCCTGTACCTTATCTATTCCAACCAGTCATTTTACACGTGTGAAACATGCATATTCCCTATTAACTATTATCTCATATAACCCTATACTTATCACAAAGTAGTCAACATTTCAAAACACCATATAAGAATTTGGACTTTGCGATATGTACATCAAAAATTATATCAAGTTACATAATTTACATGTTGCGCTATATCGTTGGTTGGAGAAAAAAACAATTTCATCCAACCAATGACAGGATGTCACGTGTAAATTATATAACCCTTGACGTACAAGTAGAATAATTCTAAAAATTTAAATAGTTTGAGCAAAATAATCATTGTTTTCAACGTATTCTTCCGATACAATTTTTTACAACCATGGTCATTGATTGAGCAAAAAAATTATGTAGTTAGCCTACCATTTATCGAGTAGGGGGATTAGGTTGACAATATTGTTTACTTGTTTAAAATAATTTTACAACCTTAGTCATTAGCATTTTCCTTTTGTCTTACTAAGTTATACGTGTAGTTGACAAATAGTTTAAAAGAATCAAAGAAGCGAGGGCTCATTTAGAACTTTCAACTTGGACCATTATTAATGACAGGATGTCACGTGTAAATTTGTTTGTTACATATAAAGTGTTTGTTCACATTCATGCATTTCTTCATTTATCAATTTAATTCACGTAAAACAAATATTGTGATCGTTGAATCTCTTAAATTGAGTAACGTAAAAGAACTCGTAAAATTAATCTCAAATTTGTTGAATATGATCATTTACTTGTTTGAACTAATTTCACGACTTCGTAATTATTTGCGTCTCAAACATGATTTGTCGAGATATTAAAAATGTATTGATGAAGTAGGGCAATTGGCGTTAGAGTTTGAAGAAAAATTGGACCGAAAATTGGTTAAAAGAGCTGTTACGAAGAAACATGCATAACTTTTTACACCGGTATCAGATTTTCTATTATAATATGTTTTCAGAAATGTCTCTCGTCGCTCCATATCATCCCAATCCGGGTTACTCCGGTTGAGTCGTTTCCAGCCTCAAATTCGCAGTTTAAGGCGTGCTACCAGGCAGTCAAAGTTTTAGCGTTATTTTTGATTTTTTTCCTTTTTAGTTGCTTTGATTTAGTGGATGTCTATTTTGACATTTTGCTTAAATTAGGGTTTACAGAGACTATTTAAAGGCTCTTGATTTTCTGAATAAACACATTGAATTTTGGAGGCTGTTAAGTATACCATGAGCACAATATAAAATTATGTAGTTAGCCTACCATTTATTGAGTAGGGGGGTTAGGTTGACAATATTGTTTACTTGTTTAAAATAATTTTACAACCTTAGTCATTAGCATTTTCCTTTTGTCTTCCTAAGTTATACGTGTAGTTGACAAATAGTTTAAAAGAAACAAAGAAGCGAGGGCTCATTTAGAACTTTCAACTTGGACCATTATACCTTTAATTTGTTTGTTACATATAAAGCGTTTGTTCACATTCATGCATTTCGTCATTTATCAATTTAATTCACGTAAAACAAATAATGTGATCGTTGAATCTCTTAAATAGAGTAACGTAAAAGAACTCGTAAAATTAATCTCAAATTTGTTGAATATGTTCATTTACTTGTTCGAACTAATTTCACGACTTTGTAATTATTTGCGTCTCAAACATGATTTGTCGAGATATTAAAAATGTATTAATTATGTAGGACAATTGGAGTTAGAGTTTGAAGAAAAATTGAACCGAAAATTGGCTAAAAGAGCTGTTCCGAAGAAATATGCATAACTTTTTGCATCGGTGTCAGATTTTTTATTATAATATGTTTTCGAAAATATCTCTCAGTGCTCCATATCATCCCAATCCGGGCTAGTCTGGTTGAGTCGTTTCTAACCTCAAATTCACAGTTTAAGGCGTGCTACCAGGCAGTCAAAGTTTTAGTGTTATTTTTGGTTTTTTGGTTTTTAGTTGCGTTGATTTAGTGGATGTCTATTTTGGTCTTTTGCTTAAATTAGGGTTTCCAGAGACTATTTAAAGGCTCTTGATTTTCTGAAAATTTTGGAGGCTATTATTTTCTTGTGAATTACAATTTTCTCTCATTCGGGTTTACGTTTGTAAACCTAGAACTTTCGTTCTGCGTCAATTGAAGAGACAACTAAAAAGTAGATAACGTATCAAAGCTCATAAAGAAGACGAATCCTCTGGATTCGATTTCAGATTTTTATTTTTTTGATCAATTAAGGTTAATTATTGTTCCACTTTTTGATACAAAAGTTATTTAAAAAAAATAGTAGTGGCACATCAATTAATGCACTAAAGAATGGAGTAGAGGTTTCTTCACGAACGGGCAATGAATTGCTTTACTTGTACTCATAACTTTATGAGTTATTACACCACTTCTTCAATTCACACTATTTTATTTTCCCATTTTATGTCACTTTTCTAGGTTGCTTCTTTAATTAACAATTAAACTACTCTTCACCCAAATAACAAAAAGTACGTATAATTTATTCCCTCGATTATGAATTATGTTATAATTCAGTATCTTTTGAATATTACGTCCATTCTTTTACTTTTTCGCTACCACAAGTCCTGACTCCATTATAAATGATTGATTGTTCGATCTGTTATTTGTATCGTTTAAAAAATGTTATAATTCTTGAAATTAGGTATGATAGTGATATCTTAGCATTAGAATGTCAAAAATAATTTTTTTTGAATCTGGGTTAGGCTCCAACGGTGGACCCCATCGAAGGGAAATACTATTTTAAAATTTAAGAAAATAAAAATGGTTTTATTGATTATTATTTGAGAAAAGGGGATGACCATAAATGAACATAATTTTGGAATGATTTTTCAACTTGAATGTCAGTGTACGAATTCATTTTTTGAGTTCTTCTCTAACTATATAAATGAATAAACACAATAATGCACGAACGTTTAAAATGTGCTTATGAGACGCTTATTATCAACGCTTACTATAACTAGAGGTGTAAAAGTAAATGAAAGAGGCGTAGTTCAACGACTCTATGCCATTAAGTGCCGATAAGAGATGTTTAGCTCTTTGATTCAAATTTTTGTTATCGGGTTTTACTACAATCAAATTTATTACTATATGTATATATTCTCAAATACAAATTATTCAAATTTATTTTCTATATAGGTTTTGGTGAGAAAGGAACCATTTATAGAAATATTTTCTTAAAAATAATAATGTTACGGTACAAATTTGTGATGATCTAAATGTGACGTGACCAAAAAATGAGTCTCATAGTCATACATTTAATTGAACGTGTTGTTTTACCACATATCACATGTCATATTATGTAGAGATAATATCCCATTTGTACGTGTAAACATTATTCAAAAAAAAATTCTCATAAGATGGGAAATCAAAATGAAAGAACCAATCAAATCCCAAATCAAACATACTCAATTACTATGTATAGTTCGTGTTTGGTATGAATTAAAATCTTAATTTTAATTTGAGTAAAAGTGAATAATTAATATTAATCACATATTTCTTGAAACTCATAATTTTTAAACCACATATTTTATCAATTTTTATCAAAATTCGCTAAAAAATTGATTTTAATTTCCACAAAAAGGGCACATTAATAGTATAAGCAAAGGCCCCTCGAGAAAAAACCTAGACCCTAAATCGAGTTACACAACCAAACGAGATGAAATAGCAAAAACAAAAAAATATACATAATTAGGAAAAAGTAAAATTAAACAAATGGCAGTCGTTATACATGAGGAGAGGTATTTATATGAGTTGTGATCTGTTGTCCATCCAATTAATTATTGACACATCATTTTAAATTAATATGTCATCAATTTAGTTGGTTAAAGGTTAAGTTGTTAATAAGGGTAAATTTGAGATGACATGATCATTTAAAAATAATGTTCCAATAATTAAGTTGATAGACAATAAATAGGACTGCAAAAATTAGAAAGTAGATCTCAACTCGAAAACACCCAAAGGGGAATATATATCTCTCTCTTTACATGTCACATGTGTATAGTTGTAGATGAGAAAATCTCACAATCAGTCCTCAAAATTATTCTAGTAGCAACTTGATCACTAGTATTTTATTATAATAGTACCGTATCAAATGATTATCACACGATCCTTTTGAAAATAGGTTCTGCTTTAAATTTTTAATGCACCATTCTAGTAAAAAAAAAATGTAAATCCGAATTTCATAAAATTGGACGTTCATCACAACTTAAAAGAGATTTAAATATTATAGAGTGATTCATGGAAATTGATAGTTCAATATTACTTTCTCTTTTTCATATTTCTATAAATCAAATTGGGTTAATCGGTCGAATCAATTAATGCAAAACGGATCGTCGTATGATCCAATGACATAGTTGGACTAGTTCGCAATCGAACCAATCAGAAACCATAAAAACCATCATGTTTTCGTCTATTGTCGATAAACCAGTTTTGACATATTAATACGTTTAAAAGTAACTTTTGGGACATTCAAACCTAAAACTTTTTAATTATTAGTTAGCCCCTGGTGTATGCCAAGTTATTTTGCTGTTATTTATGACTTTCGCTAAAAATATAACTAAAATCTAATTTAAGATGAAATAGTCAATAATGTATTCCTAATTTCCTAGTGAAGGAAAACCTTGATACATTAATCGAAAATGGTAAAATTCATTATTTCGTGTTAAAAAATAAATTATTCAAAACTTCTTGTAATTTTTAGTTGAGAAAGTTTGGAGTATTCCGGTGGAAGGTACTCCCATGTTCAGGACATGCACCAAGCGAAATGCCTCATATCGGATTGAAACTTTGAGCAACTTGTATAGGTTAAAAGCTAGAAGATAAGACGACGTTGATTGTTATAAAAACGATAAAATGTTATAGTGAGCTTTCCTTATAAATAGGCAGAGGTCTTCATTTTATGAGACGTGAAGACTCGATATTTGGGTGAGCATTCTCAAGTACCTTTTTTGGGGAACAAAAGAGCATTGAATCGAATCGCGAGTCATCGATTTATTAGATATAGAGGAACCGTGACAGATATGAATGTGCTATTTTAAATCGATTGATGTCTACAACTTTATCATAACAAATCAAAAGAGATAGTAGTTGCCCCAGAACACGATAACTGACTTAAGTGAAAACTCTTCCAAAAAACACAATTGCGAGGTGCCAAGACAGATTTGTATATGAATTTCAAACCGTTCCAATAATAAAAAAATGAAAAAATCTCATATAACGATCTAACCTCAACCCATTGGTCTATAAGTGACTTGGTAACTTGCTTGGATATGGATCGAGTTTGGAACTACGATCTTTTTAGTCAATGTTCAAAGAAGAATAATGGCATAAATTTGAAGTGCTATAAGATAGCTAGGCTTTGGACTTTCAATGTAAAATTTAAAGGCAAAGGATCACCTTGCCATGGAGACAACAAAATTGGGGACCAATGGTACAATTTTCCCAATAGAGAGAGAGACTTCTTGTAAAACTAAACAAATAATATTATCTAGTACTTATAGCACCAATTTATATGGTTGCACTTTATAGACTGAATTAACTGAGTATATAATTGTCACGTAAATGTTTAGGAAAAATTCATTTGTACAATTATTAACATTAGGGTGTGGTCTGCTAATTAATCACATTAGGATGGGATCCGCTAATTACTATGCCTCCGTTTGGCACCCATTAATTTCTCATTCTCATTCCCATTCTCATTCTCATTCTTCATTTCAACCACACATTCTTCAAATAAAATAATATTACACACAAATCAAAAACTTTTCATCACTTTTCCACCACGCATTCTCACATCAATCACTATTCCAAAATTTCTATTCTCCTCAAAATTACAACTTCTTAATAATTGTACATTGTTCAAATGTTTAACATCAATGATAATGAATAACGTTGCTAAAAAATAAATGCCTGCCCAAAAATTATAAAGATAACAATGAAAAACAGCTAAGCCTGACCCGACACACGTCCTTTCTTCGTTTTGATTTTCGATTTCCGTGTCAAGCAAGCATCCATACCACACACCACACTCACCATTTCTTAACCCCTCTGCCAAACCAAATCCCAAAATCCCATCTGCTTTCATTTGTGAAACTTTGCTTGCTTTCTAATCTATCTTCATTTAAAGCTTTCTGTCAAACCCACCATTATGACTTATTATTTTTACTGTCTTTTTACTTGTACTCATCTGGGATTTTAATTTATGTGTTCAGTTTTGTGTCTCAGATTTTTTTCCGGGAGCTCCATACTCCCTTGAATTTTTGGTTTTCAGTTTATCATTTTGAGGGGTATTAAAGTATCTGAAAGTCGAGATGGGACAAGAGGTGGCGGCAGCGGGGGTGGGTGCAGCACCGGCGAGGACGGTGGCGGCACCAACAACTTCTTTGGCGCCGGGGTTCAGATTTCATCCGACGGATGAGGAGTTGGTGAGATACTATCTGAGGAGGAGGGCATGTGGGAAGCCCTTTCGATTTCAAGCTGTTACTGAAATTGATGTCTACAAATCTGAGCCATGTGAACTTGCAGGTACATATTTTCGTACGTAAATTTTCACACATATATGAATATATATGAAATTAGCAAGATGTATTTAATATATTTTTTGCTGATTTTATTTGGTCGGATAAGATGGTTTTTATTTTTTATTTGTGGTTAATTATGGGTTTTTTCAGGTGCAAATATTTATTTCTTCGTGGATTCAGAATTTCTTTTAGTTATTTTGTTTGTGATTATATCTGTCTAAAGATGAACTTTTATATGAAATGATATATTAGAGGGAAGGGAATTGAAGAGAGGATTAATAGACAGAAATATACATTGAATGCCTGTATTTGTAGGTATACGTGTGCGGGTGTTGAGTTGGGGATCCAAGAGTTAACTTTGAGTATCATTTGTATTGATTATGAATTTGAACTTTTGTATTCTGAGTTCTTAACTTATCATTTGATTCTCATGTGCTTACGGTTTACCTCAAATTCTACTTTTTCCATGGTTTTCTTTTGTCTGTTTGCAATTCTTTTCCAATCTTTCTAATGAATAGTCACGTCTCGTGATTTTTGCCATGAAGATTATGCATCCCTGAAGAGTAGAGATCTAGAATGGTACTTTTTCAGCCCTGTGGACAGAAAATACGGCAATGGGTCTCGGCTGAATCGTGCCACTGGTAAAGGGTACTGGAAAGCAACTGGAAAGGATCGGCCCGTGCGCCATAAATACCAAACTATTGGAATGAAGAAAACCCTTGTTTTCCATAGCGGACGAGCACCTGATGGAAAGAGAACAAATTGGGTAATGCATGAGTACAGGCTTTGCGATGCAGAATTAGAAAGGGCTAGAGTAGCACAGGTGTGGGTGGTTGTTTTAAAATTTAAAGTCGGTGCATATTTCTTTTTCTTTTTTGAAAGCTATGAATCTTAAAAGAAATTCTTCTTTTCTTTTTATGTGGGAAAAGGATGCGTTTGTGCTCTGTAGAATCTTTCAGAAGAGTGGTTTAGGACCACCTAATGGGGATAGATATGCGCCTTTTGTTGAGGAGGAATGGGATGATGATACTGCCCTTGTGGTTCCTGGTGTAGAGGCTGAAGATGATATGCCCAATGGTGATGAAGCACGGGTCGAGGGCAATCACCTTAATCAGGTTTATTTGCTCTCTCTTTTTTTCCTCTGAAAAGATTACTAAGTGTTATGCTATCTTTAGCATATCCGCACAGTTCATTTCCACAATGTTTATCATCTTCGTTTCCAATATTTTTTATCCTGTAATTTCCTTTGTGCATATAACCTTTTTTCAAATTTCATTGAAATTTTGTGTTCAATGACGTCATTAAATATTTTGCCATGCTACCTTGTTGTTTCTTTTCAGTGCAACCAATAAGAACCAGGACAAATGAGCTATGCCTATATTGAATTGCAAATATATATTTGCCACTCTAAATTTTAAGATGGAAAAAAAAATGAAGGGGCCGTTCTCTTCGTGTTTCAGTTTTGTATTTTGAGTTTTGAATTCATTTTGTGTTTTCTGTTTTGAATGTCTGTTTTGGAATTGTTGAAAACGCGTTCTCTTTGTTATTCTGAAAAACTGTTTCTCAAAATAGAAAACTTGAAAACGCGTTTACTTTGAAATTTTGAAAATATTTTTTTTATTATATTTTATTCAATAAATCTGATTATTCAATAAATTTTAATAGTTTAATGTTAATCGATTAAAGAAAAAAATTAATGAGGTAACATTGGTAAAATTCTCTCGTCTAATTCAAATGCTTTGTCCTATTTCTGTGTCCGAACAAAAAAAAAATACATATATTATCTTCATCACATTCTCCATACAAAGAATACAACTTTTCCGAACTATAATTTCAGACAAGGAAACCATTTTTCACTCTTATGTGCAACTTAAACTAAAAAAAATCGTAACATAACAAGCAAAACAGAGTATTTTACAAATAAGTATTGATCATTACAATGAATTCAACGAATTAACAAAATATATAAAACATTTTTACATGAATACACAAAAAAATTGCCAAATGTTCTAATTAAAAGAGGAATAAATATGCAGCATTTGATCACTTGTACAAGTAAATCGACGTTAGATATCTACTTTGACCCATTGAACATCAGCAGCCATGACCCACGGCTATTATTCCATCAATGTCACAAAGCAAAAGTTCTGGATGGTCGGCAAGATATCTGAAGTAGGCATGAAGATGATTGTCAGGCATCAAGAACCCAAAGGTTGGAATATCTCCCTGTTTCACCCGTAGAACAATCTCTGTTGGAGACTTGAAAAAAGAGGCACAAAGCAAGAAAGAAAGAGAACTCCATAAAAAATGAGAATCTCAGAACTTCTCAACATTATGTCGAGGCTAAAATTTGCAAAACATTAATTAAGACATTAATTAATACATTACAACATAAGATACAAAGATACCTGAAGTTATATAAAGATACAACTGAGTTAATTAACTATCAGATAAATGGCAACTAATTTAGAAGCTAATAGTAAAAGAAATGACAATGGAAAAATGAAAAAAACTACATTCGAACATCTGTCCAAAAAACATTCCCCAAATTTTTTTTTTAAAAATGACTTCAATGCATATCATCTATATTTCAGAAGCATCACACATAAATTAGTCTTCTCCAACAAGTGATAATAAGAAGTTCACATAAATTGGTCTTCTCCAACAAGTTTAATGTCAAGTGATTCATTTGATCTTTTCCCCTAACAATTGACAATAATAAGAAGTTCAGTTTCACAGGGAATCGGTACAAGTTGCTTCCACATTATAGGAAGTTCATATATTCTAGGAACTAGACACTCAACTTGAGTGCTTGAATTACTTCTTAAAGAAAGAGTTTAGAAAATCCACTCATAAACTCAAATATAAAACTCTTCAGTAGCAGTTATAATTCAAAACCATCTAATACATTCTTAAAATAAGTAGTTAAAAAGGTCCTTTCTAATCCTCGAAAATTTGAGAAATATTCTGACACTCAAGAATGGAGACAGAGTAATTATCTATAAACCCACCAACCAGATACTCCCTGACAAAATTCTTATCTAAGCAAAGAGAAAGGAGTGCCTCAATAATGTGGAAACTAAAAATAGTGCATTAGACAAAAAAGTGCATATCTTTGTTTTCCTTTTGTCAAAACTGAATTAATGAAAATCATATCCAACCTCAACCAATTTTACTGAGCAAGATCACAAATTCAAAAATAATCAGCCGCAGACTATGTAATAATGTGCAAGATAAACAGAGCTACGAAAATAAATGTTCAAATGGACGAAAGAGTAAACCATACATGCTCCCCACGATAGGCCAGGCAACTCAACACTACGAACAGCCTCTTCCAACTTCTTCATGTCTGTCTCATCACCCCAAGGCTTTACATCCAAAAGAACAGATGATTTCCCACCTAGAGACAAATTCCAAATTGCAAAACTCAAAAAATGGATAAAAGTAAATGGATTTAAAGATGGTTAGCCGAGATTCAGTTAAGTATAGATCTTATTTAGTAAAACTACAAACAAATAAGCAAATGCTATTCAACAAGTTCGGTGGGGGGGAGGGGGGATGGTTTTAATCATCTTTGGCACCAAGACTTTCGACTTTACACAGTTTTTTTTGGCCCCGTCATGAAATAATATAGTGGCATAATGAACAGCCAAGACTAGATTCTCATTCTATCTTATTAGAGAAAAATTTATGTTTGAAGTATATAATGCCACTAACTCTCTTTCTTTTTGGAAGATGCCTTGGCAGCTTCCCTCTGTTCAGCTGCCTTTTTTTCCTCTTCTGTCTCATCACCGAAGAGATCAAGATCATCATCGTCATCACCCGCAGACTCCTGCAGACTTATGTCATTTACCATGGCAGCCATAATATTGCTAATCCAACAATTACATTCAGAACAAATACTTTATGCTATAAAGCCTAATCCCACATTTACTGGTCGGTTGCACCTATCCTCTTCTTCCAATTTTAGAAAAGGCCAGTGTACATAATTAAACAACAAAAGCACGAAGTTTTTCTCATAAACTCATCTGATGTGATTTCAGGTTGAATGTTTTTTCAAAGTCTTTGTTTAATACTTGTCACTTTTCCTAACCAGTGCATCATTTGGTCTCCTTAGAATTTGCACAAACCTGTCTCAAATGGTTCTCCAATAATATATGTTCAATAGTCACAAACTTAACCAATTCACGCGTATGTTCATTTCTGACTCTTGAAGTTTCCCCACAAATTCAATACAACGATCCCATAATAGCAACACTCAACTGACCAAATTGAAATATTTTAAAGTCGAGCAATCGATTTAAGATTCTACTGAAAGTTTAGTGATGAAATATTAGATTAGCTACCAAGCATGTCATTTAGAAGAATTTGCAACTTCTACACAGCATCTGCTGTTGGAAAAGAGTTCTATTAGTTACACTAAACATTATTGATTCCAATACCAGATTGTGCTTAAGAGATAAAATTAGGTGATCAATCGAACAAATTAAGTAAAAACAAGTTTACACATTCACAAGGCAAACAAATTGAACACGGATCTAAAAGCAATACCAATTTATTTAACATAAAAAACAGAGAAATTCAGAACTGTACACGGGTATTAATGAATAAAATTAAAAGGAATGCATCAAAATTCTGGACAAATTTGATTAGGTTAATAGTTTTTCCTTGGGGGAGTTTGGGCTTAGGAATATAAATGGGGAAATATAAAAATAGTTCCAATCAAATCTTCGCTCCAAGAAAACCTCGCTCTTACCTCGTCGATTGACGAGTTCGAACACCTAATTCGACTCCTCTCGTAAGCAATGATAAACATCTCGAAGAATGTGGGACGCCACCACTCTTTCGAACACCAGCCCCCGCCCATCCAAGCAACAACAGCGACCCACCGCCACCACTCCTTCGAAGACAGAATTCGACTCCTCTCGTAAGCAATGGAGGTTTTGCTGCTTCGTTCTTGCAGAAGAGACAGAGAGAGTGAGTGAGAGACGTGAGAGTAGGGTTGTATTTTTTTTTTATTTGGCTGGGTTTCGCGTGTTTTCAGCCCATTCCTTGTTTTTGCCAGGAAACGGTGAAAATGACATTTTTGTTGTTTTCAGTTTTGTGTGTAAAATTTTTTGGTGTTTTCGAAAACGCGTTTTTGAAAATAGGAAAGAGAACGTGTTTTCGCTGTTTTGAAAAATCGAAAACAGAAAACGGCTTGAAAACGGCAAAGAGAACAGACCCGAAACTTTTGTCATGGAATCATAGTACAGTTCAGTGGATGTGTATTTTTTTCTGCAACAACTACATAGAAAATGTATTTAAACTCAACTTTCAAATGTGGTAATAACACTTTGTAGACTTCCAGTTTTAACTCCTCGTCCGAGTCTATGGACCGGTAGCCTCCTCTGAGAAGGTTGGGAGAACACCGCCATACCTTTCTGTAATACTAGTTGATGGAGAATCAAAAATAATACTAATAAGACTAACTGTGGAGTTTGATTTAAATTAGATATGATTAACTTAGATTTTGTTGATTATTTTTAATTGATTAAGGTTTTTATATTTTATCAAGTTCCGATATATAAAGCTCCCTTGAGTTCCTTTTTTCTGTCAAGTTCTATGTCACTAGTTCTTTTCCCAATGCATGCGGGGAACATGACGGGGATACCTCTACTTTGAGGTGGAATACGCATACCACTTTATACTCTGTTTTTGTGAACCACGGGATGAAATATTCCATAGGATTCTCTTCATACATGTAAGGGAGCTTGAAGTATGTCTTGTCAGTCTATTATCACTACTAGCAAGTAGTTTTGTTGTATCTTGAATGTGCTAACTGTGGAAGAGACTGTGGTGCTTCCTTATTTAGAAGTTGATATTATGTACAATTGATTCTATATTAGTAAGGTGTGGGTTCAGTGATAGATACTTGTAACTTGTTGATTCATGGGCAGCAAGTATCCTATACATTCTTGTTTATAGCTTGATTATTGTGATAAGAACTTGGACAGTAAAATGAAACCATTTGGCCCCTTTTTGATGACCATTATTTAGAGAAATTGGAATTTTGAATAATGACTTTTTCGAGAATGTGTGGTTAAAAAATAGGGAAAAGTTTTGGGTTTATGTCAAAAATATTTCATTGTGTATATTTGTGGTTGAAAATGCGTATGATAATTAAAGAGTTTTGAAATAATGGTTGTCAAACGGGTGATGATCTCAAACCAGTAACCACAAATTCTATCACCTCTGAAGTGATTACGTTCTTTCCAGTTAGGCTTCTGTTTGCTTGAGCGGAAAGTGGTCTATTCCTTGTTTGATCTAGCAGCGCTAGGAAAAATGAAAAAGACCTTGTGGAAATGATAAAATCAGCCTTGCTTTTGCTTTGCTGTTGGGCTCTTGGAAAGTGCCTAAAATGTCTGTTAACAAAATTGATAAGATAGATAAATATTAAGAAACAAACTGTCATTTTTTCGTGTTTGATTCCAAATATACCTTTATGGACTAAATTGGCAAATTTGCTGCAACCATCAGGCATCTTGCTTGGATGCAAAGTTAATCAATTCCGGACTTGAATTTCTTAGAAAATTTAGGAGTAATATGTCGCTGCTGCTTATTTTCATTCTACAAGTAGTTAGCTCTTTATTGATCTGAGAAAGTGAGCGTACAGCCATACCTTTTACTGATAATTATGTAGGCGACTTTTGAGTGCTGTTAGTATAAACTCTGCCGTACATAATGTTAGATTCTACTGTTAATATTATCATTCTTTGGTTATACCACTGTTGTCAATAGCTTTTCGAAATATTATACATTTCTTAATGCATTCAAACTTGGCTCCGCTATGGGAATTCTATCTTTCGTCATATTTCAACTCACTCAAATTTGTCACAGGATGCTCATCCTCTCAGCATGGCTCCTCCCCAAGTCGAGAATCAAATTGAGCTGCAGAGTCTCTCGTTTGCTTTCAAGAGGGAGAGATCTGAAGAAGATCCCGAACCACTTTCTTTATCTCAAAGCAAAAGATCAAAGCATGATGATCCTAACTCAAGCCATGCAAATGGATCAGAAGATTCAACCACGACAAGCCATGATCCCTCAACAATGATGATGACGACAAGTTTTTCACCTGCACTTCTGGAATTTCCTTTGTTAGAACCTGTAGAACCTAAAGAGAATAATCCAGTCAACCTGCTTACCTTCGATTCCTCTAACCTCGAGAGGTCTGTGCCTCCCGGATATTTGAAATTTATCAGCAATTTGGAGAACGGGATCTTGAATGTCTCCATGGAGAGGGAAACACTGAAAATTGAAGTGATGAGGGCCCAAGCGATGATCAACGTTCTTCAGTCCCGTATTGAGATCTTAACTAAAGAAAACGAGGATTTAAGACAACATCGTGTTCATGAGGGCTAGATAATTGCGGCACCTATACATTTGTAGTTCTGTAGTTTTCTTGCTCAATCCCCTTTGAACTGTCTGCATCTTGGATCAACTTTCAGGACGGTAAGATCGAGTAACGGCGTATCAAGACATTTAGCTGTTTATTATGTAATATTTCGGTACTTTAATGAACTCTACTGATGCATCCGTCGAAAATGCTCGTCTAGTGAAATCGAACTCTTTCAAATAAAGTTGAGATTGAACAATTTTGGTGGTTTTATTTCTACTAGTCCGAGTTGTTGGAAATTTGGAATGCAGAATTACGTAGAATTTTTTTAAAAAAAATTCTTTAATTCAAGAAACAAAATCGTGTATATAAAAAATTAGGTATTCGAATGTTTATCTAAATTCAATGGTTAATTGTTAAATTAATTTTTAATCACAAACTTTCATCTTTTTGAATTACGAGCCTCTAGCCATTTTTAATTGAAAAATGTTATTCATGTGGATGTAAATGATTGGTTAAATGATATGTGAAATTAAATGACTTATTTAATTTCACCTATCATTTAATGCTACATTAACGCCACATAGACTGGGGATGCATCCCCACTGGGGATGAATAACAGTTCTCTTTTTAATTCTACCTTCAAACTCGACAATTGAATGAAGTAAGAAAAATATTTAGTCTCTCTCTCTCACTCACTCAAAATTTGAACACTATAAAATTATGTGTGACGATTGTTGTAGAATTTCTAAGTCCATCTAGCCTCCATTAATAGAGATAGAAATGCTCAAATCCATGTACAATAAGAATTCCACATTCAAATATGAATTTTAATTAATATCCAAGTTTAATTAGTTTATATTTAATCATATGTGTAGTCCTAGAACGTCAGTTACGATTATAATTAAGTTTACAACTTTTATAGCAATCAAACTAAGTGCAAAACTTTATTATAATTACAATTAAGCCTAAAACTATTATAATTATTGTAATTAAGTCTCAATAATTTATAGAGCTATCACATGAACTTGAACGGACATATATTATCCAAACTCCAATAATTAGATTTTGTTTAGTCGACCCTAGACCACTCAATCTAATTATTAGTCTTTGACTTTTCCACTAAAGGCAAAAGACTAAACTTTCGGAATATATAAGATCACAGAAACCAACAAATCTATAATACTTTCCTCTAACCTGTCGTATATGTATTTTATCCTCATCTAAGATTCGATAATTAGGTACGAGCATAAATGACATTTTTGCCCCTCTAATTATTCTCACTAATTTAATACAATTTTCTTCAACGGTCTTACGAACTAATCACATGTATTGAAATTTAACCGTCGTTAAATACTGAGTTCAGATTTTAACCGTTCAACATAAAATACTTAAATAGTTACTCTTATCGATTTTTCAAGGCGACGGTTCCCAACACGAATTCGTGTTCACTACTTCCTCATTCTCAAGTTCTCAACTTACCGAGATATTTGATCAATCAAATTGGTCTAACTCATTGGTGAATTAAAGAACCATTAAAATCACGAAAAGATATGCATTACCATGTCAAGGGATTTAGATGAAATACACGACGATCAAGTGGAATTTAATTCTTCACACGATAATGTTATAGAATTAAACTCGACACATGGTTTGTTCAATACACTCCAAGTGCATTAGTGTCACCTTTAACTATTTTTGTAATAAATAAATAAAATCACAATTTATTCATTATAAATTATCTATTTACTATATTAAAGAAGGATAGCTGCTGCAACAGTTCCCGCCTAAAATGCTGCCCCAATTTCCCGCCCAAGGAAGCGAAAAAAAAAAATAAAGAAAAAGAAAAGAAAATCTCTACCAAAAAAGCTGGTAAAATGGCGTATAAAATTGAAACAAGTCACGCCACCATTCATTGTCAATCAGTCAAGGACTCACATAAAAAAATCATCTACAGTGATGAAGTACTTAAGATCCGTAGCTTTTGAATTGTAGTGGGTCCCACTTTTGTATTTTTTTCAAATTTGGCTGGCTCCCTCCCAAAAATAATACTCACATATGAAACTTATTTTGACCAATTTTGTGGCGCCGGTGCAGTGTTATCTCATTTTCAAAACCTGAGACTGCTTTCTTATCGTTTCAAAAAAAAATTGGCCGCCATCTGCTCAATTTTTACTGTGACCGATTATCACAAGTTCTTTTTGCAAATTAGGGCACAACTTAAAGCCAGATTGGAGGTAAAGGGTAGGGAAAGTCCCAGATTGGAGGTCAATAGGCACAACTTAAAGCCAGATGCTCGGGGTACTTCTGTGAGTTCTTTTCTTCTTGCATCTTTTATTTTTAACTTGAGAATTTTAAAAGTTAGTGCAATAGAAAATCGACGTCTCCGCACGATCCTCCGACGTCTTCGCTCACGGAGGCACCGACCTCCGCACGATCCTCCACATGCGGAGGTACGATGCCTCGGCGGCTGAGGAAGCCCCATTCCTCGCGTGCGGAGGCGGCGGCCAACAGCGGCACGCGGAGATCTGGGATCTCCGCGTGCGGTGGCTGCTGCCTCCGCACGCGGAGGAAGCAGCTCTCCGCGTGCGGAGACTGTGCCTCCGCACCCGAAGGACCCAGATCCTCTGCGTGCGGAGGCACAAATAGTTGCAATTGTTGTATAAAAATTGTTTTTGATGATCAATTGGATATAGATATATGTGTTCGTGGAGATCAGTATAATTATATTTTGATCTGATGGCGGTGGTGACAATGGCGACGGCGGCAAGGGCGGTGATGCTTTTGTACTACGTGCTGAGCAGGCGGATGTCATCGGCAGCGGGGGAGGAAGATTCTGGCCTCAGTGAGTGCTCTAAATCGAAGAGTAGATCTGTGAAGAAGAGGCTGGCTCGACGTCCAGCCGGCGGATGTCATCGGCAGTAGGTTTTTTTTTTTTAATATGACATTTTCTTAATACCTTCAGAATTTATATTCTGTTATTTACTGTTTTATACATCTTTATCAAATTTAATTTTAATTTATAGTTAAGCTGTCTTAGACCTATTTATATGATTTGGGTAACTTTTCTCTATTTTTTGAGGTATATTTGAAGTATATCATTTAGGGATCCTGATTGTTGATGAAGTCGAAGTCATTGATTGCTTCTTCTTCATAAATTTATGAGTTTGTTCATGAATTGAAGATTCTTCAATAATTTTGTGGCAAAATAGCTTTTCGATTCCTAATTGAATATTAGCACGGATTGCTCTATTATTGACTGTTCTTTAGCTTATTAACACGTTATTGTAAAGTTTGAACAGTAAATTGAGGAAGTTAGAATGTTTGTACATTTAAAGAAAGAATAGAATCATTTTTCTATATTTGTACATAGTCTTTAAAGGACTTTGGAAGGTGCTGAACTGTGTGATTTATGGGAATGGTTATAAATCAAGGAATGAGATACTACTATCTGCGTAAGTAATCATACATGTGTAATTTCTGTAGACGAATTTTCATCCATGTATGTTATGGTTGGTCTTTTTTTTTTGTGCCCCTAATGCATTCTACAAAATTTGGGTACCTTTTCAGAGTCTATGCGATGTGATGTACAATTGAGAAGAAAGAAACAGCGAAAACCTACAACGTGAAATGTGCTAAACTTTCAGGCTAATCTTTGCTATCTCAACTCCATTTAGGTAACAACTTGAAAGACCCAGTTGCAAGTTGAAGTTTTTTTTCTATCTGTTGGACTGCATGGATTTTTTTAACTAGATTTTAATTCGAAACACCAACTATATATTAAGATTTTATGTGATTTGGTTTATAACATTATTACGGAGAAACTACTTGCAGTTCATAAAGAACTCAGATTAACAACTTGGTCTAATAAAATCATAGTAAACTTATGATTTTATCAGCTTTGGTATAGCAAGCTAAGTGATGCGAAACGTAATTAAGATCTTCTATCAACTTAGGAATTTATCTACTTTGGCATGGCTATGGATTTATTTTTGTTTTTTTTTTCCAAAATTTATTGGAAAGAAAAACAGGATAGAATAAGAGCTTACCCTTCATAGAAGGTTTATACAAACTTTAGCATACTAATTTGGACAAAAAGTTCAATGATGTTATACAAGTAGGGATAGAATAAGAGTGCACTCTTCAATCTCCTCTACACGCTCAGAGCATAGCTATTACGAAAAAAAAGAATTTTGGGGTCTCAGTTCATCAATTATTTTTAGGGGCAAATGAGTCTTCCACTTCACATCTTTTCTCTTTTCGGTGATAAAATATTCTTCTGCAAAGCACCTTGAGAACTTGGCATGCCACCAATTAAGCTCAAGAGGCAAAAAATGATTTGTTCTAACAACAGCTGTGAGTATCATTGTTTGAAATCCATTAGTCATAAAATATTTTAGACATTTCTAAAGAATAGCTAGCGAGTTTTGGGAATCGTATAAATAATGAAAGAAAGCGTGCAAGAGGCATAATCTTGATAGGAATTATAAATTATCTCAGAATAGGTATTCATAGTAAACAATTTAGGTGAATTTACAGTTGGACTTTGAAAAATGTCATACATGGTAGTTAATATATTGTTTTTTCGGTTGGGATTTTCAGACTTTAAATGTTAAGATTTTATCTTCATGTTCATTGACCTGACTACAATTTTTTTTATTTATGTTTATTATTTTGACATTTATACTCAATTTTTTTGTTGCGATCGAGATGGAGTACCATCCAATTCAACAACAAATGTTGTTTTTTCAGAAGTTTTTCAAATTTTGAATTAGTTATGTGGTGTATATATTTTTATTTAAAATTACCTATTCACTCGCAAGTTAATTTTATGAAGTGTTTTTGCATCTAATTGGATTGAAAAATCAATTAGCATATGTTGCTCATGTTAGAATTATTTATCACTTAATATAAATTTGTGCATCGCACGGGTGAAAGACTAGTTATTTTATTATAGCAAAATATACTATATGGCAAATAACATAATAGAAAGTGCTTTACATGTTATTTTGAAATATTTTATAAGTGTTATGAAAGTAATATTCCCTTAAAAATAAATTTTAATTATTATCCATGTACGTAAATAGTGAAATGCATACTTGAACATGAGTATTAGAATTACAAGTAAATGCATAAACGCAGATGAATGGTAAATACGATACATGAATTAACGTGAATGTTAATTAGTTTAGAATTAATATCAAAAAATATATACGTGACTTTAAATGTTAAATCATTTATATCAAATGAATAAAATATAATTTTTGATTAAGTGAAACTAGATGTTGTTAGCATATATAAACGTGAATAATGAATTGCATTATTGAATGTAAAATTTTAATTAATATTAATTAATTGAATTTGAATTAATTGAGAATTAACAAGAAGGACATGGACGTGAATGTGAAATTCAAATTAATATTAATTAAATAAATGTGAATATTAATTAATTGAGAATTAATAACAGAAAATATATACATTAACAAGAATTTTGTAGTATTTGTTATAGTTTGTAAATTAAATACGTGATGAAAAACAAAAAGTAAGTTATTATTGAAATAATTGAATTGTAGTAGGATTATAATCGTCCAAAAAATAATTATCACTTAAAGTGATGTTTAATATATTATATATAGTAGACTGCTTGATATTTCGTTCTATTGCTTCCAGAATGGTGTTTGTCACGGGCTTGTTTTAGCTTTTAGTTGATGAGACTGAAATTAGAAGGATACATTTTTAGAAGTAATAATCTAAGATAGAATATCGAATAAATAACAATATTATATCAAACTTTGATTATCTCGGCATCTTAGGTTTGCTAATCAATTATGAGAGACTCGAAGGGGGTGTACTGAAAATATTAAAATACATCACACAGATCAATAAATGTTACTATGAATCAAGATAATGATTTTTTATTCGATTTCCAATTCTATTATGAATTCACAAAATATAAAAATAAAAATCCATACAATGTGAATTTTTTTAGGAGTAATTCTGTTTATTCTCACAATGATGCAATATCTGTAATGTAGTAATCCATTATCCCTCACATTTCTCTCTCTCTCTCTCTCTCTCTCTCTCTCTCTCTCATAAAAATTGAATTGTCCAAGTTCCTGCACCACTTATACTCCCGACCCCAAGAGAGCTCTCATCACTGCCTTCCAATCGTTGCCTTGCCTTCGAGAAAATCCCCCTTCCAGATAGCACTGGATTCTTACTACTATTGGAAGGGTGAGAAATATGTTGATAGATAGGTGAGATTGAGAAATCTTTTAAAATTTGACGAGTATGTAGTAATTCAGTTAAAGTTTAAATGAACATTCATTGATTTTATCCTACGTTCTATTGACAACTTTAATTTTTCAAGAGAACGTGATTTAGATGGTTCATTGATCTAGCATCCTTCTGGTAAGAGCCTCAAGAGCTCACGTTGAACATTATGGATCATTCTAGTCTTTCCTAGAAGTATTTAGCAATGAATAGCAAAGAAAGCTTTGTTTGAAAACTTGGAATCAAGTGTTAAAGAACATTGAAGCAATATCTAAGGTTGATTCAAATTTGGGATGTGTACGTGAGCAAGATGAAATGTCAAAATGCAATACGAACACCTTTAAACTACATTTGGTAAGGTGCATTGACAATATCAAAAAAATATTAAAAAAATAAAAATCTTATATAGACCATGTCTGATGTACATTATTGAGTGGAGAATGCATTTTAAATAGTGATTTGATGGAAAATATGTTGTTAAAAAAAAGGAAAAATTTTGAATTTGTGTGTAATATTATTTTATTGAACAATGTATGATTGAAAATGAGTTTTGAAAAAATGAATTTTTGTAAGAATGTGGATCAAATAAGGTGATATTATACTGTCAAGACTTCATGTCAAACATTCTTTTAAGCTAGTGAGCAAGTTTCATGATGAACTTAGTTTTAGTTTTCTTGAATTCTACAATAACTATTGAAAGATGATTTATTTGTTGTGGGTATTAAAATTTTAGATTCATTTATGTAGATATAAGAATTGTATAGCTCGTCAATTAGCAAGAAGCACCAGTGGTCTAGTGGTAGAATAGTACCCTGCCACGGTACAGACCCGGGTTCGATTCCCGGCTGGTGCACTTTGCAATGATGATAATTGCGCCCAGTGCGATGGTGGGTCCGTCGCTTTGTCTGATCCTTCGGATGAACAAGTGGCGCTTCTGAGCATCTTCCTTTTTTCTTTTTTCTTTTTTTGTGTTTTTATAGTTAAACGGGCACAAACGGGAACGTGTAATTGGATTTTCTGTTTTTCATTTTTAGTTTTTGCGTGCACGTGTAATACGGTAGTAACTAGTAAGTAATTCGAAGCAAGGGAAGAATAAAAAAAAGAGAGGTGAAATTCAAACAAATTGAACTTAATTGTGCATAAAAATAAGTCAAAGTTACTTTTAAGTTTTTTATTTGTTATTATTTTTAGAGTTACTCTTTTCTAAATAAATAGTCAGACGCACGTGCAATGCACGTGCTACCGGCGTAGTTGGCTACATAATAGAAAAAGTTTAATGAAACAAATATCAATGAAACACTGAAAGACAGATTTTTTCATCTATGTACAAGTGAAATAGCCATGTTTTTAAAACCTTTTTTTTTATCAAAAGGTATCATATTTATGATGCGTGCAAACAGAGAAAACCATGGAATACTTTCAGAAGATATTGCTTCATGAAATCAAGTTCGTGACATATGACATGAATGTTTATTATACAGTATAACAACTGGACATTCAAACGTATAAATTAATAGGTCATTTTGTCAACTAAGTCATTTCAACTCAAAAGCATATAAATAGCAAAACTTGTATGATAACTGTGGTACAAGACTTGAGCCTATTAGTGGGAGACATTCAACATAGAAAAGTAACTTCTAAACTTCCATTAGGGCAGCATAACAAAATGTCAACGAAACATAGAAACGTAAATAAAAGTAAGGTAACTCTAAGAATCAGCAATAGTAATCTCGAGCTGGACCCTAGGTTCAATGGTAATTGAAGTAATCTGTTTAACTACATTAAGTGAGCATCAATCAGTCGCTTGTGAACTTGGATTTTGAATCTATCCCATGTCTTTCTTTGTACATTCAAATTAAAATGGTGGTCTATGAAGAAGCAACTACCTACAACATATATAAAATGGAAATAATTTCAAATGGAAAAACTTTTCAAATGTGAACGGGCATTGAGATTGAACTTCAACAAATTACATGTCCCAGAATAAAGTACATCATTGAAAGTATGTTCAAATTTGATACAGTGTTCGAAAGCTGGAAATTATTAACACGCTTTCTAGTATGTACTTAAGCATGTTTTTATCATTCGTTCCCATAAAACGGCTCACTCGGCTAATGCGGCTCAACAACAACAACAATAATAATAATAATATCCAGTACTATTTTAGGTGGTCATACTTATAACATGTTTGATACTCATTCTTCTAAAATATATATTTTTTTTCTCTTATTTGCAATCATACATTTTCAATAAAATAATCCTACACGTAAAATAAATAATCATGACTTTACGTTTCACAATGAATGTAAAATTATTTTTGATATCAACAACAAATTTTTAAATCGCTTAAAACGAATATTCGTAACTTAAAATACTAAATCAAACGTAAAGGAAAAAAAAGCTTAGCCGAGCCGAACCATATAGGAAAAAAAAAAAACCCCACTTGGCCATGTCAAGCCATAAAGCTATTTAGAATCAAATGTTAAAAAAAAAAAAAAAAGGTGGTCGTATTATATCATGTTTGATACCTATTTTTCTAAAATATATATTTTTTCTCTTATTTACAATCATATTTTCAATAAAATAATATTACACGTAAAATAAAGAATTACGACTTTACGTTTCACAATTAACGTAAAATTATTTTTGATATCAACAACAAATTTGTAAATCACTTTAAACGAATGTTCGTAACTTAAAATATTGAATTAAACGTTAAAAAAAAAAAAAAAAATTTAGCCGAGCCGAGCAGAGCCGAGCCATATACAAAAAAAAAAGCGGCTTGACCGATTCGAGCCATAAAGTCATTTGGAATAAAAGGTAACAAAAAAAATAGAAAATGTTTAGTTGAAAATCGACAAAAAGAAAAAAAAAACAACTTGGCCGAGTCGACCCAAAAAGTCATTTGGAATCAAAATCAAACGTTAAAAAATTAAAAAAAAAAAAAATTAGCCAAGCTGAGCCATAAAGTTATTTGGAAAAAAAATGAAAAAATGAAAAAAAAAAAAATGGTTTAGCAGAGCCGACCCATATAGCCAATGAGCTCGACTTAAGCGGCTCTTTTATTCAATGTATAGATATAGATATAAGATAGGGGAAAAAAAAACACGACTTAGTCGAGTCGAGCCATATAACCATTCGGCTTGGCTACTTAGCTATAGATATAGATATAGGATAGGGTATAGGGAGAGAAAAAAAAATCGACGACTTAGTCGAGCCAAGCCATATAGCAATTCGGCTCGGCGAGCTAGCTTAAATATAGGATAGGGTATAGGATATTTTGAAGGGGGGGAAAAAAAAACACACCCGGCTTAGCCTTGCCGAGCCGAATGGCCATTCGGCTCAGCGGCGACTTAGCTACAGTAATCCAAAACTGGCTCTTTTAATATAGGTGGTAGAGAAAGCTAAATTGTATCTTTTCAGCATAGTCTAGCCAAATATTAAAATTGAGTCAATTGTACAATAGCAAAAAGAGGGTAAAATTTTAGTAGCGTAGAATACAATTACATGAGAATTTAGTAGTCTGCAAGAAACAATTAAGAAGAAGATGAAACAGGACGGTAAACAAATTGATAAACATTTCTATTTGTCTGTTACCTAAACTAACCCCACAAAATGATACAAGTGCAGTGTGCAGAAAGTACAAAAAAGTCATTTCATTTGACTGACCAAAAACCCATAATGCCTTTGCTTCCCCTCCTTGCTAGATTATGCCAAACCTGCACATTACACTCGTCTGGAAAGAAACTCATTGACCTAAATTGCACGGAAATTAAAAAACAAGGTATGCGGAAATGTTATTTTTTTAAAAAATAAAAAATGGGACATGAAAACATGTGGAGATTTGTAAAAGAAATTATTTTGTAAGTTCATATTTTATTTAAAATCTATTTAACGACAAACTCTAATCACATTTATTTTTGTAATATTAGTGTTAAAGCCTGCAATTAAGTCAATTTTTAGTTGAAGCTCTCAACAAAGTCGACACAGAAAGTTTCCAAGTTTCATTAAAAATTTTAAAAAAATAGAACCTTTTTTTTTTAGTTTCCGAATGTTCTAGTTTAGAAGTTTTCACGCAACCTAGCTCATAACAAGAGCAGAGCAGTCAATGGATGGATTTTAATTCAAATTTGATTAAATTAATGATATATGAATTTAGGGTTTCGATCCGATAACTCGATCAAAATTTGAATCCAATAATGCGTTAACTAAACGAATCAAATATGGATATATGTTAATTCGATTCGATAACAATCGATCCGATTTGTTATAAATGATTGAGTGGTAAAATATTTTTATAACATTTTATTTGTCACTAAAATAAATAAATGAGAAAATAATGAAATTTAGAATAAAAGTCATCAAATTCAAAACATAAAAATTAAGAAAGTCAATCCACGTGTACACTATTCTAAAAAGCATAATACGTAGAGAGATGTGGAGATTTCGAGCTTGACAAATCCTTGGCGTAAAAAAAATGTAAAAAGGTATTTTTCTTATTTTAATATTATTTTTAATTTTTAATCAATCTAAAAATTATTTAATAATACATACGAATTATAGTTCCAAATGCAGTTTTAAGAGTTTAACAAAATAAATATATTCGATAAAAAAATATGGTATAGTAGTACTAATTCAAATATTTGGAGAGTTTCGAATATTTATTAATTAGGAAAAGATAAGAAAACGATTAATTTAATAAATTATAAATAATTATTTATATAATAGTATATACACTACATCAAACTAAATGTACAATACACTACAGCCAAACCAAATGTATAATGTACTGCAGCCAAACCAAATGAATTCTTATTCCACAGAGAGAATTTATAATAAAATGCTTGGAGATGTCCTCTATAGATAAGTGAGTCAATAAATGGGTAAACAAATTTTTATACCTTTCAAATCCAATTGGTAAAAGTTAAAAAAATTGAAAAAATTATAATTATTAAGCACATTTAAGAATTGGAAAAAAAAAAAAGAAGAAGAAGTTAATTTCAACATTGATTATATTTTCCTAATTTCTTTAATTTCGGGTCGGATTATCATATCGGATTTTCGATGATACAGCAAGTCGGATATGGATTTAACAGTCAAATATCCATTGAATTATCGGATCAGATCGAATATGGGCAGATCCGGTCCATATCCAATCCATTACAGTCGTAAACAAGCATAAGATACTAACCTGAGCAAATAATTCTGAAATCACTCAAAATGTTGAAAATGCGTTTTTAGTTTTATATTATAAGTTTAACCTTGTTTTCGAAAATATCATACCAAACACGTTACAGTGTTTTGCAAAACAAAAAACGGCTCGAAAACAGCAAACCAAACTCACCTTAATAGTTTAGAAGTTTTCGCGCAACCTAGCCCACAACAAGAGTAAGATACTGACATGGGAAACTTCAGTGGTTCCAAGCAACGTAATCTAGCCAGCGACCCACTTCCAAATGCCACCAGAACGCTGTCTCTGGACAGTTGAAGCGAGCTCCATTTCACGTTCAAAAGCAGATTTTTCTCTCCTAAGTGCCTGAACCTCTTCTTCTATTGCTGGCATTGACTCCAACATCTTCTGTACCTCTGCTATTTGTGCCTGATGATGCCATTACAGATGGATAAAAATCGAATATGGATCAATATTAACCTTTTGCAGTTTCTGAAAACTGGACACTTAAAAATAAACAGTTTAAACTTTTATTATAGAACACTGAAAAAAAGAAATCTGAAAAGAGGTTCAAAAAACATAAGGTCGGACCTCCAATTTAGCACATCTTGATCTCTCTGCTGCAAGTTGAGCTTGAACCGAATGTAGTTCCTGAAACCAGTTAATGAATATAAAGACATCCATGATAATTTAGTACTGAAACCGAACTAACAGTTTATTCTGAGAAACACACCTTGGATAGCTCGGCATAATTTGTGTTTGTTTCTTCAATCTTAGCCTTGAGAGTAGAGTTCTCTGCCATAACTTCCACAAGTGATGTTTCTGCAACTTTCTTTTCTTCTCTGATTGAATTAATTGCAACTGAATGATCCTGCTTAGAGGTATCCACTGGAATTACCTTAAAATTTGGATCTTCTTTCTCGGGGAAGTCTAACTTCTCAGATTTTGTCAAGGCGTATGCGGCAGTAACAGAAGCCGCAGCGGCCGCAGCTGCCGGTGATAGAAATATCTTGGGATGTAAAGAGTCCTTTGGTTTTGGCCTCATTACAAATACCTACATTATAAGGAAAGACCGAGGTCACCATTACGCATAGGTGAACTGAACTAAAACATTTAGCAGAAGATTGGTCTTTCTACCCAAGAGGGAGCAAAATGAGGCACAACATGTAAACACAGAAAGATCTCTAAAACAAAAGAAACTATCAAGAGAGAGAACTAAAGCCAGTGTAATATCAGATCTCCTGGATTGAAAAAAATACTACCAGGTTTTTTAGAGATAAGAAGGGACTTGCAATTGTCCTTTTCACAAGCATAATATAGAGCCGTTATATGAGCAATTAGAAGGAATGCCAGGGGCGCATTTATTTACATAATACTGACTATGGCCGGGCAATTCAAGTCACCATTTGGAATAAGTTAGTGATGAACACTCAGGGATATTAATAACTCAATGGTGAATCAAGAGCACCTATATCAATTATAAACATTTCCATCTTAATTGCCCTACAAAATTCACTATATTGTCATTAAAACTAAAAGAGAGTTTTTACCACCAAAACCATTAGTTTGTCATCGTAATGTATAAAGATGATGCATAAATAGAGTCTGGCATAGACTACATCTAGCATTTTGTGAAAGTAATAGTATATACTGTGCATGCTATATCTGTTGTTTCTATAATTAAACCTAGCATGCAACTGCAAGCTGATGATTAATATGACGACAAAAGAACTACATGCTGAAGATAGTCCACTTTCCTGCACAAGCAAAATATCATAAGCTTGCCAGTGTCCTACAATTATAAGATATTGCTTCCATTTATACCCATAATAATGTCTCCATGTCTTATAAGAGGCAACTAATTCTATGATTTCTTCTATACAAAGAACTAATCTATGCATGTCATTCTTTGTATATTACGTAGATTCCAGGACCTAAGCATAGTTCATTATGCTAAAGAAGGTTGATGCACTTGTAAAATAAAGTAAACTGTACCTCATTGTAATATTTCCCATTGTAGCCACCAAATGTAACCAAAAACTTCTCACCATCTAGCAATGCTGAGGAAACACTGATTCCCTGTTCATGGTATCACATCAGACTTCAGAGCAGATATAGAGAACGAAAGTAAAAGAATTTCAAGTGATACAACTCAAATTGCAAGGGAATGACGCAGGAATTACTTGCAGCTCCATTTTATCATGTTCACTTAAAGTATTGTCGAAAGCATATCTTATGGGAATTTAAGCAGGAAGCAGATAATATTTTAAAATAAGCCGATACACCAAAATTTACCATACGAAAAATTCTAGAGATGTTAGAACCAAAAGTAACTTTCATAGTTGCCAAGAAATTCTAGACATCATTTTCACTTGGTAGTAATTCAGTAGCAGGATGCAAAGAGAGAAGTCGTGCATAGTAGTACTTAAAAATTAGATCTAGTAACAAAAAATTGATCACATTGCAAACTTCAGTTGAAGCGCCCCCTCCCTCCATACCGCAGAGGAAAAAAACTAAAACTAATGTATACAAGCAACAAACAAACAAGAAAAGGGGAAATCCTTCCATCCAAGGTGTAAAATTAATCAAATATCTTGGAAATAGTGGACAAACCGAACATGTAAGTTAGCTACGAACTCTTGAAATAACTGTTAACATTGAATAAGAACAAGCCGTGATGGATTCTTTACACCTATTGATCTCCAACATAGGAGAAATAAATAAAAAATATTACTAATTGCTTGCTTGACTTTTAACATAGAACAATGTTATATCTCGTTTGTATGCAGCTTATTCAGAAATTAAACCCCTGTTTGACAACCATTACATGTTTAAAGTCAAAACTCTATTTTCTCAAAATAATGGTCATACTCATTTTCAAACAGGGGTTTAATTTCTGAAAATGTGTGGTTGAAAATGAGTATGGCCGTGCAAGTTTTGAGTTTACGTGCAAAACTCTTTAATTCTCATACTCATTTTCAACCACACATTTACACAATAAAATATTTTGTACGTAAACTCAAAACTTTTCCCTACTTCTTAATCACACATTATCCAAAAAAATTACTATTAAAAACTCCATTTTCTCAAAATAATGGTCCTCAAACAGGGGCTAAATTTGACAATATTCCTAGTTTGACTCATTTATACTCATCCAGAATGGAACTATTTATCATTAATTTTCCAAATGAAAGCACGTGAGAAAACGACCTTTTAGTAAATGAAAGTAACAAATACTGTAATGATCAGTAACACAATACTATTGGGTAGGGAACGGGAGAATTCAATATATCAACATGAGGCAATGTTGAGTTTTCTGGAGGAGAATTTAGCATTAGTTTCATTTTCTCAATAATGAGCTAACCCATTCATAAAGAAAAAGCAAGAGGCTTTTCTTTATCTGGAAATGGAATAAAAAACAGCATCTATCAAAAGTAGAGCTATAAATTGATGCACGAGTGATGAATCTAGGTTGTGTTACTGAAAGCTCTAGTAGGGTGACTTAAAACATAATGAACAAAGGCAAAAAAATATTATGATCCCTGAACTTATGTGCACTAAAATAGGATTACGAACAGAAGGAAGAGTAAGATAAGGTGGTGGCCGGTGTTGGGGGGGGATCATTTTTAGCTAAAATGGAGGGTATATATTTTCTTTTTGAAAAAAAGAAAAAAAAGAGATCTCTCAAATTCATTACTTTCGTAATATCAGTTATATTTTAATATTTGATTTGCAAGTTATTCAGCAAAGAATATATATTACTCCATACCTTGTATATTTGTGTGTTCTTGATGTGTGTGTGTGGGGGGGCGCTCAGAAATGCATTAAGAGGTTTATCGTTCTATCGATGAAAATTAGTAACAAGAGAAAATCCTGTAAGAACATCAGATTTCTTCAGGCGTAGGAGGCAATGTGAAGCTCATGACATTTTCTTAAGATTCCCCTCGAGTTCATACATAAGAACACCTTTAAATAACCGCATTATTGCTCAACAGTTTCTTGTAATAGGAAATGAAACGGAGTGTAGTGACCTCACTAGCTAGTGGATCTCTTTCCTTCACACTAGTCAACTTGGATACAGCTAGCTTAGACATATTTATCACAAGGGTTTCCAAGGCACCTGCAAACAGAAAGGGTTTCAATGAAATGTTGAGCATGAATTAACACCGGGAAAGGAATTTAACATTATACGAAAAGTAATTTCACCTACCGCTTTTATTATCTCCACCGCCAACTATAAACCAATCTCCATCTATTACAACACCAGCATGACCAGCCCTTGGAGTCACCAAATCACCCTGAATTTGAGGTTGGGACCACTCCATCTGCCCAATTATACAGAAATAATGTAATAACCAATCTTATGTACATTAAAATGATACATCTACTATACATCAAAATACTGATGTTTCATCATGCCAATTGAAAATGGAGAGCATTTGCAGTGTCAGAAAATATTAGATAGGAGAACATCATGCAATGAAGAATTTTTCCTTCTCATATAGGTCTGTGTTTTGAGTCCACTATAATACAAACAATACAAACGACTACATGAAAATTATAAACTGCACCCACAAGAATCAAAACTTTAGAGAGAACTTAGTATCAGGTCAGACAGAGAATTCGTAAAACTGTACCTTGAAAGGGGGATTACAGTAACAATTTTGATTAATTGTAAACTCTTATTATTCAAAAATAATATAGCCCCAGCAAGCTTACAAGGAGAGAAGGAACTTAAGTAAATTAGTATCATATTTGAAATCTTTCTCTAGTTCCTTCAATTTTCACATAATCTGGTAGGACTAGTTGATGTAGAACAAAAAGAGAAAAGAAAGACAAGGGAAGAGAAGAGAAGAGAAAATGGAGCAAGAATAGAGCCAGAAGCATAATTAGAGTGAGCATCTCAATAATACTAGGCATTGTAAATCAATATCTGAATTATGTAACAAAATTAGTCCTATTTATATATAAAAATCCCTAACATGAAGAAACTTACCAAAATTAATCAATATTTATTTTTTAATTTTACGATGGCTGCAAAAAGGCTTACATTAAAATATAATCTCCCTTACTAGGGCTGTAAACTGGATTAAATTAAACAGGATTAAATTAAATTAAATTCTGCCTCCGCAAAAGAAGTATTATGTCTGTCTGACAAATATTCAGTAAATTGAGCAACTTAGGATACAATGTGGACCTTTCCACCTTCACTGGGAGAATGAGGATGTTGGGATATATATCAGTATGACAAAAGACTCAAGATTGGCAGAAAACAAAAGCATCCCCTCACCATAACATATGATTTTAGTTTGCGATGGAGTCTTCTGAGAATGCCTTCATCAGATTCATGGGATGAAAAAGATAGTTATAACAAAAAATCATAAAACAACCCAAAGCCCCAACTGTGTTCACTGGTGAATTGGTTTGAAGGTGTTTCTTAATCAACTGAAAAATCGACAAATGATGTTTTTTCTAGTTATCCAAAAGCAAAAACACATATTGACTTCAAATAAAACTTCGCTATCACGATGGAATTAAATGTTCAAGGAATATGCTTAATACAATAAATATGCTTGGGGAACGGATAAGGTAGACAAAGAGGTGAAGCTTACTGTTTCCAGGTCTAACACATGCAGGTCATTGTAAAAAATTGAATGAGAACATCCACCAAAAATAAGGAGGTAGCGCTCAGCATTCACTGCAGCTGTGTGATCAAATCTGGGTGTTGGAGATGTCCGCCTATCAATGTATAAATGCTAAGAACATTTCCAAAATTATGCAATTAGTTGCATGCAAACGTAAATAGACACTTACGTAGTCTTAACAGCACTCCATGACATTGTTGCCAGGTCAAGAACATGAACATCATTCAGCAGCCGTCTATTCCTGTCTTCTCCGCCAAACATAATAAGTTTGGAACCAAACAGCGTTACAGATTGCCCACTGCGAGCTACCTAATTAAACAATATAAAAAACCAATAAAATCACATCATTAAGCTAGGAATACATGTGCATAAATACAAAATAATGGAGACAGTATCAAATTCTGTGCTCCTGAAACATTAAATTGCCAACAAGGATATAACTAATAAAAATGACAAATAAGGAGTCCATGAATCAGTCAACTACCGGAACATTGCCGTAAGTTTCCATGACACCACAACTGTTTGATTCAAGATCAATGAACCGCACTGCATACCACACATAAAAGAACAGAATCAATAAAATATCCAGATTTGAACCAAAAACAAATGAATAAAGACCGAATTGGTCTTCATGCAGGATCTAGACGGACCAAATAATTTATCAGATTTTTTTTTTTCCAGAAACAAGATGGATCCATAGGGAACAAACCCGTTACGTTTTCAGAAGCATTCTTCGATAGACCAGCAAGAAGAAGTAGTCTATTTCCCGACTTAATCTGGAGATATAGTATCATCTCTACATCAGCTAATTAATAAATTACAAAAAAATGCAAAATAAAACCCTAAATTGAGTAGGGTCAGAAATGAATTGACAGATCAAAAAAAGATAATAAAATTCACTTGGAGTAAATGAAAAATAAAGCGTCAGAAGAGTAAACTAGCAGAGAGATACAATAATTCTGAGCAATATCATACCACACTGTGACCAGCAGTCGCTGGAAAAACATCAAGTTGTGTACCATCTTTGACTTTCACACTAGTTGCTTCTGTGTTCATTTTCATGGTCGACCATGTCAAGTTTTTGAGATCAAAAACCTACAGATATTCCAATGAATTGATAAAATACGAAGGATAAAATGAACTTTGACAGGTAATATTGAGCGCTTGTTTGACAACCATTATTTTCACACTCTTTTTTCTACATACTCATTTTCAATCACACATTCACACAATAAAACACTCCGCGTGTAAATCCAAAAAAAATTTCTACTTTTTAACCGCACATTTTCCTAAAAATCACTATTCAAAACTCTATTTTCCCCAAGTATTGGTTGTCAAACAGGGGCTGAATAAGAATAGACAATACCTGAACATCAGATAAGTATCGACCATTACGACTTCCGCCGGTGATGTATAACTTGTCATCAACAACAGCTGCAGCATGCTGCATTGCAGGAAAAAGAATAAAGAGCAAGCATTGATGAAAAGTGAAAAGGGGGAAATCAAAACATATCACGCAGCAATCTTATCTCACTGATCAAAGCAGATAGAAGTGACAAAACAACGCGAGACTTTAGATAATGATAGAATTTAATTTGTAAACGAACAGCACCTTGTAACGAGAAGCAGGCCGCTGACCAGATACAGGGAGTGCTACCCATTGGTCATAGTTTAATTCCAAACTCCAACCTTGAGTGTCCACTCCCATAGTAGCTCTCTTGCTGTATGGTAAAATTTTTTAGTTCAGGAATTAAGTAAAAAATCGATATTTGTGCAATAATGATTAAATCTCACACGAATATATGGATAGATAAATCAACATTGTAGTCTAAATTTTTTTATTTTTTTTGAGTACCAGATGCCAAAAATTGTGGATTGTTGCAGGTCCCAAAAGTAAAGGGGGAACAAATAACTGTTAGCATAGTTGGTTATTATGAGCTATCTTTTAGGAGTCAAAGTTGTTAGGATAAATCCTGTATTGTAGGGTTAAAATTCTGCAGTATTTGTCATCAGATTCTTCGGTAGATTGTAACAACTTTTCTGTTATTCTTTAGTCTTTTATATGTTCCACCATACACACAATGATTTTGTACTTCTCTAATACATGAAAATAAAGCTTTCTTCCTACCATGTTAACATGGTATCAGAGCCAACACTGAAGTCAAGCCCGTGTGGATAAGAGACGTGATGACTAGCTACCAAGGTGATAAAGAAGCTGAGGCTAAAATTATTGCCTTGCTACTGGATAACAACTCAGAACCAGACTACCACTACTTGAATGGGCTGCTTAAATATAAAACTAAAGTTTACATTGGCTCAGGTGGCGACATCAGGAAGAAATTGATAGCTGCTATACATTCCTCACAGGAAGGGGGTCACTCTAGGGTACAGGCTAGTATTCATAGGGCCAAGAAACATTTTTTTTGGCCAGGGATGAGCAAGGATATCAAGAAGGAGGTATTGGAATGTGACACCTGCCAAAGATGCAACGGGGAACATGCAGCATACCCAGGTTTATTGCAACCATTACCAACTCCACAGCATGCTTGGAGTCACATTTCCATGGACTTCATTGAAGGTTTACCCACCTCAGGGAGTAAGAATGTAATCTTGGTGGTAGTGGACAGGTTCACCAAGTATGCACACTTCCTACCATTATCCCACCCATTTTCAGCCCCAACGGTTGCCAAAGTATTCTTGGATAACATCCACAAGTTGCATGGTCTACCCCAAAGCATTGTTACCGACGGAGATTAAGTGTTCATAAGCGAGTTATGGCAGATGTTGTTTAAATACTTGGGAGTCAGATTACATCTTAGTTCAGCATACCACCCACAAACGGATGGACAAACTGAACGGGTAAATGAGTGCCTTAAAATGTATCTACGGTACATGGTATACAAGCAGCCTAGACATTAGAATAGATGGCTCAGCCAGGCCGAATGGTGGTATAACACTACCCTATACACTGCCATTAAAATGACGCCGTTTGAAACTTTGTGTGGTGTCAAACCCCCTCAGTTGGCTCTGGGGCCTTATCAACGGATCCCCGGTACTTCAGTGGAAGAGGTACTACAGGAAAGGCACGAGATGGACATAATTCTGAAAGAGAATCTAGCTCAAGCCAGTGCTAGGATGAAGTTTTACGTAGATAAGAACATGAGTGAAAGGGAATTTCAGATCGGAGATTGGGTGTACCTGAAATTACACCCTTATGCTCAACAAACTGTGGCCAGGAGATCCAACAAGAAGCTTTCTGCGAAGTACTATGGACCTTACAAAGTGATTCAAAGAATTGGGAAGGTGGCCTACAAACTGGAATTACCGTCTATAGCCCAAATTTATCCGGTGTTTCATGTGTCATTACTTAAGAAAAGAATTGGAGAGAAGGAAGCTGCATCTGTAACATTACCAGATTTTCAACATTGGGGACAAGGTCCTTTGAAGGGGGACGGATGTTTTGAGGAAGGCACAAAGGGGAAGGATCAGCTGAATTGGGGAAGGAAGGGTCAGAGAAGCGCCAGAACTGGGAAGAGAAAGGAAGAAGACAGGAAATGGCTAGCTGAAATTTAAACTCTACACGACGTCGTTTTATGTTAAGATTTAATTGTATTAGAATAAGTGCATTTTGTAAAAAACGTGTTTCCAAAACTTAATTTCCATTCTGTTAAAACGATAGGGAAAGGAGGGAAAAGGGTGAAGAATCATTTGGATAATCCGTTCATGAACTCTCTCCTCTTTTCTTTTTCTGTTTTTCTGTTCTTACTCTGTATTTCCATTAAACCCTTGTTTGACACCCATTTTCTTCTCATTCTCTTTCTTATTTTTTTTTCTCTTTTTTCATTTGAACCACACATTTTATCAATAAAATAATATTACACATAAACCCAAAAATTCTAATTACTTTTTAACCACGCATTCTTCCATCAATCACTAGAATTTATTTTTTCTCCAAAATGGGGGTCAAACACATCCTAAACTTTCAATTGAACTCGGCTTGTGTTGTTTAAATTTACTGAGTTGTGGTTGAGGATTCAGCTCAACCATTACAGAATTTCAGGTGGATCCATTTAATGAATGGTACATCAATTCAATTTCAAATAAAATCCGAAATCAAATTAAGAAATCAGTTTTTAACGTCTTTACAGCAAATCTTGAACCAACATTCTAATACTCCAATATCTTGGCAATCCGCAACACTAAAAATGAACCATTCATCAAATTAATATTGAAACCAAAATATAGAAAATAAATCGAATTGCAGAAATTAAAACCGGAAATTCAACTGGAAATGATATATCGGGGAAATTGAATAGGAAAACTTCTTACAAATTCGGGAAATTGGATCTGAGAAATGGCGCGAGATCGGACGTCGGATCTTGAATGGATGCACCGACAAATCTCCAAAAGCGCGAGATCGTTGCTTATTTAACGAACAGAGGGGTTATCACTGTCATTACAATAGTTGAAACGAAGAGAGAGGGGTATAAAGGTCTTTCATTGTTTTCATTATGATTTATTATATTTGCACCACCACTTTTATTTGTCACGCCATATTTTTTATAGAGGAAATTACCTAAAATCCTTTTTTTTAAGATTACATTTCAAAAATAAGGGGATAAAGTTTTACAATTTACAAATTAATTAATATATACATCCCACCCCACTCCCCATTTTAAATCCCTAAATCACCGATCAGTCCACCTCTCTCTCTTTCTCATTCTCTATCTGCCTTCTCCGATGATGGCGGCATAGAGGGCCGGCGGCGGTGGTGCCGATCTTGTGATGGGTGCCGATCTCTTCCCCCCCCCCCCCTCCCCCTCCCCCTCCCCCTCCCCTCTCTCCACCCAACCCACCCCTTTTCTATATTCCAGCGTCGAGCTGTCCGTAAAGCCGTCGAATGGAGTGCTGGCCACCATCGTCAAAGGCCGCTTCTACTAGAGCTGCGCGATTCTCACACTTTGAAGGAGTTGCTTTTTGTTTCCAATGTGGTTGCAACTTCTGGTCCGATTAATCAGCATAGTTCGAGCTGATTTTGGTGGTGTTGATTGTACTGTAGGTAGAGGAGGTGGGAATGATGATTTGGGTCTTCTCGCTTGTTTTATTATAGAGGTGGTGGTGGTGGTGGATTTTTTAGGTGTGTTTGAAAGTAGAGGAGGAGGTGGCATAGTGACTGGTGGATAGTTCGAGTCTGTGTTTTCTAAAATTGTTTGTGGTGCATCTGTTTGTGCGGTGGTGTTGTCTATACATGTGGTGGTGCGTCGTGGTGGTCGTGGTTTTTGAAAAGTAAACTTTATTTTTTATAGCCATTTTTTGCTCAGTAGATTTGATTTTTAAATTGCTGGAGTTTGTTGGTGGTTTTTTTATCCAATTTGATGTGGTTTTTTGATCCAATTTGATGTGCAGATTGTTTTGGTTGTTGCCCATGTTTTGTTTGTTTAAACAAACTCATTTACTTCCTGGAAACAGCATCCAATGACCATTTGTGACCGATTGTGACTGTTTGTGACCAATTATGATCGATTGTAACTTGAAATTCTGGAAATTTTTTGGAAGTTGGGAATGGGTGGACGGGGTAGGTAGGTTGATCGAAGCATGTGATGGAGTGGTCGTTGGAGCAGTTTGCCAGAGGGATCGTGAATAGCCGACGGAGAGAGCGTCGGGGTGATCTTTGGAATAGTCGTCGGAACTGTCACTGGAGCGGCTGCCGGAAACTGTCGTCGAAGCGGCCGCTGGAGAGATGGCCGCCTCCGATGGAGAGAAGGGGTAGGGAGAGGATATAGAGTAGAGAGAGATAATAATTTGGATTTGAAATTTAATAAATTGGGGCAATTGTATCATATTATAATTAAAAATATTTAATTAATTGATTTAACACCTGATTTTTTAAAAGATTTTTAAAGTTTGTTATTTTTGAAATGTAATCCTTATACATAGGATTTATGTATTGTTCCCTTTTTTATATTTACTAAAATGGTGAAAAGTAAAATGACATAAATAATCAGCACTATTAAAAAAAAAATCATTTTTACTTCTCTTTGATATTAATGTACACCACGATCTTACATTTAAAATCCTAATTTTCAATAGATCTTTACACAGTGAAAGTTCAAAATTCACATCGAATCTTCCCTTTCTCCTCACAAAAAGTAGGCACTCATCTTCCAACCTCCCTCCATCATATAGCCCCTTGATTATAGAAACATAAGTGATCATAAGTAAATAAATTTCAATTTAACCCTTCTCCGCCACCAATGTTCTAAAAATGAAACCTGGTTTGGATAAGTTTTCAAAAAGGAGTTTATATTTCTTTCTGTTGACATCCAAGTCAAGCAAAAGAGAATTGGCAAAATTTTAAAAACTGCAGTACCCACTTAATTAAGTTTCAAGAGCGGTAAATAGCCAAGTTCTTGAAAAAGAGTTCTTTAAAAAAAATTCCAGAATTTGTGCTTTCTTTCGAATTATTTAGGACGGAGGTGGGGGGCTATTGAGCTTCTCAAATAAGAAGATAATATTGGAGAATTATGATTAGTGTACATTCCATGGATTACATGTTACCTTACATTGTGTGGAAATTCAAAAAGTATTGGAGAGAAAGTTGTTGTCTAAGTACCAACACTTGACACAATGTTAAAAATGATGTAAAACAAGATGTACATGTAGTATGATTGAATATTGGAATGAGTTCATGAAATACTTGTGGGCATATTTTTTAATTGGGATAGTACGTGTTATTAGAATGTCAATATGGATGGAAAACGATGATAGATCAGTAAAAAGAAGAGTGGAATTGGATAGAGAGCAAATGAGTTGTCGAAAAAAAAAAATTGCTGTAATTTTCTAGAAAGTGTGATTTCTTTGATGTATTGCCAAATGATCTTGTGGAGAAAGAGAGACGGCCGATGGGGAGCGGGTTGAAATGAAAAGTATAATATTGAGAAAGGGAAATTACAGCTACAAAGGTTTTTAAAGTTCCATTTTCATAAATCAGCAATCACATTTAATTATACAGAAATCAGGTTTTGATTAATAATTCATATTTAAATATTATAAATATAAAAATATATTAATCTATATATACACCTCCAGACATTCAAACCCTAAATTAAATTACAAATCAAACCTACCCCCACTCTCTCCACAGCCACCGCCTTTAAACCCCCCGCCCCTCTCCTCAGCCACTGCCACCACCATCGCGCTCCCTTCTCCTTCTATCTCTTCATCAGACTGCTGTAGAGACGACGTCGCCATCTCCGCCACCACACCCAAGAAGCCACTATCGAGCGGGGCAATTTGAACGTCGTCGGACTGCTGCAAAGACGCCTAATTTGGGTGATTTTTGTTTGTTGTAGATGTGGTCCATGGCGTGGTCCTGTAAATCGTGTGGTGCTGTAAATCGCGTGGTGCTGTAGATGTGCACGGTGGCGTTGTAGAACGCCTGATTTGAGTGAATTTTGTTTGTTGTTGTTGGTGGTTTCAATGGTGTGGTGATGTTTGGGTGGTTTTAGTAGCGGTGGGTTGGGCTACTGATGGTGGATCTAGTGTTGGTGGTGATGGATTTGGTCGTGACGATGATTCTCTGCGTTTTGATTTGGTGGCTGGGTTGTGGAGGTTGTGGCGGTGGTGGTTCCGACGGTGGTTTGGGCTGTTGCAACAGTGTGGTTGTGGTCACAAGTCATTTGGTTGATTGTGATCAATAAATTGGTTGGTGTATATCAATAAATAATAAATTGTGACCAATAAATATTGTGTGACCTACCAATTTATTAATTTGTGACTAATAAAAATAATTTGTGACCTATAATTTGATATTTTGTAATCATAAAATAAGTTTTGTGACTTATAAATTTTTTTATTTGTGACCGATGAACAAATTGTGACTTTCAAATTTTTAATTTGTGACCGATAAACGAACTGTAACCTATAAAATTTTTGAATCGTGACCTTAAAATTTTTGAATTGTGACCAAATTGTATAGATCTGTAATCTTTATATATTTATTAATAAAACATATAATTAATTAATTAATTCATAAATAAATTTTAATAAAATCCTGATTTTTGAAATTTAAAACATCTATCCTTAATTTTGAAATGATGATACTTAAAAACCTGATTTAAGTATTGTTCCCGTTGAGAAAGGCATGCATGTGGTGGGCTTTGTTCTTTCCTTTTTTTTTTCTTTTCCTTTTTATTTGGTTTAGGTTGTATTTGTAAATTGTTTGTGGTGTTTTTATCAAAATGTGCTTTAATTGTGAGTGTTTATAATGTGGTGTAATAAATAAAAATTATAGTGATAATATATTTACCCTTTCATTATTATTTACAAATTCTTTAGCCCCTATTGTTTGAGAAAATTAGAATTTTGTATAATAATTTTTAAGAGAATGTGTGGTTAAAAAATATAAAAAAAATTGAGTTTAAGTGTAAAATATTTTATTGTGTTAATATGTGGTTAAAAATGAATACGTAGAAAAACGATGGCTTAATATTTAATAACAAGTAGCAAACACACGCTTTACATGTATCGGATCAATGATATGCGTAATATTTTTGAAATACTAAACATATGTTTGGCCCTCATTTTTAATTACGCATTTTCCCATAAAATTTTTTTTACATGTAAATCGAAAAAAAAAAATTATTTTTTAATCACGTATTCTCCAAAAAATCATTATTTTAAAATACATTTTCTTATTAAAATAGAGTTCAAAGAGGGGATAATACTGTTTTTTTAAAATAGTTGAAGTAATTGTTATTATTAAAGGAAAAATTAATTGTTAAAAATTATATATATAAATAATTTTTTAATTAAATTATATATATATATTGTGAAAATATTGAATAAACTGAAATTTAATATTTTGATTACAATGCTACTTTTTTATACACAATATTTTTTGTCAACATTCTACAGCTTTTCTTGTTTTTATTTTCTGCTTTTACCAAAAAATTTGTTGTTTACATTGTAACTCTGCGAGAATGTACGATATATAGTTATCCATGAGAGAATATATGTTTAAGAAGGTATATTCCAATGGTAGTCATTCTTTGTCCTTAAACATTGTTAACGATCATTGCAAAGCATAGATGTATTGAAAATTGTTTCTTATTGGATTTGAATGAATATCCTTCATCATTTGTTGGAGTTAGTGGGATGTACTAAAGGAAAACTTATTTTCCAGCATGATGTCCAATGGTTATATTCCGCATGGATAATATGTCTATTGAAATCACGATAACATTCTTGTTTCATTGTGAAGAACGTGTATGAGCCCAGATTCCTTAAGAGCATCACTTGACAAATTTTTTTAATGGGATACAATTTAACAACAATGTATTCAGGAGCTCCTCTCAATAAAATTGGTTCGTATCATCTATGCTTCGTTTTGTATTTTTTTACCCATCGTATAAATTATAAATAAAAAATCATATAAAAAATCGATTTTATTCAAATATCTATGGTTCTAGTTTAGGAACCAAGAATCGCACTCAGTCGGTTATCGGTTCTGATTCTTAATTTATTGTTTTGAGAATAGGATCGAAACCTACAATTTCGGTTCGCGATGATCAATTAAGGTTAAAATTCCCAGATCTAGTGGAATGCACTAGTTGTGGATTATAGGTACAAGATAGATGATATAAAGAAAATGAAGATAAATTATGAAAAAATAAAATGGAGGATGCCTAGCCCATATTTGGTTTGGAAAAAAAAAATATTTTTATTAGATTTCAATAAAGATTGATAAAAAATTGTAGATCTCGTAAAGCTCTTGTTTGAGCCCTATCTTGAGATTAAAAGTGAATTTTTGAATAGTGATTTCTGACGAGACTCTAGACAGCAATCTATGCCCCCATAGTACAGGTTGACCCTCGTTAATTGTCCAATCGAAACGTTGATCTTAAATAGAGAAAGAATTTTTTTTTTTGACAATTAAAAATAGATGAACTTTTGTTTGTTTAACAATAAAAAAGTACACAAGACAACTATAACTGTTAAAAACTTTATTACATGTACATCAAATTTTATATAATGGATTATATAATGTCACATGATAATCTATCATTGAACGATTTAAAATATAGTCAATTTTTTTATCCAATTATGTCACTATACGTCATTTTCTGACACATTTTTGGATGTCATTTTCTAGATAAATAGCATAACAAATATTCCCTGAGTACATGGAATATTTACAGAATTTGTACATGATATTGCTGTGGCAGCATCCTGTGCATTTGTGTGTGTGTGTTTTATTTCCAACTTTGAATCTGAGTTGTTGATTTCAAATTTCTGTATCAATTCTGTAAAAAAATTCTGTACTTATAGGCTAACTCATAGCATAATCCATTGTTAATTGTGTAGCAATTTGAAAACTCAAATCATTAAACTTTGATCTGATTAAATCTTATCCGTTAATTTCTGATTACATCAACCGCTCATAATCACGATCCGAGTCACCAAAACTTGACCAATGCTCTTCATCTTCATATTCCACCACATACATATGTTCCGAAAGCACAATCTACACCGTTAGTTAAACTCCATTCAATCAACGGCTTAAACCCATAATCCGGCCCTCTCAAAATCCACCAATACGATTCAATCCAAGGTATCTTATATAAACACAACCACTCCCAAAACTTGTTATCCAACTGTCAACGAATCCATTTAATTACAGTTTAGTACGCTTTACCTTAATTCTTCATAAATGGCACCGAAGGCAGAGAAGAAGCCGGCCGAGAAGAAGCCCGCCGCCGAGAAAGCTCCGGCGGAGAAGAAGCCAAAGGCGGGGAAAAAGCTCCCAAAGGAGGGCGCGGCTGCCGCCGGAGACAAAAAGAAGAAGCGCACGAAGAAGAGTGTAGAAACTTACAAGATCTACATCTTCAAAGTGCTGAAGCAGGTTCATCCTGACATCGGGATCTCGAGCAAGGCTATGGGGATTATGAACAGCTTTATCAATGATATTTTTGAGAAATTGGCTCAGGAGGCATCTAGGCTTGCAAGGTACAACAAAAAACCTACGATTACTTCTCGGGAGATTCAGACGGCTGTCCGATTGGTTCTTCCCGGAGAACTGGCAAAACACGCCGTGTCTGAGGGTACAAAGGCTGTTACTAAATTCACTAGCTCTTGAATTGATCATTTATTAGGGTTTTGTTGCCTTTTTCCTTTTGATTTTTTTCCTGTGTTGGTAGGGTTTGAATGTATGATCTGTGATTCTGAATGTAAAGAATGCTATTTGAGTTTTTATTGAATTTGATTTTCTTTGATTCCATTGCCATTGTCTTATTTTATGATCCGATGTTAAAAAAAAATAAAAAATGATTTGAGGTGCTTACAGGTGATCAAAATTAAAAAGAAAAAAAATTACTTTGGATTTACTTTTTAGAAGGAAAAGAATCTTATACTTTTAATTATTGAGTTTCGCTCTATTCTCAATCATTGTTCTACGTAATCCACAAAATAAGCATGCTGCAAAATTTTCCCTGCACCGCAATCATGCATATAGCAGCAAGACCAATATTTCTACCTTGTAAAGATGACCCAGAATGCAAAATATCTAATGGCCCATAGCTGAAGCAATTGAATTCAAATATGGAAAAGAGAGATGAGTTGGGTGTTATTTATTTGCATATTCTTCTTCAGTTTTTGAATTCGCGGGATTATTTTTGAAAACTAGTAAACCAAACCATTTTTATTGGGAAACAAATCCTTTTGATGAATTCGTGGGAACTTCGACGGTACATCGAATGTATAAATATTGCGAAGGCCCGATATTTGTTACCAGTAAGAATTGGACCATAACAGAATCTCCAGGCACATTATATCAAATTGGAGAGTTAGATTGGAATTAGAATTTGATAGAGATGGATATAGGCTCTCGTGAGAAGGAAACCGATGCAAGAGAACATGGCCCAATCCAGAAGCAACTACAGGAGACGGTGCAACCACCGGGAGGTTTAAGATCACATCTCCAATTACAAAATTCATGCCGAGATCCCTTATTTTGAAGGGCACACATTGAGGACTTCCTAAAGTGGATTCAAGCCATGGAAATTTTTCTGAATGCATGGCTGTCCGGTGTCCCTGCACGCAAGCAAGTCTATAAACTAAATAATTGAGGGATAGGTTCTTTCCCTGTGATTAGAGCCAAATTTTACATAAAAAGTACCGTAAGGTAAACAAGGCAATCAAAGTGTCGACAAGTATACTAAAGAGTTCTATAGTCTCTGCACGAGGATCAAGTTAATTTAGTGTGAACCGTTACATGTGGCAAGGTACATAGATGGATTGAAGGAGTCAATTCAAGTGAGGCTCAAAGTGAAATCAATCTGCACATTGACCACAGGTGTTAGTTTAGTATGAGAGCCGAGTTCAAAATTTCTAAGTCTGGAGCAGGATCCATTAAAGAAGGTTTCTTCAAGAATGTGTTGAACATCCAAAAGCTCCAATTGCAGAAGATATCAAACCTGCACCTCAAACTGTTGACGCTAATGTTGCTGGAACCCAATCAAAATCTGATGGCAAATAACCTGTACTACCACCCGAAAGCGCTAAACTTGTTGGGACCAATACTAAGACTGTTAGATAGACTATCTTCCACCCAAAGAACGAACCATATGTGAAAGTGAAACCCATGCCCATTAGGTGCCACAATAAAAAGTTCGCTCTTCATCAGGAGATTACTTGATAGTGGTTGCCTCTAGATGAAGTAATGAAATGCAGATTCAATTGGCATCTGCATGCTGGTGTTGTAACCAGTTGGAGACAGTTCATCATGTTTTTTTTTAATTAAATAATATGAAAATCAGAAGAAATAATTTTTTTTTTTTTTTTTATAACCGTGGATGTCCGGGCCAGCTTGCACGCACCTCGACTAATTTCACGGGGCCCTGAAGTTTACAACCGGGTACTCACCTCAGTGGCCCTGAGGGGACTCGAACTGGTGACCATTGGGGAGCAAACCCAAGGTCTGTCCAATTGAGCAACCCCTCAGGTTCAAAAGAAATAATGAAAACTTGCTCATCGACAACGAGAGCTAACAGGTATAATGCAACTCAAAAAATTGAAAAGCATGCTCTTGGGAGGAGAGTATATTTTCCACAAATCATATTACTAGGTCATCATACCAAAGTAGCAGAGAGGATCCTGGTCCCTCTTTTCTTCGTTTCTTTTTTCGGGGTGGGGAGATATGTAATATGATATAGGGGCCATCCCCAATTTACATTCTAACATTTAGGGGCCCTCGTCATTATAACACACAGCAAGTGCTGAAAATTCAGAACAATTCAACGTATTAAATGAGAGAAAATGTCTAATAGCATGCCTAATTACATTGGTAGCATCATTATTTGATGAATGTACAGGATACAGCTTTAGATCCAGAAAAAAGATCATAACTGACCCAGAAAACTGTCAAAAATGGAAAAAAATATTAGATGACATAGTTTACGTGAAATCACTATGATGAAATTTTTTAATTTATCATAAAGGTTTGCAGTGATTTAAAAAACCAAGAGTTGGGTACCTCGTGACCAATGCTTTCTATCCATCCCATGGTATTTATCATCATCCTTCAGCATTTCCTGCAAACTCTCTGAAATTGAGCAATTTCCTTCACGAGTACCTTGAAAAGAATGACATTAACACGAAGAAAACCTAGATCATATCGGGGGTAATGGAAACCAAAAAATGACAGACTATTGATGGAAACAAACAGACACTAAATGAATTTGTGGAACACTTGCAATACCCAATAAGTATATGCTTGGTGCATAGCATTGGGCAGGACTCCATAGTAAATAAGAAAAAGAAACTAAAATCTTGTTCATGGTAGTGCATAGTCCCCTTCAGCACTCCTTACCAAACATGTTCCAAACTACATGTCCATGGAAGTAAACTACAGGCATATTAAGAGAGACTCCTTCCACTGAATCAATGGGCAGCTCAACCAGAGTTGCAGCGATGGATCACTCAGTCTAAATCCACAAAAGTAGGTTTCCAACCCTATTTAGTTAGATGCCCGACTAAGAAGCATCCTTGACAACATACTCTTCCAGAATTCATAGGCACGACAACAATAACCCTAGGACCCTGAATAGATTGACCATAATAAATACTTGTTTATAGACCAAAGTGAAAGTTATTTTCTGAGTATGCACACTAATGCAATTCATGGAAACACATGATCGGTTGCATATTTAAGACCTGTTTGATATAGATTTTTTGAGAATAGATTTTGTGAAAAATGATTTTTCTGAAGAATTTGTGGTTAAAAAATAGAAAAAGTTATGGGTCCACGTGTAAAATTATTTTATTGGAAGAGTGTGGTTGAAAATTAGTTTGGAGAAAAATAAGTTTTACAAAATCCGTTCCAAACAAGGGCTTACAAATACGTGAAAACATCCTGCAGAATTTAGGAGACATATCAAGATAAGATGGGAAATAATCTGTAATTGAGTGATATCCAGAGCAAAGAAGGACGAAAATTGAAAAGTTACAAAGTTGTAAACTTCAACAATTATTCTTAAAATTTGAAAAGTGTAGTACAAAAAAGCCTTATTGGACTCCAGAAAGCGGGTTTCAGGAGTTCTATTTCACATTCTCAACTTCTTGTTGATTTCTAAATTATTTACAAATTCATATTCCAGAGTTACCAAGTTGCAATAGGATGAAAATTCCTAAGTTGAAGGGGGCCTTTTAAGTCTTGGAACAAGATGGTCAATCCCATGGCTATGAACACACTTGAATGAAGTCTAAAGTATCCACCTCGAGAAATCTATCAACTTACACATATATGAACTTTATATACATCAACCCAATTTCATAACTATATCTAGGTAGATAACCAAAAATCTGCCCGTTATACATTTTTTTTTTTTTATAGGTCTGCCCATTATACATAGAAACTAATCAAAAGCGGGTTGAACTAATACTTCTCCAAGGTTAGAGTTGTGAGGGAAGAGAAGCTAGGATTCAGTTTATACACACTATGATGAAATCAACAAATGAAACCTTCACAACAAGGTCAACACAACCACAGATCCCCTTCAATACGTGTAAATTGTGTATCCTTCACATCCCTCAACAAGGATGAGTGGGAATGGCAGAAAGATTCAACAAGGTGAAACAAAAAATAAAGTGGGTTGGGTGGTGGAATGGAATGGGGACTTTGAGGTGAAGTTTTGAATCCCACGTCAGAAAGAACACAAGACGTCTGGATGGGGGATGGATAGGTTTTTACTATGAAAGCTGCCTTAAATCAGGTGGTTTTGTTAGGAAGGGATCGAAACCAGCAGGTCCTAGCTAATGGTTGTAGAAAAGGGAACTTTCAATGCTTTTGAATAAGAAATAAAATCATTTTATGATGACTGTCCTAAACTTCAGTCATCTACCATCCCCTTTCTAAAGTTCCAATACCATCAGATAATCTAAAAGTAAAATATGGATCAGATGAAGGTGTTCGATTATTAAAATTTTCAATCATAAAATTTTGCAGTCCAGATTGTTTGCGTGCTCTCCCCCCCAGTTAAACATGTAGATTAGGTCATGACTCCAAAATCATAACACACATAATAGAAGACAAGCGTTGTATTTGCAAATCTCAAGTACTTGCAAGAACAGGAAAAATTATTCAGTTACACAAAAGCAACTAGTCTAAAATACCATCCGCTAGGGACTCCAATGTCTCCTAGAAAATTCATCATGGTATTCACGTGAGATTCTAGCAATAGAAGGCATGGAAATGATTCAGTGAGATATTGGAAATTGGCATATTTATATAAGTCACATAATAGAGAAAAGAATAATTTGAAGGTAGCATGAGAAAAGATATATTAAATTTGGAAGTTTTCACTGAGGAGGAAAAAGAGCATATTCCACATCTGCACCAGCTAACGAACCGAAACCACACCAATAACTAAGATTGATAATCTATCAAATACTGATTAACTTTTTAAAATTTAACTAATCATGCATTCACATGTGAATAATGACTTGACGGTGAATTTATGGAGTACCTCTTAAAATTGTTGAAAGGTTGTCGATTAAGCTATTAGCTCCCAGTAATACATTGCTGAAGGATATACCGACGGAGGTGCCTTCTACTCTCTTCTATTTAGCAAGCAACTGAGTGGCTTTCGCTCCTTGCTCTATTATCTCTGGTGTCTTGCTTGAATCTCTATAAGAAAAGAAAACGAACAATTTTTAAGAGATGAAAAGGAGGAAAGTAATGCTAAGGCCCTGTTTGATTGGCGAAATTTTCTAGGGAACTAGAAATTTTTTTTTCGTTTTCCATCTTTTACGCTGTTTGATAGCCTAAATTTTCCACGGAAAATATTTTCCCACCCCCACCTGCCACGTCAGCATTTTCCATGAAAATATTTTCCCACCATTTCCAGCCGGCTGCTCAATTTTTTTTTTTTTTTCAATGGAAACAAATGCCATAACCAATTATAAAAAAAAATTTCATTTTAATGAACAATTTCCATGTAAAACAAAATCAAGCGAATACTAAATTTTGATTAAAAAAATAATTTTTTAAGGAACAATTTTTATTTTTTTTTTACTTTTTGACAATGGAAACAAATTTTATAACCAATTGTGAAAAAAATATCACTTTAATGGATAAATTTCATTTAAAAAAAGTCAAACGAATAAAAAATTTAAAAAATTTTCGGGTGAAAAATTATACCAATTAAACACACTTGAAATCATTTTCCAAAACATTTTCCAGACAAATCTTTTCCCTGTAAAACATTTTCTTTCCACCCATTTTACACCCTTGCAACCAAACGATACATCTCTACACAGCAACATATATGTTCATTAAGTGAAAAAGAAACAAAAGAAACAGATAGTGGACATTGATGAGGCTCAATCAGCGAAAATATTTCAAGTTGACTAATATAACCTTCTCAGAAAATAGAAAAGTCGTACGCAAATCCTCATCAGCAGCAATGGAGAAGTGCATCATCATCCACCGGGGATTTCCCCCGAAATGGACCATTTTGACGTCGCCATCTCGTATACCCTTCTCCTTAACCCTAATACCATAAGAATCAGTATCACTGATGCTAATTTAACCGGAACTGGCTAACCACGAATTCCACACATCCAAACCACGTTCTTAACCACCAACATTTTCAAATACTTGGGACAATTTGAGGAAAATCTGCAGAGACTCTTCTCTCTACTATCATTATCAGAACAACGCAACGCAATGAAGAAGTGACAGAAAGAGAATACTGAAACCCATTTTCATCCGAATTGGATCTAGAGGGAATTCTGGGGTGCACATCCCACATCGAAAAATCGCGAATATCCTAGTGAAGAAAATAGGTTATAAATATTGGAGGGGGTGCAGCTTAAGAAACTGCCTTAAACTAATGAGTAAGGAAAACAAAGCGGGCGGTGAGAGCTGACCGCAGCACCGATTACTCAGAAAATGGTGCAAGAATTTATGGAGGGGTTATAGGCTGGCCGGGCGTAGACGCTGCTTACTTTGCAGAACTCGCTTGAGCGGGCCTCCCATCCCACCCCCAATTCTGAGTCCTAAAACCTTTTTCATGCTTATTAATTAATTATTTAGGAAAATTGACTTGTGTAATTTATAAATTTTTAGTTTTAGCCTGCTTGAGCTTCATTATTTTTTTACTTTTGAAGAGGGCGAATGTATGATAAAAATTGAAAGAAATATTTTTAGGTGGTGTTTAAATATTATTTTATTGAATAATGTGTGATTAAAAAGAAGATAGAGTAATATATTTTAAAAAACATTTGATCGAAAAGGTCTCACAATTTACTAGTATTATTAGTACATTTAAAAATCGGGTTAATTTCACAAATGGTCACTGAAGTTACATGAAAATAACAAAACGGTCACTGAAGTTTCAAAGTTTCAGAAACGGTCACTGAAGTTTGAAATTTATTTCACAAACGGTTACTGAATTTTCAGATTTTTTGGGCAAGTTTGAGGCAATTTTTCGACAACTTCCGACCACCAAAATCATAGATTTCGGATACCGTTGGAAAGCCCACAATGTCCTCTTCAATTACCAAAAAAAATCTCCCCAAAATTCCAAGTGATTCGGCCGGAATAAACCCGCGAAGTCGGCACCCAAAAATTATGAAAATTTGCCAAGATTTTCAGATTTTTTGGCCGAGTTTACAGCATTTTTTCGACACCTTCCGACCACCAAAACCGTCGATTTCGGATACCTTTGGAAAGCCCACAATGTCCTCTTCAATTACCAAAAAGAATCTCCCCAAAACTCCAAGTGATTCGGCCGGAATAAACCCACGAAGTCAGCTACCAAGAAAGTCCGAAAATCTGCCCAGTTTGGGTAGCTGATTTCGTGGGTTTATTCCGGCCGAATCACTTGGAGTTCTGGGATTATTTTTTTTGATAATTGAAGAGGACATTGTGGGCTTTCCAACGGTATCCGAAATTGGCCATTTTGGTTGTCGGAAGTTGTTGAGAAAATGCCGTAAACTCGCACAAAAAATCTGAAAATCTGGGCAGATTTTCATAATTTTCGGGTGCCGACTTCGCGGATTTATTCCGGCCAAATCACTTGGAAATTTGGGGAGATTTTTTTTGGTATTTGAAGAGGACATTGTGGGCTTTCCAACGGTATCCGAAATCTATGATTTTGGTGGTCGGAAGTTGTCGAAAAATTGCCTCAAACTTGCCCAAAAAATCTGAAAATTCAGTGATCGTTTGTGAAAGAAATTTCAAACTTCAGTGACCGTTTCTGAAATTTTGAAACTTCAGTGACCATTTTGTTATTTTCATGTAACTTCAGTGACCATTTGTGAAATTAACCCTTTAAAAATCACACATTCTTCAATTTTTTTGCTGAGGTCGTGGCAACTTCTAGCAGTGGACACTTCCTTCTTTGACCCCTGGAAAATGTATTTTTGAATATGTGGTTAAAGAATAAAGAATTTTTTTTTTCAATTTAAGTGTAATATTATTTTATTGAAAATGTATTGTTGAAAATGAATTTTCGATAAAATTGAGTTCGAACAAGTGCTTAATTTGCGAAATCGATCAAACCTAAATCTAAGTTGTCATACATGATCAATTGTGATTTTATTGAAAAAACCTATCCAAATCAAGAAAAAACATTAATAACAATTATGAAATAAATATAATTTTGCTAATTAATAATACCTCTCATTAATCACTATTTTGTTATATTTTAAGATTAGGTTTTTCTGAGGGGCCAACAATTTTTTTTTTTAATCTCCATATATTTTTAATTTTTAATAAATACGTAAAAAATCTTTAAAAATCTTCATTTTCAGTTTAATTTAAATGGTTCAATTTGAATGGAGTCCCAACCAAAATTCAAATTCAATTAAGTGGGATTTTCATTCGTATTTTCTTCCACTAAAAACGTTTTTTGAAACTCTTTGACCTTGAATTTGGAGTACGAAAATTTTCATATCTAAGAGATTAAGTATCACTCATTTCAACACTAAGAAATAAGGTTTTAAACTTAAAAAATCAGATATTAATTAAATTTTATTTATGAAATAACTTATTAAAATATATTTTATAAATTAATTATATTAATGTCACAATTCCGTACAATTTGGTCATAATTATCAAATTAATTAATCATGAATTATTTATCGATCACAAATCAAAAAAAATTATAGGTTATAAATAAAACATTTTATAGGTCACAATTTATTTATCGATCATAAAAAAACAACATTATAGATTACAATTTATTTATCAGTCACAAATCACAAATTTTACAAATTGCAACTTATTACACGGTCACAAGTTATCAAATTGTTGGTCACAAATTAACAAATTTTTATGTCACACATTATTTATTGATCACAGTTTATCTATTTCATTGATCACATATTGTTTATTGTCCACACATTAACAACAATCAACCCATTTAATGCGTGACCACCACTACCAATTGTGACCACCGTAGCCGCAGACAACGGGCACCACCACCACCTTGTCCACCATCTCAAACAAACTAACACCCACTACCGAAAACCACAATGAGCACCACCGCAATCAATCAAATGGGAAAACCACCATGGCACCACCACGACCACCACAACTACAACCGCACCATCATGAGAACCACCACTAGCAGTGCCACCACCACCCAATAGCACTACACAATCACACCACCAACTAGAGGGGCCTAGTAGACTCTGGTTGTCATCACAAACACCACAATGGTATCGGAATCTGTATACGGCTCCACCTCGTACAACATCGGGATCTCTCGACGCTGCTCTACCTCTCGAAATCTAGCAAACAACTCCGTCATCGATGCACAATAGCGTCGAGCAACGCTGTTCTTAGATTAACACAGCCATCAAAATCTATATACCTCGCACATATCGAAATCTCATGCCACTTCGGTGTGTAGTGTGTGGTAAAGACACAAATAATGGAGAGATACGAAGAGAGTGGAAAGGGGAAAATGAATAGGGTTAGGTGTTTTGATTGTTTGGGAGTTCAAAACGATGGATAGATTAATTTAATTAATATTAAAATTTTCAATTTTTTTTTATTTTTGAATTGGGCATTTTAAAATTCTGGGTAGGTGTAATTTTCACTTTGGAGTATTCTATTTTCACGCTCAAAATTTGTGTCGGTTTTGTTTTAGGTCAGTTCGATTTTTCATTGAATTTTGGTTGGTTTGGGTTGAAAATTATTCAAACCGTATTATTCAGTCCGATTTCAAGTTAAAAAAGGCGAACCAATCCAACCCATGTCAACTCTTAGCAACCTCTAAGAGCTTTTAAGGGTTTATTCATTGTCCAAGAAGAGATACCCCCTTCAAAAGAATCTCAAAAAAAAAAAAAAAAGGCGATTTAACCTATGCAAACCTAGCTATAGACGTGAGATTATGAAGTAAGCTCATGCTATTATAAATGTCTATATGGGGAAAAGAAGATTGACGCGCAAGGCTTTTTTTTCCCAATAGTCAACCAAATGAGTAATTGAGAAAGAGCTCATAACTAAACAATAAAAAGGAGCAACGCAAATGTATTTAAAGTATGTTAAATCGTGGTTTACATTTTTAACACAATTTAAAGTGAGATTACGTGACAACTTAACAAACGTGATTTTTTGATAATTCGTTGTGCAATTATAATAAAAATTTAATTACTCTTTTTAACTGTTAGGGATCAACTTTAGGTAGATGAATAATCATGCAAAAATTTTCTACATTTTTATGTATTGTACTAATTATTTATATTTAAAATTTAAGCATTACAACATTATGAAAGGCAATTTATGGAGAAAATAGCAAGTCTTGCACTGCCCGACCCAATCTTCACTTTGACTACATTTTTATTCTCATATAGGAGTGACGGTCATGGACGGCTAGGGCTCCTTTCAGGACGAGCACAAGCCCAAGTCGAGCCGAGGGTTTGCTCGGCTCATCGAGCAACGCTCAGCTCGTTGAGCTCGTGAACGTCTCATGGGCCATGCTCACGAGTCTAAAGTTCATGAGCCCACAAGTTCAGCTCGTGGGCTCCTAAAAAATCTAAAGAAAAACACGAGCTTGTGGGCTCGGCCTCGACCCTTGCACACGAAAGCTCGTGCTTGAACGAGCTTGTGACGAGCGAAGCTCAAAGGTAGATGGGCTGAACCGAGCCATTGCCACTATTCTCATTGCGAGTTCGAATTTTTGTGTGGTAGGGAAACATTAGCAATTGACATTATTCAAAATTTAAAAAATATATATATTTATTATAAAGCCAAATGCTATCTCCGTACAATTTTTACATGGTATACGTAATACAATACCGAAACACGTTAGACAAGCCAATAAAATTTCCGAATTATGTTTACATAAAATGAATAAAATGCAAATTGGAAGAGCCAAGGTCTCAAGTGTGTGATGAGGAATTCTGTCTTCTTCGGGTGGCAATTTCTTCAAGTATGATTATAAGAGAAACAACCATGGCATAATCAACGTTTGGAGACACTCTCACCATGAACTTATCCTTTCCCAGGAAGATACTTCCTGCTGTCAATTTTTTATCCATCTGTCCCATAAAAGTAAAAATAGTTAAAATTTCATAAATGCTTTTCTATCAAAGTCTTCTTGAGTTAGTATTTGAATGACCTCCTCTAAAAAGTTATAAGTTTAGAGATAATATACATTTCAACAAGTCCCTTCACTTGTAACTCGAATTCGTTTTCTATGAAAAAGGCTTTACACATAGTTTTTACAAATGAAACTTGAACTCAGAAACTCGTGTATGATAACATGTTAAATCAAATCAATTTAAAGTTTATAATGTTAGAGAAGAGATACCCTTATCTATTTTAATTTTAGTCATCAACACGCCAATCACGTGCAGCACGAATGACTCGTGAATAATTTTTATAAACAAGTAATGATAAGGCTAGAGCTGAATCTCTACTCGTATAATCTTCAATACATTCCTTATGTACAGCTGGATTTTTCGTTGAAATTTATTAAAATCTTAATTGGAGACATCTAAATTTTAATGAAATTTCAACTGGGGTTTAGAAAAAATTTATAAAATCTTGTTGACAATATGGAACGCATTTAGAATTTATTCAAATTTAGTTTTCTTCATTCTCGAACATATAAAAGGAGACGAGAGGAGAGAATTTGATGGATGATACCTGAGCAATTGGAGTGGATGAATTTCCAGCATATATGTCACAAGATCTCTCATAGGAGCTCCCTTTGAGCTTAAAGTCACAGTATTCCTCTGATGTGTTGTTTGCCAAGAAAACATCTAATTTAGTGTGGATTTGGAACATTGAAGATCTCTTAACGCTGAAGATCAAATCTTTTTTATCTGTGCTTTCTCCACTAAACACTTCCCATCTGCTATGATACGACAATTTCTGCATATTATCAACAATACACAAGCATCAAAAGTTTTTTGTTTCAATTTCAATTTTTCGTCCGCAACAATGATCTCAGCAGAATAGGTTATAATAGAAGTTAGTTATGTTGTAGTTTTTAAGGATATAATTAACAGGTATAAACCAACACGGAATGACGGACAACCTTCAAATTTTCTTCATTCCTAAGAATACAAGAAACTAGACGACAAAATTAACGAACCTTGGGTCGTAAAGTGATAACCGGAGTCCCAGCAGCGTCGAGGACGACCAGAGTGCCATGAAAGCTTAAAGGGAACTTCTCAACTTTAAAGACGAGATTGCCATCAGTTGATGTAACTATATATCTGGTAGTACTAAGGGTAAAAACCTTTTTGTCTATCAAAAGATTAACTGGATGAGAAGCACGGAACTGGGGGCTGATTACAGGGCCATTATTAGCCAAATTTGAATCGTATGGTATTTCTGCCATATCCAATCTTTGAGATGATCATCACATATTCATTTGTGTATTTATAAACAGAAAGTGAGTCAAAGACGTACTTTTAGGTCAATTTAGGATGGAAGAGGTAAAGACGGTGAAGAAACTAATTTTTATTTTCACTGACCTGATCATCAACTCTTGTCCTTAGATACTTCGATGATACAAGGTTGAATATTAATACATTTTGGTTGCGTAATTTAATGGAACACTCCCTATTTTCTTATTGGTCACTGCTTTCTATTTGACATTTCCAACAAGAAGAGTTCAATATTTGAACTTCAGACGTGGGACATAACAAATTGTGGCAGATAGTATAGATATTAAGGAAGAAATAAAAATCTTAGTCATAAATGTCCAACACTACATACCATGTTTGGCTTGTACGAGTTCATGATAAAATTTTAAAAATCATTTGCATCCATCACGAACCAACCTTACTTGATCAAGTTCCGACTCATTTGATTTGATCTTAAGAAAAGATCTCTTTCATGATCATTTTCAAGTGGGATATAATGAAGTACTTCAATTGACGTCAAAAGCACAATAACAGAATTGAGAGCGCTTATAAATGATCACAAGGATGGCACATTGTTGGTATTATACCGGCCCCAAAACACAAAGTAATGTAGAAAATAGAAAAGAACACAAATGATTTTTCGTCCTAAGGCCCGAATGTTCACCCAAATTAGGGTTAATCGCCCGTTGAGCATTCATTGAAGTGATTAACGCTTCAATCCACTGGAAACCAACAATATTATCAAGATCAATGTTACAGTACAACAGATCCACAAAGGAAAAACACTCAGACCCAATAATCTCTCACATAAATTCTCTGAAATACGATTACACAAAGTAACCCAAATGTTACTGTCCACATAAGAACAGAAATACAGAACCAAGCTTTAATCAAACACTAGATCTCACCAAAAATCATCTAGGACCCAAGATTACAGGCAAAAACCAAATATTTTCAGAGAGAGCAAAAGTAGAGAGAACCCTAGAATAATCTCGAAGGAAGTGAGACGAATGAGAGAGTCAAGCCAAAATATCAAAGGCAGAAGCATCCAACAGACACAGCTCATCCATGTATTACAATCTCAGCCTTTGAGATAAGTGTAATGGAGCTGCCGGGTTGCATTCTAAATGGGCTGGATATCTCACAATAATAAGGGTTGCATCACAGGGCCAGACATTAGGTAAAAGAAGGGAAAAATTCAAAAATAAGGTGTATTCTTTACCTCAATTCAAAAATAAGGTAAATAGTTTAAAAATTCAAAAATCAGGTATGAATTTAATTAATTAAAAATATTTATTAAATAAAGATAATAAAGTCATTATTGGTCACATATTCATAATTATAAGTTACAGATTTATTTTTTTGTCACATATCGTCAAATTTTTTGGTCACAAATTATTTTGATGTCACATATCAAAAAATTTGTTAGTCACAGATTATTTCGAGGTCACATATTTCTAAATTAATTGGTCACAAATTATTTTTTAGTCACATATTATTAATTTTTTATGTCACAGTTGAATAATTGGTCACAGATTAGCACACATTTGGTCACAGACTACCGCATCTACCACTATGACCACTTTCGACCACTCTCACCACACCGTCGCCGTCGTTGCCACAACAGTACCAACAAACCCGCCACCATCTCCACCCGTCGATGACAACACTGCCACCTCTATCGCCGTCCCCTCCACCATCACCGCCACCACCACCACCATACAAATGCACCACAATAGACACCCGATGCAACACCACACACCACCTCACAAACACACCACCACCACACACAAAAACCCATCCAAACCTCCCCAAACCGCCAGATCCACCACATAAGCACCATCACGTCGCCGCCACAACAATACCAACAAACCCGCCACCATCTCCACCCGTCGATGACAACACTGCCACAACTGTCGCCGCCCCCTCCACTACCACCACCACACAAATGCACCACACACAGACACCCGATGTAACACCATACACCACCACCACACACAAAAACCCATCCAAACCCTCCCCAAACCGCCAGATCCACCACATAAACACCATCACGACGATCACCACATAAAAGTTCAATCCGATTCGACTCTGTCGCGACGCTGCTGCAGTGGGAAGGGGAGGGAGAAGCTGCAGTGGGGAGGGGGAGGAAGAAGGGAGGAGGAGCTGATGGCGGGCGGGCGGCAACAGCGTCAGAGATACAGAGAGAGGGTGGAGGAACACGAGAGAGAGTGAGAGAAAGGGGTGAGGGAGTGATAAAATTAGGGTTATGATTTTATATAGTACCTGATTTTTGAATAATAAAATTTGGTCCCCGATTTTTTAACTTTAATCTTCAAACACTTGGAATTCTGTAATTTCCACGTAAAAGAATTGGGCTGCCGCATTGGGCCCAAATTGGTTAAGCACCAAACTTAACACACATAAAAACTCCATTCTCACTATATATTGCCCTCAACCCACCTACAATTGATTTTTAGCATGAACAAAGTTCGTAATAAGAGGTGTCATAGAAGAATAGCATGCAGATTCATCCGAGAATGATAAATTCCACATTACACCCTGTAATGAAAAATATTTGTACATGACGGGTAAAAACCTGAATGGCCACAATTTATATTCAATAGTCCCTTAACTTCGAGTCATGTGAAATTCATTTTTTTTGGACTAACAGAGTTCACAATTTAAATTAAGGGACTATTGAAGTTTGTGGTCGTTTTTCAGTGTATAGTTTTTGGGGACTATTCAGGGTTCTTAACCTATAATCAAATGTGCATATCATGTATTAACCAAGTACTTAATGAGTTCAACTCTGGCTCCAAATACTGACATATACTGTGACCAGTTGAGTTCAAAAACTAGAAGCCGGTGCGTCTCAAGACCTTTTTGCTTGACAACCAAAATACATTTTTACTAATCATAAAATCTACAACCAGATAGCTTAATACTAAACAAAGATCATCACAATGGTAACCTCATAATTTCCAGGCAAACTTGAAAAGAACAGAAAATATGAGATACTGCTAATTAACCGTGAAGTGCTTCCTAAGAGACAAGAAGAATTGATAGTCCTATTCATCTTCCCATTACTTTATATCTTTGGACTTGTGTATTTCAAATTTTTCCTAAGACGAAACCCCAAATCTTAACAAAGCCAACTAGCACCTATATAGCACAACAATGACATAAATGGGGAAATAGAATTAATGCAGATCTCAGATAGAAGAACTTCAAGGGATGGATGCTACAAAGGAATCAAAAAGAAAACAGAGGAGAAAAACATATCTCATACCACAGTACTCACTTTGCGAGTGCAAATGTGAACTCATCGCCTTGCCCCCGTTTCTTCATACTATGATCTGTACTTCAAAATCGAATGAGACCAATATTTTCACAATGCAAACTCAATTTGAGATCATGTACAAACTTAAGGACAAGGTATGTTGTGAAAAGCACATACTTATTATACTAAACGCCCAATAAGCACATACTTATTATACTATACACAGAAAGAATCACAATATTCAGAAGAGTAAGCAGGCATTGCTAGCATTATCTGCAGTGTTCAAATAGGAAAAGATACGAATTGTGAGTTGCTGGATAGGTACCCAGCAGAGGATGAGAAAAAAATTACAGAAAGAAATGCTAAAGAATTTCAAGTTCTACTTCTCTAGGTTACCTTCAGATCTACTGTCTCAACAAATCAAATTTGCAACAGCAAATCAAAAAACAAATTAAAGGCAGAAGTTATATTACAACAGGGAACAATCAGATAGGGGAAACATGAATAATCCAGTCAGCAACAAAGCAAAGCAACTGGACAACAAAATTTGGGCATTAAAAAGAACAAATCTAGACAACAGAGAAGCAGTATCAGATATAGGAAAGAACTGAAATATCATTCATGATTCAATTTGCCATCAGTTACACTACGTCCATTCCACAAACCTAACAAACTATTCTACACCCAAACAAAAACCCTACACATATCATCAAAATCAGAAAATTGAAACCTTAACATCAGTCCTAAAATTGACAACTTTTTTAAGAGCTGGTAAACTTGGTAACAGCCTTGGTACCCTCCGAAACAGCGTGCTTAGCCAATTCACCAGGAAGTACCAATCTCACAGCAGTCTGGATCTCCCGAGAAGTAATCGTGGGCTTTTTATTGTACCTGGCAAGCCTGGAGGCTTCCTGAGCCAATTTCTCAAAGATATCATTAATGAAACTGTTCATAATTCCCATGGCCTTGCTCGAGATCCCTATGTCAGGATGAACCTGCTTCAGCACCTTGAATATGTAGATCTTGTAAGTTTCTACACTCTTCTTCGTGCGCTTCTTCTTCTTGTCTCCGGCAGCTGCACCTTCCTTGGGGAGTTTCTTGCCGGCCTTTGGCTTCTTCTCCGCCGGAGCCTTCTCGGCGGCCGGCGCTTTCTCAGCGGCGGGTTTCTTCTCCGCTGGCTTCTTCTCTGCCTTTGGTGCCATTTTTAGTAATAAAGGAACGGCGTATGCGTATTTGGAGAGTTTTACGAGCGCACAGAACAAAGAAAAGCTATGGATTTGATTGTTAAACGGGGAGGAGAATTATATAGAAGGTTGTGATGGAGCCTGATTGGCCTAATAAGAACGACACGGATCGAGCATGCTACCCGTTCATTAGATTCGTTATCCTACGGTGTAGATTTTAGTTCGAAGATTGAATTAGATTTTAATAAAAAACTTTTCTGAAGGTTTTGCTTTTGCTTTTGGCGGTTGTTTGAAAATGAAGCGCGTGGAATAAGCTATCGTGCACCGGATGCTCGTTCAAATTTTTTCTTTTTTCGAATTTCATCCATAGTCCTTTGAACTCGAGTCAATGATTTGGGGTTTCACTTTCATCACTGGAGCTGAATACAGTAGCGAAATCAGAAAATGATGTTAGAATGAATTGAGACCCCGTTTGGTAGAGATTAAAATTCAATTAAAATTGAAAATATAGCTATTATTGGGTCTCATTCGTCTAATAAAAGTCAATAATAACGGCTAGTTTTTCAATTTTAATCCGATTTTAATCTCTATCGAACGGGAAACTTAAAAATTTCAAATGAATTGAAGTCACAAGAGATTGAAGCTCTGTTTGGGAGGAATTAAATTTTTCTACAATAAATCAATTCTCTTTTTCAACCACACATTCTTCAATAAAATAATATTTTTTATCACATCAATAATTTTTTCTTCTTTTTCAACCACACATTTCTCATCATATCACTATTCAAAATCAATTCTTCCCTCAAAAATCTCATCCAAACAAACTCTGAGTTTGAAGGCTACTCTCACGACATTTACGATAAAAAGTATACGACACTCAATGAAATTAAAAAATCTAAGCCCCTGTTTGACATATATTATCTAAAAATACATTTTTTTTTTCAAAACTCATTTTTAACCAATAAAATAATATTTTTTATCACATTAATAAATTTTCCTTACTTTTTAACCATATATTTCATATCATATCAATATTTAAAATACATTCTTTTCTTAATAATGTCCATCAAACACACCATAAATGTCTCACCAAATCCTTGTATTTTTTTTTATCAAATAGAAAATTGACGCTCACTTTAAAAAATCTAAATTGATCGAATCATGAACAAAATAAGCAAAAGTACATATTCACCAATGAAAAATTAAAATATTACTTAATGAGTATTTTTCTAATAATTTTGAAGATCAATCGTTCCAAACATTTGAAATTTTGATCGAAACATGCAATCAATAATACATCACTATAGTCTATGAGGGTGTTTGGTGAAGATTAACTCTCTGTTTGGTACACATTAAATTTTTCATTTTCAAACATACATTTTTCAATAAAATAATATTTTCTATCACATCAATAATTTTTCCTTATTTCTCAACCATACATTCTCCATCAATCTACTATTCCAGAATACATTTTTCTAAAATAATGTGACTCAAACACACCTAAAATTAGATTTTTAGTGAATTGTGTGGTTGAAAAAATGTGGGACCCATGAAAGATGTGATTAATATTGATTGTTTGATTTTGATTTAAATTAAAATCAGATTTTAATCTGGCCCAAACATGCCCTATATGTTATTATCTCATAATGATATTTGATGTGTTCATCAATCTTCTATATTACGTCGTTTAAAAGTGAGAGAAGAATTCCAACCAAAGTGATAAAATCAATTAAGACGGGTGTCTTCAATTGAAATTGTGACAAATTTTAAAAATCATTTTAAATTTAAAATTCAATGAAGCCTTTTAAAATCCATCAAAATTTGAGTTAAGGACGCTCCCGAGAATTCCAAGGATCAACTAGTATTTTAATCCATGTCCATGTTTGACTTATTTCCAAGAATAAACTTATAAATAGATTAATTTATAAATAAATAATTTTTGCGAACATTCTTTTTATTGTCAATATTAAATCTAGATCAAGTTATTTATTTTGATCATAATATCTATTTTATGGTTAAAAGGAGTATTTTTTTTTTATATGTAATAAATGAAAACATGCATTGAAATAAAAAAAAAAAATTACTTTTAAATTTAACAAAATTTGTAGTGTTTTTAACTATTAAAATAAGTAATTTACTTTTAGATTTGATCGATACAAATTATCTATAATTAAAATATTTAGAGCATGTTTGAGCCCTATTTTTTGCTTAAAAATCCATTTTTGAATAGTAGATTGATAAAAAATGTGTGGTTAAAAGTAATGAAAAAATTTGAATTTGCGTATAATATTATTTTATTGAAAAATATGTAATTAAAAAGAAGATATAAAAAAATGTATTTAAAAAAATAGGGATCAACAAGGGTTTAATTCGAGAATAAGACACACGTTTCATGAATGTTGGGAAAACTATATTTAATAATTAAGCATTGGTCTTGAATTGAAACTCAAAATAGAGCAGGCTAATACTAATATTTGGACTAAAATTATCCATTTTCTTCTTAGGTTTTTATATGGGCTGGTAGTGCTGGCTATACCCCCACTGTATTCGCCCCGACTAAATGTTAATTTTCTAACGTATTTTGAATTGGATCAAAATAAATAACATATAAAGCGCGCATTTGATCTCATTATTCCATATTATAATGAGATGAATAATAATTTTTTGAAAAATATATAGTTAAAAAATGTTAATTTTTTTTTTTAATTTACATGTAATATTTTTTGTTGGAGGATGTGTAATTAATAAGAAAAGTGAGAAAAATGAATTACAATTTAATGGGAGCCAAACGGGGGCAAAATCTTGAATATGAATTATAACTAAGAGCGTGTCTGACCCCAATTATTTCACAGATTTTGATTGAAAATTCAACCGTTGCTTTGTCCTTCAGCCGCAACAATTGACCAGATGTGAGGGATGTGGGGGCCAGCAATTGAAAAAAAACGATAATATTTATGCTGAAAATTTGATGAAAATTGCCAACAGACACACTCTAAACCCCTGTTTGTCTACCATTAATCTAAAAAATTGTTTGCTACAGTAAGATTCTCCACCACACATACACAAACCAATAAAGTTACTTTAATTTTCAACCACACATTTTCCAAAAAATACTATTCATTACACTAAGTCTCCCCAATAATGAAAGACAAACAAGCTCTAAATCTTTCTAAGGAGAATTGCAACTATGATCCCCAAACTTTTTTATTTTTTAAGACCTCACTTAAAGTTTTAGCTTGTGCCACTCCCAATTCCATACTTTTGAAATAGTTAGCACTAGAAGGAAAAACCCACGTTTGAGTCACATTAAAATTTTTATTCTCATTCTTCTACTCATTTTCAACCACATATTCTTCAACAAAATAATATTTTTCTTCACATCAATAATTTTTCCTTCTTTTTCAACCACATATTCTCCACCAATCTACTATTTCAAAATACATTCTTCCAATATAATGTGATTCAAATACACATTAAATGAAGGATTCCCATTTGACAGTAAGTTGACAAGAACAGTAAATTTTGACTTGTCTTGAACAATTTTTAAAAGGGTAAAATGGTACATTTGTATTTTTTTAACAAAAAAAATACAATTATAACATTTAAATCAAAAATAAAAAGGTAAAAACTGTGACCACACCCACCCACTCCTTTTTCCCACTTCCCATCCAACCTTTACTAGCACTGCCTTCATCTCAAACTAAAGTACCACAAACCCATCTTTATTCTTATAATGGACAAGGCTATTTGTAGTGGAAAGATAGTAGACAAATGTCTACGACGATGCTAGGAAGAGAGAGTTCACTCAAATGACCCACCATTATTACTGGAATAAAAAAGAGTGATAGAGACACTGTCATCATGGGTCTTGCTAATAACCAAGAGCATATTTGATTAAGTTTAAAATCCAATTAAAAGAAAAAATATAATCGTTATTGGTCTCACTCGTCTCATAAAAGTCAACAATAACGGCTAATTTTTCGATTTTAATCTCTACCTAACACGCTCCCAGTCTCTTCATCTATTCCCATGTCAATACACTCCATCTCACATAAATTTGAATCAAACCATTCAAACAATCAAGCAATCGGCCTAAATGAACCAAACGCAATACTATTTCCAACCTCTCAAGCACACACGACATATCTTTGACCTCTAAACCCCTTCATCCACCAAGTGAACTAGGCATGTTTATGCTCTTATTTAAGTCTTGTATACTTGCAGCATCACCGAATTGCGAGTTCCCATTAGTGACCAAGAACGAAAAAAAGGCCACCAAAATTAATTTTGACACCGTAGAAAAAGAACATGTAGAGTTTAAAATGTAGTGAACAAATGATTATAACAACTATAATGCGGAAACATAAACTCTCAAAATGTAAAATTGAACTAATCGATCCAAAGCTTCTTCAACACCACTAATGTAGTGTCATATGGCGTTGAACTCACATTTGTGCCACACCGAATCATGTACCGTCGTCCACGGGAATGTCAATAGATATACCAAGAAATGAATCCGCTGGAAGCCACCAAGAATTTCGTCGGAGATATGAACTTCTCCCATTTAGTTACCACCCCATGCTTTCTCTCTTTTGCTATGCCAATTCCAAAAATGAAACAAGTGAAGAAGTCTTGTAATTATAGAACCAAAGAACCATTTGAATTCAAATTCAAATATTATACTATAAAAGAGACATGACTAGTAGGGTAATTGACCACAAGATTAAATCTCACAATTAGATTTAATATTTGGTCTATAATACACATCAACTTGTACAATCATTTCAAAGTGCTGAAGACAAATACTTATATGCCAAGTGGATTTAAGTGATCCATCTCACAGAACCCATGTCGATTTCCTTCAATTCAGGCGGCAAAAATTGGTTTTTTGAGAGCCCATGAAACGATGAAAAATGAAGGAGAAAAAGGTTTCGAATCATATAAAGTACTGTTGTTACTGTGTGTAGTATGTGTTTTTGCCATAAAAGAAGATGGCGAATTTTGGTGTGTGAATAAGAGAGAAGATAAGAATTTTGTGCGGGTCAAATTTTCTGCAATAAATTCTTCCCCATACGACATCAAGTTACGAACTTAGTCAGCCACAAATGCACTCGGAGTTCTTTGTTTAACAAAGAATCGCAAGACTTCATGAAAGGGACATAATATGTAAACAAACGCACGAAATACAGAAACACCTTCCCAACTTTTATTACCACAATAAAAGACAACTCTCAAAATTTAGCAAACGAAAACAACAATGCATTATATGCTTTTGTGTCTCATGCCTTAGAGTATATCACTTTGTTCAGTCTCCATTATTTTCAAAATACATTTTTTCTTTTATTTTCAACACACATTATACAATAAAATAATATTACACACATATCCAAATTTTTTTTATTTTTGACTACAAATTTTCCATCAAATCACTATTCCAAAATTCATTTTTTTTGAAAAAATGGAATCAAGCATGCTCAATATAAAATTCGTATGGCTGACACCTCCGACTATTACGGTCTAATTTCAAATGTTTCCCAACAAGAAAACTGCTTGAAAACTACCGCGACATGGCAAAATATCCAACTTGCCTACAAAAACTGCCATTCACATGTCGAATCATTAACATATAACCATCGAAAATAATCGTCTCAGTGAAATCCGTCCACCTAGCTTAGAACATCCCCATCAATTGATTTTCAGATTTGTATGCCCTGAATACTTGCTACGTTCGACCGAAGGCCAATTCCGCTAAATGCCTTGCATATCGGGCCCCACCCATGCCATGCCTTTGTCCATGCAATACAAATCCAAACGATTACCGATAATGATGTCTTACATTGAATATTTTTAGAAATGCCCTTAATCGAGTACATCTCGAACAGTGGCTTCGACATGGGAGCTAGGCATTGCCCATGTCTTACTTATTTTAGCGCTTGCTATGATCAAGGGGGGTAACATAAGGACAGTATAGGGGTCCAATTTAGATACAGAGCATATTGAAGAAGTTATGTGCCAACTGCATCATTGGCATATCTGGTAATTAATGGTTTGGTTTTGGAGGTGGGTATTCTTTTTTTATATTAAACTTATCATTTTGCCCTTAAAATAGTTAATAATGTGGTCAAAATTAGTTTTTAGGGTCAATTAACGGTCAAATGGATCCATCCATTTGTTCTTGTGCTACAACAAAATAAAATGTTTGGGGTTCGTGGTGGCACGAACTAAAGGTTTGCGTAAATTCTGCGACAAAATGAAAGATTTGAGACCGTGATTGCAATTCTCTCATCTTTCTATTAAAATTTATGAGAAAAATATCTTATTATTATTATTATTATTATTATTATTAACATGAAAGATAGTATTTCTTAATGTTTATTAGATATCATTATGTAAATTATAATATTTTTAAGAAAATAATATATTTTCTGATTTTTTTTTTATGACATTGCACAGGAAATGTTATTTGTGAATGACAGTTTCATCGGGAGCCTCTAGAAGGGGTTTGGATTATGCATCATATTTCAGGTTTTGAGTAATTAAGACCCTGTTTGGTGTTTTTTTTTTAAATATTATTTTGGATAATGAATTTTTGAAGAATGCGTGATTAAAAAGTATGGAAAAAAGTTTTGAATTTACGTGTAGAATATTTTATTATGGATTAAAAATGAGTGTACCAAATTTTTTTTTTATGAAAAAATTGAAGACAAAAAGGGATTAAAAAAAGTGAAGCCAATACCTTTCTATTTGCTGCTGAAAACATACTTTAAAATGTTTTTGCTAAAATGAATACAACTTCTACAAGTATACAGCAATAATTGGAACATGTACCTACTTCAAAATTATAGATGTTTATTGCTTTAATCACTTTTTTTAACAATATACGACAAGTAATTTCAATTGTGTTTTTTTCCCTAATTTTTGGAGATTCAGCCATTTGCATTAAAATCCAATTAAAATTTTAAATCATAGTCAACAATTAATTTCATCAAAATTTATTTACAATCTAATTTTAATCTGTATCAAACGAGGATTTTAATCTAATTTTTCCTCGATTAATCGATCTTCATGATGACGCACTGGCTAATCTGTCTTTGTTACTGGTATTGATTGTTAATCCATCTTGGATAATGAAGGTTACATAAAAGAGCTTTTTGACAAGAGATTGCTACTTAAGAATGTACGACATGTGGTTAAAATGTGCGTAAATGTAAATTGAAGGTGTTGAAAAAAGGCGATTAATTGTCCCTGAATGTAGAGGAGGCCCAACTCCTATTTAAAGGGCCCCCTCTTTTTTTTTTGAAGTGTGTATTGAATTACAATGAATTGATGATCCCAATAGGAACATGATTGTGCTATATCTACATAATAATTTACCAACAGATAATGTAACGAGGTTTAATTGAATCAAAATGTTATCAATCAAATAAATTTTTCACTTACATTTTGACACATCATCATTATGTAAAATATTATGTAAATAGTTTTGTACAAGAAGCATTTTCCAAGAAATAAAACCAAATCTTTGATCATCTCTGCTCATTGGAAATATTAAAAATAATAACTACCTACCTTATTGTGTATTACGCCCCTGTTTGGTGCACATTTTAGGAGTAAGAATGCATTTTTACTGTTGATGTGATGAAGAATATGTTGTTGAAAAAGAAGGAAAAGTTATTGATGTGATGAAAAATATTATTATATTAGAGAATGTGTGATTGAAAATGAGTAAAAGAATGATAATGAAAAAATAATGTGGACCAAACATGGGCTACATTTAGATGATAGAAACATCTCTAAGAGATTCTTTATTTATAAAGAGTATCTATAGACAATATTTTTAAATTTAGAAAGTAATTTTTTAATGCACTGCAACAATATTATCTATTTTGACTCTTTATTTTTATTTTTTCCAATGAATATTTATCGATTTCTCCTTATATCTTATTTAACACAATTTTTTATATGCTAATATCTAATAAATCCAATTTTAAATTGTAAAATATTGAAATTTGTAATTTATTATATACAAATTACAATCATTGTTAATTAAGAATAGATGGCAAGTTTGACTCTCCAAATTTGAAAAGTCAAGCCCACTATTTATTTTAAAAGTTAAAAATAGAGAATATCTTGGAGCTTATTTTTAAGAATTGACTCGCTAAAATAGAGGGTATTTTATTTTTAGGGAGTCTCTTAAAAATGCTATAAAGAGAATTTAAGATTTAAAAGATGATTATAATTTGAATATAATTCTCAACTCGCAACACTTAGGTTGTTGTTGATGTGCTGGATTAGACCATACAAGATTTTTAGCATTTGGATAGATGGTATCATGGTACATTAATAACTTTCTTTGATTATTTACTAAAAATATGGTCATATGCATCATAGTTATTAAACTCGAACCAACCAATCAAACTTGATTCAGGGCCCGTTCGACATGGATTAAAATCAGATTAAAATTGAAAAAATAGCCGTTATTGTTGACTTTTATTAGACGAGTGGGACCCAATAATAGCCATATTTTCAATTTTAATTGGATTTTAATCCCTACTGAACTGGGCCTCAGTGAACGAGTCCAGTCATATAATTGATAATTGAGTAGAATTCTACATAATTTAGTGTAAAAATTATAATTTTAGTAAAATACTAACTTTGATGCATTGGAGCGAAAAATCACAATTTAGAGCTGGGTTGTAATTAATTCGAAATAATTGAAGATTAATCGAATTGTATATTATCGATATGAAGTATTCATAAAGCAATAGCAGGAAATTCACAACTTTTAAGAGCTGAAAAGTCCGGAGATTAATTTGCAAGCTTTCAGAATGTGTAGGACCAATTTTGGATGATTATGAAAGTTCGAGGACTAATATGAAATGTTTTGGAAGCTACGGGATCAAAAGTTGAAGATTTGGAGCAAAAATGATCAAAATTGGACAAAAAAAGTTAAATTGGGACCAACTTAAATCAATACAAAAGAGAAAAATATAAAACCTTACCATCGCAAGGTGTGAAGAGTGGATAACCAGCAAGGTGATTGCAATATCATGTTTTTGGTTTAGACTATGCGATCGCAAGCCTTTAAATAATACGACCGTATGGTTATATGCGAGGTAGAGTTAGATTTTCTATCCAATCTTAATTAGATTTCTATTTGAAAAGATGATTGAACACAAATTTTATCCTAATCTTGGGACAATAAAAAAAGAATTTTTCTAGCATTAAAAAAGGAAAGAAGTTTGAATTCACAAACGCACAATCATACATCAATTTATTACCTTTACTCAGATTTTCAAAGAGGAAGAAGAGAATACAAGAAAACCACTCAAGAGTTTAAAATTTATCTTCCTTCTAGTTTCTATGATTAAAATTCGGGCCATGTATTTAATTTTCAAATCGTATTTTTGTAATTTTATGATGTTATGGTAATTGTATGATAATATGATAATGATGAACCATATATTTTGAAGTTTTAACGTAAATTTATAGTTTCTGATGTTAAATACTTGTTTCATTTGAATGATTATTATATTATTAATATTTTCAATTACTTAATCAATAATTGAATAGATTTGTGATTTTTATCATGTTCAAGAGAAAGAGAAAGAATAAACATTTTACCACAATAGCACGAAGTAAAAATGTGTGGGTAGAGAGGGTGGTCCTCCAACGAGACACTGTTTGGCTAAGGTTAAGCCCCCGTTTGATCCCTATTATTTTCAAAATACATTTTTCTCTATTTTCTTTTCAACTACATATTTTTCAATAAAATAATATTACATGCAAAACCAAAATTTGTTTCTTATTTTTTAACCATAAATTTTCTATCAATCAACTATTTCAAAATGCGTTCTTAGCTAAAAATGAGGCTCAATCAGGCGCTAAATTTATGTTTGGCCTCATTTTTTCCAAAAATTCATTTTCGCAACTCATTTTCCAATCATATATTATCCCATAAAATAATTTTATACGTAAATTCAAATTTTTTTCTTTATTTTTTAACCACACAATCTTAAAAAGAAAAAAAAAACTCTTTTAAAAATTGAGGCTCAAACATGAGCTAGATAATAAGAGCTAGTTAAATATTTAAGTTTTCACTGGCCTCTTATTTATAGGGTTAAAGTAGTATACCCAACTTCTTTCTTATAAGAGCCTCTTTGAAGTTTTCTATTCATATTTGTAAGGGAAAAATTCATAAATAAGGTGTATACTTTACACCAATTCAAAATTAGATTTCTAGTTTGAAAATTCAAAAATCAGGTTTTTTTTTATTTATTTATGAAATAATAAATTATTAAATCAATTTATTATTAAGGCCCCGTTTGACACCCATTATTTTGAAGAATGAGTTTTTAAATAGTGATTGATGTAAAGAATGTGTGGTTAAAAAGTAGGAAAAATTTTTGGGTTTATGTGTAATATTATTTTATTTGAAAAATGTGTTGTTAGAAATGAGTACTGTAAAAAAATGAGAATGAGAATGAGATAAAAAATAGGTGTCAAACAGGGGCTAAATATTTAATTCTACTATAATATAATATAATATAATTAACTCATCCCACATGCACCACCCATACCGCTCCTGGGACTATTTCGACGACCATTTCGACCACCACTCTTCTCCGACGACCATTCCGAAGACCGCTCCGATTTCGACAATTATTCCGGTGACCATTCTGGTCACATATTTACAATTTACGGTCACAGTTCAAGAATTTATAGAACACAATTAATTCGTTGGTCACAGATCAAAATTTATAGGTCACACAGTCACAGATTTCTAAATTAATTGATCATGAATTTTTTTTACGGTCACGGATTATATAATTTTATAGGTCACAATTAATTCGTTGGTCACAGATTTCAAAAGTAGTTGGTCACATATCAAAATTTATAAGTCACATAGTCACAGATTTCCAAATTAATTGGTCACATTTTTTTACGATCACAGATTAAAAAATGTTGGTCACAGATTATATTTTTAGTCATGGATTACAGAATTTTAAGGTCACATTATATTTTTAATCACAAAACCAAAATCACAAACACTTTTCATCCCGTCGCCACTGCCACTGCTACAACAACCACCACCACCACCACCAACAATAACAATAACAATACAACACCACGAACACAACATCACCACTATCAGCACCACCATCAAACTAGATCTAAAACTCACAAACATAAACAAAAAAAAAAACCAAAAAAGCCGGCACTGCCACCACTTCCACTTCCACGACCACCACACCACCGCGCCAAACATCACAACCATCACCACGCAAACATCACAAACAAGATTATCACGACCCCTACCAACACAACCACCACCTCACGAGCACCATCAACACAACCACCATCACAGCCGCCGTCAAGACTGCAAATACAAACAACAAAAACCTCCCCCAAAAACTTCGGCGCCACCAGATCGAACATCACAGTGTACAAGATTTCACAACGCCTCTCATCGAACAGAGGAGTGAAGGAGAAACGGTGGGACGCAAGGCTTCATCGACTGCGCTCCTAGTGACGGCTTCCGGTGGTGTCTCCGACGACAACTTCCAGATCGACGCAAAGCGCACCACCTCCACAGCATCAACACCGCCTGTAGCAAGCGACGCAGAGGAAGGCTGGTGCTGGTGCTGTAGCAGGTGACGCAAAAGAGGATGATGGAGAAGAGTGGAGCGTTGATCGCCAGAGCAACCTTCCACTTGTTGTCGATGAATCTGCCGGAGGGAGAGGAGTGAGAGAAGGAAGAGAGAGGCGAGGAAAGAAGAGAGAGGCAAGAGGCGGAGAAATGAATCAATAAAAATGATTTAGGGTTTGGGATTGGGTATGGTGGGAATAATATTTAATTTTTAAATCAATACCTGAATTTTGATTAAAAATATTCTCACATGATTTTTGCACTCTAATCTTTAAATACCTGATTTTTTATAATTTCCCTATTTGTAACCCTGGGTTTCATACTTGTCTAGATATTCTACTATTCAAAAACATGTTCCCCACTTGTGCCCCTATTGGATTTATTTACAGCCCAAATGAAAACATATAGCCCAAATTCTACTGTCCAATTATAAACACAATACGTGATCATTTGAGCAAACCCTAACTCGCCCCCCAAACCTTTGCGCTCCCTCTCTCAAAAATCAAAGACGCTCTTCTCTTTCTCGACAAAACCGACAAATCTCTCAATCAAAAACCCAAATTGTTCTTAGAATAAATCCATGTCCCTACGACCAAACCAAACTGAAGAAAGTGTGGAAATCTGCAAAAGAACTTCCTCTATTGACCAAAGAAGTTCCTGTATCGATGACGAAACAAAAAAAAATAAGTATTATTACGAGCTTCCTCTATCGACCAAATACACTTCGGCACACAAGCATGTCTTCAAGATGTTATACTAATGGATGAGCATTTCCAAACTGTAATATTAACACCGTGGGATACTTTAGTCTAAAGAGAGTGCATAAACATCATTGAGAACCTTGGAAGCAAATCTATCATATGGGAAGATTTGATTGATGAAAAAACTATTTTTTAAAATCGTCAAATGGTATGTTGATAAGCGACGGAGTGTAAAACTTGGTGTACACTATGATGTACACTGAACATGGTTGTATATGGATATATACTGAAGCAAATTGTATTGAATTGAACCAGATATAATTTAAAAATACTAAAGATAAACATACAATATATGTGTCGATTGTGTTGTTTAATTCCATCTGCATCGGTGTCCTAATTTTTTATATTCTACGTACGCCAATTCAGTGGATCCAAATAAGTCTAAACACTATGCATAACATCGAAATCATCAAATGATTTACATGTGCCATCGATTGATTCTCACTTTCACGTTCCCACAATTACAAGAATGTATGAACAAACATATAATTTGAAGGATTTAGACATGTTTCCCTTTTGATAAGAAATTTAATATGGTATATTTTCTTTTCTTGAAATGGACATTCGCTAAGTTCTCAACATGGGCCCCCCCGAAACATGCAAATATTTCTCTTTTTGTAGAAACCCTATCAAGAACTTTGGATTCTAATCTTATAAAACATTAGATTTCTAAAAACTCTAAAAAATTCCAGCAATTCCATGCAGTGTTCAATGTGATTTGTTTCCCCAAGAACCCGCCAACTGTGTCTAAGTATTCTTTGTGGTAGACCCACATTATGTAATTCCAAGAGTTAGTGTATGATTCAAGAAATGGATATTTGGCTTCTTGGAAATGGAGTTTTGCTGCAAATTATATGAGAGAGATTATTGATAGAGGGAGACAAGAGGCATGGAGTTGAAGAAGGAAATCAGTGACAAATAACCTAATTTGACTCTTCATTGATTTCCAATCCCTATACTTTTGTCCTAATTGTAATGGACATATGCATATACTATAACTAATATCTTCTTTGGTACACGTGGATCCTAATTCAGTCACACGACTCACATCATATTTGTGTCGGTTTAAAGTATGATCAATTCTTGAAATGACCACTCTCCCATTTTCAACATCACTATCAACTATCATAGTATCAATTCTTAATGAATTTTTTTTGCTCAATTAAGAGCTGGACAAGTATTTGATTTTGCTATCTTAGATTACATCATCAAGGAAGGGAGAGTTTACAAAAGAAAATTTATTTGTCGATCACATTATTTGTAATTTATGCCCCTTATTTTTATTGATATGATATGAACCATGACATTAGGTGAGAATCTTTGTTCCCCAATAACAAAAGTGTGAACACCTTTTTATTTTTAACCTTTTTCAATTTCAACTTTCACGTCCAAGTATAATGAAAATGATGTGATAATTGACATCCTCGCACCTCTCTCACATGCGAACAAATGGGTCATGACACTCAGAAAACGGAAATATTGTTCGTGTTCTACGTATATTTCATCAATTTGTAGAAAAATTATTAAGGGTGAATTTGTTTTTGTTATGCAGTAGAATTTGTAATAACTATTTAATTTTGGGCCACGTCTCTTTTCTCAATTTTTAGTTTTTTACCACTTCCCTGCTCTGGTAATACATGTGATTGGGGGGAAGTGTCAAGTGAAATGATGAATGCGAGATTGCAAATTCGTTGATTATGCAAAAACCCAAGATCGGATCAATTATTAAAGAAAAAATTCAATATTTCAATAAATTTTAATCAAAATCAAGCCATGCACAAGTTATTGGCAGCTCATATAAAATTAATTCACATATTTTTAATTAATTATTGCACTCTAAACCCTTAAATTCTAACAAATAAATTGTTATGATGAAAATATGTCTTGCACTGCATTAACATGTCACGACTAGTAATTTTATCGGTCGTTTTTATCATTCTTTGTTGTTGTTGTTGTTGTTGTTATGAGTCTGTTTGGATTGGATTAAAATCTGATTTTAATTTAAGTTAAAGTCAAACAATCAATATTAACCACATTTTCATGGGTCCCACATCTTTTCAATCACACATTTTAAAAACTTTTATCACAATCCACTAAAAATTTAATTTAATTCCCACCAAACACCCTCTATTATTATTTTCTTGAAAGTGAAAATTAGAACCGAATACCTCAACCTTTTGGCTAGTTTAGAAATGGTCTCCAATCTTCAGAAGTGATTTTTTCACTCTCCAACCTATATAACGTCGTGAGATTGGTTTCCCATGTGATGAAAATCGACAACGTGGATGTGCAAATAACACGTGTCTTTTCTTGTAAATTAAAGTTCGTAGTCAAGACTAACAAATGGCTTAATAATTTTCCTAATTTTAATGTACTGTCACGTCACACGTTGGGTGTCAATTCACAACGTTAAAAAGATTGGAAAGTCAAAATCCCAATTTAAAGGATAATGAGTCCAATCTTATTTTTCTAAACAAGGTAGGGAATTGAAAACATGGATACACCCAAGAAAATGGTACATATTGTGGCTAGTAATTGACAAATAATGTGAAATAAAGTATTTTATGCTAAGATTGCCGGTTGGGATGAAACAATTAATAGGTGCAAATATCAACATCCGAAGCAGCCCAACACAGCGCGACACTCTCAATTTTCGCAAGAGCAAGACAAGGCCCTGCCTTGGCTCCTGCCCAAATTCTCGTGCCTTTCCAATTTAGGATATCTCAGAATTTACCTGCCTAAACTTCGTCCATTGCCTAAACTTAGTCCATGTTTAGTTTGGATAAAAATTAATGAAATAAGTAGTTGAAAATTTGATTAAAATTGTGGATCTCATAAAATGTGTTTTGAAAAATTAATTTTAAGAAATAAGGACCAAACATAGACTTAGTATGAGAGTCGCGCACATTAAAATAACTATCATACATGATCAAATCAACTGTTAAGATGGAAGTGGAAGCACAAAATTTACACATTAGCTGACACGATACTAATTTTCTTGAGCAGTTAGATAAAGCATCATACATATCATTTAAGGGGGTGTTTGATTGACTTTATATTCCATGAAAAATGTCATTTTCCACACAAGTTCCTATTTTTGGGCGTTTGATCGACAATTTTTTCATAAAAAATAATTTCCAAAAGTTGATCATTTAACCATGTTTTCCTTAAAAATAAGGAATATATTTTCTTTATGGGAGGACATGTTTTTATTTTTTTTAGACAATTCACACTTTTTAAAATCTCAACTTTATGAAAAAAGTACAACATTTTTTGGGTTAAAAATTAAGTCAATCAAACACATTTAATCGACAATTTTCATACAAGTTCCTAGAACTTATTTTATTTTCATGCAAGTTCCATAATTGCAATCAAACACGCCCTTAAATATTATCATCATTACACCCTTCATGCGTAGACTAGTTCATTTTTTTCACTTCAAATCATAAAACGCGTTCGAATTTATTTAGAAGAATTGTTGAACCATACATGATATATTGAACCATTTAATTTAAAAACTAAAACTGTTTTGAGAATGTCGAGTATGTATCAGATAAATATTGCTATTTTTTTTAGAATGATTATACAAGAAATCCACATCTATTTTAATAGGTGTAAAGTCGTTTTTCTCATTTTATGAATTTATTTTCCTCATTTTTATCCAAAAATTTAAAAAGAAAAAAAAAGTTATTTGTAAAACTACATGTCACCTATAAATATTTCACGAAAATTGCAAAAGTGTCCTCAATCTTTTTTGCAAAAAGTGTAAATAAGTCCCCAGTATTTTATTGACACAATCATCCGCCTCCGAGAAAAATAAGTAGCGGAAGGACCTTTAAACAGTAGACTTACAAACTTTTGTTAGTCGTGCGATGTGATAATGGACATCTCTTAACTTTTATGGAAGCAAAAGAGTGCATACTTTCGAACTAATTGAATATCTATATCAGAAATTTCTCGAATTGGTTAGTCATTTCCATAAATGATATAATCGACAAATGATTATAATTAAAAATATTAGAAAAATAAAAGATGAAGGAAATGAAAATTCTTCATTTTTCCTCACACCCACTCTATAGCCACCCCACCCCACAACTACCATAACTAATTGATTGATTTTCTTGTACCAGGAGATTGATAGGGAGATAGGTGGCAAATAAGGATTGTTGAGATAAAATCATTTTTTTGTTCCAGATCCAATGAACTGTACATGTAGGCTGTAGCATGCTTCATAATAAATTGCCACCACCATATCCAGTTTGACAATATCGTAACCACCTACCAACAACTAGTTTCCACCACCATTTCCACATTCACAACCAATCGTTAATATAACAGTTACTAATAATGGTTATCACATGTAAGTATAAGTTGCAAAATATAATAAATAAAAATTCTTGAAATAAATAATAGTCATTATTTATTGATTGCCACATTATTGATTTCTAATCCATCTAAGTGACAATTTAATTAGTTGATGATATACAAATGAAGTTCAATTACTTGATTTTTAACACTTAAGTGAAAATATAATGACCCTAATGGATTTTGCCCTGTACTTACGAATCTTTTTGTATTCGATCACGAGGAAAGGCGAATACACCCACGATAGGTGCAGTGAATTCTAGAGAAGCCAATTGACCTAAATGCATTTTTCATTGTTTTGAAAATCGATTTCTACAGTTAGAGAATAATTTTCCATGTTTTTGCTATAGAGTTGGATGCAAGAAGAGATTTTTGGATGTGGGCAAGTGGGGGGAGGAGAAGCTAGTGCTGCCAGCGGCAACAGTGTAATTGCATCGGCAATGGTGCTATTTCATCGAGGTGGCGATGGGAGTTGGGAAAGATGAAAAATTTTCTTCTTCTTTTTTTTTAAAAAATTATTGAAATCGTTTTAAATGATAAAAGGTGGAAATACCTTTTTGCCCTTCTAAAAAATTGGGCAACTGCAATTCACATACTAAACTAATTGAGTTCGGACTTCGGATGGTTATTGTCCAACTGTCATTGCACTGCATATTTGATCAATGATTTGGGATAGCGGTGTAAAAAAAAAAGGGTGGGGATCCATTTGCATTTTTTCAAAGGTTAAGAACCTAGCTGCAATTTTCCCATTTTTCTTAAATGAAAAAGATATGAGGTGTTGAACTCATCATCTATTGGCCCTACTTTTGTCAAAAATTCGCGATGGTCCAACAAAAATGTCGAAAATTAAAAACCAAAAATAGTCAATTATTTAAAAATAATCAAATTATTATATTATTCATTAAGGAAAAAACTGCCCCCTTCTTTATCGCCCTTATAAAGTTCCATCTTCCCCTCTCATTTCTCCCTCTCTCTGTCTCAAACGATTTTTTTTCATATTTGCTCTCTCTTAAGAAACCTATACATACACTGTGTATGCATAAACCGTGAAAATTAAGTATTTTTTTTTGCTTTATTTTGTATTATTACACTGCAATCGAAAAGAACACAGCTTCAGAGGTACGTTTTCTTTGGCCCATAATCATCAATTCCAATACGTATTAATTTTTTTCACCTGGGTTGTCTCCCTTTGATCCTAATATTAATCCTCTCTATATATGCTTTTGGGATCTTCGTTTCTTTCAATTCGCTGTTAGAATTTCATCCCTTTGCTTAATTGCTTAGATATCGATTTGTTTGTTATTTTGATGGAAAATGAAACTATTTGCCTGTTTAATCTGATCAGGTGATATTGTATATTCGGAGAAGAGATTTCAATCGGTTAAAATGCACTGTATTCGGAGATATTTTGATCCCAAAATAGGGTCCCTAGGCCTAGGGTTAGTTATGTATTCTGAATATAGGAAATGGATTTTGTGTGACAATTTATGGGCTTTTGATATGTTATGCAGGGTGAAAGGGTTATGGGTCTAATGGTTGAAATTGAATACTAGGGTATCTTTTAGTTGCAATTGAGTGTGGTGGTGGAAGTGGTAGGTTAAGTTTCACTCCAGGTATGGCTGATATTCAGCAACAGCTGCAACAGAAACCCGAGAGCACGGCTACTGATGCTCGTTCTGCGTTTGAGAGGGGCTTGGAGGAGTTCATGCGTGGGCATTATGATGAATGCATGTCCTTCAGTTCGTGCAGTTCTCCACATACGACTACTACTACTGAAGATGAGGAGGATGATGGCGAACAGCTTGTGCGGAGGAGGAGGAGGAGGTCGAATCTTGAGGGTGATGATTTGGCAGAGTCTTCTGCTGCCCGGAGGCGCCAATCGAGGATCTTGAGTAGGTGGGCTGCTCGCCAGGCAGAGGAGATGATCACCACAATTGAAAGGAGGAATCGTGAGTCAGAGTTGATGGCACTTGCAGGCTTGCACACTGTCTCCATGCTTGATTCTTCGTTCTTGAGGGAGTCACAGTCCCCAACTTCGAGGCGCCAAGGGAATGTTGAGAGGCTGAGTACCCGGGCCTCCTCTATTTTACAGATGTGGCGGGAGTTGGAGGATGAGCATGCATTTAGTCAAGCTCAGGAGAGGGTAAGGGAGAGGTTAAGGCAGCGAAGGAGCGTGGATTCTAATACAAATATATCAAGTACAAATATGTCTGGAAGTAGAGAGAGTGATAATCAGGGCAGCCTGGAAGGTGCTAGTGAGAGTGAGCATGACTTTGCAACTTGGTCCCAGGATCAGGTGGGCCCACGGAATGAGAATAGGGATCCTGACAATTCTAGTCGGGAACAATCTCCAGATCTAGGGGATGTTGATAGGGAGAGGGTGAGGCATATTGTTCGCGGATGGATGGAGAGTGGCATTAGTGACACTTCATCTAATGTTATGCAGGGGAATGGCAGTCCTAGAGCTGAATGGTTGGGGGAAACTGAGCGTGAAAGGGTAAGGATTGCTAGAGAGTGGATGCAAATGACAAGTCAGCAAAGAGGATCTCGTAGTGGTCGCAGGGAAGAACAAAATAGTGGACTTGGTGCTCAAGTTGACCGTGCCCGTGAAGGGTCTGATGTTGCCCACGGGGAAGGTCAGCCAGAGCATATTCGCAGAGACATGTTGAGGTTGCGTGGAAGACAAGCCTTACTTGATTTGCTTGTCAGGATAGAGAGGGAAAGGCAGGGGGAACTTCAGGGCCTATTGGAACATCGCGCTGTTACTGACTTTGCACATCGCAATCGTATTCAGGTTATAACATACTATTCTGGTTTCACTTAAATTTGTATCATATGGTTTTAGTTTTACCGCATCCTTCCAATGTTTAAAGAAGTGCTGATCATGTGCAAGCTTTATTTTTGATCGATGTTATACGGTATTATTAAAATAATCTTTAACTTTTGTTGTTGCGACTTGCGAGTATGTTCAAAGTTTACTGGTATATGCCAAATTCAGCAATTCAGTTTTATATTTTATGCATGTCAGCACTGTGTAGGAAAATGGTTTCTTATTTGCCCCATTGACCTTAACTACTGCGAGTTGCTCAGAATATTAGGGGCGGAGGCACTAATGATTTTTTGGTGGGTTGTCTCCTTTACAGGTGGTATGGATTTCAGTTCAACCTTCTAGTTCTTGTCATTTTTGGTTTCTTTTAGATATATCTCAGCTGAGGTTTGAATGTCTTACTTGAGTCTTTAGTACTTCGATTTCATTTCTAGGTTATAGGTTGAACCGTTGAAGTATCATCAGGAAGGTTGAAGGCACCCATAGGTCTATGTAGCTAGTTTTTCAATGATTCTCTTTATTCATTGTTAGTTCATTGAGTCCAGTTTTTGAGATTGCATATTATTGCACTCATTGATTGGTTGCTTATCATGAACTCTTGGAACGTCTATATAAACAAATGTTTCTTGATGATCTTTGTTTTCTGGAAATGCTTCTAAAATTGATTGGTATCTCTCACTCTGCAATTAGAACTTATGCCTGTCATATATCAAGTTTCAAACTGTTCAATCCTGTTTTGGATTTGTAAATTACTGAAATTTATTAGTGCCTTACTTCAAGTTAATTTATACCTCTTCTTAATTCAAAAAGTTCTTATTTGAAGAAATTTAATTGTCAGTTGATGTTTATTTAAAGTAGTCCCTTTGTTTTATTAGTAATAACATAGAGTTAACAAGTTACTCTCCATCTTTTTGTATCTTGTGAATCAGAGATCTATTTATATTGATTCATCATTTATCTCGGAAAATGTTTCTATGAGCTTCTGGAATAGTTCACTTGAATTTGTAATTATAATCTCCTACTTTTGTTTCAATTTTCAGTCATTACTTAGAGGCAGATTTTTAAGAAATGAAAGGCCAGATGAGGAGGAGCGACCACCTTCAAGGGCAGCTAGTGAGTTAAATCAATTAAGGCAGCGACAAACAGTCTCTGGCCTGAGGTATGGATGCCTATGCAAGCCATACGTCTCACTTCTTTCAATTTTTGTTCTTCCCCCTTTTTTACCTTCTTTTGCCCAATTCTGGTTTTTATGCGCTTTTTCGTTCTCATGTTCGGTTCTAGTGGATGAAATGGAATATTATATTCTAGATTTTTGGGCGAAAAACCTTTCCAATATCTTAGTGTTAAGTGGTATCAATGATGTTTGTCTTAGTTTTCTATCTTATTTTGGACATCAATATACAAGAGATGCCAATGAACTTAAAACAACCCACAATTACAAGTGAAAAATATGATGCCAGTACTGCCTTGATGATAATAATAACATAGTAAGACTTTGAACGATAATAGTTACATAGTTGTGTTTTTGAAAAGTTAAAAGACAACCGTGCATTGGTTTCCATGTAAAAACTGATATTGATTGATAAAAGTCCACTGATGGGCCTCTTCTTTCCCACTTTCAAAATTGCCTTGCATCCCTAGTTATCTCTGCTTTACTGAGGGATATCCTCTTTGGTACTGTGTAAGCATTTTACATGTAATTTTCTTCAACTTGAGAGCTTGTCGTGATTGTTCACCTTATGATTTATTTTAATAAAGAAGGCTTGTGATGCTTACTTAACACTGTAATCCGATGTGTCCTGTCATTTTTATATATAATATGTTGGAGGAAATTTTTTTATGATTTTTATTTGATTGAATAATCACATATTTCATTCAGGGAAGGGTTTCGCTCCAGACTGGAAAATATTGTTCGTGGCCAAGTGAGCAGTTATCCTGATACCTCATCTAACAACATCAGTGATTCTAGAAATGATCAGACTGATACAAATTCTTCACAGGAAGTTCAACATGAGAATCATGATCAATCTCAATCTAGACATCACGAAAGTGACGTTAACCAATTGCCAGATCGTATTGCAAATGTGGATAGCAATACAGCTGTTCAAAGTACAAATCAACAAGCTGCTGCAGATCAAGGAAGCGATTGGCAGCAACATGTTGCCGAAGACGAGAGAGAAAATGTGCAAGAATCAACCTATAATGAGTCTAATGGATGGAGAGATATCACTTTGCGAGACACTGATAGGATCTGGCAGGAAAATCCTGTACCTAATTGGAATTTGGAAGCATCAATAAATGAAGGTGGAGGTCAAAGTCAGCTGGAAGAAGTCCACGAAGATAGGCGTGATAATGGCTCTCGAGAAGCTATAGATAATTGGTCAGAAGGGCCTTCAGATCCTCCAAGAATGCTGGACACTCTACCACATAGAAGGGGCACCGGGTTCCACCCCCCTGATGATGATAATGTATACAGCATGGAACTCAGGGAGCTGCTTAGCAGGTTATTTTCTCACTATTATGTGCCCACGCTTCATATTTTTGTTTTTTTGGGATTATCTTCAACTTACTAACCTTTTTCATTGTAGGAGGAGCGTCTCTAATCTTCTTCGTAGTGGTTTCCGTGAGAGCCTAGATCAGTTGATTCAACAATATGTAGAAAGGCAAGGCAGGTCTCCTATTGATTGGGATCTGCACAGGAACTTGCCTCTTCAAGCATCCCCAGAGAGGGATCAGGACCAACATAATGATGAGCAAAATGAGGATCAGCATGATGATATTGGTAGACCTTCATTGGTATTACCATCCCCTCCAGTACCACCATCTCAACCCCTTTGGCATCAACATTTGCATCACTCCAGTTGGTCTCGTCACCATCGTTCTGAACTCGTGAGTTGATTTTTTCCTGTCATCACTATTTTCAAACGTGAAGCGTTTAAGTTGTTGCATTGATTTGACAATGACATGTTATGTCCTTTCCTCAAGACATCAAGGACATTATATATTTGATAGTTGTTCTTTGTTGGGTTAAGACTTTGGGTGTCATGGTTATTTATGTGAGAGTGGCCAAACGGTTGAGGCCTGATTAGGTTATGGTCCTTGAAAGTTTTGTTTCGATGATATAGGAATTATCCAACATCCAAATGTTGAGGAATATGTAACATTGAGGGGTTGTTCAATTGGTCAGACCTTGGGTTTGCTCCCCAATGGTCACCAGTTGAAGTTCCCTCAGGGCCACTGATGTGAGTACCCGGCCGTAAACTTCAGGGTCTCGTGAGATTAGTCGAGGTGCGAGCAAGCTGGCCCGAACACCCACGATTATTAAAAAAAATAAAATGTTGAGGAATATGTATTCTCTTGCGGTACATAAGGGAAGATCTTTGGTCTGTCATTAGTAAACTAATCTTCTCAAGATGTTTGGTATCATTCTAAAATTGGATCAATGAATTTAGGCAATGACATTCGTCATTCATAATCTCTTGTGAACTTGGCTACAAATTGTCCAGAAGCTACTTAGCTTTCTTGGTGCTTGCACTCAATATCTGTGGTCTATAACTAAAATCCCATTTTGCTTAATCTCAGTTGGTCGAAAAATCTGCTTGAGGACTTGAGCCATACAATAGTGAGGTTGATTAGTGTGACTGTCCTTTTACATCGTGCTAAGTTGTGATTCTTCCAGCTTTGGAATTCATGTGATTGTTGAAGACTAAGACTTGTAATCTGACTACTTTTAGTCTTCAATATAAGCAGACCCTGAGGTTCAGTTCAAAGTCTTAATGGATCGTCCAAATTCTCTGAAGACACTAACCATCTCATTATTTGCAGAACTGTTGATGAGACTATGATTATGCACTTTCACATTTGAATTGAATCCTTGCTTCCTAATTATGGTCAGGAGTGGGAGATGATTAATGATCTGAGAGCAGACGTTGCAAAACTTCAGCAAGGTATGAACCACATGCAAAGGATGTTAGAAGCTTGCATGGACATGCAGCTAGAGTTGCAACGGTCAGTCCGACAGGAAGTCTCAGCCGCTCTTAATCGTTCAGGCGGTGGACAAGGTCTGTAATCTTGATGCTATAAACCTATTCAATCCCTACAAGTGTTTTTGCCTTCATCCTTAGCTTATATAGGCATTTCTGGTGTTTTACTCACCTTTCAATGACTCCCCCCATTAAATGCCCTAGGAAAAAAGCAAAAATCTGCTGCCATCCCTTGATTACTTTGCATTTTCTGTTAGTGCTCTATCCTATATTGTTTGCTGTAATTGGTTTTATTAATGCACGTGCATACGCAGGGATAGCAGAGACTTCAGAGGACGGGTCTAAATGGGGTCAGGTTAGAAAGGGTACCTGCTGTGTTTGTTGTGATAACCACATTGATTCTTTATTGTACAGGTAATGCCACCTATTATATTATGCTAAACTATACGCACTACCGAAATTGGCACACAACTCCACAGCACACCCATTGTGCCAAATATACTAATTTGAAGTCATTTTAAATTGTACTCATTTCATCGTCAAATTGTCAAATTTTTACGTAAAATGGCTTCTTACATAATTTTTCCGTGTCTTGATCTGCAGATGTGGGCACATGTGCACTTGTTCTAAATGTGCAAACGAGTTGGTTCGCAGAGGAGGGAAGTGTCCATTGTGTCGTGCACCCATTGTTGAGGTGATTAGAGCTTACTCCATACTGTAAAAGGAAACGCAGTCTTTAAGAACGATCGATAAGATACATTGGAGATGTGATCGATTTTTCTGTCTGAAGCTCCTATGATCTTATCTGCAGTGTGTTTAGTTGGCCACTGTTATTCTGATTACGTCGACCGCTTTGCATTGTAATATTGGAACCACAAATAGTTCTTAACTGCTTCCCAATTCATTCGTAAATAATAATTCAATTCTTTTTTTTTGGAGAAAATAGCAAGATTTCTCGTCATCTCCATAGCTAGAATACGACACTTCAAGTTTGTATGAATATCTTTGCAATTTAAAGTTATAAGAACTACCTTTGAATTTCCCGGACGAACAACAGTAAGGTCCTGTAATCAGTACTATACTTACAAAACAAACATTTCAAAGATCTAAAGACCTAAAACAAGAGATTCAAAATGAATCAAATCATGAAGCTTCATGATGATAGAAGAAGGGAATTCCCCTTCTTGGGTTGATTCAGTGAGAACAATTCCTGCATTAAAAACTCCTTTTAATTGAACCACTATAGGGACATATTTCATCACGGACGATTCAATAACTTTTTTATTTGTACTTTTCTATTAGACAAAAAAGAGAGCTCTTTCTGCCTTATTGACAAAACACCGTAAAACCTGTAATTGCCCTTTATGCTTGAGGCGAGACTGCATTTGGAGATCGCACCGGTGGTGTTTGGACATCTTGGTGGTTTGATTTGTAGATGATGGTGGAGTTTCCTGAATCTGTGGAGGTTCAAGGTTTTTCAAGGGTTTTGGTTAGTGTACAATAGGTAAGAGATCATTCATTTTTTATCAATGTCTTGGAATAATATATATAGGGACGAATTCTTCAATTAATTTCCTAGAATTTGGCTATGAAATCTCCCACAATTAAACAATATTATCAATATATGATTCGTTTACACCTAGAAATCTCTAAGAAAGAAATGATATCAATTAATAATAATGAAAAATCGTGGATCCAATCTCAACATCTATCCCTAAGCAATTTCATATTTATTTAAATGAACCTTTAGTTACATATGAATAGACACCTAATAAATGGAGCAAATCACTTATCGTGCTAGTATTTGTATGTAGAGCCTTGCTATGGGTACATCACCCCTTACACAAGGGGTGACATAATGCACAAGTGGCGCCTCCTCATTGGAGGGGCACCTCGGCCCCACATGTGGGCCTCTGCTCCCCTCCAACGAGGAGGGGCCACTTGTGCATTATGTCACCCCTTGTGTAAGGGGTGATGTACAAGTAGCACAATTCTTGTATATATCCGCGACCACCTCATAAACTCATCTTCCTCTATTATTTTAATCATTTCTGTCTTACTTTTAAAGTCAATGGTACAAAAAGTCAACACTTTCAAAGCGTTGTTTAAACGCGACACGTCGGACGACCATTTTCATTCATTAGAAACTCCAAAAACCTCGACGCGTAGACCAGGGAATGGGACCCTTTTATTCTATATATATTCCACAGGAAAAAACCCACCTCCCTCGCTAAGAGAACAAAAGAAACTATGAGTTTATCGGCAGAGAATGTAAGTTTTCTTCCCTTTTTTTTTTCTTGAGAGACATATATACATTACCACGTCTTGTATGAACAAGAGTGTACAGTGGTGCAGACAACTTATTTTTTCTTCTTTAATACTGTGGAGTACTAAATGTCTAAAATTGATGGTTTCCTTAATGCATATATGCTTCCATGTATGATTTAATCTATTTTCTAGATGGGCCATGATATTTTTACTGTTTCTCATGGTTTTAAGTAAACTATTTTGTGATTTATTCTTTGAATTCCTCATAATTTTTAGAAGTTTTGGAAAAAAAAATTCACAATTTTGATTGATTTCTTAAACAATTGCAAGTCTGAGGTGGTTCCTATGTAGATTTTGTGGCTCAACATATCGAATGATATTTCATCCAACAAAGGTTGAATTTTGCTATAATGGCCTGTTTAAGAAATGTTATTTTGCTGTCATGTATGTAAATCAGTAAATGTATAGGGTCGATTGGTTTAGTTGTTATGTTACCCACCCGCCTGGATTCAGAAAGTCTACTGTCGATAAGATTTTCTCTGACTTAGCTGAGCATAAGAGTTAAGCTTCCGGTTTAGGTTCCAGTTCGATAGGTACTGAGGGAAAGCTGTGTAGGACACAGAGAAGTTCGTACGTGCCATTAATGAAACAATGGTAAAGATTAATTTCTCAAGTAGTAATAATTGTAGTCCGTAATCAGTTGGCCAAGTTGCAGTTTTCAAAAATTGTACTAAAAATCGACACATCATGAAATCATTGATTTTTGGTTAAGTATAATTAATGAGCATCTATTGGCTCTCAGTTTGTGATTCATAATGTGCCTTGTGCAGAAATCAGAATGTATGATAAGTGTATTTTCATAGTTTTTTGGCCTTTCTGCATTATAAATATATATAAATGATGAATGCTTATATATTTTTATCTTGTTCAATTTCATGTACTGACACTATAAATGATGCCTGATCTGGTAAAGATGAATGCTTTAAAAATTTGATTGTGTTTGCAGAAATTGTGTGCTATTTGCTCAAAGAATGTTGCTACAGGGCAAGGCCAGGCCATCTTTACTGCTGAGTGCTCCCACTCCTTCCATTTCGGCTGTGTTAGTAACAGCATCTCGAATGGCAATTACACTTGCCCTGTTTGCCATGCCAAATGGAATAATCTCCCATTCACTATGCCTACCTTTGTCACTAATGTTCCTCCGCCACAATCCTCAATTCCAGTATCTTTTGGATTTCGAATCCCACCACCCTCAGCATTTGGATTCCATAGCCTGCCACACCCAGCATTTGGACGACTATTTGATCCATGGGCTGAACTTGGTCCCGAGTCCCTTGTTTTCTCGGATGATGAACCTTTGCTCACAGTCACTGCTGATTCTAACTCTTTGGGTCCACGTGATGGGCTACAGAGTGTCAAAATCAAGTCCATTCCAGAGCGTCCTGCCGTTGCTGCTTCAGAATCCCTCTCTCAGTTTGCAGTTCTTGTTGGAGTACGCGCACCTCCTCTATCAGATAATGCATGTCTCTTCGATCGTGCACCTATTGACCTTGTTGCTGTACTAGACATTAGTGGCAGCATGAATGGCTCAAAGCTAAATCTGGTGAAACGTGCTGTTGACTTTGTCATAGATAACTTGGGCCCTTCTGACCGACTTTCAATAGTTTGTTTCTCATCTGATGCTCGGAGAATATGTCCCTTGCGCAGAATGACTGGCAATGGCCGTGAAGATGCGAAAAGGGCTGTTGATTTAGCTGTAGCAAATGGTTCGACTAATATTGTCGAAGGACTAAAGAAGGGGGTCCGTGTTCTTGAAGAAAGGCGTCAACAAAATCCAGTTGCAAGCATCATATTCTTATCTGATGGACAGGACACTTGCTCCGGTGGCTTATTTTTTCAAACTTCCTCACAGCCTCCACAATATCTACATCTTTTGCCTGGTTCCATCTGTCCCAGAAACAGAGGAACCCAAGATCAAGTCCAGCAGCAAACATTTCCTGTCCATGCATTCGGTTTCGGTTCAGACCACGACCCTGTCACAATGCATGCCATTTCTGATGAATCGGGCGGCACCTTTTCCTTCATTGAGTCCAATGAAATGATACAAGATGCTTTTGCAAGCTGCATCGGTGGTCTACTAAGTGTGGTGAACCAGAAGCTTCAAATAGTTGTGAGATCAGCGTCAAATGGTGTAGAAATCAAATCAATTTCTTCTGGAAGATATGCAAGTGAAATCTCTGATCAAGGTTGTCGAGGCGTAATTAATGTTGGGGACCTCTACGCGGATGAGGAAAAAGAATTTCTGATCAACTTGTCGGTCCCTGTACTTCGAGGTGCTGAAGTTGAAGAACGTCAGCGAAAGACGTCGCTTTTGGATATAGTGTGTTCTTATAGAGATATTGTATCAAAAGAGATAGTCCGAGTGGAAGGTGACCTAGTTGAAATATGTCGACCAAAAGTTGTGTCTCCCCAAGACAAGGTAGTTCACTTGGAAGTTGATCGACAGAGAAATAGGCTATGGGCAGCAGAAGGCATTGCAGAGGCACAAAGGATGGCAGAAACGGGAAATTTTACTGGTGCACAGGCTGTGCTCTCAAACAGGAGATCGAAACTTCTCTCTTCAGCGTCAGCCCAAGCAGGTGATGGTCTATGTACGTGGCTTGAATCTGAGCTGAAAGAAACTGAACAACGAATGGGAAGTCGACAGGTGTATCAACAATCAGGTCGAGCTTTTGCACTCTCTGGAATGAACTCACACGGTTATCAAAGAGCCACGACTAGAGGCAATGCTGTGCTGGGAGCAGAAGCACAAAGCTTGGGATTTGGTTTTGCCTCTTCTCCTTTCTCTGCACCAGCTGCAGCTAAAATTAGCTTTGGTGCCTACACAACTCCGAATATGGTCAATATGGTGAATAAGTCTCAGCAACTTAACAAGACAAGCTCATCGACTCCAAGTAAGGAATAAAATATCTTACCATTAGTTGGTCACTGTGTTTGGATCGTCGATTATCAGAAAATTATGGTACTTAATTTCCCATTCCAAAGCTCTCTTGGTGGATACAGTATCAAGTCTTGCACTACTCATATTAATAGGAAATCTATATTATCATTTGTAACATTGTTTAGTTCAAAGTTCATCCGTGTTGTAAGTTGAGAACACCTTTCTTCATGTCAAATCTTTGTTGATTAAGACCTGATATTATTTCTGGTCACTGCTTCATAAATGATTGTCTTTATGTAAAACAACATAATAATGGTAGTCACATAATATTTTTTATGATTAAACATTCTTGATGTAAATCTAATCATTGATTTCATTTCAATGTCATACTTTCATAAATAATCTCTTTGTGACAATATTAAAAAAAAAAAAAAAAGGATGAACCGCATCCTTAGCGGCCCCCCATTGTCCTGCCCTGGGCGTTGGTGAAAGAGGTAAATCGCAGGTTATGCCTTCAAGGGTACAGGGTAGAAGGTTGATTGTACACTTACACTTACTCAAGGGTCAAATTCATATTTCAGGATTCGAACCCTTGACGCGATAGCCTTAAGCAAAGTTGGAGTTTTTCCACCTTCCCCTTTTATCTCTTTGTGACAATATTATTTCGAGCACAAGGTGTCAAGGCCTAACCAATTGGTTATGAAATTAATTAGCACAATATATACATTTCATATTTGGAAACCCTTCCTCATAACCGTAGTTGAGAAGTGCATGTGTGTTGTGTGCTACCGAAATTGGAGAAGGCATGTTCTGTGAAATGCATCTGTATCAGTTGAGATTGTGACACGTAGAGTTGTGGTGGCTGTTGGAGGAAGATTTCTGGAGTCTTCTATTTGGCTTAATTTGAAATGGTTTGAGAGAATTTACCCTCTAGTTCTCTCATTTTCTCACCCTCGAAAACCTCATTAGAGAAACCCTAGCTCGCCTCTTCTACTTCTGTTGGTTGTAAATCCACTTTTCGCTTTCTTATTCATTAAGACTTTTGACTTTATCTTCTTGTCAAGTGGATAGCTACAAATAAGCTAATGGATAAAGTTGGCAGGTGGATAGCTACAAATAAGCTTATGGATAATCGTCTTATCATCTCTATATATATGTGTGTGCTACAACACATATGGTATCATCCCATTTTGGAGTGCTGAAAAACGTAGAGAAAATGAGAGAGTTTTAGAGAAAAATAATAGTGAGTTTCTCCTAAATAGTTTGTCTTTCCTTTTTCACAGTGTGTTTATCCTATTATAAGAGGGAGAGCATTGTCAATTGTGATTTCTTTATCTATAGAGAGAAAATATTGCAATCCTTTTGCTAGACTGAAATCCTTGTACAGTTTGTCCGTGATTTTTCTATATAAAATTATTATGTTCATCATTTTCCTCGATTTTCTCGTTTCTACTTTAGTTGTAATTAGGTGTCCCGTACCACAACATCCGAACAGTGGTATCAAAGAGCCGGATTTATAGTCGATTTTTCGTGTTGTTTTAATCCCTGATTTTGAGATTTTTGTGCATTACAACAGTTATAATTTGTATCAAGCTATTTTAATTTTAAAAATACAATATGTTGTTATAATTTAATATTCAATTAGATTTATCCATGAAAGATTAAAAGTTACATGGTTTATTTTATTGCCGAATGGTGATTTAGAGGTGCATGTTATATAATATTTAATAATTATAATTTTATAATACAGTATTTTTCTATTATGGTGTTGAAGATCATAAAACATAATCACTTATTTTCTGCTACAATAATTCATAAAATACTTCGTGAGTCTTAATCTCTTTAAACATGCGAGAGATTAATGTTTCAGACTAATTATTTACAAATCACCTTCTCAAGTTCATATAATAATATTGTTATCACAGAAAATATGTGTTGGTTTTACTATAAATTTAATGCATTGGATTAATTGATTACTAGTTTGATGATTATGTGAGTCTCCTATGAATCGAGTGGTAAGTTTAAAATTTAGACCATATAATAAAATTCGATAAATTAGTATAATGTATAGAGATATGAATTCTTAGAACTAATGTTGATTCACATATAGATATGAAATTTAATTAGTTAAATATGTTCAATGAGAACTCGAGAGGGATAAATTGAATATAATAGAAGAATTCAATCGAACACTACATTATGTTATAATCTTGAATTAAGAATTAGGGTAATCAATAGATGAAATTATTATTTGAATATTCAGTTATTCGTTGTTTGCAATTTTTTTATATTTTTCATTATTTAAAGTAGTTAGAAAAAATAATCACAATCGTCATAATTATTTACTTGCTTTTGTCGAATATGAGTAAAAAAAAAATTGATTAAGTCTGAACAATATAGGTGGATGGAAACTTAGTGGTGGCAATGGGCCGAGCCGAGCCGGCTCGGCCCATTGACGAACGAGCTCGGCTCGTGTTCGCACGAGCCGAGCTCGTGGCTCGTCGGCAACGAGCTGAGCTCGAGCTCGAGCTCGGCTCGTTGCCGTTTGGGCGAGCTCGCCCAAAGCGAGCGGCTCGGCTCGCCGGCTCGCCCTTTTTTTTTTTTTTTATAAATAAATAACGCTACTAGTACAAGTCTATTTTTTCTATTTTTTTTAAATATATATTTTTCAAAACTTTTATCGGGACTCGTCAAAACATTTATAATTTTTAAAATAGTAAATATACATTTATTTTTTTTAAAAAAAAGATAAACCCTCCTCCTTTATCCGGACTTGGGACCGGCTACTTCAATTTCGTGTAGGCGGAGTTAAAATTGTACACGAAAAACTTTTTACGTGTACAATTTTTTTTAAAAAATTATAAATGTATGAAAATAAAATTTTGTAATGAATGTATTGAAATTAAATATCACTTACTTGATTACATGCAATTTCGGCATATTTATGTTGAATTCGATAATTAGCGTCTTCCCAATCCTTCACGCACATTAACGCTTCCAAAATATCTTCTTTTAGTCGACTTCGAATTTCAGAGAGAACTTTCTTCCCTGCACTAAAAGCAGACTCCGAAACTACAGTGCTAACCGGATGTGTTAGTAGATCTTTTGCAATTACAGAAACAATTGGCCATCGACGTTCATTATTTCGCCAGAATTCGATTACATCTTCTGAACTTTTCTTAACTGATTTGTTACAGGCATAGTATAACGAAAGTAATCAATTAATTCAGATGGCAACGCATTTGGACTGCTACTCGAAGTTTGAGTACATGCAGTGGAACACATACTACTACTACTAGAGGAACCATATGCATATGCAGTTGAATCATATCTAATTGAGTCTATGTTTTCTAATAAATTAATTACTTCAGCGTCGTCATCATTTATATTAGTGGGAGGAGGAGTAGGTACACGAGTAACTTGTGTACCTATTCTTGAAGCATATAATTCATACATTTCAGTTAACGTTTGTTCCAAATTCCTATAAGTAATAGGCATATTAAAAGTTAAAGCATTTGAAATTTGGTCAATTATAAATTTAGTACCCGATAAATTATATCGGGGGTCCACTTAGCATGCTAAAGGAAATAACATAGGTAATTCTTCCCAATATTTTCTAAATTTTAATTCCATAGCATATATAACTTGACATGAAAATCGGGGTCATTTTGATATCTATTAAAAGCCTAGCGAGTTATATAAAGACGTTCAAGAACCATGCAACTAGTTGGATAATAAACACGAGACAATATATTCGTAGACGTATAAAAACTTTCCAAAAATTTCTTAATTTTAAAAGCGTATTCAATCGGATTCATTTAAGATATCATAGTCGTCGTCTCTAATATGCCTATTGTTATAAAATTCGATGATAAACGGTTCAAAACTTTCACATGATTTTAATAATAAGTAAGTTGAATTCCACCTATGACCTACGTCAGTAATAAAAGTTTTTGTATTAGAGTTCCCAACTTGTTCACAAAATTCTTCAAATGCTTGTTTTCTACTAGGTGTAATCGTGATATACGTAAATGCATTCCTAATTCGACTAATTTCGTCATTCACATGTTTTAAACCGTCTTGTACAATTAAATTAAAAATATGGCACACACATCGAATATGGAATAAATAACCACCAAAATCGGGTTGAAGTACTCTATGCAATTTATCGATAACTACTTTATTTATAGAAGCATTGTCAAAAGTAAAAGAACGAATTTTACTCTCGCATTTATATTCTTTAATTATTAACATAATTGCATTAAATATAGTGTTAGCATTATGAGGATACTCAACTATTTTAAAAGCAATAATTTTTATGCATAACCCCAAAGTGGGTCTATATAGTGTGCGATTCTGCGGCTATATAACCTCTCTTATTAATCCCTTCCCATAAATCCGAAGTTAAAGATATGACACCCCCGTATTTTTCTAAATCCCCAATCAATAATCGCTTTGCATTAAGAAAATATTCAATTGTATTAGAGCAGAAGAGTATTTCGACTTACCCCAACGTACCTTGGTTGAAGATATTGTTTGACGTAGTTTACGAAATGTTCGTTGTCCACTATTGCTAGTGGCGGCTCCGCCGCGACAACGAACTTCACCATTCCCTTTTCGTGCTTCCTCCTCCGAATACATCCACGTAGAAATTGGCGAAGTAGTAGCACCGTCTCTACTAGTACCAAAGCTGTAGTTGCGTTTGTCCGCGTTCAAAGAAGCCCATGTTTGGCCACACATGCTTTGTAATGACGGTTGAGGTGAGTGGTTCCAATGCCTTTTGTCATGCCGGTCGTTGTTGTGAGTATTTACATGCGCTTTCGTTTACGGAAGTCCATCGATCACACGACCAATGTTAACCAATTTGAAATGGTCTGACATTTTGCTTGCTTCTTCCCCTTTCTCTTCCCTCTTGCATCGGGAATATTTAGTGCAGGTTCTTCATCTTGTTCCAAATCAATAGGAACACTAGGATCAACATCAACGTCATCCAAATCAATCGGATCGGCTTCACGAACGTCGAAATCGTCAATGTCTTCTGGAATTGGTAGTTGGTTGAGACCGGCAAATTTATTCCCAAATTGATTTTGGGCAGGTGTTTCACCTTCCATACCGAACAAGTTTTCAACAAATGCTCGTGGATCCATTTGTGAATTGTTGAAATAGAATGTAGAAATGTAGAAATGAGAAGTGAATGAAGATTATGTACTAGTGGCTAGTGTATAAAATGAGTTGTAAAATGAAGATAATAATGTAAAAAAATGTAGAAGAGAATTATAGAATAAATGAATGATATTGTTGATAATGATTTGTAAATTGTAGAGTAGAGAGTATAGAATGAAAGTTTGGTGGGAAAAAAATGTTGTAATGGGTTGGGTATTTATAGGAGAAGAATTAGAAAAAAAAAAAAAAAAAATAAAAAAAAAAAAAAATTAAGTGACCAAACGGTCACTGAAAATCAGTGACCGTTTGGTCACTTGGTGTGACCAGAACGGTCACTGAAATCAGTGATCGTTCTGGTCACTTTCACTTTTTATTTTATTTATTTATTTATTTTTTTTAATTGTGGGCTCGTCTTAGACGAGCCCACGAGCCGAGCGGCTCGTGGGCTCGTCTCACGAGCGGCTCGGCGAGCCGCTCGCCGAGCCGCTCGTGAATAGTAACGAGCCGAGCGGGCTCGGCTCGTCTAGTCCACCAGCCCGCTCGGCTCGTGCTCAGGCTCTTTTTTTACGAGCCCGAGCGGCTCGTGGGCGTGAACAGTACGAGTCGAGCGGGCGAGCCGACGAGCCGCTCGGCTCATTTGACACCACTATGGAAACTAGACTTGTTATACTAACAACGGGGATCTGCCCGAATTTTAAAATCGACAAATATTATAAAAGCAGAAATGAAAATTGAAAGTAAGAAAGAACTCAATGTGATCGTATGTAAGTCATTGTTTGGCCCCCATTAAATTATATTACATTACATTAAATTTTTCTCTCTTCATTTTAACCACACATTTATCAAATAAAATAATATTATACAAAAATCAAAAAAATTTCAACCACACATTCTCTCATCAATCACTATTCTAAAAATTTTTAACCCCCAAAAATGTAAAATAATGAGAGCCAAACAGGGGCTAAGCATAGAATGAACGGATGCCAGTGCAATTTCCCACTCTTGTTTTGTAGAAAATGGAATATTATACTAATTTGGCTTCTAATGTCAATCCGGGTATTACAATGTACGAGAATGTTCTCCTGCCCACGGTGAGCAGGATTAGACTGCCCACCTGCTGATGTGGCAGGAGAACCCTACGTGGGGTTCTCTCCAAATGTGAGAACCCCACGTTGGGTTCTCTCCGAGTGGGCATGATAAGATTGCCCACTGTGGACAGGAGAACAGCTCTATTACAATGTAACAAAAAAGTCAGCATAACCAAGGCGTTCTTTGAACGCGACGCGTCAGACGATGAATTCAAGGACAACTCCGAAACCTTAACACAGAAGCTACACGTAGGCAAATTAATGGGGCCCTCTTTTCTTTTTTTTGGATATATATTCCAAATCCCACCTCCTCAGTACAATAACGCAAGAAACATGAGTTCCTCAACAGAAAATGTAAGTCTTCAGTCTTCTTCCCTTTCCTCTTTCATCTTTGTGTGTATATATATTTATGTAAAACATGAATGATCATGTTCTTGATATTCTTTGAATTCGCTGATCACGTGTTTGGTGCTATAACCATAATGATTATCGGGTAAATTGGTTGACTTGACAAGAAAATCCGTTTACTCTTCAACAATTGGTCGTTTCTATCAGGATTTGAAGTTTTAAGACTTTAATTTAGGCATACGATGTCGAATAGTGCCATGCCAAGATTTTTTTTTTTTAAACTCATTTTTTTATGGGTTTTCCATTGAAAGTTTGTATCTGAAATTAGATATAATTTTGATTCCTTCTGTCTTGGTGTAAAAGAAATTGATGCTTATAGACTTGTTCTAGTGGATTAGAGAATCAGAAGTTTTGTTTTACTGTCTTACCATACCAGGGTTTAAGTATATCATTTGGTGATCTATTTTTTGACTTCAAGACTTTTAGAATTTTCAAGAATAATACAATTTTAATTGATCGCTTAAATGGTTGCAGGTTATAGCGGTTTATAATTTTTATTAGTAGATTTACTGATTCTATGATACGGCTATTAAGCCTATCTGTATTTTACGGGAGGGAGGGGGATAACAGACCGTGAAGTATATTGTATTTACGTGGAAATGTTGAATTTCACGTGAAGAGTTTACTGTTGTAGGCGCGATAAAAACAATGTTAGGCTGCTTAAGAAATAGTCTTGTGCTGAAGTAATGATAATTACAGGCGTTAATCAGTTCACCCCAGAATCGTGTTTTTCAATACGTATCAAAACATCACCCTAATATCCTGAGTTCAATCTTCACTGGATCAGTATTGTTAATGGATGAACTGCAGTTCGATAGATAGGATATCAACAATCTCTTGAAGCAAAAATGGAATTTAAATAATTACCCGTATACAGATTAAATAGAATTTTCTTATATTTGGTTTGGATTAAAATTTTTCCTTCTATAGTTAATCAGCTGAAAAAATTCCACCCATAGATTTCAGTTGTGATTCATAACGTGGATTGTGCTGAACACTGTGTATTTTCAGGTTATTTCTCTCTTTCTGCATTTTATTTTTCTTTCGATCTTATGTATTGTTACATATTTAAGTTGAAAACTTTTGTTGTTATGAGTTTTACCATATCACTTGCACAGATTCATTTTAGTAAGTTGAATGCTTTTGAAATTTCATTTTTTTCGCAGAATACCTGTGCTATTTGCTTGGGTGATGTCACAACAGGGCAAGCCATCTTTACAGCCGAGTGCTCCCATTTGTTCCACTTTGGCTGCATTGGCAATAGTGTCTCACATGGCAATTACAATTGCCCTATTTGCCGTGCCAAATGGAATTGTCTCCCTTTCCCTATGCCCAACATCAACCCTAGTGTTCCACCTTCACAATTCCCTACTCACTTCTCCGATGTTTCTCGAACACCGGTGCTGCCACCCACTCCATCTGAGCCCGAGTCTCTTGTTTTCTCTGATGATGAGCCCTTACCCACAATCACAACAGACCCTACCTCTTCTTCTTCTTCTTCTTCTTCATTTGCTGGTCTGCAAAGTGTCAATATCAAGTCCATTCCTGAACGTCCTGCGCTAGCAGCTTCTGAATCCATCTCTCAGTTTGCAGTTCTTGTCGGAGTGCGTGCACCTCCACTATCAGATAATGCACGTCACCTTGAGCGAGCGCCTATTGACCTTGTTAATGTACTAGATGTTAGTGGCAGTATGCATGGCTCAAAGTTACATCTCCTGAAGCGTGCTGTTCACTTTGTCATAGATAACTTGGGACCTTCTGACCGACTTTCAATAGTTTCTTTCTCATCTGCTGCTCAGAGAGTCTTTCCCTTGCGCAGAATGACAGGCAATGGCCGTGAAGATGCTAAAAGGGCTGTCGATTCACTTCGAGCAAGTGGAATGACTAATATTGTGGAAGGCCTGAAGAAGGGGGTTCGTGTTCTGGAAGAAAGGCTTCAACAGAATCCAGTTGCAAGCATCATATTCTTATCTGATGGAATGGATACTTGCTACCGTAGGTCAATAATTCAAAATTCCTCAAATCCAGGACAGAGTCCCAGACTAAATCCCGAATATCTACATCTTTTGCCTGATTCAATCTGTCCTAGAAGAAGAGGAAGCCAAGATGAAAGCCAGCAGCAAAGATTTCCAGTCCACACATTCGGTTTTGGTACGGATCATGATCCTGTTGCAATGCATGCCATTTCCGATGAATCAGGTGGCACCTTCTCTTTCATTGAATCTTATGAGATGGTGCAAGATGCTTTTGCAAGCTGCATTGGTGGTCTTCTAAGCGTGGTGTGTCAAGAACTGCGAATAACTGTGAGGTCAGCATCAAATGGGGTGGAAATCATATCAATTCCTTCGGGAAGATATGCGAGTGAAATCTCTGATCAAGGATGTCAAGGTGTAATCAATGTTGGGGACCTGTATGCGGATGAGGAAAAAGAATTTCTTGTCAACCTGTCGGTTCCAGTACTTCGAGGTGCTGAAGATGAAGAAAATGAGGGAAAGACATCGATTTTGGATATAGTGTGTTCTTATAGAGATGTCATATCAAAAGAGATGGTCCGTGTAGAAGGTGACCTAGTCGAGATACGTCGACCGAAAGTTTTGTCCCCCCAAGATATGGCAGTTAACTTGGAAGTAGATCGGCAGAGAAATCGTCTGTCAGCAGCAGAAGGCATTGCCGAGGCTCAAAGGATTGCAGAGACTGGAAATCTAAGTGGTGCAAGGGCTGCACTGTCAAGAAGGAGGGCATGTCTTCATGTTTCAGCAGCTGGCCAAGCAGGGGATGGTCTCAGTAACTGGCTTGAATCCGAGCTTAAAGAAACTGAACAAAGAATGAGAAGTCGTCAGTCGTACAACCTAGCAGGACGAGCTTATGCACTCTCAGGAATAAGCTCACATGCCTATCAAAGAGCCACAACTAGAGGGAGTGTAGTGCCGGGAGCAGAAGCACATCGAAACTCGAGTGCTGCTGGTGATGTCCCTACAGATTTAGCTGCTCCTGCTGCAAATAATGTTATTTTTGGAGCCTACACAACTCCCAATATGGCCCATATGGTGAATAAGTCTATGCAACTCAACCAGTCGAGTTCATCGACTCCGATCCATGCTCCCACTCCCACTCCCACTCCCACTCCCACTCCAACTCCAACTCCAACTCCAACTCCTCCTACTCCAACTCATGAGTAGAGTATGTTATCATTGATTCGGTATTGTATCTGCATGAATGTTCTTGAATCCTTGATTAAGCATTTGGGACTAGATTCCATTTAAGTTTGAATTTTCCTTGAAAGCAATTGATTGGAGATTGTGTTTTGCTTGGGTTTTTTATTCTGTTTGTTTAGCTGTTTATATCTTTCATGTTAAAGTATCACTGGGTTGGCCGGAATGTATATAATCGTCGAATCTATTTTCCATTGTATTGGACCGTTATTTCTTATCTCATATCCAAACAGCACGTTCGTGTTATGGAAGATAGGATGGTGGTCGACTCTGAGAGAGAGAGAGATTACATGATAAATGCAATTACCATGATTCCAGTAAGATTATTAAAACAAAAGAGGAAATTGCAGGATAAGCATGGTTTGATCACCAAGTTGGCGCTTTTGGATTTGTTCCTAAGCATGTATAGCAATTATCGTACTCCTATTCTTGGTTGGTTAGTGGACCCACCAACTACGTTGGATTCTCAATATTGTAGGCTTGATTAATTAAGTACTACAAAAATAATTATGCGTGTAATTTCTTCAATTATTTTTATTTTTATGCAAATATAATCAATCGTGTCGGGTCGAGCCCATGACAAGACTCAACAGAAATATTATAATTTTTAGTTAATTTCAAAAACTTGAAAAGTAACAAGAACTAGACTCAACATGACTCACCTCTCGAATAGGTCAATCTAAGACAATCTCTTAAATTTTATTGAACTTAAATTGAATTAAACAGAGATCGAATAATTACGAACCTGAACAACCCTTCCTACTTTTACTCATCGAGTGTAGCACATGAAACAAAAATTTGGCATGCACAGCTTGTTTCATAAAGTGTATCCTTTTCGTTTCATGTCAATTATTTTGAAGACATTATTGGCACATGAAAGAGTGTAATATTTGAAATATAAATAAATATTTATTTATAGTAGAGTATTAATATATTATGGTGTAGAAGGTCATAAAATCTAATGATCCCAACATAGTTTTCTAGTTCCATCCTAATACATTTATAAATAGTTCAAATATCTACATCCTTTGCCTGGTTCAATCAGTCCTAGAAACAGAGGAAGCCAGCAGCAAACATTTCCTGTCCACACTTTCGATTTTGGTATGGATCATGTTCCTATTGCCATGGTATTACTGACTATTGGATTAAAGTTTACTCTCTATGGCCTGATCTGGTCTTGTTTCTAAGTCTAACTTCACAAATCCCTTTTCCCAGTTGGTGTTAGATACTGTAATAACTCAAAGCATACTCGAACATAAATTACCGGTCAAGAATTCTTACTTGAAAGAAGAATTCTAACATCTTTGTGTGGTTGAAGCACCTGATATTTCAGCACTTCAAAATCTGCATTTTCTTGTTTTTTAATGGTCTAAAACCCCATCACAATGGAGGGGATTATTATCCACAATCTAAATGACAAATTTTGTGAGTTTTCATGCCATATATGTGGTTTTAGACGCTTTTCTAATTTTGAGTGATTTTACAAGCAAATTTCACACATTTTGTTGCCATCTTTTCTTTCTCATCATTCAATTCTTAGTGACGGAAGTTATTTCAAAATTATAGGGGTGGATGGAAGTTGAGTAAAGTAATGGGTTTGAAATTCTATTCAAATCACTCCCTCCAATTCACTTTAATAACTTATGAGTCAGATCACCTTAACATTGACGATCCACAACTCGTATTTTCCAACGGATACAGTTTTATTTAACCTGATAAACATGTATTGCATGGTCAAACGTTATTAGCATCAAGTTGGCGCTTTTGGATTTGTAAAAGTACAATTGCTCAGAGATTGCTTCACTCCGTGAAAATCAAGATATTGTGCGTGGCTTAAGTCTTAAGCTCTTTGTGTAAAGGCTTCTTAGTTCACCAGCCTACAAACCCGACCTGCCTTTACTCATCAAGTGTAATGCATGAAATAAAAATTTGATACGCAGCGCTTGTTTTTTTAAGTTTCTATCCTATTCGTTTCATGCCATTTAAATTCTGAAGACATTATTGGGCACATGGAAAAATGTAATATGTGAGAAATGCGACACAGATATATATAGTATGAGATGGGATCGTGCAATAAATAAGTATATAGATACTGAAGGGATTGGAATCAGGGGCGGATCCAGGGACCGGTCTCCAACTCAAACCCTAAGTAAAAAAAAAAAATTATATGTGAAATTTTTTTTTTTTTTATGTTTTAGTCCGTGTCCAATTTTTTTGGATCCACCACTAATTGGAATGTAATTTTAAAACCCTCACTCTGTACAGATTATTTGCCTATCGAATCATGCTAAAGGACAAAGTTGGATAGTATAAATTATATTAATATACATGACTTGACTTAACCTTCTAGAATTTGGTTCAATGACTTCTTCCTAAACTCGTGAAATTATTATTACGTCCTTGTTTGATCCTCATTTTTTTAATATATATTTTTTTTCTGTTCTTTTAAATCACATATTCTTTAATAAAATAATATTATACATAAATTTAAAAAAAAATTTATTTTTTTAATAACATACTTTCCATCAATCTGTTATTTCAAAATGTATTCTACACAAAATGGGCTCAAACATGCCCATTTAAACAGGGAAAATAATCCCTATGCCAACCATAATATATATTGCATGACTCAGCAAATATTATCTAAGTATATTTACTTTAAAAAATAATGTTTAATCAATCCCAAAGCCGTGTCAGTTACTCAAACTAGCTAATGTCAACCACTGACGGCATTTTTCAGATCAACCATCATACCAACTTAGGAAAAAAATAATATTAATACATTATCAAATTGATTATCCCACCCTTATAATATTTTTGGGGTTCGATCCACCTTATTAATAGAAGTCGATCAAATTTGTATATGTTTGTCGATATTTCTGCATTTAATCGAAATGAAATTTATCTTCTATCATGTCATGTAAAATGGTGGCTCGTTTGAATACACCAATCTTGAAATCCATTCTTGTTTGAGCATTTGGATCGAATTACTCGTTTAAATTTTCTGGTCTCTAACAGCATGTTAACGCATTTGGATCGAATTAACCCTTCAAATTTCCTATCTATTCAAACCATTTTCAAAGATTAAGAACACAATTGATAAAGTGCATTAGGTAGCTCTGGACTCTGTTAAAAAAAGAAACTAAAATCTTGTATATCATACCTGAAATGTTTATAAAAGAAACTAACCAAGTTTAATAGATGAAGAACAAATATATCTCAAATTTATGTCAACCCTATAATTCAGATCCAAATTTAGTCTGAATTTTCAGGAACAAATTTTCCTCAATCTAAAATCATAATCTTCACAATAAAAGAAACATGTAATTATATATATATATTTCGTATATTGTTACCTGATCTTGCAATTCAAGCCATATATATATATAATCCACAAGAAACCGTGTAATTAAATTCTTTTTCTGATTTATGCAAAACAACTTCTCTTGATTGCGCCATTGATATGAGCCTCAGCAACCCTGAAGAACGATTCAATCTCTTCTCTCGAAACCACGTCGAAAAATTCCAATTCGGATAATTTTCTCTTGCATGAGGGCACCCGGGTCGGTTTTTTCGGGGCCGGTGGGCAGCTGAGAATCTTGGGAATCATGTGTTGTGGAGTCTTTGGTGTGTGGCAACCTTGATCGTTGATTGAGGAGGTTTGTTTTGTACAATTTTGATCATCAGTAATATCAGACGACTGTGAAGAGTTGATCTTTATCGTTGGTAATCTGATTCCGAGCAATTCTTGTCTGAATTCAAGATCTGTAGACATTGTTTCTTTGTGTGGTGGGATGGGGTTGCGTGATGGAGAGATTAGAGGTTGTGGACAAGAGATGGAAGAGAAGAAGGTATGAGTTTTACTTCAATATATAGATAAGGAAAAAAAGGTAGGGTGGGGTTATGAGTTTTTCTCGATATACAGATCAGATTAGGGAAATAGGTGGGGAGGCGTGCATTGGAAGGTAATTGAGAGAGGGAAAAGTGGTTGGTATTTCTTTATTCTTACACAAGTGAACAACTTTTGTGACCCGTCTATATCATGAACTCTTGTATATTTTTCTGCAACTATACTTTTTTAGTTACCTTAAAATCACAAGTCTTTGGCCTTCTCTTCAATGACATTTCCTCGTTAGCACAACAAAACATTTCTTGGGCATTAATTCTTCAAGATTATACACCTAATTTACCATTTCAAACACTTCATCGACATGCCTAAATTGAGTTAAGATATCTCTTAGTCACATATGAAATTGTACGAGATAAGATTTTTCAGTTAATTGTCATGTTGTAAAGCACATTTCCTCCTTCTCGCACTTCAAAAACTTGCAAAGGGCTGTTTCTTGTGCATGATAATGGTATCTTATGTGCAACGGCTAATTCATAGCCTCATATTCCCGTTCTAAAATTGCATTTGATGCTGACTACACTCTAAGGCACTTCTGATTGCTTCATCTTTTTTATCATACTCTCGAGTGCCAAATATTAAGAAGAAGAAGAAGAAGAATTACAAATCGCACGTTCAAAGTTGAATAATTTTACAATTCCGATTAATTTGCTTATTAAAATATTAGGATTATAGCCAAGTGACTATAAATTAATCTTGATAACATGTTAATATCTTAGATAATTTTCCTAATTTTTATTGACATTTTCAGGAAGTGATTTGTGCAGTAAATACGTGAGATTAACCCAAACTAATTACATAACTAATATGGCTAACAACTTTATTAAGATTTCGGTATAAGAAATTAAAGAGAATCTGAATGGGTAAGACAGTGAATGCAACACAAAAGCTTTTTCCAGCAATTGTGATCTGGATTTGACGGTTTTCGCTTTCGGGATTTGTCACGTGGAAGTTTACGTTAACAGCCAAAAAGAAACTCTTAAACGAATTTTCATTCATATAGGCGGAAGCATAAACTATAATCAAAATTTCAATTTTCATATTTTAAAATGTGAAAAATTCCAATTTTTATTATGGCCAATTCACTTGAAGATGGTATAAGGGAAGAGGAAAGAGTTCAAAGTTTCGACAACATCCCAATATTGCATACTGGGGATCGAACGTCCCAACCGTTGAATTCTAGTGGTGCTTTTGCTACAATTTATGAAGAAATTCTGAATGATCAAGTTATACTTCCAATTAAAAGGATGGGTAGATGTCCCTTCGGGGGTGACCCAGTTGGTGGAGCAAGTAAATGCGGAGACCAAAGGTCACGGTTTGAATCCCCTGCCAATACTTCTTCGGTCGAGCCCGTCGCACCGGATTGCCTAGTGCGGTTTACCTCTCCTGTGTGATTTGCCGACTACTGAACATAGAGCGGGGTTTATCTAGTACGCACTCACAGTGGTCGCTATTCAGCAAAATTATAATTGTATTGAATTATTATTTATAAGTTTCAAGAAATTCATTGATTATGTCATTAATTACCTTTAGTTTTTTTCGCATGTGAAAATTGAATTTGTACGTTGTACAGATAACTGTAGTTTAATCGATTCTAACACTACACGAAAACAAAATTCAGAGTTCGACTTTTTATCGATCAAATTATGGTCATTCTTTTAAACACATGTTTGGACATAGAAACGTGAAATAATTTGTTGCATAGGATACCATATATCTACCAAGTCTTAATTGATGAATAAAAACAATAATAGGGGTAGTGTTTGGTAGGTTGGTTTTACCAAATTCAATCCAGTGAATCTTTCCACGTGAAATGTTCCCCCACCCTACTCACAACATCAACATCAACATCAACATACCTCTCCTAAATATTCATCTTTCCTACAACCAATATTTTAAGTCTTGATCCAAAACAGAAAAGAAAAAAGAAAAAATAAATAGACAACCATGGTCTAAACAAATGTATTAAGGGCATGTTTTCTTTATCATTTTCAAGCCGTTTTCTGTTTCGATTTTTCAAAACAGTGAAAATGCGTTCTCTTTCCCATTTTCGAAAACGTGTTTTTAAGTGTGTTCAGTTATAATCAAGTCAAAATTTTCAAAACAATTTTTCAAAATGCCAAAAAAGAACACATTTTCAATAATTTCAAAATCGACACTCAAAACACAAAACTCAAATATAAAGAGAACAATCCCTAAGTATCTTCTTATTATAATTTTAAATATATACTTTTTCTCGTAACTTAAAGATTCCGATTCTTATAAATTCTTGTCCAATCAATTATCATGTAGTACGATTTTCTTATAAGTTGAACATGTAAATCATTTTTTCTAATTAACAAATTATTAATGGCTGTGAATTTAATGCAAATCCAATATTGACAGCATTGAATCATGTGCAATGATTATGTGGACAATCTAGATAATGATTAATCTATTTGCACAATCATAGATAACAATGTTGTTGACAATGTATGAATTGTCAAAAAACTGTTGATTGTAAAAATAAGTTATTTTTCAAACTGTCTAATGAAAATTTGCAATGTGTCATATTGTCAATAAGATTGTGATCCATGATTGTACACCAAACATGATCGATTTAGACAATTAACTGAAGAGTTCGTGATATAATCACAATCTTTATTCCTAATGCCAAGTGCCAACTCAAGCTTACTCCACAATACAAACTTTTCACTTTTTTCTCACTTTTTTACTTTTTTCAGTTTCCATTCCTTTTCAACATGTTTTTCAGATCCAATCCCTAAGAAGAGATGATGCTTATTCATGAAAGAAAGAATATTGAAGACCGATATATATAAAAAAAAAGGGATAAATAGAAAAGCTCGAGACGGACAGAGCTAAGAAAACGATAATGGGGAGAGGTAAGCATAATTTCTTAGAACTAAACAATTTGGACCCACAATTTGATCTTTCATCAAAGAAGCGAAAAGGGATTTTGATTTTTTCAATCCACGTCCATTCAATATAAAAATATTATTTATTTTTTAAAAAAAAATTAGTTCTCAATATGATTCAAAATAAAACATCCCAACTTGTCAAAGAAGTGACAAATGTCTTTGTAATGTTAATGTAGGAATCTAGAAACAAGAAAGAGACAGAAGCAGAAAGGGACCCACTTAGTCCTTTGACTGGAAATAATTAATCTTTAGTTTTATTAAATTAGTGTTGTTAGGTGCACTTTACAATTACAGGCATTTGACATATGGAATAAAATCACAAGGGATGCTGCAAAAAGTTATTTATTCGTTTTGCTCACTTCAAATGGGCTGTAATTCATGTGTACATTGTATTGACAAATGGGAAATCTGCCATTAAATTATAATTCATTTCAAGCCCCCGATAAAAATCAAAATTTTAGTAAATTTTGATAGAAGTTGATGAAATGAATGATCGAAAAATTATGAATCACATGAGTAATGTGGTTAAAAATAATTTTTAACTTTGAATTTAATTTTGTCTTAACTCTAACCATCGATACAAATTCTAGCAATAGACAAATTGTTGTACGAATAGCAAAATTTCTAAGAGACTCAAAATACAAGATATTCTCTATTTTATAGATTCAATGGTCACGAACGAAGTTCAAGAAACTCTCTATTTTTACTTTATAAAATAGAGAGTGACACTGACTCTCCAAATTCTATTTTTACTTTATAATGAATGCATTTAACGAATTATGAATCTCAATACTCCACTTTTTAAATTATTCAAATTATATATGAATAATTGATCATTGACATAAAAAAATAATAAATAATAGAAATCAATAAATATTTCTTAGAAAGTAAAATGAAGTATTAGAATAGAGAGCATTATTTGAATATATAAAAAAGATTACTTTTTGATTTTAAAGATGCCCTATTATGCTTACGACGCTCTTTATAAAAAGAGTCCCGAAATAATATTCTAAGTCAATATAATGGTTTATTTTGTTAGGAAATTTCATTTAATTGAAGTGTAAATTACGACAAAGTCATCAATCTTTAGGTTTATTTGTACTTTCATCCTTAATTTTTTTTAACCTTCTAAAAATGTGGCATTCATCCAAGTGGATGTATTGCATCTATTTTACGGTTAGTCAACCTATTTGACTTGTAAGCCTAAAAATTAAAAGGGAAAAATTATCATTCCAGATGAATGAAAACGAAAAATCATAAAAACAAAAGCAAAAAAATAGAAAAAAAAAAAAAAGAGGAAGAAAAGAGGGGGTGGGGGGTGAGGATGACATATTGCACTCCCTCCCCAACAACCACATCACCACTGTCACTAAAGGGAAACCCCTTAGATTTGTGTGATTTCTTGCACATCCAAGGGGATTTATCCTCTGTTAGTGGTGGAAACTTTCCACTGGAAAGTGTGGTAGTGTCAATTGATGGGATTGGGATGGAAGGAGATGATTATTTTATTTTTTCGTTAATGAATTTGTCATTTTCATTTTTTAGTATTTTAGTTAAGAATAGTAAAATTGACAATTTAGCCTCTTATTTTTTAATTTGCAAAACAAATGGATAGATTAAATTCATCCATTTGACTGATTGTCGCCTATTTTCCAACGATTTGAGGACCCAATAGCCTAGAAAAAAAGTGAGGAAGAAAGTGTTAATGAAGCCGAAAGTTGGGGACCCTTCCATAGTTTACCTAAAATGAAACTAGTCGACAACTCCGTGCTATTATTTTGTTTGTTTGAGACTATACTTAAAATTTATTTTTTCACATACCTTTTTTCCTTTAATCATTTTTAATCACTTCCAACCTTACCTATCAAAATAATAATAATAATTCCCTTCCAACCCAATAATAATATACAATATTAGATTTTGAACAACAAAATGAAACCTCACAAATGAGGCTTTTTTTTTTTTTTTTTTACTTTACCTCAAATTTAATAAATAAATAAATTAATTAAAATTAAATAATACATTTCCAAAATAAAATTGTAATTGCATTTGAATAATCAAATATTATATACTTTAACAATTTATTTGACTGGTAGAACCAATTGTTAAAAAAAATTAAATTAATAACGGATAACAAATATCATTTTTCTTAGCATTGTTCTCTTTTCTTCTAATGTAATTATTTGATTGTCAAGATTGACTCGTGCTAAATTGCTAAATTAATAATAATAATTTTGGACCGTTTGTTTTATTTCATTGTCATATAAAAATTTACCTATTCAAAATGTACTTGCTTTATTAGACAAAGAGCTCAAACTATTGCGAAGCAAACGAATTTTCCTTTGCAATCAATTATGCCACAAAAAGTGTTTCTATGATTGCATGTACTGCATTCACATTATAGGCTCTCAAAAGTGATTGTGATGCAACGCAGTTTACTCCACATAATGTGCTCATTTTTTAGCCTTGCAAAAGACATTTGTGATAGTTAGCATGCCATAGGTCTATCGAGCTAAAGTCCCAGGTCCATGTGATTAGTAGATTCCTAGAGAAAAGTTGCAAGGACAAGGCAATGAATGGGATTTGAAAAAACACTTTCATAGACGATGATTTAGTGTCAAAACTCTGGAAGTGAATCTATAGTAGTGAACAAAGTATACATACAGGCCAATCTTTATTTGCTATGACTCGGGACTTTCAACAATACCGTAAACAACAAATATTCTAAATATGAGTATCTCACTCAAACTACTTACAACATATTTGGCTACGCTTAAAAGTAACTTGTAGGTCCTCAATATTTTAGAAAAAAAGTCACATCTAAGCTTCCTCTTAAACTGGTAAGCAGGGCAAAGTATCACAACAATTAATTGTTATGGTACCATCAATGACAAAAAAATTCATGGAAACATGTTAATTGTTATGGTACCATCAATGACAAAAAGTAAAGGACCACAGCTGAGGGATGTATAACATCATTTTGCCTTCCATTAAAAGTACAATACAAGTAGTACAATTATGCTTTCATTTATAAGCATAACATGTATTATTGAGTTCCATGCATCGATACAGGAGATTATTGAGAAGTAACAATTTGTACACTACTCCATACATATAATTAGTAACTCTTATGCAGACATAATTAGCCATCGGGACACGTTTCAAGAAACTGTCTGATTTTGCTACGTTCATTGGTTGTAAGATCTGGGTCGTCACCAGCTAGCCTATTCCAAATTGCAGCATCAATGCTATTGGGGTTACCATCAAACACCTGCATACGAAGAGTGAACTTGATATTCTAGTGTGCATTACAGGTTTCGTCAAATAGTTCAATTGGAGCAAAAAGCGGCATTGATCGAATGTAAATGTAGATAGTGGTTCTACTAAATCTTCACCAAAGCTTAAATTATGCCCACATTCATTAGTTTTCCAATAACCTTGTGTTTGGTATATCGAATTAGACTCTATAAAGAATGAGTAGTGCTATTCAACACCACTAGTATCAAATATCAGTCTAGCCGCAATTGTACAGCATTAAATGATAGATTTACTTAAATGTAAAGTCACATGATTCAATTAATTAACCTATTAAAGTGTGGCTGCATAGACTGGTGCTTTAGCACCACTGATACTAGATAACATTATTCATAAAAAAAATGAAGTACAACATTAGAATGGATATACTACGTAGATAGTAGTGCCATAGTGGAAGGTGAATGGTATTTTTTTGTTTTTTTATTCAAATAGAATATTATTTGCATAACATAATATGATGTGAGGATGTGGTTTAAGGTGATGAGAAAGATATTGAAAATACCATTCTTTTTGAATTAAAACTTTTAAATACTATCCACCACCTTATTCCACTCTAATACGGTTTAATCGAGTGTGCCAAATGTAGTCATAATGTTCCCAAGAATCTTGTGCTTCAACTTGCTGATTTATTTTGATAGAAAAGGAACTTTTTCCTTGAGTCTCTTAAATAAAGCCTTCAGAGAATGGTCAAATAGCAATTATTTTATGCAGGACGAGGCCCTAATAGCAGCATTAAATGGAATAAGAACTGAAAAATATTAGGCGAAATGATACCTTAACGTAATTGTTGATATGACCATCTTTGTTGGGGCTGGTGACGAGCTCGTACGTATTAAGCATCCACTGACCATCAATAATGTACTTGTACTCGTAGTGTCCTTCCTGTTTTAAAGAAAAAAGCCAATGATTTAATTGCAACGAATTTGATAAAGTTACACTTCTTTTCCATGAATCTAACTCAAAAGCTTAGCACTTCAAGAGAAGTATATTCCACAAAAAAGTGAGTCCATCGACTATTGATAGGCGTGGGTGTCGAGTGGACCGGTTAGGATATTTCAATACCTAGAATCACCAATTATACTTCGATTATTTCATACATAGAACCATTCGGTTCCTTGTAATTAGGAACCAATCCAAACCCGAACCGTCGGTTCTGGTTCAGATTCGGTTCTACCCATAATATCTTTTTTTATATATATTTAATAAATATTTTCATATACTACATTTTGATACGTATTCTTAACACACTACTACTCGACAACATTTGTGCAATGAGAAAATTCAGCTAAAAAATCTTCAAGAAAATAAGAAATCTATATACATAGACTCGAGATAGTGAAGAGTAAATACCAAGAAAAGAGAAAAAAATTAAAACATCAAGAAGTAAATTACAGTTTTGAGGACAATTAATTTTTTTCTTAATAAATCTTATTTGTCCATAAATAAGGCATGTTAGAGCCTATAATTTAATTCTCTCTCTTAAAACGAACCAACATAAAAAAAAAAACTATGCAGTATCAAGAAATTACAGTCTATATATATTAATCGTTCTATTTGAATAAAAATGAAAAGTTATATTATAAAAGATAATCACTCGAGATAACAAAAAAGGTACATTAGAGCGCAAACTATAAATATATCAAGTTCAATTGCAACGCATTCTAAAAAAATTAAAAAATCACTTAAGTTTGTTAACAATGCAAGAAAATGAAAAACTAGAATTGCAAAGGATGAATGCTTTGTTTCATCAACTTATACCACAACTCTCACTTTTGATTCATAGAAAGCTCAAATTACAAAGATTTACAACATGTACTGACATCTAAAATGCAATAAAATATTCTACACGTAAGCTCAAAACGTTTTTCTACTTTTTAACCACACATTCTCTTAAAAATCTCTATTTAAAATATTATTTTTCATAAATAATGGCCATCAGGGGCTTATTAGGATCAGAATCTAGAGTTTTATACAAATTACTACTCAAATTAGAATTTTAGATTTTGTATTCCTCTTACCCAACCTATAAATTGTAAAAAACAAAAAATTAATAAAAAATATCGGTTGCATTCGGGTATCCACGGTTTTGGTTCAAGAACCGACCCGGATCCAATTAGTTCTCAGTTTTCGGCTTCCGACCAGAACCTCCGGTCTCAGTTCAGGAGGTTCGGTTCCAGTTAAAATGCCCAAGCCGTTAATTGAAGATTAAGCGTATGTACCACAATCATGTGATGGTAAATCAACAAATGACTTTGCAATTATCAATATCAAAGTTAATAAACCAAAATACTATGATTACATAAAGAGCGTAAATTGGATGGCAGTTGAAAGCAAAATATGGCTTCGTGTTTTCAAATACGGGTACATATTTCGATCCAAAATGCTACCTTGACAGATAAATAAATCAACTTGAAAGCCTTTAGATTCACTTTCAAAACAAACAAACAAATCCAGTGTAGAAGAGATATAGTACACAAGTACTAATAAGAATTTCAATATACTTACTGGCAATTCTCTCTGGAGAATCCATTTACCTCGTTCCTCATCATACTTCAGAGGCATTCTCTGACAAGAATTGTAAGAAAAGTTATACACAATTTTGTTAAATAACATGAGCTAAAACGCAGAAGTAGCCATATAGCGAATTATCATAAGAAAATCACATCAATTTTGTTTCTAAGTTCTTTACACATCGAAATGTCAATATCAAGTTAATACATTTGAACTTCTGTGAACAGAGCATATGCAACGGGTGTGGTAGAAATAGGAGAGGCAAATTTGCAAATAAATGATACTTGAAGCTCAGCATAATTGGTTTCATCACGTTTGAACACATTACTCAATACAACTTAATACTTCTTTCAGGTAATTGATACTTGGGGAACAAGACTGCTGAACAGAAAATTGAAGTCAATGAAGAAAATCAATTTAGGTAGGGAAAGTAGTATACAGTAGGGAATTCCCAGTGGATGTAGCTAAATATTGATTCTAAATAGTGATTCAAATGGAAGAATACATTTGTCTCACGCTAAGACAAACCCACTTTTAACATTTTTTTTGTTGCCAAATCTAACCTCACATCGACAATTAAATAATTCGATTGGTTAGGCATTCTGGAAAAAGTTCTACTACCTGACCCCATCCAATATCAAGTCCAGATATTTCCACTGTCAAACAGTGACCGCCATTCCATGTCAATGTTACAGACTTCCTTCTCAGGCCTGTAAGCTTTAAACAGGAGAAAGGTTAATTCAAAACTAATGAAAGAGGTTTAGCTCTATCCTGGTGCATATAGGAAAAAACATAGCCTAGAGAAAACACTAAATAGGCTCTGAAACTAATTGTGCTACTCCAGATACGGTGTTGTAAATCCCATCATGAAGAGAAGTATAAAAACACTAAGAGAAAGATAGCACTGCAACAGAAAAAACTGATAAGATACAATATCATTTAGAACTTTTTTGTAATAGATTACAAACTGCAAAGACCTGTTCTATGTAGAATTTCTAGTTAACTTAATTTCTTCGAAATTTGAAGTCGTAGGAAACTCTAGTACAATAAACTGATTCATTCATTATACATCCATTCCACAGGGAGAAAAGAAAAGAAAAAAAGTGAAAAACATAACTCTGAATATAAATTTAACAATGATGAACACGTGTTAGAATGTGCCAACACGATCGCGCAAGTGAAATCTGAGAGGCATAATTACAGAACACCCCCTTAAAATGTGTTAAATGCCCGTAACGCTTTCTGGACGGGAAAATTTCTGACCACTGTTTCAAGAAGTAAATGCACTTAGTAAGAATTTGGAATTTACTTCTAGTCAAGATTTTGGGTTTGTCATTTAAAAAAAACAAGTCTATTTGATGTCAAAATCCATACTCCGATTGATTAGCTAGTCATTTTATGAGTATGTAATTAAGCCCCTATTTTTAACCACACATTTCATGAGATCTACAACTTTTTAATGCCAAATGTCATCAACTTTTACTACAATCTACTAAAAATATAATTTAATCTATATCGAACTGGGTCTAAATTTAAAACTTTCAAATATTACATATTTTTTCCACGACAAGATTCATTTTATATGCATTAAAATAAGTACAATTAAAATATGGAATTAAAGTGACAGGAGAGGGGTCCAGGTTGAGCCACAGAGTCCACCAGGTTTTTACTTCTTATTGAATATTTCATACAAACTACGTATTCAGCTTCTACTTGCTGACCGGGTTACACGGCTAAATACAAGAAGAAAATAATTTTAGCCCGTGTTTGGTGGGGAATCAAAATCAGATTTTTAGTAGATTTTGATAAAAATCGATGAAATGTGTGGTTGAAAAGTTGTGAGTCCCATAAAATCTGTGGTTAAAATTAATTATTGATTTAGACTTAGTTCAATATTTTTAATCCACATCGAACATGGGCTTAAAGCCAAAAACTAATCCCAGCACATGTCAAGCAAAGGCACTTCCATATATCAGTAAATATGAAAATATCATCCAAAATCATTATCCAAATCACCATTTTCAGACCATAATTTTTGGAAGCATGACCAAACAGATCCCAAGACATTGGCTTCTAAAGTGATTTAGAGCACAATTCATCTTCAATGAAGTCAACCCCAAATGGATCAATTTTTGCATGAGAATAAAATTTGTAGTCCAGTGTCTTATTCAATAGGATATAAATTTTATGTTTAAGGGAAACAAGGACTGACAATATCAGCAGTTGCACTTTTGATGGCATCTAGCTTTGGAAAGCACGAGCGCTTGCTCTGCAAAGAGAGAAATAAAGATAGGTTTAAAATCTTAGTCTCTTATGAAATCCTTGCTAGTTGCTACAAGAAGGTTTCATCTTCCTTCAGGGAAAGAATTAAGAAAAACAAGACTTGAAATGCAAGTACAACAAAAATTTCATGATTAAATCATAAGAATGTATAGTTTTATTAAATCTGCGGCACAGTTACTTCCAAATGCCAGGAGACTTGGTGATTGTAGTATAAGGAATCCATCAGCTTCATAAATGTGGTTAGACAACTTACCAACAATAAAAAATCAGAATTGAAATAAAAAAGAAGAAACAAAACATTGCTACAGCCGAACACAAGTCTCAGTTACATGAAACGTTACTAGTTAATAAATGACTAGGCATACATAAACAGTGAGTAGAAATATTACCATTAGTAGATTGTGTGCTTCACTGAGCTTATGGCCCAGAACCCAGAACATATATGCCAACTGTATTTTAAACCAAAAACTTGTTAGTTCTTCATGAAAGATATATCAAACATTTCTAATCAAAGTGTCAAAAATAATAGTATAATAGAGAAACATGCAATGCAAGCGCTGCCACATTACCTTCTTAAGCAACTTTGTTTTACATTTTAATTTTATTTTTTTGTTATGGCTTGGGGTAGGGTGGGGAGCTTCAGAAGAAAGTTTGTTTGGCAAAAATACTTTCCAATTATTGTTCAGATTTCTTTATAGCAAAGTTCGTCTAGTGTTATTCCTCTTCCTAATGCATATCCCTAATCCATCTATTGCACTTTCTACTGGCAATGGATTTTATTGCCATCGACTCTCCCTATGCGCAAGCGCCAACCATTTCAAATTAATTTGTAACTTGTAAACTGTTTTGTTAAAGTGTTACCTGTCCCACTATTTATAATAAAAGTTAGAAAAACCTCAAGAAACCCTAGGTATTATATAAAAGACCTAAATACCATTTAACACTCCCCTCAAGATGGAGCATATATATTGTGTGCTTCATGCTTGTTACAAATATACTTTATCCTTGAACCCCCCAACGGTTTAGTAAATATATCAGCTAATTGATCAGCTGAGTTTACATATTTAGTCTCAATCTACTTCTGCAACAATTTTTTTCGAATAAAGTGACAGTCAACTTCAATGTGCTTCGTTCTCTCATGGAAGACTGTGTTGGATGCAATGTGAAGTGCTGCTTGATTATCACATACCAGTTCCATCGTTGAAGTGTGTTCAAATCCAAGTTCTTCCAACAAATGTTTCAACCATGTTAACTCACAAGTGGTATGCGCTATTGCCCTGTATTCCGATTCTGCACTCGACTGCGCCACTACCGTCTGCTTTTTACTCTTCCAAGAGACAAGATTACCACCAACAAACACACAATATCTAGTAGTAGATTTCCTATCTAGGGGTGATCCAGCCCAGTCTGAATCTGTGTAGCCCTTTATTTGAGTATGTCCAAAATTTTGATATAGCAAACCACAACCAGGAGCGCCTTTCAGATATCGGAGAATACGAATCACTGCATCCCAGTGACAAATCATTGGACGACCCAAGAACCGACTAATAACACTAACGAAAGAAATGAGATATGCAGTGCCGTAGCGTCAAGTAGTTCAACTTTCCAACTAACCGTCTATATTGAGCTGAATCTGTCAGTGGTATACCCTGATCTGGCAATAATTTGGTGTTTGGATCCATAGGCGAGTCAATAGGTTTTGCTCCTAGCATTCCTGTTTCGCTCAATAGATCAAGGACATATTTTCTCTGGGACAGGTAAATGCCCTGACTTGATCGAGCAACTTCAATCCCCAAGAAATACTTTAAGTGCCCCAAATCTTTGGTTTGGAACTTACTATGCAAACACTTTTTGAGTTCTTGAATACCACTGTGATCATCCCCAGTAATCACGATGTCATCCACATACACAATTAACAATATTCTGCCGACTTTACTGTGCTTGTAGAAGACAGAATGATCGACTCCACAACGCTGAAGACCAAATTCAGTGACCACTTCACTAAATCTTCCAAACCATGCTCTAGGAGACTGCTTGAGGCCATAAATAGACTTCTTCAAACGACATACCGAATCAGACTCCCCCTGAGCAACAAACTCAGGAGGTTGCTCCATATAAACTTCCTCAGTCAGATCGTCATTTAAGAAAGCATTCTTGATATCGAGCTGATGTAAGGGCCAAAGAAAAGTGGCAGCCAGAGAGATGAACAAACGAACAGAAGCGAGCTTGGCAACGGGGAGAAAAGGTCTCATAGTAATCAAGACCGTAGACCTGAGTATATAGCCTTTAGCAACTAGGCGAGCCTTGAGTCGATCAACGGTGCCGTCCGAATGAATCTTAATAGTGTACACCCATTTACATCCAACAGTAGTTTTGTAAGGCGAAAGCAAGACAAGATCCCAAGTGTCATTCTGATGTAAAGCAGTCATTTTTTTCTCCATTGCTTTTGCCCAACCAGGGAGAATAAGTGCCTCTGAAACGGACTTAGGAACAGAAACAGAGGACAGAGAAGCAACAAAAGAGGAGTATAAATGAGATAGGTGCGCATATGAGACAAAGTTAGAAATAAGATGGGTAGTACAGGTGCACTTACCTTTCCGGATGGCAATGGGCATGTCAATGTCAGACATGGGCGGGTCTGCTGGAGAAGAATCTGAGAGCACAGAATCGATGGGCACAGCAGAGGAGGCGTTCTTCTGACGACGAGAGTATACCTGCAAAGGGGCCGAAAAACGATTGGAGGGGATAGGATCTGGAACAGAGGAAGATAGCGTAGGGGTAGGGTCAATGGGCAAAGGAAGTGTAACATCCAGATCAACTTGAGATGATGGGGTAGAAAAGTAAGGGGTGGACTCAAAGAATGTAACATCGGCACACACAAATGAGCGACGTAATGATAGACTATAACATCGATAACCTTTTTGCGTGCGAGAATAGCCGAGGAAGACACATTTTAAAGCACGAGGATCTAACTTGTCCCTGCCGGGAGTCAACTGATGAACAAAACAAACACACCCAAATATGAGAGGAGGTAAGCTAAATACGGGTGAACGGAGAAAAAGAATGGAATGGGGAACCGTGCCTCGCAGGGTAGAGGATGGCATTCGGTTGATTAGAAAGCAAGCTGTAAGAACCGCATCGCCCCAAAAATATTTGGGAACGTTCATCCCAAAAAGGAGAGTACGGCCCACCTCTAGGAGATGTCGATTCTACGCTCAGCAACCCCATTTTGCTGTGGTGTGTGAGGGTAAGAAGACTGATACAGGATATCAGAGTGCGACATATAGGAAGTAAAGGGCCGAGAAAAGTATTCTCGAGCATTATCACTACGAAGAATACGCACGGGTACATTAAATTGGGTTTGAACTTCAGCACAAAATGCACGAAAAATAGAAAATAATTCGGAACGATCTTTCATTAAATAAAGCCAAGTAACTCTTGAAAAATCATCCGCAAAAGTGACAAAATAACTAAAACCAACTGTAGAAGTAACACGAGAAGGACCCCAAACATCTGAATGAACTAAACTAAAAGGACTCGATGCTCGAACATGAGCAGGGGAAGCAAATGAAATACGACGATACTTACCCAATTGACAAGACTCACACTCTAAAGAAGACAAATGACTAAAACTAGGAAAGAGTAACTTGAGGTTGCCAAGGCACGGATGACCAAGGCGACAATAGATTTGGTGAGCAGATGCAACAGCAGGACATGCAGTAGCAGGGTATGCATGACTCTCATCACGATCAAGGTAATAAAGGCCATTGTCCTCACGTCCTGTGCCAATCATCTTCCGCATCCTCAAATCCTGGAGAATGACAGAATCAGGAAGAAATGAGACAGAACAATTAAGATGTTTGGTGAGTTTACTAACTGACATCAAATTAAAAGAAAACGAAGGAATATACAAGATGGAGGAGAGAGATAAGGAGGGTGAGGGGTCCACTGTACCAATGCCACGGATAAGGATAGTGGAACCATCAGCAACCGTAACAGGAGACAACGAAGAAGAGGACTGAATATGCGTAAATAAATAAGATATACCTGACATGTGTTCAGTGGCTGCGGAATCTATGACCCAGGGTGAGGGAGGGGGTGGACGAATGGAAAGACAAGCAGAAAAAGTACCTCGTTGAGCTAAAGAAGCAATGGAAGAGATGCCTGCTGAGATGCCCTATACTGAAGGATCTGAGCATATTCCTCATCAGATATGTCCTTAGCCGCCTGAGATACTGGAATGGTAGGAATATCTGGATCAGATGTCACTGCATTGGCAAATTTAGGTGGACGGCCAACCAAATCCCAACATGTGTCTCGATTATGATTCTCCAACCCACAAAATGAGCACTGACGAATGGAAATACGACCACAGCCACTACGTCCACCCCGAGGGCCACTACTAGACGACCACGAGAGAAACTACCACGACCACCACTAAGTGGATCATCTCGATTTCGCATGGGAATCTGTGTAACAAGTGCCGAATGCTCAGATGACGTAGACGAACCCGAGCCAGAAACATTGTCCTTAGTAGTACTACGGGAAACGCAAGAATACATTTCAGTGATGGTGGGGAGGGTAGGACTCGAAAGAATCTGAGATCGGACTAGTTCAAAGTCTGGACGTAACCCAGCCAAGAACTTTATGACAGCCATCTGCTCAAGTTGCTTTTGCATTTCCTTCAGATCGATAGTCAGTGGTAGGATAGTGTTCATCTCCTCATAGAGGCGATTGAATGTGGCAAAATAATCTGTAACGGATTGCGTGCCTTGCTGAAGTTGGAAGTACTCAACTGATAAATCATACATCCTGGTGAGATTACTAGAATATAATACACGGAGATACTCTCATATATCTTTGCAAGTATCTAGATGAGTACAGAGATCAGCCACTTGAGGCTCCATCGAATTCCACAACAATGTTACAATCTGCGCATCAGCCTAAATCCAGTCGTCATACTTTTTATCATCTGTTGCCGGGGCGGATTCCGTGAGGTGACGATGTTTTCCTGTCCAGTTAGGGCTATTTTCACAGCTTTAGACCAATTTAAATAATTGATTCCGTTCAACTTACGGGTTGTTAATGGTTGAGGTGTAGTCATCGATATTAATACCTTCCAATTCAACAAGTAATAAACAGCTCGCACAAGGGAAACAAACCAACAATACAAACAACTGTAGGGCTTAAACGAAGAACGTGAGAGTCATAACCAGACTTACAAACATTTGTAGTACTGTTATACGAACAATAACCAATAACCAGAAGCAGATTTGAAATTAGCAGACTGAACACTGACCAAAAACCAGCCGGATGAACAGTACCCGCGGGATGAACAGTACCGGATTCTCGCGGATGAACAATCACGCGCGGTATGAACAGTACCACGGATGAACAGTAACCGGATATTTTTTTTTTTAAATTTTAAATAAGGAAAAAAAATGTTTGAACAAAGCTTATAGAATTAATCTCCCATAACCTTGCTCTGATACCATGTTAAAGTAAAAAAATTAGAAGGCTTAACAATAGTGTTAGCCCATCCCACTATTTATAATAAGAGTTAGGAAAACTTTAGAAAACCCTAGGTATTACATAGAAGACTTAAATACCCTTTAACATGTTTCCTCCCACATAAACATGCACAGACGAACGCCTCTTAATTTATCTGGGAAGTGATGCTGATACATTTTCTCATTTAATCTTCCTTCCTAAACTATTAACATTCTCAAGATTAATTTGTCGGTAAAGAGAACCAAGCCATGATAATCAGAGTTTGGGCTATAACAGTTTCTTATTTGCATACTACTACCATCTTCCGTTCAGACATATCCAAATATTGTTTCTTAGTAATCCAGATATCGTTCAGATCTATGAACATGTCCAATCAATGTTTACATTTAATTGCAAATCTGGCCAATCTCCTAGTTCAGAGATACTTAATGAAGATGACATCCACCCCCACCCAAAAATAATAATAATAATAAAACTCGCACATATACAAATAAAATTAATTATGATAAGTAAAAAGAGCAAGATATTTTTAGAGTTTATCATGCATACCGCAACCGTCGGAGCTCTTCCAAGGCCAGCTGTGCAATGTATATAGTTTACACCCCCATTTTGATTAATGGCCTTCTGCAATTTGCTTACGACTGCTGGAAGGCGCATCCGCAGATCAAATGCGTCAAAATCTCTGATTCATAAATGCATAAAAATGTCCTCTTAAGTGGAAAACTGCAATAAGTTTCCATATTATGGGCCAAGTGGTGGAGAATGCATCTTTTATGAACTTTCTGAAGTGAATGAACATGAAATCTGAGAAAGTAGTCAATGACAGCTAGATATTTAATTCTTTCTTTACATGCTGCAATTCTACTAGACTATACAACAGGATCATCATTTTTCTATTACTCTGCCCTTCAAATAATAACCCTTCTTAGCACAAGCAAAACACTGACAACTCTCACTTCCACACATCCCCTTGTGTATGCATAGAGCAACAGATGCGAGTTTTATAGACCAGTTACTAGACATGCTGCACTTGGTAAGATAAGAAATGGCAATGGTAATATACAGTAATAGTGTAATACCAACCCAGTACAACATTGTTATAAGGGACGGAGGTAAACAAAAATTATTGTCCTATTGTGGTTGTAAATATTTGATACTATTTTGTCTTCCAGTTGGATATAACCAAGTACTGAAAGGATAACCAGATCAAATTTATCAGAAACAAAGCTTAATTTGTTGTATATACATGAACAAATTACAGTAAAAATTCTTTTTGATGGAAAAGGATAAATACATACATTGAGTATGAGTATTTTTACACGTGTATAAACATTCGTGTCAGAGATAAAACCATGTATTGTTTTGTATTGTATGCACATATGCTCGCAAAACAATACAGGTAGCAGAACAGATGTTGCTATAAGTGAGGAAGAAAGGAACTTATAAATAAATCACACAAAGCAAAATGACTCTTATGCTTATTAATACAACTACTTTGTGTTATGCGAAGTAAATAATTACATTTTTGGAAAATATTTTTCTTCCGCACAAGTTGCGAAGGATCTGATTGCATTGGAACAGTTGGTAAATGTAACGTTCGACAATGGAGAGAAGAAATCCATATAGCCTCCTAAAAATTTATTAGACAACGGCTTAATTTGTTGTCATTTTATTATCTTATCGCTGGTTCTAACCTCAAAAGTTAGAAATTGTCACTTGGAGAGCATTATTACTCGAAATAAAAAGTAAAAAAAGCAAGGTCACTCAAACAGGAATTATAATATATAATCTGACAAAAGGTCAAAATAAAAAATGCATATAGAGATATAATGTCACTTTTGAGTTAAGAATACTAAAACATGCTTGCTTGCTTACAAATGAAAATTTCAAAATTGAAGCTTATCATCTCAAAATTAATCTCTGTGCATTCTTATAATTCTATTACCAACCTTATTTTGGCACGTAAATGTTGAACGTCATTGCAGCTGTTGGCATATTCACGGATGGCACTGATATCAACGCCAAAATATCTAAAGAACTGTGGTCAAGGACATAAAAAAACCTCGCAATTCTAGAATGACGTGTAGGAATCCATCTCAATTTGTTTAACCGCTATATTTTTAGCAGAATAATACCATATAACAAATTTATATGAATTTGTTGGATACTCAAGATCAGAATCTTGTTGTATGCAAAAAATAGTTTTCACTCCAATGCTGCGAAGCTTATCAACATCTTCTGGAGTCTGTCATATGTGAAGTGAAGCACAATTCAGAACATCGCTGAAGAAAATATAACATCTTTGTACACTTGGACAGAAATGTTTATTACCTGAAGGCAGGATCCTACAATCAAGTCAGGATGAATGAAGTTGTAGTTCATTCCAAGTTCATGTCTATAGGTTAAAACTGAAGAGATTGAATTATAAAGATTAGCCAATTTATAGAACTCATCTAATGTAGTAAGGTCAGAAGCTATTCACGTGAAGGAAATTACTTCTCGTAACATTCATGTAGACTGCACTCCCTAAATGTCATACACTTGGATTTACAAAAAAACAATTTCACTACAGAAGAGATGTGGAAAGATCCTACAAATGCTGCTTTCTCGTACACTAGTAGCATTACAGTTACAATAAATCTTTTGTACAGGACATTAAATTATTAGTCCCAAGTCCTGTTCTGCAACTATTTATGCCCCTTAAACATTATTTCGTACATAACCTAGTATCGAGTATATGTTGCACTCACCAGCTCCCATTGCTGCAGTCATGTCATGACTGTATGTTTCAGATTTTTCATTTTTCTCTTCCTTTTCGGTGTTGGATGCAGAACCAGACACTGCCTAAAGAAGTGTGTTAAAAACAATTAGAAAATAATGTATTCAATGAAAAATGAACTGTTCTTCTTCTATATAAAAAGTAATTTTAATCTTCCATAACCAAAACCCCAAGAACAAAAGAAAGAAAACGTTTAAAATTGATTAAATTATTCGAAATCAGTTGAAACTGTAGGCCAACCTGTAACTAATTAGTTAGCTTAAAAAAGTGAAACATATTCATTGAGTAACAGAATTGACTAAAGAATCACTCCAAATAAAGATCCCTTTATTAATCGAATAAAAGCTAACCTTCGAAACATTAACGCGTGTCTGTGATAAATCAATACCTCTCTCCACAACCTGAATCACAATCGTGAAAACATTATTATACAAATGAACACCCCTCCAAATAGCATACTAATTATCACATTTTACCATCCATATAGAAATGTAAATTCAATATTTTTCAATTTTCATTGTTCGCCTAGATTTTAATTCCTCTTACCAGGAAAGTGACAGGACATTGACGATTTCTGGCATAGTTTTTGAAGCTCTGCAGAGGTAAAGCAGAGGATCTGAAAAACGAAATATCAACATATATGAAATAATTAATTCAATACAGAATCAACGAGCACGTATAATTTAGCACATACCTTGCAAAATTCGGAAGGCAATTCATCTGAGAGTGCAGCGAAGCTGAGTGATGAGTGAATCTGATACTAGAGTGTTTGAGAGAGAGAGAGAGAGAGAGAGAGAGGTAAAAAGTCCAGTGGCGGTTTCTGGTTGATATTTCCAGGTTCTCATGTGTTTGAATAGAACTATCTCCGTGTTAAAAGACAATTTTTCACGCATCAAAATATCTAATGAGAATATCTCAATTCCATTCAGAGTATTCATTACTCTCTTGATCATTAATTAAATCATTGATCATTGAACTTTCTTTGTAATAATTACTTGATCACTCAACTTTTAAACGTAAGATTATTACTAGTCCAAGTTAACGTACGTTGCACGTTATTCTGAAATAATTTATAAGTGTCGCAAAAGTAATATTTGACCTTTCATTTACTCTTTTAATCTAAATACAAAATAAATGCAAGCCCTGAAAATAAATATTAATTATTACACACGCACGTAAATATTGAAATGCATACTTAACTGTGAGTATTAAAATTACAACTAAGCACATGTTTGTTATCCTTTAAAATTTTAAAATATTTGCTACAGTGTCATTCTCCACCACACATTCACACAATAAAATATTCTACACACAAACTAGTAAAGCTTTCTTAATTTTTAACCACACATTTTTCATCAATCAACTATTCTATATTACATTACAAGAAATTAATGGCTCTCAAACGAGGCCGAAATGCATAAATGAAAAGTGAATGGCAAATACGATACATAAATTAACGTGAATGTTAATTAATTTAGAACTAATAACAAAGAATATATACGTGCCAATGAACGTCAAATCATTAGTATTAAATGAATATAATTTAATTTTTAATTAAGTGAAATTAGATGCTAATTAGCATATATAGACGTGAATAATTAACCGCGTCCTCAAATTTGAATTCTAATTAATATTAATTAAATGAATGTTAACGTTAATGTTAATTAATTGAGAATTAATAGCAGGGAGGTGGACGTGAATGAAATTCTAATTAATATTAATGAAATGAACGTGATTGTTAATTAATTGAAAATTAATTATAGTATTTATTAAATTTTGTAAATTAAATACATATTAAAAAACGAAAAATAAGATATTATTGAAATAATTAAATTGTAGTATGGCTATAATCGTCCAAAAAATGATTCACACTTGATGTAATATATTATAGATTTCGATAGAACACTATTTGTTATAGTTGGACAAAGTTTACGGTGTTGATCTACCACATAAGATTTTCATTAACCATGGCAACCACTCCTTTTAGCAAAAGAAGAATATTATTTGGAGTCGCTTATTATCGGAGTCGCCTTACATGTCATACATGTTGTGAGTAGTGATTTGATCCTTTAATATAGTGCTTTTTTTTTTTTATTACCCCATGTATCAAATCATTAACTGTCATATGTATGACACATAAAGTGAAGAATAAATCTATATGTACATAATGGATTATATAGGCTCATGTGGAAGAAATTCGGCTATGGATGTGAAGTGTGGAAGAGTGAAAAATTGTAAACTATCGATGGATGCGCGCTACTTATCAATTATGTAATGTATTATATAAATGATTATATACTTGTAGCATGGTCCTAAAGTGAATATGGTGGTGATCGATTACAAATAGCATTGTTCTTTTGTTAAAGGAGTGGATGACATGGTTAACGAAAATATTGGCAAATCAACGCTGTAAACTTTGTCCAACTGGGACAAATAGTGTTCTCAAATCGTCATTAAACTTTCACCTTTGTTATTAGATGGCCATTAAACTTCAAAATATTTCTCAAGAGTCACTGGACTTTTTAAAGTGTTTCTCCATAAAATAACTTGCAAAATTTAAGGACTTGAATTCTCTTTCATTTGCCTGTTCCTTCCTTGTCTTGACATATTTTCTTGTTGGAATTTTCTGGTATTGTGATAATATTGATTGGATTTTTAATAATGAGTTGGATTGTTACAATATCTAGAGCCAATTGGTGACGATGGTGAAAACTAGATTATTGAGCTTGGTGCTCCACGTTTGATTTCCATGATGAATGGAACTTATATATATATGTAGGTTATGTCTATGTTCATTCTCCTATTTAAGAAAACTCTAGATACTTCAGGATTGTCCAAAAGTCGTTATTGATTTATTTTAAACCGTGTTTCTTGGTATTCAATTTATCAATTGTGTATTGATTTATGCATGCTATTGACAATTGAATATCAACTTTTTGCTTTTACTTTTGAGTAGACTAGAATGAAATTTTGACTTTGTATTTGTTATAGCTCAAGTTCAATTAAGCCTTTGTTTGAGTCACATTAAAATTTTTGTTCTCATTTTTCTACTCATTTTCAAATACACATTCTTTAATAAAATAATATTTTTCATCACATCAATAACTTTTCCTTCTTTTTGAACCACGCATTCTCTACCAATTTACTATTCCAAAATACATTCTTTCAAAATAATGTGACTCAAACACACCCTAAATCCTATCAGGAAAAGTAGTTGTAGATGCTTATTTTCAATATTATAAGAGTTCGATAAATCAATTCACTCGAAAAATAGTTGTGGCATTAAGTTCCTAATGACCATGGAGAATCACAAGAAATTTCAGTCACCATATAGAAACATTATAAATGCAATGACAACGAACAAACACAATGGAAAGTTCTGTAATCATTTGACAACACGATTGGTCCCAGTTGGACAAAGTCAACGTATTGACCCACCAAGTAGAATTTCTGTTGACCATATTAACATCTTCTTTAGCAGAATCCATGGAATGATGAACAACTATCACATTAGAAAGTTGAGTGACCGTGAAGAAGTATTTAAAGTTCAATGAGTAAGTAGTAATACGAAGAACATTCAGAGACCAATGATTTAATTAACAATAATGAACTTGCAAAATGAATATGTCTATTATAAAGAGATCAATCGTTTCCGATCATGCTTTACTTTAATTGTTATTTGAACAAGTAAAAGTTATGTCTTGATCTGAGTAGGGATAACATTTCTCTTCTGCGCGTCCCTTTCGTTTCCTTTTCCATGTTTCGAGAAATATATCGATCAATTTTGATTCTTTCTTTTTCTCTTGATTTTGTTCGTACTTATTTCATCTTTCCTTCAGTTACATTCAGTCTTAGTGCAGTTTCCAACCACCGACGGGAGAAGACTTGGACATATAGCAAGGTTTCCTAAGAATATGCTAAATGCACAAAGTTTACAACTATAATGACTTTTAAAGATTTGAGTAGTTCCTACAAATCATCACGTGTTTAAGCTTTTTGAATCAATTGAGTATTTTCAACTATGCTATATAACACTAGTTTATGTGGCAGTATGTGATAAGTTCAATTAAAGGTGAAATTATATGATTCATATAATGAAAAATGTAATTCAATGTCATTAGTGTCGCCACCTAAAATGGCGTTAAACACCAGTAATGCTAAATAGCATTACACTTCAACTTAACAAGATATACTAGCATTGGAAAAGAATGTCATCATGACCTAATTTTGCGGTAACTCGTATTATACAATTAGCATGTTTAAAAGTAAGAAAAAATTACTTTGAACCCTACATTTCAATTTTCAGCTTCAAAAATCACTTCATAGTTATTTCATTTCAAAAATCAAGTTATAATTATTTTTATAGTTTTAAAACATATATACCCCCACTCAAACCATACTCACACATGAATTTCAATGACCCACCCACGTAAACATCTTCTCCCCGAAAACACTCTCTCTCTCTACATTTTGAAAAAAAAAAGTCTTTATCTACATAATAACTCTACATCTCTACATACATATACAATTAATATACGATCTCTCTCTCTCTCTCTCTCCACATTTTGAAAAAAAAAAAGTCACACTCTCTCTCTCTACAAAACTCTCTATTTCTACTTACAAACACAATAATATATATATATATATATATATATATATATATATATATATATATATATATATATATATATATATATATATCTCTCTCTCTCTCTCTCTCTCTCTCAACCTCGTCGAAGTTATTTGGTGGTGGTCGTGTGGTGGTTTTGGTGCTGGTGACTTTGTATTGGTGCAGATCTGCGCGTTGGTGATGCGATTGTTAGATCTAAGTGAGATGGTAGTACGATGTTGGGCTGTAGGGGGTGGTGGTGGTGCGAATATGTGAATTTGTGATGTGGTGTATAGGTTGTGGTTGTGATTTGATGTGGATGTGATGGTGGCGGTTATGGTGGTGAGTTGGAAGAGGTGGTGGCGAGCTGTGTTGGACAATTCCATTTGTACATAAATGGATGACAATGGAGGTTGACAACCTCTTATATGAGCGCGGGTCCCGCATGATTAAAAAATTTCAAAAAAAGTGGGGCCTCCCTATTGTGAGTGTTGGTCATCCTCCATTATATATGTAGCATTTTTCGGCTATGTTGTAGGTGGTGGCGATGGTGGTACAAGTAGTGGTGTGCATTACAGGTGATGATGGTATGTTAAAGTTGATTAGTGTATATGACAGTGGTGGTGTGTTGGTGGTGAGATGGCACATGGCAGCAACATTTTGGTGTTTTTTGGTGGTGTCGATGATGGTAGGAATGGTGGTACTATGGAGTGGATGGAATGAAGGCCGTGACAAATTATTGAATAATTGTGACCAGTTATTGAGTAATTATGACCAATAAAATCAGTGATTTGTAATTAACAAATAATATGAGACCTAAAAAATATGAGTTTTGTGATCTATAATTTGTGTCTTTGTGATCAATAGATAAATTGTAATCAATTAATTTTAATTTGTGATTGATTAATAATTTGTGACATATAAAATGTGTAATTTGTGACCTACCATTTTTTTTTTTTTGGGATCATTTGACTATGTGACATGTTTAATTAAATTATAGGTTTACAAAGTTTTAAGATGTCACAAAATGAGAACACTAATTCCTTTTCTTTTTTTAAAAAAAAAAAATCATAATTGTAAAAAGGGGGAGTGTGTGAGGTGAGAGAGAGAGAGAGAGATGGGAGAAATAATTATTAAATAATATATATTAGAGAGAGAAAGTGTGAGGTAAGTGAGAGAAAAGGAAAAAAGTTGAACAATGCTAGACTTACAGAAAAAAATTTGCCAGAACATTGCCAGATACACACATACATGGGGCCCACATTTTTATTTTTGCAATATTTTACTCACATGGGGACCCACCCCATGTGAGTATCTGGTAGCTTTCTGGTAAAAATGGTTCTGTACATATGCATTTTTCCAAAAAAGTTTGAGGTGTAAGAGATTTTTAGGGTCCGTTTGATTGTAATGGTAGAAAATGGGTGGAAAGAAAATGAATTTTAGGGAAAGTAATTGCCTATAAATTGTTTTGTAGTGAATTGTTAATTAAGTTTGTTTGATTTGTACAATTTTCAACCCGAAATTTTTTTAAATTTTGTGTTCGTTTGATTTTGTTTTACATGGAAATTGTCCATTAAAGTGATAATTTTTTCCACAATTGGTTATAAAATTTGTTTCTATTGCCAAAAAGTAAAAACAAAAAACAAAAAAAAATTATTTCTTAGAAAATCATTTTTTTTTAATCAAAATTTAGTATTCGTTTAATTTTGTTTTACATGGAAATTGTCAATTAATGTGAATTTTTTTTTTGACAATTGGTTATGAAATTTGTTTCCTCGCCAAAAAAAAAAAAAGCAAAGCTCATTCCATTCCCTACCAAAATGGTGGGAAAACCATTTCACCTATTTTGAAGAAAATGTGCACGTGGAAAGGAATCTTGGAAAACCAATTCCATAGTAAATTTTTTCTATCAAACAAGGTTAAAGTTGGAAAATGGATCCATGGAATTTAAGGGGTATCAAACAGGGCTTATTGTAAGGGAGAAAATAAGAGGATGAGAGAATCCGTTATATATTATATTAATGATATATATGTTATATGATAATGTTTATCAAATTATCGTAATTTAAATTATAAATTTTCTTCATATTAGTTAATAATAATATATATTATATTATTATTTAGAACCTGATTTATGAAACTTTTTTATGAGTTTGTTAAGCTCCCGTTTGATCTACATTATTATCTCATTAAAATGAAAAATATGATCGTTATCCATCACATCAACATTTAAATTTAAATTTTCTATCTCGTGTGGACCCCAATAACAGCTATATTTTTTATTCTCATTCTATAATAATTTGACTCAAACAGATGTGGAATTATATACTTAATCGTAACACCTCCGTTAATGGATGGCCGTGAAACCAAAGGGAGACAAATTATAATCAGTTAGGCAATTTTTACTCGTTGACAGGAGTATAAGCAATTCGGTTCAATTGAAATTTTATTATTTCAGACTATCCTAATCTCTTTTCCACATCTTAGATGATAAAGTCCCATAAATTTAAGAAGTTCGATATATTTTTAAAGGGTAAGAGTGAAAAAAAGGAAGTCATGTTAGATATTTATCTATTATTATTACTTAGTCCATGTTTGCCACCCATTTTGGGAAAAAAAAAAAATTTTAGAATAGTGATTGATAGAAGAATGTATGGTTAAAAAGTAATGAGAATTTTTGGATTTATGTATAATATTATTTTATTGATATATAGAATAACAAACAATGGCTTAATTCTACCTAAGCTCAACGTATCAAATATATTCTTAGAATATATTTGAGAGGTGCTATGTGTACATTATGGGATCCCATAATGTACACACAGAATAATTCATATTCTTATGACTTGTTCTTTGATCAAAAAGTAACTCAAAAACTAGATCATAGAGGTTTTACCTGAATACCCCATTAAAACCCATTGCAAAGACACTAGCAATGCTTAATGGGCATTTTCAGTACAAAGAATTGGAACAATATTAAAGAATAGAAAGAAGCTAAAATCTTGTTTCATATCCTCCATTACTAAATGTCATGCAATGTTATATCCAAAGTATCCTACATTGAGAGTTGCAAAAGACAGATCTTTTGCTTGTCATTCAATTTAAGTAGAACATTTAAAGCTTTCTCCAATTACTTAAAGCAGATATCAGATAAAAGAAAAATAAAAAAGACAAACAAACTAACTAACTAAACTCAAATTTCTGCAGTATAAATGATTTTGCTCAGGCCAATACAACTAGTGACTGAGAAGCCATGGAAAATAATAGTGGAAAAGACTGGAATTAGGGGTGTAAGCGGTCCGATTTTATCGATTTTTGACAAATTTTCGAACCAACCATTTAAACCGGTTTGAGAAAAACTTAAACCTAAACCAAACCATTTTGAACGGTTTGAAAAAAACTCAAACCTAAACCTAACGGTTTGGTCTGGTTTTAAACCGTCGATTTTTTAGTATATTTTTTTACCTGTCTACTTTTATGTCATTATTTAATTCATTAAATTCAATATATATTTATATCTTACTAGCAATAAATCTAAAACAACTAAATATATATATATATATATATATATATATATATATATATATATATATATATATATATATATATATTTAGTTGTTTTAGATTTATTGATAGTATATTTTTTTACCTGTCTACTTTTATGTCATTATTTAATTCATTAAATTCAATATATATTTATATCTTACTAGCAATAAATCTAAAACAACTAAATATATCTATAAATTTAAATACCAACTAAATCCAAGTGAAATCATAATAATAATTTTTTGTTCACTTTTTTTAGGTTAAAACGTTACGATAACATTACAATACAAGTCTAATAAACTAAATATAAGGCCCAAAATACCTATAAACTAAATATTTATTTGAAAACATATAGTTCCATAATATAGTTACTGAGACATCAATAAGGCAACACCTTAAATGATAAACTTTACATGTATTGGATCAAAATCCAAAACTTTAAATTAGAAAGATATCATCCTTATTAATTCAAAACATTTAAAGAAACAGTTTAGTAAAATATCTGAGCATACAATAAAATATAACAATTAAATTAATGTAAGTATAGTTGTCACTGGAGTCATTGTTGATTTCTTTAACTTATTAAACAGCTCATTCACATATCAAATTGCACATGAACACCTTTTAGCTTCTTTTGACATATTTTATCATGCCTAATTCAGTTACAAAACAAAATTATGTCCACACAAATAGAATAGAATCATGTACATAGTAGATAAATCAATTTCCATCAAAGTGAATAAATTTATTTCACAATCATCTAATAGTTAAGAGAAATGCGAAACACATATAATTTCAGATTTCTTACTTTAGTTTGCTCAAAAAATTTATGGATCTAAAACTTTATTCGTCAAATCTTATCACCGAAGACCCAGTATCTATTTGTCAACGATTTGGTGTAGTGCGGTGGCTCAAGGCTGTGTCGGGCGTCAGCTGAAGTTCTTCTGAATTCTAAAGAGGAAAAGAACTTTTAATATATTAGATTAGTCTTGAGATTATAGATATAAATTAGGATTATTGAGTAATAATAATAATATACATGTAATAGAAAATTAGAAATTGACAAAAATAACCACACATGACAAAACTAATGAATTTTACATATTTGGATTTTTCAGAAATTTTCATTTTTTCTATTTTTTTATTTTTATATATTTTTTCGCTGGTTCGATTTGGTTTTAAATCGCAATTAAAATTTTCAAACCTAAACCAAACCGTTTTTGACCGATTTGATTTGGTTCAAAACAATTTCGTTGAAGGGTTCACGTGGCACCAAACCGACAGTTACTAAAATGCGGTTTCGATTCGATTTTTCGATTTGACAGTTTTTGCTTACAGCCCTAACGGGAATATAATTAAAAAGGCGTCTCAATCATCTTAGGAAGTATATACTTATTTCATTCTCTTGTTCCAGCCCCACACTTGATTTCTACAAAGGAAAAACTGAGAAAAGATTACACGTCAAGAGCCACAGAAGCTCCCCACATATTTTGATCATCAGACTGTGGATCCCCCAAAATGGTTTCAATGTTTGATCTCAAGGGTTGATCCTTTGGGAAGTTCCAGAATGAATCAGAATTTTCGAAGAATACATAAAATATAAGGAGTGATGCCAAAAACAGTCCCAGTAGTAGTCCATATAATTGCCACTCTGCAAACAAGAACAAGGAAAGAAAAACGAAAATCAGACCGAGTTTCAGAATCTTATGGGGTGGGGTGGTGGCAGGGGTCAGAGAGAGACCTTTCCAATCAGCGGGAACACTTAGTTTAGTCACCATTGCTCCCCATTCAGTAGAACTGGTAAGAATTACCCTGCAAAAACCAAAGGGAGCATGTTTAGCAACGCAGGCTTTACTTTCAAACAAGTAGAATACTTGTGCATCATTTGACCATTATATAAATTTCTAAATCAATATATACAATGCCATTAAATTCTTTACAAACATATCAAATTATGCTATTTTCATTCCACTCTTTCCTCTTCTGACGTCTTCAATTCGGATCACATTGCTTTTGCATGTAGCTTCATTCGGTATACACTAGACATTCCTTCAATGAATTTATGCCTACCTGAATGAGTCTTCCTTTCGAAGATTTCATAGTTATTTGGAGAACAAATTCAAATTATACAAGGATGTAAATTTCATTACAAATTTTTTTGTTATCAAACAAAATTATTATTTGCTCAGATTTGCCAGTGATTCTCCGTTTGAATTCAACATTATCAGCGATATGACCATATTATTGGGATCAATCTAATATAAAAATCAAATAGATTTAATTCACACCAATGATGTAAGTTCCAGTAGAAGTTGACTAGAGACAGCATCAACATAATCACTACAAGTTTTTCTTCTGGTGAGTAAGCACTAAGCAGCATTCGCGAGTTAAACACGTTAGTTTGCCCACATATCATGCTCAATGCTGTATGGTATTCTACATTCAAAAATTTCACAATTTTTGTCTCCCAGTTAAAAAATGCACATCACCCCCTCTAGTTCAGATACCCTGCAACAGGTATGGAACAAGCCAATAATTCCCTACTTTCACATGAACAGAACTTCAAGTGTGAATCGTGATGTAAACTTAAGCCCGACACCTCTCTTGACATCTTTTGAGGTATTGCTGGAGATACCAAATTATGAGGCCAAGATAATAAGATGTTTCCAAGGAAATCAGTGATTCGCAGATAATATATGAATGCAGCTTCAAGCCACAACATATAGAAAAGACACAGAAATATTCCATTTAGAATCGTACCTTTCACTAGGGCAAAACTCCAAAGATGCAATATTAGAACCCAAGTGAAGCCTCCTGCTCCAGTGGCGAACCTCCATTCTTTTCACTTCTACTACACATATATCCCCATCCTTGCTCCCCCTGTGCATTAAAAGAGAGTCAAAAACCATTTGCAAGTCACCCACTAAAAGCAATCTATTGAACGCTGGAAGCAAAACTAGGAAAAAACAAATTAATAGGAGTCCAAAATTCATCAGATCATTTTATTTAACGGATGGTCATACTCAGTCCATAGAGCTGCTGACATAGATATTTCTTGACACTTTTGGATTGCCATTAGAGGTGCACTGTGCATGAAATTATACTTTGATACAAGATTAAAATTGTATGCTTGTGGTATTGGCCTTAACGCTGTATTTTGTTCCTAAAATTATAGTAACAGTTTATGGATATTTTAATTGTTAAAAACGATAGAGATGCAAAGTCATTGATCATCTATCGTTCCTACTGGAGGTGCAAAGACATTGGTCACACAGGCCAGGGGCGGTCCAACATGTCTTTGGCCACACCCAAGCACGAGCCGGGCTCAGGTGTCCATGTTGGTAGGCACGCGCAGGCCTTGTTAAGAAGGTGAAAAAAGAAATGTATTTGAAATCTATAAGCAGAAAAACCCAATTAGAATAAGTGGTGTTGAGTTTTTATAAAATGAAATCCTAAGCAAATTACTTTCAAGTTTAAACATTGAAGTTGAAACAAAAAAATTGTCAAATGAAATATACAATAATTATCTTCTTGAATACAGTAATACAGATGTTCCTCTTCTACAATAATTTCAAAAAATAAAACTTCATTAAGGTGAAAACTTTCGAATGTTATGGATTTCACAATAATATCCCCAGCTTCAAACATGAAAACTTTTATTTCCCTTCTTACCAAAAGAAATTCCTCAAGTAGAAGGAGATCATTTAATGCCAAATTGCAATTTTGACATCAATATCTCTCTGAGGACTATATATTAATATATTATGCTTATTATTGACGAAAATTTACTAGCTACCTTTCCAAATATTTAAAGGTCATCGCATTATAATCTGTTGAAGATAATATTTATACTCAATCCAACAGCTTAAATTTTTAGATCAAGTAGTTCGACATGATATCAGAGCTAAATTCATGTCTCGCCGCCACCATTTTAAATAATTTGTGCAGGTGTTAAGTTTTGATGGAAATAAATAATAAATTTGACCTACACATGAGAGGATATGTTCAAGATAATACTTAAATGTTATACATTTGGCCTGATGTAACAACTTAAATTTTTAGATTGAGGGGTACGACAATTGTTGGAGAGCAACAATGCCACTCTTAAACCCATGGGTTAGGTCACTTAAATGATGATGATGATGATGATGATGATGATGATGATTGAATGCCATAAAAGGTATAGTCTATCCTCGCCCAATTGATTTTCAGATAAAAAGGTTGAAATGTGATTCTAATAAATGGAATCAGAGCTAGAGTTATAAGTTCAAGTGAAAGGAGTGTCACATTGAGGAAGGGATTGTTATAGGGCAATAATTCCATTGTTAAGACTATGGGTTGGGTCACTCAAATGATGGTGATCGAATTCCAGAAAAAGTTTAGCCTGTCCTCACTAGACACCAATGAATTTTTAGATGAGAATGTTGAATCCCAATCCTCACAAGAAGGCTTCAAGCCACACACTTGGTACCTTAAACAAAACAACATCAACTAAGAAAGAGGATTATTAATGGAATACTCTTGATGAAATCTAATTTTCTTCCCTGCAAAGCTAAGTGTGTTTCCTTTCATAAACAACTAGACGTGTACCACAATAGTACCCATCAACTAGTATAGTTGACACTAAGCAGTTCATTAATCTTTAAGTGCACACAATAGTCCAAGCTAGTTAAAAATACCCATGATGCATGGGCGTGTGTCCGACAAGCAATTTTTCAAAGACGGTAGGACAAACACGTTGGGGAACTCGTCGTTATAATAACATATTTTTAATTAGTTCTAATTTTTACATCTTTTATAGTGAAACATTTCTTGGCTTTTTTATATTTCAATCTTTAGAATTGCATTGGTCTTCTAGCGATTTGAGTTAAATTGCTGATGAAGTAAAGGGACATGTAGAGATGTATTAGGTGTTTCATGAATTTTCAAATTTAAATTATGTTAGTAAGGGCTAAATCATAATTTTAATTTTGAACTTTTGAGAAAGAAAGCTGTCATTTTGTAGAAATGTTTAGAACTCAATTTTGGGCCCAAAATTGACCCACGTTTCTTTTAACCAAAATGACCTTTTAAAAGGTAAACTCATTTTTAGTTGCTTAACAAAAAAATCATAGTAGGTTTTCGCTTTCACCTTGCATCGTCAAACAGTGAGACACTAAGATAGCGTTTCACCGTCGGTCACTCCACCAGCGGCACGGCCTCTTCCAACATTTCTCCTTCCCTCATCCACCCACCGATGTGCGACCCCATTGAGGAAGACGCCCCCGTGTTACTTTGACATTTAACCTCTTTTAGTTTTTAATTGTGTTTGCCATGTGGCACATGGCCACGGCATGTAGGCGAAGTGTCCAACTCTATAAAACCATCTAACAAGGACACACCACCTGGCGCATCCGATACGTGTCCGATACACATAGGACACAGACTCGCTGGCACTTGAAGCATGTCAGTGTGTCACAGAACAATACGTATAAGATATATACTAATTGTAAGTAAGCCTACAGTCAAAAGTCTAGAATCAGTTCTCAATCTTTGGAGAATGCGGTGTTGTATTATTATAAGTTCTCTCTTCCAAACATATCCTGAAAGTAGACAACAAGTTTTAAATGGTGTTCAAGTTCTCTCTATCTCATGCAAATTTAGTTATTTTTATTTTCAGATTAATGTACTTTCACAAAGAAACTTCCGGAACTATTTGCTTTCAGAACAAAATAATTCTTACAAAAAAGAAATTTCAGGACGCTATGCACTTACTGAGCAAGATACTTTCCATCGCGACTCATCGACATGATTGAAGCTGGCTTTTTAAGCAGCCTCTTGTGCCCAATTTTTTTCCATGAGCTTATCTCCCAAACACCAGTAAGCGATTTATTTCCTGAATGATAAACATAATCATATTTCAAGTTCAACAGTACAAGCTTTCAATTAAATATAATTACAAAGTTGACTACATCTTACAAAAGTATTGTGCATTTAAAATACCTTCTTGAACAGTGCAAAATAAGAATGGCTTCGTCCCATCTTTGGAGAATCGACAAAGTTCAATTTTCTCATCCTGCAACAGAAAGTTGTGAGATCGACACCCTAAAATGAGGGGGAAATGACACGCTGAACTCTACAAAAGAATATACATACTGATTTTCGAGTCAAAGTAGTTATTGGAGCACCATCGTTTGTATTCCATATTCTTGCTGCACCATCAGTTGATGTTGTGGCTAAAAACTCTGAATCCAAGCTGAATGGAAAGAAAAATCAGGAGCATAACCTTGAAAAGTCCATGTCCAAAGTTCTTGAATGGATCAAGATCATCCAACAATTTCAAGTGTGATGAAAGGAAGTTAAAAACAGGAAAAATGTTTAGTTTCTTTTCATCTGCGTTCAGTATCTTATGTGCGAACGTTCCAATCTTGCGCGAAAATTCAACAAAATAATAGAAGGCTGAGCTCTTTCTTTCTTGGATTCCTGAGTGCAATTTTTGACAAAAAGTGCAGGTAATTTTTTCCCTCGGGCACTTGACAAAATGAGTGAATGTGTTCATATAGAAAATAACTTCATGAACTTGCTTAAAAACCTTATGGCTTTTGATAAAATAGCTTAGATCATTCTACCTGAAGTCCATGTCTTGGAATGACTTGTGAGCTCTTGGTTCATCTAATATGACCTTCATGCTTGGCCACTCAAATATTCTGAGACACCCATTCTTCAAGTTGAAAGAACATAATCAGAATACACGTCTTTTTCCAAATTATCATATGTTCACTAACTCATGGAACGGATAATATTCAATAACTTACAACTCCACCAGTAGCAAATCTAGTTCCATCGACACTAAAGGCTAAGCATTTTTGCGGACCAACACCTTGTAGAGGAGCTAGATCCTTTGTTGTTAATTTTATATAGTCTTCCCGGCCATAAACCTCAAATAATCTACATAAATTGAAACATGACATTGTAAGTCTACAATGCCAGGAAAATGAAATGTCACAAAGTTGGGAAACACTGTCAGTTAGCTATATTCTTGGCCTCCCAAGCATTGAAAAGTCACCCTTAACTATTTACTGGAAGAAAATAATGAATGATCTGAGAAGTTTTAAGCTAACAAAGAGTAAAACATCTTTAACAGTACTTGGACCGTCAAACCTGCACCCCACCCAGATTTTCAAAGGTGGCAGAATTCATTAAAGGGATAATATATGGAAAAAAAATTACCAGTAACCTAGTAGAAAGGGGAAGGTGAGACTTGCAATTTTATGTATGTATGTACATACGTACGTACGTACTTATGCATGTATGTATTTATTTATGTATGACATTTCATCTCCCTATACATTTTACCCTGGAGAGGGTAAAAAAGGAAAACAATAAGCATAAGAATTTGTTTGGGGCTATAATTCTATATCAAGAATAATCATTTCATTTTTAAAACTTTTGAATATCAAGTTCCATTTCCAAACATGTTAAAACATCTCACGTTATTCCTATATCTGAAAATAGCAATTGCATGCTTTCATAATTCCCGACATCTGCTAAGGGATTTAAACATAATTTTCAAAGCGGTGAGAAACTAATCCAGATGATGAGGCCATAGAAGTCAGTAATAGGCTCAATCAAGAGCCTATAAAACCAGGGATGCCACATTAACCCTCCGCCACAAAACCACCTACCCACTCACGCCCCCCGAAAAAATCATAAGGTAAAGGTTTAACAATAAACGTGATTGTCAAACGACATACCTACTCTCATCACCAAATGAACAGAGAAATAACCTAGAAAGAGTAACTAGAATAGGAATAAAAATGAAAATAATGGATTGAGAAGAGAGAGCGTCTTTTTTCCCACTTAAATAAGTATTTGAGTTCAGTACAAGCTTCTAAACAAGTGGAAATTTTCCGAAATTGCCGTAGTTAAGGAATCACATTTTTAAACTAAAAAATGACCATCATATATATTCATATATTATTCTACACAAATATCAAATTCTGAAGTCCATCGGAACAAACAAACTTCAATTTTTCAAAACATAATAAAACATCAACAGTCAAGAGCTGCAAAAAGGCAAATCTCATTTGCATAACAAGGGATAAAACAGTAAAACTTCTTCAGAGGCCCTGGCCATATTGAACTCTTTCTTCTGGCATTAATTACAATTTAGCCTACTCGATCGGTCCAATTAGCATTTCAACACATGCTGTACTTATAAACCGTTACTTTCTTAAGCTCTCAGGAGTCAAAACTACTTGCAAAGACAGTCATTTTTTATTGTCATGAACTAGTTGCATAAAAAGTCGAGTAAAACAAAATACTTACTTGCAGCCACCAGTGCTAGTGGAACAAACCACATCGTCTCCACTTGGATGCACCGCAATGGTCACTGGATTAACCCCTTCTTCAAATTCAAACTTGACCTACATATATACATCAAAGCAACAAATTCTTATTATACTAACCTAGATTACTTTCTACGGAGTAAATCTTCTAACGGTTATTTCCAGCATCAAATACTAAAAATTAGCACTAACATAAATAAATTGATCGAATAGATAATAAACCTTGGGAGAGGGGGAGATAGAAGTGGTCTTGGGGTCGAAGGAGAAGATCTCGAGTGAAGACGGACTCGATTTTCCCAGAACCACCAAGTGCTCGTTTTCCGGCCGTCTGATCCACGTCGCACACGTCACCGTCCCTTTTCCCGACGAATCTCCACCGTCCATTCTCTCGCAAATTCCGCAATATCAATGAAAAAAGTTGTTCGTTTATGGGGATTGAATTGTGAAACCGTGCTCAATAGATAGAAACGGAAAAGGGAATTTTATACAACTTGAGGTGGTGGGTCCCATAAAATGGGAGTTAGCAATCCCCGACATCGAATTATGCAATGCCAGTAGAAATTCTACTTTCGACAAATTTGATAGAGAAAATTGAACGATTGGTCCACAATTAATTGCACTATTGATAAGATGGTCATAACCTTTAAAAAAGAATAAATTAGTCTCAATTTTTCATTCACGATCAGCCCCCAAGGAAATGAACTTATAAGTAAAATTATGCAAGTTTGTATAAGTTGTCTTGTGAGATATTATACACATTTATTTTCGGCATTCTACTTATAAGCAAAATTAACATTACAAATTACCAAAATGTATTTAGAGCTTGTTTGAATCTCGTCTTTGTTGAAAAATGCATTTTAGAATAGTAAATTGATGGAGAATGTGTGGTTAAAAAATAAAGAAAATATTTGAATTTTCGTGTAATATTATTTTATTATAAAATATGTAGTCAAAAGGAAGAAAGAGAAAAATAATGGAGATTTAATGATTTTCGAGTATAAAAGGTGGAGTATATTGTAATTTCAAAAAATGGTAGGAGTAATATTATTTTAATTAATATTATACTAAAATAATAAGTCGGATAAGTATGAGCTACGATGCTTTTATTTTCACAATTTGGTAACATATATATTAAATTTATTTATTTAATTTTTTAATTCCGTTTCGTTTAAGCTACCCACTAAGTTTTTGTGTGATATTGATTTTTTAAGATTAAAATTGCTTGAAGAATGTGTGATCTAAAAGTCGAAAAAATTATGAGAAAATGTGAAAAATGAAGTTAATTTGAATAAATATAAGCATATGTCTGGGCTCCAGTAAAATGAGATTTTAGAGAGGAATGTGATTTTGAAATAGTAATCTTTTTGAAAGTGTGTCGTTAAAAAATTAAAAAATATTTTAAATTTACGTGTAATATTATTCTACGAGAAAATATGTAGTTGAAAATTAATTTTTAAAAAAATAATTTATTTTTATAAAAATAGAGCCTAGCTAAAGAAGAAAGAATTTCTAAAACGAACAACAATAGTGCAAACACATTGTAAGCAATATGAAAACAATAAAGCTAAGCTCCTAATTGGTAGAGATTAAAATTGGGTTTTTAATAGATTTTGATAAAAATTGATGAAATATATGATTAAAAAGTTGTAGATCCCATGAAATGTGTGTTTTAAATTAATTATTGATTTTGATTTGAAATTGTAATTGTAATTGTAATTGGATTTTAATTCAAATCAAACAGGGCTAAATGCACATTCTTTGGTTGGCATTGTTTTTTACATTGTCTTTGTTTTTGAAAATTGTGGATGGAAAAACTGTTTGTTTTTAAATTGTCCAATAATATTTTGACATTTGACATAATATAAAAAAAGATATAAAAAATATTGTACATATAGCATGATTGATACCGAGAAGAGAAGTGTTACATGTACATAAATCTATACATAATGATGTCCATAATTACACGTGGCACTGGATCCAACCATTAATTCAAATCTCACACTTTCACATCAATAACAGGATTTTGTCCACATCACATTATGAACATTATTATGTACATATATTATGTACCTGTAGACTTTTCCTTACCGAGAATTGCTAAGGTATGGACAATCCCACCCACAATGACAGGGACGGGAAGTTCAAGTTGTACGGAGAAAACGATAACGGAACCAACCGTGTAAGCTGTATGGTCAACAGTTTCTTATTGGTTTTAACAAAAATGAAGAATATGCTCTTACGATTCCTCAAGGAAGCAACGAAGAAGAAACTACGAAAATTCACTTATATTTTAATATGGAATAAAATATTTTTGAAATGATTAAAGTATTGATAGAAGATAAAAGTATCGTTTTCTTTTAATATTTTTAGAAAGGTCTTTCAATTCAAGTTAATAGTAAGATAAAAATTTTAAACATTTTCGATGAAAGGTAACGAAATGTCTCGATCAAATTTTTACATCATATTCTCGGTTGGTGAGTAGCAACATGCAATTGACGGTGTAGCAACATGCAATTGACGGTGGTTAACACCTCTCCAATTTCTTATCTATTGTCCGGAAATTTCTCAATATATTTGAAAGAATTTGTTGTCTGGTTGTGTTTGAATTAGTCAAAGGAGTCTGGTGGAAATATGAGAAGATACCCTTCTTCTCCATCACTTGATAAAAGTAGCGATTCATGAAAAGTATCGGTCATCGCACTTTTGATTCCGAGGACAAAAACTACAATTTTGATTTGAGGACCTGAGATATGATTTTACTTGGAGACCATCTCCTTAAACTTAAGGGTGAAAATTCTATTTTTATTTATGAAAAATCGGGGGAAAAAAAGAGGAAAATGGGCGATATGATAGCATTCATGGGTGTCGTCACGGTGACCGACATAATACTAGTTTTTGTGACTCCCACCTAGTTGTGACGCCTTTGGTTGTTGTAGCTGTGCGTGGGAGAGGTCATGGCAATTACCTCATGGCGTTGTCGCGGTTTCGACACTTCTCTCTTATCTCGGACAAATGTGGCAACTATTAGGTTTTGTTTAGCATGAACAATGAATTTGCATTTGGGTCGAATCACAAGCTTTTGGGCCAAGTTTGAAGATTTGGGTTGTTGATTACTTTCGGCCAAACTTTGCATTTGGGCTAATTTTAGCTTGAATACACTATTCAAAGTGAAAATGACACCCTTGACTATTTTTAAAGTTTGCATTTCACAAATCATAGTTTAAATTTCATATTTCAAAATTTAAGTGATAGTTAGTTATTTAATATGTATTAAATATATTACTAATAACTTACCCTATCCAACTCACCCCACACCACCCCCATTCATTAAAAAATGTGACCCATCTCTCGTTCCTCACTCTCCTTTCTATCTCTTCCGTCGAAAAACCTACCACCGTCGACCATTCCATTCACTCTATCTTTTTTTCTCTGTTTGGTCGCCAAAAACCAACCACCACAGCCACGAGCAGGAACACCAAGCAATGTCGCATAGCTCACATCGGTAATATTTGGGTTTTGGGGGTTTAGGCTTGGTTTCTCCTTCTCCGATATGTTTAGTCGAAATTTTGGAGTGATTTTTGTTGGTGGTGGTAGTACAAGTGGTGATGGTGGTGCAGCCGTGCAAGCGATGATGTTTTTCCCTTCTCCGATCTGATCTTATCTGCTTAGTCAGATTTTTAAGGTGATTTTTGTTGGTACTTGTTGGTTGTTTTCAAATATTGGTCGTGATACTGGCGGTGGTGGTGAGGTGGCAGTGGTGGTAAGATGGAGCAATGTTAGATTAGTGCAAATAGTGAGATGGGGTTGGAGTAGGATGAAGAACGTTTATGACCAATTATTTAGGTGATTGTGACTAATAAAATAGTTATATAACTAATAAATAATATGTGACCTAAAAAATGTAAGATTGTGGACAAATCTGTAATCGTGACTCACAACTTGTTATGTTGCGATCAATTAATTTAATAATTTGTAATCGTGAAATAACTTGCGATTCTATAAAAAAAATTATTTATGATCAAATACGTGATCTATTAATTTGATAATTTGTTATTGATAAATAAGTTGTGACCTATAAAATTTGAGAATTGTGATTATGACGTTTTGTAATTGTGGCTTGTACCTAATTTTTGAAATTTTAAAACAAATTTATTAATTTTGAAATTGTATATTTCAAACATGTATGGTTCCCATATTCAAATGTTGGGGGATTGGTGCAAACAGAGAGTTGAAGAATTAGGTTGGACTATGGTCCAATTAGCTCTTTAATTAGTTTGCATTTATTGTCCAGATTTTGGACCATAAATTTTCTTTTAGTAGTTATTATTATTATTATCATTTATTCCATATCAACTTATGGATGAATGCCGTTTATATAACATGTCATGTAGATCTCATATACATCACTCTTGGTAATATACCGTCACGTATGGTAGGTAATATTTTTGTTCTAAAATAGTTAATTTAAAAAGATAAATATCAGTATTAATAATTAAATCATTTCAATTAAAATTGGTTAGAAATTGTTAATTAGAAAATTTCAAACAGGACAAAAACATTAATAAGTGAGTGCTTGTTAATGAATGTCCAATAAATTTTGAATTCCTTAAAATCTGATTCCCTATAAAGTATTAAGAAATATTAATATGTAAATAGAATAATTTTAACCACAAAAGCAGGTTTACATAATAAGCTGGGTCGAGCCATCGCCTGGCGAGCCGGTGCGTTCATTCGTGCTGACTCCATTGAAATTTACAAGTTGAAAACTAAGCATCGCTCCCCACTCGTCGTGAAGGACAAGGAAGGAGATGAGAGGTTTGCCAAAAAATATATTTAAGAAAATAGTGGGCTTTTTTTTTAGGATTTTAAAATAGTGGTAATTACACAAAACCATACTTTAAGTATTAAACTTTCTAAAATAAGATTGGAAGTTTAATATTTCCAAAATCAGATTTTTTATTTTAATTAATATTTTTACTACCCTAATTCATTCCCAAAAAAAAATTTATTTGATTTCTCTCCCCTCCCCTCCATCTCCCCTCGTTCCCTTGCTGCTGCCAGCGACGATGCTACTGTCGGCGTCAGATACGCCGGTGGATGCTGCAGCATCAGACGCTGCTCCGGCCGATGCTGCGGCGTCAAAACGGCTCAGATCGTCGCTGCTCCGGCTGTTCAGTTCGCCACTGCGCACTCGAACTCCTATAATATCTTCCCGATTTTGTCCTTCACGTCTTCAATTGTTCGTCCATTAGTACAAGCTTCCACCACTGCCCCAACACCTTAATATCCTCTCCCTAGAAAGTTGAGCCTTTATCAAGGAGTTTGCCATTCGAGTAACTCTATTTCCTATTGAATCTGACCCCGAAAATTCATTACCAATCTCCTCTAACTGGTGGCGGCGGTGGTTGTGATGTGGCGGTCTAGTGAGTTAGTGGTGGTTGTGGTGTGGCATCCAGGTTGCTTTTAAGTCCGGTTTGGGATCTGATTTTTTGGCTGCAATGGTGAAGTTAGTGGTCTGGGCAGGAGGTGGCGATGTTGTTGGTGGTGGTCGTGGTGGTGTTGGTGGTTGTCTGATGGCGATGGTGGTGGTGGTGGGGTGTGGTGCTGAAGGTGTTGGCGGTGGTGTAGGATGCTGGTGATTTTGGTGTGTTTGGGGAGGCAGTTGTGATAGTTTTGATGTGGTAGAGGCTGTGGTTTTTGTTGTCGACGTTGGTAGTGAATCTAGCGGTTGCGGTGATTTTTGTTTGAATTTAGTAGTGGTGGATCTAACGATGCGTGTGGGTGGACAGCTCTTGGTGGAACGATTTGTGGAATTCGTCAGTGGATGTAGTGGATGTAGTGATTGAGTAGGGTACCGGTGGTTGATTTGTGACTTGTGACCTGGCCTGTGACTTGATTTGTGACTTGTGACCTGGCCTGTGACTCTGACTTATGACTTGTGACCTGAGCTAGGACTTGTGATATGGGTTATGACTCTTGACATGTGACTTGTGACATGAGCTGTGACTTGTGACATGGGCTGTGATTTGTGACATGTGACTTGTGACCTGGGTTGTGACCGTAAAAAAAACATGTTAACCGTACAAAAAAATATAGCGGGCAGTCGTCGGGAAAATCGACGCCGGAACGGTCGTCGGAATAGTCGCTCGAACGGTCGCCAGAATCGGAGCACTCGCCGAAACGATCGTCGAAAAGTTCAACGGAGTAAGGCAGTGATCGGAACGATCGCCGGTGCGATGGGGGTGGTGAAGATGGGATAGGTTAATTATATTATATTATAATTAAATATTTAATAATCAATTAATTTAATAATTTATTATTTCATAAATAAAAATTTAAAATTTTTTTAAAAAAATCTAATTTTGGTAATTTTATATTTGTGTTCTTATTTTTGAAATAAATTAAACTTATACTCTTGAATATGTAATTTTCCCTTTAAAATATTAGGCCAGAGGCCAACCGAGGTTTGTATGTATTACATTTGCCTCAATTAAATTCCAAATGCAATACAATTATACAACAATTGCAGACACACACACACACACATACATATATATATATATACACACATATATTTTAGTTCATTTTGATGTCATTTTCATTTAGAACTTGAAGTCTTGAAATGATATTTTACATATACTAGTAGTAAGCACGTGTGTTGCACGTCTTATGTATCGGATAAATGATATGCTTAATATTTTTGAAGTACTAATACTATTTTTTTAAATAGTTAAGGTAATTCATATTTTTAATAAATATATATGTATATAATGTGAAAGGGTTGAATAAATTGAAATACAAAATTTTGATTACAATAGCACTTCTTTGTACGAGATATTTATTTTTTACTTTTACCAAGACTTTTGTTGTTTGCATTGAAACTCTACGAGAAAGTACGACATATAGTTGCCTTTGGTAAGTTGGCGAAATCATCCTCGATGTAAGATTCTTCAAGAAAGTACGACATATAGTTGCATTTGATAAGTTGAAACCATCCTCGATGTAAGATTCTGCTCCATTATCATTTTTGATTATATATTGTGCAAATCGATTGTCATTTTGAGTACACATGTTTTAATTTAGTTGCAACTCTTTCATTTTCTCTCAAAGATACGATCTAATCAAGTTTTGGTTAATTGTTTGTTGTATTGTTGCTCTTGAAACGACAAGTAGCACTTGGTGAAAGTATCATCTGAATGCAAAAACTTTTCCACCAAATGGTTTTGAAATGTCCAAAATATCTCTTAAAATTTTATCAATGATTTCTATTGTCTTTTTGTTGGCCATTGGTACATCAATGAAATAAATATATGTTTTTTAAAACTTCACAACTCATAAAAAATTCAAAAAAATAAAATATGTTCCAAGTGTAACCGTTTATGATGGCATTAAAAAAAAAATTTTAGAAGGTGAACTCGCTTTATTTAATGCCATAGGCCCATATGACTTTTCTCTTGATTTCTCTATTAATTTTATACATTCAAATGTGCTTGTATTATTTTGTGTTTGATTGCTTAATTATATTTGAGATTTTTTGTGCAATATGAACTTCGTCAATGTTTTTCATAGGTAGTCCCCCAACTTCGGTACACGAAAAGAGTTGCAGTGGGTTGGTGGCTAGCACATGACTTTGTTCAAATTTTGAACTGAACAAAATGACAAAAGAGGGCAGCTAACTTTAAATTTATTGGGAATAAGAAACATAAATGGACCACAGAGATAAAAAAAATAAAAATGGAGCATTCAATCTTGTTTTCACGTGTCAATGAAATTCCCTTTCAATTTATTCCATCTCAAAGTTGCAAAAAACAAGCAATTATATATTATATATAAAAAAACAATTATAGAAAATCATATACAGTAAACCTAAGCCCACTAATATTGCGCAAAATTTTCCAAACTAACAACGTTCAAGTGCTGATACAAGCACACGATATGTTTACTATTATCATTTTTTAATTAAAAAAACAATGCAAAACAAAAAAAAAAAAAAAAACCGAAAATATTAAACACTCGAAGCTGTGCGATTCAAATATTTTGAAATGTTTTTAGATTATACAAAAATTCAGAATTAATGAGGGTATTATTGCATTTCAATTCTTCCTTAATCCTCACTTTTTAAATATTGTAGATTTTTAGAACTACCCAACATACTTAGCTAATTTATCAAAAAAAAAATAAAGGGATACACAAGCAGCCTTTCATGTTCAAAACCTGCCCATATTGTGTTATAATTTATAAATTCAAATAATAATTGGATAGTGTGTTATAAAACTTTTTAAATTCTAATAACAATTGAAGGATGAATTGGGAATTATACAAAATTAATGAGGGTATTATTGCCTTTCAAAAATTTCTCCTTAATCCCCACTTTTTAAATGTTTTAGATTAGATTAGAAGATTGATAATTTGATTGGTGATATAGTATGTGAATTGTGATGATTTATGAAAATTGGGGATTTTGTTAATTTGTGATTTTGGTATTGAAAATTGATGATAGTAATTTAAAATTAAGTTTAATCTACGTTCAATATGTGAGTTGCATTTAATTTTCATACAGATTATGGAACTCTTTTTCAATCGAAACGAAAGTTTCAACCAGATCTTTTAGTGGTGCATCTAGTTCCTTCATTGCTTCTAGTCGAACACACGAGTTGTTAACAATTGATAACACAAAAAATTCCCAAACTCAATTCAATGTCGATGATTTTGTCTCTAATCTAGGGAAACGCCCCCCTACAAAGTCATATGAGAAAGTCAATCGGTCAATCACCGCTCTAAATTACCAACATTCTAGGATCCTCCATTGATGATAAGGCTAATAAAGAAATAATTTTAAACTCAAAAAGCCAAAAGTTCGGTAAAATTCATCCAGTTAATTGAAACGAGAGGTCAACGGTGAGTTGCACGTATTCATGAATATGCTAACTTAACCATCCATCCATCCACTTATCAATATAAGTTTCACCGAATGTATAAATAAAAAGTACGTCAATCACATATTTTCCCCAAGAGTTTTGAATTAAAAACCTCGGTCGAGGTCATACAAGGCAGTTTTAAGATATCATGAGTACAAGACATTGCATGTTTATTGTATGCACAAAACATTGCCAAGCCAACTTATGTTCCCCCAAGTACTTCAACCTGTGAAACTAAATTTTCTAAGTTGAGATAAAAAAAAAAAAAATTGTCAAAACGAGTAATTCATTTATTGGACTAAAATCAACCTCAAATCTCGGCTATCTGGTATTTATTTCGTGAATTTTCAATCATTTTTAAATTCTCAACATATTCTGAATATCATAAGTAATAGTTTAAGTCCCCATTTGGTGTAACTAAAAATAAAATTTTTAATAGATTTTAATAAAAATTGATAAAATATGTAGTTAAAAAATTGTGAATTTCATAATATGTATGATTAAAACTAATTATTAACTTTGATTTAAATTATTATCAAATTTTTAATCACACCAAACATGGCTAAATTTAGAGAAGGGAAAAATTCACTTTCCCTACTTTATCTTTACCCTATTTCAAAAATAACAAAACAATTTTTACATTTCAAAAATTAGAAATTTCGACCTATACATACACATTTATATAAATATTTATTTATACATATAAATATATAAATAAATAAATAAATATATATGTATAAAATTAACCCACCCCCACCCCCACCCCCCCACCCCACCACCACGTCGGCGACCGCTCCGGCGACGTCTCCGATTCCGACGACTTCTCCGGCGACCACTCCGATTCCGACGACTATTCCGATGACATCAATTTTTTGTACGGTCACAGCCCAGGTCACAAGTCACAGTCCAGGTCACAGCCTAGGTCACAGGTCACAACACATGATTTTTTGTTTATAATAATTGATAACACAATAAGGCTCACGTCTCACATTTTTATTAATAGTCACAGATTATTTTCAAATGGTCACAGCATCGGTCACAGTACATATATTGCACATGGCTCAGGTCACAGTTTTGTTCATAGTCCCATTTTATTTTCAAATGACTCAGATTCTTATTGATAGTCACAAGTTTATTTCAAATGGCCACAGCACAGGTCACAGAATATTTTTTTGGGCATGGCTCAGGTTTTTATTGATAGTCACAGCATCGGTCACAGTATATGGCTCAGGTCACAGCATCGGTCACTTCTGTGACCACCATTGTTACCACCACCGACTTCCGTGACCACCATTGTGACCATCCTCACCCGCTAACCGCCGCCACCATAACAACAGCACCACCACCAACAAATAGCCACGTCGCCGAAACCACCACCACCACCTCTCGGCAATAAACCATCATCTAAAAATATCGACATCACCACGACCACCACTACACACCAACAGCACCCACTCCCCATCCCGCCACTAAGCACCAACCACCGCCAACCACAACCAGTAACCACCATCGCGACGAGCATCGCACCGCCAACAGAGAAACTCAAACCACAAAAACCACTTCACTTCAAACCACAAAACTCAGATCTGCCACCGTCAACCACAACCTCGAATTTTTTGGTGAGCCAAAGGGATTGGCAACCTCGAATTTCTGTGCAGAGTCCACAGCCTCTGCCTGTCGTGCCACTGCCTCGAATTTTGCAGAGCCCATTGCGACCACGGCGCAGCCACGCGACGCCGTCGTGAACGGCTGCGCGACGCCGTCACAGGAGAACAGCCGCCGACGCTGCTGCCGTTCACAGGCAACAGCGTCGGCAGCAGCGTCGCGGCCTAGGGAGGGAGGGGAAGAAAGGGGGAGAAGAAGGGAGGAGAGGAGGAGGAGGGGGAGAATTTTGCAGAGCCCATCGCGACCACAGCAGCGTCGCGCGACGCTGCTGTGGGTGTAGCGGCCGCCGACGCCGCCGTCGTTCACGCGGCGACGTCGCGGCCTAGGGAGGGAGGGGGAGAGGAGGAGGGTGGGGAGAGAGGGAGAGGATAAGGGAGGGGGAGGAGAAGGGAGGAGGAGGCGGCGCAGGCGACGGTGGAGAGAGGTGGAGGTGGCGGCGGCAACGGAGATGGGGAAGAGAGGAGAGAAATGAATTGGATTAGGTTAGGGTTTGGATAGATTTAGGTTTTATATAAATTTGGTGGGGGTAGGTAGTAGGGTGGGTACAAATGTTAATTTAATTTTATAATATTATTATTAATATTTAATTAAATATAAAAATATGTATCTATCTATAAAAAATCTGATTTTTGAACATTAAAACTTAAAATGTTATTTTTGAACTTGGATCTTGAAAAGTAGGCATCTATGTAATTTCTACTTTAGAGAACTACTACATGTACATCATGCTTGCAGTCCCCTCACATAGAGAGTGCCCACTAATTTTTTATTCATGATGGGCCTACTCACATGTGAGGTGGGCTGTACACCATGCTGTAACATCATTTCCCCTAAATCTATTACTTGAAAGATTTCAAAAAGGACGAGACATGTACCTTGTACATACACAGTAGTACAAAGTGATGAGTACCATCGCATTCAAAAATTGTACTCGAAACGGAGTAGAATACAATTTCTATTTCTAGTATTTCCATTTTTTATTGAAACCACCATAACATTCTCAAGTTCTAAATTTCATCTTTGGAACTTTGGAAATTGATTTTGACTTTACTTTAATTTTCCCCCACGCTTTTAATCAGTAAAACAGGAACTTCCACACCTTAGTTAATTCACTTTAAATGTATCGTTTGTGTGAAAAAAAAGGGGACCTTTGATGAAATTGAAATGCTAACCATTCCATCGAATGGTGAGAAATCAAAATGAATTATTACAAATGAACCGAGCTACAGGTTCACAGGCGTATGATTAAAATGACGCCCCCCCCCCGCCCACCCTACAATGGCGGCCAGGGGTGGGGGCGCCCATTATTTTGTTCACCACGTCCCTTTTATTCACCTCGAGCGGTGGGGTCCTGTACCCAGATGTGTAAACGCCTAGGTACATTTAGGTCATGTCTAGGATCAATTTTTTGGTAAATTTTAATTGAAAAATGGATCGTTGCTAAGGTATGCAGCCGGCATTTTTGACTATTTCTCTCACATTTGGACCCACATGCTGTCAAAAAAGGGCCAAAAAATCAATTAAAATTTGAAGAAAATTTGGGGCAGACATGCCCTTAGTAAAATTCATTAAAAATTTGTGTTAAATTTACACATTGACTAATTGGAAGTCACTATGTTAAATTAACTTGATCACGTCTGTATCTTATCTTTTAAACTTTATATTTCTTTCGTGTCACAACAATTGTCCCAATTGTCGTACGTTAAGATTGGGCCATATCGATGGCCTTAGTCTTCTTAGAAATTAAAATAGTGGTAATTGTACATTAACCCTAACGATGCAAAAGACAAAATAACCCTTAATTAAAGACAATAATTAAAAATTAAGATATACGTTAAAATAAATAAATGATGAAGCAACTAATCCTGTCTCAACAATTCCAGCTGCGTCATTTATCATCCACACAGCTACATGTGTTGCGTGTAAGAGAGATGGCATACAGTGCTACTGTGCGCCTTGGTTCACCGGCCGCCGAATCCACCACCTACTTCCGCTTTTCTCTCCTCCAATGCCACGTAGCAACACCATCCACCCTCTCGCGATTTCTAATAGCTCTCCCCAGGTACAATACAAGGCAATTTCCAGTACTTTCCCGTAATCTCCGCTCTCGCGCCTCCTTGCTATACGCCGTCGGAGATGGTAGCGCGATGCTGCAGGACGCTGGCGCCACGGTGTTGGTGATGGGCGGTGCTTACGCTCTTGTATCTACTTTCGACAACCTAACTCGACGCAACCTCATCGAACAGGTCACCTGCCTTTATCTGTATCTTCACTTCCCAGTTCCCATTGCACATGCACGTGCATGCCAGTGTGCGCTGAAAAATACCTGTGTGTGTTAGTAAATTGAGATGATAGTTTTGGGTGCACAGAAACTGAAAGATAGATCTGGTTTTTCAAGATACTAATTGAGTGATAAATTTTCTATCTCTGCAATTTGTCTCCGTCCTTGCACTATATTTGGATACTGCGAAGTAGAAAATATGTCCGTACTTTGATAAATTTACCCAACAGAACAGAAGGGGAAGACTGAATTTTCCCTGTAATAGTGATTTTTTGGGAACAAAAAGCTACTCTAGTGCTTATAAACATTTTGAATATTGTCACACGCCTCTGTTTGTTTCCCATTTCCTGGAACAAAAATGAATTTTTGTACCCTTTTTTTAAAACTTTTTGGGGACATTGTGAGAGAAAATGGTAAAAAAAAAAAAAAAGAAAACTGCTGCACCTGTTTGTAACGGTAGGAAAATGCATTAAAATGAGATGAAAATTGGAAACAAACAGAATACTTTATAGCCAATAAATTAGATGAAAATCCGACACCTGAGTGGGATAAAGATTTTTCAGACAGTGATTAGACTAAAATGTCGAAGTGGAACATATAGGAAAACATGCAGTTAGTTGATTTTAGCTGACATAGATTTGAATTTTGTCTTTGAAAACTGCTCTGTATGAGACCAAAGCATGACATGGAAAAGGTTTACACCAGAGTAGGTCATTTTGAGCACACGATCCATGAGTGTGTTATCCAAAAATTGTCATACTGGTGCAACTCTTAACCCATGGTACAATAATCACTGGTTTACATGATGTTGGAAGTTGGAACAATAATGTGATTTTAGCACCAGCACCACTATGAATTATGATGTCATATATATTGGGTACCCAATCGATCACAAGATGTGGGTTATATCATTTCGCCTTGTGATTGGACATGCTTGTTCGTTCCACTTCGGAATATGAATAATCAAGAGGCAAGCGATGTTTTTCTTATCTGGTAATTGCTGGAGTCTTATCCAAACAGTAAAAAGGAAAAATATATTATCAACAAAGTTGAATTTCTTGAAACCAACCCAAGTTTTCACTGAACTAAGGTCATAAATTGAAATGCTAACTACGAAATAATGCGTAAGGACATAGTACAAGTGCATGAAAGTTATTATCAGATTATCTAATCTTGTGATGAATAAACCATGAAAGATCATAGTGTTCTTGACTAAACTTTGTACGGTTAGAGTCAATATCTCCTTTGTCATGTATAAGTAAACTAAATAGTGCTTTTCTGCTTTGTGACACTGTAAAAATACCAGAATTAAGGTTATTTCTTTCGGAATAGATGAACTCTTGTGTGCTAGATATCAGTAAGACGGTAATGGTCATTCTGAACGGGAAGCACATACTCGCTGAATTGCAGTTTGAGTGATTTGCCTGTCAGTTTTCATCTTTGTAAAGAGAGGAGGATAATTACTTTCAAAGTAGAATTTGCAACAAAACTCTTCTATATGAAACAGTTTTCTCATGCAATTTAATTATTTAACAATCCTTCCTCTCTTGCTGATATCTATTTTTTCCTCTACTTCCTGAACAGAGTTTGAGCAGAAAACTGGTCCACATATTTTCGGGGTTGCTTTTCTTGGCTGCCTGGCCAATTTTCAGGTACCTTCTTTGTCGTTGAAGACATTACAGTCTGCATTTCTGTTAATTAATATTTGTGTTCTCAAAGACTTCAACTGATTATTTTGATCTTAGATAGCACATCGACAGGAGCTCGCTACTTTGCTTCTTTAGTTCCTCTTATAAATTGCTTAAGGCTTGTGATACATGGTCTTTCCTTGGCTACTGATGAAGGACTCATCAAATCAGTTACCCGAGAGGGAAAGCCTGAGTAATTCTCGAGGATCTTAAATTTTGTCATTCATTGAATTTCTTGTTAAATAGCAAGTGAATATTTGTAATATACTAACATATAATATCAACATTTTCTTTACAGGGAATTGCTTAGAGGTCCTCTTTATTATGTTCTAGTATTGATTCTATGTGCAATTGTCTTCTGGCGTGACTCCCCAATTGGAGTGATTTCATTGGCAATGATGTGCGGTGGGGATGGTAAGAGCTCTGCCTTACAAATCTACTTTTGTATTCGTTCATGGAACTCTTTCAACTTGCCGAATTGTAGGTATTGCTGATATTGTGGGAAGAAGATTTGGTTCAGTAAAAATTCCTTACAATCGGCAGAAGAGTTGGGCTGGTAGCGTGTCAATGTTTTTATTTGGTTTCCTAGTTTCTGTCGGGTATGTATGAACTTTAGAACCTTTTATTTTCCTGGCATATATGTTTAAAATGTTGTTCCTTTACGGTTTCTACCACTGACACTTCATTTGTGATTGTAGGATGCTCTACTATTTTTCAATCCTTGGATACTTTCAGCTGGATTGGGTCCAGACAATAGAAACGGTAGCTTTGGTTTCATTTGTGGCAACCATTGTAGAGTCCCTTCCAACCGGAGGATTAATGGACGATAATATCTCTGTTCCTTTAGCTAGCATGGTAACTGCATTTTTAAGTTTTGGTCATATAGGAATCCTGTGAAGCCACAAGGCCAAGAATTTCATGTTTATTAGTGTATCGAAATACTGTTGCAAAATAATTTCTCTCTCCATTTGCCAAACATTGGCATCAGTTTGACTTTCTTCGTTGTTCACATTTACTTAACCAGAGAAGAGAAAGAACTGTTATTTTCTTGGTAAAAAATGTTTCACTTTTACTTGCCTAATATTTGTTGTCTTGTACTTCAATTATTGGACTATAATTGTACTCTCACTACTTGCATAGGTGATAGGAGTATGTACATGCCAGCTAGGGAGATAGTATGTCGGGCCCATGCTATCTCCTATATTTTTGTTCTTCAATTAGTTCCCCTCTCAAGTTATTAGAAACACGTTTTTTTTTACTAGTTTAACACTTCTTCTCTAATTACCGTTTTACCCTCTTCTTGTAATTAGTTTTAGTTGTTTGTTTTTTAGTTAGTTTTACTTTACTCTTCCAGCTGAAGTTTAGTTAGAGGAACTGAACTTTTCTTCCCGCTTCTTCCCTGACCTTTGCCTATATAATCAAAGGTTGTTGTATCAGTTTAGAGATAAGAAAATAAGGAGAAATATTTTTCCACATCAAGACTTCTCTTAGTTTCAATATGGTATCAGAGCCACTCTGAATTGCAAAACGCTGAGAGTTCTTCGGTGATTTTTCGATATGGATGCAGCAAATTATCAGATTGATACTGATATGAATTCGTCACTGAATAGGTCAGTTATCGACGAACCGTCTAGCCCGTTTTATTTACATCATTCAGATAACCCTGGAATGGTGTTAGTATCACAGATTCTTACTGGGGAGAACTACGCTTCGTGGAATCGGGCGATGACAATCGCACTATCAGTGAAGAATAAGATTTCCTTCATTGATGGATCCAGGGAGCAACCAGATGGATCGAATCCAGAATTGATGAATTCATGGGTTAGAAACAATAACATTGTTATGTCTTGGATTTTGAACTCGGTTTCAAAAGAAATTTCAGCTAGCATCATTTACGCCTCTACTGCTTACGAGATCTGGAATGACCTCAAAGAGAGGTTCCAACAAAGTAATGGACCACGAATCTTTCAATTGAGAAAGGAACTGATGAACTTGACACAGGATCAGAGTTCTATCAGTGTTTATTTCACGAAATTAAAGACAGTATGGGAAGAATTGGTTAATTTTAGGCCTAACTGCAATTGTGGAAAATGCACTTGTGAAGGAGTGAAGGAGATGAACAAATATCATCAATTGGAGTACATCATGTCATTCCTTATGGGGTTGAATGAGTCCTATTCTCAAGCTAGAGGTCAGATTCTGCTCATGGATCCTATTCCCCCCATTAATAAGGTTTTTGCACTTATGGTTCAAGAGGAGAATCAGAGAAAATTAAGTGCACAGACCTTAGGAACTGAAAATATGCTGTCTAGTGCATCTGCAGCTTTCTCGGTTAGATCTGGTGTTGCAGTGAAGCCTACATTGAATAGTGGCTTCAGAAATGAAACATATCGTTCTGATGTTAGACCTGAAGTTGTTAAACCTATGATGAATTATGGACCTAGAAGTGATGGATCTAGATTTGGAAATGCATCTAGTTTCAGGAGAAAGGATAAACCATACTGTACTCACTGTAAGTTTCATGGTCATTCAATTGATAAATGTTTCAAAATCTATGGATACCCCCCAGGATTTAAGCCAAAAACCAGAGAAGTTGATCGTGGCTATCATACTAATGGTCATGTAAATCAGTTATCCATTAACCAGCACATGGACCAGTCTACCACAGGGGATTTCTTCCAAAATCTGAATTCTACTCAATATCAGCAGCTCATGAACATGTTGTCTAATCATTTGGCACCTCAGCCAAGTTCAGATTCCACTGATATTGAAAAACAGCAGAATACAGGTACTTCAGGTATTTGCCATTCCATATCTGTTGACCCTGTTTTTGCTACTAAAGAAGTTTGGATAGTAGATACTGGAGCAACTAAACACGTTTGTTGTAATGCTGACGCATTTGTAAATTTGAGATCAGTTGACAATGCCAGCATTACCTTGCCAAATCACTGCAAAATTTTTGTGAATCTGTGTGGTGAAGTCAAGCTAAGTCCTAATCTGATTCTTTATGATGTCTTATATGTGCCTCAGTTCAAGTTCAATTTGATATCAGTTAGTGCATTAGCTCTTGATTCTCAACTTACTTTGCACTTCTCTCAGGGCCAGTTTCAAATACAGGACAATACCACCATGAAGATGATTGGCAGGGGTAGGAGTATTCAAGGGTTATATGTTCTTGATACTAGGCATTTCACTTCAGTTTCTAATAATTTTGTTGGAGTTGTATCAGCTCATGTATGGCATAATAGACTCGGCCATTTATCATTTAAAAAATTAGAGATCTTACAGAACCAAGTTTCTTGTAATACTTCTGAATTGAATAAACATTTGCCTTGCTACATTTGCCCCTTGGCTAAACAAAGGAGGTTGTCATTTGAATCACACAATAGGCTGTCTGACAAACCGTTTGAGTTGTTGCATGGTGACATATGGGGGCCATACCATACAGCATCACACACTGGACACAAGTATTTTTTAACCTTGGTTGATGATTGTTCCAGGTTTACCTCGATTTTTATGTTACGCCAGAAGTCTGAAGCAGAAGCTGCTATCATTCGTTTTTTTAATATGGTTACCACCCAGTTTGATGCTAAAATCAAGTGTTTCAGATCTGATAATGCTCATGAATTGGCATGTACAAGATTCTTTGCTGAAAAAGGGGTTGTACACCAGTTCAGTTGTGTGGAGAGGCCCCAGCAAAATTCTGTTGTGGAGAGAAAGCATCAGCATTTATTAAATGTTGCTCGTGCCTTGTATTTTCAGTCCAGAATTCCCATCTGTTACTGGTCTGAATGTGTGTTGACTGCTGCCTACCTAATTAACAGAACTCCTTCTCCTATTTTGAAACACAGAACTCCCTATGAAATCTTATTCAGCAAGCCTGCTGATTATTCATGCCTTCGAGTCTTTGGATGCTTAAGTTTTGCTTCTATTCTTACTGCACATAGAAATAAATTCCAACCTCGTGCACGATTATGTGTATTCCTAGGATATCCCTTAGGCATCAAAGGTTTTAAGTTACTTGATGTCGCTTCTAAACAGATTTTTACATCCAGAGACGTTATTTTCCACGAAGAAACCTTCCCTTTCCACACTATAGTGCAGTCTGATCAATTACTTGACCCTTTTCCTGATTTAGTACTGCCCTTTCCCAACCTATCCACACCTCTTGATTCTCCTGTTAGGCCTACTCACCATCATCAGACATCCCATATTCCAGATCCTATCTCCTCTTCATCTTCTGATGGATTGGATCATTCCTTTGATGCCCATGTTCCTGAATTACCAACTGATGTAACTTCTGTCAGTCCATCAATCAATGATGTTCGCAAGTCCACAAGATCATCTAGACCGCCCAAATACCTTCATGATTACCACTGTAATCTGATGTCTCGTATCCATCCAATTTTCCCTCTTCCTTCATACCACGTTGGCAATTTTATTTCTTATAACAATCTTTCCAATCCTCATAAACAGTTTGCCTTATCGATCTCTTCTCATTTTGAACCTAAGTTCTTCCATCAAGCTGTTAAGTTCCCTCATTGGTGTGATGCCATGAGGCTTGAACTAAAGGCCATGGAGGATAATCACACATGGACTGTTGTGAAGTTGCCACCTAGGAAACATGCTGTAGGCTGTAGATGGCTCTATAAGAATAAATTTAAATCTGATGGGTCTCTTGAACGACACAAAGCACGCCTTGTCGCCAAAGGGTATACCCAGCAGGCGGGGCTCGACTATTTTGATACATTTTCACCAGTAGCCAAGGCAGTCACTGTCAAAATATTACTCACTCTTGCAGCTCGTTTTGGCTGCCATTTGATACAATTGGTTGTTAATAACGCGTTTTTGAATGGGGAATTGTTTGAGGAGGTATATATGGAGTTACCATTTGGTTATGACTTGCTCAGGCCTGCTAAACAGGGGGAGAATTTGGTTTGCAAACTGCATAAGTCATTGTATGGCCTTAAGCAGGCTTCCAGGCAGTGGAATTCTAAATTCACCCAGTCTCTTATTCAGCATGGTTTCACTCAATCGAGGTCAGATTATTCGTTTTTCTCGAAAGGTTCTAGAAAACATTTTGTGGCTTTGTTGGTTTATGTCGACGATATTGTGATTACTGGTCCAAGCATTGAGGCAATCAATTCTTTAAAGTCCTTCTTACATTCTCAGTTCAAACTCCAGGATCTGGGGTCTTTGAAGTATTTCTTGGGGATCGAAGTGGCCAGGTCTGCTTCTGGTATTGTCATTTCACAACGCCATTATACTTTGCAATTGCTTGAGGATGCAAATTACTTGGATTGTAAACCTGTTCCTAGTCCAATGGATCCTAAAATCACTCTCAGTCGTCTTGAAGGTGACATTCTTCCTGATGTTTCACACTACGGAGATTAATTGGGAAACTCTTATACTTAACCTTATCACGACCTGACATCACATTTGTTGTACATAAACTCAGCCAGTTTGTTTCTCAACCCAGATTGCCACACCTGAAGGCGGTTCATCATCTGCTCAGGTATTTGAAGGGTCATCCTGGATAGGGTCTTTTCTTCCCTTCACATCTGGGTTCTGATAGTTCCATCACCATTAGAGTCTTTTCCGATGCTGATTGGGGCTCCTGTGTTGACACTCGGAGATCCACTACTGGATTTTGTATTTTCCTTGGAGATTCGTTGGTTTCATGGAGGTCCAAGAAACAACCAACCATATCACGCTCCTCTGCTGAGGCAGAGTATAGGGCACTTGCCTCTGCTGTCAGTGAGATTCTTTGGATATTGCAGTTGCTGAAAGATTTTCATGTCACCACTTCTTCTCCTGCTGCCCTTTATTGTGATAATCAGGCTGCTGTTCAGATTGCCACTAATCCCGTTTTCCACGAACGAACGAAGCATATAGAAGTTGATTGCCATTTCGTCCGTGACAAGATCACTGCTGGCATCGTCAAGCTCCTTCCTGTGCGTTCCAAACATCAGCTGGCAGATATTTTCACCAAACCGTTACCTTCTTCAACTTTGGTTCCATTCCTGTCCAAGCTGTGCGTTAAAGACATCTACGCACGGCTTGAGGGGGAGTATTAGAAACACGTTTTTTTTTACTAGTTTAACACTTCTTCTCTAATTACCGTTTTACCCTCTTCTTGTAATTAGTTTTAGTTGTTTGTTTTTTAGTTAGTTTTACTTTACTCTTCCAGCTGGAGTTTAGTTAGAGGAACTGAACTTTTCTTCCCGCTTCTTCCCTGGCCTTTGCCTATATAATCAAAGGTTGTTGTATCAGTTTAGAGATAAGAAAATAAGGAGAAATATTTTTCCACATCAAGACTTCTCTTAGTTTCAATACAAGTGGAATAAATAGCGACAGGCGCGGTTCGGTTCGATCTAATTTTTACAAGAATTCGACCGAACTGATTCTGAACAAGAATTCTAATTTCTACCCATCAAACAGAAAGGTTCCATTTGTAGCGGAGTAGATCCAGACCGGAAAGAAGCAGTCCAGTCCATTTTATTACGGATTAAATTCATCAATGTCCTCCTAACTTCATACTTAGTGTCACATTGACCACCCATTTGATTTTGTTTCATTATGGCCACCAAACTTCATACTTAATTTCAGTCAAGCTACGCGGTAATTTTATTTAACATGATCAAATTGGGTGATCAATGTAACACTCTAAATATGAAGTTAGATGGTCATGATAAAACAAAATAAAATTGGATGGTCAATGTGACACTTAATTTGAAGTTTGATGACAATGGTAAAAGAAAATCAAATTGAGTGACCAATATGACACTAAATGTGAAGTTGAGTGGTCATTGGTTAATTAACCCTTTTATAACTTTTAGAGTGTGTTTAATTGTATTTATTTTCCATGAAAATGTCAGTTTTTCACCAAAATTCTCACTTTGAAGTGTTTGGTTGCTATTTTTTTCATGTAAAATATTTTTCAATTTTTAAAAATATGCCCAATTTTTCTTGTTTTTAAGGAAAACATTATCTTTGGGGGAAGTAAGTTTTTGTTTCACTCAAAATAAAGAAAATATTTTCTTTTCTAGAATGTATTTTTCGTGTCAATCAAACACATTCTTAGACTTAGTTTCATTAAGGGTCCGTTTGATGGCAAGAGAGGAATTTGAGTGAAAAGAAAATGAATTCTAGGGAATTGAATTTCTTAGAATTATTTTTATGAGAATTATCAATTTATTGTGTTTAATTAGTATAATTTTTCACATGGAAAATACTGAAATTTTAGATCTTTTAGTGTTTGTTTGATTTTTTTTTACATGAAAATTATTCATTAAAAGAATATAATTTATTACAATTGGAGATATAATTTGTTTTCATTGCTAAAAAAATGTGGAAAACTATCTTCCCACCAAAATGGTGGGAAACCAATTCAATGAAAATCAAGAAAAGGGGGTCACGTGGGGCGTTGGGGGAAAACCATTTGCCAAGAAAATTTTACCTATCAAATAAGCAAAAAGTTGGAACTTGGAAAATAGTGCATATCAAATAGGACCTAAGTGTAAAACTCGCTCACAGGCAGGCCATTCTGGGCTTGAGTGTTGTGGCCATGGCCTATGCAGGCGTCTCTTAAATCCTTTTTTCTACTCATCGCTGTACTGTCAATACCTAACCATGGCCATGAAGAGGAAGTTTCCTCTTCACAAAACAAGAGTATGTCTACACAAATAGAATAGAATCATGTACATAGTAGATAAATCATTTCTATCAAAGTGAATAAATTTATTTCACAATCATTCAATAGTTGAGAGAAATGCGAAACCCATATAATTTCAAATTTCTTACATTAGTTTGTTCAAAAAAATTATTGATCTGAAACTTTATTCGTAGCAATATTATCACCGAAGACCCAGAATCTCTTTGTCTCCGATTTGGTGTGGTGCTGGTGGCTCAAGATTGTGTCTGGTATCGACTAAAGTTCATCTGAATTTTGAAGAGAAAAATGACTTTTGATATATTAGGTTAGTCTTGAGATTATTAGATATAAATTAGGATTATTGGGTAATAATAATACATATGTAATAGAAAATTAGAAATTAACAAAAAATACTCATACATGACAAAACTATTGAATTTTACATATTTGGATTTTTCAAAAAAATTCATATTTTACTTTTATATATTTTTTCGCAGGTCCGGTTTGGTTTTAAATTGTAATTAAAACTCTCAAACCTAAACCAAACCGTTTTTGATCGATTTGATTTGGTTCAAAACCATTTCGTTGACGGTTCCTCGTGGCACCAAACGACGGTTTCTAAAATGAGGTTTCGATTCGATTTTTCGGTTTGACGATTTTTGCTTACAGCCCTACTTTAGGTTGGTAGAAGCTTATGGTGGGAAGACAATAATTGAAGATGTTGACATATGCAAGCTCGGCCTTCATGATCTTGGGTCTCGTTTTGGAATCATCTCTCAGGAACCTGTCCTATTCGAGGGAACTGTTAGAAGTAATATTGACCCCCTTGGTTGTATTCTGATGATGAAATATGGAAGGTATGATTCCATTTATAAAGTGCATAAATGATATTTAGGATTGTCTAATAGCTATCACGTTAAAGTTGAATAACAGTGGTGGACCTGTGGCGGTGGTCGTGTGGTGGTGGTGGTCGTTTTTATTATTGTTGTGGCGGGGTCAACGGCGGTGGTAGTTCTTTTTGGTGTGTGTGACCTATCAATTAAACTGTGATTTTAAAATTGATAATTTGTAATTAAAAAAAGAATCCGTGACCAACAAATTTGAAAATACGTGACATGTGACATATAATTATTTTGGTATGTGACAAATAAAATAATCTGTGATCTATAAAATTTTAGATTTGTGACCTCGAAATAATTCGTGATCTACAAAATTTTTGATATGTGATCGATAAAAAAATTGTGACCTATAAATTTTTTGATAAAATGTGACCTGAAATTGATTTTTAACCAATTAATAAGATATCTGTCACCAAATTGCACAATTAAATATTTAATTAATTAATAAAAAGTAAAACCTGATTTTTGCAATTTTAAAACTTTAGCACCTGATTTTTGCAAATGTCAAAATTAATATATGATCCATGAATTTTTCTCATTGTTAATTACATTCTGTCCTTGTCGGTCCTCATTATTTTCAAAATGTATTTTTCTCTTTTATTTTTAACCACATATTCTTCAATAAAATAATATTTCAAGTAAATTTAAAACTTTTTCTTATTTTTTAACAACACATTTTTCATCAAAATACTATTTTAAAATGTATTATTTTCAAAAAATGGGACTCAAACAAAGTCTAAATATCTACATTTTTTTTCTCTCAAAGTTTCATTATTACTAGATTTTTTAATTTTTTAAAGTTATTAATTTATATTGCATAATTATCTTTTTTAAACAATATGCTACGAATTATCTCAATTAATTTACAGCGCCCTAAGAACTTTCGCTATTTAAAAAAATGATAATAATAATTTAATCTTCCAATAATTTATTGGAGTCTTTCAAGCTAATTTGAAAATTCTTAATTTATTAAATTTTACCATCTTAAGTTGACTCTCTTTATTATCATGTATACAGTAAACTCCTGTCTATTATCCCCTTTATCGCACACAAGCATTTGCAGACTATATCCAAAACTTACTTATTTTGACACTATTACTTATTTACTTATGTATGTTGCTCTGCATTATCGCCATTGATTATGATCAGATATTGACATCGAATATTAATCTGATTCGTCAGCTTAAATTGTGAGGGATAATGATGAATGTACACTCCATGGTGTACATTCATTTTGACACTCCCCTCACATGGGGAGTGGATCCCGCGTGGGGCCTGCGACCCCATGTGAGGGGAGTGTCAAACTTGATGTACACAAAAGTACGTAATATTGTCCTTTCTCCAATCAAGAATTTCTTATTGCTTTGTAGGATTTCCATTGACTATAGTTGGATAAACCATTAGCAAAGTTAATAACTCTTAACCACACTCAAGCGGTTGCAGTTTCCTTACAAAGTACACTCATCATTTTTTTTTTCTTCTTCTTCAGAGTATTGGACAATACTGGATAGAATAATGCGTTGTTCAATATTATTCCATATCAAGTGCGATGAGTTTGTTTTCTGGTGAAAATTATTCCAAACTGTAAGCCTAAAAAAACTAGTACAAACCTCACTTTTTTTTTTCACTTTCCATGTCAATTCTTTCTTATAGGGCTTCGAGAAGTTCTTGTTTCTACAGGGCTTTAGTACTTCAATAAAAGTCCATTATTTAAATATGTCTTTATTGGAATAGAATGGTTTCTCTTTGGCTAAAGGATGTTATGTGTTGGTAGGGTTGGAATGATCAACGAGGTAAATTACTTTTCTCAATTCTTATGCGTTTCTTCTTAGTACGTAGGTCTTTCTGTGTCGAAAAATTATTTATTAGATTAGTTTGGTTACAGGTTTTTGTTAGATGATGCCTAAGGAAAGTGTTTAATTGTGTTCAAACTCAACTCATGACACAAGTTTCAGTAAAAATGTTGGTTTGGTTACTCTAAGCAAGTGGCAAGTGTTTCAATTTAGTCAAAGTTGGTTCAATCTATAGATAAGTGAGGTGACACCTAGCTAAGACATCTAATTAGAGTCTATAGATAAGTGAGGTGACGCCTAGCTAAGACCTCTAATTAGAGGTGGTAATGGACCGAGCCCAGCCGAGTGTATACACATGAGCTAGACTTGTTCTCGTCACGAGCCGAGCTAGTGGCTCGTTTGTAACTGGCGGGTCGAGCTGGCTCGCGAGCTCATCATTTTATTTTATTTTTTTTCCAGATAAACCTTTTTTTTTCAAAAAAAAAAAGAAAAAAGATAAACCTTCGATTTTGGACGATCCCACGAGCCGCTCACCCATGGGCAACCCGAGCGGGCTCGGCTCATGCTCAAGCTAGTCAAATGAGCAGCCCAAGAGCCGACGAGCCACTCAACCCGTTTGCCACCACTACCTCTAATTCAGAAAACGCCTCAAATTTGAGCAAATTTTATTTCATGAAGTTTTACCAAAAGACACTCCAAGTCATAGTTTACTGTCGTTGATAATTAAGCTCCCGTTTGGTGCATATTTTGAATGTAAGAATTCATTTTTACTCTTGATGTGAAGGGGAATATGTGGTTGAAAAAGAAGGAAAAATTATTGTTGTGATGGAAAATATTTTTTTATTGAAGAATGTGTGATTGAAAATGAGTAGAAGAATGAGAATGAAAAAAATAATGTGGACCAAATAGGCCTAAAACTTATTTTTTGTAAGTTTAATTTACTAGCAAAAATTCTGACCCAGGTATGGATATAGGGGGCTAGATGGTCCAGCCCCAGCCCATATTCATTTTTAAACATCTCTCTCTCTCTCTCTCTCTCTCTCTGTGTATTTTGTTAATAATTTTTATTTTTTATACTATTTGAGTGTAAAATGTAAAATTGTTAATTATTATATTTAAATTATAATTGTTGGGTTGAAAACCTTCAAAAAAATTAATAATAATAAATCATCACATTTGTATGTCTATGTAATCAAATTAATAGGTAAATAATATTAAAAAGTGATAAATCATCGTGAATGATATTTTGACAATGGTTTCAATGTTTACAGAGGGTGAATGACACCAATACAGACATGGTCCACATGGACATGAAAAACAGTGATTGTGACCATTGACCAAGTGGGTCGTAAAGAAAAATATAGAATTCTTCTTTTTCTTTGAAGGGGTATTATAGATTTCAAAAATGGTTATCCTTTTTTTTTTTAGATTTAATTAAATATTACTTTTAGGATTTTTTGTCGATAGTTAAAGAATAATTAAAAAAATGGTTCAGGATTAACTGGTACCAATTCACTATTCAACAACATTAAGAGTGTGTTTGGTAGGGATTTATGGGGGAAGAATTGATTTTTGAATAGTGATATGATGAGAAATGAGTGGTTGAAAAAGAAGAAAAAAATATTGATGTGATGGAAAATATTATTTTATTGAAAAATGTATGGTTGAAAATGAGAATTAATTTACTGTAGAAAATGAGAATTTGTACCAAACATGCCCTAAAAAATATTGTCTAGTGTGCATAGCATGTCATATATGAAACTACCTAGAAGTTACAACCGAAATTAAGACCACAAATTTGAAATGACCCAAATTGTATGAAATTTTATTAAAGTCAAATGAAGAATGTGCCAAATTTTGGAGGAAAAGAATGGATGAAAAGGAAAACATGTGAATCACACCAAAAAGTATGGATGAGTGGATTGGGTTGAGAATAGAACGAGGGCCCCCCGTCACGTGATCTGCTCTAATAGAGAATCTCGTTTGACCATTTCTGCATATGCTTACTCATTTTAAGAATAATGTTATTTACGGAGACAATTACCAAGTGTACGCGACATACACATAATAGTTTGTTATTTGATGTATTAATGGAATAATTTTTTATTGTCTTATATATATCAAATAATAAATTTTTATGTGTATACCATGTAGTACGACTACCGATAGTTTTCTTTATGACTAACAATATTCTTTAATAAAATATCACATGCTTTTGACAGTTGCATATTTTAGAGTGTATTTGGTAGAGATTTTTGGGGGAAGAGTTGATTTTTGAATAGTGATATGATGAGAAATGTGTGGTTGAAAAAGAAGAAAAAAATATTGATGTGATGAAAAATATTATTTTATTGAAGAATGTGTGGTTGAAAAAGAGAATTGATTTACTATAGAAAATGAGAATCTGTACCAAACAGACTCTTAATGGACTCTATTCGGTTAGATTACTTTTCATCGCATTAATGAAAAGTTTAGGCACCGTATGATTTGGTGCCTTCAAGTTATTTTTAATTTTCAATTTTGTAAAATACTGAAAATACATTTTCGAAAATAAATTAAATTTATAACATAAAACTCAAGATAGATTTCTAACGTTTGAGTGTTTACGGTGAAACTTTTGAAAACATTCAAAACATGGAAAACGTGCGTTTAAATAAAATTTTAGCTAAACAAATTTTTTTAAAAATAAAAGATAAAATTCTAATAAATAAAATTTAAAACTTTAAAAAATAAAAAATTAAAAAAAAACAAAATTATAAAAATTTCTAGAAAAATAAAAATAGTTCAAGCTATTATTGATTATTTAAATAAATATTCTAATAATTTTTAAATGAACACAAATAAAAATTATTATAAGACTCAACAACTTTAAAATGTATATAGTACTTGATAATATATTTACATAAAATTGCTCATTTTTACTGAATAATATATTTCATTTCATGAAATAAAATGTCATAAAACAATCTTTTCAAAATTTCAAACCAAACGTATTTTATAATTTTCTGTTTTGTGAAATAATCTTTTAAAATAACAAACCAAATGCGTTTTTAAAAATTTTAAAACTAACCATCAAAATAAAAAATTAAAAAATGAATTCAAAATTCAAAACTGAAATACATACCAAACGGAGCCTTAGAAGTTAGCTATTAAGATTTAAATGTTGAGAACCGGTTCACACAAAAAGCATATATCGAAGACTTCTACTCCAATATTCCTAACCTTATATTAGTCAATACTTTGAAAAGCTAGCAAAGCAAGTGGTCCAACCTATTATTGAGGAAATTGTCCAATTGTCATTTAACGTGATTTAACATAGATATGGACACGACGACTTTTGATAAATTATTATTCTCCGCGATCATTGACTAAAGCATCAATAGTGATTGTTTTATATATTATCATGATAATCGTCAATGGATGTACGTCGGTGATGATCGACTGTAAATTAAATTTTATTTTATAATTTTTCATGAAAAATATCACTTTTCTCTAAGATAACATCAAGTTCTAGTAATGTAATTCTAAATGGAAAAATATTAATTATGCTTTGGTAAAGTTTATAAATCAATTCATAAATGATTAAATCAATTTATAAACAATTAAACTATTTTATCAACCACACATTTTAATTGATCCAGAAGAACTATCCACACCACATAATTCTATCTATTTATAAATTAAATCGTTTAAAAATTCTTTCCAAACGGAAGCCTTTCAAATTTCTCGAGTTTTGATGATTTTTTCTTCTTTTATATGGTGGGAATAATTTTTACCCTTTCTATGTTTTTCTTCCCATGTTTTATAGTTTATATACTCGTTTATTCTTCTAAAGGCTCGTTTAACAAGACTTTGAAAAGTCAAAAATTGATTATAAGATTAATAAGTTGTTTTTTATATTTAAATAATTTTCTAAATGTTTTTTTATCTGAATATAAGAGATTTTCGAGAAAATTGGCCAAAAAGTAAATTCTTTTACAAAAAAAGCAACAAAAATACGCTCTCAAATGAATCCTAATTCTCTTAAATTTCTTACCTTATCATGTATAGAGGGTTTTAAGTATGAAAGTGATGTGGATAATTACTTGATTGGTCATTGAATTTTGTAAAAAAATTTTAGGAGATCACTGAATTTTAGAAGTTTTCTCGTTAGTTGCTAAACTTTATAAAATGTAATCCTACCCCCTGAAAAGTCGAGAGGTTGTCCGGTCATCTCGGTGAGGAATTTCGCTATGCCACGTGCTGACTTTATGCAAAGTTCAGTGACCAATCAAATAATTAACTAATTTTTATTTTTTTTAAATATTTTTCTTTCTATTTTTCTATTTCTTTTTACTTTTGGTTCAATAACCGATGGAGAAACTTTTAAACTATGTGTAAGACTTTTAAGAGGTCACCGAATTTCAAAAATTTCCTCATTAGCCACTGAAATTTACAAAATGTAATTTGCACTACATCACTACTTGCATGTTAGGAGGTACTCTCCACCTAAGAATCCGACTCCATTTTTTTTGGTTCTCGTAGTCCTGAGCATCATGCGACTCAAATCTATTTTTCACAGGAAATGGACCTAACCAACCGACCAAATATATTATTTCGATCAAGATTACGATGTGTCTTTAAAAGTTGGAATGAGTATTTTCGGCTTAAATCATTTCTAGTCTCTAATAACTAATCAAATAAATCAAAGGCATGGCCATTATTTGTGAAATAATTATGTTTCTAGTTTTTTCCTCAATTAAGGATGTTGTAATGCTATTAGGATATACATTGACAATACTTCGACAAACCATAGCTTCTTTGGAGAATATTGGACAACACTAGGATACAATATTTTAAATCTTTTTATTCTTTAATCTCGAGTATTGTAGTTTTCGAACGAACAATTCGATCCTATTAAGACTCAAAAAAATTGAGCACACGGATTTCAAGATTAATCTGCTCAAACGAATCACCATCTTGAGGGGGCATGTTAAGGGAGAAAATCTCATATCGAATAAAGATGAAAATATGAACCACAATTCTTAACACATAGTAATAAGTATAAAAGTTTATCTATACCCTTTTATCCAAATTGTAGATTTTTACTGCATAATATAAATAAATAGCTCTCCTCTTGACATAATTATCTGATGAAATATAGATTCTGTTATATTTGCAATTCTCAAACTTGTATTACACTTCCGAATCAAATGGTAATTAAAATAGCTATGACTAACTAGCCAACTACTTGCAATTTTTTATTCATTTTCATGTTTAATTTTAACTATTTATAGAAGCTACGTAGGCTGCGGACCTGAATCAACTTTTGAACACGGAAAGTACGCTCATTGTACTTCAACATCAACATTACATTCAATTTTATAAGGAACAAAAAGCCTTTTACAAAATAAAGATCTCCGAAAACTAATCAATATCCAAGTAGAAGATTCTCTACCAAATTCAAAATGAAACAAATCCACAATGGAAAAATCTTCGTTTTTTTATTTTCGTTTAGTTGTTGGTATCCTAAACAATTATAGAAGCTACATAGGGTGTAGACCTCGACCAACTTTTGAACACGGAAAGTACGCGCATTGGACTTCAACATCAACATCACATTCAATTTTTTTTAAAAAAAAAACCTTTTACAAAATCAAAAACACCGAAAACTAATCAATATCCTAGTAGAAGTTTCTTTTGAAACAATTCCACAATGGAAAAATCTTCATTTTTTTATTTTCGTTTAGTTGTTGGCATCCTAGACAATTATAGAAGCTGCGTAGGCTGTGGACCTCGATCAACTTTTGAACATGGGAAGTACGCGCATTGGGCTTCAACATCAACACCACATTCAATTTAAAAAAAAAAACCTTTTACAAAATCAAAAACTCCGAAAACTAATCAATATCCTAGTAGAAGTTTCTTTTGAAACAAATCCACAATGGAAAAATCTTCATTTTTTTATTTTCGTTTAGTTGTTGGCATCCTAAACAATTATAAAAGCTGCGTAGGCTGTGGACCTCGATCAACTTCTGAACACGGAAAGTACGCGTATTGGACTTCAACATCAACATCACATTCAATTTTATAAAAAATAATACTTGCAAAGGAAATCTTACAAGTGACTGGGTTTTAAAAATTTAGCTTAAAGTTATGTGGTCATAAATTAACGAACAAAATTATTCTCTTGTCTACCTTTATGAAATAAAAATGGAATAGAAAATAAATATAAAACCAACTTTTGTCACTTTTTGCCTTACACTCACCACCACTGTTGAATCGGATTGCTCTAGTACTTTTTTTTGGAATATATTAATATTTGTTTTGTTGATTTTAAAACTTCTTTAAGCCCCTGTTTGATTCACATTATTTTTTTCATTCTCATTCTTCTACTCATTTTCAACCATACATTCTTCAATAAAATAATATTTTTCAACACATCAATAACTTTTCCTTCTTTTTCAACCACACATTTCTCATCATATCACTTCAAAAAAATGCATTCTCTCATTTTAATGTACACCAACTAGGAACTCACAATTTCCCGTGGAAGCTCAATTTAGACTTCTCTAAAACAATATTTTTAAAGCCTTTTTTTTTTGTCCTTTTTTATTTTTCGAAAAAATACATTTTCATTTTAGCTTAACAATCAATATTTAAAACAAAAACACTTTCGACCTCCAGAAATTAATTTTAGAATTTGGAAAAGCCCTTCCAAACATGCTCAGATTTCGATCCTTAAACCTTCACGTTTAGATAATATTAGGACATAAAAATTCATCTTAAAGGTTAGTCAACAGATGGTGAATCACCATAGTCGTTGTGTAGAATATAAGGAATTAAGAATAAATGAATACAAGCTCATTAGACACCACAATCGTTGTGAGTAGAGCTTTTATCAGTAGAATTAGAATTGTTGACTGTTTTGTTATAAATCCAAAAATGCTTTCAGATAAACTTTATATTTATTTAATTGTGTTTGAAGTTATAAAGTCATTGTTTTTGAAAATATATTAATGTTCACTTTGTCGATTTTAAAACTTCGTTAAATGTAGATGACGAATTCATGTAAAAGATCAATTAGGGCTTTAGAGAAGTTCAAAGTTTGGGCTTCTCTAAACATTTTTAAAGCTGTTTTTTCGTTCAAAAAAGTACCTTTTGACTTTTGCCAAACAATCGATATTTGAAACAAAGGCACTTATGACTCCCATAAAGTGCTTTTACACTTTAGAAAACTCTCAATGGATTCGAATTTGAACAAGTTATCCGCAACTTCAGATACAAGTCTAAATACGCTATGAGTTATTCAAGGTAAACTAACACAACTCAAAGAGTTCGGCCCATTAGGGCCCACCCCTATACCTCTACCATGTTGGGCACTCTTATCGGATTGTATCGGATAGGTTTACAATATTCGATTTGAAAGAGAACTGAAATAGTGGGGGAAAAAATATAGACGCGCAACTAATTTTAAGTGTACCAAGCCAAGAGCGTGACTCAATACATACGAATTCATTAAAACTATCAACCTAATTCAATTTTATAATTAAATTTAAATGATGGATGACGTTCAACAAAACACAAGTGCAAAGGTTAAAATGTCCAAAAGTAAGAATACGCTAAAAAATGTATTATTCAGCACCATTCGTTTGATGACACCAGTTTATTGCAGTGGCCTGTGGGGGAATAAATAAATGATCATCCAATACACATAAATAGGAAATTTCTTAATTTTCTGTTTTAAGGTATTGTAGTCGTTTTCATGTGTGTCATGATCATTATAGGTAATGCTAAACAATTTGTTACGATTAAATATTATGAACGGTTGCAAATTATTTAAAAAAGAAATGATTTATTAAGTACAATTACTTAATTTATGCTAAGCAATTGTGACATATTATATCAAATAAAAAAACCGTTAATTGATGTATTTTCCCATTGTTGTTTTGCAATGATTTATGAGCTTTGCTGCACAATCAGGAAAAAAATCACCAGAATTGCAACAGATCACTCACACAAGGGTGGGGCCCGCACCTTTTTTTTTCTTTTTAAATACATGATGGGGCCCACATTTGTCTTTATTCTGGTTATTTTTTTCTGTACAAATACTTTTTCTCATGATTTATCCACCATCATCCATGTGTCCACTTCAGAGGGATGAGCTCGGCTCGTCTCGTCTCGTCTGCTCCAGGCAACTCGGCAAATTAGTGCAACCCTATACTTCAACCAAGCTTTCTTCATGAGTTTGACTAATTACTTGCTTAAGAAGAGTACTTGAATCTAATTGAGCATAGGTTTAATCTACTTTGTCAGTAAAAAAATAATAGAAAGGTTGATAGATGTGTATGTGACAGTAGATGATTGGATGTTTTAAATTGTTCAATGATAGAATGTCATGTGATATTATGTTAAAAATTATATCAAGGCATCTAACACTGTAGTATGATTGTTGAGCATAATGTCTCATAAACGTCCAAAACCACCAATGAGAAAGATACGATAGAGTGGACGATAAACCTTCGACCCAGGTAATCAATACGCCACCAACCTAAACTACTAATCAAAAGCCTTTGATTTGATAAGTGGCATACGTATTGAGGTCGTAGCTAAAAATAACCAAAACGATTATTGCTTGTAAATTCCTCCTATAGAGGGGGAGGAATCATTGTCCATTGGGCAATAACAATGTGCTATAATTACCATGTAATGATATTCTAAAATAATGCCCAATAATCAGTGATAAGAGAAATTATTTGCCTATTCTAAATATCATTCCTCAATGATTCCTTTCATCTCAATGTAAAAATGAAACACATTCCTAGCAGTTGTTCTTCGAGAAGGAACATCAAACTTAGGATTATTTTTTTGCACAAACACTCTAAAATCTTCACATTCCACAAAGGAAAAAGGAAATCCATCGATCATAATCATCTTAACTTTATATCTTCTACATTCTTCTTTGTTAAACATTAATGACATAAGATTGTACATCCACCCTCACCATTACCACCCTCATTTCTTTGTCGAGTTATGATATTTTGCTTTTAGCCAAACTGCACAGACTTGTATGCATAACAACTATCCAAATGCTTCCATATACTAGAAGTTCCAACATTTGAATTACTTTGAAGGACTTTCCCTTAGTAATCATGCAAATGCTTAAACCTAGTTAATGAAAAACTCCGTTTTAGTTACCTAGTTTAGACAGTACATGCTAGACAGTCAAAATATTCTACTGGCAGTTATTAAAGCAGTTCTAACTGCAGCGTGTAGACAAATTATAGTGTTCTACGCGGTTTATTCACTTGTAGAAATTGACAAGTATGAACACCGGATATAATGTTGTAAACCCTTGAGGGAAATATCCAATAGTCCTCATGTTACGTGTAAATCAATCCATTAAATTAAACGATAAAAAATACAATAATCTCGATTATTGTAATTTTGCAAAATTAACAAAAAACAATAAAAAAGAACCCTAAGAACAACTTCCTAGTTTTCATCTTTTTGACTTGCTATAATAGTGGAATTAAACCCCCCGATCTTGAATTTATCCCTAATTCACTATTGTATTCGGTCTCTATCATCACTTGGATTAAGAAGCACAATTCTTATCTTACGCCAAACAGTTTGATCTTTGATTTGGATTGAACGTTCATGTTTTGGTGTGTTTTCTTCAAGTACGGTTGAAAAACATGATTTTGCTATGAGATTATTCAATTCCAGTCCCGTTCTCCTGCCCGCGGCGTGCAAGCTTATAATGCCCACTCGGAGAGAACGCCACGTAGGGTTCTCCTGCCACATCAGCAGGCGGGCAGGAGAACATTTTCGTATTCAATTATGCATTTCACCGGGTGAACTCGCTAGAATATGGAAGACCTCGTTGCTAGAAATTCACTGGCTTCACGTACAGGTTTCTCAAAACTATTCTTCTATGAGATTAATCAATAAAGAATGTCGTCTATTAAACTTGTTGGAGAATAGCAGAACGATCGATTGCTTGTATATTTTCTCAAAAGTTTTTTTTTTGGTTCCTCAATTTCTTGCTTTACTTATGCAATGTAATTTACAAGGCATGAATTGAACTTATCTAAACTTAAAGCATTAAAACACAATAAGTATATAATCATATGGCATATGATTTCTTTGATACGATAATAAATAGACTTGAGGAAAGTTTAATATTAAATCAATCTTTCCTTAAACCAATAGCCAAGATTAGATTAAATCTTACCTAAAATTATACAAAATAAAATCGGTAAGAATATAATCATATCATACAAGATTTATTTGATATGGTAATAAATAAACTTAAGTAAAGTGTAATAATAAATCATTTTGTCCTTACCTTTAACTATTTAACCTATCAAATAATATTTAGGATGATAGGTAAATAAATATGTATTAGCTACAATACGGAGAGTGAGAGTCGCGTTCTGCTTGGGGTTTTAAAACCCTAAAATTCGCAGCCACAAAATTCTGTTGAAAACCCATACTACTCAGTCAATTAGGACCGACTGTCAACATGGACAACATCATTTTTTTTTTTAACGTTTTTAGCCCTTGTCATTGATATTTAAAAACCAATATACATTAAGTAAGCCTACTAAAATAATATGTCCAACAAATTGCATTTTGATCTATATATATATATAAAAGGTCTAGTTTCATTCGTGTAGTCACGATTCTAGTTCAAGAATCAAGAACCGTTCGAAAATCGATTGGTTCTTGATTTTCGAAACATCCGATTACAATTTGTTCCGGCTAAAATGCTCAGCCCTACATGATATAGATTTTAATTTTAATTTAACTTTATTTATTCAATGAAATTTTCAAACACAAATTTCGGATGCATTATAAAGAAAAATTGAAATTATGTTAAAATTTAAAAGTCTCACAAATATAGAAAATAAAAGAAAAGATGCCAGTGCGACCAGCCGTCTTGCTCATTAATTTTCAATGTTCAGAATTTAATTTTTATTAAAATATTATATTTTTGGAAAAAGGCAATTCGGTATTTGGTTGCTGCTTTATTCAAAAATAAGAATAAATTATTTTGTGGCTGCTGAAATTTCCATTACCTTGCAAAGGAAGAAAAGAAATAATATAAAACGCGGCCAATGATTTTCTTTCTTCGGCCGTAGATTAGTCAAAGTCGTTAGGTATATTTTTGAAACAATTACAAAAGTGTTGAACTGATTAAACTTTTAAAATTGGGCGAAATTTTGAAAGATTTTACTAGAAAATAATATTTAATTGTTCTTCCAAATATGATAAGCTAAAATAATAAGTTATTCAAACTTAATGGTTTAAGAAACGATTTGATATTGCCTCAATGTCATTTTTTTTAGTGTAACATAGCCTCCGCCACTTCACTTCAAACGTACGCTTCAACAAAAGGAACGTCGAAATGAATTTCTTATAGAACACTCAAACAAGGTCTATTTTATAAAAATCTTGTTTAGTAAAGATTTTTCTAAAATTATTTTTCTTCGAAATCATTTTCAACTACACATTTTATGCGATTCATGATTTTTCCTCACTTCTTAGCCCCTGTTTGGCCCCCATTATTTTGCGTTTTTGGGGGTTTAAAATTTTTAGAATAGTGATTGATGGGAGAATGTGTGGTTGAAATTTTTTTGATTTGTGTGTAATATATATATATATATATATATTTTTTTTTTTTTTTATTTTTTGATACCCAGGTTTCCCACCTTACACCAGACTATATCCTGGACCAACCAGAACTGGTGCCTCAACTCTGGGCGGAGGTAAATCACGGGTTATGTCCAATCAAGCCAGTATTCATGCAAGTTTTATTCTCCTGGCCCCAAGGGAGTCCTCCTGCGCCGGATTTACATCACCAAACTGCTCCACCACATGGTTTGGGTATTACAACACTTGGCTGTTCTGTTCGTGATTCGAACTCCCCATACTAGGGTGTGTGTAATATTATTTATTTGATGAATGTTTGGTTGAAATGAAGAAAAAAAAAATTTTAATGTAATGTAATGTAATTTAATAGGGGCCAAACAAGGGCTTAGTTCTTAACCACATTTTCTCCATAATTATTTTTTTCACTTTAAAAATTATTTTCAAACAAGCTTTAACACGTATTGATCGCATCGGTATCAGGGACAAGTCAAAATAACTCAAAGTCTTATGAGGCAAACATTTGATAGTAGCCACACGAATTAGAGTTAATCCATGCTGACGTATTATCTGAAAATACGAACATGAACGTCACATAACATTCATGAATCTTCGAGGTCTAATCATAGTTAATTTAGACGTAATCTCTGAAAATATGAATATGAACCGAACATGAAAATGGATAAATTGCTTTAGGATCATGCTATTCGTACACGGACGTTTACATGTCCGTGTGCCCGGCCCCACACCCCCCACACACAATGGGAGGGCACGCCCCATTATTTTATTCACCTCGGGCCCCCCTCATTGTGAGGGGGCAGTGGGGTCGTGTACCCGGGCGGGTAAACGTCCAAGTACAAATGGCTTTGCCCATTGCTTTATTACCATTCATGTCGTTGTCAAACTTGTTTTATCTATTATCGTGAATGCGTTGTGACTTTCGGGGGACTCTTCGCTCTATGTTAATACTCTTCGCTCTATGTTAATATTCCTGACGTCTTGATAGGAATCACTCTCATATGATTAAAACAAGAACAATACACTAATTTATACTCTATTGAAATATGTATTGTTTTATTGATCCTCCACTCACAAGAAGTTGAGTACATTTCGACAAGTCAATAATTTTCTAAAAAATCTTTTATTAGTCAAAAAATCCGAAAAATCAATATCCTTGCAGAAATTAAAAAATTGAAACAAATAAAATTTTCTTAAAGAGTAAGTTGTTGCTTAATATTGAAATTATGAACCAATGGAAAAATCTTCATTTTCTTGTAAGTGTTGCCATCCTAATTAAATACGAAAACATCCAAAATTGTAGAAGCTTCGTTGGCTGCGGGCCTTAATCAACTTTTAAACACGGAAATCACACGCATTAGAATTGATTTTTATTATACAGCCTGTCTGAGTCTCTTACATTTTGAAATAATATTTTGGCGAGGTCAAAAATAAGGAAAAAAAATTGTTTTGCACGTTATATTATTTTATTGAAAAATGTATAATTGAAAATAAGAGAGAAAAAAAATATATTTTAAACATAATGAAGACCAAACAAGGACTAAATAAATAATAACATATACATTTCTGGCATTCCAACATTAGAGATACATTCCCTTGACTTGCCAACACTTATCCAGTAATGTCATTTAAATCTCAATTAATTGTAATAGGTTGGATAAGCTTATCATTTAATGTTTAATTAATATAAGAGAGGGAGAATCATTAATTCAGTGGTACACTTCTCAACCTATAAAAATACCTTCTCCATTTTTTCCCCTTCAATTTTGATGCACTACAAAATAATTAATAATATTAAATTAAGTCACTGTTTGACAGTCATTATTTCAAAATACTTTTTTCTACACAATCATTTTCGACTACACGTTCACACAATAAAAAAATTTCGCGTAAATCCAAAATTTTTCCGTACTTTTTAACCACACGTTCTCCAAAAAATCATTATTCAAAACTTATCTTCTTGTTATTTGAGAAATACTAAGGAATGATAGCCAATCTTACTACATATATACATTTTGATTTACATCCCGACTTATTGAATTTACATCTAGCATAATTTCATACCATCTTTCATATCTCATACATTTAATCCAAGAACTATGCTACCTGTACAATGAATTTGACAATAAATTTGACAATGTGTGAGTTGGCAGACATTATGTCCATTGATTTGAAAGATTGTTTTTGAACTCAATGACAACGATCTATACACCTTACACATTGTCAAAATCATTGTGCAAATTCATTGTACAAGTAGTTTAATTCTTAATCCAACCATCACAATCTCGCCACATCACCAATCTGTCAAAACGGATGTCAAATTACATGTACAAATAGCTTAATTGAATGACAACCAGTTGGGTTTTTCTTCTAAGAAAAAATGGAGAGAAAGACAGCCGTTGATCTCGGAGAATTCCAGCTCAAATAAATCCCACGGCGGCGGCTTTGTCAAGATTGGTAAACGTTTGAATTAGACTAAGAATGGGTCAAAAATTACTCGCGCCGGCACGTCATCATTTATTGGACTTCTAGAGAGAGTCGGACCATTTCATAAATTTCGTGCTTAGAATTTAATAGTGGATATTTAATATTTTATCTTTAGTTTCTTATTTTATTTATTTTTAATATTATCGTAATTAATTTATGACAAGGAGTGGAACAATAACGTAAAAATTGATCGATCACAAATGCACACGATAACTTGGTACGCACGTTGTTTCTCAAATGAAACATACATTATCACCGGATACGTCACTATTTTATTCATAAACTAAAAACTTAATTGTTATTATTAAGAAAAAGTTGTAAATTGGCAAGGTGACAATAAATAAAGTAATATTTTTTTAACATATTGCATTTGTTTAGTATCAAATTATCGGTTTTCATGTTGATTTCAACGTATTAAAATCTAAACGAAAGATATTGTGACTTGCTAAAACTAGATTTGATAGTGAATACATATTTTATGTAAGGGTAGATATTTTAATGACGGGAACTAAACTAGAATCAAAATAAACAAGTCGATTTTTTTTTTAGTTAAAAATTGATTGTTCTGTATCTTTATTTACGTGTAGCAAGATCCTTATAATATTTATTTCATTCATAAGATCATGATTGTTACATACCGGTATCAAGATCGATTCAATACTATTATTACAAAATAGAAAGTATGAAAATCAAATCGATATAATAGGAATTAATTTTATCAACAGAACAATATATTGAAATGGCTAATTATTAATTAGTATATAACCTCAATTACCTGACCATAATAATAAAACTGATTAGTAAAGTCAAACCCCAACGTTACACACACAGTTGTTCGATATCTATATGAGCAGTGCTACATGTACAGAGGGGGAGGTGTGGTTTGGTTTACATACACTCACACATGGGGTGGGTGAATAATTTTTTTATTTTTTAATTACAGTGGGGCCCACCAGTGTGAGAGGATGTAAAACCCCTGTAAACCTCATTTCTGTGCATCAGGATTTATTCTATGAGAATTGTTACATTTACGGTCAGTAAGGACTGTAAATTTTACGGCCCTCTCACATGAACGTGGGGAGAGGGCGGTACAATTTACAGCCTACAAGTGCATTTTCCATTATTCTATATGCCCTTGTTTGATTTACATTATTTTTTTTTCATTCTCATTCTTCTACTTATTTTTAACCACACATTTTTTAATAAAGTAATATTTTATATCACATCAATAAATTTTCTTTCTTTTTCAACCACATATTTTTCATCACAATCACTTCAAAAAAAAATACATTTTCTCATTTTAATGTGCACCAACATGCTCTATATTATAGGGTGGATTATTCTCCTTGTACATTATGATGTACATAAGGGTGTCCATAATGGACACCCGGCACCACCCTATTGGATGGAGTGTCGGTCCCACCTGCACTCCATCCAATAGGATGGTGCCGAGTGTCCATTATGGACACCCTTATGTACACCATAATGTACATGTAGCAGAGCCCTTATAGGGTTCTATTATCATGTCTTTTCTGTATCTGTATACAGGATATATCGATATCGACACACAGATAGGCACTGAATACAAAAATCAAAAATTCGAAGGTGGTGCTGACAACGTCTCCTATAAACACGATTGCAGTCTTCTTGTCACCTTTCCAAGTCTTCCACAGTTCCATTTCCAATTTTCCATTTGCTTCTCTTTCCTCGAAGGTCAAAGCTTTTTAGAGAGAAAAAAACATCTAACTTGCACGAATATATATATGTATAAAGAAGAAGAAAAGACGCTATAAAATTTGAATTCTTGATTGGTACATGCAAATTCTCCACTGCAGCGGCGGCGAAATGGTTTCTATCCCAATTGGGTCCTCTGGCGGCAGGAGCAATAGCGTTAAGAATGGAAGTAATAATTGTAATGAGAAGTGCGTTTTGTCATCAACTTTTGCGTATTTTTTGTTTTCCTTTCTGGTGTTGGGGTCTATTGGGAGTCTATATGCGCGGTTAATTCTCGCCGCTAATGTGCGCGGGGAGGCCTCCCTGGGATGCCAAGAGGACAATGAGGGCTCATGGTCTATCGGTGTTTTCTATGGAGATTCTCCCTTTTCTCTCAAACCCATCGAAGATGTAAGTCTTATTTTTTCGTTTTTACTGTTTTAACATATTAGTACGAGCCTTTTTTTTTTTTTTTTTTGGCGGGGGATGAGAAAAAAATTAAATTTAACTTTAAATGTTTTTTTAAATATAAATAAATCTTTTAGAATTTTTGATGTTTTCTCTATTCTGGGTTTTGTGGGTTTTTTATTTTTTTTAAAATATAAATAAATCTTTTAGATTTTTTGATGTTTTCTCTATTCTGGGTTTTGTGGGTTTTTTATTTTTTTCTAATTTTTCTAATCGTAGTTGATTAACATTTTCTTGGGCTTAAAAAATGTTTTTAATTTCTTCATAATCCTGGGTTCTGTGTTATCTTGTCATGTGTCAAAAATGAGCTTTTTACCCGGAGGTCGAAATTTGAGTCTTAAATTCTTGGTTTGTGGCTTTTCTCCCCGTTAACTTGTAACTTTAATGAATTTTTTCTACCTTCTTTCTTGGACGAATTCGAAATTTAGGCATATTTTAAGTTTTGTTTAATATTTGAACAATTCTTGATTTTTGTAAATAAATGTTGATTATGGGTTGAAAATTGAACTATATATACACAGATTCGAATATGTTTTCTGTTGCTTGGCTTTAATTTTAATCTATTTAGGGCTTTGAAGATCTGAATTACTACCTATAATTCATCAGTTCTTTTGGAAACTTGGTGGCAGGTGAATGTATGGAGGGATAAGAGTGCAGCATGGCCTGTAGCCAATCCGATTGTCACTTGTGCTTCACTTTCCAATGCCGGGTTCCCCAGTAATTTTGTTGCCGACCCTTTTCTTTATGCACAGGTGATTTTTTATTTCATTTATTTGATTGTCATGTGTAAAAGATTCGTTAGATCTGCTCTTCAAAAATTTGATTTTGTGCTCTGTACTTTATGTATTCATGTTTATGTGCATATTTTGCTGTTATGAACTGGTGGCAATAATTTTAGTTCTAAGGTAAATTGGTGAGTTGATTTTCACTTTCTAGTCCTGTATTATTTCCAACTGTCCTTGTTTAATCACTGATGTGGTTCAATGGGATTTGTTACCTCCAATAGAGCCTGTCAAACAGTGATTTGAAACACAAAATAAAATTTGTGGATTCTCGGATACAAAGATATCAAAGGGGAATATCGAAAGTGACCTGCTTTGCAGGATATGGATTTTGTTTAATTGGCAGATGGGGTCAGAAGATCTGTCAAACATCCTGCTGTTGAGGATCCCTTATGGATAAAGCTGGGAATTTTTTTCAGAACTGATCTAGTGTAAATTTGATTTTGAAGAAGTGTCTTGAACAACGAAAAAGGGGCTCAAGTCCAATTGTCTTCAGCTGGAAACTTAATGATGAAATATAAAATATTAAAATCATATGGGCAAGGAGACATTGCTACAAACACTATATTAGAATTTTATGCAAATTGCAACACTCATCAGTGGGAATGGAGAAAGAGAGAGATCGGATTATATGTATGGGCTGAAGTTTTCACTTGCAACTGCTTGAGGTGAATTCCAAGGGGTGACATAGGCCTGACATCACATTGTACTATGTGTGGTTTTTGTAGGCTATTCTTGTGTCCAAAGGGTTTCCTGGGTAGGTTGTTACTTGTTAGGAAGGAGCTGTTTCTTATCAAGAAACTGGGCGTGGTTTCCGCCCCGCCCCCCAAACCCATTTACTTTTTAGTGTTAAAAGAAATTTCTTTGGAATTTTTTTCTATGTATCGGCCCAGTAGAATTTTTTTGTCCCTCCTGGCTCCGCCCCTGACAGGCCCACGGGTTCACAAGGACAAGAAAGAAGTGTAGAAGGACCAATTTAAGAAACTCTAGAGATGTGCATTGATGAGGATCAATATTAAAATGGAACACTATTGGCAATGAGCTCATACACAACAATCTGTGGTTGTTATGGAAAGTTTTTGTTTAGTGAAGTCAAAGATAACCATAGAGAAGCCTCTTGACAGAAAGAGTTAGGCATCCTTGTTTATGTTTGGATTGGATGTTAGTGGACAAAGGTGGAATGTCACTTCCTATTATGGCCATCAGTTATTTGAATGAGAACTTAATGAAGTGAAATAAATACATACATATACCATTCAACTTGTAGAAATATATGCATAAATGAATGCATACGCAATACATACATTTGCATATTTGCTAGAGAGTTAAGTGTTTGTTCAGAATGAAATCATTGGTAGTGAGAATAGAACTCGTGGATGATAGATGCACATCAATGAAAGTATCAGTGGTGAAAAATTGAAATTTTGGATAACCTTTTCTATAATATTTTAAATATTTGGATGTGAAAATCAAAAGGCATTCTCAAGACTGAATAGACTTATATAGTCCTGTTTCATTGGGTGTGGCTCTGTAGTACGGACACTTTAATTAGGGTAGTGTGTCTGTCGGACACGAGTCGATACCGACACTTTTCGGACACTGTCCGACGTCGATACCGACACTTCTCGGACACTCTACCGTAATCATTTTTCTTTTCATATTAGAAATATTATATATTGTTAATTCAAAATTATTAGCAAGTAACAAATAGGTACTCATGTTTAAAAAAATTAAACAAGAAAAATTAATAGCAAGTATAAAACTAAATTATACTGTATAAATAAAGAATTTTTAAGAATTTAATCAACATGTCGATGATATGTCGTGTCTGTACTTTTTTTAAAAATCACGTGTCGGCGTATCCGACACGTGTCCGTGTCGGTGCATCATAGGCGTGTGGCCATTTGGAGGTTTTGATGTTTTTCAGATTTTATCGGGTGTTCAACAAATATCTGTCAGTATTATTTAGTCATCCTTCATGTAACTACTATTTTGTTGTAGGCATAATAATTAATAGATATTAATTCTGTTATGTCTATAGGGCTCATGACCCATATGTCAAAGATGCGATTTTTTGGGTTTATAGATATTAATTCTGTTATGTCTATATGGCTCATGACCCATGCGTCAAAGATGCGAATTTTTGGGTTTATAGATATTAATTCTGTTATGTCTATATGGCTCATGACCCATATGTCAACGATACGATTTTTGGGTGGAGATGAACTTGAATCTTCTCAAGTTTAAGGCTGATGGAACATAGTCAAGAAAAAAAAACTTGTGATTAATGAACTTTGGGAAAATCTGAATGGAGTAGTGGAGAATGATAGCCGACGCCAATTTTTTTTGGAAAAAAATTAGTTTGTTGTTGTCGATCTAGAGTGGGAGGACCCTAGAGATGTGATTTTTAATGAACTCTTAATGCATGTTTGATCCCCAGTTTTAAACGGGAAAATGAACAAGATATTATCTTCTCTTTCTTTCTTATTTATGTCTAGTACTATCCAGTACTCCTGACCTAACACACTAACTTTGACTATTTGAACTTTAATTTTTTCTATCTTTATGGAAGTTTTGGTTTTAACCTGCTTTAGTAGGTAGCCTAATAGATGATCCAAGATTATTTGGTTTCCCCGGCAGTCGGTGTATATCAATCAATAAAATTCCTGGTAATTGATTAAAAACTACTGGTGTTCTGCATGCAAAGTTTACCCGTACGAACTGGATGTGTAATTGTTCTCACTGTAATGTCTTTGCTGTGTCTAATTAATTTTTATGATTGTGAGATGGTGCAGACTTAAGTATATCAATAGCAACATTTTCTGGATAGTTGTCAGTCTCATCCTGCTCACAGGAGATGGCCTCTTTTTCTTAATGTTTGTTACAAGTATTGGGTTTCTAGCCATTACTCATCAAATTAAGACTAATTCTTGAACAAGGAGTTGGAAATATGTTTGTTGGGAATATTTACATATGACTAACATTTTGTCTTGTCTTGAATGTGATTCTGGTGTAGTATGCTTGCCTCCATCTTCTATATGTATGTAATGATTTCATGTAAACTGAAATTGTGTGCTCAAACGTGTTTTAAATTTACTAGACCAGTGGTGTCCCCATTTGTTGTATCTCTTTGACTTGGTAAAACTTAAATATGATGTTTGACAACGTGATTCAGGGAGATATCCTCTACCTTTTCTATGAGACAAAGAATTCAATTACAATGCAAGGTGATATTGGAGTTTCCCGAAGTACTGATAAGGGAGCAACGTGGCAGCAGTTGGGTATTGCCCTCGATGAAGACTGGCATCTATCTTATCCATACGTCTTTGATTATGATGGCAATGTAAGATATCGATTCATTGAACAGTGAAGAAACATATAAAACCCAAATTTCCAGAATCTAAAAATATTCTACACTAGTTGTACATTTTGGTTGACTGTAATGTAATCCCAATAGCTTAATTTCTTGATTGACTCACTAATCTTGTCATTTTCTTAATTTTTGGTTCTCTGCAGATATATATGATGCCTGAAGGCAGTCAGAAAGGGGATCTTCGTCTCTATCGAGCTATTGACTTTCCTTTAAAATGGACTCTGGATAAGATACTAATGAAAAGGCCTCTGGTTGATTCTTTTATCATTCCTCATGAGGGAAAATTCTGGCTCTTTGGGTCAGACCACAGTGGTATTGGAACCCAAAAAAATGGACAGCTGGAAATCTGGTATAGTAGCTCGCCTCGTGGTCCTTGGAAACCACATAAGAAGAACCCTATATATAACACAGACAAGAGCATGGGAGCTCGGAATGGAGGCAGGCCATTTGTTTATAATGGAAATCTTTACCGCGTTGGTCAAGACTGTGGCGAGACTTACGGGCGGCGGGTACGTGTCTTCAGAGTGGAAGTTCTTACCACTGACGAGTTCAAAGAAGTTGAAGTTCCCTCGGGTATTGAAGAATCGAGTAAGGGACGGAATGCTTGGAATGGGAGCCGCAACCATCACCTTGATGTACAGCAGCTAAGTTCTGGTGAATGGATTGCAGTTTTGGATGGGGACAGAGTGCCGTCTGGAGATGCAAATCGTCGTTTTATTCTCGGGTTTGTTTCAGTTGTAGCTGTTGCTGGGCTTGTTTTACTTGTGGGCATGCTAGTTGGGGCCGTGAGGTGCATAGTACCCGTAAGCTGGTGCCCGCACGACATGGGAAAGAGAAGCGATGCTTTCTTGGGTTGGGAGAGGTCAAGTTTGCTGTCTTCCAAGCTTAGACTTCTTTGCAGTCGGTTGAACAGAATGAGCTTGATTCTTCGTGCCAGAATAAGACCAAACACGTGCACCGGAATGTTCGTCCTTGCTTTAACAATTTTGGTGGCTGTTGTGTTAACCTGTGGTAGCATTACATATATATACGGTGGTAGTGGTGCACAAGAACCTTACCCACTCAATGGTCACTACTCGAAATTCACTTTATTAACAATGACATACGACGCTCGGCTTTGGAACTTGAAAATGTATGTGAAGCATTATTCGAGGTGTTCCTCAGTTCATGAGATTGTTGTCGTGTGGAACAAAGGAATACCTCCAAAATCAGGCGATTTCGACTCTGCAGTGCCAGTAAGGATAAGAGTCGAAAAACAGAATTCACTGAACAATCGATTTAAGATGGATTCATCTATAAAAACTCGAGCTGTCCTTGAGCTTGATGATGATATTATGATGACATGCGATGACATTGAACGGGGCTTCAGGGTATGGCGTGAGCATCCAGATCGGATCGTCGGGTTTTATCCTCGGCTCATAAATGGTAGCCCTTTGAAGTACAGAGGAGAAAAACACGCTCGTAAACACAATGGTTATAACATGATATTGACGGGGGCTGCTTTCGTCGACAGTCGGGCTGCTTTCAAGAGGTATTGGAGCAAGGAAGTCGAGGTGGGCAGGGCTTTAGTCAACAGTTATTTTAATTGTGAGGATGTGCTAATGAACTACTTGTATGCGAATGCAAGTTCTTCGCCGGTAGTTGAGTATGTGAAACCTGCGTGGGCAATCGATACATCAAAATTCTCCGGCGTTGCAATTAGCAGGAATACGCAAGCTCATTATGGGGTCAGAAGCAATTGCCTGAGGAAGTTTTCAGATATTTATGGGAGTTTAACACCTCGAAAGTCCGAGTTTAGCAAGCGGAAGGACGGTTGGGATGTATAGCAATGAACTCCAACATCCAGTTAAATATAATACTTGCTTTTCTAATTTCTTGATTTCTCTTTTTTCTTAGTGTAATTTTTGTTTATACTTTTTATAACTTGTGCCTCCTGCTGTGAATTTTGCTTTGGAGGGATTTCTGTGATCCACTGTTTTGATTAGTGAAACTTATATATTGGTTCAGATGAGAATTGTATTTTATAGTCATTTTTCCTGAGAAATGTACGACATCTTTGTATAATTGTATAGTTGTAATAAGATGGTTTCTATTAGAACTTATTTTCAACAGTTTTGTTTGGAAAAATTTCCTTCTTTGCTGATGTACAGGTCGTCTCGTCGGATGATCTGGTCAGTCGATCGATCGGAGAAAAATCTGTTGGCTATATGTGATGTTTCTTTTTCATCCATTCTTCAAACTCTGGTTGGATTGACGACAATATCACTTGGTGTTTTAACCGTCACAAACAACATTTCCTTTGTGTAAGATCGCTAATGCTTGTTTGTTCTAGTAAATCTTAGTTAGAACTCTTCACGTGTCTTCATCCTTGTTCATGACGTGCATTAATCATGTCAAGTTCAGGAAAATTAAATTGATACCTAAAAATTATTTTAGTATCATCTTAACAGTGTGGAGAAAGAATAAATAATTTAAGCATTTTATTTTGAATGACATTACATTCTAAATAATAGACAAGCTCTCTTGTTAACAAAAAAAATCTTATAAATAACTCCTTCGGAGGTGGCCGAGTTGGTGGAGCAGGTAAACGCGGAGATCAAAAGTCATGAGTTTGAATCCCTTGCCAACATTTTTCTCGATCGAGCCCGTCGCACTCGGCTTGTCCAGTGCGGTCTACCTCTTCTGTGTGATTTGCGAGCTACTGTACATGGAGCGGGGTTTACCTATTGTGTACTCACAGTGATTGGGCCTCTGCCCCTTCGGAGTGGTCAGGGTTTCACTGGCGGGTACCGGCTGCGGATTCCTACGTCAATAACAACAAAAAAGAAATCTTATAAATATATAGGACACTTTGAAATAGTTCTAAGTTGGTAGTCATATGAAATCAACATAATATCGTAAAGCTGTGTACTTTAAAGGCTTTCACAAGAATGATGACAAAAAATTTCGTGGTCCATTACTTGTAACATATCAATCTTGTGATAAAAATGATAATTTCAATAAAAGCAGTAGTTTGAATTTATATTTTAGAATTTCACTACAATTTGTTGCAAAGACACGGATCCATATTTTCTGAATTATGGTTTTGAAAATTACCAGCTTGTTTGGTTGCTGCAAAATATATAGAATATTAAAATCTTGTTAATTGTAGTGTCGAATCTTATCTAATAATTTTTATCTAACATGCCAATGATGGAATAATCGAAAAATTTATGAAAAGACAACTCTTAGGGACTTTAGTTAATTACTTAAGGGTGTCATCAATTTGGAGTGGTCTTTTATAATGAAAGTTTGTTGTCGTACTAAAAAGCTACACTATATTCATCCCATTAATCTTCATTTCCACTGTCCGGTGAATTCTTCGGAACGTGTGAGATTCTACTTGATTCCTACGTGACACCCAACTTTTTCCTAAAGAAAGAAAGAGAAAAATTAAAGAAATTAGAATATAGAACTTTACGTCTCACCAAACTTTAAAACATTATTGAACATCGTTTGACACTTCGACTTTATCACAATGTTCTCAATCCATCACTAGTTCGAATAATTGGACATTAATTTGTGTCACGTGTAAATTCCGTGGGCATGCGAAAGAACATGTAATTCTAAGAAGTGAAGAATGTTGAATATTCTGAAAATTCAAATCATATTGCAGTAATAATTTAAATTCCAATGAGATTCCAAAATTCAATTATTTTTTGAAACAATTAACTCAAATGTGGAACCCCAATTTCCTTCCCTAAAGCACCTCACTTCTACAGTCAATTTTACCAATTCAATGCCAGCATTTCTGTGATGCCACTCTGGCCCACCCACAAACCCCATAGATAGCATCGCCCACTTCACTCCTCCTTTTTAGGGGCCCTTTATGTATTTCTAATCACAAAAAGATTATTGAAAACAAAAATGGAACAAAATTGCAAACATAATAGTTATATAATCGATAGCATATATGAATAAAATGAAAATGCAAAAGAATTAAAGAAATTATACCACCCAACCCATCATTCTTTCCCATGTGATCTTCAATCCCCATATACACATGACACCTTCCCATTCACCCCCCTGTATCGTTTTTCTTATTTTAATTTTTAGGACCTTGAAAAAATCCTAAAGATTGCACCTTTTCTGATAAAATTTCATACACACAGAAAAAAAGGTATACATACAGAGGCACATATACATACAAATATAAACATTTGTAAGAAACCATTCACTTTTTTCGGGTTTCTATGAAATGGGGTGGTGGCGTTATGAGAGAAAGAAGGAGAGATAGAAGATATATAAAGAGAATCTGATCTGATATGTGATGGGTTTTTTTCTTCTGTAATTGTTTCTGTTATTCAACGGTCTTCACTTCTCCTTTCATTGAAGGCTGTGAAAAAATCAAAACCCAACTCTTGTTCCAAGATTTTCATTTTCCCGTGAAGGGAAATCTGAAAGCCCCTATCTTTAAAGGGGAAAACTGTGCATATATAGAATGTATAGATACAGTGCAGGTAATGTACATACATGCATGTAGGGGTGGTGAGGGAAAATAATGTTGGCATTGGTGGGTGAAGGAGGAGGAGCTGCTAATAAAATGGAGAATGAATTTGAATCAAAGCTGAGGATTGAAAATAACAGTTCAGTATCAAATAATAACCAGATTCCTCAGAGATCTAAGAGCTTTGCATTTAGAGCACCCCAGGAAAATTTCACCATCCAAGATTTTCAATTGGGCAAAATTTATGGTGTTGGTTCTTATTCCAAGGTTCAATCATTTCCTTGCTGTATTTTTATGATTGCCTTTGATACACGGTGTATCTGTAATATGATCTGAATGTGCTGCTTAGATTTATTTGATGAGCCATGTTGTTTTTCATGATTTTTGTTCATTGTTGGTTACTTAGGTGAATAGGTTATGAATTTATGAATCCAAAAAATTGAAGTTTTGTTTCATTTACCGCTTTTTCATCTCTTCTCCCCCAGTTGAAAGTCTTTTAGATGTGAACATCTATGCCAGTTGGGTAAAGTAGCCTGTACAGTACTGGAAAGGTAAAAGAAACCAAAATCTTATTTCTCATACTGTCTAGTCCTATTTAGTGTACCATGTAAAATGAGAGAAATGGTCTAATATACAAATTGATGGCTCAGAGGAAACTGCAATGGATTGTAAGCATCTCCATTGGTTGTGTAAAATTGGGTGTAAATTGATATCTCCAAACTCACTTTTGCATCTTGATTTACATCCCGTTGAATCTAAATTCAATGGGAAGATTTATATCCACGTTTTACCTCTTGTGTTTTATATTTTCTGCCGGAAAATGCAATTTGCATTTCTTTTGCATCCGTCAATTGAAGAGATTTTCGGTCACTTTAGAGATCTAAATCACAATTTAGATCTATTTTACATTACGATGAGAGATGCTGTAACAATATCAACAGTGCAATCTAGAAAAGCGGGAAGAGTATTCTATTGAAAGATCCTATTTTGCCCTTATCTCCACTAATTTGGTAATCCCATATAGATCTAGAGTAGATTGAGCATTTCCAGTGTGACGATACCTTAAGGACTTAAACTGTGAATCTGTACTTCATTCAGAAGCATTTCATGTGCTACTAGAACTAGATAGTAAATTTTTTGTCCAGAGACGAGACATAAAATGCAAAATAGAAGATTTCATCATGTTGGTTTTTCTTCGTCATTTAACGTATACAATATATTTGCTTCCACAATGCTACAAATCTTGGCCAAGACAGTTTGTCGAACTGATTCCAGTCATTGTGCACTCAAGTGATCTCATTTTTCATTTACTTAACACAACTTTTTTGGGTTCTCTATTGACTATCGAGAATAAAATTCCATAAATTATGTTAAATTTGAAAGATGGCCAAACCACTGGTTGGGATTGTTACTAACACTGTGTGTAAATGTCTACAGCCCAGCCCCTGATAATTTTCCATTATCCTGTTCAAATTTATATGTAACTATTCATTTTTTTCAAAGCTTGTTATCGTCTAACTTCTAATCTACGATTTCACCAGGTTGTCAGAGCAAAAAAGAAAAACACTGGAAATGTCTATGCCATGAAGATCATGGATAAAAAGTTCATCACCAAGGAAAATAAAACTGCTTATGTAAAATTGGAACGTATTGTACTAGATCAGTTAGATCATCCAGGTGTAGTAAGATTGTTTTTTACATTTCAAGATAGTTGCTCTCTCTGTAAGTCTTCTAGTCATATTACTCTGATGTTCTTTTGTTAAGTTGGATGAATTTATTTGGGCACAAGCATAACATGTTCCTGCATTTTATTGTATCTTGAAGACATGGCTCTTGAATCTTGTGAAGGTGGGGAACTTTTTGATCAAATAACCAGGGTAAGTAGAATTTGACAATTTCGAAGCATTTATTTGTTTCTGTAGCAGTATATTGTTAAATTTTTTAGGGAATGAACACGTCATGAAAGTTGTGTCTTTGGATTCTTAACTATTTATTTACCAATATTATCTTAGTTTATGAGAAATGAATAGAAGAGAAGAAATCGGGAGAGAAGAATATGAAGTGGAAAATTTGAAGTTGGATTTCCTCTTTTTTTTTTTTTTTTAAGCAAGGGAGCAAATAGGAGGGAATATAGAAGGAAACTCGAATTTTCTGAGTTTTCTGCATTTTCTCGTGACTTCTTCAATTTGAGGAATAGTCGGCCTAAAACAAAATAGCATTTTGATTCCAAACATGTTGGTCTCCTGTGCTTTCTGCATTATTCATTTGATAGTGTGGATTCACCAACTTATTTCTGTACTTGGCCGAGTATTTCTTTTGCAAGTTTTATGTCATCATCCTAGTATCTATTATCCGTTGCCTGTTTGTCCAACTTCTGCACAATGTCAATTTATGCGTACAGAAAGGTCGATTGCCAGAGGATGAAGCTTGTTTTTACGCAGCTGAAGTTGTAGATGCTCTTGAATATATACATAGTATGGGATTGATACATCGAGATATTAAGGTATTTTTTAATATTTAAAAAAAAAAAAAATAGCAAATCTACAGCCACAATGTAAATTCTAACAGCTCCTTGAATGCCAGCCGGAGAACCTGCTGCTTACTGCTGATGGACATATCAAAATTGCTGATTTTGGTAGTGTAAAGCCAATGCAAGATAGCCAGATAACGGTCCTTCCAAATGCAGCATCGGGTGAGTCTTCCATATCATATTGATGCTTTCAGCTATTAATAGTCATCGTACTATCAATGAGGAAATATTAAACAGTTGTTAATTTCTTATCTTCAGATGACAAGGCATGTACATTTGTGGGAACTGCCGCCTATGTACCTCCAGAAGTTCTGAATTCTTCTCCTGCAACTTTTGGGTACTGGATTTTTAATTTTTGTCGTTTTCTAATTTATATTTGTTTGCAATAAAGTTCAATATGCTCAACTGTATCTAAATGAATATTCTGAATTATAATAGGTGCTGAAGTTGTTTCCTAGTTGAGCTATTAGTGCCTTTTGTTCTTCATAATTATCTGTTTTTTTTCTATAAGACTATTTATTCTTCTGAAATATGTTCGATCAGGAATGACCTTTGGGCACTTGGATGCACATTGTACCAAATGCTTTCAGGGACTTCTCCTTTTAAAGATGCTAGTGAATGGCTTATTTTCCAAAGGATAATTGCTAGAGATATCAGATTTCCAAATCATATTTCAGCAGAAGCACGAGATCTCATTGACCGATTATTGGTAAGCCATAAGATCATTTCTTGGTTTAAATTCTTTTATTCCTCTCTTCTGCATCACTTTTTTAGATTTGAATAATCCTATTTGTTTAACATAGTCTGTTTGCTATTTATACTCTGATTGGTTTATCGTTAGTTGACTACAGAAACTATTGATCGTCTGATTGTGACTATCATGGAATTTTGGTGTAGGATATAGATCCCAGCAGGCGACCAGGTGCAGGACCGAATGGCTATGCTTCACTCAAAAGCCATCCTTTCTTTAAGGGGATTGACTGGAGGAATTTGAGGAATCGAAACCCGCCTAGCCTTGCTATAGAGTCAAGAGTAAGCCTTTTTTTTTCTTTTAAATGCTCTAGCACACATAAAAGGGAGTGAGTTTTCATAGATGGACAGTCCGTTCACATTTTTTCAGAAGGTGTTGCATTTTTTCGATCCCCAGTGAAAATCTCTAACTAAATGGGAAAAAAGGAAAGGAAAAAGCCCGTAATATTTCTGTGGCAGATTTTATAAGACGTACTTGCAACTTTTCAACTCTTCTTATCAATTCTTTTAGGGTCCATCTAGTGGAGCTGAGGACCAAGATGTTGGGGATGGTTCAGCAAAAATAAGTGCAACGTCCACGGCTGAAGCTGGCAGTGTAACTAGGCTTGCTTCGATTGATTCATTTGATTCGAAATGGTAAGTTCCAGGAATTTTCTTATAGGAATCAACTTATTTCATTGAGAGTCTTTCATATGCAATTACCTTTACTACTTGACAAGCAGAGTGATCTCATACAGACACGACTTTTTTTTTTTGTTCTCGTCTTTGCTTATTATGACAGTTATGAGCTCTAGTGTACCAGAAAGAGGAACCAAAACTCAATGGGATTTGTCCATTTTGATAAAAACCCTTCATAAATAACTCATGTGAATTCATGATTTAATATTGCCTCTACTGAGGAATTTCTCAAAATAGCCATCTCACAATTGTTAAAGTGCAAAAATAGCAGTGTTTAAAATTTTCATTTAAAGGCCTTATTTACAGCTTAAAAGACAATTTATTCTCGTTAAATAGCCATTGGTCAAACTAGCAGATCAATTCAGTGTACTTTTCCAAGCTCGTCAAGTACCCTGAAGATGATGATGTTAAGAAATGATATTTTTCTGATATCATCTAATTTTATTTTTTTCACTTTTTAGAATTTAAAATGTCGGACGGCTCCAACTGGTTTTTCTTTGTTACTATTTTTTCTTCTGGCCATTAAACAGGCAACAGTTTTTGGAGCCTGGGGAATCCGTTCTTATGATCTCTAATGTGAAGAAGCTGCAGAAACTAACAAACAAGAAAGTACAACTTATCCTCACCAATAAACCTAAGTTGATATATGTCGACCCTGCAAAATTGATGTTCAAAGGGAACGTAATATGGTCCGACAATCCTAATGATCTCAGCATTCAAGTTACTAGCCCTTCACATTTCAAGATTTGCACTGTAAGTTTATGCTCCTTATCAATATATTATTTACTGCACAGTCAATATAGTAATTTATTGATGTCATTAAAACACTTGATTGGAGTCATTCGACACGGAACTGGTAGGCTGACTGATTTGGAAATCAACTGGTCTGACCGGTTTGGTGACACAACGCAAAACAAGGAATTCAAGCGAAAACTTTAACATCACCGAAATTGGAATCCACCATAGAAAGAAAATTAAACTCACGAAATTTTATTAATTCAAGATCCTCCAAAAACGAAGAATTAACCCTTTATTTACAAAGATTTACATGAAAACCTAGTTTAAAAGAAAAATCGAAAAGAATTCGAAATAAACTAAAACCCCGTTTTGCCCCCATTGTTCCACGTTATAACGAGAGGAAAAGCAATTTATTGGAAAATGTGTGGTTAAAAAAGAAAGAAAAGTTTTTGAGTTTACGTGTAATATTATTTTATTAGAGAATGTGTGGTTGATAAGAAAAGAGAGAAAAATGAATTATAATTTAATGAGAAATAATGGGGACTAAATGGGCGCTAAATGACAAAAATAACACTAAAACTTTAAAAGCAGTTTTTGAGTTTTAAACGAACTCAAATGGCTAAAATTCATCATATGTCATAGCAAAGCAGTGAGTTCAGTCCGATTTTTCTTTCCAAAAAGGTATTATGAGCCCAAATTAGAGTTCGAACCTCAAATCTGCATTTTACCTTTTTTTTTTCTTTTCGATCCAACTGTTATTCAATCCATTCAGCCATCCGTTCTACATCATTTGGACTTTGGTGTGTAAACACACACACATAGCGAGAAAGATAGAGCATTACTAGTAGTAATATTCTTTATATACCAGATTAGGGGAAGAGAGAGGAGCCATGCTGATATCTGAGAGTGGCAGTAATTGTGACAGTGAGAGAGGATAAAGTCCTAAACTACCGGAGAGAAAGATAATGAAGGAATCCGAAAATTTGATGATTTTTTTAGGGTAATCCATAATTCCATGTGTTTTTAACTGGGCAACTTGGCTTGTAGTTGAGATAACTTCAATATTTCAGTGTACAATTCTTGGAACAAGATTTGTTGTCCACAGCTGACATCATTAATCTATTCCAACTAAACTAATTTAGAATGATTTTCTGTGGTGTGTCCAGCCGAAGAAGGTTATGTCGTTTGAGGATACAAAACAAAGAGCACAACAGTGGAAAAGGGCAGTCGAGGCCCTTCAAAATCGGTAATTCTCTTTATGTCTCGACCGAGCATTCCTCAGATATAACATTATGGTAGAGGAAAACTAAGATACAAAGACAACTGGATGTTCCCATTGGAAGTTCGATGAAGCAGATGTCCATTGTCCCGGATTTGCTTACAACTGATGCAGAACAAATTGCGTTTGGAATCAAATTAACTATGATACGGGTTCCTCCAGTTTTTCCATAAAATGCCCTTTAGAATTCTTTCGATTGATGCCATTTTTTTTTTATATAGTAATCGGACTTAGCTCGTGAATGATTTCGAGATTTAGAAGAAATAATGTATACAAATATCTCTCCTGTGCTTATTGTGATATAGGCAAGTAGCAAGACCCCATATTACATACTTCTGGTGTTATTTTAATTTTTAGGGGACACACATTAAAAAAGTTTACCAATTCCATATTTTTAAAATTTTTATTATATATGATTTTATTATTTTTATAATTTAATAACACACTGTGTGACATATTATAAAATTATGTTACACACATTTCATTACCATGTTTTCAAAGACGCCACTGTTACTATCACTTATAACATGGTGTTATGCACATTTTACCGTTTATTTTCACAATCATCACGACAACTGACACTACCACCATGTGTAACATTTACACTACCACCACACTTGTAACATTCATTGTTACGGCACCACCACCAGCCCATCACTTATAACATTTATTTTTATATCACCACCACCATTGTCGTCATCTCCACTATCGAAAAAGGATAGCACCACCACCCATTCCCGAGATTTGCATTGCACCACCATTGTGAAAGCCCATCGTCTCCTATCAAACTTCACCATGCCCACAATCACCGATAGCATTTTATCTCCACCATTACCATTTTCATCCCCAAAGCACCACCACCTTCAATCGAGTTGAGATGTGGTCCAATTTTGCTATTTAATTGACCGTCCAATCAATTAATTCTTAACATATCATCAGTTTAGTAGGTTAGTGATGAAGTTCAATTTGAAATGATCATGTTAATAATGAATTGTTTGGATAGCTAATTGGACAATATATCACAGCTCCCTTTGATCACTAGGATCTACAATGTCTTAGCAGAATTCTCACACAACAAAAGCCTCCCCCAAAAAATTGAGATTCTTTTGCTCATTTCACAACCATCGTGCTACCATTACCACAAATCGAAATGCTAAAAACCTTAACTCGAACAGTGCCAAGTAAATGCTATCGGACCATGACGAAAGTGAGATTTTTCAGCTGGATTTTGACAGCAATAGAGGCATCAGCACGTTGGAGATGCTTTCCAGTGTAACATCTTGGCCCTTATCGACCACGGTGGAGGTGGTGTCAACATAATAATCTCTTCTGAATTGAATTCAATGCAAAACTTCGTCCCCTTCTTGATCTATCAGTCCCCAATTCATGTAGGTTATTCTCAGAAAAATGGTTGTTGTCCATATTTTTTTACAAATTATTGAGATGATGATAAATTGAATTAAAAATCTCAAAATATTATCATCACATAAATGGTTGTACTTAGTTCATCTCCAACCCTTTCACCCCAAATCTTGCACCTAATTAAAAATCATCTTCAACCATTACACCAAAACTTACACCAAAATGAACAGCATTGAATCATTTTCTTCTCTCTTTTTATTCTTAATAATTTATTTATTTATTTGTTTTACAAATGCATAAATTACTAAAAAAATTAATTACGTTAAATTAACGACAATATTAAATTCATTAATAAATATTTAAAAATATAGTACAATTAATAGAAACACCACAAAAAAGAAAATATTAAATCATGCCATTAAAAAATAATACAATACTGTGGGAATATGGGGCTCCAATTGCACCCAACCGAGCTCAGAAAAAACCAAACCGAACCACCACAATGCAACCCGATCTCCTCCAACCGACACCAACCCATCCACCGGTTGCTCCCAAGCCAATCAGCCCACATAGGGCTCGGTGTGAAGAGTAAGGCAACCTCAAGAGACAGCCACAAAGGCTAGAGGAGAAGGAGAAACCATGCCAAGCACAAAGCAAGACCCGAGAGCACAAAGCCACACTCCTCTCTTCAAAACTCACGGCTCCTTCATTCTTCAACACACAGGGCAAGACAAAAAACCGAGCCTCTTATAACCCAACTAAAGTGGGCTCTTAGGTCAAACATAAGTGGCCCAATAAGTACCAATAAATGAGTGGGCTATCAACTAAGAGCCGTCCAAGGTAATGGGCCGAGCCATGAGCAACACTAAACAAATTAGGCTACTTCGAATGACCCACTTAGGGTGTCGGGATGGTACGTTCATTGTGGTGTCGACATTCCACTTCAATCATCGGCCGAGGCCTATGAAGACCAATCCAACATAAAACCGGTTTAACATCATCGCTCGGATTTATTGGGTATCAAAAACCCAACAAATCTCCACCTTGATCCCAATAAATCTCATGTCTCCACCTGAAACACATACCGTACATGCTCCATATATTCACTAGGGCTAAGGTCAAGAACACCCAAGTAGAAGCAAATACTCACAGCAATTAGTCAAGAGCAAATAAAATATGCAATGGAGATATCATATAGGATAATATAGATCTTATCACACACGTTCACACAGAACAACAGATTAACACAAAGTCAATCAACAGGCCAACACATACGCAACAAGTGCATAAAAGACCTCACAAAGATCTCACCACACTTATCCTATCCCATTCTGTGTTGCTCACTCCTCGAGAACACATATCTCACCTCATCGCCCACAATGCTCACTAGACTAATCACTCAACTCATGTCTAACTGGTAAATCTCTATAGATCCTAAGTTCTCGGGATAATCCTCTATCAACACATCACTTCTCCCAACCTACGTGGATAATGGGTCTCCACCTAATAGAAGTGATAGAAGTGCCTCACTCGCACTCCACCTGATCAGGGTCTCTTCCAGATAAAGGATTCCAGACATTTGATCACATCTCCACCGTGATCCAAATGCCACACTCCACATCCCACAGTACAAACCACAATGTTCCCCTAGGCATCTATACTCCACCTTACCAAAAGACATCCAACACACCGCCAATGCATCACAACCCCACTATGGCAAATCAACACCTTTCGGCGACCACAAAGGTTAGGGCTCAATTTAAATTGACCCACGCACCAACAAGGTTACTCCAAACACCAATGCTCAAAAAAAATCCACAAAGGACTAATCCCACAAAGGGAAGGGTGACGATGGCACTCACAAAGAGGATAGAAGAAAGAGTTTGGTTACTTCACAACACTCACTGAAGAGTCTCACAGAGAGAACGAAGATAACCCTCACAGGCTGCCCCACATAATCTCACAAACCACACAGGCTCACACAGATGAAGGAGAAAATGGCTGCCCCTCTTACTTCGGGATAATCTATCCGCCAATCGTCTTGTACCGCCGTTACCAAACGGGACCCGCCGCCTGACCACCAATGTCAGGAAGACTTTCGACACAATCTTACTTCTCACTCACAGAGCAAACGGAGTACGCCATAGATCTCAACCCACTATGCATGCAACCAATTACACCAAGTAATAAGATCACTCCAATTCATGCCGATGCACATATCAAACACATTGAATAATGCACATGTAACCACGCAACCGAATTGAGCATCACACACATGCAGAAAGGATTACACACAAATGCACATAGCAGTAACCAGGTTTACACTCAATAAACCTCACACGGTTCATCACTCAACCCAAAAATAGAATTCGCCTCACCACTCTCATCAACTTTCCTTTTATCATCCCTAGGACAGTCTATTTCAACCATGTCCAAAATAATGCAGTTAAAACACATATTACTTTTCGCACTTGCCTTAGACCACATTTGCCAAATTAAAATATCATATTTTTCATTAAAACATGCACAACTCATAATGTGTCATCATTTTACCCAAAAAATGCACAAAACACAAAATACAATCAATAACGACCACAAGTAAAGCACCGACACAATTCACACAGAATAGTCAAGTAAACTTTCCTAAGGTCACGTGCAATTCTGAATAATGAAAAATAAATCGACAACAAATTCACGAAGAATTTAAGACAAATAATTAACAAGTAATTCCTAGGTCTAGCATCAGGCAATAGTTACCCCTTCACGGTAACCCCAAACCTATCGTCACCCCACACGATGACTTCTAATGCGAAAAATAAATTATCATACACAATAATTTTAACTGCAATAATAAAAGGTAAAGAACACGATACCGAGCGGACCACGTCTGAAGGTTCGTAAATATCGAGAGATGCGAATTCACCACTTTGGGACTATCGCAATCCATTAACACAAAACGACACTTGGCACTCGAACGTCCAAACGCGAACTCGTCTAACTTTCATCGTAGTACCCCAAACTGAAATCCATCAACACCGTTGGGACCGTCTCGATGTCCCCAAAAAACTGCCTGAAGATCGTTTTTCCAAATTCTGATCACACGCGCCTCCACGCGCCTCCACCGTGGCCCCACGCGTCGGGCCACGGCGCCGCGCGTGACAAACACGCGCCACTCCCAAAGAGCTCCCTCGACTCGCCGAGTCCGCACGTGGTGTCCGTTTCTCCAAACTCCTTCTGGTTTGGCCGGAAATCGCATTTGCAGGTCTGATTTTCGCACAAAATCTGGACAGTTTTCTTCCTGCTGGTTCTGCTCCGTTTCTGGTCGATTTCTGGTCAGATTTTTTCGCCCAAACCACCATAACCTTGCTCTGATACCATTTGTGGGAATATGGGGCTCCAATTGCACCCAACCGAGCTCAGAAAAAACCAAACCGAACCACCACAATGCAACCCGATCTCCTCCAACCGACACCAACCCATCCACCGGTTGCTCCCAAGCCAATCAGCCCACATAGGGCTCGGTGTGAAGAGTAAGGCAACCTCAAGAGACAGCCACAAAGGCTAGAGGAGAAGGAGAAACCATGCCAAGCACAAAGCAAGACCCGAGAGCACAAAGCCACACTCCTCTCTTCAAAACTCACGGCTCCTTCATTCTTCAACACACAGGGCAAGACAAAAAACCGAGCCTCTTATAACCCAACTAAAGTGGGCTCTTAGGTCAAACATAAGTGGCCCAATAAGTACCAATAAATGAGTGGGCTATCAACTAAGAGCCGTCCAAGGTAATGGGCCGAGCCATGAGCAACACTAAACAAATTAGGCTACTTCGAATGACCCACTTAGGGTGTCGGGATGGTACGTTCATTGTGGTGTCGACATTCCACTTCAATCATCGGCCGAGGCCTATGAAGACCAATCCAACATAAAACCGGTTTAACATCATCGCTCGGATTTATTGGGTATCAAAAACCCAACAAATACATTTTGAATTTGGATATTATATTATTACAAAAGAGAGTTCAACAACAAGATAAATGATCTGAAAGTTCATCTAGTTTGTTTGAAAATTATTTTGACGATGTTGGAGGATCTAGAAACGATATTCCAGATTACTAAATTATTCACTTGTTTTATGTATCGTTTTCTTTAAATAATAATAGAGTAATGTATGTATGTAGTTGTTCTAATATATTTCGTGTTAACTTTAAATAATCGTGTTTGCTATATTTTAAGGTTTTTTTTTGTGTTGCGGTTTTAATTAATTCAATAATAATTATTTTTTATATTATTAAAATTTATTTTAAATGCATATAATAATAATAATAATAATAATAATAATAATAATAATAATAATAATTTATTCTATTAACAAATACAAACATGCTTCAGGGACATGGTGAAAAACAGATTAAAAAACATGTGTGCCACGTGTCGACACACGATTGAGCAGTTTGAAAAATAAAAAAAAAGGACACTCAATCAACACTTGCCACATCACCTTGTTTTTTCCCACTTTGTTTTTAACCCTGGACAAGGAGAATAATTCTAAAAAAATATATAACACAAATGATACAAATACCCTCCATCAATTATTTTGGCAAATGGGAAAAAAGGGTAAATAGACTTTGCATCCATTTGGTGCAAAGTGGGTTAATGACGAAAAGAAATTAAGGGAATTGTGTTTTTTTTTTGGTTGGTAAACAAATAAAAACCTATACGTTGTCATATACACGTACCACCACATGTTATTCTAATATTTCCTTTAGATATGGGTTTCTCTATTTTCTTAATCCTATAAGATGCAAGGTCCGGTGGCTGGATCATAACTGCAGTCGGACTGCAGTTGTTGGTGGTGTGATTATCGAGAAAAAGAATGAAATTAGTACGAAATTTTCTGGTGGTAGGATGGTTGTCCGGTTCGTGCGTTTTTGTCCGTTCAACGTGTTTCTGTACGTTTTCATTTGTTTTGTGGGGGGTTTTTTTTTTATTTAAATGTTATTTGTTCGAAAAAATTAGTAGTAGTAAATATGGAATTTTAAAAGTAACAAACATTTATTAAAAAAAAGGATGAACCGCATCCTTCGTGGCCCCCACCTGCCCTCCCCTGGACCTTGGTGAAGGAGGTAAATCGTAGGTTATGCCTCCAAGGATATGTGGTAAAAGACTGCTTGTACACTTGCACTTACCCAAGAGCCAAATCCATATTTCAGGATTCGAACCCTTGACGCGGCAGCCTCAAGCAAAGCTGGAGTTCTTCCACCTTCCCCTTTTACCACTTGGAGATGTGACCTGGGGGCAACAAACATTTATTTCTTGAATTAAAGAAGGTTGATCAAGAAAATATTGAAGAGATTCAAGAACTTCAAGATTTGTTTCCATCTACTTTTCAATTTCGGGTGATGTTATATCTTTCCAATTGTGTTTTCTGTAATTAATTTGATGTTTGAATAAATATTAGGTTAACATAGAACCCTACTTTTGAAGTTTTAATTTTCAATTCCATATTTTGACGTTAAAACACGTGTTAGATTCTGAATGATTGCTAGGAACTTAATATTTTTCAATTTAAATCAATTACATGTTTGACTAAAATTAATAATTTCACTTATATGAAATTTTAAAATAGTTTTTTTTTTTTCATCAAAGTTAAAAATTATGAAGTTACAACTCATGACTCAATGTCAAAATATATAATTTGGTGGGAATTACAATCAATTTTTTAGTATATTTTGATAAAATGTGTAGTTAAAAAGTTGTGAATCTCATGAACTATGTGGTTACAATTAATTGTTGAATTTAACTTATATTAAAATTTAGATTTTAATCCCTTCTAAATAGGGGTTATACTTGCACGGGAAAAATTAAATTAGAAATAGAAAGATTTTAATCCTTACCAAATAACTAGCCCCTGTTTGGTACACATTTTTTCAAAACTCATTTTCAACCATATATTCTTCATTAAAATAATATTTTTCATTACATCAATAACTTTTCCTTTCTTTTTAACCGCATATTTCTCATTATATTACTATTTAAAATACATTATTTCCTCAATAATATCTATCCAACACACCCCTAGTGTAGCCTGGAGAGACATAACTTACCTATTATAAAACTGTTTTCTAATTTGCTTATAATTAAGCCACCCACGTTGAGTCCCATTTTTCACAAAAAAAAAAGGAAGGGATTTTTGTAATAGTGATTTTTAGAGAATGTGTGGTTAACGAGCAGAGAAAAGTTTTAAAGTTACGTGCAAATTATTTTAACGGGGAACCCACGTTGAGTCCCATTTTTCACAAAAAAAAAAAGGAAGGGATTTTTGTAATAGTGATTTTAGAGAATGTGTGATTAACGAGCAGAGAAAAGTTTTAAAGTTATGTGCAAATTATTTTAACGGGGATGTAGAAAAATAATTTTTTAGATACTAGGAGGTACTATGACGTCACGCTCGTAGAAGGCCTGCGTCGTGGGTTTGTTTATAAGAACTTTGAGGCTGATTTGAATAGTGATTGGTGAGTCGTCTCTTGTAAAATGTTCGTACAATGCCTTGACAAAAGGACCGCCGAACAGTAACGGTATTATACTATTCCAAGGCTGGCAGCAATGTCATTGTCTTTCGTCGGTTTTGATTGATTGGGAAATCTTCGTTAATGGATTTTGGTGGATAATGTATCCTTTTGCTTTCTTGGGACGGCTGGCGGATTTTTCTTTGCATCTTTTTTTTGATGCATCGATTTTTCAGTCAAACAGGCGGTCTATGCATTAGCAAAAGCTGCATGAAAATCAATTAATTTATTCGTTAATGGTAGCTAGGAAGAACCAAATCTCTTGGTCAGCTGCTCCAACGATGATGCTTTAGACTCATTTTCGAATTCAAGCATGGTGAAAACACCAAATCATATATGGTGGTTTCAGTGTCTTACTCATATCTATTTGTAAGCTCTGCTGGAAAGAAAGTTCGGTGGTACAATGGAGGCCAGTGCAGGCTTAATAGCTGGTTCTCACAACCGGAACGAACTTGTTATGATCCGTTGTGATGGAGAGTTCTTGGTAAGTATTCAAATAATTACTACATGGATTTGACTTTAGAAGATCCAAATTCTCTCAAACAAGATACATGTGATTTCCTCACTCTGATGCTGCTTTCAGCGAAAGCCGCCAGAGCAGTTAATCCGGAAAATATGCCAGATATGTGGAGATGAAGTTGGATTGACAGTGGACGGAGAACTGTTTGTGGCTTGCAATGAATGCGCCTTCCCCATTTGTAGGACTTGCTATGAGTACGAGCGTCGTGAAGGAAGCCAGGTATGCCCTCAGTGCAAAACCAGGTTCAAACGTCTCAAAGGCTGTGCTAGGGTCGATGGGGATGAAGAAGAGGATGACATTGATGACCTCGAGAATGAGTTCAAGCAGCAGGATTTCGCGCTTGTGCCTGTAGGACTTGTCCATGATGCCTTGCCTTCTCAAGTCCTCCTTCTCACTGATGGTAGCACGGTAGCCTCTCTTTCTCCCCTTCCTTTTTGAATTTTTGTGAAAGCATCTGAATTCACCAACAATGGGTAGTTCCAGGTTGATGATACCCCACTTGAACGACATGCTCTGGTCCCTACATATGGTGGTGTTGGTAAAAGAGTTCATCCTCATTCTTCGAATAATTACTGCCTTCCAGTTCCAGGTATCAATCTTTCTCCAGATTAATTCTAGACAATCACGCTATTGCTTATCTGTTCATGAAGAAAAAAATCTTGTCTACATCAAATCTTCTTCTGCAGTTCAACCTAGACCGTTGGACCCTTCGAAGGATTTAGCAGTGTATGGCTATGGTAGTGTAGCCTGGAAAGAGAGGATGGAGAATTGGAAACGAAAGCAAGAGAGAATAAATGCCAGGCATGAAAATGGAGGCGAAGATTCTGATGATGATGGAGAAGGACCAGATCTATCCTTGTAAGGACCTGAGGAACATTATTTGTGGCATTTATAGTACCAAAGCCTCTAGTTTCTAATTTGCTTATAAGTAACTCAAGTGTAGAAATGTTGTAGAAGGATATAACCTTGTTAAATATATACAAACATTATTAAGTCCTTAAATTTAAGCAACATTAGCTAATTTATTTTGGACATTAATCCTCTCTGGCTTACACAAATTCTCAGGGTGGAAAGAAGTGGGAATTGTGGTCTTAATTTCTTGATAAATGAATCAAATGAATATTTCCCGACGCCAATCTTCGTCCTTGGTTATATAAGGGTGTATTTAATTTGTGAAAGCAAAGAAACTCTGGCTAGAGCTGGAGAGAAGCGTTAATATAAGAATAGCATGAGGCTTCTTGTTGAAAATTTTGATATCTACTGATATAGGACTGCCTACATATAACAGTGTGGAACTTGGTAAAATTAAGTTATTGTAAGCAAAAGTTGAGAGAAATAGCCGGGTTAATTTGTTTAGATTTCATTTAAATGAAGATATTTGTTTTCCTTTTGACATTCAATACCTGCTGATATAGGACTAAGAAAGTGGTTCATTTTCAAGCACCGGGGATTGAGCTTAGTTAGTTAGTTAGTTAGTTTGGTGTTAATCAAATACTTGAACTGACTTTGTATGTTTTTTGTGCTTGTGACCAGGATGGATGAGGCTAGACAGCCACTATCAAGAAAAGTACCTATTCCATCAAGTCAAATCAACCCTTATCGAATGATAATTATTATCCGTCTTGTAGTTCTTGGATTCTTCTTCCATTATCGCATCACACATCCTGTGAATGAGGCATATGCACTGTGGTTTGTATCAATTATATGTGAAATTTGGTTTGCAATTTCATGGATTCTTGATCAGTTCCCAAAATGGCACCCAATTGATAGGGAAACCCACCTGGATAGATTGTCCTTAAGGTTTATAGTCATCCTCTCTTCTAACATTTTCATATTTTAAATTATCTGTAATCTTGATTACTATGATATTCAGGTACGAAAAGGAAGGTCAACCTTCTGAGCTTTCACCAATTGATATATTTGTGAGTACAGTAGATCCCTTGAAAGAACCCCCTTTAGTTACCGCAAACACAGTGCTGTCAATTCTTGCAGTCGACTATCCTGTAGACAAGGTGTCCTGCTACGTGTCTGATGATGGAGCTGCCATGTTGACATTCGAAGCCTTGTCAGAAACATCGGAGTTTGCACGGAAATGGGTACCTTTTTGCAAGAAATTTAATATTGAGCCCAGGGCACCTGAGTGGTATTTTGCTCAAAAGATGGATTATCTCAAGGACAAGGTGTTACCTTCATTTGTGAAGGAGCGACGAGCTATGAAGGTAGGATAATTTACTATATGGTAGACGTGACAAGTGGATTTAAAATTTGAATTAAAAGGGATGGATTATAGTCCTATGGAACCAAATTTTTCGGCTTCATTTGTTTTCTAGTGATCATGTTCATGCTGTTGATGTCTTTGTAGAGAGAGTATGAAGAGTTCAAAGTTCATATTAATTCTTTGGTTGCTAAAGCACAAAACGTTCCAGAAGAAGGGTGGACAATGCAGGATGGGACCCCTTGGCCGGGAAATAACGTCCGAGATCATCCTGGAATGATTCAGGTACTTGTATATATGAAATTTCCTGCTATTAGATACCTGACTTTGTATATTTGGAAGTAAGGAGCTTTTCTGATCTTTCTTAGGTATTTCTAGGCCAAAACGCAGGACAAGACACTGATGGAAATGAATTGCCACATTTGGTATATGTCTCCAGGGAAAAAAGACCTGGTTTTAATCACCACAAAAAGGCTGGTGCAATGAATGCACTGGTAAGTGCACTGTGAAGAATGTTTTTGCTAGACTTATCAACTTTGTGGGAAGATTTGGTGAGAGTACTAAAATAATTGAGTTTTTCCTTTATTTGACTCATTGTCTTTGCCTTCATGAAGCCTAACCACACATATCTTTATCTTAATTTTGTTTTGTGCTTCTATTTTCATTAGAGCTTTATCTATTGCATTGGCTCTTTTCTTCTTTTTTCTTTTAATAGTCATATAATATAGATAACTAGTGGGTTGCTTTTTGAGCAGGTTCGTGTCTCTGCTATTCTCACTAATGCTCCTTATATGTTGAATTTGGATTGTGATCACTACATCAATAATAGCAAGGCTCTCAGGGAAGCAATGTGCTTTATGATGGATCCTTTGTTACGGAAAAAGGATTGCTTTGTACAGTTTCCCCAGAGGTTTGATGGAATTGACAGGAGTGATAGATATGCTAACCGGAACACTGTGTTCTTTGATGTAAGTGTGCACTTCTTTAATGTGTTTGAAGTCACCTATTTTGGTTTGCCTCTTCATTCTTGTTTTTGGGATTTTTTTTCCCGAGCATCTAATTTTCAGAAGGTTGAACTCACCAGATTAACATGAAAGGCCTGGATGGGATACAAGGGCCAATCTATGTTGGGACAGGCAGTGTGTTTAGGAGACGAGCATTTTATGGTTATGATGCCCCAAAGTCAAAGAAGGCTCCTGGAAGAACCTGCAATTGCTTTCCTAGGTGGTGTTTTTGTTGTTCTGAAAGGAAGAAAAAGAAAGCTAAAATGGCTACTTCTGAGAAGAAAAAGAAGGATTCAATAGACAATGTGAAGGCACATACACCTACTTTGGAGGAAATTGAAGAGTCCATTGAAGGTTAGTCTCGTACATGTAATAATTCTGTGAATGCCATTCATTTTCTTCTTTGCTTCAGCAGGATCATTCAGTAACTGGAAGCATATCAAATATTTGCTTATTATTACTATAAACTACGTCACACGTTAGATTATATTGTAATATTAACCAACACCTTATGGAGATAGAGGAAGAGAAATATGAGGACTTCTTTGACTAAAAAAGAAAGAAATTTGTAGTGACGGAAAACAAGAAATCATATTTAACTGCTCAAATGGCGAGCATCTCAGCAGGTGATCTACTTGCCCATATGACCAGTTTTTATATATTTTTTTCTTGTGTAGCATTAAAAAAAAAAAATAACAGTTGAAGCAATATGTTGAAACAATACCATAGATTATATCCTGTACGGCAAAGTTGTTGTTACCACGTTCAATGGACATCCTAGAGAGCCCCTGTGGATCTGAGGTGTTGAGGATTAAACCCATACTTCATAGAGGTGGACCTGAATTAAACGGAAAGTGAGGTTGTAAAGAAGTTCATGAAGCCTTATAGTAACACGAACCCCACTGAAAAATGATAATAATCCATGAGACAACTAAAGGGTGAAAACTCACTTGGAACATTGCTCTGTCGAGTTTACTAGTTGAATGGGCAATTGTTGACAGAAAATTATCCGCTGTAAGTAATTTTTGCATTTTATACTTGTAGTAAATCTTAAGCGTGTGTACTTTTAATGTTTATGTATGCAAAATGATCAGAATTATCAAGACTATCGACTTTGTTTCTGTAACGTCATTTTTCAATAATATCGATTTATCTCATCGTTATTTTGCAGCAACCGAGAGTGAGAAAACACCTATGCTTCCTGAGAAAAAACTAAAGAACAAATTCGGTCAATCTTCTGCTTTTGTTGCCTCAACACTAATTGAAGATGGCGGAATCCTTAAAAATGCTAGCCCTGCCTCTTTGTTGAAGGAAGCCATTCATGTGATTAGCTGTGGATATGAAGACAAGACAGACTGGGGAAAGGAGGTAGCATTACTAATTCTTTTGCTTTGTTATTTTATATTTGCATAGCAGAATCTTAATGTTATTACATTTCATCTTGAAGAACCTTGTAATTTTTTTATAAAAATTAACGTTTAGTGTTAACTTTACATCATAAACCAAAGTGGTGGATATGTACGGAAAAAGTTTGTTATGCTCTAGTCATATAAGACTACACAAGGTGGATTATTGCCTTAATTCATCCTTGAAATAATGTAATAACAGTCCTTTTTGCCATTCATTCTGCAAACTGTTGTTGTTTATCTGTTCACTGTATCTAGGTTGGGTGGATCTATGGTTCTGTTACAGAAGACATTTTAACTGGTTTTAAAATGCACTGCCATGGATGGCGATCTATATATTGCGTTCCCTCAAGGCCAGCGTTCAAAGGTTCTGCACCAATAAATCTATCAGACCGACTGAATCAAGTACTTCGTTGGGCACTTGGTTCTGTTGAAATTTTTCTAAGCAGGCATTGCCCGCTCTGGTACGGGTATGGAGGAGGTTTGAAATGGTTGGAGCGTTTGTCCTACATTAACGCAACAATATATCCATTGACATCAATTCCTCTGGTGGCTTACTGCACCTTGCCTGCTGTATGCTTATTAACTGGACACTTTATAATTCCTGAGGTAAACTCTTCCGTTGAACAAAATTCGTATTTTGTACTGTTAGTGAATTATTGAGAGCAATTACCCAAGGCCCAAGTCCACTCCACCAGGCTCAAGTGAGGTTCCATCCCAAAACCAATTGGTAATGGGTGGAGTAGCCCACTTGGATTATATGGTGGATTTATTTTCTTCCCACAACCGATGTGGGACTTGTTTGCCCCAACAATCTCTCCCTCAAACAAGGCTGACGAGGTAAATCACTACTCATCGAGATAATCCATCGTAGCATGCACCCACTACGTTACCATGGATCTACCATCTCATGAGAATTTTCCACCACCTCGATTTATCTAGCCACATAACCTGGGCTCTGATACCACTGTTAGATTTTGGGGGTCCAATCAATGACTTCCGGGCTCAGCTAATCAATCAAACGACCACCACAATCAACCAATCAACCACAAACCGGCACCTTCCCACACCCGAACTCGGTTGCTCCAGATTTCAGCCCACAAAGGACTGGATGGAAAAGATTACAGCCACAGGAAGAGCCACTAAGGCTAGGCAGAGAAGAAGAACAAATGGGTCTCTCAAGCACAAAGCTCAAATTGCACAAAGCAATAGGCAAAACCGGTTTTCTGTCTTCACTCACAAAACGGGACGGCTTCAACTCTTTTTCCACACAATGCACGGCTGCTCCAAAATCTTTCACACACTAAGAATGATTAGCAACTTACATTAAATAGGTTAAAGGTAGGTTTAGGGTTTAGGCTTTTAGGTCAAACAAACATGGCCCAATAATAAAGGGATAAGTGGGCTAAAACCTTAAAGCCATCCAAGTCGTTCGGGTTGGGCCATGAGCAACACTAATACAATTAGGCTACTTCGAATGGTCCAAGTGGGTTACGTGATTCGATTGGTCCGATTGTGGTGTCATCATATCATTTCAATCATCGGCCGAGGCCTATGAAATATTATCCAACTAAAATACCGATTTAACATCATAGCTCGGATTTATTGAGTATCAAAACCCAACATATGTGACATCAATTTGAATTATTTGCTTTTGCAGCTTAGCAATTCTGCTAGTTTGTGGTTTTTGTCCCTCTTTATCTGTATATTTTCGACTAGTATCCTGGAAATGAGATGGAGTGGTGTTGGCATCGAGGATTGGTGGAGGAACGAGCAATTTTGGGTCATCGGAGGTGTTTCAGCACATCTTTTTGCAGTCTTTCAGGGACTCTTGAAAGTACTAGCTGGTGTGGACACGAACTTCACTGTCACTTCAAAAGCAGGAGACGATGAAGAGTTCTCGGACTTGAACGCATTCAGGTGGACGACATTGCTCATTCCTCCAACTACACTTCTGATACTAAACCTGATTGGAGTAATTGCTGGAATTTCAAATGCAATTAACAATGGATACCAGTCTTGGGGACCTTTGGTGGGTAAACTCTTTTTTGCCTTCTGGGTTATAGTACATTTGTATCCTTTCCTCAAGGGTCTACTCGGACGCCAAAGCCGGGCACCTACAATCATCATTGTCTGGTCAATACTACTTGCTTCGATACTCTCCCTTATGTGGGTTCGAGTAGATCCATTCTTGGCCAAGTCGGATGAGCCTGTACTGGAAGAATGTGGGTTGGACTGCAACTAGTCGCACTGTTCATTTGTGTCTGGACATAAATTATTACTGTATTCGAAGCAAAGATTCCAGTCGATTTTGAGTATCGAGGTAACTTTCGAAGAGGTTTCTCAATCCAGTTTGTCGTGTGCAGTTAAAGGTATAGTTTGTGCTTGAGTGCTCGCTGCACAAATAATGGTTACTGTCTATTGGCAATTAAAAGAACACTACATCCATTTGATTTTTTTGTGTTATGATGTGCAGAAAATGCATAGGAATTGATAATTATAGATTCAAATTTTATTATATGATTGATTGACTGTAGAGAGCGAAGAGAAGGTCGAAAGGAATCGTAGATGTGAAAGGAGATTATTGTAAGACAATTATTGCATACCATTAACATGTTAAGTGTTCACAAAAATATCTTTCGAATTAAAATCACTGCAAATGTACGGTTCGTTAACAAGTAATAAAGTGAATTTTGAGTCCAAATATCGCCCCCACAGAGATTGATTTAATTCAATTTTAATTATTATGACCTTAACCAAAACACGAATAATATGATATATTTGTTTATGACAAAATTATGACTAAAATAATCTACTTATGCAATTATGAATAAATTAGCTAAACGAAATACAAATTATGCTAAATGCAAATTGATGTGTTTAATAAATGACAAATTCACTAAGATCTCAAATTCTCATGCAATATTCATTTTTAACTTTAGTTCTACACTTTAACAACACGATTGAATTTTGACGAATCAATGTTCCTATTTTATTTAACAGTCTCTCTCTAGTAATGTTAAATATATTCTCGTATATGACTCACCTATATTTCTATGATGAATGCAAACATTTAAAAATGCATGAATTTTTATGAACATTTGAAAATTCACATAGATTATAGTGATATATTTATATCCCTCATCGGACCTTATGATAATTTACATCATGTAGAACCTATTTTTCTTTTTTCGAATACATAAAATAAGCCACCAAATTCATACAATTACCGTGCACAATAATTGTAGAGAAAGATAATCATGTAAATCATTCGAAATTCAAAGACATGTTTTCAATGTCAAATATGTAAAACTAATGATTAAAAATTCATATTACAATATTCATCGTTATCCTAACACAGAGAAATCTAGCCAACATGTTGTGAAAAAGAAAGTAAAAGATATAAATGTTGTTCATCACCCGAAAATTCTTGAATTAATCTTGAACTTCTCGAATTTGTTCTTGATGTGTTCTTTGCCTTCTTTTGCACTTAATTCTCTACCCACTAATTATGTTATGAGAGTTGGTATTTATTTTCACTCTAAAGAGTCCCAAAAAATCTATAATAATCGTGCATATCATAGCACAAACGAAAGTTTCCTTGTTGGAGTTGAATTATGAAGAAAACACATTTTTTTAGTTGAATTGGCCTTGTGCCCGCCCAATAGTAACCGGGACGGCTGCCGAGGCATACCAAGTAGCCTTGTAATTAAGGTTAAGGGCCGGGCAGCTGTGCAACCTATATAACTGGGTTGCTATCTAGTTTTAAAAACTTTTCGAATTTTCCTCTTAGCCATTTTCTTCACTCTTTTTTCCATCTTGGTCCTCCACATTAAATTACTTTGATTTTAGTACTTCAACTTTTACTCAAATGCATATTAATCCCCCAAACTTTCATTCATTGGCCAATTGATCATTCTTTCTTTTTCAATTGCTTAGAAACGAGTCCAAAACTGAAATAAGATAAAATTAAGCCAAGTTAAATAAAATCCAATATTAAAACGACACAAAAGATTAGTAATATGGGCCGAATAAGTGCACAAAATTGCACTTATCATTTATAAATGTTGAACTAGAATGTAAATGTCAAAATTATATACAAGAAAAGAACTATTAAATACTAAACATATCATAGTGTCTTTATATGTGCTGTAACAACTCTATGAGAACGTATTACTCATGTAGACTTTTGCTTAGATTCATGTATTATCCAAAATGCACATCTAGCCACTATTACATATTTCAATTGCTCCCATAGAATGCTACGCTGGAGAATGTTAATATGCAATTATTTTGGTATTGTTGTAAATTATATATTTATTAGTAAATGACAATTATACTCATCCAGTCATATTATTATTATTATTATATTCCTTACCGCCCTCATTATTTTGTATAAATATGGGGCTTTGATTCTAAATAAAACATGCACAAATTTATTGACGTTTTTACTTTTTCTCTAGTTTATAACATGTACAACATTGTCTCATTGTTTAATTGTTAGAAATTGGTTAGGAAGAGTTGGTTTTGACCAACTTCGATCAATTGGTTAAGCGAGATTTGTCGATTAGGAGAGTTCAAAGGTAGGACATGATATTCTACTCCGTGAGTAGATTATTGTAATTTCTCGAACCAATTTCGGTTGATTGAGAAATGAAGCCCAAACATGAGGCGTATAATACATGAAGATTATTGGGATTTGGAATTAGCATGATGAAATATTCAATTAATGACACGTGATGAAATATTCCAGCATATGTTTGATTGAAAAATCATATCTTTTGAATAAAATTGTTTAGACTGTCCTATTCCAACAATTGTGTCTATTGGCATACACCTTTCCAACTTTTGTACAGGTTATTTATTTGCAAAATTCATACACTTTATTTCAATCTTGCAATATCATATTGCCGAAATTCACTTCATATATAATAATCTCTACATTTATTTTGAATTCGAATTTCATATAAAGAAAATTCTAAACATTAATAGGTTCGTTGGTATAAGTAATTTGGAGTGCTCCTATTACGAGACATGGTCGTTGTATTTTGGAAAACGAATGATGAAAAATTGTTAACACGTGTGAGGTAGATTATCATAATAGTCAAACTCTTGACTCAATCGATTTCATGTTCATGCATTTCTTCTTTCTAAATTTCTACTTTTTACATATTTGATTTCGGTAAATCGATATTCAACCTCATTTTATACATGTAAAAGTTAATGGTTGGAATTACTCGTATAATGATTGTTGACATCCATAGGCGGATGTAGATGGGTTCATGTGGGGTCAGCTGACCCAACAATTTTTTTTTTAATTTATTTTTTTCATTTTTTCCCTGTTTGCACGAACTTTTTCCTTTAAAATTTGCCTCCTAACTTTCCTCAGTCTCCAAATCTCATACTTTTTCAAAGACCTAAGTGTGTCATTTTAATCAAATAATTTTTATTTTCCACTTAGCTCGTCACCCCGACGCTAACGACCAACAACATTTTTTATCCACCTCAACTTCAGATGCCTCAAGTCCCATAGTTTGAACCACCGCCTTTTTTACCGACCCAATTACTTTTAGAAATGTTAAATTTTCTTTTAAGTTATGGAGTCAATTATTTATTATTTTTTTATGGACTTTTTGTCCTTATAGTTTTATTTATTTATTTATTATTTTATCAATTTTATTGAGGTATATGCTTGGGCTCCTACAATATCGAGCATTCCAGCTGACTTATTTGTAAGAAAAATGGGTCCGAGCTTTTTGTTAAATATTCCTAATCTATAATTGTATTTTAGAATTCATTGTTGAATTTTTGTTTTCATGAAATTGGTTATTTCCTATTGTGATCTAAATGGAACATTGGGACTTTGCAATTTGTTTATTGAAATTGATTTTATTTTTAGAATAATGCTATTTAGAACTACTAATGCTACAACAATGGTTTAGATGACACTAAGTGATGGACTCAATGAAAAATAAAATTAAGCGATTTGTTTAATAATAATTCTCATGTAATGTCACATTAGTGCCACCTAAACTGATATTTTAACATCAGCGGCACTAAATAACATTACTCTTGTTTTATGGTTGCAATTAATGTTTGGAATACATTAATATTCATTTATTTTTTGAGTTTTATATCAAGCAAAATGAAAAAAAAAAACATTTTAAATGAAATATCTCTACTTTCGGGTGAAGAGCAAAATATTAATCAAATGAGCGTTCAAGAAAAAAGACATTCGAACAAAATTATCTGTAACTTAATTTTTGATCCCACAATGAAAAATGTTGACCCCGCCACAATTGACATCCAATGTGTTTTTGGACTTCCATGTCTACTTGTAAGAGTTTTGTCTATAGACTCAATAAATAATGAAATCAACACGAGAGATTGCCCGGCCTTCTACAGATAATATTATTTTAGTCATCTTACTACCACAATCATAATAACTACTTCTAACACATGATACTCTTGGTCACTTTCTTCCTCATTATATGGTTGATAATTCTCACAATTGCCACGAGAAAACAGTCACAGATTTCTTATTCAAATAAACTAGAAGTCACAACTCCTACACTAATGGTGGACGAGAGCCATAAGTAAAAATAGGTCACATGTGCCACATCATAGGACACATAGTAGTTATACATTTTACGGGAAAATAATGTCACATAGGTCATACGCATAAACTACAATATACGAATACCAAACTCTAGATATATTACACGTTACAATTGTTGTATTTCATTTTTTACGTAACACATGTTATCAAGTCACAGTTTTGTATGTCACATAAATGCAATGACAGACGTACAAATATTTTATAAGTCATGTTGTAAGTATCTTATTACGACAGCCACAGAAACTTCTTCAAATACATGCTGTGTCACGGGGTCTAATTCTGCCTCATTTTTCGCATATTTGTGATGTAATATATTATTGAAACAACTTAAGGTAAATAATTCTTACAACTGCTAGTAGAAAACAAAATCACAGATTTTTAATCAATCAACTAGAGGTCACAACTTTAACACTAATGGTGGATGAAGGATACGAGGAACGACAAAGAGGTAACACGCATAAATTACAGTAAACGGTTTTCAAACCGTAGGTAGATTATATGTCACAATTGTTGTATTTCATTTTTATGTCACACATTATCATCAGTTTTCACTTAGGTCACAATTGACAAAGTTTTGTGAACAATAATTCTACTGTGTGAAATCACTAGTCCAATATTAATAATCGAGCACAACCACATGACTATCAATTATGTACACGCTTAAATATCGATGATCAGATATAACGTTTAATATGAATTTCATACCATTTACAAGGAACAACACATACAATCATAATCACACGAATTGCACTCATATCTTTTGATGGACACGTAGTCACAAATTATTAAACAATACATACATGCATATATACATACACAGACGGATCTGGGGCAGCCCATTGAATTTTTTTAGTACAAAAAAGTTTTTTTTATGTAAAAAAAAAAAAAAAAATTTCTTGTGTAATTTTTTTTTTTTACGTATTAGCCTGGCTTATAATTCGGCCCTGGATCTGTCCACACACACACACACATATTGGATATTCTTAATGCTAATAGAATTGCTCATTCTCAAACTAATGATACTCCTTATCAAATCCTTTCTTTTCCTGACGGAAGTGTTAGGATGAGTTTTAGTTTACCTTCATCTTCGAATTCTTTCAAATTAACTAGATCTAGAAGTAGATCGAGAAGAAATAGATCTAGTTAATTTGAAAGAATTCGAAGATGAAGGTAAACTAAAACTCATCCCAACACTTCCATCAGGAAAAAAAGGATTTGATTAGGAGTATCATAAGTTTGTGAATGAGCAATTCTATTGGCATTAAGAATATCCCATTCCATGCTTCTAGATTGAAGATTCCAAGGAATACGCTTTGGAACCATGGTATTAGAATGAAGAGAATTCACTACCATAAGAAGTGATTCATCACGAGGAGATGAGCGAAGTGCTCGAATATTGAGATTTGTGTTCAAGAGTTTGTAATAAATTCTAAAGATCACAACAAAAGCTCTTGATTTATCATTGAAATCAAGATTTTTAGTTTGAATTTGAAGATTTTAGAGTTTTGAGAATATCTTCATCAAAAAGACTAACTGTAAAATTTGGACAACAATTTGAAAATACGGGACCTCCTTCAAGATTTGATTCTAGAACTATGAGTAAAAAAATTTCAAATTGATTGTGTCTTTTATCTCGAAGTTAAAAGAACACGAATATTTAAAACAAGTCAAAAAAGTGGTTTAATAGCAATTTGAACAAGACCAAAATGCAAAAATTGAAAATTCTTTCCGTGTTCTTAAATAGATTCTTTTGAAAATAGAGTAATCTTAGTATTTTAATTTTTGATTGCAAGGGTTTGTTCAAAAGTTTTGATAACATAATTTTGAGTGAAATCAAATTTTCCTATTTCATATATAGCACTTTTATTTACCATTGGAATAGTCCAATTATGAAGTCTTTGTTCAATTTGAGCAATATGAAGTTCATTTGAATTAAAATTATTCAAAGACATCTCATAATTTTGATCAATTTCCTCATCATTTTAAAAATTGTTTGATAAGTTAATAAGTCTATGCCTAGAACTATCAAACCCTCTAAACCAACTTGAGAAGTAAGACATAATATAACAAAATAAACTTAATGTATAATACCATTGTAGATCATATGACACGGGCAAGACTGAATCCAAGCAACCCAACCAACGCCCTCTCAGCTCTTAGGCCCAAATTTGCCCAGAAATTCTTAATAGATTATAGAGATAGAAAATAAACAAGATTCAAACAAAAATTCAAATGTTGAAGAAAATCTTTGGAATAAAAAGAACTTTTATTGATTGAAAGTGAAATTACAAAGGGAATTTTGAACTTGGTAAAGAGAAGTTTATCTCCCGTCTAAACTCTAATTACATTGAAAGAAAACCATTGAATTTATACACTGAAAAAGTAAAATTGAAAGAATCTTGAATAGTACATTGGGGCCCTGAAAAAAGTCGACTACTTTCCAGAAAGTAGGAACATCAATTATCTTGGCCGAAAGTTTGATTTGACAAAAGTTTCTTTAATAAAGAGGATGCTTTCTTTATTAGATGTTGAAATCGGCAAAGATCTTCTTTTGAGCTGAAATATCTTGAAAAGTAACAATCTTGAATTATGAACTCGATAATCTTTAAATTCATCAAAATAACTTTGTTCATGTAGTCATTTGGTCTTTTGAATTTCATCATGAAGAGATACGTCAAAATTAATTTCATAGCAGTCATCTTCCTTTTGATCAAAGTCGATGTCAGCTTCTGAGCTGGTCTCGAAATCTTGAGTTGATGATTTTGAAGCAATTTCTGCAAGTAAGGCAATCTTTTCTACAATAATTACCATGTCTTCAGGATTTGAACATTTGGCAAGAAGAGCTAATAACCTATTTTTCTCAGCAAGGAAATCAGCTTGAGCTTCTTGATGTTTCTTTGAATTTTTGGAAAGTCATTCATTGTTTTTAAGCTGTATCCAAGAACTGACAACTTTGGGACGACAATTCGTTTCATGAAATTTTGACCACCATTTTATTTTGAATATTCTAACAATCTTTTTTGGACAGTAAGGATTGTCGGTATTTTGAAACACAAAAAAGTCCTAATAGAGAATTCATGAGACTTTGAAATTGTATGCAAATTGAAAAGGATTATTTTATTGAGGCTGAAAAATGTTTTGGCCTCATTTTTGAAGTGGTTGAATCTTTGAATAGAGAGATTGGGTAAAATGTTCTCTTCAAGTCGAAAATATTCAAACTAGTTTTGAAACCATTTTGGAAATGTATTTTGACGTGCTTTGTAAAAAATAATAAACTAGGAATGATTTACTGGTCTGACGAAGAAAACATTGAACCAAGCTTCTTGATAATCAAGATAATTGAAATGAGAAGAAAAGTCTTCACCTTTTGAGAGGTTCATTTTCTTTTCTTTCCAAGGGTGTTGACCCCAGTCTTCAAATGTCAACACTTTGCAAATTGAAATTTTTGAAAAGTCGATATGTTGAGAATTATGTTTGTTTGCAGTGTGAGTAATAGCAACAAATCCGGTTTTGAGTAAGATCTTCTCATAAAACTCACGGGGTCTTTGAAGATTATTTGGAAGGAAAAAGAAAGATGGGGGAAAAAGATCAAAAAGACATTCAGTAAGATCTGAATATTTTTCAATCCAAGATGTTTCAATATTGAAAAGGGTAAGGTATTTATTTTTTGACAAAATATTGAAATGGCTTTGGATTGATTTCTGGGAGTTTTCCAGAACCAACTTGAACAGCCTTTTTGTAATTTGAAGATTTTTCTGAAGCTTTTGCAAGAACAGAAAATTTATTTGATGAAAGGAAAAAGGTATCTGAGGATGAGTAATTTGAATCAAGAGTATTTTTGTTAGAATTTTGAATGTATTCGGTAATTGATTGAGAGGGAAGAGCAATTTTATTTTTATTTTTGCTCTTGTTTTTTGAAGAATTTCTAGTAGAGGAAACCATGTCCTCGAGAACTTTGTTGTGCCAATCTATGTTGGCACCTTTTCCTTTTTTCTCTCTTTTGGGGTGTTCTCACTTTCACTCGTAATCTCTTTCTTTTTTGTAAGAAACTCTCTAGTGAGGAAATCTGCAAGAACGTTATTCTTTCATTATATATAAAAAATTTTAAATTCAAAACAAGACAAAATAACTTGCCACCTTGCAAAAATATGTTTTGACACAAGGTTTTTCACATCTTTCTATAGAACATCTTTGAATGCTTTACAATCTGTCTTTAAAATAAATGTTTTATTGATCAAATCGTCCTGAAATTTTGAAACACAAAGAACAATTGAAAGGATTTCCTTTTTGACCGTGGAATAATTATTTTGAGGACCAGTCCAAACACTGGAATAGTAACAGACTAATTGTTCTTGATTTGACCATTTGGGAATCTGTCTTAAAACTCCACCAAATCCTAAGTCTGAGGCATCTGTTTCAACAATAAGACTAGCATTATGATAATTGAGAGACAAGGAATATCTTTGATTACTTTTTTGATATTTTGAACAGCTAAAGTACACGCATGATCCTATGGTTTTGGATTTTTCTGAAGTCTTTTGAAAAGAGGGACACAAAGTAAACTACTACTTTTGACAAAATTTGACACATAATTGACGCATCCATGAAATCTCTGTAGACTAGTTTTGTCAATAATTTGATCAGAAAATTTATCAGTAAAATCAAGACTTCTTTGAATAGGTGTAATTGTACCTTGAAAAATTGTATGTACAAGATATCTAATTTTTGTTTGATAGAGAACAATTTTCTTAGCAGAAATTGCTAATCCATTATTTTTAACAATATTGAAAAAAATATTTAAATGTTTGAAATGTTATTTTATACTTTCTAAATAAAGTAGAACATCATCTATTTAAACAATAACAAAAATTTGATAAGGATTGAATACATCGTTCATGATTTTTTGAAATTCCGAAGGGGCATTTTTGAGACCAAAAGGCATCACATTACATAACATTGAATGCAGTGTTATACCTATCTTCTTCTTTGATTTGTATCTGCCAAAAGCCAGATTTCATATCAAATTTAGAAAATATAACTACTTTGAAAAGTCAATTCAGAAGATCTTTCTATTGAGGAAGGGGATATCTAATCCATTGAAGAGCTGAATTGAGGGGCTTGTAATTAATTACAAGTCTTGGAGCATCACATTCTATTTCTGCTTAATTAAGCACATAAAATGTAGAGCAACTCCAAGGAGATTTACTAGGACGAATTAGTCCATTTTCAAGTAAATCTTTGATTTCTTTAGTACAGTAATCAAGAAATTCCTTATTCATTTGAATACGTCTTGATTTTGTAGGAATCGTAGATTTATTAAAATCGAAATTGTATGGAAAAGAAACAATATATTTCTTTCTACTCCAGAAGGCATTAGGGATAGAAGAACAAACTTCTTTTTAGATTTTTTTAAGAAATTGAGAAATTTTATTTTTATTTGAAGAATTTTGAAGTTGATCAAAAATTCTTTGAAATCTAATTTCTTCTTTTAGAAATTGAACATGCTCTTTTTTGAAATTTATATTATTAATAATTTGAGAAATAGATGCTTGCTTAAGAGCATTAACATCTTTGAAAGAATGAGGATTGGTAAATTTAAAGAACAAATTTTGACCAAAAATATTGGTAGAAAGTCCCTTTTCAGAAATTTGAAAATGATAAATTTGAACAATAAAAGTAGTACCAAGAATAACTTCTTGATCTAAATATTTGACAAGATAAAAAATATTTGTAAAACATATATTTGAATTGCAAACATGAGCATTGGAAATTTTATATTGAATATTCAATTTCTTTCCACTAGCTCCATAAAGACGTTACGTAATTTTCTTAAAATATTTTGTAGGGATTAATCCTTCACGTATACAATTTTGATCAGCTCTTGAATCAATGAGAACTCTAGTTGTTAATTTAAAACTTTTATTAACAATTATTTCCATTTGACAATACCATTTTTGAAGCTAAACACGATTAATGACATTGACCTTTTCTTCCTCCGTGAGTGGAAGAGTTTGATCAGGATTATTGAAAAGTTCAAGATGATCAAATCGAGCAATGTATTCTAATTCTTTTTTAGAATCATAATCATTTTGAATATTTTGACTATTGGATTTAAAAAGAGCAACCTCAAATTTGATGTCTTTAACTTGATGTTTAAGAGGAGAAATTTGAGACTTCATTTCTCTGACTTCTGATTTAAGATCAGAATCAAAGGATTTTGAAGATGATTCATGATGAAACCTATTTAATATATCTTTCATATTAAATGGTTTAGATGATTGAAGGGATTTTGAAGGTTAGAGTTGAAAAAACCTTTACTTTAATTGATAATCATTTCTTGAATAAGTTCTCCTTCTTTCGTAAGAACATTTATGGTTTTACATCCACAAATCTTTTTACTTTGACAAGAATGGGAGGAAAATGAAGAATCGGATTCATAATTAGAATCCTCTTGATTTTGATAGACATGTTCTAATTCAGAATCAGAAGTTTCTTCAGGACTAGAAAAAAATAAGTTGAGAAGTTCGAGTTTAACATCTTCATCAATCTGAAGATTATTAATCTTTCCCTTCATAGGACATTTATTTGAATCATTTACAACAGGTAACTCTGGTCAAATTTTGACATTTAGAAGGAAATCTTTTTTGAAATTTATTTTGAATTCGAGTTTTTTGAAAATGTTGAGAAGTTTTTTGGAAAAAAAGATTTTTTCTTTTTCGTAAAAAGGAAGGAAAATGTTTTTGTTTATTCTTCGTAGAGGGAGGAATAATTTTTTCAAAACCATATTACTTACAGAAAGATTCGAGCTCTTTCTTGCTTCCTAATATTTCAGATTTGAGTTTAGCTTTGAGCTTGAAATCGTTGCAAAGAGCAAGTCATTCTTTATGATAAAACTTATAATCTCCCCAAAACTGAGACTATGATAAGGAATAGAATCATTGTTTTGAATTTTGATAGAATTTCGAACATTTTCTGCAAAAAGCTTTAGAAGTCCAGAAATAAATCTTTATTTTCAAAATTCATTGTTTCAGTCTTCACGAAGCATAACTTTAGAAAGGAAAATGTCCTTATACCATCTAAAGTCATGCAATTGAGGGCAAGTGATGTTCATCAGAATTTCTGATGACCTATCTTGAAGTAGGTAGGAGTTCCAACAAAATGTTTGATAATAGCGAAAACGAGAGTAGCAAAACTATCGCTAACAACATTATTATTATCAATTTTCATTGCTTGAAGTATTTCTTGTCTGTTATCTTCTAAAAGATAATTACTCCACCAACCTCTTAATTGACCAATAAAGCTAACAATGAGATTAGTACAAGCAGCATATCCGTCAAGATTTCTGCTTGAATAGGCGAACATACAGACATACATTTTTTCCATAGTTTGAATAATTTGAAACTTAGTCATTCTGTCAATATTCCATTCAAAAACTTCATCACCGGAATAAGTTTCAGTGACTTTTCTCCTAAAAGAGCTTTCTTCTAAGGGTAAATCAGGGTGAGAAGGTCGAGGGTAATATGTTGGAAGTTTTGAAATTTTTTCTAATTTGTTGATTTGAAGCTGTTCTTCTTTAATAAATTGATTTTCGAGATTTTCAAAATCATCAATTGTATTAACGTTTTTAGAAGCATTGAGTTTTGAAAATTGTTTTGTAAGTTCTTCCAGAACTTGAGAATCGGAAGAAAACAATTTTTTTCCTAATTTAGAAGAAAGATTTTACTCAATGGGTTTGAAAAGAAGGGGTTTTTTTCCTTCAATTTTAGATTTTTTGACATCGCGATAAGCAGTCATGGAATCGCAAGGAATACTATTCTTAGTCTCAGAATTTGATTCAATTCTAGATAATTGAGAACACATAGAATGAAGAACAATATTGGTATAATTGTTTTTAGTTTGAAGGTTTTTGATATCAATAGTTCTTGAATAGATTCTTTTGAATGTAGAGTAATCTCATTATTTTGATTTTTGATTGCAAGGGTTTGTTCAAAAGTTTTGATAACATAATTTTGAGTGAAATCAAATTTTCCTATTTCATAGATAGCATTTTTATTTACCTTTGGAATAGTCCAGTTATGAAGTCTTTGTTCAATTTGAGCAATTTGAATTTCATTTGAATTAAAATTATTCAAAGACATCTCAGAATTTTGATCAATTTCCTCATCATTTTGAAAATTGTTTGATAAGTTAATATGTCTATGACTAGAACTATCAGACGCTCTAAACCAACCTAAGAACGAATACATAATATAACAAAATAAACTTGAAATATAATATCACTGTAGATCATATGACACAGGTAAGACTGAATCCAAGCTACCCAACCAACGCTCTCTCAGCTCTCAGACTTTACGGGAATAAGCTAACCAACTTCATCTATAACAAAAACCTAAAGAAAGCAACATATATATTTCTTAAACTTTAATATTTGTGAAAACATAATCTTAAAGTATGAAAATACATTTTTTCCTTTTCACATTACATTGCTTACCATAGGGAAAAACGTACAATTTTGCAAACCATATATGACCTACACTTAAATTCAGTCTCGCTTGCAAGTGCGAGCGAATTTGTCCCAAGATTCTCACTAATGAAATGAGGCCATGTGTCAAGCATTCAAAAAGCCACAAATATATTTCTTTCCCTAAAAATACTTGTGTACTGTAAGTCTGTAACCGAGTGAAGTTAATTACAATGTTAGTAATTCTCTCTACAATATAAACTTGTCTCCTGTATATCTTCTCCTTTTAGCGTTGATCCCGCACTCAATATGTTTTCAATTGTCTCTTTTTACTTATTTAAGCGTTGAAGCACATACAATAACCTTCTCCCTTGCTCTTTTTGTATTTGAAGAGATTCCGATCTTACGTGAAAGTAATATATGTGCTCTATGTTGAACGTATTGCTCATCGAGTTTGCTAAACCCGTCCTGGTCAAAATCTTCGTCCCTCCTTACGCTACCGTACGTACATTTTTTTTTTTTACATTTAAAAATTATTCCTTTAAACGTGAATTTATGAACATATATGTGCTTGATTATAGGCATTTATAGCTATCAAATTGGTGCATAGGTGTGATTTGTACTGCGGGAAACGGGGAAAGTACCCGATGAAGATAAATGGGACGAAGCTCAAATTGGTCACTATATTGGCATTAGTAATTTGTGTAATTTTTTCCTTACTGTCTTAATGGTGGAATCAAAAAAATTTTTTTTTTTCCCATTTCGCTTTAATTAATGTAATTCATGGCTTATGTAATACCCCAGACCAAGAAAGTTTAAGAGATTTGATAGGTACTACTCATACCAACAAGGTGCACCTTTTTTTTCGGAAGTCCATCGTTGGAAACTCCACAGTTAAGCGTGCTTGGCTTGGAGCAATTCTATGATGGGTGACCCCCCTGGGAAGTTTTCTCGGGGAGCGTGCGAGTGAGGACAAAGCATGCTGAAAAGACCCATGTTGGTACAGTGAGGACAGTACGTCGTCGATCTAACGGCCAGGACAGCCCGTTAAGTGGGACCCGGGTCGTTACAAATGGTATCAGAGCCGTTTGCCAGTCGGAAATCGGGAACTAAGTGCTATGCGGGACAAAGTGCTACGCCATAGGACGGGAGCCACCTCTTGAACTCGTAGGAGCCACCTCTAGAATCCCAACGCCTGGCAACAGATCCTCAGATGGATCAAGCGCGACGAGGACGTCGCGAGTCTAACGGGGGGTGATTGTAATACCCCAGACCAAGAAAGTTTAAGAGATTTGATAGGTACTACTCATACCAACAAGGTGCACCTTCTTTTTCGGAAGTCCATCGTTGGAAACTCCACAGTTAAGCGTGCTTGGCTTGGAGCAATTCTATGATGGGTGACCCCCTGGGAAGTTTTCTCGGGGAGCGTGCGAGTGAGGACAAAGCATGCTGAAAAGACCCATGTTGGTACAGTGAGGACAGTACGTCGTCGATCTAACGGCCAGGACAGCCCGTTAAGTGGGACCCGGGTCGTTACAGCTTATGGGTAAGGTAGCATATGACAATGTGCCCACGTGTAACTTGGATATGCTGCTGGTTTTTTTTTTTCAAATCAAAAAATGAGTTAAAGGTAATTTGTTTTGCTAACACTTCATACTGAAATGGTGTATGTTTAGATGTGGCAACATCTGGGTTGAATGAAGTGAATGAAGCATGGGAGAGTCAGCGCAAGGCTTACGCTTCTGAGTTCTTTGAGCATGATCCTTGCATTGTCAGCCTCCTAATCCATCGGGGCGGATCTAGTAGCCCGTGCTGGATATGCCGGAGCCTTCAATACCGCTGGGTCGTTGCCTGTTAAAAAGAGAAAAGAGAAGATGGGAAGAAGAAGACCACTATTTCAGAAGAGTAATGTTATTCATCCCCAGTGGGGATGAAAACACAGTTTAGGTGGCTGTAACAGATAGGTGAAATAAAAGGTGAAATTAAATGACTTATTTAATTTCACCTATCATTTAATGCCACATTAGTGCCATCTAGACTGTGTTTTCATCCTCACTGGGGATGGATAGCATTACTCATTTCAGAATGAACCGAACTATTCGTACCGGGGGGGGGGGTTGTACACCCCCCGGTACAAGGAGATTTTTCCTTTCAGAATAAGGTGGGCCCTTTTTTTTTTTTTTAAAGTTTTGTAGAGTTGGGCCTTTTTTTAAAAATTAGGCCCAATAAAATGAAATAATATCATCACATTAACCCGGCTCCAAAGTCCAAACCCTTCCCTTCACTCCTTCACCGGCGATCTTCACTTCTCCTTCTCCCTGCTCTGCTGCCGGCGTCTTGCCAACGCCACTGCCTGCCGCTGCTGCTTGCTACCGCCTACCGGTAAGCGGCTTCTTCTCGGGCTCCGCTTTCCGTTTCTGTTTCAGTTTTTTTTTTTTGGTTGTGTGAATACATTTATGAATTTGAAGAAAACAACAAGAATTAAGAAGATTAGCATTTCAATTTTCAGTTTTTCACCCATTAACATTTCCGCGAATTCTTGTTGTTTTCTTGTAACGGTTGTAAGGGTTTGAGATTGTGAAGTTGGGGGAGACTAGAGAAATAAATTACCACAGTTCATAGTTTAGTCCAACTAAAATTCTAGATTCAACAAGAAAGCTCACATTGATGAGGTGCAAGAAAGTTCACAGAAGGTGCAAAACTAATATTTTGATTGCTACTAACGTTGTCATTATCCTTAATCAAAATTTCGTAGAGTTAACAAGTCAATGAAGCAGGCAACTAACCTTGACTTAAGATTTCTTTGCTGTCTTAATCATAAATCGATCATCTTGTGTAAAGTAAGAGAAGCTTCCACTCTTCCCAGGATATGAAAACTCTCTCAGTCTCTCAGAGCATCATTTCCACAAATTGCCAGCATATAATCCGCGGGATCTACTTGAAATAGCTCCCTCAAATGCCTGATAGCCCAGTTATTAAATCATCATTTAGAATTCCAATCCAATAAGGAATCAATACTAAAGCCCTTATTGTAATATAATCCTTATTAACCAAGTCATTTCACCAATATGCATCTATACAATAGAATATTGAAAATTAGAATTTTCATACATTCAATTAGCAAAGAAAAAGACAGAGTAACAATACCTAAAGATCACATTAGATATTAATGACTAACGAGTAACGAGTGTTGGATAGTTGGAGTGATTTTAAGTTTTAACTTCTTATTACTTATTAGATTGATGCAGTTTTAATTGAAATGATTTTGCAGATTATGGAACGATTTTCGCAACCGAAACGGAAGTCCATACCTAGTTCTTCTACTTCTAACTATGCATCCAGTCCTGCCACTGCTTCTAGTCGAGCACACGAATTGTTAAATAATACAAAGAAGTCTCGGGCTCAATTGAATGTGGATGATCTTGTGTCTGATCCAGGGAAACGTCCTCCCATCGAGTCATATGATCTTAACATCAGAGATGATGTTAGGATGGCATATTTAGAGAAAGGTCCTTGTCAACCACATGAACATGATTTTCCGAGAAGACAGATGGGAAGTGATAACATGTGTTTTCGAAAAGAATGGTTCGCTGAATTTGATTGGTTGGAGTACAGTGTAGAAAATGATGCGGGGTATTGTTTGTATTGCTACTTGTTCAAACCGGATAGAGGGGGTCAAGGGGGTGGAGATATATTCACTAAGACCGGTTTTAGGGATTGGAAGCACAAAAAGACATTGAAAGATCATGTCGGTCTCTTTGATGGTGCTCATAATCAAGCTATCGCAAAGTGTACCAACTTGATGCATGAAAGGCAAAGTATCTTTTACGTTATTTCTAGCCAAAGTAGTAGTCAACAAAAAAATTATAGGACGAGACTGACTGCGGTGCTAGATTGTACTAGATTCCTCTTGATGCAAGGATTGACATTTCGTGGTCATGATGAATCCAAAGAGTCTCTTGATAGAGGAAATCTAATTGAGCTTTTAGACTGGTATGCAGCTCATTGTGAGAAAGTTAAACAAGTATTATTCAGTAATACTCCTGGAAATGACCCAATGACTTCACCAAAGATCCAAAAGGACTTGGTTAATTGTTGTGCCGTAGAGACAACAAGGGCTATTATCAATGAAATGGATGATTGTTTGTTTTCGATTTTGGTTGACGAGGTTCGTGATATTTCTAAAAAAGAACAAATGACAGTTGTTTTGAGGTTTGTTGACAAAAGTGGGCACGTAAAGGAGCGTTTTTTGGGCATTACCCATGTCATTGATACTTGTGCCCAATCACTCAAGGATGCCATTGATGCAATGTTTTCTACGCATGGGTTGAGTATATCTAGTCTGAGAGGTCAAAGTTATAATGGAGCAAGCAATATGTCAGGTGAGTTCAATGGCTTGAAATCTTTAATTTTAAGAGAGAACCCATATGCTATGTATGTCCATTGCTTTACTCACCAACTTCAGTTGACAGTCGTTTCTTTGGCACGTAGGAATTATATGCTTGGTGATTTATTTAACATGCTTGCTATTATTGTGAATTTGGTTGGTGCATCATGTAAGCGTGTAGATACTCATCGAGCAAGTTATCATGCCGATATTTTGGAGAAACTTAATATTGGGGAACTTTGTGGTAGGAGTGGTAAGTTCCAAGAAATGAGTTTGGAACGCCCAAGTGATACTAAATGGGGCTCACACCTACTGATAATTACTCGTGTTATTAATATGTTTAATGCTATCATAGATGTTCTTGAGGATATATCAGAAGATGGCATAAATTCAGATCAGAGATCAATGGCCACAAGACAGATGGACACTATGCAGGATTTTGAGTTTGTGTTCAGTCTCCACTTTATGTTTGAAATTCTTGCAATTACAGACGACATTTCACATGCCTTACAGAAAAAGGATCAGGATATTCAGAATGCTATGATGTTATTGAAATTGTGTAAGTATGCATTGCAGGACATGAGAGACAATGGTTGGGATAATTTGTTGAGTAGGGTGATTGAGTTTTGTCTTGGTAGACATATTTTAGTACCCAATATGGAGGATATTGTAGTATTGAATGGTCGACCTAGGCGTGGAGCTCAGCAGGTGACTTATTATCATCGCTTTTATGTTGATTTGTATTGTCATGTGATAGACTTAATCTTGCAAGAGTTGAATGATCGTTTTCCAGAGACAACTACTGAGCTCATAACTTGCATTTCGTGTTTAAATCCAAGAGATTCCTTTGCAGCTTTTGATAGGGATAAATTGATACGTCTTGCTCAGTTCTATCCTTTGGACTTCAATAATGAAGAGCTTTTATTACTTCGACCTCAACTTGACAAGTTTCTTATGTTTGTGAGAATGGATGAAACTTTCTTTAATCTCAATAGCATTTCTTGTGTAGCTCGGAAGTTGGTTGAAACAAGAAGTTCTTGTTATTTTCCATTGGTTTATAGGCTGATCACCTTGGTTTTGATATTACCTGTGGCAACTGCAAGTGTTGAAAGAGTATTCTCAGCTATGAATCTAATGAAGAGCGACTTGCGCAACAAAATGGGAGATGATTGGTTGAATGACAATTTGGTGGTTTACATGGAGAAAGAGATTTTTTGGAAAAATTGAGAATGAAGCAATATTACAACGTTTTCAAAACATGAAACCCCGTAGAATGCAGTTGTCTAAGATCATAGTTACAGAGTAGGTTGTATCGCGTATTTTTTTAATATTTTGGGTTGTATTGAATTATGTTTTCATTTATATATAATTTTTACGTTTTAGTGCGTTTACATATATATTGAATAATTTTTAAAATTATTTAATTAAATATTAATAAACGACCTCTCTCTTACGATCGTTGATAGTCGACGGTCAATTGTCAACATCCACCCGAACTGAACTTTTGTGCTGGTCCGCCACATGCAATCTCTTAACTCTTAAGTCCTTATAGCATTATGAATGGAGATTCCCAAAGCTCACTAAAGGAGTGTGGAAGTTCGCCAAATATTTTATGAATTTTAATGTTTATGAGGTTTTGTTACTTTTGAGTTAGGCATTTACCAGGTTGAACAACACATTTCTTCTGCAGGAGAATGTAGAACCTTATTTGAGGGACGGGGAAGATAAGGTTGATATTGCTTGCTGTATGCAGCATTTGCCAGTAGGAATTATTTCCTATAGTGTTTTGCCACTCAAATGCTGGTTTGTGTCTTCTGATATGACGTAGAAACATAATATGTCTACTTGTAGCTGTGCTTTGAATCTGAGGATAAAGTGAGGAGATTGTTGTACAATGTCTCATTGCTGCTGAAACCAGGAGGTTAATTGGTATCACTCCCGACTCATCAACAATATGGTATGACAATCGCCAGTAATTTATATTTGTTTGCATGTTTGAAACTATTCTACCGGTATATCTCATGCCTGACATTAGGCTTCCCTTTATTGTAAGATCTGGATTGTATTACTTCATTGTTGAATGTCAACCTAATGAACACATATATGTAATCTTCAAGTTGTCTCTATTTTTTGTTAAATTTTCGACGAATGATTGGAAATAGATGAGGCGTGGAGAGTTGTGTTGTCTAGGCCCTGAAGTACTAGCTGATTCAGCCTGATTGTTTGTGTGTAATCTGGAGCTTGTTGAACTTGTGACAACTACTAAAATGCTGCTTCCTTTGAAGTGAGTTTGTTAATCGGTATGCTATCATCTCTTTCCAGGTTTGAAAGGTTTTGCCTATATTATTCTTTACTTAGTGTTGCTTAAATTAAAGGAATGAAGGGCATTGGAAAAGATCTAATCTGTAGTGTTTCCCATAAATGTTTCTAGCTAAGTGTATGAAGTAAACAAAAAATGAAGGTTTCCTGCTATAGGAGTCCACCTTTGATGGATCATATCTGGTGATCAGCATTTGGGTTCTCCAGCCAGCCCTCATCTTCTCTCTAAAACTCGACCAAGAACAGCAAAAGAAAATCTAAACAAAAAAGAAGAAATGTTTGTGAAGTTCCTATATTTTTTTATTTTTTTTCCAACTGTGGATTATTGGTCCAGAAGGTGAGATTACACCTTTTTATGCTTATGCAATAGTACTTAGAAGTTGTATGGCAACGTGGGTTATTTCCTTCCGTTTCTTGCTTATCATGTATATGGGTTTGCCTTTGGTGGTTTTCTTAAAGAGAAGAAAAGAAAAGATTTCTCTTTCTATTTCACATTGGAGATCCTTCATCATGTGATAGTAATTTCCTAGGTTATGCAGAGTATTAATATACTTGTAATCTATCGCAGATTTGCTCATGTTTGCTTGACAAAAATCAATTTAAGGTTTGAAGTCTTTTATGACTATTTAAACCATAATATAATGGCATAACCTTGTAGGAATAAGTACCAGAAAAATGTTGAAGTGTACCACAACAAGAGTAGTGGAATGAAGCCCAACATTGTTCCTAACTGCATTAGATCTGAGAGCTACGTGATCACTTTTGAAGTTGAGGAAGAGAAGTATATTTCCATTTTAATACATTCTCAGGCTCAATTTCTTTGTGCTACTTTCTTGTGACATTGGATTGTTTGTCACTAATTATGTTAAATTGACTTCCAGGTTCCCATTTTTCAGAAAAAAGTACCAGTTGAAATTTGTAGGTGATATTTCTAATGAAACCCATTGCTTAGTCTATTTCCCAAGCTTGCTCAGGTTAATATTTTCTATTGTGATTATAAGCATATATCTATTTTTAAAGTTGGGATGATTCCATCCTAATATCCTATTGGGGTTGTTTGGAAAGTGTTTACACATCTATGGCCCATGCATTTCATCAGTATATTTGGTAGCCTAAGCTTGTTAGTGTTTCGCCCTATCAAGTGCCCCATATGGCAAAGGGAATAGCTTCCTTCAAGCATTATGATGTCACTTCATCTTGTGTCCCCCTTGAGTATATGATGCAAAGATTTTCCATAAAAGAATGTGATTGACCTTCAGAAGCTTAAGAAGACAATGACTAATCAAAGCTCGATAATAATTAGTAAATAAGTCCTTGAATTTATAGTTTAATCAATATCACTGTGCATGAGAAAGCTATGAATATTCATAGATCAATATATTTGTGAAAAGGAAATCTATGTATTGGATAATTTTTTTATCGCAAGAATGTAATCAATATTTCATCAAACATAATCCCTTATCTTACACTGTAAACTGCAACTTCAACTTTCGTGGATACACTAGCACATTCTCTTTTTTTCCTGGGAAAAGGGAGAGGGAGAGGGAAGGAAGGAAGTTGCTACTCCTATCCATATGCTTTCACTGGGTAAAACCCAATTAAGGAGCTCCCAGGAACTAAGACATGCATGATGCAGGTGCCTTCAAAATCTTGATATTTTTATGGATAAGCATCTGCTTTGGGATGCTTATTACCTGTTCTTCGTTTGACTTTTTGATTTTCAGTTATGAGAATTGGTAATTATGTTCCATAGGTTGGCTAGAGAGGCTGGTCTTGAGTACATGGAGATAACAAACTTGACTGAATTTTATGACGATAATAGGTACTTTCTTTGAACTTTGTTATCTACTTTCTCTTACCCTTTTTATGATTACCCTTAAACTTGTGCGGGTAATTGAAATATAAACAATCATCTTTTTTATTATAATTTTGTTGTCAATTTTAAAGTTTTGATACCATTTTGCATCCAAACCCTGTTTGACAACCATTTTTTTGAAGAAAATGTGTTTTTGAATAGTAATTTTTTTTGGAGAATATGTGGTTAAAAAGTAGGAATTTTTTTTGAGTTTACGTGAAGAATATTTTATTGTGAGAATGTATGGTTGAAAATGAGTATGAGAAAAAAGATTTTTGAAAGAATCTTTACCAAACAGGGGCTAAATGTTGTGTGCTCACTAGGCCTTAAAACTTAAGGTAAAGTTATAACTAATTCACTATGATAAGTTTCAATAGACATCTTAAAGATTATATTGTATTCCAAGAAGAGAGGAAACAAACAGAGTCCCTAAAAGTGACCTATCATTACATCAGCATTGTTCATTGTCTGCTAATTATTTGTGAAAGATGTTTTCATTGGTCGTGTTGTTTTATCTACGACACAGTAACTTTTGCAATTATGTCTGTAGCATAACTGATGCATTATTATCATGTCAGATATTACTTTTTTCTCTATAGTCCTAGTGGCTTAAAAAATATCATATAAATCTTCTGTATTTGGTTAGACCAATTACATTATTGATCTTGTTTGAGTTTCTATCAGTTGTTTGATCTTGTGAAAGGTAATGAAGAGTTTCTATTGTTCTCTATGGTGTTTTGACACGTAATGGTCCATGGATTGTTTTTACAGTGATCTATTGTTAGGAACTCATGGGTGTACCAAGAGTTTTGAACTGTACAAATTTGTTACTTTATTGCTATGATTTGTGCTTGATAATTTTTTTTGATAAGCACACTGATTGTTCTGCTAAATAACGTTAAAGGATTGTAGTTACCTGTTTCCACTTGCTATAGCATCCATAAATTGGTATCGGTTTTCACAAAAACCCCTGCCGCACTTTAATTTTTTTCAGCGGAGCACTTGAAATATTTAAATCCAATACAGTTCTTTGATGTTATATTTTAATTGAATTACTGGTTTTATGATAGTTCCAAAGCATGGTCCGGTCTTCTTTTTTTCTGTACATAAACTCCCTTTCTAGATTGTCGTTCTCACCCCCACATCTATGACTAATTGGAGAGGACATTCCAAATTTCTGAATCTAAACTCTAGTATGGACATTTTTTTTATTTTTTATTTGTCTCTTTGTCAGCTGCAAATTTCATGGATTCTTTCTTCTTATATATTAAATTTTCTAAAAAAGTGAGCAGTTATAGTACGTGCAGCATTAAAGCAGCTGTAGAGCATTTATTATTATGCCCTTGTCTGGTTTAGATACAAATCAAATTTTTAGTAGATTTTGATAAAAGTTGATGGAATGTGTGGTTGAAAAGTTGTTCCCATGAAATGTGTGTTAAAATTAATGACTTTAACTTATATTTAAATCCACTTTTCTAGGTGAAACAAACAAAGGCTATAATGTTGTTGATATATTATTTTAGTGGGAAAGTCTGACTTTTGTTAACTTCACTTTGCTCTTAAGAGCACAGTTTGCAGTTATGCTGATGGATGCTGGTCCCAACCTTGTTGATCCTAGAGGGAGGCTTCTTCCCAGATCATATGATACTTTAGGTGATTCATTCACTCCACGTCTTGTTACATTATAATTAACATCTTGTAACTTTTTTTCTGATGCCTTCTGCAGGTCTGTACACCACTTTCATTTTTCAAAAGCCTGATCCAGATATTGCCCCTCCTCTCTCTACACCAGTGTTGGAAGATGGGTGCAGCAATCATGATGAGGCAAGTGTTCGTAGAATTAGAAAGGGTATCATGAGAAATGGCCGTTGTTTTAGGTGCAATTGATTACATAACTGATTATGTGCTTCTTAACCAAAATGTCATCATCTTAAAGTAGATGCAGTCTTACTTTTGTAAGCAAAGTTTAACTCATAAAAACAATGAATCCGACTTGTTTATGTCTTAAAGTCATACAGTGGTGGACATTTGGCTACCGCACTGTCCTTTGAAGCACCATGAAAGTTATACCATTTTGCACCCGTTGGTGCCATAAATTTATACCCAACTTATTGAGCGTCTTAAAGTTATACCTTTAAAGTAAATGCCCTGCTAAATAGAACTTTAAAAAGGAAAATAGAATGAGAATGTTACAAAGCTCTTTTAACTTACCATGATGTTTACTCAGTTACGCGACAAAAGGTCATTGCCTAGCCACGAATTGAGCCTTAATTCGTGGAATTAGGAAAACTAGTACTTTCAGAGACATTGAAAAAAAACCCAAATTGGTTTCACTTCATGGTTGAAGGTGTCAGCTATAAAGATGTGGAAGTATTTGAATTTGGGTCCATGTACGAAATCATAACTCCAATGTTTTGTTGTTGGTATCAGTTATTTGCTGATAATTTAGTTTCAATCACAGAGAACCCGGGAGGGGGGGTGTAGCTTTCACGTCATGGTTGAAGGTATAAGCTGTAGAGATGTGGAAGTATTTGAATTTGGGTCCATGTACGAAATCATAACTCCTATGTTTTGTTGTTGGTATCTATTAATTATAACTATTTGAACTTTTCAGGACTATTTGGAATCTGAGGGTTTCATTTTTTAGGAATTAAAAGAGAATATATATATATATACAGAAATGATTTAATGAGCACCGGTGCTCATCTTATCCTAAGCACCGATGAGTTGGCACATTAATTCATTGGTGGATAAAAATTTTGTGAGTTCCAATCCACCAATGAATTAATGTGCCAACTCATCGGTGCTTAGGATAAGATGAGCACCGGTGCTCATTAGATCATTTCTGTATATATATATATATATATATAATGTCCTTGTAGTCCAGGTGTGAATGGGGTATCAGTTACTAAAGTTTAACTATTAACAAGGAAATAGGGATTGAATATGACATAGTGCATAAGATTAGAGCGAGTTGGATGAAATTGGGAAGTACAAGATATCTTATGTGATAAGTACTTACCAAGCCAAAAGTAGAATTTTATAGAGCGACTATTAAATTGACTATGCCTTGTGGTATAATTGTTGGTACATCAAATAACAAAAGGTCTACATTAGAATTGATAAAATAAAAAATGATTATAAATGCCACCAATTGAAGATATTGAGAGAAAAAGGGAGACGATTCAAATAGGCGTGACATCTATAAAATATATATAAAGAATCTTCCATTCACAAGAGCATGTGTCAAGTGGAAAAAGTTAGAAATATGAAAGAGTTATAACTTAATGCTGTGATATGGTTATAAAATATTTGACTTCCTTGGAGCTTGCAAAAGAGTTCGTTCAAATTGAATGGAATGGCAAGCGTGTGACCCAAATTATTAGTACTTTTTGTTACAATTTTTTTGCTCTTTTTTTCTCTATAATAGGTTATTTTAATTTTCCTAATACTTAACGTAGTATAACGAGTATAAATAAAAAATTAAAGAAAACGTCACTAAATCAAGTGATAAAAAGGTGTCATCTCAACTTTATCACTCGTCGTGAAACTAAATGCATAAAAAAGTTATAGTATTTCAAAGGAGGGAAAAAGAAGAAGAAACAATGTTTAAGACTTTTAGTTCATAGTATCTTCTGATAGGATTGCACACAAACCAAATCGATAAAAATTACAGATTATTAAAAATTGAGTTGCTTATTTAATGCATTTTTTTCTTTATTTGTGATCTTAAATCACGCATTTGTTTTCATTTGTTAATATTATATTTGCAAACAAACAAGTTATTTTTAATCCTATTTTCAAATATAAACGTACTTTTTTAAAGGAATAAATTAGATTTCATAATGAACAATTCCCCTTGTACAGGGGAATTGGTTCACAGGCACATTACAGGTGCTATGTTGGCAGCACCTGTATGGTGCTTTTTGGGCTAAGGATGAATGAAAAATTGCCAAGTGAAAGTCCATAAAAATTTTGTGAACCATTTTCTGTACACCTAGCATCACTCTTTCATAATTTCATTTAACTATTTCAAAACTTTGTGACGATATTTCAAATAGATGGGAGAAAATCTGAAGACGTGAAAAAAGAGTTTAAAAGTATCTTTTAATAATAGTTTTTTATATAGCAAAAACACAAAAGGGAACTGAGAGACAACGGTGATGATAAAGCTCTCTTCCTTGTTAGTAAAGAGGAAAATGTGGGCATCTTTGAACTTTGATAACCTTTTGAAATGTGTTGAGATTCATATGCAGGATAAAGTCATAGAGATTTCTATTATTAGAACATGTGTCAACTTCATTACCTATCTTTTTATCTTAATTGAAGTCCTTTATTGGTCATGCAGAAATAAAGGGTTCTATTTTAAATTTCATGAAGGCCATCAGATTTGATATATTACTGGTTTATTTACCTTCTGAGATGAGAATTGCTTGCAAGGTTTGCATTAACGAAGCCATCCAGGTTGTAAGAAAGGGACAGCAGTCTAAATCAATAGATAAATGTAGAATGATGTTGATATACATGTTCATAGAGTGGTTGAAAGATTGTTTTTAAATCCATCGAGTACGTAGCCAGGCTATTTAATACATGTGATGACTTATCCTAGAAACATGAAATCTTTTCATGTATGTATTTGTGGGTCTTAACCTTCAAGCTTTTTTTCCCTGCATTTTTGTGAATTGGATTTCTTTGATGTCACAGAGAGATTGGCAAGGGACTGACTGGAGAGAAGATGAGAAGAATGGAAAGACAGATTCAGATTTAGGACTGGGGAAGATAACCGAGCAGAAAGGCATTTTAGGTCCAGGTCCAGCAGAGTTACGCTTTCGGGAAGCTCTTTGATCTGTTTCAAATTGGGTTTTTGAATGAAATGGGCATTAAGGAAGCAACAAGTTAGCATAGTTGTTGCCTTGTGTATTCTAGCAAATTAGTAAATGTACTTTATTATAATGCAAGCATGGGGAGATTCCTCATCTGCTAATGCACTGTATATCCTTATTGGCACTTTTAAGTCGCCTGAGACATATTAGACTGTACAGTAGACTGAGATTTTGCTTCGATTCTTTTTTAGCATTGTTCAACGTTGTAAGAAGTCAGACGTATTTTGGGTAATGTGTGTGTGTGTGTGTGTGGGGGGGGGGGGGGGGGGGGGTTTGTTTGTTAGTTAGTTTCTCGATGATCTTCTAAATTCTTCGTGCTTAAGTTTGACACCATCCTCACATTTGCACGTGGGTTTCGACCTGAATAAAAAAATGCCGACCTCCCATGTGTGTGTATTTGGTCATCGTTTATGTCATTCATTATGTTTTTGTAGCAAGACCATGTTTGTTATAGTTGCGCTTAAATGTGCAATTAACGTAGAATCGGTATAATATCAGTGTATGGTACACTAATTATATATTGAAAATGGAATGTGGGCAAAACTGCCTCTGTTTGCTAAATTTATAAATAGTTTACAAATAGAAATAGGAACAGTAGTAAGTCTCAGAAATGTGTGACAATTACAAGTAGGTATGAATATGTAGTTGACTGAATGCTAAATTTATAAATTATGAATGTGTTTGTTTTCCATTTTTTTCAAAATACATTTGTCTCTTATTTTAATCACATATTTTTCAATAAAATAATATTACACGCAAATAAAATTTTATCCTTATTTTTTAACCATACATTTTTATCAAATAACTATTCAAAAATGCATTTTTGGTTGAAAATAGGGCTCAAACAAGCTCTATATCCAAACTGAAACGGTATAGAAGTGTCGAACATGTAAAGTGGACTATCAAATTTTCTCAAAATAGCTATGACTTATGTGGGGCGACAATCAAATCTTTTTTTGTGTGTGTGTGTGTCTAGTACTTAATTCAGTCATTCTATTATTATAATATGTTCTTGAGTAACATATGCTTGAAAAGTGTATGAATATCGAATTTTCGTTGGTCATACATGTTAAAACTTGAGGTTTCTTTTTAAAATGTCAACTTTATTAAGAGGGGTAATCAAAATCCTCATAAATTGGTCTATGTTTTCTCTTTATTCAATGTGAGATTATATCTCTTAACATGTCCCCTCAAGATGGTGGCTCGTTTGAACAGACCAATCATGAAATCAGTGTGCTCATTTTTTTTAGTCTTAATGGAGATTAATGAACTTTGATACCATGTTAAGATTTAAGGTTACATCTTAAAATGTCAACATTATTAAGAGTAGTAACACAAACTCTTATAAATTGGTCTATATTTTTATCTTTATTCGATGTGGAATTCTATCCCTTAACAATACAATATTTTAGATAATTTTGCCTGGTTTATAAGTTGTTTAAATTGTAGGCTGGCTTATTTTTAACTCTTAAATCAAAAACCAGCAATAAGCTCAACCATCCAACATATACCTTTTAAGGGTTGACACTTGACAAAGTGAATTACCAATTTACGTCCTAACCTGCTGAAGATTTACCATCCAACCAACCTAAAATCATTACCAATTAATTAATTTATGGACGTCTGAATTTCATCTTGAAATTTGATTTTTATTTTTATTTTTTTTTGATGATAAAAGCCTGAAATTTGAATTTAAGGATGAAATATTTATGTTCAATATATATATTTGGCTCCCATATTTAAAGAAGCGCCCGTGGCCTAATGGATAAGGCGTCTGACTTCTAATCAGGCGATTGTGGGTTCGAGTCCCACCGGGCGTGCGAATTATTTTGGTGTATTTTTCTTTCCATTCTCATCCCTTTTTCTTGCGTTCAATATTAACCTTAGAAATTGAAAACATATATCACTCTCGAGAACCAACATCTAGTATCGAGATCAAACAAATAAACATGAGTTTCGCCTTTATCTTACAGTATAATACGATTTTTATGCTTGATTGATTTCAAAAAGTAATCGGTCATTTCCTTTGTGAAATTGAAATAAATTTCGGGTCGAAAATGGATTCCATTTCTTGATCTTGAAGAACCAGGGTTTAGTGAGGAAGAGATGACTTTGATTTCATGCCATTGAAGTTGTAAGCTTTTTTTTTTGCGTGCAAATTGTAGCAAAGAAAAAGGCATTTTTTCTAATTTTTATTAATTAATGAAAATTTGAAGCATGAAGAGAATAAATACTCAATAATACAATTTTTAGTGCCTGAACTTCATCAGATAAAACACAAATAGTGACTAAGTTTTACCTACTTCAACTGAATTTTATTTTATTTCATATTGCTCAACAAATTCAGAATAAATCGCGTTGATCTATACAGCAAAATTACAAGCGAATTGAGCAATGAATGGCAATACGACAGTCATTGAAATACCTGAATAAATTGCACTGTACAGATCATCTCAGCTGAATCACCATAGCTGTACGACGAATCTATCAACTTCTATTTTGCTAATCTTTAGTAATGCCCAGAAACTGATGCTGCCCAAAACTAAGCTACATTCTATCTGTATATACACTCTCATGACGCATGATAAATATGAGGGTTCATCTTCAATATTCATTCCTTCGATTATTTGCTAAAGCTCCACTAAAATCCTTGACCGACAAAATTTTGTCCTGACTCCTTTAGAAAAGGTCTTCATCCTGAAAATGGCCGGACGATATTGCTGTACCTCAGGCGTGGCTCAAAACCAAATGCTTCTACTCTGGCTGAAAATAGCTATCGTATATAGAAAGTCCATCAAAGGCATCAAAATTTGCTTTCAACTCAACAAACTCATTTCCAAATTTTTAGCACATTCAGAATCTGGCCATCTGCACCCTCCATCTCTGGTTCGTAATGGGCATAAAGATTCACAAACATGAGTCATCAAATTAATTGGAACATCATTGTCCAAGATAGAACCAGAGACAGACAGATCTGATTTATTTTCATGCCGCAAATATACACTACTTTCCTTGTCTGAAGCCGGATATGTAGATTTCTGAGGAATTCCTGTTATGTCGTTTTCAATTCCAACGCATTCACCATCTTCTGAAAAGTGTACCTTACAGCCCAGTGATAGCATAGCTCGCTTTGCCAAATCCAGGCAGAGCTGCTGGAGAGCTTTTTGTTGGGAAAAAAAATCAACTTTTCCACCCAAATCAACCAAAAGCAGCGGAAACACAAAACACGAAATAATTGGACAAAAGAGAAAATAAAGAATTTAACGTAGCTCAGCTGACTGCTGACAACCACAGGAGAAGAACACTTTTATTGATAAGAAAAATAAATCACTCGTTACAATATTTTTCTCACCCTCACAACTTCTCCCTACACAAAGAAAGAGCAACAAACGTGTTTTCTTCCTTGCACACAATACTTCTCTCTCCTCTCCTTTTTTCACCTTTTTCACGTCACACAATTCTTATCTCTCTCTGTTTCTTTTCTCGCCTTTTCACTTTTCACGTTACTTTTCAATTGACAGGCCTATTGTATATATAACCAAAATTATGCCAGAAACTTACCTAATTACAATTGAACTCTCTTAATTATTTTCCTTATCTAATAATACCAATAATATTCTTTTCCTTTTCTACTTGGTAATATTTCCATAAAGAAAAATACTCCTAATTTAACTTGACCACTTTTTTTTTTCCTTTTCTTGTCAAACAAGAATTCTTTATTTCATAATTATTTTGGTCAATCCCAACACTTTTCACTTCGTAACTACGCAGTCAAGGACTCCGTGGTAGACGTTGTACCTTTAACTGTAGCCTCTGCTCCTTCTTATGCCTGTTAACATTCGTCACCATCTGATTAAAATAAACTTCGCGGAACAATATTAGTAAGAAAGAACAGCCTATTATTTATTGTTAGGAATATTGAGCCTAACTCCACCTAATAAAACTGGCTTATTAGGGGAGGATTGCCCTCACCTTATTAAGTGGATCATCTATATTTTCCCAAACAATGTGGGATTCTAATACGCCCCCTCACGCACAGCGTGGACCATGCCAAACAACTGTGAACAAATCGATATTGGGTGGCACCCAACATTGCATAATTGGGCCTGGCTCTGATACCATGTTAGGAATATTGGGCCTAACTCTACCTAATAAAACCGGCTTATTAGGGGAGGATTGCCCTCACCTTATTAAGTGGATCATCTATATTTTCCCAAGCAATGTGGGATTCTAATACGCCCCCTCACGCACAGCCATCCTACGCTCGCTCGACACAGCTCGACATCCTACGCTCGCTGGCTCGACACAGCTCGCGTAGGATTATTTTTGAGATGTAAATAATTTACGATTATTTTTGAGATGTAAATAATGTATCACAAATGTATTATTCAATACTATGTATGGATTATTTATTTATATTTGTATCGTCACCGATGTTTAGTTCATGTTTATATTTCTTGAAATGCTTCATACGGGAGAATTTCTTTAATAAACTGCACGAAACTATATGAAATTTGAATCTTTATTTTTACTATATTAATGCGGAGCTATCTCGTCTAAAAGTTTAGATAGTTATAGATCGAATAAATTTCATAATTTCGTCATACCAACCAAAAGTCAGAAAGCATACATAGATGAGGAATAATAGTTTGCAGTAGAAATGATTAACTTTCGTCGCTACAAAACAAGACTTTATCTTTATTCAAAAACAGACAGCAGAATTAGTCATGTATGTGCATGTAACGTTGAATTTGTAGTAAATTTTGCTCTATAAATTCTTCATTTTGCTCCAATACTTTCATAAACATCTTAGAAAAATACTAATATTCTTAGATTTCTTCATTTTTACGGATTTTGCTTACATTTTATAGTTAAATATATAATATTTTAAAGATGAATTCTGGCAATGTTTATGCAGCTGTTGCTGCTATATTTTTCCTGCTCATGATCTCTTGCCAAGCGCAATTGTCATCTACGTTTTACGATAGTACGTGTCCGAATGCGCTTAGTACAATTCGAACTTCCATTAGACGAGCTGTGTCGAGCGAGCATAGGATGGCTGCGTCTCTCATTCGTCTCCATTTTCACGATTGCGGATGTCGAGCTGTGTCGAGCGAGCGTAGGAATTTGAGGTGAGTGTGATTAAGACTCTTATCATCGTTTTTATTACGTAGTAGTAAATTGAACAGTAAAGTATAATGAATAAGATACAAATCAATGCATTTTAATAAACATGTCATAAATATTTAATAAGATAGATTAGACAATATGGGATAAGTTTAAAAAAATTACATAAATTAAAATTTTGTTTTTTTATACTATTTTCATATCTTGCATATCAAGCGCATTTTGAGAATTTTTTTTTTTTAGAGTATTGGATGTGTTAAGGGATAAATTTCCCATTAGTTATATTTGAAATAAATAACTTATAAATAAAGATTTAGACTATTCGTCTTAAGAAACTCCACCTTTCAAAATGAAATTATAAGTCTCAATAGGATGGAATAAGATAAGTAGATAACTAAGAAATAATAACCTATTTCTTCCTTGTTTAGTTTCACAATAGTATCTATTTGAGCCTCATTATTTAAAAACTCATTTTCAATCTCAAATTAATTATCACAAAACTCATTTTGAAAATGCATTTTTGAAAATATGGTTAAACTTATAATATAAAAACTCAAAACGCATTTTAACGTTTCGGGTGTTTTCATGAAAATTCTGAAAGCACTCAAAACATGTAAAATAAGCATTTAAATAAAATTTATTTAAATTAAATTTTAAAAATTAAAAACTTTGAAAAATATAAATTTAAAAAAATAAACATTTTGAAAAAATAAAATAAAAAATTTTGAAAGATTTATATTATAAATTTTTTTAGGAAATTAAAAATTATAAAAAAAATGAAAATACTTCAAACTCTTAATGATTATTCACATAAAAATATTTAAATTAACGGAGATAAAAAAATATAGTTCAAACTCTTAATAATTATTCATTAAATTTTATTTTTATTTCCTATATCTTGAACTCAATTTACTATTCATTTATATTTTACCTTTGTAGCAAGAAGAAAATATTGTAAGATTCACCAACTTTAAAATGTACATATTATTTGATAATATATTAACATAAAATAGTTCTACTTTTACAAAATAATTAAAATTCAAGGAATAAAATGTCATAATTTTTTTTTAAAAAAAATTTCAGACCAAACGTATTTTCTAATTTTCTGTTTTGAGAAATAATTTTTCAAAATGACAAACTAAATGTATTTTTAGCAATCTTAAAACAAACTCTCAAAATAGAAAACTAAAACGAACTCAAAGGTCAGAACTAAAAATTGAAATACAGACCAAACGGGCCCTTAGATTCTTTGCAAAGAATGTATTTATGAAATGTGTATACTATTGTTTGCATGGATGAAAATGGAACAGAAAATTATTTGATACCATTTGCAGAAAATCAAAATAAGCTATGTGAATGATAGACGATACACATTTACAGAAGAAATTACTATTGCAGAAGATAGTCAACGTTAGAAAGCAAAACAACTAAAATCATTTCCAACATGGGCAGCTATAATGACATATAAGAACATTTAAAAATAAATTGTAGGGATGGTAACTTCAATTTATTTTTTTTAAGAAAAAGGTGTAGAACTTTACACATGAAATATCTATACAGAAAGGGATTTTATCACAATTTAAAGGTCAGAACAAGGATTCTTCATTAAAATTACAGAGAATAGCAAATATATACAATTCCTCAAATATATAAGCGTTCCATGGCCCCAGGCTCACCTGAGATATATAGTTGCCAAGAAGGCAAGCATCAAACCAATATTAAAGACCCTTGTCAATACTTACATCCCTCCATAGGAACAATCAAAAACTTCCATTAAGCTGATACACAGTCACTATAACAAATGCGCTTTGCATGACTTAGGGTCCGTTTGATTGCAAATGTGAAAAATTGATGAAAATAAATTGTTTTACTGGAAATTGAATTGCCTAAAATTTGTTTCTTAGGAATTGTAATTATTGTGTTTGATTGGTATAACTTTCCACCTGGAAAATGTTGAAAATTTGGTGTTCGTTTGGTTTTGTTTTTCATGAAAATTGTCCATTAAAGTGATAATTTTTTTTACCATTGGGTTTAAAATTTGTTCCACTTGCTAAAAAAGAAAAAAAAATTAATTTTTTTTTTAAATTACCATACCGAGTATAGTTCGTTTGACTTTGTTTTGTATGGAAATTGTCAATAAAAGTGATAATTTTTTTTACCAATGTGTCTAAAAATTTTTCCATTTCCCAAAAAAAAAAAAAACTGGAAAATCAATTCCAGCAAGAACCATAGGAAAACTAATTCACCAATTTTAAGGAAAATGGGCGCGTGAAGTTGAGGCTGAGAAAACATTTCCCAAGTAAAATATATGCTATCAAACATGTACAAAGTAGGAAATTGAAAAAGATTTTCCATTTTCCATGAAAAGCCATGCTATCAAACATGGCCTTATTGTTTCTTGCTAAAAAATGTCATATTTTCAGAGACATGTAAATGTGGATCATGCCATAATTCAAAAGCCGTTTAGTTGTGTGAAATTTCTCAACTAAAAATGCAGAGCTACATTACACGACAAATTTGTACAAGGAAAAATACACTTAGCAATACGAATTCATTTTAATATTAAAACCCAGCCTAGGCATTGATGGTGTTTCTACTAAAAAAATGATGTTGACATCCTGGTAAGGTTTAATACTACATTTTCCCCTAAAATGAGATATCAAATAATAGCATACACAATGTATATTCCCCTAAGTAATGGAGCCATTTTTTCTCCGTCAGTGAGTGATATTTAACAGCAGTACTATGAAATTTGAACATACCAATAAAATGGTGTTAACTGTTACATAAAAAATAGTTGTTTCCCTTTACTTTATTTAAAATTGAAACAAATGGAACCAAAATTATAAATTGTAGAATAAGACTTAAAATCCCATAGAGCATGGATAAATATTCTTCAAAGCCAAGTGACAACACAATCATGCAAATAAAGATGCAAGCATGTCAAATAATTTGCATGTATGGATGTGAACATAAGCATGCACGCCATTTTGACATAAATAAATCAGGGAAAAAAATGTTACAGCTTACAAAATCATTCATTTCGAATCATCTAAGAGGAAAAGAAAATCCAATCAGCAAACTGCAATAATAGTTTTGTGCACTGTAGATAGTTAGCAAGCACAAGTCACGCAGACTGTGTCCAATAGATTAGTTACCAAGCACAAGTTAAACCCGCTGGATCTGAGATAAAAATATTATAAATTACCAAGGTACTGTTTCCTTACTTTGATTTCTTAAATTTAAATTTAAATTTTTATAATAATAAGACAAACATATAACAACCTTGATTTTTATTATCTGTAGTATAAATATTAGGCAAAAGGAAGCTGCCAAAAATTGGATGCCCTTACTCACCAGGAAAAGAAGACGAAAGTGTTAGATATTTTTCATCATTTTGTGTATGTTATCTTTTGTTTTACGAATATTTTGCCGTCCCGACTAGTGTTTGCCGCTACGCAACGGAGATCGACCTGCCCGGTCAAGTCGCGGGAGTCGAGGGGGCAGCGCCCCCCGTGGGAGCTCGGGGGCAATGCCCCCGAAATAGAATTTTATTTTCAGAAAACTTTGAATATGTATGTTTCTTCCAACAGATGCGTCAATTCATTTCAATGGACACACCAATTTAAAAGGTTGCCTCCACTTCTATATATTCTGGGCGAATTCTCATTTGCAAGACACTTTAAAAAATTCGTTATTTTCTATTCTTCTCTCTTTTCTCTTGGCATCATCAATTTCTTTATAAAGTGTTTTCTTGATTTGATCAAATAGTCACAATTTGAATCAAACGCATCCATTGTATCCCGAGAGAGATTTTCTATCATATCTCGGTCGTGACTTTGTTGGAAAGAGGAGAAACATCTCTTAAAAGATAACGTTTTTCGTGCCTTGGAGTTCATTGGTTTTTTTCAGATTTTATTACATATTTCTAACAGAAAGTTCGTGACAAACAATATGTTCCTGCCTCATCAATGTTCCCAAGTACGACACCATATCCCTGAAGGTAAATTCATAACCACAGTTAAGACAACATTTTTTGTATTTCAGATACAAAAAGGAAGAAAGAGAAAAACTGTGAAAGTATTAAATCATCAAAATACCGTCTGAATAATGAGAGGAAGTAAATTTTTCTCTATCAAGGCTGCAAGATGTGATAAAATAAATTTAATAAAAAAAGTGTAAGTGTTATACCCTAAGTCCAATCAACTTTGGACATAAATACTTGGAATATATATAATCAATGCATATATATGGCAATATCTATTATTTAATTGAATTAATATTCTAATAAATTAAATAATAGAATCCGTAGATTCAAATCTTAGTGATTTGTTAATCACAAGGAGTTGTGATTGTGGGACACAAATTACATATGACTGAATCTTAAATCGTCCGTGATCGAAGTAAATCGTTATTACGGATAGACTATCGCGTGTGGCATTCTTACTTGTGAAGTAAGTAGCTGATCTCACAAGCTAAAGTGTGGTGACACTTGAATGAACACGTGGATGTTTTGTTATAGAACAAAACATTGGAGACCCGCTGAGAGATTCCACATGGATAACTATCTAAGTGTTAGTGGTTAATCTCTAACGTTCGGTAGTGGAATTGGTCCTTTGACTTGAGGTCATCATAGTACCTTATATGAGGGCAGACATACTTTGGTGGTGTTGGATGTTGCTCTGTCAAGGGTCGCTAATACAGCATTGTTCGGGTATGTCAAGAATCATATGAAGGTTGTGAATGATCAATAGAGGATTCGTCACTCTTAGATAGTAAGAGATTATGATCTACATTTTATCCAGTTAAGTTAATAATGAAATCCTTGGCCAAGGTGAACTCATAAGTCGGAAAAGAGTTTTCGACGTACATTGACTTAACATTGGGATAAAAGATATGATCGATAATTGAGATTGACACATATCCATATCTCATAATTGATCGGATCATATTGACGAAAGGATTATAGTTTCACGGTAAACGAACAAGTTTGGTTTTGTCATGCTACGTGATATTTCACGTCACATGTATTGCCCTGATACATTGCTAGATGTCAATCTGGGACAACGAAAATGAATTAGTGATAAATTAAAAGGGGCGTTTTAATTTATCGATTTTGATTAGATCAAAAGAATAATTCACATCGTTCGGCATCGTGATCGGGAACCTAATGGGTCACACACAAAAGAGAATCAGAAGAATGAGATTTACCAATTAATTAATTGACAAGTGTTGGATAATTAATTAATTGGGTTGTTTATTAATAGGCTCGAATTAATTAATTAGATTAATTAATTCATGGACCAGATTTAATTAATTTGATTAATTAAATCTTAGACCGGGTTAAGTTTAATAGATGGGTCGAGCCCATCTGGACTTATATTAATAGACTACTAGAGTTTTAAAAACTGTAGAGAATTTTTATTATTCTTGCTAGCACAAGAAAAGAAACCCTAGCCGTCATTCTTGTTCTCTGTGTGGATCACCATTTGAGGCTGGACAATTGGACAGCTTGGATTGCAGATCGTGATCATTGGAGTTCAAGAAAAAGCAAAAGAGTTTATGGAATTCATCAAAGGTATCATTCTCATCACAGTTTCTATCTAAACACATTGCAGATCCTCGTTTGGGAATTGAAAATTGTTTTAATTCCGTTGTGCATGTTAAGTAAATTCCCAACAGTGGTATCAGAGCCTATTTTGTGTTTGTTAGAAATTGTTTTGCATCTTGTAACAATCAAAAGTTGATTGTTATTGTTTTTCTTGTTTCTAGCAATTGAGAAAATTTGATTTTCACATTTTAGAATCTGTTAAAAAAAAAGGATCTGGAGGCGGTACGTGGCGGTGTTGCCGGTGACAACACAGCCGCCGGACCTGGCGACCGCGCACGCAACGAAGCGTGCCGCCACCACACAAGCGCAAAGACGCTATTAACGGCCGTGGAAGAAAGCAACGATCGGCTGCTGCGATTGCAACGATCGCCGCTGCGAAACATTGGCAGTGCCTCCCGCTGCTGTTACGCAGCGGGAGGTACTGCTGCAGCGGCGGAATGTCGCCGCTGTCACACAGCGACGACGATCCGCCGCACTTCCCATCGCCGGCGCCGCTAACAAGAAAAAAAGAAAAAAAGAAAAAAGGGATGGATTTTTAGGTTTTCAGACGGGAATGGAAGGGTGGAGGCGGGGGCCTCTCTTGCAATTTACAAAATTGCAGGCCCCCGCCTGAAATTATGATTCGATGGTCAATTTGCAATTTTCAAAAAGGGTTTTGAATTTAGATATTAAAATAGTTTTAAATTAGATTTTAAAATGATTTGATTTTAAAATTTCAATTTTGACCCGCTTAAAATTTTATTTAAAAATTGACGAGTTTTTTATATTTTCGTTAAAATTGGATTTTAACTTAAATATTAAACTTTGACCCTAAATTGAATTTTATTTTATTTAAGAGTTTTATCCTAAATTAAAATGTTAATTCATTTTAAATTAGAGTTAGTTTGAATTTAGATATTAAAATGGTTTTAAATTAGATTTTAAAATGATTTGATTTTAAAATTTGAATTTTGACCCGCTTAAAATTTTATTTAAAAATTGACGAGTTTTTATATTTTCGTTAAAATTGGATTTTAACTTAAATATTAAACTTTGACCCTAAAATGAATTTTATTTTATTTAGGAGTTTTATCCTAAATTAAAATGTTAATTCATTTTAAATTAGAGTTAGACTTTAATTTAATATTTAATTAAAATTTGATTTTAATTAAATTATCCACCCTAGTATGTTGTTGAAATTAGAGTTAGACTCTAATTTGACATTTAATTGAAATTTGATTTTAATTAAATTGTCTCGCCCTAAATGTTTCTTAAAATTAGAGTTAGACTCTAATTTAGTATTTAATTAAGATTTGATTTTAATTAAATATGTTCGACCTAATATCTTGGAATTAGAGTTTGACTCTTATTTTGTATTTAATTAAAATTTGATTTTAATTAAATTCAACTTTATTAATTTGATTATAATTAGAGTTGGACTTTAATTTGACATTTAATTAAAATTTGATTTTAATTAAATTGTCTTGCCCTAAAATTTTATTGGAATTAGAGTTTGACTCTAATTTGGTATTTAATTAAAATTTGATTTTAATTAAATAGTCCCGCCTTATATTTGTAGAATTAGAGTTGGACTCTAATTTGATATTTAATTGAAATTTGATTTTAATTAAATAAGTCCGCTAATTAAATTAATTGATTAATTTGATTAATTAATTATTTAATTGTTCCGATCGATTTGTCTAAATTAGTTTAGACGACTTTAATTGCTAGAAACTTGAAACATGTTTGCATATAATATTAGATATTATAGGAATGCATTTATATGATGAATGTTTTATTAGTGGATGATTATGGACTCGACCATGTGGATGTGTTGAATGGTTAGTTTTATTCTTGTTGTTTTATGGGCCTGCGAGCTCTTATTTATTTTGGACCTGCGAGTCCGTTATTATTATTATGGGCTTGCGTGTCCAATATTATTTAGGCCTGCGTGCCACTAGTATAGGATACAAGTTGCAGTTGGACTAATTGGAGATACAAGAAGAGGAGGAGACCATAGAGATGGAGCATTGTATGAATCAATGCTATACCCCCTAGAAACTGACCGACTAGTCTTCCTTATGGCTCGGCAGGAAGACTAGATAGTATAAGTCCATAATCGTCCACACTATTATATGTATGTTTATTTGCATGTTAGATGTATAATAAAATATATATAATTATTACGATGAGACTTTTTGCATGAAAAATCCCTCGTTAAAAATATTAAGTCAATTTATTATTTGCCTTCCATCATTATAGTGAAAAACGAGAGTCCTAAATCGATCTTAGCTTGTTGAGTACACTCAAGGCTGGTCCATTAGGGATGTGTTTGACACTATGAAATATTAGATATTTCTGAATGATGGGTTTGACTTAACTAATATTTATCTTTTGTTGAGTACATTCAAGAAGATAAATTTTAGAGGCATGTTAAAATATTAAGTCATATTTATATTCGCCTTCCACCATTATAGTGAAAAACGAGAGTCCTAAATCGATCTTAGCTTGTTGAGTACACTCAAGGCTGGTCTATTAGGGATATGTTTGACACTATAAAATATTAGATATTTCTGAATGATGGGTTTGACTTAACTAATATTTATCTCTTGTTGAGTACACTCAAGAAGATAAATCTTAGAGGCATGTTAAGCTAACACATAAGATGTGTGAAGACAAAGAGTTGTCGGCTTAATGATCTGGGAGTTGTATGGAGATACAATTGATAATAGTATCTACCCAAATGTTTTATTAGGGCTTGTTGAGTACACTCAAGGTTTTAATATAACAAATGGGATCCCAACCCACTGGGAATCAAGTACAGATTCCATAAATTTATGTGAGAGGGTCATAAATTTGAGTTAAACAGTGGGAGCGAAATTAATTTAATAAAAGACCATGTTAAATTAATTCATGCATTATATATATTATTTCTTTACTTTTCGTCGTTTACATTTATTGAATCATGAGTAACCACGTATATTTGAGAAGCATATTGTATGCCAACAACCAAAACAAATTTTCTTGATTAACGTCGCAATTTGAGAATTGTTCTCAAGCATGAAAAATTGGTTGGGTCCTTAAGTAGCATTTTCTAGAGACACATGTTGATGACTCAATAAAAGAAGGGGTGGCTGCTATAATAAACACAGTGTTGACGATAGTACTACAACATATGTGATGTTTGTGACTATGTCACCTGAGTTATAAAGCAACATAAGAGTATAGATGCTAACACATGATCTTTCATCTCAATGTGTTGAATGATGAACAATCATACGAGGAAATATATGATATTTCCTAGCAACTATACCGATGCATAATGGAAGAAGAATCTTCAGTCGGTGCTCGTGTGCTGAAGATGCAAACTACTTTGAGAATCGTGGGTTTAACAAGCAAGCGTGCTTCGAGTTTATTCATATTAAATTCATAATTAGTTATGAATAACTCTTTGACAGAGATTGCAGAACCAAGTCTTAATAAGAATGTCTTAATAAGAATGCAATTCCAAACTTACATGAAGATGTATATTTGGGTTAAAAAATCTTGAATCATTTGACAAATGCGAATCATGTCTGTAAGACACAGAGACCAAATCTCCTTTTACTTGAAAAAGAAAATGATATGCACAATTATTAAGTCAAATACGTAGTGATGTATGTAGACCTATATCAGTTTATGTCAGATGAAGTTTATCTTATCTCATCACATTTACAAATGACCATTTCAGAAATGTTCATGTATATTTAATGAAATTCAAGCATGAATCTCTTGAAATGTTCAAGGGATTCAAACTAAAAGTTGATAAACAAATAGGTAAATATATTCTTACACTAAAACTTGTTCGAGGTAAAGAATATCTAAAATGGAGAATTTTAGATTATCTAAAAGAGAATTAGATTCTCATGCAGTGGATTCCTCCACATACATTGCAACATAATGGTGCATCTGAAATGAGGAATAGTATACTATTAGATATAATGCAATTGAGAACAAGTCATGCAAGCATTCAAAAATCGTTTTGAGATCATGCACTGATTGCCACGTGCTGCACACTAAATCGTGCCCCATCTAAATCGGTTGACAAAAACTCCATACGAGTTATGGAATGGCTCAACATATCTCATATGAACGTTTGGGCTGTGACGCTCATGTGAAGCGCACTGAATCGGATAAGTTTGAGACTAAATCCGATAATTATATATTTGTGGATATCCAAGAGATAATTGGATTCTATAATCTCGTTAAGAAGAGGATGTTCATCTCAAGACATGTCATACTCTTAGAGAAAGTGTTTACTCTAAGAGAGACAGTGGGAGTAGAATAAATCTTGAAAGAGTTCAAGAGTCCACGGATATAATTGACCGAACAGATGAACCCGAGTCTTATCCCACACCAACTGAGGGACATACTCTTGATCAGGAAGTGGAGACTTCTGAGGACACGTTAGCTCAATGTAAATCTTATAGGATCATTTGACCTCTTAGAAGGTACAAATCCATGATTACTAATCAAGGATAATGAACCTACTAATAACATAGAAATAAAGTCAAGTGTTGACTTAAAGAGATGGACTTTTTGTATGTAACTGAGGTTTGACCTTGGTCGACTTGCCTAATGGATTAGAACCCATAGGTTGTAAATGAGTTTATAAGAAAATGTCAATATGGATTGAAACAAGCCTCTTGGAGCTGGAATCTTCGATTTGATACAAAAGTCAAAATGTTTGATTTTATCAAAAATGAAGACGAAATGTGCGTTTACAAGAAGATAGTGGGAGCATTGTCGCATTCCTGATATTATATGTATGAGACATATTATAGGAAACGACGTCTCTATATTTCAATTGTTGAAATTATGGTTGTAAAATAATTTCTCCGTGATGGACGTGGGAGAAGAAAGTTGATCTATAGAGATAGATCTAGAAGATTGCTTAACTCATCCCAATCTATACAGATAAAATCTCGAGAAGATTTTATATGGAGAAAATGAACTGAGAGTTCATGGATAGAATAATGCTGATTTCTAGTCAGACTAGAATAATAGCACATCTCAAATAGGATATTGGTTTACTCTTAAGCGGTGTGTTGGAAATGTTCCAAATAACCGTTGATTCAATAATGGAAGCCTTATACATCATTGCTTTACAAAGCAACAAAAGTTGTGGTCTGGATCAGGAAGTTCATTACTGAACTTAGAGTAGTTCCTAACATTGTTGATCACACGCTTATGCATTGTGATAACAATGGAGCCATCGTGCAAGCGAAGGAACTAAGGTCTCATCAATGATCCAAACATATGTTAAGGCAGTGTTATCTCATTAGAAAGATAATACAATGAAATGACGTAAATAAAGAACGAATTCCCACAAATTATTAAATTGCAGATCCACTGACAAAGAGTTGTCCCAGCATAAACATGATCGTCATGTAGACTCTTATGATATAAGATACATAAGTGATTGGATCTAGTGCAAGTGGGAGTTTGTAAGTGTTATGCCCTAAGTCCAATCAATTTTGGACATAAACACTTCGAATATATATAATCAATGCATATATATGGCAATATCTATTATTTAATTGAATTAATATTCTAATAAATTAAATAATAGAATCCGTAGATTCAAATCTTAGTGATTTGTTAATCACAAGGAGTTGTGATTGTGGGACACAAATTACATATGACTGAATCTTAAATCGTCCGTGATCGAAGTAAATCGTTATTACGGATAGACTATCGCGTGTGGCATTCTTACTTGTGAAGTAAGTAGCTGATCTCACAAGCTAAAGTGTGGTGACACTTGAATGAACACGTGGATGTTTTGTTATAGAACAAAACATTGGAGACCCGCTGAGAGATTCCACATGGATAACTATCTAAGTGTTAGTGGTTAATCTCTAACGTTCGGTAGTGGAATTGGTCCTTTGACTTGAGGTCATCATAGTACCTTATATGAAGGCAGACATACTTTGGTGGTGTTGGATGTTGCTCTGTCAAGGGTCGCTAATACAGCATTGTTCGGGTATGTCAAGAATCATATGAAGGTTGTGAATGATCAATAGAGGATTCGTCACTCTTAGATAGTAAGAGATTATGATCTACATTTTATCCAGTTAAGTTAATAATGAAATCCTTGGCCAAGGTGAACTCATAAGTCGGAAAAGAGTTTTCGACGTACATTGACTTAACATTGGGATAAAAGATATGATCGATAATTGAGATTGACACATATCCATATCTCATAATTGATCGGATCATATTGACGAAAGGATTATAGTTTCACGGTAAACGAACAAGTTTGGTTTTGTCATGCTACGTGATATTTCCCGTCACATGTATTGCCCTGATACATTGCTAGATGTCAATCTGGGACAACGAAAATGAATTAGTGATAAATTAAAAGGGGCGTTTTAATTTATCGATTTTGATTAGATCAAAATAATAATTCACATCGTTCGGCATCGTGATCGGGAACCTAATGGGTCACAAACAAAAGAGAATCAGAAGAATGAGATTTACCAATTAATTAATTGACAAGTGTTGGATAATTAATTAATTGGGTTGTTTATTAATAGGCTCGAATTAATTAATTAGATTAATTAATTCATGGACCAGATTTAATTAATTTGATTAATTAAATCTTAGATCGGGTTAAGTTTAATAGATGGGTCGAGCCCATCTGGACTTATATTAATAGACTACTAGGGTTTTAAAAACTGTAGAGAATTTTTATTATTCTTGCTAGCACAAGAAAAGAAACCCTAACCGTTATTCTTGTTCTCTGTGTGGATCACCATTGGAGGCTGGACAATTGGACAGCTTGGATTGCAGATCGTGATCATTGGAGTTCAAGAAAAAGCAAAAGAGTTTATGGAATTCATCAAAGGTATCATTCTCATCACAGTTTCTATCTAAACACATTGCAGATCCTCGTTTGGGAATGGAAAATTGTTTTAATTCCGCTGTGCATTTTAAATAAATTCCCAACAGAAAGTGTATCTTACGGGGTAAAAAATAATAGAACAACAATTAGATGTGGTCAAACCAAGAATTTCTTTATTCAGGTGGGAGAATTTTACCAGGTCACACCAAGTCATAAGGAGACTAGAAAAAATCATTGTGGCATATGCAAAGATCAGAAAATTTGTCTCCATAATAGTTCCTATTCTTTTCTTTCCTGGAGCACTGTAGGTAATTTTTAACTGAGATGTGAATAGAGAATCCTTTACAAATAAAGAAAGGTTGTGAAAAGGAATGGAATTACACAACCAGTTCGATTCATATTCAAGATTTAGTGCGCAGAAGGATTTCATGATTTGAGGTATACCAGTATTTTCAGAGGCAATTTTTAGGTGAATTCTGGCCATGGAATGAAAATAGCCTTGTTACATATGAGGAAGGTATTTTTTCAATTTGGATGAGTGCCTGGAAATTTGGGGGCGAAGCTACATGCCTAGATTCTTTGGTCAAACACCCCAAGAAACTTCTACTTTTTCGTTTCTTCTCCTTCTTTTAGTGTTTTCAGAACGGATATATAGAAATTCTTGGATATTCATGCAACACAGCCAACTTGAACAATTTCCCATCAACTTCTTACATTCATCTTAAGGCTTTGAGAACCATATCCATCAGTAATTATCAAACAGGTTGAGCTTTATCTTACTTTTACCAAGATCACCCAATACCTTCACCATCTTTCACAAACCAAACAATCATCAATATAACTCCATGTGTGTCTACTATGTTGGTACTCCTACTGTGCTTATTTAGGAAAATAATTTTTAGTACTAGGCACTTGTCACAGTTTAAAATGGTCAACTGCTATATTGGATTCATTTAGAGGTGTCAATATGGGTGAGCCGGGTCGGCCCGCCAACATATGAGCCCGGTAACGGCTTGCGTGAAAAAAAAAGCCCGCCCGCTACAGGTTCCGGGGCTGGTTTCGGGTCGGCCCACAAATTTTGGACTACAACCCAAGCCCACCCGCTAACCCATCCGGGTCGAGCCAATATGGGTCGCGGGTTGTCCCAAGAATTTTTCATATTATAGCAATTTTTTTTTTTTTTGTTAAATGTAAACTAAGAATTGAACAAAATGATAAATTCATATTTATACCAAGAAATGTTTACATAGAATTCAAATTTAATAATTGAAATTTAACAACTAAATGCATTTCTAATTACGTGAAGTATTTATTTATAGCAAAGTACATCCCAATTAGGTTGTCACCTACTTAAGTTTTAACTATTAACTATAATTTAGTTGTTGAAAAATTATATATTTGTTTCTAAATCAATATTCATGAACTGTAAGATTTTTGAAGTCTTCAACAACATCATCAATAATTTTATCCTGCATCATTGGATCCGCGAATATCCAATGTTTCACGCATATGAGAGATTCCAAAATATTTTTTTTAAGTCCAGATCTTCGTTCATCCAATACCCTGTTACCTGCACTAAAAGCAGACTGGATGCCACTATTGAAACTGGAACTGTTTGTATATCTCGTGTCATTTTAGATAATACAGGGAATGACCGCTTATTTAATTTCCATCATCGTAAAATATCTAACTTATTCACTTCATTCCACAACATTTTGAATCGATACATGCTTCTATTCTTAGCAACAGCAAGTTTCTCCAAATTAGTAGCAAAATTCATTTTTTAATAACATGTTAATATATTTAAGTTGAAATGAACATATTTTTAAAGAAAGGCATCATGTTCAAAGATTACCATCATTTTGGACACATAAATGAAGAAATCAATGCAACTTGTGAAATGCTGGGAGAGAAATATTAGGTAACAACATCAGAATAGTTTGCTCGTTTCTTCAATGAGATCATGCAGTCTTTCAAAGATATAATAATTAGTTGCATGTGTCTTAACTTTAATCTCCACCCCTACAGTCAATCTCATAATTAATTCAGAACAGTGACCTTATTGCATAGCTATAATCACCATGGATAACATATGAGCGATAATGAAATTCCTAAAAGAGAGTTTCATATAAAGAAAGCGAGACAGTACAATGCTTCAGGAAAGGCCGAAGCCCTATTAAATCTACAAATAAATGATCTCTACTTCCATTTCTTGTTTCTTTTTTCAAAACTCAACCTGTCCCCTTAACAATGCAAACAGAAGCACAATAATACAATCAATCTGATAACATATTCCAAAACTGAACATTGATCTACTATCAACCCCTTTCTCACTTCCTGCCTCACAAAATTAGGGTTACCAAGATGATTGATTTATACCATATTTAGTCATTACGCATTGAATACTTGAGATACTTTTCACAATCAGTAAATGGCATTCCCAACAAACTACTTGCAACATTCACTGTTATGAGGAAGGCGCAAAGGGGGAGGATCAGCTGAATTGGGGAAGGAAGGGGCAGAGAAGCGCCATTACATTCACGTATCCTTTCAACAATTAATTCAAATTCCAAAAAAAAAAAAAACTTACGATTAACATTCATTTGTCACAACTTTTGAATTTATTTTTCCACATAAAACTGTTGCGCTTTCAGCAGTGCCTCATAACTGTCCCAAGAACTTATCAACAATAATTCTTGAAAATGCACTAATAATCATACAAGTAATATACAAATGCATGCATACACGTCTCTAACCATTTACCTCCACAATGACTTGCTCGGCTTCCAGCAAGAAGTGTTGTAGTCCTTGCGGCACAGACCTTGATACCGGCTGCAAATTCAAGAAAATTTCAACAAATTCAATTAATATATTTTTCAACCAATTCAATCTTCAACCCAACCAATTGTATCTCTGCGAGAGTGTAACCATAAGAAAGATAAAAAAATAAAAAATAAGAGAGAGAGAGAGAGAGAGAGGCAATTCAGTAATTTACATTAATCTTGGTCCATTCAATGGCGTCCCAGCTACCGGAGCATTCGATCCTTTCCGACTCAGTAAGTCAGGAGTCGGCATCAGTGAGCGAGGTGGATCTCATCGAGCGACTTCTCGGTATGTCCATTTTCGCGGCGAGTCGACGGAGAGATTTTGTGATTTTTATTTTTATTTTTTTTGGAAAAGAATTTCTGTTTGCGGGTTCTGTGAAAAACCTGATTAAGACACGTGATGAGATGTGGGACCCATATGACACGCACCCATCAGACCGTGATTCTGTTCTTTCTTTGTAGCTAGGTTCGAATGATCCCAATTCTTGGATGAATTAGGCTACATTTACGGTCTTTTTCTACAGTCAATTACACAGCCCTCTCACATGGGGTGAGCCCCACAATTAAAGACTGTACAACTAGCATTTTTCTTCTTGGAGTGTGTAATAATTTTCAAACATCCAAAATAATTTATAATTTATGTAAAGCATTTCAATATGATAGTTCGCTTAAGTTCGAGTTTTGTTGCAGCAAGTGCAAAAATTAAAGATTCAAATGCTAAGGTCATCTTTAGTGCTGCACCAAATCTTGCACCAAACTAAAATTCATAAATTATTCTAATTGTACATCAAGAATTGTACATAATGGTCTACACCCCCCTCACATGAGGGATGGGACCCATTGAAATAATATTTTTTTATTCTAGCGGATCCCACCCCCATGTGAGAGGGGTGTAGACCCTTATGTATAGGGTGATGTACCCATAGCAATACTCAAAATTCATCTCCAACCATTATACCAAAAGTTACACCAAATGAACAGTGTTTAATAATTTTCGTATCTTTTTTTATTCTTAGTAATTTATTTATTCGAAATATTATTTATTTTTTTATTTTAAAAATACATAAAATTTAATAATTAATTCAATAATTATTATTTTCAACATTTTAAATTTATTTTAAATGCATATAATAATAATAATAATAATAATAATAATAATAATAATATCCTTCATAATAATAATAATTGTATTAAAAATTATATAACACAAATGATACAAATACCCTCAAACAATTCTTTTGACAAAATGAAAAAAGGGGCAAATTGGACTTTACACCATTTTGGTACAAAGTGAACGGTGCAACACTATTCATTTTTGCACCAAAACATCAAAATGGTGCAAAATTTGGTGCCACATTAGAGCACTTTTGCACCAAATTTTGGTGCATTTTGGTGTTTTGGTGTCTCCATTGGAGATGCCCTAAGAACAGATGAGGAGTTGGCTACGAGTTTAGGTACGAAATAAAGAGTATTAGATCGTCCAAGACACAATCTATTATTATTATTATTATTATTATTATTATTATTATATGCATTTAAAATAAATTCTATACCCAGACAGTTCTTTTGCAAGCACAATGGTTTACATTTTACGAGCAAAACCTTCAAAAAAGTAACAAAATTAACAGCATAACCTATTCTTGTTCAAGAAATGAAACAGATTGAGCAAAATGCTACAGAAAGTTTTGGCCTGTAGTAAATTCCAGAAGACCAAAATAGAAATTTGGATTCCTCATTTATAAGTCAGGGAAACATTCAAATTCAAGCCAAACCCTAGATGACAGTATAAAGCTCACCAACATATCAAACTGGAGAGAGCATGCTGGAATCGGAAGCGTTGGAATTCCGAAGTGCATGCTTCTTGGAGGAGAAAGCTCAATAAGGTGACTTGTACACAATACTTCACACAGTAACAACTGTACAATAACTGCATAAATAATTTGGATAGCAAATCACAAGCAATAAAACCAATCATGGCCAAAGGAAAAACTTTTCACCGACTGCGTAATTGGAAGTTTTGATCCCAATGCCAATGAAGGTTACAGTCAGTATGTACAGAAGCCTCTTGAACAAGGCAGCTGATTGATCCCTTCTCCTTGTATAAACCCTGAATGGTATTGATTGGGAATCTACATCATAAAGAAAGCTCCTTTGGCTGAAATACTGAACACCAGAAAATTAATGCTGCTACACATCAACACATTTGTCAAACCTTCAAATAGTGGCACCCTCCACTAGTGATTTGGCATTAACTTCTCTAACATATCTCCACACATAGTTGAGACCAACAAGTAGCTCAATAATCGATTCTTCCGTCTTTTCCTGATTGGCAAAGTAGAGGGTTTGTACAAGAAGCACATTTGTTCGGGAAACTATGTTCTGGTGCTCAAAGCTCCGTTCAGACTGCCATCTTATCATGTTATGAGCAAGCGGAGCCAACCAATCTAGTATATCCAACATTGCCTGATTCCTTGCTCCGGTAAGAGCTGTATCATAAAAAGACGAAGACAGACTCTTAGTACATGGCTTCAGTTTAACCCTGAGGCTCACCCTGATGTTAGCAGGCAACATGTTGTAGAGGTCAGTTCTTGCTTCATTACCAATCAAGTGAGGAGATGCCACCAATTTCTCAATTATGACAACAATATTTGCGTAGTGCAGTGCTAAGGCAGCTGCCCCAAGGGTTTCCGGAGGGGCATTCAACAGTCGGTTCTTCGAACCAACTGATAGATTCCCATTAGTGGAGTTGCCATGAGAATGTAGTTCTGTACCGACATCCTTAGTCACATCAGGAACTCTAACATTAACAACACCCATCATGCATCCTGTTAAAGGTCCTGATGCAGTTAATATGTTTGGTTTCGAATGTGTAATTTTTTGTTTTGAATTCGAAGATTTATTACGGAACTGCCACGACCTCATGGAGCTTTTGCTTGCTTTGGGTAGTGGGCCAGAATTTTCTGCTGACCTAACAAGAGGACCAGAATAAAAGCTAACAGCGCTACGTTTTCCAGAAATCGGGCCCAATGCTGTAATTGAATTTCCAAGAGGGCCTGAATGAAAATCACTAACATTGTTTGCTCTCAAGATTGGACCCGACATAGAAATCTTGTTTCCTAATGAACCCGATGAAAATCTAGGGATGCTATTTTCAGAAGGATGAACTGATGATTGCATGAAGAGAATTGATTGGCTGCGACGACTATAATTAGAATCTGAAACTCTAGAATCTGTGACCCCCACTTCTGCCACATGATTAATTCCAAAAACATGTCCAATCCTAACATGTATAGTAAATACAGATCTAGCTAAAAGATGAATTGTGTAATCATAAGTCCGATTCCAAAGAGAATTTTCCTTTAGATGCTTCAGTTCTCGCTTCTTCCATGCAACCTTCTTTTCATATTCAACCAAACTAATGCTATCCGCATCATTGTTACCCTTCATTCTCTTCAAAGTCTGCTCAAGATCCGCAAGTGTCTCCATTTCTTGATATAAATTTGCATTCGTGATGATGAACCGCTCCATCTTCTTAGTTTTCTTGTCCATCTTATTCCTAGTGAATTGCCAGCCGTATGTGTCAGCACCAATCTTTATCAAATCATTATAGGCTTGCTCAAAACTCCTTAACAGAGGATCACTACATTGCTTGGACAGCCTCACAAGAGCTCGTGCCACTTGTCCTAAGTTCTCCATCATCTCTAAGCATATCAAACTCACAATGCGATCATCATCCTCCGACACAAGCATTTTTATTCCCACTGAATTCATTATCTCCTCCCTTAATCTAGCAACTTGCTTATCAGTAAGTGACTGCCATAGGTAAAGAAGCTTTGACATCAAGCTTGCGGCTTCAAAAGCCAAAACCCCAATCCGTGCCTTTTTGGAATCAAGCTCATGCTTCCTCGAAGTTCTCCACAGGCTGCTAAACCATGATTCTGAAACCATTTCTAGCCTCTACAAAAATGCTCAAGAATGATCTTTAAGAAACTCTCCCAAGGAGCGCTCTTGATTCTGAAGTGAGAATAAAATAGTACAAAAAAACAAAGCTGCAAAAGTTATTTGCCAAAAGTTTTAAATAGATTTAGCTTTCTGCCCAATTTCCAAATCAGATAGTTCAAGCAGGTAAAAAGGTGAAAAAAAGTAACCGGAAAATAACTTCGGTAAGATTTATCACCGATTTTCTCTAAGTTCGGTGAATTAATCTAAAGCAGAGATAGCATAAAAACATTTGCCTTTTCAGTTGGCCCCAAAAGATCTGGTGAAATATATTCCAATACAAATAATTATGCATCAAACTGATACTATAATCAACTTGTTGCTTATTTTACATAATTATATTCGATTCTCTTTTACTAGTTAAAAGCTAAAGAATATTGCGAAAAAGGTTTTAAATCGCTAAAAGGGATTTTTTTTTTTCACTAAAACCAATTAATAGAATCCAAAACCAATTAAATCGCTAAAAGAGATTCTGTTAAACCAATTCGATTCTCTATTTATATCAAAATAAAAAAAAAAAGCCATTAAACCCCGATATCGAAAAAGGGGAAAAAATAGAATCCAAAACCAATTAATTTAAGTTACATAAAAATTTTGAAGAGTCGATACTGCAAAAAATTTAACAGCACAAGAAATTCTTCAAAATTTGTTAGTACTTTTGCCTAATCAAATTACAAGCAGACTATTTTCCTTTATCTTTTCCATTTCGAACATTTCAACCAAAGTATACAAATAGATTTTCACAATCAGACTATTTTCCTTTATCTTTTCCCATTTCGAACACTTCAACAAAAGTATATAAATAAATTTTATGTCATCATAAAAGCAACAAAAACAAGGAAGAAGAAGAAAAAAAAATGCAAGATTGAGCTTTCTGCTCGGGGGAAAAAAATGAAAAAAATTATAAGAAAAAAATCGACACTTACATATTATTCTTTGGGTTGAAAAAAATGGACCGCGGATTGAATCTCCTTGTAGAATCAACACGAATCACAAGGTTCTGTGTAAGCTTTGGGTCTGTAGAGAGAATAAAGGAAGGAAAGAGAGTAGAAAGTTGCAGCGCAGACCATAAAAGGGTCACATGCACAAAAAGATGCCGAAATTGGAGAAAAGGGCGAAACCGAGTAGAATTTAGTATTTTGCACGTCAACCCTTATTGTTCACTCGTGTCTCCATATTTTACCCCTTTGCTTTGCATTTGTCCATGTTTAGCTGCAATTAAAAGTTACTTTTCTCATAAAAAATGAGTTTCTTTAGTCAAAAATAATTTTTAAAATGAAAAAATAAACAAATTTTAAAGTACTTATAGTCTATAATGATCTAACGCGTATTCGATTTATGAGTACTACAAAATGTTGAAAAGGGTATAATTAATTGATAAGATAAATTTGAAAGAGATATTATTTATCATTGAATGTTGTATTATGCTTGGACCGTACAGTACATTTTATGAATTATTAAACTTATTTTTGTTTGACTCGTATAAATTTTAAAAGCTGAAATTTGTCAGTTCTTGTCCAATTATTTTTTCTATACTATCAGATTGAGTACGTGAACAAGAGAGTGAATGAGATGAAAACTAAATGACAAATATTTTAGAGTTGTGTTCACATTGTGACTTGTTTATTTTGATTGTTGTTGCAATTACAAATTTTGACCTTTTAATGAAGTAACTTTAGATACAATTATATGATAGATGACAATAAAATTGAACTATACTTGTGGAGGTGAGTATGACATGTACATGTTGCATGTAGATTCAATTATGACTTTATACTATTTTCAAGAGAGACTTTAGACATGGACATATGACTTAGATCATGTTAGTATAAATCAAAATCAGATTTTCAGTAAATTTTAATAAAAGTTGATGAATTATGTTATTGAAAAGTGGTAAATCAGCTAAATATATTGTTAAAATTAATACTTAACTTTGATTTTCAAATTTTATAAACTTTTAATCTACACAAAAACATGGGCTTAATAACATATGAAGACAAAATTAAATAATTTTCACTAATTTCCTTGTAAATGAAAATATAAATTAATCACAACTCCTTACTCTTTCTCTCAATCTATTAATGACACAATTTGATAAAATTAATGAGAAAAGAAAAGGTAAGTATAAGTGTATAACGAAGTTACTAGGAGTTTTAGTGCTTTTTTTGTAGAGCTTATAAATCGTGACTTGTGAGTCTTATAAACTTTTGAATAATAAGTGAGTAATAAATTGTAGATTCTACGATATGTATAAATAAAAATTATGTTTGATTTTCTTAAATTAAAATTTAATTTTTTTTCCATATGTGCAATATAAGCTCTGGGTTATATCAAAATTTGAAAGGATAAAGGAATTAGGGGTTTTTCCAAAAGGAGAAGAAAATGTGAGGGGCAGAAGCAGAAATATGAGTAACATGTCACAATCATTAGAGGCGACCACGCGGAGAAATCTTTTTATATATTTGTTATTTGACCCCGGCGTCTAATCGGAATGCCGGTTCAATTCAAACTTTGACACCAGCAGCCAATGACATTCGGTCGAGTTTTTTTTTTTTTTTTTAAAGTACTTTCATATACAGAGAGAAAAAAAAAAAAAAAAAAGAAAGAGAGAGAGAAGTCTTTCATTTAAAATATGGAAAAACTTCAGATGTAAGAGATTATATCACTCATTTCAAAATTAAGATACAAAGTTTAAAATTTCAAAAATTATATATTAATTAAATCTTATTTATGAAATAATTAATTAAATATATTAAGGTTATAATTCCATACAATTTGGTCACAATTATCAAATTAATTGGTCAAAAATTATTTTTCAGTCACGAATAAAAAAAATTGTACTTCACAAATTCTTTCAAGATTACAAATCAAAAATTTCATCAATCACAATTTGTTTATCGGCCATAAATAAAAAAAATTATAATTTATCGATCATAAATCACAAATTTTATATGTTACAATTTGTTACATGGTCAAAAATTATCAAATTATTAGTCACAAATTAACAAGTTTTAGCTAGCATATTATTTATTGATCACAATTTATCTATTTATTGGTCACAATCAATCAAATAATTTATGATCACTACCAACGTTTGTGACCCCCACATCACCATTGCCTCCAATCGCACGCCGTCAACATCGTTGCCATGACCTCCTAGCAACACCATCGTCCTTGCACCATCGCCGCACTACCTTCGACTAACTACCATTTTCAACTACAAAACCACCACCATCAACAAATCACCATTTTCAACTACAAAATCACCACCAGTATCAAAGCCAACACTAACACCAACACTACCGCCATCGCCATCACCATCACCATCACCGCCACCACCATCTTACCATTAACGTCATGGCCAGCACCAACGCCACGACCACTGCTGATAACCACCACCAACATTACTACCACTTCATCAGCACCACTACCTCACTATCAAGGCTAATACCACAACCACCACTAAAAAATCAGATCTAGATTCAAAATCATATTCGTGCACTAACGATGATAACGCAACTACTTCATCGCAACGGCCGAGACCACCACCCTGAATACAAACCACGGTCAGTCACCCATTCCACCGCCATATTCATCATCTCGCCGGAAGCCATTCCACATCTCTATCATGCCACCTTCATCCTCATCTTTATCAACAATCCCATAACAATTCTTTGGAAAGGAACTGCACAGCTGCGCAGCTACACCACCATCACGATCGGAGGAAGAGCGTCACGATCCTAGCTTGATGCTGTGCACGACAATCATCACTACGCCAAGGCGTTGCCCATTGCGCAGCGTCAGAGCTCTTTGTCGGGGTGCTGTTGTGAACGACAATGCAATACCCTGTTGCAGTGGCCAATGATGCTTACTTGGTGGCAACGAGCGATGTTGGCGGCCTCCGATGGTGGTGTGTGCTAAGGGTGTAGAAGAGAGAATGAGGAAGCTATTGAGAGGGAATGGAGACGGGAATGATTAGGGTTTGAAAAGTTATAAGGTAGATGGGAGGGGAGCAGGGTGTGGTGGGTATATAGATTAATTTAATTTTATAATATTATCATTAATATTAAAAATTGAATTTTTATCTAATTTTTGAATAAATCACGTGGAAGTCTGAGTTTTGAATTTGAAATTTAAAAAATCTGATTTAGTGTAATTTTCACTTAAAATAGGTTATCAGTTCATTGACAACATAAACAAGTCCATTTTATTTGTGTTTCAGTTTTCAATTTTTAGTTTATTTTCAGTTTTTTTTTATTTTTTATTTTGAGGGTATATTATAAATTGTTAAAAATGCATTTGATTTCTCATTTTGAAAAATTGTTTTTCAAAACAAAAAATTGAAAAATGTGTTTGATTTGAAATTTTGAAAAATTATTTTTTTATATTTATTACATAAAATTTGATTCTTCGGAAAACAAAATAATTTTATGTTAACATATTATCAAATATATATACATTTTAATGTTGATTAATCTTACAATATTTTTTTTGTTACAAAAGTAAATAAAAATAAATAATAAATTAAGTTGACAAAATATAAGACATACAAATAAAAATGATGTGAACTGAGAATATTTTTGCTTGTGTTCATTTAAATATATTTTTTTAGAATTTTATGTAAATAATCATTAAGAGCTTGAATTATTTTTGCTTTTATGTTTTCACTTTTTATATTTCTACAATTTTTATGTTTCTAGGATTTTTATAATTTTTAGTTTTTATTTTTTAGAGTTTTATATTCTATTTTTTCAAAATTTTAATTTTTTTGAATTTATTTCTTTAGAATTTTATTTAAACACTTGTTTTCCACATTTTTAGTGTTTCCAAAATTTCCATTCATATCACTCAAACCATAAAAAAAAAAAAGGCATTTTTTGAGTCTTATGTTATAAGCTTAATTTTGTTTTCGAATATGTATTTTCATGAGTAATAGGCCAAATAAGTTTTAGATGTTTTGCAAAACTGAAAACCAAAAACAGTTTGAAAATAAAAAATCAAATGCATCCTAATTATTTTCAATTTCGACCTGCAAACAAATTAATTTATGTAAACGTTTTGCTTATAAATTAACTTTCGAAGTTATACCCAATTATTTTTATGTACCATCCACAATTTCAAACCTTTAAAACTTTATTTTTCACCCCACCACACTTTATCTTCTTTCCCAAAATTTTATTATTTTATTTAATCCCTTCCAAAACGCTCCCAAATTCCTAATTTCTTCTTCACATTCCCAATATTACACTTTAAATCCCTCTTCCCAATCCTAAATCCACTGGTTACTGATAGCATTCTTGAACTAACATTTTGAAGCTGAAGGTGTGCAAACGAACTCGACTACACAGTCAAATCCTAGCGGGGATGTGAGGACTTCACCTCTTAGTGTCTCTAGTGGACTTGGTTTCCTAGATTTTTCGCAATTGCTAGCTTAATGAACCCATCAGGAAAAGAAAAATGAAAGTACTGAAAATAAGAAAAAGAAAAGATGAAGTGGGATGGAATGGGATTGCGCTGAAGATTACATAGCTTTTGAGGATCAGTTGATGAGAGCCCCTAGTCACCTACTCCATTGAAACAGTGGAACCTTCATTGCTGAACCCGGGTACGACTTTAAGTCGGAGCCCCATCACACTGAAAACGATGATATTAGATTTGAATTGACTCTAGGGTTCAATCCAGTGCTGCGTAATCATCTATCCACAGTAATAGAGCTCTCTGATAGTAAAGTCTAATAAGAAAAAGAATCACAATTTTGGAGGCTTCATGCTAGTATTTTCTCTTTAGGGCATAATGTCATTTTCCATTCTTCTTTTCCTAATGGTAGAGCTTATTTTCAGTACTTCCATTTTGTATTTCTTTTTCTTTTATAGAATTAGAGAAGTATTGAAAATGAAAAGAAGAAATGAGGAATTTGGGAGGGTTTTGTAAGGGATTAAATAAAATAATAAAGTTTTTGGGAAGGAGATGAAGTGGGATGGGATGGATAATAAAGTTTTAAAGGTTTAGGATTGTAAGTGGTACATAAAAAAAAATTGGATATAATTTGTAAAAGAATAAAAAGTTCATATACCAAATTAAAATTATTACTTTTTAATTTTGGCATTAATCCTTATTAAAAAAAGTAATGCTATTTAGTGTCGATGTTGTTTAACACCAATCTGCATAGAAACGCTAGTGTCATTAATTTATATGTTCAACTAAATACAAGGAATTACGACCCAAAAATATGACCCATGATATGTTGATACCTAAACTATTGTTTAGCACCATTGATCCTAGATAGAATTATTCTTATTAAAAACAAATACCCATAATCAACCATAAGCTTGTTTTTGCGTTATCGTATTACTCCATCGATTTCAATCTTATTCAAAGACCACAAGAACTAGTTTAAATAGATGTCTTTTACCTCCACCATTTTCACACTTACGAAATATAAATCACTTCTCGTCTTCGTTTGTTTGATTTAAACTAGAAATATATTTCAAAATATTGAATTGAATACATCAATAGAACTTACTATCTTTCGTCTCCTCATATGAGTCTCGAAGTAGATTGTATTTAGATAACAATCATTGCTTTTAATCATATTATTGTGGAAATAAATTATTATCATGAATCTGACTAAGGATAATTTGGTATATTAACATTCCAAGCTTCACGGTCTCCACACTTTTTTTAATTCTGGAAAAGGATAATTTTGGTGAGTTAATGGTACAATTAAATCAAATATAATTAGTATTAATGATTGGTTAACAGTTGTCAATGTATCTTACATTTAATGGTTGAGAAGATTATTATTTTAAATTTATCGAACATTTTAGGAGATCCACAAATTTATCAACTTTTATTAAAACTAGCCGGAAGCAACGTGCAATGCACGTTTGCTTAGTTGATGTTATGTTTGTTTGTTTGAGAAGAAATCTGTTATTAATAAAGATGTTTATCACTGTTGATGTAATTGATAAATAATTGCACGTGATGTATTAAAAGAAGAGCATTAATAGAATGTGTGGAATGCTCCTATATTTAAACATAGCTCAATAGTTTTATGAATGGTCTTTGAGATAATTTTGTTTCTAAGATGACGATCCAGCATATTCCTCATCTTGTACTGTTTCAACCGAGAGGACATTGAAGTGCTTGTATTTTTTCTGATTCAGTTTTTCTGGATCTACAAAAAGTTGAAGGTTCCAGATTTTGTCGGATAATTTCTCTGCAACGCTTTTAACATATGATTGATTTTCCTGCAATTTGAATTTTGGACAGGTTTACATGATTGATATAAAACGTTTTGAAATATATTTTAAATAACTGTTTGTAATGTAATAGAAGTTTTGAAGGAAAATTAAAGAGTTACCTCTCCAGCATGTTCCATCAATTCTACTGCTGAACAACCAAGTGTCTGTTCTGCTACTTCACCAAACAAAGTAGCAGCAATATTTCCAGTATTATCGTCCAATTCAACATATGCTCTAGCACTTTTGATGCGTTGAATGTATTAATTAGAATTTGAATGTCGTTAAATTAGAACTGAAATAAGACATAAATTTTGAACGAAAATTATGAGATACACACCGTGGTTTGCTGATCCCCTGGCTCTTGCAATATATACAAATGAAGGTTTCATTGTATTTATATCCAGTTCCTCTATTACATGCAACACATGACATGTAATAAAATACTTGGACAAACTCAATCACATTTATCTTCGTCTTGATCCGGATTTTTGCTTTCTATATGAAATCATAATTGATTTTTAGAATGAATGGTTGCGTAAATGTTATGATGAATTACCAATAAAATAATATTTACCTGTGTGGGTTGTAAACTCTTAATAAAATCTGCAATGTCGGAAATCTTCACAATTTCCCGAATTCCAACAGATGAATGTGGTGTAGATGTGTATGTCAAGGATCTTGCAATGATAGTTTTGATTATCGAATCATTGTTCTCCGCCCTTGAAATTTAGAAAAGAAGAATAATGCAAGGAAATGAAATATACATGTAAATTATATATATCACATAATTATGTCTAATATTAATGCATTAATATCTAATTTTGAATTGACGAGAATTACCATTGCTTCATTGCAGATGCCTGAGGAAGAAGGGGGTTGATTATAAAGGTACTTGACGGACGTGATGAAAGAGACAATCCTTTATTGAGATTGAGATCGATTTTAGTGCAAGTATATGCAGTGTGGAAAAATATGTAACATTTGTTATTATTATAAATACCGTTATATGAGCCAATGAGATATTTTTGTTCCAAGTATTATTGGCTTGTCTTCAATAATATTTGATATTTCACGACATTCGTTTTCGACAAATCGACCCCACATGGTCAAACATATGGGGTTCAAGCTACAAAATAGAAATTATAAAAAGAATGAATAAAGTATTCTTGAATTAATATAGGAATTAGAATTTGAAGGGAATGAGAAGTTATAAGAATTTTTACCTTTCATCGATAACGTATATCTCTTGAATTGTTGTTGGTCCAAATGTTGTTGTTACCTCTTTAGTTGGCCTAATTTTGATTGCGACGGCTAAAATAGCTGAATATTTGAATATGAAATGTTAATTTGTATTGATAATAAATTTGTAATAAAATTGAAATTAAATTAACTATTTCTTGATTGACCCTCTATGAGTCTCTAAATCGTTGAATGGGACGATCTCATATTTCGGTACATCTATTTGCTGTTCGTTCTGTGGAACATCTTCTATTATTGTTTTTGAGTTCAGAGTCCACTGATATTTATATTCTCCAATTTTGTACTTCGGATCCACTGGTTTGACATATGCATTGATGATGTAATATGAGTGTAAAATTTTTAAAGTGTCGGTCCGGGGGTCAATATCAGAGCCAAACATTACCGTCTGCACTCGATTTCCCTGTACGAAGAATAAAAGTAATTGTGATTAATAGTGTATTATATGAAGTTATGTGGATTGTTTCATATCAAAAAAAAAAGTTATGTGGATTGTTTTTCTGTACTGAATTTTTTAAATAATTTATGTATCATTTATTTATTTGTACACAAAATATGCTGTGAAAAGAGAGTTAAATTAATACAACGTAATTAATGTTTTTTATATGATATGATATAATTTAAGAACCTCTAATTTAAGAGGATATTGATAATTGAGAAGAAAATATAGGCTAACGAATATCATACCTGTTGATCAATTAATGTCAAATTTTGGTACTTTACCGTTGTGCGTGGGCTTGTTCGCTTATGTGACTTCTCTGCAACGATCATCTTAATCTTCCAGTTTTTTGTATTCGGAGTGATATCGTTTATTGATGTGTGCACCGTCCACATTTTTTCTCTTTTCTGATAAAGAAATATCAGATGTGTAAGTGTAACAGGTGTTAGTTTAAATTCATAAACTACTAAAACAATTGATGAAGACTTGAATGAAATTACTGAATATTAGACATATTGAGAAAAAATTTGTGATACACAATAATTAAATCTAGTTACCTGAATAACATTAATTCAAACATGATAATGTAAGCAATTCTGTGAACACAATATTTTTTGTGGTGTTGTTTTCACTTTGTTCGATGAAGCAGTGGTTGTATTAGAATCCTCACTTGTAGATGATGTCTTTGCCCTCGATAAAGCCACATATAATTGACCATGTGAAAAAGCTGGTTGAGGTAAATAAATCCCAACATAATCCAATGTACGCACTTGCGACTTATTTATAGTCATTGCAAAACTTAATCTTATGGGGAACGTGTTCGTTTGAATGGGAAACCACTGTTTTCTTCAACATTTGGTAGGAATGGTATCCTTGGAATGAACACTCTTTTTCCAATATGGTGTCCAACTGCAATTTCTGCATCTATGACATTTCGATCAAAAGCCCGACAAATCAAACGAGTTCCATTGCATAGTCCTTCTGATGGATTAATGTTTCTAAGCAGCATGATGGGGCAGTTTTTCTTTAGTAATAATTCATGTGGCGGAAGTCCGTTTGGGGTTAGAGTATTTAAGAAATCTTCCATAATTGATTGTTCAGATGCATCTGTTGTCTCGTCGAAACTGTAATATCGATGTATTTCTCCTGGGAACCTATGAATCAACAATGCATTTATTTCATCAACATAACTGTTCTTCGGTGTTAATATGGCCCGATTCATCATAGATGAAATATTTATTGAATATTCATGAACATCGTGGAAAACATCTTCTATCAAATGATCTAAAGAAGTCTTTGTCATCATCATAGGGAACAAGCATCATGTTTGGTATTTTAATGGTTTCATCGATTGTGTTTGGCGGCATTCCGTTTCCTGTTTGTAATACATAATCTGAAAAATCTGGATCCAGTCTTGCTCGCATATTTTGTTTTAATCGGAACTTAATCAATGTAGGCCACAAATACGAATAAACCAAACTGGAATTTACCTGTTGTTGTCTCGTTCCTTTACGAACAACAGGCAAAACCTGTCGAAAATCTCCACCGAAAACAACAACCTTGCCACCGAATGTTAGATCTGAATCGTTGATGTCTCGTAGCATTTTATCTAGTGCTTCTATGTGTTGTTTTTCGTCATTGGAGCCTCATCCCAAATTATTAATTTTGCTGCACGTAGTAGGTTTGCAGTGCACTTTGTTCTTGACACGACATGTGCTCCTTTCGTCAGTATCAAGTGGAAGCTTAAAGCGTGAGTGTGCCGTTCGACCTCCCGGAAGAATAGATGCAGCAACACCTGATGAAGCAGTTGCAAGTGCTACTAATTTTCTTGATCGTACTGTTGCGAGAAGTGCTTTGTACAGGAATGTTTTCCCTGTCCCACCTGGGCCATCTACAAAGAATGCAGCATTTTGGTTTGCAAATACTTTTTCCAGTATTGCATTATAGGCATGTTGTTGTTCACTATTAAGAGATTGTGATGCAGTGATATCCGTTTCTGGAATTTCAACAGCCAATTCGTCGTCGATTTCTCTAGATCTATAATCCTCTTCATCGAAACAAATGTCGTCATCAAGAAGATGATAGGAATTAATGTCTTTCCCCATTGATTCAATTGTAGATGAGATTGACCTCAATACTTTGGTTCTTACATTTGATATAGAAACTTCTGTTGATTTGAAATCAACTGACATCTCTTGCTCAAAACGTTCCCAAAGCTCCCTCGGATTGGTTGGATTACAATAAACCAATATTGTTGCAAATAACCGTCTCAAAGTTGATGGCATTTGATATAGACACGCTTCATTTAAACAATCTTCTAGGCTGCTGTCTCTCTGTAGCAACCCATGCATTGTTGCTGCCTCGCGAAATGTTGGGGCCACAAAACCATCAACTGTCCTTAGATTTTCAAATGACAAAGGCCCTCTTACATGGTTTAGCAATATCCGCAGATAATACCTCTCGCCTTCAAATGGATTTGCTGTAACAATACGACCTATAACTGTTTTTTTTTTCGAGGAGTCCAATACTTGTTTTGTTGGCTCCAAACATAATATTCAGGAAATTGTTTATACAATAATGTTTTTGCGTTGTCGTCAACTCGATTTAATGCAAAGAACTCTGTTAACATCGATTTTCTAGAACGATCTAAGTTAACAACATTGATCAGATCGTCATTTGCTCGGAAAGTCACTGGGTGTTGATCCTCCAAAAGTAAATGTAAGCTATACACTGCTGGGTACATTTCATTAATAGTGAAGCCATATATCCTCCACATAGCTTCAGGGGGAGCAATCCATCGAGCCGATTGGAATTGTTGGATCTCATCAACTTGTTCATTGCGTTGTTCAGAAATCAAGTTGAAAGCAACACGATCATGTCCTTTGTAAACGTATTTATAAAGATATTTGACTGCTTTTATCGTAGAACAAATCTCGACATTAATGTGACAGTCAAATGTTGCAAGCAGATATGGATTATATGGAACAACCCAACGATTATCTAAATTTTTGCCTCTGACTTTGACAACTATTCCATTGTTTGAACGCCTATATATTGGAAAGCAATCATTTCCAACGGTTGTAGCAGATGCGTAATTCTTTGGATAATTACTTTTGCAACAACCATTTTTTTCATGCAAACATTTGATGGGTTGAAAACTCCACATGGTCCATGCATCATATGCTTTACAACAGCGTTATGCAAGTGCAAGTTTGCATTTTTATCAGGTATCTCTGCTGATACGATCTCGTCAAAAGATTCAGGCGCATAGACCTTCCAATCCTTTTGTAGGATAATTAAGAAATGCGCATGTGGAAGACCTCTCTTTTGATGCTCAATGACGTAGACATATCTTTGAGACTTTACCAAATATTTTTCTCTTGAATAATTGAGCCTTTAATTCTTCTAATTTTGCACGAAAGACTCGAGCAACCAAATGCAGTCGATTCGACCCTCCTCTTGTGGATTTAGTTCATTTGTAATTTCTTTCAAGTTTGGATTGCACGTCATCGTTAAGAAAATGTCAGGATTTTCGTAGCGTTGTACTAAAGCCATTGCTTCCATATATCTTTTTCTCATGTCTCTTGGTCCTCCAATAAATGATGAAGGCAGTATAATTCGTTTTCCAACATTAGAAGCGTTTCTTTCCCCAAGCGTAATTGTATCAACAATACCTTGATATAATTACGATCGAATATGTTGTTCTTTGCTTCCTAAAATAATCCAATCTTGACGTCTCGATCTTAACATACATATCTACTACAAATTGTTGCAATAGTCGACGAGAAAGTAGCAAAATTGATCGACATTTTCTACGATTTGCAATTTGTAGCAATAATATTCACGGCATGAAACAAGCTGGGTCCTTCCTTCTTACATTTTAATGCTACAAAAGTTGAATGTGAATGAAAGGTTCTTGAGTTGGACGTACATACTAAATGAAATTTTTGAGTATTAATAATGCAATCTAACCTAGTCGTTCTCTTGCAAGTAATTCTTCTGCGGTCTCACGATTGTTCGGGATTTATTGATTCGTTTGTTTCGTTATATGTAGATCTCCTTCCTCTACTGACCCTTCGAATCCCTTGATGCCAACCAACATCGCCACATGGAAATAACAACGGATATTGCAATGGATCGTAACACCCGAAATAGTACTGAACTATATGACTTCCACCAGAATGGTTAAAGACAAAAATGTCACGTCCTTTTAGTTGATCTTCACCATCATTTTCTACCCATATTGCTGCAACTTGTGAACACGTGGGAGCATTGAATACACGTTGATCTAGGCCAAAGATCTTATCTTATATGAATTTTTCTATTTTCCAAATTTCGAAAATCACCAAGAGAGCGAAAAAAAACTGAATATGGATTGATGCGAAGAATATCGATGAGTTGAGTTATAATTGATGGATCCATTCTGTTTGAATCATAAATACGATTTTCTAATTCATGTTCTGTATCATAGAAATACAACTGGAGATAAGAAGGACGACCATTTGAAGGAATCAAATCATTGATATAGTGATAGATCTGTCCCTGAGTTCTGAAAGTATAGATTCCTCTATTTCTCCTGCAAAGATCTCTATCAAATTTCACTCCGAAGGATGTGAAAGCGAACTTGTTATTATAAGTTCGAATGTATGTCCTGAAATGTGCAGATTCATCTGTGTTGCAGGTGAACAACGAATAAAGCTTATCAGGAACATCATTTGTGGCTAAAGAAATTGTTCCATCGGCCAAGCTTGATTGTTTCAAGGTGGAATCGCTTAGCTTTACAATGTATGCAGTTAGGTACTAATGGCAGAGAATATGCTTCAGATGGCACTACCTTCATCAATTGTCTAAATCCGATAGAAACGTGATAAGACTCACCTATTTGGTTGAAAAATGAAAATAACGCAACATAAGCAAGCTTGTCATGTTAGAATTATCTGAGTAAGGACATTACTGGTACAGTACCAATATTTGATTACTGAATTGAAATAATCAACTAATTTTACATTTGTTTCTTACCCCTACGAGGTGTCGACATATTTGTATCATAGCTCGACTCCTCTCGAACGACAAATGGATCCTATTTGTATAATACATTCCAAAATCTTAGAGGAAAAGAATACGATGGTGGTTGAATAAAAAATATAGAAAAATGATTGGAGGAGAACCTGCTGAATAAAGAGTTGATTAGAAGATTTGGAGACATTATTTGAGGATGAATTTGTCTCTGAATTAATGACACAGTCTTTGACACCAGGAAGAATACATACTTCACGAGACGAATCATTTTCAACGATATCAATATGAACCCCAGTGTTCCGCTGCCTCTTCGATGGTTTTTCAATAACACTAAAGTCTTGAATGTTGTCTGTATATTGGATATCATTGTTTGAATATCGAGCAATCGACGTAGTCGTTTGATCGCCACCGGATGTATCGAAATCATTTATACGAATGGAGTTCATTTTCGATGCTTTTTGTTCAGCATATCTTTCTCTTCGTTTTCTACGAATCTCCTCCTTTTTCTCTTCTGGAAAATCTCTATACACGATTCTCTTTGTAGGTTGTTTACCATGATCTTCAAAAAATAGTTCACACGCTTAAATTTGACATAACTTCATATATTTTGTTTGTAATTTTTTTTAAAATTATTTATAGAATCTTACCACTTCTCATTATGTTAATGGAGGAAATGATTGTTTCAACTGTTACATACTTTTCTACAGAAGCAAAGATAAAATAAATAAGTCATAGTTATTTCATATGCTCAATTAAATAAATAATCACATAATAAAATACTATGAAATTGGAAACTAACAAAAGCATATTTCAATTTCACATTCCCAAAATGTTTTAGAAACTATTTGTCAAACTTAATTCCCTATTGTAAGCAACTATCAACTATGAAATCTCTCGAATGGAATTAGAGGCAATTGTCAATTATATTACTTATACTTCCATTCAACAGTCTCAAGTCTCTTCGGTTCCTAAGCTGATAGAAGGTAAATGGCTGCCTTAATTGCTACTGTTCCGTTTCATAGCCAACCGCCATTTATTCCGTACATAGTCTCGGTACGGTAGCTAACGGTGGAAAATGTGGAAGAACAATTTACATTCGCCGTTTCATAGCAACTCATCACATATGAAAGATATGCAGGGGCGGAATCCAATGTGGTCCAGCATGGACACAGGCCCACACTGAACTTATGGGCTCAACCCCATGGCCCAGATTTTTTTGTTTAATAATGTGCTAACTTCCAGGCCAAGTGTGAAACTCAAAACCATTACCAATACCCACGACCCAAGACTTAGACTATTACCCAGCCCAATCCAAAAATTAAAAACAAACATCAGCCTCTCATGCATTAAAGCATACACGTTATGGAAAGCATAACAACATCATACATCTCATATGACATATTCTCATATCATGCATTAAAGTATATAAACAACGTAAATTCATATAAAATATGAAATTATAATTCAAACTAATTAATGGTGGGAGTTTACCTCAATTTTCTCGGGTTCTGTGAAAAGCGAAGCGGATAGAAAACCTCAATCTCCTATTCGTCCGTTCGTTCCGTCTAGCCAAAATAGAAAAAAAGTTCGAATTAGAATTTCGAAATTTTAAAGTTTTACAATGATAAAATAAAGAACTTAATTGAAAATTTATTAAAACTGAAAATTGAAAATTTTAAGTACTGAAATAGGCTTTTCCAAAATCTGTGTACTAACTGTGGGAAACAACAACTTCATGAACTGTTTTGTCTATAACAGAAAATTTGGGACTGAAAAAAATACTTAAAATAATAAAAATAAAGTTCAGGGGCTTAATTGAAAATTTATGAAACTGAAATTGAAAATTTAAGGACTGAAAGTAAAATGTTCTAAATTAGGGGGCAGACTGAACGAAAACAGAAACTCCAGGGATAGTTTCATAAGCAACCGAAACCTTTGACACTGAAATAAAACAAATTTTAAAACTCGGGCTTCAGGGGCAATTTTACGCTAAAAAAACCAAAATATAACTCTCCTCCTCTCTCTCTCTAACATTCGAACCAGAGAGAAGAAGAGAGGGGAAAGCTACGATTGACGCAGCCAGGGTTCGGGTTCGAGTTCTCTGGGGGTATTCCGGCTAAAAAACGGCCGGGGAAGGTGGGTAATTTCATTGGTACACTTGTTTCTTGGTTCTTCAGGTTGTTTGGGGTGGATTTTGGGTGGGTTGTCGAGTTTGGGTGGAGTGACTGTTGGTGTGGATTTCGGGTGATGGATGTGGCTGTCGATGGTGTCGATCTTTGGGTTGGAAATGGTGGTTTCGTGGTTTCGTTGAGGATGAATGGTGGTGTGTGCGATTTTCGCAGGTTGGCAGGGCGTGAATTTCAGTTGGGATTTCTGCAAATTGTGGGTTTCTGGACGTGGTTTGGAATCATCACCATTCAGTTGGGATCTCAGTTGGCGGGTTGGCTGGCCGTCAATTTCAGTTGGGATTTCTGCAAATTGTGCTTTTCTGGACGTGGTTTGGAATCATCACCATTCAGTTGGGATCTCAGTTGGCGGGTTGGCTGGACGTCAATTTCGGTTGGGATTTCTGCAAATTGAGGTTTTCTGGACGTGGTTATCAGGGCGAATACCTGCTGCGGGAAATGTAACTTGCTGAAGTATCTGGAATTAGAGGTAATTGTCCATTATCATACATAAACTTCCATTCTACAGTCTCTAGGCTCTTCAGTTCTTAACCTGAAATAACATAAATGGATGCCTTAATTGCTACATAACATCCACGATTTGTACTTAACGGAAAAGGATTCCGTTTCCCTGCCGTTTCATACACACTTAGGAACAGGTAACGGTGAAGTTGTGGAAGAACAAATTTCGTTTCCCTCCGTTTCATACACACTTATTATATAGGAGAGATATGTCAAAACTTTTATCAAAAGCTTTGTAATGTATCCCATAAGTTTTTGTAGTACAGTTTATCAATACAATTTTTAAAATTAATATGATAAATATTTTAATGTACGGGTCAACAAAAAACGTTTAACACGTCAAACCAGATTTGAAACGTGATTTTGAAACCATTGTTTTAGTCCCACTTGATTTAGGTTTTGACCGTTTCAAAATCGAATCAAATCTTTTGAAGGTGGTTCGATTTATGCTTCCAACAATCAAAACGTGCTTGAAACCAAACCAAATAGTTTATCCATTTTTTTTTAAAAAAAATACTTATTTTATCCAATATATATTATTTATTATTCTTTAGGAAAATAATGATTTATTTATGATAATATTTTTTTATCTAAAAAATGAAATTGCAAGCTTAAATTTTATGGTTGAACATTCATTTTACATGATATCTCTTGTTTAAAAGATGATATTTTATGGTGCTAAAATCACGAATTCACGATCTGGAACCAAATCAAATCGCAAAAAATGATTTGATTTGAAAATAATTTAAAAATTGTCCAAGTCTGATAATATGTCAAACACAATAATACATTTTTTTTTTTTTCAATAATTTTATAAATTCTTATTGTCACGTTCATTATTTTTTAAAGAAAAGAAAAGAGACGATAAGGTAATAACGTCGAAATGATAAAGAACTTTTGAACTCAATCTAGGAAAACAGTTGCCTAAGACTCCATATTTAGGTAATACCACCAAGTTTTATTTTCAAATAGTTATACTCTCAAAGTTTTCGAGAAATTTTTTTCTTCTATAATAATTAAAAACACTTATTTTCATAAGTATAATTTGCCAACAAAAACTTTGTCATAAATAAAATAAAAAACAAAAGTTAAACATGTTCAATAAAAAAATCTAGGTAACAAAATAATAATTCAAGTAAAGTTAGAATCTTTTTGTCGGTGATTATTTTTTTTAAAAAAATCTCAATAAAATTAATGTATCAAAAAACTACATAAATTAAAATAATAAAAGAATCTTACCTTCAAAAAATAATGTTACTAATTAAATAGCATTTAAAAAGTCATTTACTCCCAAATTTTCAGTTTGGAATATGTGAAAGACTAGGGGTGCGTTTGGTTTGCATTTTTGTTTTCTGTTTTGAATTTTGAATTCGTTTTCTTGTTTTCTGTTTAGAGGGATTATTTTAATATTACAAAATACGCATTTAGTATGAAATGGTTTTATGACATTTTTTTCAATTAATTTGATTATTTAGTAAAAACATCAATTTTATGCTTATATGTAATTATTTAGTTTTATGGATATTTGTATTTGGGTAGATTTTGTGTGATTTTTTTAAATTATTTTAATTTGAGAAATGTTTAAGTTTATTTTCCTTATTTTGAGTTTTTTTTTTTATGTTTTCAATGAAAACACTCAAAACGTCAAAAAATTATTTTGAGTTTTATATTGTAAAATTTTCCTTGTTTTCGAAAACTCATTTTTGAAAATAACATGCGAACCACGTTGTGAGTGTTTTAGAAAACTGAAATGGCCTCAAAACGACAAATCAAACGTACTCTAGATATTTCATAAAGTTGATTTAGAGATGGAAATTTTATCTACAAATATATTAATAAAAATTAAATAATAATATTAGAAAATTCTATCAGTAATAACATAATAGTTAGAAAAAATCTTCATTAGACATTAATATTTTAAATAAAAAATAAAAAGATATTTTAAGTTACCAACATAATATTTTGTCCAAAACCTTTTTTATAATATAAAAATAAAGAAAGAATAAACTTTTACCATAAACCCAAAATGATTAATAGGAAAAAAAACCCTCTGAAAATATTTTTATTTGCGATATACTCCTTACCTATTGAAAATTACAGAAAACCTCTCTATTTGAAACCTTTTGTGCAAAATACCTCATTCAGTTAAGATCTGTCAGATTTGCTGTTAAAAACGGTAAAAAAAGTCAAATAATAATAATAATAATAATAATAATAATAATAATTGTAGTTGCAGTGCATAAACTTTTTTTTTGCAAATTATACCTAATTTTTTTTTAGGGATAATTGCAGCAAAAACTCCAAACATTTCAATTACATTAAATAATCATATTAAAAAATAAATAAAAATAATCTTCTTCTTCACCTAGAGGTGGCAAACGGGCCGAACGGCTATCGGCTCGGCTCGACAAAATACGACTCCTAAGCCGCGACGAGCCAGACTGGCTCGCGTCCAAGCGAGCGGCTCGTGGACGAGTCAACGAGCTCACCCACGAGTCGGCGAGCTCGTGAGCTCGTACGAGATCGTGGCTTGCCAATTTAAATTAGTGACCGTTTGGCAAACGGTCACTGAACTTTTTTTCCTCTTCTTTTTTTGCCTATAAATACCCATTCCTTTCCTTTCTTTTTCCACCCAACTCTCACTCTTACTCTCTACTCTCTAATCTCTTCTAGACTACTACATAGTCTACATTCATTTCTCAATTCTACTTCTACATTCAGTTTCAATTATTCAATATCAATTATTACACTACAAATTTTCAATACAATTTTACACTTCAACTTTCTTTCAATTATTGATTTGTTACTTACTATACATTGTATATCAATTCAAAAATGGATCCACACTAATTTGTTGAAGGTTTGTTCGGTATTGGAGGTGAATCATATATCACGTCGCAAAGTCAATTCTAGAATGAATTTTTCTGTCTAAACAAAGTTCATATTATTAGAATCCCACATTGGCTGGTGATATTTATAAGATTCACTTAATAAGGTGAGGGTAGTCCTCCGCTAACAAGCCGGTTTTGTTAGGTTGAGTTATGCACAATATCCTTTCTAATACATATTCCCAAAAATATTTCGGATTTCGATGCTTATGGAAGTAGTAATCCAAGATGTTGATGTTTTCGAGGCGGAACGAAAGGAATGAACATGAATTAGATATTTCTGATGCAAGAAAGAAGCAAAATGAGAAAAACAGGCAAAATGTTGGGATTATTTTAAATTGATTCAAACAGTCCGTGTTGTCGATGGAGTTGCAGAATCTAAAGCAGTATGGAAATACTGTCAATAACGATGACATGGCAAAAAGGCATTGGAACCACCCACCTCAACCGTCACTATAAAGCTTGTGCAGCCAAACACGGGCTTCTTCCTGGTGATCAAACATAACTGCAATTTAGTAGTTCAGGCATCAGTTATACTACTACACCACTTTCTACGTGGATGTATTCGGATGAGAAACCTCGAATCGGAATGGTGAAATTCGTTGTTGTTGTTGAGTTGCCTCTAGCAATAGCAGACAACCAACATTTCGTCTCGTGCGTGAAAGAATATTTTCAACCGAGGTACGTTGGGGTAAGTCGAAACACTCTTCGTTCAAATATAATTGAATATTTTCTTCATACAAACAAAACTATTGATTGTCGACTTAGAACAATTTGGGGTGTTATATCTTTAACTTCAGATATATGGAAAGTGATTAATAAAAGAGGTTATATAGCTGCAACTGTACACTACATAGACCCACTTTGGTCTATGCATAAAAAATATTTCTTTTAAAATTATTGAGTTCCCTCTAACGCTAACAACATATTTAACGTTATTATGAACATTATTAGAGAATATCACTGCAAGAGTAAAATTCGCTCATTTACATTCGACAACACTAGTGTTAATAATGTAGTTATCGATAAATTGTGCGGAGTACTGCAACCATATTTCGGTGGTTATTTGTTTCATATTCAATGTGTGTGCCATATTTTTAATTTAATAATGCAAGATGGTTTGAAACATATTAAGAATAAAATTCAAAAGTATTAGGAATGCACTAGTGTATATCAGGATTTCACCTAATAGAAAACAAGCATTTGACGAATTTTGTGTCGAATCTAGGGTGACGAATACGAAAATATTTATTAGTAACGTAGGGCATAGATGGACTTTCACTTATTTATTGTTAAAATCATACGAATGCTTTCAACATTAACAGCTGAATTTTATAACAATAGTCATATTAGAAATAAAGATGATACTGTTTTGATTGAATCCGATTGGATTTTAACTTTTAAAATTAAATTTTTATGATTCTACAAATATTTTATTTGGAGTTTACTATTGCACTTGTTATATGGTACTGGAATGTCTTTATATAATTGTTAAGACTTTTCATAGATATAAAAATGACCCCGCTTTTAGTGCAATTATATATTCCATGAAATTTAAGTTTAGAAAATATTGAAAAGATTTATCTATATTATTTTTGTTAGCATGCATCATGTACCCCCAATATAATTTATCGAGAGTTAAATTTGTAATTGATCAGATTTCAAGAGTTTTGTGTATCACTTATAGAAATTTTAAACAGAATTTATGTGAAATGTATAAATTATATGCAGAACGAATGGGTACAAATAATAATTGGGTACCGTCTGCACCTAATTCTCTCATTGATATACCAGAAGACGACGTTGAAGTATTAACTTTATTTGAAGGCATTAACTCATATAGATATTATTCAAATGCATGTAGTTCCTCTAGCAGTAGTTTGTCTACCGCATGTAATCAAACATCCGACGCAAGTCCAAATTCACTGCCTGCTGAATTAATTGATTACTTTAACCATAATATGTCTAATAACAAAACAATTAAGAAAAGTTCAGAAGAAGTAATTGAATTCTAGCGAAAGTACGAACGACGACAGCCAATGATTTTTACGATGGCAAAAGACCTACTAACCTCCGTTTAGCACTGTAGTTTCAGAGTCTGATTTTAATGCAGGTGAGAGGGTTTTGTCTGGGTCAAGAGCCTACTGAAAGAAGATATTTTGGAAGCATTAATGTGCGTGAAGGACTGGCAAGATGGTCATTTTCGACTGCAAGATAAATATGGTGAAATTGCATGTCGTCAAGTAAGTGATATTTAATTTAAACATATTAATCAAAAAAATTATTTTATAATAACTTTTTAATTTTTTTAAATTTTTTTACACATAACAAGTTGTTCGTGTACAATTTTTAACTCAACATACTCGAAATTGAAGTAACCGATCCCAAACCCAAATAAAGGATGATGGTTTATCTTTTTTTTTTAGAAAAAGGGTTTATCTTAAAAAAAAATTTAAAGAAAAGATTTATCTTAAAAAAAACACACGAGCTCACGGGCAGAGCCGAGCAGAGCAAAAGCTCGGCTCGTTATCAACGAGCACGAGCTCGAGCTCGTGCTTATACGAACCGAGCTGATTTCCACCACTCTTCACCCAACTCCTCACCCTACCCCCAACCCCAAAGTCAAAATCACAAGCACCACCACACACCGTCTGATGCCACCACCATCGCTTCACCGAAAACCCATCAATTTCTGTATCAGAGTTTACCTCTTCATCTGAGTCTATCATGACCAGTCGATCGATCTCCTGTGAATGATCTCTGAAATTTTTGTCCACCAGTAATGAAGTAGAAGGTAACCTATGTTTTGTGACTACAAGTCATTTATTCTCATCATGCAAAGCTGAATTGTCAAACCTCCCCTGGAAACTCAATTTCGCCATTGTCCCCTTCATGTTTTATCTAACGCTCTAAATTGGAGTCGAGGGACACGTGTGTATTAGAACTATCTGAAACAATTGATTCATCATCTATTTCACCAAAGGGCCTCCTAAATGTAAATTCATTCGAATCATCACTTCCTTGAACAATTTAACCATCCGGGTTCTTTACAAAAGGCCTAAAAAAAGTATAATCACTAGTATTACTACTCTGTTGAACAATTTCTTCACCTGGACTCTTCACAGCAGGTCTTGAAAACTCATACTCCTTAACAAAATGAGTTTCTTCCATAACTTCCTCATCTAGGTAATTCCCGAAATGCCTTCAGATGCACTTTCAAACTCATCTTCACCACTCACAAATCCCTCATACTTCGCCTCACTCCCACTACTATAACTACTAACAAAACTGATGTAGGATGAATTGGGAATTATTATCAAAGAGAGAAGAATCAAAGCGAAAGAAGAAGAAGAAGAAGAAGAAGAAGAAGAAGAAGAAGAAGAAGAAGAAGAAGAATGAAAAGGTAAGAGAAGAAACCGTAATAAGAACAGGGGAGGGAAGAAAACGTGGTAGCCTCCAATTGTAATTTCATTCAATCATTCATTGATTCAACTACAATGAATCCAATAAAGAGCAAAAACCTAACTGGAAGGGCTTAGGCCAACTACTACAAGCTCAATAATGAAAAACATAAATAATAAAGTCCAATAACAATAAAAAAAATCTCGATGATGTTCACATCAACTCTCCCGGGTTGGAAAAAAACTCAACTATGTCGAGTGGATAAGTTAGAAAAGACAGCAATCAATAGCCCAACCATAAACCAAGAGATTGAACGAGCTTTCTCCGACGTCCATAAAAGCGTGTCAGTGGTGGTCTGAATCTGGTGTCCCTACTAATGTCCCCTAAATGTGTAGACGGAGAACTGGGCAAAGGAAGATTTTGCTGACTCTAAGAAAGTTCCAATAAGTCTGGATCAAGCTGTTGTAGTATCTCTCTAGTAATCCAGGTGCAATCAGACTCGGGTCGATCAACCCAATGAATAAGGAAGCGTTAAACCTCTCCATCTTTAGTCAACACAATTTGTTCATCTAAAATAGTTTTTATTTTTGTGTGTTGGGAAATGTGACATTGGTTAGAAGCGGCAAGAGATTCAGGGTCAATGTCCACATATGGAGATAGAAGAGGATCATCGGAAGGATTGAAATGACCTTTATAAGCAACTAAATCCTCAATATTGAAAGTATGGTGGTAGCTAAGATGTGGCAGAAGTTCAATAACATGTGCATTTGGGCCAACTTGCTTTAAGATTTTAAAAGGACCAACACTACGAGTTTGAAATTTGGAGGCGGATCCATGTAGGCGCCACTCTGGTCGAATCCGGATCATAACATAATTCATAATATTAAAATCAACATGTCTTTTATGCAAATCAGCTTGAAATTTATATGATGCGTTACTAGCTTCAAGTTGTTTATTGATCATAACATGAATTGGGAATTATTATCACAGAGAGAAGAATCAAAGCAGAAGAGGAATGAAAAGGCGGGTTGGTGGGGGTTATTGATGGTGGTTCAGTTTGATGGTTGAACCCAAATTTAGCTCTGATACCAATTTGATGTAGGATGAATTGGGAATTATTATCACAGAGAGAAGAATCAAAGCAGAAGAAGAATGAAAAGGCATGGGAAGAAACTGTAATAAGAACAGGGGAGGGAAGAAACATAGTAGCCTCCAATTGTAATTTCATTCAATCATTCATTGATTCAACTACAATGAAAATCCAATAAATAAATTAAAAAATCTAACTTGAAGGATTTAGCCAATCCGCTACTACAAGCCCAATAATAGAAAAATAAATAATAAAGTTCAATAACAATAAAAAAAATCTCGATGATATCCGCATCAAGAACTATCTAATACCTGATAATGAACTGGAAACGGGGACCTTTGGAGCCAATTGTGTAGTGGAAAGAGGGACACCATGAAGCCTTGAGTCCATTTTTGTACCATATTTATTATGTATGGGAAAAGCAAGAAAACAGATGAGGTAGTGAATCAAATTTCCATTGGAAAATATGGGTGCTTTGACTTAACCGTTTAGGGTTTCTATTTGGGTTTTTGCTGCAATTATCCCTAAGAGATTTAAGTATAATTTGCAAAAAAAAAAAAAAAGTTTCGATACTGCAATTGCAATTTTTTTTATTTTTTATTGTTTTTAACGGCAAATCTGACGAGTCTTAATGGTAGAAAGTATTTCTCATAAAATGTTTCAAATATGGGGTTTTCTGCGATTTTTAATAGGTAGAGAGTATATCACAAATGAACACTTTTTAAGGGGTTTTCAACTATTAATCCAAACCAAAAGTCTCAAGCAGGTAACTAGAGATAGAAAGAAGCGAGTAGAACGGCAAGCAGTTAGAACTTGGAGCTGAATGACCATGAGAGCAATATACTACACGTATTTATATCATATGCAGTCAGCTATTGATCAACGTATCAATCCAATGGTTCAAAGTATCCAACATGTAGAAAATGAGAAATAAAGAGAAAAAAAAATTAATTTTCACAATAATTGTATTGTGATATGGAGGCCTTTTACGAATAGCCAAAATATTTTTAAATAACTTATTTTTAATTGGTTTCTGTGTCAATATTTGGCGAAGATAAATTTCTTTTAGGAATATGCTACTTTTACATAATGCCGTGTCCATAACGGTGTCCACCACTTCCATGGAGGGAGGCCCACTTTGGATATATTATATTTTATTCGAAGTGGATCCCCCTTCATGTGAGGGGGTGGACACAGTTATGAACACCTCATTATGTATGTGTAACTGTTGGGAATTTACTTAACATGCACAGCGGAAAATTAATAATTTTTTTCAATTCTCATCACGGATCTGCTTTGTGTTTAGATAGAAATTGTGTTGAGAATAATACCTTTGATGAATTCTGCAAACTCTTTTGCTGATTCTCGAACTCCAATGATCACGATCTGCAATCCAAGCTATCCAATTGTCCAGCCTCCAATGGTGGTCCACACAAAGAACAAGAATGACGGCTAAGGTTTTACTTTTCTTATGCTAGCAAGAATAATGAAAAATCTCTACAGTTTACAAACCCTAACAGCCTATTAATATAAACCCAAGTGGGCTGGCCCATCTCTAAATTTAATCCGGTCCGATTTTTAATTAATCAAATTAATTAAATACGGTCCATGAATTAATTAATACAATTAATTAATTCGGGCCGATTAATAAGCAATCCAATTAATTATTTATTCAACACTTGTCAATTAATTAATTGGTAAATCTCATTCTTCTGGTTCTCTTTTGTGTGTGACCCATTAGGTTCCCGATCACGATATCTAACGACGTGAATTCTTATTTTGATCTAATTAAAATCGATAATTTAAAACACCCATTTTAATTTATCACTAATTCACATTCGTCGTCTCAGATTGACATCTAGCAATGTATCAAGGCAATACATGTGATGGGAAATGTCACGTGATGTGACAAACCAAACTTGTTCGTTTAACGTGAAATTATAATCTTTTTGTCAATATGATCCAATCAATAATGAGATATGGATACGTGTCAATCTCAATTATCGATCATATCTTTTATCCCAGTGTTAAGTCAAAGTCGAAAACTCTTTTTCGATTTATGAGTTCACTTTGGCCAAGGATTTGATTATTAATTTAACTGGATAAAATGTAGATCATAATTTCTTAATATCTAAGAGCGACGAATCATCTATTGATCATTCACAACCCTCATATGATTCTTGACATACCCGAACGATGCTGTATTAGCGACCCTTGGCAGAATAACATCCAACACCATCACTGTATGGCTGTCATCATTTAAGGTACTATGACGACCTCAAGTCAAAGGACCAATTCCACTACCAAACGTTAGAGATTAACCACTAACACTCAGATAGTTATCCATGTGGAATCTCCCAGCGGGTCTCTAATGTTTTGTTCTATAACAAAACATCCACGTGTTCATTCAAGTGTCACCACACTTTAACTTATGAGATCAGCTACTTATTTCACAAGTAAAAATGCCACACGCGATGATCTATCCGTAATAACGATATCCGTATCTCGTTATTACTTCGACCGCAGACGATTTAAGATTCGATCATTTGTAATTTGTATCTCACAATCACAACTCCTTGTGATTAACAAATCACCAAAATTTGAATCTACGGATTCTATTATTTAATTTATTAGAATATTAATTCAATTAAATAATAGATATTGCCATACATGCATCAATTATATATATTTAAAGTGTTTATGTCCAAAGTTGATTGGATCTAGGGCATAACACTTACAGTAGCATCATCCTTTCTTTTAATAGATTTCAGTGTGACTATTGAATATTTTCATATGAATGGAAATTTAAGTTGAAATTTTGTATTGGAAATTGGTTATGACCAATTGAAATGATTTAAGTGGAAATTCTTTGTTTGGGGAATGAGAAATTAAGCCAAACTTAAACCACTTAATACTTGAAATTATTGGAATTGTGTAGAATATTGTGGAATATTCTAGAGAATGTAGATGAAAAGATGTGTCTTTTCATATGGATCATGACTCTTGGAGAGCATGACTTTTGGTATGAGTAACTTCCAATAATTATGATTATTCAAGAGATGTGTCTCTTGGTATGGATGTTCCAACTACTATATATATGGATTCCCTATGTGTTTGGATTAACTACACAACAAACAATTCATTTGATAGTTTCATATCATGGTTACTTTAGTGTTGCATAAAACACTTTATAGAAGTGATTTTCTCTTGCATCAAAATCATGGTTATGGTAGAGAGGGAACTCCGTTCAAGTTCGTTGGTCTAAGTCATTTGGAGTGCTCATATGGCTTGACGTTGTCGTTGTATCTTGGAAGATGATTGCCGAGAAACCGTTAGCACCGATACGGGGCAAATTCATTTTAAGGACAAAGTGTCAAACACTTGCCTCGACCGATCGCATCACTTGCATATCATCTTTCTTTTTCGATTTCATTCTAATTTAGTATTTTGATTTCGGAAAGTAACTAATATTCTTTTGATTTCATGCAAGGTTTGAATTAAAGAATGATAAGCGTTCAAGATTAGAAAGTGATGAATCCATATTCATATATTGGAAGTCGGTAATCACTATTTTGTCTTCTCAAATCAGATTTCGGTAAATCAAATGATATTTCGATTTCACGGTATGTTCTTGATTAATATAATATGCACATTATCGGTATAATATCTCCAACAATTTATTCTATCATGAAAAACAATTAAGGAGACTCTGAGTACTACACAGAGTAATTTTATCTAAAATTACAACATAATATAGTAAATTACTGCGTCCATGAGGTTGAGAAGAAAGAGATGGGGTTTGCAATATTATATATATACCTAATTCTTTCATATAAATTTGCAACATCTTGAAATAGTTTATACATAGTTACATATTAGCAAATAACCTATAAGTCTTCGCGTCTAAAATTATCTGCCGCACTGATGCAACTGCCCCCACTGTTGCTAACACGGTGGAGACGGCAGCGATGAGCGAATTACCCCAAAAAATGAAGCTCCTTTTCGAAGGCTTAAATGTCACATTATAGAATATCATAGGCAAAATAAAATCTAAAGGAATGCAACCAAATGCCCCAAACAATGCCATGATGTCTCCGAAGAACGGTAACATCGCTGCCAATGTTGTCGCGATGATCACTGACAGCGACCGGAATATTAGCCGTGGAACCACATTACGCAGTCCTAATTCACCTTTATTTGGGTCTGCAAACTGCCGCTCTATAACTACATTTGTAGGTTGCAAATACACCTGCATTTCATCTACTTTAGCAAGTATAGTTCTGAAATTTGACTGAACAATACAACATATAAAATTTTAACTTGTTTTTTCATTTCTATCTCAATTAACAAATCATGTGTAAAGATGTCTTACCAAAGTGACGGCTGATACTTGGATGAGAGTGGAGAGATAGGTGATGACAAGGAACCCTTTGGGCAACAATGGCTTCCCATTGGCCATGAAATTTGAAAGAATTGATCCCTGAGATTGATTTCCAAATGCCCAATACCCAGATATTGCAACGCTGAAGAATGTAGTAATCACCACAGAATAACATACCAACAGCCCTTTGAACATTTTCCCTGTAACTGGAGGTGCTATAGTGGCCTGTAAATGTCAAAGGATTTCAAGAATTTAGCTCCATTTGATCAACATGAGCCATCATTAGATAATGAATAATGATACTTGTACATAACTGTTTACATGTAGAAGAAGTGTCAAAGAGAGAAAGAAGTTTTTTTTTTTTTGGAAAAAATTCTGACACGATCATATCTTATCATATCATGTGTATATAAACCATTATATACATGTAGCACAACCGTTAAATAATACACCTGAAAGTTGAAGTTTAAGGCATATATTTTACGAAAAACATAAGAAATATAAGACTGAAAATGATATATTGTAATCTCGTCCTCCAAGTAAGTTGTGTATGTGTTAAACCTTTGGTGAATTGAATTCGGTTCACTCGAAGAGTGTGTGTTAAATTATTAAAAAAAATCATTTTTAACAGATAAAACTTTTAGACAAGATTATTCAACAACCAAAACCTGTATTTCAGGAATAATTCCATTGCCATAAGTAGTTGCTATAATTGAAATGGCACTGAAGACACCAAAAGCACGGTCTACTCCAACTCCCGTAATGGTGTAATCCCTCGAAGGCGCATTTCTAGAATAACCTACAAAAAATTATCGAGTTGTTACGAATAACAGCTAAGGCAGAATGCATGCTTGGTTTAGTAAACAACATAAGATTGAAAAGTTTACCTATGTATATTGCACCTGCTGTGGTGCAAGCACAGTAAGTAAGGCAAAGAAATAAGGAGACAAGGTTGATGTGCCTTAAAGAGTGAAAAGATGGCATTTGTGCCATGATTAAGGTTAGCCCTCCAAACATTATAATAAACTGGTAAAGTTCCATACTCCCATTTGGTCTTGATACCAAATAAATATACTGCAAACACAACAGTGACCATTCTATTCAAGTTAAAAATCAGTTTGGAATTATTAATTTTATATTGGGATTAAGGAATCAGAATAATCTGACCTTGAGACTTTGTCCACCAAGAAGCGTGCAAGCAATCACTGCTCCGTAGCATATTCCCAATTGAAGTGGGCCCACAAAGTAACGGCCCCAACCCGGCCCTACGATAGTATTATTTATTATTAACACGGCGTAAAAAGCACGGAATGAGCATTACAGTATTTACTAGTCTCCGTGACTTAGTGGGTATTTGGTGTTGATTAAAATTAGATTGTTAGTAGATTGTGATAAAAGTTTTTGAAATGTGTGGTTGAAAAGAATCTGATTTTAATCCGAAACAAACAAGACCTTAATACCTAAAATATCATGAGCCATGTCTCGGAAACGAAGGTGGCGCTTTCCGAGCTGGGCATAGTGCTCCAAAACTATAGACAAAAGAGAGTATGAATAGAAAGTCACAAGTGCAGCCGCAGTGATACACAAAACTCCACCACTCCAACCCAACAAGGTGAAAGCAAAGGGCAAGCTTAGAAGTGCAGGTGCTACTATTGCCGTAGTTAAATGATACCCACAGTGCAACCACGAGCCTGCATATCAACCCCACATACAAACAAAAAGTCAACTTCATCTCAATTTTTAATTATATGAACAGCAAAACAGTAAATTCCGCTTTATGAAACCACGATTCTTACAATGAAAAATTCTCACAGAAACCACGTATATAGTGAAGTAAACGATCGATGAACTAAATTGTTACACAAACCAGACTACAACTAAGTTCCAAAAAGTTATATATACTTGCTGATCACCTTCGGATTTAAGGACAAAGAGAGCACCAGCATCAAGCTTCTTGGGATCGGCCGAGACACCATTTTCGCTACTGTCTTTAGGGAATATTTCTGTGGAATCTCGAGCAACTGTGCCCATATTTTCCCTTAAATTTCTGAGTCTGTAGATGATTGTATCTTTGTTCTGTGCAGGATATTTATAAGATTGAGGAATGGAAAAAGAATGTATAAATTAAATTGTCCAATATTGACTGGCGCTTTTCATTTTCAAAGATTTCACGATTTCGGCACTGTGAAAGATAAAGACACAATAATATACAATGAATCTCTTGTCTGAATGAGTGGATTGACAGAAGACTTTGAACAAAAAGACAAATTGCACGTCCTTGACAGTGGAAAATTTTGTTGGACTTTCTTGTCCGGGGAAAACTGTGGGAATTTTGTATTGAAAATTGGTTGTGACCAATTGAAATAATTTAAGTGGAAATTCCTTGTTTGGTGAATGAGAAATTAAGTCAAATTTAAACCACTTAATACTTGAAATGATTGGAATTGTGTAGAATATTGTGGAATATTCTAGAGAATGTAGATGAAAAGATGTGTCTTTTCACATGGATCATGGCTCTTGGAGAGCATGACTTTTGGTATGAGTAACTTCCAATAATTATGATTATTCAAGAGATGTGTCTCTTGGTATGGATGTTCCAACTACTATATATATGGATTCCCTATGTGTTTGGATTAACTACACAACAAACAATTCATTTGATAGTTTCATATCATGGTTATTTTAGTTTTGCATAAAACACTTTATAGAAGTGATTTTCTCTTGCATCAAAATCATGGTTATGGTAGAGAGGGAACTCCGTTCGAGTTCGTTGGTCTAAGTCATTTGGAGTGCTCCTATGGCTTGACGTGGTCGTTGTATCTTTGGAGATGATTGTCAAGAAACCGTTAGCACCGATGCGGGGCAAATTCATTTTAAGGAAAAAGTGTCAAACACTTGCCTCGACCGATCGCATCACTTGCATTTCATCTTTCTCATTTCTGATTTTATTTATACTTGATTTCAAAATATGGTTAATTTATTTATGTGTTTTATTGAAGGGTTTGAATTGAAGAACAACATGCGTTCACTCATATTGGGAAGTGAAGAATTCATATTATTACATTCGAAGTCGGTAAATCGCTATTTTATCTTCTCAAATCAGATTTCAGTAAGTCCAATGATGTTTCGATTTCACGCATATTAACGGCATGCTCTTGATGAATATAATATGCACATTATCGGTGTAATATCTTCTACATTCTTAGGATGAACTTTGTTTATGTGTGCATTTCATATTCTAATTTCTTTAGAATCTGATTTTTCACGTGCAATCTGAAAATATATTTACCGTCAATTTAAATGATGAACACAGAAATTGGTTAACGGCAACGGATCAGTGGGTATGTGAAGGGCATATTTTTTTATGTATATTTGTCCGTTGCATATGATGATTCTGTGTATAATTGTTAATCGATTCGCCAAAGTGCTGTGCATATATATAAGTTTTCATTTTCACAGTTTGTATTGACAGTTACTTTGCTGGCACCTTTTGATCCAAAAGATGTCTATATTAAAGTTAATAAAGCTTTTATATATATATATATATATATATATATATATATATATATATATATATATATATATATATATATACATATATTAAACTGTGTGCATGTCATCCATTGGTTTGGATTTGTATAATTCAACTATTGGTAAATTATGATTTATGAATGGTCTAAAATGGTGGCTGTTGAATGCAAAATGGAATATATTTAATAATCAGATTATGCTCATGTCCTTTACCTTGTGTTCGCTTTTGATGGAAATATGAAATATGAAGGGGTTCTTCATTACCCTTGTTGTTATGTGGTACGTGTATGCATGTTAAATCTGAATTATTATTGCACACATGTGAAATTGATACTGAGATGAGAAATAATCAAATTCGATTGAACGTTGTTCAATATTTTATCGAACTAATATGACTTGTTTGAGGTTTGTACCAAATCAATGGTTGACCATTTGGTCTTGGTTAATTTAATTGATCGAGATTGAGATCAATGACTATATTTCTAAATGTGTGTGGAGTTCCTCAAGATATTGATATTCCTAGTCACGACATGTGTTGACTAAAATGGAATAAATTTATACAATGATTGTATAAATGTTGGAAGAATACCAACTAGTTATTGAAAGTATATGAACTTTCATGATTATTCCTTTTATTGGAATATGGAAAGCCTCAATAATTTGATGAAATTAATTAAGATGACTTATGCAAATTATGGTTGTATTCTAGCGTGACAATATATGCTCTTGTCGCAATGGGTATTAAGTCACCTAATCACGTGGTGGAAAATTTATGAAATAATCTAGAATCATTTCATATAAAAAATCAAGGCTCTTGGAAATGATTATTTTCCGAAAGAAGTATCTCTTCATAGAGATTGATTTGAAGATGTGTGTCATCTTGTTTCGAAGAGGTGTGTCATCAGGTTGGGTTGTGTCTTTTGAGAACACAACTATCGAACCGATGGATGATTCGTTCATTAAATTTGAACATGGTGAATAAGTATTATTTAACATGAAATAATACTATCTTGTGAAATGTCACAAATGTGATATGTTGGAGAAGTTGCAATTCTTGTGAATCAAGATGCTTAGTCTTCTTCATTGTTGAAATTTGATTTCAATCGTGGAATCAATTAAATTGGTATATATTTTGAGAGCATTGTTGGTCTATGTGATGACCTTAATTTGATTTGCATGATCAAATTGAAGATAATTGGATTGAAGTACGCAATTGAAATAAATTGTGGATTAGCGACCACTATTTTGAAAGTACTTAAACTTCCACGAAACATTCGATATGAACATTATCTATTCGATAATGAGTTGAACTACGAAAGAGTTGATGAACTCTAAATTCAAGTGTAACCCAAAAATGTGGGGGTTAACATCAATACTTACGAACTTATATGAAAAGTTCAAGATTTGTGGATACAACATTACTAGTTGCACATGCATTCCTAATTGAGGACTTGTGGGGGTAACTTATGTTTAAAAATTACAATTTTCTATACTTTATAATCATAGAAATATGTCTATGAATGTGGAAAAGGTAGAAAATCCTTATATTAATTATAAGGATGATATACACTAAGTCTAAAGTGGATGAAATGAGATAAAATCTGATTACGGCGTTTGTTTGGATATGCAAGATCAATTAGAATATTTGAAAAATATTCAAAAAAGTTGAAATGCATTGTAGTATTTCAATAATGATATTGAATACCCATGTTTTTGAAATCCACTAATAAAAGTGATTGACTAGTGTAGTGTGTGATAGAAATCATCTAACATTATTGTTTGGAATTTATAAAGCTTTAGATAAAACTAGTTAGAAGCATGTAGTTTCATGAGAGGATTTCTTGGTGGTGACATATTGTATCTATTAAATCAATTAATTGTTGGCTAGCTATATTTGATGAGATACTAAGTCACATGTAATGGTAAGTCTAGACGTAGACATAATACCGTTAAGCAGTTGATTTCAATTGTGTAAACTCGTGGTACCTTTAGAGATTTACCGAGAGATCAAGAATACTGCATATCGAGGGGAATGAGATTAAAGTCTACGACGTAAGAGTCTTTGTAATGGTAACCATACTTTGTTGACTGGAGATCCCAAGATCTTGGTTCAAATGGACAACTAAGTTATGAAGATCCCATGAAGCACTTAGGAAATTATTCCTACTCATTCCTATGATAATTAAAGTGCTTTCTGCTGAATGATTGAAGGTTAAGATATTCTTTTAATGATTCCTATAGCTTGATTCAGTCAAGTGGAGTATGGCAGAATACTCTTAATAGGAGGTCACCTATATAAGTGTGGAGTGGGGCCGCTTCAATGAGAATTGTTCGAGGCTAAAATTCTCTAAACACTTATGAAACCAAGAGTGATCTATGGCCAAAATGGACACAACCGTGAGAACCATGAACGGTTTAGGGAGGACATTGTGTGAGTACTGTTGTCTCGACTTACACCAACGGCTGAATGGTTCAAGATATCACGTTCACCAATTAGCCAGTAAGTCCGATAGTATTTCACTAAGGGAGGTTCAAAGCCAGAAACTACCTTCTCTGATGCAGTATTTTTTCCGCCCTCTCTCTACTAGTGTCTGCATAGTCATTTGCATTAATTTTCATTCATTTGGGGGATTGTTGGAATTTTGTATTGGAAATTGGTTGTGACCAATTGAAATGATTTAAGTGGAAATTCCTTGTTTGGTGAATGAGAAATTAAGCCAAACTTAAACCACTTAATACTTGAAATTATTGGAATTGTGTAGAATATTGTGGAATATTCTAAAGAATGTAGATGAAAAGATGTGTCTTTTCATATGGATCATGACTCTTGGAGAGCATGACTTTTGGTATGAGTAACTTCCAATAATTATGATTATTCAAGAGATGTGTCTCTTGGTATGGATGTTCCAACTACTATATATATGGATTCCCTATGTGTTTGGATTAACTACACAACAAACAATTCATTTGATAGTTTCATATCATGGTTATTTTAGTTTTGCATAAAACACTTTATAGAAGTGATTTTCTCTTGCATCAAAATCATGGTTATGGTAGATAGGGAACTTCGTTCGAGTTCGTTGGTCTAAGTCATGGAGTGCTCCTATGGCTTGACGTGGTCGTTGTATCTTGGGAGATGATTGCCGAGAAACCGTTAGCATCGATGCGGGGCAAATTCATCTTAAGGAAAAAGTGTCAAACACTTGCTTCGACCGATCGCATCACTTGCATTTCATCTTTCTCATTTCTGATTTTATTTATACTTGATTTCAAAATATGGTTAATTTATTTATGTGTTTTATTGAAGGGTTTGAATTGAAGAATAACATGCGTTCACTCATATTGGGAAGTGAAGAATTCATATTATTACATTCGAAGTCGGTAAATCGCTATTTTATCTTCTCAAATCAGATTTCAGTAAGTCGAATGATGTTTCGATTTCACGCATATTAACAGCATGCTCTTGATGAATATAATATGCACATTATCGGTGAAATATCTCCTACAAAAACTACAAGAAAAATTCGAAGTACAAAAATTATTGACAGATTTTTTATAGAAATTTGAAATTTTTGAATCTTGTTCCTCCATCTGTGTTTTCCCTCCTCACTTGATTGAATCTCTTCCCTCCAATTCAAATTCCTGTGTGACTTCTGTGAGTATTTCATGTACTCATACTAGAACTCGAACTACAATGCTCCAAGAAAATTCAAACATGATTTTAGTTTTTAATTCTTTTTTTACGCTGTACTGAAATTGCTTGACTTAGAGTAGAGGTGTGAATCAAGTCTAGGGGATCCTGACCTATCAACAACCAAGCTCGTAAATGAGCCGAAAGTGCTTATTTTTTTCTGGAACATGTCTATAAATATTACTCCTAAATCTTCATTTCATTCAAAAAAAAATTATTACTAGCAAAAATAGTCATTTCATTCTCTTTTCTTAATTTTCTTTAAAAAATATTTATAATATATTAAATATCACATCAAGTGAGAATCATTTTTTGGACGATTTTAACTCTACTTCAATTATTTCAATAATATCTTACTTTTTCGTTTTTCAATATTAGTTACATTAATGTACATGTACATTTGACATATTCGTTTTACTTGTGTGCTTTCATTAATGTATGAATTTCCTATTATTAATTCTCAATTAATTAACATTCACGTTCATTTAATTAATATTCATCTTCACTTCTGCATTTCAATGTTATTAATTATAATTATAAGTTAATTAGAATTTCAAATTCAAGAATACATTTCATTATTCACGTCTATGTATGTTAATTAACATCCAATTTTACTTAATTAAAAATTAAATAAATGATTTAACATTCATTATCATGTATATATTTCATGGTATTAATTCTAAATTAATTAACATTCATAAATATTCAAATTTTACTTTTAGAACACTTATAAAGTATTTCATTATAACGTGCAACGTACATTCAATGTTGACTAGTATCTATAAATATTTCTATTTCATTCTAGCAAACATTGTTACTCTCTATTTTCTCATAAAATTCTTATAATATCTCGTAATTCTAGTAGTTTGAGATAAAAATCAGAGATGAATTTTGATGATAACGGTTAGATTTTGGGCTTGGGTTGGTTCAAATTGTGGCGTCCATAGTGAGCCGACAAGTTTTTAGTTTAGATCCTAAACTAGAGTTCTTGAGTTGTGAAGATTTATGACGGTTCAAGTAACATCCATGTATCGTGAGCTATGAATATTGGAACAAATATTGCGAGGTTTTGGGTTTGAAGAACATAGACCTAATTTGGTACCGCTACACATGCTTCCGACAATAACAAACACAAGTGAAAATATGTCTCAAGTAAAAATAGACCTGATCTTGTACAGTCGATGCCCCCCTCTTCGGTGGCATCACAACCTTTGGCGATGACATCAACACTGCCATCGACCTCTCTGACATCGACGTCACCATTTCCACACTACCCCGCTTAGCCCCAACCTATATTCTTCTTCTGCGTTCTCCTTTTCCAGCTCCATAAATATTTCTTCTTGAGTTTCCCTTAAATTAAGCAACGCAAATTATCCTCTTGTCATCCTCAATTCCATACTCTTCTTGTTGGTTATTATACGTTAGGTTTTGTTAATGGATCACGTCCTTGCCCTCCAGCTCACGAGCCAAGACTCACGGCTCATGCACGGCCCGTGCAAAAAATGGCTTGGGCTTTTTTGCCCCAAGACGTGTCGAGCCAAAGCTCAGATGAAAAATCGGGCTTGGCTTGAACTTTAGGTTGGGGCCTTACGATCCCGTGTTGACTCAATTTTTTTTTTTTTTGATAATATAAATTTTGAACAATTTATACTAATTATAGATTTTTTAAAAAAAAGTTACAACCCTTCTCATTTTTTCGAGCAAGAAATGGCTTGTTACACGAGTCTACCCAGTGTGGCTTGTCGAGCCATGCGGGCCAGCTTAGACTCTGACTGTTACCCAAAAATGAGGCTCTATCCTAGCATTGGCTCGGTGGACATGAGCTGGCTCGGGCTTTTTCCGGGTCATGCCCCTGGCCGATCGAGTTGACGAGCCGAATTGACATTTCTAGCAGGAACGCCGATGACCATACATCCACCAATGCTTATATTGCTTTACTTGGTCATAACTTAATCTCTTGGTTGTTTAGAAAATAACGTAGTGTCTTGATCTTTCGCTGAAACTGAGTATAGGGTTATTGCATCAACTGCTTGCGAAATGCTTTCGGAGAACCTATTACTTCGATTCTGACTATGTAATATGACAATGTCAGTACCATGTATCTTTGTTCTGACCCGATGTTTGATTGATGCTTAAATTGTTTAAGACAAGGTCAAATTATGGGTTTGTGTTTAGCAAGTTGCTTCGGTAATTAGCTGTCACATTCACTCACTAAACACGTCTACATCTCACTCTCATCTATTAGGTCAAAAATAGGCGTCACTAATGTGACCCTTATCTTGTGAAGACATGTTAGAAATAAAGTTCTTCATAGCTTCGACAACTTGTTATCATAATCCTACCATATATTATTTTTTTATACATTAAATGTAGTAGATTTATTTCACACAAATATATGTCTACTGGGATTGATCTTACTGTGTAATTGTATAGCATTAGGACTATTCATACGTAACATTAAAATATTGTAAATATACAAGAATTTATATGTATTACTTTATGAATGTTGGACTTGTTGCAGAAAGTTAGAATTTTAGAATTTGTTCGAATAGAAAGTAGGTAATATTTTAATGGGTATATTTAATTGAGACTTTTAAAGATTTTTATAGACTTTCATTTTAAAACTTTTATAAATAGAAATTATTTGGGTGTAACTCGATAGTGGAAAGTTCCCTCGTAAGAGGTGGAGATTCGATCACGCCATTCCCTTCCTCCTTCCCCATCTGATAAAAGATATTTTTAATAAAAGAATAAAAAGTTTTTAAGTCACCTAATTAGAAAAATAAATAATCAAAATATAAAATATATATACTTCAGTATTTTTTGATAAAAGAAATATCTAATGTTCAATACTATCAATATGTCATGGACCTTTAAAAAGAAGGGGAGCGTTAAATGAACAAAGGAATTTGACAAAGATTTTTGACAAATAATCTTGACCATTGATTAGTTTCTAATCCAATGGTTTACATAAATCATAACAAAATAAAATAAAATAACTATCATCTTCTTCGGGTCACCTTTCATCCACCCACCACCACATCCTTTTCTTCATCCACCCCACCACCTCATCCTGAGTCCTGACTAACAGGGAGAGAAAATTCCCCCCTAGCTTCCTAGTTAAGCGCTCCCCCCAACCAAACAAAGTAGGGGGGGGGGGGGGGTTACAGACCCCTGCTACTGCAAATTTTTGGGGGATTTCTCCTCCCCATCGGCCATATATTTCTCAATTGGTGTTTTTTGTTATATGATAATCACAGATTTTTGAAAAAAGAAAAATAGATCGAAATTAGGATGAATGGACTGTAAGAATTCAATTGATGATAGAACAAATGTAGAAATCCTACTTTAACAAAACTGTTGAGGATTTTGTTTTTACAGCTCTAATTTTGGAATTGTCGGTCGGCTAATTCTCTTACCAATAATCACTCGATGCGTTCTAAGTCAACGTCAATACAAATGCTCCGGCGATTGGGAGGAGAAATCCCTCTGAATTTGCAGGCCGTGATTAATTAAAATGATGATTTATGTAAATCATTGTATTAAAAACTAATGAATGGTCAAGATTATTTGTCAAAAACCTTTGTTCATTAAACGCTCCCCTAAAAAGAAAACAACCAATTAATATGTAAAAATTTAGCCCCTGTTTGACACCCATTTTTGACAAAAAATAAATTCTGAAATAGTGATTGATGGAAGTCCCTGTTTGACACTCATTTTTGACAAAAAATAAATTTTGGAATAGTGATTGATGGAAGAATGTGTGGTTAAAAAGTAATGATAATTTTTGGGTTTATGTGTAGTATTATTTTATTGATAAAATGTGTGGTTGAAATGAAGAAAGAGAAAAAAAATGAAAATGAGAATGAGAATGAAAAAAATGGGTGTCAAACAGGGGCTTAATTACAAATCGTCTTTTTTTCTTTAGCAATGAGAATTTATTTTTTTATTGAGAGGGTTTTATTTTTCTTTACTCAATTTTTATTTTTTTTAGATGTTTGTTTCATGGTTTTTACTTTATCTTTGAGACCACAAATTATGTAATAAGTCTCCAATGAACGAAGCATATATCATTTTAATATCTTGGATTCTTAGTTCATCCATCATTTAATTTTCATTTTCTATTTTCCTTTCGTTTGTTAAGATAAAATCTAGTGATTAATTTCAATTTTTAACGAATTAAATGAGATGGTTTTATATGTCAATCTTTTTGACTTGCTTTTAAAGAACTAAGGTAGAAAAGATTGAAAAAATTCAGTCATTCACAATCATTAATAAACAAATTCTAGAAAAGTTAAGAATTAGTAAAAAAGATTTAACAATTCCTCTAATTTTTAAGAAATTGTCTATACGATATATATAGTACCTTGAATTTAAAGATTATACGTGGAGAAATTGTATCATAATGAGAGTTTCCTTAGTTAATTATCTCTTTCTTATTAATTTTTTCAGTGTGGAGTGTGTTATTGGTACCAAATTATCTTATTTCAAAATTAAAATTATTAGATTTTACACTTATTTATTTAAATTATATTTTCAATACACTCTTTCAAATTCAAGTCTAATTTGATTTTCGTCATGATTATACTCATACGTAATTTTTATTATGGGTGGTACCAAAATTTGATCTCAAGATCTTTGTTTACTTTAATATTATATTGAACTATCTCATCTAAATACTGAAAATAAATAAATTTATTTATTTATATTATGTGTTGAACAAGAGTTATTTCAGTAACGAATTAAAAAAAATTGATGGAACGGTATATAAATTAAATGACTAAATTATGTCAACATAAAGTCCAAACACCCAATACAATAATTATCAACTTTTAATGTATATTAAACCTGATTTTCATATTATTATTTTTTACAAATTTGATTGTGCCCCACTAATTCAAAATGTCTACATCCGCTACTAATTGTATTAATATCATTGTTCATGTAACGAGATTGTAAAAGAAGTTTGAATGTGTGTCTAGACGAGAGACTTTATTTCCCTTTTTTTATTGTTATTATTAAAGTATAAAGCAATAAATCCTTAGTACATGTAACATTAATGTCGATATATGACGTTGGGAAAAAATTTATAAATAGATAAAAATGATTAACGAATAAATGAATAGTGTTTACAGATTTATAGAAATGTATGATTAAAAATGAAATTTGACAATTTATTAATGAATTATAATTTTTTCAAACTGAAGCAATATTTTATTCTTTACTTTTTCCAATAAAGTATAAAGCGAGAAATTGTTGTTATTTATAATACTTGAATCGATATAAAAGGAATGACAACAAAATGAAACTCCTTTCCCGTTTATATTTTTTTATTATATTTTAATTATTATTACTTATTATATAAACTAAATTAAACTAGATTATAATATAAGTTGATTATTAAAATTATTGAAAAGAATGATAAAAATTATATTATTTATAGGGAAAATTACACAAAATCCTACCATTAAACTTTCAAATTCAAACGTAAGGTATAAAACTATTTTGTTCAAAAATCAAGCGAAAAATTAAATTTATAATAATTATAAATTTAAATTAATTATATACCTAACCCATATACTATCCACCCACCACAATTTCAAATTCAAACCCTAATCCATCTCTTCCGCCTCTCTCTCTCTCTCTCTCTCTCTCTTCATCAACGGAGGACCACCACCTCGCCAAGAGAGCGCTGCCGGCAGAAGAGCACCGCAGTGCTCACGACCCTGCCGACATGCACAGTGTTGCCCGTAGGCAGCATTGCCTGCAGGAAACTCAGGTCGGCGCTCTGTACTAGGCATGTGTGCAACACGGTGTTGTATAGCAGCGATGTGTATAGAAATGGTGTTGCGATGGAATTTCTTGGATCCGTACACATCGCACAGAGCCGATATGTGGCTGCTATAACTGTGGTCACGATCAGATCCAGATCTATGTTTATAGAGAGGTGTGCCATCGTGGTGGTGGTGGCGCCGCATTGGTGTTGATGGTGGTGGTGACGTCGCGCAGAGGTAGCTATGGGATTTATGTTTATTTCATGGTAGTACGTGGTTAATGGTGAATGACAGTGATGTTGCGTGGTGGTGGTGGTGACATTTTCAGATCGGTATGTGGCTGTCGCGGGGCTTTGCTGATGTGACGATGAGGCGATGATTCTGTAGGCGGTGGCGCATGGGGTGATGGTGTGGCGGTGATTTGAGGTGTGTTGTACTGGCGGCGGCGACGATGGTAGTTGTAGTAGATTGGGGTTAGGGTGGGGCGTGGTGGAGGCGGTGGTTGTGGCGGCGACGGTGGTGGTGGAATGGGGTTAGGGTAGGGTAGGGTGAGGTAGGGTAGGGTGCGGTGCGGTGCGGTGGTGAAGTGGTTTGTGACCAATAAATTGACTAATTTGTGACCAATAAGTAATATATGACCGATAGAATAGATAATTTGTTACTAATAAATAATATGTGAACGATAAAATATTTGGTTGATGAAATATGTGATCGGCAAAATATGTGACCAATAATTTGTGACCTGTTAATATGTAATTGTGACAAAAATTGTGATTTTAATTAAAAAAAATATTTTTTACTATTTATTTAATTTAAAAAATCAGAATTACCACCTAATTTTTGAAAAGTTGAATGAAGTTTGCTAAAAATGAAATTGTATTTGACAAATACCTTATTTTACCAATTTTTTCCTTATTTATAGACCTTCATTCCGTAAAAAGAATGATATCTTTTTGACGTGGCACTAAATAAAAGTGGTAATTACACGAAACCCTATATTTCAATATCCAACTTCCAAAATCAGATCCAAGTTTTATTAATTCCAAAATCAGATATTTAATATTTAAATATTATATTACAAATTTCACCAAACCTAATTAATTTCCCATTTCCTCTCTCTCTCTAACCCACCGTTCTCTTCTCTCTTTCTCTCTCAACGTTGTCGCCGGCCACGAACTCCAGCCTCTTCCCTTCTCCCTCCTTCCCCTACCCGTCTCTCCCTCGCCTTTCTCTACCTTCAACCCTCCTGCCGCTGCCATTCACACAGCAGCGTCGCGACGACGCTGCTGTTCGAACAGCAGTCGATGGCGACGCTGCTGTTCGAACGGCAGCGTCCCCACCCTCTTCCACTTCGCGGCGACGCTGCTGTTCGGACAGCAGCCGACGACGACGCTGCTATTCGAACAGCAGTCGACGGCGACGCTGTTCCAGCCTCAATGATCTTGCCGCCCTTCGCAGTCTCGCGACACCCACTTCGGCGAAGCACCGCACCAGCGTGCACAAAGCAGAATTAGTGAGGGTTTTGTGGTGTTTCTGTGGTGGATCTGCCGGTTGGGGAGGGTTTTGGTGTTTCTGTGGTAGATCTGCCGGTTATGGAGGGTTTTGATGGTTGTTTGTGTGGTGGCGGTGTTGGTGTTTGTGTGGTGGCGATTTTGTGGTGGTGATTGTGGAACTGACGGTCGGGGTGGTTTTGTTGTGTTGCGGTGTGGTGATGTTGGTGTTGCAAAAATGGCGTGGGCTGGTGTCGTGATGTTGGTGTATTTCAGTGGTGGTGGTAGCGACAACGTGGCTGTTGGCAATGATGAGTGGTGGTCATAGCTATCAGTGGCGGTCAGGGGGTGGTCACAGTTGTCGGTGGTGGTCACGGGGGTGATCACAGAAATCAATGGTGGTCACAGAAGTCTGTGGTGGTCACGAGGGTGGTCACAGAATTCGGTGATGGTAACCTTAAAATTGTGACTAAAAATTAATCTGCGATGGGGGTGATCACATAGATTGGTGGTGGTCACGGGGGTGGTCACAAAAAAAATCTAACCGTGACCATTAAATTGTGACTAAAAATTAATCTGTGACCAATAAATTTGAAAATATGTGACTGATAAATAACCGTTACCTGTAATATTTTGATTCTTGACCAATAAAATAACATGTGACCTGATTTGCTACTTTGAAATAATCCGTGACCTACAAAGTTTTTGATCTGTGACCAATAAAAAAATCGTGACCTATAATTTTTTTGGTTTGTGGCCTCAAAAATAATCTGTGACCAATTAATTATGTATATGTGACCATTAATTGTATAATTGTAACACCATTATATTTAATTAATAAAATAAGTAAATATTTAATTAATAATATAAATAATTGTCAGAATAGAAAAAGTCACCAGAAAAGTTCGCCGGAACTGCCATCGAGAAGTCACAGGAAAGTTCATCGGACGGTCATCGGAAGTTCGCCGGAAGTCGTCGGAAAGTTTGTCGGAGTAGGGCGGTGATCGGAACCATCGCTGGAGTGGTAGGGGTGTTGAAAGTGGGATGGGTTAATTATATTATATTAGAATTAAATATTTAATAATAAATTAATTTAATAATTTATTATTTCATAAATAAAATTTTAAAAATTTTTAATAAAAATCTGATTTTGAAAATTTCAAACTTATTTTCTTATTTTTGAAATAGGCTAAACTTATTCTTTTGAATGTAATCTTCCCTAAATAAAATCCTTCATAAAACCCGAACACTTTAACAATAAAGACATTGAAAGGATCTCACGTGGATTTTTCATTTTGAGCAAATTAGGTCCATTGCGGTCCAACGATTTAGAATTTGAAAAATTCATTTACTCATATTTTGATTGGGATAGGAAAGTTCTGCTCAAATTGACCCCTCGAATTACTAAAGAGTAATGATATTCATCCCCATTGGGGATGGAAACACAGTCAATGTGGCATCAATGTGACATAAAATGATAGGTGAAATTAAATAAGTTATTTAATTTCACCTTTCATTTAACATATCATTTAAAGTCACATAAACTGTGTATTCATCCCCACTAGGGTTGAATAACAACATTACTTTTTACTAAACATGCTCTCCTCTCTCCACTCGTGTCTCGCAGAAGAACTTTCCCTCTTATCTCTTTCATCTCTCCCCATTTTAGAAATTAATTACAAGCAAATATCTCAAAGAAAAGTAATAATTCTATAAGATAAGTGGAAGTTGGTTGCTCAAATATATGGTCTATCAATCAGTATAATCCATTACTCAACTCCATAACATCTTGAAATAGTCCGAGGATTTATTGTCGTCAGAGTCAACTCGACTTGCTCCTCTATCAATTGAACTCGATTCGTTGATATGCTCATTTAACTTTACAATCTAAATATTCTCGTTTTAGCTATTGTGTTTACTTAACCTTTATTTTCTCAAGTTAAAAAATAGGAAAAAATAAAGGGAGCCGTTATTTCATCTCATATTCTTATATATCCATTCACTTTTAAAATTTTATTTAAATTTACTTTAATAGACAACAATAAAATAAAATAAAATCCATCACTTTAAATACTTTTGGACCTTTAATATTCTACAACGTTTTGCATCCTTGCTAGTAAATGCATTGTCTTTTATACATAGCTTTGGATAGGCACATGCTTAATCATCTACTCCTACAAATCTTTTATTTTATTCCCTCTTTATCTATTCTTCGAGAAAAGAACACTAAAGATACTCAACTATTTGTTGATTTTCAAAATATGAATTTGTTATCCCAACATTAACCTGTTATCTATGGAGCAAATAGATTACATTTCGTATTTGTGTTAGAAGACAGCTAAAATGATCCTACTATTTGTCCAAGACATGTTTGTCCAAGGCCCATGTGCCCTAGACGAGCAGAACTCTCCCAACTAAAATAATTGAATACATTTACAGATGAGTTGTGTGTTGTCCCCATTACTATTATTGAGATTGCTAAATTCTTCGAAAGCAAATTTCAAAATGCTTTCAAGACCTTTTACCTTCCTCTCTTAATGCCTAATCTGATACGAATGAACACACTTCGTGAAATTGGTCAAAATATCCCTCTTTGCAAATTCTTAATGGGGTTCCAAACTGTGTTAAACTGGTAGTTTGGAACGATAAATTTGGAAGGTTGATTTATTCTTAATCTATATAGCTTTATTTGCTTCGACTTTGCATTACAATTTGCACATGAAAAAAGAGCCCACAAAATTACAACATCAATCTGCAAACTAGACTCCTAAGGATCTTCAACGCCAAGATATACCATATCGGTAGTGCTCAGAAAGATCAAGGGCGGACTTGAGAATTTTTCAAGCCTGGTCGAATTATAAAAGGTGGACCTTTAAATCGAAGTATGCATTAAATTTTCTTTTTTCTTCATTAAACTTCCATCACACTTTCAACTATTGTCCGTATAATTCAAAAAGAAAAAAATGGAATTGAATTGTCCAGAAATTGTTTTACTAGGAATTGTAATTAATTGTGTTTGATTGATATAATTTTTCACCTGAAAAATGTTAAAAGTTTGGTGTCCGTTTGGCTTTCTTTTTCATGAAAATTGTCCATTAAAGTGATAATTTCCTTTACCATTGGGTCTAAAATTTGTTTCACTTGCCCAAAAAACTTAAAAAATAATTTTTTTTAAAATTGTTTTTTATCATACCAAATACCATTCTTTTGTATGAAAATTGTCAATAAAAGTGACAAAATTTTTTAACATTGTATCTAAAAAATTTTCCAATTGCTTAAAAAAAGATGGAAAATAAATTCCCACCAAAATTGAGGAAATTGATTTTCCACAAAACCAAGGAATTGGTGAGCATATGAGCCAAATGTGAAAAAAAATTTCTATGGAAAATAAAGTATATCAAACAAGGCAAAAGTGGAAGTTGAAATTTGTTTTACATTTTTCATGGAAAATAATACCTTATCAAACAGGGCCTTAAATCTATTTTCTTCTTACAATATTCTTAATAAGGAGCGGTTTGACCTTTTTTTTTGTTATTTCTTCAAAAAGTATATCTAAATTTCCCCAAACCTTAATTTAATCGCCTCAACATTTTTATCTCTCTATTTCTCACAAATTCTTAGTCCCAAATTTCTTTTAGTTATTATTATTATTCCTTTTTTTTAAAATTATCTTTCCAAAACGTCCTACGTTCGATTCATACATTTCCGATTGTAAAGTCAACTCGACAAATGACAAATCCATAAGAGCATGTTTTGTTAAACTTAAAAAATAAGTTACTTATTTTTACGACAACAACAATTATTTAAAAAGTTACCTTTTTATGTAAATAAAAAATAAAAAATAAATAAAGTTGTTAAAACATATTTAATGACGCATGGTGTCTTCATTCTATTGTGCATGTAACAAAGAAATAGTTATTAATTGTTTTTTTTTTTAAAATCAAAATGAGTTATTATTAATTAAACATATGGTAAAATCAATTGTTAAAGAAAAAAAAACATAAAGTAAGATCATCATCTTAGGATTCAAATGCAACAAAATAAAAGGGTTGAGACTGTATGTAAATACTAGATTGAGTACTTAGGTACTATATTTTAATTTTATTTAAGGTCTTCAATTTTTGTTTACTATAGCATTTATGTCCTAAAAATTTTTCGATGCATTTTTATTCACAACATTCTATTATTTAGCACGTGGCATATCAGATAACATTTTTTGTCCAAAAATACGTTCAAAGGGCAAAAAATAACTCATTTGTCTTTCATACTTGAATAATAAATGCAAAAATACGACAAAATATATTTTTCACATTTTAAAGCACGAGAACAAAATATTTTGACACTAATAATTGAAGATAAGAACTCAACAAAAAACTGAGGAACGTAAGTATTAAAATGAACAAAGACTGATAACCTTACAGAAATGATCTAATGAGCACCGGTGCTCATCTTATCCTAAGCACCAATGAGTTGGTACATTAATTCATTGGTGGATTGAAACTCACAAAATCTTTATCCACCAATGAATTAATGTGCCAACTCATCGGTGCTTAGGATAAGATGAGCACCGGTGCTCATTAGATCATTTCTGGATAACCTTAAATGCAATTTTAAAGTAAATAGACTTTCACTGGCCAAACGTGCCCTCTGGCTACCAAATGACGAGAAACCCCATAGAGTTTTAAAACAATTCCAAACATATCCACAAACCCCAACGTAAAACTTCCACCCCGAAAATCAGCACTCGAACATCGAAAGCCGCCTTAACTCCTTTTTGCTCTCAGATCTTTCATCAGTTACTGAAGAAATGGGAAAGAGTGACGATTCAATAGCGAGAAGAAAGAACAGAAAGAACAGAAAAAAACAGGAGGACAAAGATTCTTCCTCAAAGGTTTCTGCTCGCGTTGCTTCCATTATCGCCGCCAAGAAGCGGCGGATGTCTGGCAAACGCCGCAACTGTGAGGTAACTTTACATGAAGAAGATTTTTCTTTTGATTTTGTTGACAATTGTGGGAGTAAAGAGAATCCAGCTCTGCTATGTGTACAGAAAATGGCTATCCAGAATACACAAATAAAATAAAAACAGACCAAACAGACTGTTGAAATTCTGGCAGCGGTTCCTCTGCAAAAGGGAAATTGCTGAAGAGAATCTGGGTTTACATAATTTTTTGTGGAATTATCTAGGATTTTATTGTCTAAGTATTATATATGTTTGTTCTTGAAAAAAAAAAAGAGCTTTTCCTTTTTCGTTTTGGGTTTTTAGTATAATTATTTTGCTTTTGATTTTGGTGACAATTTTGGGATTAAAGAGAATCTGGGTTTATGTGATTTTGGTGGGCATTTCTTGGATTTTATTATAATTTTTTCTCTTGGAACATCATGCGATGCTGCTATAACGCAAATAAGTGTAACGTGTGTGTTTCAGTGCTCAAGAATGGAGAAATGAGCCAGAAATAATAGGTGTGTGAAAATACAAAATGGGAATAAAGAAAGAAAATAATTCAATAAGCCGCCTTGAAGAATTAGATGGTTGGGACATATGCATCCTAGACTTGAACTAGCAATTCATTTTCACTTGATCATGATTAATACGTTCGGGTCTTTGAGAAAATTTTGATTTCATTGAACAATTTAGAATATGTTATCTGAATCGGACAAAATAGAAAAACGAATTCATGTTGATGTTTCTAGTTTATTGAGAACAATTGCTTTGCTTGCAGTTGCTTCTGATAAGTCGATGAGTTCTGTACACAGATCTTTCTCGAATTATTAATTACAATTGACTGAAAATATAAGTTATCTAGCAAATTGTAAATGTAGTTGTTTCATGGTCTTAGGTTTTCCCTTTGTCAAATTTGCAAATTGGTGTTTGAGTAGATGTATGTTTGTGAAATTATTCGTATTAAGAATACTAAGTTTATGGCTTTGTGGAAGTGAATTTTGTTATCCAATGTGTCTTGCCAATGGAAATTTTTATTGCTCATGGGAAACAATATTTATATATTCATGACTATGCCTTTTTTTTCCTTGTTGCTTGAAGATAATGATTAAAGAATGGTTGTTGCTTCAGTATATGCATATCATGATATCAACATTTTTTTTGTTTTTTGCCCTACTCTTTTGTTATTTCAAACAGTGGTATGGTGAAGCATTCATGCTATATTCATTAATTCTGTTTATTTTTGTCCATGTACCTTAGAACCTTTTGTTTCATTGTCAGGGTATGTGTTTTAGCCTTCCCACGCCTGAAGATCCCTTTAATGACAGGAATGTGACAACTGATCTTGGAAAGAAAAGGAAGAAACCTGTGCGTTCCAAAGCAGATAAGATGCCTATTGACAAAAATAGTGTTAAGATAAGAAAAGGGTCTCGGGATAATAATGATCATCAAAAGAAGGAACTAAAGAAGCAAGATAATACAGTCGATCTCCGAAAAGAAATGGTCCAGTTGAGTAATGAGGATGGACCTAACCACTTTGAAAACAAACATGGTCTTGAAAACAACATAGAGTGTCCATCAAAATTTTTGATTATGTGTCTGAATTCAGTTCAGAATGCATTATGTCACAGTGGAACCATTAATAATGAAGATAAACCTCTTTTTGCCAATGCATGGGGGATCAAGTTCTGGAATTGCTATTCAAATGGAAAAAATTTACTGGAAACAAGTGGAGCTGATTCCACAATTCAGCAAATTGCTTGGATCGCATCAACAGCTGCTGATTCCATTGCAAGAAAGGAGAAAGAGGGCGTGTCGTTTACTGGTCCTTTCCTTTTATTCCTTGTACCATCTCAAGAAAAAGCTTCTCAGGTTGGTATACTATAATCTGCTAGATTTCGAATACAAATCACACATTGAGCTTACTGTCTTCCCTCTTTGCCTGACTGTTTACGAGTTACTACCTGGTTTTACTTGGCTCCGAGGTTAAATATTCCTTTAAATTTAACTTGATTGCCAGAAACTACTACATAAACTAATTTTCAAAACAAAATTACAGCCTTCAATTCCTTCTGACACTACTTACTGTTTCAGTCTGAAATATGTTTTCTACTGGCTTGTACAAAACCAATCGTTTACACTGTAAGATAAACTGGAAAATCTCTATGGCTTATCTTTACCCTCGACATGCTGCATAATTTTACAAAATATAAATTCCACCTATTCTTTGGATACTATATACTTAAAAATCTGTCCTGAATTATTTAAATATTTCATTGTCTCATTTATGGCTATATTGTACGCATTATCAGGTTCGCCAAGTGTGCAAGCCTTTGAAAGCTATTGGAATTCATACAGTGAGTCTGCATCCAGGTGCCTCCGTAGAACATCAAATTAATGGGTTAGCATCCTCACCAAATTTATGGGCAGAAGATTTGTTAAGTAATATTTTCAAGTGTATGAAATTTTATATTGGTGACTTCCCAATCTCTAAAATATACAAGGTAATTGATATGTAGTAATACACTCTTATCATTAATAATATTCATGAAGATTGACCCATAAGTAAGCTTGTTTATGTATTGTCTTCGTATTATGTGCTATGAAAACTAGCTTGCAGCACAAGCAAGGCTGCACGTGGAATATTTCATTAGAGCGATTAGATTATATGTCATATACATGTATGCAAGTAGTTAGACACCGGAAACATAATTACATGTCTATGAATTTAATGATTTTTTATGTTTTAGTTTAATTGTGCCAGAAAAAGCTTGAGAGTTTCCTGGAAGCTGGAAAGAGTTTGGTTCTTTTTGAGTAGTTTAGTTTTCGTCATTTTGATGAGTGATCCTGGAAGAGTTGTCCCTGCAAGATGTTATTACAATACCATAATGATATTACTGATGCATGTACAATAAGCAATCAGCAGGTTTTTAGCAGAAATTTGTGTTTATCATAGCGAGCCATTTGTATTCAAATTGATGATATCTGCAATGTTATATGTAGGGGTGTGTGTGTGTGTATGTGTGTGTGTATATGCCTTTAGTATAATTTGTTTTTAACCTGTTTAAGCCAGTCAAACCAGGATCTTATTTAATGCACAAAGCTTCTCGCCTTATGTAATCGTATTAACTTGACAGTTTAAAGAGTTGTGAACCAGAATTTCTCATCTCTACCCCTCAGAGACTATTGGAGCTCATCTCCTCAAAGGCGGTTGACATATCTGGGGTTTCCTTACTGGTAATTTTTCATATTTAATATCCTTAAATGTTTTACTTATTTTATCTAGTGCACCATTTTATGTGTCATCTGTATAAGATAAAATGTGAAAATTGAAAGAATAAGAGATTGTAATTGGGAAGATCATGAAATATATATAGATAATTTTATATTTTTCTGATACTTGCCTTTCATGCCTATAGGTTGTTGATGGATTGGAAGCGCCTTATGCAGGAAGTTACTTTGATATGGTCAATTCCATCAGATATCACATCTCAGAAGATGCTCGAACTGTGTTGTTCAGTGACTGTACGAATAATTCATCTGTTTCTGTAGTTCAAAAGCTTCTAGCGGGATCAGTCTGCAGATCATCTATTAGTACTTACATGTACGGTCAAAGTGCATGCATTATGTCCACAAATATGTCAAAAGAATAAAAGCTGTTATAGGTATGTTTGTGCTTGATAGTGTAACTCTATTTTTGGTTTTGATTGCATGAATATTCTCTGCTTTAGTTGCAAAGCCTTGTAACATCTTTCATTTGTTTGCAGAAGTTGAGATTTTATTGATGTTTGATCATCCATTTGGCCGCGATATTTGCATTTTTCTGGAGCTCAATCATTTCTTCTGACTTGTTTACGTTAGCTATCCTCGAAAGCAGCTCTCAGTTTGCTTCTTATCAAGAATTTTGGTATTCATGGAGGCAGTATTTCCTTGTTTGTCAAACATAGAATATTATGATGTTTTGTCTCGGTCTTATTTGATTATTAACGCTGACAAGGCTCCGTGCCAAATCTCGCAATTATTTGTCACTGACTACATATTAAAAAGGAATTTGTAATTTCCTACAGATTAATACTCTCAAATTGTTATTTGTCACTTGATTGAACTTTGAAACTGAAGTAAAAAAGGAATTTGAGTCCAATCCACAGACTACATGTATGGTTATAGACTCCCATGTTAGAATATATCCGGAATTTGACTGTAGTTGCCGGTTTTTCTTGAACTTCTTGACTTTCTTATTCTCATACTACTACCTAAGTAGTCATATTTTGTACCTTGTAAACTGGTGAGTTGTGAAATCTGTAGGAAATTACAAATTCCATAAAGCAAGCACGTCTCTATAAAATGTCACCCATCTTCTATTCGAGTCATTACTTCAATCTTTCCAGATATTTCTTAATACTTAAAATCAGACACCTGAGAACTTGAGCAACGAATATCTCATTCAGTTTTTTGTGTTTTCTGAAAAAAGAAAAAAACACGAGCACTCCCTTGCACGTACGTGCATTTAGTGCACGAGAAATACAAATTACACTTCATATCTCAAGAATTAGATAGCTTTTGTGCACGTACGAGTACCCATCATATCAACATAATCGAAAGGAGTTTGTATACCGGTACTATGATGCCGGAGATGGAGGTGCTTTCCAGTCGCCGGAACGATGTTTTTGGCCCTGTTGGATTGCTTTGGCAGCAGGCCAAGGCGCCATTGATAGTGCTATTCTTGAAAATAATGGTTATTGTGTGCTTAATAATGTCAACAATGTTACTCGTGGAGAGGGTTTATATGGGAATTGTTATACTTTTCGTCAAGCTGTTGAGGCAGAAACCTGAAAAATGGTACAAATGGGAGCCCATTAAAGAAGATGATTTGGAGCAGGGCAATTTAGCTATTCCTCTGGTTTTGGTGCAAATACCAATTTGCAATGAGAAAGAGGTAACACGTCGAAAATAACATCTAAATAAATAAATTTATTCTAAAATATCAGTGGCTTTTTAACTTTAGACAATAGAAATGAACATGACATAAATTGAGCGCGATTTGAAGACAAAATTTAATAAATATTTTTATCTTAAGCGTTCAAAATATCAACCCTAACAACGTGACCGTGCAGACTTACAACTGCTTCAAACAATTTGAATATATATATATATTTTCCTACATAATTTAATTATACTTTATTGCTCTCGATTCATTATTTTCAGAAATTAGTTGAATAAAACTTTCTTAAAAATTTTAGGTGTATCAGCTGTCCATCGGAGCTGCTTGTGGCCTCTCGTGGCCAAGGGATCGTATTATAATTCAAGTTCTAGACGATTCAACGGATCCAGCCATCAAGGTTTTATTCTATGCCTCTAGTCATTCTTGTAGAATTGCAATTTTGATTGACATCAATAGTTAATATTGAAATCACTTTGGAGCCTGATTCATGAGTTACTTGATCCGCTTGAGTCAACCAAATAGGGACTTGACTCGACCTAGTCGCATAAATCTTTCTTAAGAAAGTATCTATATATAATTTGACAAAATTTTTTGAAACCCACAATCTTCTTTCATTTTAACCCAAGAAGTACATTTAAAAAAAAAAAAAGAAAAAGAAAACGGGTTGCCTAACTTTGATATGGTTCATTCTTGGCACTTTCAATAAATTTACAAAGTAAAATTAAATTCATGCAAGCAAAGAAGATATTGTTTTGCTGGATTGTTTTTCTTTATTTTCTTCTAAAAATATTTTGTTAATTTAATTGTGTGATACAAACTATACGAAACAGGTGTTGGTGCAACAAGAATGTTGGAGATGGGCAAGTAAAGGTGTGAACATAAAGTATGAAATAAGAGATAATAAAATTGGTTATAAAGCTGGGTCACTTAGGGAAGGAATGAAGCATAGTTATGTAAAATTATGTGACTATGTTGCAATCTTTGATGCTGATTTTCAACCTCACCCTAATTTCTTGCGACGCTCCATACCATTTCTTGTACACAATTCGGAAATTGCCCTCGTTCAGGCCCGATGGAAATTTGGCAAGTATCCTGATCATGTGACTCTTATGAGCTACGACACTAAGGAACAAAAAGAAACTAAACTTTCGTTTATTGTGTTGTTTGTTCGGTTTGGTAAATGCAGTCAACTCTGATGAGTGTTTGCTGACAAGAATGCAAGAGATGTCCTTGGATTACCATTTCACAGTGGAGCAAGAAGTTGGATCTGCAACTTGTGCATTTTTTGGTTTCAATGGTAACATTCTCACTAGCTAGGAAATGAAATCATCGGACCCTTTATTGACTGAAATTCGGTGAATTGTTAATGTAGGAACTGCTGGAGTGTGGAGAATTTCAGCTCTTAACGAGGCCGGAGGATGGAAAGATCGAACAACGGTTGAGGATATGGATCTTGCCATCCGAGCTGGTCTCGAAGGATGGAAATTTGTATATCTTGGCGATCTCCAGGTAGAACACTAATCATTATTTTCGAAATTTGGAGTCAACTACTTGAATCATTTTTTGTCACTTCATTTTATTCATTGCTACATTTACTCGGAAGATTTATGATCACTACATCTTTATCGACTACCCAAGTTTTGATCTATCCCTCTCTTTTCTAGCATATGAATAAAAGCCTTTTTTAGAACTATGCTAGTTATGTCCCCATAAAACGTGATTTTCTTAATATATATTCGATCGGTGCTTGCATTCTCATATTCAGGTAAAAAGTGAATTGCCGAGTACCTTGAAAGCCTATCGTAATCAGCAACACCGTTGGTCTTGCGGTCCTGCCAATCTTTTCAAGAAAATGGCTATGGAAATTCTTATAAACAAAGTAAGTCTCTCTTGTTGAGCTTCTTTTCAATTATGCCACGGTCTACCCACATCTTACAATAGCCGGGGAAAAAGGGTCACAGATTTTTTAATCTTTCCTCACTATGATTCACTCTTTTTCTGATTATTTTTGCAGAAAGTTTCGTCGTGGAAGAAGATTTATCTGATTTACAGTTTCTTCTTTGTTAGAAAAATTGTTGCTCATGCTGTCACCTTTGTCTTTTACTGTGTGGTTTTGCCCGCAACTGTTTTGGTCCCTGAAGTGCATGTTCCTAAATGGGGAGTTGTTTATATTCCATCTATAATCACTCTTCTCAATGCTGTTGGGACTCCAAGGTTCGATTTTACGTGTTCAATCTACAGTACTGGATTAAACTAGACACTTCAATGCACAAAACTTTTAAACATTTTTACTTCCCTAATGCTAGTACTCTAGTTTACTCTTTAGTCCAGCTTACACATGTCGAATTTAGCGTCTCGTTCCATACGCTAACATAAATTTGTTTGCTATTTTCCCAGATCACTTCACCTGTTGGTTTTTTGGGTCCTGTTTGAAAATGTCATGGCTATGCATCGAACAAAGGCCACGTTAATAGGCCTATTTGAGGTGGGAAGAGTCAATGAATGGATTGTCACCAAGAAACTTGGAGATGGTCTCAAGACAAAATTAAGCTCTAAATCCGTCACGAAACTTAGTATCAGATTTGGCAAAAGGTATAATTTATGTGTCCTCAAATAAAGTGATCGGATTAATGATCTCGTTTGTTTCTCTCTCTTACACATAGAGCACAAGACTCGACTGCATACTTAACAAGATTTCAACATCTTATTCTTTCCTTAATACCGTGTACAACTTTTCCTACTAAACATTCTAACAGTTAAACATGAAATGTGCAAGACGAGAATTTTAATATTTCCATATTCCATTACCTTATTACAACTTTTTTCTTTATCTGCAAACTTCAATTTCTTGATCAAATATTGCAGGCTACATTTCCTAGAGTTCTTCGTTGGTTTCTACCTCTTCTTTTGTGGATGCTATGACTTTGCATTTGGAAGGAACCACTTCTTCGTGTACCTATTTCTCCAATCTATAGCATTCTTTGTCGTAGGATTTGATTATGTTGGGACTTTTGTTCTCTAATTCTCAGCAAGGCTGATGAAAAGAGTTTCGTCAATTCGTCCAAAGTTTGATTGTGCAGTATCTGTCTCATATTAGAAACAGTTTATGTATGCCCATAAAAGGGCTGATTGTTCTTTTGCATAATGTGCTATACTGCTATTTGACTTATTTCTTAAATTAACATAATTTTTCAACCAATTAATTTGTCTGAGAAATAACATGGTCGAAAGGTGGGTCAGGGACAGCATGTCCCGTGCTCACTTTATGTCATAAGTTTGGATCAAGCATACGTTAAAAACTAGGAAAAACCTAAGTTGGGTTATGCAAAAGTGGACCGCCTTACACGTGTGAATCGAGAAAGGAGTGAACGCATATACATTGTATATGTTCATTACATGATTACTTGAATGGAAGGGGAGGGGAGGAAAGAGTCATTCATGAAAAAAAAAGGAATATAGAGCAGGACCACAAAAAGTACCCTAAAAATAGATACCCCATGGCTATGGAATAACAAATAGAAGGTATGGCTATCATAAAACCTAACTGTCCTTTGTTTGGTATTCTAGCAAATGTGCCATTACTTTCTTGAATAAAAACAAGTAGATCTTTCCTGCAACTTTCTAAGGTACAATTATGGTTTCCAGGACCAATAGACTATCAGTGGACAAGTGGGACTAAGCATATTAACAATATCATCAAACTATTTTCTACCGTCAAGACGTGTGCGCACATAAAGAGAGTTGATACGTAACGATTCACGTGTTAATACGTAGTATAGTGGTGTCAATCGAGCCAGACTGGTCCAGTTGCAGAGGTGATAGGGACGCTCTTAAAGGCTGAGCCTATCCAGATTTTGTGACGAACTGGGCTGGGTGGGAAGGCAGGTTAGCACGTGGAGCGGGCAACATACCAAGTATCATGAAGTGCCTTTCCTTCTAGTGCAAAAAGGAGTACCATGCGGCAGTAGTCTACTCAACTAAATTACCTTCTACCTATTTTTGGTTGATTTGGGACGAAAGACAATTTAAAGAAAAGGTTACAACAGAAAATTTGAATGCATTAAAAATAGCGTATTCATTGATTAAAAAAAAAAATTACAATTATTGGTGTAGGGGGACAACATGACAATAGTTGTTGAAGTTAACAAGAGATGGATTATTACCAATTACTTACATGTTTTGTCTACGAACAAGTAACTTTATTGCATAAATATTACCATCCATAATGAGCCTAGTGATCAAATCAAATATCGTATACAATGTTTTCCAATTTGCATTTGCAACGAACAAAATCTACAAGGAAAGAGCAATCGAAAAATCAATTTTCCACATAAATAAGGCTGCGGGTTGACTTCAATTATATTATAAGGATCATTTAGTCATAGAAAGAGCATAGAAAATTGAGCATGTCCTCTCACGACTTATTTTTGTAGCAAAAGTATTTATCCTAGAAAATTAGCTAATCTAGAAGAAACCATTAAAGAATTTCAATCGATGTTTTCTTGAAAAATCAGATGGACTTCTTGAATAAGGCTCATTTGGAAAATTTATAAATAGGATAAATAGTAGTAAATTCTATAAAATGTAATAATAATGAGAAGTAGTCGCCAATGTGTGATTTAAATGAATGTTTAATTTTGATTTTAACTGAATTTATAAATTGTATCCAAACAGGGTGTAAGTCCTTTAGCCCTTGTTTGACAATCTTTATTTGGAGAACGTGGAGTTTTGAAATTTGAATTGTGATTTTTAAGAGAATACGTCGTTAAAAAGTATGATTTTTTTTATTTACAGACAAAATATTTTATTGTGTAAATATGTGATTGAAATTGAGTATATAGGAAAAATATTTTAAAATAATGATTGCCAAATAGAGCTTATTAATAGTAATTAACATCGATAAAGTTAAAAATAAAAGTAAATGGAAGAAATGACCCGTGTCCTTGGGGGCACCGACAGAATTGACCGGGTTTTGTACGAGGTTCATGAAATTGCGTGTACCTCGGAGCTTTGTTCTACACTAGCAATTGGCTAACGTGGAAATTTATTAGAAGGAACCAAAGTATTGAGGGTGAATGAAAATTAGTCCGTCAGTTAATACTTTATACAAATTAAAATTATTGTTGCCCATTTTTATTATTTATTTTTAAAATTTGGGGAAATTGGCATAAATGGTCCCCTAAAGTATAATCCTTGTCCTAAATGATCCCTATCTTTCATTCTTGAACAATGGAATCATGATTTCCTTGTACAAATCGCCCACTCCGTCAAATTCTATTAACTTGATGGTGAAAAGTCGATTTTTTTGAATAAAAAGATTTGTATACCCTTATTATTTTAAATAAATAATATAAATACAATCTAACTTTCTTTCTCCCATACTCACCGTGACACCGTCACATCCTCTCTACTCAACTTTCTCTCTCTAAATACGTCATACTTGTGGCATGAAAATAAATAGATCCACTTCATTGATCTATACTTGTGTCGATACACTATTGTCAATACAAATATTGAGAAAAGAATACAATGAATATATATGTCATATTGAACAACATTAGAAACTCACCTTCCATTTTAAAAATATCATTAACATTTCATATTCTATATTTGAGGATCATATACACACATGACCACTTTATGTGTTAGTTAAGTAAGAAACCCAACCTATTTTTAGTTAATAGGTTCCAGTTCGACAGTTCCTCTCTGTCTGATTGATGTAGGACAATTGGCGTTAGAATTTGAAGAAGAATTGGACCGAAAATTGGCAAAATGAGCTGTTTCGAAGAAACTAGCATAACTTTTTGCACCATTGTCAGAATTTCTATTATAATATGTTCTCGTTTCCAACTTCAAATTTGCAGTTTAAGGCTTGTTATCGGGTCGTCGAAGTTTTAGCGTTATTTTTTATTTTTTAATAAATGTCTATTTTGATCTTTTTGCTTAAATTAGGGTTTTCAGAGACTATTTAAAGTCTCTTATATTGCCGAATTTCGGATTATTGAATAATATTGGAGGCTATTGTTTTTCCTTGAGTTTCAATATTTCTTGTTGGATTTACGTTTTGTAAATCCAAGGCTTCTGTTTTGCTCCACTGACTCTTTGATATTAAGAACATAGATTTTAAAAATGAGTGATTATCCTTTTTCGACCTTTATTGCCTAACCTAAGAACAAACAATTAATATGGTTTTATAGTTTTATACAATTATCACTGTGCCCTCCGCATAAAATTCATTCTCCTTTAAAACATGGCAATTGCATCAATAATTACTGCAAAAGTGGACCCCATCTACCTGTCAAATGGTAAAAAAATGAAATAAAAAATGGCCAAAATGGATCCCAGACACACTTATAGTTTTTTGCCCTTTTGAATTGAGTAAGTAATGTATTAATTTATGAATCTCAACATACAAAGGGTTTTATGATTATATTCAATAAATAAGAACTATTGGGAGTTTTTATCAAAGAAGTAAATAATAAGATACTTATTACATTTTATATTGTAAAATTATAATTAAGAAAGAATACGAGTGATTGTTTTATTGACTATATCATTCTTTTCTATTCCATGTAAATTACGAGCCCCAACCTTTGAAATTTCTGGTTTGAGGGGCTTCACTGTGATAACGAGCATCGATAAACTGTTGCAAGCAATTAATTAGAGTGGCTCTCATCTTTATTATATATAATCCATATTTGGCACTGCTAGTCTACCCTACGTATCACTATGAATTAAATTGAAAATAGTATGCCGACATATATATTGCCAAAATAAGCCTTATTTAAATAGATCGACAGAGCACCGCAAATCATGAGAATTGGTTCCGCACAAGAAAAATCGCTTGTGTTATAATGTTTATAATCAAAACTGTTAGACTCTTTCCATCAATTGCACAACCGAATAACAACCTTCATACAGCAGCTGATTTGGTGCCTGATTTTTAGGAATTGTGTTCGTTTTCTGTTAGCCACTTGGCAACTTAATTCTAGAATTTTCTTGTATGTATAGTAAGCAAGACTCGGCTGTATAAATAGAAGAAGCAATGGAATGATCATGTACTGAAAATTGATTCAAATTAATGTTAGATTTTAACCTGGTATCAGAGCCAATATGGCTAACACTAGCACATGCAACCAATCTAGTCCAACTGATTTCGGCATGTTACCAGTCGCCCAGGTTGCTATAAATCAATTCCCACCGGTTGGAATGAATCTAAATCAAACTCCATCAGTAAAGCTCGATAGGAACAACTACCTATTGCGAAAGAATATTATTATACCTATAATCAAAGGACATAATATAGAAGGATATTTGTTGGGAACCAAGGGGTGCTCACCAGAATTTCTAGCCACACAAACCATTGTTGGTCAAGGAGAAGCAATGGAGATGAATCAGAATCCTGAGTATAATAGATGGGTTTCAACTGATCAATTGTTAATGGGACGGTTATACTCATCCATGACTCCTGAAGTAGCAATGAGAGTCATGGGATGTTCGAGTTTCAGCAAGCTATGGACTGCAGTGGAAGAAGGTTATGGTGTACTGAACAAATCAAGAGTTGTTTTTCTCACTGGTGAACTGCAAAGGACTAGGAAAGGCTCAATATCCATGGATCAGTACCTCACAACAATCAAGCAGTTAGCTGACAATCTAGAGATAGCAGGGAAGACTATAGATCATAGTGACCTTGTAACTCAAGCGTTATCAGAGCTAGATAAAAATACACACCCATAGTGGTACAAGTCAATAGCAGAGAAAACATATCCTGGCATGAACTGTCATCAGTGTTGATGACATTTGAGAGCGGGCATGAGTACTTGAACCAAGTCAAGAACAATTTTACATCTATGAATGTTGGTCAGTCTAGTGTACAACTAACTCAAAGAACTGGTTCAGGCAGTGGTAGAACCTTTAAAGGATTCAACAATGGTAGGTCAATAAACTTCAGAGGCAAAACCAGAGGCAAGGGAAGAGGTGGAAGACAAAGTGAAAACAGAGGACCCTGTCAAATTTGTGGACTAAACAACCACTTTGCTAGTTGGTGCTTCAACAGATATAATGAAAGGTATATGGAGAGTAAGCCAAGCAGCCAAGGTCATCAAAACAACAGCTTAGCACCATCAGCATATGTAGCCTCACCAAGAGTGCTTAAAGATCCAACCTGGTTTGTGAATTCAGGTGCGAGCAACCATGTGACAGCTGACAAAGGTAACCTGCAAAATGTCAAAAGATATAAAGGTAAGGAAAAATTGCTAGTTGGTAATGGAAATTCATTGCATATTGCTTACAGTGGAAAAGGAAATATTCATACATTAGATATAAAACCTCTTGCGTTGCATAAACTGCTACATTTGCCCTCAATTAAAAAGAATCTGGTTAGTGTCTCACAGCTTACCAAAGACAATAATGTATTTATGGAGTTTTTCTCTAACTCTTGTGTTGTTAAGGATTTGCAAACGAGGAAGACACTACTATTAGGGAAGCTTAAGGATGGACTGTGACAATTGATGTTGCCAAGATCAAAGCCACGAACCACTACCATAGAGTCAAGTCATCTAAATAATTCCAACTACCTTACAGTGACCACCAGTTGTGATGAGTCAACATGTAGTGTCAAAGTCTCAGAGTCTGAACTAGATGTTTGGCATAGGAAATTAGGCCATCCTTCTAACCATGTCCTAAATCAAGTTTTTAAGTCTTGTAATAAATCTGTCAATGCTAATGAAAGACCAAACTTCTGTGAATCTTACAAATTTGGTAAAGGTTATGCACTACCGTTTAGCATATCCTTATCACATGCATCAATGCCCTTTGAACTCGTGCACAATGATGTCTGGGGACCAGCTCCATTGAACTCTACCTCTGGATTTAAGTACTACATAATCTTTGTTGATGACTATAGTAGATTCACCAGGATATATCCTATGATACTCAAGTCTGAGGCATTAAGTATCTTTGTTCAATTCAAAACATTAGTTGAAAACAAGTTGGAAATGAGCATTAAAACATTGCAATTAGATTGGGAAGGGGGGGGGGGAGTTTAGGAACTTCAGCAAAGTTGCTTCAAACTTTGGCATTGAACTTAGACACTCATGTCCATATACTTCTGTTTAAAATGGCAGGGCTGAGAGGAAACATAGACACGTTACTGAAATTGGGTTAACTTCTAACTCAAGCTCAAATGCCCCTATATTACTGGTGGGAATCATTCAAAACAACTTATATGATAAATAGATTTCCTACCCCTCTACTCCAAAATAAAACACCCTATCAAGTGTTTTTTGGAAAAGTGTTTGATTACAAAATGCTAAAGACATTTGGCTGTGCCTGCTATCCTTGCCTCAAAGCCTATCAAATACATAAGTTTGATTTTCATTCCCAAAAGTGTGTTTTTCTTGGTTATGGTGATTCACACAAAGGATATAAGTGCTTAAGTCGAAGTGGTAGAGTTTATATATCCATGTGCTATTCAATGAACTTAATTTTCCCTTCAAAATAGGTTTCATAAACAAACGAGTCAAGTCACAAACTCCTGAAAATGCTATAGGCTTTCTTCCCCTTGCTATAGAGTCTACTCATGTATCAACCCCTCAACCCAATACAATACATCCTGATGCTTTACCTACTACAGACTCTTTTGACAAAGATTTGGAAATTGAAAGTAGGGGTGAAGAAAGTATAGAAAATAGTGATGTTGGAGTAAATTAAGAAGAACGTGATGATCTTGAGGTGACTGAAACACGGCCTAGAGGATACAATATTGAGGGTAAATGAGATGAAACTAATACTCAGAACACAAAAGCAATTCAGAACACTGGACATCAGATGATCACTAGGAGCAAAGCTGAGATCTACAAATCGAAAGTTTACACAAATCAGACAATAGAAAAATCAGTAGAATCTGAGCCACTCGCTGTCGAAGAAGCCTTGACGAATAATAATTGGAAGAAAGCCGTGCAAGAAGAGCATGGTGACTAATTAGGAACAAAGTATGGACACTGTTACCTCAAGAAGCTGGTATGAAGATAATTGGCAACAAATGGGTATTCAGATTGAAATATGATTCAAAAGGGAGAATACAAAGGCACGAGGCAACGTTAGTTGCAAAAGGATTTCTTCAAACTCCTAGAGTAGACTTCGGTGAAAGATTTAGCCCTATTATTAAGGCTTCAACCCTAAAAATTATCCTAACACTAGCAGTATCTAAGGATTGGGAGATTAGACAAGTAGATGTAAATAATGTCTTCTTGAATGGTAAGTTGAATAAAACAGTCTATATGAATAAGCTACATGGATATGTAGTTGAGGGAAATCCTGACTTTGTATGCAAATTGGAGAAGGCCTTGTATGGACTGAGACATGCCCTAAGAGCTTGGCATGAGAAGCTCAAGGGTACCTTGTTAGAATGGAAGTTCAGACAGTCCAAGGCTAACAACTCGTTATTCTTCTTGGCAAACAAAGAGGATGTGCTATTTGTTTTGATTTATGTAGATGATATAGTTGCAACAGGTAGTAACTCTCAGCAGGTACAAGAATTTATTGATAAGCTAAACAAAAGCTTTGCTCTTAAAGGCATGGGAAGACTTAGTCAATTTCTGGGAATAAAGGTGCACAGAGATGCAACTAGCTTGTATTTAACATAGACAAAGTATGTTGTCGACCTGCTTAAAAACTTGGATATGAGAGTTTAAAACCAAGCCTAACACATATGGCTGTAGGAAAACTGATTTCAAGAACTGAGGGACAACCTATGAAAGATCCAACCTTGTATAGAAGTGCAATAGGTGGACTTCAATAACTAGCTCACACAAGACCAGATATTACTTATTCAGTTAAGAGATTAAGTCAGTTTCTTCAAGCACCTACTGAGGCTCATTGGAAGGTACTAAAGGGGGTGTTTAGGTACTTAAAAGGCACACTAAATTATGAACTTACCATTCAAAGGAATGATAGTCTTAACATAACTACCTTTGCTGACTCTGACTGGGCATCATGTCCAGATGATAGACGATCTACTGCAGGCTATCGTGTATATCATGGAGACAACTTGGTGTCTTGGTATTAGAATCTTTCCATCAATTGCACAACCGAATAACAGCCTTCATGCAGCAGCTGATTTGGTGCCTGATTTCTAGGAATTGAGTTCGTTTTCTGTTATCCACTTGGCAACTTAATTCTAAAATTTTCTTGTATGTATAGTAAGCAAGACTCAGCTGTATAAATAGACGAAGCAATGGAATGATCATGTACTGAAAATTGATTCAAATTGATATCATATTTTAACCAAAACACATTCAATATTGACAAAATTAAATATAAATGAATACAACAAAAGTTTAATGTTAAACTTTGACTTGGAAAATGGAGCAGAAAAGGAAAGCCGGGGAAGAGCAATTGGTAACCAAGCATTGATTGTCAGATACATGAAAAGAGAAAGAAGGCTTTAACTTAGAACTTAAATTCTCACAATGCAGAAGAGCATACAAAATGTTAGATACTAGGATGCAAAATTATATTCGGTTTGGACATGCAGAATACCGATTTAAACTAAGCCCTTGCTCGAGTTCCATTTTTTTTGAAAAAAAATGCATTTTTGAATGGTGTTTTGACCCCATTTCAGTCACACGTTTTCAATAAAATAATATTACATGCACATCCAAAAAAATTCCCTATTTTTTAACCACACATTTCTCATCAATACACTACTCAAAAATGCATTTTTTTTTTGGCAAAAATTGGGCTCAAACAGGCCCTTTATACAAAGTACTTACTTGAAAAGTAAAATGAAGAAGTAAGAGAATGATAGATCGAGGCAATAGTTCGACTCATTTTCCTTAAAATGAATATTTCCTGCATGGTGCTCAAGGTAGAACGACAGTCATCTTTCAAGATATATTAATCTTTTCTCAATATAGAAGAACTTTAAACTACAAGAAATGGCAAACCATAAATGTGTTTCGTAACATCTTTATGAAGAAGAAAGGGCTAAAGCATAATGTATTTTAAGCATGCAGAACAAAAATGAAAGAAAGAAAAGATGGATATTAATCCGAGTCATGTCACGTGTCTCAAATCCATTGAAATCTACAAAAGGAGATTTAATGAAATTAAAATTAATTAATTATTTCTTTGGTCCAAAAGGAATATATTGGACAAGTCCAATTATAGAACCAACAAGCTCGAGCTCAAATCAGACAATGACGATGGTGCACCTGTGCCCTTAAGATCGAATTCAGTAGGATTTGAATATTCGTCCCTCCTAAAGACTTATGGTATCCCTTGGTGTCCAAAGTGAAGTTCCAAACATGGAGAATTTGAATAGGTTATAAAACCAATCTCCCAATGTTGAACAAATGTACCTACATTTTTCCTCCAATATAAAATTTTAACTTTTTGAATATTTTTCCAATTCCAAGGTTAATTTTTGGCACTAATTTCTCAATCATCCAGATTTACGAAACTAAATATACTAAGTTCTATGTCCAAATGATCGATAGCCCAAAAGTTAAGTCAAATAGAAGACTTCAGAACCCTTCATCCAACGGCCATTATGTGTCCACATGTCTCAATCTCGATAAAAGCCTTTACTAACAAAATCGCATTTAATAAAAATGCTTTCTTCAATTCTGGTAGCACACATCACACGTGAACTTCTCAACATAATCCATTCAATCTTTCGTGACTTAGTTGATCATAGATAAGATTTAATCAACTTCAACTTTGAAAAACTTCTTTCGACGGAAGCAAGGTGACATGTATAGTAAATAATACTCTATAAGCAATCCAAACATTTGAAAAATAACAATTAATTCTCTTAATGTAATCTAACACATCAATTGCTCAATTATGTATCACTTCCCTTAAAACTTTGAAAATTTCAATTAAGTTGAGTTGTATTAAAAAAGATTATCCAAATTGAGCTGAAAACTTTTCTAGTTTTTACATCAAGAACTCATGGATAGAATTTTCCAAATCAAAGAAAAAATGGATAATTGCAACAAAAGCTCCAAACCTTTAAAACACTGGTAAATTTTTTTCAAATCTTTGATTTGTTGCAACCGTCACCCATAATCTTTGAAACGTTGCAGGAGAGGTCCTTTGGACGGTTTCCATCCAAAATACCGCCAATTGACCCAAAAAAATTGATTTTGACCACATTTTAATCAATTTTAAAAGGGAAAAATGGTAATTAGCTATTAATCACATTAAATAATTAAATAATAAACAAAAAAAAGTTCATCCAAATTTTGCTCCAAGCCAACGGTTGGGAGTAAATTTGGGGTGATCTACGCTGGAGCCCAGAAAAATGTCGTTCCATTTGGGGTTACAATTGTGATAGTAAGGTCGGATTTGATTGGAAATGCACAACCAAATACGTCGTCCCCCTTGCTTCGGTATTTATATGTGTGGCCTGGTGTTCGAAGATCTCATTGCTCAGGGTGGATTGAATGAAGTGGAGAAGAAGAATGTGAAGAAGGCACAGATTTTGTATGAAACCATTGACGGGAGCAAATGGTTCTTTAGGTGTCCGGTGGAAAAAAGTGTGAGGTCATTGATGAATGTGCCAATTACTTTGGCAAAGCTGGAGTTGAAAGCTGAGTTTGTGACGGAAGCAGCAAAGGAGAAGATGGTGCAGTTGAAGAAGCACAGGTCGGTTGGCTGCATGAGAGCTTCAATATACAATGCTTTGCCTTTGGGTGGGGTTAAGAGAAGAGAACAATTGGTTCTGGTTTCGGGTTTAGTTTGGGGTGGGGTTGACCTTTTAAAAAAAAATTGTTTATTATTTAATTATTTAATGTGATTAATAGCTAATTACCATTTTACATTTTTAAAATTGATTAAATTGTGGTCAAAATCAATTTTTGGATCAATTGACGGTATTTTGGATGGAAACCGCCCAAAAGGACTCTCCTGCAACGTTTCAAAAGGTTAGGGGTGACGATTGCAACAAATCAAATGTTTGGGAAAAGTATGTCAGTGTTTTAAAGATTTGGGGCTTTTTGCTACAATTATCCCAAAAAAAAAATGTGAAGCAATTTCTTCTCTGAAAACTAAACCTGCAAATCGATGATTTAGTCTCTTCCCTCTCCTCATCAGAACCGTCAACCAAAATTTTTTTTAGGCCCAAGTCCATTGCCTAGGCGGCTTTGGCCCAGAGGCTAGACCAAATTTTCAATTAAAAATAGAGAGAAGAATGGCAATCGATGCACATTCACATGATTAAATAGTAAGTGTTAACATCGGTCAACTTTAAATTTGCCTTCATTTCTTCCTTTTTCGTTGAAAACAAACAAAGCAGAAGAGAACAAATTGGAAAAAATTTTACAAGATTGAATTCCACATGTCAACGTATGTCAAGGTATTCATTGACTATCAACTTTGACATTGACATTTAAATGAATTATGTCTTAAATTTCAAACCGACCTATGTCATCAGAACTTTATTATTTAAATACTTGGTTTATCTCATGTTCAATGTCACATTTGAAATGGGAACATAAGTTTAAAAATAACGTACCAAACACTTAATTTTCTACCTTTTATTAAATAATTAATCTCATTTTACTCAATTTATTATTAGACTTTGACAAATTTTAATAGTAAAAGTGTAACATGCAATTTAATTAAAGAAACTGTCTTAACATTAACGTCCTTGCCTCCTTAGCCATTATTGCAAATTCGGTTCTGCAAGATCTCGATTTAGGAGGATTAAATACATTTTCTGGACCTATGCCAAATTTTAAAATCTTTTTTTTTTTTTTTTTAAATCTGTTTTCCTTCTCTTCTGCCAATAAATTTAAATGGGTCGCTGCACATTTCAAACTAAATTTGAACCCATTAAATAAATTTCGTTATCATTTAATTTTCTATTGAAATATCATCTACACGCTTGAGAGATCGGTTTGGTCCTATCAAACAAACTCAGCCCCGTTTGGCCTCTATTATTTGTGATTATAATTTTCGGAATAGTTTTTTTTTTTTTTTTTTAAATGCGTGGTTAAAAATAATTTTTTTTTAAATTTATGTGTAATATTATTTTGTTAAATAATCAGTGATTGATCGGGAGAGAAAATGAATTATAATTACGCGGATGCCTTCTAATCTCTCTTGAAATATCCTCTAAATATTCCAAATTGAACCATAATCAATTTGGTCCCACCAAATAATCATGAAGTACGGAGTTATAATTATTTTATCGTTTTAAGTGGCCCACGAGTTTTATAATCCAATCGTCCAATCCAATACTAAAAATCATAGATTTCATCGCCTATTTTGATTTCGAATGATAAAAGTCACGTGCTTAGGGGTCCACGATATACGCGCCACAACAACTTGGACAATATAATGGAAGGACAAGACTACCCTTTTATGATACAAAGAAAACTTTTTTTTTTCCAATCAATTTTAACCATACATTTAAAAAAAAATCATAATTACAATTAACTTATTTAGTACTCATTCTATAACATTATAATTTAATTCAAACAAGCACTAGAAAATTCCACGTCCGTGATCTGCCCCGTATTGCTCTTTCTGAATTTTCTGACTCGTTCGAACATTTTTTTACTTTTGTAATTTTCAATTTAATTTAAGTTGAACTGACTAATTAAATATTAAGAGGGCTAAAATAATCATAATGAGGAAATTACATGAAACCAGTGGTTTAGTTTGATCTTTTTAAAAATCAGGTATTACCTTTTAAAAAATCAAGTTTGAAGTTTATTTTTGCAAAAATCAGGTACTATATTAAAACCCTAATTTATCAATCTCATCTCCACCCTAATTTATCATTCCCGTCTCCTCACCTTCTCCGCATCTCCTCCCCCTCTCCACCCAGCGATGCGATTGTCGGTGTTCCCGTCTATTCCCCTTCTCCTTCCTCTCCTTTCGTCTCCTCCCCTTCCCTCCCGTCTCCACCCAACGATGCTGCTGGACGCAGCGTTGTGCGCGACTGCTAGCGTCGCGCGCGACTGCTGGCGTCGCTACGCTACTGTGATTCACAGCAGCGTCGTGAGCTGTTTTTCATAGCGTCGAGGCGCTGCTGTGAATCGCAACAGCGCCTCGACGTTGCTGCTGTGGGTGTGTGGTGGGGTCGTGGGGAAGAGTTTTGGATCATTCGTGACGTATTCGACAGGTGGTTTCGTGTATTTCTCTATTGATGATTCTCTGTCATTTCTTCTTTTCAAAACGACGTGGCACTGTGTGGTGGTGATTTTGGATCTTTGTTTTGCGGTGGTTGTGTAGTGATTTTGTTGGTGGTGGTGGTTCTGTGGATCTAATATTTTGGTGGTGGTTGGGATGCTGGCTGTGGTGGTAGCGGTGATATTGTTGGTGAGTGGAAATAGTAATGGTGGTAAAGAGGCGGTAATTAAGGTGGTTGAAGAGGCGGCAGCCTTGGCGGTGGCGGAGAATGAAGTGCAGAAGATGAGTGAGAAGCTAATGGCATATGAGAACTACATGAAGTTCTTTCAGATTCTGTATCTCGACAGGCAGTCTGGAGTGACACCACCTAATTCGGCACATGAGTCGATGGTGGGTAGTGGTGCTTTGAATCTGTGGAGCTTTGATAATGTCACACCTCTCTAACATTGACCTCAGCAACACTTTTCTAACTTCTGTTATGTATGATGTCATTAGTAAATAGGTGGTTGTGGCGTTGGCGGAGGCAGAGGTGGAGGTGTGGGCGCGTTTCTGTTGGAGATGTTTGGCATTTGCGACCTATAAAATAGGTAATATGCAAGTGATTGGTGGTGAAGGTGGTTGTCAGTGGTTTTGTTGGTGCTTTTGTGGCGGCGATGGCTTGGTGAGTGTGGTCGAAAGTGGCCATAGTGGTAGTGGCAGTAGTCTGTGACCAAATGTTTGGTCATCTGTGACCAAATGTTTTGTAATTTGTGATCAATTACTCGACTGTGACCTAAAAATGTAATAATATGTGACTCAAAAAAATCTATGACCTCGAAATAATCTGTGACGTACAAAATTTTTGATCTGTGGCCTCGAAATAATCTATGATCAATTAATTTTAAAATATGTGACATGTGATGCAAAAATCAGGTTTTAGTTAATTAATTAAAAATATCTATTCATTAAATATAATAAAATCACAGTTATATAATTAATGGTCACATATACGTAATTGTAGGTCACATGTCACATATTTTAAAATTAATTGAGGGAGGGGGACGAGAACGCTGACAGTCGCATCGCTGGGTGGAGAGGGAGGGAGAGGGGGAGGAGAGGCAGAGAAGGTAAGGAGACATGAATGATAAATTAGGGTGGAGACGGGATTGATAAATTAGAGTTCTAATATAGTACCTGATTTTCGCAAAAATAAACTTCAAACCTGATTTTTTAAAAGGTAATATCTGATTTTTAAAAAATGTCAAATTAAACCCCTGATTTCATGTAATTTCCTCAAAAATTAACATCAATTTGTGCTTCTTTTTTTTTATAATATATATCAAGAATTTAAGAACGGAGGAAGAGTTCTCAAAATTTGAACTATGTGGCTGTTAGCATCTGTTGAAGTGCGGATTCATGTATTGTGACGAACGTCCATTTTCATTTTTTGGTGAATAGTATAAGTGGGTTCCTCTATAAATTGGTCTAAGATGTTCTTAAATTAAAATATGAACTTGCAAAGACAAGAATGCCCTTGGTGATTTTATTCATTTTGGCCCTCACAACTGATTTTAAAGGAAAAATTTGCCTACTTCCTATTGATGACTACTTATTATATAACTGTTGACCTAAGCCATAACATATATGAACAACGGGAGGTATTCCGTAAAGTTTGGCTGATTTAGGAGGTTTTTGCGTCAAAATGAAAGTTTAGAGGGAGATTGCACAAAATAGGTTATTTATGTTCTTGGTTTTTATTTATTTTTATCATATTTTTATACTTAACATTTCATTACTCCCTTTTAATTTTTGGACACATTGCTCCATTAGGGACAAAATGTACTAATTCATTGAAAGTTTACGTTAAGAATACGATGAATAAAGGAGACGTAAGTATGACAAATAGTAAAAATACCTTTTCCATGTAGTAAAATACGGTGCAATTATTAAAATACGTGGTTTCAATGATTTTCTTAATTTCCATTTATTTAATGTTAATTTCAAACATTTCTTTTTTTTTTTTTTGGATGTCAATTTCAAACATTTCTTAACACTTGTAATTGCTTACCAAAATTACCCTAATTTCCAATATTGTAAAAAATAATCGGGGGTTTTTCTTTTGAAGGTATGAGTTATTTAAGTACATTTCGAGTTTCAAAATACAAGGTTTTTTTTTTTTTGAAAGAAGTGAGTTACAATATACTTATCATGTCAAGCGTAAATTTGCAAAATGTTATAGTATCTGTAAATTATTATAAAAGGGAAGCATAATCAGGTCAACTTCTAGATAAGTGAGGCAGTTCGGCACTAAATTTAGACAAAGCCCCCAAAGTCTACAAAATTGTTACATGTACATTCATTTTGTACATTAAATTTGACATTCATGATGTGTCAGACTCAAAATCGTGATCATTGATTTGAATCAATGCACATGATTTTGACACATCAAGGATGTCAAATTTATTGTACAAAAGGAATGTACAACTTGTTTAATTCCAAATTTTATGTACCTTGATTTCAAATAATTTTCCCAATATGAACTCCTAGAGTTATATTTTTTCATATATAACTTAAACAATTACGGGCGAAACACTAAGTGTGTATTTATTACATATAGAAAGTCTGAAGGCAATGAAAAAAAAAATCAATTAAGATTATGTAAAGGAGTTTTATTCGGTGATAATTTTTTTTTTTTTAAATATCTTAGTATTTATTGATAGAATTCTTATCGTCATAAAATGTAATAGAAATAAAAATTACATACAGAAAAAAGTATGTTGATAGTTTAATATAAATAAAATTAATTTATGGTTTCTCTGTTTGTGATTTTAAATAATAGGTATTTTTCTAAATTACTAGGTGCAAGCAACGTGCAATGCACGTTTGCCTAGTTTATATTTAATAGTTTTGTTTAAGAATTAATTTTTATTAATAAAGATATAATTTTTTTGGTTAATTAAATAATTAATGATGTAATGTTTATATAATTGATAAATAATTAAATGTGTGATTTTAATGTTGTGATGTAAGTTGGTGAGATCGAAGAAAATAAGCAAAAGTTGACAAATTTGGAGAAATTGCTAAATTGTAAGGGATCCAAAGTTCGGAGACTAAAATGTAAATACTTAAAAGTTGTGCCGAACCTCACGATAAAGATTTGAGAGTGCTCGGAGTCAATTGGATAAATGAAGACGTCAATGGAATCAAATTTAGTCAAAATATGATCACAAATCAATTTTCAACCGAAAAGTTATGCTCCGATATTTTAGTCTCATATTGAGACCTATTTTTGGCATAGAAAGTGATCGAATTGGAGAATGATGTCTGAATCAAAGTTGTATCTAGATGGGTTAGCTTTCCAACGCATTTTGAATCGCCTCAATCGGATATCGGAATACAAAGTTATGATAAAAACACTGAAAGAAGGTGCAGCTGTCTGTTTAAAACAAGAAATTCCGTTACATAGTCCGTTAAAACAACAAATTTCGTTAATTTTTCCGTTAAAAACAAGAAATTCCGTTACATAGCCACTTTTAATATATAGAAGATATTTATGGACGAAATCCAAAAATAGATGAATCAATATAAACTGATATATCGTCTCAATTGGTTAAGAACTATTGTTTTCATAAATGAGGTCAAAAGTATCGGTACCTCCCTCCCTTCACTCTATCTAAAAAAAAAAAATTAATATATAGTAAATACATACGATAAAAAGTTCAATTGAAAATAAAACTATAGTTACGAACATTGTTACTTACAAAAATCATTGAGATCAACTTAAATACAACATTAGCCAATAAAAGAGTCACTTCGCGTGTATACATTACATGTGATGAATATTTATACTTCGATCGTCGAGACTCCACGAAACAAATGAATAGGCAAAATTCTAACACAACTTGGTTGGAGGCTTCGAACAGCCTTAGACATGAACGAGACACGTGGTGCAAAAATTTGACAAATCAACCTAAATGTTAATGCACTAAGCCCTCGCGTGCAAATAATGAATTTCAGAACAAGCGTCGCTAAAATACAAACATCCATAAATTTTGGAAATGAGACTTAGCTAGTGTTTGGGCCCCATTATTATTTTTTTTATTATTTTAACCACACATTCTCCAAATAAAATAATATTACACACAAATCTAAAATTTTTCATTATTTTTCAACTGAGTAATGCTACTTTCGCCATCTGCAATGATCACGTACACACACATGGCATGTAGTTATTTGATGCATTAATGTGGTAGTTTTTACCACATTTAATGCATCAAACGACACTTGACAACGTGTGCTTACATGTAAACGAAATCTTTGATGATCAATAATATTATTATTTTCAACCACACATTCTCTTATCAATCACTATTCCAAAATTGATAATTTCTCCAAAATGGGGGACAAACACTAGCTTAATCTTAACTTTTAATATATTAATGAAAAATGTCAACTCACAAAAATGATTAAAATACTCATATAAATCGTTTATAAATAGATCATTGTACAGTAATTCCAATTTAAATATTAAGATTGAAATAACACCTCTCATAAAATACACATCAGATTGAAAGAATATCTTAGATTAATAGCACGTTCGTTTTACATTTTTTCATAAGAATGCATTTTGAAATAGTAGATTGATGAAGAATATATGGTTAACAAATAAAGAAAAATTTTGAATTTGTGTATAATAGTATTTTATTGATAAATGTGTGATCGAAAAAAAAATATCTCAAAAATTTTAAAAATATCTTCGATCAATGCGGCAATGCCAATCTCACTCTTGTACCTAAGTTGGCTTCATAATCTTATTTTATTATTGCTTGTGTTCGATCTTGTCGAACAATCATATTTTATTCTCGCAAAAGGAAAGAAAAAAAGATTATTCTAATGTGCATTAATTAGTGCATCCTATTCTATTCACCCAAAGAGAAAATATAATTATTCTAATTTGCGTTGTTTAATGCACATTTGAAGTGGGACCTTAATTTGAAAAACGATGTACAAATACTTTTCCGTTTGAATAATGTTACTTGCAGTCGCTCACTGCAACAGTCGTCCTATGTGTCACACACATGTCAAGTGTGTATTTGATGCATTAAATGTGGTCAAAAACTACCACATTAATGTATCAAATAACTACATGTCATGTGTGTGCCACATATGACGACCGCTGCAGTGAGCGACTGCAAGTAGCATTACTCGTTCCGTTTTGTTCACTTCTAAATCCTAGGTTAGATCTACTCTTTTAGTCAAGTGATTAATCTTATTTTGATAAATTTTAATATAACCACACAATTCTAAATTAATATTAATTGAACTCTCAAAGTTTTGATATATTTTAATAATGGTAGGATGGCATGTAATGATCGTACAACATGTACATAATAATTTATATACCTATGATGTGGTGATATATGTTTGAAACAGAACTTCTTCGATCAAATAAAAAAAAAACTTTCTCGCTCTTTTTTTTGACATTTTATCTGTATGTAAATAATTATGTACATGCAGCATCATTCTGCATCTAATATAAAACTAAGAATGCACAATTTTCGCGAACAAACATTTTAATAATGAAAAAGGCATAATATATATTAATTAACAAAAATTTAAAAATAAATGAAAATTTTATTAGGAAATGAAAATATGTGAGGCAAAAGTCTAGGCTTAAGTGATAAGAGCAAATTATACCAGGTTCATTTAAATGGAACTGAGGGATGAATTTTAAAAAAAAAAAATGGAAAATGAATATATCTAGATGTCAATTTGTACATTAGTAAACACACATGACTACAATATTAAGAACTCAAACTAAAATTAAATTCAATGCAAAAATAAAATACAATTTTCCTTATATATTTTTATGTTTTTTAATTCGTGCAGTGTTTTCAAATTGATATTTACATGTGTTTGAAATAAAAACCATCTTACCTTATATTACAATGTTTTATTTTTTTTATGTATCTCTTAAGCAATAACATGATTTTAAATTAAGTTAGTGATTGACTTTGTCCCACTAAATAAAGATTTGATCATGTCGTTGGACGTTTTTTCTGTTGAGATATTGATTACGACTTTCAAATTAATCACTAATCAATTTTGGACCCACTAAAGAATGTCTCGATCAATTTTGTCTAATCGAATAAAGTCTCTATCAAATAGGTTCGATGAGTAGTTGAGTACCAAATTCGACCAATTTCCGATAAGTGCGTGCCGTATAACTGGACTTTGATTCAACACTTTATGAGTTCGATGACCACGTGATGTCAAGATTCCTTGTGAATGCATTACAATTTTTATTGTCTTTATGTTAAATTAAATTTTGTTTTTTTTCTCTCAGTTTTATTCACATAAAAATGTTATTTTGATTTAAGGAAGTTATTTTCTCTTTTCCGCAACATTAGGCGTCTATCTCAATAATGCTTTCCGTCAACGATGACTTTTGCATTTAAAAAGTTAATAAATTTAGTCCAAAATTTTGACTTGAAAAAGATATTAAAAAAAAAAAATTTGGAACCTCATTATTGCATTTTTAGTAGTTCGACAGTAGTATTTGGTTATCTACACTTGGTATAGAAACCTAATATTTATAAATTGTTAAACCTGGCTTGTGTCACTATGACGACGAAGTTAAGAAGAAATCCTCTATTGAAATTCCAGTCAATTTGGGTTCAATTCGTCTATCTGTAGAGCTTGACGATCGGTGGAAAAAAGTACAAGAGGATTATGGTGGCACTGTTGATGGTAATATTCTTACACGATTATTTGGAGTCATCTGAATGGATTGAGCAAGTATCGTTGCCCCCAAATGACCCCATTAATAGCCGATCTACTAGAAAATGGCAACCTTCTATAAGATATTCTACTAACGAGTGTGTAATACAAAGGAGAGCGAAAAAGCTTACAAAGAAGTTGTGTTAGATGTGCAGAAGTCAAATGGAATGAAGTCATGTAAAAAGATATGAAATACTCGCATGACAACCACACGTACAACTTGGTTAAGTCATAAATCAATTTGGACCCACTAGACAATGACTCGATAAAGTGTTGCGTTAAAAATTGTGATTAAGATATCAACTATTGATTTCAAATTAAATTTGTTATCGATTTTTTTCTAAATAGATAATACCACGATTGAACGGTCTGTTGAGTACTTTAGTAATGATGAATTCAACCTACTTTTGGTCAGTAATAGTATTACGTGATGCGATAGCCAAATACTAAGGATTGTGCTACATGTACACTCCATGATTTACACAATCCTTTACACCACTCTCACATGGAGGGGGGCCCACGAATATTTTATTGTGTGTGGGCCCCCCTCCATGTGAGAGGGGTGTAAAGAATTGTGTAAAGGATTATGTACATTTAGCATAATCCCAATACTAATATTCAAGATTTCAGCACCAATACAGACACATAAGTAGACAAATATGACTTCCATGTTAAAAATTTGAGAATTAGTATTCCCAGTTTTCAGGTTTTAAACGAAAGTTTGGGCACGTATGTAGCCAAAAATGACCACATCATAAAGATTGTGAACTTCCAGTAGAAGTAGAACACAAATTAAAATTAAATTAATGTAAAAATAATAATATTAAATTAAAATACAGTTTACATTTACATTTTTGACTACTAGCGCAACATTTTCAGATTGATATGTATGATTATTTGAATTAAAAATGAACTAAGATTATATGATTTTTTTTTTCTAATTCCATCCCTCTTAATTCAATATCTTGTTATCGATACAATTACTTTTTACATTTTTGGTTAATTTTAAATTAAGGTAGTGCTTAATCCCACCCAATAAAGATTTGATTATATATATCGTAGTTACAGTTTGATTTTCTGTTGAGATGTCATTTGCAACAGTCTTTTATTAATTTTGAGACATATCGGTTACATTACAATTTTCAATGAACATGTGTATTGATTTCAACTTAAATCGATAATAATAATTATTTTTTAACTATAATTTTTAAAAAAAAAAAAAAAGTCTCAATCAAATCGTTCGTTTAATAGTCAAGTTTAGAATTCAACATATTTTCAGTTTGCGTGTCACACCCTGCAATGGCGCAATAGTATATTCATACTTTTCAACACTAGTTGGTTTTCCTAGGATGAAAAGTCACGTGCCTAGGATTCCATGCACGCTTTACACTTTTGGACAATAAACTAAAATGACAAAACCACCCCTCTTCATTAATTGCAGTTAAATAATTATCTAGATTCTCTGTCATTTATTAATTAACATATATATTTTTTTAATGTTATTTTCACACACACTTGTAATTACTTAGTTTATTTACTTACCAAATCTCAAATTCGCTGCATTAATGCATACGAAGTGATTGGGACACCCCCTAATTACTACATGAAGGCACACCTAACCTAATATTCACTATTAGAAAATAAAAAATAAAAAAATCGTGGACCCCGTTTAAGGAGTGAATAGTAACATAACAATTTTTGAATAAATAAGAAACCATGGACGGTTAACATAACAATTTTTCGAAGAAATAAAAAATCAAGAACCGTTTTCCCTTTTTGAAGGAGTGAGTAGTAACATAACAATTTTCGTATCTGAACATAATAGAAAGGGTTTTATGATTATATAAAAATATGAAAAAAAAAAAAAAAGATTTGTTTGTTTTTCTTAAAGAAGTAAAATAATATGATCCTTGCTACATGCAAAACAAAAAAATATAACTTGTGAAAGTGCGATTAAGAAAGAACCACACATGATTTTTCTTTTTAGAGGAAGAATTCAAGTTTGATATCTCTTCTCGAGGAAACAAATAAGAGAATATTCATCACATGCGAATAATTTTTTGTCACGAGGTATATAATGAAGAGATGTTCAACCTGGACAACATTGAGCACAAGTTACATTTTGAATAATAAGGTTTGAAAATATTGATTTGATAATATATAAGACACGAAAAAAAGTATGGACACGAACCACTTCCCTCAATAATTCTCATCTCTACTTCTGAATAATTTAATCATAAAGTAACGATGTTTATTAATTATAAAAATACCCTTGAGATAATTGAAATGTCCACTAATGAAAAGAAAATGAAAGACAATATTACTAACAACAAAATATAAATATTAAATACTTACCGATTATTATGTTGGAAACAAAATAGAAGTTATAAAAATAACTTATAAGTCGATAATATTATAAGAAAGAATAAATATATGTTTTAACTTATTTGTCGGTATCTTATTAAAAATACAAATACAAATACAAATATTAATTTTTTGTCAGTGGTATCGATAAGAAGTTGTTGACTCAAGATCATCAGTGATTTCCAATAACTTTACCAAGAATATCGATAACCATTGATAGAGGTGCGTCGATAATAACCAATGATATAGCGGTGTGAAATTCCGTCAAAATCACCGAAACACGTTGATTTTAAACAAAATCATCAACCGTCACATCGTAGGCAATCACTGATAAAATTTTCATTTGCTCCATTAAATTTTTTTTTTATTGTTGTTGAAAAGACTCAAATCGCTTGAGTAGCCTCTATAAGAACATTTAGGCCCCGTTTGATAGCCATGATTTTCCATAGAAATTTTTTTTCCATTTTCCAACTTTTTCACATGTTTGATAGTAAAAAATTTTCCACCTTTCCACATTTTCCAGCTTTTGAAGGAAAACATTTTCTTGTTGTTTTGGTTGGAATTGATTTTCCAGGTTCTTAGGCTTTTTTTTTTTTTACAATTGGAAAAAATTCTAGACACAATTGTAAAAAAGAATCATTTTTATCGACAATTTTCACACAAAAAAAAAAAAAGTTAAACGAATGGTATTCGATATGGTAATTTTTTTCAAATTTTTTTTTTGTGGCAATTGGAACAAATTCTAAACCCAATAGTAGAAAAAATTATCACTTTAATGGACAATTTTCATAAAAAAGCCAAATGGACACCAAACTTTCAACATTTTTCGGTGAAAAATTATACCAATCAAACACAATTAATTACAATTTACAGTAAAACAATTTCTAAGCAATTCAATTCCCTGTAAAACATTTTCTTTCCACCCATTTTTTACATTTGCAATCAAACGGACCCTTATATGAATTTTAACTCCGTGGAAGTTACCACAAAAATTGACGTCGATTGACAGTAAAATTACTAAAATTTGACAAATTCGCATTAAAGTTATTAGATAATTGGAATACCCGCCCCTACAAAAAAATAAAGAAAAAAAAATTCATGTAATCAACAACGGATCTACAACCACAATTAAAAATAGTCAGTATATTGATAATGAATCTACACGACATAATTACGAAGAATAGGTTTGTTGACCATGGATATGGGATAACAAATTCAGTACATACGCTCCAAATGGTTGAACTATTTACGTATTACAATTTGAACAACAATAAAAATAAATGTTTACAATTCAAGACCTAAAACACAATATAAATAATGTATTATAAGATTTCACAAGAAAAATCAAATAGACATTCTTCTCCATTCAATGAATCGAGCTTGAAATTTAATTCGCTAATTAGCACAAAACATTCCACTTTTCAATATTTTTGTGCAAAACGTTCATACGTTTCCTTTTTGGCAATTTCACCTTTCACATTTCATTACAGAAACGGTTCTCTCGTCCACCCACTGCAAATGCTCCGTTAATTCAACAAAAATAGAATTTTTCTTTTCAAAAACCAAGGATAATAGTTTTATCCAATTTTTCCACTGTAGCCTTCTTCCTGCCTTCAAAGTTAACTGTTCAAAACTAATAGTAATAAAAATAATAATATATAAATTATTCTATTAAATAAATAAAAATTGACGTAAAAACACTGTATCTCACCTTGAGAAGAACAATGACTGTTGTAATGTTGGGTTACTCATAAAATTTAGAACGGTAGATGAAGAGATTGAATATGTGGTTGATAAACTAGAGATGTTCTTCTCCATTTTGTGCTTATTAAGAGTGTAAATAAGGGATAAAATGAGAAGAACAATGGCAAATGTGATGTTGTAAATAACACATCAGATTTCAATGGTCGATGACCCATCACAAATGAATGGAGAAGATGAACTGAACCTGTTCTTTCCTTTTTAGCATAAAATTGAACTTGTAACAATCATTCATATCTATTAATACGTTTTACATGTAACAGCCCTACCTTTTAATATACTTTGCGAAAAAATGCCTACGTTCAAAACTAAGTTGCATAAAACATTTGTACCTTTGTAAAAAATTGTGCAAACCGTCCGTACCTATTTTGAGCGAAACAGACTTAAAACCCTGTTGAAGTGCAGCTAAACAGGATCATTTGGATATTCACAATGAGTTCATGTATTTTTGGTGTCATTGGCTTGGATTTTTTATTCCCACAACACTTTGGTCACTATATTTACTGATGCACAACCACAAGGCTAGAAGTGTATTAGCCCATTTTTTATTCCCACAACACTTTGGTTAGTAGATTTATTGAAAGTTTTTACTTGTGCAAACAGACTCAACTATGTACGGTAGGCTAGCATATGGATTCTTGGGAAGAAAAAGAATAGTGTTCCTTTCATGTCTTCTAACCTTTGCAGAAACTTTTCTCACTTCACTTTCTCCAAAAACCACTTGAAAACTCAACACAAACTCTCAATCATGCAAAACACCAAAATATGAAATGGGAAAAAAAAAAATCCAACCTTAAATTTTCTTACCTTCGCTCGCTTCAAATCGCCTCACTGCGTGCTTTCACTGTGTGGCGACTACAAGAAACGAGCATAAGAGGATATGAAGAATGTACAATGAAATGGAAGAAATAGCGTCTCCTTTGTTTGTGTGTAGGGAGAGATGGAGGTGAAGGAAAATTTGAGCTAACACAATGTTACCCTTATTTTTAAAAAGAAACATTGATTTTTTGTGTTGAGTTAACGGAGTATTTGATGGTGGGTGGATGAAAGAACATTTTTAGCAATGAAAGGCGAAAGGGACGGTGAAATTGCTAAAAAAACGAAAGAAAATGACGTTTTGCACAAAATCATTGAAAGGTGGGGACGTTTTGTGTTAATTAGCTAAATATAATTCATACAAAGCTTACTTTAAGGGTGTTATTCAACATTGTCCATGAAAATAATACGTGACAAATTTCACTATATATTCTCAAGAGAGTAACACAATACTTATCTAATAATAATTGTTCGTGCAATGCACGTGCTAGTTTTTTGGTCGAATTGTGAAGTTATTTGACTTTGTTGTTAATCACATAATTTACATAGAATATCGTTAAACAAAATTTGTCCTTTTTTTATCAACTAATACATTGCTCATGATAAAGGAAGGAAAAAATTTAAGAATTACATTTTTACGTTTCAAATTTAAAAAGATAATAATCGTCAATTTTTCTTTTCAGGTTGTCACTTAGACATGGTCATTTTGTTTTTATCATTTATATAATTTTATTACAATGTAACAAATATGATATAAGCTACCAAGATAATTAAAAATTTAACTATTTCAACAAGAACAGGTCTTCACAACTATAGATCATGAAAGCCAACATCCACAAGAGGCTCTCATAACTCAACTGAATACACAATATAAAAAAAATTATTACTCCCTCCATCCTATAAAGATAGTCATGTTTTCATTTTTCGTCATTCCCAAATTATAATCTTGTTTCTTATTTGAGAGTGTAATTAATATATTAGTTTTCTAATATGCCCCTATTTAATTTTCTTTGTTATCACAAATATAAATCATTTCATTATTTAATTGTAGATAGAACAATAAATTAAAAAGAAAAAAAGAAAAGAAAAGAAAATTTCGTTTTCCATGACATGTATCATTTGTATTTGCATTGGATAACTTTGAAGTGTTAATTACCTTGATTCTTACATTAAACAATAATTAGCACCAAGAATAGGTTAATTACCTTGAATATTGCATGCATAATTTAATTACTTTAAATATTGATTACATTAATGTAGGGGTATATTAGGAAAAATGATAATAAAATTTATTATTTCAACTATATTAACTAAATTTTATTAAACTGTAAGAAAAAAGAAATTGGATTATCTTTATGGGACGGAAGGAGTACAATAATTTACCACCAAAATAATATTAGAATCTGAACGACAATATCAACTGCAAATTGTCCCACTCAATACACAAATAAAGTGTTTGCAACATGACTTCTTTAATAAAATTATCAATTACAATTGATGATGTTAGTATCAACAATTGTTTTTCATAGCCCAGTCTAGTACACGATATAATCAACAATTTCAATATTTCATTCACATTATTACATAACGACAATCAAACTAGATGTTTGGCAACTCAAAAAAAAAACGATTCACCGTATCAATAAGTAATTATTGCAATATTTTATGAAGAAAAGAACCATAATATTCTTTCCATTCTTCAAATCAAAGACAAATTCTTTAATATATTTGTAGATTTTGACATCCGTCGACGATAAAATTACTAGAATTTGACAAATTTACATTATAGCCACCAGATAATAAAAATATCTACTCCTAGAAAGAATAAAGAAAGAAAATTTAAAAACTATATAATCAACAACGGATCTACACAACCACAATTAAAAAGATTAAGCTATAATATTGATCGTGAATCTACATGACATAATTACAAAGAGTACATTTATTTGCCATGTAAATAGGATGACATAACAGATTCACTACATACAATCCAAATGTGAACTATTTACATATATTACAAATTTGAACGACAATAATAAAAACAAATCTTCACAATTACTTAGCTAACACACAATATAAAGCACATATTACAATGTTTCACGAGAAAAAACCAATAAACATTCTTTTCCATTCAATAAATCAAACTTGAAATTTAATTCATACAAAGTTTACTTTAAATGTGTTATTCAACATCGACCATGAAAATAAAACATGAGAAAAGCAACATATATTCTCTAGAGAGTAACATAATACATATCTAATCAAGACTAGTCATGCAATGCACGTGCTAATTTTGCGATTGAATTGTGAAATTATTGTATTTGCATTTTTTGTTTATCACATAATTTACATAAAATTTCGTTCGACAAATTAAGTTAAGACAAATATTGACATCCATTGACAATTATGGTATGACAAATTTCCAATACACCCTTTATTAAGTGTCTACTCGTCTTTTATAATGAAGACAATGCTATTAACAAATCTAGACAACCTAAATTATAAAGAGTAAGTTCATTGACCATGAAAACAATATAACGCAACAAATTTGTTTCTCCTAAATAAATTAATTATTTTCCCATTTCAAAATTTAACTTTAACGACAAATTCTCACATAGAACCGATAGAAAAAACAAAGAAAGAAAATATAATCAACAACATATCTACACTGTCAAAATTAAAAAGAGTAAGTACATTGATGTTGAATCTAAACAACATAATTACAAAGAGTATGTTTATTGACCATTGAAATAGGATAAAATAACATATTCGTTACCCACGCTCCAAATAATTAAACTATTTACATATTACAAATTTGAACAACAATAAAAACATATCTTCACAATCACAAACCTACACACAATATAAAGACGTATTACAATATTTCACGAGAAAAAACCGATAAATATTCTTTTCCATTTAATAAGTCAAGCTTGAAATTTAATTCATATATAATTTGTTTAAACAGATGAAAATAATACGTGACAAAAATCACTATACATTCTCAAGAGAGAAACCATACTTATATAATAAAGATTGATCGTGCAATGTATGTGCTTGTTTTGTGGTTGAGTTGTGAAGTTATTGTATTTGCCTTTGTTGTTACACATAATCTACATAGAATACCATTCAACAAATTTTGTCTCCTTTTTTTTATCAATGAATTCATTGCTCATGCTAAAGGAAGGAAAAAATTTAAGAATTTCATTTTTTATTTACATATTTGAAGAGACGATCATCATCAATTTTTCTTTTCAAGTTTTCGCTTAGACATAACTTTTATTTCCAATTATGAAATTGGGACAATTTTTTTTTACCATTTTTGTAACCATAAAACTTACGAGTAATTATATTGAGAACATTATGCATACCTTTGACCGGAATAAACTCTATTGCTTAAGATTGATATAGTATTGCAAAAACAACTGATATGACTCAATTTTATTTTTCTTTTACACAACACAAGAAATTTATTAATATATTGGATCTCAACAAGTTTAAATATAGGTTCCCATCAATACAATAAAAGTTTAAAAATCTTAATATGATAATGAATAGGATATACTCAATCAAATGTTGCTCACTACTTCTAGTATGCATATTTAGATGCATATCCATGCCGGTTAAGTTTAACTATAAATATTGAAATCCACTTACCATTATGGTATGGCAAATTAGCAGTATAACCTTTATTAAGTGCCTACTCATCCTATAAATAAAGACAATACGATTAACAAATCAAGACAATCACAATTATAAAAAGTAAGTTCATCGACCATGAAAACAATATAACATCAAATATTTGTTTCTCCTAAGTAATTGAATTATTTATTAACAAGTGATCTTCACAACTCGATCTAATAGACAATATAAAAAAGCAATTCCAATCTTTCATTAAAAAAAAAAAACCATAATTATTTAATCCCTAGTCAAACCAAATATTGACAATTCAACCATCGATTCACTATATCAAAACCATAATTACGTAACTGTCAGTCAAACCAGATATTAACAATTCAACCACCAATTCACTATATCATTATCAATAAGTAATTATTGTGATATTTTACAACAAAAATAAAATAAAATCATAACATTTCTTTCCATTCTTCAAATCAAAGACAAATTCTTTAGAATAGGTGTAAATTTTGACGTCCAATGACTGTAAAATTGCTAAAATTTGACAAATTTGTATTATAGCCATCAGATAATATAAATATCTACTCCAATAAAAAAATAAAAATAAAAAATCATATAATCAACAATGGATCTACACATCGACAATTAGAAGAGTAAGTATATTGATCGTGAATCTACACAACATAATTACAAAGAGTACGTTTGTTGACCGTGAAAATAAGATAACATGACACATTCGCTACATACGCTCCAAATGATTGAAATATTTACGTTTACAAATTTGAACACCAACAATAAAAATAAATCTTCACAATTATAGACCAAAGACACAACATAAAGCACATATTACAATATTTCACAAGAAAAAAATCAATAAAGATTATTTTCCATTCAATGAATTGAACGTGAAATTTAATCCATACAAAGTTTGCTTTAAGTGTGTTACTCAACATAGACCGTGAAAATATTATGTGACAAAAATCACTATATATTCTCTAGAGAGTAACACGTTACTTATCTAATGAAGATTGGCGTGCAATGCACGTGTTAATTTTATGATTGAATTGCGAAGTTATCGTATTTGTCTTTGGTGGTTAATGACATAATTTACATAAATTTTGTTCAACAAATTTTGTGTACTTTTTTTTTTTTTGGCCACCTAATGCATTGCTCATGCTAAAGGAAGGAGAAACCCTAAGACTTCTAGTTTTAATTTACGTAGTTATAAAGATAATTATAATCAATTTTTCTTTCAAGTCGTTACTTAGAGATATTGTTGAAAGGCAAGACAACTCTGAATCACTTGTTGAATACAAAGACAAAGGAAGTAAGCCCCACAACCCAAAGCGGCGAAAAACAAAGTTCATTATTGATTATGAAATTGTGATTTCTTATCATTTTAATGATCGTTCAATTTAAGGGTAATTTTATTGAGAACATCATGCATACTTCGGCCGAAATAAAATCTCTCTTAATATCACTATAGTATTGCAAAATAAAAATTGATACGACTTAGTTTTTTTATTCTTTTACACGTCACGGGAGCTTTATTAACATGTTTGATTGCAACAAGATCAAATACATGCTCCCATCAATACAATAAAAGTTTAAAAATCTTGATATGATAATGAATAGGATATACTCAACCATGTTGATCACTACTTCTAGGAAGCACATTGAGATGCATATCTATGCAGTTAACTATAAATATTGACATTCATTGACTATAATGGTACAACAAATTTGCAGTATACCCTTTATTAAGTGCATACTCGTTCTACAAAACAAAGACAATACTATTAACAAATCTAAACAATCACAATTATAAAGAGTAAGTTCGTTGACTATGAAAATAATATAAAATCAAAAATTTGTTTCTCCTGGACCCATTTCAAAATTGAACATTGACAACAAATCTTCACACAGAACCGATACGCTATATAAAAACGTATCCCAAATATCGAGTACAATATTATTAATTATTAATAAAAACACGATTAGTTCTATACTAACAAAAAACCGAACTTTCTTTTTTCATCCAATATATCAAATCCAAAATTTTATATACTAAATATGTATATTGCCTTGAACGAGTTATTGACTTTGACCGTGAAAGTATTTGTCTCAAATATTCTATTTACTATCAAGATAATCAAAATATTCAACAATTTCAACAAGAATTGACATTCACTACTATAGAACTTGAAATACGTCGTCAACAAACCCTCACGACTCAAACTGATAAACAATATAAATCTATTATTGCAATAATTTTACCGCAAAAACAAATCCTAGAATCTAAATGATAATGTAAACTACAATGTCAACCGCAGATTATCCCACTCAACCAGAAACACAATATAAAGTTATTGCAATATTTGACAACTGAAATCACCAATTACAAATGCTAAACAATACTATCAACAACCGATCTTCACAACTTAGTCTAATACAAGATATAAAGCAATTCCAATATTTCATCATTAAAAAGAAAATATAATTGCATAAACATTAGGCAAACCAGATATTAGCAATTCAACCATCGATTCACTATATCAAAACTATTATTACATAACCGTAGTCAATCAAAGATCGGCAATTCAACGACTAATTCACTATATCAATAAGCAATTATTGGGATATTTTCTTATGAAAAAACCTTAATATTTATTGTTTCATTATTCAAATAAAAGACAAATTCTTTAATATAGGTGTAAATTTGTGCTTGATTGTATTATTGACCATAGTGAGAGTGCCCTTATTGCAAAAATTCTAACCTGCCTAACCCATGCACCATTTCATTTTAGCCTTTAAAGACTTGTCTTACTGTTCACTTTGTTTATTACCCCCCTTCTCTCTCTCTAAAACTCTCTCCTCTTCTCTCTCTAAAATTCTCCTGTTATAACGAAGCTGACTTGGCTCTCCGGCATTGACTGGTTCCAAAGATTATACCCTCCGGCTATATAGATAACTGCTATATATAGAGATCGGTGAGTTTCACATACCTGATAAATTTTAATTTTTTTTTCCATTTTTGTGATGCATTTTAATCTCAATTAAAAGGTTATAATTTTGACTGTATAAAGAACCCATATCTATGAGCGATTGCATTTTCGAAGTGAATCACAGAAGAGAATCTCTGGAAGGATTTTGTGCAATTTTATTCACCTGGGTACATTTCAATTTCCTTCATTTAAATTTGGAATTAAATCCTCCAATTCATTCTGATTCACCTCTAGTTTTTTTTTTTTTTTTCTGATTTTCTGCTTTTAATTCTTTGTTTCCGTTTTCATTTCCTTTTATTATTTTTGGTACTTTTTTATGAGGTGCATTTGCTAATAAGTGAAGAGAATTAACTGGGGCTGTAAAACTTGGGAATTCACATGCATAAAGATACACACAGATACATATATGGGTGTATATATAGAGAGAGAAAGTTTTGGTTTTAAAGATTATTTAGTTTGCTGGCATTAAATGCATGGATGTCATTCCGTTTTGTTTACTGCAAAAAAATGAATTCTTTTTCTCATGTAATCTGACAAATTTTGTGTAATTCATGTTATTTTAGTGATAAATTTGTTTTGAAATGTCCACCAGGTAGGGTGCAGATTGCAGAGTTTGGGAGCAAAAGGTTTATGTCTCGAGAATTAAGAGAAACTGGAGTTTAGTTATACACACGGGACACTGGAATTGGGTTTATAAGAAATTCTGAGGATATGAACCTGGGGAGAGGATTTTCCATTCCCCGGGATAAGGGAGCCGTTCAGAATGGGGATCCTTGTATTCCTTTGACACCGGAGAAGCCAATTCTACAGAGATCAAGTCACTTACCTGCTGAATTGCAGCCGGGAAGTACAAATTGGCAGGATTTGCTTGGAATTTACACTGGCTTTTTACAGGACGAGACCTGTAATGGGGCTCACCAGACTGTCACTCGTCCTGGAGTCATAGGTCAGAATCAAGGGGATTTTATAAATCGAGATCTTGGTCCAATTGAGGAGCTCAGAAGCTTCAATCAAAATACTGGAAATGGTGGTTCCTATATTAAGAATTACACTCCAACTGGACTCCTAGGTCATCAGAATCTAGGGCAACATAGCAATAGAGATATTGCTCTGATTGAAAATTTCGAAAGCTTCAATCAAAATGCTAGAAATATTGGGTCATATATACAAAATTCAGGTAATGATATTCCTCAGAAGGTTAATACATTAGTTGAATTACTGGGGACGAAGAATGCTGTGCGTAAGCCCTCTACAAATGAAACAGCAAACAGAAGTTATGTTATGGCCAAGACTATCCCCAGTCCACATTCTCAAGTCTTAACCAACCGGACAGGGTACAAAAATACTAGTTCTACATTCCAGCAGAACCACACTCTGTATGTAAATCAAGATGGTTGTGGTTACAGCCTACAGCAAATACCGACAGGTTAAGTAAATTATTCTTCAGATAAATTTTTGACAGTTGCAATTTCAGTGCATTTAACTTGTTTTTGTTGATGGCTGCCTAATTCATATTGAAGATACACACAGATGAAATCATTAGTCTCATTGCTATTTAAAAATAACTGTTGTGAAATTTTAAATGATTAAAATGTCTTCTGTATGCAATTTCGATAATTAAACTTCATCAAATTTTAGTGTTTAGGAGAACCAAATCATTCAGCAAAACTTCAACTGCATGACCGGCATTTTGCATACAACTGTATTACATCTTTTTTTTTTTTTTTGATAAGACAACTGTATTACATCTAGGAGAATAGAAAAGTTACGTATTTCAAAATTTGCGTGTACTGAAAATAAAATAGGTTTATTTACATGTGATCGATGACATATATCCTTCTACTTCCCGTGTTATGTGCATCCCTGTTTCACGCAATCAACATTAAATCCACTAGGTTTTACTTCCCATGTTTTGTGCATCCTATTTCACATAATCAACGGCATATCTACTAGTTGTAAAATACGGGTTCCATGTTTCAATCTTCATGTGTATCCACCAAGGACTAGATTCATTTTCATGTGATCGCGGACGTATACCCCTTTACTTTTCAGTTTCATGCCTATCTTTCACGTAATCAGTGACATCACTCTATTTCGAATAATTTTGAAAAAGAAAATGATGTAAATCCCAGTTCCATATTATCATTTATTGCAGATCTTGACATATAATCCATATCCACAGGTGACAATCTGAAAATGACAAGTATCTTTAAATTTTCATGTAAACATTCATATGAACAAATAATATTTTGTTAAAATTCTTATCATGACTGATGATTATGATGCTGCTTGCTGACAGATGGACGGTTGGTTAATTACCGATCCAATTGTAATCTGAACTTACCACCACCAAGAACAGAAGCTGGTGCATCCGCAAGTACAGTCAGGCTCTTCCAATTAGGGCCAGTAACGCCAGATCAGCAAAACAAATCAAAGAACTTCCAGGCCACTGGAGCACCACATTGGTTGATAGACAAAATCCCAAGTCAAGAAAATGATGATCCAGCAAATGTAATCTTCTCTCAACGACCTAAAATTGCAGAGAAACAATCTAGTCAGTTATTGCAGAAAATTGTGGACGAATATACAGCTGTATTGAAATTGCCAAAAGAAAATAGCATTTCTGATAATGGAAGTCATGTAGTCTTATCTCAACCACCTGAAATTGTAGAGAAACAATCTAATCAAACAATGCAGAACACTGTGGCCGAATCTACTTCCACATTGGAATTGCCCAAGGAAAAGAACGTATCCGATGATGGGAATCATGGAGGAATTGATCTGAACAAGACACCACAGCAAAAAACACCCAGAAGAAGAAAACACCGACCAAAAGTAGTGGTGGAAGGGAAACCCAGAAGGACACCGAAGCCTGCTACAAAAAATAATAGCCCTGATGGAAATCCTTCAGGAAAAAGGAAGTATGTACGCAAAAAGGACATCAAAACCTCCACAACTCCACTGGCTGGTGTAGTGAACGAGGTTGGAGTTTCTAACGTGAACTCAGCAGAAAAATCATGCCGCAGAATGTTAAGCTTTGACTTGGAAAATGGAGCAGAAAAGCAAAGCTGGGATGGAGCAATTGGAAACCAAGCAGAGATAAATGAAAAGAGAAAGATGCCATTTACTTGGAACTTAGATTCTCACAATGCAGAAGGGAATACAGGATTCAACGCAGAATCTAAATCATTTTCAGTGAAACAACAAACAGAGAATATACACAGTTTTGTCCCTTCTGTACATCACACCCCGCTGCAATTATCGTTGCCACTTCCATCTTCAGCACCACCACCTACAGCAAAGGATCATACATTAAATGTCATAGCAAGGAGTTTGAGTATGCGAAATGCTAATATAAACAAAAGCGGAAGCCCGAGTTGGTACAGTCAGGTGGATCATCAAGTCAGTGGAGTACGACTGTCCCAGTTTGCCATTCAAACACATACCAATCAAACAAAGGTGGATGGAAGACAGCAACAAATGCTGCAGACTGGGACTCAACTTCTGGACGGTTTGGTGGATATCATTGACAGGCGGGGAGCCAAGAGAGAATATTCCCAAACTGAGTTGACACAGCCAGAAATTTCTGCACTGATGGGCTCTCAACTATTGTGCCAGAGAGTTTCTAAGACTGACTATTATGCCAGTGAGAGCAACAAATTATTGCAAGATGGTTTAGAAACTAGTAAGAGAAAGAAGGTTGATAATAAATTTTATGTAACCTCATCAAGCACGCCTTCTGGCATTACTGTTGAACATTGCTCAAGACAAGTTGAAGGAAGAGGCACAAACGGCTCTACTTTGCACCTGAATGGTGGATTACCATATTCTGTCTTTGAAGGAATGAGCACCTTCAGGAAGCCAAATAATGAATCCAACAAGGTCCATGATCGGTACATGAACCCCGGAAACTTTCAACATGAATTTCAGCAGCAACTTACTTCATCTCGAGCACATTCACATGCAGAACAAATGGTGCAGAAGGTCACTTGTCAAGCTAATAAAGCCCAAAGTGGAAACTCCCTAGCTGCAATTCTATGGAGTCGGGAGTCTTCATCTCAAAGGGGCCATAAAATCATTGGAGGAAATGAAATAATAAATTCTTCTATTCACCTTTCGGTGAAGGAACAGACGGCTAGACTGAAATCATTCAACCAAGCACTCAATATGGAGAAAGTCATCCGTAAAGAGAACAAGACAAGGGGTTACAAAGGTTCCTCCAAAAACATCATACGAACCCATCTATTCGTCAAGTTATTCTGTTAGCATCAACCTAACGTTGTTCTTTAAAAAATTTAAGCAGTTTTTCTGTTTTTTGTGCAGGCTTACTTATAGATGGCAGACGTTTATTTTCAGTTGATGATATTATAGACAGTTTAAAATCTCTGAGCATCAACAGCAGTGGAAAGGAAATTGTTGGGGAGGAGCAAGGTGCACTTGTTCCATATAAACAAGATGGTGCTGTTGTTCCATATGAAGAATTTGATCCAATAAAAAAACGCCGGCCACGACCTAAAGTGGATATCGATCCGGAGACAAATAGACTATGGAATCTTTTGATGGGTAAGGAAGGAAGCGAAAGCACAGAAACGACTGACAAGAATAAAGAAAAGTGGTGGGAAGAAGAGAGGAAAGTATTCCGCGGACGAGTAGACTCCTTCATTGCACGAATGCATCTTGTTCAAGGTATTTACTCCCAGACAATGAAATTGTTGGCATCGCTGATACCATGCTTAAGCTAGCCATATCCCAGATATCAATTTTATTTCATACATTATTTTTACATGACATGTTAGATAATATTAATCTTTTGATTGAATGTAAATGCACTCTAAATACACCTTAAATAAGTCCAAATTTTATTATTTTCTTAAGCACGTGGAGATGATAATGTGAAATATAACTTAGGAATCTTAGGAATTAATGATTAGTTTTGTAGTAAGTAAACAATAACAAATACAGCTATTTGTTTACACAAAGTAACAAGTTTTTTTATGTGAAAATCATTGTGATTTGAGGAGTGTGAAGGGTGAGAGGATAGGATAAGTTGGAGAGTGCAAAACCACAATGGTGCCCGTATTGGTTTTTAGATAGGATTTTGAAGAAAGAGACTGGTTGTCTTTAGTGATCAAAACCTGGAAATAATCACGTATCTCAGTCACGTGTTGTAGCCATAACAATGAACAACAAAAATAATAAGCTTGGTATTATTTGCAATAAACTTGTGCCGGCTACGTAAATCTTTTTTGTCCACTCCCTTCGATGAAGTGAATATTGTGAAAGGTCCAATGTACTAAAATATTTTGTAACAAGATGTCATGTTGACTTTAGTCTATTTGTTAAACTCAAATAACATCATTCTTGTGAACAGTAAGCCATGACCCACCCATCTAAATCATCCTTCCTTTTATATATCTCTAAATAGTATCACCTCCACTTAATGTGTGTGTCTATATATATATATATATATATATGTATATATTATTATTATTATTTTATCTATTCTTGAATTTCCACGCATCCATCTTAGCATACTCATTTACGTTGTAGTTCAATTTATTGTCATTTAATTATTGAACAATCCAACTCTTAGAATCATAAAAGATAGCTAGTACCGTATCCGTTCATAAAATTTCTTTTTAACACGTAGATATATTCGATCATATATAATCCTTATAGTGCTTCTCCAGTTTATTTTAACCACCCTAATCCTATCCATCACATCCTCTTCAAGTCTCGGTTTCTTATTTGCAACCATATCTTAATACATAAACCAACATTATTTGGAAGATGATCCTCTATTGCAACTTTACCATCACTCTTATTCCTAAAAGGATTTTCTGTATACTTCATCTTAATTCTGCCTAATTATTTAGTTTTAATAAAGCGACTTAGATTAGTAAATACCATAATAATTTTCTAGTGTTATTTCTTGCAACTGTAAATTGGGATTCATTTTACTCCAAAACCAACCAAAAAGAATCAAATAAGCTTGACTTTACCTCGCCGAATGCATGGATTCATGGACATGTAACCTGGTTGGAAATTTCAACTTTGCAGGTGATAGACGATTCTCCAAATGGAAAGGATCAGTTGTTGACTCTGTGGTAGGAGTGTTTCTCACACAGAATGTATCAGATCATCTTTCAAGGTAAAGCCAACAGTTTTTTATAGAACTTTTAAGAGACAAACAAGATGACATAAGCTGATGGTCTCTATATATATTTTCCCCTTGTGCAGCTCTGCCTTCATGTGCCTTGCAGCCAAATTCCCCCTGAAATCGACAATTATCAGACAATCGTGCTATCAAAATGGAGGTAGCCCATCAGTTGAAGAAAATGACGTTCAAGAAACATGTCCAGATGGCACTATAACTTATGATCACAGCACAATAAGACAGCCAGTGTACAATCACAGCTCTGTAACATCCAGTGAATCGTGTCAATACAGAGCAGGAAATGTTATGACAGGAAGAAGAAACTTTACAATGGACAAGCAAAATAGAAGAACAGAGGAGGACGTCATTTCATCACAAAGTTCTTCTGAATCTCTTGTTTTCCAAGCAAATGAAGATATCAGATCCAGCTCAGGATCAAATTCAGAAGCCGAAGATCAGATATCGGTGGGTAATTTAGGCAAAAACTGTGGCTGTGGCCCTCTGAATCTTTTTGAACAGGCTGAAAGAATGGCTACATTACAGGAATATCAGCATCAAGTGATGGGAAGGTCTTCTGCAAATAAGAAACTCCCTCGATCAGAAAATCCTGTGTACAACCTGCAAAATCAAGGACTGGATGGAGGCAGCAAGGCATATGCTAGTCCAATCACTTCCAATGTGCTGCATCGTCAGAGGCCAATCCCTCCGTCCACTAATTCATGGTTCGGCATGACGACAGGCTTGGAAGAATGGGAATCAAATTTCCTCGCATCTCCAGGAAAAGAAAGCATATCTTCTTTGGCTTCAACAGATTTTGAGAATATCAAGACAACAGATGTAGAAAGAAGTTTTATCACCCAACAGACTAGAAGACCAGATCTAGCAACAAGAGTGGACCATACAATTCAAAACAAGTGCCTTGAACCACAGACTAACATACAATCTGGGTATCAAAGCGGAGAGTGCCAACATTCCACCAACTGCAACAGAGGAAGCCACAAGACCATTCAGCAAGAAAGCAACTTTCTATCAGACTGCACAACACCTGCTGAAGCATTCAATGACAATCCAAGTGGTAATATCCGTGAAAACCCTGGGTCACTAGCTTTACTGGACAAAATTTTAATGTACAGGTTCAAATTGTTGCAGATAATTTCCTACACTTGAAGAATAAAATATCTGAACCAGATGCAGCGGGACAAGTAAATTCTTCGACCAAACCAACAAACCGGACAGGTCCCACAATTTCAAATGCAGGAAAGACAAAAGTTGAGAAGGAAAAGGGAGAAGCATGTCGTTGGGATGAGTTGAGAAAGCAGGCACAATTGGAGGTGGGAAAAAGAGAAAGAACTGAGGAAACAATGGACTCTTTGGACTATGAATCACTAAGAAAGGCTGATGTTCGTGAGATTTCTGAAACAATCAAGGAAAGGGGAATGAACAACATGCTAGCAGAGCGAATTAAGGTAAGTAGAATGTTTATAAAGTGGACTCCAATAAAACTACCGATAGTCCATTAAACCTAAAGCCCAGAGTGTAACACTGGTTGGATATTCTACAGGATTTTCTCAATCGACTGGTTGAAGACCATGGAGGAATCGACCTGGAATGGTTGAGAGACGTTCCACCAGAAAAGTCTAAGTAAGTTTCCTAAAAGAAATTTATCCTTTCATGTACCCATCTTTGGAAAGTATATAATGGAAGGCAAGGACATATCCAATATCTCTGCCATCTCCGAAGTTTCACTCTTTGCCTCTGAGTACATAATGCCTTGCAGAGATTATCTTCTAAGCATACGAGGACTGGGGTTAAAGAGCGTGGAGTGCGTACGCCTCTTAACACTTCATAACCTTGCATTCCCTGTAAGGCCATTTGCCTATATAGAAAACTTATACCTAATATCAATAAGCAAAAAAAAAAAATCTTGCCCTAACTATGTGGTTTCTAAGGTTGACACAAATGTTGGACGAATTGCTGTGCGACTCGGGTGGGTGCCTCTCCAACCGCTTCCTGAGGAACTCCAGTTGCATCTCCTTGAAATGTAAGTACATGACAAGCAATCAACAGCTAAGTTTATGAACTAGTCTTGATTCTAATCTTGTTTCATGCAGGTACCCAGTGCTGGAATCGATCCAGAAATATCTTTGGCCTAGGCTCTGTAAGCTGGATCAGAAAACATTGTAATTTCCTTTCTCAGATTGACTCATTACAATTCAAAAATCTCTTATCGTCGACAGTTTAATCAGAAGAAATCTTTTGACATTCCTGAAGAAGTTCTACTGATTTATATATATTATGGAACTGCAGGTATGAGCTACACTATCAAATGATAACATTTGGAAAGGTATGTCTTCACTGAAGCTCACTATCATCCTCACTACGAGGTTTTTAGTAAATAGTTTCTTAATCTTGGATACAGGTTTTCTGCACAAAGAAACAACCGAATTGCAATGCATGCCCAATGAGAGGAGAGTGCCGACACTTTGCTAGTGCTTTCGCTAGGTTAGCCTTCTATAATCTCGTAATCTTATTTGCCTGTGACATCAGAAATTAATACACATATTAGTATGATGATTATACTTCGTTTTATACAGCGCAAGACTTGCCCTACCTGGGCTAGAAGAGAAAAGTATCATTGCATCTACTACTCCAACAACTGCCAATGAAAACCCTGGCGTAACAATAAAGCCAATGTCACTACCGCAAGTAGGTGACAATTCAGACAGAGGAACTGGGTTGAGTATCTGTGAACCTATAATTGAGGAACCAACGACGCCAGAACCACCTGTGGAATTGTCAGAAACTGATATTGAGGATGCATTCTATGAGGATACAGATGAAATACCTACAATCAAACTCAATATAGAACAGTTCGCTACAAATTTGCAGAGCTTTATGCATGAGCAAAACATGGAAACGAAAGAAACTAATTTGTCTAAAGCACTTGTTGCTTTGCGTCCAGAATTCGCTGCAATCCCAACGCCCAAACTGAAAAGCATGAGTAGACTGCGGACGGAGCACCAAGTGTAAGTTTATGCCTTCGTATGAAAACTCAATAGGGCATGAAATTCTAAAAGAAACGGTCGTTTATTGAACAAAAAAAGCTTTATAAGACGCGTGCAATAAGTTGCTAATTATCAGGGAGTTTCACACTGGCAAAAAACTTGGACCAAGCATCTTGGACTTACAATATGGGCAGCCACTAGATTGTCGAGAAACTACTTTATGATTTATATTCTGCTATCATAAAATAGTATTCACCGAAGAAAAGCTAATAATTAATTCACAATTTCTCATTTGTGAGGAATAATGGATACAGGTTCTCAACTCAGGATAAAGATTGAAAAAATAATAGAACCCATGTACACCTTTAAGGATTAGAGACCTCGCTACATGATGCAACTTCCTCATTCATTCATAAATAAACCTTGCATCCCAAGGCCTCAACACATATCTTAATTTTATTGTCCTTTATGTGAAATTACGATAAGTTAGTTCTCATTTTTGGTGACTGGTTACTCATTCTGCTGCAGCTACGAACTACCAGATGATCATCCACTACTGAAAGGAGTTAGTTATTTATCTTCTCGTTTTCAAATTCTATTTTCTTAAATGTAATTTGATTCTAACTGGCTAAAAAATTATTAAATGTTTAGATGGAAAGGCGAGAAGCCGATGATCCTAGTCCATACCTTCTTGCTATATGGACCCCAGGTAAGCACTACGTGATTTACACAGCGATTGATTGCTCTTAATATATCCAAAATGCCCACAGACAAACAGAAAGCATTCCTCACCGTCATAGTGAAGGGAGGCTGAAAGTATTTATTAATTTCTTCTCATAAAGCCCGGCTGAAATATACTTTTATTATAACCTGGTGACGCTTGTCCCAATTTGGCATCATTTAAACAGGAGAGACGGCAGATTCAATACAAGCTCCTGCAAGTAAATGCAACCATCAAGAATCAGGTGGACTATGTGATAAAAAAATGTGCTTTTCATGCAATAGCATAAGAGAAGAACAAACACAGACAGTCAGAGGCACACTTCTGGTAAGCAATATGTTACGAAAACCATTGGAAGTGAAAGCAAATTATTAGATATTAGTAAAACCTTCCCCCATTCTTCCTTCTTTCTGACATACCCACCTCCTTGCAGATTCCGTGCAGAACAGCAATGAGAGGGAGTTTCCCGCTGAATGGTACTTACTTCCAAGTCAATGAGGTAGCAATAGTAACTATACAATTTTTGAGCATAGAATCATGTTTCCTACCCTTCTGTAAATACTTAATAATATCGCTCTTTAACATGACATGATCCTCTATTGTGTCCCCACCATCATCCTATTCCTACTATAACTAAAAAGAATATTTATGCATCATCTAATTGTATTTAGCAAAGTACCTTTACATTTCAAAGTGATCATCAAAAGTTTTTTTCCTACAATCTATCCCCTCGTAGCTTATACTTCTCAAAAGCTATCATATAAATATTTTGTTAGGTTTCTATAAAATACTAATGTAATGTTAACCACTACAGCTTCCCGTTCTAGACAATTCAATTTCAATCTAACAAAATTCTATTTTTGAATAATTTCAATCGTATAGAGAAACAGGGATTAAGAAGTTCTTATGCAGGTATTTGCGGATCATGAATCTAGCCTTAATCCTATCAGTGTTCCGAGAAATATGCTATGGAGCCTGCCAAGACGTACAGTTTTCTTTGGGACCTCTGTCTCAACCATTTTCAAAGGTACATAATTTCCCACTTTGTACTGACTATTACATAAAAAGTGACTTACCCGAAATATACTGGATCTTGCTAGGCTTGACAACTGAAGGTATCCAATACTGCTTCTGGAGAGGTATGAACTGCTTTCTGAATTCAAATTAACTCAAACCTAATATTTGCATCCTTCATTATTGGAAAAACATTTCGCTACATGTACATTTTATTCACAAGATCGATAGGTTTTTGGCACTCATTTCTTGCTGATGTCATTCAACTTCATATTGTAGGATTTGTTTGTGTCCGAGGATTTGAGCAGAAAATGCGAGCACCGAGACCTCTGGTGGCCAGATTGCATTACCCTGCAAGCAGGATGGCGAAGAAAAACGAGCAAAAATAAGAGAAGAAATGGAGCAGGGCGAATTGAAAGTTTGAGGACCTAACCAATAACTGTCCACACCAAAAATAAATAAGGGACTGCCGTAGGATTAGAATGCAACAGATTGTTTTACATTCAAGTGCCCACCTCTTCACATGAGTTATAGTTATTTGTAGTTTAGGTGGCAGAGAAAAAAAGATTAAGATATAGAATGAGATTCGATTGACAATGTGTACATCATAGACAGCTCAGATCTTTTTCAAAGTATGCTCATTGACGGAGCCATTTTTCAATGTCGATAGAGAAAGGTAGAAGTCGAGAAATAGAATTGGGATGTGGTTTCATTGGGATTACATGTATGTATACATTTCTTCTTGTCTTTTAATAGAAGCCTTTGCGTTTTGTTTTGATATAGCCTATACATATTTATATGCACTGCAGAATGACAGGAAAAACAGGAATGCTGAATAAACTCCTTGATGAAAAGTGAAATAACTTGTTTTATAATGTACCTTATAACCAGATAAAACACGTTTTATATGCTTAAAAATAGTTTTAAAGCTATCTTCGTGAAAATATTTAGAGATGTTATCCCCCTGAACATGCTATACGTATTAAAACAGAAAACATGGCATCTTCTACGTTCATTGCAAGCAAAACAAGTGTTGAAATGAAATTATCACTTCCTTAGAGGTGAGAGTTAAATTTTAGTACTTCACTTCTAATTGATCAACAAACCAACCTTTGAGGGAATAGAAAATGAGGACTGGTATCAGTGTAATTCAAATTGATCAACACAATCTACCACAATCAACAAGAAGAAGCATACATGGGAAAACAACAAAAATTTCGATACCTAACAAGAAAATCCATTATCCAAATTATAAAAATATTCAGCGAGGGAAAAAAACAGAAAATTTTATCTGCAATGAACATACCCCTAGAATTTGTATATGCATTTCCCCTTCCAAGCATAAATCATACTGGCTTCCTTTAGCGCCATGCTGTTACGCTATTTTACTTTTACACGAGAATCCTGTACAGAGTTGCAACAGAAAAAAAACACCCAAGTATTTTTACGAGGGAATTATAATGAGTTAATAAAAAATATCGCCCATCCTTTTTCGTTACGATTTTATGAAATACCCGCCACAGTATGTTGCATTTATTCAAATCCTGTGATACAGTTGCCATATACTGTGTGTGAAACGCTTATCATAGTATCCTCACAGTATTTAGCAAAGAATGAAAAACGCAGATAAATCTATTCAGAATTCTCGATAAATTCTAGAATAAAAACACATAAATAAAGTTGAGGAAGACAAAAAATGATTAATATTATATATGTCAATCAAATTGCATCGGGTTCGAGTGAAGATTTACAGTACCTGTATGCGTTGAGATGGGGAACCGAGAGGGCGAAGAGGCGTGCAAAAGTTTTGCCTCCATATATTTGAGAGTTTGCCGCCATGTTCTAAAACTTTTTATTTTTTCATTTTTCTTTTTTCATTTTCCTTCTTGGGGTAGGGTGGTAAAAGTAATAGAGATTTTTACAAAACAAATGTTGTGCGTATTATTAGCCCCTGTTTCTCCCATTATTTGTTATCATAATTTTTGAAATAGTGTTTTTTTTTTTTAGAATGTGCGGTTAAAAAAGAAAAATAATTTTAAATTTGCATATAAAATTATTAATTGAAGAATGTGTGGTTAATAAAATGAGAAAGAAAAATGAATTATAATTTTAATGGAGCCAACCGGTAACTTGTTGTAACTACTAACTAGTACGAAAGAATGTGTCCCCGATCAAAATGTTCAGTAAGTGGAATGGGCCGCATTAAAAAAATTAAAATTTAAATCAAAATATTTTTTTAAGATATTTGTGTCCACGTGATAGGGGTGTAAAGTTGTCGTACCTCGAAAGCTCAAGCCAACCTGACTTGTGGCTCGGAAGAATCGAGGACATCGGCTCGAGCCGAGCCAACTCGTGTCACAGATCATTTTCAACCCATAATGAGCTGAGAATTAAAATAAAAAATTGAATGAAAAGATAGCACCGCGGCCTCTTGCGGGCAGCTAAGTAGCTGCCTGTTAAGACTTAGTTGCCTACACAAGGCAACAGTCTATAGCTGCCTGTTTAGGCAGCAAAAGCTGCTTTGACCTATATTCAAGATTTCAAATTTAAAAAAAAAATTGTCATGAATTTAAAAAAAAAAAAGCGAGCCGACTCGGCTCGAGCTTAGATTTTTTGGCCGAGCAAATGCTCGTTCGAACCATTTTTATTCGAGTAGAGCCCGAGTTTTGGCTCGCGAGTTGACTCGACTCGACTCGACTTATTGACATTCCTACAACGTGATAAATGAGTGAAAATATCACATTGAAAATTCATATTAATAGTGCTAAAGATATCAAGTGGGGAGATTTTATTTGAAAACAAAGGTTACTTTAACGAAAAATTGAGAGTTTTGTTGTGTTATTTGGAATGTCAAAGGAATGGGACAAACCCGATCCTTGCAGAATCCGACCTGATCGGGATACGAATTTACCACTTAACTAAGAGCTTGTTTGGTATGAATTTTTGGGGGAAGAATTGATTTTTGAATAGTGATATGATGGGAAATGTGTGGTTGGAAAAAAAGAAAAAATTATTGATGTGATGGAAAATATTATTTTATTGAAAAATGTGTGGTTGAAAATAAGAATTGATTTGAGAATCAATTCTCAAATTAAAAACAAACACCCCCTAAGTTAGCAATACGGGATGAGCAAATAAATTTTACGCAATTTCAGGACGAGACGAGAACTGCGATGATCCCACCATGTTTAACTTTTATTTATATAAAAAATTACCGAGCTACAAAAGAAAAGGACTAAAGGTAAGAATGAGTGTACAAAAGGCTGAGACACGATTTAGCCCCGATTTGAAAATCATTAAAATGACTTTTTTCTTTTTGGGAGAAATAAATTTTAGAATTGTGATATGTTGGAAAATGTGTAATTAAAAAGTAGGAAAAAGTTTAGGATTTACGTACAAAATATTTTATTATGTGTACGTGTGGTTGAAAATGAATTTTTTTTAAAAAAGTTTATTTTGACCGTTGTCAAATTGGGGCTTTTCTGGATTACGATGGAGATGGTGTGCTAGTTAAATAAAAAATTTCAACGTTTAAATAAAAAGTGAGGACAATTTGGCATTTTCTACCAGCAAAAAAAATAATTAAAATCAAATTTAGTCCTTGTCTAATTCTCATTCTTTTCAAACTCTTTTTTTCTACAGAATTATTTTGAACCAGTGTTCTAAAAGGCGTAATGCGTGGCGATGCGTGGAGGCCAAACCCAGGGCTATGCAAGCTTAGGCGAGGCACATGCTTAAAAAAGGGTAAAAAGACGTTTTCTTATTTTAATATTTAATCAATTAAAAATAATACTTACTAAACATTTAAAACATATTTATAGGAATTTTATACATTTTTTCAAAATTTCCAACAAAAATATAAGTTTCAAATTTAAACAACAATTATTCTTTTAATAACTCGGGTGTCTTAAGAAATTATCTACTGTAAATAAGATTCGCTGGTCACTTGACTTTTGGGTTCAAGTGATTGTTTTAATTTTAAATTAAGGAAAACTGAAGAAATTAGCATTTAATAATTTTTAATATCAAAATAAAAAAAAAAAGGTGTGCATTAGCGATCAACAACTGTCGTTGACCGCCAATAAGACGTTAACTCATTAGGCTAGGCGTTTTTGGCCTCGCTGTGCCTAGGCGGTCGCCCGTCACGCCCTTTAGAACATGTTTTGAACAACACATTCATACAAAAAAATATTCTACACTTAAACCATACATTTTTTATCTACTTTTAACCACACATTCTCCTAAAACGCTATTCAATTTTACTTTTTTAAAAAAAGAATGGCACCAAACAGGGGCTTAATACAAAATAATAAAAAAAATTAGAAAAAATAAATGAGCAATAAACTGGTTCCCTGCTCCATCCCCACCCTGCACTGCCCTCTCTTTGAGCGGTATGGAGCTAGGGTAGGATACAAAAATTCTAGGTGAGATGGTGATGAGGAATGGAGTCCTCATTCCATTGTCTTACCTAGGGCGTGTTCGGTAGAGATTAAAATCGGATTAAAATTGAAAAATTAGTCGTTATTGTTGACTTTTATTAGACGAGTGTGACCCAATAACGACTATATTTTCAATTTTAATTAGATTTTAAGCTTAGTCAAACATGCTCCTAGTGTTATTATTAAATAGAGTAAATAGTGTTGAACACGCTGAAGATACTATAAAATGATGAGTTGAATAATTAATCAAACAAATATATAAGTTTACTTTTTGACAAAATGGTATTGAATAATGTTAGAAAATACGGGTCGTGGATCATCCATGTGGGGAAATCCGACCAATAAGATATCAAAAGGATTGGAACTCCCCATAACTCCCACTTTAACCTCTAAAATTTTTGTTTAACATTTGGGAAAAGAGAGAAGATGGCAAAAAATGTATGAAATTCGTATGGAAAATCACACATAAAATGAAAAGCACCTAAAACCTCATTTTTGGCATATAAACTCACAAAATTGGGTACTTAGGTTATGGATTATAATCTCCTTCCATTGTTGATCGAGATTTGGAGCATTGAAATGCTAGAAAATGCAGAATTTGATACTTGAAAAGTAAGATGATTCAACCACACAAAATCTTAGAATTCATCAATTCAAGTAAGCATCTTAATCCGAAATTTCATGTTCGTGAATGTTGCAAATTCCTACATTAGTATCAGAGCATAAGATTGAATTCATTGCTATAATACATGCTTAAATATGTCATTGCATGACTCAATTGAGTTATGAATCTTGTAAGTTCTGAAACATCATGTGGTCTTTAATAGCATCTTTTAATATATCTGTCTAAAATTAATGAAATTTTGGAGATATGTATACAACATGCTTTAGAATTTACCTACAAAATTTCATCATTTTTCGTTATTGCATTTGGGAGAAAAATGAAACTATAGTCAATTTTGTAAAAAAAAATTAAAAATTTACTGCATTTTATTCGTTGATTTTCATATAATAATATTAGTATGGCTAGAAAGGTATTTCAATGAGCTTTCTAAACATATAAAGAACTTAAATTTTGGACTTAAAATGAAGAAGTTATAGCCCCCCGAAATTTATATGAAAATCTGATTTTTTTTTCATAAAAATGATAAAAATCCGAAACTTCATCACATGATAATTTTTTCTACACTATGTTTCATGCTTCATTTTTAAATGATTGAATAGATCTTCTCAAAACATTTACAACGATATAAAGATTATTAATTTTGGCCTTGAAATAAAGAAGTTATAATCTCTCGAAGTTCGGTCATAAATCTAAAAGTTTTGCATGATTTTTTTTGTCATTTCCACTATCGGACAGATCTTTTGATGTCCCGAACGCAGCCTTAAACATTGATTTTGTAAAATCTGACCCACAAATGAACTCTGAACGTCGAAATTAGTCAGGATGACCAATGAATTTTTTTCTAAAGATGACGTGGCACGTGCCTTGTCTACGCTTGAGGCGTGTCATTTTTTAATTAATTTCTTAGAAAATTTGTAAATTGGTCCTGCACATGTGGGTACGTGTGGGATCCGATTGCAATTCTATAAAAAATTACAAATTGGTCTTTAAATTATTATTGATTTTTCAGTATAAGTAAATTAATTTTTGAATTTAAAAATGTTTTTTTATTTAATGCTTAAAATAAATTTGTAAAAAGTATTATAAATATTTTTTTAACTTGAATAAATTTTTAGTTTTTTTTATAAAATCAAGAATATTTATTAAGTGGTATTTGACTAGTGCGGGCTATTTTTTTAAGTACTCTCATTTTTTTGAAAATGAAAAATATTTTGAAAGTATTTAAAATACGGCATTTTATATAGGTTCATGAGTCGTGTGTATTTTTTATTAGGTTATATGATTCATTGCGACTTGTTTCCCATTTTTGTACTTGATCAGATATTGCTGGAGCCTGGATCTATACACACTTATAGCATCTTTAGAGGGAATGTTAGATAAACAAGGACTATGAAATTTATTGAAAAGCTACGTGCTTCTTAAAACTAATAAATGGATCTGAAACATAACATAGTGGAATAAGTGAATATTTTGGGATATTTTTTGTAATAAGCAGAATATAAGAATTTTAATGCTACTTCCCATTTGTTGGGATTGTGTTGCAACGGATATTAAGTGTGGTTACAAACTGTATAATAAAACTTAAATGATGTAAGTTTTATTCTTCGATTATAATTGAAATTATCTTCGAAAAGAATTAATTTATGATATAATGATATATGTCATGATTAGATAAATGTGCATATTTATACTTTTATTGTACGTTATGCAATTATATTATTGAATTATATGATATATGTTAATTCGTGAATTGTTATAAATGTTAAGGTCAGTAGAATTAGTAAGATTCTTACTTAGATCTATTGATTGTCAATTGAGTGATAGTTCAGTGATTGAAAGATTTAGTGAAAATTTCATCTAAAACTATTCGATTCGCCAATTGAGTAAGAGTTCTCAAGTTGGAAGAATTAATGTAATTCTCACTTAGAATCCAAGAAATTTTGTGTTATGAAATTAAATTTATGACAGTGAAACAATAAGATTGCATACGATGATTGGAAGCATAGTGAACGACTCTGTGTCTAACGTTGAATTATCTTATACGTTAATTTGCGTTAATGCGAAATTGTATATGTGCATAAATGGGTATTGATTGAGAATAAAAATGTCTCTAAAATCTGATATATTATATTGTTGACTTTAATACATGCGATAAGCTAAATGCGATATATTTGGCATGATAAGATTGTGAGCGCACTAGAAGAACATGATGTTTTAGAGTATCAACCATGTAATGAAGACCTAATGTGGGTCATACTACTCTAGAGAATAAAAATCAGAACTTTGTCAAGTACGAGAAAATATAAATTTTAGTATTTGAGCATTTGAATTGTTAAGTTCTGTTATAGATGATCTTTTTTTCTTGAATGTGACTGAGTTGAGATGGTTAATATAGTGTTGACATTTTTGTTGGTCAAATTATTTTTGGTGAGTAGTAAGTTCAAATTAGTCTCTTATCAATAAATGAGAAATTTGAAAGTCAATGTGACTTACAAATTGAAGCGTCAATTTTCTCTATTGATACTACCCATTGTGAGTTAAAAGACGTGCGATTTGATGTTAAATCTTGAGGACGTGCTTGTGTAGCAATGTTCTAGTTCTAATAAAACTTCGAAACTTATATATTAAATGAGTTAGAACATATGTGGGATAGATAAGGAGACTGAAAAACTTAAATTGTAATTAATAGATTGAGCCATTTAGAAGTATCTTTTAAGTGAGCGTATCGAAGATTAACCTAATCTCATCAAGTTTGAAAGCATACTTCATACGTGAAGTTGTATCAAAGATTAACCTAATCTCATCAAGTTTGAAAGCAGACTTCATATGTGAAGTTGGAGACGAGGCAATGGGAACACTAATCTCATCCTCATCATAACTCACTTGATCTACCATTTCAATGCCATAATTAGCCCTCTTTAACGATTCGTCAACTAAACCCCCACTTGGCCTACCCTCGTAGAGATTCGATTTAACTTGTCTAAATTAATGTCCTTCCCAAAGGGCAAACAAATGGATCAACACACATAGCAATTACCTCACAAGATTCACGCGATGAAATGTTCCCATTAGAGTCCAATTTGCTAGCAACTTCAACAACGTAATTCTAAGACCCCCTAAATAACTTATCACAATTAGGGTTCTGGGAATCACAGGTTCTAAGATTTCACCAATTAACGATAATAAAAGATGTACCCTCACAAAAAGGAAAAAATCAAAGTAGTAAACGATGGAAACCTAGAACAAAAGGTACAAAACGTAGTACGTAGAAGCAAAGACTTGAATGTAGAGGAAGAAATGCATCAAAAGTCTAAATTAAGAACAAGACCCCCTTTTAATAAGGAACAATGAAGATTAATCCTGAACCTTGAAAAAATCAAGAATGATCGTGGTCATCAATTTTCAATTAGGGTACGTTTGATTGGAATGGTGGAAAATAGGTGGAAAGAAAATGAATTACAGGGAAATTAATTGTCTATAAATTGTTTTCCAGAGAATTGGAAATTAAGTGTGTTTGATTGGTATAATTTTCCACCCGAAATTTTTTTAAATTTTGTGTTTGTTTGACTTTATTTTACATGAAAATTGTCCATGAAAGTGATAATTTTTTCCACAATTGGTTATAAAATTTGTTTCCATTGCCAAAAAGTAAAAAAAAAAAAAATTTTCCTAAAAAATCATTTTTTTAATCAAAGTTTAGTGTTCATTTGGCTTTGTTTTACATGGAAATTGTCAATTAAAGTGAAATTTTTTTTACAATTGATTATGAAATTTGTTTCCATTGCCAAAAAAATAAAAATAAAAAACAATAACATGGAATTCATTTTCCCATAAAAAAGGTGGGAAAGCCAATTCCACCAAATCATGGAATTGACACACGTGTGAGGGAATTGTGAAAAAAGTTTTCTAGAGAAAATTTGTACCATCAAACATGGCAAAGATGGATAATGGAATTTGAATTCCATTTTCAATGGAAAATATCCCCTATCAAACACACCCTTAGATCTACACAGGTGAAAAAAATAAAGAGCCATTATTGGAAATTGAAAATAAGAGATCCGTTGGACCTTCCACGCATGCTAGTATATAACGGAGGTGTCCTAAATTTTGATGAATTTTAAAAGATTATAAATTATAATAAATTTCTTGGATTTGAATAGATTTTCTTAAATTTTATAAGAATCTCAAATATGGTGAAATTTCAAAAAATTTAGTTATACGGAGGGGCGGAGCAAGGAGGGACAAAAATAAAAGAAAAAAATTCTACTAGGTTACTTAAAATTAAATGGGCATTGAGGGGAAGGACTAGGCTAAAGTCGAGCCTTGCCCCCATCTCCCTATGCCGTCGCTTATATGTATTTTTAAACTTGAAATCCATCCTAAACTATTAAAATCTACCTATTAATGTATTTTTTAAAAATTCACTAGTTATTGAAGATACCTAAATTTTAAAAGATTTCATTAAATTTTATTAAAGTCTTAATTGGGAATACCTAAATTTTAATGAATTTCATTAAAATCTCAGTTGAGAACACCTAAATTTAAAATGATTTTTTAAATTAATCACAATCTCAATTGAGAGGAAAATGTCATTTTGCCAAAATAAATTTGACACTTTCGTTGACATCCTCTCACATTTGTGGTGGGATCATGCGGGGCCCATATGAATTAAAAAAGAAAAAAAATTCCCCTCAACCCCCATGTTGTGAGGGGCCTGTCAGGGAGGGTGTCAAACCCTCCCGCCAGCCCATCATGATTGCAATTGAGAACACTTCCCTAAAGTTTCACATTACACGAGGTGAAACACGTGGTTCCAATCATGACCCAGGCAATGATGACGACACCACTTTCACATCTCACGTAATTGTCGAATTCGAGAAATGTGCCGTGTGTCCCTATGCACAATCAATTGCCACAACTTAAAGTCTTGCATTAGCATTTGTTTGATCGCCATCATAGAGAGAATTGGAAAAGAATGATGTTTTGAAATGATTTTTTAGAGAATGTATGGTATGCCACAATATTTTACTGTCTAAATATGTGATTAAAAATGAGTATGTGATATAAAGAATTTTAATTTAAAAAACAAACAGAGGCTTGGCATAAATTAGACTTCGCAGACCATCATCAAACACAAATCATGGATCACAACATAAGCGACCCAAGATGGTAAAAAGGTCTCTAAAAAATCTATAGCGAGATAACGTTCAAAACAATAGACTTTTAAATCCACGATTTAACATAAATATTACACTTGGACTTTGGGAGACTGTTTTTATGACAAAAGCTTCACGAGCTGTAACGCAAGCACCCAATGAAAAGATAAAAAAGAATATTTTTCAACTTTTAGTCACGTGACAATATTTTTCTAAAAAATAAGGAAAATATTTTCTTTAAAGAATGGTGATTTTTATTTTCTAGAGCCTGTTTGGTAAAACTTTTCATTTTCTACAGTAAATCAATTCTCATTTTCAACCACATATTCTTCAATAAAATAATATTTTCCATCACATCAATACTTTTTTCTTCTTTTTCAACCACACATTTCCCATCATATCACTATTCAAAAATCAATTCTTCCCCCAAAAATCCCTACCAAACACACTCCTAATCAATTCTCTCTCTCTCTCTCTCATCTACCCGCCAATAAAAAATGGACAAATATAATATTTTCTAGATTGAAAACTAAATCAATCAAACACATTTAATCAATAATTTTTATACAAATAAGTTCTAGGCAATTGAGCTGTCTAAAATTTATTTTCTTTTTATACAAATTCCATGGTCGCAATCAAACGCATTCTAAGTGAAGAACACGTTGAAAAATAAGCACTTGGAGTATTAGAAGTGACACGTGTACATAACCAATGTGAAGGAAAACTTCACCAAAAAAAAAAGAGAATCATGTTACTTGTACAATTTTTTATTTTTATAATATTAGTTGACAACTCACACTCGATAACATCATATTCATCTATTTTCAACAACCATTTTTTAAATCAATGATCCAAATTTTAACTGTAAAAATAGGTTAATTCCAAAAAAATCATGTTTGTTAGAAGAACATTCTGAAAGTAAAAATCCTCGAAAGAGAGGAAAAGGACCGTAATGGTGTCCATTCATTGTAAATACCATTAAATTGTCCATTGTTCACAAGGAAAAGGAATGAAAAATATTTCTCCTAGCTACACTTTTTCCCCCTTCTACTTGAGAACTTGTAAGCTTTTTCCCACTTTTTGAAAAATCGAAAACAGAAAACGGCCCCAAAACAACAAACAGAACGGCACCTTAGCTTTTAGAAGATTTTTCTTGTGACTTACTTGATCGTTCGATGGCAAAGTGCAAACGATAACAAAACTCTCTGTCTGGATATATTGTCGTTATCCTCTAACAGTATCATCATGTACAGAAGAAAAACATACGGAAGGAATCGTAGCTAGGATCTGTTGACGGTGATTTGGAGCATAGTTGCTCGTCAACAATTGTTTGTACAACTTTTCACGAGTTTACTATTAATAGACCATTCTAGAATGTTGTTTCTACGAATCCCTCCATTCAGGCTAGTCTACTATATTTCCACGAAATTCTAAAGCACTTTGGAAACCTTTTCATTTTTACACCAAATGTGTAATCCAATTACCTACACTGCTCCTCAGTCTTAAATTTTGGCTGCATCCCTCACACTGCAATTACACCTCCGGCCTCGCAACCTCGACGCTATAGGTGGAGATCTTGTTAGTTTTTGATGAAGTTACCATTACGACTTGAATCATGCTCTAGAAATCTCTATTGCATGTTTAGTAAGGTAGACAATATAATAATAAGAAAATAAAAAATTACTCTTACGCGGTACAATCTAGTTTTGTTCGATTTTGAGGACTAATATGCCCTTAAAATGATTAGAAAATTAAATAAAAATATGTTATTGTGCTCGTGTAACTTTTTTTAGCAACAATTGAAAAGGACACAAGAAAACAGGTCGAGTGTTAATTTTGATTATGGATTCCAAATTTTAAGACAAAACAAAAGACCCTCATTTTTCATTGCAACTGTCATGACTATTGTCTATTGTGTTGATGAACCATTTTGGGTGTACAGAAAAGTACACCACAGAAACACAACAGAAAACACACAACACGGTGGGGCCTGTCATTTTTTGCAATATTTAAATACAGGTGGGACCCACTCTTTATCTCTCATCTAGTGGAATTCTGGTGAAAATCCTTCTGTACACATGGAAAAATTTTTGTGTTGATTATAGGTAGTGACTTCATTTTATTTTATTTTACCTTTTTTACATTTGAGTTCGAAAGGAACGCTTAAAAATTTTCAATTAACCTTTAGAAAGCGAGAGTGATATTTTTCATTTATATATATCATAAGGACGTACACATTTATCAAGTACGATAAAAATAGTATTGAATAACGTGCGAATAATGGATTGACCATATTCTCTAGCATTAGAGAAAAAACAATAAAACAGCATTGAAAATTAAGAAGGGGAAAAAAAAGAAGAACTAATAATAGATTCCTCCTTATGGTAAATTATTAATTGCACTCCCAACAACGGGGAAATAGGTGGAATTTGTATTAGGAGTGGACTAACAAAACGATAAAAAATAGTAAATTATGCCATTGTTTTTAGGAATTAAAATCAGATTTTAACAGAAGTTGATGAAATATGTTGTTGAAAAATTGTGGGTCCAATAAATATATGTGATTAAAATTAAGGATTATTCTACATCTACCGATTTTTTTTACCGAATCTTTTACATACTACTCTCAATGGGATGTGGATCACATTGTCGGAATTTTTAAATACACGCGGGCCCTGCGCATTACGTGAGAGGGGGTAATCTATTATGTACAAACCATTAACCCTAAAATTAATTATTGATTTTGACTTAAATTAAAATCTTAATTTTAATCTTCACCAAACAGGGGCAAAGATACTTTAATCGTGTTTGAAAGTAAGAAGCAACCTCTACATTTTTTTAGCATGAATTGAGGGGCTTAGATTCTTTTTGGGAAGGGACAAAAGAAAGCGATGTGATTAAAATTAATTGTTAATTTTAAATCAATTAAAATCAATCTTCACCCGACAGGGGCAAAGATACTTTAATTGTGTTTGAAAGTAAGAAGCAACCTCTACATTTTTTTAGCATGAATTGATGGGCATAGATTCTTTTTGGTTAGGAAACATATGCAGAAATGAAAAGGGACAAAAGAAAGCGCAGTGGGAATCGAACCCACGACCTTCTGCTGCCAAAGGTCACGCCAAAGAGATTCCGTTGAAATTTATTTACGAGCCGAGCTTGGGTACCAGGCTTTGGTTCACAGGCCGGTACCAGGCTCTCTCACATTGGGCGGGGTGGGTACATTTTTGGGAGGTTTTTTTATTGAGCGGACCCACCTCATTGTGAGGGGAGGACTTTACCGGGCCTGGTAAAGTAGAAAAATCCTTTATTTACTCTGTTTTTGCAAGCCATCGAAGGGAAGGAAAATTTTTTGAGTACATATTTTTGGAGGTGATCGAATGAGTACTCTATTCCCAGCAGATAACTAAGCCCTTGTTTGGTTTGAATTAAAATTTCAAGTCAAAGCCAACAATTAATTGTGTGTTTAATGAATATTATTGAGGAAATAATGTATTTTAAATAGTGATATGATTAGAAATATGTGGTTAAAAAGTAAGAAAAAAATATTGATATGATGAAAAATATTATTTTATTGAAGAATGTGTGGTTGAAAACGAGTTTTGAAATAATATATTTTGAAAGAATGTGTGGCAAACATGGACTTAACCACATATTTCATCATCTTTTATCAAATTCTACTAAAAAATCTGATTTTAATCTCTACCAAACCTGGGCTAAACCTTATATTGACACAATTGGGTCGGTCACTCCATTTATAACTTTAGCAAACTAATAAGACTTGGACATATTGACTTGATAAAACAGACAATATAAATTGACACTATCGTGACAAATCACTATAACCACATGTACAAAAAGCTACAAGTAGAACAATCTGCTTCCAGGACTCAAATCTCAATGATGGTGCCACCAACTTCTGGGCATTCCCTTCGAAGCAACAACACAGATCTTGTGGCCGAAGAACTTATCCTTTACTACCATTCCCTTCAGTAATACGCAGCAAACATGCGCTCTCTACTTGTTTACCCTTTTTATTACAGTCAATCAACAAGCAGATGCACCCTCAGATCGACATTGAAGTTCCTGGGTGTGGCCTGGCATCTGGTTCTCAAGGGATATAGATGAATGCATGTGACAATTTGATAAGCACTGACAACAATGCAAGTTGATAGATTGCATGCTGTATTGTGATCGGATTGCTGAACTAAACATCGGCTGCATGAACCACTTTCTCTCAGGAAGCTCGTTCAGAGAAATTCGACACACAGGACATGTGGAGTGCTTGTGCAGCCATATATCAATACATGATGCATGAAAGGAATGTCCACAGATGGGCAGGATACGTAGCGTATCTTCCTCATTGTATTCAGCAAGGCACACAGTACACCTGTGATCATGGTTTTGACATTAGAGTGGCAACTAAAAATCAATTGAAAATGAACCTCCTATTGATTTCAAAATCAAACACCCCCTCCACCCACCGCACAACAAAAAAAATCCTAAAGGGTTCCAGCATCCATGAACTCAAAATGACTTAAGTGCCCCTCTTACAAGACTCATGTTTTAGTCCCTCATTCTTCAAGTCAATGAAGTGAGAATGAAAAAGGGAAGAACACAGGAAGTGTATTTTAGCTAGGTATGATATACTTCTTATTCATGTCGAGCCAATCAAGAAATTAAGTTCCTGGGATGACTTGAAATTTTGAAACTAGAGCAATACCAGAGCTGGGGAACGGAAGCAGCGGTATTGTGAAGTGATTTTTGGTTCATTGTGATTGCAAGTATAACTTCTTTCTCAGATGTGGTATTCACTGATCCATTAAGTATGGCACAAGTCAATTAGTACAAAGACTTCTGGGAATGGGCTAAGTGCAGAGATAAGAGAAGTTTGATCTGGTGAGATGTAAATCATGGTAGCAACTGCTTGTTTTGTCAGCCAATTTGAAAGAGAAAGGAACAATTTCATGGGGCAGGGGTTGAAGAACAGGAGTAAAGGGGAAAGTGACAGTCTTCCGGCAGTACAAGCTGGTGAAAAGAGTGATCAAAATGCCCTCCTAGGAATTACAAAGTACAATTACTGTCCAAGAAATGGATAACATGGCAATTTCTCCCAGTCATGCATAGACTCTCGTGGATCAGGAAAAATAAGATAGCTCCCTTCTACTTTATTTTATCATTTAGCATACATTTCATTATCCAGAGAAACTTTCTAAGAACTACATCCAACATAATTTTTTTCTAAGCATTGAACACGCCTAACAGTTAGGATGATGATATTCGTGTTGAGAATAAGGTTAATGTTGTAACCGAGATGCATTTCAGTATCTTCTAGAGAAATTATTGTCAAAAATTAGTTGAGAAAATCTGATAGTGGACATCAAGAAGTTCAGTTTTCCAACTATTACAAACACAAGGAGAAGTACTTCATGGCCCCCAAACATGCATATTTGAATAACCATAACTTCCCATGCACAGCTTTTAAACTGCCCTTTGAGGTTTTCTTGAATGTTGAAGTCATTTGAATTATCTCTGACGTTTTGCTGGGAGTCAACATTCCTGAATCTTTCCTTATCCCCTCTTTAATAGCTGTATTTTGGTTAATTTCACTTAGTCTAAGTACTAAATCATATTGAAGGAGTTGCACAGTAAAAAATATCTACTTGCATACACAAAACTCAAAACATCTTTTCTGTAAGTTTTTTTTCATGAAATGCAATAAATAATTTATGAAGTACCAGCACCTCTTGCTACTAATGCAGTTTCCAATAGTTGATCACCTAATCACAGAACTCCAACCAATATCGGTTTCTCCATCTATAGCAAAAACTCAAGGGCAATATTTAAATCTTTTTCACGGTACCGCTATGTGACAATCGTTGGCTAAGAAATGGTTGGTTTATCAATTATAGAACCTAAGGTTTAACAATGACCTCCTCATTGGTTCAGGATGAGGACAGATACACTAGCCCAGGACCATCATATTCACATTAAGGTAATTCAAGAGATACATTTTATAATATTGTATGAAGCACAGACACTCGCAAGCACATGTCTGAGAAACCTTTGACCATGTCCAAAAAGAAAAAGAAAAGTCAAAATTCAAACATATGTCAGCGTTGAGAAACCTTTCTAACACTGTATAATATATAGAAGGAGAAATACATATATAAATAATCCATTTTAGCAGTATTTCCTTCAACCAAGAGAATAAAACTAAAATACAAGTTTTCTACGTCACTAACTAACTAATAACCAATGAGCAAATAGTCAAATCACTTAATCATGCAAGATTAACCATGTCTATCCTGGATAAATTAAGAGAGGACAGTAAGTAATGTCTTCATCAAATTAATATCTGCTAAATAAATCGAAAGAAAAAAATAACAGAACACTTGTTGGTGCATGATAATACATTCAGCAAACTATAAGATATTGAAAGAGAACAACTTACTGAGTATTTTCTTTTGAAGACCAGCACAAATCTTTATACTTCTTGATGGGAAAATTAGCCACCACAAGAGGCTCAAGGCCATTCAGACCCCGCTCCAACTGTTGACAAAGTGAATTATACACCCCTTCAGTTTAAAATAGTTATAAGTGATCCAGAGTGATAAATTCCTCTGGTAAAGTAAGATTCTAAAGTTCGTCTTATTATAAATGGCTTGGAGCGAAAAAAACCCTTTCACAAAAATGGATAAAAAAAATGAAACAAGAAAGAAACCGAACTAGTATAGTTTTCTTGGCACATATACTAATGTAGCATAAACTTTTGCCAGGCAGTCACAAGGATGAAGAGCATGATAATCCAGCAAAAAATATACAAACACGGGAAAGGATTTTGGAAACCACGCGTGAATAAATACAGAAAAGACCAAAGAGGTGCAATATAATTATGTATGCATAAATCTTTACAGCTTAAAATTGTCAATACTGCCATTCGAACCACAAACGCATGGCTACCTAATATCAATCAAGCAAACACCACGAAAACATAATAATCTCAATGTTTGGTAATCAAAACTATTTGGGCCCCATCAAATGAATTCTAAATCTCAACTCTTTCGAGATTCTTTTCCATATCTGGACGTGAAATTGACCATACAGAATGATAAATCGTAAGTACATCACATGTAAAATTGCACAGAAACCATGTAACTACAAAATATGCTTTTAAATCAGAAATGGAATATGTACAACTAGTGGAAGCAAATACTTACAATGCTAAGATCAGATCTAGAACCTGTGGCTAAAGCCCGCCTCGATGCATTTAATTGAATTCTAGCCCATATGAGTCTTGTACACACAAACACTATGAACAGGGTACTCAATGCAAATCCAATCACTGTCATCACCAAATTTATCTGTGAAGTCATCATTATTTCCTTTCTAGATGCTGCCACTATGGTAAAATTAAAAGCCCAATTCAATTATTCCTGTACACTTCAGTGTCTCACATAGAAATTCTCTGAAAAATTTAAACCCTACTCTCTTCGTAACAACTAAACCATTTCACACAAAACCCACTTCATAAAATCAATTAATTAATTTATAAGGCCTACCAAACTGTGTCAAATCATCACTACTGGTCTATCTCCTACTTAGTACTTCCCCACTAAAAAACCCCTTTCTTGATTCTGATTTCTGTATCTAGCATCCACGATTCTTTCTCAGCAAAAATAGCAGCGGTGTAAATTTTCAAGACCTTACAAGATCATGCAAAGGCTACAGGTGTTGGTGGGAAAGAATCCATGGTGGAATTGGTCGGGGCCAGCATCTGAGGAGGCCCATTTGTAGAAAAACACAGACGAGAGAATAGAGGGATTATAATAGTGTGATTAAGAAAGATTAGTGTCATCAACAACATTCAAGTGGGAGAAAGGGACAGGAGAAGGGACCTGAGATCCAAAATGACTGTCAATTGCATGTGAAATCAAATTGAGCAAAAACTAATGAAAAAGTGAGCATATCAGAACAAACAAATTGCGACACCGAACGTTGTGCTCGCTTTTTACTTCACCGTCCTAATCCATTTAGCTCCACACCCATTTTATGCGTTTGAGCCACTTTATTTTCGAAGAATGTATTTTGAAATAATAGATTGATGGAAAATGTGTGGTTAAAAAGAAATAAAAAATTATTGATGTGATAAAAAATATTATTTTATTGAAAAATATATGGTTGAAAATAAGTAGAAGAATGAGAATGAAAAAAATAATGTGGCTCAAACATGAGCTTAATCTCATTCTCATTTTTTCTCTTTCTTCATTTCAACCACACATTTGCCAAATAAAATAATATTATACACAAATATAAAACTTTTCATCACTTTTCCACCACACATTCTCCCATCAATCACTATTCCAAAAATTATATTCTCATTTTAGGCTATGTTTGTCTCTATTATTCCAAAACATTGTCTACTACAGTAAGATTTTCAACCACACATTCACCAATAAAATATTCTACACACAAACCAATAAAATTACTTTAAATTTCAACCACACGTTCTCCCAAAAATACTATTCATTACTCAATTTTGAAGAAAAAATAAATTTTGGAATAGTGATTGATAGAAGAGTGTGTGGTTGAAAAGTAATAAGAATTTTTTGGTTTATGTATATTATTATTTTATTGATAGAATATGTGTTTAAAATGAATAAAGAGAAAAAAAATGAGAATGAGAAAAAAATGAGTGTCAAACGGGGGCTTAATGAGATTCAAACAGACTCTTAATTTCCCTTTCTATTTGATGAATTTTCCACTCGCCTTTTATAATTCATCTATGCATTTGAACTTTCAATTTTTCGATATCGACCACCACTCGAACCCTCAAAGTACAAAAAAAAACAAAAAAAGATGTTTTTGATAATCAAATTTCTAACGTGAAGACTTGAGGAAAAATAATTTTTTGCTACATATCAAAGATTGATGCTTGTATACAGTTGTGAAATTAGGACTCCAATTCAATGGGTGTAATTTTAACTAACAAATTTTTTTAATAAAATATAAAAAAATTATTTCTCAAATTTTAGTGGGAGTCAGGACCACTGACCTCCGCCGCCTTCTTTATATTTATTTATTTACTTTTTTTTATTCATTTTGATCTAAACTTTTAAAATATCACAAAAACAATTTTTTGTAGCCATTTATTTATTTGGTGAAATACTTGGCATAGAAACTCAATTACTAGAGAGAAGATAAATTTATTTACGTAACAAAGACTGATGTGTATTAACTTTTATGAATGAGATGCCGACGAAACTTCAGCTCAATTCTTTTTATCTAAACTTTTGAATAGGACAATTACATTTGAACGCCCAATTTTCATGCTTAAGATTCCATTCTTCTTGTAAACCAAGTCATTAGACATGTATGTGGAATCGTGTCCGATGGAAAGGGGAGCCCATTAGAGGAAATGCAGGACGATAAAAGAGTTCGCTTCCCAAGGTCTTTCATGGCAAAGAATTTATAAAATGTCTGAATAAATTGATGTAGCGTAGAAGAATCGTAACCAATTTTTTATTCGTTGAAACGCAAAACTCAATTATAGAGAGAAAATAAATTTATGTACGTATCAAAGACATACTTTTTATTCATATTGATCTAAACTTTTAGATAAAGCAATTACATTTGAACATTCAAATTCTACATAAACAAATTTACCATAACTAATTAATTTCGTTGAAACACTAAAGTAAAAACTCAATTATGAGAGAAAAATAAATTTATTTACGCATCATAGACGGATTTTTATAAATGAGATGACAACAAAACTTCAACTCTTGTCTTTTATCCATTTTGATATAAATTATCGATAAAAAATTGTCTCTCACTAATTGGCACGATTGTCTTTTAAGGAAAAATAATATACTTTGAGTATATGATAGTGTGAAACAATAAACTTGAAATGTTTTGGGGACAATTTTCGTTGGATCTTTCACAATCAAACTGGCAAAAGTGAAATTAACATTTATGCCCTTCAAAAATTTAATCTATCGCATAGCGTTTTTTGAAATTGTTTCGCGGGTTTTCGCTCGCTAACAATTAAAAAGGGATCAAACGATTGTATAAGGGACAAACCTGTTGAAACAAAGTTCCAAAAATGGGTGTTTATTGAATATAAAGATTACAGTTTAGATACGAACAAGATGCCTCAAAGGGCAAGCACACAAGTACAAGGGAATTTAAGTAATTGAAAGTTAATCTAAGAAAAGTAAATTACATGTTCTTTGTTTTGAGAGTGAATTTTGTCGGGACTATTTTCATTGTCTTCCTCTTTCTTTTATACGGTTTGGACAGTTTTGATCGTTTAGAAACTGCTTGTAACTACCAATTTCCTTCATCATTGTTGGCTGGCCAATAACTACCGTGTGCAACTCCTATCACCACGTCCTTTTCATAACTGCTTGCCATCAATTCTCTCAAATCGTAAGGCGTAATTATGATGTGCTCAAACCGTCTTATATCGTGCCTTTGGATAACAACAAGTTTTAGTCATTGCTGGGACGCTGGGCGACTCAGCATTTTTGGGCGACAATTGATCTTCCGCTCTGGGTTATTATAGGATATTTCATTCGCTCAATATCTTGACGTTCTGCAGGCTTGGGCGACGTTGTACCTTTGTTTTTGGACTTTCATCATATTTAATGACATTTCTGGTTTGGTTTTTACCCCGATCTCTTTAGATGGGCTTCTTTTCTTGGACCATTACTTCTCTTGGGCCATTTGAATTGAGCTGAATATTTTGTGTGTCAACAATTGGTTTTCTACGTGAACTACGAGCATTTGAAGCTAGGCTCGACCTCCTCCTCTTCAAAAATAAATAAAGTTCAAAATTTTTAATTTTTAAAAGCCGATCCAGGTTGTGTAACACTGAGATATTAATGGTGGGGAATTACTCCCACTAGGATATTTGGTGCCATTTTGCTGACTCTATTTCCATTACAATGGCTATGGTAGACAACCCTAGTTTATGTTTTTTTTTCTTTTGAGGTCAATACCCATCCTCCAATGAATTAGGATTTGGAGTGGTACCTTTTTTTTTTTTTGTTTCAAGCCAATAACAATTGCAAATGAATTAAGTCAACCTTTAATAGTTGTTTAATTATGTATTTATAATTTTCTTTAATAAATTAATATTTTTTAGTATTTTTAAATATCTTGATCTTAAGATGGGGAGTAGACGTCCCCCAATCACTACATCTCTTTCGTGTTTGATTAATTTTTTAAACAAAATACATTCAACGTGATAGCATTTAGATATGATTGAAAAAGAGTAACGAGATAAAATTTCAAGTAAATGAACTAATCATTCACGTTATAGGCCATTGGCGTCAATTGAAGTCAACATCTTCTTGATGATTTCGACTGTAATAAGAATAAGTGGTGGATACTTCTATCCTTACATCTTTTTAAGCAGTGTTCTAAAAAAATTGCATAGGCGGCACCTAGGCTCGAAGTTCGAACAAAACGCCTCGCTTCGTGCCTGAACACATTTTGTTTTTCTCCAAAATCTAAACGGCTGAATTTTTTTCCTTCCTCTCTTTGGTCTTCCCTATGAGAGCTTTATTAATTTTGCCTCTTTTTTGAAAGTCTTTTATTTAGCTTTAATTTATTATTATTTTTTTAATTTTTAAAAAAAACTTTTCATTTGATTTTAATTTCAAGTTTTTAAAAGATTTCATATGTACAAAAGTTAAAAATGACTTTATCTAAATAGTTAAATAAGATTTAAGTTATGGTATTATCTATATTATGTAATTATAATTTTGAAACTCGTTATTTTGTTGCACTCCAAAAGTATGTATGAAATTTTTCTAAATCTAGTGTGAGTTGTCTAGTTGAAAATTGAAAATATGAAAACTATTCTAATTTTTGTATTTTGAAAACTTGAAAATTGTATAATTGAAGAAATTATTAAGTAAACATAGTAGTTTATAATTTTAGAAGTTTGATATGTATTATTTTAATTATTAAATGATTACAAATTTAAAATAATATTAAAAATAAGAAAACTTTTTTTTCGCCCAAGTCTTGTCTAGGTTCCGCTTAAACTCGTAAAGTTTGAAGTTTTGTCGGCACGTCTAACCACGTTTTACACTTTTTAGTACATTGCTTTTGAGTACTTAGTCAATTACTTATGAAAATATTTAGTATGTTGAACACGAAAAATAAATATGATTAGAAAAGAAAGTCATGTTACAAATTTACAACTGTCATGTCAAATAGTCCTACTGAACGGTTTTGCTATATACACCCCAGTGTACGTCCCTTCTCACAATAGGGGGTTTAAGAATTTTTTATTGGATGTGGACCCCCACGTGAAAGGAAACCTCGATGTACAAATAGTAAAACCCCGAACTGAAATACTATACACACGACTAATTTATAACATGTGCTCCACAATCATTTAAAAAGATGATTATATCAATTACTCTCATACTCCCAACTCGCGACCTATTTCTTCGTCCACCCTGATTCGACATGTTTAATAACCTCAAAAACTAAAAATAAATCCGTTATGAATATATAACGGACGGGGTAGGGATGTGATGGAAACCACGAAGGGGCTTTGCTTTATTTTCCATTTCCTTTTCTTCTACTTTTTATTAAGTATATACTGTTACCTATTCGGTACTACTAGAGTATTTGTTGTGCATTGGATATGACTTTTTAATAGATAGTGGATGAAATCGTTTATCGGCACCAATGTCGTACAAAATATAAATTACGGTAACGTAAATGCCAAGAAAATTGGGATTTTTTTACCACAACAATCATAGGCGGGGACCTCGACTACAATTTTTCCTTTATCTAATATTGAGTGGCCTTCTACAATCAAAAGTCAAATTACCAATTTTTTAAACAACATTTTTAATTTACATCCCTATTTAAGTTTTAAAAAATTGGCCCATAGTTTTGTTACAAAAAGAGTACAATTTACATAGACATATTATTCAACTTGAGTGGATAAAGTAGATCACACTAGGAAATTCAGACTTACATTATAATAATAATGATAGATTTTAAGTTTGACATATATTAAAATAATGATGTGAGAAGAATCAGTTAAATGTTTGGTAAACTTTTGTTTAAAAAATTGATGTGAATTTCATTCCAATATTTGAAAACAAAAGCAATTTACTCATGTGTCTGTATATAATTACTAAAATGAATATAGATTGTAATAATGTTAATGTTATTTTATATCATAATCTTCATTTATAGGTTGGGAATTTTTTTATGATAATATTACTAATAATATTCTTTTATATCATCATCATCATTTATAGGATCGGAATTTTTTTTTATTTATGATAAATGTAATTTTTTAAAATACATTTTAAGAAAATATAATCAAATGTAGTAATTTTAAATGCGAAAAAAATTAAAATCAATCTGAAATGGCATTTTATTTCAATTAGCTTATAAGCAAATGAAAGAAAATGAAATTTTATAATATGATATCATAACAACAAAAATTTTGACTTATCTTCTTCCTCCACCACTCAGCTACTCAATGTGAATGTGGACATATATCTTAACAAATAAAATTGAAATGGGTGATTGAGTGTAAAGATAATGATGGCATGCACTTTACTTCCATACTATAATGAAATTCAACTTTTCAATTGTTAAAAAAGAAGAACAACCCTTCAAAATATCTGAAAAAGTGCCAAAGATGTGGTTTTCTTAGACTAAGCAATGAAAAAAATTACAGAAAAAAATAATTTATAAATAGAACATGCCCTAATTTTTGTAACTTTCCTATCGTCCAATTTATATTTTGAAAGCCCACGTTTGAAAAAAATTACAAAAAAATAATAATTTATAAATAGTTACAAATGAGTGATGATCCTAATTTTTCAGGAGAACTTAAGCCCAAATCTCCCAAGATAAAGATGATTCATTGGGCATTCTTTAGCCTCACTAGGATCGACGATTTTCTTGAATGGCAATTTTGTAAAAAGATCCCTATTTAAGGTTAAAGAAAAAGAGGTGCACTGTTTTAATAATTCAAGATCTCATCCCCTTTTGCAGGTTTTGTTTTTGGAACTTACCATTATAGATCTTTGGCTTCAATTCAAGTCAACATCTCTTCAATGAATTTCGATTAATATAGTAAGAACAGACCATTAGTTTGTTTTTAATAGGTTACAATAATAATTGGTTCCTCGTTGATCCGGATTATAAATAAAAGATGTGATTTATTATGAAAACAGAGAAAAAGAGAAGAGAGAATATGAGTTAATAGATTTGTATGTATTATAATGAGAACAAAAACTCTATATTTATAGGGAAGAATTAGAGATATAATGATAATAATTTTTAGGGTTGTAGGTGTACAATAGTCATTCTCTAATAAACTTACCATTTACAATCTCTCTCGAATGACATATTACAAAATATTGGTCTCGTTAAAACCTTATTTAATAAAAATCCAATGAGACAAAAGATCAAACAAAGGAAAAAAGTACATTTATTTTTGAGTATTAAAGATAAATGTTGTTTCATTAAAACCTTGTTAAGAAAACCCAGTGGAATAAAATTTAAGCGAAGGAAAAAGAGTACAGTTACTCCCCCTGATATTGATCACTAAATATCTTTGAGTCGACGCATTCTAATCCTGTGAACGAAATTCTTGAATGTAGATGTTGGCAGTGCTTTCGTAAATAAATCAACCACGTTGTCACTTGAGCGAATTTGTTGAACATTAATGTTGTCATTTTTCTGAAACTTATGCGAATGGAAGAATTTTGGAGAAATATGTTTCGCCATGTCACATTTGGCATTGCCTTATTTGAGGTGTGCAATACAAATAACATTGTTTTCATACAAAATTGTTGAACTATCTTTGTTGAAGTTAATCCGTACGATACTTGGATATGATGGTCATGTTTCTCAACCATACACATTCTTGACCGCTTCATGGATTGCAATAGAATTATTTGAGGATATTTCTATCAATGATTACTTCACATCTTCATGATATAGTTGTTCTTCCACATATAAACACATATCCTGTTTGTGATTTAACTTTATGTGGGTCATAGAGATAATCTGTATCTGTATATCCCACTAAAGAATATCCCGACTTTTGTGAATAAAATAATCTCAAATCAATAGTACCCTTTAGGTAATGAAAAACACGTTTAACATAATTTCAATGTCTTTGAGTTGATGTAGAGCTATATCTTGCAATGAGATTTACAGAAAAATTATGTCGAGTCGAGTGCAGTTTGCAAGATAAGGTAATGTTCAAATTGCATTAAAATATGATACTTCATGATCAATAATTTTTTTATCTATCTTCAAGTGGACGAAATTGATCTTTTTTTTACATTGAATGATCGAACAACTATATGTGATGCCAATTTATGCATTATCCATATAAAAACTTTTTAAAACTTTTTCTGCATATATAAATTGATGAACAAATAATCCTTCTAGGAAGTGTTCAAACTGCAATTCGAGACAAGATTTTATTTTTCCCAAATCTTTCATTTCAAATTCATTTTTAAAATAATTTGCAATTTTGTTGAGCTCTTCAAAAGTTCCAATTAAATTTAAATTATCAACATAAATTGCAATTTTGTTGGGCTTGGCCCATTTCCACCACTAGGTATATGTGACTTTATTACTTTTTTGTGTCAATAAATATATTAGGCAATTGATTTGCAACCTTTTGCTAATGAATAATTTTTTCAAACTCTTGCTTACATTGATTCTTGCGGGAATCAAAGTGAGATAAATTCGTTTCATTCCAATAAATTTTACCTTATTTTTCATGATATAGTTTTTTCCCTTCCAAAGTTGGGAAGTCATTTCATCAAAATGACAATATCCAAAACGTGTAATAAATAAATCACTCATTAAAGGTTAAAGAGGTAAAAGATACCTAATAATAGATGATGAATCAAAACTTACATAAATCCAAAGTCTTCGTTGGGGATCCATTTTAGTGCGTTGGAGAGGTGAAACGTGCACTTGGACGTCACAATCAAAACCCGTAGGTGATAAATATTAGGTTCATGACCAAATGCAAGTTGCAAATGTGAATATTAATAATAAACAGTTAGTTTTATACGAACCAATGATGCAACATATAATATGACATGATCCCAAATAGAAGTTGAGAATTTAGATTTTATAAGTAATGGTCTAGCAATAAGTTGTAGACGTTTAATAAACGACTCTGCTAAACCATTTGTGTATGCAACAGAATGTTCAATAACAATTCTATATAATAATTATCGAATGCTTGTGATCTAAATTCACTAAGCTTGTGATCTAAATTCACTAACATTGTCAAGATAAATAATCTTAATTGAGTAATTGAGGAATTGCCCCTCGTAATTTTATGATTTGAGCAAATAGTCTAGCAAAAGCTACAATCCTAATGAAAAGTAGGCAAACATGTGACCATCTAGAAGAAAAATCAATTAATACCATAAAATAACGAAATGATCCACATGGCCTGTATTGCCCACATATATCTCCATGAATCTTTTCCAAAAAAGTTGAAGATTCAATATTGGCATTTGTTGTCGAAGGTCTAATCACTAACTTGCCTTACGAATAAGGTACACATGGATAATTATTAGGTAAAAGAATCTTTTGGTTCTTTAAAGGATGTCCATGTGAGTTGTTTATTATTCGATGCATTATTATAACTCTTAGATGTTCAAGTCCATCATGTCGAAGTATAAAACTTTTTGAGTCAACAAACTTCTAGTTCGTGATAATATTGGATTAAAGATTTGCAATATCAAGCGTTCCAACATCTTCAAAAATGTCAAATCGATAGTTTTCTCGACATAGCATTATGGATTTCTTCCTGATAAGAGAAACATATTGTTGTGGACAAAAATCAAAATTTCGACCTGTTGACCCCAAAAAATGAGCTCAACAGATACCGGGCCCACTCTTGCCGCGTCAAGTACGGGTCCGACACGTTTCTACCGGAATGCAATTGGTAGCTTTACTGTTCATAAACGTGGGAGGCACTTTCTGGCGAGAGACAAAAATGTTTGGACTCCGGTAGTAATATATGAAGGAAATCACACTAACAATGATCCCTGGGTTTTCATACTTTATGAACAAATTCTTCTTTTGTAATGGAATATGTGGAAGGATAGATATGATATGAATCAGAATGTTTTTATTTTTGATAACTTTAAGGCTTTTCTTCTTCTCTCCTTCTTTCTTGGCCCAAAAATCCCATGCCTTTTATGAACACAGAAATGAATCATTTATACAATTCCGGCAGACGTGGCGATCGTTAGATTAGATCCACGTGGAGGCATCTCCTAAACTGAGGCTTCACGTCGCTGTCTAATCATCGCATTTAATGTTTGACTGAAGGTCAACCACTCTAGTGACAGACTGACACTTATTACAACTGCACACTTTATTGTAGGCATCCCATCAATCAATCCAAAAAGATCTTCGAATCTTCTTGAGGCAACGTCGAGTTCATGACCCTCGGAGGACGCTAGAAAGACCTCGGATCACGCATTGCGTCGTCCTTGGGGAAGTGCCTCAGGCCGAGGTTATGTTATGAGAAGATATTTGTTTTTTGGATAAAGGGCCTCGGCCCACTTCCCTCGTGAGGTTCCTGACCTATTGGACGTCCTCTTTACTCCTTTCTGATCATCCCTACACGTGGCTTGCCACATGGCCAATCTTCTTCGACCTCGAAACGGGGGAATAACATGACCCATTTTCGGATCTAACCTCTTTCTCTTCATTGAATGAACAAAAGAATACATACTCCATTTTTGTTCACTACATGAAAAAAAACTAGGTTGTCCAAGTAACTCGAAAGCTACACCATGAAGTAAAGGTGCACTTGAACTATGAATAGCCCACCAACTTTTTGCATCCATGAAGCTCATAATTTAAGTTAATTTTAAACCAAAGCCCGTAATTCGAGTGTGTTTGATGCACATTAAAATAAAAAGAATGCATTTTTTTTTGTGATGTGATGATGAATATGTAGTTTAAAATGTAGAAAAAGTTATTGATGTGATGAAAAATATTATTTTATTAAAGAATGTGTGATTAAAAATGAGTAGAAAAATGAGAATGAAAATTAGAATGTGGTTCAAACAAGGACTTAAGTTAACTTTTGGTTAGAGCTCATGATTAAAGGTTTTTTTTCTGAACCTTTTCACGCAAAGTTTCCATAGAGCTTCCGAATTTCATTAAAAAGGGAAATTTTCTTGAGTTTCTGAAAAGTTTCGATTTCCGAAACATTTGCGCAATGGAGCGCTAGCGTCTGGAGGGTTTCCGTGCATCATAGATACAAAGGACACAAGAAGATATGAGATTGTACACTACTCATGTGGAAACCTTTGGTCCTATTCCAGCATATTATGTTGAAGAGTTGGGAAATGATGGTGCACGTGTGAAAGGTTGATGATGTCTCGTGCCAAAAGAACAAAGACATTATTATGTGAAAAGCACGTGTGAAAGATGATGAAATTTTACACTTTGGTCCATTCCAGCATACCCTCAAATTATACAAAATCATTTATGGCATCCACTTATTTACTTCCAACAATATTGAAATGTTGATGGGTTTACTAAAGAATTTGGAAACTATCTCTATGGAACTAATGAGATAACATTTAGGAACTCATCGTTCAGTACATTTCCTTAGACTGACTGCTGGGAAGCAACTATTTTAAGTTTTAGTTTTGTTTTTTTTATAAATGAGAATCTCTCGCCGCAACACTTACATCTTTCTTTCTTTCAATCAGTAAATTCTTTCACAAAAAACGAAAAAAAAAAAAAAAATGTGAAGCCAACTTTGTATCATCTCTTCCAGAACCTTTACAACACATGCATCCCACAGATACCCAATCGAAAATAGGACTCGAGACTAGGAAATCTTCCAACTTTTGGAAAATTTAGCTCATGTTTGGCTCCCATTAAAATTATAATTTAGCCCCCGTTTAGCACCCATTTTTTTCTCATTCTCATTTTTTTTTCTCTTTCTTCATTTCAACCACACATTCTATCAATAAAAAAATATTATACATAAACCTAAAAATTCTCCTTACTTTTTAACCACACATTCTTCCATCAATCATTATTCAAAAACACATTCTTTCACAAAAATGGGTGTCAAACACCCCCTTATTTTTCTCTATCTTGTCAATCACATATTTTTCAATAAAATAATATTACACGTAAACTCAAAACTTTTTTTTAACAACACATTTTTCAAAAAAATATTATTCCAAACATTAAGGGTGTGTTTGGGAGATATTCTCAAATTCTACAGTAAATCAATTCTCATTTTCAATCACACATTTTTCAATAAAATAATATTTTTCATCACATCAATAGTATTTTCTTCTTTTTCAATCACACATTTTCCATCATATCACTATTCAAAAATCAATTTTTCCCCAAAAATTCCTCCCAAACAAACTATAAAATGAAAAATGGCGGCCAAAATGTGGCTTATATTCTTTAGTGGGTCAGCTGGCCCAATATTACACACGAATTCAATTTTTTTTAATTTCTTAATTACATATTTTTCAAAAATATTATTTTAAATATTAAAATGACAAATAATGAGAGGGAAACGGGGGCTTATCTTCTTTAGTGGGTCAGCTGGCCCAATAGTCATCTATGCAACAGATTCAGTTTGACCTTTCGAAGCCAATTGAAATGTACAAACCTGGCCACTTTGGTTGTCTCAAGATAAAAGTAAAGTAAAACCACCTCTCTCGATAAACAATATTCTGTACACTATCTTACGATTTCACACATCAGTCAACCAACGTCGTAAAAAAAATCATCGGTTTGAAGTTTTGGAAGCAGTTTCCCCCTGACTTTGATCACCCTTTCCATCTCCTCCGGTCACCACAATCACGTTCGGAGTCCGCACTTTGAACCGCTGAGGCCTCCGTGAACCGAGGCTAAGGCTCCTTCCAATGGTTCGAAAATTTCTCAAATCTTTATTCTTCATCGAAGCAGTACTAGTTTTCTTAAACACGTCCTCAAAATCTTCATAACTATTTGGGAAAATTTTCTTGAAAAATTCACGTCTCTTAACATAAATCTCCCCGAAAGATTCTAGCAGCATCAGCAACCTCGGATCAACCCTTTTCCCAGATTTCCATCTAATCATACATGGTCGATGATTTTTTTCTCCTAAATTTCCTCTGTATAATCCACTTGTGTATGCAGAAAATTCATTTTCCCAGCCCGGATATGAATCGACACCGATGTTTGATTCCTCGTAGGAAAAATTCTTTTGCCTAACTCCACCATGAAAATCATCGATGGACATTATTTTTCTTCAGAAATATCAGAAAAAGAAGAATTTGCATGCAAGAAAAAGAGAATTTTTGGAAGTGAAATATGAATATATGTTTGATGAAGAACTGATTGGGAATATTTATAGGCGTTGAATAAAACTTTACGTACAAGCAAAGGGACAATTACTTGGTCATGTTAGAACTTAGACAACGCGTAGATGATGGATAATATAGTTTCTAGATAATCTTTATTTTTGAATGGTTCTTGTTTTTGAGACTTTTTCTTTATTTTTCCAGCCATAATTTGGGATTGGAGGCGGCTTTCTGAAATATGGATTTAGCCATTGAGTAAGTGTAAGTGTACAAACATCCTTCTACCCCGTACCCTTGAAGGCATAACTTGCGATTTATCTCATTCACCAAGATCCAGAGCAGGGCAGGTGGGGACCGCTAAGGATGCGGTTCATCCTTTTTACACTTTAATTATACTCTTATTCTTGTTCGTGCGTGAGTATGTTAATTTTACTATGAAACATGTGAGATGACCGTTAAATTATTTGTTAGCTGCCAAATGCCATTTTGACCAACATATTAGCCCTTGTTTGATTCCCTTTTTTTTGGATAAAATGTATTATGAAATAGTAATTTTTTTGTTAAAAAGTAAATAAAATTTTTTGAAATACTGTATAATTATTTTATGAGAAAATGCATGTTTGAAAATAAATTTTGAAAGAATATATTATTGAAAAAATGAGACTCAAACGAGCCTTTAGTTTTTTTTTATTAATTAGTCGAATACATAAAGAAATAATGACTAAATCCTATAAAATTACTCCCTCCGTCCCAATTATATAGGCTTGTTTGATTTTTCACACGGATTAAGAAAACTTATTTAATGTCATTGGAAAATTAATTTTTACCAAAATCTTTCCTAGTTTACCCCTATTTAATTTTCAGTGGGTAAAACTAAATTATTGTTGGAATTCATAAAAAATTTGAATTTTCAAGAAGTTTGCATATTAAGTGGGGAAAATTTAATAAGGGTATATTAGTAAAAGAACACAATAAAATATTCTACATTAGGAAACAAGCCTATATATTTGGGACAAGAGAAAAATGAAACCCAGCCTATATAATTGGGACGGAGGGAGTATAAGTTTTGATTAGGGACGACAATTCGAACTATTAAAACCGAAAATCGCGGTTAACCGAATCGAATGAGACGAAAAAAACCAAACCAATGATGCAATGGGGAGGTTATGATTTTGATTTTAATGAACCGTTTAATTTAAGGGCATGTATGGTATTTAGCGATGGTGCCTCACCCTGAACCGATTACCCTTTAAAAAGATTAATTGGACAATTTGGCTTTCCATTATTCTTTCTCAAAAATAATTGGGCGATTTTGACAATTGAGCTTTCCAGAATTCTGGTCCAATTAACATTAAGTAAATCTTAACCCAATAACCCAGCCCACTGCCCAGATAGCCCAATTTCAATATACCTTACACGTTAAATTAAAACTCAGGTTTACAGTCTCCAAACTACACTTCTCCTCCTCTCAAATCCGCCCCAGCCCCTCGCCATTCCGAGTATGGTATAGTTTTATGTTTCTTGAGTGCTTGTATTGTGCCTTAAGTTTGGTAAATAATTTTGTGTATCGAATTCTTATTTTCAGGAAGTCGGTGCAATTGTCCCTGCTTACGAAAAACAGACCATTGTAAAATTGAAATCGTGCAGGATCAAACGATTTAATTGACACTATTATTTATGCGATTGACGAAAATGTACTTTTTTTTGTTTAAATCTCCAGTTAAAACCATTCTTAATTAGGTAGTATGATTATATTATTACTCTAATTACATTTCTTATTTACTATATAGGAATCAACTTTGAGCCTTGACTCTTGACAATGCTATTAAGAGTTGTGGGGAAGAATGAAGATTGACATATGCCAGTAAGAGCCTTGACCTATGTTGATATATATTGTTTGTTAAATTCGAATTTTGCATTTGGAAGTTGGGATATTGTTTGTATTTTCCTTTGAAATATTGTTTGCTAAATTTGCTTAGTATTGTTTTTTATTTGATGTTTCTTTATAATTTTTTTTTGACTTTGACGTTTGAAGTTTTTTAAAAATAATTTCTTTTCGTGGTTATTAATCGAATCGAATCGAAGTACGAACCGAATTGACTTACGTGGTTATGGTATGACCAAAAATTTGATGGTGCGATTATGATTTTGATCGAAATAATCCCGAACCGAACCGTTGCCATCTCTACTTTTGATAGTCAATTGTAACAAAACTTCGATGAGTAATTTAAAATGAAATAAATAGACGATTCAAGAACGAATTGGAGTTGGAAAAAATTTAGGTGGCGAAGTAGGGTGTTTTTTTTTCCTCCTCTTTTTTCTTATTTCCTTTTCATTTATTCTTTTCTTAAAATTATATTAAAATGATTGTAGAAATTAGAGATGATGACCAAATTGTATTTTCAGAAAGTCAACATTTGAATGCGGAAATTTTTGTTCTCCTCTTTTGCATTTCTCTCTGTTCTTCTTCATATCTGTACATATATATCACAAATCTTGTAAATTCATAAAAGTTAAAAGCAATGTGTTAAAAAAATGCTAAGAGCTAAATGTTAAATCCTGAATAATATGAGGGACCAAAGTGCAATATTTTCAATATCATATCGTAAATGAGAAGCTTCCTTTCAGTCTCAAAGGGCCCTCGAGAGAAAACACAGAGTCTCACGCGCAAAAAATAGGAAAATCTACCAAAGAATGAAATCATTGACTCTCTAATTCATGGGATTCAAGTCACCAGTCAGCGTACTTCTTAAGGCAAAAGGTTCTGAATAAAAAATTACTCCCTCCGTCCCAATTATATAGGCTTGTTTGGTTTTTCACACGGATTAAGAAAACTTATTTAATGTCATTGGAAAATTAATTTTTTTCAAGATCTTTCCTAGTTTACCCCTATTTAATTTTCAGTGGGTAAAACTAAATTATTGTTGGAATTCATAAAGAATTTGAATTTTCAATAAATTTGCATATTAAGTGGGGAAAATTTAATAAGGGTATATTAGTAAAAGAACATAATAAAATATTCTACATTAGGAAACAAGCCTATATATTTGGGACAAGAGAAAAAGGAAACCCAGTCAATATAATTGGGACGGAGGGAGTATGATTCCCCGATTGTTCCTTTCCAATTTTAAAGCGTTTTTATCTATTCCCAAAGATGCATTAATTGAGCGACCTTTCGGATTAGAGTTTGCTTTTTCTGGTCTTTAAATCTTGTTCTAATCTTTTTTATGCAGCGTAGTTTCAGTTTTCACAGAAGTTGAAAGAGCTAAAAAATGTCAAGTTCTGTGAATGAAGATCAAGAACAGAGGTAAAGATTTTTTTTTTTTTTTTCCTTTTTAATTATAATTTCTTTTAATAGTATTGGGATTTAATTTTTGGAGTTTTTCCTCTGTGGGTTATGGTCCGTGAGTGCTTTAAATGTGTTATGTGAAAAAAAAAAAAAAGGAAAAGAAAAGAAAGAAATATCAGTTATGTTTGCAGAGATCTTTCTTTGTGCCTTTTATCCGATGGTTTCATTAATCAGTATTGAAATTTTAATTTTTGGGTTCTCCTTGCGGATTTTGGATCTATGAGTGCTTTTAATTATATTCTGTGCAAAAAGAAGAAGAAAACCATTTATTCTTTTCATTTTAATGTATAAAGGAACTTAGTTGTAACCTGTAGATCACAGTTTTCGAGTTTCATGTTCTTTTTGAAAAATTGAAATCCTTAGATTTGTTTGAACTTGTGTATAATTAAACTTAGAGCCTTTACCGACTCATAGTAGAAGCCTTGTTGCTTGGAGTTTAGTTTTGATTGATGATTAATGATTATATACTTCAAATCTTGGGAATTTTATTATGCTACAGTTGCTGTAATATATTGTCTGAATGTGATTGCAATGCGTAACCGAGATTTAATAATTATTCTGCAGAAATTTGATTGTGCTAAATCCACATAAAGAGACGCACCCCATAAAACAATTGAAAAAAAGATAAAATATCTACATCACTAATTCTAGATGCCTAGTTGCCTACTACCGAAGACAAATCCCTGCTTCCATTTACCGTTCCAATTTGTTTGTGTATTCTGTATTGAAAAATCATACTATTATGTAGTCTGCTGGAGGCTTAGCGTTTCCATTTATTAGTGTTGTTCAGTATAGATAAGTTTTGAAAACTTTACTTTAATGGCTCAAGCTTTTAAATAAGATGATTAAAATGTATTAGAGTCTAGCAAAGGACTAGGGTTCAAGTCTCATTGCCACTCGTTTATAAAAATTGTGCAGGTGCAAGGCTTTATGATTTCGGCCTGCACATGAAGCAGTCATGTTGATATCTTTATTTAAATAAATAAATTTGTCCCATCTTTAACAGTTTATGCATTTAGATGAGATGATTAACATACATAATTTTGTTTCTGGGCAATGATATAGCAATTTTCCGTATTCAAACTACTTGAGAATTTCGAAGAGGAAGTGTAGGCTTCAACTAACAGAAACCTTGGTGTTTGTATGGCATATTATAATTTCAGTTTAACTGTTGGAATTTCTTTGCATTTCATCCATCCAGAGCAAGGGAAATAGAATTGACATCCATTTTAGTATAACTATGTTACTTTCTGCTCACTGGAAAAGTGGCAGATATATTATATTTGTCATCTTTCAGCTAGTTGATGTTATTTTCATAGTTATTAATATTCTGATACTGAAGCACTACTGTATCAGGAAAAATGCTAGCATGGAAGACCCAAATGCAATGACAATTGAGTTTCTTCGGGCAAGATTGTTATCTGAGAGATCTGTCTCAAAAACAGCCAGACAGAGAGCTGATGAACTGGCCAAGAGGGTAAGTTTCAGTTTTTGATCTACTCCCCTTCGTCTCACACATGGGTGGACCCACATGGTGTTGACCCCACAAAAAATTTTCTGGTTTTTTTTTTGTTCTTCTTCTGTGTTTTCCCTTTCTCTTGTTATAACTGACCCTACAATAGGAAATTGATATTGTTATAACTAACATTTAAAATGAAGGCATGCCAAAGTTTATATTTGTTGCCTTCTCTTTTTTCTTTTCAACTTCTTCTTCCTCTCTGTTCTTTTTTTTTTTACAAGCTTTATTTTGGCTTTCTCTATGTTGTTTTTCGTTTGTTTCCTCTCTCTCTACATTCTCTTATTGTAAGTCTATCTTAATTAAAAAAGACTTGTTCACTTAGTTTCACTTTCTTTTTTTCTTTTTCTTTTTTGCCCTTTTTTAGTTGTCACTACTTGGCAAATGTTTACTATATCTTATTTTATTTTAATTTTATTTGACTAGTTTGACTAGAGTATTACAATAAAATATTCTCCACACCGTCGATTTTGGTATTTTTATGCTCGAAAAACAATTGAACATGATAAAAAAAAGAATAAAATATTGATTTTGTTACTTAATTTTTAGGTAGCACATATTGAGCTCGACTATAGAGTTTGGATCCTAGATAAATACATGTAATTCGATAAACTTAAAAAGTTGTAACGAAATCAAGTGGTAGGGAAATGACAGTTTCGTTATGTATATTGAAAATATGTACTAAATGAAATTTATAATGAAGATATTATATGACCTATTAAAAGTATGAAAACCAATGAGGAGCATTTGTAGATATGAGATTTAATATGACATTTTCGTCTTATTTGGCAAAAAAAAATTCTTCATTAAATTTTGACCCCGCCACTGAGACTGAATCCTCCGCCCCTGGTCTCACATTGTTTATTATGTAATATGTATCGATTTTTTTGGTCGTTTGGACCATGTTTTCAATTAACGTTGATCATAATTAACTTAGATTAGGAAGTAACACGTGGATAATTGTAAACCACTAACAAAATTTCAAGCTTCATTTCCTGAAGGCTGAAACTAAGTAAATTATGATTAGTTTACTTCAAGTATTGGTTAAATTGAGTGAACCTGTGATAAACAATGTGAGATGAAGGGTGTATATGTTAGTGGGAAGACATGTACTTGCCTCTTTTCCACCTCCCCTGTTCATAAAGGGGTTCATAAATCTTAGTTCAGCTGGTTTACGTGTTCTCAAATCATAAAATTTGTTTTTCCCCTAAAAACTGTGTATATATATGCAGGTAGAAGAACTTGAAGAGCAGCTACAGTTTGTGACTCTGCAAAGAAAGAAAGCCGAGATTGCGACTGCAGATGTTCTTGCAATTTTAGAGGATCATGGGATAAGTGATGTGTCTGAGGGATTTGATACAAGCTCTGATCACGAAGAAACTCTCAATGGATCTAATTCTCATAATGATACGGCAACGGGAAACGAAGCTTCCACCAACATAAAAGTAAGAAGAAATGATACGGAGGCATATTCTAGTTCTGAAATTGACTCCTCTCCATTGACTGGTAGGAGCCTGTCCTGGAAAAGTGGTAAAGATTTGCAGTATTCTCTCCAAAGGAAGAAACACAAGGACTTGGCCAGGAGACGTGCTAGTTTCACGTCAACTGGTTATTCTTCAATGAGGTGGGTTGGTAAGTCATGCCGCAGGATAAGGCACGGGGAGACTAGGTAATCTTCTTTCTTTGAATTTTGATACTTAGCCACACTATTATTTATTTTGGGAGCTATTAAGCCCCTGTTTGTCTACCATTATCTAAAAAATTGTTTTCTATAGTAAACAATCTCTACCACATATTCATCCAATAAAATATTCTACACATAAACCAATAAAGTTACTTTAAATTTCAACCACACATTCTCCAAAAAATACTATTCATTACTCCATTTTCCTCTCCATAATGGTAGACAAACAGGCTCTAAATGTAATGATCTAATATTTAATCTTATCATGGCATTAACCTCATGTGATGACATCTGCACGGGACACTTCTAAGAAACTCTGTCATCTGGAACGTGACTTAAGAGATTTGTTATTCAGTTTGCTTTCTGTTAATGAAAACGCATTCAATAACAGCATGCTTGGCTAAGCTCACCTCTTTTGTGTTTTTGGTTTTCCTTACCTGAGCCTAGGTGGGGGCCTTGGTGGACCGTTCACGTAGATTAAATATAATAATTAGGTTTACATTTTTCTTTTAAAAAAAGTTTGACCAAAAATGCTTTATGACTAAACTTGAAGAAAACCTCTCAAAAGTTATAACTGTTTGAAGGTAAAAGAAAAAGAAAATTATACATTGTTTTCCTTTTTCTTTTTCTTTCTGCAGGTTCTTCTCCATTCTGTTGCTCTTTCTAGTCTTCAGATGCATTTATAGCCATCTCATTGCATTTAAACCAAGACAATCAATTAACTGTATTTGTGAACCGCATAGCCTGATTTTTAAATGCATTTGGAATGAAATCATTATTTTATTGATACCAGATCAGCAATAGAGGAGTTGCAGAATGATGTCCATGTCAAAGCGACCTACAGCTCTGACATTGAACCTGATACATCGAGGAAAAGCCGTGAACATGATAAAGAGAAGATCCAACTGAAAAATCCACCACTAATGTCGGAAAATCACAGGCAAGAAACTAATGGCCATTATTTTGGCAGACACGGGAGAGATAACGACATGGAAAGAGCATTACAACATCAAGCACAACTCATAGGGCAATATGAAGAAGAGGAGAAGGCCCAAAGAGAATGGGAGGAGAAGTTCAGAGATAATAACAGTTACACACCGGTAACGTTTTATCAGTTTCAAACTTTACACGGTAATTGCATTCTAATGTTTGGTTGATAAAAAGATTGAATTCTATTTGCTGTCCCAAAGACTCTTTTTATTTGGTGAATTACAATTTACAGCACAAGTTTTTCAGATATCTTTTGTTTAATTTATGCAAGAATTTTAACATCTAGCCAATTATTGGACACTTTCCTCGTCCTTTATTTTCTTCGTTTTAGTAACCATCTTCAACGTGCTTTTATCGATTTCTAATAAACAATGATGCACTTCACCTATTATCTCAAGTGTTTATTGTCCAGATTAAAATAATAGACCAAGATGCCTATACACCGAGTTCTACATTCCATCGACGACTGATCTCTTTGTATATTCAGTTCCATTGATGCACAAGAACCACACAACTTCCATAGTATCACCTTCAGAGTTTAGCTGTGGTTCAACTCTATCACACTTCCATAGAGCCTTTTCTGTTTGAAGAGGAAAAAACACACTTATTTCTTTCCATCTTTAACATAGTCACTTGTTGATTCCCTTTTCACCACCGCTGCTCATTCCCAATTCTTCCGACCGTTAAACCTCACAATAAGACTGTTCTTTTTCTTCATCAAAAATGGGAATTAATATTTCATTTTGATAGTGTGCATAATTCATGTGTCCATTGATGAAGCAGTATCATTCTCATGTTTTCCTACAAGATATGGCTGAGTATTTTGCTTCTAACAAATCTTATCCTTGTGGTGATATGTAAAACACCTTACATTAGTTTCAGGTATTTTCTCCTAACCAAGAGATTCATACTGGGACCTTGCATCTAAATGGTATAGCAGGCGCTGCATATATATACTATGAGATGGATAAGTGGAAAACTTACAGCAGAGCAAAGTATTGCCTTCAATGATTTTTGAGAAAGGCACAGCATTTAGCCCACCCTTTACTTGTCTGGGGGAAGAACCCAATCATGCATGAGAGATTATTAGATGATGCTATATGTTGTCTCCAATAAATGTACGAGATATTAAACTTATAAGCAGAAGCTTGATGCTAATATTTTTGTGTTAATGAAATTCTAAACTCATGCATTTGTGAGGCTTTTGGAGACAGTTACTCTGTTCGTGTATTTTTTCTTTGTCATGTTCATTTTAATGTAGTTAGCTGACCACAAATTTTTATTTTAGCACATTTTTCAATGTTTTATACCCCGTTCTCCAAAAGTTTCTGATCCATTTTGACTTATTATTCTATCAGGATTCGTATGAACTGGGGAACCATTCAGATGTGACTGAAGAGCAAGGTGAGATTAAAGCGCCTGAACTGCCTTACACAGCAGGAGCGACAAGTTCAGGTAACCACTGTTCAGACGTGACTGAAGAGCAAGGTGGGATTAAAGCACCTGAACCGCCTTACACAGCAGGAGCAACAAGTTCACGTAGCCACAATTCATATGTGACTGAAGAGCAAGATGAAGCACCCGAACCACCTTATGCAGCAGGAGCAACAAGTTCAGGTAACCACCATTCAGATGTGACTGAAGAGCAAGATGAGGTTAAAGCACCTGTATTGCATCGTACAGCAGGAGCAACAAGTTCAGGTAACCGCCATTCAGATGTGACTGAAGAGCAAGATGAGATTAAAGCTCCTGAACCGCCTTTTACAGCAGGAGCAACAAGTTTGGTTAACCAAGAAATGAAGACAGAGCCGGTGGAGGCTTGCTTCAATGAAGAACCCCAAACATTCAGGAGTTTGTCGTCTATTCCAGATGCTAACAACAGTAACTTACCAGATCAAAGATGCAGTGGCATGATTACTTTTGAATCTTCAGCACCAAAATTTTCACAGCCTATGCCTATAGGGAGCAGTGATCAACAGTTTTCAGGAAAACATCTTGATCTACCTTTGCATAGTTCTCTTCAATGTTTGCCCAGCTGCACTTCAAGTTACCCTTCAGCAAAGATCTCTTTATCTGATGCAGGAAACAGTATACCAATGTATGCTTCTTCAGGAAGCACTGCGTCTCGTGATCTTGCTGCTATTCCTCAAGAAACTTTTGATTCTGTCCTTGAGAAACTTAAGCAAGCTAAAATGTCACTGAAACAAAAACTCAATAGCTTGCCGCTGGTACCTGGAGGTACTTCCGGCAGTGTTATCAAATCATCTAATCCTGAAACAAACAATGTAGACAAGTTCAAAATTCCTGTTGCTTATCCTGGTCTTTTTAGGTTGCCAACTGATAACGAGTTTGAAGCGATTAACAGAGGCAACCGGCCTAGCATTGGTACGCAATTAGGTTTCACAAACATTTCTTCAGACGGTGCTGGTGAAAGGTTTTTTTCAAATCCTTTTGTTGAGTCTAGAAATGCTTTTGTTGGTGACCAGTATCTCAGCGTTCCCTCGAGCCCTTTTACTGAAATCAGGCCGGGAGTTTCTATGCAGGGGCCTCTGTCTCAGCCTAGATTGGCTGCAGGTCCACCCTCTTCTGATGGATTGAACTATGGCAGTCCTCACACGAATATGGTTCTTCCTTCTTCGAGCAATGATTTTTACCCTTTCCTTCCAGACTTCACGCTGAGATTACCTTCGGGTGAAGGAATTTCGAGAACCTTTCCAAGTTCAGAATTAGGTGTACCTCCAGTCACTCGCTTCTCTTTGTATGATGATTTTTATCGGCCTAATATGTATAGATAGCCGTCATACCTAAGCAACTCTGTTAATCTGTTTACACTACCTGGTATTTTGATCGTAGTGGATTTTTTGTTCGTTTGAATCTTATTTTATATCCCATTCATTTTGTTGTAAGTTGAATCTTGTTGGGGGATACGAGCAGTGGTGGAATATGAATATGTGATCATGAACCTCTTACATTCTGATGGTCTACATTCTACTTGAATGCCTCGGCCTTTCTGATTAACTATACTTCACTATTGTCCGTTCTGCCTTGCTCGTAGTGATTCGGCAAGTTGCCTCTTGGCGGCATGCCGGTGCCGCCTTAAAAGTGAGCAAGCTAGAGTAGTTCAATCTGCTTTACACTTGGCCCTATTTGATGTCACATTTTGCATGAAAAATGTCATATTCAATGAAAACGAATTTCACTTTGACCGTTTGATTGCAACTTGGAAATGAAAATTGAATTTCAAGGTACAATCACTTTAAGTTACATTTTCTTTGTTTTCATTGAAAACGAATTCTTATGAGTTTAGTGAGTTTTTATTTTACAACTAACATAAAATTGGAATTCATTTACACTTTTGCCTATCAAACGGACTCTTACTGTTAATTAATATGGTCTTTCATATGTTTACTTGTTGAAATATTTTAGCTAAAAGTCTAGACTGCATGGTCGTATGCATTAATCATTATATCTGGTCCCCATTACAATAGAACTCAAATAACATAATTTTACAAGTTAATTTAAGCCCTTGTTTGGCTCCCATTATAATGAAATTTTTGGAGATAATATATTTCGAAATAATAATTTTTTGGAGAATGTGTGATTAAAAAAGAAGAATTTTTTTTATTTACGTGTAATATTATTTTATTGGAGAAAATGTAATTGAAAGAAAAAGAAAAATGTATTAAAATTTTAATGGGGCCAAATAGAAGATAATTTTTTTTTTTAATCAGACGCTCTCTAAAAAAAATAAAATTAAAAAACTCATTTTTTGAAAAAATAGGGCGGAGGATTATATATAGGATAATGCTAGAAGTACATCACCATCTACATAATGGTGTACATAATGCTAATGTGGCAATCATCCGACCTTTAATTCAAATTTGACACTGACACATCAATGACTGGATGATTGACACATTAGCATTATGTACACCATTATGTAAATGGTGATGTACTTCTAGCATTATCCTTACGATCGCGCTCTGGGTACTTGCTTGTTCACACGCTCCTTTACACGGTTATGTGGCATGCATTTTAAAAATAAAATGAAGATTTTTGATCCGGCCCAATTACGCAACCATTTCCTTTCCTCTCACTTCATCTCACCCACGGCCTTCTCTCTCAAATGGCGAAAACCTAGGCGACCCCAGATCTCTCACCCTTCTCTTCAACTCTCTCTCAAACGGCTCTCAAACGGCGAAACCCTTGGAGGCGAAGAGGAACATCATCCCGTTGATTTCACCCACCCCAAGCCTGTCGAACCAGAGAAAAATCGCGGAGTTTTCGTCTGACTCGCCCCCAAACTTCTCGAACCAGGCAGAACCATTTGAGGCGAAAACCGTTCGAACTATTTTGAGGGGGTTTCTTTCAGTCCACGAACACCAGCGCACCGCGTCACGCCCGTCAATTTTTTTCGAGATAGCCTCAATCACCCGGGCGGAGCTATTCCTCGGGGAATTTGGAAATTTTCACAAGCAGAAATTTTTTGGGCTTTATTGAGGAAATGGGTATTGCTAAGGTTGCTGAATTAAAACCAATGTTCTTGTGGTGTATGCCTGGGAAGAATTCTGGAATGCGGTTGAGGAGGCTGCGGTCGCGGTCGAAGAAGTTCAGAAACTTGTCTCGCCTGTTCCAAACTCGTTGTCTGGTAATTGAAGAAGATAAATTGGTGATTCAATTGATCGTGAAAGGGAAGGGATCGGCCACTGCTGATGTGTAACTGGTGTTTTGTTGTGTGTCATGTTCTGTTATGTGTTGTGGGTCATGTGTAATGATGTTGGTCTTCCAATTGGGTGGTTGTAATAGCAGGATCTTGCTAAGGATGTTGGGAAGGATGTTGGTGTCCTTTGTAGTTGGTGTCATGTGGTGTTGGTGTCCTATGTAGTTGGTGTCATGTGGTGTTGGTGTCGTGTAGTTGCTAAGAATGTCACATTTTGATGACTGTAATAGGGGTTCACAGGGTGCCCGAACTAGGCCAATGTATATAGTGTTTGCATTTAAAAACTTCTGCGTAGCATCTTCATTTCTCTGTGTTCTTTCCAACTGTGTGCAACAATAATAAATGAACAACCTTATAAATGAAAACTGATATATATGATGGAAGCCAATGGTGCATAAATGCCAAAAGTGGTGAATCATTGTTATACAAGATGAGTTCACTAGCATACAACCCAAGAATCAACCTAAGTTCACTTGTTATACATTATAATACATTGTTATACAACCCGGCTTGCTCCAAAACGACTCAGGTAAAGAAGATTTTCTTGCCAAAATACATGCTGGGACTATCTATTGATCAGCCATTACTTGACCGTCCATTGCTTTTTCTTGATGTTTCTCCAAAACTGTCTTCACCTCCCCCATATGATAGAAGTAAACCGGACTCCATCATCCTACAATAACAATAAATTACAATGAACAACAACACATGAAATGATATGTATAACTAAATTATTCTTTAACACATACCTTGAGCATGTGCATTGAAGCTCGATGCAACCTCTCTTGGTGTGCTCGTGCCTGTCTTTCGTCCTCTTCCCTTTCCTTCCAACCGGCTTTTGTTTCGAAGCTTCTTCGGCGCACCTTTTCTCTTCGTGCATTTAGGATCCTGTATACTTATGTTACTGTTATGTTTCGATACTCCACCATTCGATGCAAGCTGAAATACATGCCGGGACACCTCATTACTTCCACCAACAGGAAAAAGCGTCACAAATGATTGTTTTTTTAATTCTATCCACTCTAGTACATCATCGGTGTGATCGTCGTTCCCTATAGCTATGTCCGCAAGTGAAGCAAATGCCTGACACATTTTGTCATATCTCAACTGGGCAGGGGTGCTACTCAAACCATCATAATTCACTGCTACCTTGGTGTGGGCTCTACACACATCTCGTCTCCATCTCCGTAATACATAGGTGTCCGGCAATGCAGTGACATTATTACGGATTAGTACAGCGATCGCATGCCTGCAAACTATACCTCGAAACTCAAACAAATGGCAACTACAAACAATTTCACATCGCTGTCTGTCAAATGTCACGAGAAACTTTTGTTTCTTCACTCGATGTTCAAGTATAACATCTTCCAATACCTCGTAGGTTGTCCCTGAATAGCCCTCTGATGAAGATATAAGGTCGCAATAAACCTTTCCAATGAATTTCTCTTGAACTTCCCGGAATTTTGGAATTGTATAAACTTTCGAATCAAGTTTCTCCAACTCGTACCTCGTTGCAGTAGGTACCATTTGTGTATCTGATTTAAAGTCGGCCTGAAACTCCTTCTCTACCTTACTTCGTAATGCTCTCTCATATTGTTCAACAAATTGTTTCAGCGACGTCTTCGAGTGCACATAACCATCGAAGAACGCATTCATACTCTCACTTCGCTGAGTTGTCGACATTCCCGCCCAGAAGCTGTTTTTTAAATAGCAAGGTACCCATCGATTTCTATTTGCAAACATTCCTGCCAACCAGTCATTATCATGCAGCTCATATTTGTCTATCATTGCTCTCCAACCCTCTTCAAACTCGTCAACAGTTTGAGAATCATATACCACGTATAAAGGGTAAAATATCTCGCCCTTATCGACGTGGTATCCAAACTTCTCTGACAACTTCTTCAATATGTGCCATAAACTGATAAACACCATCTGTGTCTTGTGTTAGGGAACACGATCTGAATGGCATTCTGCATGGCCCTGTCTTGATCGGTAATAATCCCAATAGGAGCTTGGCCATGCATACACTGAAGCCAAGTCTTGAAAAGCCATACAAATGTTTCTGTATTTTCATTCGACACCAACCCACAACCCAAGAGTATAGATTGTCCATGATGATTAACTCCAACAAAAGGAGCAAATGGCATGTCGTATTTATTAGTTAGGTACGTGGTATCAAATGTTACAACATCGCCGAACTCCTTATATGCTTGCCTACTCCTATTGTCGGCCCAAAAAACATTCTTCAAACGTAATTCTTCATCTAAATCCATACTGAAGTAAAAACCTAAGGATCTCGTTTGCATGTTAGAAAAATAGACTTGTATTGCCGCGGCATCTCCTTCTCCAAGCCGTAACCGCCTCACTTGTTCAACATAGTTTCGACAGTCTTTTTCCACACAAGTCATATTCTCATACCCTCCCGCCTCTACGACTGCGGAGTTAAAACTTTTGTGCAATGGAATCCCAGCCATATCATTCACTTCAAGTCGTCGTTTAACATGGGCACTCAATTCTCGATTGCAACGATACAACCTAGATTTCGAAGGACTTGTTTTATGATTGTGAATGAGATTGACTGTGTTAATTCGCCACGTTCCACATGCATCAGAAGATGCAGTCATCCTGGCTTTGCAGCCCGTCTGAAAGGTAGGCTGCGGTTTCAGAGTACCGCTTGTGGCACGACATCTTCCACCTTCACGGCTACATGTATACACAACGTATCTCACAATTCCATCATCATCTTTTTGCGAATTTCTTTTCCTAACTGGAAATCCCACGCCGTACGCATATCTTTTATAAAAATTATACATTTCTTTTTCATTGTTGAACTTCATACCCACTTCCGGTACAATCACACCGTCAACTCCTATATTCTCACCATCTACTCCTACACCGTCTACTACTACACCCCCACTGTCTACTCCTACACCGTCTACGAAGTTGACACTCTCCAAATTTATGTCAGTTTCGAACTCCAACAGAATAAGATCATCCACCTCTTCCGAATTTACGTTTCCTGCATTAAAACAAATAGTTAAGTGCCTGAAATTACTGTTATATATAATAAATCTAGAAAGAAAAAAAAAGTAGTTCCATATACTTTTACACACAATCGAACATGCTACCTCCCATAACTCTTCAAAATAGTTGCACAAGGAAATAATAAGGAAAGTTCACTGCCTAACCCTTTAATTTCATTTTAAGGACAAAATGCCGAATCAAGCATTTCATCTTTGACTGGAATTTTATTTCATTGGGTTTTAAAGCACATTGTTGACAATAAATTGATGACGGGAAATACCATTGTTGTCCATCATGTTCTCTTCAATTTCGGGTGAGCTTTGCTGAAGACAGAGACGACCAAACCTTCTTCCACCGGAGGTTCACTGTTGAAGACGGTCGGTAGAGAAAGTCGGATAAAATGGGAGGAAGGTTTCGGTCGGAAATCACTGTTGATGACGGTGTCGATTTCGAACGGATTGCTTCAAAATGGGATGAAGGTTTCGCGGGAATGCTTGACTTCACGTTTTCTTTTTTCAATTTTGATTGATTTTAGAACCTGTTAGCAAGTGGCCTATTTTTGTCTTTTTTTTTTTTTTTAATTAGCTTTGCCACGTCACAGTGTAAAGGAGCAAGTAAGATAAAAGGTACCAATAGCTTTTTCCTTATCATTATATATATATATATATATATATATATATATATATATATATATAATTAAAAATAAAACGTTAAAATCGTCTATTGTACGGTCTGATGAAATCAACGAGGATCGAGCACGCTTTATATTCTTTAGATACCAAACAAATCCCCAACCCTAGAAATTCATCCTCAAAACGCTATTTTTTATCCGACTTATTCTTCAAAATTCGAAGACCTAAAAAATCTGACACAAAACGAAAGCATATAAACTGAATTTGTGTTCATGGATTTTCTCACTGCTATTTCGAAGGCTCGTATTTTTTTAATTCTTCACACTTTTCTGGTTTCCTAACTTTGTGTTAAAGAAATATTTCCTGCTATATATATGTATATATAATTTCAAGTCCCAATTAGTGTTTATATCATTCAAATTTGCTTAGTTTAAAATAAATAAGAACCTGTAGAGAGAGAGAGAGAGTCTAAAGCTATTGTTTTCCTTTGATTTTTGTTTTTCTCTAGTGTTTTTTTTTTAAATCAGAGTAGATGAACGAATATTTTCGTGACTGGTTAAAGATGGTGGGTAAGTATTGAAGCAAATTTTGGTAACTTGGGTTTATTGTTATTGTAAATGTTGTTTTATCTTTTCTTCTTCGGAGTTATTGAGGAAAAGTAGAGGGGAAAAAAGAGAGGAAAAGATGCAATCTAGTAAGTATGACGAAATTGAATCTTACCGGAGGTTAAGGGACAACAAAGGAGTTGAATTGAGTCCAGAATCTCATTTGATGCCTCCACGTCATGATATTTATGATGGGTCCTTGATGAGGCCTCTGAACCCTGGTATTGGATCCTCACGTGGGGACCGGAGGAGTGGTTCAATGGAAAGGAGAGACTGTGGATGGGGAAGAAATGAAATTGGAAGGTCGAGATCACCCCGGTTTGGGCAAGTACACGAAAGAATTAACTGTGGCCTATCATCAAGTAGGGATGAAATGAGGAGGAAGTATGAGTTTTGCGATTACATGGATAGGTTAGACAACGTGGACACTAGTTTGAAGTGCAATTACAGTGATAAGAGTAGGTTTAGTGGTAATACAGGGAAGGACATTGCCAGGGACAGAGCCTTGGGAGCTGATTTGAAGCATGATTACAGTGGAAATAAGTCTATGGTTCAAGAAGATGGGACTGGTCAAGGAAGACACAGGTTGTCTGGGGATGTGAGACCCTCAAATTATCATGAACATAGTGAGAATTTCGGACCTTCGATGAATGTGGATTTAGGTAGATTTAAGGATGGAGGAGTCAAGTATCCTGACTCAGTTTTGTTGGATAAAATATCAGCTATAGAAAGATATGAAAAATTATCTTCAAGGGACGTATCTCACTTCAAAGATTTGACATTTCCTTCTAAAGGCTTTAGTGACAGGTCTCAGTTCAAGGAATTTGGAAGCATGTCTGCAGGTCTGAGTGGCAACTTTCTGGATTCCCACAAAGAAGGTATGTCTGTTTCTACAGATATGTACCGAGGGAGCTCTACAAAGGCCTTGGAACCATTTTGCTTAAATGAATATGGCCATAGGCGGAGTTCAGAAACTCGAAGAGCTCCTGAACCAGGTCATAAGGACCTGATGGGTTATCAGTGGGATACATTTCGTCCCAACAAGGAAGATGAGGATGATTTATATGCTAAACCAAGGCAAAGGGAGGACAAGTTTTGTGATTATGCATCTGAGGAACTAAACACAAGGAGGCTTTTATATGAGCGAGATTCTTATGACCCAAGAGATATGCTAACACAAAAGGAATCAATCCGGCAACATATTGATGATCATGAGCATTCTCCAAGAAATCTTGACAGAAGTTTGCAGGACTTCTCTTCTTACAAGAGTCACTTCGCTTCAGAATCCCTCGACGATAGCAGATTGCCTTGTACATCAGAACACGGTGGAAGGTATCTAGAAACTCGAAGAGCTCCTGAACCAGGTCATAAGGACCTGATGGGTTATCAGTGGGATACATTTTGTCCCAACAAGGAAGATGAGGATGATTTATATGCTAGACCAAGGCAAAGGGAGGACAAGTTTTGTGATTATGCATCTGAGGAACTAAACAAAAGGAGGCTTTTATATGAGCAAGATTCTTATGACCCAAGAGATATGCTAATACGAAAGGAATCAATCCGGCAACATATTGATGATCATGAGCATTCTCCAAGAAATCTTGGCAGAAGTTTGCAGGACCTCTCTTCTAACCAGAATAACTTCGCTTCAGAATCCCTCGACGATAGCAGATTGCCTTGTACATCAAAACATGGTGGAAGGCATCTAGATTGTGGAAGCCCTAGCGTAGCCTTTGAAATGGATGCTTTAAGAGAACCGGAAATGTCAAGTTTGGGCATTTCACATGACAATGATATCTTGCGAACAAAATATGATTTTAAAAGTATTGCTGGTTGGCCTATCAGAGAAAGAATGAGAAATTCTTCTGACCGTCATCATATTTCAGAAAGGCATGATTTTAAAATTATGGTGTCAAGTGAACTGAATTGGAATAAACTTGATAGAACTCATGATCTGACAGATAGAGATGAGAGATGTAATGAATATGCAGATGATCTGTTATTCTCAAAGACATTGGAATTTGAAAATGGCAGGTGCAGTAGGGCAGGTAAAAGAACTTTTGGTGCAGAATCTGGTAGAATTTCTGCACCTGAGGATTGGTCGACGCCTTATGAGTCTGCAAAACATGTTGAAGGGTATTCAATTAAATCTGGTAGGAAAAAACCAAAAGTTCATGTAGGACCTGGTTTGCTTAATTTGTACAGTTCACAACGCTCTGATAAGAAACATTATCTTTTGAAAAATGTTTGGGTAAGAGGCAGAGATGATGTAAAAGTAGACATGCATGCAACTGATGTCGAAGGAACAGAAAATTTGTCGGGTTCTGCCAAGTCTGAGCCACCTGAGAATTCAGAGGAATTTAAGCAAATAGTACATTGGTTCTTCTTATCTTTCACTAAAAAAATCAATATGAGTCCAAGTGCTCATAAACGGTACAAGGAGCAAGGCAAAGCTGGTAGCTTGTTCTGCATTGTTTGCAGCAGAAGGTTCGTCTGCTTTTCCAAATTATTATTGTTCCTCTTTCAGGTGGACTTCTTATTATTTTATGTTGTTATGGAGTCTTCAACTATAATTTTTCCCTTGGTCATTCATGTGAATCTTGTGCAATTTGAGTTTTCGTCGTGGCTTCCTTTAACTGCTACATTTGTTTTGCGCTGGAAAAGTTTGAGAATGAGTTCTGCTTAGACTGAGAGAGTGTGCTGAATTAGTTCATCAGGATAATACAAGTCAAATAGACAGTTTAATTTGAATTTTTTGTTCAAATCAGCAGTATCCTAAAATTAATAGTGGTCTTTGTTCAAATTTTTTAGGGTAACACAGTAGAGATAGAGTTTAAAGTAAGTAATGGCAATTTTCTGCTTTAGATACAAGAGTAATTTTTATTTTTTATAATTTCTGTTTTTCAGCCATTTTTTTATTTGAGGATGCAGAAGGCAATGAGTCCTCACATTTTTTCAAGTTTTGTAGGGTGAACTGGATTACAAACCAAACCTTGAATTTTTTTAGTGATTTTAGGTTGTGTAAGAGTTAATTTTTGCTCTCATTGACTTCATTTGCCCTTTTGTAGATGCAGTACTTGATCAAATGTATTGGGAACGAAGTTATCATGTAGTCAACCTTGTGTTTGTTGAAAATAAGACTTGCCTTCTTCTTGTATAGAAATCAAGTCAAACAGAAAAGAGAGTGGATATATGACAATTTAAATTCCATACCTGGTCAGATGAATGGCTCTAATTTGATGATTTTGTGAATGATGTATATTTGCAAACAGGAGAACTGTTGTTGGATCAGAAATCTGTTGCTTGCTAGTTTTTCGCTTTTGGTTCTTTCTTTTACAAGTTTGTGTTTAAAGAACTTGAACTTGAACTTGGTGAAATTTTGAAGAAAATTATTTGTTTTGAACAACTTGCCCTTGATGCTAATGGTTCACACGGACCGTTCAGGAAGATCTTGTATGTACCTTCTGTCATGGTGCTTAGATAGAAAGCTCCATCCTCGATGATGATTTGAGGAAACCAGATTTTACAATTGAGAATTGAGTCAAAATGAGTTGATATGATGAAAACAATTATTTATTTTCCTGATTTGCTTATGATGTGTGTGTGTGTGTGTGTGTGTGTGTGTGTACTTGGAGACAAGATACAACACTGGTATTAATTGTTTACTGGGTACGCCTTTTATTTGCCCTTATTACTTGAGATTTGACTCATACTTACCAAGATTTTTTGGAAAACTATCGTCTTTTTTAGGTCAAGATAATTTTTTATATGCTAATGTACAATCTTCTATTTAGAATACTGGATCTCTGCTTAGAATGAGGGTAATGTCATTTAATTACAAATACTTCATCAAATTAAGGGGTTGTATAACACAGCTTTTGATGTTTAGCAGATTTTTATAAAAGTTTAGAAATTGTGTTGTTGAAAAGTTGTTAAAAGTTATGAATCTCAGGAAATGGGTTTAAAATTGAAGTTTGACCAATTGAAAGTTCACAAAATATTAAATTTTATCAAACTAGCACTAAACTTGTTATGTTGAGTTTCTCCTATGATTCCGAACTACTTTCTCCTCCCCTTAAACTGCCCCTCCACTGGTTTTCTCTTCCACTTTACATTTTGTTTTTCAATGTGTACCATTTGGTTATATGGTGGTATACATGTTTTTAGTTGTAAGCTCTGATACGTCATAATTCTATCAGTCAATCAAAAGAGTTCACAGACACACAAAGCTTGTTGGCACATTGCTCCATGTCACACAAGTTCGGGTTGAGAGCACAACATTTGGGTCTTCACAGAGCAATATGTGTTCTAATGGGATGGGACAGTAAGACTGCCTCAAGTGTTCCTACAGTGGTTTCCAGTTCTGAAGCTTTGGCTCAAAAAGATGACCTTATACTCTGGCCTCCAGTTGTCATTGTACATAACACTTGTAAGTTTCGCCGAAGTTCCGCAGGAAAAGAAGTGATAAATCTGGAAGCCTTCGAGGACTTCCTTAGAGGTCAGTACATGTTTTATTTCGCTTGCTCAGGCGCACATACATATATATCCACTACAAAATTTTGGTTTGCCCCTTCTACAACAAAATTCACTTGTGTCTAGGTGGGGGTTTGGCATTGACCCCTACGTCGTCTATTGATGCAAGGAGGGGGTATACCAACCCTTGCCTCGGAGGAGGTACAATAGGAGGAAGAGAACTTGTAGATCTAAATTAGGGAGTACTGCTCCCATTACATAGGATCTTTACTGAAAGCAATATGAAAATGGATTCACAATATCTAATATGAATTGGTTCATGACTGCGTTTATGTTTCTTATATCTGAGGTTGACAATACCATCTCTTTTGCTCGGCTGCTTTCTCGTATGTGATTACAGGTAAAGGCTTTAGTGGTGGACAAATGAAGGTATGCCTCGGGAATCCTGGAAACACTGTTATAATGGTTGTGAAATTCTTGGGCACGGTAACTGGTTTACAAGATGCAGAGAAACTAAAGAAATACTTCGAAGAAAACAAGCGTGGTAGAGCAGATTTTGAGAAACTTGCTTCTGTTAAAGGCAAAAGCCGCAATGGTCATGAAGCCGGAACAAAGGCAGGCAAGCTTGACGAGCTTTTTCTGTATGGCTACATGGGAATAGCAGAGGATCTGGATAAAGTTGATTTTGACACAAAGAGGAGGTGTTCAGTTAGGAGCTACAAGGAGATTCAGGATATTGCTAATGATCCTGTCAAATTTGATCAGAGCTAGGCTACAGCTGAAATATTTGGCCGCTACTTCTATTCAGCCTGTTGCAAATATAAAAACAGATTGAGAAATGATTCAGCTTTTCCATTTACGTTTTGGTCAAGTTAATTGAGATTCAGAGTCTGCGGGGGTTCTATTTTGTAGGATAATATTAAATGGGTGTGCTGTTTCCTATGCTAAACTTTGTCAGTTGACAATATTAAGTTATCAGTTTGGGCATTATAGCTAGGGGTGGGCGTGGGTTGGGTTGGGTCGGTTTTTGCCCCAACCCAAAACCAACCCAACATTATCGGTTTGTTCGAAATCCAACCCAACGCAACCCATGTAAATGTTGAAACCCAACCCAATCCAACCCAATTATGTGTCGGTCGGGTTGGGTTGGGTTGGTCGGTTTGTATCGATGATTTCCATTAACTAGTTCTAAATTACAATGTTTCAGCTCATGTCTCAATTCAAATTTTCAACAAGAAAATCAAAACTAAAACGAGAATCTTAAAGAAATAAATGAATATATGGAAATAAACGAGTAGCCACTAAATAAAGTAGTGAAAATGAAGAAATGAGAGGTTAAATATGTTTTTTGGTCATGCTCAATGATCTATTAAATAAGTTTGTACAAAAAAGTCTGCAAAATGAGGGCTGAATCTTAGTAATAAGTCGGAAAAAAAAAAATGCAAACTTGGTAATTTACCTTGGGAAAAGAATTGAAGGTTGAATCGCCGATGCAAACCGAAAAGGAGAAAAAAAATGGGGGGCAAAATATGAAGAAATGAGGAGGAAAGAGAGAATTAGGAAGTCGGCGCTTTTGATTTATATTGTGGGGGAAATGTTGGAAGTGCTGTGCAGGTTTAGTTGAAATATGTTTGAAAAAAAATGGCCCTTTTTTTTTTTATTGACGGGTTGGGTTGGGTCGGGTTTGGTCGAGTTGGATGCATTAACCCGACCCAACCCGACCCACTAAGCTTTGCCAGAACCCAACCCGAGAAAAAAAATGGAAAAAAACCGACCCAACCCGATCGGGTTGGTTTGGGTCGGTCGGGTTCGTCGGGTTGGTTCGGTTTTTGCCCACCCCTAATTATAGCATGAACGTCGTCAAAATTATTGCTTATGTTTTCTGGGAGCTTGTGTATGTTATGCTGCCTCCTTGAAAGTCTTTCCCATTCTCATCTTGGAAATAGAGATCTTTGCTCGAGGCAAAATGAAGGCATATGTATTGAACAGAAATAAGTACAACTCGAAGGAAGAAAGTTGTGTATTTTTTTTTGCTGAGTTTCGCACCGTGATTGCAAAATATTAAAAAACAAATACCGAGAGATCATCCAGACAATGCAGGGGTTAGAGAGATAAGTTCTCAAACTCTAAGGAGAGATACTCTAGAGTTACCCTTTGCATTGTGAGCTTATAGATTCTTGTTCGATTTCCCCTAAACTACTTGGTATTTTGAATTCAGCAAAGCAGATTTTACAAAATCTGACCAGTTTCGAAAGGTTAGTTTGAAGATTTCAAGTTGCTTGGAGTCACGTTTTGGCCAAAAGGTTTTAAGAAGGGTAATTAATACATAACGTTCTCAACTTACACATGAATCGTAAATGCATCTCATAAATATCAATCAGAGAGAATCTGGAGTGATTAATGAAGAAAATATTGTAGAATCAAAAGTGGCTTCTCATTGATGGCTCAGGCTGTTTATTTTCTATAAAAGAAAAGAAAAATTTACGGGGGTTAGATCCCTAACATTTGGTCATCACCAAGCTTATACTAGAAAGCCGAAGACACTCTACAGAAAAGAACCCTAGTCGAGGAATGAAATAGAACATGAAATCGAAGCAGTGGGAGGAGCCAGGTCTCTAACCGCGTGCCTGTTGAGCTCTTTTTCTATTATTTCTTTCTGCCATATCCTTAATAGCAGATTGATTACACCTACAACCTCAGGAATTCCTATATAACTTGAGCGACACAGTGAAGGGTTTTTCAATTCTTTTATTAATGGTTTTTCCTTATTTAATTAATATAACAAGGAAATTATCTACTCCATCCAACTAGTTCCGGGTTCGAATCCCGGGCAACCCACCGTGAAACACGTCCTTATCTTTCATTTTTTGACATTTTTACCCTTATTTCCACCATTTATTGGGTAAAAAGTCATTTTCATTCATTTCTCAATTAAAATTGTGAAACGACGAATATACCATTCTCTTTAAATAAAACAAAAGAAAAAATTAATTGCAATTATAGTCCCAAATTTTTTGAAAAGTGCAAATGAGTCCTAAATAAATTATTAAAAGGTAATTAACACATAATATCCATACATTTCACTATTAGGGTCCGTTTGATTGCAAATGTGGAAAGTTGATGGAAAGAAAATGTTTTACAAGGAATTGATTTGTTTAGAAATTGTTTTACAGAGAATTGTAATTAATTGTGTTTGATTGATATAATTTTTTATGAAAAATATTGAAAGTTTGGTATCCGTTTGACTTTTTTTTTTAATGGAAACTGTTTATTAAAGTGATATTTTTTCTACCATTGGGTTTAGAATTTGTTCCAATTGCAAAAAAAAAAAAAAAAAAAAAAAAAAAAAAATTATCATACCGAATACCATTCTTTTGGCTTTGTTTTGTAGGGAAATTGTCAATAAAAGTGATAATTTTTTTACCATTGTGTCTAGAGTTTTTTCCAATTGCTAAAAAAAAAAAAAAACCTAGAAAATATTTACCAACCAAAATATCAAGAAATTGTTTTCCTCAAAAATGTGGAAAATTCGGAAAGTTGGAAAACATTTTCCCGGGAATAGTTGGAAAATAGAAAAAAAATCCATGGAAAATATGATGTATCAAACGGAGCCTTATTGAAAAAATGTCCTTAACTTTTATTTTTTTTGCATTTTCACCTTTAATTATACATTTAATTGCGTAAACCATCATTTTTATCCATTTTCATCAAATTTCTCAATAAAAGCTGTGAAATGACGAATATACCCTCATATTTAAATAAAAAACTAAAGAATTAATTACAATGATAGTCCCAATTTTTTAAAGAAGTGCAAACAAGTCCCCAATAAATTATTATTATTTTTTTAAAACGTGCAAACGAGTTCCAATTAAATTTATTTAAAAATTAAAAAAATTTAAAGTGTAAACGAGTCTGAAATAAATTATTAAAGAATTAGAAATTAAAAAAAATATATTTTTATTTAAATAGGAGGATATATTTATTATTTCACAGTTCTTTATTGATAAATTGGATGAAAATGATGGTTTGCACAATCAAAGATGTAATTAAGGGTGAAAATGTAAAAAAAAGAAGAAGAAGAAGAAGAAGAAGAAGAAAAGAAAAGTAGGGATGTTTTTCGCAATAACGGTGAAATATAGGGACATTATGTACTAATTACCATTTTAATAATTTATTTGGGATTCATTTGCATTTTTTAAAAAAAATTGGGAATACGGTCACAATTAGTTTTTTTTTTCTTTTTGTTTTATTTAAAAAGAAGGGTATATTCGTCATTTCACAATTTTTAATTGAGAAAATAGATGAAAAATATCTTTTGCGCAATGGAAGGTAAAAATAAGGGTGAAAATGCCAAAAAATGAGAGATAGTGACGTTTTCCACAATAACAATGAAAGATGGAGATATTATGTGCTAATTATACTTTTAATAACTTAATAGAATATTTTCTTTACCATTTTCAAGTCATTTTCTGTTTTCGATTTTTCAAAATAGTGAAAACGTGTTCTCTTTCCTATTTTCGAAAACCCGTTTTTAAAAACTAGTTAAAAATTTACAAAGAAAATCCAAAACGACAAGTTAAATTTTTTTTCGTTTTGAGTGTTTTCAATTAAATTAAGTTAAAAATTTCAAAACGCGTTATGAGTGTTTTCAAAATGTCGAAAAGAACACATTTTCAATAATCTTAAAATGGACACTCAAAACGCAAAACCTAAATGAATTCAAAACTCAAAATACAAAACTGAAATATAAAGAGAACAGCCCAATGTTTTGGAAGAATATAGATTGTGGCCAGCAGCTTATTTTGACTGCACAGATCAGCTTATTGAAAAGTGAATGAAAAGAAAAAGAAAAATGGAAGAGATGAAAGTGGAAGTTGAACTCAATTGTATTACTATCTAATCAATGAAAAATTACAGAAGGTTGGGTATAAATACAAAATACAATCAGCTAACAAACTAACTACCTCTAACTAACTAACTTTACAAGCCAATATAAAATGCACACGTGTATATGATGAACAAATCTAACTAACTAATTGACAGTTAGCCCCACTGCCGTCTTCCTTCTTTGGTTAGCTACTTAACTCAGCTCCAAGCTCAGCTTCCCAGCTCTTTCAGCTCCTAGCTCAGCTTATGTTCTGTTACTCTCCTTCAAGATAGAGTGTGAGGACTGATAACACCCATCTTGGATAATAGTGGAAATAGCAAAGAACTCGGGATAGCCTTTGTAAAAATATTAGCCAATTGGTGAGTAGAACGAACTGATAATAATTTGATAGAACCATTAGTCACTTTATCTTGAACAAAGTGACAATCGATTTCTATGTGCTTAGTGCGTTCATGAAAATAGGATTTGAAGCAATGTGAATTGCCGCTTGATTATCACAAAAAAATCAATACTGGATCTTTGTTAAAAATCTGGAAGTCATGAAGCAACTGAGTTAGCCAAATAAGCTCACTAGTAGTGGCAGCTAGAGCACGATATTCAACCTCAGCTGAGGATCTGGATATTGTGGTATGTTTCTTGGCTTTCCAAGAGATCAAGGAACCCCCAAGAAAAACACAAAAGCCGATAACTGATTTTCTTGTACCCAAACAAGCACCCCAATCCGCATCTACAAAAGCCTTTAATTGAAAATAAGAAATTGCAGAGAATAAAATTCCTTGCCTAGTATTGGCTTTAATATACCGCAACAAGTAATGAGCCGCATCAAGATGTGGCTTCCTGGGTTGTGAAACATACTAGCTTAATTTGTGGACTGCAAATGTAATGTCAGGTCTAGATATGGTTAGATAAAGGAGTCGACCAATAAGTCTTCTGTACATGGATCTGTAAGCAGATCTACCTCATCTGAACGAATTTTGAGTTTAGGATCCATAGGTAACACACCCGGCTTACATGCCAGTAATCTAGTATCCCCAAGCAATTGCAGAACATATTGTCTTTGTGACATGAAGATTCCTATGTGTGATCTTGCAATCTCCAGGCCAAGAAAATACCTCAGCTTCCCAAGGTCTTTCAGCTTAAACTGAGTGTGCAAGAAGCCTTTCAGGGAATTAATTTCATGTTGATCAGAACCAGCAATAAGGATGTCATCGACATAGACCAATAGAGCAATAAAAGTGCTCCCAGCTCCCTTCGTAAATAATGAATAATCAGATTTGGACTGCTTAAAGCCATGATCAACAAGGGTACTGGAGAACTTTGTAAACCATTGTCTCGATGCTTACTTAAGCCCCTAAATTGACTTGTGAAGTTTACAAACTAAATTCTCCACCTGAACTCTAGGACCAGCATACTCTTTATATCCCAATGGCAAGTCCATGTATATTTCTTCAAATAAATCTCCATTAAGAAAAACATTGTTAACATCAAGTTGAATGATATGCCAATTATTCATTGCTGCAATTGCCAGAAGAGTCTTAACTGTAACAAGCTTGGCAATAGGTGAAAAGGTCTCATTGAAGTCCAAGCCTTCCTGCTGAGTATATCCCTTAGCCACCAAGCGTGCCTTGTACCTTTCTATGCCACCAGATGAGTTGTGTTTTATTTTAAAGACCCATCTACATCCAATAGAGTGTTTTCCATTAGGTAATGTTGTAACAGACCAAGTATTGGTCATTTCCATTGCATTTAATTTAGCTGCCATGGCAGCTCTCTAATGATTGTAATGACTGCTTGATAATAGTATTTTGGTTCAAAATTTGATGACACATTCAACAAGTAATGACGGTGTGATGGAGAAAAAAACTTATAGGAGATATATTTGGACATGGAATATGGAAAATGATCATGTTGTTGTTGATTATTGGTTAGGAGATTACAACGAAAATCTCTAAGATATGAAGGGGGTCTACTGAGTCTTGAAGATTTTCTGAGAATATCTGATGGATGATCATTGATAGGAGGTGAGTTTGTCTGCAAATCAGTCATTATTTGCAGCTTGAATGTGCATAGACGGGACTCTAGACTGAGATGTAGACAGATGTATATGAGAATCAAATATAGAAGTGGAAATAAACAATACATGATTAGGAAAAAAGGATCAATCATATCAGAATGATCAAAAATAGTTTGAAAAGGAAATATGTGTTCATAGAAAACCACATAACGAGAAATAAAGAAGTTTTTTGATAGGATATCATACATTTTGTATCCTTTAATTCCTGGATGATATCTTACAAAAACACATGCTCTAGCTCTAGGAGTGAATTTGGTTCGAGTTGATGGTACAGTGGATGCAAAGCACAGATTACCAAATACTTTGAGTTGATTATAGTCTACAAGAACTTTATATAATAGGAAGAATAGACTTTTATTTTGTAAGATGGAAGATGGAGTTCTGTTAATGAGGAAGGTGGCAGTCAATATACATTCACTCCAAAATCGAATGGGAACTCGTGCCTAGAAATATAATGATCTGGCTACATTAAACAAGTGCTGATGTTTTCTCTCAACCACTGAATTTTGCTTAGGCCTGTCAACACAAGTGAATTGGTGAATAACCCCTTTAGAATGAAAGAAATTAGTAAGCCTCAATTCTGGTGCATTATCTGATCTAAATTTCTTTATAACCTTTTGAAATTGAGTTTCAAACATCTTAAAAAAATCTTGGAATGATGCAGCTAGCCTCAGATTTGTGTTTCATGAGATATACCCATGTGAAACGTGTACAATCATCAACCAAACTTAGAAAAAATCTGTACCCTGAGTGAAAGGAAACATGATAAGGTCCCCATGTATCACAGTTGATCAAATCAAATGCATTGGTGGAAAAATGATTGTTTGAAATAAAATGAAGTCTTCTCTATCTTGCCAAATGACAGATCTTACATGGAACTGAATTATAGTTTCCATACTTGTCACAACTCAAATGTAATTGATCCCTTAAAATGTCTAACTTTCGAAATGACGGATGGCCTAATCTGTGATGCCAAGTATGAGCATCAACTTTATTTACAGCTGTTCAAACAGAGACACAAACATCATCAATCAAAAAGTTACTTTTATTATTTTGTCCTGAATTAATTGAGATACCACTCAATATGTATAAACCAGCAGTCTTTTCACCCTTGCCAATCATCTTTCGGTCGTGTGTATCCTGAATAACACAGGTGTTAGTGAAGAATATGACTTCAATATAAGAATCCTTAGTCAATGAACTAACTGACATCAGATTAAACTTAAATTCTGGGACATATAATACATCTGTAAGTATCAGATTATGACCACACTTCACAGTTCCTATGAAGTTAACCGAAATTTTCTTATGATTTGGCAAAGTGACATAAGTATTCTTAACAGGCTTCATAGTGCAGAATGTAGATTGGTTGGAGTATATGTGACTGGTTGCTCTAAAGTCCACCATCCAATGCCTAGGTGAATTTATCTATGAATTAAGAGCAATAGAGAAACAAGTACCCGAGTCTTAGTTAGAATGTTCATCAGTTTCTGTGCAAACCTTTGCAGAATTCAGATGATTACTGAACATGTTCATCAGTTGTTGATATTGAGCAGCACTCAAGGATTGCATGAAATCTCTTATGTTATTTTGTACTTGCTCAGATTCAGAGGCAACCTGATTTACAACCACGTGCCTTGATTGATTGCTGGTAGTTCCCAATTGATAATTGAAACCAGATTTCTGCTTCATTTTATAGCCAAGAGGATATCCATGTAACCTATAGCATTTATCCACTAAATGGCCCGCTTATTTACAGTAAGTACATATAGGTCTTTCCTTCCTTTGGAACTTGTTATATGTATGTCCTGAATTGATTTTCTTATGATCGGTATTAGCATAAAAAACCACTGAATCGCCAGTAGTAGAAGTACTGATGTTCCTTTGGTGTTCCTCTTGAGAAACAAGAGAGAAAGCTTTGTTGATAGGAGGTATTGGATCCATAAGCAATAATTGTCCTCTTACTTGAGCAAATGTATCATTCAACCCCATTAAAAAAGACATCACGTATTCCATCTGATAGATATATGAAATTCTCTTATTACCTCCACAATCATACTTCCCACATGAGCAAATTGGTCTGTAATTACCGAGTTCCTCCCAGATTGTCTTCAACTTGGTGAAACAAACACCAACATATGACTTTTCCTGTGTGAGGTTCATCAGTTCACGCCTAGGTTGAAATATTCGAGGTCCATTCCTTTGCTGGAGCCTCTCCTTCAAGTCGATCCATATGTCATGTACGGGTAAGAATAAATGAGACTAGCAGATATCTCCTTAGATACGGAATTGAGAATCCATGAAATGACCATATTATTACTGCGAATCCAATTGTTGAGCCGATCATCATCAGCTTCAGGTTTGGGTAATGTTCTATCCACAAAATCGAGTTTGTTCTTCACGGATAGAGCTCTAACCATGGCTCTACTCCATGAAGCATAGTTGTCACCAGTGAGAGGTTGTGATACAAGCACAAGACTCGGACTCTCTGAGTGATGAATGCAGTAAGGACTCGATCCATCATTAATAGAGAAATTGCTCTTTGATGATGAGTTATTTGCTGTTGTCAACGCCATCATTCAATGAAATTATGTTTGAATTTAGAAGAGCATGCAATAGAAGCAAATATGCTCTGATACCATATTGAAGAATGAATGAAAACAAGAGGAAAAACGGAAGAGATCAAAATGGAAATTGAACTCAATTGTAATACTATCTCATCAATGAAAAATGACAGAAGGTTGGGTATAAATACAAAATACAATCAGCTAACAAACTAACTATTTCTAACTAACTAACTTTACAAGCCAATATAAAATGCACACGTGTATATGATGAACAAATCTAACTAACTAATTGATAGTTAGCCCCACTGCCGTCTTTCTTCTTTGGTTAGCTGCTTAACTCAGCTCCAAGCTCAGCTTCCCAGCTCAGCTTATGTTCTGTTACAGCTGCCTACCTCTTTTAACTCTAGGTAGGCACCTCCGTCCAGCTGCATGTTTGTTTGAAAGCTAGACAGTACATCAGTTTACTTGTTTGAATGCTAGGCAGACACCTCTGTCCAGCTACCTGTTAGTTTGAATGCCAACCATCACTTTAGTTTGTCCCAATTGCTTGTTTGGTTTAAATCCAGGCAACATGTTTGAGATCAAATTCAACAATAGTCCAGGCTGCCGATTAGTCTAGTTGGTCGGTGGTTTCATCCAGTTTTTGCTTGAAGGTATGTTGTGGTTCTTGAAGATTCATAAATTGGTAAATTAAAACAGGTGGCAGCAGGTTTGATCTACCATTGCTAATCCTTGTTAGGCTATTTTTTACTAAATTGGTCAACAAATTCAAATTTTTTAATTTTTTCAAATTGCCCTTGCAATCAACTCAGCAATGTTGACTGCTTTTGCAGTATTTTACTACCCAAATTGCCAAAAATTTCAAAATTTTTGTACTTTGTCTGGCCTTAATTCAAAAGATATTTCCTTGATTGTTTTTTGAACCCAAGCCTATTTCCTGCTTGCTTATCACTATTTTCAGGCATTGTTACATTAACTGATTTTTGAAGTCCTAAACATGAAATCAAATTTTCTTACGTTTTGGTCTGCATTTCAGGTCTGCTTGTGGTTTCAGCTAAATTTTTCGATTGCCTACTTGGCATTCAGCTACCTTTTTGTAGTTCAGGTTAGGTTCTTGTTGCAATATGACAATAATCATGCTAAGAATAAGAATCACATATACTAATTAATAGTTTGTAGTTCATACCCGTGGAAGACATTTTTGTTTATAAATATTACCAGTTAGATCTTCCTCTCATTACTCCTAAAAAATAATCAGCCGTCAATGAGGTAAGCCAATAAGCCATATGGAGAAGAGAATGGACCTAGCCTTTATATAGAAAATTATTAAGTCAACCATTACCGACTCTAACCCTAATTAATATTTACATAATTCCCGCCCACATATTTAGAATTACCACATTATAAGATCACTAACATATTAGGCCTATTCATATTATCATTGCAAACCATACATCTAACCCGTAAAATTCGCAATCAAATGGAAGCCCACATAATGGAATTATTTTGACATTCTCCCACTGGGCAAATATTTGATTGCTATAGAACATAACTTTTAACCTTCGGGTCAGACTATATAGGTGGCCACACAAGTATAGCTGCAATGATAACACCTTACACAACATGATCCGGTCCAACAAAAATGTTAACATCGAACATGGAAGTCGTTACACCAATCAAACAATGTAAGACTACTCCACATCTACAATTGCCAACATGCTTATCAACATGGATCCCCAATCCTCCAACCAATGTGGTAGTATGCAGTATGAATTTAACACCAAATGTGATAAAAAAACTGTGCTAATTCATATCGATCCTCACAATACTTCTAATCAAAATGAAGCCACATGTCTCTAAAAGAGACTCATCTTATGTCTTTAATTGTCATATCTCGAGATCAAAATAATATCATAATAAAAGACATAAGTCAAATGTATGCTCAAAATAATTTATGGATAGGGAAAAAATATATTTTATTATTGGAAGTGGCTGTACCCAAAAAACATATGGGTTGCCTCCGTGAATGGATCAAGCCAAAACGTAGTTCTCTTACATAAATAACTTCTACTAACCAAAAATATCAAAGGTTTCCACAACACCCATATTAGCAACATGTGTCGTAAAAACTTTAGGAGCAAGTCCCTCAATCAAAGGATCTGCAATCATCGCCTCTGTATTAATATGCTCTATTTTCGTCTGCCCTTCCTTGACTCTGTCTCTGACCACCAAATATTTGATGTCAATGTGTTTTGATCCACTAGAACTTTTATTATTTCTTGAAAAGAACACTTCTACGCTATTATCACAATAAATAGTAATTGGCCTTGAGATTGAGTCAACAACTTTCAGCCAAGAAATAAAATTCATTAACCAAACGGCTTGAATTGTAGTTCCACAACATGCCACAAATTTAGCCTGCATAGTAGAAGATGCCACTAGTGTCTGACACTTTTCCACGAGATAGCACCACCAGCTAACATGAAAATATAACCCGAGGTTGATTTCGAATCATCTTGACATCCAGCAAAATCCGAGTCTGAGTAGCCTACCACCTCAAGGTGATTTGAACGCTGAAAAGTGAGCATGTAACTTTCAGTTTTCTTTAAGTATCTCATAACTTTCTTAACCGCTTTCCAATACTCTTGCCCTAGATTCGCTGAAATCTACTGAGAACACTGATTGTATAAGCAATATCCGGTCTAGTGCAAACTTGAGCATACATCAAACTCTCCACAGCACTAGCATATGGTATCATCTTCATAGATTCTCTTTCTAACTCATTCCTTGGAGATTGAGCTTTGTTAAACTTATCCTCTTTTATAATAGGTACATCTATAGGTGCACATTTCTGCATATTGAACCTTTCTAGAACATGTCCTATATAAGCCTTCTGAGAAAGTCTCAATATGCCACGATTTCTATCACGATGTATTTTAATACCAAGCACTAAGTAGCTTATCCAAGATCTTTTATTTCAAAATTAGTAGATAACATTTTCTTTGTCATGAAGTAACCCCAAGTCACTGCTAGCAAGTAAAATGTCATCAACATACATGATAAGATAAAATAAAATTTCTCCTACTGGTTTTAAGATAAATACATTAATCGACTTTATTTTCAACAAAACCAAGAGAAGTCACAATCTCGTCAAATTTCAAATACCACTGACATGATGCCTGCTTGAGAGCATATAATGATTTATTCAACTTACATACCAAGTTCTTTTTTTTCCTTCACAATAAAACCTTTAGGTTGTCTCATGTAAACCCTTTTCTGAAAGATCTCCATTTAGAAAAGTCGTCTTAAAATCCATCTGATGAAGCTCCAAATTATAATGTGCCACAAGTGCCATGATAATTCGAATAAAATCTTTTGACAAAACAGGTGAAAAAGTTCCATTATAATCAATGCCCTCTCGTTGAGTGAACCCTTTTACAACCAATATCGCATTCTTTCGTTCAACATTCCCTTTTGAGTCCAAATTACTTCTGAAAATCCACTTGTTATCTACGAATTTATCATCTGGAGGAAATTCAACAAGTTCCCAAACTTTATTCTGTTCCATAGAATTCATTTCATCTTCCATAGCATTTATTTATTTATTTATTTATGTGTCTCAGGACTTGCAAATGCTTGATTTAAAGTAACATGGTCAACAATATGTCCAACATTAAAATCACTATCCAACAAACATGTAATATAATCACTGGGCAATGCAGACCTTCTTTCCTCTCCTAACTTGTGGCTAAGTAACTGACTCAAACGTTGTTGATAGAGGAACCTGAAGTTCCTCTTGGCGCTCAGGTTCTTCATTAACAATTTCAGCTGGTTAAGGTATAACTCTCTCCTGTATGACAGGAATTGAAACAATAACTTGATTCGGTTCAACAAAAAATTCCTTTAACGTAGAACTTCCACTATCACCTAAATCATTTCCCAAAAATTTAACAGTGATTGACTCAATAATTTTGGTGTCACGGTTTGGATAATAGAACTTATATCCTTTTGATATGTCTGGGTACTCAATAAAGTAACCAGAAGTGGATTTTGAGTAAATTTCTTCTCAATTCTCAAATGGATTATAAATTCTCACCTCAGCTGGACATCCCCAAACTTTGAAATGAGCCAAACTTGGCTTACGTCATGTCCACAACTCGAAAGGTGTCTTTGCAACATCTTTACAGGAACTCTGTTTAAAATATACATAGTAGTTCTCAAAGCTTCACCCCATAGATAATCTGGCAAAATTGTTCTGCTCATCATGCTCTTGACCATGTCTTTTAGAGTCTGATTACGTCTTTCAGAAGCGCCATTATGCTCAGGTGTCCTTGTCATGGTGTATTGAGGCACTATGCCACACCCTTGTAAAAACTTTGCAAAATCACCCATGTTTTGACAAGACTTATCATACTTCCCATAATACTCATCATCACGGTCCGATCTTACAACTTTGATAATTTCCCACATTATTTCTCTACTTCCATTTTGAAAATCTTGAATTTCTCAAGTGCATGAGATTTATCATTAATCAAGTAAACATATCCATATCATGAGAAATCATCAATAAAAGTTATAAAATATTTGTTCCCACATATGGTGGAAGGCAAATGTCCACTAATGATGTATGTATTAAGTCCAAAATACCATCACTCATAGTGGATTTAGTCAACTTTCCTCTTATACAATCCACACAAGTGTCAAAATCAGAGAAGTCTAGAGATGGAAGTATCTCAACTTTAACCAATCTCTCCATCCTATCCTTTAAAATGTGACCCAATCATTTATGCCACAACATGGAGAATGATTCACGAATTAGAGACCTTTTTTTTGACACATTCGCAACACAAGAGATTTTACCAAAAGAATGTAAAGAAAATTTATATAAACCATCTCATAAGAGGCCATTTCCAATCAAACGAGAATCATAAAAAAATTCAACCATTCTATTACTAAAATTAAAGGAAAAACCAAACACATTAAGTTTTGATATAGAAATTAAATTCCGTCTCATTGTCGGTACAAAAACTGTATTCTCTAAAACAAGAGAGAAATCAGACTCCAAAAACAACTTCACTACTTCTATGAACTCAACCTTCACTTGAACTCAATTCCCAACGCACATGCTTACTTCATTCTCACTTGGCCTCCGTTTGCTTGTGAACCTCTGCAAGGAATTCGCAATATGAATACTGGCTCCCGAGTCTATCTACCAAGAATTCTAAGGAACATCTACAAAAGAAGACTCATAACAAACTAAAGCCAATGAGATACCTACGAAACTTTTCTTCTTCTCCAGCTAGGTCTTAAACTTAAAACAATCTTTCAGTCAGTGACCCTTCTTTTTGTAAAACTTGCATTGATCATTTTCTTTATCGTTCCTTTGGGACCACCAGAAGTTCGACCTCTAAAAATTTTATTCTGCTGATTACGGTGTGACTTGTTGCCCTTATGGAACTTAAACCTATGGTTATGAGAAGACCCCTTGTTTTGTGGTGGCTGAAAAGCTAATTGCACAGTTTCACATTTTCACGCCTCAACCTATACTCCTCGTGGACACATACAACAATAAGGTCATTCAAATCTCATTTATCTCTTTGAGCATTATAAGCAACCTTTAGCTGATTAAACTAGCTCGGAAGACTATTCAGAACATGATAGCCAGGAAAGGCTCAACAATGAGAATCTTTAGAGCATTTAATTTAGAAGATATATTAATCATCTTCATAACGTGCTCCATAACTCAACTTGTACCATCATATCTCATTTTCACCAGTTTGTCCATCAGATCTCCAGTTTCAGCTTTATCAGACTTAACAAATCTCATTCCTATGGCGTCCACAAAACCTTTAGCATTTTCATTATCGAAATAGCACACATAATGGAATCGGATATGGAGCGCTTAATAATTTTCAAACAAATTCTATTAGCCATTTTCCCACTTTTCATATTCAGCCACATATTCAGGAGTTCTTTTATTTGTGGGTTTCGAAAGATACTTCTCCATTGCAAAATCTAACCCCAAAAGACTAAGTACTATTTCTATGTCTCGTTTCCATCTTACATAAGTATTCGCAGTCAATGTTTTAATAACAGACAATTGACTCGAAAGGGCTACAGCATTTAAAACTGCAGAAATATAAAATAACATATTTAATATTATCCAAACATAATGCATGCAAGGAATGGATGATAACATATCCATCTAATTAACATGGGCTAAATTAGACAGTCCGTAATTAAAGTCAAAACCAAATGAACATTATTACGGTAAGAGCCTAAATGCATAATTATAAAGTCACATTTGGGCTGACAATATAACACGCTGTAAGGTAAACTGAAAACACATAATAAAGTTAGTCAACAAAACAAATTAATTTTCGTAACACCAACACCTTTAGGCAGAAGGAGATTTCTAGACCAAATAAACTCTTTAACTGTCTTATGCCAATTTCTAAAAAAAAATCACATATAATAATACATTTGGACAAAATACTATATGCAATAATTCAAAATTACGATGCTAATGTCCAATTTTTTTTTTTTTTTGAAGAAAACCAAATAAATAAAAATGAGCGTGCCACTTTGGTAGCTATCACCCACTTTTATTTCAAAATATTTCTTTTAATGGGAGCATTAAGACAGACTTGAAGTTCACGAAAAATTCAATAATAATAATAATCACAATCATCAGCCAATGAAAAGCAAAATTCATGCGAGATTGTGAGACGAAATTGGAACTAAATTTTAAAATATGAAAATAAAATTTAAGTAGACAAATAATAACGATATTTAATTATTTCAACAAAAATATAAAGTCATCAATTTTGAATATAATTTTAATTTTAGGTCGAAATTGAAATATATTTGGATAAAATTTAAAAATTCCCATTTTTAAAAATTCAAATTCAATATTTCAAAATTGCAAACTTGACCCTAAATTTAAAATTATGAAAAGGGCCTCAAAATTCAAAATTACAGAATATGTTCTTATCTTCAAATTACAAAATGACCCTTTGCTTTAATTGCAGGAGAGGCCCCCAAAAATTCACAAATTGCAGGAGAAGCCCTCATCCCCAAATTAATTGAACAGTACCAAAACCAAAATCCAATCAAACCGTTTTGGCAAAACCCTAGACTATTCTCCTTCTTAGTGGCGCCGCCACCTGGCCCAACTACCATCCCTGCGACGGCAGCCCGCCTTCGCAGCCGCAAGCTGCATCTGCAGCAAAGTCATACGTTGCTGCAGATAGTAGCCAACACTGTAGGCTGCAGCGCCCGCTGCATCCCTAAAATGAGTGGGGCGCTTTCGCTCGCGGGTTCCCAAAGAAAAATACATGCACACAAATCACCGGAGAAAAATACATGCATCATTATACATATATAGCTTCAACTTATATACACACAGAGGGAGGGAGGGATGATTGAATCAATTGATTTTGTTCTATAACATATATTCACAAATATATGTACACAGACAGAATGGAGGATAACATCAATTGTTATGTTCTATAGCAATTATTCACATGTATGCATGGATCCACGGGAAAAAGAGAAGCAAAACAAATAGTAGCCTGTGTTTTGTTTATTCAAAAATCAGATGATAATTATTTTTTAATTATTAATAATAATATTATAAAATTATATTTATCTACAAACCAACCCCCAAATCCCACCCCACCCCGTCTATTTCTCATCTCAATTTTACACCCAACCTTAATTTATTTATCACCAGCTCTCCACCTTCTCTCTTTGTTCCTCTCTCTACCCATGCAGCACAGTAGACCCGTTGCGCCGATCTGCTCCTTGTGCAACGGTACCGTGAGACCTCCAAGTGGCGGCAGCAGTTGTGCCTCAATGCGGTAGTATCACTACAAGCCATGCGATTCTACTACATGCTTGCAGTACCGCTGCGCGCAGTGGCGGCAATGCCGCGGTTGTGGACTACAAGCTGCTATGGATTTGACAAGGCGGTGGTAGTGATGGCGGCACGACGACAACAGATTTGGAGATTTTTTGGTGGGTGTGGTGGTTTTAGTGTAATGGATATGGTGGTTGTGATTTTTGGTGCCAAAGGTAGTGGTGCTGCTTTTGTTGGCCGTGATGTTGATGGTATGATGATGGTGGTGGTGCGGGTGGCGGTGGTGGTGGCGTTGACACTGATGGTGGTTTTGTAGTTGAAAATGGTGGTTCGTTGGTGGTGACATGTTGGTTTTGAATTGAGATGGTGGTTTTGAAGTTGAGCGTTGGCGGTGGCGTCGTGGTGTTTGTGGCTGTTCATGTGGTGGTGGCCTTGGCGGATGCAGGTGGACTTTGGCGTGTTATGGTAGTGGATCTGGCATTGTTGGTAGTGGTGGGGTAGTGGTCCTAAACAGTTATGGTATAGGAGGTGGCGACGACATCGTGGTGTTGGTGGCAGCGATAGTCGAGTGGGACCAATAGGGTTTGTCACCAATAAGTTGGTTGATTGTAACCAATATATTGAGTAATTTGTGACCAATATATAATATGTGACCTAAAAATGCGATTGTGACTCACAAGTTACTAAGTTGTGACTGAGAAATAACTTGTGACCAATTAATTTGACAAATTGCGACTCTTAAATAAATTGTAACTTATAAATTTATAATTTGTGGCCGATAAATGAACTATAACTTTTAAACACTTTGTGACCGATAAATAAATTGTGACGTATAAATTTTTGATTTATGATCGATGAACAAATTGTGACATATGAAATTTTTGAATTGTGACCGTAAAATAATTTGTGACATAAAATTTGTGATTTGTGACCAATGAATAATATGTGACTTATTAATTTGATAGATTTGTGACCGATGAATAAATTGTAACATATAAATTTTTGATTTATGACCAATGAACAAATTGTGACTTATAAATTTTTTTGAATTGTGACCGTAAAATAATTTGTACATATAAAAATTGTGATTTGTGATCAATTATATGAAATTTGAGATCAAATTATATGGAATTGTGATCTTAATATATTTAATTAATAAAATATATGTTTAATTAATTAATTTATAAATAATATTTAAAAAAAATCTGAGATTTAAAATTTTAAACCTTAAAAAATCTGAAATTTGAAATTTTAAACCTTAAAAAATCTGAAATTTGAAATTTTAAACCTTATCTCTTAAATTTGAAATGGTTAAAATTTAAGCTCTTAGTTATGAAATTTTCCCATTTCGCAATAAGATGGAAGACACGTAATAGAATTATTCTAACACTTCTATTTTATTCAACAGCTTGCTTGCTGTCCAGCTTGTTAATTTTTTCAGCCAAAAGTTGCATTTTGGCTCGTCCAAGTTTGGGTTTCCAGCATTTAAGGCTTGTTTCCAGCAATATTTATCAAAAGCTGACTTTTAAGTCATAGATTCCAGCTTAACCAACAGCATACCCGCCTGGGAATATCAGTTTTGGTTTGTCCATCCTACATACTGCTCTTCTTATACGCGGTCCTCTTGATACTATCATACTAGCATTGATATGGACTTTGCTATTGGTTCAAGTATTGATAAGTTAAAGATTCTTTCAGTTCGTCCAGTCCAGGGAGATCAGTTTCGTCACTGTTTCAGCTTGTTGGCAGATTTCTTCGCTTCTTGTTCGAATTTTTTCCTGGCCTCGGTCTAAGTTCGAATCCAGCTTAACTTCTTGAAGCCTGGCCAATAGCTTTTGTGCTTTACTCATCACGATTCCTTGGATGTCCGGAAGTTATGCTCAAGTTTCAGGTTTGATTTGTTGGCAGATTTCTTATCAACACATAGCACTCTGCCACCTCATCAAAAGAAGAAATAGACACATCATCAACAAATATAGCAGCTGAACCGTAGCATAATTGTACAGAATGCTGAGTAGTGACAGTAGAAGAAATTGTTATATTTTCTCTCCAGTCATCATAACTGTTTTTATTCCTTACATTTATGTATAAATTCAATCATCAATGAAATGGAAAATGGGCTTCTGAATTCAGCCAAATATGAGATTCTATTATGGTATCAGAGCCTCTAGACTATCTATGATCTTATCTCCTTCCATTTTCTCTCCTAATACCTCTGCTATGTCATCCTTCTCTCATCTCGTCACCACTAAGCTCACTACTGATAATTTCCCACTTTGGAAAGTTCAGATTATAGCTTACCTCCAAGGTCAGGATCTATATCAATACGTCGATGGCACACTTCCCACTCCACCCGAAACCATTACCACTACCGATGCTAATGTGTTCTCCCCTAATCCAGCCTTTGCCTCTTGTAAGAAAACAGACAAATTAGTTACTAGTATCCTTTTTTCTTCCATCTCTGAAACAGTACTGGGCCATGTTCTCTCTTCCAAAAACTCTCGTGCTTTATGGTAGGCCCTTCACTCCCTGTTCTCCTCTCAATCTCAGGCAAAGCAGTTCCAAGTACGTTTCCAGTTAGCCAATCTTTCCCGTGGTGAACAATCCATCACCGACTACTTTGGGAAGGTTAGAACTCTTGCTAATATTCTTGCTACCACTGGTAATCCCCTCCCTGAGCCAGACTTTGTGACTTACCTTCTCACCGGACGTGGTCCTGCATATGACACATTTGTCACATCTATTACTACACAGGCAGAACCCATATCCTCTACCGAACTTTATCAATTGCTCCTTATACATAAAAGTCGTCTCTCTTATTCCTCACGGAGTATACTCTCCAGGGAGCCCTCTGCCAATTTTACACAGTCTAGTGGACGAATAAGGGGCAACTACAGAGGAGGTCATCATGGGCAAAATGGAAATGGCGTGGCAGACCGCCATATTCAAACCATGGTGGCCGCAATGGATCTGCTGCTCCATTCTCAAATGGGTCCTTCAATAATTGCCCTACCTATCAAGTTTGCAAAATATATGGACATGAAGCCCTGCAATGTCGATATCGATTTGATCACAACGACCAAAATGCTGTTCCTCCCACTTTTTCAGCTAATTTCACCAGCTCCAACAATGGCCCAGCCTCAATCTGGTACCCAGATTCAGGCGCAACCCACCACATCACCAATGACTTCTCTTATCTCAACCTATCCTCTGAACCTTACAATGGTGCTGATCAGATTCACGTATGAGATGGTTCGGGTCTGTCTATTCATTACACGGGTGATTCTTCTCTCTCAACTCATTTCTCTTCTTTTTTACTTCGAAATCTTCTTCATGTTCCTAGAATAACCAAATATCTCATCTCTGTCTCTCAATTTTTCCATGATAATCTATGCTTTTTTTAATTTCACTCTGATTTCTTTACTGTAAAGGATACCAAGACAGGGATTTCCCTCCTCACAAGACCGGTCAGTAATGGGCTGTACGTTTTCCCCACCATTCCTGCATCTCCGTCCCCTTCTACCTCCTCCCCATCTGCTAACATTGGTGAACGTACCTCCATGGCTCAGTGGCACTTTCGCCTTGGTCATCCTCATCAGTCCGTTGTCTCCAATCTCCTGCGCACCAACTGCTTGAAGTTACTCCCAACCGCCTCAGCCTTCTCCTGTGTTGACTGTCCCTTGGCTAAACTTCACCAATTGGGCTTCTCATCCTCTCGGGCTGAGGCTACTAAGCCTTTAGAGCTTGTGTGTGCAGACATTTGGGGCCCAACTCCATTTCCTTCTAGATTAGGTTTCAAATATTACCTTTCATTTGTAGACAAATTTACTAAGTTTACCTGGTTTTATCCCATAAAATACAAGTCTGATGTTGCTCAAATTTTCCCTATTTTCTTATCTTCAATTGAGCGTTTATTTAATATAAAACTTATTACCTTACAAACGGACGGTGGTGGAGAATTTAAACCTTTAACCCCCTTATGTCAAAAAATTGGTATTAATCACCAATTCTCGTGTCCACATACCCACCAACAAAATGGGCTAGTGGAACGAAAACATAGATACATCGTTGAAACTGGGCTTGCACTATTGGCCCATGCCAATCTCCCCTCTCATTTTTGGGCCGACGCTTTTGAAACATCCGTCTATCTTATCAATCGATTACCATCAAAAAATACTCAAAATACATCTCTATTTTTCCATGTTTACAAACGACACCCTGATTATGAATTTCTCAAAGTGTTTGGTTGCCTTTGTTTTTCTGATCTTCGTCTGTATAACCAACATAAATTTAATTATCGTTTTCTTGGGTATAGCGGTGCTCATAAGGGATATAAATTTCTGGACAAGAAAACCCACAGACTTTACTTTTCCCGTGATGTCCTCTTTCATAAGACCTCATTCCCTTTCTCGCAGTCCGTTAGTTCACCGAATTTTGAGTCCAGCTCCCAGCCCAGTACACCTATTCCTTCACAAGTTCACCTTCCACTTTTTCCTCAATCAATTCTTGGCCCAGGCCCAAGCCGAACCCCTAATCAGCCTTTGACAGCCTCTTCCCCACCTGATACCTCTGAAATTCCCAATCCCTCTCAAATACCTAACTCTGCAACTCTCAATTCCGTTGAAAACCCCATTGTCCTCCCTCCTCGTTCTCTTATAATGACCCGTTCACACATTAACTCCTCACGTCCTCGTGTTCGTATGGATGGTACCATCCCACATCCTTATCGAGCTTGTTTTAGCACCACTGTTCCCGTTCCTGAAATTCCCAGCTCTTACTTTATAGCTCGCAAGCACTCCGAATGGCAACATGCCATGCAACAGGAATATGATGCCCTGATTTCGAATGAAACCTGGTCCTTGGTTCCATTTGATGCCTCTCTTAATGTACTTGGTTGCAGATGGGTCTACAGGACTAAATTATAGGCGGATGGATCTATTGAACGAAGGAAAGCACGTCTCTTAGCTAAGGGTTACCACCAGCAACATGGCCTGGATTTTGAAGAAACCTTCAGTCATGTGGTCAAGGCCCCCACCGTTCGCCTCATACTCTCCATTGCTGCTGCTTGAGGGTATTCACTTTGACAAGTTGACATTCAAAACGCGTTCCTTCATGGAACTCTTCATGACCAGGTATACATGCAACAGCCCCAAGGATTTATCAACCCCATGTTCCCTATGCATGTGTGTAAACTGCATAAAGCACTTTATGGTCTGAAACAGGCCCCTAGAGCATGGTTTGCCCAACTCAGTTCATGGCTGCTTTCCTATGGATTTATTGCTTCAAAAGCTGATGCATCCTTGTTTGTTCTTAACTCTGGTGATTTGTACATTTATCTCCTTGTGTATGTTGATGATTTTATCATCACTGCCTCTAAGGCCTCTGCCATTGATGCCTTTGTTCGGGATTTAAGTACAACATTTCCTGTTAAAGACTTAGGGGTCCTGTCATACTTTCTTGGATTGGAGGTAAATTATTTGTCCACAACAAGATGTGTCAATTCATGCACACACCTAAGCTGCCCCATTGGACTGCAGTCAAACGAATTTTACGCTACTTGAAAGGAACCATTAATCATGGTCTCTTGGAGCTCAAAAAAATAGTGGCTCGATCCAGTATAGAAGCTGAGTACAAAGCTATGGCTACCTCTGTTGCTGAGATCATTTGGCTTCAATCCTTAATCTCAGAACTTGGACTACCCTTGTCAAAGGCTCCAACACTATGGTATGATAACATTGGGGCCACCTATCTTGCTGCTAATCCTGTTTATCATTCACGGACCAAACATGTAGACATTGATTTTCATTTTGTTAGAGATCGGGTAGCAGCCAAGTCCTTGACCATTGCCTTCATAAGCTCAAAAGACCAACTAGCCGATGTACTTACAAAACCATTGGTAGCTGACAGGTTCTTCAGACTCAAGTCGAGTCTCAATGTCGTTGACACTCCCTTGGACTCGAGGGGGCGTATCAACACAGAGCATTCTGCCACCTCATCAAAAGAAGAAATAGACACATCATCAACAAATATAGCAGCTGAACCGTAGCATAATTGTACAGAATGCAGAATGCTGAGTAGTAACAGTAGAAGAAATTGTTATATTTTCTCTCCACTCATCATAACTGTTTTTATTCCTTACATTCATGTATAAATTCAATCATCAATGAAATGGAAAATGGGCTTCTGAATTGAGCCAAATATGAGATTCTAATATACCTTCCCCAAGTTAAGTTCGAATCAAGTCATTCATGTAGAAGGCTGGCCAACAAACTTGGACTTGAATTTTGAATTGTTCAACTACCATTTCCAGCTTTATCTAGCCACTACTACTTATATTATGCTGTCTCTTGCATTCTACTTTGTTTGACTAACATGGTGACAGGTGAAGGTAGTAAATGGCTGCACGTGCCTTAATCCTAGAAAGGCAGATTGTTGAAATTCTGGGAAAGCAGTGTGTGTGAAAGCAGATTGTTTCAAACCAGCCAACAGCTTGTTTTGCTATTAAAGAGCTCATGGTTAGCTGGTTTTTACTTGATTGGGAAATAAAATGTGCCCTGCAGTACTCCAGCATTGTTGACTGCCTTCTTGCAGTATTTGAAACCCCTTTTTTTTGGCAAATTCTTGCTGCCAAAAATGAAAGCTGCCTAACATAATCCAATTGACTCAAGCGATGGATTTAGTTCTAAGGCATTAGCTAACCTATATGTGTAGACGAAGTAGTTTTGATTGATTGATTTTCAATCTTTGTTTGGGTCATTAGACGGATTGTAACACTAGTTATGTAAGTCGGGGAATGTCTGGAGTAGTTGTACCCACAATTTTGATCAATACAATTTATTTACTTGATAAAAATAAAATAAAATACCAAGATACACTTCAAGAATTGCAAAGGGTAGAAGCAAATTAGGGCAAGAAGAAATCCAACAATATTTTTTATTTAATTTGAAGAACAATCAAATTACATTATATACATTCATTTCTTAGCAAAAAAGTAAATGAAGTAAAAATTATTACCAAAAATAAAAATGAACGCATGCAAATTTAATTTGCCTTCTCAGGATATTTATCCATAACCGTGCATGCCAATTTTTTCTTGAATTCTTGTCCTCTTCATCTTCTCTGGAAGTTCAACACTTTGATGCCATATACAAAGACAGAGAAAAAAAGAAGTGCCCAACCAACATGTGCCAAAGCAACATATCCTAGGAAGTCGGATTCATAACCTAGAAACTGTTTAAGGTAGTCCTTTACTTGGATGTCACCATGTTTGGGTACATGAACATTGTCCGTTTTGTCCCCAACTTGTGATGTTACAAGCCCATAGATGGTCCATGCCACTGGAGAACCCCAGTAGTACCACCTCCACCATACTGGAATTTGCTGCAAGTGGTAAGATTTTATATAGAATTAGATTCATTCAATAATATAAATCTTAAACCAGAGTCATCTTATTTCTGGGATAAAGAAGAAGGGTTATAACAGGTTGAGAATTACAAATATATATTTGTCAAATTTTGAAAAAATGCAACTGCATTGTTCGAAGAGTGAGTATATTTACCATTCGGGGAATGAGGAAACCTGAAAACAGGTTCCAGAAGCTGAGGAAGAATGACATGACAATTGCAGCTATTTGGTAACTTGGGGTAAGGGCTACAAGCATCATTCCATAGAGTGTGAAGTAGACAAAGCACATGAAAACATAGTAATAGAACCATAAGAACTTGTCTGCTTGCCACTCAAATCCGATCATCGAGTAAAGGAGAAGGCTGTAAACAAAGGTCTGGATGGCTACATAAATTGTTTCTACAGCCACCTATGAAAAAAAAAAATGAGATTATTCAGTAGCACGTTATGACGATATTGAGAAATTTTATTCACAATTGAGAAATATAAATTGATTTGAAGATAAATATATTCCGGTTTCTTTACCTGAGCAAATGCATAAGGCAAAGCTGAAAACATCCCGGCTGCTCTTTCACGATAAAATACTGTTCTTTCAACTGCCACCACAGACTGAACTGCAGAAGTATTTGTTCCTCCAAGGAACAGAACAGCAGCATACATAGCGCCAAGAAGATTTGATAGGTCTTGCTGTTTGTGACTGTTGAAAATGGCAGTTCGTTTAACATATGTTTATAATTTCAAGGAAATAGCTGCAGAATTCACCAAGTGCATGTTTGGTACGCAATATTTACCGGACTGTATAATGAACAAGATTTTAGCTTTTTTATCTTGTCTAATGCTATCCAATCATCTTTACCAAAAGTGCTATAAGAGTCTAAGACCTAGGACTTACATTTTATCTCCTTTATTCCAAAAAATTACTCCAAAGATGATTCCAATGACAATTGTCATAAAGAATCTGATGACATTGTACTGTGGATTCCTCCAGTAAGACCAGTGCTGTTTCCAAAAACAGGCCGTAAATTGAGTAAGGAAGGGTTGGGAGTATTTTGTGGGGAAGTACAGGTCTTGTGATCCCGGTGCTGGAATGCTTAGCTCTGCATTCAGTTCTTGATTCCTCCTGCAATATGCATAGAATGAGATAGACTCCATTATGATGTAATTTCTGGATATGGAACGATAAAAGAAAATGATTGAAATAGATTGACATTATCTTATACTTTTCACATACCGATACAGATCAGAGTTGGAGTAAATCTCTGCAAAATTCATGTCGAGTTGAGTTTCCACTGCTGCAGAACTTACTTCTAGCATCCATGTAGCAGGATTGTATCCATCTTTGATTTTAGGAACACCCGGAACACACTGCAGTAATGAGATTGCATATAAGACTATCGAAATAAACTATGAATTCATGATCATGTTTTACAAATGGAGATGCCACTCACTTCGAAGTATTCTATTAGGAGCTGAGAATTTCTTCCAAGGGGTCCAGCATAAGTAACTTGTCCTCCTCTCTTCATCAGAAATAGCTACGTGGAAAAACGTATTTAGTTCACAAACAGTATTGAGTGCTACCTTGAGATTTCATTGGCAGGTTTTAAGGATCAAAAACTCAAAACAGGAAATACCTCATCAAACGATTCAAAAATGTCGATGCTTGGTTGGTGAATTGTGCATACTACTGTTCTCCCCGTGTCCACTGTATTCCTTACAGCACGCATCACAATTGCAGCAGCTCGAGCATCCAGGCCTGATGTTGGTTCGTCCATGAAAATAATTGAAGGGTTTGCAACTAATTCGACAGCAATGGTGAGCCTCTTTCTCTGTTCAGTTGATAAACCATCTACTCCTGGAAGGCCAACCAGTGAACCCTTCAATGAGTTCAACTCAACTAAGTCCATCACTTCCTCGACAAACATCTGAAATCAATACATAGATGTGTCAATTCTTAATTGATAGATTAAAGTTCAGTATCATAACGTCGGACAGATAAGAAAAAACTTGCCTGCCTTGTTTCATTTTTTACATCAGCTGGAAGACGTAGCCAGGCCGAATACAGGAGAGACTCCTCAACGGTAACATGTGGAGAGTGAATGTCATTCTGTTCACAGTAGCCACTAACGCGTGCAAATGTCACTTGATTCTTCAGGTAACCAGATATTCTGATGTCCCCTTCGATGTATCCACCAGTTTTTCTTCCAGCTAAAACATCCATCAAAGTGGTTTTTCCAGCGCCACTGACCCCCATCAATGCTGTCAAAACACCAGGCCTAAAAGCACCACTGACATCTCGCAACAATTGGAGCCGTGTCTCCTCAACTCCTTGGCTTTTCATTTCCTGATAATCATACCAAAAACAACTAATAGAATACGTTTTCTGATTGATAATTACTCCTAGAAAAAGAGGACATGATCGACAGATCAGTTACTCACCGCTGGCATATCAACGTAGTAATTTACGTGATCGAATGACAGTGATAAGGGCATGAACGGGAGCACCATTCCTCGTTTATTAGTTGCACTGACTGAATCATTTACATTTTCTTGTTCGGGTGTGTTTTTCCCTGCATAAACAACAGATTTTATAATTAATGAGAATTATAGAAATTGTGCACTCTTCTCATTCCAAAAATCCAAGTAGTTCTAGTTAAGATAATGAAGATGAGTTCCAATTCCAAACGCCCAGACCTGTAGAGGCTGAGCTCCTATCTGTTGCCACCTTCCCATTAGAGAATGGCAGCTTTTTTTTCTTACTTTCACCTTCCGAGATTGAATTAACAGATTTGGAATCTCCCAATGCTGCATTCAAGTTTTAGAACACAGTTAAAACTCGATTTCAGGTTATCATTTTAAGATTTAAAATGTAGTAGAAAATTAATTCAGTTTCTTGAGAACAGTAACTGATCAATACGGAAAAACTAATATCTTACGTTTTAAGAATGTCAGTGCTGCGACAAAGCAGAGATTGAAGAAAAGAGAAAATCCAAAAAGCGCGATAACGCAGATCCAATACCAATGTTCTTCCGTGAACATCCCCCTGCCTGCTAGAAGTTCAAGACCAGCTGTACTTCCATGAAATCTGGTATCATCATTTGGCTGAAAAAACAGATAATAAACTCACTAAGAATATCAAATGATAAGAAAGAAGTATAAACCCCGGAATACAGAGAGAGACAGTCTGCAAACTATTAGTTAAGCTTACTGTGGACCATCTTTGGTCGAGAAATTCTACTAGAACGATTGCATTTTGTCCATATGACATTGGAGAAAGATAATAGGCCCATTTCATCCATGGCTGAAGGTCATCTGAAGGAAAAAAAAAAAAGATTAAAGATTGACTTTTTAGACTTCACATTTTGGCTACATTTGGAGTTCAACAGCATCATTATTTTGTAATAGTATATGGATACTGGATAGTAGAAGATACAATTGCTAACCTTTGTCAATGATAAATCCACCAAGGACAAAAACCAACAACAGGGTGAAGGTTCCTAGAGTATTTGCAACAACTTGTGTTCTTCCAAGGGCTGCAATAAAACGGAAGAGACCCAAGGCCATCTGATGGATACCAACAAATGCCAAGAATTGGCGAAAGAACCTGGAATTTCGATTTAGGAACATATTAATTTATTTAAAGATCATTAAAAATTTTTCCAACAAAGGACACAACCTATGAATATGTTGCAGTATGCTATGATCAAAGAGAAGTATTCACACTTTTACCTGCTAGCAGCAGGAGCAAATCCAACAGTGTAATACGTGAGAATGATCCATATTCCTGACTCCATGAGAGAGATTGGAATCCTGAGGAGCCAAATTGGTAGAGCAAAAGCCCAGGCAGGGTAAAATAGGGCATCCCGTTGTTTGAAGAACACGGGAAGCCTAAATATGGTCATTGCAAGCTCAGCCATCCCATTGAACATCACGTTAATAAGGCTGAAGAAAAGTGCCCCATAGAATTTACCCCCATCGTCTATCTCTCCATACTTCATCTGTGTTCTAAAGAACACAGTGAAAGTAAATAGAGCCATAATTGTAATTTGTGTAGTCTTAAAAATGTACACAAATGAGTTGCGTTTCATCAATAACCACTCCCTTTCAAAACAGGCTTTGAAAAGATCTTTGTTCGAGATACCATACTTCTCCTTCACCAATGCAGCTGGATGGGTTTTACTCTTGTCATAAGGGACACTGAGTTCACTGAAAAGTTTCTGCCCTATGTAGAAAGACTCAAAGTGATTAACAAAGTCGGATACTGATATGTAATGGTAAGGTTCATTTTTCCTCGACCAATACTGTTCTTGGTCCTTCTTGGAAGTAACCTCTTGGAGAAAATCTGCGACTCCTTTCCTTTCTGGACATTTGAATCCTACGCTCTCAAAAAAGTCGAGAACTTGCTCACGAGGACCTTGATATACAATTTTTCCTTCTGAAAGCAAGATAATGCCATCAAAAAGATCAAAAGTTTCAGGGGCAGGTTGGAGAAGAGAGATTATCATGGTTAGATCCATTATATGAACCATTTGTCTCATGTACTTGACGATTTGAAATGTGGTGGAACTGTCAAGACCAGTCGAGATTTCATCCATATAGAAAACTTTTGCAGGGCCAACCAACATTTCTCCTGCATTGAGAAAGACGAAACAGACCATCTTCATTAGCATTTCCGAATGGCCAATTATAAAGAAACCTCAAAACCTCGACCACTTTTTTACATACCAGTCGTTACACGCTTCTTCTGTCCTCCAGAAATACCCCTTCTCATGTCATCACCCACCATTGTATCAGCACAAATATCCAGTCCAATTATCTGTTGCAGAAATCCACATAACATAGTTTGATATGTGGAGTTCATTCGCTAAATGAATCATATAAATTACAGACAAGAAAACAAACCTTGAGCACATAGTCTGTGACCACGCTACTCTTTTGGCCAGCAATTGCAATGGCTTTCATGAACGCATCAATCTCAGGGTCCGGCTTAATTCCAGCACTTTTTTCTCTTCTTGACAACTCAGCAAGCAGTTCATATCTTGCACCAACTCCAAAACAACGCCCTGAAAAATCCATGGTTTCCCTAACAGTCATCTCACCGTGATGAAGATCATGCTGGCTTATGTAAGCACAAGTTCTCTGAGGAATGAACTCCCTCAATTCATGGCCACAGCAAGTGATTTTCCCGGTTACCTAATGTCCGAAGCAGAAAAAGAATAAGAAAATTAATTGCAGTTTAAATCTAAGGATCAAGAAATGCTCAGAATTCGATGATATGAAAAAGTAAGTCTAAAATTACAAAATGACACACCCTGAGTTCTTCCTCTAACTTTCCTGCAAGTGCCTTCAGCAAAGTAGTCTTCCCAGAGCTTGGAGGTCCCAGAAGTAGTGTCATCCTGAATATTACACATTAATGCAAATATTGGAAGAGATGGATTGAATTTTAAACTTCCTATGCAGCGTATTATTGAACTATCTCGTCTAAAAATTTAGACCGTTAGGGAGGGACAAGTTCATTTTTTAAAATTTCATCTTTAACGTGCTCGTCTTATGTGCAGGACGGATATATTTACTCATCAAAGGCTTGACATGAGAACCATAATCACAAATGATTGGCAGTGAGATTTGAATTCACAAAAATTGCCTACTCTAAACAATTATTTATCTAAATCTAGTCTTCAACACTTACCTTGACGGTTTCACTATTCCAGAGACATCGTCTAGTATTTTGACAGCTTTTTTCTTAGGTGGAAAAATCTTCAGAAAACCAAGAATCCCCTATTCACAATGTTAAACAAAATGACAGGACAAAAATCATTGACAGCAGAAAATACATCTTCAACTGGAAATCTTGTCATAATAGAAAAAATTAGATTAATCTCTTAATAATTCATGGCACGAAGCAAATTACCTCGAATGCATTGATAGTTGAATTCAGCAAAGTTGGAAGTGCTCTGCTTCCACAGAATGCATCTCCTTCAATAGATAAATGCTCAAACCTGACTACACATTGAGGAATGCTGATCCCAACCCTGTACAAATAGTTTTATGATTATTATTTTGATAGTAAGACCTTTTGTAAGTAGGGATTAGGACTTGATCTGTGATGTTCAATACTCATAATTGAAATTATCAATACCTATCAATTCGTTCTCGGAGCCTCAGCAGTAAATTCTCATTATCATCTTCGAAAGCTTTTAGCATACTCTCCATGAGTTGCTTCTTGTCTTGCATGCCAAGATGGGAAAGATCAACTTCTTCACGGACTATTGTTCCATTGTCCAAAACCTTGTTCATAATTCCCTTCTTCATACGAGCATAAGTAGGAAGCCTTTCAATGGCAGCCCACTTAAGCTCCTCCTCATCGTCACGTCTCCCACTTTTTTGGAAAACATAGCCTCCTGGAGCCACCAACGCCTCCCGGATACTGGCAGAAGCCCAGCCTTTCATGCTGGCTGATGCAAAGCTCCCCCTCCGACTCATAGACCTCGCCAAGTCATCTCCTGTCACGGGAGCCGCCATTAGTTAAAAATATGATTAATAGCTCCAGAAAATTCGTCACCAGGCAGGTGACAGGAAGAACAAGTTCTTGTTTAATGGAAAGAGTGTCGATGGAAGAATTGGAAACCGAACATGGATTGCAGGTGGCTGATGGATACTTTTTGGAGCCAAAATATATAGGGAAATGTCTGAAAGAGGACATGAATTCAGTTCCCAAAAATGGTATCAGAAAGTCGTCTATATTCTATGTTTTGTCAACTTCTGACAATATCAATGAACAAAACTGGTTCTGAAATATTCAGGTTTTTGTCTCTATATGTCAACTTTTTAGATATGCCATTTCTGTAACACAAGATATATTAACACAAAATATATTACAGACAGCTCCTATTATCAAAATCCCATGACCAATCACAAGATGTTACAACTACAATGGGTAGGTAGTATTAAGAAAGGATATGAAGCTGAAAAATCTTGTCATTTTGTTTTCTTTGTGATCTCCAAATGGCCAATCACATTGTTAGGCAATTTGTTGTCAAACGACCTCCCTGGGCGATGATGAAAGTCTCGGTTGTTTTTATCCAGTCGGCATTGGCCAATTGACTGAATATATATCGACACCACAATTTATGGAACTATCCACGTAACCCACATGGGCCATTCGAAGCAACCTAATTTAATTAGGGTTGCTCATGGCCCAACCCGAATTAGGACGGCTCTTACCGGTTAATAGCTCACCTTTGTGTTATTGGGCCTATGACCTAAAAGCCCATGAATTCACTATACATAGTAGCCTTTGTCCAACAAGCCGTGAGAGAAGAAAACACAAGCCGTTGTCTGCCTTTTGTGAAGAGAATTGATTTTCAGATTTTGTGCTCCCTCTTTACCTTGCTTTGTGATCTTGGTAGAGAAATCTTTCCTTCTTCTCAAGTTAATCTGTGTGGTTAACATTCCTAGCTATTCATTCTTCCTCCTCCATAACTCTTTGTGGGTTAATTCTCGGTTTTGAGCAACCAAGGAAGGAGGTGAAGGTTTGTGGTGATTTCTTGGATTGTGGTGTTGATTTTGGAGACTGAGCCCGGTGATTCTTGGTGCAAAGTGTTGGTCTACGATTTACATATGGTATCAGAGCCCAGGGTCGGAGGAACGTAGTAGAAAGTGTGGTGGCGATCGGGCTAAAAAAAAATTATTCGCGTTTGAGGTGCCTTGTGTCGAAAGTCTTCTTAACATTGGTGGTTAGGCGGCGGGTCCCGTTTGGTCGAGGGCGACGGTAATAACGGCGGTACAAGATGATTGACGAATGGATTATCGTTTGAGGGGAGGCTACAATGATGTGGTCCTTCGTTTGAGGGGAGGATTGTTGGGGCAAACAAGTCCCACATCGGTTGTGGGAAGAAAATAAATCCACCATATAACCTAAGTGGGCTACTCCACCCATTACCAATTGGTTTTGGGATGGAACCTCACTTGGGCCTGATGGTGTGGGTTTGGGCCTTGGGTAATTGCTCTCAATAATTCCCTAACACACATTACGAAATATCGCCACAAATTGCTATAGAAAGAAAAACCGGCATACAAATTGTCCAACAAGATTACATCAATGATCCTGTCTTTAGAAACATAACGGCACAGAACACAATCCATGTTACCAAGAAGGAAGAAGACATCATATAGGACCTCTGCTTAGGTGCCAAACTGTGCACATGCTGCAAGCTTTGAACCACCCGCAAGGAATGGCATTCCGCCATAGTTGCAGAGTTCAGTCTGCTGGGCAAGAATAAAACCCTCACAGATGGCTAAAACTCCGCCACCTCCAACAAAATACTCCCATTCATCTATGGCTAAAACTCCGCCACCTTCACCAAAAAACTACCCTTCATGTACCACGACTGAGACACCACCAGCACCACACCCCTATCATCCCCAATCACTGCTCCCATCCCGATCCACACCTCCCCTGCACGGATAGCTGCATTCTGTTCCACTTTAGCACCCCCTCCTTCTAAGCCTCCCATCTTCCTTTCTCCCCACCCCCACGGCCCCATCTAACTCTACCCATCCACTCCATACACAAGTTCACTGCCTGCTCCGCCAACACCCCCCGCCTTCCTTGCCTGTCTCCAAAGATCATCCTATTTCGCTTCCCTCATATAACCCACATGGCTCAACAAAGAAATTCCAGCTACGACTGAGAACAGCCCTTATCTAACCCCATCAGAATTCCTCAAGTATTGTCTGCCAAAGAAAATGGTTTAAAAGCTGCACCATCCCATCTGCTTCCAGACGAATTTCACCCCATCACACTGAAACAGCACATGGACTGATGTGTCCTGCTCCCCAGAGCGAAAGTACTTGCCATCCTGAATCAACTGCCTCATGCTAATTAAGGTGAGTAGGCAACGAGTCATTAAAAACCCGCCAAATGAATAACTTAATTTTGGTTCCAGTTTCCACATAAACCCAGCAGTGATTGATCACAGATTTTGACTTTAAGAACTTGAGACTAAAATAGAGAAGGAAAATTGGAACATAAAATAGCTGTCCAACAAGAAGCTTTATGCGAACATGGTTGAACCTTTATTTGAAAACCAATATTAAGTTACACAAATTTCTGTCAGACATTTGCTTCAAAATCTTATACATAAATTTGTTTCTTTATCTATTCTTGGTCAATATACAAGAACGTGTGTCCAAATTTCTACCGAGTTTCAAGATTTCCTCATCTCCTTTGGAAGTTCAGGTACTTGATAGCGTAGGCAAAGACAAAGCAGAAAAGGACAGCCCAGGCAACATGGGTAACAGCAACTGCTCCAAGGAAGTCGTGTTCAAATCCTTGGAAAATCTTAAGGTAATCATTTAACGGAATATCACCAAGGCCAGGCACTTCTAGTGGTTCCGTCTTATCGCCCACCTGAGATGTGACAAGTCCGTATAATGTCCATGCCACTGGAGAACCCCAGTAATACCACCTCCACCATATTGGGATTTCCTAAAATATCAAGCATTCAAGAATACTAAGACATTTTTGGTGAAGAAACTTGCCAAAAGCAGTTCACATCTTCAAGGCATGGTTTAGAACCAAGAAAAAGATAAGAAACAAGCATTTGAACAGCTCTACTGAGAATGTAGATTGGAAAACTTATTGAGTGAAAAAAACTGGTTGTCTTTTGCAAGTTTTGGCTTAAAATCATTCCAGTTCCAACAACTTGTATTACAATATCACAAATGAATTAACAATCTCTTTTAAAGAACTACTTAAATTATTTCTTTTTTAACCCGCATAAAGTTGGTTTACCAAAAGAAAATTAGGAATGCATTCAAAATTTGGAAATCAAATGTCTAAAAATATAATACATAACTTGCACAGAACCAATTCCTACTGTTTTCACCCTTGGTATTTTGTACATTATAGACATAATGAAAGTTTCACACTGCCATTTAACATGTGTAACTATCTCAAGTCTTTAAACTCTATTTTTATCACCGCATTAATTTTCCAATCATGATATAAACTCAGGATGTATTTGTTCCACTTTTGGTGATTTATTTTCTCAGTAAAGTCATTTTCTAATATTTTGTTTTTATTTACTTGTCTGGGAGAAAGCATGCATCCTACAAAATTGTTTAATTTATTTTTTACATGATATGACTGCAACGAATTACAAATCAGAAGCTTTTAATAACAGTTAAGAGCATGTAATTACTTTTGTTCTGCAAGGTATTCACTGTAATTTCCTGAGCAAGGACACAAGCATAACTCAGCTTATATGCATCAGACTGATTGTAAAAAGGTAAATTCATATTTCATTTTACTTTTTGATCTTTTTTTTTTCCCATAGGAACCACATTCACCAAATACTGCATATTACTTCTCAAACTTCTGGATTTACTTACCGTTCTTGAGATTAGGAAGCCGGAGAACAAATTCCAAAAGCTGAGGAAAAATGTCATGACAATTGCAGCAATCTGGTAACTTGGAGTGAGTGCCACAAGCATCATTCCATATAATGTGAAGTAGACAAAACACATAAATATGTAGAAATAGAACCAAAAGAATTTGTCAGCTTGCCAGTGGAGTCCGATCATGGAGTAAAGGAGAAGGCTATATACGAAAGTTTGGATACTGACATAAATAATCTCTATTGCCATCTGCGTGTATAATAAAATAGAAAAAATTTACATCGTAAGAGGCAATTTGTTTTCAAACAAACTGGGTATGGATGATTATCATTATACTAAGTTTCTGTTACCTGAGCAAATGCATAAGGTAATGCCGAATACATTCCAGCTGCCTTTTCACGATAGAAGACAGTTCTCTCGACTGCTACAACCGACTGCACAGCAGAAGTATTTGTGCCTCCGAGGAACAAAACAGCAGAATACATAGCTCCGAGTAAGTTCATTAGGTCTTGTTGTTTAGAGCTATTAAAGAAAGATGAGATGTAAGATAAAAGACCAAAGGAGAGAAGACAAAGATCTTCAGTCAATGTTTATTCGGAAAATTGACTAGTTAACTTACATTTTCTCCGCCTTCTTCCAGAAAATAACTCCAAATATAATCCCAATAATTGTTGTCATAAAAAACCTATTGGCATTGTACTGCGGATGCCTCCAGTAAGATAAGTATTGCTTCCAGAAGCAAGCCTTGCACTGAGATATGAAGGATTGGGCATACTTTGTCGGAAAATATAGGTCACTGGACCCTGGGGGTGGAGTGCTGATCTGCTTGATAAGTTCTTGATTCCTCCTGAGAGTGAGAGCAAGAGCAACAGAGATTCGGGATTTTAGTTAGAAAAGTAAAACCAGAAAATAAACAAAACGGAATTCGTGTGCTATGTTTACCGGTATAAATCAGAGTTGGCATAAATTTCAGCAAAGTCCACATTAAGTTGAGCTTCAACAGCAGGAGTACTGATCTCAAGCATCCACGAAGCAGGATTGTAACCTTCTTTGATCTCTGGAACCCCGGGTACAGACTGAAAAAAGAGAGGCATAATCAATTCCGAGATTTAAAATAAAAATTGTTTCCATACGCTGGGTTTGCTGAAGGATCACATAAACACGTATGAGCACTATTTGGTATCACCCAGAAATACTTACTCGAAAATATTCTATTAACAGGCAAGAATGATGACCAAGAGGTCCGCCATAAATAACTTGTCCTCCTCTCTTCATTAACAATAGCTACAGGAAAAATGATTTTGCGGCTTAAGAACAAGAAGCTGAGAAACTACTCACAAAGTAAAAAATTCTATAACTCAAGGGCAAGGCACAAAAATATCTTTTTCTTTAGACATATTTGAATGTATAAGTACCTCATCAAAAGCTTCAAAAACATCTATGCTTGGTTGGTGAATAGTGCAGACAACTGTTCGTCCTGTATCTACGGTGTTTCGTACAGTACGCATCACAATTGCTGCAGCTCTAGCATCAAGACCAGACGTGGGTTCGTCCATGAAGATTATGGATGGATTTGCAACCAATTCTACAGCTATAGTTAGCCTCTTTCTTTGTTCAGTTGACAGACCATCTACTCCTGGAAGGCCAACTAAAGCATCTCTCAAGGGATTCAACTCGACCAATTCAATTACTTCCTCAACAAACATCTAACAGGAAGAAGAATCATTAGTTGAACTAACTCAAATCAGAGGTAAACAAAATCATCGGATTGTAGGCAACCTCTCACAGTGAAAAGTAAACAAAGGTGTCGTAAACTACCAGAGTGCAGAAGGGACTCGTAAAATGAAATGTGTACCTTTCTTGTTTGCTTGTTTATATCTTGTGAAAAACGCAACCAAGCAGAGTACAGAAGGGACTCGTAAACAGTGACGTGGGGAGAATGGATATCATTTTGTTCACAGTAACCGCTGATGCGAGCAAAAGTTGATTGATTTTTTGGATAACCAGAAATATTTGTACTTCCTTCAATGTATCCACCAGTTTTTCTTCCTGCCAACACATCCATCAAGGTGGTCTTCCCAGCACCACTAACACCAACTAACGCCGTTAAAATTCCCGGCCTGAAAGCACCACTGACATCTCTCAAAAGTTGAAGACGAGATTCTTCAATTCCTTGCTTTTTCATTTCCTGGCAAAAATGCATGTTCGTAAAATTTCATTGCATTACTTGCAATATTATATTTATATACATCTTGGAAGCATAGAACTCAAAAGAATTGACTTACTGAGGGCATATCAACGTAATAATTCACGTGATCAAAGGCTAGAGACAAGGGTGTGAAAGGAAGCACCATTCCTTTTTTCTTGGTTGACTTCTCTTCAGAATTGTTTCCTTCGGACTTGTTTCTGACGGCCATATCTATACCTGCATTCATTAGTCTGTCAGCCTAAATTGAAGACAACCAAGAAGGAAAAAACTCAAATGCAAACAGTACAATCATGAATGAAAAGCTACGAAGAAAGAAACGATGACATGAGTCTGACAATGACAAGTAGGATTTCTTAATTATACAGAGTATTCTACAGATTTTTTTTCGGTGAAACTCACATAAACTCAATACTTTGGAAGCCATGTTGGATTTAGTTTTACATAAAATTCATATAGTACAACTCTTGAAAAGCATAATCCATGAAAAGCAAAGACAGTCGCATAATAAATAAGAAATCAACTGAGATACAGACATTTTTGTTTATATGTCTTTATTTTGTAATAATCAATCTAATCACCGATTTGATCTTTTTGTATTTCTCAACATCATGTAATTACATTTAGAAGAGCCAAGGACATTACAAAATCAAAATATGAGTATCACAGGATATGGTCTAAGACCTTCAGACTTTGGAGCTGCAGAGGCTGAAGTACTTTCAGTGGTTGATCTTTCATTAGAGACTGAATCCTTCCTTTTCTTTTTCTCTTTATCCTTATCCACAATAACAGATTTCGAATTTCCAAAGGCTGCATGAGTTTACATTAAATGGTCAAAACTAGAATCAGACTAAATAATTCTGATGGAAATAGAAAAGCAGAGCCATATCTTACGATTCAGGTATGTCAGCGCCACAGTAAAACAGATATTGAAGAGAATTGAAAACCCAAAGAGTGCAACAACACATATCCAATACATGTAGTCATCCACAAACATGCCCCTTGCCTTAAGAAGAACCTTCCCAACTGTAGGTTCGGGAAATCTTGGATCTATGTTTGGCTAAGAAAGAGAACAAGAATTAGATGTATTAAGAAAATCAAACATGAAAAAAGCAAAACCCAACGATTCTGAAAGTAACATTTACAAACTACCAAAAGAACTCACAGTACTCCATCTCTCATCCAGAAATTCATTAATGGCTATAGCATTCTGCCCATACATCATAGGGGAAATGTAATAGCCCCATATCATCCATGGTTCGATGTCATCTGCATATTTAAAAAAATTATTAAAAGGTCATGTATGCGAAACACGTGTACACAAACTTTTGTATATAGATTTGCATATGCTGAATTTGACGCACAAGTGAAATAAGTATGTCAACAATCGAGAGACATGAAACTTACCTTTTGCAATAATAAAACCACCAAGGATAAAGACCAACAGTAGTGAAAAGGTACCGAGGGTGTTGGTAACAACTTGTGTTCTTCCAAGTGCGGCAATAAAACAGAAGAGAGATAAAGCCATTTGATGCAAAGCAAAATATGCCAATAGTTGGCGGAAAAACCTGAAAAATATAATGCGAGACAATAAGATTGTTAATTTCTATTCTCATGTTTCTATATGCATGTGTTCTTCCAGGAACTTGTGTAAATGTAGTTAATTTTCAGGATCAAAGTGCAAGAACATACCTACTGGCTGCAGGAGCAAAGCCAATAGTGTAATAAGTAAGAACAATCCATATTAACGATTCCATAAGAGAGAGTGGGATCCTTAGAAGCCAAATTGGTAGAGAAAAAGCCCAAGCAGGGTAAAACAGAGCGTCCCTTTGTTTGAAGAACACAGGAAGTCTAATAACTATCAGTGCAAGTTCTGCTGTGCCATTAAACATCACATTAACAAGGCCGAAAAACAGTGCACCATAAAATTTGTGTCCATCTTCCAATTGGCCAGATTTCATCTCTGTTCGAAAGAACACTGTAAAGGTAATTATTGACATAATAGTTATTTGGAATGTCTTGAATATATACAAGAACGAGTTGCGTTTCATCAATAACCATTCCCTTGCCAAACATGCCTTGAAGAGTTCCATATGGGATATTCCATACTTATCTGTTACCAAAGCAGCAGGATGGGCTATAGTTTTGTCATAGGGAATTGATAGATCATTTAAAAGATTCTGCCTAATGTGGAAAAAGTTGAAGCGTTCCACGAATTCAGCTACCGAGATATAGCGATAAGGTTCATTCTTCTTGAACCAGTATTGCTCCTGGTCCTTTATAGAGGTAACCTCTTGCAGAAAGTCTGCAACTCCTTTTCTTTCTGGGCACCTGAATCCAACACTTTCAAAAAACTCAAGGATGTTTTCACGAGGACCTTGATAGACAATTTGTCCTTCTGAAAGCAAAATGATGTCATCGAAAAGTTCAAAAGTTTCAGGTGCAGGTTGGAGAAGCGAGATTATCATTGTAACATCCATGATATGAACCATCTGTCTCATATACTTAACAATTTGAAATGTAGTTGAACTGTCAAGACCAGTTGAGATTTCGTCCATGTAGAAAACTTTTGCTGGTCCAACCAGCATTTCCCCTGCACTCAGCCCAAATATATTAATTATAATCAAAAAGCCTAACTGGAATCTGATCATAGCAAGAAAACAGCTAGCTTTGAAAATTTTGGGATCCCTTAGATTCTATTCATACCAATAGTAAGCCTCTTCTTCTGTCCACCAGAGATGCCCCTTCTCATCTCATCTCCCACCATTATATCGGCGCAAATGTCTAAACCAAGTATCTGTAATTGTGCCATAGCAATCATTAGTTTGATATAAATACTTAAGTTGACTAGAAATTATCTTCAACACTAAGAGGAAACAAACCTTGAGAACATAATCTGTGACTAAACTAGATTCTTGTCCCGCCATTGCTGTGGCTTTCATGAATGCATCTATTTCAGGATCAGGTTTAATTCCTGCATTTTTTTCTCGCCGTGACAATTCGACTAGGAGGTCATATCTGGTTCCGACTCCTAGGCAACGTCCCGAAAAATTCAATGTTTCTCGGACAGTCATCTCTCCGTGATGAAGGTCATGCTGGCTGATATAAGAGCAAGTCCTCTGGGGAATGAACTCTGACATTTCATGACCACAGTACGTGATTTTTCCCACTACCTACCATTAGAATTTGTAGGAAAGAGTGAATTAGGGAATAGATCCAGGAAAAAATTGCAAACTATCACCATGTCTAATAGGGAGGATTGGGTAGCATTAGACAGCATTGAGGGGAAAAAAAAAAGTCATAATCTTGTCCATTATACCATTCAATCTTATCTGATATTGCATACCAAACATGCACTATAATCATACAAGTAAGGACCACGCACCCTAAGATCCTTTTCTAGTTTTCCAGCAAGTGCCTTCAGCAATGTAGTTTTCCCAGCGCCAGGAGGCCCAAGAAGCAGTGTCATCCTAAATAGCACAAAACGTGAGATGAATTTGATCACACAATTCAATTGGATATGCCATTATGCGCATGGTTTCATGTTATAAATACTCGTCAAACTCCAGGTTTCATCATGAAAATGTCAGAGATAAAGCTGTATCTAAAGATATTTTGTTTCCTTTTTCTTTTAACTTCTTTCTAAAGTATATAATGAAAAATTTCATAAACTTAGCATGACAAATCAAATGTTAAATTATTCCAGCGTCTATACATTTTACATTAACAAACCTCGATGGTTTTACGATTCCACTAACATCATGAAGTATCTTGACAGCCCTTTTCTTCGAAGGAAGAATCTTCACTTTTTCAAAAACTCCCTGAAGACAGAAAAAGATAAAAAATAAACTTGAATGAGAACAGATAATTTACCTTGACCTGAAACTTGAATGAAAACCGATAATAATCATAATCAGCATAGAAAGTATGTGAAGTCTAATCTCAAACCTTGTTTGACAACCATTTTTTCTCTTACTCATTTTCAACCATACATTTTCACCGTAAAATATTTTTCACGTAAATCCAAAAAATTTTCATACTTCTTAACTACAAATTCTCCCAAAATTTACTATTCAAAAACTCATTCTTTCCAAAAAAAACAAAAAAATTCTGTCAAACAAGGGCTCAATTACAAGTTCATACTTGGTCGAGAATTCATAATAAGAAATAAACTAATTACCTCAATCAGATTTAAGGTAACATTTAGCAGAGTAGGAAGTGCCCTTGATCCAACGTATGCATCTCCTTCAATAGACAAGTGCTCATAACGAACTTCTATTTTGGGAATATCAATTCCGACCCTTATGTACAAAAGAGGAAAGTTTCATACAATTCAAAAAAAAAAAAAATTAGGATTAACCATCTCATGAATAAACAAATTTGAACAGATAAATCATCCTCAAAACTACAACAACAACAAACTACGTCTTGTTCCCGATAAATGTAAAAACTAAAGCAACTATATCCTTTTGTTCTCACCTATTAGTCCTATCCCTTAGTCTCTGGAGGAACCTCTCATTATCTTCTTCGACCACTTTAAGAATGTTTTCCCGTAATAACTTTTTATCTTGATTTCCCAGATTGGCAACATCAACCTCTTCACGAACAACTTTCCCATCATCCAACACTTGTTTAAGAATCCCTTTTCTTACACGATCATACGTCGGAAGCCTCTCAATTGCAGCCCACATAAGCTCCTCTTGATCATCGTACGCTCTCCCACTTCTGTGAAAAGCATCCTGTGCTGGTGCAGTAAAAACCTCTCGAACACTAGCCGAAGCCCAACTCCTCGTACTGATTGACGCAAAACTAAGCGTCCTACTGCCGGATCCTCGGCTTAGGGATCTGGCCGCTGCTAGATTATCCCAGCCCAGATTTGCCTCCATTTTTGTTAGAAATATCTCAAAAAGTTAAAAACAAAATACCCTTTTCGCTTGTTATCAAACCCACTCTAGACTAAAGCTGCAAAGAATTCATCCAACCCACAAGCTTAATCGTTCCTTTACGTCGACCAATATGTAAAGAAACTAAAGAAAATCAGTCAAAATAAAAGCTTTTAATCAAAGTCTCTCTCTCTCTTGACAATATCTTGGATGGAAGTTGAGGTGGCAGAACACTACACAGCAGCAATTTTCGGAGAATGTAAAAATTTTTCAATTTGATTGGAATTTAGAAATCTGCGGGGTGTTGTCTCTTTTTCCCATGTCTGACAAAGATTTCCTTACCCGGATTTAGGTATATATACGCGGGGCATGGATTTTTCTTCATTTCTACGTGACCATGCAACGTTGGATAACAACAGTAAAAAACATTTCCCTTAAATATGAATAGCAAATTGGCTTTGTTTATTTCTAGTTACTACAAGTAAAGAAAGTTAATATGAGTTTAGCGTACTATCGTAGACTATAAAATATTGAAACTGTTAAATTAGATTATAGAACAACGAACAACATTAAAGAAGAAATAAAATTTAAATTTTATATGTCATTGATATCAAATGTAACATGAAAGAGAAGAAGAAATGAGAAACGAAAAAATATATAATTCTAGTTCAAAAATAATATGGTTGAGATAACGATAAAAACCTATGTCCAAACATAACTTGAGGGAATTTCTAACCATAACAAAGAAAGTCGGATCTTATTTTCTATCTATTTAACCTGGAATAGACTTGCAGTTATTTCGATCAATTGTACTCTCTAATTTTATATGCTTAAAGAATATAAATATTGAGGCTTTGTTGATTAACAATGTGTACAATCATTACGTTTAAATTATATAAAAGCAAACATGGGTGGATAAGAGCATGTTTACCTAAGCTCGAGAAGTTTACTTACAAATAAATAGTAATTTTTTATTTATCAGAGTTGAAAAATAAATTAATGAGAATACGATATACACTTTTTCACTTTTCTGATATCATTATCAAAGACATCGACTCACGTTTCAAAAATATCACTATCCTCCTCTATTTCTAAAATTGAGTATCATTTACACTCCATGACCAGCTTTTGTGTCATATATCATATAAAATAAGGGTGATAGATGTCCTTGCAAAGAGAAATTAATATAAAATTTTCTACGATTAGTTGGAATTTAATTTGCTAAAAGTTAATTATAAGAATATAAATTGTCATGCCATATACAGAGCTCTTTCAACATAGTTTAAATATTAATCATATAATTTCACTTATTTCGTTTTTAAATATTGTGATGTCTAATATATCAAATTTATATAGTAATCACTATATAACATGATCATTATTTAATAATAAATTTTGACGATGTATAATATTTTAATTAACTAACATGTATTATTATTTACCTAAATTTTATTTAAATTGTTAGTATTTATATTTAACTTTTTATTATAAATTTATAAATATAATTTTTTATTGGTATGTTTAGTGTTCACGTTTGTTAACATTTAAATTATGTATATATAATATAATTAATTATAAACTTTAAATAATTTGTTACCAAATTCTTCAACGAATATTAGGTTTAAATTTTTACTAGCATACATGTTTAAAATTGTGTCATCGTAAAATCTTTAAGTATTAATTAATTATTAAAAACAAATTGTTAAATTGTAACGAATCGTAGAAATATTCATATTTTTTTAATAATGATTTTTTAGACATATCAAACTCATTTTAGGTGACGTATAGCTCAAAATGTGATTGAAGATATATGCGATACTTAATTTTAGAAATAGTGGAAGTTCGTGATATTTTTAAAACGCGAGGAAATATATCTAATATGGTCAAAAAGACGTAGGAGTGTCTCTAAATTATTTGAACAATAAGACACGTGTGAGGGCAAAATAAGTTTTAAGCCCCCGTTTAAAATTTTTAATCTAAATTACAGTTAATAATTAATTTTAATTATATATTTTATGGAATCTACAATTTTTCAACCATATGTTTCGTTAATTATATCTACTAAATATTTGATTTTAATACATAGCAAATAGTGACTTAATTTTTTCTACAACTTAGCCAAACATGCTGATATTCTTTGATTAATAATATAGGTGTAAATTTAGAGTGTGCGAGGTTGCCTAATAATTTAATAGAATAGAACAAAAATTGCCTAATTCTCGCATTAAATATTCTACAAAAAATGGTCCAATAGTGTCCACGTGAGAGTATTAATGTGTACAATCGTGCTTTGTGTACATCATAGTGTACACTTCGTCACGTGTCAAGCTATTATTTGACACTTTAAAAAAAAAAAAATTTTTACCGATCACATCTTGTCAACAATGATGATGTACACTATACTGTACAAAAATAATGTACAAGTGACTTTATTCTAGAGTGTGTTTGGTAGGGATTTTTAGGGGAAGAATTGATTTTTGAATAGTGATATGATGGGAAATGTGTAGTTGAAAAAGAAGAAAAAAATATTGATGTGATGTAAAATATTATTTAATTGAAGATTGTGTGATTGAAAATGAAAATTGATTTACTGTAGAAAATGAAAATTTCTACCAAACAGGCTCCTAATGAGAAAACAATCCAATTATAGCGCTGTCTACCTCTACGAATCTACAATTATAGTTGGAAAGTAATGAAAAGTCCAACGTAAATGTTTAATTGCCTGTTATTTCATAATTAATATTTCACGTGATTGTCACTTGATACTCTAAAAAAAAGTATAGCAATATTTTTGGGTTTCAAATTTTAAATGCAATACTTTCATGATGTCGCGTAATGATAAATTGACTTGTCACATAGTTATTACATCAAAGATTCGTTATTACCTGACTGTTAATTAAGTAATTTTCATCAACTTGAGAAATAACTACAGCGGGATGGTGAAAATTTAAATTAAATTAGAGTTTAGTGACTCAATTTGGAACTTAATATTATTAAAATTGTAATTTTCCAATAGAGAAGTACTCTTAGCTTCCATTTCTTTTCTCTGATGAGTTATTACCATGCACTTCTTCAATTCGTACAAAATAGCTATAAAAATATTGGTCCTTCGCACACACACATTGAAGGTAGTCGCCTAATTTCGACGGCAATGAACTTTTAAAATCTTGATAATAAAGTGATTTAATAAATTACTATGTCATAGAAATTAAAATCTAAATTTTAATCATATGTTTCATGTGATTCATAACTTTTCAACATATGTTTCGTTAGCTTTTATCAAAATTTACTAAAAATATGATTTTAATCCCTAATGTATCTGATTTTAACATTATGGCATGCTACTATTTAAGAGTCATCATTTTTCCAACTTTTTAATCATGTATTTTGTTAGAAAATCAGTTATATCTATAATATCACTTGTTAAAATAAAACGATACCAATTTACTCTAATATCACTTGTTAGAAATTGAACCAATTGTTATAAATATTAAAAACGACATATAGGCAATATGAAAATAATAATAACAAAAACACAAGATTCACGTGTAAACCCAATACGGAAAAAATCACGAGTAGCGACGGAGAATTCACCACATATTTATAATACAAGAATCTCTAATATATTAGAGGAATTAATACAAACAGAAGTCTAAGTTTGGTACAGATTCTCATTTTCTACAGTAAATCAATTCTCATTTTCAACTACATATTCTTCAATAAAATAATATTTTCCATCACATCAATACTTTTTTCTTTTTTTTCAACCACACATTTCCCATCATATCACTATTCAAAAATCAATTCTTCCCCCAAAAATTTCTACCAAACACACTCATAATGTGAAGTCTTATTACAATAGTATCCTAATTATTATCTAAGGTTGTGGAAAACTACATATAAAAAGTATGTGTGAGATTTCGAATCCACTTATTATTCTCATGTTCCAATTCTCAATCTATGTTATATAGTATAATTTGTGTATTATTAATAATCAATAATTCAATTTTATTTAACTATCTTTCTCGAGGTAAGTTAGATCTATTCCCAAGTTCGTTCTGATAATATTCACATTCTAAATTATGCATTCAATTACATAATTACCTATTTAATTGCACAAGTCATAAAATATTGTTCCTAATGTTTATTGAGCCGTGTGTTGATATTACAATGTTCTAAACTTATTTCGAATCTCCCGAAAATAAAACAAACAATTTATTATCTAAATGGTCATCAAGTATTCAAATAATCATTTAAGGTTGCATTATCAACAATAACAAAAATTAACTAAATAAGCACCCTTTGAATTATAACTATAAATCAACAAGTTTCATCTCCATCCAAAACTGAAATATTTAGTCTAGCATCTCTATAATGAAAATACAACAAAAGAATTGAAAATTCATCACCATATCTAAATGTAGAAAATATTAATAAAACCTGTTTGGTACACATTATTTTTTTCATTCTCATTCTTCTACTCATTTTCAACCACACATTCTTCAATAAAATAATATTTTCCATCACATCAATAATTTTTCCTTCATTTTTAACCACACATTCTCCATCAATCTAATATTCAATAATACATTCTTTCAAAAGAATGTGTCCCAAACACACTATAAATTCTTACTTTGAATCTTCAACTTGAAGCCTTCAATCTTCAATTTATTGATGTTGTTTGTCTTGAATACTTTGTTAGCCTTTTTGTCCACGATATAGTGTGAAGAATAGTCGAAATTGGAGGCTCCAAGTAGGTTAAATCGTGACCAAATTTGCTTTTCAAAATTGCACAAAACTAGTAAACGAAACTGAATTTCTGCCAGAATTTATCTCCGCGCGATCGCACGTTGCACCACCTTACAATCGCATGATGGTCTTCATTGCATGTTGCCTTTGCTAAACATTCCCTTGCAATCGCATGGGCTATAGGCCGACGATAGTAAAGGTTCAACTTTGAAATTGTGCCTTTTGGCCTCTTGTTTTTTGTCATCTGGTTGTCTTACGTCCTTTGTAAATGTAATCTAAGCCATTAATCTCCCAATTCATGTCCAGTTTGGTCCATAATCTCAAAATTAAGAAAAAATCCATCATTTAATTCAATTTTTTTTTTTTTTCCAAAATCACTTCCAACATCGAGTTTTATCTAAACAAACAATATTTACACGAGATTAAGTAATAATTTCACAAAAGTACTACCAAATATCCATGTTTAACGACTTAGATAAATGTATCATTATTGGTAGAATCGAACATTGAATTGGAATCGACCTCGGGTTTGAGTTCGATTCTAGTAATCACGTGAACTGAAGTGTTCCATTTATGAAATACTTGAAGTGCAATGAGTCGTTCCGAGTATTTGCAACGTCGTATAAAACTTACACAGTGGAAAAAGCAACACGTGCGTAATTATGAATGACTGGAATACATTTTTTGGTGATATTTGGTTCTACACTACCAAAGTGAATATATAGATCAAAACTAATACAGCACACAGGTATTAAAGTAAATTGGGTTGCCCTACTCTTATTTGACCTTGTCTAGGACAGGTCATACTGGATTAACTGTCTAATGCGGCGAGAATTTTGGACCAGCCCCCACTAGTCTTTTCATCCATATTTTATGGATGTCAAAAGTGTAAAAACATTTTATGAGATTTTGGATGAAAAATACTTCTCATAAATTTTTTCACAATTATGGTAGAGAATATTTTTCATAAATTTACCACATTGTAACTACATGAATCCTTAAAATTATGACAAAACACCAAAATGTTACATAAAATAATATTCTTGAAATTATCATTTTATTTTTTCTCCCGATGCGACCTGGTTTTAGTAATTTACCTTTGTTATTTATCAACGTACCATTAATTCTAGGGAGTTATCAATTTTTTTCACATTTTCAAATGTCATAAATGTTTAGGTCTGAACTAACTCTTTTTCAAACTAGGCGAATTGGTAATTAGCTTTTGATAGGTACTTTGTTAACTAAACAACGTAATATAATGGAATTTGTCTTGCAAGATTAATCTTTTGACAACCAACCCCTAACCCCCGCATCCCCAAAAACAAATCTGGATAGAAATACCCTTTCGGGGGTGGTCGAGTTGGTGGAGTAGGTGAACTCGTAGACCAAATGTTAAGAGTTCGAATCCTCTGCCAACACTTCCTCGGTCGAGCCCGTCGCACAGGATTTGTCTAGTGCGGTTTGCATTTCCTGTGTGGTTTGTGGACTACTGCACATGGAGCGGGGTTTACCTAGTGCGTATTCACAGTGGTCGGGGCTCCGCGGCGAGTAGCAGCTGGGGGTTCCTACGTCAACAAAAAAAAAAAAAAAAAAAACTGGATAAAAACTATCCATAGCAAAAGTTAGAGGTCTCAAACCTTAGATATTGAACATAACTTGGAACAAAATTATATTTGTATTTTCTCTTGTCTAATACTGTCCACTCGATCTGAATAGACAAGTCACAAACGTTTTTCTTAAAAAGAAAAAAAACTATCAATATCGTTCCAAAAGTATCTTATCCAAAGCTCTAGTAATGTGTCATCATCCACCAATGAATTATTTTCCAAAATTCTTACGTATGAGTCCTTATATCATAAGTGAACCCACCAATTTCATTGTCATTGCCAAAGAAAACTTCCAAAAACTTGTTTAATAATCCACGACGTGTTCACAAGTTAGTGATACGTCTTTTTTTTTTTCATCTTATTTAACTAGTATATTTTTTCCATGGGGTCAAATTAATTACGAAAAGACATCAAAGGTTGAAAATTACCTTAAATCCTACTTTTTAATTTTCAATTTCAAAAATCAAGTGTTAATTATTTTGTCAAAAATCAAGTACTAATTAATTTTAATGTAAAATACTTTTTTTCCCTCAAACAAGGGCTTAGAACCTGTCTGGCAACGATTTTCCTCCTCCAAGGCATTGATTTTTTGACCGTTAACTATGACAGGCGGGCCCCACCCGTCTCACACATGGTCAACAATTACGGCAAGAACAGTGGCTCAACGGTTGAATTTTTGCTTCTCAACTGTTGAAATTCTGCTTTTCAACGTTGCCAGACAGGTTCTTAGTATGTGTTTGTTATTAGAGGTCACAAATATGACTACTCGATTTTTGAAATTTTCTCACAAGTTTGACAAGTTTGAAATTATATTCTTGAACATTTATAATTATGAAGTTTGGAGGGGAGCTCAAGGGATAGGGTTAGGTACACTATGAATTACTTGAATTGGAGTTCTTTGATGAATTAATTATCTGAATTATAATTTGTGACTTAATAAATGAATGGTACCCATAAATTATGTGATATGTGATGTGACATTGTGCAACTAGTATATGACATGAACTTATAAATTGTGTGACATGTGATTGCGAACTTGCATGATTTGTGATTTAGTTCTTGTTTGAGCTCCATTTTTTTCTTCCAAAAACTCATTTTTAACTTCACATTCTACAATAAAATAATTTTACACATGAATTGAAATTTTTTTCTTATTTTTTAATCACGTTCTCTAAAGAATCATTATTAAAAAATGGAGCTCAAACAAGGGTTTAGTACGTGTTTGTGTCCTACAAGATTTGATGCCATCAATTTGCTTGACACTGGAACTATCAAGGGTGGGTAGTTTAAACTGCTTTGATCCATAAAAAAAAATGATATTTAATTTCGTATTTTCAACCTCAAAAAAATGGAAAAAATGTTACTTTAGTAGCGTTAATTGTTATTCTTGCTATTGACATAATTGAATTAGTCGATAATGTACAAGTTTCTATTTTGTGATGTAACTATGACCGAAGATTTGCAAACATAAGGATGAAAATCCTTCTTCGAGAATTATAAATAAAAAAATTAATTTTGTGAACTAAATTTCAACTTATCTCAATTGAAAATAAAGCTAAGACCCCATGATCCAATTAATATGACCTTTGACCATAAGGAATAATTTTCATTAATGGTACTGTCAATAATCGATAGTTTTCTTATGGGCTACTTCAGTTGTAGGCTGTGACTTGTGAGAGACACCAACGCATGGATTTTCTTGTCAAACTCGTGGCTGTTTAACTTTGACCAAAAAAGTACTTAATTCTTTAATTTTTTTTATTAAAGATTCTAATACAATATAAAACAACTTCATTATAAATGACAATCTTCTTTTTGATGTATAGCTAATCAACAATATTGATCAAAATCAGAATGGATTGATTGTAAATCAAGTAAAATGGACACTGTTGAAGAATTTTATTACCTTACATATATCTATTGATGTATTAAGAATAGATTATAGTTGTCCATGTGGGTGGTTGATCGGAGAAGAGGACACGGTCGATCTAAGAAGGTAAGAAAAATCGATGTTAAAGTAAAGCTAGAATTATGCCAGAGAAAAAAAAGGATACCATTTTCGTACCTAGAGGAAGAAGAATGACACATTTTTATTCGTTGTAAATATTGATTACTATAGCATTAGGTGTCAACCATCTCATCTGAAAATCAATTGATATCCACTGAAAGTATATTAAACCTTTTTATGACATTTGATCACCATCCCATGGACTTACGAACGACTTCGTTGCACCCCAATAATCCATCCTTCAACATGACGCTCTCGTAATTTGAACTCATGACCCCATCTCTAATATCACTTGTAAAGTATTGACCCCGGTAAGAACAACCTAGACGGGGTTTGAAGAGGTTGTTATCAAAATTTTCAATTTCAATCAATTATTGGGAAATAACTAAAGTGGAATTCTGTTTTTTTCTCATACTGTTCACGATTTTGTTCGAACAACCGGATAGACATGTTTCTTAAGACAATGCAATAAGTTATAAGAAATTCAATGACGCCAATAGTAAATCCAGATTATTTAAATTGAAACTGTATTTTCTGCAATGTTCCCAAATTCGTTCGAACACACGAATGAACATTTAGTTTAAAACATGCAGCGACTTATAAAGCAGAAAATTAACAGTTTCAGCACTTAAATCTGAACCCTTCTTTTGGAACAAATTTTTGTCATGCATAAATTGAACCAACTATATCAAAAAATAAACTGAAATCAACCTATAATGTGTTATGTTTGTGACTCAAATTCCATGATTTGGAAGTTTGATTCATAGAGGAATCTTAGATAGTGTTTGTTTGAAAGTCCGATTTGATAAGATATCAAATTTCACCATGGATTGAGAATTTGATTACTATAAAAGTTTTGGGATTGATGAAGAAGTATTTTGAAAAGACAAGGACGGAGCTGGAGGCACTGGAGAGAAGGGGAAAAACAGGGGCTGGGCATCGGGGCTCCATAGTGCCAATAAGAAGCAAGTGTGGTGCCGACGGGGAAGAAAAAGGGTTTCCTTGTTGATTTTTACCCATTTTTTGTGCTCTACTTCATCTAAAACTTCAAGATTGGGCACCTGTATATACTCCACGTGGTGTAGGTTTTTCACATACTCAACATAACAATTAAATCAATATTGTATACATTAGAAACTTTGAAAGAATTGTTTAGATTTAAATTGATAACATCAAATCTTGTAAAATAATTTTAGTTTCTTGATATAGTGATTTTTTCTCATCTTCCACATAAATCTTGGGTTCTTATATGATCAATTCTTTTCATATTGCTCATATAATTCTCATCTTTAATTAATTGGCCGGATTCCGATGGTGACTCTAAATCCGACGAGGATCGGATTCTTGATTCGGCTTACACTTTTCATATATGTTCAAATCGGAATTGATTTTCTTCATATGAAACAGTTACAGGGGGTTTCGTAATGATGTGAAATAATGAACCTTGTAAAAATAACTTTGATTGGTAATGTCAAAATCAAGATATTTGATAGGACGGTCAGAACACTTGGTTAGGTTCAATATATTCCAGATATAAACAGAAATTTAATCTCTTTGAACACTTTTGATTTAAAAGGGTACAGATATACTGGTGCAGGTGTAATTTTGAAAGTTAGAGTGGGTGTCCGGGTTGTGTTAAAGAGGCAGAGAAGGTCCCGATTATATGTGTTAGAAGATTCGACGGTCACTATGGAAACATGTTTCTCGATCTTATTGACAAATGTTGAGTTAATAACTGTGCTGTTTTTTGGATTTACATGGCAGTTCAATGTTTTGTTCGATCTGCAATATCGAAACATACTATCGAGAGTATTTTCTTCATCCAACGATTCTTCCTCCATGTCATCTTTATCGTCACTCCAAGTAGGATTCATGGCTTTCTCCTTTCCCGTCATTCTTTAATTTGCAAATTCCATGGTTGAGATTTTTAATTTTGTGCACTCGACACTTTTGTTTCCTCCATGGACATTCTTTATGATTGTTCAAGCATTTTTGTATCCTTGCAATAGAATCAGAAGTGAATGGTTAGCATCAAAGGCATCAAATATGACACTGACACAAATAGAATTCCAGTCACACTGATTTACATGTACTTAAATCACTTATATTCAAACAACCCGTGTTCCGATCAATAGATTTGAGACTTGTCCACTATCAGTATCATTAGGTGGTGTCTTACTAAGGTGAATAGAGAACATACACAAGTAGGTTTATCCACAACTTATATTAACTCTATTCCCTAGACCAACAAATCTCACTTATAAAAAGTGAACCCGCCTTGATACCACAAGTAGTATCGAGTTTCAATCATCTCATTTAAAAATCAATAGTGGATGCAGACTGAACTTTCTATGGCACACGATCACCATAGCTTAAGAGTGTGTTTGGTAGGGAGTTTTAGGGGAAAAATTGATTTTTGAATAGTGATATGATGGGAAATGTGTGGTTGAAAAAGAAGAAAAATGTATTGATGTGATAAAAAATATTATTTTATTGAAGAATGTGTGGTTGAAAATGAGAATTGATTTACTATAGAAAATGAAAATCTGTACCAAACAGACCATAAGTGACTCAATCAACATGCTTAAGAACACAGTTTTGTTGCACTCCAGCAATCACTCTCTTGATATGACTTTCATGTGGCTTAAATACATGACTCGAACTCGGATACTAATTGCCTAGTGAAAACATGCTAAACCTTTATGACATTCGATTATCATCTTTGAGTGATCCAACACGTCAACTTAAGAGCAATCTTGTTGCACTCCAACATTTACAAATGTTGTTGGAAAGTGATACTTGCATTGGGTTATTTTGTTAAGCTAAATATTGTTTATTAATGTTATTTAACTCTTTCAATACATAATGCTTCACGAAGATACTAATGTATTTTTCTTACCTTACTTTCCAAGATTGCGATTACCTCAAGTAAAGGCTGGAAGTATTTCTAAATTGCCGGCAGGAAAATTCAAATACTTGATCAACTGCAACTTCCCGTTGTTGACAATGTAGGATTATTTCAATTTTGAATTTGAAATTTTGAGATAATCTTGGGATAATGTACTCTCATTTGTAACTGAAAAATGCTCATATTATACGGATTGTTATCCAATGTCAAGTATAATTCATCTTGTTTAAATTGGGAATAAAGTCTTCTTTTTTTTTTTTCACAACCAGTAAATTTCAATTTCTATAGATAATCTAAAGTAGACTTATAATTATCCCAGCTTCTCTACTGTTTTACCAAGAAAAAGACAACTAAAAATATCCACGAAATAAATTAACCACCCATATAACAAAATTAGTATTTATAAACGATCCTTATAGTCGGGGTGACATTTTGAAAAATGAGATTTTTTTTTTCTAATGTAACGACTAAAGTTTATAAAATTATAAAAATATTTCAACATGTTTCAGAGAGTGGATTGGACACAGCTCGACTATAAAATTTAATTGATTGATAATTATTCTCCTTAGATATCACAGGTTATATTATTATTATTATTATTATTATTATTATTATTATTATTATTGTAATTTTATTGTTGCACCATATTTTAATTACCTTAAGATCTTTAACTCTTATTCATCGCAGTAGTTAAGCCTCTAACTTCCGTTAATTCTTACTTTCATATTTTTATTTGAATAAAACTATTTGTACAATGATTGTTGACAACTTTGATTGACAATTCATGCGCTGTCAATATCCGTGTGATTGTTTTTAAATACATTTTTTAAAATGGATGGTATAAATTTTGTAAATTGGCTTATTAGCACAAAACGTCCCTACGTTTGATAGTTAGTGTGCAAAACGTCCCAACGTTTCATTTTTTTGCATTTTTGCCCCTATTTCAACGTTTCAGTGTGGAAAACATCATTTTCACTATTTTTCAGTGTAAAATGACCATTATACCCTCAAATTTAAATAAAACAAATAAAATGAAAATAAATATAAAAAATAAATTGTAATTATACTCCCAAACTTTTTAAAAAGTGTAAGTGAGTCCAAAAGCCTTATTAAAAGGCTTAAGCACAAAACGTCCCTACGTTTGACATTTAATGCGGAAAACGTCCATATGTTTCAAACATGTTTATATTTGCTCAATAACACAAAACGTCCCTACGTTTGACACTTATTGCGTAAAACGTCCTTACGTTTCATTTTTTTTTACATTTTCGTCCTTATTTCAACGTTTCATTGTGAAAAACGTCATTTTCACTATTTTTCAATGTAAAATGACCAATATACCATCATATTTAAATAAAACAAAAAATAAAAATAAATTACAATTATGCTCCCAAACTTTTTAAAAATTGCAAATGAGTTCAAAAATCTTATTAAAACATTCAAACTACCAGTCATTTCCTCCTCTCTCAACCTTATCCTCCCTCCACCACCTAAATCAGGATTGTAGATGGAGGTGTGATGGTTTGAAAGGTGGTGGGGTTTGGTGGTTTAGGTGGTGGAGGGAGGATACGGTTGATGGAGGAGGAGAAGACTGATGTTTTGAATGTTTTAATAAGATTTTTGAACTCATTTGCACTTTTTGAAAAGTTTGGGAGCACAATTGTAATTTATTTTTATTTTTATTTTCCTTTTATGTTTTATTTAAATATGATGGTATATTTGTCATTTTACATTGAAAAATAGTGAAAATGACGTTTTCCGCAATGAAACGTTGAAATAAGGACGAAAATGTAAAAAAAAAAAAAAAGAAACGTATGGACGTTTTACGCAAGGCTTATTAGCACAAAACGTCCCTACGTTTGATAGTTAGTGTGCAAAACGTCCCAACGTTTCATTTTTTTGCATTTTTGCCCCTATTTCAACGTTTCAGTGTGGAAAACATTCTTTTTACTATTTTTCAGTGTAAAATGACCATTATACCCTCAAATTTAAATAAAACAAATAAAATGAAAAGAAATATAAAAAATAAATTGTAATTATACTCCCAAACTTTTTAAAAAGTGCAAGTAAGTCCAAAAGCCTTATTAAAAGGGTTAAGCACAAAACGTCCCTACGTTTGACACTTAATGCGGAAAACGTCCCTATGTTTCAAACATATTTATATTTGCTCAATAACACAAAACGTCCCTACGTTTGACACTTATTGCGTAAAACGTCCTTACGTTTCATTTTTTTTTTACATTTTCGTCCTTATTTCAACGTTTCATTGCGGAAAACGTCATTTTCACTATTTTTCAATGTAAAATGACAAATATACCATCATATTTAAATAAAACAAAAAAGGAAAATAAAAATAAAAATAAATTACAATTGTGCTCCCAAACTTTTCAAAAATTGCAAATGAGTTCAAAAATCTTATTAAAACATTCAAACTACCAGTCATTTCCTCCTCTCTCAACCTTATCCTCCCTCCACCACCTAAACCAGGATTGTAGATGGAGGTGTGATGGTTTGAAAGGTGGTGGGGTCTGATGGTTTAGGTGGTGGAGGGAGGATAAGGTTGAGGGAGGAGGGAAGGACTGGTAGTTTGAATGTTTTAATAAGATTTTTGAACTCATTTGCACTTTTTGAAAAGTTTGGGAGCACAATTGTAATTAATTTTTTTTATTTTCCTTGTTTGTTTTATTTAAATATGATGATATATTTGTCATTGTACATTGAAAAATAGTGAAAATGACGTTTTCCGCAATGAAACGTTGAAATAAGGACGAAAATGTAAAAAAAAATGAAACGTAAGGACGTTTTACGCAATAAGTGTCAAACGTAGGGACGTTTTGTGTTATTGAGCAAATATAAATATGTTTGAAACATAGGGACGTTTTCCGCATTAAGTGTCAAACGTAGGGACGTTTTGTGCTTAACCCTTTTAATAAGGCTTTTGGACTTACTTGCACTTTTTAAAAAGTTTGGGAGTATAATTACAATTTATTTTTTATATTTCTTTTCATTTTATTTGTTTTATTTAAATTTGAGGGTATAATGGTTATTTTACACTGAAAAATAGTAAAAATGATGTTTTCCACACTGAAACGTTGAAATAGAGGCAAAAATGTAAAACAATGAAACTTTGGGACGTTTTGCACACTAACTATTAAACGTAGGGACGTTTTATGCTAATAAGCCTTTGTAAATTCATCATTGTTAACAAAAATTGTCAATCATAATTGCGCATGTAGCATGCTTGTTTTTATTAACTTACACATTTTGTCATTGACAATGATATTTATCAAATATTTTTCTGTTTGAATGCTTTGAAACCCAAAAAAACAAAAAAAATTGTCGTACTTTGTATTTCTTTCTTTTTAAAAATATGATTGTCAAATATATTGAGAAGTTTAAATGTAAAAAAAAATTGATAAAATTAAGTGAAAATTACACAATTCCCTACTTTTCAAGATCTAGATTTTAAAATCAAATTTAAAGTTTTAATTTTCAAAAATCAGATATTTTTTAATTAGACACATTATAATTATATATATTATAATTACATATTATAATTACCCAAACCCACCATAATATAATTACCCAAACCCTAATCAAAACATTTTCCTAAAAATTCATTTCTCGTCGTCTTCTCTCTCACCGTATACTTTCTCTCTTACTCTAAAAAAATTATTTTTCTCTCTTTATTTTTTCTCTCTCTAAAAATCCCTCCCACAATGGCGTCCCTTCGCGAGGAGAGCGTGTACGTGGCGAAGTTGGCAGCGTAGGCCGAGCAATATGAGGAGATGGTTGAATTCATGGAGAAGGTGGTGGCGGCAGTTGACTGTGGAGGAGTGCAACCTCCTTTCAGTGGCCTACAAGAACGTGATCGGCACTCGCCGCGCATCATGTAGATTGGCACTGTTGGTGGTGGATTCGGCGTCGGTGATGTGGTAGATTTGACACTATTGACGGCGGTAAAGTGGTGATGGACGGTGTTGGGTAAGGTGGTGATGTGCGGTCTGCAGTGGATGTATGATGGCTGTCTTGCTGTTGGTGCGGGTGCGGTGCTGTGGATGTGCGTGCGTGCATGCGAGTGCAATCGTGCGGTTGGGTGACTGGTGGTGGTTATGGTTGTTTGTGCGGTTGCGGATGGTGGTGGTGAATGTGCAGGTGGTGGTATGTGGTGGTGGTGAATTTGGAAATGGCGATGTTACTACTGATTGTCGTGGTGTTTAGGTTGTGGTGATGTTGGTCGTGGAGGCGGTGGTAGTGGTAGTGACGATAGTGCAGAGGTGGTGGCGGTGGATTTGGTCATTTTGGTTATCTGTGTCTAAAAATATAATTTGTAACCTTAATATTCTATAACTTGTGACTAAAAATATAATCAGTGACCAACTATTTCGTTTTTTGTGACCGTGAAAAAATCCGTAGCCAAATAATTTGGAAATATGTGTTCGTGTGACTTTCTGTGGCTAAAAATATAATATGTGACCAACTTTTTTTTATTTGTGACCTAAAAATTATATAATTCGTGACCTTGAAAAAATCTGTGATCAACTAATTTAGAAGTCTGTGACCGTATGACCTATAAAAATGATGTGACAAAAAATCAATATTAATAGGTCACATGTGTTTGTAGAGTCACAATTCAAAAATACAGGTCACATTTATCGGAATAATCGCCGGAACGATCATTGACATAGTCGCTGAAATCGAATCAATCGTCCGAACGATCATCGGAGAAGTTGTCGCAACAGTCGCTGAAGCGGTGGAGGAGGTGGAGGTTATATATATATATATATAGTGTATGTATATGTCAAATATCTAATTTTAAAAATTTGAAAGTTGTTTTCTTATTTTCAAATTTTTGAAATATAATATAGTAAAAATAGGAGAAATGAATTTTTCCCTAAAATTAATGAAAACTTTAGCCCATCTTTGGCCCCGATTTTTTTTTTTTCAAATTTTTGAACTTATTTGCAATCCTGCATTTTATAGGACTTATAATTTTTATCAACTTTTAACTTTATATTTTATCATTTTTTTTTATTAAAATCTTCTAAAAATTGATTTCAGCAAAACAAAAATAGGGGCTTAATGTTACCCTCATTTAATTCTCATTTTCTAAAACTCGTTTCAACTACATATTTCATAAAATTTACAATTTCTTAACCACATATTTTATTAAATTTTATTAACATATACTACAAGCACTTGTTTGATAGCCTTTTTTTTTCTTAAAAATAATGTTTTAAATAGTAATTTTTAGAAGAATGTATGATTAAAAAGTAGAGAAAAGTTTGATTTACGTGTAGAATACTTTATTGTGTGACTGTATGGTTGAAAATAAGTATATATAAAAAAAAAATTTCAAATAATGGTTGTCGAATATGGGCAAAATTTGAATTTTAACTTAATTAAAGAAGGGTTGGTTCAACCAAAAACTGATTATAATTTAAATCGAAGTAAAAAATTGTTTCTAACCGTTCACAACTTTTTAAGAATAAATTTCATCAAAATTTATTAAAAATCTTTTTTATTTTTTATTTTATTTATCAAAATCACAATTAATTACCCATCACATGACCATAAAATTCAGTACCAGAAAAATAAAAATAAAAAACTGGATCAATCGCGTATGCACAAAAACTTCCTATGAAATAACGTGTACCAAAGAAGGACTTGTATATTTTCTATGATGGAGAGCGATTGAAGTTTGCCATTGGCTCATTTCTGTATACACGTGAGTTTCACGCCCTCATTACTTTCTTTAAAAATCCCGGATTTTTTCCCATCAAAAACTATAATTTAATTCTCGACGACCCATAAATTCCAGTTACTGTTCTTATAAGGTATTTATTTCTTTATGTTTGGGGTTGTTTTATAATTGTTTATCTATATATATATATTTTTTCTTGGTAGAATGAAATTTTCGTAGGGTGTTGTATGTAGTGAAAATGGTAAGGTTCTTTTTCTAATCAGCAATTTTTGAAGATTATGCGGAAAAGATGCTGAAGTTTGGAATATCTGAGTTTTAATGGAGATCATATTTCTGGTATTTAGGGCATATTCTTGTTATTTCTTGTGTAGTAAGCTGAAATTCTGTGTTAAAGAAAGTTGGTCGATTTTTCTTTTTTGGTATTGGGAAAACCCGCTGGCTTGATTTATTCATCATTTAGTTGCGTGAATAAAATAATTTGTTATGAACATTTGTTTCCTACAATTGTGTGAACACGAAGTCTTCATGCGTGTTCATTTTGAATGGCAACAATTTCTTACCATTTACCAGTTGCTTAGTGTGCTCGCCTTTATTCTGATCACATACATGGATAGTAATTGTTACTTTTATCTGCTCTTTTAGGCATTTGAAATTGAAGTGGGGTGTTGGATTTCTTCTTCGTTCACTTTTGAGCATTTGTACTTCACATTGAGGTAGCATTGTGTTAATGGCTGCATCTATGCGAGTTTGTGGTGGGGTTGTCCCTCTCCTTTTAAGTTCTGGACTTTATTTTAGCAAACCACGGTCAGAATCTAGATCCTCGGTAAAATATAGAAAGAGAACGGGAGCAAATCATTTGAAAGTTCTCAAGTGTAGCATTAGTATATCTCCTCGGTTTTCTCACGTCTTGAGTGGAAATGTTGCAACAACCCAAATACGGTATGCAAAATGCAAATGCCAACGAACTGAGAGTGCAAGTGGTATAAGTTCAGAGGGTGGAAATGGAGCATGGTTTGTGGATAATGCGAAGGAGTTCAATTCAGTTAATGGAAATATGCTGAATGCTCTTGAATCCAAAGAACTCAGCTTGAAGAAAGAGGTGACATCCAATAGTAATTTACCTGATAATGGCTCTGTAAGAGATACCTTGCAAACAGTTATTGCTGATTCAGTTGAGGATGAAGCATGGGAGCTACTAAGGGAATCTATTGTTTATTATTGTGGCAATCCAGTAGGCACAATTGCTGCAAAGGACCCGAGTAGTTCCAATGTTCTGAACTATGACCAGGTCTTTATTCGAGACTTTATACCTTCTGGTATAGCTTTTCTTCTGAAGGGAGAATATGATCTTGTTCGCAACTTTATCCTTCACACACTTCAGCTACAGGTAGACATGATTGTTCTGATCTACTGATTATTTTCCTGCCAAATTATTGCTTAACTATTCTGGCTTGTCTTGAAATGCTTGATTACTGACTTGTCTTTGTTACAATGAAAATGAATTCTTCGTCTCTCACAATTCAACTGATTGTGGTCATTGAACCACTTCATCACTTTTATAATTTTGTATTTTAAGAAGAGCAAATTATTTCCATTCCATTCCAATATAATCAGGTTATATTTTTGGATAATGTACATAATTATTGTACATAATGGATTACATAGGCCCATGTGGAAGAAATTCGACCGTGGATGTAAAGTGTGAAAAAGTAAAAAATTGTAGACTACCGATAGATGCGCGCCACATGTTAATTATGTAATGTATTATATAAATGATTATGTACTTGTAGCATGATCCTATATTTTTCTATCCAGTGATTGTTAAGGAAACCTATTTATGTTGATTTATATCTTCTGGACGTTTAATGTTCGGTTTTGTCATTTTAATAGAGATATTTTTATCTTGAACAGGCATGATAGATTTTAATTTCTTATGAGGATTTTAAGAAGATTCTCCTATTTTGTCAACCTCCAGGTGATGCTCATATTCATTGAACCTGGAAACTAACTATTTACGTAATACCAAGTGTAACAGTAGTTACTCTTTCCATCACCTAGCTGAAATATCATTAAAGGTTTAGCATCTTAGGGAATGAAAAAAAAAAAATTAAAAATAAACTTTGTCATGCTAACAATCTTAATTTGGATTTCTCCCCACGTATTGGAATTGGAGATCAGTATTATAAATCTTCATAAATTCCACTGTCCATAAAGGATGGATTAATGGAAAAATATAAATTGCAGCCGCATCTTAGGGAATGAAAAAAAATTAAAAATAAACCTTGTCGTGCTAACAATCTTAATTTGGATTTCTCCCCATGTATTGGAATTGGAGATCCGTACTATAAATCTTCATAAATCCCACTGTCAATAAAGGATAGATTAATGGAAAAATGTAAATTGCAGCCTAATTTCTTTCCATGTAGTTGAGAACTTGCGATTGACCAAACCATGTTGACTCTTTGTTCAAATTAACCTTCTTAACTTAAAAGCCTTCCATAATTACTGCACGTGTGACAATGAATCAGTGCTTTTAGGACAACAGTAACAAGCTTTTGATCTAACATAAAAAGCAATGATGGTATATTTAGTGCATATCGAACATGTGCCTTAATAATATTTGTGCGAAGTTCATGCTTTGAAGGGGAAAAATGGTTGAATTTAATCACCTCCCATTTTGCAGAGCTGGGAAAAAACCGTGGACTGTCATAGCCCCGGTCAAGGGCTGATGCCTGCCAGTTTTAAAGTGCGCACAGTTCCTCTGGATGGTGATGACTCTGCAACAGAAGAGATACTGGATCCTGACTTTGGAGAGGCAGCAATTGGCCGGGTTGCACCGGTTGATTCTGGTAACTACAGGACATTTGACTTAGTTACATCTAAAGGAGCAATTATTTTTTGCATCATGTATTCAAGAATAGTTCCTTTGCTTGTGGTGTGGTTCTCAGGATTATGGTGGATTATTTTGTTGCGTGCATATGGCAAATGTTCTGGAGATTTATCTGTTCAGGAGAGAATTGATGTCCAAACTGGAATTAAGATGATATTAAGGCTATGTCTGGCTGATGGCTTTGATATGTTTCCGACATTATTAGTGACTGATGGTTCTTGCATGATAGATCGCCGAATGGGAATTCATGGTCATCCTCTGGAGATCCAGGCAAGGAAGTCATTTGAATCATTGTTTTTTAATATATTGCATTCAATTCTCTAGGCCAGTAATTGCACGAAAATAAGTATGAATAGAGAGCTGCTTTAATTCCTTTCCTTCTCCTATCTACCAAAGGGGGTCCACATACATGTTACATGTGCATAATAAAAATATATGTGTTTATATTTTTAGAATGAGTACTGAAAAACCTCCCAAGTTTTTATTTTATTTTAATTATAGTTCTGTTATTTGATAGAATTCATCTTTAAACTATTTATTGGTATGGAAAATTCAATGTGAAGTTGACGGTCCTACTTCTTCCCGTGACTTGCTAAGATTCCTTCTGTTTTCTATCGTTATCTATATTTTAGCTTTTTTTTAATCTGTTATATTCATAATGTTGTAATATTATCAAGAAAACTCAAATTATTGGTTGTATGTTATTATGTAGAAGGTAAAGTATGTTTTAATACATTTTAGAGCTTATCAGAGCGTGCATCATCCAGACAGAAAAATAAGGAGATGAGGATTTTGATATTTGATATTTTTAAGATCAAGGATACTGAAACCTTGTGGACCATTTTATATGGTTAAAACTGAGGGTTATTGGTGATACATTTGTCACATGCTGCTAGAATCCTAGTTGATGAGGTAGAATTACAAGGATTTCAGGGAAATTGTATTTTGGGAGTTTTTTATGTTATTTGTGGGATGCTTAGAAATAAATGATCTCAAATGTGGTTTCAGGCACTATTCTATTCAGCACTACTCTGCGCACGTGAAATGCTTGCACCAGAGGATGGATCAGCTGATCTTGTCCGTGCTTTAAACAATCGCCTTCTTGCTTTGTCATTTCATATAAGGGAGTATTATTGGATTGATATGAGAAAACTTAACGAGATTTACCGCTACAAGACCGAAGAGTACTCATACGATGCTGTTAACAAATTCAATATTTACCCTGATCAAATTTCTCCTTGGTTAGTGGAATGGATGCCAAATAAAGGAGGCTATCTAATTGGGAATTTACAGCCTGCTCACATGGATTTCCGGTTCTTTTCTCTTGGAAATTTGTGGTCTATTGTCAGTAGCCTGGCAACTGTGGATCAATCAAATGCTATATTGGATCTTATTGAAGCCAAATGGTCGGATTTGGTTGCAGATATGCCGTTTAAAATATGTTATCCTGCACTTGAAGGCCAGGAGTGGCAGATCATCACCGGCTGCGATCCCAAAAACACGTAATTCTTAGTTGCTTAAATTAACCTTCTTTCTTAGTTTTCGAGTCTTCATTCGTATTCTTTGCCTTGTCATAAATTTTCGTTGTTTCTGATGCAGGCCTTGGTCATACCACAATGGAGGTGCATGGCCAACTCTGCTTTGGCAGGTAAAATTTGTCTTTAATCTCGACTGAGGTGTCTCTGTCGTATTTACTGCTGCATTATCCTAATTAAGCAAGCAGCGTCCCCTTAGTTTCAAAATGATTAAGGGCTTCCTTTAAATTGCATTTCAATTTCAACGTGGAAGTAAGCAGCATCCCCTTAGAATGATGTACGAATCATGCTATATAGCATTAGTGGTGCTTAACACCGATCTATATGGCAATGAGCAACTATCACATTGTAGGCTGCTGCCACATAATCGGTGCTAAGCACCACTAGTGCTACATAGCATTATTCATAACATAATAACCCCCATCAGTAGGAACTAAATTTTGAACCACATAATCAAGTTTAAGCTACAGAGAGGGAACAGAATTATTTATCTAAATTTAGTCTTAAATATACCCTTTTACGTACCGTCCAAATTCATTTTTATGAAAGCTTTTACGAATTTACAATTTCTGTAAATGGGTGGTGTTTTGCGTGCTCTGGTGCCATGTTTAATCGTCTCATTTAAAAAGCTTAAGTTGTGAGATGAGAGTTGCATTTATTTATCAATTTAAATTTTGTCTTCAACTCTAATACATGAGATTTCACTTTTTTTGGTTGCAGCTCACCGTTGCATGCATTAAAATGAATAGGCCAGAAATTGCAGCCAGAGCCGTTGAGGTTGCAGAGAAGCGCATATCAAAAGACAAGTGGCCTGAATATTACGATACCAAAAGAGCTCGCTTCATCGGGAAGCAGGCACATCTTTTTCAGACCTGGTCTATTGCGGGATACCTTGTCGCAAAACTTCTACTGGCCGATCCCAGTGCTGCTAAGATTTTGATTACCGAAGAGGATTCTGACCTTGTCAACGCCTTGTCCTGTGCGATCAGTTCCAATCCTAGGAGAAATCGTGGCCCAAAGAGTTCCCAGAAGTCGTACATAGTATGACCATGAGATGGTGTCTTGTCACACCAGCAGAATTATAGTTGATCTTCGGCTGCTTGCTTGTACAGATACTATTTGAAGAGAAGTGATGGCATTTGCAATTATTTGATACAAGGCTGGCGAGTGTATCATAGTTCTTTTCTTTTCTTTTCATTTTCTACCCGATTGAAGTTTCAGCTTAAATCCTTAGTAATCTTGTATAAGAGTCAATATTGAAACATCCTATTCTTATCAGCCTACTGTTAATGGACATATCATTATAAAGAACAATTGACATTATTTATTCGGTATTGCATTTCGTTATTAATTCTCGAATCGTATAATTGGAACGGATAATTCTACTTGTACATTATGCCATCCATAATAGATGACATAATGTACAAGTGGAATTATCCTATTGGAGGGTGTGTCGATGGGCCAGCACACCATCCAATAATGTACTGCCACTTGTACATTATGTCATCCATTATAGATGTCATAATGTACAAGTAGCACAATCCAATTGGAACACTGCAACTTGTAGGGATATTCAATATACAGTACTAGACATGACCGAGCAGACTTAATACCGTAGTTGGCCAAACTTGAATTGTAGCTTTTAATCTTCTTTTCGTCCAGCGCCTTATGAGCGCTGTACAAACTTGGAAAACGCCAAACTCAGCCATTGAGGCCCACGACTATCTAAACTAAACCAGGCTGCAACATTTGGGCAGACACTGAATCTTTGAGTTTACCAAGTAATAAAAGAATCTGGAAATTAATTATATAGAAAAGTTTTTCGAAGTTTATAAACTGATAAAACATCATTTTTATCTACAAAAAGCTTTACTTCGTTCATTTTTGTCCTTGCCATTTATTTGTTAAGAGATAATTACAAGATTATTCATTTATTTTTATGTTATAATGTACATAGAAATCTTGAGTTCAAATTAAAATCATTTATTATTTAAAACTATCTGTGTGAACACTCTGAAATATCAAAGTATATTTTGATTGATTAACAGTAATACTTTATCAGGGAAGAATATTCTTCAAGAGTATAGTATTTATGATTTATTATATTCATAATTGTTTAAGATACTAATATAATCCATGCTGCTGCTTTCAACATCATCATCTGAGATATAGTATGCTCTGCTGATTTTGTCACTTTGGCACCATTCATTTGCTTAATAATATTCTAAATAATTATTGATGGTTGTAACTAGTATCCATGGTAGATACATGGCGTGACCACCAACACCGATTACTCAATCACAAAGTAGACATATCAAGCCAATTACCACATATTGACTCATGGTCATCTCGACCGTTATCAGATTCAGATCTCATCTCTGAATGAAAGTCGACATGTCATCTCATCAACCATATAATAATTTCTTTAAGTCGCCCATTCCTGTATGGATTGACTAGCATTTTTAATCATGTAACTGCTTGTCGTAACTAACTACTTAAGTATGACTTTGATTATTGCTATAGGGGCATGACGATTACAAATTTGGTGAAAAAGGCTCGGTAAGAGTTACCAACCACAGCTATCCCAAACCTAGTTCAACATTAGTGCACGATTATGAAATTTGAATTCATTTCCTTCTTCTTCAATGCTAACATTGTATGACACAAGTATAAGAGTGCTTTCGACTAGTGAACTCGTATCTTTCTCGATGATTGATGAATTTGACTGTGTTAGTACGTGGCCAAGTGATAATATGATTTGGTTTCTACTCCTTACTATCTATTGAAGATTACAACAGGATTATGATGTCTACAATAATTATTAATCATAGGGATTTGAATAATAAATTAATTAATTAAAGGGCCACAGCTCCATACCATTCAAACAGCCGGCAGAATGACCCAGCCCCCTATATTGCCGCCCCAAAACATTCCCTACCATATTCTACCTGCACTCATTCTTGAGTTCTCTATATATCTGTTTCACGCGGAAATCGAGCATCGCTAACAATTAAAAGATGGTTCAGACGATTGTATAATGAACAACAACCTCTCGAAATAAAATCCCAACGATGGGTGTTTTATTGATGAAGATTACAATATGGATAAAGCGAAATGCCTCCAAGGGGCGCAAGCACACGAATTCTAGAAGAAAATAATTGAAAGTTAACTAGAAATGAAATTACATAATTCTCTGTTTGAGAGTTGTTTTGATCTCTTTTCTCTTGTAAATTTTTTTTTCTTTTACACTCCTTCGACAGTTTCTCTCTTGTAAAACCGTTTGAAAACTCCTGAAACTGCCCATCGTTCTGTAACTACCCACTTTCTCCATCATGGATAATTTGTCAAGAAACTACCGTTTTCAACCACTGCCATTACTCTCATCATTTAATTCCTTGCAACAGGGATTCTTGGATCATGGAATGTGATTAAATTACCTATTAACTGCTTCAATAACCGTTGCTCTGAATAGTAACTAAAACACTATATTCGCCCAGATCTTGGGCGTCACATAGGCTTCAGCGATGACAAGTTCGCCCAGATATTGGGCGTCTCGCGGGCTTGAGCTAGGATGGGTCTTTATTACATAACTCCGTCTTGAGTTTTTATATGGTTCCGTTTGGGTTCATCATTCGAATTTCCTAACTGGGCTTTACTCCTTGGACCATTTAATTGGGCCTCATTTTTGTATGTCAACAATATCGTTCATCTTTCTTCACACCAAATTACTCAGCCATGCAAAAATATATGGAAGAAACAGCCATAGCCTCGACAATATTCCTAGCTCCGCCTCCACTGCCTCGGCGGCCGCAACCGATGTCCCCGATATGCACCTTGCAACACTTGATGACTTCACCTTCATTCAGAAGCTTGGAAGTGGTGACATAGGACCTATTTATCTTGTGGAGCTCAAAGGGTCTAAAGGGTGCATGTTTGCAGCCAAGGTTATGGACAAAGAGGAGTTGGCTTATAGGAACAAAGAGAGTAGGGCAGGGATAGAGAGGGAAATACTTGAAATGTTGGACCATCCATTTTTGCCCTCACTCTATACTATATTGGATTGTCCTAGGTGGTCTTGTTTGTTGACCCATTTTTGTCTCGGTGGCGACCTTCACATTCTCCGGCAACGACAACCCGGAAAAAGGTTCGACGAAGCTGCTGTCCGGTGAGTACTTCTTCACACCCTTCACATTTGTGCACATCCTATTTTTTGTGAAATTTTAATTTACTTCACTACGTTGAAGGACGACATTATTTTAAAAGTTAATTATTAGATAAGGATGATTTACTTAATTATTACATGCTAAGTGAAATAAGAGCTTTGCTGCTTGTACATAAGCAGAAGCCACAAAATTTCACACACACACGTGGGTCTTGCAGAATTTTTTTTAACACGTGGTGGGGTCCACTCATTGAGAGTTTTATGGTGAAATTCTATGGGAATATCTCTGTACATGGAGAGTGAACCATGAAATAATTGTAATGTCAGTATTGAGTGAACCGGGGTATAAATTTTAGTACCAAAAAATGGTTCAAAATTATTCTGTTACATGGTCATTTTCAGTGTATACGGTTGACTTTGCGAATAATACAAATAGAATAAGTTAAGAAACTCTTAACTCATTAATTGATTAATTTTAGAAACTACTAAAAATTTATAAATGCGATTTGATGATTGCTATTGTTAATCATCATGTCCTATGCATCTGAAGTGGTGGCTGCTCTAGAATACCTACACATGTTAGGGTTAATTTATCGTGATTGAAGCCTGAAAATATTTTGATCACATAATGTTGACGGATTTTGATCTCTCGTTAAGGTGTGATAACTCAACGTCAATGGCACAACTTGTTTATGATCATACCCAATCAAAAAATTTTCAATCAAGCGATCTAAGAGCAGATCCATTAATTCGATTCTCGATGAAATCATGCATTCTACCGAGTTGTGTCGTACCACGAAACTCCTGCTTTCATGGAAAGAAGAAGTCAGGATACAGCGGAAACCTAAAGACAATAGCGTAGCCAATTGATGCTCGATCAATGTCCTTCATTGGGACCCACAAGTATTTAGCCCCAGAAATCGTGACAGGAGAAGGCCACGGCAATGCAGTGGATTGGTGGACATTAGGGATCTTTATTTACAAACTCTTCTATGGGATGACACCATTTAAGGAAGCCGACAATGAGTTAACCCTAGCAAACATTGTGGCTCAGGGGCTCGAATTCCCCAAGGAGCCAGTGGTGGCACCCTCGGCTAAGAATTTGATAAGCCAACTCTTGAACAGGGATCCCAACAAGAGAATGGGGTTTATGATGGGTGCTGCGGCAATCAAGCACCACCCTTTCTTTCATGGGGTGAATTGGGCAGTTTTGAGATGCACAAAACCACCATGTATCCCCCAACCCTTCAATTTTAGGGGCATTGTTTCATCTAATTATGATAATTGTGATGTTAATGTAGATTATTATTAGCTCAAGTATGCATTTATTATTGTTTCATTGGGTGAATTGGGCACTTTATGTATTCATCTTTACTTGCAATGGTTATTTTTATATAGTTTGACACTACTAGTCGAGGTGGATAAAAGAACTGAAATCAAGCAAATCGAATAATAACCAAGAATCGATTTTGACCCTCCATTTTTTTAAAAAAATATTGAGGCTAGTGCACATGGACAAACTAATCCATTTTAATTTTTTTTTTAAACATTACAATAAATTCAATTTAAAGCACACAACTTGACATCTTCTACATTTCTTCAAACTTCAAAGCCTGATTTTGTCTTCCAAATTTTCATTTTTTTGTCCTTTGCATTGAACGAGGTTTTTTTTTAAATTTATTTTTTATTTTTTTGAATGGATGTGCATAAATTTGCATTTGTATTTAAAAATTGGAAAATGTTTCTTATATATAATTATTTACATAATGATGTGGTGTCATAATGTTTTACTTAAAAATTTTGGTGGAACCAGTTTTCGCATTAGATAATTACTAGTTCTCGGTTCGATTTGGTCCTTCTCAGAATCAAACCGATCGAGTTATGTCTATCTCGAACTACTAGAAATACCGATTACTACAATTCTCGACATTTTCAAGATATGTACACTACTATTCTACTGGAATAAACTTTACAAAAAATTCTGAATAGTTTTAGCCCTTGTTTAAGCCCTATTTTTTTCCATCAAAATGCATTTTCCTACGATGATTTGACCCCACTGGCGGATGTGGCAGGGGCCCTGCCCCAGCCCAAATGAAAAGCCTAATGTAAAGAAATAAAAAATGGGAAAAAATTCATTTATCTTATTTCATCTTTACCCTATTTCAAAAATAACAAAACAACTTTCACATTTCAAAAATCAGATTTTTTGACATATACATACACATATTTATAAATATTTATTTATATGTTTAAATAAATAAATAAATAAATAAATAAATAAATAAATAAATATATATATATATATATATATATATATATATATATATAGACACACACACACACAATTAACCCACCCACCCACGCACCCCCACCTCCACCACCACCACCACCACCGGTCCGACGACTTTTCCGGCGACCACTCCGGTGACGATTCCGGCGAATTTCGGTGGCCGTTCCGGCGACTACTCCGATTCAAGTCACAAGTCACCGTCCAGGTCATAACTCGAGTCACAAGTCACAGTCTAGGTCACAACTCAAGTCACAAGTCACAGTTCAGGTCACAAATCAGAATTTTGTTCATAGTCACGACTTATTTTCAAATGATCACAGCATAGGTCAAAAATTTTATAGGTCACAATTTGTTTATCGGTCACAAATCAAAAATTTTGCAGGTCACAGATTATTTTATTGGTCACGGATAAAAAAATTACAGGTCACAGATTAATTTTTAGTCACAAATTGTCGAATTTTAAGGTCCGAATAGTCCATTATGCGGTCACAGCTAGCCTAATCTATGACTACCGTCAACAATTGTGCTACCAGTTCAACGCTGTCTCTAACAGCATCACCACCACCGTCCATCGCCACCACTACACCAACAGCACCCACGCAACCACCAGATCCACCACCATCACCCACCTCCACCGCGGCTAGAAACCACCACCTTGTCACCACACTGCCGCTACACCGCCACCACCTCAAGATCTGAAAACCACAATAGAAAACAAAAACCAAAAATTTGGTACCACACCACAACAACCACACACACTACAACAGCAACCATCGAAGAAATCAAACTCAAGCCCACCGCCAAAGCTCCGATGAAGCAGATCGGAGGAAGAAACCACCGCGACAACAGTGTCATCACTTCTTATCAGTCACCAAAAAAAAAAAAAACACAAAAAATCGAGCACCGCCAAAGCTCCGACCACCATGAAGCATCGACGCTCATCGCTCCTCATCTTTTTCCTCTGTTCTTTTTTTTTTTTTTTTTGGTTATGAAATTGGTTCCTTCTGCTTCATCTTCGCACCCACCGTCGCGCGCACCAATCGGACCAGAACAAACATCGATCGCACCAGAACACACTACCCACCATCGCGCGCACAATCGCACCAGAACACACCCACCGCCGTGCGCACCAATCACACCCACACCGCCGCACAGCCATTGCACCAGAATAACGAAAGAGGAAAGATCTGCATTGGTCGCCGCTTCGAGCTCCAGCGTCGCCTGTGAGTGGAAAAAAAGAAGACTGAGACGGGAGGAGAGAAATACGGTGAGGGTAGAGAAAGAGATATATAAATGAATTTAGGGTTTGATTTAGGATGAAATTAATTGGGATGAAAATTTTATTATTAATATTTAATTATATATATATATAATTCAAAAAGATCTGATTTTTGAAAATTAAAATTTCAAATCTGATTTTAAAATATAGATTTTGAAAAGTAGGGAATGGTGTAATTTCCACTAAAAAATGTATGTATAAATTTAGCTCAAATTCTACTTTAGCCCAGTTAACTTAATTTACAGGCCTAGTCCAATGACAAATAGTTCAAATTTAGTAAAATATTTACTTTAGTCAAGTTAACTTAATTTTCAGCCATAGTCCAATGATAAATAGTCCGAATTTAGTCAAGTACTCTATATATAATTAGACATTCATCTAATTCACATTTGTTGCAATATGCAAAGCTCATTAACAAGTTAGGTATTTTATTTCATCTATATTTGACCAAGTTTAAACAGTGCATTCCAATAAAATAAGTAAATTTTTTAATAAATCATTTTTTACTAAAGTTAAAAATAAATGACTTATTTAAATAGTAAGAGGGCTACATGTTTGACTAACCTTAAATGTGTGTGTGTGTGTATATATATATATATATATATATATATATATATATATATATATATATATATATATATATATTCACATGTTATTTATTCATACTTATAAGTAAAAAAATACTTATTTTCAGCAACTTTTATGACGTGAGTTCGTTGAAAATTTTATAAATTGTAGCTCACCTGCTACATCCTTTTCTGGCTTCGCTCCTGTTTGACTCTATTTCAATCACACATTATTCAATAAAAATTTTGGTGGAACCAGTTTTCGCATTAGATAATTACTAGTTCTCGGTTTGATTTGGTCCTTCTCAGAATCAAACCGATCGAGTCATGTCTATCTCAAACTACTAGAAATACCGATTACTACAATTCTCGACATTTTCAAGATATGTACACTACTATTCTACTGAAAGAAACTTTACAAAAAATTCTGAATAGTTTTAGCCCTTGTTTAAGCCATAATTTTTCCATCAAAATGCATTTTCCTACGATGATTTGACCCCACTGGCGGATGTGGCAAGGGCCCTGCCCCAGCCCAAATGAAAAGCCTAATGTAAAGAAATAAAAAAGGGGAGAATACATAAATAAGGCATTTACTTTTACCCATTTAAAAAATACCAAAACATGTTTTAAATTTCAAAAATGAGGTTTCTTTAAATTTTTAATTATGAAATAATAATTATGAAATTAATTTATTATTAATATTTAATTCTACTATAAAATAATTAACCCACCCCCACCTCCACCACCCCTACAACTCCGGGGCTATTCCGGCGACCGTTCCGGTCACCACCCTTCTCCGGCGACCGTTCCGTCGACTTTTTCGACGACTGATCCGATTCCGGCGAATATGTTAATGTCATAGATTTATACAATTTGGTCACAATTCAAAAAATTTTAGGTCACAATTCAAAATTTTCGTAGGTCACAATTCGTTCATCTGTCACAACTTAAAAATTTAAAAGTCACAATTTATTCATCGGTCACAAATCACAAAATTTATAAATCACATTATTTATTTTATTGTCACAAACGTCACATTAATTGAACATAAATTATATTTAGGTCACAATTTATCAAATAATTGGTCACAAATTAATAATTTGTAGGTCACACGACATGTATTGATTACAGTTATTTAATTCACTAATCACAAAACAAACCAAATTATTGGTTACAAACAACAAATTATTTGTCACCACCACCAAATCATTTGTCACCACCAATTCGGCACTGCCTCCACCAGCGGCACCACCACCGTCGCTCGCAGAAACACACCTAAACTCCACTATTACCACCGCAGCACACAAACCACCACCCATCAGCCCAAAACAACCAACAGCAGATCTGCCACCAACCGATCCTCCGCCAACAACAGCCTTCCACGCACATCACCCACTGCCATCCACAAAAAATAACCACGACCACCAATCCACAACGCCTGAACCACAACACACACCATGTCGCTGCACCGTTTACGACCATTTCATCGCCACACTCACATACCATCGCCGTACCCACAAAAAAATAGATCTGCATCCACTACCACCGCCGCGCCCACTACAAAAACAGATCTGCATCCTCCATCACAACCATCGCACCACCTCCACCACACCACTCAATTTAAAAAAAAAAAAAAGGACAGACGGTTGGATCTGGGAAGCGAGGCAGAGGCGATGGATAGATTGGAAAACATAAGATGGTTGGTGGTTTTAAGGTTAACGGCTTCCATGACATGGGTCACGGCTTCTGTGAAGTTGCCGGCCGAAAACGCCGATGGTTCGAACGAAGGATGCGATGGGTCGACAAGATCTCGGAGGCGCCAGAGAAGTGAACCCTTCAATCGCCGGAGAGAGAGAGAAACGGAGGCGCGCCTTCGCCGCTTCGAGTTTTGTCATGTGAGACACGGTGACGGTGGTGGCGAGAGAAATGAACAGTGACGGGAAGAAAGGTCGTGGCGGCGGCATGGATACGGGGAGGAGAGAACCTGATGGAGAGGAGAGAAGAAATGGACGGGAGAAGAGGAATGATTTTTAGGTTTGATTAGGTTTTTTTAATTGTGATGATAAATATATAATTAATATTTAATAAAATATAAAAAACCTGTTTTTTGAAAATTTAAATTTGTGATATGATTTGTGAAAATGGAAATCTAAAAGCAGGTGTAGGTGTAATTTCCTCAATAAAAAATGTATGTATAAATTTAGCTCAAATTCTACTTTAGCCCAGTTAACTTAATTTACCGACCTAGTCCAATGACAAATAGTTCAAATTTAGTAAAATATTCACTTTAGCCATGTTAACTTAATTTTCAGCCATAGTCCAATGATAAATAGTCCGAATTTAGTTAAGTACTCTATATATAATTAGACATTCATCTAATTCACATTTGTTGCAATATGCAAAACTCGTTATCAAGTTAGGTATTTTATTTCATCTATATTTGACCAAGTTTAAACAGTGCATTCCAATAAAATAAGTAAATTTTTTATAAAAATAAATGACTTATTTAAATAGTAAGAGGGCTACATGTTTGACTAACCTTAAATGTAATTATATATATATTCACGTGTTATTTATTCATACTTATAAGTAAAAAATTACTTATTTTGAGCAACTTTTATGACATGAGTTCGTTGAAAATTTTATAAATTGTAGCCCACCTGCTACATCATTTTCTGGCGTCGTTCCTGTTTGACTCTATTTCAATCACACATTATTCAATAAAAAAAATATTACAAGTAAATTTGAAACTTTTTTTTATTTTTTAACCACATATTCTACATCATAATAATATTGCAAAATGTATTTTTTAATAAAAATGGGTCTCAAACAACCCCTTAATCACAAACTTATGGTTGAAAAGAATAATAGTAGAGTGAAAAATAATAAAACGGGTATATGCTTATATAGTTAATTTTTAAATATAAAATGTCATAGGTATTTTAAGAAAGTAATAAAAGAGAGTAATTTGACCAAAGAAAAAACTAGTGTTAGTTTGGACTAATTTGAAAAGAAGATAAAGATCTATCAATGAAAACAAATTCTTTCAAATCTAATGCTATTTCTCGCTTTTCACGCCATTTTTGAAGGAACTCCTCAATCAACATCTAAGCCGAACCGCCTTCCATGCAAACAGTACAACTCCTACAATTTATAGTTTGTTGTGTGTTACACGTCGGACTGTTGCGCCATGGATTACAAGAAAATGGATACAAAATCTCTCAACCAGTTGCTGATTAATCGCATTGGTGAACTCCAACAGCAAGTAATTCACCTTTTCTTTTTAAATATAATCTGAAACTTTTAACCCCGAATTTGGTTTTAGTTGGGTTTGATTTAAGTTTTGACAGCATTTGAAGTGATTCTTAAGAACGGAAAATTAGAAATGGAAATTCAGTTAAAAGTTATTGTTATTTTTTCCGGTTTGTTAAGTTAGATTAGGCGGAATCATACCAAATGTTAGTAAATTTATATGGGTTGCGTATCCAGAAAAACATTCATATTTGTATATACGTGAGATTGCATTCATATGTGTATTTATACACATAGTTGATTGATATGCAATTGTTTACCCGTTTGTATCAATTTATATATTTATCCGTGATTGCATTTTAACATATATGTTGTTGGCAATTGTATCAACTATCAAGCACTGTTTTAGCGAATATTTAAACTCCTCTTTGGGTTATTTCCTATCCCACGCTTGTGTAGGAAATGCATCAAAAACATAAATTAAGTTTGTGGAAAAGAAGTTTGTTTTTGTAGTTTTTCCAATTGATTTTTCAACTTTGTTTTAACTCATTCTAGAAAAATGAGGCAGCAAGTTCTGGAATGAGTTTAATGTGGGTATCTTATCATTTGTCTTGTCAAAGACAAAATGTTTGCTTTATTGGATATATTTAATTTTTCAGTCGATTAGATCAATTTTCACTTCTTGCAGGGTTTGGTTGATGACTATTTTCGGCATTGTCATTCTTTGAAGGAGGATAATGGTCCGTTCTTTTTTGTGGAACTTATACATGTATTTTTAGCTGATGCTTATAAAGTTGTGAAGGAAATTGCAAAAGCTATGTAAGTTCTTATTACAATATCAAATAGCATTTCTTTACTTTTATGTCTTTCTTGGGAACTTTATTTTCTGAAATCAAATTTTTTCTTGGTTGTCAATAGAGATCAATCGCATGTGGACTACAATCAAATGTATGTGCACTGTATCAAGCTCAAAGGAAGTGCTGCATGGTAATATTATGGCTGGTTTTTGTTTATTAAGCATTATTTTAAGACCTAGAATTACTTTGATAGATTAAAACATTTTGCAGAGATAATATTTTCATGCATGGGTATATTTAAATCCCTCCATATTTCAGCTTAAGTTCTTCTGAGAAAATCTGTAGTTGTATGTTGACACCACTGATTTTCCATAGATACCTGGAGTTCTGGGAGATTGCATTAGTGAACTAGCCCAGTATTGCTGTAATGTGTCTGGAATTTGCCTATAACTGTTATCTTGCTATTGAAATGATCGTGTTCATATCCTGGAATGTGATTGGCAGCATTGGAGCTTGTCGGTTGAGAAATGCATGCACTTATTTGCGCCAGGCTATTGACGATAAATCCAGAGATCAGTAAGAAAGCTTTATTTTATCTTTAAGCACACCTATAACTTGCTTCCAACTCCAATTGCTTATTTTCTTTCTCTGGAGAACTATGTTTGTCACTTTGAGAGTCATCTTGGGAGAACTTTGTAAATCCTTGCTGCTGTAATTTAAAAGTTATAAAATAACAAATGCCACAGGTTGGTATACTCTTAAAATATTTGGCATATTAGATTTAATGTCGTTAATTTTGACTGTGTTTAATGCTTGGGATGAGAGGGAACGCGACTACACTGACTTCTGTTAAGGAAGTTCGAAAAGAAATATGAGGAGAGAGAAGAAATTGTTTGTGTACCTGTTCTCTCAATAGCCAAAAAAACCTTTACTTTTGTAGCTGGAGTAAATAGCATTCTTTGTCTATAGTGGCTTGTATGGTATTGAAAATGCAAATAGTTAGTATTAGCAACAACTGACAGGTTGGCGAATGTCAGTGTTGATAAGATGATTTAGGAGAGTAATTTGACTTAATTTTCTTCTCTTCTTTAATCAACCATGGTTATCATCATTAATTTCTACGATCACATGGATTTGTGTGTTGTAACTACGATTCATTAACTGTATGGTATATTAGACTTCTAGTCCTGAAGTAGCTTCTTAGTCGCATAGGATAATGTTCATCAGGTAGATTTGTGAATCCACTCTAAAAAGAGTTTACATACATTACATGCAAAAGAACCAAAGAAAATTGACAAATACTATTCACAAAAGGATTATGCAGCACAAATACAAATGAACATATGGGTATAATTACACAGGTAGGCTTTATATTTTCTAAAACTTGTAGTGTGGGCTTTCTTCTTCTTATTTAAATTATTTAAATAATATCAGTGCTAAATCAGAATGTAAAAGTCATTTTCAATTATTCTACTGCTCCACTATGTTAATGCCACTAGTATATTCTTTTTAAAGGGTCAAAGTTCAACTCCCCCATCCTTTCCACGACATTTCTTTGTGGTTGTTTGGCCTTCATTTTAATTAGATTTTGGGAAAAAATGTATTTTGGAATAGTAATTGTTTGGAGAATGAGTGGTTAAAAAAGAAGGAAAAGTTTTGATTTTACGTGGAATATTATTTTATTGGAGAATATGTGGTTGATAAGAAGAGAGAGAAAAATGAATTATAATTTTAATGAAGTCCAAACACAGGCTTAATTTCCAGTGAGGTCAGTTCACGCAGAACGGAAAATCTTGGGAGGACAATGCAGGAAGTTATTTGTTTTTCAAGGCTCAGTATTGACTCCAGTGAACATGGCTATGCTGCTTCTGTTCTTGGCCTTAAATTGTTCAAGAAAAGCATGTTTGTATTCCTGTCTTTTTGAACATGGTAAATCCAATGGGAACTGAACAACAGGGGTAGTGAGTTGGGTAGAAACGGTTCAAAAAATGACGGTTCAGCCATAATGGATGAAGCTTTGAAAACTTATATTATTATTCAAAAGGGAATATCTATTATAAGAAGAAATGGAAATTATAGGCAAGAGTTAGCTTTATTCCAAACCAGTCAGTCAGGTCTTCTAGTACCAAATGGAGGGAGTGAATTATAACTCAGTAGAATATATTATGATCCTAACTAGGATCGCTGGAAGCATTGGGATTACTGACTACAGATAGAATTTCAGGAACTGCCATGGTTATTGGTTAGTATTCTCAGTCAGGATTTGCTTGATTTTCCTCATCTTTGTGAGAAGTAAGAACATATTTTCATTTTATCTTCAAAAATACATTTTCTTTAATTTCGATCCATTTTATCCTTAGCTGCTATTGTTCATGCTTGTCTAAACATATTCTCTCAAAAGAAATTTTGTCAAGACTGTAAAAGATATTTTTCACAAAAGAGGGATATTAATTAAGGCATAAGAATTAGTATCTTGCATATTAATCTTTAAATTTCTTCTTTTATCTATACTGATGGAAATTGTTACGTTCAGCTTTGTAATTTATTTTTGTAGGTGTTGCCTGGCATTGAATGATATTAAGCAAGAGTACAATTATCTGCAAAGCCCGTTGGACAGCATTTTCAAGGTGACATATAACATGACAATTTTCATTTGAGTGGTTTATTATGGAACTATATCTGTGCATTGGTGATATTCATTTGACCTTTTCTTAAGAGCAGTAACTGGGAACAAATGCCATTATTATTGAGATGGTGAATCTTAGCCCCTGTTTGAGCCACATTAAAATTTTCATTCTCATTTTTCTACTCATTTTCAACTACACATTCTCCAATAAAATAATATTTTCCATCACATCAATAACTTTTCCTTCTTTTACAACCACACATTCTCCATCAATCTACTATTTCAAAATACATTCTTCCAAAATAATGTGGCTCAAACACATCCTTAAAGCTCTCCTCAGTACATACTCATATAATAGGGAACTTTTGACTGGTGAGACCCAAAGAGAACAAATCATTGAGCAGCTCAATTCTTGCATTTAGATTACGAACAAAAATGGCAATGCTAATAAATATAATCCTGACATTGAAAACAGTATGAAAAGAGAAAAAATATTAATGTGATATTTTCCCACGAAAATATGATAATCCCGATCAAATTACGTAATTCTTTATTCACTTTAGGAAGTATGACCAGGAATATAGGAAATAAATTTATGCTTAATGCTGCTTCTCTCAAATTGTCCTTTTAGAGTTAGTAAACTAGCTTGTGAAGAGATGGTGTAAACTCTAGACTGTAGTAAACAAAGAGTCTTTTAGACTAAGTTTCATGTACAAATCACAATGAAAAAGGAAAAATTAAAATCAGATGTTTGTAACTATTAATATAGGCAAGGAGGGATATATAAAGAAAGATTGTCGAAAGCATTTTTTGCCTCCTTCAAAAGTTTTTAATATAATAAATTGATAGTTTTAGTAAATTTTGAGTCTTTTTATCCTTTATTTTCTTTTTGTTTTCCTGCCAAAAATTATCCAATGGACAACAACATTATATTTTTGTTTGTTCTGCCCTCGCTGCAATCCTTTGTTTTTATACTTTCTAGTCAGCTACTTATAGCCAAACAAATATCCAATGGACTCAATGCACAACTCTTCTTTGAAGGGATGTGAGGGGTGCCTCCCTCACATGTCTATCCCTCGAATCTGGAACCTGAATCCAAAGACCAAAATTGTTGACTTACGAGAATCCAAACCCTTTAATTTTTATTACTTTTTAGACTTCTAACATTCAGCTGTGCCATCTCTCGCTTTTGTAAAAGAACAAAGGTGGTGAACTCATTATTCTAGCTTTGATTTTCAGTTTACTTATCCAATAGCCATGATGTTGTTTCCAATCTCCTTGTTTACTATAAAGCGCGTTGTGACGTATGTGAGTGTTGATAGATATCAATTAGAAAATGGAACTGTAATAGTAGTAAATTCTTAGATACGGAAACTAGGTAGAGCTTGTTTGTCTTTAATGCAACTTGTGGTCAACTGTTTCCATTTTCTTCTTGAAGAAAATGGAATATCTGTTACTTTGGCTGATTGAAGTTATAATATTAACTTCATGGTGAAGCCAAAATAAAAATCTGTTCCTTCCAAATGCTATTAAGCGTTAATACCTTTTGATGATGTAGCTTTTTGATTCTTATGTTAATGCTTTTTAGACACGTTGTTGAAACCATGAATTTATAACTGCAACCAGAATTTGTTAAACGGAAACCGGAACTATATTTTTATTTCTAGTTATTCACTAAGAGATGTTTTTTGGTGCACTGGACGCAAAGTTGAATTGTTTTTCCAATCTGTTTGTAAAAACATTAGTGGTGGTACATACACCACCTCCAAATGAATCTATTATTAAATGACTTCTTGTTGAGTTTTATGCAAGAGTACAAGATAATCTACATAAACATACGAGGAAACAGAGAATGCAAACAAATTACATGCGATTGTTCATTTACAATGCAGTGCAACTTAATTTTCAAGGCCATGACATAAAATTTCTACAGTAATTCTAATTCGTCCTAATTTCTTTGACTAGAAAAATAGTGTATGTGGAATTTACTATGTACTTTATTCTATATATCATGCTAACTATTAAGTTAGTCAGGGATGTTTGTTAAGATAATGCTTCGTGAAGCACTTATTTCCAGCATAATGTGAATCCAAAATATTTGGTGACCATTTATTTAATGAGTACGTGTCTCAAGCTGAAATGTTTTGTGCAAGGAAGTTTTGTAGTAGCCCAGAAATTTGTAAATGTAATAAATAGTTTTTTGTGATGCTGCTACTGTTTTAGATTCTAGCAGTAAATGTAGAGGAGTATACAATTATTTCCTATTTCTCCATTATTTATTTAACAATTTTCATACGGTTACCATTTAGTTGTATTGATAAGGCAGATATTTGCAGTTTGCCAAACTTGTAATTTTAGTTTTCAAGAAATTTAAAATTACTTCTAATTAGATGGCCATGATTTCTACTTTCTACTCAGAGTCAGTACAAATTAGTCTCTACACTGTTATTGTGGTATAATAAATAGATCTAAAATCTACCAAGATCCACTTCTACATGGGTCTGGATGCTTGTATTTATGGTTTAAGATCATCAACCAAAAGTCTAAAAAGTAGTTGTCCTACGCATGATGCCAATTATTTATTTTCTCTTACCAATCTCCTTGGACAATATTTTTTTGTTACCTTTAGTACCTCAAATCTTGATCACACTGGTTTTAAGTATTAATAATGGATTGTAGAGAGGCATCTATTTGCTTTTGTTTATGTTTATGCCTTTTTATTTCTTCATCCTACTTCATTTGGTTTATTTTTGTTTCATACGCCTATGGTTGTATAGAGGCATCTATTTGCTTTTGTATATGTTTATGCCCTTCTATTTCTTCATCCTACTTCATTGGAGGCTCCGGACAGTTGTGTTTGTATAAAGGCATCTATTTGCTTTTGTTTATTTTTATGCCCTTCAATTTCTTCATCCTACTTCATTGGGTAATTGTGTTTTGCACGAATATGATTTCTGAAACTTGCCTGTTCTTCCAGTGGTTGTATGTACTATCCCACACCTCCTTGTTTTGAAGGCACTTAACAGAATTAACCAGGTGCATGTATTAGCATTATGTTGCCCTTAGTCAGGGTGACTAGCAATCTAAAACCATATCTTGGAGGAGGGAATGGGGAAGATCTCAAACTATAGATTTGTGATTTGTCAAGATTTTGTTTTTCCTTTGGTGATCAAAGTGAATCTTAATAGTTTTCTAGGATATGCACATCAATTTCTCCTGTTGTCTAATCTTGGAAAGTGGAACATTAATTTTTATCTAGGCCATCCATTCTTCACTCTCCTTCGTGGATGGACTAATTTTTGCTGCTAACATGGCTATATATTTTCCGTGCTTCCAATTTTCTAAACAATTTTATATTGCATCCTTATTCATTCCAAGATTTTGACTTTTGTTCCATTGTTTACAATCTTGTTCACCTCCTTATTCTGAATGTTTTTTTTTCCTCAATTTGAATAGCTTGAGCAGGAAATTGTTTCTAGGGAAGCTTCGAAATCTTGATAAGCAACCATGTATGCTTTCTCATTGACTGGAAAGAGATTTCAAGTATAAATGCAGATATAGTTTCTTCAAGTTTGTATCTAGCCAAGTACTTAGTATATGCAGGTCCTTGTTTTTCCCTATTGTGAAGTTTGTAATTGCTTGGAAATCGAGCCTTATGGTATCCATTTTTTGATCTGGAATTGATGGGTTTTCCCTTGATTTGGTAAATATCTCAGGTTAGTTTGAGCATTTGGATATATTCACCATGACAAGAAGTAATATAGTGCTGTAGCCTGACGCGTCCGTGATACGTTGTTTGTGGACCCCCCGTAGCTGATATTGGTCGTTAGGGCTTGACTTGTTTGCTTGGTGATTGAGATTTTAGTGTCCCAATCCAAGCTAGATCGTGTTGAAACGTGTCAAACAACAAGCAACCACCTTAATGAAATTTAATCACAATATTTACAATGTTATCTTTATAAACCAATCTAAGCAACAAGTTTATGTATTGGCATACATTTCGATTGTTTATAGAAAAAAGAAGGAATGAACTTGGTTTTGAATATCTATGTCATGTTTGCTGCGCTGAATTGAATATAACACAAAAATGTGTAAAATGTTTATAAGATGCACTCTTGACGTCATATTCTTACTAGCAAAAAGTTGAACAGAAAATAAGGTTTCTTCACCTGAAAATCCTTTTAAAAACTCAATAATTGCCGTTGAAATGTTCTGAATTTCTTTTTGTATTTGTTGTGTCGCTTAGTGACGGATCTAGTTTGATATTTGTTAACTGGAAAAGCTCCCGGATCAGTCTTCCGCAATTTCCCAATCTTGAACAGTAATATGAAACACTTGGGATACTTCGAGGGATCCCGTCCTCCTTATTAAGGCAATTCGAGGTGCCTTGGACCTCCTTAATTCAACACAAATGAAGATACTTTTCTCGATGATTTTATTGATAATAATACTTGCTTAAATAGCCATATGCCCTACAATTATTAAAGGTAGAATTACATAATTGCTACGAAACATAAGTTCTTTCCTTCTAAGAATTATTTTAATTGCCTTAATTGTGTCCCATGAGTGCCGTCCATTTCCATCTTGCAATCCCTCTAAATGTGCCACCTTGCAATCCCTATGAATGTGCTACCTTGCCAATTTTACTTATAACAACTCCATTCCCCATAAAAACATCCTTGTCCTCAAGGATGAAATAAGGAAATCGGGCCTTAAAAGATTCCACCTCTTCCCACGTAGCATCTGCTGGAGAAAGATTTTGCCAATGAACCAAAATTTCTGTACCTCCCTTAATTTTCCTGCTATTCAAAATAGCTTGTGGTAAAGGGTGCACTGGTTGGTCTAGAGAAATAGGAGGTAAAATTGGCTCAACCTTCTCAGTATCTCCTACCCTTTTTTTTAAGAGTGATACATGGAACACTGGGTGTAATTTGGAATCATCTGGTAACTCTAATTTATACGCCATCAACCCAATTCGTGCAATGATCTTAAATGGGCCAAAAAATTTGGGAGCCAGCTTTTGATTTTTTCTCCGAGCCACGGTTAACTGGCGATAAGGTCGCAACTTCAAGAACACAAAATCACCCACATGATACTCTTTATCCGTTTTCTTTGTGTCATAATATTTCTTCATTCGTTGTTGTGCCACCGTCAAATTAGCCCTTGCTTCTCGCAACACTCGGTCCCTTGCCAACAAAAATTTTTCTACTGATTCCACTTTAGTTGTGCCATGGACATATGCTAGCAGTGACGGTGGAGCACGACCATAAACAATTTCAAATGGGGTCTTCCCTGTTGAAGAGCGAATACTAGTGTTATAACAATACTGTACCCAAGGTAGCCACATCACCCATTCCGTAGGTTTATCTCCTGTGAAACAACGTAGATACATTTCCATGGTACGGTTCACTACCTCTGTTTGACCGTCTGTTTGAGGATGATAGGCTGAACTGAAGTTGAATTTAATTCCATTCAACTGAATAAAGTCTTCCAAAAGATACTTGTAAATGTTGGGCCACGATCACAGAAAATTGTTTCTGGCATCCCATATAATTTGAAAATATACTCAAAAAATATTTGAGCAATGGTGCTAGCCGTGTAGGGGAGAAATAGGAATAAAATGGCTGAATTTGGAGAACCGATCAACCACAACGTATATGGTAGATTTTTCCTTGGAATTCGGTAATCCTTCCACAAAATCCATGGAAATATCTGTCCAAACATTTTTTGGAATTGGGAGGGGACTTAAGAGACCTGCTGGTTTTTAATTCTCCACCTTGTTACGTTGACAAACTTCGCATTCTTGAATAAATATCCGGACGTGATTTCTCATTCCCCTCCAATAAAATGTGGTTCTAATTCGGTGTAAGGTTTTGTGGAGTCCTTCATGCGTGTTGGAATGGAATTCTTGTATAATTGTAGGGATGAGAGGTGATTCTGTTGGTAGGTAAATCCTTTCCTTAAAAAATATTATTCCATCCTTCAGAGTCCATGGACCTACAGCTTCTCCTTTTGTTATATTTTTTGCAAGAGTTTGTAGTAAAGTACTCCCTTCAATTTCAGTCTTCACAGAATCAACCCAATCTGGAATTGGGAATGAAATGGCATTGAATTGTGGCTCAAATTGTCGTGAAAGAGCATATGCAGCTAAATTTTCATGTCCCTTCTTGTACTCAATTTTGAAGTCATATCCCATAAGCTTCACCAACCACTTTTGTTGAGCAGTAGTGGTAATAGTTTGGCCAAGTAAATACTGCAAACTCTTCTGATCCGTGCGCACAATAAATTTAGCTCCTAAAAGATAAGGACGCCATTTTTGAACCGCACAAACTAAAGCCAATAATTCCTTTTCATAAGTTGATAGGGCTAAATTCTTTCCATGCAAGGCCTGACTGTAGAAGGCAATGGGCCTACCTCCTTGCATCAATACTGCTCCAAGCCCAACACCAGAGGCATCACATTCTACCACAAATGGTTGAGAGAAATTCGGCATAGCAAGGACAGTTCTTGCAACCATGGCTGCCTTGAGGTTCTCAAAAGCTTTCTCAGCTTGTGGATTCCAATGGAAGGCTTCCTTTTTAAGCATTTGGGTCAGTGGTTGAGCTATCTCTCCGTACCCCTTGATGAACTTCCTGTAATAACCTGTTAGACCCAAGAAGCCCCTCAATCCCTTTAATGTGGTGGGTTTAGGCCATGAAACCATGGCCGATATTTTTTCAGGGTCCATAGATACTCCTTCATGAGAAATGACATGCCCCAAATAATTGACCTCTTTTTGTCCAAATTGACACTTTTCTTTTTTGAGAAAAAATTCATGGGTCCATAATTGGTGTAAGACCTGTTTTACATGATCTAAATGCTCTTCCCATGTGTGACTATAAATTAGGATATCATCGAAAAAGACTAAAACAAATTTTCTGAGATAGTCTTTAAATACCTCATTCATAGCTGATTGAAATGTAGCGGGAGCATTGGTAAGACCAAATGGCATGACTATGGCCTTGGTGGGTGCGGAATGCAGTCTTCTCAACATCTCCATCATTCATTCGAATTTGGTGATATCCCGATCTTAAGTCTAACTTTGTAAAAAATTTGGCCCCATACAATTCATCCAATAATTCATCTATTACTGGTATGGGAAATATATCCTTGACCGTAATGTCATTCAAAGCCCGGTAATCAATACAGAGTCTCCACGAACCATCATGTTTCTTAACCAATAAAACCGGCGATGAATACGGACTTGTGCTTGGCCTTATAACGCCTGTTGTAAGTAAATCTCTTACCAGTTTCTCAATCTCATTCTTTTGGTAATGAGGATATCGGTAAGGCTTGACATTAATTGGACCGCTTCCCTCCTTTAGAATAATGTGATGATCATGCAACCGTCGAGGTGGTAATTGGTTGGGCTCCTTAAAAATGGAGGAATATTGACTAAGCAATGATTGAAGATCAGGTTCGGTTGACCCTTCTTCAGCTTGGTCCACTCCCAGCTGGATTGCATTTAATTGTAACAGGTAAGCACGTTTGCCTTTCCTCATTTTTTTCCTTAATTCATGCTGCCCATTTATCCTGTTAGATGGCCCCCTTGTGCCACGCAATTCCACCGATTTTTCCTTCCAAAAGAATCTCATCCACATCTCCTTAAACTCCCAAATAATAGGGCCTAATTGCTTAAGCCATTGAGTACCAAAAACGGCATCACATCCTTCTATCGGCAAGAGATAAAAATCCAACGTAAATTCAACCTCTTGGACAATCAAAGATATATCCTTGCAAAGTCCTCCACTGGTCATTCTATTGCCATCAGCCACAATCACCTCAAAATTGCCTTTTCGTTTGGCTGGATTCCCATAGATGCGGCAAGACTAGAGTTTAAAAAATTATGGGTACTTCCAGAATCTACTAAAATAGTAATTGCTAGGTTACCCACCTTTCCTTTTAATCTCATAGTTTGAGGTGTTGTCATTCCAGTAATTGCATGAAAGCTTATTTCCGGGAATTCCTCGGCCTCCGTTTGCTGAGTCACCTCACCCTCATCCTCTTCAGCTATTGGAAAAATCCCATCAATCAAAAATAATTTTTTACACCGGTGGCCAGGGGAGAACTTCTCATCACAATTGAAACAAAGGCCACGTTCTCGCCTGTCTTTGAGTTCGGCGGGGTTAAGCCTTTTAATAATAGGACTTCGAACCTTTGGAATGCTAGGGGGTGGCAATGGTGGAAGAGTTGAAAGGGCAGGAAACTTTTTATACTCTTGCACCTTCCCCTTTTGCAAGTCTTGGATCCTTGACTCATAGAGTCGAGCTAAGCCGATTGCCCCTGATAGATTTACGGGTCGAGCAGCTTGCACATCAACCCTTATTGCCTCCTTCAATCCACTTACGAAACATCCCACCTATTGCTCAGCCGAAAGTGTTCCAGCCCTGTGTAATAGTCGATCAAATTCTAGCTGATAATCACGTACACTTCCTTGTTGTTTAAGCATAGTGAGATCACCAAAGAAATTTTGAAATCGAGACGGCCCATAGCGTAAATGTAGCTCTAGTTTTAAAGACTCCCAATCAGCCCCATCCTCTTGTCGAAATCTTTGGTACCAAAGTTGAAAGTCACCCTCCAAGTGGTAACCTGCCATTGGCATCTTATCTTTCTCATCGGTGTGTTGGAATTCAAAAAATTGTTCCGCTCTACATATCCATCCTGTTGGATCCTCCGTCCCATCATAACGAGGAAAATCAAGTTTTGTTAATCTTGGTGCGATAGACCCACTAATTCCAACAACTCCCTTTCCCTTATTTCGATTATGTGATACATACTCATCATGTCCCCCACCCGAATTTAGGAAAGACTTTTCCTGAATTTGGTTGGATAAGACCATGATCATATCTTCAGTGTGTTTCATCAACCGCTCTTGGACAGCCCTTATCTCCTGTTGCAAAGATTGCTTACCAGCATTTAATGAGCCAATCTCATTCTCCAATTTATCAAGGCGGTGTTCGGACATGCCTAGCTCTGATACCAAGCTGTTGTGTCGCTTAGTGACGGATCTAGTTTGATATTTGTTAACTGGAAAAGCTCCCGGATCAGTCTTCCGCAATTTCCCAATCTTGAACAGTAATATGAAACACTTAGGATACTTCGAGGGATCCCGTCCTCCTTATTAAGGCAATTCGAGGTGCCTTGGACCTCCTTAATTCAACACAAATGAAGATACTTTTCTCGATGATTTTATTGATAATAATACTTGCTTAAATAGCCATATGCCCTACAATTATTAAAGGTAGAATTACATAATTGCTACGAAACATAAGTTCTTTCCTTCTAAGAATTATTTTAATTGCCTTAATTGTGTCCCATGAGTGCCGTCCATTTCCATCTTGCAGTCCCTGTAAATGTGCCACCTTGCAATCCCTATGAATGTGCTACCTTGCCAATTTTACTTCTAACAGTATTTCAGTTACATCCTTAAAAGACAAAAAGGAAAAGGGAAAAAAAAAATCATAAATAAGGTATTAAGTATGCAGCAAATCAATTTCCAGATATTAAGTTCAAAATACAAAAATCAGGTGCTAATTTTGATTTAATTCAAAATAATAATATTATCAAATTAAATTACCTCACCCCTACCCTCCTCTCCCCTCCCTCACCCTCACCCTCTTACACCAGTCGTCGACATCCATCCGTTGCCGACAGCCACCCCATCGACAACTTCTTCAACGACAAATATGAGCATTGTCGGTACAAATAGTAAAGATAGAGGGAGAATCATAATGTTCGTTGGAGAACATTGACTAGTGTATTTTATATAGTACTTACTGGAGTAAATAACTTCAATTATCACTGTTGAAATCTGATTAATTGAATGTGTGACCAGTTCGGATAACTAGAAATCAATGACACGTGACCCGAGACCTATGTACTTTGACATGTGATTTGTGTGACCTGATTCAATGGTCTGTGACCAAATATCTTATATATGTAACATATGATCTGAGCCAATAGTTTGTGAGCAAATCTCTTGTATTTGTGATCCATGACTTATGCACTTGACAGGTGGCCTATGACTTGATCTAATGGCACGTGAACAAATCTCTTGGGTCTGTAAACAAATCTCCTGAATCTGTGATACGTGACCAATGCACTTTGACATGTGCCATGATTCATGTGATGATGACCCGATCCAATAAAAGGTGAACCAACCTCTTGGATTTGTGACCTAATCCAATGGCTCGTTACCAAATCTCTTGAATAAGTGACGTGTCCACTTTGACATGTCACGTATTCAAGAGATTTGGTCGCAGAAATTCAATCGGATGTGACCTGCACTCCACCACCATCACCACTTTGGACATTAATCCACCACCACTATTGCACTACCGTCATTACCACTGACAACCCAACAACCAAGTAAATCACCAACGCCAAAACTCAACTCTTCAAGCTCTAAAAATCCATTTCAAAACACCAACTTCCGGCCACCATGGCCGCAGGATTCCACCACCAATAAACTCCTCTCTTCCAATCTCTACAAATCCATTACGAACATCAGCCCAAACAACAACTAAATCAGACAAAAAACTGACTTCAAAATTGCAAGCAATGCATGACCTCCATCCAAATTCCTGCCACTTCTGCGACACCCAGGCGACCACCACCAATTGATTCTCCTCACCAAGGCGACCAATTTCATGGTCTTGATTCATCAAAACCGATCCCACACATCGATGCCCTGAATTAATTTTCCACTCGCGCACGATTTCTGCGAGAATAGGCAATCAGTCAATTGATGGACTAAGGGTCCGTTTGATAGTGATGGTGAAAAATGGGTGGAAAGAAAATGAATTACAGGGAAAATAATTTCCTAGAAATTGTTTTCCAGGGAATTGTTAAATAAGTATGTTTAATTGGTATAATTTTTCACTCGAAAAGTTTTTAAATTTTGTGTTCGTTTGGCTTTCGTTTGCATCAAAATTGTTCATTAAAGTGATAATTTTTTCTACACTTGATTATAAAATTTGTTTCTATCAGATTAAATTGGGGTAGAGAGAGACACTAAGAGATGCGTTTTGATTAAAAACCTGATTTATGTACAAGGAAACTTTATACCTGATTTTAGAATTGTCGCCTTTAAATATGATGTAATTTCGTTGCATTGTTCTAATTGGCCTAGTCAATTGGCCTTTTTATAAAACAGACTAAAATGTCTATATTACCCTTAATGAAATGAATTCTTATTTATTGCAAGACATATCCTTCTTTTATGCATAACTTTAAATATTAGTATCTTATATTTCTTATATTTTGGATTCTAATAAACAAATCCATCATTTGATCTAATAGATTAGCATAATCTATAATTTTTTGTTCATATTCTGCTATAAGTTTTTTATATTCTTCGGATAGTCTATCTCTATTTTCTAGTTGAGATCTAATTTTTTTTATTTTTTCTAATACTCTTTTAACAAATTATCTAATCCTTTAACTGCATATCCTAACATTTTTAGATAATATAAATATAATGAAACAATAACAGTTCAAACATCATGAATAATCATAAACATTTAAGCATAAACATTAAAATGAATAATCCCTTCGATTCTTTAAAATCTTGCAAGAATTCTTTCCAAATTTAACAAAAACAATAGTTTTACCTTAGTTTTGATGTTAAGTTTTTATCCTTAGAATCGAGTGACCTTCAAGTTTTGAATATGCAAATTGTTCCCTCAACGGCCTCTTGCTTCAATGCGAATCTTTGCTATTTCAGCTTCTTGCCCTCACTGTATCGTTTCTTAGAATTAAAACTACAGATCTTAAATAAAGAAAACTTTCTTTTTGTTAAAGTAAGAAAGAAATTTATTGCTTAATCTTTGAAGAATCTATGAGAAAAGTAGTTTAGAAACTCATTTATATTGATAGGATTGGAATATGAATGATCTATCTAAAATTGGTAGTATTGATCTATCTGAAAATTGATACAAGATTCGAGCAGAAAGTTTTTTGGCTTTCTCACAAAATTGAGTGCTCAAATTTGTTCTTCCTTCCTCTTAGCCCAAGGTCTCTATTTATACAAGTAATTGAGGCAAAATTATTGGTCTCTTACATCATTACATACATCATATAGCACAATAAGTTATGCTTTTCTTATCAAGAGCCTTCTGGCCCCTCCATTATGCAACTGCTTTATCTCACATCTTCTTTAGGGTTTGTCTTTGCATGCAGCTGTCCTCCTTTTTATCTTGTCATCTTTGTCTTCTTTTGTATTTGTAAGATTCCTTCAAATTATTTTGTCTACATGTGGAACAATCTCTTGCTTCACATGCACGTTTTAGGGTTGAGATATTTCCTGGCATTGGATGATTATCAAATTTATTGATAAATTCTTTGAGGATTTCAGATTTTTGCTTTCCATCATTAGCAAGTAGGGTCCATCATTGATTTTGGCATAAATATCTAAATTTCTTTTCATAAAGATTTTTAGCCATATTATAGAGAAATTTATATCCAAGAACTCTACGATTCTTGATCCATGCTCTGATAAATTTTGGTAATGGTTTGTCAATCTCTCCAATGTCCATGGAGAAGTTCATTTCAACACATCCAACTGTTATAATGTGTTCTACTGGATAAAATGTTCCTCAATCGACTTCTGGACTGATAGTATAAAATTTAAGATAAATAAATCTTCCTTGGGCATATCTGGAGATTTCATATTTAAATATATCACCAAATCTTTCAATTTCTTTAAGATTTTTATCTGGATATATTAAATCTAAGTATCCATAGTCGGCTGCCATTTTTACCATAGTCAGGTCTTGTTTGAGTCACATTATTTTTTTCATTCTTATTCTTCTACTCATTTTCAATCACACATTTTTCAATAAAATAATATTTTTCATCACATCAATAAATTTTCCTTCTTTTTCAACCACATATTCCCTATCACATCAACAGTAAAAATGCATTCTTATAACCAAAATGTGCACCAAACAGAGGCTTAGCTCAGAATCTTTCATCATTATTATTCTTGGGTAGATGTGATCTCCTGGTGAAATAAAATATGAATCACATGTCTGTAATTCATAGATGATTTTGGTAAACATTTTATACTCTTCTTCTTTTGGTGACAAATGGACTTCATCATCTTCATCTGGTTGTATCCCGATGGATTTGATATGTCCTTCATTGATGGTAATCTTTTTAGGATTTTGAATAATAACATCATTTTTTGGTCCACTGTTGCTTCCACCTGGTGGATCACTCTGAGTTTGTACCTATTTGAAATGAACATGTTCGTATCCAATAGTATCTTTGATATCCAGTGATTTTAATTGGGCTTCAATAGCTCCAATTCTATCAATAATATCATTGGTAACTTGTGTATGTGATGAATTTATTTCCATCATAATTTTTACATTATGCTGTAAAATTTCGTTCATCGTTTCTATCCCAATTTTGATATCTTCAGCTTCTTCCTTGGCATAAATAGTCATGGATTTGATATCATCTGGTATCCCTTTTATATTATCCATCTGCAAATTCAATATTCCTGCTCAAGAAATCTGCAAGAAAGTTGTTAACTCCTTTAATGTGAATTATTTCAAAATTACAAAATGATAAGTCTGCTTGTCATCTGTGTAATCTTCTATATTGAGGCTCCATTGGTAATTTATTTCTAACTAATCCTGCAACTTGAGAATTATCAGTTTCAACAATGAATTTTTTAGATAATAGGAATAATGAAAACTTTTTTATTCCTCTAATTATTGCACGTAATTCTTTTTCATGAGTGGTATAATTTATCTCTGCTTGATTGAAGGTTCCACTTGAATATCTGCAAATCTCATTTAAATTATTTTTAATATGACTTCCCAATATTTATCTGAGATATCAGTATTAATAACCAAATTGTCTTTTTCATCTGATAATATTAATTTTTGTAGATTTTTACATTCTTCTTTTAATGATTTAACAATTTCTATATGTTCATCATTTCATCATTTAGTATTTGTTTACCTAAGTAAAATTTGTATTTTATATCTATTTTTTGAAAAAATTTCAATAAATCCTTCTGCATAATTTATATATCCTAAGAACTTTTGTATTTGTTCTTTAGATTCTAATTTGTTTGGAAAATTATCTATTTTTTTTTAGATATATGAGTTTGTAATTTTATTCATTTTCTATCTATAGTTAATCTAAGAAAATCAATCTCTTATTTTTCTATAATGGCTTTCTTTTTGGAAAGAACAACTCCTTCATTTTTACATTCATTTATGAACTGTATTAAATGATTTCTATGTTCTTCCTTATTATTAGAATATATTAATATATCGTCAACATATACTATCATAAATTTATTAAATTTTCTAAATATATTATTCATTCTTCTTTGATGTATTTGAGGTGAATTTTTTAATCCAAAATGCATAACTAACCATTCGTATTTGCCATAAGGTGTACTAAAGGTTATATATTGTATAGTTTCTTCTTCCATATTTATCTGCCAAAATCCTGATTTACAATCGAATTTAGAGTAATATTGTTTTCCTTTTACAAAGTTTATTAAGACTTCTTTGTTTGGTAAAAAGTATCCATCAAATCTAGTATACTTATTTAATTCTTTATAATTTATCAACATTTTGGATTTTCCTCTAACTTGCTCATAATGTTTCATTACCATAAAAGCTGGACGACTATGAGGTACATTACTTGGTCTGATAAGTTTCTGTTCTAATAATTCTTTTATTTGGATTTTGAATTCTTGTGTATCTTGTATAGTATACATCATTGGTCTTACTCTTATAATTACATTTTCTGTTAATTCTATCTTTCCTCAAGCGTGGTATGGTTTCCAAAATGTCAATGAATTTTCTCCATAAACTTTTTCTAATTGTTATATAATCCTTTCTATACTTATTTCTACTTCTATTTTTAGGACTTTTTTACACAGTATTCTTTCATTTTTTATTTCATTATGCACAATTGGTTTTTTCTCCCATTTATCACAATGCTGGGCTGGCTGAACTCTGTAAGGTCTAAATTTTCTTGGTATTTTTAATAAATGTTCGCAAGGGGTTTGTAACATTATCATATAATTATTTTGTTTATAATATTGAAACTGTTGTATAAAGTCATTTCCTAATAATACATCACATTTTAACTTATCTTAATTATATATCTTATTTATTATTATTTGTTTACTTCCAATGATTATACTAATTTTCTCAACGCTATGTATTATTTGAGCATATTCTCCTGTTACTCTTGTTATTTTTATCTTGCTTTTATTATCCCATGATTTTATTAAGAAATTATTAAATATAGTTATATCACTTCTTGTATATATCAAAACACTAGTTGTTATATCTGATTTTATAATGGTAACTTGTATATATACAGTTAATGAAAAACTTATTTGATTATTCATTCAATTCTTTATTACATAATATAGTTTGTCCATTATATATATATAACCCTTCTCTTTTTATACTATAATTTTCAAATCCATTTAGAAGACTCATTCTTAATAATATACGAGGGTTTATATTCATGCTATCATCTATATAACATGGTACTATAAGATCAATTCTTTCTATTTTTATGGGTACTTTTATTTCTAATTCTATAGTATGCATTTGTCCATCAAAATTTACATATATATGGTTCAGTTTTATGGGGTACTAATCACTTATTTTTTATTGAAGTTATATGACATTCACTAACTCCTATATATATTAATATATTTGGTCTGGTACATATTCTCTTCTATTAAAATATTCTCAATTTATTTTCATATTTTATGTATTCTTATGGAGTTTTTATTTATTTCGTATGCCTAGTTCATTCTAATAATTTTTTATTAGGTATTCTTAGACTTTTTGATATTCTAATCAATTTTCCATCTTTAAATATTAGATTATTATCAGGATATTTTTCTTCCCTTGATTCTATTATTTCAGGTTTATCTGTTGATACTTTAAATTCATATTCTTGGAATTAATTTTATCAGCTTATTTGGTTCTATAATTTTACTAATATCCTTATATTCTTTATGTACTTCTATATATGATTTTTTAGAATAAATGTTTCCATAATTAGAGTTGGTAAATGTATATAAAGCTCTATATATTGGATTTTTTTTTGTTAATTTTGGATAATAATTCTTCACTGTATTTCTCGTTAAAATGTTTAATTTGTGTGTAATTTGGGTTGTTCTAACATCTATAGTTTTTTCAATTTTTTGATATTCATTTATAGCTATCATTTCTCTTTTCCAAATTTTATCAAAAATTTCTCATTTTCCTATTTTCAAATCTAAAGATAATTTTTGTAATTTCTTAAATTTATTATTATCAAAAGTTACGTTTAATCCATATCATTCTATTCCTTCATATTCTTGTATTTCTATATTATCGTTTTCTATTTCATCAATTTCCTTATTCAGATTATGATCCATTATTTTCTGAATCCGTTTCACTTATGTATATTTATTTATCATAATATTGTTCAATATCATATATCTCACTTAATTCATCTTCTATCTCTAAATATTCTATCTGTAATATACTACCTTTCTTTTTATTACAATCTGGACTTATATGACATATTTCTCCACAATTCCAACATTTATATTGGCTTTTATCTTTTTTTATAAGATTTATTCTTTTGTTGTTTATTTGGATTAAACCTTCTTTTATAGTATTTTTTTTCTAGGTTTTAAATATCTTTTTGTAAAATTTCTAAATTTCTTAAACATTCTATTTCTATATTTTCTTTTAATATCTTTTCTTTCAGGATTACATTTCTATTGTGTAGGTTTTTCCATATCTTCACGATATATTCTTGTTAATTTTCCTGATCTTTTTAATAATTGTCTTTGTTGACACACACACACACACACACACATATGCAAGCCTATCAAATAGAAATTTTATTCTTGATCCTAAAGATTTTGTTATTCCTATATTATCTCTAAGATATTTCTCAAGCTCTATCTTAAAATATATTCTCAATGTTCCGGGTAATTTAGTATAATACATATCTAGATAGACTTCTTGATTTTCATTACTATAAAATTGTATATAATAGTAATTTCTAAATTAACAAGTATATTCCTTTATTTTACACATATCACATAACATCGTCTTTTTCTTTTTTTGCTTCTTCTTTAGCATTTATTATCCATTTTTCTCCTAAAAATTCATTTGCAATATATTCTACTAATCTTTCTATTCCTTTTTATCTGATTTTATTATTTCTATTTGTATATTTCTTTTCATTAATGATTTTATATCATTATTTACTCATTCCCACTAATTTCTAATATTTCCTTCAAATGATGCTATTAAAAAATATAGTCTTCTTTCTGTATTTTATCATATATCATCTTTGTTATATAAAAATAATAATATCATTGAATATGCCCAAGTTAGTAAGGCTTTTTTAGTATCTATCTTACAATCTAGATCTAAATTTGTTCCTCCATGATTAATTGGTTTATCATAATTATCATTTAATTTAAATATATCTTTATATTTGTTTCCTTTAGGTGGTTGACTATCTCTTACATTATCATAGAATTGTTTATATGATTTATTATATATGTGTGCATAACTTTTATCTGGATCAAATTTTTCATATTGGTTAGAGGTTTTTACTGGAGTAGGTCCTCATCTAGTATTCGTTAGGACTTGATATAAACTTATATTTTCTAAACTTAATTTGTCAAAGTTTTCTATTAACAAATCTAACTATTTATTCATCTTTATTATCTTCTTCAATTTTTTCTTTTTCTTTTTCTCATTTTCCTAATAATTTTTTGAAATTTTCTTCTTCTAATATTTTTGGTAAAATATTTCTTCTAAAATCACCATCCATACTTCCTGTTTCTATTACTAAATTTTCTTGTTCTATGTGTTTCTTTCCAATTCTCGACATCTATTTTTCTATCTTTACTTTTATTATTATTTTTTAATTCCCTAAACTCAATTTTTAATTCATTTATTAGATCTTGAACATCAATGATTAATATCTTTATTAATTGTTTAAGTTCATTCATATGTTCATTCATTTTTCTTCTAATGTCCATGTTTTATTTTTGATTGGCTAAAATAATATGATCTACGCTCAACATCTTTACAATTTTTTATAATTCTATTAAACTTTTGTTTTGTAAGTTCATTTCCTGTTATCTCTTTTAATTCTTTATAATAGTTTGCTATTTCTTTATATATTTTTTTGTTTCAGTTTTAATACTTGATTTTCTTGATATTTTGTTAATTTTTCATGTATCAATATTCAATAATGTATCTATTATTTGATAATTTATCGATTTCATTCTTCCTAATTTCCTTTTTTCTTTTTCCATATTTAGTTAAGAATTAATTAATGATGATTCATGCATTTCATAATTTTCTTTATAATATAGCATAATTTCTTCTTTTTCAAATTCTGCAATAATCTTTTCATATATATATATATATATATATATATATATATATATATATATATATATATATATATATATATATATATATATATATATATATATCCTATTATTAATTTATCTAATATTTGTTATCTTATTTCTCTAGCTAATTCTTTAATTATAATTAATGTTATTATTTTTAATTTTTTAGGAATAGGTTCTATAAATATATAGCTCCCATGATTTTCTTTGAACTCGTAATACTAATCTGTTTTAGTGATTGTGACTTCCATAGTTTTTATTATAACTTTCCTTTTATTTTATTTTATGTGGTCTTTATAGATATATGTAATATTTATCTATCTTAGTAATGGTAATTTCCATGATCATTATCGTTCTGATACCAATTGTTGGAGGGCTACTATGAGCGAACAAAAATATAATAATCTATAAAATCTTAAAATGGCTCTTTAAAAATTATTTAATATTCTAAGAATTCATTTAATTTCTTTAAGCTTAATCTATTATTATTATGGATACATAAAATCTTAATGTTAACTTAAATTTTAAATCTTTATAAGTTTGAAGTAATCTGTTTGTAATATATTTTCTCATTTATAGTGTTTTAAGTAAATCTTCAAAATCTAATAATATTTGAGAATTTATAATATCATGATCTGTTATTATATTTATATTTGGGTTAAAAGGTATATCATATTTTAAAATATTTTTTTTCCTTTTTTCATTTTATCTATAATATCATGTATATCTTTTATTATTATAGATCTTACTATTACCTTAACAAAATTTTTCATCATATTTTTTTTAAAACATTTTAAATTTTTTGGGATGCATTTAATTGTTCTTGATATCCAATCTTATCAAATTCATTTTCAAATTCAATTTTTTTTATCTTTTATGATTCTTTTAATCTCGTATGGTCCTCTTTTAGTTCTAGCTTTTTTATAATTTTTATTAGTCATTTTATGATAATCTAATTCTTTAGGATTTGATTGCATTCTTTTCGTATTTTGGTAACTTAGATGTAATTATTATACTTGGGGTATTTTAGGTAGTTTCAATTGTTTAGAAAAGTCAAAAGCCATCTTGGAATGGGAAAAATTCATAAATAAGGTGTATACTTTACACCATTCAAAAATAAAGTTTATAGTTTGAAAATTTAACCGCTCCGGGGACTATTTCGGCGACCATTCCGACCACCACTCTTCTTCGGCGAATGTTCCGACGATCGTTCCGACGACTGCTCCGATTCCGACAATTATTCCGACGATTATTCCGGTGACCATTTTGGTCATAAATTTACAATTTACGGTCACAACTCAAAAATTTTGTAGGTCACAATTAATTCGTTGGTCACAGATTTCAAAATTAGTTGGTCACAGATCAAAATTTATTGGTCACACAGTTATAGATTTCCAAATTAATTATAGGTCACATGTCACATATTTTAAAATTAATTAATTACAGATTATTTTGAGGTCACAGATTATTTCAAGGTCACATATTTTTAAATTAGTTGGTCACATATTATTTTTGAGTTACATATTATTAAATTTTTAGGTCACAGTTGAGTAATTGGTCACAAATTACCAAACATTTGGTGACAGACTACCAAACATTTGGTCACAGACTACCGCCACTACCACTATGACCACTTTCGATCACCCTTCCAACACTACCAACACGGCCACTACAGCCACTTGCAACCACCCTCACCCGCCACCACTGCCGCCACAGCACTACAACACTACCAACAACAAAGTCACTGCCAACAAATCACTACACCACCACCTAGATCCACTGCACCACCATCACCATCTCTACCGCACCGTCGCACCACACCACCACCAACAGAAACACACCACCGTCGCCATAGGAAGCACACAACCACCACAGAAACGAACCACCACCACCATTTTGCAACCTACCAACAACCTGCACCACTAAACAACCACTACCGCCTCAACATTACAACCACCAGAATACTGCGAGCAGGGCCGCTCACATCACCGCCATCTTCTGTGAGAAGGAAAACTTTGTGCAACGGCGCACAAACCAACACCCCCAAACCGTTCACAACCAGCACACCCCCACCCCGTCGTCGCGTCGCCCTAGAGACACCACCACCCCCATTGCCACCAACAAAGTGGTATCACTACATCACAACCCAACAAAAAAAAAAAAAAACCCAAGCCCACCACCGCCAGAACCTCCACCCTCGTCTCCACTACCTAGATCCACCACACCATATTGCACTTGACTGGATTCAATTTCACAGCAGCCCTCGCCGTTGCCTTCGCCGTAGTGAGCAGAGAGAAGGATGTCATAAATCGCCGCAATCTATGTACTGGCGAAACCATAGATCTGCACGTATAGGCAATGGGGTTTGTTAGATCTGGTGGTGGCGTTGCCGGCGCCTGCCTTCTTTCCGGCGTGCGATTTCAGATAGAGAGAGAAAGGAGGGAAAGAGATTGAGTGAGTAGTGAGAGAAAATGAGATTGAAAATGAATTAGGATTTATTTGAAATATTAGTATTATAATATTATTTAAATTAACAAAATATCCAATTAATACTTAATTTTTGATTAAATAAACTTCATACCTGAATTTTGAATTTGGAAGTTTAAGTACATGGTTTTATGTAATTTTCCGTTTTGAAATTATGGCATGATATTTGGTCTACCCACACATATTTCCTCATGTAATGTCCAAAAAAGGAAAATATAAAAGAAGCTCGTTCGGCTGCAAGCTTCGAGAACCGAGTCCAACGCGACCCTCTCTCCAAATGTGCCAAACCTTGGCAGGCTGGCCCAGCTTTGAGCCACAATATGCATCAACTAAATCTTAATTTTTTTTTCTAGTGAAACAATATACAGACTAACATAGAAAAGGGAAGAAAGAATCACTAAATACAATGGCAAAAAGTATGTCATTCTCATTCCTCTGAACACCAGTTCAACAAAACAAGTCTTCTTTTCAATAAATTTCGAGTCGACTAAATCAATCATTATTTTTTATACTAACCTGTTATTAGCTGCAACTACGCGGAAAATCCAATATAAACAAACCCTTCGCAACCACCACAAACCATATTTGATTTTGGTCTAATAAAAATGTCATATACTTTTAAAGATAACACTAAGAGCATATATGCTGTGTACAGCTTCAGAAAGTGGCATTGTTCCTCTTTCAGTATGTATCAGCTTATAATTAACATTACTGGTCAGCCTGTTTTGTGTATCGGGCAGTGTGTTGAGACTCGCCTTCCTGCAGGATAATGGCGTTATTTTTGAAGAATTTTTCAACTATACATTTCATACAACTCTTCATTTAACAATACCAGGATATGATCTCTTCAGCATGAGTTGAACAACATTTGGACATATATTTTGTCCAGACCAATCACAACCTCGAGGCAATATTCCAGTTTTCAGATTTTTTCTGGTAAACTGAAGTTGATTACCTACCAACCAAGGGTGAAGCAGGAGTCAAATTTACGTGTTTTTGTTTAGTCCCCATCTACCAATGAGACCAGAGCATCAGGAACATATCCTGCATCAGAAAATTGGGCTGTCAATCCACTTAGAACTTCAACAACCCCATTTCTCAGTGCTAGCGTATCATGACCAGCAGAAAACAAATATATAGTGTTCTGTAATTCGATCCAACTATACCCCGTCTCTTTCTTTAATGCCTTTTCTTTCATCAGTTTCCTGATTTGGGATGTCTCGTTCCACATCTTCGAATCAGCATAAATATTTGATAGCATGATGTGGGCAGACATATCATCTGGATCAATACTCAAAATATTTTCAGCAGCATATTTACCCAATTCCAATTCTTTGTTAGTTATACATCCTGATAAAAGAGAGCGCCAAACTACTTTATCCAGCTGCCCAGGAAAACGGCTTATGAAATCATAAGCTCCTCTCATTTGTCCTTTGCGGGCAAATAGACTGACCATACAAGCAATATGGTCAGTTTTTGGGATAATTTTGAAATCTTTGACCATTGAATTAAAGATGTGCAGACCCTCCTCCAAAAGTCCTACATGTCCACAGGAAGATAAGACTCCAATGAATGTTATGTCGTTTGGTTTAACTCCGTTTTTAAGCATAATGTCATAAATCTCCAAAGCGTCCTTCCACAACCCATGTTGGGCATACCCTCCAATCATGGAATTCCAGGAAACCAAATTCTTATTAGGAAGAATATTAAAAACTTTCTGAGCATCATCCAGTCGTCCACACTTAGCATACATGTCAACAAGAGCACTTCCAACAACCACATTGGAATCGAATCCCGGTTTTATGACACAGCAATGAGTTTGCTTGCCCCACTCAGTTGCAGGCAAATCCCCACAAATACCTAAAAGACTAGAATATGTGTAAAGATTAGGATTGAACCCCTCCAAAGACATATTCTGGATGAATCTAATTGCTTCTTCATAGTGACCTGAGTTCACACATCCAGCTATTAAAGCATTCCAACTAACAATATCACGTGCATCCATTTCCCAAAATGTTCTCAAAGACTCCTCAAGATAATCACTTTTTGCATAAAAATCCAACACCGCGTTGCAAATAAAAGTGAATGCCTCAAATCCCGACTTTATGATTAAACTATGGAGCTGTGTCCCGCCTATAACTTCCTTTTCAATTGCAAAGGCTCCAAGCACTGAAGCCAATGTTTGCTCACTTGGCTTCAAGCCCGTTGAAAGCAACTTACGGAAAAGATCAATTGCTTGCCTGCCTTTTCCTAACTGCACACAACCCCCAACCAATGCAGTCCAAGCTGTCAAGTGCGGCTCATCTGCCTCTCTGAAAGCCTTGTACGCTAACTCCAACTCACCACATTTTGCATAAAAATTAACCAACCCTGTCACAACATACGGGTCCATCAAAATACCACACTTAACAGCAAGGCCTTGTAGTTGCATTCCAACCTCCAACATCCCCAAGGCAGCACAAGCCCCCGAAATGCTACCATAAGAGAACTCATTAACCTTCACTCCCGTCCTTAAAGACCTCAAGAAGATTCTCAACCCTTCCTCATTCTCCCCGCACTGGCAATAACAAGCTATAAGTGAAACCCAACTACTTGTATTGGGCTCTAAAATGCCATCAAACACTAGCCTAGCAGACTTCAATAACCCACATTTCCCATAAAAGTTAACCAAACAGTTACTAACAAAGCTATTAGCAATCTCCTCAGTCCTATAAAGTTTCCCATGTATTTCTTTCCCAGTCCTGAAAGCGCGCATATTAGCACAAGCCGTTATGGCGCCAACATAACTATAATTATTTAGAGAAATCCCATCATCAAGAACCATTGATCTAAGGCAATTTAAGGCCTTTTCTGAAAGACCCATTTGAGAATACGAGGAGATTAGCGTTGCCCAAGTGATATCATTTCTTTCAGGCATTTGCTCGAACAGTTTCTGGGCATAGTCAGTGCGGCCCAGTTTTAAATACATTGAGAGTAAATGATTAATTATTGGGACATCTGGGTTCGACGCAGATGTAATAAGCTGAGCATGAATTGCTTTCCCTTTGGAAATGGAATTTGTTTTGGTGCATAAGCGAATGAGGCGAGATAATGATGGTGGAAGTAGAGCGCTATGCGGGAAAGAAAGGGTGGAATTCAATCCCATGACCATGAAGCATTTCTCTGTCATGGGCTAACTTGGTATATATTGGCCCATTTACTTTTATATAGTTGGGCTTGTTTTATTGTGGGCTAGCCCAAAGCCCTTTATTGTTTTGGTCTATATAGGTTGTATTGAAACTTTGTAAACGGGATATGGATGAATTGAACGTGGTTACAAACCCGTCTCCAACCTCTCTTTCTCCTTCTTCTCTATTCTTTTTTCATCATTATGTTCTTCCTCTTCTTCTTCCCTTTTGCTGCCTTCTTCACTGGTTCTCCCGCTTCCTCTTTTTCTTCTCGATTGTTCTTCTTCTCATCTTCATTAAATCTCCCTTCTGCATTTCAGTTTCTCTTTTCTGTTTATATTTTGCTGTTTTGGTGTAATTTCAACTCAATCAATACAATGGCAGTTGGGTTATTGAATACCAGTTTAGTATATTAAATTGTTGGTGTTGATTTTGATCAAGTTCAGTTAGTTTTTGTTGAAATTGAGCTCCAACTATAACAAATGGTACCAGAGCAGCTTCAGTCCTTGGGTGTCTCTTGATTGGATAGCATAATGGAAGAAATCAATGAGAAGTATGAGCTACTGATTTCCATGATGACTGAAATTATTGAGGCTAAATTAGCCTCCAAAGACCATTCCAACCATTACCCAGAAATAGCCGAGTCTTCTGAAATACAAATGGACGTTTCAGATTCTAAACCGGAAGAGAAACTGGTAAAGCAGATCAGTTCTTACAATTTAAACAGTGATGATGATTTAGTTGTTGTAGTTACCAAGCGTGTTGTTGAGACGGAAACTATTGTGGAGAGTAGTTTTGAAAAATTAGAATTTGATTTAGGTGTTAAGAAGGATGAAGAAAACTTCAGTGCAGAGAATGTAATAGTTCTGGGTAGTGATTATAAGAACATGATGGCCCAAATGTCTTAAGATCTAAATACAGAATATAAGAACAAAGGGATAGAAGGATCGGTTAATAATTGGAGGTTCGTGAGTGTGATTTTTACACAAGGTGATAGTAGTAATGAAAATGATGCTCATGCTAGAGGTGAATTTAAGGGAAGTAGTAGACTCCCTAAAATTGATTTCCCTTATTTTAATAGAGAAGAAACTAAAGAATGGTTGAGGGAAGCCCAAAAATATTTCCAGATACATCAAGTAGCTAATGAAATGAGGATGGGAATAGTTCAGATGTATTTGAAGGGAAAAACATACATATGGTTTTATGGCTTCATATTCAACCATCTCAATGCTGATTGGGACATGTTTTCAAGTGAGGTTTGTAGTCGATTTGCTAAAAACAATGCTGAGGAAGAAATGGAAATGGTAAATGAAGAAACTGGAGATCCGACTCTTAGTAGTGGTATTTATCATGAAAATGAGGTTGAAGTTGTAATTACACCGAAGGTTGAGGGGGAAAGCAATGGGAATGTGGTTTTTCTAGGGAAGCTCCACTTGAACGACTGATGGAGTACAATGGAGATGAAGTTCTGAAGGCAAAAGTTGAAACAAAGGTTAATGCAACAGTAATTTGCGCTCCTTCCCCTTTTACGGCTAAAACTATTATGGAGGCTGAGCTAGATTTAGCTATTTGAATCACTGAGGGAATCCCTCAGCATGACATGGTTATTGTCAAGGCTTCTTTCAATAAGCAGTAAAAACTCAGCTCATAGGTCCAAACTGTCCTAGAATTATCAAGCCTGGGGCGTGTATGATTGGAATTATGCCTGAATACATTCATAAACCAGGACATATTGAAATTATCTCACGATCTGGCACACTAACTTATGAAGTTGTTTTTCAAACTACTGTCATCAGCATTAGACAGTCAACATGGGTCGAAATTGGTGGGGACCCTTTCAATGGAACGAAACTTGATTATTGCATAGAAAAATTCCTTGCCAATCCTCATACAGGAAGTGGTACCAAAAATCCCATTGTTGCGTCCATTGAGAGTTGTAAGCATCACATATGGCAAGCTATAAGAGCATCATCTACATCGTCATATTATCTAGATGATTACATTGGTGGTGTATATCGCCGACAAGATGGGGCTATTGTAGCAAATAATCCTATTAATTTTACCGTACGAGAAGCACAACTATTGTGGCCTGATGCTAAAATTGATTGCTTAGTTTCAATTGGGTACGGGTCCATTCCAACCAAAGTTCATAGGGGTGGTTGGTGTTATTTAGACACTGGAAAAGTTTTGATTGGGAATGTGTACTATGTTGATCATGTGGAGGAAGCTCTGAGCGCATTGCTTCTTATGCTGCCTAGTGTACAGTATTTTCAATTCAGTCATGTTGATGATCACTGTGGTATGGAACTCTATGAAACGGATCCAATAATTTGGCTAAAGCTAGAGGATGCTTCAGAGGAGTACACAGTTCAAAATCAAGTCCAAGAAGATAAAATGAATGAGACATATGCCTCATTTGCATTACCTGCTTAATCCAATGGTGGGAAGAGAATGTGGTAGCTACTAACAACATACAAAGAAGACATCCCGACTTTGAAGACAAGGTTAATTTAAGGGAAATGGATGCCATGGGCTAACTTGGTATATATTGGCCCATTTACTTTTATCTAGTTGGGCTTGTTTTATTGTGGGCTAGCCCAAAGCCCTTTATTGTTTTCGTCTATATAGGTTGCATTGAAACTTTGTAAACGGGATATGGATGAATTGACTATGGTTACAAACCCGTCTCCTCCTAGTCTCCTGCCTCTCTTTCTCCTTCTTCTCTGTTATTCTTTCACCATTCTGTTCTTCCTATTCTTCTTCCCTTTTGATGCATTCTTCATTGGTTCTCCTGCTTCCTCTTTTTCTTCTTGGTTGTTCTTCTTCTCATCTTCACTTTCTTCACCATTCTCTGCATTTCAGTTTCTCTTTTCTATTTATATTTTGCTGTTTTGGTATAATTTCAACTCAATCAATACAATGGCAGTTGGGTTATTGAATCCCATTTTAGTATATTAAATTGTTGGTCTTGATTTTGATTAAGTTCAGTTAGTTTTGGTTGAAGTTGAGCTCCAACCATAACATTCTCTCAAAACATTTGCGATAAGTCAGTCGAAGCATCAATGAAAGTATTCATGATAAATGGCCTGGGGATTTCAGTTTATGATCCTAAGTCTTCCATTTCCTATATAGTTCATTTGATATTTCCATATTATAATGGCTCAACAAGAAACTTTATCAAACAATGAGTCGTTTGAGCTTCGTGAATTATGTGGGATGCTTGTGAATTTTTCAATTAGATTTGAATCTAACAAAGATAACTTTACATATTAGGCCCCCATTTGGTGGATATTGTTGGAATATATGCAAGTTGCATATTCAGCTTTGGCTTCCAGCAGTTCACGTTCATCAGTTTCACCAACAGCATCCCTTCTTCCAGTTCATTTTAAGCTCACGTCCAGCACATGATCCTCTCCAGCTCATCAGATCATACTCAGCCTCTTCTTCTAGATTCTTCTTATGTAGTTAGTTTGTTAGATAGCTTTCTCTATAAATAGGGCAATGTATTTCCATTATCAATTGTACTTGATGATTAATAAATTCTCCTTCTATCATTAGTTCCTTCAATGTGATTTTACATGTTGAATCTATCATTTAGTTTCTCTACATCTATCTTTTAATTTCTGCTGTTGGTTCATGTTTTTGCTCTGTTATTGCTGGTTTCAATTTCTTAAGATGGTATCAGAGCATATGGCTTCTGTTCCAGCTCTCTTCTTCTTTGATAAAGCTTCCTTGCATCTCCATGGCAGAAGGTTTCTTCATCAGATTCAATTAAATCAATTTCTCGAATTTCCTTCAAGGCGTTCGACAAAAGTTCCCACTGGTGATATGCAAAACCAGATCGATTCATCCTCTTCAATGAGCAATTCCGCCATTGTTGAGTGTTTTCATGGAATTTATTTCGATTCCATTGTCTATTTTTTTTACTCATTTTATGGATGTTAATTCATGAAAATCTGAAGATAACTTTGGCTTCAGGTCCAACATTGTTCTGGAATTAGCTTCAGATGCCAATGGCTCTCCCTCTCGTTGATTCAGCTCTGGTCTCTCTTCACATAATTAACAATCCAGTCATTTGGAATATATCAGGAATGACAAATTTAAAGGAATTGGACCTTTCAAGTTGCTCCAAGATAACATATGCTGGCATTGAGCATATTTTGACAATTTCAATTCTGGAGAATGTTTGTGCTTCAAAGTTCTGTTGATGCTTTTGGATTTGTGGTTTCTCTTGATGATATTACTTCTACATGCTGTCAAGCAGATTTTTCATTTCCTCTTTTTTGTATACCATAAAATGGTGGAGAAATTGAACAAAAGATCCTTATGGTATCTTGCAGTTCGTGGTGTGCCTGCAGATGTAGATTCAGATTTCTTCATCTCCATTCTTTTCTACAATATTCAAGATGTTCCATCTTGAGGGGAGAGTGTTGGAATATTCAATTATTAGTTCCAATTTCAGTTCATGTCCAGCAACAACTTCTTCTCCAGCTCATCTGAACACGTTCAACAGCCTGCTTCCAGATCCTTCTAATCTCACCAGCACATGCAGCTTCTTCACCTCATCAGTTCACGTGTTCCAGCAGAGGAAGATTCCATTCCAGCTCTTCAATTCTAGAGACTTCCATTTAGTGATTAGTTGATAGATTAGTTAGATATATTTCTCTATAAATAAACTAGTATGCATTGTATTTTCTCCAAGTTGAATGAATGTAAAATTCATCTTCTTCCCTGCCATTACAGCAGGTTCTATCATTTTAAATTTCAGTTTCATTCATTTTAATTTTCTCAAGATGGTATCAGGGCAAATGCTTCTTCCGTCTGCAATCCTATCAGTTTCTTCCGCCTTCTCAAATCTGGAATGAAGAAATCTGCTCAAATTTCATCAGATATTCAATTTTTTCCTTGTGATTTGTCCACCAAGGTGTTGAGTCGTGGAGCTAAGAAATCTGAAGTCTCAGTTAACTGCTACAAGTTAGGTGCTAGCAAGAGTATTCTGGAACACGCTGCACCTGACATTAATTTGGCTTGCTCGAGGCATTTCTCGATCTGCACCTTTCTGGATGATGAGCTTTCCTTCAAGGTGTTCGACAAAAGTTCCCACGACGAGGGATTACACTGGTGGTTTTACTTCCAGTCATCGCTGGAGTTTATTTAGCATTTCCAGTTCTTCTTTCATTCACCAATGGTGATGAAGTTTTCCTTCAACAAGTCCCCGATAGAGCCATGGATACTCTTTTCTGGTTGAAGTATATTGCTGCTTTTTTTTTTCCTTTGGAGTGCTTCTCTTTTTAACCCCGCAGCATCCCTTCTTCTAGATCCTTCTAAGCTCATGTCCAGCACATGCTCTTCTCTCTACAATTCAAGATGTTCCATCTTGAGGGGGGAATGTTGGAATATATGCAAGTTGCATATTCAACTTTGGCTTCCAACAGTTCAGTAGCTCACGTTCATCAGCTTCACCAGCAGCATCCCTTCTTCCAGATCCTTCTAAGCTCACGTCCAGCTCATGCTCCTCTCCAGCTCATCAGATCATACTCAGCTTCTTCTCCTAGATTCTTCTTATGTAGTTAGTTTGTTAGATAGCTTTCTCTATAAATAGGGCAATGTATTTCCATTATCAATTGAGCTTGATGATTAATAAATTCTCCTTTTATCATCAGTTCCTTCAATGTGATTTTACATGTTGAATCCATCTTTTAGTTTCTCTGCATCTATCTTTTAATTTTTGCTGCTGGTTCATGTTTTTGCTGGTTTCAATTTCTTAAGAGATATATTTGGCTCATAAAATCAAAATTTCAATACATTTTAATAAAAATCAACAAAATGTACCGCTCAAAAGTTGTAAGTTTGAAATGCGTTTTTAAAATTAATTAAGAACTTTAGCTTGAAATTTGTATCATCTTTTAATCTACACCAAATATGGACTAGAACTTCTCTATACCGCCGTTGATGTTGAAATATGTCAAGAAATAACTGAAATTTCAAAGTATGAAAATCACGTACAAATTGCTTGAAATCGGTATTTTGAAGAGGATCAAACTAAAAATCCAATTTGGCTCTACCAGTACACATGGAACTCAAGAGTTTCATTTACAGAATTTTCATTAAAATATGTTCAGTGCAATTCTTGAAAAACCTGGATCTAACCTCCGATGGAAATAGAGATGGCAAAAAAAACCGCCCCGCCCCGCCCCGACTGTGCCCCGCCCCGAATGGGGCCAAAAAAACTGCCCCGAGCGGGTTGGCGGGGCGGGGCGGGGCAAGGAGGGCCGCCCCGTCTCGGGTTGTGGGGCGGGACGGGACGGAGATGCCCCGCCCCGAACTCGCCCCGTGAACCGTTTAAAAAAAGTATCCATGTATTCTCTGGTAGAATACATGATGAACAAATATTTTTTGGAAGTAGAGTTATGGATTTATGTTCTTAAATTTGATGAACAATTTTTTTTGGAAGTAGAGTTATATTTTTCCTTAACCGTATAACTGGAAATTTTTTATAGCAAAAAAAAAAATTATAAAAAAAATAAACGGGGCAGGGAAACGATCCTACAACGGGCCCCGCACCGGCCTGCCCCGCCCTGTCTTAGACGGGGCGGGGCACGGGGCGGGGCGAAGCGGGGGAGTGGCGGGACGGGGCGGGATAGGGGTGCCCCGCCCCGAACCCGCCCCGTTGCCATCCCTAGATGGAAATCCCTATGCTCTACCAAGTTAGTCTATCCCCAAAAAGTGCAACGTTTGGCATGACTCGTGATGGTCACACACCTTTTCTAAATTTTAGCTTATAAAGATACATTAACTACAGGGACCTCGTACTAGGCTCTTGTCGATGGACTGAGGCGGTCGATTTTCCACTCCTACATCCAATATTTTTCATCATTTAGCAAAGCTGTAAATGTTAAATTGAGTCCAAATTACACCAACTTTAAGTAGAACGCGTTTATAAACAAATTAGTCCTCGTCGAAATGAACTTGGTGTTTGTTTGAGAAAAAATATTTGAAGTGATAATTTTTCTAAAAGTGTTTGAATAAAAAGTTTGGAAAAGTTATGAATTTACATGCAAAATTATTTTTTAAATAAATTGTGCCAAGCAAACGCTTAGATTTCAATACTTAGCTCAATTTTTAGAGCACATAAAGTAAAATAATGAATATTCCTATGCTCAATTTTTAGAGCACATAAAGTAAAATAATGAATATTCCTATTGAGCACCGTAAAAGAAGGATGTTCGAGTTGATTATTAGGAGAACGTCCAATACATCTCCACTATCATTCTCCTCAATACTGAAAATACAAATTTTCAATTCATTTTTAGAATAATTTATATTCTAATATTAGTTTTACCTTGTAAGTAAAACTAAAATGTTAAGTCGAGTTGGCCGAAACTTGATCAAAATCGAGCTAACTTCAATCAGATTAAAGAAGAGGGACTGCACCAAGGTCATATGTTTTTGGACAGCAGTTGAAAAGTGTTTATAGACAATAACACAAGTTTACATCACAAGTTTGCATAAAAAGCTTGTCAAATACACCCCCACACACAACATTTTTCTTACTGTTATTAAATCGAGTTCCTTAACAAGCATTTGGTTTATCCCGTGTACTAAATAAGAATATTATGCAACAGCTTCAGCGGGTTCTTCCCAGAAAGAAGTCGCCTTCCCAGTCTTCGAAACAGTCTGCAGAACTGCCTCCGGCTGGACATTGCCTTTCACAGTCACTTTTTGCTGCTCCATGTCAATGTCAAACGATTCAACACCTGTTCATCAAGATGCCATATTTCAATACAATTTCTAGGGTTTTATGAAAATTTGACCTACCAATTTATTAAGCGAATGGAGAGGAACTTCTGTTCGTTTTAGTTCGACATGGCTGAGAAAATTTACATGTCCAGGAATTCTTTAGAAGAGAAAGTAGGCAATACCTGATGCACCGACACGGATACGTATCAGACACAATTTTTCAAAAAAGTATTGACACTATACGTTATAGACACATTAATTAAATTCTTTAAAGTGCATAAATTTAATTTTATACTTGTTATTAGTTTTTCTTGCTGAAATCTTTCAAATATGAGTACATATTTATTATTTAATAATAAATGTGTTAAAAATATATAATATTTCTAATGAAAAAAAAAAAAAGACCATGGTAAAGAGTCCAAGGAGTATCGGTATCGGACACATGTCAAATACGGACACGTCACCCTAATTGAAGTGTTTATGCAACACAGTAGCCAAGAGCAACAACTAAGCCTAATACATAACTAAGGTACCTTCTTAGAGTTGGTTGGAAAGAATTTATAGCAAGTAAAAGCCATTTACATAGCCATTTCTTTTTAAATTTGAATAGAAAATAGCTTTAAAATTCCAACAGAAAAGGGGAGAGACTCTTCATAGCTGGGATTATTGAACAACTAAAATGAAATAATGTTTCAAACCAAATGCTAAAAAGGTAAATGAACTTTAACCAATATAACGATCACTATACACATAATCATGTGCAGCCTAATGGAGAGCACATGCGTGGACATTCGAGCAGTCAATACAAGTCATTCTAGTACATTTGATTCACATTTAACTTGCGCATACCATACAAATAGACTTCAAAAAGCATAGTGCTAGTAAAACATTCATCTTCACAGAGTATTGGCACACTTACACACCCTAAAATATGGTTACCATTGTCATTGATGCACAACAATTGAAGCTTAAGAATCATGAAAGTAACATTTAACCAATGTGTATGGCAATAGGTCATAGCCAACAAAAAATACTAAGAAAGAAAAACACAAATGGTAACATCGAAAAGACACTCAAGCTCTATTGCCTGGGCATCATCGTTTTAAAAAGCTGTCTGAGGCTTACGGCTTGAAAAGTACATCAAGTGAGGCATTCTTTAAACACCCTGAAGCTTACGCCTTGAGCGAAATTTATCAAGGCTTATGCCTTGACTGAGTCTTACACCTCAAGCCTAAGTTTCAATGTGGCTAAAGTGTGCACTCGTTTGTTTTTCCTTTTCTGTGCATTTTAGTATTGGCTTCAAGGGGACAATATCGCGAATAGTCTAAAGCTATTGATTTGACGTCTTGGAAAAGAAAAGAAATACATTATAGCTGATATCAGGAAAAGGTCACAAACCTTCCATTTTTCCTAAAACCCTCTTCACAGCTCCAACACAGCCTTGGCAGGACATGCCAACCTTAAGGACAACAGTCTGCAATCAAACACGAATGAGTGTTGAAGTTGTCAAGATAAAAAACATAGGCATGTAAATGAATTTGCATTAACATACCATAAAATCACAGGGTCTAATATTTAAACCAGAATCCATCCTTCATTCAAGTTCTATTAATATACAAGTCAATGTTTTTTGAGAGTGCTACACTGTGACACTCTGAATCTTGACAGCACACAACTAATTTCAGGCCATTCACAAAGTATAACCAGACAACAGTTTCATACTTGCGAATACCTTTCAATAGGAAAATTCATCTTTTAGTTCTCATAATAAAAGGAAACATCAGCTCTGCAATACAATCCACAATAAGAAAGACAAAAAATCTCTTCTCTTCATTTCAGCACTTTTTTTTTCTCTCGAAAACTTGGTATATCAAATTTGAGAAACACAAGGAATAATTTCATTTTGTTTTATATCAAAGATAATAAAACAAAAAGGAAGAGAACAACAAATGAAGGAGTTCACGAAATTATTCTCAATTCGTTTAGCTCTAAACAATAGGCGTTATACATCTATAGCAACCAAAAGAGCACAGATATATCCCTCCCAATTAAAAAAAAAGTCAGAGTACTATTCACATGAACACAAATTAGCAGAACTCAATAGAATACTACATCAATTTGATGCATTTCCTTACTTTTCAGCTTTAAGAATTAAATCCCAATTCAATATTTTCCAACCAAAAATAACCAATCACACACAAAATTCCCCAAAACAATATCTAAAATCTACGGGCAATAAGAAACCAGAAAATCCAACACCAAACATAAGTAATAAAAATCAAACGCAATTAATTGCCTGAAGAAAAATTAAGAAGCAAATAAAACGTACCTGAGACATGATGATTTTTATCTGATGGGCAGAAGTAAATTATAGAATTTTTATGGTGCGAAAGAAATTATGAAATTCAGAGAAAGCAAAGAAGATGGTTAATATTATACGAGATGGGGATTGAAAGTGATATTTTTAGGTATAATGGGTGGAAAATTTTACGTAATGCATTACGCGAGATGCAATTATTTTAGACACAATTACTTTTGAGTCCTTAATCTTTGTAAAAAGTGTAAATAAATCTCAAATATTCAAATATTAACAAACAGCTCCCTAAATTTTCCACAAGTACAAACAACAAATTAACAATGCAGATCTTTATGAATGGAATCCTTTTAAATTGGAGTAATGTTATTCATCCCCAGTGGGGATGAAAACACAGTTTACGTGACTTTAAATGATATATTAAATGAAAGGTGAAATTAAATGACTTATTTAATTTCACCTATCATTTAATGTCACATCAACGCCACGTAAACTGTATTTTCATCCCCATTGGAGATCAATATCATTACTCTTTAAATTGGCATCAAATATGCATACAATGCACTTGTTTGTATTGTTTTAAGGGTAAAATTTTTATTATACTTCAAAGCCTATTTAACTCTAATTTGCTAAACAATTAATAAAAAATAAAATTCCATTGAATTTATTTCGACTATAAAAAAAGTCATTTTATAATATCAGTAATAACAAGACAAAGTTACATCATTGCTCATCTTACTTTTTACAACTTACATACATATGTATTTTACAAATTAAGTGGATAAAAATTGTGAATTTTAAGAAATATTAATTTAAGAATGAAGATTAATCTTTTTAACAAACAAAAATTTTACGAAACACTAAGTTATGCCATTCAATATCAAGGGATCCCTTTAATTATTAAGCTATTGTTTGATCTTCATTTTTTAAAAATATATTTTTATTTCTATTCTTTTCAATTACACATTTTTCAATAAAATAATATTACATGTAAATTCAATATTTTTTCTTATTTTTTTAATTATACGTTTTTCATCAATCTATTATTATAAAATACATTTTACACAAAAAATGGATCTCAAACCTGCCCTAAGTCTGCCATGATTACATCAAGAGCGATTCTCGCTAGATTACAATGAAAAATTGACCGTTATATACAATCAATGGGCCCCGCATCTAGAAAGAATTTGGCCAAAAAATTGACAAAAGCAAGCAACAGTCTTTCATTATAATTTGAAATGTCAAAATGCCCTGCTAAGAATATTGAATGCAAAAATTAAGGGGCATCAGGGTCTTTTCACCTAAATATTAAATTGACTGAGCAGGTGTAGTAAAAAATGGTGGCTATGGCAGGGCCCATTTGTTGTATATACGGTTGAATTTTTTATTACAAACAGGCTATAATAGCGGTCAAACGTGCGCTATGAGTAAATTAAACTTAACACTATCCTTGATTACTCTTTCCATTTGGATCCTAGAACATATGCGTTGTAAATGTCATCGGTGAGAGTAATCAAGACAACGATATACTTCAATAATAAGGGACGAGAAACGAATTTTCCTTCATTTTGGAGGCTGAGTAGGATTGTCAACAAATTTTGAGACATCAACAACTGATTTAATAGGAGGTGCAAATTGAGCTATGATGTCTGCAAAAAAGCTAAAACATTACATAAATTTATTAACAAGTAATATAAAGAAAGGAAAAAAATTCAAAAACAACAATGTAGATAGAAAAAATCCCACTCCATCTTCATTGTCGAAGAGTATGTAGAATTGTTCACAAACATATTTCAAGTATAAAATCACGAGCATAATTGACGCAACAGTTTTACATGTTAATGTCGCGTTCGAGTTTTTCAGATGGCACAATAATATCATAGTCACAATCCAAGTCAGAAACAATCAATAATTTCACATATAAAAATTAATCACCCTAGGTTGGGTAAGTAGAGGAGGGTTATAGACACCCGTACATACTTTGTATTTAGAGTATTTTTTTTTAAATCTAATATCCTCTACATTGTTGGGTTTTGATCGTTGGACTATAAATGGATCGGATATGGACAGAATCCGTTTATATTTGATCCGATAAGAATAATTATTCGATCCGATGACCCAACGAATATTTAATTTTTAAATTCATATCCGATTTGATATGTTATCAGATATTCGATTTGATAATTCGATCCAAAATTAAATAAATTAGGAAAAAAAATTAATATTGTAATCAATTTTTTTTCCAATTCTTAAGCGGGTTTAATAATTATAATTTTTTTTAATTTTTTTATATTTTGAATTTGATGACATTTTTATTCTAAATTTATATATTTTAGTGATAAACATGTCATAAAAATATTTTACCGATTCAATTATTTATAACAAATTGGATCGGATTAAAGTTAACAGATTATTGAATTCAAATCTTGATCGAGTTATCAGATTGAGACCCAAAATCAATCTCATATTAATTTCTTCGACTTTGAATCAAAATTCAATCCATTGATAACTCTATTTGACCGTATTTATTAAGGACTTGAGACATTTGTTGAATCTCTTCCATTCTTCAATTACATAGGAGAGATAATAATAAGATGTTTTCATTTTTTAGTCGGAAAGGAATGTGATCACGAAGAATAATGCTATTTATATCAACTGGGTACATGTGGACATTGGTGATTCGAACTAGGTTTTTTAAGAATCGAACTGATTTCACTAAAAATTGTGAAAAGGAAATTGATTGATTTTGGTCAAGTTCGATTTCCATTTTCCCTTTTTATGGAACTATTGGTTCTAGTCTGATTTTTTTTTTTTTTCCACTTCAAATATAAATTTTAAAGTATAAACAATTGCATAAATTTTTTTATTTCATTTTCACATTTTATATTCTAACAATAAAACTCTCAATTATATTAAATATAACATGAATTCATATAAATTACGATTTTATTGAGAGATTATTATTATTATTATTATTATTATTATTATTATTATTATTATTATTTAAACTAAATCAAAAAATCTAGTTTTACAGCTAAGTCGAGAGCTGGATCAGAATCGAACAGAACCAACTGCTATACCATTAGGATTGATCACCAATCTACGTAAAAACTGATGTGACATAAAGTGATAAAATAAATTAATTGTATAAATATGAAATTCACTTTATTGGTGATCATGTAAGGATAATTAGCATTACTTGGGCAAGAAAGATAGCAAAATTGACTATGAATGTAAAGATTTTCTCATTAGTTTATAATAAAAATTGAGAAATTCGAATTTCAAAATCACGAGAATTAACTAAATTAATGAATCCTCCGTTTGACCGGTACATGAAGAAATTTTAATTTATTCGGTGATGGAAACTACCTTAAAATGTCAAATAATTAATTGATATTGTGACGCAATTGAAAAAGATTTGACAGTGGCATACTACTAACCCAAATATAGTAAGAGGTGCTGCGACGAAAACCCAACTCGTTGCAAATATATATATATATATATATATATATATATATATATATATATATATATATATATATTATTTTATTTTTATATTTTTCAATTTAAATCGTATTTTAATAACAATTAATTAATTAAACGAGGTTGTAAATGATTATTGTTTAATTCTGCCTTGTCCTCCATTACAAAAATCCTTGATGGAATAGGAATGATAATGGCCGTTTCGATTCCGTCACGGTCCAATACTATAACTATAAACACTAAGGGCTCATTTGACATGACTTTTGAAAAATCAAAAAGAGCTTTTGAGATCAATTTTCTTCTAAGGACCCGTTTGATTAATTTGTCCAATACAACTTCCTCTAAAATCACTTTCGAAATGTGAAGTTTTTTTTTTTTGAAAATTATTGTTTTAAACAAAAATTATGGTAACTTCCACCAAAATCTCTTCTACATAATGGAAAAGTAAAATCAAAAGTTATGCCAAATGTGCCCTGAATATATAACTATTAGTAATTTAGTAGTGAAGAAAGAAACTTTTTTTCTTGTTTTCAAGATGTAATTCCACAAGAAATTGATGGCTATGAACACAAATCTTATCTTTTGTTAGAAAATTTTCATCAATGTTCAAGAATTTAAAGTTCATAGTTGTCCACTTTTGCCAAGGGTTTTCAAAATAAATATTCACGAGAATCCAACTAAATTTAGATAATTACTTCGTATTTACCTAAATGGGTAATTAGCAAATAACGTCCTTACTTTTCATTATTATCGTGGAAAACATCATTACCTTTCATTTTTTGATATTTTCATCATTATTTCTACTTTTCATTGCACAAAATGTTATTTTCATTAATTTACTCAATTAAAAGCCGTGAAATGACGAATATACCTAAATAAAAAAAAGAACTAATTGCAATCATATTTATAATTTTTTTTTTTTAAAAAAAAGTGCAAACGAGTCTCAAATAAATGGTTAAAAGAGTAATTACCACATAATGTCCACACCTTTTACTATTATTGTGAAAAAAGTCTCTACCTTCCATTTTTTTTTTACATTTTCACTTTTAATTACACATTTGATTGCACAAACTATCATTAATATCCGTTTTCATCCAATTTCTCAATAAAAAGTTGTAAAATGTCGAATATACTCTCATATTTAAATAAAATAACGATTTTTGTTTTAATTTTTAATTTTTTAATAATTTATTTGGGACTCGTTTGAACTTTTTTTATTATTATTTCTGATTTTTTTAATAGTTTATTTGAGACTTTTTACAATTTTTAATTTTTTTTCATAATTTATTTGGGACTCGTTTGCATTTTTTTTAAAAAATTTTTTTTTTATTTGGGACTCGTTTTCACTTTTTGAAAAGATTTGAGACTATGGTTGAAATTAGTTCTTTATTTTTTATTTAAATATGAGAGCATACTCATTATTTCATAGTTTTTTATTGAGAAATTAGATGAAAATAAATAGAAATGATGGTTTGTACAATCAAATATGTAATTAAGGGTGAAAATGTCAAAAAATGAAATGTGTGAATGTTTTTCACAGTAATAATGAATGTAATGACATTATGTGTTAATTACTATTTTAATAATTTATTTGGAACTCGTTTACACTTTTTAAAAGATTTGGGACTATAGTTGCAATTAATTCTTTCTTTTTCTTTTATTTAAACAGAATTGTATATTAGTCAATTCACAATTTTTAATTGAGAAAATGAATGAAAATAACATTTTGCGTAATGAAATGTAAAAATAAGGGTGAAAATACTAAAAAATAAAAGATAAGGATGATTTTTATAATAATAATGAAATTTGAGTGCGTTATGTGCCAATTCCTCTTATCCAAATCACCGAAGAACCGTAGAATTGTTAGGTAATAATTATTTAATTATTTTCCTTATTTGCTTGCTACAGTTTGGGGACTAATTCCAGAATTTTCCTCGTCTTTGCCAAATGGAGGATAAAAAGTAAAAACCCATTGGATTATTTGCATTAAGCAATGAATGTTTGAATAATTAAGTATTCTGAGTCTTTTAAGCCACGTTAGTTAAAAGTTAAATTTTTTTTTAAAATATAATGAAATATAAAGTTGAAAAGTTGATAAAGACTGTGAATCCAATAAAATATGTGATTAAAATTTAAAAATAAATCTGAGAAAAAATGAGTTCTAAAAAATGAAGGTCAAATAAGGGCTAATTCTCTTCAATCCAATTCAGGCACTGTTTGGGAGGGATTTAGATTTTTCTACAGTAAATCAAATAATCAATTCTCATTTTCAACCACACATTCTTCAATAAAATAATATTTTTCATCACATCAATAATTTTTTCTTTTTTTTCAACCACACATTTCCCATTATATCACTATTCAAAATCAATTCTTCTCTCAAAAATCTCTCCCAAACAAGCTCAGTATTTTACGAAATCAATGAATATGTTGAACATAATCAATTCTCAATTTGGACATATAATTATTGGGAATCATGAAATCTTCCATAGAATTATAATAGAAGTTATTGAAAAATGGATTGACTAAAGGCATTGTTGACCAAAAAGAAAACTATGTAAAGGTAAAAGTGAAAATCAAATGTTTATTCATCACCTACACTTTTTATATAGGGTACGTGATAATTATATTCACATCACAATTTTTATTTCTTATACTGTATTTTAGTTACATTTAATATTCTTAATCTTTGCTTATTATAGCAATTATATCCCTAACAATTTTTTATGCTGTTCTTATTCTAAAACTCTCCATTAGTTAACAAATTTTGTATTTGATAACGATTTTATGTCCAACAGTTCGTCGAAATGGCGTAAAATAACTTATTTTTTTATTATATTTTTAAAATATAAATAAATAAGAAGTACGAAAAAATATTTTTTCCCTCGTTACAAAGCACGAAAACAAAATATTTTGATATGAACAATCATCAAAGACGAGAGGTACTAATTAATGGAACGTTAAAGATAAAAATTCGAAAAAAAAAGTTAAAGAAATAATTGTTACAATTAGCATATGCTAATGAGTTTAGTTGCAATTAAAATGTGATGTATCCAATAAAAATTGTGGTAGCAATAAATTGTAGATTTAGATTAGCCAATTTGAATATTCAGCGAAAAATATAATATGAATGAACATTTATTTTAGTCACTTTCACAAACAGCGTAAGAAGAAATCTGTTACATTGGCCAATGGCTTGGGTTCCCTCTAGCCAAAGCAGCTGATTTCCAGGTTTATCATTAGCTAACAGAATTTATTTGCCAATTTATTTTTATTATTTTTTATTTTTATTTTTTTGGTGGGTACATGTCATTCATTTGCAATGAAGCAACATTATGCAGATAGAAGCAACTCTGCAATCAACAACAATTTACAAGATTGAAAAATCGTTGATTTGCACAAAAATATTGAATTTGCTCAAAGAATTGAAAAAAAAAAATCTGAATTTCCTCCAATTGCTATTTTCAGGACTATTTACTAAAAGCGTTTGAACAAGTTTGGTCAAATTCATTATTTTCAACTAAATAATTGTTAAAATATGCCGTGGAAGTTGGAACAAGTCCGGTGGAAGTAACATATTTCCTTTATTTGTCTATTCAACTCTATCAGCCCGTTTTGTAAAGATTAAAATTGAAAATATAGTTGTTATTGTATTACACTCGTCTAATAAAAGTCAACAATAACTGCGAGTTAGCGCTTGTTTGACACCCTATAATTAATTGTAATTTTTGCTATATGATCATTTTCAATCACATTTACACATTAAAATATTTTATAAGTAAACCCAAATTTTTTTTCATATTTTTTAATTACACATTCTCCTGAAAAAAACTATTCAAAACTTTTTTTTTTTAATGGGAATCAAACAGGGGCTTGAAATGTCAACAAGAAGATATTTTAAAAAAAAATTATGAAACAAAATTCAACAAATCAAATTAATTAATCAGACAAATTAACTGATAGGGTATATATATTTTATATTTTGCCCTGATGATTCTCGCCCGGATGGAAACTAGAGATGTCAACTTGAATCCCAATTCCCAAGTCAATGTAAAATTGCAGTTTGTAAATATGGACTATGTCAAGTCATTGACAGGAATTCAAACCTGATATTCACATACATACACACGGTTTCAATTCAAAACCAGCATTTTTCTTCATGACACCACTATAAATACACTATATTTTACCCTGTGAAATACACAAATTATTCAGCCTTAAACAAAAGATGGAAACTCCAAGCATTCGTTCCATTGTATTTGCTTTTCTTGTCCTCTTTTCGTGGTCATGGACAGTTTCTTCTCATGGACACAATGATTTTCTTCAATGTATGTCCCTTCAATCTAATAATCACACGTCTTTCTCCAATATCATTTATACACCCAAAAACAGTTCATACTCGTCCATCCTCAATTTCTCCATACATAATCTTCGATTTGAGTCAGAAACGACGCCTAAACCATTAGTCATTATTACCCCTGTCCATGAATCCCAGATTCAACCTGTCATATATTGTGCCAGAGAAAATGGCGTGCAGATAAGGATTCGAAGTGGTGGCCATGACTTTGAAGGACTTTCTTACACGTCAGAAGTTCCATTTGTCATCCTTGATCTTGTCAACCTACGGGAAATAAATATTGATGTTGGGAAGAAAATTGCATGGGTTCAGGTTGGTGCAAGACTCGGCGAACTTTATTATAGAATTGCTGAGAAAAGTCGAACCTTAGGGTTTCCTGCTGGTGTTTGTCCCACTGTTGGTGCTGGCGGACATATCAGTGGAGGAGGATATGGAACATTGATAAGAAAATATGGGCTAGCTGCTGATCATGTTATTGATGCACGCATCGTTGATGTTAATGGAAGAATTCTAGACAGAAATTCCATGGGTGAAGATCTCTTCTGGGCCATAAGAGGAGGCGGAAGTGCTAGTTTTGGAGTCATTCTTGCTTGGAAACTACAGTTGGTGGACGTTCCAGAGAACGTCACTGTATTCACAATTTCCAGGACTTTAGAACAGAATGCAACAGATATTATTCACCGATGGCAATACATCGCACACAAATTTGATAAAGACTTGGCCGTTAGAATCTTCGTGACAAGGGTCAATTCAAGCCTCGATGGCAAAAGAACTCTTCAGGCTTCATTTCAGTCATTGTTTCTTGGTGGTGTCGACAGATTGCTTCCACTGATGCAGCAAAGCTTCCCTGAGTTGGGTTTGAAAAGAGAAGATTGCACTGAAATGAGCTGGATAGAATCAACCTTATACATCTACGAGCTTCCCTTAGGATCACTTGATGTTTTGCTGAATAGGACTGAGGCAAATATACGACACTTCAAAGCAAAAGTAGACTATGTTCAGAAACCGATTTCTAAAAAGGGGCTTGAAGGCCTATGGAAACGTTTTTCCGAAGAGGAAGCCGAGGAAGCTGAGATGTTGTGGGTTCCATATGGCGGAAGAATGGATGAAGTTTCAGAATCTGCCACTCCCTTTCCACATAGAGCTGGTAACATGTACAAAATCGAATACATTGCGTATTGGGACGGCGAAGATGAATCCGATAGATATATAAACTGGATTAGAAGAGTTTACAGTTACATGGCTCCTTACGTTTCAAAATTTCCGAGAGCTGCATACATCAACTACAGAGATCTTGATATAGGAGTTAATAGCAAGGGAAATACTAGCTATGCACGAGCAAGCATTTGGGGACACAAATATTTTAAGAATAATTTCAAGAGGCTCGTTCAAGTGAAAACCAAGGTTGATCCATCTAATTTTTTTAGGAACGAACAAAGTATTCCACCCCTATACTCGAGGTGGACCAAGAATGGGAAGTAGGATCGATGGGGAACATTTCTTAACTTTATTATAGATTCTTATAATAAGTTGCTTATGGATTAACATTTATCATTGTAAAGGAATATATATGATTGTTAAATTACATTTATACACGTGCATATTTTCCGGATGAATATGAAAGCATTTTATCTAGTTGGTTGCATAAATCAAGCAATCAAACCTAATTAACACGTCTACATCTAAATTCACCCGTATTAGCTTTCTCGAAACAGCTGAAATTTTCTTTATCTGGTGTCACAACTCAATATATTGGAATGTTAAACTTCAAAACGAACTCACGGTCACGGTCATGGTCATGTACATGTACAATTACTATTAATGCTCGTACTCGCGAATATTATATCAACACATCAATTGTGATCTTTAATAACAAAGAATTCGGTAATTCGTAACTTTTGGCATGATCAGCCAATGTGCCTCACATTTTAGTCACGCGTAGTTCAAATTGTCAACGTCCATCTCTATACATATATGTGTATCTAATTGTCTATATAAATATAAAGGGGGTTTGCCCCAATCATCCTAAGTTAATCACATAATAAGGATAGCAGAATTACCCTCGAAGTTATATCGCAGATGTACGATATCGTAACAAGTAATATAGTAGACCATTGAGTTCGGATTATCGTTCACATGAGGACTATACTTAGAATTTAATCCAATTTTTCTTAACTCCTATTTGACAAAAGCAAGTAAATATTTATGATGATTGTGTTTATCTTTTTCTAACTACTTTTGACTAATTGAAAATATAAAATAATTGCAAACAACGGATAATTAAAAATTCAAACGTCGATGGTGACTTACATCAGTGCATCCGCGATGATGCACCGTTGCATCTCTACGCCGCCATGCGACTCACAATGGTGCTTCACTGCGACGTTGTCAGACAAGGCTGTGCTGTCTCGTGGAGGTTGAGCAGTCAGCAAAGAGGGAGAGTGACAAAGAGAAGAGAGAATGAGGAAGAAATACACAACTACGACGTCACTGGACAAGGCTGAGCCGTCTTGTGGAGGCTAGGCCGTCGACGGAAAGGGAGGAGAGTGGCATCAGTAGAGAGAGTGAGAAGAGAAAAGGAGGAAGAAAATTGGAATGAAATTGATTAGGATTTGTGATGTATAATTAATATTTAATATTTAAAAATAAAATATCTGATTTTTGAAAAGTGAAACTTTCAATCTGATTTTTGAAATTAAATCTTTAAAATTCTGATTTTGTGTTACCACAACTTTTATTAGGATATTGAAAAATAAATCATGTGGTGCACTCATTGATATGGCGTCAAACTTCAACTTTAGTTCTTCAAAGGTCATCAAATTATCAAACACTCTCATAGGTCTACAAGAGAAGTAAATTAAATGAAAATATTTTATCAAGAAATTAGTGTACGAAATTTGCTATTTTATGTTTTTTCCCATTCTTAATTAGCTAGCTATATATATGCTCCTTGGCTTCTTATGTTCTGATATTATATACGGAGAAACAAACCTGGTGTAGCAATAAGGACAACGCTATATAATTGAAACAATACATGGACATAAAGAACATAAAGACATAAGTACAATGGTTTTTCAGTAGAGCAATGGCGGAAATTGATAAAGGAAAAATTACATATATAGTCAAATAACTCAAATAGGCAGCACAGCTAAGAGTTCATACAAGAGAAGGGAGAGAACGTTTCAAAGCCGAATAAACAGCATGCCACCCCTGGTCTGAAGGATGTATCGAATCCCAGAAAAATGACTGCTTGGGATTCTCGCAGACGACATATTTCTTCGTCCCACTTTTATCAACACTCCCACATGAGCCTTCACCGTTCACACCAAGACAGCATGGCTTCAATCCATTTTTGAATGTCAAATTTTCTGAAATCGGAGATATATTTATTATTAAAAGAAAATATGATTAATAATAATACATGGATATGTCCTGCTAACTTGAATTACCTGGATGATTTTGTTTAAATTTCAAGGCAGAAGAGAATGCGCTATAGAGGTCAAGGAATACAAAAACAGATGAGGCACCAGTTTCATTGTTCAACCTGTGCAGATTTTGCTGAAGCAGTTGGTTGTGAAACTGTGCTACATTATTTCCTGTTTCGCTGCAATTTTGATATGAAGTTGAAGCAGTTATTGAAGGTAAACACCCTAGAGGTCCAATTCCTGTGACGGCTACTTTCTGCACTCCGAATCCATGTACACGCTTAAGATTCAAGACTAGCTGATCAATGACTGATTTAGTGAATGCCTCCAAACCCTGTTCACATTAAGTGCACCTTATGCAGATAGGTATGAATAGAATGGACAGGACTAAAGAACCGTTCAATGATATTGAGTCTACTTTACCAAATATACCACGTGCATAAATATTATTATATTAGGAAAAACGCCAATAAAATTACTAATTTAAATTTTCCATCACTATTAGACTCACACATTAGCGAAGCATTATTATTATTATTTTTTTAAAGAAATAACACGTGCAAGCATGTCACGTGTATATTTGTGTCGTCTAACCTTGTGATAATTAGTTGAACCACTTACCTCTAATGAGCCATTTTTGGCGAAGTAAGTACCATAGTCATTGCCTGATAGGGACACGAGGACAATAGAGGATGAACTTAGATTGTTTCTTGTGTACACATTTTCTTGAACGAGTTGTTGAAAGAAATTGATTTGTGCAGTCATATTCGGTTGATCAACCAATGTGTTGAACACTCCTGTCCCTCCATAAGCAAAATTCATCCCAGTTTCTATCCATGTCTCTTCCAACCTTTTCCATTCATAAGGTACTGGAGATCTTATACCAAGAAATGAAGCTGCATTTGAATTTAAAGGAATATAAAAATGTTAAGACACTGTGCTGATTAAAAGGGATACTTGTATATGTAAGTAGAATTATAACATGTCAAGTACGTTGAACTGTATAGGATTAACGATTAACGGCGAGATACATGTAAGATTTTGTTCATCACCAGTTTAATGTAGATTTAGAATTATATGTCCGGTATCTTGGACGGGATAAGATTAACAAAAAGATATACGTGACATATTATATAGTCGTATCCAGTTCAACCCCTGTTTCATACTGATTAAATCCAAATTTTAATTTAAGTCAAAATCAACAATTAATTTCAACTACATATTTTATCAATTTTTTTTATCAAAATCTACTAAAAATCTAATTTTAATCCCTATCAAATAGGGGCTCAATGCATAGACCTATGTAGTTTTATCCAATTCAAAGTCTAAATTGCTTTATTTTATTACTATATATTAACTGCTGGGTCTATATTATCAAGAGAAAAAATTGAAAAAGTTTACAAGGTGCATGTAGCATTTTACCAATTCCTAAATTACCAATAAATTAAGAAATCCATAATTTGTTCTTACACGGGAAAATCAAGGCGAAGTGAATTGGATTTAACCCCTTTATATTCATATAAATTCACAAAAAATTTAATAAGACAAACAACGAGAAAAAAAATTAACCCAAATATAAACTACAAGTAAAGTAAGCATTGAAGATAAATATAAATGAATGAATGAAAGGATGATAATTTTGCCAAAATAAACAATGTGTTTATGCTTGGATATCTGAAGCAATGAAGACATAATTTTGGCGCGGCCATTTATGGGATGTATGGAATCAATGTTACGCGAAAGACCCAAGTTTAAATTTTGCCGTGACAGCTCATTTATGAAAATTGTGTGTCTGAACGGAAATGATTTCATATGAGCTTGTACGGTAACTAAAACTTTTAGATGCCATGATTAACGGGAACTTACCAATGTAATCCGTGAGAACACGACCATCGGAAAATCTTCCAGATGGTTTTCCAGGGAAAGTGATTCCATATGGTTGTTTCCAGGAACTGGATGTAGAACTTGGCAGGTTTCCTGTATCTGCATACGAGTCCCCGAAAATAAATAGCTTCACCCTGTCAACCGATTCTTCTCCAGGCCTTTGGACACCATAAACTAATTCTGAAATCATATATAAATGAACAAAAACAAATTATAAGTGCCAACAAAAAAACCAACTTTTCGGGAAGTTTCAAGAAAATTTAATGCAATTAAGGTTAGGGTGTCTAAACCTGTGCTAACGGCAAAAGACATGAGACAGAAGAAGGTGATGCATGTTTTCTTCTCCATGAAATTATGAATAAGAAAAAACTCGAAAGTTTTGATGGAAATCAGTTCACTTTGTTGATGGAAAGTCGAGTTTAAAAATATATAAAGCACGCAAGAGAGAGAGAGGGGAACGGGAGGGAGGGAGTTGGGAGGGGGCGTTGATGTATTGTATCTGTTTGAGTTGTGCTGTGGTTACAGGTCCCCCACTGATCCCTCACAATAGGGATGAAGGTGGGATTTTTTGGGCAATTTTTTATTATCATGGGTCTCATGCGGGTCCACCAGTGTGAGTGTGTGCAAAACTTTTGTGAAACCAATTTTTACACAAACGGCTTTGCTCTATTTTTGAATTCACGCACGAAATATTATGTGAATGTATTATTAAAAATGAATATTTAAAAAAAAAAAAAAGTTCTAAAAATATGGCTGTCAAATGGGGAGGTAATGATAATAATCACGATTACTAGTGATTTGTTATTGATGTAAGATCATCATGCTTGGTGTACAGAATTATTTGTCTACTTCCTTGACATATTATCATTGTTTAAAAAATAATCAATTTTTTGCACCCAAATATATACTGCCAACCCTTCATCATATGTCAAGTAGGTGGACGAGAAATTCTATAGAAATAACTAAATTCAATTACCCACGTTAGAGTATATCTTTTGTTGTATTTATAATAGAAATGATCTAATGCCCACGATGGAAATTATAACCCATGCCCACCGTGGGCATTAGCTAGAGTTTAGAGTGGTTATTTCAACCAAAAAGTGTGTGTGTGTGTGTATATATATATATTGGGATAAATAAATAAATTGATAGTATATTTTAACGTACTTTTAATATTAACTACAAAATATTTTTCTCAGATTCTTATTTGCAAAGCCGTTAGCTAAAAAAATCTACATAAAAGTCAACAGTTAATTTTAATTATATATTTTATGGAAAATTCACAACTTTTAGTGACCTTTCAACTACACGTTTTATCAACTTTTATAAAAATCTGCTATAAATATTTTTACGGGCAAATGGTGAAAGGAAATGCAAAGATGCTGTGCATATTTTTGGTGGATTGACTTGTGTAAATCCACGCTTTATTTTTTGACATAACAAATGTCTGAACTTGTGAATCAATAGCATGAATTTCCTCTTTTCGAAATATTATACATCCTCTGTAAGCTTGGTCTTTAGAAGAAGGAATGGTGGCCGATCTTAGAATGACAATCAAGTCAATATTGTAGCATGCTGAAGAAAGAGAAGAAGAGTTGTTTAGTAGAGGTACGAGCCCGACATCTCATTTTCTTCCTTTCGAGATCAAGAGGTTTGGACCGTTCAACCAACTCTATTTGTTTCGTGCTTGAAATGCTTACATCCATGGACGCATATAGGGGGCAGGACTAAATAAAGTGACCCGAAAAATCCACAAAAACTCTCTCTCTCTCTCTCTCTCTCTCTCTCTCTCTCTCTCTCTCTCTCTCTCTCTCTTCGCAGTATTTCTTTCTTAAACCTGCCTTCACTTCCTTCTTGCCACTGCCTTTGATTAAATTAATGTTTGTGATTGATTCCTTCGTCGTTAATTTCATTCTTTGTGGTTGAATCTCGTGTTCTTTGTGGATTCAAGGGTTGATGATTTGGATTGGCAAGAAATATTTGTCCGTTGTTATCTTATTCTTGAAGGTTTGTGTGATTTTTTATTTTTCGTTATTTTAGTTTTTCATTTTTTATTTAAATTGATGAATGGCGTAATTGTCTTTTTATACGACCTTATCCATCAAACCGGACAGATTCTGTCAATGTGGACGTGAATTGCTATTAAGTGAAATGTTGGGGATGTCTAGTGCTTAAAAAAGGTTGAGCGTAGATTAGTAACATTTTGAAAAAATTGGGAATCTAAAGTGCAAAAAATCTAATTACAAAATGCAAAGAAAGAGAAATTTTAATGAACAGAGAACATCTGTAGAGAAACATTCTTGTGAAGACTAACAAAACTACATACAACTGCCTCATCCACATGTACAACTCTTAAATGAGAAAGAAAAGCATTCACCATGACAGCATTAGTAGACTATATGGCCATGTATGGTACACGGGACAAGACTACAAAATACACTGGATGAGATTTTAACTTTCTTTTACTTCCTCAGTAACGTCCAGGTGTCTAATCTAGTTTATTAAACATGTCACAGAGGTTGGCAAGTTTCCGGTAATGCTTTAGGATAAAAGAGGGGCTTCAATGTTTTCCGTGTTGTCCTCTAATATCCTGTTGGATGGAGCATCTAGTTTCAGAGTCCAGGCAAAACACAAGGAAATGACCTGAAAGTGAAACCATGGAGAATCATTAGAATCATACAAGTCACAGTAAGACTCAAATGTAATCACGTGATCCTATGATTAGAATCACGTGATCAGATCAGTCACAACAAGACTCTTAGAAGGGATCATATGATCCTCTCATCAGAACCACGTGACCATAAGTCAAAATCACATCATTGCAATGATGTGATCGATCATATCACTTCTGACAAGACTTTCAAATGGGATCTTATTATCCTATCATAATAATTATATGATCTTATCGGTCACAACAAGACTCTTAGAGTGTGTTTGGTAAGGATTTTTGGGGGAAGAATTGATTTTTGAATAGTGATTGGATGGGAAATGTGTGGTTGAAAAAGAAGAAAAAAGTATTGATGTGATGGAAAATGTTATTTTATTGAAGAATGTGTGGTTGAAAATGAAAATTGATTTACTGTAGAAATGGAGAATTTGTACCAAACAGGCCTTTAAATGTGATCATATGATCCTATCGGTCACAACAAGACACTCAAATGGGATCATATGATCATATCAGGCGCCACAAGACTCAAATGCGATCTTCTACATGCAAGTGCCATGTATTAAGGACATGTACAAGCTTACCATGCTTATAGATGCAAATATAATACTGAAGCCTTTACAGTCAAAAGGAGCATTGCTGGATAGAAACCATGCTGGAATAAGATAGAATCAAGAGTAAAGCAAGTTCAGTTGAATGGTTGTGATCTTTCTACAAGAGGGGCAGTAATAGAAAATCTAACTCACTGGTTAACGGAGTCATTGCGAGTGGAGATAATAAACTTGCAATGGATTGCACGCCGGCAATAAATCCTTGAGCTTTCCCCTGATTGAAAAAGAGGATATAAGAGAAAAATGAGAGATTTCAATTAGAAGCAACGTTGACAGAGGATTTTCCATATTTTGAAGCATCATATTAGTGAAGTCAGATTGAAAGGGGCATAGGAATCAAGGATATAGTGTATGCTTAAGTCTCTTCTCAAGACTCTTTCATTTCATTAATTTTTTTATGACAATATTCTGAGGTTAAGATGAATAGAAGTCAACTGGGAGGATATTGCTTGACAACTGAACTCTAGCAGAGGATAGAATTAGTTCTTGTTTAACTCTGCAATTATATCATCCTAAGAGTGATTGAAATATTAAGTTTCTTGTGGAGTGGATGATATATTTATCAATTATATTTTCTCCTTCAGTTTATAAGTATTTCATTCCAAAAGGTGCTTTAGTTCGGTTTTTGTGATACATAGATTTCTGGAAAGCAGGTGTCATCGTTGAGAACGCTATTTAGTAGTAGTGTTCACAAACCTGATCTGCTGAGTTTGACGCTTTGGATATAACTGCATAAGTCTGTCATTAACAGAAATAATGAATAAAAAAGGAGAGAAATCAATTTAATTTCACAAACTAACACCACTAAACTTCTTAATTACACTACTGAAAATAGAATTTCAGAAAATGACTTACAGAAGGTTTCACAAGGATGTAGATTACCCCGAACGCAGCACTTAAATAGGGCACCTGTTTCAGCAACAGCTAGCAGTTATCGACTGTAACATATAGATTATTGTCAAAGTTGCAACAGAAAAAATGGGTTAGCATAGAAGCACTAATTGTGGATATATCTTCAAGTGCATGTTTGAATAAACAATATAATATAAAAGACTTGAATTTCTTTTTTTCATTTAAAAGCCTGTTTGAGCCCCATTATTTCCTAAGAATGCATTTTGGAATAATTGATTGATGGAGAATGTGGTGAAAATAAGAAAAAGTTTTGGATTTGTGTGTAATATTATTTTATTGAAGAATGTGTGATTGAAAAGATTAAAGAGAAAAATGTATTTTGAAAATAATGGGGATCAAACAAAGGCTTAATATTGTTTAGTACTTTCCAACTAAACATGATTTCACAGTATAAGCTATACAAAAAGAAATGTGGAAGATAAGGGAGATAAGTATGCAAGCATCTAGATTTTAGAATGCGAGTCAACGTACCCAAGATGCCCAGGCCAAGCCATAAAGCAGTCCCTGTACAAAACCCTTTTGTGAGACCAGATTCTTTCACAAAATCAGTATAAAGAGGAAAAGTTTCCAGCCACAGTAGTTGTGTGTTTCAAAGGGAACTTACATATGCTATGGAAGCGAGCAAGGCAGCACATAGTATCAGTTTCTCTCCAACCAGTGGATTGAGAAGAGGAAGAACCAGAATCTTGGAAAATGCATAAAAGCAGCAATATTGATTAGAAAAATGGCAGAGCCTGACAAATTTCGGGATTGGCCGTAAGTGCACAAGGGGAATAGCTTATGGGATGCACAAGGATAATGGTTAAACTGTTCACATCGTTAAACCACCACATCTAAAATTGTAAGCTAATAGAAAGGGGACAAAATTATTATTGCAATTATGTCCTCAACACTCCCATGTCCAGGAACAAACTTTTTTAAGTTACATCTTCAACGCACAGACTTCAGATTTTAAGATTTTTGAAAGAATAGGAGGATTAGTATATAAAAGAAGAACATGAAACAAAGTAGTTGCACAAGAAAAAAACAGTTTCATCGGTTTTCTCTCTATAATCATTCTAGAAAACTCTCTCATAAGGTACTGCACCCAACAATATGTAATTTCATTTTAGGACGATGGAATCTTAAAATCCCCTGCAGTTCTTTTCGTTCAATTACCAACATGATCGAGTAATAAAAGCAATAAAAAATGTTGTAGATAACAAGATAGTAGAACATATATCTTTTACTGAGCTAAGCTTTGTCAGAAGTGTTTTCTACTTTCAGCATAAACTATCAAAGAAATTTCTGAGAATATCTTCCAAGTACCTGAGAAAAAATTGAACCTACACCCACCACCATCAAGATTTCTGAAAATTGATTTTTGTTGAAGCCAAATGCTGATTTCAAATAATACTGCACGGTTATCAAAGAAAAGTTAAAAGGATTCCAGGCATGAAACAGATACATCATGAACTCTCAGTAATTCATAATAAAAAAATTGATGTCTGCAGCTCAAATTGTTAGTGAATAAGAATTACTATGTTTTAAATGTCACAACACCAGTTGTAGTATCTGTCACAACAATTTTTTAAACATGTTGGGAGCCGGTTTATGGACAGAAATTTAAATTTTTGTTTTGCAAGGACGGAAAAAGAAAGTAGGAAACATTCTTGCGGAGAAAATTGATGCAGTTAACGTATCTTTTTCTGTATATCAGTTTATAAAGAAAAGATGTGTATACCATTTGCAGGAGAAAAAAAGATGAAAATTTGCAAGAATGAGCATATATTATTGCCAATGGAATCCCTGCTCAATATAATTATTCTTAATAAATCGAATTTAAATTGTTAGAGACATACCAGTAAGACACTGCTGATGCCAGACATTCCCAATTCATAGAAGAAGGAAACAAGAGAAATGCGTTTAAGCGTCGAGCTGAGAACAAAACTGAAACTATTTAGCAAGCTTACATGCCACAAATGATAATCTTTCTGTATTATATATTGCTTGTATGAATTGTATCCTGATTCCTATATTCTGAACAAGAAGAAGCTTTTGAGTGTTGGTAAGTTCAAGAAAATGAAACCAGTTGAAACATCATGCAAAATTACCTGCTGGTAACAACATGTACAGCATTTTTCATTGAGTGATATCGTTCCTGAACAACATTAAACGCTTTATTTAAAAAAGGAATATGCTGGTCTGCTTTTCGAGTTGGCCTTACTGTTTCTGTCAGGAACAGTGCCATGTAAACAGGAACAAAGATCAATAAAGCTATTGAGACCTGAAATTGGAATTTTTGGCAGTAAATAACGAAGTAATAACACTGAAGATAACAAAAACAAAATGCTGAAAGTTCTATAACAAACATGCCTCAAAAATATAATCTTCTGGAAGAAAACGTGCTAAGGCATTCCCTATGACATGGGATGCAGAGAACAGGCCTGTGATCCAACTAAAAGCTGCTGGTCGCTTACTGTCATCCACAACATCTGCCTGCAAGATAGTAAAAAATGTTAGTAAATTTTGATTCTTGTATAACTCCCAATTCTTGTTTAACAGAAGTACAGAATGGCTTACTGCATAAGCAACAGAAATGCAGAAAATGCTCCCCTGACTTATGATATAAGAGATTGTCCGGAGCACATAATAGGCATAAACAGATCCTTTTGAATCATCAACGGCAAGTAAAGCTGGAAATATTATTAAAAAAATCAATATATTTCATAAATAAAATAGAAAATTGAAACAACTGGTGAAGACAATAATGCATGAATCATAATCTTCATTGTAAGTGATAAAACATTGCATTTTTTGTATTGAGTTAACTGGAGTCGTGATTAGTTGTTGTTGCTGATAAAATAGGCACCATAAAATATTGATAAGATGATCTAACCTTATTACTCCTAATCTAAAATATATTTGTATCTGGATTATACAAAAATGTTTCACAGGCCGAAACATATTCAAGAAGTCAACAGCGAAACAAGGAATTTTCCAGAGGTTAAATTAGGAAGAGATTGAAATATGAGTTTACTGAGTATGGCTTAGGTTTATACTAGAAATAATATTTTCAGAGAAAAAATTGGAAGAAGGCCACTCCTAGTCTCAAAATTTATTCGCAGAATTTACAAGTTTGACATACGGGACATATGTGTCTCCTGTATTCAAAACTCTAATGCTAGTATGTTCATATGATAAAGGTGTTGTAAATCTTTTTGGTAAGTATTTGTTCAAAAACCATCCATATTTTGACTCCTAAAGTATCTGTTTATAGTTGGATGGAGATTCTACCAGAGCGAGAGAAAACGTGAAGTTGTGTGACATATCTTCATCGTCATAATGCTCGTAGAATTGAAGTTGATGTTCCTATCAAGAAGAATTTAGTAAGTCTCCTAAGCTTGCATCATCCAGATTACTTGTCTAAAACCAGTACCTTGTCAATTTCTATTCCTTAGGCAATTACATTCAATACTGTTAATGAAAACAATTTTTGAAGTTAATCCATAGGCATAGCATTATCATATAATTGCCACAGTTGAACCCAAAAGAAAATTTGCAAGATTTTCAAGTTATATACAAAAAGGTGCACAAAGAAACGTACTGAATGGAATAATTGTTGTAGATACAGTGAGAAGAAGCAGTGGTTTACGCCCATACTCATCAGCAAGCTGGCCTAAGAGGGGAAGTACAAACATCTTGAATATCCCCACAACCTACAAGCAAAAATGCAGGCCTAAAACTTGACGGGAGGGCATGATTATAAGTAGTAAAATGATAGTAAAAAATTTCATTTATGTCAATTAATTGCACTGAGAATAGTTTATATTGCTTGGACTTTTACATCATCTTCTGGTAAGGTTCATATGCATATAAGCCCCTTACAGCCATTAATTACTTCAATACATCGTGTGATAAAATCTCCCACGAGGATACCGTATTTTTCCATATTAATATTGATTCCTTCCAAATCCAACAACCCCCCAACTGCAAAAAGTAAACAATCCAGCAGCCTTCCACAGTCATTCTATGCCCCCTTGTATCCTTTCTTAGATTTCACAAGGTTGCGAAATTGATTTGTTCAACATTCATTGTAATCTACTGTACCGATTAGACTTGAGAATCTGGTACAAGTAGACAACTATTTCTTCTTCCAAAGCAGTAGAGATATCATCTCACGTATAACAGAAGAATACGTGCAAAAATATCAGGAAAATACTGAAAATATGCATTAAAAAAGTATTGCATCTAAATGAAACTGCCTGTTTATTAAAGAATGATAGTGATATATTATTTGGTGGGTGGTCCATTGTGCTTAGAAAAGTGGTGGCCTGATTTATGCTCTCTGTGAAATTTGACTAGATGGTCCACTCAACTTATTGATTATAGTGATAAATAATTATTCCTATAAAGTCTTTAGAATTTAACTTTTATTACTCCAACAAAAGGAAAAGTTCATGAATCCGTACAGCCAAAAGACAAATGTGAATTTGCAACTTCACAACAATGGCATTAGATGGTCCAAGCACATATCTCATAAGTTTGAGGGCCAGCTCTCAGCTCCAGAACTTTCAATTCATTTTTTTTTTCAAGAGAAGTATAGGGGATAGTCACACATAATAGAAAAAATCATGCATAATGGATTCTTGAATTAAATTTCCATCAATCAAGAATGCTTTCTCGTTTCAGGATATGTTTCACCAAAAGTGTTTTTTGACCAAGGTGTGTATAAACACCTTCCCACACACATGCTCAGTATTTTTTTTCTTCAAAGGTCGTGACCAATCTACATGTTTCAAGATAAGAAAACGTCATCTTGAAGTTGACCCATACCATAAGTTATTAATGATCAATTAATAACTTCTGTAGAGGAATTAATATCCTATGGCCCATAAGTTTGATTTATCAGAAGTGAACAATAGAAAACAAACAAATCAAAAGGAAAAACTTTTAACAAAATTAGTCACATCAAGATGCACATGGACAAAATTAGACATTTCAGTGCTTCCTTTGGAGGAAAAACTTATCCATAAGCGATGCTTAAAATTGTCATTAAAACGAAAATTTTCCTATAGAGTGATATTTAGTTAAGCATGCAAAAGGACAGCTTTCAGAGTAATTAAATTAATCGATTCAAAACCAATAAATGGACACTTTCTTGCACCATCTACTTTTAATATAATAAATGAATAAATAAATATGTAGCTGTCAAGAAAGTAAGACTCAGCCAATTCAAGAATCTGTTTCAGAAGTAAACACCACCATAGTCGAACAGCCAAAAGCTTTTCCAAACAATAAAACCAAGGAGATATACTTTTAGATAAAAGATACAATTGAGTTTTAAGCTTTTGAATACAAATAATCTAATTCATTTCTAGATCTGCACAATCTGGAAATGCTGCTAATTTGCATTCTTTATATATTGTTGCAAACTTACGCTCTTCATAATTTCATTTAAATAAGTTGGATCAAATCAATAATCCCATAAAGGAGGACAGTTATTAGCAAAAGGTCAAAAGTTAAAGATTAGACGTCACAGAAAGGCAAACTCCATCCAAACCCAGATAAGATTAGGAGTCATGATTTGTTTGTATAAAAAACCCCAAAAAGGGTAAAAAAAAAAAAAAGAAAAAGAAAAGAACCCTTGTTCATCTCCTTTAACCGCTGTCTTATCCGGCACAAACACAAGGACACGCTCCATAATCCCTAAAGCTAAAACCACAATCATTTGGCTAAGTATGAATTATAGTTCAAATATTTCTTAATCTCTTTCATATATTCAATGTTCAAGATGGAAAAACAAATATCGCACAAAGTAGAAACATCTCGATCAAGGTAGCAGACCCATTCTCTGTACTATCAATATAAATAATCAAAATTCAACCCTCTGAAGGTTTGACTTTTACAGTGAAGCAATCATCAAGCAATAAAACCCATACCCAGAAATTGTTTCTGCTTATGCGTATGCGTATGTGTATGTGTATGTGTGAGTGTGTGTGAGTGTGTGAGAGAGAGAAAGATCACTTACTGTTTGTTGCAGACCATTGATGTAAATTGCCTGAGGGCAAGTTTTCAGGCCAGGACAGAGAGAATTAGTGGTGACATCAACCAAAACAGAAACAGTCATTTCTTCAGCAACCCAGTGCACGCATAGTGGCAAAAGAAGTTGCAACAATGGCCTCAACTCTCTCAAGTTCTCCCGCAACCACCCCGCCATTCTTCAATTTCTCTCCGTTTATTTAGCAACTCCCAGCGCTTTACACTCTATGTTGTGTGTATAATTATTATTCAGGTATATATAGTTGAAAATTATGCGCAGTTGAAAAGGAGCAATTTTGTATTGAAGGTGGAGTATATGATAATGAAATGCGTACGTATGGTGGCTTGAGTTTAATAATGAAGTGACTCTGTGAAACGTTGTACCATGTGTATCCTAAGGTGTACATTGCGTATGGTGTGGGATACAGTATTAGCCCGTGCCTGCATAGGGTGAGTGTGTGGTTCCACGGGCCTGACGAACTTATCAGCGTTACACGAAGCAAAATAATAATTGTTTAGACGAAATTTATAATTAGATAAAAATTTCATTATAATTTCCTCACCTATATTTTAACACGTCATCATTATGTAAATAGTTATATGCAAAAAATATTTTCCATAAATTAAACACTAAAATTACGGCAACTAAAAACTTCCCAAATTCTGTTTAAAATCAGATTTTTAGTATATTTTGATAGAAATGGATGAAATATGTGGTTCAAAAATTGTGGATATCATATAATGTGTGTTAAAATTAATAGTTGCTTCTAATTTATATTAAAATCTGAATTTTAATTTCTACCAAATATGGATTTAAATATGTTTTCTAAGAAAAAGTAAAAGATAATAATAAGCAAATTTGTCACTAATTGGAATTCACTTTTTTTAATTAAACAATTATTTTCCTTTTAATTCATTTGAGTGTGTTTTCTAAGAAAAAGTAAAAGATAAGAATAAGCAAATTCGTCGGTAATTGGAATTTAATTTTTTCTCTTTGAATTTTACTTTTTTTAAAATCAAATATTAATTTTAATCATACATTTTGTAATATCTACAAGTACTACTCAACTATTAACCAATATTTTCTTAAAAGAATAATTTTAACAACAAAAAATGAAACTCAGCTCTGTTTGATGTCCATTATTTGAAAACTCTTTTTTCAACATATTCATTTTTAATTATATATTCACACAATAAAATATTCTGCACGTAAATTCAAAATTTTTCCATACCTTTTAATCATACAATCTCCTAAAAATTATTTAAAACATTATTTTTCCAAATAATGGCCGTCAAACGGGGGTTCAAATAGAGGCGAGAAATTTCTCTGCTTCAAAATAAATATAAGAAAGCTTTCAAATTAAATAATTATTTTCCTTCCAAGAAATAAATTGGATTTAGAGAAGTGTTTTGGTTAATCTTAGATAACTTTTAAGTAAATTTATTTCGGAAAATTGCAGCATTTGATCCTTTTTAGAAAGTGTAAATAGGTCTTAAATATTTTATTATTTTCATTGTCGTTTAGACTAGGGCTGGGCAAAATGTCCGAACCGAACTGGAACCGAACCGAACCGAACCGAACCGAGCGGGTTTTCTTAACTTAAAAACCCGAAGAATCGAGAACCGAAAAACCGAAAAATTTTGGTTCGGTTCTCGGTTCTAGACCTAGAACCGAAGAACCGAATAAGAATCGAATAAGAACCGAATTTTTTTTGATAAATCAATTTATTTTATTTTTTCTAAACAAATTAACAATTTTTTGTTTTAACTATTTGATATATATATATATATATATATATATATATATATATATATATATATATATATATATATATATATATATATATATATCAACTAAAGCCTAGCCCATGACTGAAATCAACCAAATCTAAACTAAGTCCAATAGGAAATAAAAACAAAACTACAAACTAAGATCGAACTTCGTATTTGTATCTACTTCTTGTTATTAAGCCCCTGTTTGGCTAGCATTCTTGTGAAGAAAAAATGAAGAATTGGACCATTTTTTTTCAAATTAGTGGGCCCCTCCCTCTTACAAGTTGGTCAAATATTTCGGCTGGCCCCATGTCTAACGGTAAGAAAATTTCTAGAAATGGGAAAAAAAAAGCCCTCCAAACAAGGGCTAATATTAGTATCTACTTTCAGGTGTATTTATGTAGTATTATTTTAAATATTAAAAAATTTAATTATAGTATAGAACCGAACGGAACCGAACAGAACCGAACCGAACCCGAACGGTTCCAAAATTATATTTGGAACCGACGGTTCCATTTACTAAAGAACCGAAAATTTCTGGAATCGAAAAAAATCGAACCGAACCGACCCGCGCCCACCTCTAGTCTAGACGGCAATGAGGCGACCAATATTATCATCACCTCCTCCGACATTTTTGATGGGTAGGACAAGAATAAAAAATAAAAAACTTGCCATGCCCTTTATTTTTATTTTTTAAATATATGATTTAAATTTAAACAAAGTATAATATTCATAAAATAAAAAGAGATTATAGGGCGACTTCGAGAAATTTGAAGCGGGGACCATATTCCCTCTCACAATCCAATCCCAATCCCATTTTTTTAGGGCGGGAGCGTGCTTCAAAAAGGAGTCCAAATTTATCAAAGAAACTTAAAAAATCACCAAAATAGCATATTGGGCAAAACTAAAAACAGATCGAGCCGCACCAAACCAGACCACTGTGCAAGCGTTTTGCAAACCCGTAGTGAACTATGGCAAACAGGTAGCCATGCCAGACCGCGATCCAGCCGAGGTTTACAAATCGCGGTTGACTGGGGTGAATTCCGACTCCAAAAGTTTCAATTTGGTCCTCAAATTAAGTTTTTGTCCAATTTTGATCATTTCAAACTTAAACTTCAGTTTTAATGTCAAAATTTCTAAAATCTTCCAAATTTATTCCCTGTACTTTCATTCGAAATTGGGCCGTCTCAGTTCAAAAAATGTGCAATTTAATGGCCGGTTTTGAGAATTTTAAGGTTGTAGACGACTAATTATTATAAGGTCATGAAAAAATTTGCATTTGTAACAATACTTGAACCGAACAACTTTTTTAGTTTTTCTTTATTTTCCACAAGGAATTTCAATAAAATGAGACCAAGAACGGATCCAGGACTGAACTAGAAGTTTAGATAATATTAAAAAAATTACCCAAATTTTTTTTTACATATTATTACACAAAAAATGAATGGGTTGGTTCCCCTACATCCGTCCCTTGAGGAGACCAATAATTGAATTAAATATGGAAGTTAATTTATAGCTTGTGACAATACCCTTTTAGTTTGTGTGCTTCTTCAATTTTAATTGATCGGTGAAATTAAGAGAGAAATATAGTCTAATTTATGTGGCAGAGTAATCAATTTAACTAAGCCCTTATTTGAAGTTGATTTTTCAATTTCATTTTTTCTCAAACATATTTTTATTCATAATTTCTCTTCAGTAAATAATTTTACACATAGATCTATAACTTTTTCCTCACATTCTTCGAAAAAATTACTCTTCACAAAGTCACTTCTCAAAATCAACATCACACAAGGGCTAAATATTTAATGCTTGTTTTAATAATTTTTTTGAAGTGTTTTAACATATTTTCTACTTCTTTTGTTTTTGCTTATGCTTCCTATAGAAAAGTTTTTTGAGGAAGTTAATGTAACTTTTTTATGAAATTTTTCTACAAAAAATAGAAGTAGAAACAAGGTTATCCCAAACAGGTCCTAAGTATGATTCGTTACCCAGTTATGATGATTCCAAGGCTCCTTTGCGAGAGCGTCTATGAAATACTCTAAATACAAAATACTCTTTATTTGTTTAAAAATAAGTTTCAAAAGACATGGATTTGACTCTATTCTTAATTATAATGATTGTATTTAATAATTTAAGTATTTCAATGCTTTAATTTCTTAAATTACTTAAACCATATTTAAATCGATTGAATATTGATGTATAAAAAAATGTTAAACTCTTGTTTGGTAGAAATTAAAATCTAAATTTTAATCTAAGTAAAATTCAATAATTAATTTAACCACATATTTAATTAAATTCACAACTTTTCAATTACACAATTCAACTTTTATCGAAATTTATTAAAAAAATGATTTTAATCCCCACCAAATATGAAATGAAATATGGTGGGAAATCAATAAATGTTAATTGATAAAAGTAAAATGAAGGTCAAAATAGGGAGCATTTTTGAGTTGTATTAATTATTCTTTAAATTTAAAAGTGTGATACATAAAGCGTCTTTACTTACTGGAGATGCTTTGACATGTTATGGTATATTAAGATGCTTGAAACTATTTTTGGATGAAAGATAAATAAAGGTTGAAAGTGGACCTATAAATGTTAAAAAATTGGTTTAAAAAAATTGTTCTCGCATTAAAAGGTGAATAAAAATTTTACTTTCTTCAGCCATGAACTCTATTTTTCTAAAATCTTCTAGCGGAATCTGTGTCGTGGCCTGAAAAAGTTTGTCCAATACTACGATTAATGGTTGGCTTAAAATGAAGTCTGTTTGTGTCTCGAAGAGAATTGTCTCTTCTGAACGAGACATGTCGTTTTTGAATATCTTTATCGAAGTAATAGCATACGTTTTGCGAATCATAAATAGATTTTCATACTTACAGATAAATATTCGCAGCAGACAGAATAACCTTTACACTCGACTTCCCATTGACGTTTACGGCAGCAAGAATAATGCTTCTTCCCCCACCCAACCCCTCTCTCTTCCATGCATATCAACATTCCAACTGCTCCCTGTTTTGTTCCCCAGAATTTGACACTTTTTTCTCAAATGCAACTTTCACGTGCTACTTAGCCTCAAGACAAAATCAAAGCCTTTTATTGTGACAAAAATATATCTTTTCTCTGCTTATTTTACTTCAAACTTGTGTTCTTCTCGTGTTCATGCTTTACTTCTCAAGTATATACATCCATCTCTATGCTCTTTCTCTCTCTCTATATATATACAGATGTACCATCTCTAATAAACATCAGTGTTCCTCAATATTCTCATAAGTAAGTTATTTATATTTTGTTACAAGTAAAAGAGTAAAATAAGTTATTTATTCACAGCTTCGACCAACAAAATAGTTGATAAACTTACTATGGATGCTTTATTTTCAGGAGCAAATACAATTAAGTCGGCATGGAGAAGCAGAACACAGAGCTGTACTTGAAGAACTGCCATATTATTCTTGAAAATGAGAGGCTAAGAAAGAAAGCACAGCGGCTCGACCAGGAGAATCGGGCTCTGTTATCTCAGCTGCAGCACAGACTTTCAGAACCAAGTTCTGGACAAAAAAATGAAATCAACGACACTCCAAATTCCGTGAAAGATCATAGGAAATCCAACAAACCTTGATCATTATTACCCATGTAATCAATTTCGTGTAAAATAATTCTCTGTATTGTTTAATTCTTCAAAAGTATTAATTAATAATCGTGCCTTTATACTTGTTTGGACAATTTGTGGGACGAAATAATGTAATAAATGCTTGTATTGAATAAATATGCTATTACCGTCGTTTTATTTCAAGTCCCTTGATCAAAAGGTACACTACTTCGTTAACAATTTAGTCCATGTTTAACAATCATTATTTGAAAACTCTTTCAATCACGCATTCACACAATAAAATATTATACACATAAACTCAAAATTTTTTCCATACTCAAGTCTGCCTAAACAAATAAACAATACGCAAAATTGAAATATCTAATTGTAAAGCCTAAAGAAATGAAGAAATTACTTAATACCTAATCCATTGATTCCGGTCGGCAGAGAGAAGTCACTGCACTCTGCAGCGGTCGTGGTCTTCGAGCGAGAGGATGGAGCCTGGAGGCTTGCAGGTGGTATGTGGAGGCGATTCAGGCTAGGCGAGGATGAGAAGTGGTCCAATGGAGGTTGCGTGCGAAGTGGAGGCTGCGAAGTGGAGGGCTTCAGGTTGCGAACTGGAGGGCTAAGGTCTTCAGGCTGCGAACAGGAGTTGTGGTCTGTGGAGGCGATTCAGGCGGGCAGAGGGCTCTGGAGGCGATTCAGGCGACGATTTGGGTGCGAAGGGTTGGGTAGTTCACAGTTTGGGAAGGACTTTGGGTGCGAAGGGTAACGTCGAGTGGAGAAGACGTCTGGGTTTGGGAATATATAAGCTGGGCCTTTTGGGATTTGGGCTGGGTAACTCACAATTGGGTTGGGCTGGGTAGTTCGATTGGGTTGGGCCGTGGCCAGGTTGGGAATTTGGATAATAAAAAATTGTTTTTATCCAACTTAAAAAAATGAAGAAAAGAAATATGAAATTGAATAAGTTAATGGCAACGTTCATATGAACGTTGCTAAAACTATTAATGGCAACGTGCAATGAACGCGCGTTGCTAAAACTATTAATAACAACGTGCAATGAACGTTGCTAAAAGGTTAATGGCAACGTTCATATGAACGTTGCTAAAACTATTAATGGCAACGTACAATGAATGCGCGTTGCTAAAACTATTAATAACAACGTGCAATGAACGTTGCTAAAAGTTTAATGGCAACGTTCATATGAACGTTGCTAAAACTATTAATGGCAACGTGCAATAAACGCGCGTTGCTAAAACTATTAATAACAACGTGCACTAAACGTTGCTAAAAGGTTAACGGCAACGTTCAAATGAACGTTGCTAAAACTAATCTATGGCAACGCGCACTGCACGTTGCAAAAGGACCTCGAATGTTGCCAAAATTGTATATTAGCAACATTCATTAAAAAAACGTTGCCAAAACTCAATTTTGTCAACCAATAGCAACAAACACTTGCTGAATGTTGCCATATACCCCTTTTAGCAACATGCAATTGACGAATGTTGCCTTTTGCATGTTGCAAAAGATCTTTTTTCTTGTAGTGACATCTGCTACAAAGTACTATTCAAAACATTGTTTTTCGAAAATAATTATAGATAATTATCTCTAACGTCTATAGAACCTTACCAAGTATGAGTTAAACCTATTTCGAACTTCATGAAAACCAAACAAGCCAAATATACGTTCAAAACTTGATCATTCATTCAAACACGAATTGAAACATTGACATCATCAATCAATCAACACAAATCAAGAATAAAAAGATGAAATCTTGAATTAAAACATCAACTAAGATTATATCATCATCCTAGCTAGGCACCGTAAGTTTAACCTAGCATGCTAATAATACAAAAATACATAAACAATTGAGTATTCACACCTGAAAAACTTAGTTACAAAGAGAAGATTGAAGATGAATTTTGTTTGCTGCCTTTCAATTCATTCAATGGAGTCTTCAATAAATCCCAACTTTTCTTACTTCAAATAATCATCTCGTAAGGTGAAGCATAAGTGACGAATAATTAGGTCAATTATCTCGTGAGGCAAGGCATTATTAATGATGTTAAGAATTAGAGTTCCATTTTAAAAGGTCAACCTTATTAAGAGGAGTAACACAATCGTTTATAAGTTGATTTATGTTTACATCTTTATTCGATATGAGATTTTATCCCTTAACATACCCCTGTAAGATGGTGGCTCGTTTGAGCAGTCCAATCTTAAAATTCGTATGCTCACTTTTGGAATCTTAACCAGGTCGAATTGCTTGTTAGAATTTAATGGACTCTGATACCACGTTAAGAATTGGGGTTCCATATTAAAATGTCAACTTTATTAAGATGAGTAACTCAATCCTTTATAAGTTAAACCATGTTTACATCTTTATTCAATGTGGGATTCTATTCTTTAACAAATGAAATGTCGGAATTTATGGTAGATACGAGAATTATTTATCTTTTTACAAAAAAAAAAAAAAATTCTTAAAAAAGTCCCTCCAATATTTTTTACCTAAGTCAACCAAGTTGGTTGAACCGATTCTGAATGAATCAGGAAAATATTATATGGACCAACTTGGAAATTTGCAAGAACTTCATTGACCAATTGCAAAATTAACTCTCGATAGTCAATAACTATTACAAATTCACACAATAATCGGACCTATATTCACTAATTGCACTAGTGGAAAAGATTGCCGGAAGGAACAATGGGAAAATAATGTGTAAAACAAAACGACTGTGGTGGCTTCAATAAAGTGGCACTTTGTTAGTCTCAACGACGTGCATTAATGCCACCTAAGGACGGACGCAAATATTTTGAATTGGGGTGATACAATCAAACATTGTACAGATCGAATACTTTATTCTAGATTTTTGAATGATTTATGCTTAACTCGAAAAAATGCAGATTTACATTTAAAAAACATTCAATCATTAAAATTTTGTGCATCATTTTCATCAATTTGATTTCGAACAGTCATTTTATTAGTATTTTACTTATCACAAGAAAATGCATATTTACGTTTAAAGAATTTATAGGGTATTTGATACAAATAATCAATTAAAATAATTAATTCAAGTAATTGAAAGGAAAAACATATAACCAATATTCAATATTAAAAATAAATCAAAAAAATGCAATTCGTTAAATATAAGTCACATTGAACATAATCATTTCAGACACATTCTATATACAGAATTTGATGAGAGTAAATGCAAATTTAGGTTCTAATTAGTTGAAAATTTGATTGTGAAGTAAAGATTTGTTGTAGATGTGATAATTTGTAAGATTGTAGATAAATTTTAAAAAATTAGAAGGGTTAAGGTTTTGGTAAAAAGTACCAGGGAGAAAGTCAAGAAATTGTAAGAAAAAGGAGAAAAAGTTCGAATTTATTATGATTTTGCCTTTGTCTGGTTGTGATTAAGATTAGACTTTTAGTTGATTTTAATCAAAAAAATGAAAAATTGTGAATCTCATGAAATATGATATTAAAATTAATTGTTAATTTTAATTTAGATTTCAATTGATACCAGGAAAAAAATATTATAAAAAAAAAATCCCAAAAGTTGGGGGTTACATGACCCCACGACCCCACTGTGTCTGCTAGTGATACGATCTCGATGTTCATGCCTCTATTTTATTTTAAAATATTTCACGTTGCTCGGATATCTAATGTTATGCCTTGTTTCATAGGCAAGGAATTCCTTGGAAAATGGAATTCCATTTTCTCACTTTTTCCCTGTTTGATTAATCAAATTTGCCTTGAAATTCATTTTCACTTTTTTTCCTTCACGCGCCATCTTTTTCCACATTTCAACGAAAATGTTTTCCTTTGATTTTGTTGGAAATTCATTTTCCAGACCTTTTTTTTTTGTTTAAAATTGAAAAAAATTCTAGACACAATGGTAAAATTTTTTATTACTTTTATTAACTATTTTCATGAAAAATAAAGTCAAACGAATGGTATTCAGTATTATAATTTTTTTTATTTTTTTTAACTTTTTTATTTTTTTATTTTTGGCAATTTAAACAAATTCTAGACTCGTGGTAGAAAAAATTATAACTTTAATGGACATTTTTCATGAAAAATAAAGTCAAATGGATACCAAACTTTCAATATTTTTCAGGAGGAAAATTATACAAATCAAACACAATTAATTAAAATTCACAGTAAAACAATTTCCAGGCAATTCAATTCCCAGTAAAATATTTTTTTTCCACCCATTTTCCACATTTACAATCAAACGGATTTTTTTTTCCTATGATATTGAATCAATTGTTTATTTTTCATTTCAAATTGAGCTATTTTATTATTTATTGAATTTGGAAATTGGAGTTTCCAATCCCATTATTTTTCAAATGTTGATATTGCATTAACAAACGATAAAAACAATTGTCTGTACGGTGGTAAACATGTAAGAAAGTATATCATACACGTTGTAGGATTGTATCATTTGACTTAATTGCTGCAAATCGAAATATAATGATAGATTGCAATTAAGGGGAAGGTTTCATAACCTCCAATGTTATTAATATGCGACGTCGGTTTTTTGTTATTTTCGACTGACGAGTTAGCAAATTCTGGCAAGCACATAAACAGAATCCAAACAAAGTGAGATGTTTGCTTTTAAATTAAAGTTTAATAGCTTAATTGCTCTAAATAAAAGTTTAATAACCTAATTACAATTCGACGAAAGTTCAATGACCTACAATTTAATTAACATGGGTACCGTGTCCTTACGTAAGAAACAGCGTCACCTCTCTCTCTCTCTCTCACACACACATTTAAGTTGCTTTTAGAAAAAGAAGAAAATAATAAATAAATAAATCTAAGGCCTATTTAAGTGTAATGAATTTTATAAAAAATGTCACGTTCGAGGAAAACGATTCCACTTTGGCCATTTAATTACATCGTGAAAATGGAAACCGAATTCAAAAATATAATTACTTTAAACTACATTTTCTTTATTTTCATGGAAAACGAATTTCTAAAGATTTGATGTGTTTTTATTTTTTAACTAACATAGAATTGGAATTTCTATTCACATTTACCTGTCCAACTAAGTTCATGTTTGTTTCCTATTCTTTCAAAATTTATTTTTCTATATGCTATTTTTTAACTATATATTCATACAATAAATATTTTACACGTAAATCCAATTTTTTTCCTATTTTTAATCATATTTTCCCTAAAAAATTACTATAAAAATAATATTTTTTTTTTCAATTAATGTGGAGACCAAATAGAGGCTAATATATCTCAAAGTCACGACTGGTCCACCCGCTTCATAATTGACACGTTTTTATATACCCAACCAACCAACCAACCAACATCTGTACAGTCAAATTTTCTAATAATTACTTTTAACGTAAACGCTGACTGAGTGGTTATATATTCAACAATTTTAGGTGTACAATCATTAGTGGTTGACAACACTTACAATACACTCACATTAGTATGGACCCCACCAATTAATTAGTGTGGATCTACAAATAGCTTTTTTGTTATATATTTCATTTTTTTAGCTTTGCTACACGTACAGGGATTTAACACTCCCGTGTAACCCCCCTCAAAAGAGGAGGGCTCACAGTTATTTTAATCACCGGGGACCCCCCCTCTTGTGTGCGGGCGTGGTGACATTTAGCATTTTTTTTATTTTTTATATCTAATAATTTTTTTTCGCATATAAGCATCGAGATAGGTGGGTTGAATCATTTTTCAAGGTATTTGCAGCTCAAGAATTTCCATTTCCTTGCATTGTTTCTCCTTCTCTTACTTCTTCAGGTTCTCTCTCTTCCTCACTCTCTGTTTGTGTGAGTGTGTTTGATCATGCTTAATGTGGTTGAGATCAATTATTACACCTTAAATTATGATTTTCAAGATGCGATTTGATTGCAGTTTTAAATGGGCTGTGTGTTAACATACATACATACTTCCATTTTAACTGGGAAGAAAGAAATTTATTTAATCACTTGAACTTGATATGACTGCAGCAGCAGAACTGAGATAAATTCCTGGAGAACTTTGGATTTTTTTTTTTCAAGATTAGATTCTTCATGGGCAAAATTGAATTCTGACTAGTTTTTAGAGCTTATTCATGTGTGGCTGTGTTTAAAAGTTACTTTTTCTAGAAAAGTACGTATTTTTAGTAAAAAAAATAAATTTTAGAGCATAATTTTTGAGTATGTGATCTTTTTTCGGGAGTATATGTATTTCTGGGATTGTGAGAGTGAATAATTTTAACTGAATAGCAGGTCTTAAATTTATTTTCCAAAAGTGACAACTATAATTTGTCATTTGACAAAATGATTCTGCAAAATGGTGCCTACAGTCTCATATTTTTGGGAAAAATCACCAATAAATTCTCACAGTAAGAACGCCTTTTGAAAAAATTCCTTACCTGGAAATGGTAGTTACGCTTCATTTTTATAGAGTTGAGAGTACATATATCTTATTTTCCATACCGACCCATGAAACTATCCTTTATATATATCGAAGACATTGTATAGATTAACACAGTATGTTTATTTGCTAAATTTTTTAAATATTCAGAGGAAGAGGGGAAAGATATAAATGTATAGTTGAATATGGTGATCTAGTGAAAAGTGAACAGAAATTGTAATACCTCGACATTTCTTACACATTTAGTGCATGTTTGATATGCAGAGTCAACAAACATGATTTTAACTTCTTTTACTTCTTTAATACTATCGGATACTATCCAATCTTTTGTGCCAAACATGTCATTATAGTACTGACCTTCCTCACTTATGATATTCTGTAAATTATAAATCTATATCCTGTATACCTAGTTTAGTCAATGTAATAAAACATTTCTTATTTCCTCCACAGTTTCACCAAACCTTATGTATGAAATCATGCATCCATACCCATGCCATGTGTTCTGAATATATGTTCCCGAAGAAGAAGAATTAGGGTCCAATACTAAATTTCTTACTTTTCATTCATACTTGTACAAGAAATATTAACTACTCTGTTATATATTTTCAGCAATGTCTTGGAAAATCATAGTAGTCTTGTTGATTGGCTTTCTAGCATGGGCACAACAGGCCTTTTGGCCTCCACCTCCCCGTATTTGTGGTTCTCTTGGTGGTCCACCTGTCACAGCACCCCGAATCAAGCTTAGAGATGGAAGATATTTGGCATATAAAGAGCACGGAATCCCAAAAGAAACAGCAAAATATAAGATTGTCTTGGTTCATGGCTACACTGGTGGTCGACATGACGCTTCTTTTTCTACATCGGTATTATAATGACTGGACGTTAAATTAGTTCTTGGTTCATTGACTGAAATTTTGTGGTTGCTAATGGATTAGATGTATTTTTTGACATTTTAGGCATTAGTTGAAGAATTTGGGATATACATTGTGACTTTTGACAGACCAGGATACGGAGAGAGTGATCCGGATCCAAAACGAACTATAAAGAGCACAGCTTTAGATATAGAAGAGCTTGGTGAACAATTACAACTTGGTGCCAAATTTTATGTCATTGGGATTTCCATGGGAGGACAGGTTGTCTGGGGCTGCCTCAAGTACATTCCTCACAGGTAATGTGTAGATAAATCAATTATGATCGAGCTTCTGGTATTTGCAAAGATTTACAGTTTAGGATTCTGAGGGAATTGGATAAAATGAAGAACGTTGATTTATATGGACAGACAAATAGTTGCTATAATAAGAAAAATAGCATCATTGGTATGTATGGTAAGGTCGTTTGGATTGTATAGAACAATGTCAAGAAAAAAAAACCCAAATTTTGTTTATCATATAGTATTTTTGTATACTAAATAAACACGCCATTTGGGAAAAATACCGGTCTCCCGAGGATAGATAGTACACCATGTTGCTTGACATGTATTTTGGTTTGTTCCACGTTCACTGACAAATATGGAAATTGCCCTAATTAAGTTACAGTAGGTTAAGACTTTACGACATAATTCATATTTGCTAGTAAAAATTTGTCTGAATCCTCAAACTCTTGTCACCTTCTGCTGCATTTCTGGTAGTTCTTTTAGTTTCTTTAATTCTTACATGCTGGCAGGTTGGCTGGAGCAGCATTGATTGCTCCAGTTATCAATTACTGGTGGCCTAGTTTTCCTGCAAACTTATCTACAGAAGCATACAATCAACAGCCCTTAGAGGACCAGTGGGCACTTCGAGTGGCACACTATATGCCCTGGCTCATCTACTGGTGGAACACTCAGAAGTGGTTTCCTTCCTCTACTGTTACGGCTGGAAAACCTAATCTTTTGGCCCCAGATTTGAAAATTGTTTCCAAAATAGCTGGAAGAACGACCAGAAGGGTACTCATTCTGTTATTGTTGCAGTATATTGGTGAATGCGAATGATATACCATTAGGCCCCTGTTTTGAGCCCCATCCTATAAAAATTCATTTTTCTCGAAATTCATTTCAACCACACATTCTCCCAATGAAATAATTTACATGCAAACCAAAACATTTTCGTACTTTTTAACCACACATTCCCAAAAATCGCTATTATAAAACTTATTTTCACAAAAAATGGGCTCAAACACACCTATATATATTCTTTAAAATGCATCAATACTAAGCATTGCTTGTGTAGGAATATGCAAGTCAGCAAGGAGTATTTGAGTCATTTCATCGTGACATGATGATCGGGTTTGGGCATTGGGAATTCGATCCTATGGATCTTGAGAACCATTTACCCGACAGTGAAGGTTCTGTTCATCTGTGGCACGGCGTTGAGGATGGGATGGTGCCTGTTTCACTGCAGCGCTACATTGCTGAGAAGCTTCCTTGGATACAATACCATGAAATAACAGATGCTGGACATCTATTTGCATATGCTGATGATGGCTTAAAAGATTCAATCTTGAAGACACTTTTGACAGGGGATAAGTAACTGCAGTATAGGTTGTTATATACTTCTTGACCCTTATTATTTCTCGGATAATATTTATACCGAGGCTTAATAAATTCCCTGAGATACAGTTCTGTACACCTTGATCCATTACATGAATCTTGGTCGATGATATTTGTACTTGTCCTGGCTATGTTCATGACGATGAGAAGATCCTCATGTCAGTAGATTGTAGTTTCGAAATTTTTCGTTTTAGCATAGTATTGATGTTGGAACTGTTTGGAATACGTTTTCAAATTTCAAAAGAAATGAAGTGTTTTTGAGATAAAGAAAAGAAACCAAAAGACTAGATCTTTGAACAGGATAATGGGAATATTTGCTCATATAGGAGCTTAAGGGCTTATTATCCGAGATGCCTGCTTTAGTGGCCTTTGCCAAGCAACCAAGATTTCTTTCTTGTATCTCCTTAAGATGCCATTTGGAAAAGATCGAAGTGGATTCCTTGATGCTAAACCTATCTTAGATTTTCTTACTAGTTTGATAAATAAAATTGGCTTATGTGGAAAATGGTTACGTTGATATGGCTGATTTAAAAGTACCCCTTCATTGCCCCACAACAACCAACTTCATTTCCTCTATACAACCCATTCGTTGCCTCTTCTCCACAAAGAAAAATAATCAATTCCCAGACTCCGAACGACGAGCAAAGACAGTCCAACATCGAGTCTCAGGCTTCGCTGTTGTCGCCTTCCTCTTTCCACCCATTGCCGTTCGCGTATTGGGAACCCAGGTGCAGATCCCAACCCGTTGTAAGCAAGAAATCAGACCGTCCAAAACATCGGCAGAAGCTTCAAGACGAGGGCTCAATGAGAATAATATAATGGATGTTAAAAACTTTGAATTTTTAGTTTGTGCAATTAAAGTGTAAATTATATTTCATTTCTCGTTTTTATTTGATTAGTTCTTGTAATTGAAAAGACTTTCATTGCATCGAAACCCATGCACGTACTCGATTTATGATTAAAATTAAAATTTATCAGAATAAAATTCTAATAAATTACCTTAAATCAATGCTTCTTTAACGTCCATATACCACACAGAAAACTTTCTTGGACTATGAATATGATTATTCTTCGTCAACCCCAAATGATCTTTAGTTAATTCAGCCTATGTTTGAGCCTAATTTTTGGTTTGAGTTTTGTAATAGTGAATTTTCGAAGAATGTACTATTTAAAATGAATTAAAAAAAAATTAAATTAATGGGATCAAACAGGGCTCAATTTCTACACAACTGCAGTCAAATTTAGCACAAGTCCCTTTCATTTTAGTTTTGATCATTCTACTTAACAAGTTCAAATTTCATGACAAAACAGTGCAACCAACAAAAAGTAAAATTTATTCTCAATAAATTCGAAGTCAACATAACGTATAAACATTTCTTGGTAATAATAATAGACAAATTTGCTTAACACATAATTAGTACAAATAGCCTCAGTTAGTTAATATCCAACTCGCTTAAGAAAATATTTTTCAGCTCAGCAGAAATATTTCTATTCTAATCACATTATCATAAGACAATCCAGGGTCCAACCTATCACATTGGAAGGACGGACCTTAAATAGGCGACCCAATGTTACAAGAAAAAAACATGAAAGGCATTGTAATAACACAATCATGAGTCTAACCTATAACGTCGTCTTAGCTACTGAAGGTAGCGTTTTGAGAATTGACAATGAAGGTCGTCGCACAGTGTGATTAAGAAGAATCATCAGAGTAAAAAGAGTTAGAGCTCCAGCTTGATGAGCTGTGCCTAATGAAACTGGTACATATGACAGAAGAGTTGATATCCCCAATGTAACCTTCACGAAAGCAAAGAAAATAAAGAATCAAATTATTTAAAAGAAAAGGCGAAAGTCTGCTTTAGAATCGATAAGGGCATTATACTTCGGCAAACAACAAGTACCTGAAGAGCAGCCATGCCAACAATGCTTCCTATTAAAGACCGGATTGCAGGATGTATATCTATTTTTCTTGTTACCCACCATAATCCACAAATTGAAAACAATGTTGCAGTGGCGAGTATTCGATGATCAAGCTGGTTAAATAATAAGAGAAATTCATCAGGAACAAATTGTCTAAATATAAAAATTAGCAATTAAAGAAAACGACTGTGAGTTGAAACACTGCTGATAAGTTATTTGAAAAATATTTCTTCGTCTCTGAGAAGACTAACAATCATTAGATATTCAACTGTATCATTAGTGCTTACACTTGTATCAACTGCTTAGATGAAGAATTGCGTGTAGAGCATATGATGCACGTGATAGAAAGTTAAATCATCCAAAAAGCTATAGTGATTACTGTAAAACAACCTAAGCAACTATAGCAATAATTCTAACACTTACATTTCTATTAATAAAACATCGTGCATTGGTAGAACTATGCATTGATAGAACTAATCAGCTGAGGAAAAATTAAAAATCATAGCAAACATTTAGGTTTAAACATGTAATCATGTACTTTAGACCATTTTAGCATCCGCTTGGGAAAAATTTATAAATGGTTAAAATTATAAATTGATGAAATAAGTTGTGGATAAATGAATGGTATTTGTGGGTCCATTGTAACGTGTGGTTGAAAATGAAGTTGGATAATTTATAAATGATTTTTAAATTTTGCCAAACTAATCTCTACAAACTGAACTGTTCCAACCCCCCACCCTCACGAAACAAAAAAATAGTTCACCATTTGTCAATTTTACATGTAATCATCACAATACACAATGCGGTTTACTGTCCCTCCAAGTAACCTATATAATTTTCTCAAAAAGGTAGTTATGAAAAGTCTGATGAAAGATTAAACTACTTTACCAACCAAACCCAATCCACGAATCGGAAATCACTTTTGATATTGAATGGGCAACAAACCTGGACAGTTGATGTATTCTCAAAAAAATTGCGCATGAGTGGCTTCATTGTAAAAATATCATCTGGAATCCACGCATTGCCCATTTTTGGAAAAGTATTAAAGGCACGGCCCTGAAAATTTGTATGCAGTCACATTATAAGGTAATTTCTACATTTGCATGCAGATAAACAGAACGGAAGGGTAAAAAGCAGGTAACATACAGCGTCATTTCCAGCAACAAATGCTCCTGAAATTGCAGTGACTCCAACTAGGATACTTACTGGAAGGGCCAGACGCTTAACTTTAGCTGCCCCTTGAACCCAGGCTACGGATTCAGCAGGAGGCTCAGGCATAACAACAGAAAGAGCAGTCCAAAAGAGGCCAGAGTAAATAACAAATGCTGAAGTTAAATGAGCTGCTAGGCGATAAGGACTCACTCTTGGTTCACTAAACTCAGATTTGGGTTCCTAAGAGAAGGATAAAGAAAACATAATAACATAAAACAGCTCTTCATCCAAACCAGATTAATGTCATATAATATGTAAATACTAGTCAGTTGTTACCTCTAGACCACTTTTAACCATCCACCAGCCAATCAGTCCTTGCCCGGCACCAAGTGCAAATAGCCCACAGAGCCTAAATCCCAGTCGAGGTGTAATGTATCCTTTCCGAAGAAAGTAAGAAAATGGTAGGGCAAACATGATACCAAGCGCCCTTCCCCACATACGATGGGCATACTCCATCCAATATATGAACTTAAAATCAGCAAGACTCATCCCTTTATTTACACTGGAATGGGCATGAAATTAAATCAACTCACCAATACCCAGTAAAAACAACTACCTTCATGCTATGATTAGACAGCATTTAAATGCAACTACAGACACAGATTCCAGTAGCATTGTGATAGACCTGTTCGATTTGTGTATTCCAGACGTTGGAAGAGTGGCAAGAAAAGCAGATCAGTGGAGCTATGAACCGGATAACAGGGGATGTTTATGCACATGGCCCATGTATTCTGTTACCGCACTTTTGTTAATTGAGATAGGGGAGAGGGTAGCCTAAGAAATAAAGGTAATGTATTGTTTCCAAAGAATAAAAGGGGAGGGGGAAGGTTGTTCATTTTCATTCAGTATCTGAGAGTTGTGAGGAGAGAGCCAAACCTCTCAAAAGTTCGAATGTTTTTGCGCATAAAATTTCTTTAAGTCATTTCTTTTTTGTACAGTCACCTCCCCCCAGATAGAACATTAAATGAAGAAAAAACGAGAATTCGTAAAATCCTCATAATCTTAAGGCTTAAAAACATTTCCTTAATCCTGATATGTCAAGACATTCTGGGAAAGGTAGACTCACAGATTATAAATAATCAATTGTAAAAGCACACACAGTGGCATATGGACATACCGATTGTACTCAGGGGATTGCTTGTATTTCTCGAACTCAATTAACCATTCTTCATCCGAGATAGGAGGAAGGCTTCCAGTGAATTTCCAGTCAGTCATTGAAAGACCAGATCTAGTCAAACGTGTGATACCACCAAGTACTACCATACTAAAGACCCAAGCAGCAGATACAAAAAGCCAAATACCAACAGCTTTCTGAGCATGGGGTCCAGCAGTTACAAGAAGCTTTAAACCTTCTGTTTTTTTCACAGATATAGATGCTGCAGTGGAGAAATTCCTGAACGATCGCATATAAAAGTTCTGAAAATAGAAAGAAACCCTGTCCCCATGATTGTGGTCTTAAAACACAAAAGGTCATTAAATCAAGGAACAAGCCACTAGAGTATATAAAAGACAGTAAAACATTAAGCCCCTATTTGACAACCATTATTTTCAAACCCTTTTTTTTTTTTACTTTCTACACATGAATCTAAAACTTCTCCCTACTCTTGAAGCACACATTCTAGAAATCACAATAAAAAAACTCGATTTTCCACAAAAAATGATTGTCAAACAGGGGATAAAATGCAGTTCACATAAATAAGTGACTCTAACGAACGGAAAATCCAGGTTGTATTATGTAAACAGTTAAAGAGGTAGGTATATGTTTAACAAAAATCAGCCACATGAAACCTACTTTGTCACTCAGTTCAATATTGGACTAACTGTTCTTAATCAAATCAAATGAAATCTTCTACAATCAGCTCGCACCATGTTAATCTTGGTCAACCACTCGCTACTCTAACTTGTTCTTGTGAGATTTTTGTCACTCTAGTCTTTAAGGTTTAAGTAAGACATGCCCAATTCATCTAAGTCGTTCTTCTTTAATCCATTTTAATTGGTCGCCATTGCATATGCCTGGGGTTCTGCACAAGTGTATCACCATGGTATTAAGTATTTTGATTTGAATTGATTTCTTTCTACAGCTGAATAGAATAACCTGGTTAAAACATAATGATGACACATCTATGATGCATGTATGTCTACAGTAGGTCCTAGTCCTACTCATCTATCCTCTCCCCAAAGTCAATAACTACTCATAGCTATTACCTTAACACCAAAGAAGAATTCGATTCAACACTTTATTTATGTATGTTCCTTCATTTGTTACATTACCATTTCTTATCTTATCCACTCTAGTTTGTCGTTCATCATTCTTAACATCATCATTTGGGGACATTTGTACAATCCTCCGTCTCAATGCATTGAAATCAGTCAATTGGAGGAGTGCAACAAAGTTTAAAACCTCAAAGTGCTGAAAGGGATGTGAAGCCCTTCTCAATGTCTTCCAATCGCCCAATGCCTCACCTTCCCTCCATCTGAGCCTGCGGTATCCCGGCCGGCACATTTCGAGATCAAGTTTCACTTTCTTTCCTAGTTGGAGATCTGGACCCGGCGTCAAATCCACTAAAAGCATAAGTTGCTTTGAATTAGCGATCATATACTCAGCATTATAAAGCATAGTAGTCTGATAGCTGTTTTGTAGAACTTCTCTATTAATAATTTAATAGGTATCTTCTAATCATATAGAATCTGTGTAGTCATTCTCCATTTCATCCGCAACCCACTCGTGTCTTATGCGTTGCATTCTCTTCATCATTCTTTATTAGTAGTGGACCTCCAATACATAAAAATAATCACTATTTTGGATAAAAGGATCCACTATTTTCATTTCGCCTTTATTATTTCTTACTGCAACTTGAAGGACACTTCATGCATTTCTTATTTCTAGTTAATCTAGAACCTAGATTCTAAGGTACTCCGCCAGAATAACTATTGATTTATCCCTCATATGTTGGATATGTTTGATAAGTCCATTAAGGATCTACAATATAACCTTGATAAAGCCTATTGCAAGGAAATTCCCCAATTCTAACTCGGATAGATCTCACACTCGTAATTGCTTCGTCATATATATCATCAATAAGATTAATACATTTAGCAAAAAAATTAAATTAAATTAAAATTCCTCAACACCTATCAATAGCACTTCTTTCGGCCATGACTAAATGGAGGGGGTGAAAGGAACCAAACTTCGTCAATACAAAGTTGTGAGTTAGAGACCATTGAGTTTGGTGGAGGAAAAGAATCAACGGTATCTAGAAAGAATTATTAAACCTACCTTGGTATTGTTACGATCAAAGCTTCTGAAACCCTGGATAAGAAAATTTCGTGTAACGGCATTTCTGGAAGCAGGAATAAGGTCCGGAAATGAAGGGTGAAATCTCGATTGGATTAACAATGAAGATTCATTTGATAATCCATTTACAGTGGAAAATGTTTTCCATTCCCTCTGATTTGAGGACAAAAAACTTTTGCTGAAGGATTTAGTTTTCCTCAGAAGTGAAATTAATCTGTTTTCAATCATGATTCGTGAAATTTTTTTCTTCCAAGTCGCTGATGCAATTTTGGGATTTTGAGGGGTTGGAAAAATCTCAAATCAAAGGGTTTAAGAGCACACCGGTCGGTTCAGTTAAAAGAAAGTGGACGCTGAAAAAGAACTGGGCCATTTTAATAAACCGGGCCACAGAACAACGAAGTGAAAATTACATCACCTACCTTATTTTTAATAAATATATTTAAACAATACTTTGTGATATTTTTTTTCGATAAATAAATACTGTAAAATCATAGTAAAAATAAAACATGATAATAACTAAATAAAAAAGGATAATAGTTTAGGTAACTTAATTTACTCCAACAAACACTCCCTTAAATAATCTATTGATTAATCTAGATATTCCTCAAATTTTGTCGACTCATGTTCCTCCCAAATCCTCTCCATTGAGGATCATCTTCCTTCCAAAACCCCTCTAAAATATCTTTCACAAATTGATCTCATATAGATCTCCCACAAGTTTTAATAACTAGTGTTATCGTACAAGGATTACAACCATGTAATTAGCCCCTAATTTTCACAAAGTGTATAATGCCCAAACATACCAAAATTTGACCTTCAATTTCTGAAATTGATCACAAGAATTGATTCAATGACAATTTACATACATAAACAAATGCGAAATATCGACAAATTTACAAATGAAATGCAACTTATTGAAAAACATATTATGTGACATTACCGCGAAATTTTGACTTCAAATTTGAAAATATTTAATCTAGATTTTGCGAGTTCTTGCTTTCGATCGAACGAAGAAACTACAGTGTGTTTAAGTCCTGGATGCCATTGATATTCTTTACCCATCTTTAGTTTTTTGAATTTTTTTTTTTTTTGAGACATTAAATGTAAGGCGTGAAGTGTGCATTATTCAAAAAAATTCAGTTACATATTGTTATTTAGGTTCTATTATTAGAAGTTAATATTTTTTATTATATTTCATATATGAAAAAGTACTTTTAGTCATTTAAACATTATGTAGTAAAACATGAAATAATATTGTGGAAATTACACAATTCCCTACTTTTGAAGATTCAAATTCTAAAATCAGATTTCATGTTTTTTTTTTTTTTTCAAAAGTCAGATATTTTATATATAAATACAAATTTTTTATATTTAATTAAATATTAATATTTTAATAATTAATTTCATCCCACCAAACCCTAATTACATCACTTTCTCCACTCTCTCACCCTTTCCCCCCCTTATTTGCCCCTCCATCTCTCATCGCCTTCGAAGTGGTCAACACTCCGGCCAGCCCGAATTCATCGAAATGGGCGATGCGTATCTGCACGTAGAAGAAGGTAGCGTGTGCACCGTTTGGAGCTCCCATCGTCGCCAGCTCTTCGCCGAATCGGCCCTTCGCAAGCTCAAATGCAATTTTTGATGACGCTGCCCTTACTTACAGCAGCGTTACGGTGAGGGGTGAGGCCGCTTCTTCTCTGCTAAGCTCTTTCGGCCGACGCAGCTGCGAACAACACGAGATCGACTCCAGTAATGGTAAGTTTGGTGCGGTGGATCTAGGTAGCGGTGTGGTGGGCGATGCTGCTACGCGACCTGCGATAGGCATTCGATCTGTTGGCGCTGAAGTTTTTGGGGGTGGTTTTCATTTGTTGTATTTGCATTTTTTGGCGATGGCGTTTATGTTGACGGCGCTCGTAAGGTGTTGGTGCTGCTTGTCCGATTGACACTGCTAACAATTTGAGAACTATGCATTTGATGCATCTGCTGCTCCGACAGCATTGTATTAACAGAAGCAGATGTTAGTGGAGAATGTTAAAATCATGGCTTCTCCTCTATTTTGTTCGTTTTTATTGGTTGTTGGAGTAGTTTTTATTTGATGTATCAGGAACTTGGACCGCATAATGGACTAATTGTGACTGCATAATGGATTAACCGTGACATTAAAATTCGACAATTTGTGACTAAATATTAATATGAGCCAAGTGCAAAAATATTTTGTAACCTGTGCTGTGATCATTTGAAAATAACTCGTGACTATGAACAAAATCATGATTTGTGACCTGGACTGTGACTTGTGACTTGAGTTGTGACCCGGACTGTGACCTGGGTTGTGACTTGTGAATTGGGTTGTGACTTGTGAATTGGACTGTGACATGAGTTGTGACCTGGGATGTGTTAAAATATTTGATTTTTGAAATGTGAAAGTTATTTTGTTATTTTTGAAATAAGGTAAAGATAAAGTAGGAGAAATGAATTTTTTCCAATAATATTTTGTAATGATAGATATACGAATTTTTTCGCAGAACAAATGTCTTGGGTTGGGCCTTGAACGGAGTCATATATTGGGTCAATCAAGCTTTCGGCCGACAAGACAAAGGGAAGCCTACTGGTGTTGGGTTGCCCATTAGTTTTTTAGTTTTCCAAAACAAAATTTAAGGAAGGAAAGTTTATTCAAATACACCCCAAATAAATAGAAATGAAAAATATTTTTTTATTACGAAAATATCGTGTTACATGTTGGGATAAAAATTCACATGTGTACAATATCGTGAACAAGAAAAGTGACAAATTAAATATAGTCTCACAAGGATTTAGAATTCAGTCAAAATTCAATTAAACCTAACTCTACATTGAAACATGTTTCGTGAGAGTGACGTTAAGATTTCATGGCTGTGCAGCTACAACAAAAAATTGAAAACCAACTTAGGTAAGTTGGAGACCTTGATAATGTAATTTTCTATACCAAAATTCATTACATTGACTTCTATTTCCTACCATGATTTGATCTTTTCATATTTACCTATCTTAAAACGTCTCTAAAAAAACTCTTTAAACATAAGATACTTTAAAATTATATTCCAAGAAACTCTTTAAATTAATATTTTAATTTAGGAGGGAAGTAAACCCACTCTCTATAATTAAATTCATTCAAAATATTTTAATTTTTAATGGAGGAAAATAATATAATAATTTGAATAGAAACCAGCAAAATATAAGAGAGTCCGTTGGAATTCTTAAAAAAATTTAATCCCTAAATTTATAGATGTTATTTAAACGAGTAATGCTATTCATTTCCAATGAGATTACAAGCACAATTTAGGTGACTCTAAATGATATGTGAAATGATAGGTGAAATTAAATAATATGAATAACATTACTCCTTTTCTTTCACCTTTTAAAAAATCAGGTTTTCATGTTTTTTTTTTTCATTTATCAGGTTTTTTTATCTTTTTTTTTAAAATGTTTTTTTATTATTTTAATTAAATAATTAATCCTTTAAAACCCTAATTTAACAATTCATCCCCCACCCTCCCTCTCACATCGTTTCTCTCTCTCCCTCCCTCCCTCCTTGCCGGTTCACAGCAGCGTCGATGCTAAGAGAATTGCTGCTGTGCGATTCACAACAGCGTCGACGCTGCTGGGATTCACAGCAGCGTCGAACGCTTCTGTGCGATTCGACGATGCTGTGAGATTCAGGTGAGTTTGTTGCAGACCTTGATTGTTAAACTGACTCCTTTGTGTCCTCGAATTTTTTGTTGGATCGGCGGGGATCTATTGTTGAAGTTGAGTTCCGACCTTGATTGTTAAACTGACTCCTTTGTGTCCTCGAATTTGTTGTTGGATCGACGGGGGATCCTCCTTCTTACCCTGGGTGTTGGGCGGATCTGTGTGTGTGGCTGTTGTAGCGGATCTCTGTGTGTGGCTGTTGTAGCGGATTTGTTGGTGGTGGTTTGGGCTAATCAGTGTTGGTTTGGGTGGTGGTTGTTGTTGGTGTTATTATTGGTGGATGGTTGTGGCGGTGGAGGTGGTGGCAGAGATGCGACGAAGAATGTCTGTGACCAACTAGTTGGTCGATCTGTGACCAATGTTGGTGGTGGGTTTGGATCGGGGGACGGTGTGTTTGGGTGTATGTGACCAACTATACGGTTCTCTGTGACTTTGAAATTAATAATCTGTCACTAAAATAGGAATCTGTGACCAACAAATATGAAAATACGGGACATGTGACATATAATTTTTTTGATCTGTAACCAATAAAATATTCTGTGACCTATAAAATTTTAGATGTATGACCTCGAAATAATCCGTGACCTACACAATTTTTGATCTGTGACCGATGAAAAAACTGTGACCTATAAAATTTTAGATTTGTAACCTCGAAATAATTTGTGACCTAAAATTTTTTTGATCTGTGACCGGAGAATAGTCACCGGAGTGGTCGCCGGTTGCCGGAGAAGTCGTCGGAGCATATGGTGAGATGAGATGAGGTGAGGTGGGTTAATTATATTATATTACAATTAAATATTTAATTTAATATAATAATTGTGAAATATAATTAATTAATTCATGAAAAACCTGATTTTTGTAATTCTAAACTTTGAGACCTGATTTTTTATTTTGAGATAGATAAAGTCTGAGTTGTGAATTTTTCCCAAAATAGTGAGGGTGCTCGAAGCCCACAAAAGAAGAGAGAAGGACCCGCATGGAAGAAATTAAATCTCTCAATTATCGTTCCCCGGCCCACAAAACCCTAAAATCACGGTGAAAATTAATTAGTACTTATCTTCGTTCTAACCACCCACATAATGGCTAACATAAAAAGAGGTGAAAGGTCACACATACACATCCCAATTATGCCACCAGCAATGGGATCTTTCACTGTAAACAATTATTTTTTACTAATTAATTCGACTTTACACTCGTTTTCTATTTCATAAAAATGACTGATTAAGAAATGGCGTTGGGTAAATTCACATGTTAAATTTGTTACATTCATATTGAAAAAAATTATTACACCCACCATTCTTATCATAACTAACGTTAGGAATAGGAGAATATATGTTCTCAACCAAACCAAACAACTTTACGAAATCATTTTCTTGCTTGAAGCAGTTTGAAATTCATTTACGATAAGAGTTATCTTAAGGATGTCAACGAGATGTCCTCACTCGCCATGTTGGGGATTTCTCGGATGTAGAGTGGAATTAAAATTTTTAGACCTCTTGTACTAATGGATAAAATTTAACATCGAATAAAGTTAAAAAGATAGACCAATTTATAAGAGTTTGAGTTATTCCTCTTAATAAGGTTGATCTTTTAAGATGGAATTCCAAATCTTTATATAGTATCAGAGCCCATTAAACTTCAACGAGTAATTTGATCTGATTAAAACTCAAAAAAATTGAGTACACGGATTTTAAGACAAGTCTACTCAGACAAATCACCATCTTAGGGGGTATGTTAAGGAATAAAATTTCAGATCTAATAAAGATGAAAACATAGACCAATTTATAAGAGTTTGAGTTACTCCTCTTAATAAGGTTGATTTTTTAAGATTAGACATCAAATCTTAACATGCGTTTTTGTTATTTATTTAGAGCATGTTTGGGTCCTATTTTGAAATCCAAAATGCATTTTGAAATAGTATTTTATTGGCGAATGCATGTTTAAAAAATAAAGAAATATTTTAAATTTGTGTGTAATATTATTTTATTAAAGAATATCTTCTATATATTAAAAGTGGTTATGTAACGAAATTTCTTGTTTTTAACGGAAAAACTAACGGAATTTGTTGTTTTAACGGATTATGTAACGGAATTTCTTATTTTAAACAGACAGCTACACCTTCTTTCAGTGTTTTTATCATAATTTTGTATTCCGATGTTCGATTGAGGCGATTCAAAATGCGTTGGAAAGCTAACTCATCTGACTACAATTTTGATTCAGACATCATTTTCCAATTCGATCAATTTCTATGCCAAAAATAGGTCTCAATATGAGACTAAAACATTGGAGCATAACTTTTCGATTGGAAATTGATTTGTGATCATCGTTTGACTAAATTTGATTCCATTGACTTCTTCCTTTATCCAATTGACTCCGAACACTCTCAAATTTTCATCGTGAGGTTCGTCACAACTTTTAAGTATTTACATTTTAGTCCCCGAACTTTGGATCCCTTACAATTTAGCAATTTCTTCAAATTTGTCAACTTTTGCTTATTTTTTTCGGTCTCACCAACTTAAATCACAACATCAAAATCACACATCTAATTATTTAACAATTACATAAACATTACATCATTAATTATTTAATTAACCAAAAAAATTACATCTTTATTAATAACAAATTAATTATTAAACAAAACTATTAAATATAAACTAGGCAAACGTGCATTGCACGTTGCTTGCACATAGTATAGTTAAAAATAAGAGAGAAAAATATTTTTTGGAAATAATGGTAGCCAAACAAAGGCTTAATATTTTTTACATTTTAAATATAATTTAAATTTTTAAAAAAAATAAAAGAAAGAACTAGTCTGGGTAATTCGAAAATAGAGACCATGTGATTTCCCAACAGGACGATGCATTTTGTTTCAATCATAAAATGACTTTATAAATAGGGACCATTTGACAGGTTATAATAGCACTAGTAAAATAGTGCACTAATGGGCCATTTAGCGTGAGTCAAGCCGAAATAGCGCAATTCTTGTCAACCCAAAAAGTGTTTTCAACTGATATACAAAGTGTTTTAAGGCTGGCTACATGCTACCATCTCCTCGGAGTCTTGGACAGCAAAAATATGGCTAAATTTCAGTACACCAATTTTCTCTTCTTCTGGTTTAGTTTTCTCTTATTTTTATCTCTTGCTGTATGCTCGAGATATGAACAAGAAGAGCTGCAATGGCTGGATGATAAAGATGATGAAATTAACATGGTTCAGAACAGGCATTCATCTCTCAGAAGCTGTGATTTTGGCAATGGAAAATGGGTTTATGATCAATCTTACCCACTCTATGATGCTACTTGCCCATATCTTAGTACTGCTGTCACCTGTAGAAAAAATGGACGCCCAGATTCAGATTATGAGAAATGGAAATGGAAGCCCCATGATTGTGAAATTCCAAGGTACTTTTTGGAGTTATTTTACACACATTAAGTGCATATTTTTATGACACTTTTATGAATGATTTTCTACAAATTCAGTGCATGTTTTGTGGGTACTTTTATCAGCGAGTTTACACACATATTCAATGTATAAGGTGAAGAGAAACGAATACACATTGAATGAGTTAGGCCTGTGGACTTTTTATCAAAGTCTACATATTACCAAACGTGTCATATATTTTTGATACTTTTGTAAAGCGGAATGCTGCTTGGGACGAAAGACGAGATTTTAACTTTTTTTTTTCTTTAATCATGTCCGATACTGTTCAATCATGCACATCAAACATCTTTTCGAAAGAACGTTTATATTATTAAATTGACAAGCATAGAATGTTGCTTAATGACAATATGAAGACGAAAATTTAGATGAAATGAATTTGATAATGCAGGTTTGATGCATTGGATTTTCTTGGAAGGATGAGAAGGAAAAGAATAATGCTTGTAGGTGATTCCATAGTGAGGAATCAATGGGAGTCTCTTGTGTGCTTAGTTCAGTCAGTTATTCCTACAGCTCGTAAGACGGTTACTTATAATGGTCCTACCATGGCCTTCCAGGCATTGGTGAGTATCGCGACTTTTCACATAATATGAAATACCTGTTAAGTAATTTCTTAGCTTCACATAATGTGGTGACTTGATCATTGCAGGATTATGAGACATCAATTGAGTTTTTTTGGGCTCCTTTCTTAGTTGAATTGAAGCAAAGCCCTGGAAGTAAGAGAATATTGCATCTTGATTTGATAGAGGAGAATGCACGATATTGGAGAGAAGTCGATGTTCTTGTGTTTGATTCAGCTCATTGGTGGACTCACTCAGAAAAATGGAGCTCGTAAGATAATTTAAGTTAAATTCTCTAGATCCTGTCTGTGTTTAATCTGTTTGGTACCTTAAAATACATTTTCTCACATGTGAAACATAAGAGTTGACGTGACATAAGTAGAACAAGTTTGAAATAAGCGCAAGTCAAAACTGGTCATAACTGCTAAGGTTCAAGTCGTAGCTGACTCCAAATTCATTGAGAAAAAAGATTTTGTTTTTTGTCGTTGTCGTAGAGTCTCATTAATTCTGCTTTGTATTGTGGTCTAATAACCATAACCATAGCCATAATCTTGAATACTCGTACTAAACTGCAGGTGGGATTTTCTTATGGAAGGGAACAATGCTTATAAAGATATGAATCCCATGGTTGCTTATGAAAAAGGACTGTCGACGTGGGCTAATTGGATAGATTTAAATCTTGATCCTCGGAAAACAAGAGTCTTTTTCCGCAGCATGTCGCCTAGGCATAACAGGTAATATTGCATCTTTTACTCAAAATTTAATCAAAAGAATGAAAATTATCATTGTTTTGTTTTCAAGCATTGATACCTTCATCTGCCTTTTGTAGAGAAAATGGCTGGAAATGCTACAATCAGAGAGAACCAATAGGCTCTTTCAGCCACCCCCATGTCCCGGAACAACTATTGGTTTTGCGAGAAGTGCTGAGAAGAATGAGGTTTCCGGTATATTTGCAGGACATTACAACAATGTCAGCTCTTAGACGAGATGGGCATCCATCTATTTATGCTAGGGCTCTAGGCGAAAAGGCCAAGCGGGAAATGGGAGGCTATAGTTCTGATTGTAGCCATTGGTGTCTCCCTGGTGTGCCTGATACCTGGAATGAGATGTTAAATGCTATGCTTTGAGATTGGAAAACCGAGGGCATGTTTGTTTTGCAAAACTACAGGGTACTCGATAGGATTAAGGTGGTTACTAAAGTAACCCTACGCGTGTTTTGAGATTGTTGCTTGTTAGAATGGCATGTTTATTCACTTGACCTCTTTGGTACAAATTGTTGTCTTGTGTGTTTTAATCAAAAATATTTATGATTTTGCATCACTATATTGTGATATGAAAATGCCTTGTAAAAATGGATATTTTGTTAGGAGTTCCATAGTATGTCCAAAATGTTGCTGTAATTTCTTATTCCATCTTCATTTTTTCCTTTTTTTTTTTTACGGGGGTGGGGGGGTGGGGGGTGAGGAGGGTGACATTAATATTCATGGAATAAAAAACAATCCCATCAAGAGCATTGATTATTCCTTGGGCTTTACAGCACAACCTTTTATAAAATCATGGTGTCTTCATAGTAACTGCAAGCTTTACGTTTTTGCACTGCACTCTTGTATGATGGTGCCTACCTTCTTTTTGACCTTCTAAAGCTGTGTTTATGTAACACAAATGATAATGTCTCGGATTCATAAAATCAAAAAGGAAAAAAAAAAACCAAAACTTTGCAGTGTTACTAGACTTCACATACCATATGTTTTAATTTTACCATTTACATGCTACCCGTTTTACGCCTTCGATTAATCCCATTTAAAATTTTTTTTTTTTCAAACTCATTTTCAGCAATACATTCTTCCAATAAAATAATTTTGCACATATATTCAAAACTTTTCCTAATTTTTAACCTCATATTCTCCCAAAATAATCACTTTTACAAATTCTATAGCAAAAAATGTGGCTCAAACTAGGATATCTACATGTTGTATCAATTTACATTGTTCGTTACGTCATATTTTAGCATATCGTAATATCTGTTCATATTTACCATCTTCTCTTAATTATAATATGTAAATAGTACTTTTCATTTCTCTTGCTTTTCCTTGGATAATTGGGTATGTTAGTTGAAAAGTGAAATGTTGATATAATTTAGATCTATACTTGTAGCCTTTTCTGCACATGATCATATAATTGAGTCGCTCAAAAGTTTATAAATCCTGTGTCAAATTTATATATATATAAATCAACATATAAAAGCTTTAACGGCTACTCATAAGAAGGTTGACTTTTTAATATAGAATCTCCAAAAAGCTCAATTGAGCTGTTGAACATTAGAATTGTTCTGAAATGAGAAACCATCTTGTAGTGCCCTATAACATTATTTTGATATGAAGTAATAATCAACGTATAAGTGTTTGAGTTTGGCCAGCTTATAAGCAATACTTATACTTCATTTCGTCTTACGAGTATACAAACGGAACAAGAAATTATGTTTGATTAATTTACTCTATTTGATTAACAATAAACTTATTCTTACTCCCAATAAATGTGAAATGTTAACATGAACCAATATTCATCGATGCATTTGGCCAATATGCCACAACACTAATTAACAGCAAAGTAATTGAATATATATTCAGCCAAAAACTACCGATTATGAGGTCTTTACTCTACCTCAGCTAGTATGGAGAAACTTCTTCAACTTAGCCAACTCCTTCTTGTTCAATCCAAAAGCCTTGATCAAGATCTCCTCTTCAATTTCTGATCCAAATACAGCAGACGGGATTTTCACAATACCTGGATTTTGGCTATTAAAACTCCCAAGAATCGTAGCCCGCGAGTCTCCTATATTCATCTGAAAGTGTATTAGCCCTTTCGGAAACACCATTACCTCCCCTTTCTCGATCACTTTTGCAAAAACTCGGTTTCTTGAATCGACAAATCCTGAATAAATCTTTCCTTCTAGCACGAATCCAGTCTCAGTTGCTCGGGGATGATAATGTGGAACGTTAATGCTCCCTGGCTCAAAGTCTGCACGTACAAACGACATGCCTAATGTGTTCAGACCAGGAAACACACTTACACTAACTGGAATGGATGAAAATCCAGTTTTACTGAATTCTCCGGGGTTTTTTATGCCAGAATACACAAAATCTTCAATGGTTACTGAGGATGAGTTCTTGCAAGAGACAAAGATGGTCGAAAACTCGGATCTTGGTATGCAGAAGTCTTGAACTGGATCTGAATCAGAAGCTAAGACTAAATAAATATGAAGGAAAATAACAAACCAAATTGACATTCTGAGGGACATTTTTGATCTTTTGGTCACTGAATCTGTAATAAAAGGATTTTAAAGGGCTTTCTGCATAGGGAAAATGGACTTCGGAATCATAAAACAGATGTATAACAACTATTTCCACTTAGACAATGGCTTGTATTATAATCTTATTGAACCTTAAAGTCATGAGAATGATTGTCGGTACCTCAATTTTGTAATAACATTTTATTGACCTTAACTTAACCAATAAGTTTACTTGTTTCCTTAAAGAATCTGAAAGAATGTAGTCAATTAATATTTTTCGACTGATATAAAATAAATGATTCCATTGGTAACTAAAAAATTAAAAAATAAATAAAAAAATTGAAGTTCCAACGGAAACAATTCGTTGGTAAATAATTTTTTGGGAACATCTGCAATCCCAGAAAAATATCAATTAGACACTTATATTGTTCATATTGGGCCACCTGATGCACAAGTTTTCACTCAGTCATAAGATTTAAAAAGTTGGTACCTTTCATTTCTACCAAGAATTACAGCATCTTTGTATGGCAATCCAAGCATGATATATTCATATAACAATGTACTGGAAGGTTTTGCTGCAAGATCATCTTCAGATGAACACTACTACAAAGTGCGGCTTCAGAGATGAAAATTCACCGATAGTCAATTTCCATAGATAATAGAGACAGATAACCGATGAAATAATTAAACAATCATGCTACACTACCAGCTTGGTTGACAGCTTGGTTGACATTCTCTAATAAAAAGACATAAATGCCCTACTTCTATTATCTACTCAAGTCAATGTTCTCTATTCCTATTATAGGATAAGTTTGGTTTATTTCTCCTAATAAATGAAAAAGCCAATTATGCTCGTATTTATCAATATATTTTTTATCAAAACAATCGTTTAATATTCTAATTTTATTTTCTACTTTATTAATTTCTTTATTAATTCTAAATATATTTTCTGTAAAATATAAAGGCACGGGTAGATTTCTACTATTTTTCAGAAAATAATCAAGCACAGTATAAAATGATTTAATTTCTTCTCTTTTCCTTTCGCAATCAATTTCTAAACATTGAATGATAGTAACTAAAACTTCATAAATATCATAAGTGCAAATATTAATGCAAGTATTCAACATAAATAAGAAAGATCTTACAGTATTGAAGCAGAAGGTAAATGCAGAATAATATCAACGAGATTTCCCTCGAGCTTGCTCCCATATATTTGTATACTCAGATATAAGTGATCGATGTTATTTGAGTTTAAGAAAGTGGGTTATGGTCCAACACGACTTCCGCACTCTTATTATTTTTCTCTCGACTCTTTTGCATATCTCACAATGGATCACACGGAATCACAGTTTTCCTTTCAACTCCTTGTTAAAACATCACCTTTGAAAGATAACAGGGTTCTAATGGCTTTCTCTAACAACGCCTCAAATGCCAACACACGGCTAAACAGCAACAAGATACTAGCACAACCCTCAAGGTTCTCACCGTTGGAGTATAAGTAAGATAAGAGTTTTTGAGAAAATAACAAGAATAGAAAGACAGTATTTTCAAACAACTTGGATTTCATAAACACATCACACTAATATCTCTTATATAAGAGTATACATACATATTTCGGCTACACTCTTGGTACTTTCTCTAAAGAGATTAGAACTCCATAGAGATTACCTTATTACAAACTTCAAATGAAAGAGAGAAACTGAAATGGTTACAAGATTCGAAAAACTAGAGAGAAAGATAGTTTTTTGCTTAAGGATGGGATGCCTTCTTCTGAGAATTAGTCTTCCTTTTATAGACTTGAAAAAGCTCTCCAAATTTGGTCTTCATTATTGTTGTGTTAACGTGTGTAAGATAATGAGAATCTTACTGTGGCCTAAAGTTCTTTGTCTTAACATGGAAAATAATGTAGGTGAAACCCCACAGTTTTTCTTTATCAAAGTAACTTTGACAAAGTAGTGATAAAGGGGGTCCATTACTTTTCCATATGAGATTCAAACCACTCATCCGGAAATTCCTCTGGATCAAGTGAGATTGGTGAACCATTTTCTTCATTGCTACAAGATTTCGCACTTATGGTTTGGATAACGCCAAAACTGTTTACACAGTTAATTTTTTGTCTTCTGTGTTCCACTAGCGTTTCCTCCAAAGATATGATCACACCAAATATCGAGATAGTGCCAATCTTCTTATTTAGTGGGTGCCACAGCTTTACTGTAAATCAAGTGGTCTTGTGATTCATACACCCAAATATTTTGATTTTCTTCAATAACTTTCTGGATATGCTCAAATTGCTCCTTATATCCTTGGCTCTACGGAAGGTTGTCATCTTGATAACATCTTCTGGTGTAGTTTCATGGACTTCACTCTTCTCAGGCTGAAGATGCTTGGAAGTAGTGGCAATCCTAATGACATGGCTAACTGGCAGTAGCCTATCTTCTTCATTATCCCATTCGGGACAGGCAGAGAAAAACCTGATATATATGTTCTTATGTTTAAGAACTTGGCAATATCTTTCAATAGCTCGGACTACTTCTTTTGGTAACAAAGAAATTTCTTTTAAAGATTCTGATGGGTAAATACAAATTATATTTCCCATTTCATAAAGAGCACGAACCCAATAAGTCAGGGGCTCTGGATAGAGGTTAACTTTATTATAGGTTCCATATGTTAAGGTTTTCATCCAACCTCCAATACCGGTAAACCAAAGAACAAAGTAGATTAAACAATACATATGCCAAAATAAAATCGTTTTTACTTTTGATGTCCATAACACCATGAGTGTTGCAGGCTTTGATGATATTTGAGCTATTAAGCTCTGGTATGGAGATACTATCCTTTGTAAATATTTTCTCCTGTGAGGGAGACAAAGTAGTATTCTCTCTAACTGAAAGTTTATGAAGCTTTAATGCTTCTGGTTCAATATTGGCACCGAGGCCTTCAGATTTATTGGCACTAGGGCCTTCAGATAATATAGCCATGTTGGCCTTCTCCGATACTGGCTTGACAGCAGCCATCTCCATTAGAGTTATCTTGGATTCTATTGCAGCAATCTTCATGTTCATTTCGAACTTCAATATTTCTAGCTCCTTCCTGATTAGCTCCATTCCTGGTTAAGAAATCTGGAATAAAATTGTCTTTCCCTTTAATATGGACAATATCAAATTTAAATGGTGCAAACCACATTTGCATTCTAATAAGTGGTCTTTCAGCTGTACTTGTTCCAAGTTTATTTGTTAATAATGGTTTTACCTGAGTATTATCTGTCCTAATAAGAAATTTTCTAGGTAGCAAGTATGGTTCAAATTTTGCTACTCCTTTCTTAACTGCTAAACATTCTTTACGATTAATATCATACCTGGTTTCGGCATCTTTGAATGTGCCTGAAGTATAAGCAACAAGCTCTTCTGGGCATTTACACAATGGATTACAAAGAAACTCTTTATGATTTTCTTTTCTTTTAAGTATTGCTCCCCAGTGTAATAGAGAGGCATCAGTTTCCAAAATAAAGAAATCTTCTTCATTTGGGATATTTAATTCAGGTAGATTTTCACATATTTTCTTAATTTTGTTTACCATTTCTACATCTTCTTGTGTCCATTCCCATACAACTCCTTTCTTCAATTTTTTGGTAAAGTGGACTTTATATTTAGCACAATTTTTTATAAATTTTTCGGAATAATTTAATAATCCAATAAAGCTTTGTAATTCTTTCTTGTCTCTAATTTCTTCTGGAAATTCTATAATCTTCTTACCAATATGAGGTTGTTGGAGTATTTTTTCTTCGGTAAAAATATATCCTAAGAATTCAATTTCAGTTTTAGCTATTTCTGCTTTTCTTTCTGATAAGGCTAATCCATACTTATTAGCAATATAGTTGAACTTCTTAAGATGTTCAATATGTTCTTTTAAGTTTTTACTATGAATAAGAATATCATCTACATAAACAATGCGAAATTCTTTATTGGTCTAATAATCTTATCCATTCTTTGTTGAAATATTGCGGTGCATTCATTAATCCAAATGGCATAACATTCCATTCGAATTGTCCTAATGGATTAGGGGTAGTAAAACTAGTTAAAGGCTTTGAGGCTTCATCTAGTTTTATTTGCCAATATCCTGATTTACAATCAAATTTAGAATATATTTTACTTCCTTGTATTTGTTTTATTAACAAATCTTTTATTGGTAGTTTATAGCTATTTGGTATTGTTTTAGAATTTAGATCTCTATAATCAATTACCATTCTAGCTTTTCCTCTTTTTATTTCACTATGACTTCTAACCATAAATGCTGGACTATTATATGGACTAGTTGATTCTCTTATCACTCCTAATTGTAAGAGTTCTTTAATTTGTATTTCAAATTCTTTTTATCTTCTTCGCTATAAGGAAATTGTTTTCCTGATATCTTTGCATCTGAGTCTTTTAGTTCAATGGTTGCCATAGGTTTATCTTTATCCCATTTAGCTAAAGGATGCTCATGATAACATTCTTTTAGTTCTAATTTAACATTTTCTAATTCTTCTTCTAAATTTTTAATTCTTAATACTTGGAATTTTTTGTTTTTGATTAATTTCTGTATAACATCCACCACGATTACCTGCAGAACTCTGATGTCTAGGTCTATGGTGAATTGGTTGATGTGCAATTCTAATAGCTTTGTAGATTTTTGGTGTTTTAATTTTGTGATTACAAGGTGTAGTAAATTCAAAACTATCCTTATATTGTGTAAAGGGGCTATATGTATAGATAAAATTTTCTCCTAAAAGGATATCACATCCAATTTTATCTGTTGCATATATTCGTGGAATAAAACATTCTCTATTACCTATAATTATTGGAACATTTTCTACAAAATCTCTATAGATTTCTACAATATCGCTTGCTGTTTGACCATAAGTTGTTTTCTTATAATCTCTTTTATAATAATGTTCTGGGAAACATTTCTTTTACATAGGCAAATACCTGATCCAGTATCAATTATGGCATGAAATTTTATCATACAATAGTCTGGTAAATTGAGAGTTATCTCAATATATGGACTAAGTATACTAGTTTTGATTAATCTAATTCCTTGTATCATATAAATTGGTTCTTTGGTTTTAGTAATTCTAGGAATCATTTTTTGTTTGCCTTCTATAGTTATTTGTAGAGTATTCTTTTGTATATGAAATGGTGAGACTTTCTCAAGAAAATTCATTCCAAGTAATATTGGACTAGAATCCTTTCCTTTTCTATAGTCTTTATGAATTTTAAGATTTAATTTAAATTGTTCTCCTTCAATATCTGTAAAACTTAGTTCTAGATTAACAAATGTTTTAATTTCATATTTAATTCCATGATAGTCTGTAAGAGTTATTCCTTGTGGTAGGTTTTCTTCTAATAAATGATCAACTAAGTCTGCTCTTATATGACTAGTACTAGCTCCTGTATTAACAAGGGCTATAATTTCTTCGTAGTTATTTTGATTATTGATATATTCTCGTTAAGATAAGGAAATTATCTTCCTCACATTTTCTAAGATCAATATCAATGCTATTTCTAGGCATTATTGGGTAATTTCTACTTGTAGATGTTCTACTAGAGCTTGCAAGTTCTCTAGTACTGATACTTCTTTCTATTCTTCTACTAGGCATTCTGGCTATAAGTTGTCCAGAGGTATTCAAGGTAACTAATCCTTGATTTCCTACATTATTATCTATTCTTCTAGATTTCTGATGAAAATCAAGCAATATATCTTGTGGTAAGGAAATGTTATTATTACTCAACATTCTTGGTGGAGTAAATTGTGCTAAGTCTTTAAAATCTTCATGGATTTGTATGAAGTCTCCTGAGACTTTATTGATTTCCTTTTGGTGTGTAGTAGTAAATGCATATAGAGCTTTACAATGTAAGGTTACAGCTTTACTTCTTGGTGGCATAATTAATCTATCAATTCTATGATATAGATTTAATCCCATACTTAAATTTTCGTCTAGTAAGGACATGGCAAATCCAGGTCTTATAGTAAATATAATTTTCTTATATACAAGATTTCCAGAGACTACTCCTAATAGAGCATCCATAGGATCATGAAGTATTCTCGTTATCCATCAAATACATTTGTATAGGAATATCCATTCCTTCTCTAAAATATCCTTTCACCATAATTTGGATTCCTCCTATCACAATATTTTTTAATCTTTCTCTAGTGGATCTATTTATTTTTGCTAATTCTTGATTAACCCATTCTTTAGTTACCAGAGGTATAGTAGTATTGCCTTTAACATTTTCGATATTAATAGGTACTTCATCATATTTTGCAATATATATGGTTTTGTTAAACCAAGGTAATATTGGTCTTACAAAAACGTCTCTATCTTTTAAAGATATTTGTTTTTCTTTTATTGCTCCATATCTTTCTTCATCAAATACTACTCGTTTGTGAAGTCCCTTCTTCATTATCTAAGGTAGTTTCTATAGTATCAATAATTTCTTGGTTCATATAAATTTGTTCAAATTCTGGTTCCTCAATTTCTTCTATATCTAGCTCATAGATTGAGTCTGTTTCAGATAATTCATCTAAATCTTCGATTATTTCATAGTCAGAGTCAGATTCTATTTCTTCCATTATTCTAATGGCTTTAACATTTTCTCTTTTATTTCTATTAGGACAGTTGGGAGATATGTGTCCTATTTCATTACATGTAAAACATTTACATTTTTTATAAAATTCTTCCTTAGATTTCTTCTGAGATTTTTTATGTTGGTTATATTCCTTTTTCCAAGGTTTTTTCTTCTTAAAATACTTCTTATGGCTCTTAAATCCTTTGTTTCTCTTCCAGGGTTTAAGATATTTCTTAAATTTCCTTTTATAGTATGGTTTCCTAGGTGGTTGGTGACAACCAAATTGTGGCACTGCTGCTATCTCTCCATAGCAACATAAACTTGCTTTCTTACCATGTTTCCTAAATAGGTGTTGATACATAGATTTTCTACACCATTCTGATATTTTTCTTTTAGCGAATGAAGTTCTCATTCCTAAGGTATCAGCTCTATGATTAGGATCTTCCCATTCTATTTTATTCCAATAAGTTTGGTAATCTTCAAATAATTTCGACCCCATGGCCAAGGCGGTTTAAGAAAATATCTATTAAGTAGTTTTTTATCTTCTTCTCGATAGATTCCATTCTTTAATGGATTTAGATGCTTTGATATATATCTTTTCGAATTTCTTAGTATATTCGTTTAATTCACACATATCATGATTTTTAATAATTCCATTTCTCTTTCTGCTTGTAAGGCTTCTTGAGTGATCATATCTATTTTAGTTTCTGGTATAACTTCTCCTAAGAGTAAGTGTCTAAAGAAATTTTCCATTCTTTTTAAAATTTCCTTAAAGTTTTCAGCATCTAAGCTTTCATTGCTATCAATGGTAGTTGTAGATTTTTCTCCATATTTAATTTGATTTTTAGTTTCTTCAGAAGTTCTTCTCCAGATATCTGAAGTGATTCCTCTAAAGGTGTGGATTATAAAGTTGTATGATTGAGTAGTATTCCATTTATGAAAAGCAACAGCTAAATCAGTAGCTTTTGCCCATGAGTCAATAATTTCACTTTTATTATTGCTATCATCAACATCTAGCCATATTCCTGTTGTGGGAATTTGTTCAGTAAATAATTTAACTGGATTATTATCCCTAAGGTGTATAGGCTTGGTTGATGTAGTTCTAGCTCCTTTTCTAAAATTATAATTTTCTCGTTCTTCTGTTATTCCATGTTCTTTCATCCATTCAAAATTCCAGTCATCAGACTCGACTTGAATCCAATCATTAGTTCTACTTGTTTCTCTAACTAATGTTTGTGGTTCAACTTGTTGATTTAAAGGTGGAGTATTAATTTCAGTAGTTTCTTCTTTAGGTGGATCATTCATATAAATATTTTCAGTTTGAATAGCTAATTGTTCTAAACTCTGTTTATAAGCTTCTAATTCTTCTCCTGTGGCTTCATAGAATTTAGTTTCTAATTCTTCTATAACATATGCCGGTAAAGGTGGTTCAATTGATATATAAGAATCCTTAAATTTTGATTTTTTAAATTTAGACTCAATTTGTTTATATAGGATTTTTGGTCCTATTTTAATATTGTCATTAACAATTTCCAAATTAGATTCGATATTTTTTATATGAGTTAAAACATCTTGGTTTAAAATATCCGTTTCTCCTAAAGGTTGAGCAAAATTATCATATTGTTCTAAAAATTGATTTATAATAACATCTTCTTCTTCATTTTCAGAAAATTCATCTACTAATATTTGTAATCCTTTATTTTTTATTTCTGCTAAATGTTGAGAACTATTTACTTGTTTTATTTCTTCACTTAGAGATTTATATTTAATACTTAAATTTGTTGCTAAATCTTGTAATTTAATTCGATTAGTATTAGTTAAAATACTAATATTTTGTAATTCTTCTAAAATCATTTTATCTTTTCTATTCATTTTAAAAATTTTCTTTAGGTTCACATTAGGCTCGATACCAGTTATAGGGTCAAAATACGGAAAACAATTAAAATATAGAGATAAGGGTATAATAGACAATACTCACACAAAATGACAAAAAAGTGTGAAACTTGATGTGAAACTTAATGGCAAAGTAGTATAATCCATAATTAAATTACCGACCAACAATAAACAATAACTTTTTTTTTAATTATTTCTCGAACAAGGATATTTTAGTATCGAGAAGTTTCACAACGGAAATCTTCCGTCGGAAAAAATTCGTTGGTAAATCCATTGCTAAAATTAGTCAATTAATTAACATTTTTCAGCAGATTTTAAATTAAATGATTCCATCGTAACTATATAAAAAAAAAAAAAGTTCCAACGGAAACAATCTGTTGGTAAATAATTTCTTGGCAACATCTGCAAATGACATCTTAGAAAAAAAAATTAGACACATATATTGTTCATGTTAGGTCACTTGATGCACAAGTTTTCACTCAATTACAAGATTTGAAACGTTGGTACCTTTCATTTTTGCCAAGAATTACAGCATCTTCATATGGCAGTCCATGCATGATATATTTGTTGAGAGTTTGTATATAAATAGGGGTTTTGGATGTTGTTGTTTGTCTCACGTAGGATAGGAATAGAAAGAAAAACTTGTTTATAAGTGTGAAAGTTAGATCCTTATTAAATTGGATAAAAGACCACTTGAATGGGCTTTGGGCCTGACCCTGATGATTTGGGCTTGCTTGGGCTCCTTGATAGGCTATATAAATATATATATTATATTTAGCTCGGTTTTAGCTCTTATAATTTTCTTTTTCGGTTTTGTTTGATTTTGTCTGAATGGATGTGTCTGATCAAAACAACTGTTTTACCATAACCAACACAAATGATAAGGATCTTCGTTTTCTATATATCTGTAGAGAAAACGTCTTTTTTACTTACTGAAAAAATCCTGCATTTTAATCCTTCATAAATTTTGTTTGAGAGAAGAAAACACTGAGTATAATTGCCAGAACCAAGAATCGAGTGCTCGTTTCTTGGGAATAGATTGTTGAATCCTGGTGGCAGACGCTCATCGAACTACAAGCAAAGGAGTAGGGGCGAATTTCTTCTATAGGACATAGCATTGTGCTAGCCTCAATCTAAAATTCAAGTCAGTATCGTTTATGTTAATTTTGTTGTCGATCTATATATTGCAGTGATATTATTTTGTTTTGTAAGTTCGTTGAGTTATTAGTTCTGTCTAGTTCTTTATTGTTTCTAACAATATTAAGGTTTTGCTGGAAGATTGTCTACTAATGAACACTAATAGAAAGTGCGGCTTTAGCTATAAAAATTTATCGATAATCATTTTTGTCGCCAGTAGCGATGGATTACCAATGGAATAATTAAATTACCGATGAACAATAAATAATAACCTTTTTCGAACAAGGATAATTTAGTACCATCCATTGGTAAAATTAATTAATTAATTAACATTTTTCAACCGATTTTAAAATAAATGATTCTATCTGTAAATATAAAATAAAAAAAAAATTCCAAAGGAATAATCCGTTGGTAAATGATTTTAAAATAAATGATTCCATCGGTAAATATAGCTTTTGAATGTGAACACTCGTAGTATATACAATCAAATACATCTCCACTATTAGATATGCAACATTGTTACAATTACCATAGTTCATCTACCAATATGGCTGATTGAGCGCCTTTACACAGGCTATTAGCCATACCAATATGGCTAATAATGACAGATTACTGATGGAATTATTAAGTTATCGATGAACAATAAACAATAATTATTTATAATTATTTTTCGAACAAGGATATTTTAATACCGAAAAATTTCCCGACGAAAATATTCCATCGAAAGAATTTTGTTGGTAATCCATTAGTGAAATTAATTAATTAATTAATTAACTAATTATATTGTTCAATTTGCTGTAAATTCATTATATTATCTATACACAATTTACTATTTTCATACAATTATCGGCAAATCATTTGTTTTGCAGATATCTTTGAGCAGTAGTACGTTAAATTGCAAACTTTTTTTGCCTTTTTGTGTGTGTAAGGAAAAAAGCACTATAACCAGACTCTAAAATGTGATAATTACACCAAATCATACTTTAAATATTCAGCTTCCTGAAATCAGATTGGAAGTTTGATATTTCAAAAATCAGAGTTTTTTTTATAGTAATTATTTAAAAAACATCTAGTTAATACATCACAAACCCTAATTAATTTTACCCTCATCTCTTTCTCTACATTTCTCCCCCAACCCCCAAACCCGTTCTCTCTCTACCCCCTCCCCTCTCGTCGCCGTCGACCCCGCCATCGCCACCGCCACCGCCACCGCCACTATCTGAAGCCGCGATTGAAACGCCGTCAACTAACTCTACCTCTCTCCCACCTCATTTTCGCAAACCCGTTCTCTCTCTCTCGCTGCTCTTCTCTCTTTTGTCGATGTCACGACGATTGAAGCGATGATTGGAATGGCATCATCTACCCCCACAACATCTGAAGAGGCGACCAATGTAGATCGTGGCTACAACAGCGTAGATCGCGATGGTGAAGTTTTATTGGTTGTAGGATGTGGTTTTCCATATTTTTGTGGTTTTGGGTTGTGGTGGTGGTACTGCAGTCGTGTTGAGGTATCGAAGGTAATGGTGACATTGGAGGTGGCGATGTTGGATTTGGTATTGGCGAAGGCAATCAGGGTTTTGTACTTTTTGGAGTTTTTTTTGTTGGTTGTGGTGGGCGTTGTGGTGTGCTGTTGTGTGTGAGGTGGGTTTGGCCGGATTTGGTGGCGATTTGCAGTAGCTAAGATCTGGTCGTGAATGATTTGTGCTGTTGTTGGCGATGGTTGTGGGTCCATGGCAATGGTGGATTTGGCAGTGGAGGTGAGTTTTGTGGTGACGGTGATTTTGTTGAAGATCTAGACAGTAGTGGTATATGTGGCGGTTGACGGTGGTGGTGACAGTGTCGGTGTTAATGGTGGTTGTGGTTGCGGTAGCGGCGATGTGGCTGGTGGCATTGGTGAGGTGGTGGTCACAAAAAAAATCACATAATTGACTAACTGTGACTTTAAAATTCGATAATTTGTGACTAAAAATTAATCTGTGACGAATAAATTTGAAAGTATGTGACCGATAAATAAATGAGACTTTTAATTTTTTGATCCGTAATCAAATAAAATAATATGTGACCTGTAAAATTATTGATTTGTGATCTCGAAATAATTTGTGACTTACAAAATTCTTGATCTGTGGCCGATATAAAAATTGTGACCTATAAAATTTTTGAACTATGACCATAAAATAAGTCGTGACATATAGAATTTGTAATTTGTGACTAAAGAAAAATATGTGACCTATCAATTTGTGACTGATGAACAAATTGTGACCTACAAAATTTTTGAATTGTGATCGTAAAATAATTTGTGACATGAAAATTCTAATTTGTTACCGAAAATTAATACGTGACTAACTAAATTGTGAATCTGTGACTAAATTGTATATATCTGTGACTTTAATATATTTAAAAAATATATAATTAATTAATTAAATCATAAATAAATTTTAATAAAAATTTGATTTTGGAAATTCCAAACGTGTTTTCTTAGTTGTGAATGGGCTATATTTATCCTCTTAGTTGTGAAATTTTCCCCTTTAAAATACCCTTCCGATGTAAAACTCCTTTTGTACGTATGATGTTGTGTTTCGACACAACTTTTGAATATTTACATTTTAGTCCCTAAATTTTGGATCTTGTCATTTTTCGCAAATTTTGACTTCTTTTCTCCAATTCTTCATCAAACATAAAGTTTTACTTATAAAAATGCAATATAATATAAATTAGGTAGAATTTTATCGAAATGACAATAAAATATCATCATTTAGGACCTCGAAAAAGTGTGGAAACTACACTTATCAGATGTTAATGCGCTTTTGTGGAAGCCTGGCTCCTCCTGTAATTTGATCCAAGTTTGAGGGTCTCTAAAATAAAAAAGATTCATTCTCAGAATTAGCACAATATTTTAATTGCATGAAAGGTTCTTAATCATTACTAATATTTCGCTTACATTCTCAACTTTTTTCATTGTATTCATATTGTAAATCTTTCATTAATTAGCACATTTTGTTCCTAAACATGACTTCAATCCAAAAATTCCATTAAGAGAGAGTAAAGAGGCTGATTTGCTACTTGTATTTTTGAATAAGCAAAAATAAAACAAATACAAAATTTCAAATAAATGTCCCTCGTTTCAAAACACGTCAACAAAAGAAAAGTATACATTTTGTTTTAGCTAAGAAGGAGAATCTGCTATAATAAATAAAAATATCAAGGGATTCTAAACAATTTATAAAATGTTTCTACAATTGTCATAGGTTTATGTAATTTGCTCAAACAACTTTTTTATGTACGCATTTCGTGAGATTTACAAATCCTATCCATTTATTCACCATCATTTCTAATTGTTTCTCTTAAATCGATTATAAACAATTCTCACACATGCATACCTTTATAAATTGTTTAGAATCAGTGAAATCAATTATTATTTACATATTTCGTGAGATGCACAAATACTGTCCACTTATATATATAACTCATTTATATCTATTTATAATTTATATAGTTTATGAATAACTTCTAAAACATGCCTTTATATCAAAATTTCTCTATTCATACGACTTTATTTAAAAGCTTAAATCAATAAAGTGATGGAAATGTGACAAAAACTTATTACAAAAGCTGTCATACATAAGATCCTAATCTTCCTTGATGACTTTCATTGAACAATAACAAACAGTTTTGCCGACACGTTAAATTAACTTCGTTTTTCAATGAAAGGTACAACTACCAAATCTAATACTAGTCGTCTGGATCTGTTGTCATTTCCAATGTCCAAATACTTAAATCCATTCACTTTTCTGCTCTATATATCCATTAATTGCTAATGTAAATACGATCGAAACAGATTAATAAAAGAGCGGCATATCATGAAGTACAAGAGGCTTCACAAGTGCAATATAGCCCTCGATGAACCAAGTTATGAGAGCAAAGTTATTAGCAACAAATGTGTTAATATCCAAACAAATGATGACAAGAAGGTGAAAAGCCTGGTAGAAGCCATGCACCGAGCCATTTCAGCTCGAGCATCACCTTCAAATAAAATCTCAGGTTGCAATGGTTTACAAGCCCGTTCACAGAAATCTGAAGGTGGGAGTAATTAAGTGCACGGTACTGTCTACCCTACCGTAGCAAACATGTCAAGCTACAGTTTCTCAAAGCATACGTTCGTTTTCATTTTGTTTTCTTGATCCCACAAAAATTTAAGTATTCTTGCTCCACCACATACAGATGTAGTGAATGGTATATCAAGTAGATTTCTGTACTAAAAGTAGATGAACAAGGTCTTGGAAACCTTGCTATTTAACAGTGTGTGGATGTATACCATTATCTGCTACCTTTTATACATTGAAAATATTCTGTGTAGAAGAAGAAAAATTATGGTACAAATACATTCTCTTTGCACACGAACGATCCAGTACTTCAGTTCGGAAATCTCATTTCATTAGAGAGGTATAAAACACCCGATAGCGGATCCAATCAATCAGGACTAGGATCGGAACCTGAAGCTTCAAGCCCAATTCATAGAAAGACTGCATCATACTAAGAGGACAAGAAATTAAAACAGTTGAGGACACCAACGTTTAGTTTTTAATTTTTGAGCTACTAAAACCATTATAAACTTCAAGCATCGGAAAGGTTATGTTCAAACGCTTCAAGGAGCATTGAGAATTAACAATTTGCTTACAGAAAGAATTTGCGTTTGAACCAATAAATTTCCAGAGCTTCATGGCCTCAACTAGTAGAATGTATGAAGCAAATTTCCATGGCCTCAACTTTTACAGAGAGAATTTACAGAGCTCCATGGGCTCAACTTTCCATCCCCCAAAACCAATAACTTCAACTAGTAGAATGTATGAAGTTCCATTTGGTCAGCAACCCTTTTCACCAGCATTCCAATTCCATCATCAATTCTATGAACTTTGCTTAAACCCAGAAGCACAATGTTGTGATTTACATGTAGCACGATCATTCAATAGAGAAAATGTATGTTGTAGAGTACCCTTTACATAATCTTTTACGTATTCATGAGGTGTCAAAAATAAAGTGTGGGAATTTTTTATTTTATATGTCTCAATCAAATCTTACTACATTATCTGTTGATAAACTAATTTGTAATTTGTGATATACATGCAGTACAATCGATTCAACTACCTCATCCACCATCCATCTGTGCACAAACATGATATAAGTGAGTTCGTCGAGGTCAATCCTTATATTTATCATATTTGATTTTAATCCCCCACCAAACAGGAGCTTAACGTCACAAAATATGTGATAATCATTAATGTGAATAAATAGCATTATTCTATTGAGAAGAATGATATTTATCTCATTGAGGATGAGTCAGTGATTTGCCAAGAGATGATGATGAAATAATAATGTGAATTAAATGTAAGGATGTAGACTCACCTTATTCACAATGCCGGATCATATGGAGTATACAAGGTTCTAAAATATGTAATGCATGTAAATGCTTTTCGATCGAGTATCAAGCATGTTGGAATATTAAAACCAGATCAACAGCCCACGTTTTACAGCAAACAAAACCAGTTCATCAGTTAACTTCAGCAACTCCAGTTCACCAGCAAACCGGTTCCTGCCTACAACAGAATTCAGCTTCTTTCTTCTAGTTTCTTCTAGTCTCTTCTTATGTTGGTTAGCTTGTTAGTTAGTTAGATAGTTTGTTAGCTTTTCTCTCTATAAATAGAGTTCTTATGCATTGTAATTCTTAAGCAAGTTTGATTGAATAAAGGTCATCTGCTTCCCTGCTTCAGTAGGTTTATCCTCTGTTTTCGTTCTCTGTTTTAGTTCCTTTATTTTCAGCTTCAATCTCTGTTCTTCTTCCTAGATTTTATCATGGTATCAGAACGGGGTTAGATCCTTCATCTGAAATTCATCTTCTTCTTTTTTCTTTTCTCAATTCAATCAAAAAAAAAAAAAAAAAGAAAATCGGAAACACAAAAAAAAAAAAAAACAGGAAAGTGCTTGGCTCACTAGATGCTCGACGAAATGTCGGAATGGATGAAAATTGAAGAGATGTTGTTCCCCTTCATGAAATGGTTGATTTATTCCCAGAAAGGGAATCAAATTGAAATTGAAATGAAATTGGAGAAAGATCCGGATGGAATGGCAGCTCCAATGAAAAGAAATTGAAGATCGAACCTGCTGAAATGGTAGGCTTCTCAGATCTTCGAATTAATTTGATCTTCAGAGTGAAGATATAAAGATTTTGATGAAATAGAATTACAGAAAACACAGCTTAATTTTTGCTGCACTGGTCCTCATGTGTTGAAGAAAATGCAAGGCAGATGAAGATTCTGTGATGAAGATTTTAAAGATGATGAAACAAGATGCACCTTGATTGCATCTCTACTCTCCTTCTCACGAATCAAGATGTTCCATCTTGAGGGGGGAGTGTTGGAATATTAAAACCAGATCAACAGCCCACGTTTTACAGCAAAAAAAACCAGTTCATCAGTTAACTTCAGCAGCTCCAGTTCACCAGCAAACCGGTTCCTGCTTACCACAGAATTCAGCTTCTTTCTTCTAGTTTCTTCTAGTCTCTTCTTATGTTGGTTAGATTGTTAGTTAGTTAGATAGTTTGTTAGCTTTTCTCTCTATAAATAGAGTTCTTATGCATTGTAATTCTTAAACAAGTTTGATTGAATAAAGGTCATCTGCTTCCCTGCTTCAGCAGGTTTATCCTCTGTTTTCGTTCTCTGTTTTAGTTCCTTTATTTTCAGCTTCAATCTCTGTTCTTCTTCCTAGATTTTATCATGGTATCAGAGCGGGTTTAGATCCTTCATCCGAAATTCATCTTCTTCTTTTTTCTTTTCTCAATTCAATCAAAAAAAAAAAAAAAACGAAAATCGGAAACACAAAAAAAAAAAAAAAAAAAAAAGGAAAGTGCTTGGCTCACTAGATGCTCGACGAAATGTCGGAATGGATGAAAATTGAAGAGATGTTGTTCCTCTTCATGAAATGGTTGATTTATTCACAGAAAGGGAATCAAATTGAAATTGAAATGAAATTGGAGAAAGATCCTGCTGGAATGGCAGCTCCAATGAAAAGAAATTGAAGATCGAACCTGCTGAAATGGTAGGCTTCTCAGATCTTCGGATTAATTTTATCTTCAGAGCGAAGATATAAAGATTTTGATGAAATAGAATTACAGAAAACGTAGCTTAATTTTTGCTGCACTAGTCCTCATGTGTTGAAGAAAATGCAAGGCAAATGAAGATTCTGTGATGAAGATTTTAAAGATGATGAAACAAGATGCACCTTGATTGCATCTCTACTCTCCTTCTCAAGGTTCAAGATGTTCCATCTTAAGGGGGGAATTTTGAAATATTAAAACCAGATCAACAGCCCACGTTTTACAGCAAACAAAACCAGTTCATCAGTTAACTTCAGCAACTCCAGTTCACCAACAAACCGGTTCCTGCCTACAATAGAATTCAGCTTCTTTCTTCTAGTTTCTTTTAGTCTCTTCTTATGTTGGTTAGATTGTTAGTTAGTTAGATAGTTTGTTAGCTTTTCTCTCTATAAATAGAGTTCTTATGCATTGTAATTCTTAAGCAAGTTTGATTGAATAAAGGTCATCTACTTCCCTGCTTCAGCAGATTTATCCTCTATTTTCGTTCTCTGTTTTAGTTCCTTTATTTTCAGCTTCAATCTCTGTTCTTCTTCCTAGATTTTATCTTGCTTAAGAATTACAATACACAAGAACTCTATTTATAGGAGAAAAGCTAACAAACTATCTAACTAACTAACAATCTAACCAACATAAGAAGAAACTAGAATTTGTAGGAAATAACTGAAGCTGCTGGTGTGCTGGACGTGTTTTGGTTTTCTGGTGAACTTGTTTGCTGGTTTGAGTTAACTAGAGTTGCTGGTGGTTTGCTGATTGTATGGTTGGTTAGTTAATATTCCAACACTCCCCCCTCAAGATGGAACATCTTGAACCATAAGAGAATGAGAGTAGAGATGCAATCAAGGAGCATCTTTGTTTCAAATCAATTTAAGTTTTTCTTCATTTCCATTTGTGGTTAAAAGCTCATTTCAGTTTGAGCTAATGGAGTTTTTGTCAGGAGACATCTTGTCTTCCTTTTCACGGTTAATCTTCCTTCTCTCTTTGAGAAGGAATATTTTCAAAATCTTCATATCTTCAATTTAGAAGATAACTTCAATCGTTTTGAGAAGCTGCCATTTTAGCAGGTTCAATTTCAGTTTTGATTCCCTATCTGGGAATAAATCACATTCACTCTTGTGAAAATCTGAGAAGCCTGCCATTCACAGGAGGTTCTTTCTTCATTTTCGGTTTCAATTTCGTTTTCCTTCATGTTCTATTATTGCTTGATCTATTTCTGATGCTGGTGCTGAGCTGGTTCTCTAGTGTTGCTGGAGAGAACGTGAACTGATCAGCTGGTGAACTGGTGGTTAGCAACGTGAGTTGCTGATCTTGCTGTTGGTCTGGAGAACAACAAATTGGTTTCTGTTCGTGATTCTTAAGATCCGTGTTTCATTTTCTGCTCGTTTTCTGATTATGTTCATCTCATGTCTGTTCCGACATTTCGTCGAGCATCTAGTGAGCCAAGTCACTTTCCTGTTTTTCTGGTAATTCTATCTTGTTGGTTTCTGGAATTTTTTTTTTTGTTTTGATATATTCAGAGAAAAGAAAAAGAAGAAGATGAGTTGCAGATCAAAGGATCTGAAACCCGCTCTGATACCATGATAAAATCTAGGAAGAAGAACAGAGATTGAAGCTGAAAATAAAGGAACTAAAACAGAGAACGAAAATAGAGGATAAACCTGCTGAAGCAGGGAAGCAGATGACCTTTATTCAATCAAACTTGCTTAAGAATTACAATGCATAAGAACTCTATTTATAGAGAGAAAAGCTAACAAACTATCTACTAACTAACAATCTAACCAACATAAGAAGAGACTAGAAGAAACTAGAAGAAAGAAGCTGAATTCTGTTGTAGGCAGGAACCGGTTTGCTGGTGAACTGGAGTTGCTGAAGTTAACTGATGAACTGGTTTTGTTTGCTGTAAAATGTGGGCTGTTGATCTGGTTTTAATATTCCAACACTCCTCCCTCAAAATGGAACATCTTGAACCTTGAGAAGGAGAGTAGAGATGCAATCAAGGTGCATCTTGTTTCATCATCTTTAAAATCTTCATCACAGAATCTTCATCTGCCTTGCATTTTCTTCAACACATGAGGACTGGTGCAGCAAAAATTAAGCTGCGTTTTTTGTAATTCTATTTCATCAAAATCTTCATATCTTCATTCTGAAGATAAAATTAATCCGAAAATCTGAGAAGCCTACCATTTCAGCATGTTCGATCTTCAATTTCTTTTCATTGGAGCTGCCATTCCAGCAGGATCTTTTTCCAATTTCATTTCAATTTCAATTTGATTCCCTTTCTGGGAATAAATCAACCATTTCATGAGGAGGAACAACATCTCTTCAATTTTGATCCATTCCGACATTTCGTCGAGCATCTAGTGAGCCAAGCACTTTCCTGTTTTCCGGTTTTTTTTTTTTTTTTTGTGTTTCTGATTTTCCTTTTTTTTATTGAATTGAGAAAAGAAAAAAGAAGAAGATGAATTTCGGATGAAGGATCTAAACCCACTCTGATACCATCTTAAGAAATTGAAGAACTAAACCAGCAGCAAAGGAAATTAAAATCAACAACACAGATCAACATGAACCAGCAGAAATAAAATGAAAAGAATGAAACCAGCAGAGTAATGGAAGGGACAGAACAACAGAAACTAAATGATAGATTCAACATGTAAAACACATTGAAAGAACATGATGAATAATGAGATTTATTATTCATCAAATGCTCAATTGTAAAGGTGATTACATAGCTCTATTTATAGAGTAAATCTAACAAACTAGCTACAATAAGAAGGATCTAGAAGAGGCTAGAATCTGAAGGGCAGCTGTTGAACGTGAGCTGAGGGAATGCTGAACATGTGAGCTGGTGTGCTGGGAATTTCTGTTGATCCATGTACTGAGCTGGAGATGCAATTCCAACACTCCCCCTCAAGATGGAATATCTTAAACTACAGAGGGAAGAGTGGAGATCAATGTAGCCTGGAGATGAGCTGGAGATGCAAGCTGAAGAAGATGCTGGAACATGCCAGCAGAGAAGTATTCCAGAAGAACAAAAAATCAGTAACATAAAAACCGGAATAAATGGAGCAACTATGGCTCTCAATCGGGGATTTGCTGAAGACAAACTTCATCACCATTGATGAATGAAATAAGAACAGAAAATGCTAAATAAAAGTCCAGAAATGACTGGAAGAAAATCACCAGTGCAACTCAATCTCGCCTTTGGGAACTTTTGTCAAACACCTTGCAATCGACCGAAAAACAGATCTCTGTTCTTGCTGCAGATTCAGATGTAGGAACTGAAACAGGAGATTCAGGAATTAATCGATTCAGGAGCTGAAGCGGAAGCATCGTTTTGCTCTGATACCATGATAAAATATAGGAAGAAGAACAGAGATTGAAGCTGAAAATAAAGGAACTAAAACAGAGAACGAAAACAGAGGATAAACCCGTTGAAGCAGGGAAGCAGATGACCTTTATTCAATCAAACTTGCTTAAGAATTACAATGCATAAGAACTCTATTTATAGAGAGAAAAGTTAACAAACTATCTAACTAACTAACAATCTAACCAACATAAGAAGAGACTAGAAGAATTACAATGCATAATTGTGAACATTGAGTGCACAAACTTCTATATCCCCCCCAAGTGGGACTTTGATGGAAATCCATCAAGCCCAACTTGGACAGTAAAAATCGAAACTGTGGAGTAGGCAAAGACTTGGTGAATATATCAGCAATCTGATCATTAGTAGAAACATGACGAGGAAGAACAAATCCCAGCTTGAATTGATTACGAACAACATGGCAATCAATGTCAAGATGTTTAGTCCGCTCATGGAAAACGGGATTGGCACAAATGTGTAGAGCAGCCTGGTTGTCGCAGCAAAGGGAAATTGGAAGGAAAACGGAAATGTGGAAATCTTGAAGAATATAATGAATCCATTGTAATTTACAGACTGTAGTAGCCAAACTTCTGTATTCGGCTTCAGCTGAACTCTGGAGACTGTGGACTGCTTCTTAGTTTTCCAGGGAAATTAAGGCGCCTCCAAAAAATATGCAATAACCAGTCAAGGAACGGCGAGTGTCAGGGCAAGTCGCCCAATCTGCGTCACTGAATACTTCTAGAACAAATGTATTACCAACACGAAAAAATAACCCCTTCGACAAAGAACCTTTAATGTAATGCAGAATATGTAATGCTGAATTCCAATGAGTAATTGTGGGATTCTGCACAAACTAACTTAATTGTTGAACACCAAAAGTGATATCAGGTCTGGTAAGTGTAAGATAAAGAAGACGTCCAATAAGTCTTCTAAATTGCTCAGGATCTGGAAGAGGATACTGATCGGAATCAGAAAACCTCTGGCCTTTAGGCAAAGGCGTAGGAGTGCTCTTAGCACATAAGAGGCCAGCATCAGTGATAAGATCAAGTGCATATTTCCTCTGAGTTAAGTACGTGCCGTCTGTGGATCTAGAAATTTTAATGCCAAGGAAATACTTGGCATAATTCAAATCCTTGATGGTGAAAGTCGTATGCAAAGAGGCCTTAACACGATTAATTTCTAACTCATCACTGCCAGTAATCAGCAAGTCATCAACACAGACTAGGAGTGCCGTGAAGGAAGAAGAAGTGTGCAAGGTAAATAAGCAATGATCATGCTGAGATTGTTGAAACCCAAAATCAATAAGATGTTTGTATAATTCAGAATTCCATTGGCGACTTGCTTGTTTCAGACCGTAGAGAGATTTTTTTAACTTGCAAACCTGACCTGCAGCTGCCTGATTGTATCCCTGGGGTGGCAACATATATACCTCCCATTCAACACACCATGCAAGAACACATTGTTAATATCAAGTTGACAGATAGGCCAAAATTTTGCAGTGGCAATAGCAATGAATAACATGATAGTAACTGGTTTGGCAACAGGGGAAAAACTTTCAAAAAAATCAACACCATGAACTTGATTAAAACCCTTTGCAATGAGCCTCGCTTTACATCTATCTAAGGTGCCATCAGCCTTTAATTTTGCTTTAAAAACACACTTGCAACCTATTGGTTTCTTACCAGATGGCAAAGACGTTAATTCCTAGGTTTCATTTCTCTCCAAAGCATCAAGTTCTGCCCTCATAGCATCAGACCATTCTCTCTTCGTGCTTGCATCCCTGTAAGAAGTAGGCTCTTGAATAGTGGTGATGTTAGCCAAATAATCAATATATGCAGGGTGAAAATGAAGTGAGGTATAATATGGAAAAGTGTTGGGGGTGAAGGAGGAAGGAGTAACATCAGAAGACTGTGATTTAGGGATGGGAATAGTAGGAGTGTGGCTAAGATTGGATACAAAATCTTGCATCCATATAGGTGGAATTTTTTGTCTGGTGCTTCTCCAGATGTAGGGTTGAATTTGGCCAGAATTATCTGAAGGTAATGTGTCTGTAGGAATAGAAGAACCATCACTGAAAGTATCAGTGGCAGGAGGTAAACTAACAGAGAGATCAGATGTTTCAGCAGGAATGGGGTCAGACTGGGTTTGATCAAATACTGGAATAGGAAGTGGCAGAGTGTGATCAGGAATAGAGTCACCCTCATAGGGAAAAATATGCTCATGAAAAACAACGTCTCTTGAAACATATATTTGCCGTTTTTGAAGATCATAAACCTTGAATCCTTTAGTACCATGACTATAACCTATCATAATGCACTTAAAACATCTAGGAGAGAATTTATCCTTGAAAGGCTGAGTGTTAGTAACATAGCATAGGCTACCAAACACTTTGAGATTCTGATAAGAAGGCATTTTTTTATGGAGAATCTGAAAAGGTGTTCTCCAGTCGAGAATTGAAGTGGGTAGACGATTGATAATATATGTAGCCATCAAAATAGATTCTCCCCAAAAAAATTTAGGCAAATTTGCTTGAAACATGAGAGCTCTTGCAATTTGTAAAAGATGTCTATGCTTCCTTTCAACAACACCATTTTGTTGAGGTGTGTAAACACAAGTTTTCTGATGTATTATACCATTGTCAATAAGAAATCGTTGAAAATCAGAATTGATGAATTCAGTGCCATTGTCAGATCTTACACTCTTAATATCAATAGTGAATTGAGTTCGAAGAAATTGATGAAAAGCTTTAAAAGTTTGTAGAACCTGAGTCTTATGTTTGAGAAGGAAAGTCCAAGTAGCTCTACTTTTATCATCAACAATGGTTAAAAAATAATGAGCCTTGGAGATGGATGCTTGCTTATAAGGTCCCCATAAATCAATATGAATCAGCTCCCCTACAGATATGGTCTGAATCGTACTTGTTGGGAAAGGTAATCTAGGTTGTTTGGAAATGGCACAAATATCACAATGTGAAGGACAATCATCATCACAGTTTTTCAATATTTCTAAATGTTTCATAACCTTAGTAGAAACGTGACCAAATCTCTTATGCCATAGATTCAAAGATCTGTCAAACATAACATTCGAAGCCATAGGAAAATTATTACATTGAGGAAAAACAGAATTACAACTGGAAGTTTTGAATTTATGAAGAGTTGAAGGAGAAAAAGAAGTTTGATCAAGAATGTAAAGATTCCTGAAAAGTCGACCCACTGCCTTGATTTCTTCAGTCTGATGGTCCTGTAAAAGGCAATGGTTATCGAAGAAAGTGAGCTTCAATTTCGAATTTTTTGTCAGCTTGCTGACAGATAATAAATTGAATTTGAAAGTTGGGATGTGTAGAACATCTTTCAAGATAATAGTAGGATGAATTAGGATATCTCCAGTATGTTGAACGAAATTAATGGATGAATCAGGAAGATATACTGGTATAGCTGAAGTGCAAGGTTTTGGTTCTTTGAAAAAATTCAGGTTGCTGCACATATGATTAGATGCCCCAGTATCTAATATCCAAGAACCTATTTCTAACAGATTTGAAGCATTAAAAGTAAGAATGACTTTAGGTTTGAGAACAGAACCTGCAAAATCACCAAGATGCGCCAAGTTAATCATGTCACCTCCATTGCTTCCTTTCATCATTTTTACCAGTTCCTACTGTATCATCTCAGATAGATTAAAATTTTGCGTCTTATCTTTCACTTCCTGATTAATTCCAAGCGATGTATCAGCCATGTGTGCTGAAAACTTCATAGTGCCGATCTATTTTGATTTCTTAATTGCTTGAACCAATCTGGATATCCTATAAGTTTGAAGCATCCTTCCTTGTTGTGCCCATTAATTTTGCAATGAGTACAATATAGTAATTGTCTCTCCCTCTTTATTAGTTCATAACTCTTTCCTCCCATAGGTCTTATTCCCTGATCCTTCTTCAGATTGTTCACCTTAGAAAACATTGCACTCATTTCAGTTTCATTTCCAAAGGCAATATGTACCTCTTTCTGTCTCTCTATCCTTTGGATCATAGCATAAGCTTTGTTAACAGCAGGTAAAGGCTCCATAACTAAAATTTGACTTCAAACTTGTTCATATTCTTCATTTAATCCCATCAGAAATTGCATCAAGCTATTAAATGAAGTGCCATCAGATACTACTTTGGGTAATGCACAGATGCATTCAGGTAATGGCATAAAGTATGTTAATTCATCCCACAATCCTTTCAATTTTGTGTAGTATTGAGATATTGATTGATTACCTTGGGTTATTGAGCAGATTTCCCTCTGTATCTGGTACAATTGTGGACCATTACATCCACCGAACCTCTCTTCTAATTCAATCCAGAGCTCTCTAGTAGACGTAGTGTACAAAAAGGCATCAACAATGTCTTTTGAAATAGAATTTAAGATCCACGAAGTTATCATGCAATTAACTCTATTCCATTTAACAAATTGAGGTGAATTCTTAGCTGGAATTTCAATAGTACCATCAATAAACCCTAGCTTCATTTTAGCACCAAGTGCAATTCGAACTGATCTACTCCAAGCCAGAAAGTTTTTTCCATTAAGAGGCACAGTGACAAGTGACATGCCTGGGTGATCAGAGTTACCTAATTGAAGTGGATCTCCTTCATCAGCTTCACGATGAGCTCGATTTGTTTGATTTCCAATCATTTGTGTATTAGTTCCTTCTTCGAATTCGTCAGCCATCTGATAATGAAATCAATTTGAATCACTGGTAATCAATGTGCATTAGATCCTATTTTTCAAGATCTTGAAACTCTGATACCATGAAGAAATCGTGAATTGGAGAATTGAAATCTCTATTCAATTATTCTTAATCTGAAATGGAAAGCAATATCCGGTTTATATACACCGGTAGAAAATAAACATAACAGACAAAATGAAAGTAATTGCCTACCAAGGTACCAAACTAAGAAAGAGAAGCAAAAAAGGGCAAATAGAATAATTGCAAATGTTACAAGCATGTGTGTGCTTATGCTAAGCATGTGTTATTACACATTTTCCAAATTTTAATAGTATTTTAAGTATTCTAAACTAATAAATAAATAAAATAATACATTTTTTGAATTTTATACATATTTTTCACATTTTAAATAAAAAAATTTGTTTAAAATTATATATATACTACAATTACTTGAAGGAGGAGGTTTGGGCTCAACATAGATAGTATGCAACTGTATGAAAAATTTGTTTTGATTTTTCTAAATATCAAAACCCTACAAATTATTGTATATAATTCATGGACTTGGGTTATTTGGGGTAATTTGATGTTTGTTAGACTCAATTTTTTTTCTCAAAAGTTATAAAAATGGATTGGATTTTGCTAGGCTAATTTGAGCACAATTTTTAATAAAAATGCGTGTGCATTTTGACATTTAAGCCCGTAGACGCGGTCAACAAAATGGGTTGATTGCATTATCACGTGCATACCCTATATGAGATACATTTCGACAACATCCCGAGTATATGTTGATATAGGTGCATTTTGGAACACTGCCTATAAGATGTAGCATGTCGATATGAAATGATAAGATCAATTATAAATGTATAAATATGAAACTCACTTTATATTGACTTTATCTTATAATTTTGAATCACATGTCATAATCATCAATGGAATAAATAGCATAACTCTGAATAGAATAATGCTATTTGTCACTCCTGGCCACTGGAGATGATATGCAATGTGGCAGGTGATGGTGCACGAAATGATAAGGTCAAATATATGCATATGAAATTTCTTTATTTTCCTTATGAATAATGTCATACTCATGGGATATATAATCTCCAATGGAGATAAATAGCATTGTTTAATATTAGGCATGATCCAATGTGACGTGATAGGGTGTTGATATTGAATGACATGGACAAATACTTGTATAGGTATGTCCACTTCATTAATTGTTCATTTAATATTGTTACCTCACATATGATAATCTCCAGTGAGAATAAATAGCATTAGTCAAATAAATGTTGATGAGTTTTGCCTTAAATATGGAGAAAAGATTGCAATGAAGAAATTTTAAGATGGAACCCCAATTGTAGTTATAGTGAAAGTTGAGTGACCACAAATGTAATTAAGCCTTTGAAAATAAGTTCTTAAACTACTCTTATCGCTACAACACCGACATCATGCCAATATTGTACATACCCTCACCCCTCCTTTCCCATAAATTCAGTTAAGTTGGAGTGTCATTTTATCATTTATGATAAAGTGTGCCGTGGAGGCTAATATTTTTTACTTTTCGAGTTAACAAGGAACAAAAAATTCTTTGGAAGCACCATTTTGATCTTTCTTGTCCTTATTTCGAGTAAGCTTTCTATGTTCATATCACTCCCATAATTTCAAATTTGTTATTGTATGTTAGGTCTTGGTCTCATCATTTTTTATGTTCTAATGATTTATCTCTATTAATATGAATTTGTTGACAGACGATCAGACACGTCCACACTTGACTACTTTTTCTTATTATACAATCCATATCACATATCCATCGAAGTCATATTATACATTAAATACATGTTTGATATGCATTATCGGTTATATTGGACTCTATGATAGACCACTTTTATTGTTTTGCTATTTAATAATATCTGCATTTGTCTAATCTACATTACTCAACATGAATGTATGTATGGTTGATATCATGACAACATTCATGAGTTGTTATATCCACTACAGTCAAGTAAAATGCACAAAGCATGTATCTTTATCTTGTTCATAATTTAATCAAACAAGGAAAATTTTGGTTTTTCTTTGGTCTTGATTATGGTTACTAATGGATTAAATTTTTTATATCGTTGGACTGATTGGTGAATCACCATAGATATGATCGTGTATAGCGAAACAAAGTTGTGCTTTAGCAAGCGGGTCATTCAGAGGGCTATGCTTCTTTGACAACAGTTGTCTTCATGCCTGTAAAAGAAGATAGGGATGATGGTTATTGTGATGGGCACTTTCAATGCATTTGCCATAAATGTTGTTAAAAGGATCAGCCTTCACCCAGCGACGACTGACCAAATTCCAGGTGACCAAATTATGAGATCTATAAAATAAATAAATTTTAGTCGTGGTATCGGAAAATGAAGATATAGAAAGAAATAGTTTGAGCTAAAGAATAGAAGGAAATTGTATATTCTTTCTTATTAAAATCGTACACAATCACACCATATATATACAACAAAATGAGTACTAAAATATCTGCCTAACAGAATTGGAGAGAAAGGGGAATCTACACATTCTACAGACTTCTTTTAACTGGCATCTATCATATATTCTTCATGTAATTTGTAGTGTCCTCCTTTTCTCCTTTTCTTCCCTTTTTTCTCCAAAGAAGGTGGTGGGTTCGCCTTGAACAGGCGGGTCAATTCGTCCCTCTGATGCTTGTAAGCATCAGAAGAGGAGCTCATGGGATGTTTCTTCTTCGCCTTACCGAGGCTCCTCAAGAAAAGTATGTTAGGCTTAACATACTCTTTCTTGTCGTGTTGACCTGCAAACCACAATAAGACGCTATCAGGCAAACGTCAACAGAGCATAATCGCTAAAGACGAACGAATGGAAGCCTCTTTACCCTTAGTAGCCATCAACTGATGCGTAATGAAGATGTTTCGTTTGACAATTATATTTTTGAAGTGTCTTTTCTCTGCGAACAACTCGTAAGTGGCACTTATGATAGCCCACTCTGAAGATTCAAGCTCGAACATATTAACTGGAACTGTACAAAAGCAGACATCAGATACGAGGAATCAAAGGCAATGGTATAAAGTAAATATTGTTGTGACCAGGGCTAAACTCACATACTCGTGATATTGGGTCAGCACAGTTATATCTGGGGATGCATCTCCCTCCATCGTCTGCCAACGACCCCTAACCCAAAACCAAGATGACTTACAATTCTTGATAGAGGTCGGAGTCCCCAAAATAAAGGGAGAATGAGAGCCCCAGGGGTTTATACAATACCACCCTTTGCAGTCGCTCCCTTTACTCGAGGTTTGAGGTTGGAAAAAGGTCTGGAAAACATGGGGATGCATATCCTCTCCACGGGTAACCTCCTTCTAAAGGAAGAAGACCCCTGCTAGTTGGCTCCATGCATTGGGCACCAGTTGGGTAAGGGTCAAGTTATCCTGCTTAAGAATAAATCTGAAGAAGAGGTGCAAGGGTAGCCTCATCCCCCCGACTAGAATGACCTCGCTCACCGCCACGTAACCCTCTCTAGGAAAGCAGCCCCTCTTCTCAAGGGTCGGTACGAACATTTCTACATTATCTATAATCCTATACCTCTCCCGAAAGGTCTCTAACTCACCCTCTCTTATATCAGTCGGCCACAGGGAGGCCCCCCATCTAATGCTATAATCTATGGGGCCCTCCTGCATCATCCATGCATTATGGGGTCCCACATCGCCTCCATGATCCTTTTTGTAGAAATCACTGGAAGAATACTCGCCTCGGCAAAAATTAACGCCTTGTTCACCCCAGAAGACCCCTCAGACACGTTCTTTGTTTCAAAAGAAGCCATCTAACTTACCAGGTGAAGCAAATGCCTCGATAATGATAAATACTTACACAAGATCTAAGGCCCAAGATTTGGAATGCCGAGAAAATGAGAAGGAACGAAGTTGATCGTCAGACGCAGCAGAAAAAATGCTAAGGAAAGCAGTAATACTCTTCGCAATAAAAGGTTTAAAGCTCTCGTAAAGTGAAGAAAAAGGGAAAAAATGTAGGTTTTCAGCCTTATATATACGTAATGAACGAACCCTCACCGTTGGATCTTCCTCCACTTTAATTTGGGCTATCTACTTATAATCCCACCTGTCATGTCAACTTCAAAAGGCATTTGATCAAAGTTCAAACCAAAGGCCTAGATCGAGTCGTGTTGAACATGCCTCACAAACTCGAGTAAGGCCTGCTAGATATAATGTACCATCATCATTGTACATTGAATGCACACGTAGCTCGAGCCTAGGAAACTGCTACGGCATCCAGCTATCCTATTGGAAATCAACACCCCCCTCAAGTCATTATGGCACGGCACCGGCAACATCCAATGGCCTCGCCTAACAGTTGTGCAGCCTTACTATAGGCTCATTCTTTAAAGAGGCTCAGTAAACATCCAATGACCTCGCCTAACAGTTGTGCAGACTTACTATAAGCTCCTGCTTTAAAGAGACTCGGTAAACATCCAATGGCCTCACCTAACAGTTGTGCAGCCTTACTATAGGCTCATGTTTTAAAGAGGCTCGGTAGATTCTCCAATAGCCTCTCCTAACGGTTGTGTGGCCTTACTATAGGCTCCTACTTTAAATAGGCTCGATAGATTCTCCAATGTCCTCACCTATACTCTTCAGCCTTATCACAGTGTTCAACTACCGAATAGGCTCACCCTTTACTTTCAGAGCCTCGTCATATACCTTTCAACCCCGTTGCCAGTTTCAATTAACGAAGTCTTCTTCTTTCTTAGACTAGCAAGTCCACGCGTTATATATATAAATAATCACACTTGGACTTCGATGACTGTTTTACTTATATAAATAATCGCCCCCACGAGGCGGACGGATTTGAGGGCCCCTACTTTACGTGGCAACATAGATGACCCTGTTATAAGAAGGGAGGCGACCTCTTTCATATGGAGCGAAAGTAGACCGACCCCATTTGGAGAGACGCACGTGTAGGAGCCGATTCTGAAGAGTTTATGGCAAGATCCATAACAGATCTTGTGGTGAAGTGATTGACAAGATAACTCTTTGTCAACGTCACCTCTGCAAGCCTACACGGTCGAATCCTACTTGCACAAATCAAGATTTATAGATACGTAAGGGGTTTTAGCATTTAATGCCCTGATTGATTGATTAATTGATGCATATAACAAGAAGGACCGATCAATTTTGATGAAGCCACGTGTCATATTATCCGATGGACCTTGTTTCTCCTACCTAGTATAAAAGCCCACACTTAGTACCATTGAATGTTAATGCAAGTTTAGACTCTCAATCCAATATTCTTGTTACATACATTTCTAATATTCTACTCCAAAACCGACCCCCTTTTTTGGATTATAAGCTCATGTTCTAAGCTCTCCCATACCCTAAATCACTCCTCAAGCTTGGTGCAACCGTCTTAACCAGCGACTGGTCCAAGTGTGTTAGGATTCAGCTTACGTGGACGCGAGAAGTTTTAGGATCTGTTGGCCACATCACTGATACAATTTTAGGGTTCAACAATTACATTAATTAATTAAAGTTAAAATTGGTATTTTAATAAAAGATAAGTGGAAAAGTTAAAAGTAAGATATGAGAAGCAGCTTCTAAAATTTGATGTTGAATGATACAAATTCTTTCATAATCACTTCTTTTAACTTACCAAACTCGTAAAACAACTTACAATCAAAAGTTAGTCTCTAAAATCCGTATCAAACGGGATTGTATATTCCCATTAGGGAATAAATGATAATGCCAATAGAATTAAAATTAAAATTATAGGTATGAGAACCACTTTTTTTTTGTCTCATCATTTAATGCTACATCATAAAGAATATAATATTGTTATTTATAATTTTGGAGTTAACGATGGACAAAAAGTTAATTGGAAATATGATGTTGATCTACGCTTTCTTTATTTCGAATAAGCTTTCTCACTATTGACGATTTCAAATTTGTTATTTTATGTTCTGACAATTTATCTCTATTAGTATGTACTTACTGATAGACAATATGAGATGTCCACTCTTGACAACTATTTCATATTTGAAAATTGAAGTTTGAAGCATGTTACATGGCCAGACTCAATGACAATAAAGCATTTTCAGACTACACTTGACAGTTTTTCATTGGAGAGTGGGAAAAAAATCATAAAAAACACTCAATCATGAGATGTCATATTAATATGTTTTTTCCCCTGTTTTTTTTTCCTGTTTGATCAGCATTATATTTGAAAGTTATACCGCTTATAGAACGAAATCAAATTTTACATTAAGTGCATGTTTGGCTAGTTCATATTGAACTCTATAATAGAAATTTTTACATTTCTGCTTATGTGATAGTATATGTTATTGTCAAATCTATATTGCTGAACACGATTTAAATGTACGTACGTTTGATATCATCAACAAAAAATGAGAGATACGTGACAAAACTCATGACTTGTTGTCTAGTTAAATGCACCATATGTATATTCTTCTTGAACATAATTTGATCCAACACGAAAAAAGTTGGTTTTTCTTTGTTCTTGATTCTAATTACTAATGTTTAAATTCTTTTTGATTGGTGAATCACCTAGACACGATCGTGTTCAGTGAAGCAAAGATTTGTTCTGCACCAAGTGCGACATACAGAGGGCTATGCATAATGAGGTTCTTATGTGCTTTAAACTGCCGGGAAGAAGGTTTCGACGAGGGTAAATGTAAAGGGTTCCGCTTTCGATGCATTTGCTATAAGTGTTGTTAAATGGACCAGCCTCCTCCCAGTCCTAATTCCATATCACCAAATAATGAGATGATGATACAAAAATAAAAAAATACTGGTCGTGATCTATCATTTATTATTCATCCAAAAAAAAAAAAAAATTAAAATTTTGAGTTATTGGTATTTGATCATTCTAATTGCAAAATTATGAACATTCTTGCTTTGTGTTGTTTTGACAAGTTTACACATCCTTTGCTCCTAATTTCAAGGATAAGATGTCATCGACACGAGCGGCCTTGACACCGAGTTTGATGAAAATGCATGAAAAAAGAATGGAAAGCGAAAAGAGGTTTCAACTGAATTAGGCAAACATGCTCATTTTGACAAACTTAAGAATTTTATTTATTCTGAAAGTAAATGTTAGAGTACGGTGACGCAAATTCTATTTGGCCTGATCTAAAGCTCGAGGTGGGACGTATAGGGTCAAACTGCAATTATAAAAAAAAAAAAATTTAGATCTATGGTGGTAGAAGAGGGATCAGCCCGAAAATGAGTTCCTAATTAACCCCTATTTGGCACCCATTCTAATTTCTCATCTCATTCTCATTTTTTTCATTCTTCATTTCAACCACACATTCTTTCAATAAAAAATATTACACACAAGTTTAAATTTTTTCATAACTTTTCCAAAAATTATATTCTCCAAAAAAAGGGTGTCAATTGTCTGTTTGAGCCCCATTTTTATTCTAAGAATACATTTCGGAATAGTATATTGATGAAAAATGTGTGGTTAAAATGAGATAATTTTTTGGATTGGCATTTAATATTATTTTATTGAAAAATGTGTGTTTGAAAAGAAGAGAGAAAAATGTATTTTGAAAATAATGAGGATCAAACAAGGGTTAAGTAATTTATTGTGTTAAAATATCCTAATTGGAAAAGATGTAGTTTAATTATGAAAATCCATATTCAAAGTAGAGGCAAGCTTTATACTTGAATTCAATTGGCCTAAAATATGAATTTTTTTTCAATATAAATCATTTTATAACTGTCAAATAAGCCCAAAAACCTAATTAATCCTCTTGTGTTCTCTTATTTTTTAGAACTGTTACTCTCTTAAATATTAGAGTGCTTTCGTTACTTATCGTGTGGACTTTCACTCATCAGTTTTATTTAGTTTTGAGGTCTAGCAACAAACAAAGACTAATTAACATATGTTCATTTATTCTTGACCAAACAAAAACAATGTCGAAAAAATTACTGTACAATTTGATCAAACATGAAATCGCAAAACTAAATAAATTAACGAAAAAGGCCATTGAATAAATTATTTTAAAATTTGAGTTTAAATATTTTCAATTTTAGAAAAAAAAAAAAATTGGATAGATTACTATACTTATTATTTTAAATTAGAGGGTAAATTATTTTTTTTATCATCCACGTCCAAAATATTTCTAGCTAAAGAAAGGAGAGAATTTTGAGTGATGAGAATTAGCAATAAACTAACAACTCAACGGTCTCTATTTGTATCGATGACTTAACTTTGTATAATGGGAAATATTAACATAACGAACGTCGAATTAGCTAATTTTGGTTACATAAAGAATTATAGATAATAACTCCAAGATAGACATAGAAGGTAAGTTCATTAGCCCTCGAATAAGGTAGAAAACCTTAGTTCATTTAAACATTGCAATACTTGAGAATCTATACGAACCATTAACAAGATAAACATTCTAAGTTCATTACTTAAAACTGGAAACATTACTTAAAAAGAAAAAACAACAGAACAAACGAACCATCATCTGGTTTTGTCATTGATTGGAAATATGAAAATCTAATTATTTTTTTGTACCACCTCTTCGCCCTACTCCTTGTGCTCCTCGCGCCCCTTGGCTTCCTTGTCCGCATCCTCATACGGCTTCTCCTCGTCCTCCTCTTTCTTCATCTGCTTTTCCTCTTCATCTTCAGACTCATCATAAAGAAGAGCTAACTTGAGCCTCCTCTCATCCCAAGAACAAGACGAGAAATTAAAATTAATTTCCACGCCATCAAGGACGAATGCGCCACCATTTCCCTCAGACGGTTCGCCACTTTTTGAACTCTTCAAGGAAGAAATTGGAGCCGCAGCAAGAAGTCTCCCCTTATAACTAGTACCCGAATTGTTGCAATTTTTAGACAACATATGCTTATCAGAAATCTTCTTCATCTCCTCCTCATCACCCGTGGAGGATTTCAGACCCGAACTCTCACCAACCTGAGAAGAAGAGTTGGCCATAGCAAAGGGTGAAGGTGTTGGCATTGCCATTGCTTTGGCACTAGGGTAATCTGACTCCACTTCAGATTCAGACGGCGAATATTTAAAGAAGCTCAGTTTTGGAAACTTTTCCTTCTTCAAGATGTCCCTTAGACATATGTACTTATATTCTTGAACCATTGGTGGAGAAGAGTAGAAGGGTTTTTTTAAAGGTTACAGTGTTTGGTGAATATGATGAGTATTCTAACTGAGGAGATTAGTATAAATAGAGATGGATGCCATGCCACAAAAAGTTAAGGTTAACCTAATTGGACAAGATAAGTTGCTAATTAAGTAATTTATTGTGTTAAAATAACCTAATTGGACAAGATAGAGCTTGATTTTAAAAAAAATCCTATACTAAGTAGAGGTAAGGTTTATTTGAATTCAATTGGCCTAAATTTGAATTTTCTTCAATATAAATGGTTATATAACGGTCAAATAAGCCCGATAAACCTAATAAATCCTCTTGTGATCTCTCTCAATTTTAAGCATCGTTACTCTTAAACATCAGAGTGATTTTGTTACTCATTGCATGGACTTTCACTCATCCATTTTAATTAGTTTTGAGGTCTAACAACGAAGACTAATTCACATATATGTTCATATATTTTCGACCAAACAAAAACGTCGGAAAACTTACTGTGCAACTTGATTGAATAAAAATCACAAAAATAAATAAAATACCAGTGAATAAATGATTTTAAAAATTGAGTGTATATATATTGTCAATTTTAGAAATAAATTTAAAAACCATATTTAATGAAAATTATGATGAAATCAAGAACATTGATATATATCAAACACCAATGAAAATTGAGTTTGGAATGCATTTTGATTGATTCCACCATGGTTCACTGTCACTTAGAGTGGTTGTAAGCAGGAGCATTACACTAGATTCAAAGGTCAAAAAGTGTAACATTGGTTTCAGCAACTCAGAAAGTACCTAACACTCACGTTTAACTACAAAGCACTCACGCCTCTTTTACATGTTAAAGTTGGTCAATATATACATAATGACAAATTAACATGAAATTCGACTGGCACTCCAAGAATGAAAAGAATTTTGAGTTATGAGAAATTAAGCAATTAATTAACAGCTCAATGGTCTCTATTTGTACTGACGACTTAACTTCGTAAAACGGAAAATATTTACATAACGAACATCCAATTTCTCGCAACGAAAAATAACGAATTAGCTCCAACTTCTTCAACGGAAACTAAATGGAAATTATAGTTGACTCAAAAAATTCAACGGAAGATAACATCCTCCTTGAGTTAAATACACTTATCGAATCAATAGCGTCTCTTCTTGAATTCGACAAGTTACTTCTTGATTTATTTGGTTCAATTGGAGATTTCTTGTCGAATACCACTTTGAATATAATGGTAGAATGCTGTCTATAGTTAATTTTGGTTAGTTGATACATAAAGAAATATAGATAATAACTCTAACATAGATATAGAAGGAAAGTTCACAAGAGATCCTCATTGAATAAGGTAGAAAACCTTAGTTCCTTTAAACATTGCAATACTTGAGAGTTTCATAGGAACCTTAAATAAGATAAGATTAATGATATTTATTATCGTGATGATGGAATATCAATGATGTGGCAATCTATTATCCCTAATATTTTTCTCTTTTTTTCCTCCCCCCTCTCTCTCGTTAAAATTGAATTGTCTAATCTCCTTATTCCATCATCACGTTAATAGATAGCAATATTCATAAGATAAGCATTCAAGGTTCATTGAAATACTGTAATACATGAAATAAAACTATACTTTCATCTGTTCAAAAGGGAAATTAACTGGTAACATCACAAGAAACACTAAATTACTTAAAAGAAAAACAACAGAATAAACACACCATCATCTGGTGTCATAATTGGTTAGATATATAAAAATCTAATTATTTGTATGTACCACAGCCACCTCTTCGTCCTACTCCGTCTTGTCCTCCTCGCGTCCCTTGCCTTCCTTTTTCTCGTCCTCATATGGCTTCTCCTCGTCTTCCTCTTTCCTCATCTGATTTTCCTCTTCATCTTCAGAATCATCATAAAGAAGAGCTATCTTGAACCTCCTCTCAACCCAACTACAAAGTGAGATATTAAAATTAATTTCCACGCCATCAAGGACAAATGCACCACCATTTCCCTCAGGCTTCTGGTAAATCAAAGGCTCGCCACCTTTTGAACTCTTCAAGGAAGAAATTGGAGTCGCAGCAAGAAGTTTCCCCTTATAGCTAGTCCTAGTCCCCGAATTGTTGCAATTTTTAGACAACAAATGCTTGTCAGAAATATTCTTCATCTCCTCCTCATCACCCGTGGAGGAATTCAGACCCGAACTCTCGCCAACCCGAGAAGAAGAGTTGGCTCTGGCACTAGGGTAATCTGACTCCACTTCAGATTCAGACGGCGAATATTTAAAGAAGCTCAGTTTTGGAAACTTTTCCTTCTTCAAGATGTCCCTTAGACATATGTACTTATATTCCGGAGTCATTGGTGGAGAAGAGTAGAAGGGTTTTTTAAAGGTTACAGGGTTTGTTGCATAATGGGGTGGGTGTTGGAGGTTTCCACATGCATACAAATAGCAGTAAGTTTTCTTATTTCATGTTCGTGCTTTCAATTACAAATTGAAAAATTGTTTATTATTCAGTACACAATTTAAGTTTATGTTTGGGTGAAGATGGAGGGCAAGGAGATTGAGGAGGTCTGCATACTATTTTTAGCTTAAATTTTTTTAAGCTGACCAAATATAATTGTTATACATATATTTTGTGGGACGTAAAACTCACTACTCACCTGTTATCTAGAATTTTCATATGAACCACAGTTTTTTCATACATTTTCCCACTTCCTCTCAAAGGATGGCTCGAGGATTTGTCTAATAAATCTTCTCTTTTTACAACTTGACATAGGCTTGTCGACGTAGAATCCACAACTTATATGCACTTAAAAGTTCTATCCATCAAACACTAATTCATGTCAATTAATTATTAGAAATTAAGATTTAATTAGGAGGTAATAACAAATATTTTTAAACCACATTAAAGTTTGGTTTTTTAACCACAACTAGGAACGAGATCGGAACCATAGACATTTGGAGTCACATCTATCCGGCAGGTTAGGTGCAGTTCTCATCCGGGCGACTTGCTTTTTGGATAAAATACTCTCGTGTGGAGATGAAACCAAGGGCGTAGGGCACGAGGGTTTAACTACTTGTTAACCAAACATAGGTTAGGACATTGGTTTACTTGTCAACCTACAAAATATTTCTTAACTGGAAAACAATATTTCTAGCTAAAGAAAGAAGAGAATTTCGAGTGATGAAAAAATTAAGCTCCTATTTGGTACGTACTGAGATTTTAATTAAGCTCCAGGTGTTGCTTGTTTCATTTTAAAATTGATATCAGCTTAGATTTCATCTCCAAATTTTGTAAAGAAAGAAGTAATAGTATGACATTCTCGTATTGCAGTAAGATATTATTCGGCTTCTTCACGTGAGACCAACCCAATAGTCTAACTATCATCTTCAAGATATATAATATTTTTTGATTAAAAATATTAGTGTCTACAAAATTTATACTTGCTTAATTAAATATTTTATTTGCTTCAATGGTAAGATTTATTTAAATTTTATTTTAGTGTATATTATTAAATATATCTCTATCATATAAAATTAGTTTTTTCATTAAAAATCAACGTTCTTTAGGAATTACCGGTTGGGGTGACGTGTTATTGTGTTACTTGTACAATACTGTTAAAATATTTTTATTTTTAATTTAAAATAATATTTTTTGAGGCAATACATATGTTACCGTATATTTTAGGATAACCAACTGGTGCCTTTCACCACCACTGTTGTTAAATATAGAAATATAATATGAAATATTTTTCATTATAATATTTCTTTTTAGTGTAGGATTACTTTTCTTGGTTGTTGATTGTTTAATATTTCCTTTTATATTTATTTCCTTTTACAGTTATTTGTAACCCTATAAATAGGATCTTCTACATTGTAATATTTACAAGACCATAATAATACAATTTATATTTCTTGACATGGTATTAGAGCATGTTTAACTTGGTCTTGAGTTAACCTTGCAACACATAAACTTCAAAAGCACAATAACAGTAATTTGAAAGAGATGTCTTAGAGGTCTTCTGCAACTACTTCAACAGTGGCAGGTCGTCACTTTGCAACTCCTTCTCGAAGTTCTCGGCAAAGAAGCTCTCAAATAATGAGGGGTCATATTTCCTAAATTTTCAATATTTCTATCATGTTTTTAGAAACATCAATTACACACAAAAAAAAAATCTTTTTCTTGGGAATTTAATTATGTTTTATTTGAAGGGTCGGCACCTTGAACTTTACTGGCTCTTCCCTTACCCCTTCACAAAATCAGGGGTTTTCTTATGTTAAACTTTGGAGGGTCGATACCTTGAATTTTATCGACACTCCCCCTGCCTCTTAAACAAACTAGAGATTTTTTTAAGTTAAACTTTGGAGGGTTGGTACCTTTAACTTTACCTGCACTCTTCCTACCTCTTAAACAAACTAGAGGTTTTTTTTTATGTTAACCAAAAAAAAAAAACTTTGAAGGGTCGGTACCTTGAATTTTATTGGCTCTTCCCCTACCCTTTGAAAAATTCGGGGTTTTCTTATGTTTAAAAAAAAAAAAAAAAGTGTGTCCTTCAAATATTTTCTTCCAACAAACAAGAAGTTACTTATCTCTATCAACAATGATAAAGACCTTAACTGCTTGGAGTTCTTCAATTTGGAAGATTTGATTATATCGATTTCTTCAAACTCAATATTCTACCCCATATTGAGTTTGAGAAGAGGGTGTTAAATATAGAAATATAATATGAAATATTTTCCATTATAATATTTTTTTTAGTGTAGGATTACTTTTCTTAGTAGTTGATTGTGTAATCTTTCCTTTTACAATTATTTGTAACAATATAAATATGGTTTGCTACATTGTAATATTTACTAGACCATAATAATACAATTTATATTTCTTGACAATTGTCGCCGTGATGATCAAAATTAATCTCCCAAATACTGCACCATCTTTCAAATCCCATCAACACCACCATCAACATTAACGTAACACATGTATTACTTGTAAGGTAATGCACATATTACCACCATCATAATTTAACATATCTTAGATAAAAATAACCCAAACATTGCCAATCGGCGCCTCCCACCACCACCGTCACCGCCACAATTAGAATCAAGATCCCACATACTATCAACATCTTCCAAAATTCCACCAATATCGCCATTAAATTAAATACATGTATTACTTATGAGGTTTAACACGTATTACCACTACAATAACTCGATATATCTTAGCCAAAAACAATGCAAACGATGTGTTCTGCCGTCACAACAATCAGAATCAAGCTCTCGAGCACTACCACCATCTTCCGAATCTCATCAATATCCCCATCAACATTAAGGCAACATGTGTTACTTGCAGAGTAACACACATGTTACCACCGTCATAACTCAATATAACCTAGCCAGAAACAACTCAAACGTCGCTAATTGATGCCTTTCATCATCGTCTTCGCCATCGTGCCGGCATATGAGATGCCATTCACCACTCCATTTAAGCACCCTATCTAAAATCTATCACTAGAAAACTCCAAATTTAAAGCCAAAAAATACATTCAAGCTCTCTAATTTTTCCCATAGATTTAAATCTGGTTTCAAATCTAATTTCAAAAACAAGATCTAAAATCTCTTTACATCATTGTCGATTGCAAAAGGGGTTGTGGCAACAAGATGGAGGAAGAAATAGGAGGCGGCGGCGGCGATAACAGTTATAAAAGAAGGTGGTGGTTGTTGCTCAAATGGTGGTGCTGAGGAGGTGGTAGTACAAATATATGTGATTGTTGTTGTTTAAGTTGATTACAGATGCGAAAAATATGATTGTGTCATCCTAGTAGAGATTTTGGCAATGGTTTTCACTTCATCGATCATGCGATGGCGATGGTGACAATAAGGTTGGTTGATATTTGTAAGAAGCGAATGTTTAGGGTTTTGGCGGAATTTGGATAGTTCGAAAATGTTTAGAAATTGATATTTAATTATAATGGGGTGAGTTTTGTTAAAGACTAATTAGAATGGGCAACTATTATAAGAATAAAAATGAGATAAATTTAAAATCTTTTAACAAAAGTTGGTGTTACGTATAATTAAACCTCTTGGAATTGAGCCGCTTGGCCAACGGGCAGACCGGACCCATAGCCACCCTTACCTTCCCTGTCAATGACCTTTCCTTTCACTCCCTAACTATTATAAAATTTTCTCCCAAAATGAGACTCAAACAAACCCTAAGTTTACTTACACGTAAATTATAAAATAATTTTTTTTTTTTTTGCTCTCTTGAAGTTGGATTATATGTTGTTTATTTTGGCAATAACATAACTCCTAAAATAAGTAACTATTTTATCGTAAACAAAAAGAAAAGTAACTTGTCTATTTGAAAATAAAAAGTTATTTGAAAACCAATTTTAATTTTTTTATGCTCATTCATACATGCTCTAAACCACAAGACAAAGGTAAAGAAAAAATTGTTAGAACATCTTACAAGCACCTTTAGCTCATCCTCCTCAAGCACCAATACCAACTTCTGCTACCCTTCAGCTGTCCATAGCTAGTCTAGATGAGGTAGAGTATAGTTCTATCAATTTTTTTGGTCAAAGATTCTTCGGTAATTTAGATTGCAGACTATTTTAGCAAAAAATAGCAATAACGCAGTTTAGTTATCATCAAATAATAAGTCCCAAAAAATGTAATTTTCAAAAGATTAGCCAAAACTATCAACCAATATTAGACATTCACCATTTTATTTTTGTGAGTGATATAACAGCAATCCAAACAACCTGTCGATGCCACATCAAATGGATGATAATTTTGGTTTGGTCAGGGAGTAGTATCCATAAAATCAATCAAAATCTAAGCACGAACGGGATCGGGAAGTAGTAGTCACAGATGTGCAAGAACAATTACTCCAGCAACGGCAAATATACAAGAACATGCAGTAGTAGTTTTTGTACATAAAGGAAGACAATAGAACATTGTCGACTTTTGAAACCTCAATGAGCAACGAACCAGATGAGACAAATTAGGATAAGAACACCTCCTCCAACCATCAGCTTCATGCGAAGATTTTGCAACCACATTTTCCGACGTAGCTGCCTTCCTTGTCTTTGAAAGCTGTCAGCCTGAACAAATTGCCGTACACAAATAAACTCTCTTCTTTTTCCAGGCACATAAAGCAGCAAGAAAGATAATACTCACCTGGAACTGAAGGTTTTCTGTTTTATCCACCAGCAATTCTATCTTTTCTCCGCGATCCAAAACCTGCACAACAGAATGACTAAATATTAGTCCTCCAAAATTATAACAAGGTTCAATTGGCTATGAGCACTTCGAAGAAAACAGATTCATAGGAATCAATGGCTTCATCATAGCCAAAATCAAATTTTCCCACTACAAGTAGAATACATATATGTAACTCACATCAAAGAAACAATATTTGCCCCACCTTAACTTCAATATCTTCATAAAATCAGGCTACAAAAAGTTAACCTACACTGGATTGCGATTTGTTTCCTCTGCTGCCCCTAGGACTCAAGCAATTGCATCCAGAGTTCATACAGATTGTTTATTCCAAAGGAAGTTTCACCCAACACAATGGAAATGAAGAATTGAAGAGGGAGACTGGTATATTTTTTAATTTTTTTGAGGGCATAAAGGAAAGAAGCCATATTTATCGCATTTGGACATGGTTATTAGGTTAAGACCCACGACTTTCCAGAAAGTTGCAACTATTGCAAGAAGTGGTGGGGTAACAGACACAGGGGTCTGGAGAGGAAAGGGTTCAATTGTTTAAGTGAAGGGTCACACCAGCTGGGCAAAAAATTTAAACATTTTATTTATTTAAACATACCATTAGAACAGGACACACCGTATGGCCAGAAACAGCTTGCCCAATAGGTCAGGTATAAAATTCAAAGTGTGCACTGTTTGGGCTTTAAACACAACTATTCAGAATTCAACAATAGGACGTCTTTCGACAGGTAGGTCCTCTCACGGACAAAACTTGGATACACCTAAGGGTTCAACCCATTTGCAGACTAATCCATTTTTCCTTTTCCCAAACAATGTGGGGCAACAACCAAAATATAATCATTCCTCTTTCCATTTAATTTTTCAAATATAGCCCCTATTTGAGGCACATTATTTTGTTCATTTTTATTCTTCTACTCATTTTCAACCGTACATTTTTCAATAAAATAATATTTTTCATCACATCAATAACTTTTCCTTCTTTTTCAACCACATATTCCCCATCACATTACTTCAAAAAAATGCATTCTCTCATTTTAATGTGCACCAAACAGGTTTATATACTCTCTTCATACTTCTCTCCTAATCAATGTGGGATAAAAGTCTTTTCTTTTCTAACATATAAAGGCCAATTCCTTCATTCATCCTTTCTTTAACTCTAACAGGGGTGTACGGCTATGAACAAGACATTCCTACTAGGATAGTATGTCCGTGTCTGACATGTCTCAATCATGTCATGTCGGGCAGTGACACTCCAGGACATGTATCCAAAAAGTCACATGGCTTCTATTTTCTAAATTTCTCACACTCGAGGATAATTTAGGGACATTCATATGGCAAGTGTCTGATGTGCCATGTGTCGTGTATGTGCGTGTCTCTATATATATCTGTCATACTGTTTTGAAAAATCAAGTGTCTATGTCAATGCTTCTTAGGTATAGGATAAAGAATTTACATCTTACAACTCACGAGAATATTAAAGATCTCCAATTCTCATTCTTAAAGTATCCATTTTCGGTTTTGATGCATCAATGAAAAGCATACAAACTGTGCTTTCCACAGAATGCTTAAATTAAATAGAAAAATCATCCCAACCCAACCCCTTCAAAAAATAAAGAGAGAGAGAGAGAGAGAGAGAGAGAGAGAGAGAGAGAGGAAATGTTATCATGCAACATATTCCATTTTTTGAGCCAGGTTAGAGCACAGTGTTCAAGGCAACTATGTGTGGTCAATTGCATGGAAATTTTAATTTCCTTTCTTAGCAACATGAAATTAGGTTTCACAGCCACATACCCATCTGAAAGATTTACCAATCTACTACACTAATATGCATAACACCAGAATATCAACAAGCCAGTAACTTGATTTGATAATCAAAACCACGTATTCAAAAAGCATAATCATCCCAACCACAAAGCAAATTAACTGCTTCAGTTCACTTCCTTATATAAGCAGAAACATGGTTAAAACTAGTCATAATCACATCAATGCTTAAGAAGAATAAAGACTGAAACCTATATTCGAATACAAAATCTTTCAAACTGACCCAGATTTGTAAGCAATCATGTATACCTATTTTCTGTACAATTTTAAGTTTCCTGACCAGAATGTAATGCATAAAGGTTTCAGAAAGCATTAGAGAAGAAATGCTACATTTTTATGCAATAAAAAAAAAACAATGAAAAGACAATATGATGATTTAGGGGCACATGACCATAGGAAGTTAGGAACCTGAAAACCAGTTTTATCAAGGGCCATATTTTGGAATAGTCCATTTTAATAGCAAAAGTGAAAACACGTCCACCTTTTAACCTAATTGGAAATATGTCAAATGACCTTCATTAGTTTCCACTATTTTTTTCTCTTAAGAGGATCGGGGTCACAATGTCTATCCACTAGAAATGCAGCTTGGCCGAGTGAGCTTTCGCTTCCGTGTCTTCAAAATCTCATTATCACCTTCCGAGATGAAACCTTCCGGTTTCTAGATGGCTCCTCATGAATTATGCCATGATAAATTCTTATATATTGTAAAGGCACGTCCCAACTCAACAAGCGAGACCCCATGGTCGAGTTCGTCGAGCATGTTCTCAACATTAGAGTCACGCTGGTTGAGCACATGTCCACTTTGTTAAGTTTTGTCCATGCAAACTCGGCTCACTGCTTGTCTTCTTTCCATGTCCAATAATGCATGCTCAAGAGATTTTGTTCTCTCAGGCAACGGCTGAGACCATTGTCTTCTATCATCTCTATTAGTATCTCAACACTCAAGACAATATAAAACTTAGGGCAACCTTCTGCAAATTGGTCTTAGTTTTTTAGTCTTCCTTCTTCCCTCTTTCTTCATTTTGGTAATGTTAGCTGTCAGGGGCTAGAGAGTTGGGTGATAGTTCAGGATTTTTAGTTGTTTGAAGATTAATTAGGAAGGAATTAAACATTAAATTACTTTTCATTTCTCTCTCTAACATTGGACTTCTAAGAAAATTTCATGTTTTACCAATGTGTAGGACAGTACTGATAGGTTCCATGACAAATAAGTCTAAATTAAAATAGAAAGGAGATTAGACAGGTGAATCAGGTTCAATAAAATTAATCAGGTAAAAAGAGAGACACGGGATGGACAAAAATGGCTTGTGGTTAGCGGGATCCCGCGTTGCCTTAATAGGGAATTTCTTTTTCAAAATTACGGTCGAGATTAAAATTGAACCATGACTATTAGCTCCCTTACCTAAAATGTTTGCCATCTGCTCATCAAAATAAATTAGCTTTTATGATTCAAATCATTTTTCTCCTACTAAAATATTTGTCTCCCATAACAACAAAATAGGTAACGAATCAGCAGCAATTATAGACAACAAAGGAAAAGAAAGAGGAACAAATCAGTTCGGTGTTAATTACCAATAAAAATAAGCATAATTTAATAATCTGCATGTGATTCCAAGCTGAGCATGACAATAAACCACGATATACTCTCTATACTCTGATATTCTTGCTACCTTTTAAACTGGCAGATGCAATGTTGATTTACCTTCTCAATATTGTCCATCATTATCCCTTTGACTTCTGTTATTTGAGTTTTCAATTTGGACAGCTTACTTATTTCTTCTGGATGGTTCATACAATATTGCATGTGCTCTTTAAGCCTTGGCCTGGTATAACATAACAGAACATTAAGTCGATGAACTCACTATTAAGTCGAGAACAATGCAGAGACAGTAGAGAATATAATTCATCAAGCATTTTCCTAAGAATAAAGATATATACACACCCAAATTCACGATCAAGATTGTACGCAATGCTAAATCGATCCTCAAACAAATCATCATCGTCATAGTCATCTTCGGCAAGAGGGTGTGGATCATTGCTCTTGATACTATCACCATAACGTTGTTTGAAGTCATCCTTCACCTTCTCAAGAAACACAAATGGTACACTCCTTCCCATCGATTCATCAGCAACGACAAGGAAAACTACACAGTCAATGAATATACAGTTTATTCAAGGAGTAAAAATTACATGATACTCAAAACATGCACATTTAGAGGAGAACCACATACCAAATCCACTGTCAATCAGGAAATTGAATGTATGCCCATCGCAAGAGTAAGTGTACTTGCTGCTGTTGGAAGGCAGCTTTTGCAGGCATTGGACAGCAATGGTACTGAAGTTTCCTGAGTAGGGAGTGTGCTCTGCCAGAACCACAGTTCCTTTTGCAACAAAGCTATAAATCAAGCCTTTCGGATTCATTTCTCAAGCCGCACTCTGTAAACAACAGACACAATAAAATACACCCATTATGCTGCAGAATAATGCAAGAATAACGTACCAAAGTTTATCCAAACTCAAAGAAATCACATTATTCCCAGCCATTCAAACAAATCAATAATATACATATAAACAAAAAGTAGAAAAGAACCCACCCAGTATGTTAATCAACTTGGCCGACTTAAATAAAGATAACTAGGTGCCAAGCCTTTATATGAAACCATTTCTTTCTCTCTGGGAATCATAGCCTACTTTCGTACCAAAGGGTTGAGACCTTCCTTCTGATCTGAATATATAACGCAGATTACCGAGTACTTTTACAAATTAACAGGCAAGAATTTTTTATAGGCAAGAAAAAAAATCCCCAACTCAATTATACTATATCAGAAGACAGAGATTACGGAATTGTAAATAGGGAAAGTTTCTTCTTAGGACAAAAACAGGGGCGGACCCATTAGGTCAAACAGTAAAATATCAATTAGAAGAAAAAATTTACGAATTTGTAAATATTGACATGTTAGCAATCGAAACAGTGTAAAAATACGCAGAAATCCAAACTTCAATCTAGAAGTAATATGTAAGATCACCACAGATACAGAAACTTTAAGGTGAAATTCGGAATATAGAAAAACCAAAAGAATGAAATTCTGACCAAAAAAAAAAAAAAAACCTTGATCTGGATTCAGGATTGTTCGCCGGAGTTGAAATTTTCTTCGCGTGCACGACTGAGAAGAAAAAATTGTGAACGAGGTTTTCTAATCAACTTGGTTAGTTAACATCGATGAATGACTCAACTGTAGACTTCAGAACCTGACACGTCGAGGTTCCGTAGATAGACTCGCGCGTAATGCTACGAGTACATAACCATTCACATAATTGTTTACATAATTACACGTGACATGTGATCCTACCTTTAATTCAACTTTTACACTTACACATCAATAAATGGATGATTGCCACATCACCATTATGTGAACCATTATATAGAGGGTTATGTACAACTATATTAATCATATTTGATATCCTTGTATTCATCTATTTTAAAAAGGAAAATACTACTTTACCAAAACTATTCAATCCAAAGAAAAAAACAGATAAGCAAAATTCCTAAAATACCCTTTACATATAATTTGCAACTAGGAGCCACTGTAAGAATATAAAAACTTCAAAATAGACCCTATAAATTTATGAGTGCAAAATTTATTCCGTTTACTCTGCGCACTCTGGTATAATTGGTATCAGAGCCTTGTTAGATCATGGAAATTGAAATTATTAAAAATAATTAGTATTATATATTAAGAGAAAAAGAAGGTTTAAGTTATATGTGTAGAGATCCATTTTCTAGGAAAATAAAAATATTAACTTTAATAATAATTAAAAAATTACCAATAGAAATAAGAAAACAAATATTGGATAAATTAATATGAGGATACATAAGAAATGAATATTTATATCAAAAGATAATGATAGAATTTGAAAAAGAAGAAGTCGAATTTTATTGTAAAGAAATGTATGAACCTGAAAAATATTACGAATATAAATATTATGAACCAAAAGTCATGATGAATATAGTTGATGAAGAAAATATAATTGAAGAATTTTTTAGAAAGGTTGAAAAACATAAAAAACCTAGTTATCCTTACCTGCCTAAAAATAGTACAAATGAATGTTTGAAGATATTCATAAAAGATTAGAAAATCTGGAATATAATTTACAAATAGGAAATGCCTTATTAGATAAAAAAAACTTGAAGGAAAAGATAGGATTATAATTAATCCACCACAAGATTTTAGAATAATAGAAAAAGATAAAGGGAAAACTCATGAAATAAAACAATATATGATTACAGAAGTAGAGAAATTTGAACAAAAATTCTTAGAATCTACTGGAGAAGAATATAATGAATATAAGAAACAATTAGAAGAGTTAACTGAAAAAATTGAAAATACAAAAATAAATACCAATCCATCATCTAGTCGAAATGTAAAAACAGAATTCAGTAGGGATGAAAAATATGAAAATTATCCTTATGGTACACCAATACCAAATAAGGAGGGTATTAACCAATATAGAAAAACACAAAAAAGATACATTGGAAATATAAGTAAACAATCCATTAAAGAAATAAATCCAATGAAATCTTATAATGAACCAATCCATACAACAGGAATATTGTTAGATTTAGATTGTGTAGATAAAAATAAAGCTATTGAAATATGGATAAAAAGTACAGACCTAGCTATACAGTTTAATGAATGGAAAACATATACAGCCTTTGGATTTATATAGCATACTTTTAGAGGAATTGTATCAGACTGGTGGAGAAAACTGCCAGAAAATATAAAAAAGGTATTAAATATGGAGAAAATCCAATTGAGATAATAGATAACAGAAATGCCTTGAATGAACAAAATATACAAGAAATATAAAGAAGGCTAGAAAGAGCCCTGAGAACAGAATTCTTAGGAAATAGATTCACAATAGATGAAAAAACTAGAAAACAAGAAGAATATAATGAAGGAATGATAGCAATGAAAAATTTAAATATATGTGATATGTGTGAACTTGAAGATATACATGCAAGTTTGAAAAAATATATTATATATTAAATCAAGGAAATTATCAAGAAAACAAACCTATATTAAGATCTTATTTTACAAAATTACCATTTTCATGGGGAATAAAATTACTAAAACAATATGAAAAATTATTACCTTTTGGAGAAGAAGATGGAGTTAATAAAGATAGTTTGGGATGTAGGATTGAATTTACAAAAAGAATGATAGGAATATAGTGTAGAGAAACTTTAGAAAATAAGAAAGCATATAAAATGAGAAGAAACTCTCTATATTGCTACAAAGACATAGGACAAAGCAAACAATTTGGTTGTCATAAAAGGAAATATAAACCATATAAGAAATACAAAAGAAAGTTTAAAAACTATAAAAAGTTTAAGAAAAGATTTTTTAAATCTCATAAAAAATATTTTAAAAGAAAAGATTGGACTAAAAAGCCCAAGCATAAATATATCAGGAAATGCAGATGTTTTATCTGTAATGAAGAAGGACACATAGCCCATCAATGCCCTAAAAGAAAATATAAACAAAATGTAAAAACCCTAAAAATATATGAAGAATTCCAAAATGATAGCGATATAGAACCAATTGAGAATTTCGAAGAATTGAGTAGTGAATGCAGTAGCATTTATGAATTAGATACATCATCTTCAGAAGAAGATTCTGAGGAAATAATATATATGAATCAGGAAATACAAGAAATATGTCAAGAAATAGAAGTTGAAACAATTGAGGAAGTTGAAGACTCGGTAGAAGGAATAAATCAAGAAATTACCTTTGATGCTAGAAAATGCAAAGGAATAACAAAGAAAATATTAGATTTACAAGAAAAAGATGTATTCCACCAAGGATTCTTAGGAATACTACCAAGAGTAAATAAAACAATTGTAAGTATGAATTATAAAGAGATATCTATAAACATAGAAGACACAATGGGAAAAGCAAGAATTCCTATAATTACAAAAGAATGGGTAAAACAAAAGTTATCCAAAATCCCAGAGAATGTAAGAAGTAAACTAAAATGTATTGAGATAGGAGGAATCCAAATTATGGTAAAAGGATTCTTTAGAGAAGGTATGAATATACCAATAGAAATATATTGCATGGACAATAGAATCTTACAAGATCATGTAGATGCTCTATTAGGAACCATTGTAGGAAATCTAGTCTATCAAAAGATGATATTTACAGTAAAACCAAATTATGCGGTTTCACTGATTGATGAAAATATTGATCAAAGTTTCAATCTGTACTATAGAATTGGAAATTTGAAAATGTTAAGGAAAAGTAAGGCTATTAGTATAAGCATAAAATCAATTTTTGCTTTTAGTACTAACCACCACAACAATTTAAGAAAAATAACTGATAACATTATCATACATAAAGATTTTGAGGAATTAGCTCAATATATACCTCCTAGAAAATATCAAGAACATGAAGTGACAATACCTCAACAAATAATGCTTGATTTTCACAAACAAGTAAGAGAAATCAATTCTGAAGGAAAATTAATAAGAAGAAATAGTGTCAGTTTAGAAGGAGATAATCTTATTGCAAGATTTTCCCCCAGACAAGATCTTAGGATAAGCCAAGTTAAAAAACTTAGTATTGTTGAACCAACAAATTCACAATACTATATCAAAACAAGATATATTAATCAAGAAGAATACAAGAAGAATCTTCTTGTCCTTATAGATACTGGAGCAGAAAAAAGTCATATAAATGCTAAATTTGTTAGTCATTTACTAGATTTTGAGTTACCAGAACCATATACTTTCAAAGATTATTTGGGAAATAATCTTGAAATAAAGAAATATGTTAATTTCTCTCTTATATTTGTAGGAGAAAACCAGAAAGAACATAACAAAGAAATAATTCTATATAAAGATGAATCATATGGAATTAAACGTTCACCCATACTATTAGGAATGAACTTCCTTGAAAAATTTAGTCCCTATAAAATCTACCAAGAATATTTAAAAATAACAGTTGATGATAATCCAATTATCATATCAAGAATAGATGAAAATATGAAAACATTGTTATCATGGAAAGAGTGATTAACTTTAATCCCATGAGCCCATATATTGAAATTATACTCAATATAAAAAATTATTGTAGAATTAAATTTCATGCTTATTTAGATACAGGAAGTACAATAAGTTTGTGTTTACCAAATGCATTACCAAACGAATACTGGAAGTATAATTCAAAAAAGATCGTCACTGCTACAACAGCAGGTGGCAACAAAGTAATATATAGTAAATATGCTACACAAATACCTTTTCTAATATCCTTTAGAGAAGTATTTGTTGATACAATATACATGTCATCTACAATTGGATGTGATATTTTATTAGGACGAAATTTCCTACTAAAATATGCACCATTTACACAATATGTAGATAGATATATGTTCACAACTCTTTGTGCACATAAGATATTTACACCAAAGATAAATAAAGCTGTTAGTATAGCACTTACACAAATTAATCATCAGAGTTCCTCAACCCAGCGTGGTGGATGTTGGAGTACAGAAAAAAATAAACCAGTTACAGTTTTAAAAATGACAACATAAAATAAATTAGAAAAATTGAAAAAAGAAATTTTTGAAACATATTCTGAAAATCCATTAGAAAAATGGAACACAGATAAAGTAAAGTCAAAAATAGAACTTATCAATCCAGACACTATTGTAAGAGTCAAACCAATGAAATATAGTGTAGATGATCAAAAAGAATTCAAAAATCAAATAAAAGAATTACTAGAATCTAAACTAAATAGAACTAGTAAAAGTCCACATAATAGTCCAGTCTTTATGGTAAGGAAACACAATGAGATAAGACGAGGAAAAGCTAGAATGGTGATAAATTATAAGAAATTAAATGAAATTACTAAATTTGATGGATATTACTTGCCTAATAAGGACACCCTTATTAAACAAGTACAAAACAAGAAAATATTTTCAAAATTTGATTATAAGTCAGGATTTTGGCAAATCATGCTTACAGAAGAAAGTAAACAATTGACTGCATTTAGTACTCTCAGTCCTTTAGGACATTATGAATGGAATGTAATGCCATTTGAGTTAAAGAATGCACCATAGATATTTCAAAGAAGGATGAATGAGGTAATTAAACCAATTACTCATTTCTGTATTGCTTATGTCGATGATTTACTGATTCATTCAAATAATATAAATGAGCATATTGAACATCTTGAGAAATTTTGTTATATTATGAAAAAACATGGTATTACACTTTCTCAAAAGAAAGCAGAGATAGCCAAAACAGAAATAAAATTTTTAGGATTATTTATAAAAGAAGGAGAATTGCAATTGCAATCTCATATTGGTGAAAAACTTCAAGAATTTTCTGAAAAAATCAGAGATAAGAAACATTTACAAAGCTTCCTTGGTATATTAAATTATGTTGAAGGATTTATTGAAAATTGTGCCAAATTAAAAAATTATTTTCTCCCAAAATTAAGAAAAAATGTAATGTGGTCTTGGGACGAACAAGATTGCGAAAATATAAGAAAAGTAAAAGAGGAATTAAAGGTTTTGCCTAAACTTGTAATTCCACAAGAAGAAGATTTCTTTATCCTTGAAACTGATGCATCAGATAATTACTGGGGTGCAGTATTAAAAGCTAAAAAGAATCATAAAGAATATAAATGTGAAAAGAATTGTTCTTGTCCCGAAATACTTGCAGGGTATACATCAGGAACATTCAAAGAAGTTGAAACAAGGTATGAGATGAACAGAAAAGAACTCATTGCTGTGAAGCGAGGAGTGCAGAAATATGAAAATTATCTATTACCAAAAAAGTTCTTAATTAGGACTGATAATACTCAAGTTAAAGCATTTTTAAAAAATAATGTTGATCCATCTATTGCCAACAGATATATTATCAGAATTCAAATTTGGTTTTCCTACTTCAAATTTGATATTGAACATATAAAAGGAAAAACTAACTTTCTTCCTGATTATCTTAGCAGGGATGGAGCTAGAACAATTGAGGACGAAAGTCCAGATACTTGAAATAAAAGTTTCTTTTTTGGAAACTCAAATCCAAAATATACAAGATAGTCTTCGAGACCAAATGAAAATAGCCCTTGTGGCAGAAGAAACTTGTACCAAGTCTAGTATCCCTTTACAGGGACTTGTGAATACTAGCGCTCAACCCAAGGATAAAGGGAAAGAGAAGAAAGTAATAGGAACCCCTTCACAGGGAAAATTTGAACCTATTACTGGTAAAGAAGATATTCAAGATACCAAGAATGGCAAAGGTAGCTTTTCACAGAGCCATATTTTACCTGAGCTAAATATTGAAAAGATTGATCCAAAAGAAATCGTCAAGATATGCCATTCGGCAAAAATATCCAAAAAAGATAACTTTGAAGAAGTCATTTTCTTTATTGTTGTTTTTAATATTTTATCCGATTGGTATTTAGAAGTAGGAAAGTGGATGAAAACTCTCCACTACGGAAGATACAATAAGATAAACTTTTGTCCAGAAGCTCCAGCCAATTGGGTAAAAAACTGTTTTGAATTAGGAAATATACTTTGTATATATCATAGCAAAGACCTCAAGGAGATAGCTCAACTTCCAGCTGATGTCAGGAAGGCAGTGAAAAGATATACTGAAGTTGTCAAAACTACAAATATATACGTCAGATTTTACTCGGCAACAATGGAATGGGATCCAGATCTTCAATATATGCAGCCAGCATTTCATGTCATCAAGTTAGGACTCACAAATCAACATTTTTTACCAACCAGTCAAAATGTTGTTAAAAATGGTTATCAAGATATTATTAATATGATGCCATACAGAAGAGCCAAGGGATGTAAAGAAATATTTGAACACATAACTCAGATAATTACTGAGAAAGAAAAAATATGGGTTTACCCATCTGAAAAACATATAATCTACTCTAATGCCAGAAAAGAGACAAAAGAGGAAGATATATGTTATCTCGACCATTTATTATCCAAAATAATCTCCAATCAAGTTTGTGGATCAGAAAAAATGGAGAAAGAACTATGCAAATTACTTTGGGATTACAGTGATCACCATTGTGAACATTGTGTAGTATAAGATATGAGTCAAGTATCACTCGATGATGAAGAATTTCCTACAGAATTCTTTGAGTCAAGGATGGAAAAATAATTGAGTAAAGACAGTGACCCTTTATCACTACTTTAATAAAGTCTCTTTATTAAAGAAAAACTGTGGTCACTAAAAAACAAAAGATAGTACAAGAAAGTAGCTGAGATTATAACCCTTTACCAACTACTGAAGAAAAAAGATACAAAGTAGCTGTTAAAGATAAGAAAAAATTTGGTATGACAATAACTCTTCACCAACTTACCAGCTCAAAAAGAGGACAGCTTTGCTACCAAACAAAAGAAGATGGCAGACAAGAAATAATGGAGGACAGCTGTGAAGATAAGGTTCCTGATCACTTGAAGAAAAACCCTCTATATAAGGAGAGGAGGTCTAAAGACTGAGGGGGCATCTCTCTCAAATCTCGAATTCTCTATCTCAGAAATATCATATCTGTATACACCACTTGTATTCAGAAAAAGAAATTAGCTAGTCTTGAAGATAGGAAAGCTTGTAATAAGGTAATCACTTATGGAGTTCTAAACTTCATAAGGTGAGTACCAAAGGTATGTAAATATAGTAAGCAAGCATGTATTATTTCAATCTTATGAATATTAAGATGAAGTTTTTATGGTTTAACAAAGTTTCTATGAAAGGATTTCGTTAAGTTTCTCATGATTCCTCGGCAGTACAAATAGAGTTTTTAAAAGATTTTCAAAACATTGTTTTTGAATGGATGTTAGCCATGCTAAAGTACCCGTATTTGATGAATGTTTTAGGGGAAAATGGCAATTTTCTAACAAAAATTGTAGCACCTTGTGTGTGAGTTATCTTTTAAAATCTTGTTCTAAGTAAGAACTTGTTTTGAAAAGAGTTTGAATAGAGGTGAAAACAGAGACTCTGGATACTGTGAGATAGCGTCTGTGGCAACACGGCTAGTTCTTTAGAGTGAGAAATGCAACCTTAATTGAAAAGCCTTTTGCGAAAGCAGTTATAGACCCAAATGATTTAAAAAAAAAAAACATCTTAAATGTTCATCTGATTCAGAAGAATGATTAAATACATGCAAAGCTACTATAAGAACATGCTGAATGGAAAGCCTGTTTATTTCCATCAATTACTGTAAGTTATTTACATGCTTTTATATTTATATTTTGATCTTCATGAACACTGCACAAGCATCCACTTCTAATGATGACTGTCTTAAATTATATTTAGATAAGAAAGATATTTCATTCTTATTAAGTATTGTTGAAAAATCTGAAGATATAATTCCTGTTGGCCAAGAAAAACTTAAAGAAATATATTTTGATATAGATTATACTTGTAAACATAATATAGGATTTGACTCTGTAGAAACTAGTAAAGAAATAAAAAGAGTTGAAGATGTTATAACTAAATTTGAAAATATAAAAGAAGAAGTTTCAGAAGGAATTGTTTTTGGATATATAACTAAGAAAGATCAACCTAGATCTTATAAATAATTAATTGAATATAGAGAATACTTGGAACAAATTGAAAAGTTAAAAGAAAATCGTATAAGGTAATAACTCCCAATTATTTAGTAACTAAAAGATATAGGACTTATCTTGCAAAATATTTCATTAAGGGTAAAATAGTACTTTAACTAAAAACAATTTTATATTATTAAAAGTCTTTGTGAGTATTCTGTTTTTAAGCCTGGCCATGTAGCATAGTCCTTTTAAAAATCTGTTTTCTACATTAATGGCTAGAATTTTGACAACACACATGACACATGTCAATCATTGATGTTAACTAATGTTGTACACTTGATCCACATTATTTTGGAAGAATGTATTCTCGAATAGTAGATTGATGGAAAATTTGTGGTTGAAAAAGAAGGAAAAGTTATTGATGTGATGGAAAATATTATTTTATTGAAGAATGTGTGGTTGAAAATGAGTAGAAGAATGAGAATGAAAATTTTAATGTGTACCAAACAGGGGCTTAGTTTTATTTTTGTACATAAACCAGGGAAAACAAATCAATCATGCTCAGTCATGCTACATGTACATTGTCTTTTAAACTATTTTTTACATTTTGTCATATGACAACATATCATTTGACATTTAAAAATAAAAATAAACAATTTTCTCTCCAATTATATCAAATGTCAACTAATAGGTACACTTTGAAAATAAATGGGATAATTAGCCATGTTTGACAATTGAGAAAAATAATATTTTAAATAATAATTTTTAAGAGAATGTATGTTTAAAAATAAAAAATAAAATAAATTATGAATTTACGTGTAAAATATTTTATTATGTGAATGTGTGATTGAAAATTAGGCCCCATTCGGGAGGGATTAAAATCGGATTAAAATTGAAAATATGGCCGTTATTGGGTCCCACTCGTCTAATAAAGTCAACAATAACAGCTATATTTTCAATTTTAATCCGATTTTAATCCCTCTCATACAAGGCCTTAATGTGTAGAAAAACAATTCAAATAATGATTGTCAAATGTCGGGTAATATTCACACGGCATTTTTTTTATATTTGCTTTGCATTTTAATTACAGGAAATGCTTTCAATATTTGTTCACTTTCGCTTTTTTGCCCTAAACTTTTTTTTATCGCATTGTCATTCTTAAACTTCAACTAATTAACATATTTTGTCTCGAATCACGATTTTCATCCAAATATTCTACTAACGTGCATTGAAAAGATTGTCAAATATTTTTGTATAACTTTTGTATTAATTATTTAAAAATACTAGAGATAAATAAGTCTTTTTGGCCCTCATAACAAATATTTTCAACGAAAATTGTCTCTATAGATAAAATGTGAAAATTAATAGAGGTTTGATGATAAAAAAAAAAAAAATTAAAAAAAGAAATGAGAACATAAGTAGAAAAATAAGAAAAGTTTAGGAATATTCATTATAATAAAGTGTGGTGGAAATATATTTACCCAAATAAACATCACTTTTTTACACGCGTGTATATATTAGAAAATGGAAATTCTGAAATGGGAAAATTGTCCCATTTTTTAAAAAATGGAAGAGAGTAGAGCATGCCATGATTTAATAGTAAATGTTATGAAATGTATGAATAATAATTAGTAGTATCTATAAATTCTAAAAAAAAATGTAAATAAAATGGCATATTTTAGCGGGGATTAAAATTAAATTTTTATTAGATTTTGATAAAAGTTGATAAAATGTGTGGATGAAAAATTATGAATTCATGAAATGTGTGACTAAAATTAATTGTTAATTTTGACTTACATTAAAATCAAGATTTTAATCAATACTAAACATGGACTTGATACAAAACATGCATTAATATTAATAAGTTACTCTTTATTAGACTTTTGAATTCAATGGTTGCATTTCTTGTTTTAATAATTATACCTTTTTTTCTTTGAAAGTTATATATATCCTCTTTTCTTTTTCTTTTTCTTGAAAAACTGCTGCATTTCTTGTAAAATCGGAAGCTTTTAAATCTTCGTAACCTTTGGAAGAATTGTCACGTACAAAGGTTATTTATAGTTTTCTTTCTTAGTAATAATCTTTACATTAGAAACTTCAGTTTAACAATTCTTTTTGCGATGATGGTGTTATGCCCTTTGAAACAAAATACGTTTTCTATTGAGACACAACTGCACAAAAACCTTTGACGGTAAGAGAGTAATATTTTTTCGAAGAGATCCTTAATTTGACAAAAATAACACAAATATGTTCTTTCTTTATCTTAAGGATGGCACAATACTTTGTCCCCGTTCCCAAATAGTGATTATCCGCTCAACTCTTATTTTTATTTAAGAAATAAAATATATTAAATAAATAAGTAAATAGGGCAAGAAATTGAGATATTTTAATTTTCATCCTTGCCCTGCACTCCCAAAAATTTTCGGTGGGCCAGCTGATAACCCTATGCATAGTCTGACCTAACATAGTTTAGATAAATCGTCTCAAATTTACTATCACCAATACATTTTGACACAATAACACATCACCTTTAGGAAATGGAAAGAGGTCATATTTTTTTTGACACCTCAACATGGTGTCCTCTGATTTCATCATTTTTCAAGAAGGGACAATGTGTCAAAAATATATTGAATAGATAACTAAAAAGATAGCAAATTTAACTGTTAGTCTTTACACGTCACAAATATCTCAATACTCTAAAGATAGTTTCCAATGGTCTGGACCAAGATTACTAGCATGAGTGTTGCTTGGGTCATAGAAGCCCCCACAGATCACACACAAGGAGGGGGCGGGAAAAATTTGAACCTATTTTTAATCAAGCGGATCCCGGATCGGGACTCACCTCATGTGAGGATCAGTAAGCCTTCTGTGAACCGACCCTCTGTACATATAGATTAATTCTACTAGCATACAACCAAGCTTGCTCACCACATAAACTATGTCTAGCTTCATACAGTTCATAAGACACATTAGACTTCCTAGAGTAATTCTTAGCCAGACAAAGATTTGTGTAGCTAAAGCACTACTAATATTGTTCTCTCGAACTTACCAGCTATTTTCTCAAAATAATGTACTTAAAATAATATTTTACCATTTGATATCCTAGAAATCTTTATTCCTAAAATAACATCCGCAACCCCTATTTGTTTGGCAGTTTTGACTTGTTAATAAAATGCATATCCTCAGCAAAAACCTTCATATACACCCTAATCATGGGAATTTTGGTCTAGTACAATATGAAGTTAGCGACTTCATGTTGAATGTGACACATATGAACCATTACATTTTTCTTAGAAAAGAAATAAAACACTGGCCACAAGCCACCAATGTCTTGGTCTACCCTAGAAAGACCCATGCCATGCCTCACCCATACAAAAACATGAACTCAGATATGCGGACATAATCCACTTTACACCTCTAATAAAAAATATGTACAATGTATGGATAGATAACGCAACGTTAAAATTCAATATACACACAGTTACCTATATAGCGTAGAGGAGTGTATAAGTAAGATAAAAGAAGAGACGAAAATATAAACACAGAAAAGCAACGATTTTATAACAAGCGATAAGTTTACAACACTGCACCTCTTTCCCAGAGGAGCTAGAAAATGTTCACCAAGTTCAATTTCAGTTTTCTTCAAAATCAAATGAATTTGAAGAAATAGTTACAACGGAAGCAATAACAATTACTGGAACGTGTTGGAACAAGTAGAATTTAGTCCCAACCATAATTTAAATTAAATTAGGTACCTTCCAATATCAGCCATATAAGTTATGTGGTGTGGCTTAAATGAAAGGTAAGAAACAATTAGTGTAGTTTTGTCCCATTAATAGCTGGAGCAGCACCTCTAGCTGCCTTCACATAAGCAATATACTCACTGAAGTGCATGGTAAATAAGGTGCTCTCGTAACGGGTGAGCCGAATACGCTTCCGCAGTGATTCGTTGATGGTGCAATTGTAACCTGCCTTCCTAATCAATGAGTCAATTGCCTCTATTTTTGTCCAGCCTACATGGAAAAAGGTAAACAAAGAATCAACAAGTTGAGTTCCAATTAACAAAACATGTGCTAGGCTTTGTGTCTCTTCCTTCATAGCTGAAGCAATTAGCTGGCAACAGTTTGAATTTGCAAAGCTCTATTTGGACCAATTCTCTACATGTTAGGGAATAATTAGCTATCAATGTGTCGTCAATTACCTGTCTTTTCCTCTGATGTTTAATTTATTATAACATTTCTGTATTATTAAAATTTCAAAAAGAAACTATCGGATCAATTTGCCTTGGAAAAGAAAGAAGATATGGTAAGGTCAGATTATCTCATAATTGTGAATAAGAGAACGCTGTCAGTCAACTCATTGGCACATTCCTCGTTGTTACTGATAGGTGTATATCATGCGTTCCTCATAGAGTCAGATATCTTATGCAGAGTTCCAGCAAGGGACTCTTTGTAGAACATAAAGGGTTGGAACTTTTTGTGTTGCTATAATGTTACAGTTATTTTGTGCTAACAAAGAAATCGAAGCACTAGAAGTTACCTTCATGAGCAGCCACCTCAGGCAAGTACGTGGCACTTCGCCTAGTATTATAATCAGGATCTGTAAATTCAATAATCATCCCATGCTTTCCGACCTGCACAAACACACCAATTCTTGAGAACATATTATAGAACATAACAAGTTTCTTCCTGGGGATTGGCTTACTTAAGTCCTTCCTATTGAACTCACTCTGGTACAACCAAGCATTAGAATCAAGACATTTTACCTATAAACATCACAATACAAGGGAGCATTCCATAATCCAGCTACACGTTGTAGGAGGATTATAAATGCAAAATTAAGATTAACTCGTCATAATTGAATTTACAATCTGATCACCTCAGCACAACAATTTGGAAAGTATTAGTAGACCAAGGGATTAGGATGAAAAACAAAAGTGAACAATCTCATATTGCAGCATGTAAAACAACATATCTATAGAACATATTTATAAAACTAGAGGGGTAAAATATGAACTAAAGTTGTAGTGACAAAAGCAGCAAAGAGGGCTAAATAGTTTAGTCCTTTGCGTTTGAGCGTGGGGGACAACTTAGTATTGAATCATTTAGGCCATCTGAGATTGCAGTTATAGCCACTTGTGTTGGTATATTTGTTGTAGATGGAATCTTCTTTAACAAATATTTGGCCATCAAATTCAATGGATATAAACTGAGAGTCCTCATTTACACTCAACGAGTGTAGAAGGGGGGTCAAAGGATATAAACTTAGTTTCCTCATATACATATTGACACTAAGTGTAAAAGCGCATTCGTTCATTTATAAAAGAACAATATATACTGCAAGTAGAAGCAGAGACAATAAACTGAACATTTCTAATTCTGAGGATAATTGTTCCACAATTGATTAAAGCACTTATATCCTGTCACTGCTAGCATACGACGTAACATTCCATTTTCCCCCATCATATTATTTGAAAGCAACCTGTTGGCATTTGTGGGTTAAAAATGACGTGAAATTGCATGATCATGCAGTGACCATATACCAAATCAGAATATGATGAAATATCATAAATAATTCAACATGTATGCTGTTGTTTGAATTTATCAAAACTCTCTTCTAATACACGAAGATACAGTCGGTGCAGTGTGGTACAGTGTGTGAGCACTAAGTCGACATAAGTATCATAATATACATGAACATATAGCATAAGTAGGATGATAAGCAACAATGGAGGAACTTAGCATATTAATCTAGTTCTAAGATGAATGGTAAGGTACTAAGAAAGACTGCATAGTTAGACATAAATTGCACATAGCGCACACATAAAAATGCTAGGAATTGACAACTTGAAAAACTACCTCCCAGTCAAGGTAGTCACGAGCAGTTTCATAATTTGTCAGAATGGAAACTGTACATTGCAAGTAAGGCAATTCTTTAGCTTGTATTGGGGGGAATCGACGATCCCTAAGGGCACTGCAACATATAAAAAAATGAAGAATTAATTTAGCCACTGCTTTAAAACTGGTGGAAATGTAATGAGGCGTATCCAGTAAGGAATTAATCATAAAATTACAACATACTAACTAAATAATTACACCAGAATATGGAGAGTAACTGGTACAAGAGCAAGAACTATTGCTGACATAGTTGGCCAAATTCCATGCTGGTGATATGCTCAAAGGAATCGAAGTACAAAAGACAACCAGGGCCAAGGAAAGAATAATGTTTAGCACCCATCATAACTAATCATTGAAGAGATGCTACAAATAAAAAAAATTCATAGATAACCCATCTACCAAGTTCTAAATTTATTCCGATCTAACTCCCAAATACCCATCTCAGCAAGCTTTACTCAATCAACATTTTGTACTTATCCAATCCTGGGAACAAGTACACTCACACACCACATGTTTTGCAGACAATTTCTAAATTACTTTATCCCAAGACACCAATGAAGACATAACTGGTGAAAATTAATAGCCGGATATACATTCTATAAATTTAGTGTAAGGAGATGGGGAATAGAATACAAGCATGTGTAACAATCACTTAGGATTAAAATCAGTGTTGCTAATTCCTATCTTTTCCATGAGAACTAGGAACAGGCAAATCAAAAATTTCACGGAGAATTTCAGATCTCGACATCGTGCCGTTCATGGTGTTTTGCAATTAGTATTGTTCACTTCATAAACAGGTGTAAAGGATATCAAATGTAAATTAAGCTGGACTTAAGAACATGTACAAATTAATGAACAACGGAGCAGTCAGGTTTCTGTTTCATGAGACACGATAGAGTTATTTGATTTACTAAATGCCAAAAAAAAAAAAAAGCTGATGGAATCTGAGATGAAGATTATTTGAATTACTCATGTCTGATTTCTCAGAAATGGAATGCACAAAAAAAAAAAAAATGCCACCAATATTTCGAATTTGAAAATTTTAATATTGAACCACCTTGTTAGAGCATAGTCCCTGAAACCATTGATTATGCAGTGAGCTTCAAGAGTTCCAATGCATCCACGTAAGCGAGGCTCCCCTCCATTCACCACTTTCTTCCAGGTCACAAATAATGGGCTGAAACCAGAGTGTAAGTTGGTCCAACAATAAACATTATACCCACATTGTTCTGGTCATAAGCATACATTTCATATATAATAAGATAAAGTTCCATTATTTAAAGTAATTTTTACACTTTCATTAAAAGGGATAGGAAAAAGAACCAGCCATAACTGTAGCCTATGCATGATCGCATCAAAAGAACTGTTAAAAATATAGAGAGCCCATCCTTGAGATTTTAATAAGTGATTACAAGAGGATAAAGAACAATAAAACCCACAAATTAATTCAGATGACAAAGGTGGTTTCTTATATAACGGGAGCAAAAAAAAAGAAAATAAATGGAAAAGTAATATATTTTATCAAGAGGAAAAAAATAAATAAATAAATAATCTGCTTTGACAAAACTTCCGTAATGGAGATACATATATAGACACAATGCATATGAAAATTCGTGAATCAACACAAACAATCCAGAAAATAATTTATATAACTAGAATTCTAGATGCAAATTTTATTTTTTACAGAAATTACGGAAAAAAAAAAAAAAGAAGAGAAAAACAGATACGCAAAAGCATAATCATCTAAATGATTGATTAAATATATTCCAACAAACCCCAGAAAGAGTATGTGCAAAATCGTAATATCATCAAAATAATTGAAAAATAAGAAAAAACCCAATAATAATCCAACATAATAAATGAATATCATACTGTTGACCCTCATCGAAGGCTGGAGGAGGAGCTTGTTCGCTGTTGTAGTGAGCCACCAGCGTGTCAAAGCAGTAAACGGCCATTTCCCTATTTGCCGACACCATTTTTACTTAAATTTAACTCTCTACTTTTCCTTCAAAATTCGCAGCAGTGTCACTGAATTGAGTTAGATAGATCTGATTCTATGAACGCAATAAGAATTTGACGAATAAAATAAATAAATTATGAAACGTAGAATTTTGGGGATTCTTTATAAATTAATGGAGGAGCGAGGGACTCCCTTTTGCTACAGTTCCGAGAATAATTGAAAGAGGAAAGCAAGCGCAGCAGCGCTTTATGTCACCAATTATGGAGTTAATTGTTTAATTAGTCATTGAACTTTACCAATCCTCGAAGACTACCCATTGAACATTATAGTGCTTTCAAATACTCATTGAACTCATCTCCGTTTCACCTAAATGGCCACTGAATGGATTCCATCCGTGAAGAACCTGACCTGGAAGACGGAATTCTGAGTTGACTGTTAAAAATGGTAACCTACATGACACGTGGGCGGAAAATCTCCCAAATAGCCCCTTACCTACAGTGAGCAAATGAACTCGTTAATGAGATGGCCAAAATCCGAGTTCTCATTCATCCTGAAAACGGTAGCCCTAGCCCCCAAATACAATCCAATCAAAAAATCAACTACTCCAACTTCGAAATTTCTGCCCATGGACTTGAAATCCGGAAACCGCAATCCCCAAATCGAGCTCGAACTGAAAGGGGAATCAATTTTTGCGGTTTCCGGCATCGATTTGCAAGGTTTAGAGAAGGTTGCCAGAGCACGCTTGACTTCACGACTCTTACAACAGTTATTACGAATCTCAGGTCAGTAGTTGCATTCACTCAAACACGAGTTGAGCTACGGTTGAAAAGTTTACTTATATATAAACATGATTATGTAAAATAAATATTTGAAATTCATCTACATTTTCATTTTCTTGCCCAGTGACAACAAACATTGAAATATGTTGACGTATTTCTGAATTAGTTGCTGATTTGTGCACGATAATTGCAAGGGGGAATGGGCAAAGTTTGTTTCCATAAAGACCTTGGCTTCATAGGATAACTATCAACTCAAGTTCTTTTTAGTCTTTTGGAGGACTTTATTGTTTTCCAATTCTTGAGATTTTTTGCATGAAATTGCTTGTTTTAAGCTTTATCTTCATTCAAATGTTCTATGGTTGGATGTGAAAAGGTTTTACAGTCGAATAACTCTTACTCACTGTTTGTCATGTGCAAACACACCAAAACGTTTTACATTTGTTGAATTCATTACAGAAATGAAGCTGTTACTTATGAGACAGAGGTTAATTGTTTGAATTTGTGTCGTGAATACAACAAACAACTGTAGGATGGCAGGCAGAAACAAAGGTATTTGTCATAGCTGTAGGATGTGTGGGCACACGTTGCCGAACTGCCCAATAAAGACACGATGTCGAGAATGTGGATTGGGATATGTGAAATGTATGGAGGTAAAAAAGAAGACAAAAAATATTGGTCGGTTATTCTTCTGTTGTACTAGAGATTGTGGTTATTTTCAGTGGTTTGATAGTCCATCGTCGTCGCAAGAAACACATGCTCAAGTTGACGTTGAGTCCAGTGTTACATCGAAGACGAAAGATCTGGTTGAAGATTTGTCAAATTTATTGAAGACAGCCGTTCAATTAAAAGAGGAAGAACAATTGGAAATATCTATCAACATAACGATTCGTAAGGGAAAAGGAGCTACCGAGGGCAAAAGGGAAAGGAAAGGAAAGAGTTCCATAATTTTCTTCCAACTACGTAATTGTATGAGTGATGCACATTGTAGTATGTGCACTTAATGCACATGTAATCGGCACTAGGAGTTGTAGTACTCGTGAGTATCGAGACTTCAATGCGATGTTGTAATAGATTAAGGTATTCAGACTTTAATGCAATGTTGTAGTAACTCGTTATTTCTTAGACATCTTGTTGGATGCATATGTTTTTTAAGTTAATCCTATGTAAATGTTGTGGCAATCTTTTTTTTTTTTTAATTTAGTTGCTGTTTATGATTTCGTTTTTTTCAAATTTCATTGGAAGCTGCTGCTATTTGTAACCATACAAAAGAAGTCAGTTGTTACACATATCATGCTGTCAAAAGTGTTAACAAGAATGAACTTTACAATTAACTACACTAAGCTTCCCTTCTTTGTTAGAAGTATCTAATCAACCTTCTCAGGCATCCTACAACTGGAGTCACACATGCAGCCAACAAAAAACAAAATTACCAATTTCTGACTACTACAAAAACTATTTTTGATTGCTCATGTGCCATGGTTGGACTGATTCAAAAAACATCTGTTAAAAATTATATATTTTTGAATGATCTAAAAACAAAACACTTCAACTAGGATGTCGTCGTCAAAATCTTCGCATTTCTTCTTTTCTATGCCCTGTCTACCCTCAACCGTGATGATTCCGCTGCACAATGCTTTGCAAATTATCAACCATCACTTCAAAATTAACTTCGGTTGTAGGAACGTTGACACTTGGTAAGGTGGCAGCTCGACCTGATGTGAGGCCCTCGGTTTGCAAGCCCCTTTAACTTTCTATCCTCATTTTCCTTAAACTTCACATCATATCCATTCATCACACCATATGTCCCTACTGCCTCTCGGAACTCAACTGCAGAAGTAAATAATTGTTCGACCTCAAAATGTGGATTCTTCATTCTTGAATCAAAAGAAAATTCAAGAAATCGATAACCATTCTCTTCTTCGGAAGAGCATTGGGACAATAGCTCATCCGACGAAGAATATTCCAAATCATCTACTTCAATATCAATACCCTCCGTCGGTTCATCCTCCACACCCCTATCATATCCATCCAACCCTGCTTCAATTCCATCTGTCACATTTATGTCGTACAATACATCATCGTCATCAAATGCAATGTCCTTATCAGAATCTATGAAATTTGGATCCTCAACATAACCTGTCACAAAATCAAATAGCTACTATCATAATTGAAACCTTCAAACAAAAAGAACTCACTATCGCTCAAAATGCAAAAATTAACACCTTTGTCATTGGATTTGAAGAATATAAAGTTTAAAATGTGGAATATAAGAAATCATTCTTAAGTCACAATTGATGTTAATGGAGAAGTGGGAGTTTTCTTTTTGCCATTTGATTTCCTCAAACTGCTGCTATCTGTAATGCTAAATAGCACGCGTTCACAGTACGACACAAGAGCAACAACATTGTAGAAAAATTACCTTCACTTTCTTCATCATCCATGTGCAAGCTTAGGGATGACAAAAAAGTTCGGCGGCTCGGAATCGATGGAACCGAGCCGAGGCTTGGGCCGAGCCTCATGTTGAGGAGTCGGCCCGAGCCGGGTCGGCCCGTAAAAAAAAAAAAACTTGCCCAACACTTTTTATTTTACACCATAAATTATTGGGGATGAATGGCTTAAATTAAGACAAATGATCACAATTTACTTAATCAACTTATTCTTCTCATCATGAAACTAATAAACTAATTATAAGTTACAATTTTATCTCATAATTTATCAACTAGATTATTTTGGAAAATGTGTGATATTTGTTTGTTTAATATTTATTGCATTATTACTATTTCATTAATCTAAGTGCCTAAATATTTAAAGTAAGAATTTATTTTCATTTACACACGTTTATTCTTCTATATTAATTATTAAGTGAAATTATTAGTGATCTATATTACTTGATTACATTTAAAAATTGAGCTAATTTCACCAATGGGCAATGCCGCAATGACCACTAAAATTTGTAAGAAATTTCAAATCGGTTATTAAAAAAGATTTATCACTTTGTTATAATGAATAGTCACTCATTTAGTCATTTACAAATCTAACATGTTTTCCGATATTAGGCTATAAGGTGCCACCAAAAAAGTAGATTTTTTTAAAATGTAGATTTTTAAAATTTTATTATATATTATGTTCAAATTTCAAAGAATCGTTCCAATTAGATTTTTGTTTATAACTTTCTTATGTAAAGGTCATTGTCTAAAAGTGGAAAGAATGCAAATTGCAACGTTCACTGTCCATTTGAATAAGCAAATATCCATGTAATGAATTTTTACAAAAAAAAAAAAAAGAAAGAAAAAAAAAACCCCGAGCCGGCTCGGCCCACTAAGGCTCGGGCCGAAAGCTCGGGCCGAGCCTCATTTTTTTTTGCCGAGCCCAGCTTGGCTCGGCTCGGACCGAAAAAAGCTCCGTCCAAAAAAGCTTGGGCTCGGCCCGAGCTTTTTTTTCCCGGCTCGGCTCGTTGCCACCGCTATGCAAGCTTGCTCTGGCGACCTTCCCTAAACCTAGCAAATTGAAATCTGTGTTCGCAACGGCTTACTGGGGATGCCGAAAATCGCAAAAATTGATTCCCCTTTCAGTTCGAGCTCGATTTGGGGATTGCGATTTCCAGATTTCAAGTCCGTGGTCAGAAATTTTGAAGTTGGAGTAGTTGATTTTTTGATTGGATTGTATTTGGGGGCTAGGGCTACCGTTTTCAGGATGAATGAGAACTCGGATTTTGGCCATCTCATTAACGAGTTCATTTGCTCACTGTAGGTAAGGGGTTGTTTGGGAGATTTTTCGCCCACGTGTCTTGTAGGTTGCCATTTTTAACATCCAACTCAGCATTCTGTCTTCCACGTCAGGTTCTTCACGGACGGAATCCATTTAGTGGCCATTTAGGTGAAACGGAGATGAGTTCAATGGTATTTGAAAGTACTGTAAAGTTCAATGGGTAGTCCGTTACGATGGGTAAAGTTCAGTGGCCAACGAAACAATTAACTCTCAATTATGCGTCACTTTAAATGTTAAGCGATGCCCATTAAATTTTAATTCATTTTTTTCTTTTATTAATTACACGTTCTTTCAATAAAATAATATTATACGTAAACTAAGAAAAATATTTTTTTATCCACTCATTCTTCAAAAAGTAGTAGGGCTAAACTGCACCTAATTTCTCAATGGTGTAATTGCTGTGGACGTCTCCCGAGTAATTTATTTATATTGCATTTTAATCATTAGCCTTTCACATATGAGCGTAGAGGTCATTTTTTGTTCAAATTCATTTGTTTGGAAGGCCTTTATAATCGATTTAAGTTATAAATCCTAACAATGAATGGTGGATAAAGTGGTAATACTTATAGGTCCTATGAAATAGAGAAAAAAAGAGTATGTTTGATCAAAATTGTTTATAATTTAAACACCTCCCAAACAAGTTTGCTTCATGAAAAAGAGTTTAGAAATGGCTTATTAGCACAAAACGTCCATACGTTTCGTTTTTAGTGTGCAAAATATCCTTACATTTCATTTTTTTTGCATTTTCACCCCTATTTCCACGTTTCATTGCCGAAATTATCCTTTTCATCTATTTTTTCAATTAAAAGATGTGAAATGATGAAAATGCCCTCCTATTTAAATAAAACAAAAATAAAAGAGAAGAAAAAATAAAAAAAAAAATTAGAATCATGTTTCCAAAATTTCAAAAGATTACAAATGAGTCCCCAATGTATAATTAAAAATCCAACCACGCGAAAAATTCAGGCCAACCACCATCTTTGAACCCTGAAAACTCCGACCAACCACCACCCAAACCATCGGAACTCCATACCATTAGACAACCCTCAATCCCCTCTACACATATCACCCAGCCACCAGCCTTAACATCACCAGATTTAGCCGGAATCTATGGCCAAAAATCATCAATAAATATAGAGACGTATCTCCTCATTCCAAAATTGTGCATGAGAACTGAGCCACCGCACCTTAGGAACTATGGACAACCAAAACTCCAAACTCCAGCCACCTTGGCCATCGGACCACCATACCACTTTGAAGCCCCCATTTTCCTCTTCACAACTCATTAAACCACTGGCAACAACTTTAGCGGTTCCATTCAAAGTAGGTTGCCCACGCATCTTCAAACGGTCGAAAGTGCCATTTTCGGCGACACCCATGACCGCCCACCTTCCAGGTCGACCAAGCTCACCATTACGCACCACAAATGTTAATATAACAGCAAACAATATAAAAAATCCATATTTTCGGCCATTTTCTTCAACAGCGAACTCAGGCATTTCAACAATGATTTCCGGTGCCAGCGATGAAACCCATGGTCGCGGACCCCCACCCCCAACACCGCCTCATCATAGCGCATCCGATGAACCCATGGGTCACCACCAATTTTGAGCCAATATGAATGAATCATGCAAGGCAGATCACGTACACACAGGCTCCGTCGACCCCCTTTCATTGGAGGACTCCACTAGACTTCAACACCTCAATTCTAGCATCCAACCTTCAATTAATGTTGATACAACAATGGGTCATCCATCAATTGCATCAATTCCTCAATTAAACGAGCAAATGTTGGCCTAAGTTTTTGAGAACTTGGATTTTTAAGTATACATTAGAGACTCATTTGTAATCTTTTGAAATTTTGGGATTATGATTCTAATTTGGTCTTTATTTTTTCTTTCTTTTTGTTTTATTTAAATATGAGAGCGTTTTCATCAATTCATAGTTTTTAATTGAAAAAATAGATGAAAACGATGATTTTCACAATAGAACGTGGAAATGGGGGTGAAAATGCATAAATTTGAAACGTAAGGATGTTTTGCACACTAAAAGCCAAATATAGAGACGTTCTGTGCTAATAAGCCTTTAGAAAGAATAACTTTTTTGTAAAAAAAAAATTACTTAAAAAGGAGTGTTTAACATGCTCTATATATTTGATAATATCAAAGTAATCGTAAGATGAGCTTGAAATCCTCCAACTACAGAAAATGTCGATACTACAAAACTGACAAGAGTTGAGCCTAATCGTGAATTGGAGGAAGTGGTCTTTGCAAAGAGCCAAAAAAATAAACCTCACCGGTCAACTTTTGAAAGTTGAAGACACTTGACGAAAAAATAAGACAATTACCAAAACTAACACAACCCGGTACAATAAGCATTGCGAAAAATACCTTGCTCGTGTTGGGGCTGTCGAAAGTAGGCAATCTTATTTCATAGCAATTATTGCAAACACCCAAATAATCAACACGGGAAGGCATGATTATGTTCATTGTCGGCGTCGAGTTGTCAGTATTCACAGTAAAAAAAATGTACACTAGACAGAGTTCATCTAGGCATGTCTCCTACCCAGCCTACCTGTAAGTGTTATGCCCTAGTCCAATCAACTTTGGACATAAACACTTTGAATATAAATAATCAATGCATATATATGGCAATATCTATTATTTAATTGAATTAATATTCTAATAAATTAAATAATAGAATCCGTAGATTCAAGTCTTTGTGATTTGTTAATCACAAGGAGTTGTGATTGTGAGATACAAATTACATATGACTGAATCTTAAATCGTTCATGGTCGAAGTAATAACGAGATACGGATATCGTTATTACGGATAGACTATCGCGTGTGGCATTCTTACTTGTGAAGTAAGTAGCTGATCTCACAAGCTAAAGTATGGTGACACTTGAATGAACACATGGATGTTTTGTTATAGAACAAAACATTGGAGACCCGCTGAGAGATTCCACTTGGATAACTATCTAAGTGTTAGTGGTTAATCTCTAACGTTCGGTAGTGGAATTGGTCCTTTGACTTGAGGTCATCATAGTACCTTATATGAGGGCAGTCATACTTTGGTGATGTTGGATGTTGCTCTGTCAAGGTCGCTAATACAAAGATCGTTCGGGTATGTCAAGAATCATATGAAGGTTGTGAATGATCAATAGAGGATTCGTCACTCTTAGATAGTAAGAGATTATAATCTACATTTTATCCAATTAAGTTGATAATGAAATCCTTGGCCAAGGTGAACTCATAAGTCGGAAAAGAGTTTTCGACGTACATTGACTTAACAGTGGGATAAAAGATATAATCGATAATTGAGATTGACACATATCCATATCTCATAATTGATCGGATCATATTGACGAAAGGATTATAGTTTCACGGTAAACGAACAAGTTTGGTTTTATCATGCTACGTGATATTTCCCGTCACATGTATTGCCCTGATACATTGCTAGATGTCAATCTGGGACAACGAAAATGAATTAGTGATAAATTAAAAGGGGCGTTTTAATTTATTGATTTTGATTAGATCAAAAATAATAATTCACGTCGTTCGGCATCGTGATCGGGAACCTAATGGGTCACACACAAAAGAGAATCAGAAGAATGAGATCTACCAATTAATTAATTGACAAGTGTTGGATAATTAATTAATTTGGTTGTTTATTAATAGGCCCGAATTAATTAATTGGATTAATTAATTCATGGATCATATTTAATTAATTTGATTAATTAAATCTTAGATCGGGTTAAGTTTAATAGATGGGTCGAGCCCATCTGGACTTATATTAATAAGCTGTTAGGGTTTGAAAAACGGTAGAGAATTTTATTATTCTTGCTAGCACAAAAAAAGAAAACCCTAGCCGTCATTCTTATTCTCTGTGTGGATCACTATTGGAGGCTGGACAATTGGACAGCTTGGATTGCAGATCGTGATCATTGGAGTTCAAGAAAAAGCAAAAGAGTTTGTGGAATTTATCAAAGGTATCATTCTCATCACAGTTTCTATCTAAACACATTGCAGATCCTCGTTTGGGAATTGAAAATTGTTTAATTTCCGCTGTGCATGTTAAGTAAATTCCCAACACTACCCAGTTACAAAACAACCAGTCGAGGTATCTACGCAACGATGCTATTAATTTAAATTGCATTAGAAAATTACAAATAATTAATGATTTAAGAAACTATAATGGTGTCGTTTCTTTTACTTCCGATTTGTGGTCCAAAAAAAATCATGAAGGCTATATTTGCTCCGTCTTCCATTCTATTGATAAGTTTCATGTTAGATCTAAGCTTATGCTGGCTTGTTCTGTGACCAAAATCATTGAGTTGTAATCGGAGTTTGCATTGTGGGGTGTTGAGAGTAGGCTAAGTATGTTTACTGTATTGCTAAAAATCACCCTTGGGGTGCCAGGAAAAGGCCAGAAGAAGAAGCTCAAGCGCCATTTACTGAGACCTACAGCCCTAGGTACATCCATGAAATGTTCGAGCATTCATCAGACAATCATTATGTGCCTAAGTTCCACTCGAGCGGTCTTCTAGCAGGAGCAAATTAAAACTTTCCTAACTACTAAAAGTTACATTTTTCTTCAGATACATTGGGGAGTTGTTCATTTGTAAAGTGTGTATTTGAGAAAATAATATTTTACTATATCTTCGAAATCAAAGATTGGTGTTTATTTTCTCATACAAAAATCAAAACACCAAAAATCCTCTATCATTTTACTTTTGAGAGTATTCATGGATGTAAGAGGTATCGGTGTTCCGTTTATGGAAGAACAAGTTCGTTCTTGAAAATCTTTGAAGAAAAGTTGTCTAGAGGTTCTGGAGCAGATGTTGGTGCACACAACCGATATATTCATCAAATATTTATAGATAGGATGTCAAAGTTTACGTGTCTGATTCAGAACTTTAATTAAATCTTTTCTAGTGGATCTTTTGATGGCAAGAGTGCTCGGAGGGTTTTTCTCTTAAAGAGTTCTTTAAGGATTATTCCTAACAATTCTAGTGTTACATTCCTCCATAGTTATTTACTTGTTTTTGTGAATTCTGCAATTTTAATATTGTCATGTGTTACGGGTTAAAGGATAGAATGGACACGTGGCGTCACATCACGACGGTGGGACCAGCTTAATTCGATCAGGGTATAATTCTCTAGCTTCAGTTGTGGGTTCCGAGACCCTTGCTACTAGTCCGAGGCCCTCGCTATTACTCTGAGGCCCCTCCTCCTAACGTCCGAGGCCCATCAAAGGCCCACTTGCGAGGATTCGGCCATGATGAAAATCTCTAACAAATGATTGATGTGACTTTTGTGTAAAGTTTACTTATGTCTTGTCTCGTCAATGTCAGAGCATTTAATGTTAGTACAGCTAGGAGAGTCAACTTGATTGCTAGGATTTGATGCCTTGGCCGAGGAGATGAGGCCACGTGTAAATTGATCCAAAGGTCACAATTTGAGTTGTAACACTATAAATACCCCAACCATCTAACAAGAAAAGAACCAATGCCAAATTCCAAATGAAAAACTGAATATTTGGAAACACATTGCTCTCTTTTTACTACGAAAATTACAACTACAAATCTTGTTATTTATCGATTGGTTTCTTATACAATCGTACTTCTTTCTTCTTGTCGGAGGCCCTAACTCTGACGTCTCGTGCGGCGAGCTCCTCCCACGCCCGGATTTTGGAGCCTTTCTGACCGTTCTTCGGCACATGCGTGTTGGACAAGGCTTGCACATGCACGAGTGGGCCCGGCATCTGTTGGCAACATTTTTTGGGGTCAACAGATTGGCGCCGTCTGTGGGAATCGATACTATAACCACGAGCAACCCCGTGGAAAAAGCTTTCTGAAATATTTTGGGCATCCCCCTTGAAAAAGGATTTATTCTTGAAAAAAGAGTAAGAGGAAGCCCCTAAGGAAAAAATTTAGAGTTTTAAGTCTCAAAAGATATGAGCTCGGAAGAAGAGGCTCCCCCCAGGCGAACTAGAGAAGCTGACAATGAGGCCCCTGCGGTCCGACGTCGACCCCACCACCATCACAGGCGAGGTGGTAGGAGGTTGGCGGCCCAGCTTACTAGGGAAATGGCAACCATGGCAACCAATATGAGGAACATTACCAACCAAAACTTGGCGATGCAAGAGCTGTTGAGGCAAATACAAGGCCAGGGAGGTCCCCCACCTCCCTCCTTTGTTCCACAAGGGCCATATCAACCTGACGAGGTTCAAAGTCAAAGAGCTTATTCCTCCAGGCAGCATAGGGGAGTAAGCCCAATAGAAAGGGAAGTGGGAGTCGATATCTCCTCCAATTATGCTTCCGGTCGACCCTCCGAGGCCCCGTTCAACATGGAAGATAATTTCCCTCCCGAATATGAGCCAGCACTGAGGCCCCAAAGGTCTGTCAGTGTTTTTGATAGGCTCAGCCCAATAGGTCAGAGGCGTAGGCAAAGGAATGCAGCACATGCTCCTACGAGTAGACCGCAACCCCCACCTCCCGAGGTTCGGCAGCCGGAGGAAAGGCAAGAACGTGCCCCCCGTGCTGTGCCGCATCGTCATGAGCGTCTCGGGAGGGACGAGGATCGCAACCAGGCAGGACCATCCACACAACAGCCCAGGTACGAGGCTGGGGCTAATTATGATTCGGACGGTCCCCAAAGATCCTGCGACTTAGATGATGATGATGACAATCTGCCATTCTCAAGGGAATTAAGGAATGCCCAGGTCCCAAATCATTACACTATGCCCAAGATACCCAAATATGATGGGAGAGGCGACCCAGCAAAGCACTTGAACAGCTACAAAACGCACATGAGCCTGAGAGGCGCCACTCCGGCTGTTAAGTGCAGGGCCTTCCATCTGACTCTAAGCGGAGCTGCTGAGATTTGGTACAGCAGGTTGCCGCCTGGGAGCATTCGAAGCTGGCCAGAGTTTAAAACTACATTTTTGAAAAGATTTGCTGTTAGCAAAGAAGGCGAAGCCCCCATCCAACGCCTCCAGGATATGAGGCAACAACCCGAAGAAACTTTGAAAAGTTTTCTGTCCCGCTTCACGGACGAAATGACTTGTTGCGTTCAAGTCACTGATCGCGAGGCTCTATCCGCCCTTAGGGGAGGCCTCAACATGAACACCCTGTTTTGGAGAGATGTACAGAATCAAGATCCCCCAACTTATGATGCTTTGTTGGAGATGATGCGACGTGAAATCATCAATGAGGAACTGATTGAACATCGAAACAGGGCAAGTAGGGGTCTACAACCCCAACAAAGGCAACGTGGTAGAGGTCCAACCTCCCACCTGATGGATCAGCAGTGGGGTCAACCCAATGTGGAAGTTGCCCAAGGCTCAGGGCAGGCACTTGCCGCAGCCACATTGAATGCTGTGCCAACTTTGGCCTACGAGGACGTACCGACTACGGGTACCCCTGAAAACCCATGAACACAACAGGCCCCCCATAGAGGACGAGGCCGGGGAAGGAATTCGAATCAAGGCAGAGGCAACTCCCAAGGATATTGCACTTATCACCATTCCTACAGCCACGCCACTGCTGACTGTAGAGACATAGCCTTGCATCCCAGAAATTCGGATTCCAGAAGTAACAATCGGAACACCTCAAGACCGAGGAGCAGGCCCCCGCCGAGGCAAGATTCACGATCTAGGCGAGGCGAGGCCCCTTCCCATCACAGGGAAGCATCTCCTCGTGGAAGAGAAAGAGAAAGGAATAGAAACCCAAATGAACAGCAACGAAGGGACCATCGAGGTAGACCTGATGATGTTCCTGTTCACGAGATTGACACTATCTTTGGGGGTCCTTACGTTGGTGGAAGCACCAGAAACTCTCAAAGGAACTATGTGCGAGAGGCAAGGGCTCCTCCATTGACTAGCTACATTGTGGGCAGCAGTTCTCGAAGGAGCCAATCGCTTCCGATTATGTTTACACATGAAGATTCCGAAGGTATTCATTACCCTCACTGTGATGCTTTGGTAGTAAGAGCTGTGGTAGCCAGGAACGGACTGAGGCGAATGTTGGTAGACAATGGCAGTTCTGTGAACATCCTATTCGGATCTACTTTTGACAAAATGATCCTGGACCATGAGTTAACCCCCACCAACACTCCCTTATATGGTTTCACGGGGGATAGTATCATCCCAAGGGGCAAAATTACCCTAGCCGTAGAAATGGGAGCTCCACCCCTGGCAACCACATGTTTTATGGAATTTTTGATAGTGGACAGCAGGTCAGCGTATCATGGGGTATTGGGGAGGCCCGCATTGAAGGATTTGGGAGCTATCACCTCCATTCATCACCTATGCATGAAGTTCCAAACTGATAGGGGGGTGGCAACGGTCAAAGGAGACCAAAGAGGGGCAAGGGAATGCTACCTTAATTCTGTGAGGAAGGCTGAACCTAGGGATATGCACATGGTGGCCGGCACCAGTAGCCTCGAATTACCAGCACTTGATGAACTCGATCCACGAATAACCGAGGCTGATTCCCAGGCAGCCCCCATGGAAGAGTTAGAAAGCTTTCCTATCGATTCAAAGGAACCAACCAAGCTGCTGCAGGTTGGAAGAAGTTTAGCCCCAAGGTTCAAAGGGGAGCTTAAAGAATTTTTGTGCAAGAATCACGATGTCTTTGCTTGGAGGCATGAGGATATGGTAGGCATTGACCCTGGAGTCAGTTGCCACCACCTACAAATTGATCCTAAAGTTGCCCCGCACGTACGTAAGAGGCGAGCCCTTAACCCAGAGGTATGAGGCCTTGAAAGAGGAAGTGCAGAAGCTTGTTAACAATGGCTTTATAAGGGAGGCCCTCTACCCAAAATGGATATCCAATCCGGTACTGGTGAAAAAGCACAATGGGAAGTGGAGGGTATGCATTGATTTTTACGATCTCAATAAGGCATGTCCAAAAGATGCCTTCCCACTTCCTGCACTGATCGGTTGGTGGACTCCACTCTTTGGACACGAGTCCCTGAGTTTCATGGATGCCTACTTTGGTTACAATCAAATTCCCATGTACTCAGGCGATGAGGAGCACACCTCGTTCATAACGGACCGAGGCCTTTATTGCTACAGAATGATGCATTTTGGATTAAAGAATGCTTTGGAGCAACTTACCGCAGGTTAGTAAACAAGATGTTTGCTAATTTGCTTGGGAAAACTATGGAGGTCTATGTAGATGATATGCTTGTTAAGAGTCTGAAAGTGGATGATCACATATCCCACCTCCATGAAGCCTTTGAAGTTCTGCGAAAGTACCGCATGAAGTTGAATCCCCTAAAATGTGCATTTGGGGTAGCGTCAGGCAAGTTCTTAGGGTACATGGTCAATCAACGTGGCATCGAAGCAAATTCAGAAAAGATCCAAGCGTTAATCGAGATGAAATCCCCCCAGAAACCAAAAGAAGTGCAAAGTTTGACGGGTCGTGTGGCTGCTTTGAGCCGCTTCATATCGAAATCCACTGATAAGTGCCTCCCATTCTTCAGAATACTAAAGGGAGGACAGAAGTTTCAGTGGACTGAGGAGTGTGAAGAGGCTTTCCAGGGGCTCAAAAGGCACCTAGGGCAGGCCCCCCTCCTATCAAAACCCAAACTTGGCGAGGTGCTACAACCGTACTTAGCAGTTTCCCTCGAGGCTATAAGTGCGGTACTGGTAAGAGAAGAGAATTCAACTCAGCTGCCTGTTTATTATATCAGCAAGGCTTTGATACCCCCTGAGACGCGATACCCAGACATGGAAAAAATAGCCTTGGCGTTGATCATCGCTTCTCGTAAATTGAGGCCTTATTTTTAGGCTCACACTATTCATGTACTGACAAATTTTCCACTCAGACAAGTTCTACAAAAACCAGACGCCTCGGGTAGACTACTGAAATGGGCCGTGGAGTTGAGCGAATTTGAAATCCTCTTCAAAGCCAGAACTGCTGTCAAAGGGCAAGCTTTAGCAGATTTTGTGGCAGAATTTACCAACGCTCCTGAAGTTGGTCAGGAGGCGGAACCTTCCGAGCCCCCAACATGGAATTTGTTCATAGACGGTTCGGCAGGGGAAACAGGCTCAGGCGCTGGCGTAGTTCTTATAAGTCCTGAAGGTCATATGTTGAATAGTGCAGTACGGTTCGGCTTCAAGGCCACCAACAATGCTGCAGAATATGAGGCCCTCCTCGCTGGCCTCAGGCTAGCCAAGGAAATGCAAGTAAAGAGGCTTCACATCAGCAGCGATTCCCAGCTTATAGTGGGACAGGTAAACGGCAACTTCGTGGCAAGGGATAAAGCCATGGCCTCATATCTCAAATTGGTAATGAGCCTACTCCCTTCCTTTGAGAAATTTGAATTAAGTCAGATACCACACCTTGAAAAGCGCACGCTGATGCCTTATCTAAGCTTGCTAGCAGCAAAGATTCTGAATTGCTGGCAGTGGTCCCAATTGAACACCTCCTCAGGCCGTCCACCTCCGCAGAAGTGGTGATGTGGGTAGAAGGTACCCCAACTTGGATGCAACCTCTCATATCTTACCTCAAAGATCATTCCTTGCCTGATAATAAGGAAGATGCGTATAAAGTACGTAGAAGGTCTGCCCATTTCCTGTTAGTGGACGATGTCCTATATAAACGCGGATTCTCTGCACCTCTCCTTCGGTGCGTGGGAGAAGAAGAAGCTAATTATGTACTTAGGGAAATTCATGAGGGCATTTGTGGCAATCACTCCGGAGGATTAGCCTTGGCCAATAAAGCACTGAGGCAGGGATATTACTGGCCTACAATGAAAAGAGATGCTTTCCAGTTTGTTCGCAAATGTGACAAGTGCCAACGTTTTGCCAACGTGCAGAGACGACCTTCCCAAGAGCTTACTACAGTATCCAGCCCATGGCCCTTCAGCAAGTGGGGTGTGGATCTCATTGGCCCATTGCCTAAGGGCAGGGGAGGCGCCAGTTTCGCCATAGTAGCTATCGATTATTTCACGAAATGGGTAGAAGCTGAGCCTCTGGCAAAGATCACTGAGGCCAATACTTCCAAATTTCTGTGGAAGAATATCATTTGTCGCTTCGGCATCCCTCACTCGATTGTCTCTGATAATGGCAAACAATTTGACAACCGGAAGGTCCGGGACCTCTGTGAAGAACTTGGAATCAGAAAACACTTCTCTACGCCTCATCACCCTCAGGCCAATGGCCAAGTGGAGGCCGTCAACAAGACCATCAAGCACACCCTGAAAAAGAAGCTTGATACGGCTAAGGGAGCTTGGGTAGATGAATTACCCCAGGTGCTATGGGCGATACGAACGACAAGTAGAACACCTACAGGGGAAACCCCTTTCTCCATGACTTATGGCGCTGAAGCGATGAGCCCAGTGGAGGTAGGATTACCCTCACCCAGAAGATTAAGCTTCAATGAGATATCCAATGAGGAACTTCGGAGGTGTGAGCTTGATTTCCTTGAAAAAAAGAGGGATGATTCCCAGCTGAGGCTTGCAACCTACCAGAGGAAGATGAGTCGATACTACAACTCAAGGATGAAAAAGAGGTCCTTCCGCATAAACGACTTGGTCCTTCGCAGGGTTTTCCTATCCTCAAAGGAGCCGGGGGTGGGCACCCTAGGACCCAACTGGGAAGGACCCTACCAAATTGAAAAGGAAATTCGGCCTGACACTTACTGGATAAAAGACATGGATGGCAGAATTCAACCTCACCCGTGGAATGTTGAGCATCTGAGGATGTATTATCAATAAATGTAATCAGTAGCTGGATGTTGCTCCCCAACCTTTATAAATAAACAAGTTTTTTCCAGTCTTCGTCAACTATCAAATAAGCGTGAACGCTTCGGAGGAGAGGATGGAACCTTAAAAATAGGCCACCTCGTTCGAACTCTTAAGCGTACATCACAAGCCTCCCTTTGATGAAGCTGAACGTCAAAGGGAGAAGCCTCTGCTTGGATGAACCATCCACCAAGCTGGGAAGCGTGGGCGCTTCGGAGGAGAGGATGGAACCTTAAAAATAGGCCACCTCGTTCGAACTCTTAAGCGTACATCACAAGCCTCCCTTTGATGAAGCTGAACGTCAAAGGGAGAAGCCTCTGCTTGGATGAACCATCCACCAAGCTGGGAAGCGTGGGCGCTTTGGAGGAGAGGATGGAACCTTAAAAATAGGCCACCTCGTTCGAACTCTTAAGCGTACATCACAAGCCTCCCTTTGATGAAGCTGAACGTCAAAGGAAGAAGCCTCTGCTTGGATGAACCATCCACCAAGCTGGGAAGCGTGGGCGCTTCGGAGGAGAGGATGGAACCTTAAAAATAGGCCACCTCGTTCGAACTCTTAAGCGTACATCACAAGCCTCCCTTTGATGAAGCTGAACGTCAAAGGGAGAAGCCTCTGCTTGGATGAACCATCCACCAAGTTGGGAAGCGTGGGCGTTTCGGAGGAGAGGATGGAACCTTAAAAATAGGCCACCTCGTTCGAACTCTTAAGCGTACATCACAAGCCTCCCTTTGATGAAGCTGAACGTCAAAGGGAGAAGCCTCTGCTTGGATGAACCATCCACCAAGCAAGAAGGTACGAACAATTTCATAACGCTAGGGAACGCGAGATTAGGAATCGATTTGAGGTTGTAAAGAGTTTTGCAAAGGAGCTTCGATTAGGTTACATCGGATTTGTTTAACCTGCTTTGCTGAATGGTTTACTCAGTTTTATCTTTTTTTTTTGGCTAATCGTTTGTATAACAAGGTCTTGATGCGGTTGCGTTAAGTTAAGTTCGAATGTTCATTTCAAGAGTTATGTTGCGAAGCCCAGAACAGTTCACTGTGGCAAGAATAGGTTGCAGTACAATAAAATGAAATGTGTTCTATTAATATGCTGTAATATGATGAAGGAATTACAAAGCAATGAATTAAAATTACAAAAATGTATCAAGGAGCAGGGGGTGGGGGAGCTGAAGCATCTGCTGTTTGAGGCGCTTCAATAGGTTGAGGCCTTTCAGTAGGCACATCCTCAGGATCAAGTTCCACCACTTCACCTTCTTCAGCAGGTGTCTGCGGAACCTCCTCCTCCAAGAACTCAGCTCTCAATTCAGAAACATCGAGCTCTGGATGTGCCTCTCCCAACCTCTCAAAGACCTCCTGATAGGCCACTCTGCTCCAATATAGGCCGAAGCGTCGATACTCTTCAGTGTGATGGAAGTTGGCTATGTAATTCCTCACTGCAATATCGCCCGCCTCGACCACGTCAGCTTCGTATCTTTTAACTTCGGCCTCCAGCCACCTCAGTTCCTTCTCCATAAACTGCCCGGCATCCCTAGCCCCAGTTAATTCAAGGTTTGCCTTCTCCAGTGCTTCGGCAGTGACCTTCTGGTGGTTGTCAGAAATCTCCACCTTTTTAGTGAGGGCAGCCACCTCACACTGGCTCTCATGAACCTCCTTCTTTAGGGCCTCGATCTCTGCCAGGAGAGCGTCGCGTTTCGAATCATCAACATCTCTCTGAATTCTCAGTTCAATGTTGGCCTCCTTCTTCTCCGCCAGCTCTGCCTTCACTTTTTCCAGTTCATCGCGTGAGGCTCTATTCCTTGATTGAATATCTGCCAAAACAGTTTGGCATTCTAGTGCAACTCCGAAGGCCCTGGCAGTTTGGCTCACCAAAGTAGTGGTGAGGTCCACCGCATCACAGGTGGCCACATAATTCTGCCATCTCTCCGTCCAGAACTTGTTGAAGCCCTCAGTGGCCGCCCTCACCTCCGGAGGCAGCATTTCTATTACGGCAGGGGCTATTTTGTCCTCCCTGCCCCCCAGGAAATTTCCAGACTTTCCCGGGGTCCTCTCCACAACCTTCTTCTTGGCGGCCCCCTCTGCTTTCGCCACGTCGTCCATGACGATCTTCCTGGACTGGGCCACCAAGGCAGCATCAATCGAAGATTGGAGGAGCTTCGACTGCTTCGAACCCCCCTTTTCAGAAAAGGATACAGTGGTCCCAAAACTTGACGACCCCCCACCTGGGCCCAGTTTTCTCTTCTTTTGTGGCTCATCAGCCACCCCTTTGCCTTTCGCCAATGCTGGCTTGCCACCTTTTGGGGCCTCCTCTTGTACCTCCTCCTCAGCCTCTTTCTCATTTTTGCTCTTGCTGAGGCGGTCCAACTTGGACTTTACCTGCTTCGCCCCAGAGGAACCAGGTTTCAGTGCATTCGCCCCGGCAGTGGATGTGGCCTTCATTATGCTGGCCATATCAGGCATGGCATAATTCTTCTTGGTGAATTTATCTGCGATTATGAAGAGAAGTCAGTTCAGATCATTAAAGGGGCAGTTAGTTAAAAGTGAAGGCGCCTCTTACCCTTGAGGGCCATCAGTCCAAAGTCTATGTAGTATCTGCTTCTTTCGATCAGATGGGAGAAGCTTCGGAGCCTCGGAGATCGTTGGTAAATGTCTTCTACAATGGCCCACTCAGCCTCGGAAAGCTCATACCTCGTGCTACAATCTACAATCAACAAACAGATATCAGTATCAGAAAGTCAATACGAAGCTATAAGAACTTAAGGTGACACTCACAAGCCTCGTAGTACTGGGTCGGCGAGGTAACAGCTGGGACAGCGTCTCCCTCCACCATCTGCCACCTACCCGTCACCCAGAACCACGACTCCTTCCACCCCTTTATGGAGGAGGGGAGCCCAACCACAAAGGGGGCGTGGGAACCCCAGGGGTGATGTAATACCACCCCTTTGAGTCATCTTTTCCCACGACCCTGGCATGGAAGAGGGACTCGAAAACATGAAGTGGGAGGTCCTCGCCCAGAGACACTTCCTTCCACAGGAAGTAGGTCCCCACGACTTGGCTCCACCCATTGGGAAGGATTTGGGTGGGGGACAACATAAAGGTCCTCAGCACCGCCCTAAAGAAGGGGTGCAGAGGCAGACGCACACCTGCCTTAAACAGGTGTTCACTGAAGGCCACACAATTGGGCCTCGGAAAACAAGCCCTTTCGTGAGCATCAGGGACTAAGAGTTTGACGTAATGGGGGATGTTATAGGTCTGCCTAAGTTCGTCTAGTTTGGCAGAAGTGATATTGGATTGGATTCTGGCTGCCCCCCATACCGCCTCATAATCTATAGGCTCTTCGGTCATACTATACCACTCGCCAGAAGCCCCAGATACTGACTCCTCCCCACTTCTAACTACTGTCATAGCTAGAGACGCTTCGGAAGACATTGCAGTCTGAGGAAGGTGATGGACAGTACAGGGAAAGGTGTTTAAAGGAGGAAAGAAGACAACTACGTAAGGAGAAAATACCTAAAATGAAAAGACTCAGAGAGTTCGCCGGAAGTTCGCCGGAAAATGTCTGATAGCATGACAGTTTCAGAAATTTCAGAGTGTTTCGTGAAAGTAAAATATGAAAATGACAAAGTTCTGGCTTTTATACTAGCGAAGGATTCAGCCCCAGCCGTTGGATCAGATCTCAGTTAATCTGAGGCGTACAAAAATGCACAAATCTTAACCCTCGAAATCAAACGTTTTCTCTACATCAACGCTTCAGATTTGTGCGTGCATGAACCAACACTGGCTCGCGCGTGAACTTGTCCTCGAAACTACGCATCCCAATAATTAGCCATCATTGTGCATTAAATAAAAACAGCTGTACGGCTATTGAAATTCGTCTCGATGCAGTTCATTGGCCTTGGAAACATAAGAAACCGTCACATCACAGGCATCAGTTTCTATGAACGAACTCGCCTCATCAAAAGGAAATCAGTCTCGACCAGTTCGAATAGGAACTCGCCTCATCAAAAGGAAATCAGCCTCGACCAATTCGAATACGAACTCGCCTCATCAAAAGGAAATCAGCCTCGGCCAGTTCGAATACGAACTCGCCTCATCAAAAGGAAACCAGCCTCGGCCAGTTCGAATATGAACTCGCCTCATCAAAAGGAAATCAGCCTCGGCCAGTTCGAATACGAACTCGCCTCATCAAAAGGAAATCAGCCTCGGCCAGTTCGAATACGAACTCGCCTCATCAAAAGGAAATCAGCCTCGGCCAGTTCGAATATGAACTCGCCTCATCAAAAGGAAATCAGCCTCGGCCAGTTCGAATACGAACCTGCCTCATCAAAAGGAAATCAGCTTCGGCCAGTTCGAATACGAACTCGCCTCATCTTGATGTAGCTCCAAAGGAACTTCAGTTTTACAGGCGACTTTCTTAGAAATGGCATAAAAGCACAGAAAATTCAGACTTTGAAAGTCCACGCCTGGCATAAATGACCACACATGGACTTGGGGGACTATTGTTACGGGTTAAAGGACAGAATGGACACGTGGCGTCACATCACGACGGTGGGACCAGCTTAATTCGATCAGGGTATAATTCTCTAGCTTCAGTTGTGGGTTCCGAGGCCCTTGCTACTAGTCCAAGGCCCTCGCTATTACTCTGAGGCCCCTCCTCCTAACGTCCGAGGCCCATCAAAGGCCCACTTGCGAGGATTCGGCTATGATGAAAATCTCTAACAAATTATTGATGTGACTTTTGTGTAAAGTTTACTTATGTCTTGTCTCGTCAATGTCAGAGCATTTAATGTTAGTATAGCTAGGAGAGTCAACTTGATTGCTAGGATTTGATGCCTTGGCCGAGGAGATGAGGCCACGTGTAAATTGATCCAAATGTCACAATTTGAGTTGTAACACTATAAATACCCCAACCATGTAACAAGAAAAGAACCAATGTCAAATTCCAAATGAAAAACTGAATATTTGGAAACACATTGCTCTCTTTTTACTACGAAAATTACAACTACAAATCTTGTTATTTATCGATTGGTTTCTTATACAATCGTACTTCTTTCTTCTTGCCGGAGGCCCTAACTCTGACGTCTCGTGCGGCGAGCTCCTCCCACGCCCGGATTTTGGAGCCTTTCTGACCGTTCTTCGGCACATGCGTGTTGGACAAGGCTTGCACATGCACGAGTGGGCCCGACATCTGTTGGCAACATTTTTTGGGGTCAACATCATGTATGAATCTAAACTTAATTATTTTTGACTTACTGATAATTTTGTTAGAGAAATTTTGAACACCTATTCAACCCCCTCCTCTAGGTGTTTATTGGGTCTTATTTTCGTTTTACAAATGGGATAATGTATAAAAAATAATCATATTTAAAGTCATTGAATTTTCACAATGTACAATTTTTAAAAATATTTTAATGTGCATCGTACGTGAATTTTGTTACGAATATAAGGTTCATAGTTTCACTTTTGATAACGCTATTGTTAACATAGAAGTTATAGAAAAATGGATTAATCGACACAATCTTGATTTTGATGAAAAAATGTTTTCACGTGCGTTGTATTTGTCATATTTTTAATTTGATTGTGCAAGATGGCCATCAATATATTGTACCGTGATTCACAAAAACTAAACATGGTATTGCTTTTATTTCCGTCTTACCATCTAACAAATAAGCATCTGCAAGTGTATGTGCAGATGTGAACTTACCTAACAAGGTGTTCGCAAAAGATATATGTAACAAGTGGAACTCTACTTATTTCATACTACATTCATCTGTTAAATATGATACAATTATTAATAATTTATAAAGATAAGGATTCATACTTGTTATTTAAATTCTAATGCTAGTTCATTTCTTTTGAGATAATGAAATTTTGTAAGTTTTTTTTCCGATGGATCAATGGTATAAGGTATTATAAAAGGTATTATAAAAAAAAATCTTCGCATTTAACATTTGACAATCCAATCACACATTGTGATGTCGAAAGTATCTTGTACATTTTTGTATTCACAGAATGTTGCCAAATACTGCCACCTCATTCTACTATTACGTCAATCCTCGATGATGATATATGTGTCTATTTAGGTACGATGGCTGCAAGGAGTTATCGTCTATCATTTTTTCTACTAGTACTACCATCATACAAAATGAAATCATCGTAGAATTAGCTAAATATTTTTCATATCACATTCTCAGTGTTCAAAGCCGAGAAAAAATAAATAATTTTGATCTTCTCGCAAGTTAGCGAACAAATGAAAATAGTATGAATTTTGATGTTCGTGATCTACTCATGCCTTACAGTGTCAACTGTAGTATCGGAAGCTGAATTTAGTGCATGCTTTAGAATTTTATTTGACTAAAGAAGGATGTTGAAAAAATATATATTTGAGATTCTAATGTGTTAGAAGAATTGATAAAATGTAGAACATCAAATACAAGACATGATGACTAGCACAATTATTGATGACTTTCACCAATCACAATCTTCTCGAATTTTTTAGAACACTAACTTTTATATTTATTAATATTCATTAATATTAAAATTTTCTTAGAAAAATTATACACAAAATCCGCATATAATTTTAACTTCATTTACATATTATAGTCATTTCAAAGCCCGAATAAAAAAGGATTTTTACAACGCTATTCTTCTTTTAATATTTTTACATTTTCACCATACTTGATGAAGTGAAAGTACAATTTCCAATTTATATTCTATATAAAATAAAAAATAAAAAGGTCACACGCAAGCTTGGCTTGCCCCCACCAAGGGGCAAGCTCGTAGGTCAAGCCAAGCCGTTCCAATCATGTGAGTCAACTCACGCTCGACTCACTCACCTCGCGAGCATAGGCTCAAGTGATAGATTAAGCAGAGCTGAGCCCATTTGTGGGAGAGATCAACTCAGCCCGGTCCCTTTAATATGCCTATCCTTCCGGGAAAAATTCATAAATAAGGTGTATTCTTTACACCAATTCAAAAATAAGGTTTATAGTTTGAAACTTCAAAAATCAGGTTTTTTTTTTTTAATCTAATATAATATAATAAACCCACCCCACATGCACCACCCCCACCCCCCGCTCCGGTGACTATTCCGACGACCATTCCGACCACCACTCTTCTCCGGCGACCATTCCGACGACTGCTCCAATTTCGACAACTATTCCGCGACCATTCCGACGACTATTCCGGTCACAGATTTATAATTTAATTAGTCATATATTATTTTTCAGTCACATATAATAATTTTTATACTCACATATTATTTTATGGTCACAGTTCAAAAATTTTATAGGTCACATTTAATTCGTTGGTCACAGATTTCAAAATTAATTGGTCACAAATCAAAATTTATAGGTCATACGGTCACAGATTTTCAAATTATTTGGTCACAGATTTTTTACGGTCACAGATTATATAATTTTTATGTCACATGTAACAAATTAGTTGGTCACGGATTATATTTTTAATCACAAATTAACGAATTTTGGTCACATACGCCGAATAGTGGGTCACATACCATCACCGCTTGTGACCACCCTCACCTCGGCACCACCACAACAGCACCAATGCCACACCACCACCACCACCGATGAAAGCTGCCACTCTACGGCGCCACCACCAATAAAACTTTCACATATTCCTTTTCAACGCACATCACCAACAAAAAGTCTATGAGGTTTTCAACGCACATCACCACTCCGGATCTGAAAATCGCGACCACTAACACCTCAAAAAACACTATCCAAAAACCCTAAACCAATCCGAAAATCACAAAACAACCAACCCACCACTAACACCTCCATCACCGCCAAATCCACCACATCCAACCACATATACATCTCACAGCGTCGATCTGAAAAGCGTCTCCAACGCCACCTACACCACCACACTATCATCGAACGTACAACCGCCGCCACCGTTTCGCTGTACAGACCGCCACTGCTCCGCTTCGTGGCACAGATCGCCGTTGCAGAGGCTCCGCTTCGCTATTGAAGATCGTCGTTGCAGATCGCCAGACAGCCGCTGCTCCGCTTCGTGGCACCGCTTCGCTGTTGTAGATCGGAGGGTGGCGTGTCTCGCTGGACCGAATGGAGAAGAAAGATAGAAGAGAGGCCTCGCCCGCTCCTGATCTGCAGCAGCGTGTGTCTCGCCAGACAAAATGTAGAAGAGGGGTAGAATAGAGTGAGAGAGAGAGAGAGAGACGAGAGGTTTAGAGAGAGGGGGTTTGGAAGAGAGAGAGGATGGGTTTGGGAGACGGTATTGAGGAAACTGATTTATGGTTAATTATAGTACTTGATTTTTGCTTAATTAAAGTTTGTACCTGATTTTTACAAAGTGATCTTTAAATACCTGGTGTTTTGTAATTTCCTCTATCCTTCCCCCAACTCGAGCCCAATTAACTGAAGAAACTCCACACTTCAAAACGTGTACTTAAAACTGTTGGATAATTGTTTCAAAAGCTTCACAAAACATAATATAAGATTGAGTACCTGATATGCAGAATAGATAACATATTTACAGTAAGAGTAAACATTATATTTCCTCATATCATTTTGCATACAAATTTAACTGTAACAGATTTAATTATATATATATATATAAATTTCAGTAAATGATTAAACGAGAATTGCAAAATACTAATATGCAAAACGAATAACAAGAAGGAACAAAAAAAAAACTTTTAACACGAAGCCTGTGTTACACACAGTTTCCTTAAAATAGATTCGTCATCTTACCGTATGTGCTTGAAGTGTAATTTGAGCGTCTGCTTCCCAAGATACAATGGTGGAACAGTAGAATCTGAGCACCACAGATTTTACTCCGACGAACTGAGTTAGAGCCCGAACAATATCATCACCAGACTCAAATAGACAAAACTTGAACTGTATGAAGATGAATTCTAGTACTTAAAAATGGGAAAAATCAAGGTATATATGGATTTTGGATCTTGTAACTTGCCCACTTACACTTAAGCTCTTCTAAGGGACCAATTTTTTGTCAATCCAGTCCGACATTCGTGTACGCAAGTCGTGCACGTACACAAGTTCAAGATCCGATGCCTATTTCGGTCCGTGATTTGCACACCCCCTGCGCGTGCACGTGGAGAGAAACTATATACTACACATGATTACATCATTCTAAAATGCAATCCTTTATAAAGTGTTTTAGTTTTCATCCACTTCCTATGTAGGACAAACTTATTTTTAGTTTTCCCACCAACATAAACTCTTTTCACATTGTATACTTTGAGCTTCAATTTTTCATTCACCCAGCATCATTTTTGACAAATAAATATATGATTTCAATGTACTCACAGAGGAGAACACAAATCAACTTTTATCTTCCAAAATAGTCAAACGGGTCCCGCTCAAAATTCGTGCCAAAGTCACCCACAAACTCAATTTTTTCCAACATAAACAACATTAGATTTTTAATACTCAAAATTCTTATTGAGAGTACATCTTACTTCATGTGGCGAATTCACACCTACAATCAATTACCATGCCATTTTCTACATTTCTGTTGCCATCAGTCAAGAAATCAATGTTTAAAGATCAATAATGGTGGAAAAAAGTTGGGTGAAAAATAGTATTGTATTACAACATTACATAAAAAAGATCACGATAACAATACACTAGTACTACACGGCATGACCTGAAGAAAGAACTGGAATCAAATCTAGAAAACCAATTCATAAAAATGTCACGCTACATGTTCTTATTTTTCTTACCTTCCTCGGACTACTAATTTAATTTCATCAATCTGTATCGTGTCTTCTCTTTTCCTTCTCTTTGTTGTGTTTCCTCTTGTTGTCATCTGAAGCACGAGAGTGTCGATTCTCTCGCTTTTCGTGCTTCTTGCGTTTCTTCTCCTTACGTTTTCTTCTCTTTCTGTTACTTTCTTCTTCGGACTCTTCATCATCATTCCTTACAGGTGCGATTAGCATGGGATTATTCATCTTCTCAAGTGACTCGGACTCCAGATTGGCAGGTAAACTTGATTCTTCCCTAGGCCGGGGAACCCTGGCAGTGTGCCAAAAGTTAAAAAGAAACTGGAATTCGTGAGGGGTTTCTTTCGAGAGAATGGAGAGTGGAGCAAGTAAAAGGAAAACATAATTCTGAAAGTATCATACCTAGATAAACCAAGACCCTGAACCTAAGCAGCTTCAGCATGGCCAGCTCCCAAGTCTTCTGCAGTAGAAACTCGTTTTACAAGTTCAGCAAATTCATGTTTATCTAGTCGATTACCTTAAGACTTTTTTGCCCGTTTAGGGCTAAGCCTAGAGCCTCTCTCATGGCTTGCTCCTCTTCCTCCTTGATCCGTTGTATCTCTTCTTTAATAGGCACTGAATTTGTAGCCTCAGATTTTTTATCACGGGCATACCAGTGGAGGTCTTTCCCTATAAGAATATAAATTCAGAAATAATATAAATCAGAAATAGACCAACAATTCATGTGTTGCAAAAGCTAAAAACTTAAGGTAGAAATCACTCAAAAGTGCAGTTTCAAAGTTAACTGGCAGGTACACCAGAACTTTATGATGCAAGCCACAATTTATCAGAACAGGTTAACCATGGCTGGAAATGTTTTCTGTAAGAGGCATGTAGACTTCATAATGTTAGTGCCAACACCATAAATCTCCAGGATCTGTTTTCCACTTGGAGTGTTATGTTACTTTATCTGTTCTTCTGAACCGCTGAAACAGGCAAGAAGTCAATTTTTACAGAGTCCTCCTAGGACCAGTATTCTTATTGTCATACCTTAAGTTCTACTTGGGATGCTTAAATTAATTTTTAATTTTAATTTTCCACCACAATTACTCTCTTTTCCGAAGTTATAACAGGTTTTGAAGTCTTTAGGGTCTAGACACCAGAGACACTATAAATATGCCTCTCATTATTTCAACCACATTACACTTGAATAACAATTACCTTTGGTACAAAAAGTTCTGGTTTGATAGCAATTATGTCAATAACAGTAATTACTAGTGTGTATATAATGTCCACCAATATCAATTTGTCCTTTCAATCTCTTCCACTATTTTGTTGGTAAAGCATGTCCGCAAGTCAATTTTGTCTCTAATTTATCATGCCAATACTTTGAGGCAGCTGAAAATCCCAGGGTGAGCTAAGCTCAACAGCAGAAACAGCAAAAAAAGATGCAAAAGGGAATAGAGCATCTCAACAAAGAGATGGAAAACCTGTGTAGAGTTGTACAAAGCCTTAAGTGGGGTAGAAGAGTCCTTTCTTTCCATAATCCCATTGTTCATACGAATCCCGAAAATGTTGGAGGCTTGGAGCAGCAACGCATTTTGCAAAAGTTCTTGATCTCAATTCAGAGTTCGAATTGAAGTTTCAAATTTCCACAGAAGAATGCAAAGAGAAGACTTCATTGATTTTGATGCAAGCTTGGAGAATTATTTAAAAATGGAAGCAATTTTTTAGAGAATGAAAATTATTCTTGGTGATGATGATAGTTTGAAACTAATAAGAGTTGTGCGACAATGGTGGAAACAACTTAAAGAATAGGGATATCACGGCAAGGAAACCAGATATTCTCAATCGGGAATTGACGAATGCAAAATTTGAGGAGCCATTTTGCCAGTTCTAATGGGTTTGCATAGATGATACAGGACAGCAGTTTGAATCGATGGGACCTTAGAGTTAAAGAGTATTACAGGAATCCAGTAACCTCTAGAAGTTGGCGTACACGAGACTCATGAGCAACTCACAAATAGTAATTTGTCAGGTTTGAGTTGCCATAAGTGACCATATGATAACATGAGCATTACTCTTCTTTCCAACCATGAAGATGCATAAAATATGCTATAAAAATGGAGGAAAGACTGGGTCGATACAGAGATAGAAATACAATATATATTCCTACGGTAACCACCATACTCATTTTGGGGACAAAACTATTCAAATCACTTCTATCAGGACCAGACAAGCAACAACAATTGGAATTTGAAAGATTTCACTTTGTGTAATCCTACTAGTAATTAACATCTGAATTGAAGCATCGAAGTTATGAAATTCAAAGCGGAAGAAATACTTCAATATTGGGATTTGCTTAGGACGCTTTTTTCATTCTAGTACACTGTTTGGAACCTCATCACAACCATGTGTAATGAAATTAGATGTATATGAATTGCAATTTCATTAAAGCTGTTCCATAAAACATTTGATGGAACCGATTCCAGGCTCTGAAGTTCGATCTTCACCCCATAAATTGATGCAGGTTGTAGTGGGATAAGAAGTATTTGGTTTATCAGCATGTGCAATGTCTCGGTGATTACCGAATACAGAGGGAGAATCAGTTATTGAGTTGTGAGAAACAAGCTGGAGCGAATGAGTCTTTTTTTAATGTTGATAAATTAATATCATTTGTTCATGGAAAGTTAACGAGACATAATTCCTCACTGAAAGATCCAAGGCAGGGTAATAACTTGTAAACTTCAACCAATAATTCTGTGGTTAGTTACCTCCATAAGTTTTATTGTGCTTCAGAGACATAGTACCGTGTGGGATTGGGACAGCTTCTCTACCATATCCTTTGTAGACATACGATATCCGTATTGTAGATCTTGAGCCTGTACTACGGGTCGAAAGTGGAAATGGGTGCTTTTCCTTTCATGCCTACCTAATGTTTCATCCAGTTAAAATTGATTGAATCAAAGTTCAGTAAAATGGATTCACTTAATGAGATTGTGTGGCTCAGAAGTTGTTAGCACTATATATTATCGGCTCTATAAGAATTTAAAAAAAAACAATTATATAGTGGAGGATGAGATGGGCATTGGCTCTTCCAAAGCAAATATTACCTATAAGTTAACGGCTGGGTATAGGCCCTTGCACATTTTTATAACGATGCGGTTCATGACCATGGCCAACCAGATTTGGCCTAACAGCCCTGACATGCTCCATGCAAGAATCGGTCCGTAGAGTTAGCTTATATAATGTTTAGGTGTTGCGTCCCAATGTAGATTTCTGTCGTGTCCTCAACGTTTCGAACCCAAGGCCTTTTGCTTATGAGATACTTAAGTTGAAATTTGGTACCAATTGGGCAAGCTACGAACATGGACCATGTTGGGGCCGAATCCGATGGGCTATGGTCGGTGCCATATTGTTACACATGAACCCAAAATAAACCTGGAATAACTGTCCTTACTGTTTTAATAATTTATATCTAGTTTAGAACTTAACTTCTGTTTATCTGAAGAGTTGGTATTCTGTTGTTTGTTTCTCTTTTTTTTTTTTTTTTTTAAATTGTAATAGTCTCTTATTTCCCATTATAGGACAAGATCCGTCTTGGCAGCAGCAAGTCTTGTGCATTTCTTCTTTGTGTGGAGATTCAATTTTGTTGTTCGAATCTTTATCCTCCACAGTTTCTGTATTCTTAGGTTTTTCCTCTTTGTCGTCTGTAGACTGTGGCTCGTAGGATACAAGTTTTGCCTTGTTTCTAATTTTGCATAAATAAGTTAGATGAATGTAGCTGGCTCCACTGTTCCTGAGAGGGATACAAGATTTCTTCTGTATTTATAGTGTGTGAAGAGACACCTAGTACACACAAAAACATAAAAAGCAATTTGTTCTTAAAAAATCAAGACTAGATTGAAATTATGCAAAAGATAAAAGTATACACAAAACCCTAAACAGAATGAGCAAGAACTCGAGCAAACTGTAGTTGTATTGAAAATAGTAATTACCTGTGAGTTTGAACAATGCTTTCTCCAGTGTCTTTGGACATGCTTCACCGCAACTGAGATTCACGTTCAGTACAATCTTCTGCAATAAAGTAACAAATTGATGAAGGTTTAAACTATAGAAACATAGAATATAATATAAAAACATGCACATTACCGTGTCGAGAGCTGATTTTCCATTGGAAGAAATTTGAAGAAGAAGATAATACGAAAAGTTTCAGTGGGCTGAATTTAGTTCGAGAGAATAAGTTAAAAGATGACAGAAAAATAGATTACATTATAATTAATTCACCTAAATGGTAGGTGTAATTAAATATTAGCCATTTTCAACGTTCTATCATTTGCATCTAAATACTACAAATTGTAATTACCATATGCAGATGCGATTTTTGTTTTCAATTTAACTTAAGGTTGACTTATAAGCCATATTATTGCACAAAAAAATATTTTTTTTTTTTTTAATATCCAGGTATCCTAACTTACACTAGACTATGTCCTGGACCACCCATCCCCGGCCCCTCAGTGATGGGTGGAGGTTAATCGCGGGATATGCCCAAATTGACCAGGGTCTATACACCCTTTATACTCCTGACCCCAAGGGAGCCTTCCTCCATGAATATTACATCACCAAGCTGCTCCACCCAAATTGAGTATTACAACACTCAGCTGCTCCATCCAGGAATCGAACTCCCCACCCTGAGGTTGCAAGTCCAGCAGTGCCCATCCTTTGCCAACTTGGATAAAAAATATTGACATTATTATAAGTGGTATTACTCTATTTTATGTTTCTTATTATCTCCTAAATGCCATTTTGATTAATATATACTAATTTCCTTACTATACTTTTTCAAACAATCTATATCTCATATTCTCTTCCTAAATTACATACTATCTGTGCACATTACAATTTTTTTTATAGTACTGTACGGTTTTAACATTCAATTAAAATGAATTTTCAATTTGCACTATACTTAATTTCATTGGTGTCGCAACTATATTGCTGAAATGCCCATGTATAATGTATTTGTCCCTGCAGCTGGAAAAGGATCGGATATGGATCGAATATGCTCAGATCCGACCCGATAATAGATTCGATCCGATAATTCAACGGATATTTGATTTTTAAATCAATATCTAATTTGCTATATTATCGAATATCTAATCTGATAATCCAATCCGAAAATTTTAAAAAGAGGAGATTCTCAATTTCAATAAAAAAAAATTATTATAATAAACTAATTTTATATTGAAATTTGTTAGGATTCACATTTTTCATTAAAAGTCAAAAAGTATAATACACGTTTTAAAATGAAAAAAATTATGTGATAAATTATCCAGTAATATATAAAATATATTATATTTTTATAACAAATCATATCGGATTGATCTATATCCATATTTGCTTCATTTAGTTAATAAATTATTGGATTCAGATCCTAGTCGAATTATAGGACAGACCCTGAATCCATCTCCCACTAATTTCATTGGTTTCGGATAAAATTCAGATCAAAATCTAATCCATTGACAGTCTTATTTATCCATCGTTTTTGCTTGCATCTCACGTGGACCACCCGAACAACCAACGTTGCAGTCTTTGGAAAGCAAAAATTTTAGGCTGTGCCAACGCCGTGAATCAAGTTTGGTACATTCTATCCCGTATCAGCTCTACTTCTTCACAGTATGCTGAACAGGAGATCATCACCAAACATTGCATTTCATGAATTCAGTACCCAAATATAGACAGGGCATAAAATCTATTGCCAAATTTGATTTGCCTACAGTGGCAATTCTAATACAACAAGAATCAACCAAAAATATTGAAAGGTAAAGATGGAAAACGAATTTCAGGCAAAAACACTACACAGCGTAACTAGTCGGACACCAATTTCCGTTTCCAAAAGCCAAACAAGCAGAACCCACAACATTGATCATAAAAATCTGATATGTAGATACAAATATAATCCCCAGAAATACTGATGAAAATGGAAAACATGAAACATACGAAAAGAAAGATGAATTTCATCAACTACAATCAAATCCAGTGTCAAACTTCAACTGTATATAATTACCCTTTATATTTTACATCTAAAATTTCTTTATGCACCCAAAAAAAAGGGAAGAGAAAAAGTATTATTCACACTAAGCTCTCTAATCTGCCTATCTGATCCTCTTAACTGTCAGCTTTAAAAAAATATTAATTTACAAGTCGAGCTGCTAATTTCTGGTAACTACTGTTATGTGTGCGGATTATCTGGGTTCTTAATTCTTCATCTCGGCATAGGAAAGCTAAAATCTTGAAACCCTCCTTGATCGGGGAGATTGACAGGTGGAGGCACTGTTACACTGTTATCAGCTGTCGTAATGTCATGGATGCTCGACCTTTTTCTCTCTTTTTTCACGGCTGTTTGACGAAGATAATATTTCTGTGCATGACTAGCTACTTGTGTTGGTGTCCTCGTAACTACTACATTTCTTGAAATGCTTCTCCAATCACCTTTGCCATATTTGTTGAGCCCGATTAAAAACAACCTACAAATATGAGTCAATGCATTGATATTATCATGTCACAACTTAGGAGAAACAAACAGAAGGATTTCACATCTAATTATTCAGATTTAAAAGTCAAGAGCATGCATGAGAAAATGTCAAAGAACCATCATGATTAAGCATTATCTGCTGAAAAAAAATAAAAAACCACACCGTTGACTTTTTTTCTCATTAAAATTTCTAAACCACAGCCAAATAGAGAGGTACGTCCCATATAAATAAGCTTTAGGCCTTGTATGGGAGGGATTAAAATCGAATTAAAATTGAAAATATAGTCGTTATTGTTGACTTTTATTAGACGAGTGGGACCCAATAACGGCCATATTTTCAATTTTAATTGAATTTTAATCCCTCCCGAACGGGGCCTTAATTTAGTTATATCCGTACTAAACTGTGACAACTGGTTCCACCCGACATTAAGCATCCTACTTCGTATAAATATCTAATCAAGATTCAACATTCAGTGTGTCTCACATGAATAATCGGATCATAGATTTCACAGGAAATCTGAGAAGGTCGAGGTTTTTTTTTTTTTTTTCCATTTCTAGAAGAATTAGCAATACACTGTCCCAAAACCCTTTTCACAGGAAATCTGAAGAGGTAAAGAGGCATTTGTTTTCCACTTCTAGAAGAATTAGCAATACACTGTCCCAAAGCCCTTCCGTCAACAATATCTAAAAGATTAATCTCTATGATAACATTGTCTCTAAAATTTTATATTTTTAAATAACTTTTAGGTAAATTTTTTTACTTATAAGATATTTTTTTTTATATATTTTATAAGCGAATTTTTGTCATATTAGTAGTATTTTTATTTTATAACAATTTTTTTACATAAAAGTTATTTTTTTACTTATAAGTATTTTTTAATTATAACATAATTTTTTAAATGATAAATAACTTTTTAGTTAATATATTTTTATTTACAATATAATTTTGAACAAAATAGATTGGTTGGAAATAATTATTTTATAAAGGGTAAAATTAGAAAAGAACATGAGAAACTGTCAAAACTTGTCGATTTGATGGGTCGAGAGAACCGCTCAAAATTTCACCACCCAAAATCAGTGTCCTAAAAATCTAGCAAGCACAAATTTTTCCAAAATAAAACTCCCGAGCGGAGCGGGCATTTAAAAAAGAATAAAGCTATGTGTACATAATTCTTTACACAATCCTTTACACCCCCTCACATGGAGGGGGGTCCACACATAATAAAATAATCGTGAGCCCCCTCCATGTGAGGGGGTGTAAAGGATTGTGTAATGCATGAGGTGTACATGTAGCATCACCCTTTAAAAAAACAATCTGTTTTTTCAAACTTTAATTTAATTGTATTGTTTACTCAACAACCTAACCTAAGACAATAGGCGTATCAAAAGAAGAAACATTCCCGAAATTTTCGATAATAGAATTGAAAGGAAACCAAAGACTGTACATTTGAAAAATATAAAAATCCACATTCAAGAATTACTCCAAGAACAAGATTAAAAAGAAATTCACGGATTTTAAACCCAAGATTTTACCTTATTCTAAGGTTAAAAAAACCCTCGACAATTAATAAAGATTTTTGTTGTTTTTCAATTGAACCTAAAAAATAAGAATCTAATGGTTTTGTAGAATTCTCCTTTCATCTCGAAGAAAATTAATACCCACAAAGTTCAAAATCATTGCCATTGAATAAAAGCACATAGATGCACTTTTAAATCTATATGCGAAGTACCTGTGTTCTTCCTCTGTCCAAGGTGTTCCTTTCTTCCTTTCTACTTCGTTCTTCGTTTTGTGCCCACTCGACCCAAAGGAGATCTGACCCGGACTTCTCGATTCAACCTGGTTCCACTCAAACGTGTCTGACTCGTCATCATAATAACTCGGCAGGTCGACCCGACCGGAATCAATCTCGTAAATATCGTGCAAAAGTGCCTCGTAATGTGCCCTGACATCATTCGGAGTCTTTCCAGGCAGGCGATCCGCGATTTTATGCCATCGGTTCTCCTCCAGCTCCTCAGAAAAATCCACCAAAGCCTTCTCGAAAATCTTGTCATCCTGCCGACTCCACCCCACCGGCATCGCCGCCTCAGAATTCCGCATCATCATCCATTCATTACCACTACTATTATACATCATTTAATAACTTAGCTTTATCTAATTCAACAAGTTCCTCTTTTCTTAAGAGTTTTTTAGAAAGGGTTTTGAAGAAATTTGAGGTGGAGGTATACATACAAATAGAGAGAGATTTTGGAGAGAGATGTGAATGTACACGTTTTTGCTTAAATTGGTGGAACTGGATCCATTGGAACTGTATAGAAACCAATTCCATTTTGACTTCTTTTTTATTTATTTATTTATCACCCATTATTTTGTTTTCTTTTATTTTATGCCTCGTGATAATTATATTATGTTAAATAATCAGATCATGGCCAATTTGTCATGGGACTTTTGACTAGAACTAGAAGTTGGACTTGACTAATTTTGTGTTTATGGATTAGCTTATACACTTTCAATGCCCATTGCCTCTTTTAATAAATTTTATTGGGTAAGTAAAAAGAAATTAAAAATTCTTGTTGAGAAATTAGCTCTAATTCTAAATCCCAAAATGTAATATTTGAAAATTTCAAGAAGAACAGAGAAAATAAAAACAATGAGTTTATTTCAACAAGGAAATTGAGTTGACATACACTTGCATCAAAATTGACGTTATTCAACTTTGAGATCCTCGTGCAGGGGCTTTCGTACCACCTCCTACAAAAAATGGTTTGTGTCCATCTCAATGAAATCGACTCATGCATTAGGTGAGTAGGTGGCCGACTAAGGCCACAAGTTATCAGATGGCCCAAGTTTTAAAAAATTAATTATTGTCTTTTTTTTCTTATAAAAATCATATTTGTAATTAATAGGCAGGATAAAAAAAAATTCACCGCTGAAGTCTCTTCAACAATTATACATTAAAAGAAGCTTACTTAATATTATCTTCTTCACATTAGTAATGAGATGTTTTTATTCTATCCACTAGAAGCAGGAGGTCAATTATATAACATTATAATATCAACGATCTTGAAACATTTTTAGGCGGTTTGATTCCTCATAAGAAAAAAAATAGTTTCTTCTTTAGTGCTTGTTTGGTAGGGATTTTTGGGGGAAGAATTGATTTTGAATAGTGATATGATGGGAAATGTGTGGTTGAAAAAGAAGAAAAAATTATTGATGTGATAGAAAATATTATTTTATTGAAAAATGTGTAATTGAAAATGAAAATTGATTTGAGAATCAATTCTCAAAATCAGAAACAAACACCCCCTTAATATGGTCAGTTCCATTCAATCTACTATATAAAGCTCCTATTTGATTTTCATTCTTTTCAAATTCATGTTTTTAAAAGGATTATTTTCAACTATACATTTACAAAATAAAATATTTTACACGTAAATTCAAAATTTTTTCTACTTTTTAACTACACATTCTCATGAAAACACTATTCAGAACTCTCTTTTTAAAAAAAAAAAAAGGAATGGCCACCAAACTGGGTCAAAATGTATTATTATGACCTTTTTTTGACATTGTTATTATGAAATTTTTCTTACCGTCTTTTATTAAAGCACGCTGATCTTGGACCATTAACCTTTTATCTGTTTTAAGGAATAATTAATTTTTATTTGTTGTTAGTAATTGAATGGATTACAGACTCATTCCACTTTAAATCTAAACCACACAAAATCTAAGGACGGCGCGAAAGTTTGAACTTTTTCATTTGATTCCAAGAATATCCTTGAGAGAAAAAAAAAAAAAAAAACCAATTCTTGAACCTTGTGCTAACTGCCTAGTAAATTCTAATTTAAAGTTTGACAATTATCAAAGTTTTGTTTTTAGTCCCCCATTATTGAAAATTTTAATAGTTGGAATAGTATTTTTTGGGAAAAAAAACAAGTGATTAAAAAAGAATAAAAATTTTTGAGATTATGTGTAATATTATTTTATTCGAAAATGAGCTGTTCATAAAGAAAAATGAATTATGATTTTAAGAGGCCAAACATGCTTAAAATATTTTTGTCAAAAAGCTCTAATTCAAATTACATTAAAATTTATTAACGTCAACTCTAAATTCGGAACTTCTTTTATAAAGGAAAATTATATTAATTATTAAAATTTTAACTTAAGCTTAATCAATTAAAAGTTATTTTAGTTGAAGAAAATACAAAAATTACAGTACCAACTTGGTGAATTTTACCAGCATTAATAAAAGAATATTAAGATTGATTAATAAAATGTTATCTTAAAGCAAAATTATATCTCCAAATGTATTTAAATAATTTATTTTAAAATAATAATAATAATGAAATGCCCTACTTATATTGCTTACTTCCCTAATAATTAAAGTGACATTATTTGAATATGCCTTATATATGATTGCAAGAAACAATAATCTTTCATTAAATACAATAATTTACTATTTTAATATAAGTGATAATGCCATATAATACAATCGAGTCGAGATGACTTGAACAAATGAATTTTTTTTCTTACATTTCTTCCTTTTATAATTTTGTATAATTCTTTTAATTCAATTAACGCCTCCTAACCTCAACATATATTTTTTCACCGTGGAAAACCAAGATTTTAATAAATATGTATGATTTTTCTCTAATATTTTAAGCATATAGGCGTTGAGATCTGATATACACTTTTAGATTACATCGCGTGATTAGTTCAAATCCTCTTGTCGTCTATTTACAAAATATTTGCATGCATTAGTCATTTTATCAAAAAGTTTGCACGTGAGAATGTGTTAAAAATGTGATTTAAATGAATGCAAATACTTTAATATAAAAATAAAATAATCCATATAAAATATAATTTATTATCAAAAAATCCATTTAAATGACATAAATTATATCGAGAAAATGTATTAAAATTCTTGAACTACTCAAAGATGACATGCACTAATTAAAGTCGAGACATTGAATTTGAACTCACTAACCTATTTCCATACAATGTACCAACATGACATATATATTAATTAATTTAAAGCTACTAAAAAATAATTATTAATTATTTCACACATTTTACTAATTTCTAGTAAACGTGTCCTTTTTTGAATGTAATGCGTGTGTAATGTCGGCAGCCACCTACGACATGTGGATTTGTCGTTTTGTTCCATCGCTTTAGCTGTCACTTTTAACAAAGTGGCATTGACCAGTCTCCTGTAAGTTTATTATTCTACGTGGCGAGCTTAAAGATTAACACGTGTCCCATAAATTGGAAAAGTACAAAAGTTTTGGATAAGATGAATTTTGCCACGTAAGATGTTAATGGATAATATTGGATGCTCCCACGTTTTATTTCAAAAATAGTTTATGCTTACTAATTTGGGACGCATGACAGACTCATCCCAGGTTAAGAATACATAGACTAGAGAGTTATCGGTAAGAACTCATTCTTGTCATTTGAACTTCACATTTCATCAATTTTTATCAAAATTTACTAAAAAAATGATTTTAATTCCCACGAAATAGTGACTTAATGAAATTTCATTGTTACTATAAAACCGACCTGGCAAAAGGCTCTATGAATTGAAAACTGCTATAGCTAACATTTTGGCTTTTATTTTGCATTTAACTATCCGACTTTGTTTAAGTGGAAGTATTATAATTTAATGTAGATGATTAATCTATAGTTCATAAATTTTGTTCTTATATGACCTCATCGATTTAGTCAGGATCTAAGCAATTTCTCTTTAACATGAAAAGATAAAGGAATCACTCAAACGCTGCAGGTACAATTTTCGAAACCTACTTCAAGCATTGGATAAAGTGTGAAGAGTCAAACAGTGAAACTGAGGTCCAACGGGTAGTGGTAAAGTATTAAAAAATAAAGAAGAACAAATTTTGAGGGGTAATTAGCACGTCCTTACCTTCACTGTTATTGAGTAAAAGTTCATACATTTCATTTTTTGACATTTTCACATTTATTTATACTTTTGATTGCACGAAATATCCTTCTGTTAATTTTTATCGAACTATTCCATTAAATGAACATCCATAGTCAAAAAAATTTCAAGATGGAAAGGCGTTATTGTTTTAAAACATTTTCTTCATTTCCCCATTTTCTTACTCCCAATTGTTTCATCGTTACTATCTACTAAACACTTGACATTGATTCTTGGTTTCCTGGAATAGTATAGTTGATAGTTCAAGATTTTGGTCGGTTTATAAGGTCTGTATATGCAGAGAGAAGGGGGTGTAATTAAGTGGGGGTTAGAGTAGAACAGAAATGTTGGATGGAAATTAATAGAATGACGTTTTGTGCAATCAAACGTGTAATTAAGGGTGAAAATGTCAAATAAAATGAAAGGTATGAACGTTTTGCATAATAATAGTGAAATATAAGAACGTTACGTTCTAAGCACCCAATTTTGAGGTGTGTCAGTCTATTTTTGTTCTAAATGATTTTCATTGGATGAGTTTCTTTTTCTAGATCTATTTTCGGCTTCCTATGAAATCGGTAGACTTGATTCAATTTTCAAATCCCTCAAAAATAATAAGATTACTAGAGCAACTAGAATAGATAGATATTGGAAAGTTGTACTTAGCTCGAACTACTATTTGGACATGTTATTATGTTCATTTTGATGTCAGTCTTTTTTGGAATAAAAAAAACGAGTTTTAAAATAGTGATTTCTTAGGTGGTGTTGGATAGCTTCTTTGGTTTTGTTGAATTGATTTTCCCACCTTTTTGGTGGGAAAAGTAATTCCAAGTTTTTTTTTTTTTTTTTGGAATCAAATTTAATAACCAATTGTAAAAAAAAAAAAAAAAAAAAAATCACTTTAATGAACAATTTTCATTTAAAACAAAGTCAAACGAAAACTAAATTTTGATGAAGGAAATTTTTTTTTTTTTTTTTTTTTTTTTAACTTTTTGACAATGGAAACAAAGTTTATAACCAATTGAAAAATATCACTTTAATAGAAAATTTTCATGTAAAATAAAGTCAAACGAACACAAAATTTAAAAAAATTTCGGGTGGAAAATTATATCAATCAAACACACTTAATTAACAATTCTCTGCGAAACATTTTTTAGACAATTATTTTCTCTAGAATTCATTTTCTTTCCACCCTTACAATCAAACGAACCCTTAGAGAATGTGTTGTTACAAAGTAGGAATTTTTTTGAATTTACGTGTAAAATATTTTATTATGACAATATATGATTAAAAATGAAATTTAGAACCAAAAAAAAAATTGGAGAATGAGAAACAAACACGTACGTGTATAATTTTTCAGACGTGTATTATTGTATGCAAAAGATGCACTTAAAATTAAAGCAAAATGGACGACACGCGCTAGGAAATGAGGTAAATTTTGAAAAATACTGCAAAATCAACTTTGGCCCAATTTTGGAAAAACTGCCAAATTTGCCCAATTAATCCCACAAAATAGGGAATCTGATTTACCACTATAAATACGATATGCTGGCCCATTAATTTCATTTTAACTTGTTGTTCATCTTCTAATCATAGTAATCCACGTTATTTTATATTTTTCAAGAGTATTATTTATAATGTGACAATGCACATAGGAATTTTAAAAGAATTTGTGACATGTAGTTTTAAGATTGAAATCCATTAAAACATCTTGAAATTCATTTATTAATGGAATTCTTATAATTCCACGAATTATTAGGAACATTTAGATTATAGTGGATTTTAATCAGTTGGGGACACTTCAATTTTAGGGAAAATTGTAGCAGTCATCTTCCGACCATTGCAACCCAACAAAATCTGACAACAATAAAATTTGATTACTGTAAAACCAAATGGTGCAACCCCGACAACCCTTCAATTTTGATAACCCAACAACCTTTTGGCCCCAAATTTTGATAACCCACCAGTTGCAATGTCGAGACAAAAAAAAAAAAAGGCAACAACTTTCACATTCCATATTTTGTTTGGCAGATAACGTCCATTCCCAAAATAGCTTGAGGTATGCACTCATGTTGAATTGATGGAGAGCCCATGAGATTTGATCCCAAAAAAGCCTCAGTTTCATGGGTTTGAAAAGGGGCAAATGGATTGGGTTTGATTTTGTTTTGGGATGGAGGTGTGAATAGGGTTGAGAAAGAAGATTAAATAGGTGGGGAAGGACGTTGGAATTGGTGGCGGCCAAGAGCGTGGCGGCCAAAGGGTTTATTTGGTTTGGTTTAGGGTGGTGGGTGGGGGTGAAGAAGGGAGGTGCTGAACAATTTTTTCTTTTATTTTTATTTTAGTTATTTTAAGGGATAAGCAGAGATAAAAGCAAAGTTGCTATTTTATCCATTTTAAATTTGGTCAAAATCAACTTTTTTGGTAAACTAATGATCAAAATGATGATTTATATCCATTTGAATCTGCTTCATATTTTCAAATTTTCCATAAATTTTTATATAATCCCTTAAAATCTTATTGGGAACATCTAAGTTTACAATGACTTAAAATTCATCAAAATTTCAATTGAGGATGGATTAATTCAAAAAATAATACGTTATAAAAATATAAAGCGGCCTGTGTCAGTTGGGACATTTGGGCAGTGGGCCTTAAAAAGTTGGGCTCAGAGGGACTTCACGATTAAATGGATTTCAATTTGTTCCCTCTTTTTATAGTTTGAGATTACTTCCAAATTCAAATGTGTTACTTGAGAGGTGATCACTGGCTTATTTGTTGTCACTTACATGTAAAACTTCCCGTTGCAAGCTTTACACTATGTTAGATGCGGCTTGCACTTTTTGGTAGCTCAATGGGTATTATCCAGTGAAACTTACACCATCACATTTTCACATTAGGGTGGCAAACAGGCCAAGAAACTCTCTGGCTCGGCTCGTTTCGATCCAACCCATGGACGTCTTGAACTCATATTGAGACGAGCTATAGACCAAGTCGAACCCAATTTTTTTCACGAGTCAACTCGTTTTTGGTTTAGTTTTATTATTTTTTAAAAAACGGGTTCGCTCGTGGATAGCTTGGTCCATGAAACACAGGAGCCAAAAAATCGAACCTAGTTTATGGATACAAGCCGAGCTCAGGTGCTCAAGAGTCCAGCCAACTCGACTCGGCCCATTACCATCCATAAATTACCTTCTCTATCTATTTCAAGGATAATCTGGACTAATTGGGCCTACAAATTTTCTGGAATGCCATGAACCACTAATTTTGAGTATATTCCGAATTAATTGGCCCTACACTTGATAATTTTGTCCAAGTGTTTCTATTCTTTGATATCATATAATCGTATCCAGTATTCAATATTCACGCTATAGTTATTTATATTCTGCTCCTGTCTTCGAATTTATGCTCTTTTGTCCCTCTATCCAATATCGCGTTATTTCCAATTTAACTCCTGTTTGGTAGAGATTAAAGTCAGATTTTTAATAATTTTGGTAAAAGTTGATAAAATGTGTGGTTGAAAAATTATGGGTCCTATGAAATGCGTGGTTCAAATTAATTGTTAATTTTGACTTAAATTTTAATCGGATTTTTTAGTGGTACCAAATAAAGGCTTAGTATATGTACCTTAATATTGATTTTCAAGAAAATACATAGCAACATTATTAATAATTGTGCTTGCTTTTACTATTTTGTCCAAATCGAGATGAGAAATACTTGCATTCGTATGAAAAATTATCGACTAAACCCATATAGAATTATCGAGATATTTTTAGTTTTTGACTATAGTTTGAGGCCGTTGTGTACCTCAATAAGAATATTTAGAGCCTTGTTATCTTCAATCTTAATAAAATTTTACCAATTAGAATCTGATAGCATCCTATTATATCACATTGTAGTGAACTCAGGTTTGGGAATGAAAGTGAATTTAAGGTACCTTGTTGCAACATCTGAAGAAAAATATGTTTGACAAATCAAATAGAAGGATCCTTAGTCCTCGTTTGATTTAGCTAAATATTGAAATTAAATTCAATAATTAATTTTATGAGTTTCACAATTTTTCAACCATATATTTCATCAAATTTTATCAAAATTTAGTAAAACAAGAGCTCGATTAGCATCCTAGCAAGACCAAACAACACCTCGGTCCAATTCATAGTACTAAATTGGAGCAATTTTCACACCATCTTGAAAACTCATATACAACTCATAAACAACGTTTCCTTCTTTCTTTTTTAATTCTAAACGATGCAACATTGTTCATTGCACCAACTTGGGGTTGGATTGGAGTGAATTGTTTGCACCAATTTGGTGCTAATGGTGAAGATACCATTAAGCAAATCGCAATAAGGAGATAATTGGCGTTATATATCCAAATGAATTTCCCTACCCACTCGCACGTACAACTTGGTGTTAATGGGACAATCAATTTTCAATAAATTTCAACTTATGAAAAGGTAAAATTTTAAGTTTGTTTTATTTTTATTAAATTTGTTTGTTTGCTGCATACCACGTATAATTTTGATATTTAAAAAAAGAATACTATTCATCCTCGATGGCTCTTAGCATTAGTCCAAGTGTCATTTAATGATAAATTCATTTAAATGTAAAGTCAAATTGAACATATCAAATGTGGTCACTTATATTGGTATTCTAGCACCACTGATGCTAAATAACATTACGGGAACAATACATCAATAAGATATTTAAGTATCGCCATTTTAAAATTAAGGATAGGGGTTTTAAATTTTAAAAATCAGGTTTTCATTAAAATTTATTTATAATTTAATTAATTAATAATATATTTTATTAATAAATATATAAATGTCATAGATCTATGCAATTTGGTCACAATTCAAAAAATTTATAGGTCACAGTTCGTTCATTGATCACAAATTAAAAATTTAAAAATTACAATTTATTCATCGGTTACAAATCACAAAATTTATAAGTCACACAACTTATTTTATAGTCACAAAACATCAAATTATAGGTCACGAATTACTTTTATTGGTCACAACTCCATTATAACTTAATAAAATACGAGTTACAGTCATAATTTTTATGTCACAAGTTATTAACTTGTCAAAAATTAACCAATTATTGATCACAATCAACCAAATAATTGGTCACGGACATCCACGTCCATCTCATTCCACCCACGACGCTCCAAAGTGGAGCTCAACCCCACCGAGCCACGAGCTGGCCCGACTCGAACTTTTTCAAAGCCGAACCACGGATCGTTCGAAGTATCAAGCCACATTGACATTCCTAAAAGTGATATTCCATGAGTGAGCGCTCTCTTTTCATCCTCTTATAAATAATTATTTTTTCAAGTACCTAATAATAGAGGATAATATTCTTTCTGGACCATTGAAGTTGCTCAAAAAGAGGTCTTTGCAGAGAAAAGTTGCTTTTGACAAAGAAAAAGTCCCTCGACTTTCGTGGATGGCTTAGGAAATGATGAAATTATGAAAGCGAAGACTAACATTATTCAAAATCTTGCATGATTCACACTCTCTATATTCTATTTTTACTTGGATTATTTATTTGAATTAACATCTTGTTGTATTTTATTGTTTACAATCCGGGAAAGAAATTATTACTTTCACATTCATTTTAAATATTTTGGTTGACATTTCATGATGTGCAAAAATTTTGGTCATTAATTTGAATAAGGGTGCGTTTGATTGCAATGGTGGAAAGAAAATATTTTATAGAGAAAATGTTTGCCTAGAAAATGTTTTGCAGGGAAAATGATTTCAAGTGTGTTTGATTGGTATAATTTTCCACCTGGAAAATTTTTAAATTTTCTATTCGTTTGGCTTTGTTTTACATGGAAATTGTCCATTAAAATAATTTTTTTGCCCACAATTAGTTATAAAATATGTTCCATTGCCAAAAAGTAAAAAAAAAAAAAGGAAAAAAAAATTATTTCCTAAAAAATCATTTTTTTCATCAAAATTTAGTGTTCGTTTGACTTTATTTTATATAAAAATTGTCCATTAAAGTGGAATTTTTTATTTACCATTGGCTATGAAATTTGTTTCCATTGCAAAAAAAAAAAAAAAAAAATTTCCAGCCAGCCTGGAAAATTTTTTCTCACCATAAAGGAGGGAAAAAATTTTCATCAAAAAGCTGAAAAATGCACACGTGTGGCCTAAACCCGGAAAATATTTTCCGTGGAAGATTCCGCCTATCAAACAGTCAAAAAAGTGGAAAGTGGAAAATATTTTCCTAGTTGCCTGGAAAATAACGCGTATCAAACACGCCCTAAGTGTAATTCAAATAAGTGATCAGATTGCCTATCACATCAAGAAATGTCAACAAAATTGTCAACGAATTGTTGGTATAACAAAATTCTTACAATCCAACCAAGCAATGTAATTGAAGAAGACAAAAAGAACGATTGCAAAGTTCTCTACTCTTTTCATGGCATAGTTAGGTCATTTTAGAATTGAGTACCGTCAATCAAAGAGAATATATTCCGTGAAAAATCAATAGTAAATTAATACAACTAACTGTCCAACAATGATGTATTTAATTATCGAGAAAATTTAATTTTTCTCATATTGAATCTTGAAATTATATCTTTCAAAACAAGATTTTTTACAACTTTCATAAGTATGTTTTTCTATTTAAGTGAATTAACATATTTTTTAATAATCTAATATCTAAAAGTCCACTAAATTAAGACAAGTTTTTCAAAGCATGCTAATGAATCAATTATTATTATTATTATTTTAAAATAAGGGCGTGCTCCAATTCCATTGTAGGTTGATTAGGTGACATATCTCTGCAAAATAACCATAGTCAAAATGGTAATATTTAGGTGAACCATATTAATCATACAATCTTTGAAAAGAAATTACCCCAACTGTAATCCACTCTGTTATGGAAGTGGGATGATGTAATTCATGTATCAGAGTCAAATCAAATGAGTTAGGATCAAAGGTTAAAGATTTTAACTAGAAATTATCCTTGTTTTACAAATAAAATTAATTTCAATTCACACAAACTTCTTTTAATAGCTTATGTTTTTTTTTTTTTTACATGTAACTCGGTTGATTCTTAATTTTTATGGTCGAATTAGTGTGTTTGTCCTTGTTATTAACGATGGTTAAATTTAGATAGCAAACTCAACATCAATCTACGAGATTTTAAAAATTAATTAATGAAAAATCCCTTTATTATCTTGTTAGAATTATTTAGGGTGTGTTTGTCTCCAATTATTGGGAGACAGATAGAGCAATGAATAGTATTTTTTGGATAATGTGTTGTTGAAATTTCAAGTAACTTTATTAATTTGTGTGTAGAATATTTTATTGGATGAATGTGTGGTGGACAATCTTACTGTAACAAAGAATTTTTTGGAATAATGATAAACAAACAAGGGTTTAATGTAATCATACTAACTCTTAATATATGAATCATGCTATATGTACAGGTAAATTATACAGAATTCATGCAGGAATTTGAAATAAAGGGTTTACATTCAAAATTGGGAGAAGGAAAACAACACAGTGATGGATATGATTAAACAATTTCAAATTCCTGTCAACAATATGTAGTAATTTCCTGTACTTGTGGAATAATTCTTAATATATATATATATATATATATATATATATATATATATATATATATATATATATATATATACACACACAAAAGATAAATTCTCATCATAATCTTGTTCAGCCTTATTTAATAAGGTAGGTGAATAAGGTTTGTTGGAGAACGTGGATAGTGCAATACGACATTATTGAAAATTATATTTGTGCAATGTCTAGTTCAAATTTACTCTTATGGTACGTTCGTGACTTATTGAATATATTCTAGATCGTATTAAAGTAGAAAGGAAATTTTGTATATAGTACAATCCAGCTCAATGTAGTACTATAGAATAATTATGGTAAATTATAAAAGATTTGACATATATTTCTTGCCTTTTAAGAGTGAACACCATGTGACAAACACCACATCTCATAAAATATCTGATTAATGTTGATATAATGAGCCAAACCTATTGAGATTTGGATAAGATTTTGTTGATATAAATCAATCGACTTTTGAAAACCTAATTTTGTGTGCATATGAATCTCGTTCTTGTTATAAAACTTTGTGAATGAGTGAGTGTTGTTTATTCTCGTACGCGTGCACAACTTATTTATTGCAAGACGTGTATTAGAATATTTATCCTAATACGAACCAATTTAATAAGAACACATACCTATAAATTTAAATATGATAACAAATAATCGAATATTATGTTAAATTATTTATCTTAAATTTTAAGGAATCGTTGTTAAACTAAAGTAAATTGGATTAGTTCTCGTACCATGTTAAGAGTCTGCCATAAGCCTCAACAAGTCAATATAAGAAGGATAATGAGAAGATTTTTATCGATGGCTCGTTTGGAGACATGCTTTTCGATGCTGAGTGTTGCATTTTTCCGTGTTCTAGTAGTTAGCTTAAGATGACTCGAAAAAGAAACACAAACTGTATTGAACCACTCTAAAAGATTCATTTATTTTACACTTCTAACTAATGTTGTAGATTGATCCATCTATCGAACTCTGATTCGTTAATGTCCCCAATACGTGGGTGAATCCACAAGCTGTATGTTTAGATCAAAGATAGATTGATCAACCCGTTTAACACCACTATGTCTAACAAGAGTAAGGGAGACATTATTCTTCATCTTATGGGTTTGAATTAAGGACAATGCTATACGTATATACATTTTTTTACCTAATCATTTACTTACACTCCCAATAAGGTGTGGTGACCACAAAGTAAAGATTTTTTTATTCACGCGGGGTCCGTACACGTTAGAGGATGGGCACATTTTCAATACAATTTTTTCGGTACAGATGGATTTCCCCATAGAGAGAGGCTTGGTGTACCGGGTCAGGGTGACAAACATAGGGATGACAAAAAAACCTGACAAACCCGATACCCGCGGGGACCCGCCCCGAATGGGGAGAGGAAAACCCGCTTAAACGGGTAACGGGGCGGGGATGGGGCGGGGAATTATTCCCCGAGGCGGGGACGGGGCGGGTACGGGTAACGGGGTCCCCGCCCCGCCCCGTTAAAAAAAAAAATTTTTTTTTTTTTTTTTAAGAATTCAATACTTTAAATGAACATTTTCGTTAGTTCTAATAGAAAATAGCAACTAAAATTATTTGTTTAAATATAATGAATATGGACAATAAAAATAAATTATCAAAAACTTAAAAAAAAAAAAAAAAATCTAAACGGGGAATAAACCCACCCCCGCCCCGCCCCCGTCCCGACCCCGCCCCGCCCCGCCTTAAACGGGGAACTGGGCGGGGACGGGGAATGAATTTCTTAACGGGACAGGGGACGGGGAGGGCATCCCCGCCCCGCCCCGCCCCGCCCCGCCCCGCCCCGTTGCCATCCCTAGACAAACACCTTAATCGACCCCCTCATAATAGGTGGGGCCCACATTTTTTTGGAATTTTTTTATTCATGTGGGGCCAATTATTATGTGAGAGTTTGTCAATTTTTTTGTCAAATAATTTTGTACAAGTAGACTTTTTCTTCCCCATAAAATGCACTACTTAAGTGGAATGTTTGACAAAGTGATATGACCTACGACATAAGAGGCTAAGACTACTAAAGTGTAGTTGACAATAAAATAAATAAAGTAAAAAGAAAGAGAATGGCCCTACCAAATTCCAAACCACACATTCCTATTGAGTCTACCCAAAAACAGTGGTGTGCTGGACCAAGGTTGAAAAGGTTGTACGATTCCATATTCCAGCAAAAAAGGAAAGAAGATTGGATGAGCACAAGAAGCGTTGGGAGCCTAAAATAGGACCCCATTTACTCAGATTTTTGGGTGGGCCCTGAATTGAATGAATTCGTTTGATTGGTTATGGAACTGATAAGATTTCATTCAACCCATAGTGCTGCTGCTTGCTAATGCCATCCATGGCTGCAGAACCCATAAAGGCCTGAGGCTGATCCCAGGCACACACCGACAGATAGACAACACGTCTCTGACATTCATAGTTATCCATTTGAAGAGGAAAAAAGGGCAAAGGAAGCAACCAGAAAGTTAGCTGCAAAAAAGTACAGCTATCTAACTAATAACTTGTCTTTGACTCTGTAGGGAAATTCTCGCTTATAGCTCTCAAACATTACAACTTGTTGCACTTTAGTCACTGTTCATTTTTTTTTGTTGCAACTAGGTTCCGAACTTTCTTTTTGATGCACATAAAGACAAATTGATGTAAATCGTTCTGCTTCACATAAAATAGTCACTTGAAAAAAATGGAGAGCTTAGGTTATGGGCACTGGCGGACCCACATGGGGTCATGTGGGTCAAATGACCTCAAATGAATTTTTTGGGTTGAAAAATGACTTCCAAATAGGCTCTTAGATTTATTTTTTTAATGGATCCTTGATTTTTTTGATACGTGTTTATTTATTTTAGAGGCATGGCTGGCCTTCATATTTTGGGGGGTCATACGCCATCTTAGAATATGTGGCCAGTATAAATATTTAAAAATTGGGAAACAATACACAACTATTACACTGTAACAATCAACAATCTTACAATATATTTTCATAAATCAGGTATAATTCCAATTATTAATATATATAGCCCCTGCTTGATTCTCATTTTTGGAATAAATTGTATCATGGAATAGTATTTTTTGAAAAATATGTGGTTAAAAAGTAAATAAATATTTATAAAATACGTGTATAATTATTTTATAAGAAAGTGGTTGAAAATGAGATTCGAAAAAATACATTCTTGAAAAAATGGGGTTCAAACATGCGCATAATATATAATATACAACACACACACACACATTATAATTTGGATAATGCTACAGGTACAAAACATTGTCCAAAATGTCTAGTTGGTCTATTTTTGGGATTTTTCTTCAATTTCTCATGCACTCACAGTCAAACCAAAAAAAACCCAAACTTTACATTTTCTTGGAATTAAACCTTATTTCAAATTTCCCTCCATTCCAACTCCCGCAAGAAAACCCCTTTCATCCAAAATCTCCCGCTCCCGACACATCCGCCTCAATCTGACCCACACCCATGAAATGGATGATTTATCGGAGCAGTTTCTTTCATTATCCGATGTGCTAATCGGTGGATTTGAAGATACCATTGGCTCAAATGGTAATTTTTTTTTTTACTTTCCATTCAAAATGTAATGGTAGATGAAATACCAATTTTTGTCGTTAATATATGAATCTCCTTATTCCTCTGTCTCAACAGAGAAGGAAACCCAAAATGACGGAGAGTTACATAATGTTTCCGGCAACATGGTTGACAATAACTCAGACCGGGGTAGTTTGTTTATGTGTGAACTTTGAAGTTAAATTTTTTAATATATCCAATGACAATAAGGGGTCAGATTAAATTATAGTTGTCGTGCTTAAAATACCTCAATGACGAGTGATCTGGATATTTGTCTGAACTCTAGCCTACTTGCAAATCACTGCACATTTGATTTTGAAACAAATGCTCATACGTTCTGTTAATGTGAAATGTTATTCCTGTAGGAATCGATGTTACCTCATCTAATCTTGTGGGTGGCGATTGTTTGGCCGAGGAAACGTTAGATGAGGAGAATGAAATGTTCTTGCCTAAGGTTGGTATGAAATTTGCAGATAAAATTGAGGAATTTGAATTCTACAAGAGATACGCTTATTAAGTAGGGTTTCCTGTTAGAAAATGAAGTACAAAGAGGGGAGATGACTGGATAGTATGATATGTAAGTTTTACTTGTAGTCGAAAACGGCGACGAAACCACAAGAAAAGTACTTCTTTGAATCCTCCACCAACAATTGAAACTGGGTGTAAAGCCAAATTGGCTGCTTGTTCTGATGCGTGTGGAATATTTAGAATAAACGTTGTGAATTTAGAGCATAATCATAAAACAAATCCATCTAAGTCTAGGTTGTATAGATGTAATCGAGAACTTAGTGAACGTGTTAAAAGAAGACTTGAGGTGAATCATATAGCAGGAATACCTGTGTATAAAAGCTTTAATTCAACTGTAGTGGAGGTAGGTGGTTTTGATAACATGACATGTGTTGAGAAAGATTGCAGAAATTTTCTCGAGAAAGTGAGATGTTTAAGACTTGGGGAAGGGGATGCTACTGTAATACAAGCATTTTTCTTGAGAATGCAAGCACGGTGTCCTGATTTTTTCTTTAGTATGGACTTGGATGAAGAGTGTCGCTTGAGAAATGTTTTTTGGGCAGATAATAGATGTCAGGAAGCATATAAAGAATTTGGGGATGTCGTTACTTTTGACACTACATACGTCAATAACAAATATGATATGCCTTTCGCTCCTTTCGTAGGGGTGAATCACCATGGTCAATCAACTCTTCTGGGGTGTAGTTTAGTTTTGAACGAAAATACTAACACATTTGTTTGGATATTTAGGACATGGTTAGAATGCATGAATGGCCAATCTCCCAAATGAATAATTACAGATCAAAATCGAGCAATGCAAAATGCTATTGAAATTGTGTTTCCTAACACTAAGTATAGATGGTGCTTGTGGCATATACTAAAAAAGTTACCCGAGAAGTTCGGCTATCACATTGCCAAAGGTTCAATAATGCATGACATACATGTGTTAGTCTATGACACAGTAAGTTACGAAGAATTTGAAGAAGGCTGGTTGAATATGCTCGATCATTTTCAATTACGAGATAATGATTGGTCGAATGGACTCTATATTGAGAGAAGTCGTTGGGTACCATGCTATCTGAAAACTATGTTCTGGGCTGGTATGTCAACCACATAACAGAGTGAGAGTATGAATGCATTTTTTGATAGCTATGTGCATTCCAAAGCTTCTTTAAAGCTTTTTGTAGACCAATATGAGCACACTTTGGGAAGTAAGGCGGAGAAGGAATTTCAAGCTAATTTTAGATCATTCTCATAAATGGTTCCATGTGCCACTAAGTATGATATGGAGAAACAATTTCAAGAGGTGTATACTATCACAAAATTTAGGGAGTTCCAACAAGAATTTACGGGAAAGGTTTATTGTGAAATATTATCTGCCGAAGACTTCCCGGAGAAAATGAAGTACGAGGTCCGTGAGGATATTATTCTCAGTGAAGGAATGAAAAAAAATGTTTACAGTTTATTTTCATAGAGACAGTTGCGATATTGAGTGCAATTGCCATTTGTGTTCTGAGGCATCGTTTGTAAACACTTAATATCAGTTTTAATTCGCAATAATGTGCACTTGCTCCCCAATAAGTATGTCTTGAAGAGATGGATGAGAGATGTTAGTAGACCGTACATGCGGGTCCCAATGACTTGCGATGGTTTGGCTTCTACAGCTGAACAATTAAGATATGAGAGATTGTGTAGCGCTTTTACCAAGATGGCAGACTTATTAGCGGCAAATGAAGCACGATCAAATCGTCTATTGGGGTGGATTGAAGCAGGGATGGGCGCGGGTCGATTCGATTCGATTCAATTCCAGAAATTTTCGGGTATTTAGTAAATGGAACAGTCGGTTACAAATATAATTTTGGAACCGTTCGGGTTCTGTTGGTTCTATTCGGTTCCGTACTATAATTACATTTTTTAACATTTAGAATAATACTACATAAATACACCTGAAAGTAGATACTAATATTAATAACAAAAAGTAGATATAAATACCAAGTTCAATCTTAACTTTTACAAATTAACGTAATCTAATTTAATAACATATAAATAATAAGTTGTCAAATACAAATACTAAAAAGTAAATATTAATAGTAAAACTTCGATGATTCATATCAATAATTCATTTGCTTCAAATCTTCAAGTATACATAAAAATGAAATAAAAATTAGAAGTCATAAAGATAAAATATTTTAAAATATTGATAATACTTACCAACTATTTAATGTAATCATCAGTTGCTTGACTTCCATACTAACTATTAAGAAACTATACAAGAAATAATTGAAAAAAAACACAATTAACAAATATAAATAAAGTCTAAATTGTTCAACTAATAAGATTTAATTAGAAAAAAAATTATTAATTTGTCTAGAAAAAATAAAAGAAATTGATTTATCCATTACAAAAAAAAATTCGGTTCTTATTCGGTTCTTGATATAGAATCGAGAACCGAACCAAACAATTCGGTTCTCGATTCGGATACCCGTTTGAGTATTTCATTTAAGAAAAATAGCTCGGTTCGGTTCGGTTCGGACATTTTGCACAGCCCTAGATTGAAGTTCAGACAAATGAATTGTGTAAATCGAATAGTAGTAACTTGGATGCACGTATGCTTGAAGCTCCCAATAACGAAAACCTGCACATTCTGGATCTGACACTTACAAAGAGCAAAGATGCACCGAAAAAATTACGGAAAAAAAGTCTGTTGGAAACAAATTAAAGAAATTAAGGGGTAAAAAAATGTATAACTGTCTCTGCATTAGTCTTAATTGCCTGTCCATTGTGTGTTCATTTCATGTAATTTTGAACTAGTTTGTTGGCTGCATCATGTACAGGTTCCAGCAAACCGTAAGACTGGGAAGAACCAGATGGATGCATAAATGAAGGATGTGGAACCTGTTCTGGAGACAAAATATATTATTTTGATTATGTTCTTCACTTGCTGCAAGTGGAGCATTTTCTATTTTGATTTATAGCTATTTCAAAATTGACATGTAACATGGCATTTTGCTATGTCAAAACTAATCGAAATGTTGGAATTTTGGGATGTATGAAATAGTTTGATTTGTTTCAACAATTTCTGAACATTTTTTGGTTGCTTAGCAGATTATAATGTTGTCTTTACAGTGACTATTGCATTACAGTAAGCATGATTATGTTGGTGGGCAGTTCGATTTCCATTTGTGAGGTTGCATGAGACGTCTGTCTTATTTGCAGCTAGGTGATGGCTTCATATTCAAACTCAAGTGCTCATTCTTATCCCAGTCTACTGAAGGGAATGACCTCTTCAGGTGGCATTAGCATGAGTTTAATAAAAGTATTGCTTAGCATAATCAGGCTCAATGCAATGCAGCTAATAGTTGGAAATATTAGACCTTGACAAGCAAACAGAAAACATAACTCTAAAACATAAAGTAAAGCTAGCACCGTGCAAACGAAGGGAAATTAAAGGCAGTGCCAATATCATAAAAATGATGAAATTGGCAAGTTGAGATAAATCTCGGTTACATTAGACAATATGCAACTGAAGCTAGAGCACATGTTCAATTGCATAACCATGGATAGTGGCTCAAAATGAACATAAAGATAAGTAATATCCAACTACATAAGTTTGATTGATAGCTACAATTATGTTAGCATAAAAAACATCAATTCTAACCCCTACACGCTTTCCCCTTTCCCTTCCGGATGGTTATGTTGAACGAGATCTCCACATCCTCTCCTTCTATCTTTAATATGGCCACACTTTTCAATAGGTCGTCAATTGGAGCTTTCGCTTGATGTTGAGAAGTTACAACGCTGCTTGATTCCATTTCATCACAAAAATCACTAGATTGTCCTTCAAATGACAAGTCTTTCTTCTTCCAGGATTTCACGTCATTCCACTCGAAATACCCACAATCTTTAGTGCAACACAATAATATTCTACCTATGTTTGCCGTCTTCTTCTCCACCTCCATCCTTTTTACAATTCCCTGCACACAGTTTGGACATCGTTGTTTTTTGGGCAGTCATACAGTTGATGCCTAGACTGTCAACAATTGTGGCAGATACCCCTATTCTTTCCAGTCATTGATTAATACAATTGCAAGTTCACAATTATCTTCATTAGGTAGCAAAGAGTGGATCAAACTAACACCAACAAATTATCTTTATTAGGTAGCAAAGAATGGATCAAACTAACACCAACAAATTATCACAAATTAAAGATTGAACTGATAGAACAATTGGTAATTAAACCTTTAGAAACAAAAAATCGAAAATGAATAAGCGAAGTTGAAAAACAAAAAACCAAAAAACGTATAATGTAAGCAAAAAACCAAAAAACCTATTTACGAACAACTGAAGATTGAAAGCCATTTATGAAGTAGAGTCACACATTAATGATACTATCGTCGATTTTCAACAATACCGATGTCGAGCTTGTACTCCTTGTTCCCTCGTCGTCAGCCGGAGGAGATCTGTACTCCTTGTTAGCTCGTCGTCAGCCGGAGAAGAGTGGGTAAAAAGGGCAGCTGAGATTTAGGAGGGTTATCTTGCGGGAGAGTTGGAATGGAGGAGAGAATGTGAAATAAGGGTTTAATTCCAAGAAAAGGTAAATGTAAATTTTGGGTTTTTTTTTTTTTTGGTTTGACTATGAGTGCACGAGAAATTGAAGGAAAATCCCAAAAAATCGCCAGCTAGACATTTTGGACAATGTTTTGTACCTGTAGCATTATCCAATTATCCTTATAATTTATACATATATACAATTGACACACATTATATTCTTAACCCACCCCACCCCACAACCCAACCCAACCCAACCCAACCCAACCCAATTTTAGGAAACTTTTCGGGAACATCTTCATCGGCAGAAATTCAAAATCGCTCACTCTTTCTATATATATATATATTCCCAATTTTAGGATACTTTTCAGGAAAGGTTGAGCCTTTAGAAATTCAAAACGATTTTTCTTTATATATACATTTACAAACACAAAAGCTTTGCAGGTGGAGGTGGTGGTGATGAGGTGTCACTGCGTTTAGAAAATAGATATGTACGATAACGATGATGGTGCGATGCAATGATGATAGTGCATTCGAGTTAATCTGTGTGGTGGTGGTGAGATGGTAGCAATATTTTGGGTACTGTGTGGTGGCAGTGGTGGTGCGTTGTAGGTGACCAGAGTTGTGACTGTGTTATTTGTGATTAACTGCGATCAAATTTAGTGTGACTGTGTGTGACCACATCAAACTAATTTGTGACTGTATGTAAGTAAGTCACTAACGTGTATTATTTGTGATTAACTGTGAACGAATTTATTTTAAGTGTGACTATCTGTGATCAAATCGGTCTAGTTTGTGACTGTATATAACCACATCACATTTAAGACATATTTGATCACAGACAGTAACAATATAGACATACTTGGACACACAAAAACGTAGTCACGAAGAGTCACAGTTAACATATAAATGGTTGCCACCATCGGCATCACCACCGGTAGCACCAATCCACCACCGCCACAATCGTACCACCACTAACATCGCACCACCATTATAAATGATATTTGACCAACTTATGAACTTTAAAAATCTTGACCAAATATACTCAAAGAAAATTGGAATGGTGAAAACAAATAAGGTGAAAAGATAGAAAGAGGAGAGAGACACATTTGATTTATCATTGAAACGCAAAATGGTACATAAAAAATTGTATAGTCCTTGAGATACAATGGTATTTCACTGCTCATGATACAAAATTGAAGGGAAAGCAAGGAAATAATCACAAAACAGGGGTGAATCGAGGGATTTACTATAAATGAAATACAATCAACGCCTAATGGTAGGGATTAAATCTAAAATGATAGGGAGTTAGTGTGATTTGAACTAGGTTGAATTGCTTTGAGATATTTATAAGAGGAGATTAAGAGTTGTCTTCTTTATTATAAATATGTGTTGATATATCACTAGATTCAAGGCAAGTGAAATGTTAAACACATAAGTTTGAACTTCTCCGTAGTATGTTAAGAATTTCATGATAGATAAGTGTTCACTGTCTCACACACACACACACACACATATATAGCTGTCAAATTGACGAAATATAATCATATTGAGTTTGAACTCATTGTCTAACACTAGGTCTCTAGTAGTATTTTACTTATGTGTATCCTCTTGAGGAGTTGTGCTATATATACAAGAAAAACACTGTTAGAATTTTTACAAATACATTTGACAGTTTTTGAATGGACAAATGGAAAAAAGAAGAAGAAGTAACCAAACAAGTGTTGTTAACACAAAACCTGTATAAAAACTTGTAAGGAAAAATCCTATAAGTACAGAATTTTCCCCCCTTTGAGATTTTTTTTTATAACTTCAATACATGTTTTTAGCTTGTTATTACTAATCTATTGATATTCCAATTATTATTTTAAAATGAACATGTCTATTGGCAAGTATTTGCAAAGTTTAAACTTTTAGATAACATCAAGTCTACAAATTCAACAGTAACACGTGTATGATCACATCAATTGAACGAAACGACCATTGTGCTAATCTCTAATCAAGGCCACAAACTCGTTTACTTCCATTCGACATTTTTAATCCCAAATTTCAAAATTAAAACATTTTTTTTTTGTTCTTATTTGTCACTAAAAACAACAAAATGAAAATCCAAAAAAAAAGTGTCCAAAAGTTATGCTCCTCCGTAACCTTTTCATGGAAAGTATGGTTAGGCTTGCCAGCATATATTGGCCTACCCTATTTCCCCTACCCTAATACGTGTCCTCCACTTTAATCTTCCACCCAAAATAGGAAAACAAATATTAAACCCACTTCTTTACACCTGTCAATGTGGGGACAAGATTGTAATTTCACTTACCAATATAAGTAATTTCATTGCGTCTCCTTTCAGTTTTAGTTCGTCAGCTGCTTACTTTGGCTTGGCATTTTTTCTGCATTCAGTTGAAACGTAACGTACGGTTGGTTCATTAATTATTTTTGTTGAAAAATAATAATTTTGATTGAGAAATGGTTTTTTTGTTTCTTGGTCATCTCTATCGTGCTTGTGGATTTTCGTTCTTTGTATTCTATAAGTAATATTGAAAATATGAACGATTAATTTATTTGTAGAGTTGATGGACCACAATTAATACAACCACATATTAGCATATCATAATTGATAAGCTTTTAAGGGATGACAACTGGAGGACGCAGGGGCGGGCCTAGGGGGCAAGTGTTAATTTTCTATATTTTGTTTCAATTTTCGAAATCATTATAAGATGTGAAACGAAATTGAAATATTGCATTCTTAATATCATTTCGAAGTACTCATATTCTAGTTTTTTATGGCGTTAATGGCGTGCGAAACGACCAATTGTAGCAAATGTTACGACTTGTCATAGTAGGGGTTAAAAATTAGTATTTCGAAAATTTCGATAACATGCTAACTTTAAAAATTCTTCGACGATCGTACGGTAGTCGAATCTACAAATAGCTTATATCATCTTAAAGCTCGTTTCGAGGACTACATTATAGACATATCGAATAGTTCAAATGGATATCGAAAATAGTTAAAAATGCGTCACACGTACTTCTTAAAAGAGGCGTCTAACTCCCAATTTTTTAAAATTTTCAATTATTTCATTAACATTTATTATTTTTGTGATATAAATTTCTCAATGTAATTTGCATTATTTTATTAGGAAATTTATATGGGATATTACATCAAAAAATTTCAAAATTTTACATCCGAAAAAGTCATATTTTATGTAAATTTTTGGATGCAAAATTAAATGGGGTATATTTTTTTGGATATAAATTTTCGATTGTAAAAATTCTTCCAACTTTTTTGCAAGTTCGAGTGTGCTCTCCTAACTTTAATTATATGCGTCCGCCCCTGCGTATGACTTGATTTTAACTTCATTTGTTTATTTTTAATAATGTTCATTCCTGCTCAATATCAAATACTAGATATGTCACATCGATATACTTTTTAAGGGGGTTTAGAGGACACTAAGGGCGCATTTGGGAGTTTTCAGGTATCATATATGATTTTTTTTTAAAGTATCGATTTTGTGAGGAGTCCATCTCAATTTTTTAAAATAATTCAATCCATGCTCGAGAATTTTGTATGAATTTTTTATTTATAAATGATATTTTACTTATAAGTAATTTACATATAATTGATTTTTAACTTAAAAATAAATACTTACTTATATTTAAATTCTTAAGTTATAATTAATTTTTTACTTATAAGTAAATTTTGTACTTGGCAACAAATTTTTACACATAACTAATTTTTTTTTTCATATTTTGTAAGTAAATTTTGTGTTATTAGTAATACTTTTTAGTTTATAAGCAATTTTTTACACAAAAGTTATTTTTATCTTATAAATAAATTTTTATTTATAATTTAATTATTTTAGTTATAAAGTAACTTTTTGCTTATAAATAAATTTAGTTATTGTATTTTTATTTACAAGATGGTTTTGAAAAAAAAAATGTGTTAAAAATAATTGTTTTATTTAACGTAAAATTGTAAGAAAATTTGAATAGCCAAAAATCATCAATTTTGGGGTTGAAAAATACGTTCCAAATTACACTACACTAATTTTGAGTGATTTTTAAACAATCCAAATCCAAGCTCTAAAAAAATTAATAACCACCGATTTTCTTAATAACTTATAAACAGTGTCATTCAAAAAGATAAAAATCGATGGAAAAACTCCCAAACAGGCCCTAACAGTACTGGAAAAAATAAAATTGTGGCGTCATCAAGAACAATTGTTCGAAGAGGTGAGATTTTGGTAAATTAAATTAAATTTCTATTCCTCTTTTGTTGATTTTGCAAATTATATAAATTTATGTTTATGTACTTTCATTTTGTCACTTAATGGTGCTTTACTATAAATAAAAATGAGGTGTGTCCTATTCCTACGACCTTTCTATAGTTGTATGATTAGCTAATGAAGTAATGGTGATCTCACTAAGATCTTAATCAACTTTTTCAATCCAATCTAATTTGTTTCTAATTATTTATATTGAAATTACCTAAAAGTTAATAAAATAGACACTTGTATTGGTGAATGGTGCAATATATCAATTTCGATATAATTGGGTTATTATGAAGACAAAACGAAAGTTATAAGCATGAAGTGCAAAGATAATTGGTCGTCTTTATTTCATTGATTTATTGTCTAATGGCCCTTAACGTGTCCAATGCTGATCCTAATTTTCCATTAACCTCTAGAATAGTCGTATTCCACAAATATCGAATAGCATGTTGTTAACCATCTCATACAGAAGTTTAGGGTGTGTTTGAGCTACATTATTTTGGAACAGTAGATTAATGGAGAATGTGTGGTTGGAAAAGAATGAAAAGTTATTGATGTGATGGAAAAATATTATTTTATTGAAAAATGTGTGTTTGAAAATGAGTAAAAAAATGAGAATGAGAATTTTAATATGGTTCAAACATGGGTTTAAACTTTAATTGAAGAGTATATTCAGCCCCCGTTTGGTTCAGCTAAAATATGACTTAAAATTTAAGTTAAATTTAACAATTAATTTTTTATCAAAATCCCTTAAAATTTTTTAGTTGTATTTAAACCAATAAACGACTTTACCCTAATTATAAAGGGATGACTACACCATTTTTTGTACAAATGACTTTACCCTAATTATAAAGGGATGACAACAACACTTGGATTGATGTCTTTTATTGGCTCTAACACCATACTAATCAACTCATGGGAGAAGATTTGCCCAACCCTACTTCCAAAATTTATATCGGTAGAGGAGAGATTTGAGAACAATTAAAAAAAAAAAAAAAAAAGAAAGGAGGTACTACCTCCCTCCCTTATAGTGAATGTAATGAACAAACTTTCACAATCGATGACAACATTTAATCAAAATTTTGATACCTTACATATATAAGTTTCAAGCGGTCCATTCGAAACAATACCTTAAGTTTTCCTTCACGTGGTTAAAAGAGCATCTATCCATCGTGATTCAACCTTTCGTTGGCTGGCTAGCTAGCAACCGAGTCACTTCATTTCTCTCACGAAAACTTTGGATCATTCGCCCTGTAATTGCCTCTATAGCTGCTTGATATCTTCCACAATATACCAAACATGCCATGATCCCCTTCTGCCTTTCAAAATAATTTCAAGCGCAATCACAATGTCCACTTTTGTCAGGATTGAATTTATGTGTTACCCTTTACGAAGCCGTAGTCGTGTCCTTACTGCATGCAAATGCAATTCAACCTCAAGTTCTAAGAGAATCAGGTGCTCATGAATTCTTTTCTCCCTGTTCGGTCGTTTTATTAATACATCTGCATACCAACAATTTGATATTCTTTTTTCTTTTGCTCTTCGCAAGATTTTGGACTAAAATTATTCAATTTTTTTTTTAAATAAAATTTTAGTTTGAAAAAAATATTATTGAGATTTCGGCAGTTAAAAAAAAAAATCTCTTCAGAAATTGTTAGTGAGTAATTTAAAAAATGATCTTCTATTTTGAATTTGGGTCTTGCTACATGTACATAAATGTTTATATAAGGGATTACATAATGCCACGCGTCACTCTACCATTTGACAATTTGAAACACAGTCAATTTTTCCATCCAATTTTTTCCCTCTACACCATTTTGTGTACCATTTTTATGTACAAGTAGCATAATCCTTTGAATTTTTATTAAATACTATAAAATTGTATTTGCAAGTTTAGGCATGACAATGAGTATAATATAAGAAAGATGAAGTGAGATTTGTATGAGCACTCCTCTTATAATTAGCATGATGAGATTCACGTGATCATATGCAACAGCTGCGGCAGTTTGTCTAAACATGACCCTAATTATTTTCTTTAACACATAATAATAATAATAATAATAATAATAATAATAATAATAATAATAATAATAATAATAATAGAAGTCTTGTATGTTTTTCTTGTGTAATCTTATTCACAAAATAAATAAGATTAAATAAATTAGGGATGACAACGAGATGAGTATGGGACCGGACGGCCATTTCCACCCTCATCCCGTTGGGTATTTTTGTTATCTTACCCCATTTTTATACTCGATTAAAGCGGAACGGGACGGGGGTTTTTCTTTTTATATTTTATTTATTGATTTTATATCTTTAGTTAGTAAATATTATTATTTTTTTACTAATTTGTTAAAAATAACTTATATTCTCTTTAAATGATGATAAATTTATTATTTTTGTTCGATAAAAAAACTTAAAATTAAAATTAACTTAAAACGTGGCGGGTAGTGGGGTGGAACTATGTTTCTCGTACCCACTTCGGGGAATGACCTTTGCCCTGTCCCCACCCCAACCCCATTCGGGGGGCGGGGTCCATGGATACTGTGTTGAACGAGTTTTTTTGCTATCTCAAAAATAAATGTCTGCTAAAAATTGAAGAAATCACAGTCGAGGAGAAGAGAAGAACGGTTAGACAAACAAATTATGAGCGAGAGTGAGTTTAGTCTAGCGTAAATTGTGGAGAGTCGACTAATGCCAATTAAATTCAATTTTTTAGTATGGTCGACGCTTTAACCACAAAATAAGTTATATTTAATTCGGATGATCTCTTGTGGTCCTTGAGTATTTTCAATTATCTTTTGAAAAAGTGTTTATTTACCTCATTGACCACTGGACTAATCTTATCCTAACATCTTCCAAACAAATGCTTATCCTCATAACTTCCAAATAGTTGGTCCACACATTACTCGCCCACTTAAAAGTAATTGTCGAGGTATTCAAAAAACAAAAAAAAAATCATTGTAAATCCCATGTTATCATTATTCATGGATACTTGTATTATTCCTCAAAATGGAATTAATTTAATTATTAATCTTTTCTTTTATTATTGCCGACTACTGATTACACGTTCTTGAAGAAAAAATCACCCTTCTTTTAATCTCCTCATCATTCTTGGCCTTTTTATTCAAGATTACTAGCATCGATTCCTTATCTTTCAAGATTATTAGCATCAATCCAAGTCAACATTATGTTACTAGATTTTAAACGCAGTAACGACAGTTCCGTTAATACTTTACCAATTCTGTATGGAGAACTTTCACAAAATCCATTTTATAGTTATGAGAATGAATAATCTTCATATATTAAAATACTTTTCATGAGAATTTTTTGACCTTCTAGATTAATGCACAAGATTTCTCCTTTAAGAAGATGAGGAATATTAGGTTGAAAATTTTACCTGGATTACATTAGCGAGTGATTCTAGATATTTCATTTCAGGTCATTATTTCAATAATTCTCTGAAAAAAATTAACTACGTCCAGCAAACTTATAAGTTACATATTTAAGTTTTTGTTTCGACTCTATGCCATTATTCCTCATAAAACTATAATCATTCAGGAACTTTAGGAATGATGTTACGTTGCATTTAACATTAGTTCACGTGATAACACTAATTCCGTTGTAGTACTAAAATTAAAATTAATATCGATCCAATCCCATAATGTCCCTATGAAAACAATCTTGGGGACCCTCAAAAGTTTCGGTTCCTCCCATAAACCAAGTGGACGTTTGTTTACCATCCAACCAATATCAGTCTCTTTGTGAGTGTCTCTCACAATTCACCCCCACCCACCCCATCCAACCAGCCCGGTGTGAACTTTGTGAACTCAATATATAGCCGTTCTCCCTGTCCTCATCTCTTCCCAAGAAAGCAAGAAACGGTGGCACGCATTCTGCACTCTTAGCACTCAAAAGATTTACATAAATATAAAGAGAGGAGAAGAGAGAGTAGTGTGATGGTTCTTATGGATAGCCGTAGCCATGTCTCTTCTTTCTCTAGCCTTAACTCCTATATCCGGGCACTCTCGAATACTCCGAAAAGGTTGGCTCGAAGGGCATGCTCGGTCTCGACTTCTTTTGAAGAGACGAGACGGGTTCGAGCCAGGTCCGGAACGGAGATGAAAAGAAGCCTCCGGTGGTATGACTTAATGGGATTCGGCATCGGCGGTATGGTCGGTGCCGGAGTATTTGTCACCACCGGCAACGCCAGTCGAAAATATGCTGGCCCTTCTGTCATCATCTCTTACGCCATTGCTGGCCTCTGCGCTCTACTCTCTGCTTTCTGCTACACAGAATTCGCCGTGGACCTCCCTGTCGCCGGCGGCGCGTTTAGCTACATACGCGTAACTTTTGGTCCGTTACATTTTCATATACAACGCGTTCATATTTCAGTAACTAATCAAAACCTTTTCCTCTTCCTCATCTTAAATGCATATATGTGTCATTGCAGGTGAATTCTTGGCCTTCTTAACCGGTGCGAATCTGATAATAGACTACGTACTATCAAATGCGGCGGCGGCCAGAGGATTCACAGCCTATTTATGTACAGCCCTGGGAATATCAAATACCCATTTAAGGTTCACCATCCATGGCCTACCAAAAGGGTACAATGAAATTGACATTGTTGCAGTGGCCGTGGTCCTACTACTCACTCTCGTAATCTGCTACAGGTACACACATCGTAAATTTTCTAAAATTCCAATATTTCGTCATCATTTTCACTTTAGTTAAGCCTCATTAAATTAATTTCATTTTTTTCTGGGTTTTTGCAGTACTAGAGAGAGCTCATGGTTAAACATGGTTTTAACTGTTCTACACATTTTGTTCATAGTTTTCGTAATAGTGATTGGGTTCTGGAGAGGTGAGTGGAAGAATTTCACTGAACCCGAAAACCCGAAAAATCCTGGCGGGTTTTTCCCATTTGGTGCTTCTGGTGTGTTTAATGGCGCTTCTGTGGTGTATGTGAGCTATATCGGTTACGACGCCGTTTCCACGATGGCTGAAGAGGTCAAAAATCCGGTTAAGGATATCCCAGTCGGAGTTTCAGGCTCGGTTACCATCGTCACTGTTTTTTACTGCTTAATGGCTGCTTCAATGTCCTCCCTTCTCCCTTATGACATGGTAATTATTCTTTTCTAGACCAGTTTTTGAATGACTAAAATAATTTAATTCAGTATTTAATTCATTAGGTACAATCCTGCAGTGCAGATTTTCAAGAAAGTGGTGATGATAATAATGTCGTCATTATCAACAAATTGGAGTTATTTTTTATGCCTAGTGTATGTGAATATCAAACAGTAATTAATTATATATTTATGACACAGATCGATCCAGACTCGCCGTTTTCTGGGGCGTTTAAGGTGGGATCCGCGGGGTGGAGGTGGGTGTCGAATGTGATCGGAGTGGGGGCCAGTTTTGGTATTTTGACGTCGCTTTTGGTTGCGATGTTGGGGCAGGCACGCTACATGTGTGTAATCGGACGGTCATGCGTGCTCCCTTCATGGTTTGCAAGGGTCCATCCTAAGACTTCTACGCCTGTTAATGCCTCCGTCTTCCTTGGTATGTTGCCCCACTTACTAAATCTTGCCTTTTTTCTTAATGTCCTTGCTTACATTTACTTGCACTTTTTTTTTTTTTTGTCTGTGTTTGACTGTCTTATACTGGAACTGAGTCCTCTTTCGATCTTTCTGTTTACTCATTAGCCATCGTTAGAACTATGTACTTAAAAGTTCGCCAACTGATGTGGGGCTCAAGCGCGTCAAGAATTAACATAAAAATGTCAACCGAGCTGGTGTGCCAGAGAGGGTGTCACACCCTCCCTGACAGACCACACACATTGGGGGAGGGAAGCATTTTTTTCATTTTTTATTTCACCTCGATCCCACGTCGGTCCCACACCCCATGTGAGGTTAGGTCATCCAGGTGGGCAAAATCTTTCTGGCAAACCAGCTTTATTCTAAAAATGTTTTGTCTTAAATGAATTCCGTTCTTAAATTGGAGCCTCTAGAGGGTGTACAAAGTACTCATTAAGTCCACCAACTGATGTGGACCCAAGGCTGAGGCGAGTCTTGAGATTTTTGGAACTTTAGGCCTACTTCATATGAAGCCTTCTATATACATTTTATGAGTTTTTACCTATATATATTGAAAGCATTAATATAATAGGGCCCTCACCTAAGCGGGGCCGCCTATACTGCTTATAGTCAAGGTGGACCCGAGCGTGTCAAGAATAAAAAGTCGTCTTGTCTTGAATGAAAGCCATTCTTAAATTGGCCCTATAAGAGTTAAGAGATGGTATACATTGTACTCATAAGTCAATCAACTGACGTGAACTTGGCGCGTCAAGAATTAATGTAAAGTTGTCTTGTCTTGAATGAAAATCATTCTTACTTTGGCACCTTTGTGTAGAGTTAAGACACGGTGTACAATTTACTTATAAGCTGGCAAATCGATGTGAAACTCAAGGATTTTGGGTCCATTTAGTACCATTTCAGTTAGAAGCCTAGGTATGAATACGGGGTTATGGTTTATCTTTAGATTTTGATTCTCATTCAACTAATTTTTGTCTTGTGGGGCCAATTTTTGGTGCAAGTACACGTTGAAATTCCTTGGAGGTTGAAATATTGGAGTTAGAACTTGACTATTTTTGGTTGGGACCATTCTAGTGTTCTTCCATAAATCTGACTTCTTTCTGTCACTGATAAGTCTATGCAACTTGCTAGTGGGCTAAAACAAACAAGTTGTACTCAGAATACTGTTCATAATTCATATAGGTGTGTAGTATGTGAAGTGATTTCATGGGAGAATATGCCAAATAACTCTAGCTCTATTATTTACTAAGTACTGTTTTTAGTAAAATTCATAGTATGGGATCAATATTCTCTGATCTTGTCTTTCATCGTTTAGGAGTCGAGTGATGTGAAGTGATGTAGGCAAGGCTGCTTATGAGAAAGTATTGCCGAAGCAAGGGAAAGTCTCAATTTCTGGGAGAAAAATGTTTTGGGAAAGAAATAAATCATAATGAGCATAAGATTAACTTTTTGGATGAAATTTGTCATTGTAAATTTTAAGTTGGTGGAGGAAACTATTGCTTTAGCATTTTTGATATTGATAGGCGGACCTCACCTAATAAAAATGAAAATACAGTAAGAGATGATGTCAATCTTTAGCTGATCAATAAAAGTTTATCCTTGACTTTTGCGAAAGGGAAAGATCATATGATTCTTCTCAAATTGGTAGAGCTAAGAGTGATGACTAGTATATAGGATCACTAGGAGAATGGTGGAAATGCTGTTCATTCATTGATGCTCCAAACTTACTTTTAAAGATTGTGTGATCAAGATTTTGTCGACACCATTAGATAATTATTCCTATCATCAAGTTCCTTTTGTGGTTGTCACCATCCCATTTTTCTACTTACCATTTTGTATATATGTATTTTTTTCACGGATGCTCGATATTTGATCTTTCTTACTTCTTTCTTGTTATTCTCTCTTTTTTCTTGTTAACTTGTTCATATATACTCATACTTGGGGAATTCTCTTCAGGAATCTTCACAGCAGCTATTGCCCTTTTTACTGATCTAAACATCCTACTGAATCTCATATCCATTGGGACGCTATTTGTCTTCTACATGGTGGCAAATGCGGTGATATATAGGCGTTATGTTACTGTGGGAACGACAAATCCGTGGCCAACCATTTCGTTCCTGTCTTGTTTTACTCTCACATCTGTCATGTTTACCCTCCTCTGGCATTTCGGGCCATCAGGTAAGCCCAGTGCCTTCATGCTCGGGGCTTGTATCACTTTGGCAATCGGAGTTCTACAATTATTCCATTTCATGGTCCCACAAGCTCGAAAGCCTGAATTTTGGGGGGTCCCTTTGATGCCATGGATTCCTTCCATATCCATCTTCCTTAACATATTCTTGTTGGGTTCTCTTGATAGAGCATCCTATGTCCGATTTGGATTCTTTTCAGGCCTCTCGGTGCTTGTTTATGTTCTATACAGTGTCCACTCAAGCTTCGACGCAGAGGAAGTTGGAGCTCTTAGTCAAAAGACTGGGGAAAGTATGAAGGAATCTGTTGAAAGTGAAGACAATGCTCTCAAAGTGTGAAAAACGTCCACTCTCTCCTTTCTTTTCTTTTCTTTTTCAATAACTTTACAGCTTGTTTTTGTTGATGGACACTTTAGAATAGGGGTGAAGAAGAAAGCTAGTAATAAAAAAAAAAAACAGCCTGCATGTTGTGCAGTTGCAAGTTGTATAGTTTGATCTTCAGTAGAGATCTTAGTCTAAGATTCCCTGTATAAAAAATTAGTAATGTGATCCATCAATTTTGTGCAACTTTAACTTGATGAAAGCATCAAAATTGAAGAATTTTCTTGAGTTTGGAATGTCCTTTGGACATAATTGAATTGAATAGTGATAGATAATGTATTTAAATTTTTTCCTCAATACTGTTCAATATTGTGTTGTCTGTCTTATCGAATAAGACACTACTATTTATCTTTGAAGTGCATGATAAATACTGTCAAAGTTCAATATTGCAGAGGAAATTAAATGAAGTACTCTAGATACTAAGTATGAAAATGTGTCTATAACTTCCCCAAACCTAGAGCGCCAAGGAATCTTCATTTACATTAGTAGTTCGAGTTCAATATCATTGAATTTACGGTTATAGTTGAGTGTGAGAATGGTCGGAATGGAAACCCCCGCCACACATTGCTAAGGTTTCACTGGGAACTCCCGCAACCAGGCCGACAAAGGTCTATAGCTCAATTCAAATTATGTTTTCCGACAGTTTTGGTGTTGTATATTCTCATGAGGGAGGGACAAATGACGACTAAATGATTATATGACTGCTTTCGTCATTAAAAATTGGTTGTGTATTGAATCTGTTATTGCAATACAAATCACAACTATCCTGTGTTTCATTTACTACTAATGGATCTTATATAGAAACTTGCGTGAACATTTGTCATTTCTTTGATCGTCCTTTAGCTTCTCCCAATGGCTCTTTCTGCATATGTGAATATCAATAAACACAATCTAGTGGGTGTTTGGTGGGGATTAAAATTATATTTTTAGTAGATTGTGATAGAAGTTTTTGAAATGTGTGGTTGAAGAGTCATGAGATCCATGAAAGATATGGTTAATATTTGATTGTTTGATTTTGATTTAAATTAAAATTTGATTTTAATCCGAAACAAACATGGCCCTAATAAGTAATTTATTAGCAGCGTTTATTTATTGTTGTATTGTATCTTTCTATATAGAAAAAGTGCCTATTTAACGGAATTTGTTGGTTTAACGGAAAAACTAACGGAATTTCTTGTTTTAAATAGGCAGCTGCATCTTCTTTCAGTGTTTTTATCATAACTTTGTATTCCGATTTTCGATTGAGGCGATTCAAAATGCGTTGGAAAGCTAACCCATCTGGCTACAACTTTGATTCAGACATCATTCTCCAATTCGATCACTTTCTATGCCAAAAATATGTCTCAATATAACAGACTATGTAACGAAATTTTTTGTTTTAAACAGGCAGTTGCACCTTCTTTCAGTATTTTTATCATAACTTTGTATTCCGATATTCGATTGAGGCGATTCAAAATGCGTTGGAAATTTAACCCATCTGGCTACAACTTTGATTCAGACATCATTCTCCAATTCGATCACTTTCTATGCCAAAAATATGTCTCAATATAACGGACTATGTAACGGAATTTTTTGTTTTAAACAGGCAGCTGCACCTTTTTTCAGTATTTTTATCATAACTTTGTATTTTGATATCCGATTGAGACGATTCAAAATGATTTAGAAAGCTAACTCATCTGGCTACAACTTTGATTCAGACATCATTCTCCAATTCGATCACTTTCTATGCCAAAAATAAGTCTCAATATAACGGATTATGTAACAAAATTTCTTGTTTTAAACAGGCAACTGCACCTTCTTTCAATATTTTTATTATAACTTTGTATTCTGATATCCGATTGAGGCGATTCAAAATGAGTTGGAAAGCTAACTCATCTGGCTACAACTTTGATTCAGACATCATTCTCCAATTCGACCACTTTATATGCCAAAAATAGGTCTCAATATAACGGACTATGTAACAGAATTTCTTGTTTTAAACAGGCAGCTGCACCTTCTTTCAGTGTTTTTATCATAACTTTGTATTCCAATATCTTATTGAGGCGATGCAAAATGCGTTGGAAAGCTAACTCATCTGGCTACAACTTTAACTTAGACATCATTCTCCAATTCGATCACTTCCTATGCCAAAAATAGGTCTCAATATGAGACTAAAACACCGGAGCATAACTTTTCAGTTGGAAATTGATTTGTGATCATCTTTTGACTAAATTTGATCCCCTTGACATCTTCCTTTATCCAATTGACTCCGAGCACTCTCAAATCTTCATCGTGAGATTCGGCACAACTTTTAAGTATTTACATTTTAATCCCCAAACTTTGGATCCCTTACAATTTAGCCATTTCTCCAAATTTGTCTACTTTTGCTTATTTTCTTCAATCTCACCAACCTACATCACAATATCAAAATCACACATCTAATTATTTATCAATTACATAAACATTACATCATTAATTATTTATAGGGTGTCTGTTTCTGATTTTCAGCAGAAATCAAGCCGTTGACAACACAATTCATGCCGTTGGGAGCCGCAATTTTGGACCAATTCTATCACTGTAGGGCAGTAGGTTTGAAAAAAAACGGTAACATAATCAATTTTCGTTTCTCCTTGCAGGGCGCCCAGACACGCCCTTAATTAACCAAAAAAATTATATCTTTATTAATAACAAATTAATTATTAAACAAAAATATTAAATATAAACTAAGCAAACGTGCATTGCACACGTTGCTTGCACCTAGTTAAGATCAAACTGGCAACTAAAAATCCAACCAAGATCAAAGTAGACCTTGTTGTTTTGCTCAACTACGAAAATAACATAATGACAAAACAAAAATGAGGACAAAAATTTTATGGGTTTCCATCCCAAATTTCTCCAATGTAATTGAGTACTTTTTGTCTCTTGCCTATAGTCAATTCAGAATCAGCTTATTTGGATTATTGAGTGAGTCCCTCCATTTTATTATGTTGGATTTATGGGTCCCCTCCCCTCTCATATTAGTCAGTGACATCACTTGGATTAATTATTAATTAATTGCTGAACATGTTAAGTTAGCCCCTATTTGGTGTAAATTAAAAGTAGATTTGTAGTAAAATTTGATCAAAGTTGATGAAATGTATGATTAAAATTAATTATTCATTTTCACTTAAAATTTTAATTTAATTTTAATCCAAACCAAACAAGAACTTAGTAACTAATTCATCAATAATTAACTTATCTCTAAACTCGCATAGGATTCTAATCGCTTGTTTAAAGAACCACTTTTTATTTTGTATTTAGTTATTCTTATGGAATCTCAGAGGTACAATTAAGGACTGTAATCTTTAATATTAGGTATTTACAAGTGTATTGAAGAATAATTCAAAATATGACTCACTAATATCGAACACCCCCGAGTATAAAGGTATAACAATTAGTTGGACCGACCCTTTGAGTGGCTAGTGCAGGCAGCACGTGGACCTACCACGGCACATATGAGGCTTGGGTTGTGCCATCCATTATTTCAAAACATTGTTTGCTACAGTACATTTTTTCGCCACATATTCATCCAATAAAATATTATATACACAAACCAATAAAGTTACGTTAAATTTCAACCACACATTCTCCAAAAAATACTATTCATTACTCGATTTCTTCTAAATAATATGAGACAAACACACACTTAATTAAGGGTTTAAGTAGTTCTGATCTTGAACAATCCAACTTGTACAAAAAAGAATTTATTATGACATACATAGGCATAAGAATTAGTACATAAGCCCTTGTTTGATTTGGTTAAAAAATCAGATTAAAATTTAAGTCAAAATCAAAAATTAATTTTAATCACACATTTCACGAGATTCACAATGCATTCCATCATTTTTTATTAAAATTTATTAAAAAATTGTTTTTTATCTAAACCAAACAGGAGTTAAACGTCCATGATCATAGTTTCCGGGGTCAATCAGAGTAAGCTAAAGTCGTGTGCCCTTATTGAGCTTGCCACTTTCACGGGCTAAGATGAGTGAACTTTACAAACTTTCAAATTCTCTAGTGATGGCTTTTTTTTTTGTCCTTTGAATTGAGCTCTACGACTTCATCTAGTACTAGGTTAGTCAAATTGGCTTTCCACTAGTGCTTTGATAGATGGTCTGAATTCATCATGATCTTTGGTCCGTTCAACTCGACATCCATGACTCGCTTCTAAATTGATGTGAGTCTCTAAATTCAATTTCAACTCGATTAATTAGGCCTTTGTCGCATTAGGGTGAGCTCTAACTCATATGTATGCATACACAAATACATGATCAATAATGTTGCATTTAATTTACACTTCACCAGCGTCCACGTTAAATACTAAACATATTTGTCTCGTGTGAATCTTTGATTTGTACCATGTTTGGCCTAATTATAACACTATTCTTAAAGCATAATAAAAATCCAAGGTATATATACTCAAGTGGAGTTGCTATTGGGAGGATCAATTATTCAATTATTTTTGGTCAAAGGAAAAAAATGAGAAAACATAACAATGTCGACATAAATCTCTGCCTAATTTAACTGTCTTTATAGTAGGCGAAAACAGAGTTCGGCTGGACATAGACATTTGAGGTAGGTTTAATCGTTTTTTAGGTCATTTTTATGAAGTACTAGTGTACGCACGTGCGATGCACGTGTTACAGTTTAGTAGGGTATTTAATAACATGGAGTGATTTTAATGTATTTTTTCGATGTTTATATAATTGAATGAATTGATTTTTTTGTCGGTTAACCTTTTTTATAATGGAATGTTATAATGTATGTATGTTATGTCATTAGAAAAATGATTGTAAATTGATGTCACTTATTCTCTGAAAAAGGCACTGAAGACTACTTGTGTATATCAACATTATCTACCTCTTCATCATCGTAGGATGATATGCTTATTTATTAGAAACTATATTTTAAAGAGTTGAATTCTTCTTTGAACAATTGTAAAAGTATGGAAGAGATATCCTTCCTAAAAGTTCACAGTGTGGTCACCATGATCACTACAATAGTCCATGTTAGATAGATTTTACTTAGAGCATCCGATTGATAATATGGCCAAAGATTAAATACGGTTAAAAACTATAGAAACGATTGTCCAAAAACATACACAAAAATTAGGTGAAACACGCATAAAATTAAACACTCAAAAGTATGAAAAAGCTACAAGAAGAACTAATTATTTCTCAACTGAAGGCAAATATGAAACTGTTGAAGGCAAAGATGAAACTGACATATCTAAAGTCAACATTAATAATTTATGCTATTACCCAGAAATTTGAAATTACAACAACGTCCCACAAACAAAAATGCTGCATTATGAAGAAATTATAATCAACACTATGAACCCAGAAACACAGAGACGGACAGAGAATGAAATTTATACTTCAATGCCTTACAATATTGGCACCAAGTCCAAATTTTTCCATTTCATATCTACAGATAAGCAAACCATAATTTAATTTTCAGCTACCCTGTGAATCTGTGATGGGATTAAATGAATATCTCAAGATTCAACCCTTTATAAAGTGACAAAAGAAGCTAGAAATCTCATAAGCAATAAGAAATCTTACTATTAATACCGCCTTAATCTGTCCTTGCGGCTTCCCAAGAGATGGTTCCAGTTCCCCGACTGCTTTTAGACTCCGTTTCATTTCTATTTTGTTTTTATTTATTTGGGAGTGGGATATAAGGTTAAGAGGAACAAACATAATTTTATATTTCCAAGAAACAATTACCAAATTCCAATGTTACAAGTAAAAACATATTCGAAAAAGAAAGTGATTTATTTCTCAAGAGTTATAAATGCCCAATGAGAAAATCGAAATTGATATATTTCAAACCAACTAACATATCATCTCTATCTTACCAAGTGTATTGCTAGAGAATTTTTTATTCATCTATACAATTCAAGAACCTAAATGAATAGTGACGAATATTCTTTTCTTCGGTACAAACTCCAAATGAAAAGTTAAAAATAGAAGATACAAAATAGTCGGTGGTGTCAAATTGAAGAATAAAAACTACTGGAATTATATATTTTTGCAACAAATTTTGAATGGGAAGCAAATCATACTATTAGACATCAAAATTCAAGATATATCATCATAAAAAATTAGCTTACCACTCGAGCCTTTTTTGACTTATCATCATTGCCATCTTCTTCATCTCCTGAGATTTTCCTGTACAAGAAAAATACAACCTATTTAATCTCAATTTTCAAATATCATAACAGCTAAGAAAGCAAGAATCTTATAGCTTCACAAACCTTCTTTTGCTAGCAGATGTATCCTTAGCAGAAGCATCTGAACCACCAAAATCAAGAACCCTGCATACGGTGTCCTTTAGAAAAGCAAACACATTAAAGCTCTGCACATATTACTCGAGAAAAGCAAGGATAGAGTCAAATAATTGTGAGTTAACATATGTACAATGTATCTGCAAACCACATCATCACCATAATTTTGTGAGGATGAAAGAGGAGGCATATTTTTTAATTCTTCTTGCTTCAGCATAAAACACAACAGGAAGACATGCATCAAAGGTGGATAACAAAGAGTTGAGGAAAGCAGAAAGCTCCAAAAACAGCTGTAATTTGAACCATAGCACAGAAAGATGGAAAAGACTTACCAACTTCAATGGTTGTTTCTCATGACTCAACTATCTAATTCAAACAAAAAAATCAAGGGACAAACTAAAAATTGGAAGGACATTCAGTTGCTAAGGTTTCGAGAGCAAGTATCAAACACGAACATTGTCGTCTCAGTATTAATTTTGCTCTCAGTTCCTACCTACACAACAGTAATTAGACCAACTATGCTTTAGGTTAAGAGTCTTGTACTCTTTAAAGGGTAAAAAATCTAACACATGAACATAGCTTAAATAAGGATGTTAAGATGGAGTCATGGACAAGTGGTTGTACTAAAATACAAGACCTATTATCTCAATTGCTTCACATATCAACGAAAGAAATGAAAATTGAAAAACTAACCTTCGCATACAATGTAACCTTCTCCTGGCTCTCAAACAATTTCAGGTGGGCGAAATCTCAAGATCTAAAGGGCGAAGATGGAGACAGAGGGGTTAAATCCAATGATTCACCGGCATTCAGTCTTCATTTTGCGGTTTATCTATTTCAAAAACAATAGAACTTCTACACTTTTAATATCAAGATGACATCCCATTTTTAAATCTTCAGCTCGATCCCAAGGCTCAAGTCCAAATAAAAAATGTTATCAAGTTTTCCCATGAAATCAAAAGAACATCAACGCAAATTCATCCAAACCATTTTACTCTATTCTAATGCAATCTATAATGTTGGCTTCTGAACAATTTGACTATAAAACATCTTTCCGACCGTAAGCAACCATGTCATAATGAAAGAGGTTAACAAACAGAAGAATAATGCACCAGACAGTTTATTCATGAAGTTGCAACAAATGAACAACATTAAACCCATCTTACGTATATCTTTCAAGATCTAAAGGAGGAATATACAGATAATCAACATGATTTTTTAGCATTATGAAATCCTTTAGAATCATATCTACTAAAAGAATGCAAAAAGGTCTACAAACATTTCATGACAATCCCACAGCTTATTCGATATCAGTATTCTGTGAGTCTCGAGGAAAAGAAAAAAGTAACTGAACCAACTAATCAAAAATTAGTATTCATTAGAAGAACTTAATATAAGTGATAAGTGTAATTTTTACACTTATTTAGGACCTAAATTAACGACATTTAATAGTCTTTTAAGAAAAAAAATTCTAAATTATTGCATTTTATGTTTAATAGGTGAAATTCTTTGGATGAAAAGGAATTGAAGGAAAGAAGCAGAATATGACGAAAAATAGCAAAAATCTAAAGTACAAGGACCAAGTTGAATTTGATGAAAAAATTGAGGACTTGAAGAAAGCAAAAATTGATTTACTTGGATATTGGAATTAATTGGATCTCAATTAGGACTTTTAGTTGTATTAAAATAATGTTGAATTAGGTTATGTGGATATATATACAGGGCACACGCAGAAAAGAGGGGGAGGAATTACGCAGCCAGAGCAAATTATATATTATTCACGATTGTGCCCGACGGGATCAAGCCGTAAAGAGAGAATTTAGACAGAAAGCGTATTATATATATATTATTCACGCAAACAAGGGATAAAAACCGGAGGAGAAAATAGACGGTTTAACACGTGTTGAGGAAAAGACAAGACAGAGAAATTGCAAAAGTGAATATATACCCACACGCATACGTAGGCAACAAACAATTGGGTAGGGCTTGATTGTAATATATATTCATTAAAACCGAAATTGGAAAAAGGACAGACCACGGAAACTGAGGCAAGGAATTAATACCAGATTTGTTCACGTTTCATCAACTTCCGGTGATGTCGTTCCTCTTTTGCGTGTTTAATTTCAATATTATGTTAGGCTGGATTTTTATATTGCTAAAGATATAGATGAACCCTTGTTTTGAAACTTTTAGTATTAATTAATTATTTTGACGTTAATTTATTTAAATGCGTGGATGTTTATTATGGTTTATTTTGTTTTTCAATTATCTGGCCAATAGTTGAATTGTTTGTGGATTTTATTGTTATCGAGAGAGACAATATGATTTTTGCACGTAGTAATAAATATTGTGGGGTTCGATAGAGGATAGAGATATATCTCTATGCTTTGCATGGTTGATAAAGATGTTCTAGTTCGTTAATGCATTTATCATGTTCGTATTTTCCATCGAGAGATAGGATTGTCGCATGAGGGGAATAGATTTAATTGCTATCGAGAGAGGTTTTTAATTAAATTAGGAACATTGACCAACTCGCATGATAACAAATTGTCATTTTAATTGTTGTACTAAAAGTGGATTAACAAGGGGAATTCTAGATCTTAGCAATACATCTCAGAAATTTGATAAACTTTTACTTTGATTTCTATTACGTGATTAATTAGATTTAGATTTATTACAAATTATTATTGCTATTCGATTAAAGTTATTTTAATTTTAACTCAATCAAACACGTAGTCCTCGTGGGTTCGACACTCTATTCACTACTTTATTACTTGTTCACGATCCCGTTCACTTGCGGGAAATCAAACGACCAATAAGCAAACATTTCAAAGCTACAAATAAAAGCAGCAATTAACTATCACAAATAAAATGAAGAAACAATAGGAAACATTTTAACATGCACACAGTGATACTCCTTTATGAATTAATGTTGTTCAGAGAATGAACAAGAACATCCAACGGCTATAATATGCAGAAAGTTTAAACAAAGGAGACTAAAACAAGACCCTACACAAATAATACACACTCCATTAACAGCATCTATATATAGCTTCCACAAATAAGTTCCAAACAATAATTTTCACTGATCGGTAGCACTTAAGGGAAACAACCAGAGCACCGTATCAATCCGTTCTCGTTGCAATCAGGGCTAGAGAAAACCACAACAATTCTAAGAGAAGTTCAAATTCAAAATAAAGTAGTCAAAAATTTTCTTAAAAAAAAAAAATCACTCGAATTTACCGCAAAAACAAACCAATTAAAAAACCAAAATCGACTTCAAAAAATTTACCAAAAAACAAAGAAAATTACCAGTTCACAGCCGAAGAGCTGAAACAAAAATTGAACAACAAAGAAGAAGAATAAAACGAAAGAGAAGAGAGTGCGAAACTTTTACCAATCAATCATTCAAAATTTTCAATGATATCCGAAATGACCTTCTCCATGTCCCCTGCCTTCATGGCTGAAAACAACTCTTCACATTTAGCAGGCTTACAAAAATCTCTCCACCTTCCTCGCGAATTTGAAAGCAGCCTCTCCTCGGAACCCGGCTCACTTCCATAACCCACTGTCGGACCTCCATCAATCAAACCCCCAACATTGGCATCTAGGGTTTTTTTAATCTCAGTTTTGAGCGAATTTTTTTGGGTTCTTCTGAAGAATTTCCAAAAGTAACGAAAATGGGAAGAAAGACTGGAAAGACCGAAGGGTGAACGTGGTCGTTGCAGAGAGTGAAACAAAGGGAGAGAGAAAGGAAAGGGCTGGAGTGCTGGACAATAGGGCTTCTTCGTTTCATGACTGGGCAAATAGATAGAGGAACTGAGGTAGCAGACGACGTAGTGCTGGGATTTATCATGTGCCAAAACGACGTCGTTTTGAGTAGGACGAAAGTGTGAACAGTAAAAGGGAAAGTGGCTCTTTTATTGTATAGGGAAAAAGTATTTTTGGGTCAATTTTGTGATTTATAATGTTTCGTTTGGCCCCGTTAAAATTATAATACATTTCTATCTCTCTTCTTTTTAACTACACATTCTCCAATAAAATAATATTACACGTAAATTTAAAAATTTCATTCTTTTTCAACCACATATTTTAAAAAAAATAGTATTCAAAAAACTAAAATCTCAAATAATGGGGGCCAAACGAAAAGTTGTGTTTGTGTGCTTTTATTGTGCTATTTATGGCAAAAAAAGTTTTATTAGTTATCATTTAGAATTAAAAACTATTGATTTTGTGTTTTTTTTTTGTAAAATTAAATAAAGATTTTGTCAATTCACATCGTATAAAATTTTGACTTGGTTATGTGGAATTATAGTGAAAAGATCAAATAAATCCGCCATTTGGAACTACGAAGGATATTTTATTAGGCTAAACCCTTCTACCATTATATTGAAATTTGAATTGAAACACCCTTCAATTCATGTAGACTGTGTCGTGTTAAATTTTTAGGAAGCGATTTTTTAAAATGTGCTGTTAAAAGCAGGAAAAAATTATGCATGACACCTTAAAATCATTTTATTAGAAGAATGTACTGTTGAAAACGAGTTTGAGGAAAATCACTTTCAAACAAGCCGATAGTCTCGTAAAATTGAAAAGCATTTTTGAACTTGCGCCAATTTCGTCAATCAATCATAGAAAATTTTGACTTCCTTCTATACAGTATACTCTGTTTGACCCCCATTTGTAACTTTATTTTTTTTTTCTCTCAAAATTCATTTCCAATCAAATATTTTTTTAATAAAAAATTTGCTCGTAAACACATCACCTTTCTCTACATTTTAACCACACTTTCTTCAAGAAAAATAATTTTCACAAAAAATTGTTCTAAAAAAATCTTTTACCAAATAGGGGTTGTAACCGCTGAAGTTGAAAGATAAAAAAAAATATCAACTTGCAAAACCCTTCTGAATATATGCAAATGGGGAATATTGACAAACTCTAGAATTCCATTGTATTGTGAATTTATATAAGATTTTTGAATATGCTCCAAAGTAAGGTTCAACAATATTATAATACATATAAAATAATTAATGCAATTAAAAAATTTCTTGTTTCGATAAGTTGAATTATAAAGAACTTCGTAGTTGAATTCACTTTGATTTCTGTAATTTTTGGAAAGGTTTCTCGTACGATTTAAGTTCTCACTTTGAGAATTGTTGTAATATTAAACTTTTTGCGTTGTGATCTGGGGTTATACTAGTGGATTCGAGCTAATCCTTAACGGATGCTTGACGGGAGACTTAAGTGTTAAAAGATGTCATCGAACCTCTACAGTTTAAATTGAAAAAATCTTATGTTCTTTAATGTTTTGGATAATTTTTTGCATTCTCGGTGCTGATTGAGTCCAATGCTAAGATCAATACTTATCTTATATCGTAACACACTATAATCGTGTAAACAAAATTTGTAAAATATATAATGAGATCTCAAATCTCACTCACCCCACTAATACCACCTAGTGGTTGAAAATATGTCCATTCCAGGATTGATGATGTCCAAATCTATGTTTTTCAAGAACTTTCTATTATGTCAATGAAAATTGTGTTTTGTCACGCTACTTTTGTCACCCATTAATTAAATTGTAGATTGAAAGTGAGCACTAGAGGAATGGGAAGAATCAGGAGAGACCTAATTTAACCGTTTGGTAACCATTATTCTAAAAAAAATGTATTCTTTGTGTCAAATCACACTTTTTTTGTGGTTGAAAATGAAGGAAAAGTTATTGATGTGATGGAAAATATTATTTTATTGATGAATGTGTGGTTGAAAATTAGTAGAAGTATGAGAATGAAAAAAAGAATGGTTACCAAACGGTGCCTAAATAATGAAGTGAACCTCTTTTTTCCCATCAAACATTTTGAGTATATTTTATTTGTAATGTTAGTTTTAATTTGATTTCAAATAGATCGCATTATGACATTTCTTCTTTTCAATACTTCAAATTTGTAAGGAAACGGCGTTTTCATGAGTATGAAAGCAAGTTCTGTTAGTCCCTGTTTGATTGCCACATTTTTCAAGAAAAATGTCACATCCGAGAAAAACGAATTTCACTTTGGCCGTTTGATTGCAACGTAGAAATGGAAATCGAATTTCAAAGTACAACCACTTTAAACTGCATTTTTTTTGTTTTCATGGAAAACGAATTTCTATGGGTTTGGTGGATTTTTATTTTCCAATTAATATGGAATTGAAATTTCTTTCCACATTTACCTATCAAACGGACCTTTAGTTCAAGACTACGCAAGGCTATACTCAAGAGATGGATTTCCTCTTTAAGTTGTTAGACTGTTAGTACTCTAGTTGACAACATAGATTGTAGAATTACAATTATTCGACAAGAACAAACAAGTTATAAAGATTTACATAGATAAGATCATACTCAACCCCTGTTGTCATCCATTTTATCAAACATTGTTTGCTACGGTAAACAATCTCCATCACATATTCATTTAATAAAATATTCTACACACAAACCAATAAAATAACTTTACTTTTCAACCACGCATTCTCCAAAAAATACTATTCAAAACTCTATTTCTTCTCCCATAATGAGAGACAAACAAGTACTCACTAGCTTACGAATAATTAGGGCAGACACATGAAGAGATGAATATTTGAATAGTTTAGTCGATTTTGAAAATCAAGGATTCGTGAAAATATGTGGTTACTATAAATTTAATATGTCAATACAAGTTTATCTCGAACAAAAAAAGAATAGTTTTAGTAAGAAAGTCTCACTCAATGCTACTTCCTAGTGCCATTTGAGTAAACCACTTTGTGAGGTACAGTGCACAATTCACTACGAGTCACGGCCATTTTAATCACAGACAAAGCAATTCTATTTGCTGGATTAAATTTTAAAAGAAGAAGAAGAAGAAGAAGAAGAATGAGAGCTATTTGTTCCACTAAAACAATGGAACGTGTCTATTCGAGTCGAGTCATGTTATTTATCATCATGATGATGAAATATTAATGATTTGACAATTCATTATCCCATATATTTCTCTTTCTCTCTCCTCCCCCTCCCTCTTTCTGTCATAAAAATTGAACTGTTAAATCACATTATTCTACACTTGAGCTGTAAATAGATGTTGATAGTTTTATATTTTATAATTTCACTTCTTTAATTTAATTCCAAGAAATTATTTTAATATCACGATAAATTGGATAAACTCAACCAAGTGCGAGTGTTAAGAGTCTTGACTTTTGAGACTCATAGCAAAGGAATCATTCGCTAATTGTGCCGATGGCAATACCAACAATAACGAGACATGATCAAGAGAAATCAATCACAATTAAATTATAGACGATGGAGTTTTAAATATTTTTCATGAATTTCTTTACATATGCACTTGTTCATTTCGACACAAATTGAGCACTTGTTTGTGAGAGATTTTTTTTAAGCAAAAAATGATTTAATTATAGAATGTGTAGTAAAAAGTAAGAAAATATTCCGTGTCTCCTGAAATGTGTGATTTAAAATAATTTTGGAGAAAATTAATTACTAAAAAAATCTCTTCCAAACAAGTTCTGAATGTATCGTTGTACATATATGATGTTTATAACTACATTATAATAGTAGATCGATCGCACCAATGCAAAAATAGAGTTTTGGTTGTTTAAGCTAGTAGGGTGGGCATGTAACAATGTGATTAGTGGGCCTATGACATTTATCATTAATCTGCCATTGAAATAATTAATTTTGTCTTCCAAGTTGTAATCTACTCTTGACTTGGTTTTGATAAACCTTAAAAGTGGCCTATCCATGTAAAAGGCATTGGTGGGATATTATCATTTGCCTTGTCACTTTCTTCCTATTGTTAGACTTAGACTCCGTTTGATTGGCGGAGTTTTCCAAGGAAGTATGAAAATATTTTCCTACTTTCACTTTTTTGACTGTTTGATATGCGAAATTTTTCACGGAAAATGTTTTCCTCCCTTTTTCTAGGTACAACCCTTTGATGTACAAATGGTGGAAAATATTTTTTCATCTAATAGGTGGGAAAACATTTTCCACCTTTTTTTTTGTTTGCAATGAGAACAAATTCTAGACACAATGGTAAAAAAAAAATTCACTTTTATCGACAACTTTCATGCAAAATAAAGTCAAACGAATGATAATCGGTATGGTAAATTTTTTTTTTTTTCAAAATTTTTTTTGACAATGAGAATAAATTTAGACTCAATAGTAGAAAAAATTATCATTTTAATGGACAAATTCCATAAAAAACGAAGTCAAATGGACACCAAATTTTCAACATTTTCCATGGAAAATTATACAAATCAAACACAATTAATTACAATTCCTAGTAAAACATTTTTTATGAAAATCAATTCCCTGTAAAACATTTTCTTTCCACCCATTTTCCACCCTTGCAATCAAACGGACCCTTAGAGATTTTTTTTGTAATAATTCCAAAAGCAACTTTATCAAAAACCAAACAAATTGTCTGGTGTTGCAATCAGACCATTGACTTCAATTGATGCCAACGGCCTTAAAGGTGACCAAAGTTTATTAGTTATCTCGTTGAAAAATAAAATATTAAAAATTGAGCACAAATATTTTCAACGTCACCTTTCAAGTACAAATAAGATTTATTCAAAAGCATGTCGTGCAATAAGTTCTTTAAGCCCTTGTTTGACAGAAATTTTAATCTAGATTTTTATCAAACTCAAAGTCAACAATTAATTTTAATTACATATTTCATGAATCTAACAACTTTTCCATCATTTTTTATCAAAATATGCTAAAAATTTGAATTAAACCTCCATCTTACAGAGGGCTAAATGAACTATATTAAGATCGGAACACATGATTAGGAGTGTATCAAAGAGGAACTTAAGTTTTATTTTTATTTTTTGGAATATACATAGAAGACAGGCTTGGGCAGCCCTGACTGCCCACTTATCTCCGCCCTTGGCGTGTATAACTGTCTAATACTGTGTTTGATTGATATGAAAAATGTCTCCTAGAAAAAAAAATATTTTCTTTATTTTGAAGAAAACAAAACCTACATTTCCAAAAGAAAGTGGTTTCCTCAAAAACAATGAAAACTATGCATATGTTCAAGAGAGAATGAATATGAAGAATAAATTAAAGTAAATGGTTAGTTGGCCACAAACCAAAAAATAGAGAGAAGAAAAAAAGGACCAAGAGTTTAGGTGAAAACAAAGTTAATTGTGGGCCCATACTACTCTATACCTTAAAGTTTAAATTAAGCCCAGATACTGGGTTGCAATTAGGCCGAGCCCAATGGACAACAACCTAGTAGACCCAAATGGAATAGAAAAATGATGTAAGTACAGAAGAAAGATGACAAATTTTTTACAAATTTTTAAATGGGAACAATACATAACTAAGAGGTTTAGTTTTACCAATTTCAAATTTAAGAACTAAAGTTTAAAATTTCAAATTTCAGATATTTTTAAATTTTATTTATAAATAATTAATTAAACATATATTTTATTACTTAAATATATTAAGGTCACAGTTCCATATAATTTGATCACAAATTCTATATAATTGATCACATATTATTAATTTATCACAAACCAGAAATTTTACATGTCACAAATTATTTTGCAGTCACGATTCAAAAATTTTATAGGTCACAATTTATTCATAGGTCATAAATAAAAAACTGAAACGTTACAAATTATTTCACGGTCACAATTCAAAAATTTTATGTCACAATTTGTTCATCGATCATAAATCAGAAATTTTATAAATCAAATTATTTTACGATCACAAATCAGAAATTTTATAGGTCACAAATTATTTTACGGTCACAATTCAGAAATTTTATAGGTCACAATTTGTTTATCGATCACAAATAATTTTTTTCTTTTTACGTCACAACTTATTTTACGGTCGCAAATCACAAATATTACAAGTCACAACTTAATAAACAGTTACAAATTGTCAAATTATCGATCACAAATTAACAATTTTTAAGGCCACACATTATTTTTTAGTCACAATTTATATTTTTCATTAGTCACATATTGTTTATCGGTCATAAATTAATGAATTTAATAGTCACAAACAACCAAATAATTTGTGATCACCACCAACACTTGTAACAATCACCTCATCACTGCCACCAAGAGCATAACTACCGAACCCTGTCGCCGAAACCACCACCTCTCGACAACAAACCATCATCTAAAAGTACCGACATCACCACACAACCACCACCACCCACCGCACCACCACCAACAACAACGACCTCCACCACCAATAGAACGCACCACCAACGCCATCTCCACAACCACTGTCATCACCGCCTAAAAATCAACAAAACCACTGCCCAAAAAATCAACAAAACCACCGCCCAGCCAACAACAAAACCGCCGTCACAACCACCACATCCATCAACACTGTCGCCAACACAGTTGCTCTCAGATCAGATCCGGAAACCGCTGCGAAGACGGGGAAAGAGAGAGAGGAGGTTCAACACTACCGTTCGACACCGTAAAATAACCCAAACTTCCCCATATTTTTCTGCAACGATTTCGTTCTCCGGTGGTGGCGAGACTGCAATGTCGAACGAAGAACGAAATCACCCTAAAATAACCCAAACTTCCTCAAAAAAATTTTCTCTTCTGCCGACGACGAAAATACCCAAACTTCCCCATATTTTTCTGCAACGATTTCGTTCTCCAATGGTGGCACAACCAGGGACGTAGTCAGGATCTAAACTCAAGGGGGCGAAAATACGGGGGGCGGAGCCCCCGAATTTTTTTTTTAATTAAGAGGATTGAAAATGACGATTTTGAGTACCAAAATAGGTAAGTTAAATTGATTGACCAAAAAGACAATCAGTTTGTCGATACAAAAACAATATGTCAATCTATGTGTCTAACGCTATACAAATTGAAAATATGAACGTTAGATGGACATCAAAAAGATAAAAAGTAAACTGCCCATCTATATATTAGATGATAGAGATGGCTTGGACATCTGAAATTGGTCTCTCCTTGTCCTCATCACTTTAAAGTCGTTAATAAGATAATCTAATGGAAAAGTATCAACAATCTCCTTCTCTATATACACAAGTATGGTACTGGACAAAAAACCATCTTCCATTCTATTACGCAACCTTATCTTAATGATACTCATAACTGAAAATGCACGTTCTGTAGTTGCTGTTGAAACTGGAAGAGTCAAGACAAGACGAATCAATCTATCAACAAGATTATAACTCATTGATTTTCTTGTCAATGCTAACAGTTGGCACACGTCGGGCAGTGTTGTCAAATTTTTGAATTGAGAGTTACGCTGAACTTCAATTTGATATAACTCCAATTGATCTTTCAAATGCAACTTCTCTTGATCTGTAAAGTCAGCGGTATAAAATTTATCTGCAAGCTTACAAATATTCTGAACATCAAAAGCCTTGTAGGCATCTCTAGGATCTAATGATGAGCTAAGAATAAGCAATTCCACCACATCTTCATTAAATCTATCTCTTAACTCCTGAACTTGAAAATCAACTACTGCAAGAAACAAGTCAATTTTGTAATGATGTTGCAAAGTGATATGATCTTTTTGCTTAGAAGTCCTCCATCGACCTGCTCTATACAAAGAAGCCATATCAGGAATGTCTATGTTTCTTGAAGTACAAAATGCCTTCACATTGTTCAAAAATCCATCCCATCCATCTTCTCTATAGATTTGAAGTCGGGTTTTCGTCACTGACACCAATTCCATTGCTTCAATATATCCTGAGACTTCAATTGTAATGCTTGACAAAGAACATCTGCAAATCCCAAGATATCTCTCATTAAATGTAGAATAAACACGAACTCAAAAGATGTCATGACATCATAAACACCATCAGCTTCACTCCTGTTAACTAAAGTACTTCCATCATTGATGATATCAACTAAAACAGAATAAGTGTCATCAAACAAAACAAGCAAACTACAAATGGAACTAAAGTGTGAGCTCCATCTTGTACTTCCAGCACGTTTTAGAGTTCCGATCTGATTTTTTCCTCTTCTAGTTTCAAACTCACCATTCTCATCATTGGTAATCATTTCTGCAATTCTAGCTGCTTGAGAGCTTCGAAGTTTGTCACTTCCTTTACTAGAAGAGGTAACCAAGTTCACAATAAGATTTAAGTAATCAAAAAACTGAGATACTGGAATTACTTGCCTAGCTGCTGCCACAAGAGCCAATTGATCAAAAAGGCAAGCAGCAAACACGACCTGCTCTATACTAGAAAATACCAAATATTTTATGCCTATAACCATTCACCAATAAATCAGAGATTGGAGTAATTAGTAAAGGTTTAGAAAATTGATTATTCCTTACCTCACGACGGTTGGACAGGCGCACCACGCAGGGAGGAAACTCAGGCGGCAGGCGCAGCCTCGCAGTCGCAGGGAAGGGCTGAACTGAAGGTGGAACCGTGGAGGAGTGGAGGCGGTCCAGGCGAAGCAGCGTGGAGGAAACTCAGGCGCAACAGCTGCCGGCAGGGAAGTGAAGACGGGACTGGGACTGGGAGTCTTTGGTTCAGCAAGTTGAGCCCTTGGAAGTTGGAAGCCGTTTTAGACTTTTACTGCTTAAAATTACCAAAAACTGGGCCGCCTAATTTTTGGACCGGGTCATTTGCTTTTGTTTTGGATTTGAACTCTTTATTTATTTAAGTAAATATTGAATCTTTTGTTTAAATTGAAGATTTTTGTATTATTGAATTTTAATGTGTAAGTTATTGGGTCAATATTTATTAATGATAAAAAAAATTCAAAATTTTGCGGGGGCGAGTCAAAATTATTGGTGGAGCGAAACTGAAAAATACATTAAAAATTCATTAGGAATAGTGGACCGACAGACAATGTTGGGGGGACGGTCGTCCCCCAACCCCCCTACGTCCGTCTCTGGGCACAACATAGAAGAGAGGCAAGGAAGAAAGGCACTAACAGAGAGAGAGAGAGAGAGAGAGAGAGAGAGAGAGAGAGAGAGGGGGATGGGGTGGGGGGGGAAGAGATGGATAAAATTAGGGTTAGTTTGGTTAATTATGATTTAGATAGGGAAGATAGATGAAATAGATGAATTAATATCTTATTTTTGTATAAATAAAATTTATATCTGAAATTTGAAATTGAAACTTTAAAATTCTAATTTTTTATAATTTCCTCTTTTTAAATTTCTCCCACATGAGAAGGTGGGGCCCACATGAATTAAATATTGTTAAAAATAAGGGAGGTGCTACAAGTACATCGGGGTGTACATAAGTGTGTCCATAATGGACACCCGACACCTCCCCATTGGATGAAATGCAGGTGGGTTCGGCACTTTATCCAATGGGGTGGTGCCAGGTGTCCATAATATATAATCCCTAATGTACAAGTAGCATTTTCCTAAAAATAATGGATCCACGTGTTGTGTGTATTCGGTACAAATTCTGTAAAAAAAAATTCTGTACACAGAGTGATTGAATGGAATATGGAAATTAGGTCAATTACTCTAAAAAGGAAAGGAACTAGATTAATGCACTTAGAACAAATTAAACATCTTATAAATCGTAATTAATACGTCTTAACAAAACCTAAAATCTTCTAACCGAGTACAAGACCACAATTCCATCATTCTTCACCTACATAAAGAAGAAGCATCACCCGCACGAAGAAGAAGGTGATTCACCCACCGATAAAAGACTCCATCCACATGAGAAATCATGTCAAAAAAATTGTTGACCACTTCAGTTTTGGCAGATTTAGCAGCTTTCTGTAATTTACCAAAAGTTAATTTTGGAGGATGTTGCATTCGTAGGATGTCTTGTATTGTGAAATTGAGATCCACAAAACGAAATCGATTACTTGGAGAAAATTGAAAGACTTGGGAGGCTGGTTAACGGAAAAGTACCTGATTATGTGGAATCAAAATGGCCATATTATAGCAGAATAATCAGGTCTTTGAAAAGGGAAAATTTAATTTAGTTCTCTAAGCACTAGAAATTGAGATTTTTCTTCACAGTAGATAAAATTTTCCAAAGGCAGAAATTGATGAATTTCTTTTTGGGTTCTTGATCCCTTGAGCATTTAGAGGACACCAGAGAATATGTAGAGTTGTCAAATTTTTGAAATTCATTTTCTCGAATGAATTCCGAGCATTTCCATCTTCAGTTGTTATTTTTTTGGATCTATGGAAATATTCATTTAATACTATTTTAGGGGGTGGAAAATATATAGAACTAGATCCAATTTCAAAAATCAGATTTAAAATTTGTTTATACAAAAATCAAATGATAATTTCATGTTTTAATTTAACAATAGTATTATAAAATTAAATTAATTTAAATATCCCACCCTTACATCCTTCCACCATACCAAAATTTTCAAACCCTAATCATTTTTTACTTTTCATCCTCTTTCTAAATCTCTTCATTCTCTTTCTATATTTCTTCTCTCTTTACCACACACCACCACTGGAGTACCGTCAACGCTAAGCTCACGAAGCCTCCGATTGATCAACATCTTTGACCTACGATCATCGAAGGGAAAAGAAAGCGTCAACCCTTAGCAATACACCTCGCTGCAAGAAGTGGCGTTGCCGCTATTCAAACCTCGCCTTTGTTCACGAGAGGTGGCACTGTCGCTGTTCTCACCTTGCCATTGTTCGAGCAGCCCACCTCATCGGTGTTTGTAGTTACAGTAGCGGACAGCTCAGAGCTGCCTTTGACCTCGAGATGGAAATGATTTGGCTATCGTTGTTTTTGGTTTGTCGTTGTTTTTGTTTTTGGTGTTGGTGGTGGCGGCGATAGTGGTAATGTAGGGTAGGCATGGGTTCAGTTTGATCAATTTTTGCCTTAACCCAAACTCAACCCAACGTGATCGGTTTGATTAAAATTTAACCCAACTCAATCCGTGTAAAGGGTGAAACCCAACCTAACACAATCAAGTATCGATCAAGTTGGGTTGGGTTGGGTTAGGTTGTTCAGTTTGGGACAATTTATCAATAAATATTAAAGTCATCAAATTTTCTATTATACTAAATTCGAATATACAAGATTAAATAGTAAATAAATAAAATTATTTATTTTCTATTGGTGGTGACGACATGGTGGATCAGGGATTGGGGGTGGTTTTTATTGGATCTGGCGATGACATTGATGATTTTGTTATTGAAAATGGTGGTTTGTTGGTGATTGTGGTGGAGGCGATTTCGAAGTTGAAAATGATAGTTTGTTGGAGGTGGTGGTGATGGTTAGTGCCATAGTAAATTGGGGTTGGGTGGGGTATGTGGTGTGATTAAAAATGTTTGTGACCAATTATTTGAAATTGTGACAAATAAATAATACGTAACTTAAAAATTTGAGTAGCGACTTATAAATTTTGTAATTTGTGACTAATAAATAAATTGCGGTCTACATATTTTTTGATGTGACATATAAATTTTTTGGTTTGTGACCGATGAATAAATTGTGATCTATAAAATTTTTGATTTGTCATCGTAAAATAATTTGTAGCCTATAAAATTTTTTATTCGTCGCCGGAAAATAATATATGATCAATTAATTCGATAACTTGTGGCCAAATAGTACATAATTGTGACCTTAATATATTTTTGTTTTAGGAATTTTATGTTTTAGACTCCGACTGTACAATCTTGTTTTAGTCGAGACCGCGTTCTTGCACAGAATTTTGAGTTGATCAAATGTCGTGTGGCTCGTGATTTGAACTGTAATAAACATGAATATTATTATTCTGTTAGACTCGAAATTAGGAGAAGACAGGGACTGGATAGAGGATTGTATGACAATAACATAATCGACAAGTCTAGATTAGACTAGTTTGTTTGGATCGTCCTTTTTTGTTTTACTTATCTCTCATTAAATATTTATAGTTTATATTAGGCACCTAAAAATTCAACTTTTTTAACGATCAAGTTGACTCCTAAATTATCAAAGTGCTACAGAAATAAAATACAAAAATCTATACGTGACCAAAAAAAATAAATAAATGCGACTTTCTTGATACATTTTGGCATAGGTTGACTACCCCAATAATTTAGTCGTTACATTATAGGAACGACCAAATGAGCATGTCACGGGATGAATGCCTTACGTAGATGCAGTAGACATTGCATAGATTTTGTTTTGCAGTACAGAAACACTTCATCTGTTGCTAACTTAGCAAGAAGACCGCGTTTGGGCTTGCACGAATGCAATCAAGGCGATCATTGCAAGATATCGTTCAAAAATGTGCAAAACAAAGAGCAATTACGCAAGCCAAGGCTGCCCATGCACGGATTATTCACTTTGGATTTCAATCAGACACTTTGACTTCGAACATGCTCATTAATATGTATTCGAAATGCAGCCTCGTTGAATACTCCCGCAAAGTGTTCGATGAAATGCCTGAAAGAAGTCTGGTTTCTTGGAACACCATGATTGGTTCTTATACCCATAACAGGAATGAGCAAGAAGCCCTGAATCTTTTTGTGAGAATGCGAAGAGAAGGGTCTCAGTTTAGTGAATTTGCTCTTTCTAGTGTTCTATGCGCTTGTGCTGCCAATGTTTTAGCATCTGAGAGCAAACAGCTGCATGCTTTTGCTGTGAAGGCATCAATGGAGTTGAATGCTTTTGTGGTCACTGCTTTGCTTGATGTTTATTCCAAGTGCAATTTGATCAGTGATGCTTTACAGCTCTTCGAGTCTATGTCAGAAAAGAGTGATGTCACTTGGAGTTCAATGATGGCAGGGTTTGTGCAAAACGAACTTCACGAGGAGGCTTTAGTTTTGTTTCACAGGGCACAAAAGACTAATTTGGAAACTAATAAGTTCATTATTTCCTCAGTGCTTTGTGCTTGTGCTGCCTTGGCTGCTTTAATAGAAGGAAAACAAGTGCATTCTGTGGTGTGTAAAAGTGGTTTAGGTGCAAATATTTATGTTGCTTCTTCTCTTATAGATGTGTATGCAAAGTGTGGAAGCATTAAAGAGTCTTATGTTGTGTTTTCTAATGCAGAGGAGAAGAATGTTGTTTTATGGAATACAATGATTTCGGGTTTTTCCAAACATGCTAGATCTTTAGAGGCTATGGTATTATTTGAGAAAATGCAGCAGATAGGCTTGTACCCAAATGAAGTAACTTATGTCTCTGTTTTATCTGCATGTGGTCATATGGGGTTGGTCAACAAGGGACGGAAATATTTTGATATGATGAAGAAAGAACATAATTTGTCACCCAATATCTTTCACTACTCATGTATGGTTGATATTCTTGGTAGGACAGGCCTAATCAACGAAGCTAAGGATTTAATTGACAAAATGCCATTTGATGCTACTGCTTCCATGTGGGGATCCCTTTTGGCCTCCTGCAGGATCTATAGGAATGTTGAGTTGGCTGAGTTATCTGCTAAAATGTTGTTCGAGATTGAACCTAATAATGCAGGAAATCATGTATTGCTTTCCAACATATATGCTGCACACGGAAGGTGGGAGGATGTTGCAAATGTGAGGAAGCTTCTTAAAAACAGCGAAATCAAGAAGGAGAGAGGAAAGAGTTGGATTGAAATCAAAGACAAAGTTCACTGTTTCATGGTTGGTGAGCGATGTCATCAAAGGATTGCTGAGATTTATTCAACGTTGGATAAATTGCTGGAAGAGATGGAGAGTTCAGGATACAAAGGTGACATTGAACATGATCTACATGATGTTGAAGAGAGTTACAAAAAGGAACTTCTGAAGCATCACAGTGAGAAGCTGGCTTTTACTTTTGGGCTAATGTGCTTACCTTCTGATGCACCTATAAGAATTATGAAAAACCTCAGGATATGTGGGGATTGCCATGCTTTTATGAAGGTTGCTTCAATTGTAACGAGAAGGGAAATCATTGTTAGGGATAACAATCGGTTTCACCATTTTGTTGAAGGGCATTGTTCATGTGGAGAATTTTGGTAATATGAAGCAACGTATGGAAAGCTCGTTCCTAATTAAGTACTTCATCTCATCTGTAAGAGGGTTGGATCCACAATTTTCGAGCAATATAGCTTAAAAATGATGACAGCTATGAATATCAAAGACAAACCCTTCCAAGTTCACGAGGACTTGCATTTTCCTCCACCGAAAGAGGTACTTCTAGTTCATCTAGGAAACTGCAATATTTTTCATAGACTGGTCAGAGTGAGAAAGACTATGCAGTAGGTTAGCATCTAAAATGAATTGTGATTTCCGCAATTTGTCCCCTTTCATAGCGTCTAAATATTTTAATACAGATTCAATTTCATTTTAGTCTACAATGTATGAAATTCGACCCTTTGCAAGAGGTTTGACTCTCTTTCTTTCGTTTCGTCTCCTTGCCCTCAGGTGGAAGATACTTGTGCCAAAGCAATAAAAAATGGGAGAGGTTTGGTGTGTTCTTGCCATACTAAAAAATGATAGGTTTTTTTTTGGGCTTCTCTTGACACCTTGGTCACTACGGTAATTTATTTGTAGAATAACAGAGGAATTAGCTTTTATTGCAGTTTCTTACTCTTACAGATCTATTTGGCAATATTTCGAATCTTACACGATATTCTTATAGAAATTCTGCTTTTGGCTCACCTTGTCAAATGGCTTATAACATTTGTTTGATCGCAGCTAAATACGTTTTTTTCTGGAGATATTAGCGTCATGGTCAGGTCGAGGACGCCAACGAAATACCAACAAAGGTTTGTCACGAGAACGTATGTGTTCGGAAAGGAAGAGGGTGACAGAGTCACTGAGGTGCATTGTGGTTGAGGACAACGAAATATCAATCTTCTTGGCTCGACCCTTGACTCTACCAAGGTGTATTATGGGATCTGTGGCTCCGAATATTACTGCTCCAAGGTGTATTTATGGCTTATCTGATAAGTTACACTGAATCAGATGGAGACCTCCTGAACCTTGAGATGAACTGAATCAGAAGGCGATCACAATGACAGGCTGGTTTATGTGTAACAATGGTCTAAAAGTTATCAGAATTGCAATGGATAGTAAAAAACCATTGTTCATGACGATACAGATGGGATTATTAACTTTTATTTTTTATAATTGATTTCATGTAAATAGATATCAACACTCTTAACAAGATGAAAAGCAATAAAATTTGAACTTGTCAAGCATTTTTGTTCTCAAAATTTTGACCGCGTAAAATTGAGATTCGTACTATAGGATATTTGAGGAAAAATAAGCATCCATGAATGTTATTCCATTGAAATAATGGATTCTATGTGCCATTTTTCACACTTGTCCTGCAAATTGATTGAATTTCTTAGTGGTAATCGTACAATCATTGACGTTTTAAGTAATCGTTATCGTGGCACTCTAGAAACAAAAATGATAAAATGAGTGGTATGACAATGTTTATAATTAAAATGTTAAAATGATTGTTTTTTGTTTAACACTATTATGACGTGGCCTATTGATAAATTAACATGGGACTTAGCAATTACGTCAAAGATCTATTGTGATGTAACTCCCAAAACAAAAGTAATTTTTATCTATTTGAGATATTGATGAAGTGAGTGATCTAATTTGAAACAAAATTAAAGTTCATAGACAAATTAAAATTTTAATGATCCAATTAAAATTCTGCTAAAATCCTTTGACAAGAGATGGAATTTACCCACCCTATAATTAGTTAAAAATTCCCCCCTAAGATTATGCTTGAATTGCTTGTGATAGCTTAACACGTTTAATATTTTAGATATCATAATCTTTTGTCATTTCTCTTCTACATTTATTTTTGTCATACATTCTCAAAAAAATAAAAAAAAATATTTTTCACATTTCTCCATAATATTTCCTACTTTTAACCACACTCATAAAATAAAATCATTTTTTTTGAAAACTACTACTCAATTTTTTTTTTTTTTTTTATCAAACACAAGTGCTAATTTTCTCCAAATATTCCACAAATTCTCTTCAACTGACCTTTGACTGAAAGTGGGAAACAGAGAGGCCAAGCTTCGGCATAGGGTAACAAACATTTTCTTAATTTACTATTATTTTAAAATTTTAAACTAATCTAAAAATTATTTAATAATTAAAGAAAAACTTAATAAAAAAACGCATAAAAAAATGCGTGCGCCTAAGCATGAAAAAAAAGCAACAAAAAAAAAGTGCAAGGCGTGGCATTTTGTATCCGCTTCTACGCACCTTGACGCCACTTTTTAGAACATGCTTTTAACCATATATTTAAGGGATAATTGCAACAGCGATACTAAACCTTTCATTTAGTAATAGACTTTGCCAAAACCTTTAATTTGAGCCACTCACGTACCAAACATTTCATTTTTGCTATCAACGGTATCAAATCTTTCAAAATGTCCGCAGCAGAAATCTAAAGGATGATTTCTGTTAGTTTGACTAAAAGTTGACCAAATAATTGACTTTGACAATACTGTTAATTGATTTAAAAAGTTAAAATAGTAATTTTATATTTTTTAATAATAAAATAACCAAAATCAATTAATAAAAATTAAAACCCACCCCACCCCACCCCACCCCACCCCACCCCAAATCAAATCTACAAATTTGGAAAATCAACATCTTCGAATCCATTGCGTCAGAAACCTGTTGTCCAATTATCTGATCTACGTAGGTCGGATTAGAGTTTTGGACTTAACAGCCGATCAGAAATGGAGCTCCTCGATAAAAATATAGATTCCCTGCTAAAATGGTTCGTAGAAGAGACTATCTTGACCAAAGAGGAGAAAAAGAGATAATAGATTGAAAATGGCTTAGGAATTTTCTGTATGACGTCTTAATAAGTTTCTGGTAAGGTCTATTTCTTGCTGCTAATTTGCTGGGGCGCTTGTGGCGGTTGCTGTGGCCTGAATGTGGGTGGATTGCGATCATTGGCACGATGGAGATAGGTGAATTTTGGTTCGATTGGTTGGGGTTGGGTGATGGAAGGCGGGGGTAGGTGGGTGGGAAGAAGATGAACTGTTTCAGATGAAGTTATAGGTTTCTGATTCCATGGTCAATCAAGATGAAGTTTTGGGTTAAATGCACAGGCAGAGTTCTTTAGAGCCACTGCCATTGCAGCAGAGCGCACATTCGATTTTGGGGACTCCATTCCGAGCTTGTTGAAGCATTTTCGAAGTTCCAAATTGAGTTTTGTAGATTTGGGTTGGGATGGGATGGGATGGGATGGGGTGGGGTGGGGTTTTAATTTTAATTATTTGACTTTGGTTATTTTATTATTAAAAATGTAAAAGTACAATTTTAACCTTTTGAAATTAGTTAACATTATTGTCAAAATCAATTATTTGATCAACTAATGGTCAAACTAACAAAAATCATTCATTTGGATTTCAGCTGCGGACATTTTGAAAGGTGCGGTACCGCTGATGTAAAAAATGAAAGATTTGATACCATGTGTGACATAAATGAAAGGTTTGGGCAAAATCTGTTACTAAATGAAAGGTTTGGTACCGCTACTGCAATTATCCCTATATTTTATTGATTTTTATTAAACAACCATGCTACATATACCGAAATGGATGACAATGTGGATGACCGAACACTCATAATAGGGGGCCCACTTTTTTTTTGAAATTTTTTAATCACCCGTATGCATGTGAGAGGTTGTCAACCTCCATTGTCATCAATTTATGTACAAATAAAATTGCCCTTTATCAAAATCTATTTTCATCTTCAAAGTTGCTACATACATTCATTTTAGGGTTATGCTACATGCATATTATGGTACACATAATGGTGTCCATAATGTACATGTGGCGTCCCCCTATTGGGAGGAGCACCTAGCCCACATGCACTCCCCCAATAGGGGGCGCCACGTGTACATTACGGACACCATTATGGTGTCCATAATGTACATGTAATATTATTCTTCATTTTATATATCAAGTTTGATATTCATGAAGTGTCAAAATCATGGCCATTGATTTGAATAATACTTTTTAAAATCAATGCCCATGATTTTGATACATCAAGGAGTGTCAAACTTGTTGTACAAAAAAATGTACAATTATTTACCGATAAAAAAAATGTACAATTAGGCCCAATTTGATAGCACACTGGAAATTTTTTTCCATTTTTCAACTTCTGTAGAGTTTGATAGACAAAATTTTCTCAGGAAAATATTTTTCAACTTTCCAAAATTTTTACATTTCTGAGGAAAATAAATTCTTGATATTTTGATGGGTAGTTTCCAGGTTCTTTTTTGGCTATTGGAAAAAATTCTAAATACAATAGTAATTTTTTTCACTTTTATTGACAATTTCCCTGCAAAATAAAGCCAAACGAATGGTATTCGGTATGATTATTTTTTTTCAAATTTTTTTTGGCAATTGGAACAAATTCTAGACCCAATGTAGAAAATATTATCACTTTAATGGACAATTTTCATAAAAAACAAAGGCAAACGAACACCAAATTTTCAACATTTTTCATGAAAAATTATATGAATCAAACACAATTAATTACAATTCCCAATAAAATAATTTCTAGATAAATTAATTCCCTATAAAATATTTTCTTTTCACCAATTTTTCATATTTGCAATCAATCAAACCCTAAGTTTAATTCTTTCACTTCAGCGAACAGGGACTTACTACAATCCTGTCCGAATAGTAGTAGCAACCAAAGTAAACTGAGCTGTCAAACACATTGGGAAAAAAATCCATTGAAAATTAGTCCTCACGTTTTATCTCATAAATATATTCATTTTCTAGAATTTCAGCCCGATTCATGTGGGTTTAGATACCATTTTCTTCCAGCAGAAGGTGCGTAAATTTCATTTTCTTTCGATAATTTTACTCCCTTTTCTATGTGGTTATTTATTTTCACTTTGCTATGAATTTCAAGATTTGATTTTGGTTAAATCTATCTGTGTGTATAATCTCTAGTTTAATAACCCTTTTTCTGACTGTTCAGTATTTAAATTCGCTATTATGTATCCGTATAGTTACTGTGATGATATGTGTGTGTAAAAAGAGGATGGTTTTGTTTGCTAGTGTAAGATTCTTGTGTATTCGAAAAGATAGAAAAGAAAAGAAACTCTTGATTTTACTATGCCAATAGGGGAAGGTGCTTTCCTTATGAGCCGGTTGTGAGCAAGCAGGGATTGTAATTCTGGGTTTGTGGTTCTTTTCCATGTGTACCCCTCTCAGTCACTGATAAATAGCTATAGTTTTATGCAAAATGATTTTGGAAGTAATAAGGTTGATTAGATAAGGTTCCCGAATTAATTTTTGAATGTTGTTAAATGAAAATTTTCTTGTTAATGAGTGGAAACTTTTCGTGCTAGGCCTTTGAAGAAAAATGTATAGTTTGCACGTGATGGGGCATGATTTTAATAAATAGACAAACCAATCTCTCTAACAATATAAACTTTTAGGTGAAGTGATGATTCAATATGGTACTAGTGCAGGTACACAAGTTTTGGGTTGAAGACTTGAAATCTTGTTGCTTGCATTTTTAAAAATTGCAATTGCATGTGTCAGAAGTCTGAACTGGAAATGAATTTGGCCATATGCAAAGGGCGTGCTGAATATACTATTATAAATGAATAAATTTGAAACTCGTTAACAGCTTGAATTTTTAAATGATGTGGTTGTTCAATAAGTCCAGGATTTTGGCGTCATTTTCTTTTCCTTTTTTGAGGAATATGCTTAAAGAGAATTAATTATTTTTGTAGATTTTCAATATGTGGTCCGGTTATTCCTAGGAGGGTCTTGCCTTTTTTCTTTTCTTGTGAAAAACAAACAGTGAATGATGAATAAATAAGAAAATGCAGTTGTGTTACAAGACTTTTTATAAAATAAATTTTTTACAACTTCAATGTCTATTATGTGAAGGATCTCTGCAACCTTTTGTTGCTGACGACGTAATTCCATCGATATAAACTATTTTGATATATTTGCATTTACTTGGCTTGGCTTTTAATTAGGAACAGATATGCTATGATCTGGCTTCTTTGTCATTCTTCTATATCAGCGAAGAAAATGGTTACTTTCTGGAGAACAATTGCTGGCAAGTGTTTGAATGGTTGATCGTCAGGTTACATGCACAATAAGTTCGAAATATATCCCTAAAAATTTTAAAGCTTTTTCTTTATTTTTGGTTTGAGGCACTAATTCTCAGATGTTATCTTTGAGATGTTGACCGAAACATGCTCCCGAGAATATGCTAAAAAATTGAGTTTTATCTCAACTAAACAGGCGTTAATATGCAGAACGTGAAGATAGTGCCAGAGGTAATGGAGACTTTTGAAGGTTATCATGACAGTGATGGAAATGGCTGGTTGTAATGATGTGTTGTGATGGTGATTTTAAATTGCTCGCAATTTCCTTTTTTAACTTTGATGAGAAAACTCTTCAGTAAAGTTTTGTGCTCATGCCAATACTAGTTTTTGGTTCGGATGCACACCAGGAAGAGGGTTGGGGTTGGCTGCCCCTCTATGTTGGGGAGATTTCTTTCTATTTTATTGAACAAATGGCTTATTATGTTTCATTAGAATTCCTTACTGCAGTCAAGTTGACCGGTCAATATCCAAATATATTAGTCTTCCCTAGATCTTTTTCTGGATAAATTGTTGGCAGAAGTCTCAGGGATACTGACAATGCCAAAAACCTTTTTGTTACGAATTCCGGTGCTGGTGCATGCTTTTCTGCTTCGCAGAATTAAGAGATTTTTAAAGAACCCATACTTATTTTCATGGTCTCATGCCTCCTGTTCGTAGTCAACACGTGCCTTGGAGTGAAAGAAAATTCTAAATCTGCTTTGTAGTTTGTACGAACAAGGAAGGTATAAGTAATGCAACTATGAATCTCATGGAGAGTTCGATCCTAGCTCATGATGAACGCTGACGGCATGCTTAACACAGGACGAGAAGTGGTGTTTCCAATGGCGGACGGCCCTTGGGAGGATATTTTCATGGTCTCATGCCTCGTGTTCATAGTCAACACCTCTGAAGCACGGACACGCTGCCGGAGACAACGTACCCGTGTCCGACACGTATCGGACACGGGTACGCCTCCGACACGTCGCCGACGCGTGTCGGAGTTCCTTGCGGCGTGTCGGAGGCGAGAAAATGCAGATAGCTTGAAGAAATCAGTGAGAAAAAATTGATGGGAGGGAAGAAATGCTTCTGAAACAAACCAGGAATTAGATGGGAGGGAAGAAATGTTAGCTTGAAGGAAGAAACCACGGTGGGCAAGAAGCCGTCGACTGTTCTGGCAAGAAATGCATCTGGGAAGGGAAGAAGTTCTGGGGAAGAAGGAAAGAAGAAAGGGGGAAAAGAAAAAGGGAAATGCCTGGGGAAGGGAAAGAAGAGGAAACGTGGGGGAAAGAGAACGTACCTGGGGAAGAGAACGTACCTGGGGAAAGAAAGAAAAGTGGGGAAGGAAAGGAAAGGACAAGACTTTGACATTATTGGGCCCACCATTGTAATTTGTTTTGCTAGAAACGTGTAATTGACGTTTTTCTCATCAATGAACCTCGTTCCAGCTGTATTATTTGACAAAAAAAAAATGGTCAAATTTTATTTGAAATCAATTTTTTATCTTTTTACCCTTCAATAAAAAATCAAACTTGTAATCCACAAAAAATCCACTTAAAATTTTCTTTCTTATTTCATCTTTTTTCAAAATTTTATATAAAAAAATTATTACCTTAGACTATAAAATTAAAATAATCTAAAAAAAAAAATTTGTAATCAACGTGTCGGCGACGTATCGTGTCGGAACTTTTTTTAAAAATCGCGTGTCGGCGTGTCCGACACGTATCGTGTCGGACACTCGAGTCCGTGTCGGTGCTTCTTAGGTCAACACACGCCTCCCGTTTTAGGTACTCTTGCAAGGAAGAATTTGGCTTAAGCGAGTGCCTTTTCTGAAAAAAATGTGCTGGAAATGAATCTAAAGAGACTTCCTTGGACCTTCACCCACTATAAATAAGATTGAAAGAGAGCCCAACGCATGCGTTTTGACTCTGTGGTAGACCGTTAGGCTCGGTTTAACACGTCTTCAATGGTAGTCCTAACTAATAAAGAAAGAGCATTCCACTACGCTAGTGAGACTGATTGGCAAGTACTTGAAGATCTAAAATGCCAGTGCATTTTCGCTTGAATTCTGTAATGCAGCACACTGGGACTTTGTTATATTTTAGGCTAGAGAGTCTATTTGCATGTATTTTAGCTAACTACATACTTCTCCATTTATACAAGATTTGAAATACAAAACCTAAGAGTAAATAAAATTTACCTATGTATGAGGTAGGTTTACTTATATAGTTGGTCAGACTCCCAATAAAGGTAGTAAAATCTATTTGACACACCATGTTTTATCTGTTAGTAATATTTGTTCTCCATTTTTACATCTTTATTCGTCTCGTAAATTTTCCCTCATTTTATGTGCTTGCATCATCAGTTGTAGAATGGACAGGGGGTCACAATTTGCCAGCAGAAGAGTGATACGCTGATTGTTGGCAGATTATGCTGGTTATAAATTATGAGGAACTTCAATATAATACAATACTTCCATAATTTATTTGCTTGACAAAGGGAATGTTATGAATTATTGCATTGAATTATATTTTTTAGTTTTTACTATATATACCCTAATGCAAGACCTTTTTCCTCATAAAAATCAATGGGAGGGAAGCTGTAGGAAAATTTGGTTTAGATTGCTAAATTTAGCTAGCTAGGATACTATATTCCAGAATGGCCGTTCTCAATTGATGTCATTTCTGGTAACTCTGGTTTTGTCTTCGAGTTTTCCTGATCGTATGCAATGTTATTTGCGGCTATATCATGGATCCACATGATGGATGTTGCCAGAAAAAAGAATGTCAGTATGGTTCTCAAACATAATTGCATACCCAATCAGAACATTCTTCGCTTCTTTGAGTTTGTGAAAGAGCCTGTTATGATGGAAGGCTATGACGTATATCTCACAAGTAAATAATGTAGAATCCTTTGTTGTTTGCTTCCTGTTGGTTGTTTCTTTTCTCTTCTTTTTAATACCTGACGTTTGAGGATTGTATTCAATTTGTGTTTCCTTTCTTTAAGAAAGTGGATTTAGAACTTTAATCACGTCCATGAACTCTTGTCAGGTTGCGTTGATTCATAATTATACCTCAGTGACATAATTCACTATGGCTGAAGGTCAAGAAAATGATAAAAACATTGAAATATGGAAAATAAAGAAATTGATCAAGGCTTTGGAAGCTGCTAGAGGAAATGGTACCAGCATGATCTCCCTGATCATACCCCCAGGGGACCAAGTATCTCGGGTCACTAAAATGCTTGCAGAAGAGTATGGAACAGCTTCAAATATTAAGAGCAGGGTGAATCGTCAATCTGTGTTAGGTGCAATCACATCTGCTCAGCAGAGGCTTAAACTTTATAACAAAGTTCCCCCGAATGGATTAGTGCTCTACACTGGAACTATACTGACTGAAGATGGAAAGGAGAAGAAGGTCACCTTTGACCTTGTGCCTTTTAAGCCCATAAATGCTTCTTTATACCTTTGCGACAATAAGTTTCACGCCGAACCCCTTGGTCAACTCCTGGAATCTGATGAAAAGTTTGGGTTTATTGTCATGGATGGAAATGGCACTCTTTTTGGGACATTAAGTGGTAACACCCGAGAAGTGCTTCACAAATTTACAGTTGACCTTCCAAAGAAACATGGAAGAGGAGGACAATCAGCTCTTAGGTTTGCTCGTCTGCGAATGGAAAAGCGCCACAACTATGTAAGAAAGACAGCAGAGCTTGCTACTCAATTTTTTATTAACCCTGCAACGAGCCAACCAAATGTGTCGGGATTAATACTTGCTGGATCAGCTGATTTCAAGACTGAGCTGAGCCAATCCGACATGTTTGACCCTCGCCTCCAAGCGAAGATACTCAATGTGGTCGATGTGTCTTATGGAGGAGAAAATGGTTTCAATCAGGCCATTGAATTATCTGCTGAAATTCTTTCCAATGTAAAGTTCATACAAGAAAAGCGCTTGATAGGGAAGTTTTTTGAAGAAATCAGTCAAGATACTGGAAAATATGTTTTTGGTGTGGATGACACCATAAAAGCTTTGGAGATGGGAGCCGTTGAAACACTGATTGTTTGGGAAAATTTGGATATAAATCGTTATGCGCTAAAAAACAGTACAACCAACGAGATTGTCGTTAAACACTTAAACAAGGGTCAGGAGGGTGACCAGATAAACTTCAAGGATTCAGAGACATCTTCTGAATTGGAGGTTCAAGAAAAAATGCCATTGCTAGAGTGGTTTGCGAACGAGTACAGAAACTTTGGCTGTACACTTGAGTTTGTCACCAACAAATCACAAGAGGGTTCACAGTTCTGCCGAGGATTTGGCGGCATTGGGGGAATTCTTCGCTACCAGGTTGACATTCGATCTTTCGATGAGCCATCCGACGATGAAGGATTGTACGAGAATTCAGATTAAGTTGAGCTGATACTCATGATGCCAAGATATGAAAATTCTAAAGTGCTTGAAGTTGTGTAGCTTGCAGTATCATCGAGTTTCTGATTACTGTGAATTTATCAATTTGACATTTCTTAAGTTGATGGACTTAATCTTTCTTTTTCTTGGACGAAGGGGTATCTGGTATCATCTGGCGGTTTATTAAACTGTATATCTTGCTGATCTTTTTCGTGCTTTACTTAAGTCAATTGATGATTGTCACCACTTGAAAAGATTCACGGTTTGTCATATTCTCAGTGTATATAACGTAAAACAAATTCAAGAATATGATAGTCTGTTACTTTTATCTTTCAATCTGGGACAAAAGAACAATTTGTCCTTCAAGATTGCTTCCAACCTCCATCGTGGTACACTCTGGTTTGAGTATGAATGAGGTGTAAAATGGATGTCCCCTTGACCTTTGAAACCCTGCATCTCCCAAATGAACGGCAATCATTGTTAAATATATTCATGCATAAAGCTAATGCATATTAGTAGCAAAGGTATTCAAAGCACGGTACATCTCTTGTGGAGCATTTCATAGAAATTTCAAATATTACACCCCACCCCACCCCACCTCACCTCGTGAAAACATGGAAATAGAAGAAAGATATGATTCGTTCACCCACAAAGATAGAAGATCGGCCGTTGAAGGTAAAATTTAAATAAACGTGTTTCATGGATCTAGCTTAACTTTTACATGGAGTGATTCAACGTGAAATAATAAATGTATATCATCTCCAACGCCGTAAACTTTTGGGCGTAGCGTTTGGTACTAAGAGAGAGAACAAAAATCCCTTTTTTTTCCGTTTTCCATTAATATGTGGTTTAAACCTAGTATAGTATACAGAAAATAAGATATAATAGCTAAGATTGTACATTGATGGTACCATCTTCCTCGTGAACTGCTATTTGACCTAGTACTGGAGACACAGGAGAAGGAGGAGAAGAAAAATCAGAAGCAGCAGAAGAATACGACGTCGAATCAGAAGTAGGCAATGTTGACGAAGAAGAAGCAATTTCAATGAGCAAATCCACAAAAGCACCAACTATAAGCCCATGATTAATTTCTCCATTCATCCTCAAATACCATTCCAACAATTCCTCTAAGCATTCCCAGTCCTTCAATCCATGAGTCTCCACCATTTCTTGCATTGATTCTTTGAAATCCAAGTAAGGATCATCTGATTCCATTGCCAAGACAACACTTCCTTCGAATGGCAAAACTTCTTTATTCGTTATTTTCGCCTCGGCTAAGATCGAACTTGTGTCTCCCGCAGGCTTGAACAACAACCTGCTGCTTTCTGATCTCGCCCCGCGAATAATCATCTCCACTGATTGATCCCCTCCTCCTGAATTCTCCTCGGACTCAGTCGAAAAGCTAGCACACTCTGAGGAATTCGTGAACCAAGACTCCGTTGTTTCAACCCCATTAGAGGGATCGAAAAAAACCGAGTTAACCGTCTTGAAAATGTCGTCGTCCCTTGCTCGAAAAGAAAGAGTCTTCGGTTGCTTGCATGAGGGCCATTCCCACGTCTGCTTATTTTCTTCTTTGTTCTTGAATATTGAAGGAATCAGCTTCATTTTTGCTTGAACAAACTATGAGAGAGTTGAGGTTTCTTTAATTTCTTTGGATATTTCAAGCTGTTTGGTCCCTTTTGGTTGTGGTATTAATTGTGATCAGGGATTGGTAGGGGTGGGGGAAGGTATAAAGGAGAGGTGGGAGGAAGGTGGAAAGAAAATGAAGACTTGTAGGACATCTTATGTCTGTATTAAATGAATATAAATGCAAGCTCACAACAAATGGAAGCAGTACTCCTTTTTTAAATATATAATTAATGTTTCATTTGTTAAGTGTAATGTGGTCAGACTGCTAAATGCAACCTCCCATTGTTTGATAAGTATCCAATAATCTGCTCCTTTTCTTCTTCTTATATTCATTTGTATAATTCATGTCTGAATTATTATAATATCTGCACAAACTACACTGAAGATTTGTATGTTATAAACCTATTACAATAATTCTTTCTTGTAGGTTCTGAGAAACAAGACATGTGACTGGTTAGAATAAAAGATATATAAAAGAAAATCATAACATAACAAGGTTTTTTATCAGTAATTGTTGTGAAGAGTATACCATGAACAACAATTTTTAACCGCAACTAGAAGACAATTTTTATTTACGAAAAAATGGAACATTTGAGCTTAAATGAGTAAAGTTATATATTCAAGTTTCTTTACTGTACATTTATCTTTGGTGTATAGAGAGCAAAATATAAATCTTCCCAAATAAGTAGAAACTAATATGTATTTTCTATTTTATTATTTTGCCTTTATGTCAGTGCTTTATATTCTATTCTTACTTATCTAATTATTAAATTTGCATTAAATTATGCTAATAATCAATATGACTATATGAGGAAATAGAAGCAGTTTATGACATTTTTGGTACAAGAAATTGATTAAATAATGTTAGATGATATAAAAAATAAATAAATTATAATCTATTCTTGTGAAATCTTAAATTACAGACACTATCCCTGACAAAATCTCTTTTGAAATTGGCAATAATTATTTGAATGCATCTATTTTTGATGTATCCAGTGCAAGGAAATGAACATGCAGGGTATAAATCAATCACCATAAAAGAAAAAAAAAAGAAGAATCCCACCCCTGCAATTTCCTAAAATGAAGAGGTAAATTTATCACTTGATCGATTGCATCAGGCCCTAGACCATCTGATATGATTACTGTGGCACAGTAATATGTGAAGGACAAGTCGGTACACCAGAAGCAGATGATTGTATCTCTATTGGGGCAAAATTCCAACATCGGCAAGAAAAAAGGGCAAATATCATGTGGGATATTAAATGCAAGCATACTTGCCCTTGCCAAACTATTTAAGAGGCATGAATGTTTGATAAAGCTGAGGTGACATCTCATTACTAGGTGGTTGTGGTATACGGAACCCCTAATCTTTGATGCATTTTTGTATATGATGATTTGTTCCGTACAGTAGACCGAACAATTTGTTCATAGTACAATCGAGTCTGATTGAAAGAATTCACCGAGTTTTTCTGAGCAACGTGACTTGCTTCCTTAGGGTTTGATACATGCATTAGGTCGGTCCTTACACAATAGCGCTACACTGCCATGTTAACTATTGTCAAATGGATTGCGCTCCCAAAAAAAAAAAAAATGGAAAATAAAGCAAGGAAAAGAAGACTAAAGTACAAATTTATAAAAAAATATTTTCGTTTTTCTAAACATACTTTATTAGTTAAGGGTAATGATTTGCAGGCAATAATTGAATAGTCAATTAATTGAACAGTTCATATATACTAATCAAGTTGACTCTAAGAAATCAACCCTCTTCATGGCGTGCTTTGGATCATAATATCATATTGTTACCATAAATAAACCAAAAGTTTGGTATTTGAATATATCTTATGTAAGGATAGCAGGTCAAATGAACGGCCACATATATAAATAATTAAATATTTAATTATCTATAATTCAATACCGAACACTCAGATAGAAATAATTCTTTCAAATTTGTAATGAAGATTTCTGACATTTCGTTCGTATCATAGAAATAACTTGTCTATAATTTTTGCGGTGACAATATGTCTTTAAGAAAATAAATACGTGTTCCAATGCCTAAATCTTTTTGGTGTTCTAAGAGTGAGACAATATGATCAAGAAAAGTGAGATGCAACATTTCTTTAAGAAAATAATGATGGGCGAAATACTTGATTTTATAATGAAAATAACTCGTCTCTAATTTTTGTGAAGCAATATTATTCACACACACACAAAATACAAACCTCGATGTCCAAATCCTTCTACATTAAGAAAGAGTGACACATTATTTTTAAAAAGTGAATAATGCTTCCTAAGTGTAAATCTTTTCTATGTTAAAATAGATAGGAATGATTATAATTAAAAAAATAGTGACATGCAAAATGTTTATCTGTCATGCTCCAAAGTTTATTATTTGGTGTGTCCGACATTAATTAGATTGAACATGACCAAACATAAATACTAAAAATAATGTGTGAAATGTTTGTTGATACTATGTGCTCATGTTCTAATAGCACAAATTTAAGTGCAAACCAACTACAATACACATGTAATAACAATAAAAAGTCAAGGCAAGCCTACCTACTGTTGAAATAATTGAGTTGAAGCAAAATAGGGCACGCATTTTTTTTAGACAAAAAACATGTGCGCTACATACAGGGAAGGATTCAAGACAGGATTACAAATTCGGCTAATACGTAAAAAAAAAAAAAAATGAAATTACACAAGAAAAATGTTTTTGACATAAATTTTTTTTTTCTACTAAAAAAAATCAATGGGCAGGGCCTGGACCGGGCTTTGTCCCTGGCTACATAAGACTAAGCCCCTGTTAGGTCAATACATTAAAATTTAAGTCAAATTCAGCAATTAATTTTAACCGCATATTGTACGAGATCAATAACTTTTCAATTACATATTCCTTAAACTTTTATTAATAATCTACTAAAAATCTAATTTTTAAATAAATCAATCGGGGGCTAAATTTATAAATCATCTAACCATTTTGGTTAGAGAATCAATTTTATGTAGTTAATAAGCACAAAATTAGTTGAAAGAGTTTTGTCTAAAATTGTTCAAACGTCATTTATGTGGGCCTGAGTATAGATAATTTGTCAACCCTAACTTCTATTGCAGGAAGTAATGTGAATAGCAATTACTTGTTCTCACCGAAAACGGCCCCCTACTCCCTTTTGTCCATATAAATGACACGAGGATCAACCATAAATGAATACCTTCTTTACAATATTTCAACCATTTTTGTTTCTTGTCTTTTTACTATATATAAAGTATTTATAAGACAACCCATCCAAGAAGAAAAGACAAGTTTCCTTCAACCCTAGATTTATTTCCTTAATTTCTTCATCCATCAGCGGAAACAAACATTCATTCCTTAATTCAAGAAGTTTGGACATGTTTTCTTAAAACCTATATTTAACGTTTGTATAATGCTATCTAGCACCAGTGGTGCTACAATATCAGTTAAGGTAACGTGATGTGATAAACTCAATGAAAAGTACAATTAAGTGAGGTATTTAATTGTAATTCTCATTTAATGCCGCCTAAACTGGTGTTTAGGATTACTCTTAACGTTTTGAATAGATGAAAAAAACATTCTTTTTTTTCTGGGGTTTATGGGGTTGAAGATTTCTGCTGGATCCTTGAGATTATCATTTCATTGATTTTTGAAGATTGGAAAATATGTGTATATGAACTGTTTTGTCTCCTACCTACCATCACTAGTAATTTTGTGGAAATCGTCTAGAGATTAGGCACATGCTACCTTCACCTTCCATCATTATAATCATCTCTTAATTATGCATTAAATCTAATAAACAATAAGATTATGAAACATAACCACCCTTCATACTGTTTTATATGTTTGTACATACTTATCCTATCAAGATATGTACATGTCCATTAGATCAAGTCACCAAGGGACATGCCCCAAAAGTGAAAAAAAGAAGACAAAGCATGCTATTTCGTGCACGCTTCGTGGATATAATGTTCAGGTGTTCTAATCACACATTGAGAATAAAATTTAAATAATATCTATATATTTATAATTGAAGTGGTTTAATATAATATTAGAGCAATACTTTTCGACAGTCTTTCGTCACTTAGATATGTAAAGAATAGGTAGAGATGAAAATGGATATTTAAGGGGAGAATAGATATCATATAACTTAACAGAAATTATCTGATATTACAATATCAATTTAGATACACTAAGTATCATTAAATGAATTACATAATTTCACATTCATTTAATACCACATACACGGATACTCTTAACGCTAGATAACATTATTCAAAATTATTAGTCAAATACCAACATTTTTCAATTTTTATTTAAAGAATAAAGTAAAGCTAAGAATATATCTTTCTATATATAAAAAGTGTCTATTTAACGGAATTTGTTGGTTTAACGGAAAAACTAACGGAATTTGTTGTTTTAATGGATTATGTAACAGAATTTTTTGTTTTAAACAAGCAGCTGCACCTTCTTTCAGTATTTTTATCATAACTTTGTATTCCGATACTCGATTGAGGCGATTCAAAATGAGTTGGAAAGCTAACCCATCTGACTACAACTTTGATTCAGACATCATTCTCCAATTCGATCACTTTCTATGCCAAAAATATGTCTCAATATAACGGACTATGTAACGGAATGTTTTATTTTAATCGGGCAGCTACACTTTCTTTCAGTATTTTTATCATAACTTTGTATTTCGATATCCGATTGAGGCGATTCAAAATGAGTTGGAAAGCTAACACATCTGGCTACAACTTTGATTCAGACATCATTCTCCAATTCGATCACTTTCTATGCCAAAAATAGGTCTCAATATAACGGACTATGTAATGAAATTTCTTATTTTAAACAGGCAGCTGCACCTTCTTTTAATGTTTTTATTATAACTTTGTATTCTAATGTTCGATTGAGGAAATTCAAAATGAGTTAGAAAGATAATTCATCTGGTTACAATTTTGATTCAGATATTATTCTCCAATTCGATCACTTTCTATGCCAAAAATATGTCTCAATATAACAGACTATGTAACAGAATTTCTTGTTTTAAACAGACAGCTGCACCTTCTTTCAGTGTTTTTATCATAACTTTGTATTCCGATATCCGATTGAGGCAATTCAAAATGCGTTGGAAATATAACTCATTTGGTTACAATTTTGATTTAGACATCATTTTCTAATTCAACCACTTTATATGCCAAAAATAGGTCTCAATATAACAGACTATGTAACGGAATTTCTTATTTTAAACAGGCAGCTGTATCTTCCTTCAGTGTTTTTATCATAAATTTGTATTCCGATGTCCTATTGAGGCGATGCAAAATGCGTTGGAAAGATAACTCATCTGGATATAACTTTAATTCAGACATCATTCTCCAATTCGATCAATTCCTATGCCAAAAATAGGTCTCAATATGAGACTAAAACACCAGAGCATAACTTTTCGGTTGGAAATTGATTTGTGATCATCTTTTGACTAAATTTGATCCCCTTGACATCTTCCTTTATCCAATTGACTCTGAGAACTCTCAAATCTTCATCGTGAGATTCGGTACAACTTTTAAGTATTTACATTTTAGCCCCCGAACTTTAGATGCCTTACAATTTAGCAATTTCTCCAAATTTGTCTACTTTTACTTATTTTCTTCAATCTCACCAACCTACATCACAATATCAAAATCACACTTCTAATTATTTATCAATTACATAAACATTATATCATTAATTATTTATAGAGTGTCTGTTTCTATTTTTTAGCAGAAATCAAGCCGTTGGCAATACAATTTAAGTAGTTGGAAGCCGCAATTTTGGACCAATTCTCTCACTGTAGGGCTGTAGGTTTGAAAAAAAAACTGTAATATAATTAATTTTCCTTCTTCCTTACAGCGCGCCCAGACACGCCCTTAATTAACCAAAAAAAATTACATCTTTATTAATAAAAAATTAATTATTAACAAAAATATTAAATATAAACTAAGCAAACGTGCATTGCACGTTGCTTGCACCTAGTTTTAATATAAATAACTAATCCTCTGAAATTTTACTCATATTAGCATACATTGCATATTGTAAAAGTCAATGGCTTAAATCTTGTCCTTTCGGTTTCCCAAAAGAGTTGAAATTCTGTGTCTACTTCATTACATATCATTGCACGTTCTCAAATAAAATAATGATAACTGTAGCAATTTAGCATACACGTTATCTTAATTTCTATTGACCAGAATCACCAGTACATCAAATTCTAGATTTTCCTTCTTGGCAGAACATGCTCAAACAATTAGGACATGTTGTCTTTACCGTTTCAGGTCATTTTTAATTTTCAATTTTCGAAAATACTGAAAATACGTGTATTTACCTATTTTCAAAAACGAATTTCCAAAATCGAGTTTAAAATTTACAAAGAAAACGGAAAACGCCAAAAAAAATCGTTTTGACTGTTTTCAATTAAAATCAAACCAAAACTTCATTTTTTTATTTTTGAAAATAATTTTTCCAAATGACAAAAAGAATACGTTTTCAGCAATCTCAAAATAGACACTCAAAACACAGAATTCAGAATGAATTCAAGAACACGAAGAGAACAACCCCTTAGAGTTTCACAGAAATTTCACAACATATGAAAAAATAAGAGAGATTGAGACAATCCTGCATAATCTAGACAGACTAATTATACGGCTAAAGATGGAGACAAGGAATGAATACCTGGTAGTTAACCATCTTGTGACTAGACTATCAACAATTTGCTTTACTCGATAAGCAACCGATTTATTAAATTAATATCGTAACCTTACATCAACGTTTGTGTCATCCTCATAATCGGCATCACTATTATGAAAAGAACGATCATTATAATCATTCTCGTCCAATGCATCATCATCGTCAGAAATATCAGAAATAGCGTTAAGAGTCTTGTGCGAATTCCAGTCGGGAGGGAAAGTCTTCTGAAGGGCTTCTGTGATCCCGCCACCTGTCCTTTCAATCTTGCGCAGGCACTTGGACCAGTGAACTGCAGTCCCCATGTCAACCGTTAACCCACATTCCACCATCTCTTCACATACGCGCACGATTCCTGTGTAAATATAATCTTCGGCAACAGTAGCTCGGGACAACAATGAGGTAATCAAGCAATGGAATACTGCTTTGTCCGGCTTTAGTCGAGCCAGCTTCATCTCTTCAAAGCATTTCAAAGCCTTCTCCGGAAGAGATGCTCTAGCCCATCCGTGAATAAGCGTTGTATAGGTTTTTAGATTAGGCTTCACTCCAAGTGCTTCCATCTCTTGAACTGTTTTCATTGCTCTCTGCAAACGAAATATAATTTTAACAAACGAATGCAAATACTGATTCAATTTCTTAATTAACCTCTAGAGAATAAATGTCCAGGGAAATATGAAGTCAGTCACAACCACTAGAGGAAATAGGTATTCAAGTCTGATTCAGTGCACAATAAGAGAAATAAATACTGATTCTATTTCTCAATTAACCTCTAGAGAATAAATGTCCAGGGAAATATGAAGTCAGTCACAACCACTTGAGGAAATAGGTATTCAAGTCTGATTCAGTGCACAATAAGAGAAATAACGGATAAGAAAAGCACGCGCTCAACCAACCTTCACTATATGGCATGTTTTGATAAGATTAAGATGGACTTATCATTAGTAGTCCAGTAGATAGTATTAAAGAAGAAAAAATACTATTGTCTATTGTTCCATCCAATCCCGTTTGCATACCAAACATACCCTAGGGCCAACATGAATAATATTATAAGCAATACAATGAAAACAGTAGGAAAATTTTAAACATTTCCATCAGAAACATGATTTATCAGAAATGGAAGTGTAAAAAACAAAATGTTGCATTGTCCTTACCAGCATATCCCCAGCTTTACAGCAAGCATTTATGAAAGATGTGTAAGTATGGATGTCTGGTTGAACCCCTTCTTGTCTCATTTGCTGCATCAAGTCCGCGGCCTCCCAAACGTCACCTCTACGAGCCCATCTGCACGGAAAGAAAGAACCAAGAATGCAAGAAATGTATCAAAACCTCTGCACTGATTGGCAGTGGGTAGAAGTGTCATAGCAAAAGCAAATAAAGTGAAAAGTAGGAGCAGGTTTGGCTAAGCTTAAAAGGTTCACTTATAAGTAAATAAGTTAGTTGTAAAATAAGTGATTCTTTTATTAATAAAACTCGAAATTAAGTTAATTATTTTTGACAGCATTGTATTTTGACATAAAATTAAAGGAAAAAGTACCTATATAAGATGTTTGTAAACAAAAAGTTTCTTCTCTTATTTTAAGCTTAGGCAAACATGCATGTGCTAACGCACATAGATTAAAATATAGAAAAATCCATACCCATCAATCAATATGTTGTAAACAAAAGTGTTTCGTGGAATATTTTGAGCATTCATCTCTTTTGTCACTGCTAAAGCACTTTGCATCCTTCCGGATTTACAGCATGCCTTGAGTAATGCCTCATAGGTATAAACATCAAGTTCGAGCCCATCACTTTTAATTTTCGAAAAATATTCAAATGCTTTTCCAGTGTCACCGAGTGATGCATAACCGTGCATAATGGTTGTATATGTGTGCTCATTGGGACTAATGCCAGCGAGCAACATCTCATCCAAAATCTCCACAGCCTTCTCCATCTGTAAGTAATGAAAGACTAATCGAATGACTGAACAGAATCAACATCTCAGTATATAAGTTGTTGAACAGTTCAACTTTTGCCATCTGAACTGCAAATGTAATAAAATTGTCCAGGCCTAAGAGCAATTAAGTATATAGAGAAAATAAACTCAACAAGAAATATCGTAGAGAAAATCTCATAATAATTATTTACTTAAAGGGCAGGGAGAAAAAATAATGGAAAATTTTATGATCCACAGAAACACTACATGGCAGTCTAAATCAATGCCATGTTATAGAGAATCCCAAAAACCAAAAAAATAATTCTTTACTTCAAGGGCAGGGAGATAAAAAGACCGGAAATTTTATGATCCTTAGCAACACTAAGTGGCAGTCTAAATCAATGCCATGTTTCAGAGAATATCTCACAAACCAGCAAAAAAATTCTTCAAGGGCAGGGAGGAAAAAAAAAAGGAAATTTTATGATCCTCAGCAACACTAAGTGGCAGTCTAAATCAATGCCATGTTATATTAAAATCTATATAGGACTTCGCCAAATTACATCAATTAATAAGTTCGCTCGCATAGAAGCCAGATAAAGATGTACTTATGCAAAGAGGCACCCAAGGATTCAGGCAGGTCCAGCATTAAGTTTGCACATATTTCATACCCAATTTTCTACTACTTACTATGCATGCCTGGCTGTTATGAAGACTATGTATCGTACAAGTGACTGCAGTGAAGCATGTACATTTCACCTAGGTATTGGTGCCCCACATGCCTCGGACACATCAATACACGTGTCTCATGTGCCCCCGAGGAATGCACTCTTTTTTATATATTATTTAAAGTTTTCACCTGTGAAGAACACAACCCCAACACGCCTCAGACAAGTCTGGCATGCCTTAAACAAGTGTGTGGCACAACTCTTGGCTTGTCCTATGCTTTTCGCCTAGAAGCCTAGTAAAGAACGAGATGGTGGTTTTATATTTCCTTTAGTCTGACAAGCAATAGACACGGCCCCAACACATCAAGACGTTCAAAGCCTCAATATATGTCGAAATGGGGAAAGTTTTAATTATTAAATATTAGCATAAACAATCAATGTAAGAAAAACTGTTGAAATCCCGAGATTGATTGGGACTCAATTTAGGAATGATGGAAGATTTATTTTTCCATATATGTAATATTGTAATCTTTTAGGATATAGATTTATTTCTTTCTTTTTTATCCTTCCCTTCATTGTACTATAAATTAATACTTTAAGTTGTAAATCAATATAGAAGAAATATTCTATTTCTCTCTTCATGGTATCAGAGCCGTGAGTTCCTAACCTAACAACACCATGTCAGAAACCACCGCCAACAGCAGAGGAGTCACAACCTCTGATTCCCTTAATGGCGAGTCTGAAATAGCCTCAGCCATAAGTGCAGGGGAAAATTCCTCGTTTCAATTAACAGTCGAAAAATTGAACGGAAAAAATTTTCGTGAATGGGCTCAGTCAATTAAACTGATAATTGATGGGAAGGGAAAATTAGGTTACCTCACGGGTGAAACAACGAAGCCAGCCTCAACCAACGCATCCTCCCTTCAAAAATGGAAGTCAGAGAATTCTTTGGTGATCGTTGCAGCTTGTAAATTCGATGAAACCATCAATTGGTAAGACATACCCGTTTCTACCGACGGCGAAGGACGTGTGGGACGCGATGGAAGGAGACGTACTCAGACTCTGAAAATGCATCCCAGATTTTTGAAATCAAAACTAGGCTTTGGCAAACTCGACAGGGTGAACGAGATGTCACAGAATATTACTTGGAGATGACGGCTATGTGGCAAGAACTTGACCTGTGCTCCGAAGAAGAATGGGAGTGCGCTGGAGACATCGCGCGATTCAAGAAGAAGCTCGAAAACGAGCGGGTCTTTGAATTTTTGGCTGGGCTGCATCGAGATCTTGATGATGTAAGGGGCAGGATACTGGGTAGAAAACCCTTACCATCGACAAGGGAAGTTTTTTCGGAGGTCAGACGCGAAGAGAACCGGCGAAAAATCATGCTGGACACCGGCGGTGGAGCTTCGACTGGGACAGAAAGATCTGCTCTAATGAGGAAATGGCGTGGGTCTCCTGATATTGGGCTAAAATTGCATGGGTCGTCTGATACTGGGCCTTTAAATGTTGGGCTTGGACCTAAAAAGGGTGGCTTACAGGCCTCTAATGAATTAGGAAAAAATATGGTAATTGGGCCTGACATTATGGGCCTCTACTCAAGGGGAGCTGCAAATGGGCTAGACACAAGACAACAAAAAGGACGACCCTGGTGCGACCATTGTCGTAAACCTGGGCATAAAGAAGACACATGCTGGGAGTTGCATGGAAAGCCGGGAAATTGGAAACCAAGACAAAACAAAAATCGGGGATATCAGGCTTCGGTGGATTATCAAGGAGACAAATTCAAGGAGCCAAGTGGCGCTTTCAATCCTGAACAGATGGAACAACTTTACAAATTATTCTCCAGCCTTCAACCGCCTAGTCAGACCTCCACAAATAATTCATCAGGTTCACTTGCTCATAGAGGTAATTCCTTAAGAGCCTTAAATTCCACCACACTGTCTAGCACACCTTGGATCATTGACTCTGGAGCCTCAGATCACATGACGGGCTCTCATAATCTATTTTCTTCATATGCTACATGTGCCGGTAACCTCAAAGTAAAAATTGCTGATAGTTCCTTGTCGTCTGTAGCAGGCAAAGGGAGTATTAAAATTTCTGAATCTATCACTTTAAAATCAGTTCTTCATGTCCCAGATTTGTCATGCAACTTATTATCTATAAGCCAGTTAACGAAAACTTCAAATTGTTCAGCTAAATTTTTTCCATCTTATTGTATCTTTCAGGACCTATCATCGGGAAAGACGATTGGCAGTGCTGAGGAAAGTGAAGGACTTTACTACTTTGATAAGACTGATGTAAGTAAACAGCGTCAAGTTAAAATTTGTGATTCTGCGTCTGTTCCTAGGGATAGTGAAATTATGTTATGGCATTGTAGGATGGGACACCCTAACATACAATACATGAAACATGTACTCCCTTCCATTTTCTTGAATAAAAGTTCAGTTAATTTTCAGTGTGAAATATGTGAGTTTGCAAAACATCAACGTACATCCTTTCACAAATCTATGTATAAATCATCAAAGACATTCACCATGATTCACAGTGATGTATGGGGTCCTTCACGAACCCCAAATCGTACCCAAACAAAGTGGTTTGTCACATTTATAGACGACCACACTCGAATCTGTTGGGTCTATCTACTAAAAGACAAATCTGAAGTCCGTACCATATTCATCAACTTTCATTCAATGATTCAAACACAATTCCAAACACCAATTCAAATTCTACGCACTGATAATGGCACAGAATATTTCAATCACATTCTAGGAGACTTTCTCCGAACACATGGGATAATTCATCAAAGTTCTTGTGTCGATACTCCCCAACAAAATGGGATAGCCGAACGCAAGAATAGACATATCCTAGAAGTTGCTCGAGCTCTCATGTTTACCACAAAAATGCCTAACCTATTCTGGGGAGACGCAATTCTTACCATAGTTTGAAAAAACGTAAACGGGTATCGAGGCGTTTTTTTGTAATGAGGCGAGGCGTAAGCCTCAAAACGTTTTGAGGCGTAAGCCTCACCACAAACAAAATAGGTGCAATCTGCCGAACAAAATAGGTGCAATCTGGTGGCGATGCACTGAACAAAAAAAAAACCAAGTAAAGTCTAGTGAAACAATTTTAAATTGTAAGTCACTAGAAGAAGGCAGAAGCAAAGGAGAAAAGAGATATAGAAGCAACACTTGAGGACCTCTTTTAAGCGAAGGATTGAAGATAAGTTTTCTGGTTGTCGTTTAGTTTTGGGAAGATTTCTCGGCTGTAGTTCTCGCCATCTAGGAAGATTTCTGTCTGCCGCCGTGTAGAAGGATTTCTGGCTGCCTTTTGGTATTCTAGATATTTTAATATTTTGTTTGGCCCAAAATATCTTTTTAAATGGGTCATTCTCTTATTCCTTTTCAAAAACCTGAAAAAAAATCCTTCAAATGAGGCGCAAATGAGGCGCACGCCTCATTTTTTTTGCCTCAGATGTAGAGGCGTACGCCTCATTTTTTGTGCCTCACAGATTGAGCCTTGAGGCGCAGAAGCTGCGCCTCACAGTGAGGCGGGTCTCAAGGCGAGCCTCAGCAGAGTTTTTTCATACCATGATTCTTACATCCACCTATCTAATCAACCGACTGCCAAGTCGGGTTCTTAATTTCGAAACACCACTTCAACAATTTCAAAAATGCTTCCCTGCTTCCCGTCTCACTTCCAATCTAAACCTACGAGTATTTGGGTGTACCGTTTTCCTTCACGTTCACTCTCCACACAGGAGTAAACTTGAACCCCGGGCCATTAAATGTGTTCTGATCGGATATTCTCCGACCCAAAAGGGCTATAGGTGCTATGACCCTTCCACGAAAAAAGTTTTTGTTAGCCTTGACGTCACATTCTTTGAAAATACTCCATACTTTGGGACCACCTCTCTTCAGGGGGAGACCGTACATGAAGATCGGTTCTTTGAGCTCAGTTTTCCACCTACTCTTTCATCCGATTCCATTCTTCCACCCGATCCTACTATGCCATTAACAGAAGAGAACTCGAATCCAGGGGGAGATGCAAAAAAACATGATAAGGAGATACTAGTTTACTCTAGAAAGTCGAAATCAAAGTACATGGAGAATTTCACTTCCGAGGCACCAAGAGAGTCAGAACCGATGGTAAGTCCAGAACCCCAAAAATCTGTAGAAATTTCTGACACTGACTTACCCATTGCTCTCAGAAAACCAACAAGGTCATGTACTCTACACCCTATTTCTAAATTCATGTCCTACAATTCTTTATCTACAAAATATCGTGCATTTACCACTCACCTAGACCGTACGGTTGTTCCAAGAACTGTTCAGGAAGCCCTGGAGATTCCACATTGGAAAGAAGCAGTACTGGAGGAAATGAGGGCATTGGAGAAAAATGAAACTTGGGTAGTGATGGACCTACCAAGAGGAAAGAAGCCCGTTGGATGCAAATGGGTTTTCAATTTGAAATACAATGCCGATGGGACTATAGAACGGTATAAAGCTCGATTGGTTGCAAAAGGCTACACTCAAACATATGGTATTGATTATACAGAAACATTTGCACCCAAGAGCTAAGTTGAACACAACAGTCATTATATCACTAGCAGCAAATTTGGATTGGCAGCTTCAGCAACTGGATATTAAAAATGCATTCTTAAATGGGGAATTGGAGGAAGAAGTATTCATGACGTTACCACCAGTTTTTTGCAAGGAAAATGAAGAAAAACGGGTATGCAAACTAAAGAAGTCACTATATGGACCTGCCAGCCACCGAGAGCATGGTTTGACGTATTTGCTAAAGTGTTGAAAAAGCAAGTATTGTCAGGGACAATCAGATCACACTATGTTTCTTCGACTATTTGAAGACGGTACTAAAACAATTCTAATTGTATATGTTGATGACATTATTCTAACAGGAGACAATATAGTGGAGATGGAGAGGTTGAAGAAGAGTCTGGCCAACGAATTTGAAGTAAAGGATCTGGGGCCAATGCGATACTTCCTAGGAATGGAAATTGCTAGATCGGAAAAAGGCATCAGTATATCACAAAGAAAATATGTCATTGATCTCCTCACCGAGACTGGAATGCTAGGATGCAAACCAAGTGATACTCCAGTTGATGTGGGAAAGAAAACTGAAGATGAAGGCAATCCGGTAGAGGTTGATAGATACCAAAGACTGGTTGGGAAATTAATCTACCTGTCACATACTAGACCTGACATAGCATTTGCAGTTAGTCTGGCAAGTCAGCATATGCATTCTCCAAAAGAAAGTCACCTAGAAGCCGTCTATAAGATGCTTAGGTACCTCAAAGGCTCACCTGGTAAGGGATTATTCTTCAAAAGGAGCGAAAGAAAAGAAATTGAGGTTTTCACAGATGACGATTACAAGGATCAAAGGACGATAGGAGGTCTACTTCGGGTTCTTTGCACCTTTGTATGGGGAAATCCGGTAACTTGGAGGAGCAAGAAACATGTAATGTAGTGGCGGAGGAAAATAAGCCGAGTTCGAGTGAGCAGTTGCACAAGGAATATGTGAAGGGCTGTGGTTAAAGAAACTTCTGGAAGAGTTACACATCACCATAAAGTTACCACTCAAACTTTATTGTGATAATAAAGCTGCAATCAACATTTCTCTTAATCCAGTTCAGCATGATCGAACTAAACATGTAGAGGTAGACAGACACTTTATTAAAGAGAATGTTGAAAAAGGGACTATCTGTATGACATATGTTCCCACACAAGGACAAACTGCAGATATCTTCACCAAAGGATTACCAAAACAAAGATTCGATGAGTTCATCTTCAAGTTGGATATGATCAATATTTACGATCCAACTTGAGGGGGAGTGTTGAAATCCCGAGATTGATTGGGACTCAATTTAGGAATGATGGAAGATTTATTTTTCCATATATGTAATATTGTAATCTTTTAGGATATAGATTTATTTCTTTCTTTTTTATCCTTCCCTTCATTGTACTATAAATTAATGCTTTAAGTTGTAAATCAATATAGAAGAAATATTCTATTTCTCTCTTCAAAAACCTATGAACTTCATGTGGAATTTATACAGTATCCTCTTTGTGTTTTGTTATATATGTGTATATTTTTATTCCATTGAGACTAATAATACAAAGTACAATGCAAAGCTATCTTAAAAGAACATAGTCACTCAAATTCAAAAGATTTACTCACGAAAATCAAAATCAAATCTAGAAAACTAGGTTAATTTAATTGAAAAATAAAAAGTACAATTATAAACAAACAAGATATAAAATATATAATTCTAAGTATTTCAATTGACATATCCCCATGTGTCTATCACCTATATCTGAAAAAAAGGTATACTGTCACGAAGTGGCACGTGCCTATGTCCATATTCATGCTTCATCTTGTGATGGCTATCAATATCCAAAAAGAGCATGCATATGAGCATCTAATCAAGTTTCAGCATAATCCAAACCCCCTACTCAATCTTTATGTTGTATGTACCTGACGCTTTTCAACGAGGCCAAGAATCAGAGCATTAAACGTGTGCACAGTTGGAATACATCCACTCCTCCTCATCATATTAAACATATTGAGTGCTTTTCTTGTTTCTCCAGCTTTTGCAAAAGCATGAATAATAGGCATAAATGTCCTTGAAGTAGGTCGGTGCCTCTCCTTCCTCATTTCCTCAACAGTACTAATAGCACGGTCAACATTATCCATACTGCAAAATGCCCTTATAATGTTATTGTAAAGCACAACATCTGGCTTGAGACCATCTCTTATTACGTCTTCAAAGATTGAGAAAGCATTAGCAAAATCTTTCAATTGTATAAATCCATTGATCAACATGGAATATGTCTTCATGTTATGCTTTATGCCTGACAGTTTCATCATGTCACAGACTTCCAAAGCTTTGGAAACTTTTCCTGCCTGCAACAGTGGAAAATACGATTAACAATGTTTGAGCACCAGGAAACAACTTCAGTAACACTAAAATGAATAGTCGAAGTCGAAACATTGTTATTTGCAATTATCAAATTTTCAGCAGGTTTAGTTCGCACATAGCAGGACCAAGGTTGTCATGATTGTATTTTTGAATCGAAACAGTGGAAGGGTCTTGCGGATCAGATTGAGGATCATAAGATTTTATTAATTAAAATATCAAACATAGACAAACGTCAAATATCTTAATAACAACTATAACTAACTAAAATCAAAAAATAAAATCAAGGTTGCAACTACTTTATAGAGGTTCACAATTGATTTTGAAATTCAAAGAAAGTCAAATAAAATCAAATAGACATAAAAACTTCATTCAATTCATAACCAAATTCTGAAATCAAAGTATACATTTATAATTAAAATTTAACTGAAATTATTTTTTTATATGACAAACTTATGAACACCAATCACCTTGGATATCTGTAAAAATTGCACACAACCTTAAATCTGATTAACAATAACAACATTATGAGTCCAGAGAACAAATTCTGCTTCCACGACTGCTTTCCAACTTGAAATTCGATCCGAAATAGGAGAAAAATAGAATACATATAAATTAAAAAACAAAATGCAAATGAGCTATCTTAAGAAGTGATCGAAGAAAATGTAGAAAGAAAAGAGTTCCAAAATATCATGAACAAATGAATGCAACAATCAATTTCCACAAGAGGCAACAGAGAATGAAAGATAACAGATTTCGTGTTAGGGATTCTAAGGTTTTTCTGTCATTTTGTTATTGCTTCCTTTTCTATTTAGCTCCTATTTGATGGCCATTATTTGGCAAAACAATGTTTTGAATAGTGATTTTTAGGAGAATGTGTGGTTAAAAAGTATGAAAAAGTTTTAAGTTAACGTGCAGAATATTTTATTGTGTAAATTTGTGGTTGAAAAATGAGTATGTAGAAAAAAGAGTTTTCAAATAGTGGCCATCAAACAGGGGCTTAGTTTGATTAGAGTTTTAATTCAAAAAGAAAATAGCTCAAGCGTCCAACAACCTAGCTTACTTAGTTCCTTGAAAATAAAGCTGAAAGTCCATAATGGTAGAGAAATGGAAGATTGTTAGGATCATTACAATCGAGCAACGAAATTGTTATATTCTAAAATTTAAGACCCTATAACAGGATCAGATCATTTTAAAATTTTGAGATCATAAAATTTCATGATCGTAAGATCTAGATTAAGAGTTAAAACAACCATGGGCAGGGCAATGCATAAAGAAAAACACACAGTTTTTTTTAAAAAGTTATTATGGAACATACATTTTAGGACAGACCCTCAAGCAAGAGGGTACACACACATAACAGTAACATATAAGGCGCAGAAGATACTGTGAATTAAAAAGCGGCAAGAGAATAACTTGGAACGCATAAGATTAGGAAGAGATTTACAAAGAAACCATTCTAAAATAGAAAGAAAGTTGAACAACATTACAAATGAAGAGCTTACAGAAATTGCTTTATAGAAGAGGAAGAAAAGAGAGTACACAGAATGGAGAATGTTGTCTAGTGAGATCTATATAAGATCTAACTGGTTAAGCTTTTGACACCTTAAGAGGTTGAAGATGATTACAAATATCAATGCTGAACAATAGCAACAAATAATAAAAAATGAGACAAACAAGAGCTCATTTACCCTTCTGTTTTTTTATAATTCCACGAACAACATTGTCAAAGGCAATGAGTTTTAATCCGGAACCCAGTTTCTTCACACTACTCGTGCATTTATTTAAAGTTCAAGGTGCTCTGTCACTGAATAAGATGTGGTCCAAAACTTTCCAGACCAAACCTGAATGTAGCTGACACATTTACTTTTAATATCTAAATAAAATCTAACTTCAGAAAAGGTGCAGAGAAGGCAAAAGAAGAAGACAATGCAATAGCAGATCCCATGAAAACAAGTAAATAAGTTTAGGCAAGGAAAGAAGTTGCAGATACCTTGGTATAAAGATTGATGAGACATCCATAAGTGACTACAGAAGGTGTGAACCCGCACTCCTACAGTCACAATCACGTGTCAGATGGTGGGAATAGGGTACATAGGACAAAATAAAATACCAGCAATTTCATCCTTTCCAACAAGTTTTAGCACTCCACACAGATCAATTGGCCTTTGTGTGCTTATATTTTCTACTCGAAAAATAACACTACCGGCGAGTGAAATTGAATTTATGCAGCACCCATTATTTTAAGTATGACAGTTCAGCTCCCTATTAGTTTAAGTTTTCACAACATTGATCATTAAGCATTCTACTAGCGTTCCCATAAAGGATGTTTAATCAAGAATAGGTATTGCGCTTTTTCTCATTATCCTCACAAATCCATTCAAGAACCACCACCCCCTGACAAAAATGGAATTAAATGAAATTGATGAATTAAATACTATAATATATTTCTCTGTGTTACACATATGCAATGAATTCAGGATGATATGTTCATTATAGTAAGAGGTAGCAAGTTAAGGAATCAAATCCTCATACTCAATGTATCAAAAGCCTATACCTTTAGTCTATTAAACACAACGAGACATTTTTCTTCATTTCTTGTCATGGTATAACCATCCATCATGGTGTGATATATGTCAATTGGAGCATCTATACCCTCCTCTTCCATCTCTCTAACAAATGCTTCAGCACGATCCATGTTACATCCTTGACTGCAGTATTTGGAGTAACAAGAGAAACAAAAATGTGCCATAATAAAGATAATTGTGACTGCATTAAAAATTGAACTGCAAAGATAATACCAACTAACAAGAAGTTAAGCCTTATTTTCAGTAAATTTGTTCACAGTAGCATAAAATCCTTTTTCAAACTGCAAAAATAAAAATAACCTAAAGCTGGCATGGCAATGCATAATTCACAACATATCCAGCATCTCCAACATGTGACCAGTACTCAGTACACTGTAACAAAATCTTCAGATTTCTCTAACCAAATTCTTCAGTTCCTCTCTCTTTTTCCTTTACTCAGCTACTTCAATGAGATTCAACATGTATTGGGTACTGATAATCTCTAACATGACATTTTTAAATCCATTTATTATATTGAAGAGAATATAATGTACATAATGTTGGGCTCTTTGAAAGCTATATCCATGTCAAAATGAAAAAATCTATAACACATGGAAAAAGCTACAGGAACCTACTCTTAGGCAGCTGTTTTGGCTATCTGGAAACTGCTTGCAGCCAATAATACTTAGAGGCTGTCTGGGCGTGATTATCATTCACTGAAAATTGATTTTTCTGCCCTTTTTTCTGACACAACACTCAGGCCATGAAGCTGAAATTAGACCGTTGCAGTGCGCAACGGTTAAAAAAGAACTTAAAATCAAATTAATGTCCCTCCCAGACAGCCCCTTAAGATAAATGAATGAATAAATCCAGTTCCTATGCATGGAATGAGGGCAGTAGAAGTGCATCAAATATTTATACAAGGAACTGTATAAGGGTAATCATGTCAGCCTTAAAAATAGAATCTGAAATGAAGCAAGCCACATACAGCATGTGGCACACTCAATAATTCATTGCCCTTACAATCATCAATCAATTAAAATCATTTGAATGAAAACACAAGCAGTGCATAATTCCAAACTCAATAGTAAAATAGGCATTCACCTATAAGAAAAAGACACTCCACCCCCACACACACGAGAGTGAGAGAGAGGAAGGTATAGACAGGAATGACAAGATTATCGTCAGCAGCAGGAAAAGCACTTACGTAATTGTAGTCAACGGTATAAAATAAAACAAAAAGTTAAATTAACTCCACTAACCAATTAGCGTAAATTATGTTCCCATATATAATTGCATTTAAGGTTGAAAGTTCCTCTTTGGCCTTCTGAAACCAGCGTTCTGCAGCTCTTCCAGAAATAGCAGAAAGAAACATTAGACAAGGAACTTACAAGACAAGTCAAGAATGTAATGCCGAAAACCTTATCAATCTAATTCAGGCAAGTAATTAATTGGAGAACCACAAAGTAAAAAATGAAGAAAAATTTAGAGAACAAACAAAATAAGATCTGGAAATTGGCATAAGACACTTTTGTCTGTTTAACTATTTCACCAGAATCTATTATATATATATATATATAATATTTTTTTTTGGCCCTAAACATCAAGAGGAAAAAAAATTAGAACACAGAATTGCCTTAACAAGTTGCCAACACTTTCTTCCTCAAATGAATATGACATTCGCAGATGGTTGTTCATTGAGATCCTTCTTTATATATTTCGAACTGCTGGATCAAATACTCTGGTTTCTAGCCTATCCAAGTTACATTGTTGATGAAAATAGAGATCAAAGAAGGCTCAATCAAAGCATGCGAGAAGGGAGAGCATAAGGAACTGTCTGAAGGGCGAGGAGAAGAACCGCTAATGAGAATTAGGCTTGACGAGATGTGCACTAGGACAAGGGATAAGAGAGCACTGATCTCTGGGCACAGGCAATGATCTACATAAAGTAGATGAAAACCAGCATCTATGTAGATGGTAAAGTAATAGTATTAATATAGAAAAGTTGCATCAAGGAAGCAGTAGAGAACAATATAAAGCCAACAAATCAATAAGATGGCTTCTTGTTCCTGGTGCTTTACATGATGAGACTTTGAGTCGAAATTGATTCTATACCTGTTTAATGTGCTCAGGAGAGCAACATAATGGAGAAAATAGCAGAGAAATAGAAAGAGGCAACCACTCCTACTAGGGATACACCAAATGCCTCTCCTCTACTGACTTCCCTGCTTGTATTGAATTCATTTGCTTTCCACACACATTTGTGATATACTGTCATTGACCACCCAATTTTATTCTAATTACAGAGCCAAAGAATTTGACGAGTATTGCTCCAGAAAAACTTCACTAAATAAACTAAACAAAAAAATAATTGGTTGAGAAAGGTATGTATTGTTGACAAGCACATGCAATCAAACTTTATAAAAATTGGAAAAATATGCATTTGAATGAAATATATGCATCGACAGAGACTTTCTACTCACTCAATATTGCCAATTTTAGCAAATCCTCCCACAAGAATACTGTATGTCACCAAACTCATTTCAATTCCTTCCTCCTCCATCTTTCTTACACATGACATTGCTTCTTCCATGTCTCTTCCTACTGCATATGCATGAATAAGGCTGCAGCAGTGTAAAGTGGATTTATTGTGAGACAATCACTTAATACTTTAAAATGAGAATCAGATTAACTTCAGAGTGTGTGCAACTAAGAGCAACAGTAAGATACGATGTTCCCTTATCAATAGAGAAAAGTAGAAAGTAATCGAACTTCCCAAATGGCTAGAAGTGCATTGGAGAGCGGAAGGTGCAATATAACAATTTTTACTTTGTAAATACATGTAAATTCGGCTCTATTCCCCGGGCCCGCATCTTCTCAAAGGTTTCACGTGCACGATGCATGTCACCTCGTCTTGCATAATAATTCACCAACAATCCAAACTCTTTTCTGGAAGGCTACAGAGAAAACAAATCATTTAAAGTAGGTGAAGGATAAGTACGATGCACAAAACAAGTTTTCAAACTGATGTTCTTAATTGGTATAATGATAAGTTGGATATAAGTTACGTACATTCATTTCTGTGCTTCCATGTGTAAATTGATATTCTGGTTATGTTTATTCCATTGTTTTTACTACCATGAGGCATATACATTTGAAAGTGTGCAAAATGTGTTATTGCCAAGTGAATCCATTTGTCTATCAAGCTAATGCACAGCTGTGGGTCATGCATTGTACATTTGTCAAATTCTATCTTGACAAACTCCAACAAAACTAATTCTCACTTAAAGCGGAACAAGCAAGTTTGTATAAGATAATAAGCCTCTTCAATGCAAGTTCATAACTTAAGTACATTCTCTTTTCAATAGTATACAAACCGAAATTTAACTAATAAGAATCAAGTCTATGGTTTGCTTTCATGGAAGCATACATGTTCTTTTGTTCCTACAAGATCATTCCTAATTTTATTTCACATTGCGAGATACCTTCATAAATCATATTTATTACTATACCAGCCCAAAAAGAATTTCTAGGCATATCTCGTCATATTTTAACTTCTATAGTGTATTCTTTAGTAGAAATGAGCTGAACTGCACTAAGGAATTTTTCGACTTCACAGTGACACAATTGAACTTGGTTGAAATGCAGTTAAATCCACCATCGTTATGACAATATCCTACTTAAAAGAACTTGACATCAATCACAAGCAAGCAAACCAGAGCATTCATATAATTATAAAAGTACCTTTTTAATCCTCTCAAACATTCGCACAACTGCCTGCCAATTCTCCGGATGAGTCTCCAGAACCTTCCGGAACTCCCTTCTCGACCCCTCCCTCTCTTCATGCCACTTAGATCTGTACTCATCCCCATCCCCCTCCTTGCCTTCAACCCACCTAGCCCTCACCTCAGTTTTTGCCTTCATTCGCCTCCCGTCGTCCAACTTCACGCTCAGTACCCTCCCATGGAACTCAACCCCATCGAACTCTACAGCCTTCATTGCAGCCTTCTCTGCCGTGGGCCCAGTATATATCACAAACCCAAATCCCATGTTTCTCTCAATATCATCATATCCTTTTATCAAAATCACATTCCTTATTGGTCCAAATTGCCTGAAAAATTCCGCCACCTCATTTTTCTTTATCCATAGTGGTAAGTTCCCTACAAAGATTTTGCCTTTCTCCCTAAACTCCATCCCCCCTTCATCTTCTTCTGTACCACAAATTTCTGTACTTTCCGAAGTACCGTCGCCATTTCCGCTTTCCACTGTTTCATTTAACAAGCGGGGCGGGGGTGGGGGCGGAGGTGGAGGTGGAGGGGAGAGTTTGCTGGATAACCACAGCTTATTACTAAGACTATCTGATGGCGGAATGGTCGGGGTATTTTGAGAATTAATAAGGTTTTTTAAGGGATTTTTAGAAACTTGGGAGGTTTGTGAAATTGAGGTTCTGAGAGGCTTTTGAGTTGTTGGGCGGCGGAGGCTGTTGGAGGGATTTTGAGGGGGATCTTGCGAGGATTTTACAGAAAGAAAAATTGAGGAAGTAGAGGTGGCAGGAGTGGTGGTGGGATGGTGTTTTCCGGGAAGAATGGAGGCGGGAACGGGAGGTGGCATATGAGAATAGTGTGCGGTGGAAGACAGAGACATGATGATTTCCATTGTTTCATCAAGAAAGCCAGGCGAAATCGAAGAGTATGGTACAGATATAGACGAGGATACGGTTTACAGATAAAGCCACTGGCCGATTAAAATTTTCATTCTTATTATTCTATCCATTTTAAAGAACGCATTTTTCAATAAAATAATATTTTTCATCACATTAATAATTTTTTCTTATTTTTCAACCACACATTCTCTATCAATCTACTATTCCAAAATACATTCTTCCAAAATAATGTGACTCGAACACATCCAAATTCAATTTAGATAGACGTTTTGGTGCCGGACCGTAAATAGCTTATCACTTTGGAGCTAGTAGTGTAGAGTAACAAAGAAAATGAGGGTTATGCTGATCGAATATTATATTTTTTTTTTAGATTGAAACGCGATAGTAATGCAGAATAGCCATATAACATCTCCCGTAGCACACCTCGTACTCCACCTCTTTTCGACCGCACTAATGAGGGTTAGGCAGAAGTAGGCATGAGGGTTCAAAAGAAGCAACATTAGCGAGGAACAAATGTGCAATGATGATGTAAAGAGCAAATTAGGCCCTATTTGAGCCACATTATTTTTTCATTTTCATTATTCTACTCATTTTCAACCACACATTATTCAATAAAATAATATTTTTCATCAAATCGATAACTTTTCCTTCTTTTTCAACCACATATTTTCCATCGCATCAAACAAAAAAAATGCATTCGTGTGAAAATAATGTGGCTGAAATAGGGGCTTAATAGAAAAATCATGGTAGTAAGAATTGGTTATTAAAATATTTTCTTGTAAATTTGTACTCGTTGTTCTGACACGTCACCCACCAACATTTTTCCCAAACATAGTGAAAAGAAAAAGATCAATTTGATCACTTCCAAGACTCTTTGCTCATGTTTGGTAGATTTTAATTAGAATTAAAACGAACAATTAATTTTAGTAACATATTTTATGGGCCACACAACTTTTCAATTACAAATTTCATCAATTTATATCAAAATTTACCAAACATGGGCTTTTTATAAATGTTTGGCTCATGTTTACAAAATATTTATTAACAATTAAGTCACTTTTTATCCATATATTTTGAGAGATTAACATATATTAATCAATAATCTATCACTCATTGCTATTTATTTATAATTTAAATTATTTATAAACAATTCCTAAACATGCTTACCTCCTCTTAGAAAACCTTCTCATAAATAATGGAAAAGAATCACATTTTATTCTTACACTTCATCAAATTGTCTAGCAACGATGCAACATCTTTCTATTTTTGCTCAACATTTCCTTTAATCAAATTTTAGACATGAAAGTTTTAGGGGATGTTCTCTTTGTATTTCAATTTTATATTTTGAGTATTCAATTTGAAATTGTTAAAAATGCGTTCTTTTTGACATTTTGAAAAATTATTTTGAAAACACTTAAAATGCGTTTTGAAAATTTTGGTTTGATTATAACTGAAAACACCAAAACGATTGTCATTTTGGATTTTTTGTAATTTTTAACTTGTTTTTAAAAATAGGAAAGAGAACGCGTTTTCACTCTTTTAGAATATCGAAAACAAAAAACAGATTGAAAATGATAAAAAGAACAAACCCTTATATTTCCCTTTGCAAATCCTTCTCAATGAAAGAAGAATATTATTGAAAATTGCAATGTGCCACAATTAAAAATTTACGTTTGCGAAGTTTTTTTTTTTTTTTAAATGGACAACGTTGTAAATTTGTCGAGCAAAATCGCATATAGCCCTTGAGCTCAATGATCCAACATGAGTAAAAAATCATCTTGAGAATCACATGAATCAACCAAACCAGACATTAACTACCAAAGCAATCACGACTGAATACGCATCAATAGTTTGTGTTAGCACGAAATAAAATGAAAACCAAGACGATAAAATGCAGAGGGAAATAGATAACAAAAATTCAGATGAATACCTCAAATGTTTTGTTTGCATTGATCTTTAGGGCATGAATAAAAATTAGTCTAAAAGCTAAAATAGTAAGAACTACCATACATAGATGGAACTGGTGTAAAACTGTATTGCTCTCGTAATAGCATGAATGCTTATCAAACAAACTCAGTACCTCCTTCCAGAACCACCAGCACCACCTCGGCCATAAGCAGGGGCAGTAGGCAGTGTCTGTGGTTCAATAGTCTGCTTAATAACTCCAGGAAGGTCAGCCATGCCAAGGGCAGTAAGCATGTCATGAGTCTCCTGGTCAACTTCGATGACATCAGTCTTAATGGCAGACTCATCGGGCACAAAGTCCATGCGCCTCTCACGTTCCTCCTCCTGCAGTTTGAGTGAGATGCCACGAACAGGACCCTTCTGTATCCGCTTCATCAGGTGGGTAGAGAAGCCAGCAATCTTGTTCCTCAGACGCTTGGAAGGAATAATGGCAACTTCCTCTAAGACCTTTTTGTTCGTGTGGAAATCCAAAGTCATTTTAGAGTAATATCTCTCGATCACCTGTCGGGAGGACTTCTTCACCGTCTTAGTACGCACACGACCCATCTCAGCAACGGCACCTTAGTAATTGATTTTGACATACACGTGTTTAGTCATAGAGACAACTGATTTAAATTGTTAACCATTCAACTACAAAAAAAACTTAGTAAACACTTTCCGACAACGCAAGGATACATAATCATAAAGTGCTAAAAATTATTAAATTGAACATGACAGATTTTCAAATTTCAACTCTCCATCCAATGGCACGCAGAATGGAACATGATAGTTCCAATATAACGAAAAGTATACATTCATCCTTCAGTGTCACAAAGAAAACAAATAAATTGTTCATGCGTGTTTCTGCATCTGCCTGGATTTAATTCCCCACAATTCCAGGACAGATAAATGAAGCCCGCATTACAGAAAACTCTACATTAAGAAAGAATGTCATTATACCAGATTAAGACTTTTTAAGCAATTTACGTTTCCCCAGTCCTTTTCTAAAGTATTAATCGCTAGACTCGGTACTTTTCAGTAGGAATCAGAAAAACAGGATAGCGCTACTACAAACATAAATTTCTCTTGCAGATTCTATTAAATGTAGAACCGTTTATTTTATTACCTAAACTACAATTTTTGCAAGAACAGGCATGAAGTAAATCCACATAAAATCAAGGGAACACTAGCCACAATGGATATATGATATAAATATTTCAATCTCAATTTCGAATTATTATTTTTTCCAAAATCCAAATCACCACACATACAGACACAAACATTTAATTTTCCAGCAACAAAACATAGAGTCGTCATACATTCTCCGCAAGTATACACACAGACGTCCCATGAATAAATGAAACAGACAGAAGAATACATTACAACACAAATATATACGAACATACACCATTAGCCAAAAACCTATATACACAAAACAAACTTATATTTCCGCAGATGTAATACTAACCCCGTAAACACATATAACTTAATTTGATATTTATATAAAGCTAAAAATCCATGCACGCACGCACAATCACGTGTATATACAGTTACCATTAGTTAAAAAGGAATGGATCTACATGAATAAACAAAGCGACAATGGATTGAAATTTAGGATTAATCTACTTGTAAAGTTAATTTACTTGGAAAATTGTGAAATTTAACCGAATCATTAACAGAAAGTAAAGAGAATTTACTTGGAAACTGAACGGACAATCCAAGCGAAGTACTCGGGTCGCTGAAGACGAATAAATCCGGCAGCTTTCGAAAGGGTTTGAGAGAGCTATTTAAGACAGAGGAATTGCGGATCAATTAGGGCCTTGAGATTTAGGTTTTATTTTGGGCTTGTGTAAGATAAGCTGAGTTTGCTTCTAGGGAAAATTACACTAAACCATGTCTTTTCTTTTACATTTTAAAAATTCAGATTTTTACGTTTTTTATTCAATTATCAGGTTTTTATAATTTTAATTAATAATAATTTTATTAAATTAAAATAACATATATACCCACCCCACTATCTACCCCCACCCACTTTATTTTAAATATAACATCTATCCAAACCCTAATCCATTTCACACCACCTCCTCCTCCTCCTCCTCCTCTCTCTCTCTCTCCCGCCGCCATATTCGGCCGACCTTTGCTCTCCTCCTTTCTTCCCCCCTTCCCCTCCTCCCTTTCCTCCCCCCCCCCAATATGTTAAGGTCACAAATCTACAATACAATTTGGTCACAAGATAAAGACAATTTTTTCTTGCTCGACAAATCATAGAATTTTGGTGTGCTCGATCAGCACAACTTAAGCCGACGCGATTTAAAGTCACAATTTTTTGTGGTCGACAATCAAAAAATTGTCGCCACAAATACATTTGTGCCGACCGCACCATTTTTTTTTTGTTTTTTTTAATTTTTTTATTTTTTTGCTTGGTGATGGTGTTATGGTGGAGGGTGAGGTACAAATGTGGTGTTGATGCTTGGGGCGGATTAGGGTCGGCGATGTATGAGACGAAGGGTCTGTTACCAACTATTTTGGGTGTCTGTGACCTAGCTACTGTACTCGGGTGGTTTTTTTTCTTGTTTGTGATCTACCCTATTGAACGGTTTTTTGGGTTTATGTGACCTAGATATTGAATTGTTTTGGTTTTTTTTGTTTCTGTGACCTTGTTACTTTTTTGTGGGGGTTTTTTTTTTTTCATGTATGTGACCTAGCTATTAAACTCTTGTGATTTTTTTTGTGTCTGTGACCAAGCTATTGATCTGTGGGGGATTTTTTTTAAGCGTCTGTGACCTCGGTATTGAATTGTTATGATTTTGTAAGCGTTTGTGACTCGTTGAAATAAAGTTGCGACAAGTAAATGTTTTGATTTTTTCGCCCGTGACCTAAGTGGGTGTCCGTGACCTAGAAATTGGGACCGTGACTCAGAAATAGAGTGTGACCTAGATGGGTGTCTCGTGACCTAGGAATTGTAACCGACTCGTTGAAATAGAGTTGCGACAAGTAAACGTTTTGATTTTTTCAATCCGCGACGGGGAAGGGTGTTTAGGTGACGTGACCTAGCTATTGTGGTTCTTTTTTGTGTCTCGTGACCTTACTATTAACATGACTTTGAAATTGATAATTTGTAACTTAAAAAGGGAATCGTGACCTTAATTTTTTCATCTGTGACCTCGAAATAATCGCGACCTATAAAATTTTAAATCCGCGACCTCGAAATAATCGTGATCTACAAATTTTTTTATCTCGCGACCTACAAATTTCTTGATCTCGATGTGACCTCGAAAAAGTCGCCGGATCGGAGTGGCGAACGCCGGTGGCCGGACGGAGCGATCACGGTCGCCGGAGCAATGGTGGGGGGGGGTGGGGTGGGGTGATTTTATTATATTACAGTTAAACATTTAATTTAATATAATATTATTATTAAATATTAATTTATATTAATTATCAATTAAAACCTGATTTCTGTATAATTAAACTTGATTCCTTATTTATGAAAATGAGAATCTAAAAACCTTTCTAGGTGTAATTTCCTCTTGCTTCTATTGAGCTTCAAATTATTGGGCCGCCTTATGGCAAAACATGGGAAAATTACATTAAATCAGGCGTTTAATTTGATGTTTTAAAAAATCAGATTTATACTTTATTTAATCAAAAATCAGGTTTTAATTTCACAATTAATATTAATAATAATATTTCAAATTAAATTAAATATATACCCACCCCAACCCCAACCCCAACCCCAACCCAACCTCAAATTTCAATTCCCAAACCCTATTCCTTCCCTCTCCTTCACACCCCCCTTCCCTCCTCCTCTGCCATTTCTTCCCTCCCCATCCCCATCCCCATCCCCATCCCCTTTCCCTTTCCCCTCCCGTCGCCTCTACAGCCACGACGCCGGTCAGATCTGGGTCTCCTCCCTTCCCTTACTTCTCTCCTCCCATTCCCTATTCTCTCATCTCCCCTCTTTCAGATGTGTGACAGCGACTCAGCAGCGTTGCTATTGTGGGACACAGTAGGGCGACGCTGCTGCGTCGTTGTGTCGCAGCAAGGACCGCTGCTGTGCGACACGCTGCTGTGTCGCAGCAGCGTCCCTATTGTGCTGCACAGTAGCGCGACGCTGCTGCCAGCGTTTTGGGCGCTGCTTCATGCGTTTGTGGTGGCTAAGGTGGAGTGTGATGTTGTTTGTGCTTTGTGTGTTTTGTATGTAAATGTTCAGTAGCTAATGGAAGTTGGGTTTATTGTTGTTTAGCCTACAACTGGGGATGTGTGGTTGTGGAGATGGTGGATCTGTGGTGGTATGATTTGAGCGGTGGTGGTGGATCTGTGGTGATGGTCGTGTGGTGGTGATTTTTTTATTGTCTGTGACCTAACTATTGAACTGTGGTGATTTTTTTGGTGTTTGTGACCTAACTATTGAACTATAGTGGTTTTTCCTGGTGTGTGTGACCTAGCTAGTGTTTGTGACCTCGCTATTGAACTGTAGTTATTTTTTCTGGTGTCTGTGACCTAGCTAGGTCACAAGCTAGTGTCTGTGACCTAGCTATTGATTGGTAGTTTTTTTTTTTTTTTGGTGTCTGTGACCTATTTATTAAACTGTGGTGATTTTTCTAGTGTCTGTGACCTAACTATTGAACTGGTGGTAGTTTTTTTGTCTGTGACCTAACTATTGAACTTGACTTTAAAGTTGATAATTTGCAACTAAAAAAGGAATCTGTGACCCACAAATTTGAAAATACGTGACATATAATTTTCTGATATGTGACCTGAAATTAAATTTTTAACTATTTAATAAGATATCTGTGACCTTAAAATCAGAGCAGTTATCGAAATTAAGCGGCGGCCAACGATCATCGAAAATGGTTACCGGAATTAAGCGTGGCCGAAGAACATTTGCCGGAATTGTCGCCAGAGCAGTGGTTGGGTGGGGTGGGTTAATTATATTATATTACAGTTAAACATTTAATTTAATAGATTAATTGTAAAATATAATTAATTAATTCATGAATAAACCTGATTTTTGCAATCTAAACATTAGGGCCTGATTTTTTATTTCATGATAGATAATACCTGATCCATGAATTTTTCCCGCAAAACATCTTGGAGTCCCAACTTCTCAATGTTCTACCAAGGGGCTAATTTAATGGGAAAAATTCACAACTAAGATATTACGGCCAATTCAATTTCCATGTTTTGAGCTTCAAAATTCAAAACTCATGTGATAAATAAATAATTAGATATATTAAATTCAAAATTATACAATTAATGATCACATGTACGTACTTATATATCACAACTTATTTATTAATCATATATTATCGAATTAATTGATTACAAATTATTTTACGGTCACAAATTGAAAAATTTATAGGTCATAGTTTATTCATCGGTCACAAATTATTTTTCAGTTACAAATTATCGATTTTTTATGTTACAATTAAATGGTTGTTTACAAATAACCAAACAGTTGTCACATACACCGAATACCCCACCCCCGATCTCAATCCACCACAAATATTTGGTCACAAATCAACTAAATAATTTGTGACCACCACTTCACTACTGGTAACTGATATGTGTGTTTTACACGAGTTTTGTGTCATTTGAGCCTAATATTTTAGCTTAATTTATTGATTATAGAACGAATTTAATATGTTTGCTAGTGTTTTGGTTGAATGAAAGATAAAATGAGGAAAAAGGGATGATGAAGCAATTGGGAAAAAAAAGGGGGGACTAGAAACGCAGCGCTCAGGCGCCCTGAAGTAGCACCCAAGGGCTGGGCAAATGCAAAAAAAATCTACAGAGATGCGGCGCCCAGGCGCTACCTTTACTCACCATTTCCTGGATTGCAGCAAAACAACAGAACTGCAGGGCTTAGGCGCTGCATGAGAAGACATCGTGGCGCCTAGGCGCTGCGCCATAAAATTTAGGTTTTGTTTTTTTTTGGACTACGAAAAGCCCATGAATGAGTCTCCAACTTGACCATGAGTATGATGAACTATAAATAGACTGAGGAAGACACGAAATAAGGGTTCCATACCTTGCAAAATAGAGAGAAAAATACAAATTTGGAGACAATTTCACGCGAAGAATTATATAAGGATTCAATCTAAATCAAGGGGTTGGAAGTGGAAAGAGATCTTGGTGCAATAGCTAATCATTTTTCAACTTTTGTATCATTTAAATCCGGGGATATATTCGAATTTTGTTATTTATTTCTTTGTTTTGATTATGAGTAGCTAAATCTTCTATTAGGGCAAACAATGTAACTTATTGAGACCCTTAGTTTTTGGATTCAAGAATTTCTAAGTTTTATTCTTCTATGTGTTGATTTTGTTATGAATGCAATGCTTTAAATTATCTGGCCAATAATTTGATGATCTATTGAGTTTCTTACGAATCGAGAGGTGAATTCGAGATTTAGAACGTGTAATAAAATTCGGTAACGAGGTATAACGTGTAGAGATATGTATACTAAGTGCTGCGGTCGTTATATGAATTCCTAGTGGCATAACTCGTTTAACTAAGGGTAATTCGCATAGAGATATGAAATTGAATTAGTTGAATAGGCTCAACGAAAACTCGAGAGGGATAAGTTGAATACCGTAGGAGAATTTGACCGAACACTACATTAGACTAAAATCTTGACTTGGGAACTAAGGTGATCAACAAGTGAAGTTGTTTTGCTCTAATACATTCTATATACGTGAAACTTCAATCCATTTTGTTTGTCATTCATCATAATTCCTATTGTTTTCGTTTTCATAGTCTTAGGCACTTAGTTGATTGAGAAAAATCTATTCTCATAACACTCATTGTTTTTTATTTGTTATTTTTGTCAAGTAGTAGTAGGAAAAATATTTGAAGTACTAAAGTTTAGTCATCGTTGGAACAATAATCTGGACTCAAATGTCTACTTTCCTATTTGTTATTATATTGTACACTTGCGATAGAAAAAACGCAACAGTAACCAACCGCATCGCCACTGAAACCACTACTACCATCTCCCGACAGCAAAATCGTTATCTCAAACACCACCACCACCATCACCACCACCAACCTACCATTCCACAACCACAACCTTCACCCCTACCAAAAAATTTCTCAAATCTGTCGTCGAACACTACCACCACCGCCTGTATCAACAATAACTACCACAAAGGCCGCATCAACCACATCATCACCACAATAACCACAACACCATCGCCAGAGCCACCGCCACGCCTCAACAACACCAAATCCACAGCACACACCACAGTACCCACCACTACACCACCGCACCCACATCATCGCCCCACCATCGCACCCATTGCACACAACAATACAACCACCACAATTGCAAAACCAACACACCATAACCACCACAATACCACAGTACCACCATTGAACCGTTAATCACGACATTGCTAAAATAAAATTTAAAGAAATGGAAGAAGAATAATGGATTTGCGTCTAGTCATGTGCAGCAGTGCACCGGTGCTACTGCCAGAGTCGTCGGAGCCGTCGGAGAGAAAATGAAGAAGTGGATTGTGATTTTGGGATTTTTAGGGTTTGGGTGGGTATGATTCAGAGTGAGAAGATAGATGATATTGAATACTATTAATATCTGATTTTTGTATAAACAAACTTTAGATTTGATTTTTTAAATGGGATCTTGAAAAATCTGATTTAGCGTAATTTCCACTTATTTCATTTTGGAATAATTACTTATGTACCTCCTTTTTTACTAAGACTTCAAAAATTCCCTTCTTTAATTTTTTACCCTTTTAAAATACCTATTAAAAATACCTCTATTTTCTATTGTATAAACTTTTTAAAAAAGTAATCATTCACCATTCCAAACCCAAAATAGAAGACTTTAATGTAATTCTTGCTTCAATCATTTAAAACCTAGCACCACCAACTGGAATCGCAAAGATATGCAATCTACAGCCTCCTTTACGCACGTTTGTACGTCGCCACCACCTCTCTTTTCTCTCTTGCCGCCACCGTCGTCGTTGTCACAACCATCACCACTTCATTTGTCCATTTCTAGGCCATCATCAGAGCTGAAACTAGATATATGCTCCATATCCGAATTTGAATATGAGGCGTACACCTTTCTAGGCATCCAATCCACGCAAAGTCGAAACCAAATTTATTCACGTAATTAACATTTGAATTGAAGAAGCGTACCGCCATGTATTCTTCATATGTTTAATGGATGACATGTTCTGTGTCAAATCCCTTTGTCTTCACTCACAAGAGTTGAAATTATCTTAGTATTCCACCTGTTAATATTTTCTTCATTTTCTACTTGTCTGTAAGTCATCGTCTTGACTATTTTGCTTGCACATATTTAATTTTGTTAGAATATAATTATGTACCAAATTTTCTCTTACACCAAGCTCCCAAGAAATACCCACCTTCTCCAACTATATTTTTCCAAAAGTAATGTTAGTTAGCCCTGGTAGTGCAAAACACGAGTTTATGTGGCACTCAAGTGTATTGAGTGGGCAAAAGAATTGGAACCATTAGAACCAAATTGATTGGTTCGATTGATTTCAGTTGTAAGTATGTTTTCAATGGGTTTCGCTTCTTGGAATCTGAACCAAACGGTTCTAGTTTAGACCCAAAATTAAGAACATGAATCATTAGAACAATTTCGAATTATTATTATTATTTTTTATCTTTTTGAGGGTTTTTTATAAAGATATTTTCAATTTCTTTTCACTACATTTAACTCTGTCTTCTTCTTCTTCCTTTCTTCTCTCTCTCTCTCTCTCTCTCTCTCTCTCTCTCTCTCTCTCTCTCTCTTTTTTGGGTTTTGCATCTAAATCAAACCAAACTGAATTGAATCGAACATGTTCTAACCGAGACCATTCAGTTCCATTTAAATATTAATAATAGAACCAAATGGTTATAATATCAAATAGGAGCTCTGTCTCTAAAAAAAACTAGTGTAGACCTGTAAGGCAGGCTAGCACGGTTTCACTAAGAGTAGACAGATGCATTCCGACCTTTTTGAGACCTATACTTCATATGCTTACTCTTAAGTAAATAGGATTAAACTTAAAACCTTTTTTGGTAAATTAGGGTAACATTAAGCCCTTATTTGAGCCACATTTAAAAAGAAAAAATATGTTTGAAGAATGTGTCATTAAAAATGAAGATTTTTTTTATTATTTACGTGTAATATTTTTTTATTGGAGAATGTGTGGTTGAAAATAAATTTTTGATAAAAGAAGACTCAAACAAGGGCAAAAGCATTGGAGGGAGGAATAGGAAGTGATATTACTTGAAATTTTTCAATATAAGATAAGAAATAATGAATAGGTGCATGGATTTTCATGCAAAGAAAGAATTGATCTTTTAAACCTTTATTCCATCAATCATTCAATCAATTCAAGAATGCTTTATTCCTTACTCTCCTTTAGAGTGATATATTAATCACAACTCACAAGTTGGCTTCACAATCATACAAACTGTTCCATTTCCTTCAAACAGATCCACTTTCTTTTCAGTTTGGTATTTCTCTTCTCTCTTCTTTTCCAACTCTCTCTCTCTCTACCAAAGCATTATTTGAGGGTTTGTTTGACCCTATTTTTGGACATAATATATTTTTGGACATAATATATTTTGTAATAGTGATATTTTGAAGAATATGAGGTAAAAAAATAAGAAATTTTTTTGAGTTTACGTTTAAAATTATTTTATTGGAAAATGTATGGTTAAAAATGAGTTTTAAAAAATATAAATTTTAAATGAATGGGGATTAAACACGAACTTAGTATTTTAAAATATATTATATCAAAGAATATAACTGATAATTTTAGAACTCTCTTTTTCCTATCTAATCTTGGTAATATATTGAAATGATTAAGTACAAATTTGATACGTTGAATTGAATAGAACTATATTGAGATAAGAAGAAGAGGTAAAATGCAAAATTGATCATTTCTCATACTGTACAATACTCCTAAACGAATATGACATCATAACATTTTTGGTAGAGAAGATTAATGAATGACAATAAAGAATATGAACAAAAAAAATAAATTCATATATTTTTTATTATATTATCTAATCCAGTCGCATCGAGTGTATTACCATCACCCCAAGCACTATAGATGGGTGAGCAAGACAAACTTGGCTGTCCATTCTTAGATGCTATATAAATTGAATAATGCTGCTTGAACATGTTCAGTAATAGGTCATTTTTTGACCGACCGACTTGATAGATTTTAATTGTCAAATTTTTTCTTTAATTTTTTTAACTATAAATGAAAATTTGCCGGTGTATGTGTGTGGCACAAAGCCTGTCATTGAGTCTGTTTTCTCTATGAGAATTCATGTAAAATTGTGAAAGGAAGGCAACATGTTCAATTTTTTTCTCCAGTTAGTGGCTTCATACATATTATTATGTTTATCAAATATATAATATTAATATTATTACTTTCCAGAAAAGAATAGCAGTCCAACTTCAAATTTATCAATTCTACCTTTTATGAAAGAAAGCCAGAGAGGTTACAACAAAAAAAGAAAAAAAAAAGAGAGAAAGCTAGCGAGACAGCTTGCCTTTGCTTCACATGCATACCACTTTCTCATGCAAATTTTTGAAAACTTTCAGATACAAAACTAACACAACAAGAAAGGCACAAACTCACTTCACACTTCAAATAATTCTTCTTAGATCACTCCAAATCAAACTTGCTTAACAGATTTCTTTCTCAGATGAAACCTAAAACTCATTTGTGTTTAGCTTTTTGTTCATAAAATTCTCAGACTCAAGAAAATTACATATATCTTTTACAAAGACTGCAAACAATTGAAATCAAAGATGAGAACTGGAGGATACACTCTCCAGCAGTCTCTAACTGCTGATGCAGCAAGCATTGTGAAGCAGGCAGTTGGGCTTGCTAGAAGGCGAGGCCATGCGCAGGTTACTCCTCTTCACGTGGCGAGTGCCATGCTTGCTTCTTCTGCCGGTTTGTTCCGAAGGTCTTGCCTTCAATCACATTCTCATCCCCTTCAATGCAAAGCCCTTGAGCTTTGTTTCAATGTAGCGCTAAATCGCCTCCCCACGTCTGTCTCTAGCCCTTTACTTGGTCCTCATTCTCACCTCCCTGCGCTCTCCAACGCACTGGTGGCCGCCTTCAAGCGTGCACAAGCCCACCAGCGCCGGGGTTCGGTAGATAACCAGCAGCAGCAGCCCATATTAGCCCTCAAAATAGAGGTAGAACAGCTTGTCATTTCCATTCTAGATGATCCAAGTGTTAGTAGAGTCATGAGGGAAGCTGGTTTTTCAAGTACCCAAGTCAAAGCCAATGTTGAACAAGCTGTTTCTTTGGAGAGTGCTAATCAGTCCAAAGAAACCAATCTCAAACTCCAAGTTCTTGGAAATAATGAGCCCCAAATGACTAATATTCAAGTACAAAATGATGATGTCATGAGTGTTGTGGAAGCAATGATGAACAAGAAAAGAAAAAACACTGTTATTGTAGGGGAGAGTTCGGCCACTGCTGAGACAGTAGTAAAAGCAGTAATCCATAAGTTTGACAAGAAAGAGGTACCTTTAGATATGAGGTTTGTACAATTCATAAGTGTTCCCCTTTTCACTCTGAAAAATGTCTCTCGACAAGAATATGAAGAGAAACTTGAAGAGCTTAGGTCATTTGTTAGAAGTTCTATAAGTAGAGGAATTGTGTTGTATTTGGGTGATCTTAATTGGGTTTCTGAGTATTGGTCTAAATATGGAGAGCAAAGGAATATTGGCTACTACTGTCCTGTGGAGTACATGATTATGGAGATAAGTAGACTGGTATCTGGAGATGGAGAGAATAAAAAATTGTGGATAATGGGCACTGCAAGTTTCCAGACTTACAACAAATGCAAAATTGGCAGCCCTTCTTTGGAGACTCTTTGGAACCTTCATCCTCTACCAATTCCTGATGGCAACTTGGCTCTTACTCTTAATCTTCAGAGGTAAATTTTATGCGTTGCTTAAAGTTTTATAATTAATTTGTTAATTACTAATAATTTTGAGTAGACTAGGTGAAGCCTTTTTTTCCGCTTCCTTCGATTCATTGCTTTGGGTTTATTAATCTATGCCAATAACATATATATAATTTGTTTATGTTCTCTTAGTGATACGCAACTCAAAAGCAAGGCCCCGGAAGATGGTTCCAACTGGCTATTTCACATAGCTGGAGTCCAGAAGTACCTCACTTGCTGCTCAGATTGCATGGTTAACTTTAAAAGAGAAGCTAGAGGTCTAATGAATGACAACATGAAGTCCACTACCACTTCTTCTAGCTCAAGCTTGCCTTCGTGGCTCCGACAGTACAAGAATGAAAACAAAAAGGAAACTGACACTGATCAGGTTAATTTTTCACTTTTGAAATGCCCTTTTTGGAAAATTTGATTGCTTATATTTACATTGTTTAAAAAGACAATTGACATAGTTTCTTTAATGACGTGTGTTTATGGTACAGGAATTTGATAAAATTAAGGATCTTAGCAAGAAATGGAACTCAATCTGCAAGTCTGTCCACAGGCAACCCCATTTTCTTGAAAATATGTTCAACTTGTCCTCATTATCACCTTCTTCATCCGATTCAATATCTTCAAATAGTAAGCACAATTCTAAGCTGCATCCAAGCCTTCTAGAGTGGCAGCCGACAACTTTTGAAATAAACCAATCACCCGAAGAACACCAATTCTTTCTACATGCAAATGAGGGTGAAGTTTCTAAACCTGTTATAAAACCTGACCTTTTATTGAATCCCAATTCAAGTCCAAATTCCGCTTCCTCTAGTGAAGCAAGTGGAGATCACATGGACTTCTTGCATAAGTTCAAGGAGTTCAATTCAGAAATCATGAGCATTCTTTGCAATGCATTAGAAAAGAAAGTTCCATGGCAAAGAGACATAATTCCTGATATCGCGAGTGCAATTCTTAAATGTCGATCAGGATTGATGACGAAAAAAATCAAGAAAGAACACGAACACGGAGAGGGTCAAGAAGAAACTTGGCTGTTCTTTTTAGGCAGTGATTCTGATGGAAAAGAGAAAATGGCAAAAGAAATTGCAAAAAAATTTTTTGGTTCTCAAGAAAACTACATTGAAATTACTCTAAGCAGATTCTCATCAGCAACAAGAGACGATTCAACCGAAGAAGTAAGCAACAAGAGGGCAAGAGATGAACATGGTGAAAGTTATTTTGACAGATTTGCAGATGCTGTCCGGGATAATCCTAGCCGTGTATTTTTCATGGAAGATGTTGTTCAATCTGATTATCATTCACGAAAAGGGATCAAAAGGGCAATTGAAAATAGAAGTATTACACTTTCAAATGGTGAGTTTGTTCCACTTAAGGATGCAATTATCATTTTGAGCTGTGAAAATTTCAGCTCAGAATCAAGAGCCTATTCTCCTCATACTGAACGAAAATGTGACAAAATAGAGAAAGATCAAGAAAATGGTGAGGACTTGAAGCAGGAATGTGCCTTGTTGGATCTGAATATTGCAACAGACGACGAGGATTCAGTTTTTGTTAATGGGATTTTGGATTCGGTGGACAAACAAGTTGTTTTCAAACAACAAGAACAGTAAATGGAGAATGCGGATCTGTGGATTTGAACTTTTCTTTTTGTCTTGTAATTTGCATTTTCTACATAGTTTTTACTTCATGTTGCGTGAGGGTAATTACAGTTGTTAACTATAGAATGAAGGGATTTCTTGACAGTATCAGTAGTAAGATTTGTAGAACTAAGAATGTAATTGATCAAATATGAATCTTGTGACTTTTGTGCTAAACTAACGTATAATATTTGTTTCTTTTCTTTTTGTTTTTCATACTTTGTATTTGTCGTGACAAAGATCCAGTTCTTCAGTTTAGTTGCCATTTATTTATGGAAATTGTATGTATGAGGAGTCAGGAGACCGAAAATTTCACGTCTTTCCTACTTGTACTAGTTCTTTATATTAATGAATGAGAAAATGGTAGTACAATTCATGATGTCAAAACCTAGACAACTAAAACGAAACCAACCTCCATCAGTCCATTGTGACATCTCCAAATTAATCAGCCCAAAGTCAAACTACTCAGGAACAAAGGGATGTATTGGCCTACAACACTTTGATCCTTGAGTTAGGTAAAACTTTAGTTAGGTGGAGAAATAAGATGGATAGAATTAGAGATGTCAATTTTCCCCGCCCCGCCCCGTCCCGCCCCGTCCCCGTGGGGCCCCGCCCCGAATGGGGCAAAAAAACCCGCCCCGAACGAGTTGGCGGGGTGGGGCGGGGCGAGGTTCGCCGCCCCGTCACGGGTCGTGGGGCGGGGCGGGGTGGAGATGCCCCGCCCCGTGAAGAATTAAAAAAGAAAAAAAATTTGTTTTGGACATTATTTGTTTTGGACATTTTTTGTTTCAAGTGTTTGCTTTGAATATTGATATAATTAGTTTGAACATTATTTACTTTGGATTTTAAAATTTAAAGTTTGTATTTTAAATAAAAAAAAAAAACAAATGGGACAAGAAACGGGGCAAGTCCCAGCCCCGTACCCGCCCCACCCCGCCCCGAGCCCCGCCCCGCCCCATCTAAGGCGGGGTGGGGCGCGGGGCAGGGAGGGGGAGTGGCGTGGTGGGGCGGGGTGGGGTGAGGGTGCGCCGCCCCGAACCCGCCCCATTGCCATCACTAGATAGAATTTTGTCTAAATAAATGTTTGAAAGCATTCATTGAACTTTGTATTGGTCTTTTATTTGAAGCAAAATGAGTGCGACAGACATTATGATGTTGTTCCACATATCTCTTTGTGCACTTGTCACTATGATGTTGTCTGCGCTCTCTTTATTAAGCTTATTGCACCAACGTTTCCGTTTCTTGTACGATAACTGTCAAAGGCTCTACCACAATCATTAATTGCACATTGTGCTCCAATTTTAGCAAGTTACTCTATTATACGCCCTTAATCATATACTTCATGCGTAGGAAAATGAATAAACATTTAGGGTCCGTTTAATTGAAATAATGGAATTTGGGTGAAAAGAAAATGAATTATATGGAATTGAATTGCCCAGAATTGTTTTTCTTGGAATTGTCAATTAATTGTGTTTGATTGGTATAATTTTTCACCTGGAAAATGTTGAAATTTTGGATCTTTTGGTATTCGTTTGATTTTGTTTTCCATGGAAATAGTCAATTAAAGGAATTTTTTTTTTTTTTGTTACAATTAGGATAGAATTTGTTTCTATTGCCAAAAAAGAAAAAAAACCTGGAAGACCATTTTTCCACCAAAGTGGTGAGAAAACTAATTCAATGAAAACATGGAAATATTTTGCCAAGAAAAATTTGGCTATCAAACAAGATAAAAGTTGGAACTTGAAAAATAACCTTAGAGCATGTTCGATTGACATGGAAAGAGTATTTTTCTTATTTTGGGTAAAACAAAAATCTACTTCTCCCAAAGAAAATGTTTTCCTTAAAAAAAAGGAAAATTATGCATATTTTTAAAAGTTGGAAAATATATTTCATAAAAAAACACCAATCAAACACTTCAAAGTAGGAATATGAGCGAAAAACTGACATTTTTCATGAAAAATAAATGCAATCAAACACACCCTTAGAGAAGTGTATTTTGTTGACCATTTTATCTAAAGGTACGCTTTGTTAACCATTGATAGAGTTGAGCTGACAGTGTTAAAAGAACCATTTGGTGAACTCAAGGTAGCATATTCAAGATCACATCGTCAAGTCTCTTAGGCCATCGAATTATCCTAATCCGCGTGGATTGACAAGTTCAAACATTTGTTAAATCAGTCTATAGTATAGCATCATGTTTTGTACGAAACTCTTTAACATGAAGCCCTTGTTTGACATCAATTCTTATCTCATTCTCATTCTCATTCTCATTTTTTTCTTCATTTCAACCACACATTCTCCAAAAAAAATAGTATTACACACAAATTTAAAACTTTTCATCACTTTTCCACTACACATTCTCCCATCAATTACTATTCCAAAAATTCTATTATCATTTTAATGAGATTCAAACACAAGCTAAGTTCCCGGAGTTGAGGATTAAATTAAAAGTACTTCACTTTCTATTCCTTTGTTGAGTAAATGTTATTTTTGTCCAAATATTATAAGGTTTAAATCCAATTTCATTATCAAAATTCATATCTTTGCTATAAAACTTAAAAGAAAAAGATCAGCATAGAAATAAAAGCACGAATCTGATTAATCTTTAAACAATAAAGGTTAAAGAAGTTTTCACTTTAGAATCAATTAAAGAAGAGCATTGGCCTAAAAATATTGATATATGGGAACCATCAGTCTAATTAATTAGACAATAATACGTTTCTTGAAGACCACAAGCTTTATGAGAATAATACTCTCTTGAAAACGTATTCCAGGTCCAAACATATAAAGTTCACGTTTGGCAAAGCTTAAAATGTTTACTAATATGTAATTAATTAAGTTAAAAAAAAATTATTTGTCAGAATTGAACACAAGTTACTTATTTTAAAAGAGACTATTATCTTATTGTCAAAAGAACTTTGAGAAATACAATATATATCTAAACACGTTTAGAGACTAAAATTTTAAAAGCAATCGTAACTTACTTTTAACTCAACTTTTCATCAAAACACGTAGGTAAAAATTCAAGTGTCGAAAAAATCGAAGTTTATGGACTCGGATAACCAGATGCTCATCTAATTTGCTAGTTTTTTGTAACACATAATTCAGATAGAATGATTTTCCAAGAAAGAGACGATTAAACATTGAACCCATGACAGATTTGTTACATCATCATGGAAGTGCCAAATTAACTATCAGAAATAAAGTTTGTAACTTTAGAATCCTCAAAGAAACATACAAATAATTAGGTTTTCTTTGAAAATGACGAGTCTTTAAAAGTAGTAGGCAGAAAATCAGTCAGTCTTTTCAGTTTCTTCTTGCCCTCTTAAATCCAAATCCAAATCCAAATCCAAATCCAAATCCTTTCTGGATAACGGATACTGCTAGTGCTTGTCTTTGTCAAAAGTCAACATAGGCGACATGACCTTGAGCTTCGTTCCCATTATGAAATCAATGAACAGTCGCAGTATTCAAAAAATTAGTAGCACTACCACTAGGATTAATATTTATTCATACGTCGCGTAAGAAGAATGAGTTATGCTACATGTATAAAGTGAGTTATAAAGTTGGTTGATAAAATAACATCTACACCAATCATTTTAAAAATTGATTTTTAAATCATTTGAAATCAACGGTCCGAATTTTGCCAACACAATTTGTAACCCAACTTTTATAACTCAACTTTGTATAAATAGCTTTATTGAAGAAGAATTGAAAGTATTACAGGAGATATGTTAAGATTTTAAGTTCTATCTTAAAAGGTTAATCTTATTAAGAGAAATTGTCTAAATTCTTATAAATTGGTCTATGTTTTTTTATCTTTATTCGATGTGAAATTTTATTCCTTAACATGCACCTGCAAGATAGTGGCTCGTTTGAGCAGGCCAATCTTGAAATTCGCGTGCTCCATTTTTCTGAGTCTTAATCGGATTGGATTGCTCGTTGGAGCTTGAAGGGCTCTGATACCATGTTAAGATTTTGGGGTTCCATTTTAAAATGTCAACTTTATTAAGAGAAGTTGCTCAAACTCTTATAGATTGATCTATGTTTTTCAGATGTGAGATTTACCCCTTAACAAGATATTTATTTTATTTCAGAATTAAGAAGTGAGCGGAAATTTTGTGTAAAAAGAAAGAAAAATAGGCGAGTTTTAAAAGCTCCGAGTAGAAAGTAGTCAAAAGTGGTATTTCCATCTCAAAGACTGATCACACTCGCTTTTGGTTGCTTCATTGAGGTAGAAATACTTTAGCAAATATCATTTATTTCAATACATGCCCTAAATTGAGAATTCATTTTCTCGATTGGAATACGATAAATAACCCACAAATTAATTGCTTTATTTCTTCTCGAGAAAAGAAAATAAACTAGAAAATAATTCTGCAAAAATGTATGTCAAGTAGAGGTGGGCTGCTTTTTCATAAAAAAAGAAAATGTGATGGACCCCGTGGTCTACGATGTAGTGTTGGACCATTTTTTTTTTCCTAGAATTAAATAAAAAAGAGAGTTCTGAACGTCATTTTACACCTATTTTTAAAGTATTTTATGTATCTATTTAGGCACTAATTTCTAAATTGAGTTTTCCAACCTCTAAATGCCTTTCAAAAGAAAAGCATGATAATCTGAACATAATCTAGAAATCGTTAGTTGATTACTAGCTAGGGAAATGTATAGCCTTATGGGAAAGAGAAGAAAAGAGAAAAAGCCAGAGGCTGCAAATGTAACTCTCTCTCTAAGGTTTAAATATTGCTCTGAAGTAAATATTTCTGTATGTACATTCATATTATTTTGTCAAGGCAGTACAACTTTTTCTCATTGCAGGGCAATAAAGATTATCCAAGACCAATTCCCATGCTAAACACACAAAAAAGAGAGAGGTGTGGTGTTTACAAAAGGTTGGAGGGTGGGAATGGAGACAAAGTTTCCACACATTGAACTGCTGCAGTGTTTCTTTAATAAAAGAAAAAGGTTGAAATGGGTGTTTTAAAGGTCATCACACTATATACACAGCGCTTTTTTTCTTTCCATTACAAGTAATTTTTGCATGAAAGTAAGGGAAGTCTTGGATCTCAAACTCATATCAATCAGCATATAATTAGAATCCCTCTCCTTTCTCTTTCAAGGATCAAAGCCTTGGATCCCTCAATCATCAGATTCGCATTATTGTGGATTTTTATACACATAGAGAGAAAAGAGAAAGAGACACGCAGAGAGAGAAGGGATTGTGGGACTGATGAAAAGAATAATGCCCAAGATAGGGTGATGACTTGGTCAAAAAGAGAGAACATTAAAGTTAACGAGAATGTTTTTTCTAATGAATTTTTGGATATGGTTATTATACTGTTTTCAAGGTTGGAATTGGGTTTCGGATATGGATTAAATTAATTGTACAATCATTTTGTACTTTGACACTATAAGATGGGTAAAAATTGTGAACATTGATTTAAATAACACTTGTTCAAATCAATGATCAAACTAGTTTCCACATCATTAGATGTCAATAAAAATGTCAACCAAAATGTATATGTAACAGGCTTGTTCGGATATATACCATTGTTCATTTAATCATGCTACATGTACATAATCATTCATACAATTTTTTACACCCCCACACATGGAGGGGTGTGGCACAATAAAATATTCGCGCACACTATTCATGTGAGACAGATGTACGTACACCTGGTGTACGAACATATTTATCCTTGTTCATTTCCATGCAAATCCAATGTACCCGTCCATCCGTCCCACAAAAATAAACTTATTCCTATTTATTAAAATTAAAATGGAGCTCAAGCAGGAGTCAGATAGGAGCATGTTAAAAAAAGAAAAAAAAAACTACTATACTCTCAACAAGAAAATGACCTATAATTTGAGACAAAAGAAAAAGAAAAGTAAATCTATCCTTTATGGAGGGATGTAACAAATTAATTGAAAATTAAATAGGGTAAAATTCTTCATGTGGGTTTCAACTTTTCGCAAGTGTGTAGTCATGTCCCCAGTATTTTAACAGTGCATGCTACTCTCTCCTGATGTAATAGTCTATTTAGATTTTAAATGAACATATAATACGCACGTGAAATGATAAAATCGTTCAAAAAAGAACAACATCGAAGGTAATTAGTAACGTCTCCATTTAATTTTTGAAATAAAGGAAATATTTTAATAATTTTGCATTTTTAGCTAGACATCATGTACATATGTAGGTGTTTTCAGTAAGGTGAAGGTTTTAAAAATTTGGAAATATGGGTTTTTTGAAATGAAACAACATAGTTGCCATACTTATGAAAGGTTTGAAATAGTTAATTTTAGAACCAGTAATTTGCATTTCCTGCAAGAATATTAAGGCTTCCAAGCAGAATAGAGGAATTATTGTCATGTTTTGCACTGCTAAAAGCCCTTTTTTCTGGGCAGCACGCAGCAAATGCTTTCCGTCTAAATAAGCACCTAAAAACATTTTTAGCTAGACATCATGTACATATGTAGATGTTTTCAGTAAGGTGAAGGTTTTAAAAATTTGGAAATATGGGTTTTTTGAAATGAAACAACATAGTTGCCATACTTATGAAAGGTTTGAAATAGTTAATTTTAGAACCAGTAATTTGCATTTCCTGCAAGAATATTAAGGCTTCCAAGCAGAATAGAGGAATTATTGTCATGTTTTGCACTGCTAAAAGCCCTTTTTTCTGGGCAGCACGCAGCAAATGCTTTCCGTCTAAATAAGCACCTAAAAACATGCCTTAGCGAGTTGAAAGGTAAGATATTTGAACCTCATTATACTTTCTCCATCAAGAAAACAAGCAATCCATGAATAAGCTTCTCTACAACTCAGTATATTACAATGTGCATGCAGTCAAGCATTAAACCACCTTAACAGGCAAAGGAAGTAACATCATGTACAAGAAAGTGACCCCATAGTCGTCTAATAAAAGACTAAAAGTCAAGGCCTGTAAACCCCATTACATAGATCAGCATTGGATAGGCTGTCTACCTCTTGGGGTCATTTAAGGTCTTACCCTCGAAAAATTCACCAAGCATATGTTCGAGATCCTCTGGATTGTATCTGATGTACTTCTGCGGGTTCTTGCCATTCTCAACCAAAGGCCTGAAACATATGTCAAAAATCCAAATTCGTTTCACCAGAATATAGTCGTGTTACATGAGGTGGGGATGATGTTAACAAGAAACGGACTCCAAAATTCATTTACTGCAAACTAGAAATACTATGCCACAATGTAGAATTATTATCCTAAGCCTTTGAAGTTATAAAAATGTAATACTCAAGATATGGGCTGCATAGTTTCATTTCGGATTCTTTTCAAGAGTAACTTACACGAATATATAGGGGGGAAATTACAGCATTGGTTCCCAACCTATTGGCCTAGTAGCAAGTTGGTCTCCTACCTTCTGTGATATTTGCAAGATAAGGCTTCAAACTTAACCTAATAATCACTTCCAAAGAATGGAATGATTATAGGATCAAGAAGGCCATAAATCAGTTCCAATGAAGAAAACCATCCAAATATTTTTTAACTTGTGTAGCCCTCACATGTCCAACTTTATAAAAAACTAAGTTTTGTTTCCCAACTTGAGCTAGTTCCTAGAAATTTGAAGTGGGGAATGATTCTATGAGGGACACACTGACATATTAACAAGAGTAGGACGGTATCTATAGCTGGAGATTGATTGTACATGTATAATGAAAAGGTTGAGTCCACCAACTTGCATCTGGGGCAATAGTATGAGGATCAACCATACAATTTTCCGATAAATATATATAGGAATAGAAGGATAACATCAGAATTCATGCAGAAATGTTATGAATTTTTTTTTACCAATAATAAGAGAATGTACCCGAAGCGTTTAATGAAAGATCGGTAAGCTGGAAGCAAGACTTCAGCAACTGCAAGCCTCAGGGATTCTCTTAACTCAGTGTCAGGAACTGTCCATTGAGATTGTCTTTGATGGAGTTCCTCAAATTGCATATTAAATGTCTTCAATCTAGCAATAAAATACAAAAAGTTCAGTCAAATCACATTCTAAGTCAGGTTATACAACTCAACGAGCAAAGATTGTTCTCCAGGAAATTACAACTCCAACACACCTGTCTTTGATAATTGCTCTTGAAACTCCGCTACTATTTCCTCCATCCATGCTACCAACACTGCCGCCTCCAGAAGATGTCAAGCCTTGAACAGAGAGGCACTGCAGAATCTGCAGAAGGAAATGCAAAATAATTTTATGTACAATTTTATAAACAGGCAAAGGAGACTTTATACAACAGACGGTGTTCCATTCTTCACTATTTTCAACTAATGGGGGGAAAAAAATTCCTGGTCTAGCAGAGAGCAAGAGATAGGGTAAAAACTCTATTGGTCATTGATAGATTGCATGTGGCTTTTTAATACAGATTACTGCTCCAATTATGATATTCCAATGTTAGAACAAACTTAAATATCGCCATTCTCATTAACTATTTCCTTCTAAATGGATTTGTAAAACAGTCATACTAAAAAGTTTACCAGCACCTGCCATTAAAAATAAATAACACTCAGTATATTACATAACTATTCAATTTTTACTTACAAGGAAACTAGTCCCATGCACTACAATCACTAATTATATCGAGGTATAGAAGGAAGCATAAATGTCGAAGAGTATATCTGCATTAAGATGGGAAAAGCCGAGGAATGTTCCAATTCCATTCCAGGATGAAACTATTATATTGGACACACAAACTTGGGTAGTGATTCTAGTGTGCTTAATGTGTGCCTGGTGAATGCAAGTCTACATGCTTATATACACATTAAGAGTATGCTAGAAAGAAGTTAAACTTACTTTTGTTTCTAAATATGTTAGGATATGTTAATTTTTTCATATTTTTAACCAAAAAATAATTATTTTGATCCAAACTCTCAAAATAACTTCTTCTTTTCAGCTTTGTCCAATAAAATGAATTATCTATTTAAAACTTATTTACTTAGCCCTTGTTTGAGCCCCATTTTATAAAAAATTCATTTTTTCAAAACTCATTTTTAACAACACATTCTCCAATAAAATAATATTACACGTAACTTTTTCTTCATTTTTAACCACACATTCTCCAAAAATCACTATTCAAAAATGCATTTTTCTCTCAAAATGAGACTCAAACAAGGCCTTATTAAGTAAACTATATAATCTTAGCCAAAAACATGCTCCAAGTCTTGAGAAGTGAATTCAATGCATCAACTATATATTTGCTATTTATAGCTTCCTATTACTACAGCGCAAAACAATACTAACCACACATCTAGTAGAAATCACTTCAGGAATTTATGATCTTCACAGGTGGCATTAATTGCAGGCGCAGCAATAGATCACAAATTCTTAGTTAACTGTGCGCATAATATGGGGAGAGTAAAGCAGTACCTTTGCCCAAGCAATCCTCTTATATTGATTCGCATGTTGCTGTACAACTCTCCGATGTCTTTGTACCCAATCATCGCCTAACAAATCTTTGGCTTCAGACCTAAAGGCAATACATATATAAGAAACAAATTTGACGAGCACAAAAATCGACTTGATGTTTCAACAATTCATAAAAATGTTATAACCTGCGGACAGATCTGACCATATAATGGATGTTATTCATGAGAAACAAATGGGTCAGAGAGGGATCCTTATATTGCTTAGATTTTCCATCCAAATTGGTCTGAAGAGCCTGCATTATACGCATTGTAACGGCGGCTAGCTGAGAATTTGAGTCATCTCCATTTTCGAATTCGCGGAAAAGTTGCTTCAATGTTGATTGATAGCTGGAGCACAACAAAAAGACATTTTCAGTTGGTAGTACATAAATATAGATACACTCACAAACGTAGATCATAGACTTACAATCAGCATAATAAATGTATTTTTTTCCAGGTATTTTGCTGAATTAAAAAATTATGTCACACAAATCAAAATCGTTCAAAGCAGAAAAATTTAGACAAGTTATTACAGTATATTATTATTTATCCGCGCCGCATCTGAGACCTGCTCAGATTCAATCTGCTGCCCCGAGGCCAGTTCGACCATTGGTTTCTTCAACTGCTGGTTCATTTGCTCAAAATTGTGGGAATCAGTCTCGTACTGGGGGTATAAAGGTCTTCAATTCACGATTTCGTGTTGAGGCAAAGGAGTTCGTTGTGTCTGCTATGGATTCGGGGTTTATTAAGCTATCCGAATGGGGTTCGAAGATATCGGGTGCAATTTGCATGGGCTGATATGGTGCCGTCTGGATGGTGAATATGATAGACAAATTAAGGATGGCTGATAGGAGAGAGGACTTTGTTGCTAAGTTTGATGAATCTTCGCGAGCCTTCTTGGCACAACGATGTGCTAATAAGCGTGGCGGCAGTGTTTTGATGATAGCTCGCACGGGGATAGGCGTCGAAAAGGAGTTGTGATGGTGCCGTAAGGTGCGAATGGAGAAGGTTGGGCATCGATCTCACGTGTGTTTCTAAGCATTGTTGACTCACTTGTTTCCAGAGACAAGGCGAAACAACGAATAAGTGTTGAAAAGAGGCGATCTGGGGTAACTTATGCCGACGTGACGGCTAACGTTGGGACACCGAATAGTGCTGATCAGCGGGAATTGGTGAGTAAGGAAAGGGTGGAGACTGAGGGACATGACCATAACGCAGCTTTACGGGCTCGCATTCAGACGTTGAAAAAGGAATTGGATGACTTGATTGAGGAGGTGGAAAAAAGGTCTCTAGCGGACCCCATGAACAATTGTTGTGCTAAGAGTGGGGTGGGTTTAGATAAGCCTCCGAGTAAATTCGCACGCAAAACGGTAGTGGTAAATTCCTTCTGACGACAATATGGTCGAGAGGGGTGAATCATATAGGGATGGTGAGGATTCTAGGATCGAGGCGCCTCGAGAGACGGTATTCCTCGGGGTGAGGATGGGCTAGGCACGATTCACCACTATCTGGGGATCATTGTTGGATAATGAAAGCAAGAACATGAAATTGTGGTGAGGGATAGTCCAGCTTTGATTATTGAGAACCGTGCGCCGACAGGTTTCAAACAACTAGGGTGGTGAACACTTATTGTAGGAGACTTTCTAAGTCTCCGAAGGAAGGGGATCCAAGGAATGATAATGCTTTGGTTGTGTGGGTCGGAGGAGTCGAGACGGGGGATACATACGGTGAAGTTGCTCGAGCAGAGGCCGAGGAGGGAAGCTATGATGTTCCCATGAATGTTGAGGGTATGGCGAGAATTAGCGGGTCTGATGTTAGACCTCAGCCATCGAGTTGGGTCCTTCAAAGAATTTTAGATTTCAGCAAGACGGTCGGTGTGTCATGTGATTGGTAGGAAACTAGGCTTGTACAATTCTTCGAGGATCTGGAGGCTGAAAGGGAACATGGGATGGGTACACTAGGAGGTAAGACAAGAAGAAAAGGTGATCGTGAACTTAAGCGTCTCGAATGGTCGGTAAATTATGATCTTAAGGGTGGAGAGACAAGGAGAGGCAATACGGGGAGGGATGAAGAGAGGTTTAGATGACTCCAAAAATTATTAGTTGGAATGTGAGGGGGCTTAATGAAGCTGGAAAAAGACTAGGTGTTCGGAATCTATTAAGGGGATGGAGGGCTGACCTAGTATGTCTACAAGAAACAAAGTTGGAGGTCGTTTCGAGGGCTGTGGCGCGAAGTCTTTGGGGGGGACAGCATGTGGGGTTTCAGTTTGTAGGGTCATCGGGAGCCTCAGGAGGAATGTTAGTAATGTGGGATACTAGAGTTCGTGAATTGGAGGAGGTTAGTGAAGGGATATATTCTCTATCGCTATCGTTTAGAAATGTTGGAGATAGTTTCCGTTGGATGTTTACAGGAGTTTATGGGCCTAATGTTGATGAGAGTAGAGGTGGTTTGTGGGATGAGTTGATCGGGATGATGAGTTGGTGGAACCTCCCAACATGTATTGGAGGAGACTTTAATGTTGTTCGTTTTCCCAACGAGAGGTCTAGTGGGGGAGACTAACAAGGGCTATGGAGGACTTCTCAGATTTTATTAGGGAGAATATGTTAGTGGATTTGCCTTTGATGGGGGGAGATTTTACTTGGTCATCTAATCGAGACCAACTTGTTCTATCTCGCATAGATAGATTTTTGATATGTGGGGAGTGGGAGGCCAAGTATCCGGAGGTGCCAAAGGAGACTAGGGAGGTTGTATTCTCGATCATTTCCCATCTTACTTTAGGGAATGCGGGGAGTAGTGGAAGAAGGCCATTCGAGTTTGAGAAGATGTGGCTAAAAGTTGAAGGGTTTGAGGAACGGGTACGGAATTGGTGGGCATCTTATGACTTCAGGGGGTCCCCTAGTTTTATATTAGATCGGAAATTAAAGCTGCATTGAAACAGAGGATCTTAAGAGGTGGAGTGAGGAGGTTGTGGGTGATGTCACTTTTCGCAAAAATCAATGCCTCCGGATATAGAAGAAGCTGGATAGGTTGGAGGAAAATCATGGGTTGGTTGGAGATGACGGAGCGAGGCGTGGAGAATTAAGGGTAGAGAGCTGGAGAGGTTTGGTGGAGATGGAGGAGATTGCTTGGCGTAAAATCTAGGGTCGCGTGGTTGAAAGAGGGAGACAGATGCACCCCCAATTTTTCCATAAGGTAGCTAACTCCAATAGGCGCAACAATCTAATTACTATGTTGGAGGTTGATGGAGTTACTTATGAGGATCCAAATGATATCGGGGTCCATATGGTAAGATTTTATCAGTCCCTGTATAGTGAGCAGTCGGATTGGAGGCCCGGAATCGGAGGGGTTAGACTTTTCAACTATTGATGAGGAGGATGTTAGTTGGTTAGAAAGACCATTTGGGGAGGATGAAATTAAGGAGGTGGTGTTTAGTATGAACGACGATAAGGCTCCAGGACCCGATGGATTCTCTTTCTCATTCTATAAGGGTTGTTGGGAAGTAGTGCGATCAGACATCGTTGACGTCCTTACCTACTTTTTTCAGTGTGGAAGATTCTTACAGCGCGATGCTACATTCATTGTGCTCATTCCTAAGAAACCGGGAGCGATCGATATTAAGGACTTCGAGTCCTATCGGCTTAGTTGGTGGGATCTACAAAATTATTGCGAAGATCTTGCCAACGTATTAAAGGAGGTGTTGGGAAAGGTTGTGTCTAAATTTCGAGAATGCTTTCGTCGCAAAGGGCGCGGATTTTGGATTCCGTTCTTATAGCAAACGAATGCATCGACACGGGTGCGCTTGGGGGTACCAGAATGTTATGTAAACTCGATATTCGAAGGCATATGATCATGTTAATTGGGGATTTGTTTTGTACATGCTTAGGAGATGTGTGGTTTTTGGGGAGAAATGGTGTCGGTGGATTCGGTTTTGTATTTCTACGGTTTCATTTTCGGTTCGGTGAATGGCTCCCGCAGGGCTATTTTCGCAGAGTAGGCGATTGAGACAAGGGGAAACTCTGTCCACATTGTCCGTTGTTATGGAAGCTTTTAGTAGGATGCTTGAGAAGGTTTGAGGCAAAGTTTGATAAAAGGTTTTGTCCGTAGAGCGATTTACAATTCTCTCACTTTCTATTTGCATATGATACGCTAATTTTTTTTGACGCGGATGGTGAGGATTTCAGGAACTTGAGTGGTTTACTCTTATTCTTTGAAGGTGTCTCTGGATTGAAAATAAATTTGGGAAAATCTGAGGCTATCACAGTGGGAGAGGTTGATAACGTGGAGGAGTTAGCCGATATTTTGGATTGCAAGGTGGCACAATTGCCTATTTCTTATCTCGGGCTTCCTCTAGGAGCACGGTTCAAAAGTACACAGATTTGGAACGATATTGTGGAAAGGATGGAGAGGAGGTTAGCAGGGGGTGGAAGCGTATGTACCTTTCGAAGGGAGGGCGTCTTACTCTCCATAAAGTCCACTTTGTCGAATCTTCCTACTTACTTTCTATCATTGTTCCCTATTCTGTCACGATGCAAAAAGATTGGAGAGGATCCAAAGAGAGTTTCTTTGGGAGGATTAGGAGAGGAGAGGAAGTTGCATTTGGTTAATTGGCGTGCGGTTTGTTCTCCAATTAGACTCGGTGGTCTCGGTTTGAGAAGTCTCAGTAGTGTTTAATAAAGGCCCTGGTGGGTAAGTGGTTGTGGCGATTTGGGGTGGAGAGGGGGAGCTTTTGGAGGTCCGTCATAAAAAGGGGGCGAAATATGGCGTTACGGAAGGGGGATGGTGCTCAGGGTGAGAGACGTGGTCCTTATGGGGTGAGTTTGTGGCGATACATCCGGCGAGGTGGAATGATTTAGGGATAGGTTGACATTTCATGGGGAATGGAAATACTATAAGCTTTCTGGGATAATTGTTGGTGTGGAGATCAATCGCTTAATGTGAGATTTCCTTCTTTGTATCGTCTTACGTTGGAGTCGAATGCCATGGTGAATGACATCTTAGATATTCACAACGATGGAACCCCGAGTTGGAACAACTTGTTTTTTGTCCTGGGGTCTACGGCGATCAGGAACTGGATGATTATGCGATGTTTTTGACATCACTATATGAGATACATATCGGGCGAGGAGATGATGATAGTAGCGGTGGAGATTGACACGTGATGGTATTTTTTCTCGTGCTCGTACCTATTTTAGATCTCTCGTCGGAGTCGCAGAGAGCTCATTTCCTGGAAGAGGGTTTGGAAATGTAAGCTGCCCCCACGAGTGGCATTTTTATTATGGACGGTGGTAAGATGACGGGTGTTAACGGTGGATAACCTTCGCACAAGAGGGTTTTTATGTTACGGTGGTGCTATATGTGTAAGAGGGACGGGGAGACGATTGATCATTTATTTCTTCATTGTGATCTTTGCTCGTTTATTGTGGAACGATGTTTTGATGTCGCAACGTATGATTTGGGTGATGCCGAGGCGTATGGAGGACATGTTAAAGACATGGAGGAGAAAGTTACGCGATAAGGATAGCAAAGTTGTATGGGACCTTATTCGGGTTGCATCGTGGTGTATATGGAGAGAAAGAAATGGACGTTGCTTTGAGGACCAAACACGAGCAGTAGAAGCGATTTAAGGAGTTGTTTTATTTGACATTGTATACTTGGTTTAATGCTGTGGCTATTAGGCATATAGATGGGCTGCCCAATTTTTGTTGTTTCCTTTCTGATTTGTATTGATGATACACATCCTGTGTATCAACTTTGATTAATATAATATTCGATTACCTTTCAAAAAAAAAAAGTATATTATTATTTATCTAGACCAAAAGATTTTGATTAAATGGAAAGTTCAGATTGATGGACATCCTGCAAGATGTAATATGTAATATGCAATAAAAATAATAATTGAAGTGTTTATTGCGTTCCTTGTATCTAAGACTCTAAATAAGAAGATACATATCTTCACTCTTGAAGTTTAAGTATGCAAAATGCTTTAGAGGTAAAAAAAATACAAAGCAAAAATTCATTAGGAGTAGATATACATATTTTAAGATCATTTATTATATTTGACCATAATTTGATTTATTACTGTGAGTTAAATAATTAAAGATTTAGGATGGTGACAGTGCCAAATCCCCCTTCAAAGTTAGGATAGGAGATTCTAAATTGTTTAGACAAACAAAGGTGAACTTTTGCTTTTGAATAACAATTAAGGGAACAAGGCAAAATTATCGAAGTAAGAAAAGATCTAAGAACTCAGACATTAAAATCTCTACAGGTTTTCTATTCCAATTAACATTTTCAGACGATGCACTAATCTACTGTCCTCAAATTTTAATAACGATAGTGACCAAGTAACACATTTTCTTGTAAAGCCTACAAATCTTAGAAAAAAATTGTTTCTCGCTAATTTATTCTGGAAGTTTCTTTAACTTCAATCAAAAGGAGAAAAAAAATACTGAAAGTCCACAATGTTCAGGAAAATCCCTTTACAGGGATTGCGTTCCATCCAGCAGCAGGGGACCCACATAACTAATTTATATGCCTAGGTTTAGGATGATGGAAGGAAGAAATTTTCACTCAAATAGACCTACCGACGCAGGAATGCATAATTTGATAACGAACAAAACAAAGAAATGAACGAAAGGGGTGCAAAAAAGAGAAGAAATTAGGGCAAGAGGAAAATCAGTTTTTATTTGTATAATCAAGGGTTAACAATTATATTGAATAATCCCCTCTATTTATAGAGCAAATAAACTAGAAAGAAAATAAAAAGTAGATGAACTTCTAATAAATTATAATTGTATCAAAATATCAAAACTAATATTACCTAATCCATTTCATTATAAGTTAATCAAAACTTCACATTCAAGAATGCATTTCATTATTCTCGTCCATGTATGATAATTAACATCTAGTTTTACTTGATTTTAAATTAAATAAATGATTTAATATTCATTGCCATGTATATATTTCATGATATTAATTCTAAATTAATTAACCTTTACGCATATTCAAATATTATTTTTATAGTACTTTTAAAGTTTTTCATAATAACGTGCAACGCACGTTCAATGTTGACTAGTCGAATTAAATATACTTTAAATCACAACTAAAATCTATTTCTATCTTTATTCTTATCTTGATCTCCATCACCTACTATCCTCTTACCAGTTCTGTTGCTGAAACTGGAATTTACTGTTAACAAACAAACTTTTACTATATATAAAAGCTAAATAACAAGAGAAGAAGATTCTGTACGAATGGAATACATAAATGAAAAATATCTAATTCATATGCTTATTTCGTCCAATTCAATATATATTAGAAATATATCATCGATCATAGTTTCCACTTTCTTTTTCAGTCCTATATGTTGAGAAGTAATAGAATTGCAATCATACATGAGAAAAATGTAAGAATTCAAATAATAGAAGCATAACTAAATAGTAATCTATTTGCAACCTGATTAAATCATTGAAAACTCTCTGTGAGAAATTAGTTATACATAACTGTTTACTGTTATGTTGACTTGCAGTAAGCTATGGATTACAACTTCGGAAAATGATTATATAAGGCAAAGGTATTTTTATGTTGACTTCTAATGTAGTTCCAAATTAATATTTAAAAGGCAGGGTTTTAGAGTTACTTGACATACTCAAACAGGAATTTCACGTAGTTAATCACATAGCTTGTCAAAGGATGAACTGTTCCATCTGCAACGGCAGTTTTAGTCGCATCTTTTTCAACTGCTTCTTCGAAGTCTCCAAAAGTCTCTTGCGCTGTCTGTGCAAGCCTCTTTGTCAAACCCAAGGCTGACAATCTGATTTCATTACAAGGTTGACCTCTAAAAAGTGATTCAATCTGCCAAATTTCAGCTTTACAGTTTCAATGAGCATTCCTTTGAGTCACTTGGTAATGTTATCAAAGCATAAATTCATCTAAAGCATAATGCATTTTCAGATTGACACTGAACTACATAAAGAGAGTATAATAAATACCTGATTATATATGGACACATGGAGAAATTTGGAAGAGAACAATCTGAAGAAATATTTTCTTTAAAAGCAAGCTAAAGACTTCTTAGAACTAAAAAAACATTTTCCACCCTCATAGTTCTCTCATCATACATGAGGAAGTTACAGCTCGAAAGAAAATGTCCAATACCTCCGAGTGAATTTCTCTCATTATTTCATACATATCGAGAAGCACAAATAACTTTTCAGGGGATCTTTTGCTTTTGGCAATTGCATCTCCAAAACTGAGTAGCACTGCCACGCTCCCTGCGGTAACTTCAGCAAAGCATTGATCCATGAGGGGATCGAAGCCTTCAAAAATTTGATCACAAACTTTGCGTTCTCCAGCAAACAGCAACTTGACCTGTTAGAAAATAATTAAATTCTAAAAAAACTAGTTCGTTCATCTCTGCGTGAGCATTACAGAGAAAACATACAGCAATCCGCATAAAATGGATCCAATTCCCGATCTTAGCTTCCAAAACTTCCCATTGCATCTTTTGAACATCATCTTTGCTAAGCTTTTCTACTCCCAATTTGCGAAGGCTTTCCTCTAAAACTGGAGAACGAGCTTCCCTAAATGAAAGAACAAACAAAATAAAAGGACAATATGAGATGAATACATTTAGCCCCCGTTTGGTTTGGATTAAAGTCCAATTAAAATCTCAAATCAAAGTCAACAATTAATTTTATCCACACATTTCATGGACTCACAACTTTTCAACCACACATTTCATCTGCTTTTATAAAAATCTACTAAAAATCTGATTTTAATCTCTATCAAACAAGAGCTTCATAAGTTGCAGATGGTTCTAATTTGGTTTCTTAGAACATGTTCATTACTTATTGTTTGATCTACCAGTTTGAGACCATTGCAAAATAAAAGGAGATCCAATGAAATACTGCAGCCTAACAATGTGATCAAGTGATTTTCTCATACTTCCAGAACACTCAGTTGTTTAACCAAACGCCAATATTATAGAAAAATGTTAAAAGTGGTACATCACCAATTATATCAGAAGGACAAGAAACTAAACCTATTGTCTTTCAGTTCTCTCTTCTGACATGCTCATGACTGAAAGAATAGTTTATGTAGCCAAATCTGGTACTCACCTGTATATTATGAGTAACTGCTGCTGATTACCAGCCTCAACCATCTGTAGTGCTAAATCATGCAACAAAGGCAGTATCCGGGGTGGAATAAGAGTTGGTGTTGTGTATGCAGAATTTTCTTCACTATTTTGATGATCAGAGTGACTGTGGGACGATGGTATCTTGCCACTGGAATCGGCCTGATCTCCCGGTGATCCAGATGATGGACGCATAGAATTGGGAAGGCACTCAAAAAGTCGTTCAGGCTCAACAGGTTTGCTGCATAAGCAGGAATTTAGTTTAACATGCAAACAGAGAACACCAAATAAAGGTGGGAGTATCATGCATCTTGGTTCATATACAATATATGAGAATAGATGACAAGCATCCTGCATAAAGTAGTAATAAGTCTAAAAAGAAAAGGAAAAGTTAACAAAGTCTACTTTCAAAATAAATATTGAAACTAGACGATGCAAATTTCCTAGATGATACGCCAGGGTTATTGTGAACATAAAAGGCCTAAGAATTTGTAAGGTGGTTGTATGGTTTTCATTATATCCTTTGCATGATCTACCACTTTGTTAGTTAGTCAAAAAATTTGATCATTTAAGTATAAATATAATATAAGTTTTGTTGCCTGCCTATGGAACTCAGACACAAAATATGTTAAAAAAGGATGCGATATCATTTAATATTCTAAAACAACTACAAAGAAAGCAATATATGAAGTGTAAAACCCTAGACTGCGTAAAAAAGACCTAGACATAAAATCCTAACAACGTAAAAGATGAAACTACCCCAGATAAAAAAATCTAAATAACAAATATATCTGATGCCCCTCGTCAAACTCTTCGTGTATGACTTCATGTGTCTGCTAAAACTAAATTGACTGAATAACGCAAGATTTGCATTCTTCCGTAACAAATCACAAAGAAGTGAAGGCAAATTTACAGAGTGGATCTATAGTTACAATGAAATGGCAAATGAATTTCATTTGTTGGGTTGTTGGCAAATGGTAGCAGGCGAGGTGAAGGAGGCAGTAAGACCTAACAATATTCAATCTGTATAGTTCATCTTTCCTTACCCCCTTTTTTTTCTTTGAAATTTTCTTGTTAATTGGTTTAAAATGGCCATTATTTCCTTGATTTAGGGCTTGTGTGGAAGTGATTCTTTAAAAAGTGATTTTTTATTTTATTTTATTTTATTTTATTTTTGGTGAATGTGTGGTTAAAAAGTAGGGAAATGTTATGGGGAAACATGAAAAATGATTTCATGTGAATGTGTATTTGAAAATGAATAGGGGAAAAGTGGCTTTCAAATATTTCAAGTAAGGGCTTAATGACATGGATGCGTCAATATCAGTTAAAAAATTGTGAGCACAATGCTAATGTACTACCTACACAGAGAAGGTTAGTAGACACACACACACACACATATAGTACAAGACTTTGTCGAGCCGGGTGACCTACTACCATAAAATTATGTGCATGAAAAATGTTTAGTCCAAGAAAATTTTCTACTTTAAAACAATGGTATGGCAACAAGATAATAAGTTCTCGCACAAAGAAAGTACAACATACCTGTATGATGACAAAATCTGATTAAATTCTTCTTCCAGCTTGGAAATAGCCTTGGCTAGTAAATTATTTGTATGGTTGAGCACTCCATCACTACTTTTAAAGCTTTTGTTGTCACTAAAAAATCGAATGTTGTTTCTTAGTTGCTCAATTGCTTGAAGATAGCTTTCTAGGTCCTCATGTGGTCCTTTAAGTATTTTAGCTTCAGCCTACAGAAAACAAATAAAACAAACATATCAAGAAAATGAATCTGGGAGGCTCCGGAACAGTGGCAGCAGGTTGGGGAAACTTAACCCTTAACCCAAATAATGAGAATTTCATAATAATAGAGGATTGAATCAGATTAACTTATAAGCAGTAAACATACATTCTACCTTAAATAGCTACCTCCCTTGGTAACAGATAAGTTTTTAAATCCTTTTGTGTTATCCCAAAAATTAGTTAGTTATTTCTTCCAGTCAGCTCACCCTTAATGATATTACTATTGTATATACAATCATCAATCCTTTACATTTTATATCAACTGGCATTCTATAGAGGAGAGAGACTATAAATTGAGGATGACTTGTGCAATGACTAAAACTTTGTCATTACACCACGAAATAATCCCACAATGCATTGATTATAGCAATCGTGTCCTAGATGCATTTTTCCAAACTTAAGGCTTTCAAAACCCGCCAATAAGTTTGCATACCTATTAGGATTCATAAATCTTTTTTCTTTCCACCCAATAGAACTTCAAATGTAGTATGTCATGGGCCTTTCCTTATATTCTATTGCTGATTCTGATAACATAAAATTGATCATGGGCAGAGACTCGAAGTGCAAGACTCATTGCATCAAAAGAAGTGTCATAGCTGACCATGCCCAGCCCAGAAAACAGTTAACTCCTGGGGGTCGCAAAAGTTTATCTTAAAGGCACAACAAGATCTTGTCATAGGAACAGAACATTAACAGCCTTTACGTTGTGTCTTTACACTATAAATATATGCTAAAATACTCAAAAATGTTCAACTATCATATGAGTAATTTTACATTCCAAAGAGAATATCAACTATTTGTTATTAATTTTCTAGACTATATAGTACATACACCTATAGAAAATTACAATGCATTGTTACGTTGATGCATTATACGTTAATTTAATGTCTGACTAATTAAGTACAATTATGATAATTCTTCAAAGTTTCGTTGAGGAGTATACCAAGTTATTATCTAAATTTTATGCTTCTCGATATACGCATACCACACAAGTTTAGATTTAATAACACACATGTTTAGATTTAGTAAGCCCCTGTTTGATCCACATTCTTCCCAAAATTCATTATTTCAATACTTATTTTCAACAACACATTTTAAAATAATATTACACGCAAATCCAAATTTTTTCCTTATTTTTTAACCACATATTATCCATCACATCACATCACATCACATCATAAAATGCATTTTCTTCTCAATAATGTGTATCAAACACCCCCTAAGTTAACCATCAATATATTTACAGAGTGAAAAATATAAAATTGTTTGATGATACGAGTATACGAGTATTCTTATTAATTTATTTTGATCATTTGTTTAAAAATGTTTTTCGAGGCTTACGAGCGATTCCCTCCACACCAAGGCTTTCATCAAATGCTTCAAAACTTACAGTCAAGTGCCATTTGGTGAGGCTCATACCTAAAGGCTAAGTCACAGGGTGACTAAGGTGTTTACCTTCTTGTCTTCCTTTTCATAGACATTTTTTTTAATAATCTTAGCTTCTTAGGGTATTTTTTAAGAACTCAATGTTTTATGGAATTTTTTTGTTTTTCTTCTATAGGGAAAGGAGAAGACACAAATGCAAGTAGAGGACGACACTGAGAATTAAATACGGAGATGATTCCCTTAAATATCCTACTAGTAGTTATGATATATGAGACTTCTAGATTGTTTCCACTTTTAGAAGTAAACTACAGTTTTGTTATGTGATTACCAATTTGTTATTTTTGCTGCTACTTTTATCTATTTATTGTTGTTTTGAAAGCTAGACTTTTAATTTAGTTAATTTGATTTATTATAGATCTTTAAGATGGTGTATGGTTTATCATGAGCATATTTTTGTATTTTTATTACATTCATTAAATTATTTCATTGGTTAGTCTTAAGACAAACGTATAACGACTTGTGCAGATGATCTTAATTAATTGAATTGAATAAATAATAAAAATGTAAAGGAAACGCCAGGAGAAAAATCACAATGGGACATTATCAAATATACTATTGCTCTTACATTCACTTAACTTGAAAACTGAAGATTCTAAAATTAACAAACATGTATGTATGTGTACATATACAAGTCAGTTAACATCTTGACATCATGGTCACAAAAGATTTTTCATTTGATGATAGCCCAACTTATATAAAAAAAAAATGCACAAAACAAAGAAGCAAGAAAATATAGCATACAGTAAAAGCTAACCTGAACTGAAATATCAAATTGAGACAGTATGACTTCTGCGGCCTTCAACGTTTTATCAATGTTCTCATGAGCTTTCCGAATAGCATGTGTTCTGATCTATAAAAAGAAAATCTGAGTAAGAATCACAAAATTCTGAGAAGAGGCAATGCAAGTAAAGATCATAGTTCAAATCTCATAATTTGTTTGTAAAGCAAAAGGATCAAAATTAATTTCAAAGTATGAACAAAGGTAAGTCGGAGCACTAAAACAGCCTGAAAATGAATATCTTAACCCTGTTTTGGCTTAATGATGTTAGTGAATAAAACTTAAGAAAGGCACAAAAAGCAGCTAAAGAAATTTGAATTTCGGTATCATTGCTTTTTTTTTTTTTTTGGCTTTTTCTTTGAAGGTTCCTCGGTGTTATGAACCAACCAAAATACCAGAATCGCTCTAATTTCACTTTGTTGAGAATTGGGCCAAATAATTAAAGACAATAATTACAAGAGCAATATGAAAATAATGAATCACACAAGAACACAAGATGAACACAAGATTTATATGAAAGAGAATGAGAATATATTATATCAAGAAACTAAAATTGTCTTTACAAGATTTTATTCTCTCAATCAAAATCTCGACAATTTTCTCAAGATTCTGATGCATACAAAAATGATCTAATTATTATCTTGAGTCTCTCTAAAGAGCTTATACCTTGTGGATTATTCATAGGAGCCAAATCGAACCCAAAATCGCGTAAAAAGCCAAACAGGGGTGAAATCCCCCCATGGTGCCACTGGCCCGACGCTGGGATGCCGGCCGTTCTGCTTCCTTTCGTGCCGCAAGCGCAGCATTCCAGTGCCCCGAATCTCTCCCAATACGTTCCAAACATGTTTTTATTTATTCCAAAGTCCTTTTCCAAATCAAATTCTCAATCCATGATGAAATTTGATCTTATCAAACCAGACTTCCAAAACAACATTATCTAAGTTTCCACCATACATCAAACTTCCAATTCAGGTGGAATTTAAGTCACAAAACATAACACTTAGGCTCCGTTTGATATCCTTAGTTTTTCATGGAAAAGGAAAACATTTTCCTTTTCCACCCTTAAAAAGCTGTTTGATAGGTAAATTTTTCTATGGAAAACGTTTTCCACATTTTTCTAAATACAATCATTTGATGCACAAAAGTTTGATTTTGTTTTCTCACCTATTAGGTGGGAAAACATTTTCCACCTTTTTTTTTTTTTTTTTTTTTTTTTAGCAATGGCAATCAATTCTATCAACTATTATAGAAAGAATTTTCATTTTTGTTGACAATTTCTATGTAAAACAAAGTCAAACGAATAAGGTAATTTTTTCTAATTGTTTAAATTTTTTTTTTTTTAACTTTTTGGTAATTAGAACAAATTCTAGACATATTGGTAGAAAAATTATCACTTTCATGGACAATTTTTATAAAAAAACGAAGTCAAACGGACACCAAACTTTCAACATTTTCCAGGTAGAAAATTATACCAATCAAACACAATTAATTACAATTCCCAAGAAAACATTTTCTAGGAAAATCTTTTCCCTGTAAAACATTTTCTTTCCACCCATTTTCCACCTTTCCAATCAAACGGACCCTTAGTTTTCTCAGTAACCATACTGGAAATTGAATAGTGAATACTAGAAAGTATAAACATAAAATCAAGTAGAAAACGGTGAAATCACCCTCTGATCAGCATGACTGATGATCTACAAATGGAAAATCTAATGCCAAAAGCTATTGATTGCCCATATTGAAATCCAAGTTTGCAGAAATGAAAAGCAGCAATACAGTAAACAAGACTTGATGAACTACAAGGATTCAGATCATAAATTTTTGCTCAGTCTCACATTTCAAGAATGGCAGTTATTTAAACAGCAACAACAAAAATTTAATCTTCTCTAGTATGAAATTGACATTTTTTTTCTTATAATATCCAAGGTAAAATTAAGCACAAAGGCAAGTTCTTTTACACCAAACCCAACTCAAAAAAGCCTTTCTTCCTTTCTCACTCCCTGGTAATTTAGCATTAAATTGCCACCATATTGACAAAAAGAAGTAGTAACAGAAATCAGATCAAGAACCAGAACTTGGGTTTCTTTCTTTATTCGGCATCTTTTCAAGATTTCCATTGATTATCACATAGCAATCAGATAATTGAACTTGGCATAACACAAATCTAATATAAGAGCATGTTTTGGAAAAATTACTTGGGTGGGGCGCATGGCGGTTTCAAGTTCAGAGAGTCGGTGGTCAAAGGAGCCCAAAATGGATACCATTTTATCAGTGATTGATTCGCTCTTCTGCAGTGCCTCCCTCATCTTTGTTGCTCTTTCGCTCAGCATATCCGCTCCTCCACCGCCGAAAGTTGCTGTTGCTGCTGTTCTGGCTGGAACCCCCATCTCTCCCTCTCTAAAATCTCTCCTGAAATCTACCGGTGTTTGATTTCGAATAGGACTGCTAGAGAGAGGATAACAAGGAAGATAGTCAAAAGAAAAGAAAAAATGAGGGATAAATTGACCCGCTGTCATCAATCATTTTATTTTATCATGTATTTATCTTTATTTTTAGGGTATGTTTGGTACGAATTTTCATTTTTTTTTACAGTAAATCAATTCTCATTTTCAATCACACATTCTTCAATAAAGTAATATTTTTCATCACATCAACACGTTTTTCTTCTTTTTCAACCACACATTTCCCATCATATCACTATTCAAAAATCAATTCTTCCTCCAAAAATCCGTACCAAACACACTCTTAATATCATCATAATCATTATAGTCCCATAATTTCATACAACGTTTCATATAACATTTCACCATGACTACTCAATTTCTTTTCATTATTTTCACTAATTTTAAAAGATGTAAAACGGTAACTTTATATTATATCTATAAAATAAATTAAAAAAACAAAAATAAAAGTTTTTTTTTTAATTTTAAAACCTTTATTTTAAAATAAGTTTTATTTTTTTAAACGTTTTTTTTTTAAAAAATTATTTTATTTTTTTCAAAGGAACATTTTTTTAAAAATAACTTTTAATTTTATTTTATTTTTCTAAGTAACTTTCTTTTTTAAAATAAGTTTTTATTTTATTTTAAAAATATTTTTTAATAAGTTTTTATTTTATTTTTCTAAGCAAATTTTTTTAAATAATTTATTTTTATTTTATTTTATTTTTTAAAATAACGTTTTGTTTAAATAAGTTTTATTTAATTTTTTTTATATATATAATGCAAAGTTACCGTTTTACACATTTTTAAAATAATGAAAATATTAAAAAGAAATTGGGTAATCATTGTAAAATATTATATAAAATTTGATGATTATAGTAAAACGTTATATGAAATATTAGATGACCATGGTAAAATAAAATCAAATTAGGTGATTATGGTGACGCTAAATATAAAATTAAGTGATGATGGTGAAACAAAATCAAATTTGGTAGTCATGGTGATATCAAATATAAAGTTGAGTGACAATTAGTGGATTTAACCCAAAAATGAGGGATTTGCGAGGAAAATTAGTGTATTTAGGACAATTCATCAATATCTTGCAAACCGGATTGTGGCTCAAAATTATTATTGGCGCTGAATTAGAAGTTATTAAAAGTGGTTTCATTATATTTATATTTATAATTATTATATATTTATTAACAACGCAATTCGAAGAATGACTTTTTTTTAACGTATAGTCACGATTGATGATAATTTTTGATTGTATCAAAACATAAAAATAAAAATAAAAATTAAAGTTGAATATTTTATAATTTTCTTAATTATAGAGAGAAATAAAAGAAAGGAGGGATAAAGAAAAATAAAATGATGAGGTGTGTGGGGCCTTGGGTTAGTTGATAGTGGATGCTTTGACAGGGTGTGTCCTCGTAGGCACTGGATTCTCGTTGCCGGTCACTTTTTCCCGTTTCTATTCTTTTACAACATTTCAATAGTCAACTTTTGTTGAAATAAAAAGATAGTCAGCTTTCTACAATGATATAAAATTTCATTTTTTTTTTTCTCATTTTCAAGTTTGTGCCTATATAAACAAAATAGAATGAAAATTAATTCTTCAATAAGTCATTGGAAAAAAAAAGAGTTAAGCTATTTGTACCACCTCATTTACCACTTGGTTTACAGATGAATGATGTGGCAAATGGATGATGGTTGGATTAAATGTGTGAAATGTGAAAGGTGATGTGAGATTTTGTCAAGTGCAAATTAGGTAAACCAAAGTGTAAAGAAAGATGTACATGTAGGAAGATTGAAAAAAAAATTATTGACAAGCGTAAAATTCAAGTTGTCATTTACAAAACTAACCAAAGACAATGCTCCGAATTATAATTTCTTTTTTCATACTACTTTATTCTCGATGAAGAGACGAATGAATGGGAATTTGGGCTATTTGGTGATGAAATTAAGATTTATGCTTCTTGTACCGGGGGGGGTGTACAACCCCCCCTACCGGCCCCTCACATGAGGGGGGGCCCACAAAAATGTGGGCCCCCCCTCATGTGAGGGGCCGGTAGGTGGGGTTGTACACCCCCCCCCCCCCCGGTACGAATAGCCCAATTCTGAAATTAAACATGAGCAAGACATACAAACGTGTTGAAAAGGGGTATAATTGATTCACGGATCATAGGGTTAAGATGTTCTTGTCAAGGACCTCGAATTATCCATCACTTCTTTGCCAACGATAGACTATAGCCTTGTGTCGAGCTACCCCCAAATGATTGCCAAGTTATTAAAGAAGTGATGGATATATATGAGTTGGCATCAAGCCAGCAAGTTAACATCATGAAATTTGTCATATATTTCAATCTAACTGCTCCAGAGGAAACACAACGGTTGAATCTTGATTTTCTTTAAATGGAATGCATCTAACTACACAACAAGTATGCGTTAAGTCACGATTAATCCTAGTCCAAAACGGATGTGGGTGAGATTTACGAAAAGTAAGCATGCAACTATACAATAAAACATCTATAAAATAATAATGTTGGGATCCAAAAAAATTATTATTTTAGAGGGGTTATTAATTTATCGATAAATGAATAATTTATTAATAAATGAATATTTATTAATTTATAGCATATTTATATTTTTATAACTTGTATTGTATTTTACCATAATATATGTATGAATTTTTAAAAATATATATATTGAATGTGGTGAAGAGCTTGTTTGAACCTCAATTTTTTTCTTGCCAAAAATGCATGTTGAAATAGTATTTTTGATGGAGAATGTGTGGTTAAAAAATAAGGAAAATTTTTGTATTTGCATGAAATATTATTTTATTGAAAAATAGTTGGTTGAAAATAAGAGAAAATAATGTATTTTAAAAAAAGGGGACCAAACAAAGGCGAAATTCTAAAATTTAACATGTAAGCACTTAAAAAGGCGCCCATATATACATTAAAGAGGAAACACTAATGTATATGCATTGATTTCAAAGTTTAATATCTTTGAATATTAATCGTTCAAGTTTAGTATGTGCATTGAAAAAATTAGGGATGCGGTTGATTTGACTTGGGTGCAAATAAAACACAAAAAATTTTAGATGCGTATTTTGAAAAAGAGGCAAATTGAAAAAATTGTTATCAAATTAAAAGTTTGTTAATTTGTATTTTATGAACTTAGCAGATATTATTTTATATATTCGTCGGACCTTAAAGGATCTCAAAATTTTTTTTATCATTTTTTGCATTTAGCAGGGTTATTAGTTTAGTAGATTGGCCTGATTCGGGATCGAAAATTTTTATTAATTAAATAAACGAGATTATTAATTTATGGAACATTCATTTATCGAAGTTTTAATGTAAATACAATTTACGGTCATATTAAACTAATAAAAGGTCACAATCATTAAAAAATTCACAATTATAATCTATTTCAATAATGCGTTGTGCAAAAATTTCCCTTCCAAGGTGGAGAAAAAGAAGATGATCACTAGTTATACGATAACATTAAGTAAGAGGTCACAATTCAGGAAAACACAACCAATTCGAATATGAGATGACAATTAATGGAAAAAAAAAACTCACTATGCAACTGTCAATCGTTTAACCATAATCATTTCAAATATTCAAACATATACAAATGTAATTCCACACGTAAGTGTCACTTTGGAGTATTTAGGAGTCCACACCAATACTGAAATTTCATTTTCTAGTCACAAATTATTGAAATCCTTATCGTAGACAGAATTCGGTCCTATTTCTTTTGACTTTCAAATTCACAAATTATTGAAATCCTTATCGTAGACCGAATTCAATCCTATTTCTTCCGACTTTCAAATTTTTGAATTTTGTAGTAATCGGCAATGGAACATTTGTTTGTGTTTCATAAAATGTGCGATGTGTATTGGTATGTGACGTGGGCATAAAAACCAATCATTCGTTAATTTTTAACGTTCAAGTTAAAATATTACATTGGTTAAACTACGATATAATGGACAAAATGACCTAATTTACAAATAAATATAATTTGAGCCACTTGATTGTACCAAATTAAATACAATTGACAAACAAATCAGATTTCGGTGACCTAATTGTAGCAAACTGTCAGTGACCTGGATGCATTGCATTTAGGCTTAAATTAAATTGACACGTTATCATTAAATATCTAGTTATTTCAATTTTTTTTCTCTTAAAATAAACATTAAATCAATAAGGTTACCAAAGAAAAGTTGTATAGTCAACACTAAATTTATTAAAAATCACTATATTAATTTAGTCATCTTGGACTTTTGTTTGAGTCCCATTTTTGTCAAAAAAGGCATTTTTGAGTAGTGTATTTATGGGAAATGTGCGGTTACAAAATAAGAAAAAATTTTGATTTTACATGTAATATTATTTTATTGAAAAATATATGATTGAAATGAGATCAAAATACTATTCAAAAATGTATTTTTTTTTTCAAACAATGGGACCCGAACAAGGGCTTATGCTCACGTCAATGTAGTGTGGTTTTAATATTCATGAAGCACGTCAAGCTTCATGTGTTTTTCCTTGTTAATTTGATTTCTCGCAATTATTGTATTCTTGATTACTTTGACTATATTAAAAAAAAAAAAAAAAGGTTGAACCCCAACCTTGAGGGTCCCCCACCGCCCCGCCTCTAGAGCATTATGGATGAGGTAAATCGCGGGATGTGCCTTAGGTCATGGTACAAGAGCTGCCATAATAGTACCCACAAAGAGTCCAATTTTATATCTTGTAAGAGGCGGGAATCGAATTATCACACTGCGGTTGTCAGCTCAATTGAGTCTACCTCACTCCTGTCATTTACACCACTGAACTATGTCCCAAAGGGCTATTTTGACTATATTGCTTTGAGGCTAAATGGTTCTAATGGATAGGAGAAGCGTAAGGCATGAGAAAAAATCTGTATATATAGAGAATGCATGGAAAACAGTAAAACTATTTTTTTACCGCCTAAGGTGGCCTTGTGCACTAAAAAGGAGGGCTTAGGACTTAGGACTTAGGAGCCAAAAGGAGTGCGGTTTTTTTTTTATCCCCAAAATATTTTTAGGGTTAAATAAATTAATAATTATCAGTCTTGTTAAAATAATTATAAATTGTTTTAGAATAATTAAAGTAACATTAAAAATAAAAAAAAATACCTTATTATGTCTAAACTTTGCGCACACACGTACAGACTCGTAAGGCTTAAGAATTTTCATTGCCGCTTCCCCTACATCTTTTAAGCCATTGAATTATTTGACAATGTGAGTATAGAATGATTTTCTTTACGTTACTCTTAATATGGGATGCTATGACTTGTTTGCTAGTCGAACAATGAAAGTGAATTAAATTGATATGCTGTCATTATTAAAGATTTAGTTACTTCAAAGTTTTTCTTTTAACAATAACTCAATAAAGTCATGAAAAATCGTTTGTCTGGCCTACTTCAAATTGTTTGAAAATCACTATACAAAATTAGCTTCTTAAGCTCTCGCTGATATACGTGTGATTTTATTCATGGTAGTGCGTCAAACTTCTTTTTTTTTTCGTGGTTCTAGTTCTTGTGAATTATGTGTTCTTAATTGTTAAGACCAATGTTGTAAATAGCGTGTTTAGGTGGTACCTATGCGCGATGCGTGGTGAAAACGTCGCACCTAAGGCCTGGGCGGCTAATTAAGCGGTCAACGGAAGCGTTGATTGCTTACGACGTGCCTAGGCGTGCTTAAGCAAACATTATTTTTTTATTATTGCTATTATTGTTTAATAATTATAAAATTTTCAACTTTTTTCAATTTTTAACCAATTGAATTGAAAGGGATAGGTCAAGATCATGTTGTTAATTGGGAATTCCCAAAAAGTTGTTTACTCACTTATTGCCTCTAACCAAGTTTCTGTCTTGTTTGCAAATGTTGAAAATTGATACTGGGTAATTTGAATTGTGCAGGTACTAATCCTAAGTTTGATGCTATAAAGAGTGATTAATGGAAGTTGTTGCATCCACTTGTGGATAACATTAAGTTACTTGGTTAACAACTGGCATCAATGTGGAGATTGTAAAGGCAGTGATGCCAGCCCAGCCCATAGGCGATGATGAAATGGCTTTCAGCCCAATTGCCATTGCCCAATACATTCAGCTAAAATGAAGGCCTAGATCACCTAGCCCAATACTCAGTCAAGTAATAAGTGTGTTTGGCTATTGCAACTTCGGTGTATTTCTTGTTCCAGAAGCGTGAGTTTCTCTAGACCGTTGGATTGACTGTTGCCCAATCTCAATGCGTTGATATTTTGGAACGTGAATGGTCTTTCATTCATTGGTGATTTTCTTTTTGTTTGAGGGTTTTCTAGAGGCTTCGTGTTCTCTCTGTGGGGATATCTTGAATTTGTTTTTTGAGTGTGTTTTCTGAGTGAAATCTGGTTAAAAGAAATGATATTGTTGTTGGTAACGTTGAGCTCTATTAGTCCATATAAGAAGTTGCACGCTTACTGTGAATCGTGAGGGTTGTGGTTGAATCTGTGTTTCATAGTGTTGATACATACGGCAATATTTCGAGCCTTCGATCAAAGAAACCTTGGTGTTCAGTGGTTTCTGTAGGGATAAACTTTTTGTAATAGGTGTTCAAATTCTTTAGATCTGTAATCTTTTATTGTAAGTTTTGTATAACAATATAGGGATATGCTTGCAACAAACATATTCTTGTCGCGGTTTCAGTATTTTTTGTAGTGTGTATAGACACTTATATCTAATATTGTAAATATGAATATAGTAGTGTCCCTTATTTATTACCTATTAAAGTATACAATTTTCATCTGTATTTATATGATTTTCCAAATTTTATTATCGGTTTGTTCATCAATGTCAAGAAAATGACTAGATAAATTTCAGCTTGTAATAGTTTTTGTTTATGACGCAAACAATGGAATTTTCATGTTTTGATTTTGAGATATATTTGTACCATATCTTGTTGCAAAATTAATCTTTCAGCATATACAAACATAGAAGTAGATTATAGTGTAATTTGAAACTTAGCGCCTATTTGGACGCCATTAATTCCACATTTTAATAAAAAAATATGAATGCTGTAACAGTATGCTTGAACTCGATCTGCCGTAATATTTAAAAAAAAAAAAAAAACTAGCTGTTGTCCTTTTTCTATTTTGAAATGTCAAAAATGGCCCTGGTTAAGAAAATTAAATGCAACAAGTTAGGGCACCATGATCTTTCCATCAAAAATTTTAATTGACTGAAGATAAAGCAGTCAAAGATGGTTGCTATAGTGGGGCTCGTTGACCATATAACAGTCAGATTCTTGATTATAATTTTGGGAGAATGAAGCCCAAACAGGGGCTTAATATACTAAACAAAACAGTTTGAAACAATATGAAGTTGGATCCATCTTTTAGTGTGTAAAGATGAAGACTTCATTTTTGTAAGAAAAATCTCTTCTAATCGATACCCATATAAGAAGCCAAAAATGTACAAATGAGGACGTTGTTAATGCAACTCAATTTTTGTTATCGGAAGAATTAATCGAGATAGAAATTCTCACTTTGACAATAGATAAAACTACGACGACAATATTATCTCAAGCATTTCAAACCTAAGCTACATAACTACTTTATAATTGACAAAAGCATCATAAAACGATCATGTGGAACATATTTTTTCCGTAGCCAAAACTTCTTTATCAACGATGACTCATGACAACAATGTTCCACCAAAAAAAATTTGTCTGGTCATTGATATTTATATTAAAACGATCATGGGATCACGAGGACGTTTCACTAAAGAAATGTAAAAATCGGTGAACTGTCCAAGGATACAATTTCGCAAAATTTAGTGCTACTGTGAACTGGCTTCCTTCACAAACTGCCAATATATGTGGAATCCCAATTTGTCATTGTTCGGAATTGAAGATAAGATTATATGGTACAATATGAAGCAACAATCACAATAAAAGATAAACACAAAGAAAATTGATAGAGGAATGAAGAATTTGTTAATAATGGAGAAAGAATACAATGAATATTGTGTTTTAATTTAATTCTACCTCATACAAAATCTTATGAAAGCCAATAACTTCGTAGAGTATATGCATGACCAAAGAGAGAATATATTGTATTTGGAAAAAGGATAAAAAAGGAGCTAAAAATAAGAAATCAAAATTTCCGTGGATAATGCTACTATTCGAGCGGCAACCTCGTGCCAAATGAGCGGCGCTTGAGCGGGTAGCGGGCGAAAATCGAGTGACGGTCCTAGCACCTCCATGAGCATCCAAGCTTTGAGTTTCAATAAATAACATTAATTTGCACCCCGATTGGCGCCGACACCCAATTTGGGCCCCCAATCGCCATGTAATTGCCCAAAACATCCCTTAACAAACGTCGGAATTTGAGTCACATATTCAATAGTCAGGGATGCCTGAATGAAAATCTTATTTTGTTTGTCAGTGAATAAAACTAAAAGTTAAACGTGATTTGATTATTAAATATATAGTTTATCCATATATTTCTCAATATCTAGTACTAAATTGAATTGAAACCATAGAGAGTGATGGAAGAGAATTCATATTGTCAACTCTAAATTTATGAAGAATAAATCCTTTTTCAGTTCTGTTTCTCTTCAAGCTATTCACTTGATGATTTTTTTTTCAAGTTTTATTGGTTAATTTCTTGTAGCTCAAGCAATAAACAAAAGTATTTCATGAACTCTAGCTTATGATACGTCATATGAAGTATTTTTTCCTTGTTAATTACTAGATAAATTATAAGAAATTTCGTTCAAACCTCGTAATTCATACTGAACTAAAAAACAAAGATTTTTTTTTTCTCACTCACATATTTTGTCTAAAAAAGTTAACTGCTTATGGGTGCATGATTGGAATTTTTTTTAACTACCGATAAGTTGTGGGTCTAACATAATATTTGCATAATAAGTTAGTACTAAGTTGTAAAAAAATACTTTGTATATGTAGTTTCAAGCTCCTTACGTGACCCATAACATCAAGAATTATAATGTCGAGCAACTTCTCCGTCGGTCCAAGTGTTTCAAGTTCACCACGTTGGAAATATTGTTACACAATTAAAAAATATATTTATAAATAATTATATCAATTTGATGATTTATAATGTATAATTTTCTAACGTATTCAACTCTTCTTTGATTCCTAACTTTGGGTTAGTAGTGATGGTGGTTATGGCAATGATGGTTGGTCACGTTGACTAATGGGTAATTAGGGATAGATGAGTGGGATGTAAATGCTCAAGAGAGTGGAAATATCAATGAATAATAGAAAATTTTAAACATTTCAAAATTGAGATTATTATAATAATAAAACTTATTGAAAAACAGTTAGCTCATTTATTAAAGAATTTTGCTATTTGTATATTTGAAGGTTGACATCACTGTTGACATTTTCCCTTGTAGTAAAAAAGTGATCGGATGAAAAACTGTTATTTTTTTTAAACTGTTAAATGACACTTTGAGACATGTAAACTATGATGTACACCAAACATGATTGTTAATTAAGGTGGGTGAGTTGAAGAATACATTGTTTATTCTTTTTATTTTTATTTTTTTAATTTGTTTTTGTTTATTTAAAGTTATGGTTAAGAATGTGTTTTACACCACTTTAAGAGAATGTTTTGACGGATTCCTCGACAAATTACTATTTGTGCTAATTAATTGAGCAAAAGCTAAGAACTAAATGAATCATGTACAAAACGTTATATATCTATGTCCCTATTTAACAAAGTTTTTTGAGATTATAAGATGGCGAAATGTATATAAAAATTGTGGGTTTAATGAAATGTAAATTTAAAAATAAATTTTGACTAATAATCTTAGAAAATTTTTGTCATCTTCGAAATGTTTTGTCAAACAAGGATTACGTAGAAGGTAAGGTAGAAAAGGTGACAGACGAGCATGGGGAAAACGTGGTGGTCCTATGACAACTGTGAAATTTTTGTCTGGTCATTGTGCAATTTAGCACTAGTGTACAATTCCTTCTTCGAGAACTGCTAGAGCACGTCGAATGCAAGCATAATATTTTGAGGTTGTAAGACAAAATTTTTAATAAATGTTTTACAAATGTTATTAGTTAAAATAAAGTTTGAGATAAAATTTAAAATTTTATCAAACAAGCACTTTATTTGTCCGGCAAAGAATTACATGCGAATAAATACCTTAGTTTGTTTATCAACGATAAGTGAAAGTAAAAATTGTCGGGGATTTGATTGTTGAATATGTAGTTTATTTATATTTTCCATATAATGAACTTAATCGAACTAATAGCAGAGTGATTGAAGACAATTCATATAGTTAACTCTAAATTGATGGAGATAAATCTTAGTTTTCTCATTGTAGTTTCTCTTCAAACTATTCACTTGATGAAAGGTTCTTTAGTTTTATTTCTCAAGATTTATTGATTAATGCTAGCTCAAGCGATAAATCCACGTTTTACATGAACTGTAGCTCATGATTGGTCATAGGTAGAACTTTTTCCTTGTTAATTGCTTCATAAATTATAAGATATTTTGCCATCCTCACTCAGGTTTCATCCAAAAGGTAAGAGTAACCATTTACGGTTCATGATTGGCAAAGTTTTGATTTTTTTAAGTTGTTATAAATTGTGGATTTTACGAAATATATGCACGATAAGTGAATAATAAGTTATTGATGGTAAAAAAAAAAATGTGTCGATAAAAAATATATTCAAATGGTCAAAAAAATGGTTAGATTTGCATATATGCACTCATATGCCTACTCCCACTCCCGTACCATCAGGGACGGACCCAGCATTCGTATTCAGCCCGGGCGGACGTTGACCGGTCAACGTTCGCCCGTCAACGTCTATTTCTACACTTTATTTCATATTTTTTTTGAAATGTCAACGCCCGCCCGTCAATGAAATTGTACAAACTAATAAACTAATTTCATATTTTCATACAAGGTCTCGTTCTATTTTCATTGGCACACTATCCCTTCATTCAATCACAAATCTTGAAAGAGGAAGCTTCCAAAAAGAAAAGTAGAACAACTTGCAGTGGGAAATTTCTACACTTTCAGCCATTGCAATACGAACAAGTTAAAAGAAGATTTTAACTAGTATAATCACAAGAATATATCTTTTAACCAAACTATTACCCAGCAAGTAAATTACAGTTGAAGATTAAGGAAGATCATCTCATACTCACATCAGAATATTAATGTTGTTTATACTTCTCTATACAAATCTCAGATTAATGCTACTTATTTGATTATAAGAACAGCATCATATCCTTTTAGAGTAATGCAGACCCACGACTAAGATAAGTAGAATGTACATTGATACGTAAACCAATCTCACTAAACGCATTATTTATCACTTTATAAAAGAGGAAAAATATCATCATTGTCGTCCTCATCCAGGTTAAAATAATTGATGCCCATATTCTTTGTTGGGATTTGGGTTGAAGCTTGAATTCACATAGCATTTCATCTCGTGGAACAAATTCAAATTGTCCACCGGCTTATGAAATATATTGCACCCACGAGACTCCAACCACACTCACAAATCACAGACTCCGAGACGGCCACGGTATATCAAAATAATTCATAAGCTGATAAGTGATAAATACTTAAGTTTCAAGACTTAACAATGAAAAATAATTCATAACCGATAAAAGCTGAAACAGATTAAAATCTAGTATACTTACCGTGTTAAATTCACGAAAATTGCCGACGGAAGGATCTAAAAGCGACGACACCGACGGCGATTTGATCGAGGTGGCCGGACTGGTGGTGGTGGTGGTCGGGACGGCGAGGGACAGGAGGCTGCAGCTGACGGGGAGTGGGCGAGAGTCGAGACACGAGAAATTTGGGAATTTGGTGAAGAATCGAATTTCCAATTGGGATTTGGGGATGACTTCTATTTTTGGTATTGTATAATTAATGATTGGGCCAAAACTAATGGCCCAATCTAATTTAAAAAAAAAATAAGGATGATGGATTGGATGGGCTTGACCAGAGACGGCCCAATTTCAAAATAAAAAAAAAAATAGATTGTGAAATTGGGCCAAATTTGGCCCAATTTCACAAAAAAAAAAAAAAAAAAAAGGCAGAAGGCTGGAGAACTGGAGAAGACAACCGGAACCGGCGACTGGCGTCAGGCGTGGCGGCGGTCAGGCGGATCCCAGCACGCGCGGCCGCGCAGGCTGGCCGGGTGCTGGGTCCGTCCCTGCGTACCATACCATGAAATAGTATAAATAGAGGGAGTATGGTGGTACTTATGCAAACTAGATAGATGGCTTCCTTTTGTGCAATTGCATCTGCAACCAATTGCATTCCATATTCTTCTTCCTTCTCTTCCAATAAATCTCCCCTTTCCAGTAACAGAAGAAAAAACCCTGCCATAAAATTTACATGCAAAGCCAAAAATGATAACCGCAAACCTGAAACCACCTCCAAAAATGGCGAAGATTCTCCGGGGAAGCTTGATAGGAGGGATGTTCTTCTCGGCATAGGCGGGCTTTATAGCACGAGTCTTGCTGTAAATCCAATGGCCTTAGCTAAGCCAGCGCTCCCTGACTTCAAAGATTGCATTGATGCCACACAACCCAACGGAACACCTATCAACTGCTGCCCTCCGGCTGTCGCTAATATTCCGGATTATGTTCCTTCGGCCACCACTATCCGCACTCGAATGGCTGCTCAGTCATTCACTGTTGATTCAGATTACTACAATAAGTATTCGTCAGCCATTCAGAAAATGAAGAACCTTTCTCTGACCGATCCACGCAATTTCACGCAACAAGCAAACGTCCATTGCGCCTACTGCGATGGAGGTTACACTCAGAAGGGATATCCAAATCTGCTGTATGAAATCCACAATTCTTGGATGTTTTTCCCCTGGCATAGATGGTACTTGTATTTTTTCGAGAAAATTTGCCAAAATTTGATTGATGATGATACTTTTACTTTACCATTTTGGAACTGGGATGCTCCGGAAGGAATGCAAATTCCACCATTATTCAATTCTGGTGTCCAATCACCTCTTTACAACTGCCTTCGCAACCCGGCCCACTTGCCACCGACGGTGGTCAACCTAGACTGGTCCAACGACGATGTAACAGTACCACCGAACGTTCAGATCAAGTACAATCTTGCCACAATGTATACCCAAATGATTACCCAATCAAAGACTCCAGCTGATTTCTTCGGAAGTCCTTATAGAGCTGGTGATGAAACCCCCGAAATCAATACCGCTGGTCAAATTGAGCAAACTCCTCATAATCACGTGCATTCTTGGACCGGAACCATAGTCGACCCTGACAATCCAATCGACATGGGTGCCTTGTACTCTGCCGCCCGAGACCCAATTTTCTATGCTCACCATGCAAATATCGATAGGTTGTGGACCATAAAGCTAAATCAACTCAAGGGAACCAATTTTACAGACCCTGATTGGTTAAATGCCTACTTCATATTTTACAATGAGGAGGCAAAGCCTGTCAGAGTGAGAATTCAAGATTGTCTCGATCCCACAAAACTTGGATATACATATGAAGACGTGCCCATTCCATGGCTCGATGTGAGTACAAAGCCAAAACCTCGGGCAAGGGCAAAAGCATTGCCTTCTGCACCCGACCCTGCTCAGGTTTTCCCAATAACATTGGACAAACCCATAAACGTGATTGTTAAACGACCAAAGAAGTCGGGAAGTGGATCGCCAGAGGAGATACTTGTTATTGAAGGAATAGAATACGATAAAAAAAATTATGTTAAATTCAATGTGTACATCAATGAAGATGACGTGAATTCTAGTCATCCAGACAATACTGAGTTTTTGGGGAGCTTCAGCAATTTGCCCCATGGACACCGGATGAATGTGAAAACAAATAAAAAATTTAGGATTTCCGAAGTGTTGGAGGAATTAGGAGCTCGAGATTATGACAAGGTACTTGTGACATTGGTCCCGAAGAGTAAACCTGTGCGAATAAATGGTATCAAGATTGAGTTCGATTCCTAGCAAATTGCTGTAAATGTAGGTATCCTCCTAAGTGTTTACTTCTTTAATCTACTCGTGATTTTAATTAGAAAAATGTATCTGAATAATGTATTTTTCTGAATAAAGTTCTTTTGATGGAAATGCAACTCAACTCTATGAAAGTAAATATAAAAAAATGAGGTAATTGATAAGTGGTTGTGCTTGTTTAGGAGATGTGTTGATGTAGATTTTTTAAGGATAAAAAATGTGAAAATTGATTTTTTTTTTAAAAGAATACATGGTTAAAAAGTAAGAAAAATTTACAGGTTCACGTGTAAAATTATTTTATTTTAAAAACGTATGATTGAAAATGAGTTTGAAAATTTTGATTTTAAGAATCTGTATTAAGCATGGGATTAACAAAATTTTGCTAAAGTTATATGAATTTTTTAACTGGTCACACTTTAATTTTACCACACCTCAGGAGACTTACAATTTTTATCAATTTTTCAATCACATATATCATCAACTTTTATTGAATTCAACTAAAAATTTTACAAAACATTGTCATGCAGCCCTGAATTTTAAACTTACTTCGTAACTAAAATTTCATATAGTTGTGATTCTATTGGCTTTTTATTCCATTTTTTTTTTATGTTATGGGAAACAACCAAGCTGGACAATATTTTAAACAAGATTAAGGGCCTATTTGAGAGTTTTATCACCGATCTTGACCCAATTTGAATGGCACTATTTAGGAGGGTTGAGAAAGTCGGCGCTTGCTAATTTTTTGGAAATTGATTTTGGATGGTTTAAAAATCACCCAAAATCGGTATATTGTAATTTTGACCTTTTTTTCAACTGACCAAATCGATGAATTTTGACAATTTCTCATATTCTTTTCTAATTTTACACTATAAAATAATTATTTTCAATCAATGTATTTTGTTCAAATATAACTTTTAAATAAAAATACATTAACTAAAGAAATTATTTACAAGCAAAATATTACTTTATAAGCTTATAATATAAAAAAATCACTTTTGGGAAAAATTATTTATTTACAAAGAAAAAAAAAATACTACTAATAAGATAAAAATTCACTTTTAAAATATAAAAAAGTTATGTATAAGTAAAAAATCACTTATATGTAAAAATTATTTAGAAGTACGAAATTAACTTATAATTATAAAATTTATTTATAAGTAAAAATACTAACTTAAAGTAAATATTTTAAAAAATCTCTACTAAAACAAAATTGATTTACTCTTAAACACTCAAAATCGATACTTTAAAACGACTCATAGCCAATCCCCAAAACTCCGAAGCACACCCTAAAGAAAAAGAGAGCGTGTATATGTTTTGAATGCATTGAGAATGAAATATATGCTAAGCGTTCTTGCTTGAGCAAGAGGAAAAACTAAATAATACAATTTCGCATGGGGCAAAATTTTCTTGCTCGAGCACAAATTAAAATTTTAGGCCGAATCTACTATATTTAGACAACAATTGAGGGGTATATTAGGCATATTTTGGCACAAATTTTAGGGCAAAAAACCTCAAGCTATATATATGAAACATATTGAACTAATTGGGGTTACACAACTGAGCCAAAGCACACAATATTGTCTTGGGGATGTTGTCTTATGAATAAGCACTTAGAAGGAGAATTGCAAGCACGAGATTTATCTTCTTCTTTTTGCCTTTTTTTTTTTTAATTTTTAAAAAACCATAGTGATGTATTCTATTTTTTACAAGGGTTTTTAAATGGACGAGTACTTGAAAATTCTTCTAGTATTTGTCACGGTCACTCTTTACACATTTCTTACCTTTCATATTTTCATAGGGCTTAGCCCCTGTTTGATATCAATTAAAATCTAGATTTCAATATAAGTAAAAAAATCAACAATTAATTTTGACCACATATTTTATGGGTTTCGCAATTTTTTACCAGCACCTTGATCGATTTCTATTAAAAATCATATTTTAATTCCCAAAAAATAGAGACTTATTCTTTTTTCAGATATGCCCGGATGTCCGTAGAGGGAGGCACAGGGTCGTCCGGATCCGAACGACCTAGGGCCGCTCGGACAAGGCTAGCTGGGCTGTCTGGATCCTGGCCTTTATTTTTTCATTTTCAATTTTAATTTTTTAATCAATTTAATTCATTTTTTTTATTTTTCAATCATAAATCTTATATTTTTATTTTTATTTTCAATTTCTTTTTCTTAATTTATTTTCTTTCATCAATTATTTTCATTTTCATTTTTTCCTTTTTGTATGTATGCTTTTTTATTTTAAAATTAAATCTTATAATTTTTTTTAACTTAATTTCTTTTCCATCAATTATTTTTCATTTTCGTTTTTTTTTTTTCGTTTTTGTATGATGTATTGAAGAGGGGAGTGTGGCTCGCCAACGACGTAAGTGCCTCTTTTGTTGTTATTCGTGTTTTTCACATAATTGTTATTTATATCTTTATTTTTTTTTCCTACTGTAGCTTGTCGATATGGCTATAGAACAATTGGGGATTAGGCTCGAAGATACTCGAAATCATTTGATGTTTCTGGTCGAGTTATCATGAGTTGCGAGTTTTTTAGTGCCATCCATATTGAGCATAACATGATCTTTAGCAGATCAGACTGATACACATTGCCCTATTACATAATGAGTACGTGACATGGCTCGGTTTGAGAAGGGAAAAGTCGTGGATGAGTTGTACACATCTGTACGTCCCAATAGTAGTGAACTTGCATTGCTTTGCAGCTAAGATCGTATTTGCTCAGTCAACAATGTACGTGTATGACTTCGACCCTAGTTGTACCATACAGGGCCAACTCGAGCGTATACTGGAGCAATGATGACCATTGTTCCATGATGGCTAGAGCAGCAGACCTTGTAGTATAGGATAGACTAGCTGTCATGAAGAAGACGACAATTGCAAGACAAACAAAATCATATATTTTTTCTGTTAAATGTAAGCATTGTTTGTGTAATTGTGAATATATTTTGACTGACATATTATTATTTATGTACATGTGCGATTGTGGAGTTTTCGCAATAAAGTACATTGAATTTTTGAGTATCGAACGTGGCGTAAAGTTGATAAACTAAACACACATTGGTAATTGGAGGATGAAGTTAGTGTCCGACTTGTATGCATATAATTGTGATTCGTAGTATATTGTATTATTGTTTTTTTTAAATGTAAGCATTGTTTATGTAATTGTGAGTATATTTAGTTGTAATAATTAGTTTGAAAATGATTTAAATTTTTTTTAGTTTTAATGTAATTATATATTTAATCCGAAATAAAATGAACATCAAAGTATGTGGACTTAATTGCAATGTTTTAATAGTTGATGAAAAAATAAACACAATCATCGAAATATGGCGTACATTAATAACGTACTATAAATATAGATAACGTATGATTTAAATAGATATTACACATCCGTCGAATTATTATGTAGTGGGATCTGACTTGTATAAAATTGGCGAGTATGTTATATTGCACCTCACCTTCCGCACCGTACGTCTACGTTCAGAAGTATGTGGACAAACTTTGGGTGACAATAAATTATTACGTGGGAAAATGTGTTCGGGAACTTCCCATTCGGTTTCATTTGGTAGAGGAAATATAGTTTCGACATATGCTACTATCCAATAATCAGCCATGTAATAACGAGTGCATAAGCTGTGGAGGGAATCCTCTATGTATAGCCACTGCGATTGCATGCGCACATGGAAAACTCTCCAACTGGAATTGTCTACACGTGTAGGTATTATCATTCAAGTGTACGATGTATTAGATATTATGTCCACATCTCATGAAGAAGCGTAATTGATCCAATGGTTCCACACTTAGTTTTATCGCCACCTCCAAAGTTTTGAAGAGTTTATCTTTCTGAACCAGGGATAGCACACTTGTGTAATTATGTGATTCCTCGTGTCCGTCATAAAATCACTGCTACAGTTTATTACTATTGTGCTCAATCATTAAGAGAATTGGTAACTTTCGATCTTTCTTAAATAATGTATTGAGCGACTCCGCACTGTTCAACGTCATCATGTTGTATCGACGTCTTGGAAAATGTGACAGTGTCCAATGTTTGACTCCTATCTCTGTTAGATAATCCCATGCATTGTGTGATTTTTTTCTATTTCGACTATATACTTATCAAACTCTTCGAAACTGTAAGATTCTACAGCTCTCCTAAACAATGCAACGATGTCATTGCCCTAATATTTAGCCTTCAGGTTGCCCTATATATAGTATATGCAATAATCATGATGTACCTCAGGAAAAACTTTAGTTATACCATTTGTTATTGACTGTCCACGGTCAGTTACAAATACAAGGTTCTTGACGTCCCCAATTACTTTCTTCAACTTCGTGAAGAACCACCACATCGCTATATCATTCTCTCCATCCACTATATCAAATGCTAGATGATAAATTTGGATGTTGGCATCTTAACATGTAGCAATAATCAACTTCCTTTCGTATCTAGCTTACAAGGCTAGTTCTCCCTATTTAATGACAATATTTGACCAATTTGGCATAACTCTTCCTAGTTGAACCTATTAAATTCTCCAATGCACATTCTTCAACCTCCTAGGCCTAGTAGCTCATGACCGCCACATACTCTTGACAAATGTCGTTGATGATATCTGCAGGTTTGTAAATTGTTCGTGGGTCCTGAAACTCGTGCATTATCTGTCAACCAATATATCATGATGGAGCTTATCTGTGATCATTTTGACGAATACCCCCTTCACAAGTATGTTCCCGTGCATATTTGCGAACTACGAAGAATTCATTCGTGTCCATATTTGGCACTGATTAAAATTTAGATTTTAATCTAAATCAAATTAAATAATTCATTTCAACCACATATTTTATGGGTTCCACAACTTTTCAACCATATATTTCATCAATTTTTATCAAAATCTACCAAAAATTTGATTTTAATCACCACCAAACAGGGGTTTAATGTTATGAAAAATGTCTTCCAATCATACCCATTAAATGCTTTCCGTCGTTTCGACATTTAAATGGTTGAAACAAACTATTTAATTTTACATTTTTGAAAAGTCGAGATATACATTTCAGCTGTCATTTCACCTGTTTGCTATTGTTTAGATTAAAATATTCCAATGTACCATTTTTATGCTATTAAATGCTGAAATATTGATTGTGCAGAATGCTTATCATTGCAATATCAACTTTTCATATATGAGTAATAATACAAGTTGAACTAAATATTAGGAAATGCAATCGATGTGGGAGAGTTGGTCATAACCGAACCACATGTTTGAAGACCACAAAGCACGTAAATAGGAAAGATGTTCAAGGGTTGAAGTTGTATTTTCCATCACCTAATGATGGCGATAAACATTTTATATTATATTATCAGTTTCATGTCATTATCGTTTGTAGGTATTAGTTGTATAGAATGACAGTTTATCTCGACAAATGGGTTCCATAAGAACTACATGTGAACTCTTCATATGCTAATGTGAATCAAATATTTAAATACTCAAATTGAATCACGTTGCATCAAATTTAAAAATATATGAACTGATAAGTGTAGTTTCTACACTTATTCGAGATCCTAGACGATGATATTTTACAGTTCTTTGGATAAAATATTATCTAACTTGTGTTATATTTCATTTTGTAGGTAAAATTCAATGTTTGATGAAGAATTGGAGAAAAGAATGCAAAGATAGCGGAAAATGGCTCAATTGTATCAAATACAAAGTTCGGGGACTGAAATTCAAATACTCAAAAGTTATGTCGAACCTCACGATGAAGATTTGAGAGTTTTAGGCATCAATTAGATGAGGAAAGAAGCCAAAGAGATGAAATATAGGGTGTATCTGGGCGCATGAAAAAGTTTAATTTCGACCGTTGAAAATAAAAAAAAGGGCCGTTGCTTTTTTTTTTTAATTCACGTTAATCTGACATCAAGTCAGACCATTATAGTCCATATGCCCAATTTTCCCTCCTCTCATTACACGCCTCACATTGAATTTGGCCATAAAATATTAAAGTTGGTGGGCCATGACATGAGACATGCACATGATGCATTTGGTCAAAGTTTTCTGAATCTGAGGTAAGAGAAAAGATTAAAAAAAGCAGCTGGAGGAGAATTTGGTAATTGAATGCCTTTTTTTCTTATTGTCGTGCAAGAGTCTTTTGCCAGTGGACCCCGGTTGACAAGACATGAAAATCGATTTTTTACTCCAATATTGCGCCCAGACACGGTCATAGTCCAAGTACGATCACATATCAACTTCTAGCCGAAAATGTTATGCTTCGAATTTTCAGGCTCACATTGAGACCCAATTGTGGCATGGAAAACTTTGGAATTGGAAAAATTATATTTCTACAAGAATTGTATCCCTCCAAGTTATCTTTTCAATTCACTTTGAATCACCTTAATCAAATATCGGGAGAGAAAGTTATAACAAAAATACCGAGCGCTGTTCAACTGCCAGAAATTAGGCGAGGTGCACGCCCTCGCCTGCAGGAGAGGCGCGAGCCTCAAACCAAAAATACCTCACCTGAGGTTGCCCAAACCCCCAAGGCGCGTACCCTAGGTTGCATTAGGCGCGTGCCTCAAAGCAAAAGGGAAAAAATCATTTTTTCCCTTATTTTTGTTTTGGTAACAATTTAATGTAATCTTTTTGTCATCCTTTAAATACCAAACTCGACCAGAACGTGAGAGACCTCCTTTTGACCTAAATTTCATCGTATTCTACATATTTTGGAGGTAAAGAATAAGTCTATACATGAATTCAAGCTGAATCATACAATGATTTCGAAAATTCATAGCCAGATTTGAATATTTGAGTTAAGAACGTGAATTTCTCATACTTCTTCCATCTTTCTTATTTTCGAGTAATTTTTTCTAATTATTTTTGTGTAATTTAATTATAAGAATGTTAGACTAAGTTTTCATTATATTGGATGAATGATGAACCCTATTGTTTGTTTAATTTAATTCAAGATAATTAGTTTAATATTTCTTATTTTTTCTTGATTGATTTTGTATTTTCATTGAACTATTTGATTGCTTGATCACCAATTAGATAGTAAGTTACCTTTTGTAGTATAGGAATACTCACAATAAGTCTATAACACGTCAAAATAACACATAGACAATATGTATTTGAATAATATCTATGTTATGTGTAATCATGTGTGATAAATCATGTGACCTAATACATGTTTTTCATATGTATTCAAACTAGGAATATGATGGGATCGTGTTGAACATATGTTTAATATATTTTGGAAAAGAATATTAAATAAAAGTGGATTATCGATTGTCTTGAATGCATAAATTTACTAGATTACGAATTAAGAATTGAATTAAATGACAATATGAGTATTTACGATTCCAATACAAACATTCACAAATTAGATAAATACTTTATTAGTTTAGGATTACTATCAATAATATACGAACCATCTCTTTTGATTTCATCACACTTTGAATTTAATAGTAACTATTGAATTTCAAATTAGACCTCATTAGTTGTGGGAACGATACTTTTAACTCACTAATCTTATTACTTGTACAACCATCTCGTACGCTTGCAGGTTTCACGCGATCATGAACTTACAAATTCACCATCCTTTAAATTAAACTCAAAAATCTCATCCGAACGACACATGAACCGACCATAAATCGATTCAACAAATCATTGTTAGTAAAAGATAAGAAATATTCCAACATATGTATTTCAATTATTGTACTTACAAATCGAATGATCGAGTCTTTGAGAAAACATAATCATAGAACAAACATAACACCTTATTTATCCAAAATTGAATCAATGACCACATAAAAAATTATCAAAATGTATAGATAAATGAACAAGTTTACAAATAAATGTAATGAAGCTGATATATATATATATAAGACTAATTTCATGCAAACTCAATATCATATTTATAACACAATACAACAAAAAATTAGCTTAAGGATAACCCCCCAAAACATATTTGATAAGAAATCCTCTATAAAACTTCAAAACTAAGTAAAATTGTCAAAATCATACAACCAACGTTAAACAAGAGTGTACTAAAATTTCTTACATTCTTGCTTCCAAGTGCAGTCTAAAAATAATCCACTAAACAAGAGTGCACTACATTTTTTTTTTACCTATTTTCACTTTTTCATTAGCATTCGTTAAATTCCGTAAGTGTACGGATCGTGACAAGTACTAAAGTGGATTTATCAAGTCCGAAAATCGTCATATAGAGACTACTATCTACTATAAAGTTTTAAACCAACCTAACTTCAATTTAAATTAAAATGGTAACTAATGATCAAATTATATTTTGTTTTCTAAACAAAATTCTAATAAATAAAATAACGAACTATTAAATAAAATAACAAACCTAAATTAAAACTGTAGATAAGAATATGTAATTGGATAGTTATAATTTTCGATTTCACTTAGGTTATTTATCATACATTTAATTCCAATTTATTCAACCATGTTTCTTACGTATTAACGATCGAATTAACTTGATGTAGTTAGTTATCTCTTTCGAGCAACACTAATCATATTCAAATGCCAGAACTTATTATATCTCTATATAAATTCATACACATATGAACGCATTTACCTATAGGAATTCAACAAAGATCGCATAACTTATAATTTTCTCTCGATCTCTTATAATGTTTATGTTAATTATTGTACGAGTTAGAATTATACATCACCTCTTAGTCTCAGTATTATCCCTAAATCAATTAATTGTTTTTCAAAACAAATAATAGTTTTAAACACACAATAATTAACATGAAAATCTTGAAATTAAATATATAATAAAAATATTAAGCTACATAATCAATTCTAACAATAAAAATATTTAGCTACTCATAACGTTGAAATTAAACATACAAAAGTGGAAAGACATCATAAAAAATTGATGAAACGTGATTAATTCCAATTGAAGCTGCCTCCTTTGCTTTTGCATGTATATAGATACAATTTAAATCCCTGTTATCTTCCCAAAAAAAGCCGGCTGTGTGTGTGTATATATATATATATATATATATATTCTCCCTATCTTTGAAAGCGTGAATGAGTGTATATCTTTAACAAAATAAAAGAGGCAGTTGGGGAGGCACTGTTCATGCCAGATGTCAAGAATTTGAATCGTCAACCAACACGACGTCGTTTTGTTAACCGCCTTTTGCTACTATTTCACACCACTTCTGCCACCACTTCTGCCCTATTTTGTCTACTTAACTCTTCTCCTCCAGATTTAATACTATCGCCAAGAAAGAAATCGTAGGAAATTCGCCGATCAATGAACAATATTTACAAATAATTAACAACAATAATTAAGAATAATATTTACCGATAACCATTCTGAACAGATTCTGAACAATAATTAGAGAAATTCGGCAAGGAATTGAGTCGGTGAGCACCCAAGACTAATTTTCTTGGCGACGTTGATCTGGGTGGTTTCCGGGTCATGATTTTGGCGACGTTGATCTGGGTGGTTTCCGGTCATGATTTTGGTTAAAGTCATATACTTTTCTGGTTTCAAATTTCACTGAAATATTTAGAATTGTTTTTAAAGTATGTTATTAAATGCAGATGAGCAAGAAAGATTTTTCTTTTTTTGAGTATTTTGAATGATTTATTTAGCTTTTCTCGTGAAATCCGTGCATCGTTTATCTCTCTGTGCGGATAATCCTTTTATCGAGTGAAGAAGAACCTGACTCTCACGGAGGCGTGGTGCCTAGGCACCATGCCTCCGTCCACTTCCGTCCAAGTGGACGGAGGCATGAGGTGCCGAACCTGATTCTAGGCACGAGGGTGCCTCCGCCCACTTGGACGGAGGCACCTCATGCCTCCGTCCACGAGATGCCTCCGTCCACTATTTATTTATGCCTCCATCCTCGTGTAATCATAATGCTTGTTAAGGCTGGGGCGCCTGTTGATCAGACCATCAAAACACTTTCTGCTTCCATGGAGAAAGGTGATTGTATAATTGATGGTGGAAATGAGTGGTATGAGAACACTGAGAGAAGCGAGAAAGCGATGGCTGAATTAGGCCTTCAGTACCTTGGGATGGGAGTTTCTGATGGTGAAGAGGGTGCTCGAAATGGACCGTCTCTGATGCCAGGAGGGTCTTTTGAGGCCTACAAATACATAGAAGACATTCTTCTTAAAGTAGCAGCCCAAGTCCGAGATATTGGTTCCTGTTTGACTTACATTGGAAAGGGAGGTTCTGGTAATTTTGTGAAGATTGTCCACAATGGTATCGAGTATGGTGACATGCAGCTGATTTCTGAGGCTTATGATGTGCTGAAATCAGTAGGAAAATTCCCAGAACTGAATCAAATTCCTTTTACCAGATTTTCGCCCTTAGCCTTTTATCAGTAAAGTGGTACTCATAATGTCACCATTAATTTATTTCTGTTCTCAAAGGGATGTCCAAGCAAGCAGCATACTCCTTGAAGATAAATATGAAGTACGGTTAGGAAGCTTGAGTGAGGTTTGCCCTCAAGAAGGAGACAATCATCAAAATAGGATCAGCTATATGCTTTTTCTTTAAAATTTTAATGGGAGATTTGAAAAATTGAGACCATTGTACAATCTATCCTTGTTTTAAAATTCAATAATTATTCTGTCTACTGTTTATATTAGGCTCAAAATTAAAATTATGTGGAAAATCATATTTTGTAAATTCTACCTTGCGTATTTTTCCATCTCCAAGTCATTATGTCTGTTCTCAATCGGTGCCCATATTATTGACTTTTCAGGTTTGTGGAAGGTGATTTTGATACTTACGTTAAGCAGATGCGACAACCCCAAGTCTGGGGAGGGGAACCTGAGCTGCTTATGTCGTCACATATTCTACAGTAGGTCTTTCTTTTCCAGTTTAAGGGTTCCATCTGAATTAACCTGTATTGCTGCAAATTATTGAACTTGACAAATAGTTTAATGAAGATCAACATCTAAGTGAGCGAGCAATCTGATATGTAGGAAGGAGTTCATTAGCTGTTCAATAATCCGGGAAGCTTTTATAAATGAAGACACTTCTATGCTTTAACAGCCACATTACTTGAATTGTTTAGTTAATATAAGATGGATTTCCCTACTCTCCCAGTGCTAGAGTGTCCTCTTTACACTCTTGGCTGTAACCAACATTGGCCATTGCCATTAAATTTGGCCTTCCACTGAATCCTCATGACTAAACTACCAGTTGCACCTCATGCAGTTTGCTCCCTACTATGAAATCAGTGTAAAGTTAGCTTAAATAGAGCGATTTTCCTATCACCTACTTAGTCGGAACAGTGGAATATAACTCATAATCACTGCATTAGTTCATTATAAACTCAGAATAAGAGGAAAGTTGGTATAAATACTAATATAAGGAAAATTTATTGACTTTGAATTTTTCAGGATACCCATAACAGTTCACATGTGGGATAAGAGGACTAATTGCCTCAAAATTATAGCTGAATATGGGCAAGAATATGGGAAGGAAAGTCCAATTCGCGTGCTGTATCATGGTTACGGTCACTATGATGCATTACGGAGCCCTTTTGGTAGTCCAAAGTCAAAACTGTAAGTTCTCTAGCTTTCTTTTTACTCTTTTTTTTTATTAAACTGCATTTATGGAAACATATTGACATTATTTAACTCTAGCTGCAAATGACAATTTTTGTATTTGTAAGAATTTGGGGCCTCCAATCGACCAAACCGAGCTCAGATTAAACCACAATCGACCACCACAATGACAACCAAATCTCCTCCAAACCGACACCAACCTCAACACCGGTTGCTCCCAATATTTAGCCCACAAAGGACAAGGTGTGGAGTGTTAGTAGCCTCAATAATCAGCCACCATGGCCAAGGGAAGAAGAAGAAGAATAGTCAAGCACAAAGCAAGACCGGGAAGGCACAAAGCCGGGACTCTCTCTCCCTCACTCACGGCTCCAACATTTCTCCCACACTCACACACTAGAAACCGGGTAGGATATATACCAAAGAGTGGGCTTTTAGGTTAAACAAGTAGAGGCCCAATAAGTTCAACAAACGAGTGGGCTATCAACTAAAAGCCATCCAAGGTAATGGGCCGAGCCATGAGCAACACTAAACAAATTAGGCTACTTCAAATGGCCCACTTAGGGTGTCGGGATGATACGTTCATTGTGGTGTCGACATTCCACTTCAATCATCGGCCGAGGCCTATGAAGACTAATCCAACATAAACCGGTTTAACATCATCGCTCGGATTTATTGGGTATCAAAAAACCCAACAATATTCTTGATCAGTTATATCATTTATTGATTCATAAATTTATAATCTTCAGCGGATGTGTAGTTGTCATGTTTTTTGTCTGAACCATGATTGCTAACATGAAGCTTGTCTGGAATTTGTTTGGTGTGTAGAAATGATTCCAAAATGTTGATTGAAATGCCTAACATCATGACCTGAACTTAAAAATACATACATTTCCAAGATTAAACTTATAAGAACCTGATTTGAATGTGTGATGACTTTTTAACAATTGAAAGGAAATTATAAAGAAATTATGTTGAACAACGAAAATGAATTACAGCAAATGGCCAGCTTTTGAGAGGGTGCCTCTGTCCCAAATTTTACCCTCAATGTCTGCCTAAATGAAAATAGAACTCCCTCACCCTATTTATAGTGTGCTGGTGCTCCACTTATTTTGCAATCTAGCCAAAATACCCTAATCCATTAACAACCTAACAATTAAGTTATGACAATTAGAATATTTGGGGTTTGGAAGTTGTAACCAGATTGCGGCTGAGATTGCCTGCTAATACAGCTCAAGGGGAAGAACAGGGGCATTTGTGTGTTTTTGAAGGAGTACATGTTGTCTTTTTATTTTTCAAAACAACCATAAACTACACAGTTTCCTATTTAATTTGGAGTGAGCTATAGAGCCATTAAGGTTGTTTCTGAATAACTCCATATGGTCTTTTTATTTTTTCAACAACCACAAACTATACAGTGTCCAAACAAGTTTTAAGTGAGCTACATGAATTCTTTTCTCCACTTCATTATCCATGTAAAGATCCTATCCATCAAAACATTTGCGACCACATGAGGCAGAAGTTAATTTTACTTCACCTCTCCTACTAGCGTTAATTTATCCCTTGACATTCACTAAATTTCTTGAATAGCTTTTCTGATAAAATGTCAAATTAACAGGTGCAAACGAAGTTTTGCCTCATTTTTAGTTATCTCTGTACTGAATGTGGCTCCTGATTGTTGTTGTATACATTTCTTAGTCTGTATCTACAATGTGGCCTTTTCACTCGAAAATTAGCTTTAGTATGGTTATCTTTTCGTATTCGAGTTCATAGTATGATACCAAAAATGAACTCGTATGCTGCTACGTGCTATTCCTGGATATAAACCGCTTTCCCGACATTTGATATATGTTTATGAAATTTGCATATGTTCTGAAGTAAGGAACAATGCAAGCTATGCTGACTTCACTAATTTCTCTGTCTTTTTTGCAGGAATAAGAAAAGGTAAAAGGAATTAGCATAACAGTCATTTTAATACCAAAATGATCTTTTAATTAAAAATTTCTTCAGGCTTGTGAAATTTGTTTTTGCTCTCTCCAGCACCTGGCTATTCTCCCTTCAAAGCAGAATGGGAATTTGCAAAATAGGCGAAATGAAACGGAGATTGCTTTCTAATTGCTTGAAATTTAAATCTTATTATCATTTTCTCAAATTACTTTATTGTAACGTGAACATTCGATTTCTGCTGTTGGTGTTACGGGATCGAGGATCTAAACACCTGCTGGTATTGTCGTGTAATTGATATCTTACGAAAATATAGATTTGGATGAAGTGAATGTAACAAATTAATACTAATTCTTTTGTTAGGAAGATGGGAGACTTCTCTAATTGTTGATTTGGCCATATGTTCACCTTATGATCTTCTCCGATCCAGCTTCCAACTGACAAGCTAGGTTCCTGTCCATCTGCACGATATAGAGAACACGTTAGAATGCTCCAATATTGTTGGGGTGGGGAGATGGTGATAGACTCTCCTATGCTCAAGTCAAAATTATAATTTTGTGTAGAAAGTTAAAATGATAAAATATCGACACAGTGAGTATTATCATTTAAATCACAAATACTAATCTTTATTTGTGGATGTGCTTGCTATAACTTTTCGAGTGCTAGCTTGAAAAAGATTACAATGAGTACCCAAGTCTATGACAAGTGACATAAATATGCAATTGCAACTTGCACTCTATTTATTCCGGGATACATTTGTTAAGGAATTCGTAGTACTAAAAGAATGATGACAGTGACACTATAAATTTCATCTGCTTTAAGTCACTATGCCTCTCATAAGTGTCAGCTAAATTAGATTTATTGAAATGTAATACTGTCTTTTGGAGTTCTAATTCATGTGAAATTGTTGTACAGTTTATTCCAATTGCTTGGTTGAGGTTGTGACATATTTTTTTGTTGTATACAGAACATCAGACAAAGGTACTTCTCAAATATTCTCCCAAGTGTTTTCTAGCTCTCTCTAACTTTACAAAAAGCAGCGCCAATAATTCATTTACTTCAATCAAAGGCGAGCTACAAATTGCAATTACATGATTTGATTGTTATTGTTGTTTGAATTCGGTTTTTAATTGAGTTTTTTTATATGATTTTTGCTTTTTTTTTTTAATCATCGCCACGGTAGGAAGTATTTATCTTTTTATGGTTCTATTGGTTTACTGATTTAAATCTTGAAAGGAACTTTCGGATTGTATAAATTTTGCTTGACGGCTTTAAAACGCTTTAATCTGCATGATCTTTTTTCTAAGACTGGCATAAATACCGGTGTTGTGCGATTTAGAGCATGTTTGCTAAGCTTAAGAAGTTTTGCTTTAACTAAATTTACTTATGATCTGTGAAAAGTTAGAACTAAGTAGTTAATTATTTTGAGTTACTTTAAAAGTAAGTTATCCCAATATGATTGTAATAAAAGAATTGTAGTTGTGTAAGATTATTCACTGTTGTCTGGATTTTTGATCCGCAAAAGAATTTATTCTTATAATTAGAATGTGTTGTTTTATTCTATTCGAATACTATATACTATATAACTATAAATCTAATGTAATTTGGATATCTAACAATCACTCCACACTATTAAATAGCCAACTATATTCAAACACGTGCATTGCACGTGCATCAACTAGTATAAATAAAAAACTGCCTGCTTTCGTTTCCCAAAAGCCGTCCACTAAGCGTGTTGTGTATATATATAAATCAAAGTTGGCTGCCTCCTTTTTCTTTCCCAGAAGATGCTTCCTGTGCGTGAATGTGTGTATGGCAAACAAATTGCTGCCTCTGTTTTCTCCTCTAGCCGTTTTTCTGCTTTATTTTTTTTTTTTCAATTGGCAGCCTGCTCCTTTTCTTTCCCTCACTTGTACGTAAAATTAGGCTCACTGCACTAAAAAAAAATACATTTTGATTAATACCCTTCAAACTAAATAAAATTATAATTACCGTATTAATTACTTCCAAACCTCAAAATACAGGAAATCCAAATCAGGAGGAGAAAGCCCGGAGTTCCAAAGCTGAGAGAGACAAAGTAGCCATCGTAATTCCGGGGAAAGAGGGTGTTTTGGTGACTGAAACGTTGGTTTTTGGGTGATTGAGGTGGTGGGCTCTTGTTAGAGATGCAATGGCAAGTTGGTTGAGCTTTTGACATAGGTTGCTGAGTGGTGGCGCTACAGCAACTTGACGATGGCTTTTACTTTCGTGCTTGCCATCATTTTCAGGTTTCTTTCACCTGTAATGTTTTTCTTTGTCCTTTTCTTACCTCTTCCGGCTTTCTGATGTTTTTTGTCCATGATATATTTTCGTTTAATTTTTTGAAGATCAAGAGTTGGATCGGGATTTTTTTAAATCAGAATTCTGATGTGAATCTATAAGTTCTTGACTTGTATTAAAGATTTCTAATTTTATGATTTTTGCTTATAATAGAATCAGTTTCGGCCGATTTAATTCAAGGTTTGACAGCATTGGTTACAATAGATTGGTTGCTGAGTGGTGGCGCTATGGCAGAGGAGAGGGATAGGGTGATTTTATGGGCGGAGGAAAAAAATGAGTAGAAGAGAATAAAAGGGAGAAAAATACTAAAAGGCGATGCATTGAGAATTTGGTAATGGAAATTCAGTGTGTGGTGATGAGAAGACAGGGATAATTTATCAAGAGTCTTGATTTTAAATCTTTTTTTTTTTAAATATATATATTGCAGCTTTTGGCTGAATCTTATAGATGAAACTTTAGGGGGACACTAACGATTTACGTTTATCAAGAATCATGTTCGATTGTAGCTATGTATTTTTTTTTTTCCCTTTATTTTATTTATATGGTGATAGATGTTGTCTATTGTTGATAAATTTGGTGAGGGTCATGGATCATGTTAGTGGTTTTACATGGTGCTATTAGTGCGAACTTATTTACAAATTCGGTGGGTTAATACCCTAAATTGTCACTAAATTTTATTTTTGTCACTTTTTTTTTTTGAATTTTGTCACTTTTGAGTGTTTGTCACTTTTTTTAGTCACTTTTTTAAGTTTGTCACTTTTTTTTTTTTTGAATTTTATCAGTTTTTGAAGGTGACTTTTTTTATTGTTTGTCACTTTTTAAATCTATATAACTTCTTTTAATTTGTGCTACTTTTTTAAAATTTGTCAATTTTTTTAGTTTTTTGTTACTTTTTAAGAAGATAAAAAAAAATGAAATAATATGTTATATTTTCATAATAATCAACATGTGGATTGACCTGAACGTAGTGATTATTTTAAGAACATGATTACCAGTGCACAAATTAGATGGTGCTATTTTGGTATTTGCCACTTTTTTTTTTAGTTTTGTCACTTTTTTTTGAGTTTGTATCACTTTTTTTTTTAAAAAAAAGTAGAGAAAAGTGACAATTTTTACATAATATTTTTTTACTTCCTAAAACCTTTCCATATGATTTTCAAAACATCCCTAATTTTAAGGGTATTTTTGTAAGTATCTTAAGTCGTCAAATTTTGTATCTGATTAGAAGTCCAAATTGAGACCTAATTAATTTAATGATTGCTTCCAACTCCTCGTACTATGAATTTTCTAATTTCCGCTATTTTGCATTCTTTTCTTCAATTCTTCATTAAACATAAAGTTTTATCTATAAAATATAATTTAACATAAATTAGGTAGAATTTAATTCAAAAAACAACAAAATATCACGACTTAGCGTCTCGAATAAATATAAAAATTACACTTTTCAATTAGCAAAGTACATATGCTATTAAATATTAAGTAATCCTAGTTACAAATCTAAATAAATAAATCTAGTTCAAAGAATAGGATATCAAATAAAAAAGGGGAAGAAAAATAAAGGAACAAATCTAGGTTTTCCATAATCCAAAAAATTAAATAAACTAAAAAAGTTCTACCCAACATTACATGAGCAATGCTTGAAAATCTCCATTTTTTTAGGAACTTGAATATGGTCACTTTTTAAATTGAAACCATACATATGAAATTTTTTTCTCTTTACTTCAAATTACAATCAACCATAATACAAATAAAACACAAATTATTCAAAACATATAAAATAAAATTAAAATGATATTTGCCTCAATTTGAAGTTGGAGCCAAATACGAACCGTCGGAGATTAACTTGAAATGTACTCCGATTGAGTGTGGGTTATCGATTGTGAGGTGGATAAGTGGTTACTGTGGGGGTGAAAGGTATTCAAATTCTTCTTCCCCATTTTGTGTGAAATTGGTTTGGAAAGTGGATATGCGATCTAAAATAGGTTTAGAAGTAGGTTTACAAAATAGGGCATATGTACAAAATTGGGAAATAGGTTTAGAAAGTGAGAGTGAGGGTGGACCCGGTGGTGGCTTTAATGTCATATTTTTTCACTTTTATATTATTTTTTATCTAGTCAAATTAACTTTAATTAAAGACACAAAAGGTATTAAAATTTTTTAGAGGGACAAAAAAAAAAATTCGAAAGTGACATTGTTGTAAAGATTATTAAAATGTCAATCCAAATGGTGATATAGATTACAATTTCCTCCAAAAAAAAATTTGATGATTTGTCCTAGTTCCCTCGCTATATGCAACCAAATGACCTTTAAGTCAAGTCAATCAAATAATAAGCTTTATATAAAATGTACAATTTTGTTTTCAATGTTAGATTCATCGACTCTTAGACAACAATATCTAAGATTAACTATACCAAACTTTATTTTTGTCAAATAAATTCAATATTTCTATATGTCGTCTTCGACAAGTGATTGATAACACCCAACATATAATAAAAACGCGCAATAAAGAAAAAATATTAAAACATAGAATTGTAAAGAAAGGAGAAATACCATGATGTGTCTCTTGCTAGATATAACAGTTACAGTTAAAATATTGGGTAACTTGAACTAATCAACGCTAACGATTGAACTAAACTCCGCTCTAAAGCACAATTCTTTGCCTAATAACGTTTAATATACGTTGTTTATTTAAATAGCCTACTTTGAAATTAAAGTAGAAAATGTAATAATGACCAAGGGGACCATTTTGGATTGTAGAGGTACCATCAGAACAATAACAAAATCAATCATGCTATGTGTACATTATGTTTTACATCATTATTTACATTTTTTCACATGAGCACCATCATCTCCTTCAATTTTTCCAATATTTTTTCACATCACTTTCCAAATTGTATCACATAGGGGATGTCAATCATAATGTAAAGCAAAAAGATGAGAATATTTGTAGAAATTTACCACTACTTCACATAAATTGTCCAACGATGGATGCTATGATTTTTAGTCCTTGTTTAGTCTCATTTTTTTAATAGTAATTTTATGGAGAATATATGGTTATAAATGTAGGGAAAATTTTTTGAGTTTACATGTAAATTATTTTATTGAAAAAATAGTTGAAATAATGGGACTGAAATAGGGGCTTAATTTGTTCGAATGAAAATAATCATTAAATGTCTAAGCAAATGTCTTATCTTGTTTGTTAAATGAGAAATAATCATTTCTAATCACACATTTTGTGGGGTCAAAATTTTTTATCAACTTTTTAATTATACATTTCATTTTATTTAACTGAAAATCTACAAAAAAACCTGATTTTTAGTTAAATAAAAAAGGGCTTAATTTGATATGTTGTCGTCATTAAGATCTGTTAATGAACTAAATTACTAAGACGTAGTCGATCCCGAATTTATTTTTGTAATGAAATATGCACTTGGTTCTCTATTAACCCCTATTTAGTATAGTTAAACATAAGTTTTTTAGTAGATCTAAGTGAAAGTTGATGAAATGTGTGATTGAAAAGTCGATAAAAGTTGTGAGTTTCATAAATTGTATGATTAAAATTAATTGTTAACTTTAACTTAATTTTTTATCAATTTTAATTTCATTAATATTTATGCCCGACTCCAAAAAAAATAAAAAAAATTAGCAATTTATTACACGTACTCTTGTACCATCACTTGATTATAAATAAATAGAAAGTTTCAATTTGATTTTTTTCATGTAAAGTGAAGAAAATCAACTCTTTGTCATTCAAAAATTAATACGTACGCACTGTTTGGAAGTACAAGTTCAATCAAATTTAGGTAGATTTTAAGGCAAATTGCACCATAAGACTCCAATCTATTGTTCTAATTAATAGCGAATGTGAAATTAACCTTGCGTGGTAATGGCCTTAATGCTCTTATTGTTTCTATTGGCATCTAGCCACTTGCACGTTCATTTTCATGTTAATCTTACTAATAGAGTGATCATATTGGAAACATTTGTTAATTTTATTGTTTGAATTGAAGTAAATACTTTAATGACCAAAAATTGTGTGTAAAGAACTTATACACAATATATTTTAGCCACGGTTTGGTATAAATTAAAATTTAGATTTTAATTAAAGTAAAAGTCAACAATTAATTTTAACTATATATTATGTGATCCACAACTTTTTAACAACACATTTTATTTTATTTTTTTATCAAAATATACTAAAAATCTGATTTTGCCTTTATTTGAGTCATTTTGAATAAAAATGTATTTTGAAATAGTGATTTTTTGAAGAATGTTAGTTTATAATTTTTTCTTTGCCGAACATGCTTTAGTGGAACTGTTTGTTAACTTAGAAACTGATTTGGATAAAAATTAACTTTAATGACAAACTTAGACTTAGCCCTTGTTTGAACCACATTAAAATTTTCATTTTCATTCTCCTACTCATTTTCAACCACACATTTTTCAATAAAATAATATTTTCCAAAATATCAATAATTTTTCCTTCTTTTTCAACCACACATTCTCATCAATCTACTATTCCAAAATACATTCTTTCAAAATAATGTGGCACAAACACACCCTTAGCGTGTGTTTGGATGCCATTTTTATCCAAAGAATTCATTTTTTAATCACATCAGTAAGGCCCACCATTGAATGCCATATGTATTTGATTATTGATAGTTATGTTTAATTTTCAATTATACCCCCACTTTCGATTGAATGTGTGCATGTTTTGTTTTGGAAAAAGGGCAAAATTGGTAAATTGAAATCAAAACTTATTAATGGTTCGGTTTCATGTCACTTTTGTGTGAGACGAAATAGATAAAGAAAATGTAACTTCACATACCAATGGTAAAATTTCTTCTAGTTTCGAACAAGGTCTTTGAGTGAATCTTGAATGACAAAATGTCAAATTAACTCCTCATTCAATAGTATAAATGGTTTCTCTTTGTGTTGGTGCTTCTCCACGCTAGACATAAATGGCTTCAGCTTTTTGTGTGATTGCATCTGCAACAAATTGCATTCCCTATTATTCTTCCTTCTCTTCCAGATATATCCCTATTTCATTAACACAGGAAGAAACCCAGATGTAAGATTTTCATGCAAAGCCGAAAATGGTGACCACAGACCTGAAACCACCTCCCAAATTCGCGAATATTCTCCTGGGAAGCTTAATAGGAGGGATATTCTTCTCGGTTTAGGCAGGTTTTATAGCACCACAAGTTTTGCTGCAAATCTAGCGAACCCTGACTTTAATAAATGTGTTGATGTAAAAGAGGACAATCGCAGTATATTGATCAACTGCTGATTATGTTCCTTCATCCACCACTGATCACATTCGAATGGCTGCTCAGTCAATCACCGTCGATTCAGATTACTTCAAGAAGTATGCAAAAACCATCCAGAAAATGAAGAACCTTTCTCTGGCTGATTCACGCAATTTCCTGCAACAAGCAAACATTCATTGCACGTACTGCAATGACGCATACACTTAACAAGGAAATCATATGGTATCCATGGCTCTTGGCTGTTTTTCCCTTGGCATAGATGGTTCTTGTATTTCTTTGAGAAAATCTGTGCATTTTGGAACTGGGACGCTCCCAAAGGAATGCAAATTCCTCCCATGTACAATACTGATATCACATACCTCTTTACGATGGCCTTCGCAATCCAGACCACTTGCCACCATCCGTGGTAAATCTAGAATGGTCAGAAGGCGCTGTACCTGTAGATCTGTAAATCAGATCAGACACAATCTTGCCATAATGCATGCCCAAATGATTATCCAATCAAAGACCCCAGTTGATTTCTTTGGAAAAGCAGTTGAAGAATAAAAGAACCAGTTAAAAGGCAAAATGAATTGGATAATAAAAATGGCTTTTGCTTAATGACAGCAATCAGCCGTGATGTAGAATATATAATTACATAGGGGACATTCTAGATGATACAATGATTGGTTCCTTAATTGGAGGAAGCCGTTAGAATATGTTACAACAAATTAATAACTCCCAGCACAATAGAGAATCATGAGAGCAGGTATGGACCACTGCTGAGGTGGAGAGAATGCTGAGCTGGAGTATGGTTATCAATTTAATTCTCAACACCCCCTTTCAAGCTGGAGGGCAATGGAGTGACTCCGAGCTTGTCTTTCAAGAAGAGGAACCTGGAATGTGAGAGTCCTTTTGTCAGCAAGTCTACGATTTGATCTGAAGATGGAACATACTTTACTTCTAATTCCCTTTTTAACACTTTGTCTCTGATGAAATGCACATCCAATTCAATATGTTTTGTCCTGGCATGGGACACAGGATTTGTCGCCAAAGCGCCAGCACTCATGTTGTCACACCAAAGGATTGGAGTTTGTCCAAGAGGTAATTCCAGCTCTTTGAAGAGTGATTGAATCCAGGTGATTTCTGAGGCTGCTAAGGCTAGAGCTCTGTACTCAGATTCGGTGCTTGATCTGGCAACTACATGCTGCTTCTTCGATTGCTAGGCCACCAGATTTTCTCCCAAATAAATGCAGTATCCAGCAGTTCATCTCCTGTCATCTGGACAAGAAGCCCAGTCAGCATCTGAGTATCCGCTTATTTCCATTCTGTCATCTTTCTGTATCCAAAGTCCTTGATTGATTGTTCCCTTAAGGTACCTAAGTACCCTTTTCACTGCTTGCCAGTGTATTGAGGTAGGAGATTGAAGGAATTGGCTTAGTTTGTTGACCGCAAAGGTGATATCAGGTCTGGTGTAAGTTAAGTATTGAAGCCCTCCTACAGCACTTCTATAAGCAGATGGATTTTTCAATGTTTCACCATCAGCTTTAGACATCGTTTTTCCTGCAAGAATAGGAGTTGGACAGGGCTTCAGGTTTTCCAGTTCAAACTTTTTGAGTAGTTCACCAATATATCTTGTTTGAGTGAGGTGAAGTCCTAATTCATGCCATTGTACTTCAATTCCCAGGAAATGATGAAGCTGCCCTATATCTTTTAGTGCGAAATTTTTGTTCAGTTCATTTATGAATTTCTGCATCAGCTCTGAGTTGTTACTTGTTACCACGATGTCATCAACATAGATGAGTGCAAAGATGATTTGCTAATCAATTTTGAAGTAGAACAAGGATGTGTCTGCAATTGATTGCTTGAAGTTCCAGCTTAATAATGTTGATTTAAGCTTATCATACCAGGCCCTTGGTGCCTGTTTCAGGCCTTTCTCCAGCTTACAGACATGGTCAGGTTTGGATTGATCTTCAAAACCCTCAGGTTGATTCATGTAAACAACCTCTTGAAGCTCACCATTTAGAAATGCATTATTTATATCTACTTGTCTGATTTTCCATCCCTTCGATACTGAGTTTCTAGGGAGTTTAACAACTTGCCCCATGGACACCAAATGGGGGTGAAGGATGTTTCAGGATTTTTAAATTGTTGGAGGATTTGGGAGGTTGTGATTATGAAAGTGTACTTGTAACACTGGTCCGTAAGAGTGATCCTGTCAAACAAACGGTATCAAGATCGAGTTTGATTCCTAGTAATTTTCTTCATAAAAGGTAGTATAGTACTCTACACTTGTGTTGCAGTAGTACTGCCCATAGTTATGTATGTTGACATAAATGATGGTACTGCCGGCAGTTATGTATAACAGTATAAATGATCTGGCTAAATGATGTAACACCTCATCACTTGAGTTCCTAAACACTTCGATAGAATTAACATTAGACAACAACGTATTTAACCTATGAAAACATAAAACATAACATGTATATTAATTTACTTTCCATAAATTCCTAGCATGACGTATAATCATAAATATCTGAAATGTACATAGTATATAAAATTCACCCATACATGGCATACTATAAGTTTAGAAGTGAACTCCAATTTGTAAGACATCAAGATATTACAGAATGACACAAAAATGGTTTCATCGACTAACCCTATATCGGATTTCTTTTACAAGGATTTGATATCCCCAACAATCATGTAATTTATATTGTAAACTCAAAACTCGTCCACTAACAATATATTAAAACTTCATGTTCAAACTCATTCAATGAACGCATCAACCAATGAGACCTTTTGCATTAAAAAAAAAAAAAAAAAAAAAAATATATATATATATATATATATATACATATATATATATATATATATATATATATATATATATATATACATTTTTTTTTTTTTTTTTTTTTTTGGGGGGATAACTTAGTTTTCAATTTTACAGTCTAAAAATAAATAACACGCCATAAATGGTTATATCATAGAATATTTCCCTAGAATATGTGACTCTTATAGAGTGATGTGCTTGCAACACACATATTGTTGTCCCGGCATTTTTTGTAGTGTGTATAGACACTCATATCTAATATTGTAAATATTAATACAGTAGTGTCCCTTATTTATTAACTATTAAAGTATAAAATTTTCATCTGTATTTATATGATTTTCCAAATTTTGTTAGTTGTCTATATAATTTTTTGGAAAAGACTACTGTGGAGGAAAATGTATATAAGGTGTGGTACAAACGATGTTCACAAAAATGTGTGCAAATAAATGACCAATTTTTGACAGAAATGATTTTGAGTTTCACTTGTACATAAGGAAACCGTGTGATTACGGGCCTTCGGTTTGGTTTGATTTACTTTGATTCTTTAATTTTTCCCTACAGTTTTTACCATAACGTGATTAGCCAACGAAAGATTAACTGGTCAAAATATAATTATCTTTAGAAAATTATTCTTTATTTTCTTAATTTTCTCTGTAAAATGCTAACTATGAAATTACCATATTGAGGCTCTTCATTTTGTATCAATTGTTCCTTGTTTTTTTGTCAGCGAAATGGTCTACTTTATTGTCGGTTTGTTCATCAATTTCAAGACTACAAAAATGACTAGATAAATTTCAGCTTGTAATCATTTTTGTTTATGGCACAAAAAATGAAATTTTCGTGTTTTGATTTTGAGATATATTTGTACTATATCTTCTTGAAAAATTAATCTTTAAGCATATAAAAAGATAGAATTAGATTATAGTATAATTTGAAACTTAGCGCCTATTTGGACGCCGTTAATTCCACATTTTAATAAAAAAAATATGAACGTTGAAACAGTGTGCTTGAACTTCATCCTACCACAATAGCTACCATCATTTTCTATTTCGAAATGTCAAAATTGCCTTGGTTAAGAATATTAAATGTAAGAAGTTAGGGGCACCATGATCTTCCCCTCAAAATTTTTAATTGACTACAGATAAAGCAGTCAAACATGGCTACCACAGTGGAGGATCGTTGACTGCATAAGGTCATATTTTTAATTATAATTTTGGGAGAATGGTGCCCAAACAGGGGCTTAATATACTAACAAAAACAGTTTGAAGCAATATGAAGTTGGATCCATCTTTTAGTGTGTAAGATGAAGATTTCATTTTTGTAAGAAAAATCTCTTCTAATTGATACCCATATAAGAAGCCAAAAATGTATGGAAAAAATCTGGGTTTCGCATTTGATACCATTTAATAGTTCACGGATTACCAACTTAACGAATTTTAAATTATCGAATGGTGGTTACTTATCCGTTTTTAGTTTTGATCCTATGTGCAGAATTAATCAATAAAAAAAAAAAAGTCACTTTAATTGTTTATATATGATTAAGCATACAAGTCCAATTATCCTATGTTTGAATACCGCAATAATAAGGAAAGCAATAATAAACACCGATATGATGACAGAGAAACCCCAACTGAGTTAAAACTCCGGGACGAAGCCAATTACCTCCACTATATACAATATGGAGTGAGTTAGAGTCGGATATTATCTAGCCAACTTTACTAGACTTCCCGATCTATTTCTTGCTAACTCCAAGGTCTGTTCCAAGACCTACTCCAAGATCTGCTCCAAGATCTTCTGCAATTGTTTCTTTCTAGTGGAATTTCAAGAACCTGCTCCTGCGCTTGTAGTCCAACCTCTTAACCTCCAGCAGCCTCTGAAGTTCAACTAAGAAAGTACATTTATTTAACCAATAGGAAGTAGGTGGTGTTTCGGATTCAATGACTTTGATGTTTTTCTTAAATATGTGGTTGTATAAACTTAAGAGTGAAATGATGAATTCAATGTATGAATATGCTCTTGAATATGTTATATAAAAGATGCACAATGAACAACCACCCATCTTTTCATGCATAGGTTTGGGTATTTATAGGAGATGGTAATTAGGTTAAATAGGTTGGAAAAAATACTTCAAAACAACAAAATAGGGTTTTCCGGATCGATCGTCGCTTGAACGAGAGCTTGACGACAGGCGGGCGACAAGCAATCTAACTTTTGCCGGGCGAGAAGCTAACGAAAGTGCGGCATCGTGTTTCTTCTCTTTCATGCTAGAATCCTAGACCTCATAATCCAATTTATACAAATTGCACCCTAGGTCCTTAACTTTTACAACATATTACAAATTTGTCATTTTGTTCACATAATTACCAACACTAAAAACCTAACATATACAAATGAGGACTTTATTAATGCAACTCAATTTTTGTTATCTGAAGAATTAATTGAGATAGAAATTTTCACTTTGACAATAGATAAAACTACGACGACAATATTATCTCAAGCATTTCAAACCTAAGCTACTTAACTACTTTATCATAATCCTAATCCTAACTATACTAAAAGAGCCAGTTTTTCATGCACGGGTGTTGGCTTCTCCTGTCGTCAACCAAAACTACGTAGTTTAGCATTTCTCCATTTGTTTTCATTCCTAGTTTCTTGGGCTTAAGCTATCCGCCCAAATTCCTCCTGATTTTGTCCACCACTGCCTCCGCCGCCGACTCCTGAAAGGTACTTTCTGCCTTAATTCAGCTTCTCTCTGTTGATTGTAGAGGGTCAAGCAGAATTTGGAAAAAAAAAAAAAAATAAACGATCTTGCTTTTGCTTTGAACCTAATTCAGGTTCTCTATGTTGATTGTAGAGGGTCAAGCAAAATTTGGTGCCACTAACTGGTACATTCTCGAACATCTCTGTATCTCCCGATAAATTTTCTCTCAAAAAGACGATTTTGTGTTGCTATGTTCTAATCTAACTATACTAAAAGAGCCAGTTTTTCATGGATAGGTGTTGGCTTCTCCTGTCGTCAACCAAAACTACGTAGTTTAAAATATAAATACGCTAGATCTTGTCATAGTTCTTTGATAAAATAGTTTATAGCAAAATTGGACATGTTTGTCCATTCTATATGAAGGAAAGATAAAATATGTGGCCTGCTATGTCAAGAGCCTTATAACGGAATTGCTTGTATTCATAATTTTGGTTGTTATCTTTTGTTTAATTGAACTGCAAGGAGTGAAAATTTTAGGGAGAAATTTTCGATGGCGAGTGAAAGCACAGCATGGGTTGCACTGGATCGCATGATAAAGGAGATGGTACTCTTTTACATGTATTTATTTTTTGAAATTCTGATCAATGTTTGATATCTGCTTGAAATTTTATGTTTTGACACTGTTGTTATTATCTTTACTTATTGGACTATTTGATTTTGGGTTTTGAATAATTTTGGTTGTGAATTATGAGAATTTGACGAAAATTTTCCGGTCTCTGTTTTTGTTGCGTACAATTTGGTGGATGTTGTTCTTGTTCTTGATCTGCTTGCCTTTCTGTGTTGTTAGATTAAATCTTGAGGCTTATAGATGTTTATTAGATAAGCTTGTTTATTTCCCCCTTATTTCTGTGCATAATTTACTGATGAAAACTTCGCAAGAAATTGTTGGAATTTTGGCATGCGGTGAATTGCCAATAGAACATAGTACAAAATGTGATTCGTTCGCATAGAAAACTTACCACATTGCAAAAATTATATTTCTCAAAAACATTTTTTTTTTTCTTTTTGTGACCAGAGTAATTGATTTAAATTTATATTTTGGTTGAAAAAAAATGTTATTGTTAAAAAAAAAAAATTAATGTCTGTCTCCTTGCCACACAGAGACATCGTGTGTGCACAGAGACATGGTGTCTCCGTGTAGCTGTCTTTGTCTCCTTTTTTTTTTTTTTTTTAATTATATATATACACCAACTCTATCCCTAACTAGAATACTTATTTTAGTGCTTGTCGGCCAGATAATTATTTTGAATCAATTTTGTGGACAAATGAGAAAAATATTGGGATCACGGTGGTGGCAAATTGAAACTTTTGTTCTTCTTGGAACTATAATATTTTTACGCCTTAAATATTCTGCTTTAACTCTGATGATAGGAAGCCATTGTTCTGCCACAACTTTTGTTTCCATAGCTTTCCGACCAAGGCCTGGTGTTTGGGAATTTGTACGTGTCAATGTATATGAACTCAGTGTCGACCAGTTGACAGTTTCTGAATATTTACGATTCAAGGAAGAACTTGTGGATGGACGGTGAGTGACTTTCCTGATTCTTGATGTTAGAAAGTGTTGCTTCTTAATTTTGGAAGATGAATAATTTAACAAAATGAGTCATGCAACGATGTGTTGATAACGTTATTGCTGTAACCGAAGAGCGAGTTTCCCCTTTCTACGACAAATTCAGTTCCAGTAAGTGGAAAATAATATGTTTTTCTCTTGAATTCCACGGTTATTTGTTTTAATTTCATTTAATTTTTCAAATACATGTTGCCCCATATGATTCAAAACATGTTTTCTTTGGTAAGATATGTTGATTTTTGTTAGGTTTTGAGTGACCGAAGAGCGAGTTCCACCTTTCTACGACAAATTCAGTTCCAGTAAGTGGAAAATAATCGGTTTTTCTCTTGAATTCCATGGCTATTTGTTTTAGGTCCTGTTTGACAAGGCAAATTTTCTTGGGAAAAAGGAAAATGTATTCCATTTCTAGGTAATTTGTCTTGTTTGATGGCAAAGTAGGTTGGAATTAATTTTCTTGGGACTTAGCTCATGCGCCTTGTTTCCTTGAAATTGTGGAAAATCATTTTCCAGGTTCTGACTTTTTTTTTGTTTTTTTGGTAATGGAAAACAAATTTCATAACCAAGTGTAAAAAAAAAAATTCACTTTCATGAACAATTTTGATGCAAACGAAGGCCAAATGAATACTAAACTTTGATTAAGAAAATGATTTTTTAGGAAACAAATTTTTTTTTTTTTTTTACTTTTTGGCAATGGAAACAAATTTCATAACCAATTGTAAAAAAATTTCACTTTAATGGACAATTTTCATGTAAAATAAAATCAAATGAATACAAAATTTAAAAATTTTTCTGGTGGAAAATTATATCTATCAAACACAATTAATTAACAATTCCCTATAAAACAATTTTTAGGCAATTATTTTCTCTGAAAATCATTTTCTTTCCACGTATTTTCCACAATTGTAATCAAACAGACTCTTAATTTCATTTAATTTTTCTAATACCTGCTGCTCCATATGATTGAAATCATGTTTTCTTTGGTATGATACGTTGATTTTGTTAGGTTTTGCCATTGATTTTATCACTTCTGAATTTTCGTTTACGGGTGAAGATTTTGTTTCGTCATTTGATAAATTCAGTTCCTAGGTACATGACTTAAAGGTTATTGTTTAGGTTAGTGTAATTTTTCTGTAATTATGACTTAAAAGGTTAATGTTTAGGTTAGTGTAATGTTTTTGTAATTATTCCTAGCTTGGTTGTAGCCCATTCTTGTCTTTGTGGAATTCTCTTTTTAATTCTTTAGAATTGACTAGATGATCGTCGAGGAAGGGCAGAATGCTCTTTCGTAGCTATAGGTGCCTAGGAGGATTACTGGAAGAGGATGGAGTTAGGTGGATTAAGGTCTTTTGACAATAATGTGTGGCGGTTTTTTAAAAATGGCATACTACAAGATCATTAATAAAGCTCAAGGTAGAGAACGTGCCTTTTCATTTTCCACAGATTACAAACCTCAAGGCAAAGAATGGAAGTGTACCTGCTTATAATTTAGCTACATGATTGATGCTAAGTTATTTAATCAACTAGACCCTCCATAATTTTATTCTGAAACTTAAAGAAAGGCATTCAGGAGGTGGCTTATTGTTTGTTTCTTCTGACAGTTAAATATGTTCAAACAACAATAAAAATCCATGTGATTCTTGATTACTAATCTTGTGGAAAAGGAATATATTGAAATTTTATGATCTTTTCCTCTTATATATTTTAAGTTGTCCAACAGTTATACCTTTTGAGCTTGACTACTAACTTAGCTTGTGTTTGTATTGCTATAAATGATCCATCTTCTCTTCTGTAGTGATGGACAACTACAAAAATGCACTTCAGTATCTTTATGGCCTTACTCATTCGCAGATGGATATGCTCATGACAGAAGATAATCCTATTAGACGGCAGGCAGAAAAAGTCACTGAGGTTTGCCTCTCATGTTTAACTGCTTACAACTTATATAAGTTTCCCGATAACTATTGTTTTGAAAGGTTGTGTGTTAGATTCTAGTGTTTGTCCCACTCCCTCTAAAAGAGCAAATAACAAAATAACAAAACATTTCCATGTCCTATTTCTGGCATTTCATTTGGGTGAGTTGAATTAAAGTTCATTATTGAAATACTTTTAGCTCAAAGTCCTTGTACTGTTCGCTACCATGACAGGAAAGCATTTCATCATCCATCAATTATTTAAATAACGGTGGAATGTGGAGTCTTTCTGGCATGAATGAAAGAGGCCCCTCGAAGTATAGCATTAGTGTCAGTATGTACCGTGGAGGAGCTAGATGATATGGAAGACCCAGAACCACTCCTTCTGATTTGCTATCTTTGCTTCTAGATGCTAGAATTGTCTATCTTGGAATGCCAGTATTGCATTCTTTCTATCTCTTGCTTAGCAGACTTCTATTTATTTATTTATATAATATGGCTACTCATGTTTTCATTTCTACTGTCATGTTGATTAATTGTCGTAAATATTCACAGATTGTACCAGCCGTAACTGAGCTTCTTGTCGCTCAGTTTATGTGGTTGGATTATGACAGCCCATCAAAGCCCATATATCTATACATAAACTCATCTGGCACCCAGGTGAATCATATAACATAATGTAGCTTTTATTTTCCTGTCTTTACTACTTGAGAACAATTAAATTAAATTAATTTAGCCTGATCTTTCTCCCTGGATTTTTCTAAAGCCATCTCTATTGTTTTGTCTCCCTATACTTTCATGTAGAATGAGAAGATGGAGACTGTTGGGTCTAAGACTGAGGCCTATACTATTACTGACACCATGGCTGTAAGAACCTGCCCATTTTTTATAAATCAGATAATTAACTGAAAAGAAAATTAAGGATCAAATAATTTTCAAAGCCCAGAAATGTCATAGTTTCACTTTTTTTTAAGTAAAATAAGAGTGGCTTAACTTGATGGTTTCTGTTTATCTTGTAACTAATCCTTCTTTTAACTTTGTCTTCTGAATATTTTCTGCCAAAAGTACTGCAAATCAGATGACTATACATTAAATTGTTGCATGGCATATGGTCAAGCAGCAATGCTTCTATCACTTGGAGCGAAAGGTTAACGTGCATTACAGGCAAATTCATCCAGTAAGATTCAATTCTTTGCATATTAGCATTGGATCTTTTTACATTCAGCTATTCAAGTGCAACCATCCTGATAATAAAGCTTTCTGAATACATATAATGCATATTTAGGTTCAATGATGATTGCCCGGTTTGGGCATTTACAAGATTCTTAGCTTATTTTTGTTCTCAACTCTGTCCAATACACTGATGAATTGCTGGCGTTGATAAGAATTTATAACATTAGGTGTTGTAATCCAAATTGCATTAGGTTTTTTTGGTCTCTGCTCTTACTCCTTTTTTATTGTGTACCTTGGCCGAATGCTCACTGAGGAATTTGTTTTTTACTTTTTAGATTTTTGATTCTTCAACATTTGTTCTTTTGTCAAAAAGTTCTGTGGACTTTGAACCAAGGCGTATCAGACTGGATAAATAAAATGTTATACCACCAACACCATTTTCGATATTGTTACAGCGGCAACTCTACACGTGTGAAATTGATAGAAAATGACTCTCTTGATCGTGTAATAAAATTTACACTTCTATGAAACTTCGTTGACTCTTCCACACATTTTTGTAGCTCTATATTCTCTTGCTTTCACACAGCCACTCATAAGATGGTAAAACGTTTATGACTCATTCTATAAACTGCAGTTTAAGGAGATGGGTGGAAGAAGCCGTTTTTCTGAAACTCCTAACATTGCTGAACAACCAACTGATAAGAAGAAAGGCTTTACAGACTGGATGAATAAAATAAAGCCTGTTAATGAGGAGAAAGATCACTGGGTAAAATGTTATTCATTTATTTTGTTTAGTTGAGTGGGTGAAAATTTTCATTAATACTTGTTTTCCTATGTGTTACTGAATAAAATTTATTTGTCATGTAATGAGTGCTTTTGTGCACTTATTTAAGTTATTTCACTTGGGTTTCATGTCGTCAAATTATTAATCTTTACTTAACTTGGGTTAATTTTCTTTTGTTTTAGTTATGGGCTCGTTCGAAGTAATTGGAAAAGAAAGAATGCTAAAATTAAAGAAAATCTGTAGTTTTGGGGTTAAAGTACACACTAGAGAAATTGAAGAACTAAATTGCACCAATTTCAAAGATGGGATGACTTGGAGAAAAATAACATTAATTGGCTGGACTTACTGTTTGACTAGGACTTCAATTAGCAATTGGATTTGAAATTCTAATTACACGTGAATTGAAAGGTGGCTTATATCTATTGGGTATGGCTGTCCATAGGTCGGTTCGGTTTAATTTGGTTCTGAAGAGAATTGAACTGACCCAAAATTTTCGGGTATTTAATAAATGGAACCGTCGGATCCAAATATAATTATGGAACCGTTCGGATTCGGTTCAGTTTTGTTCGGTTCCTTACCATAATTAAATTTTTTAATATTTACAGCCACACTACATGAATACAACTAATGACATTTCATTTGTAACTTTTACAAATTAACGTAGCCCAATTCAAAAATATAAAAATAACTAGCAGTCCAATAAAATTAATTCAATGCATACAAATACTAAAAAATAGATATTAATATTACAACAACACTCCTGCATAAAGAAAATGAAATATAAATTAAAAGTTATAAAAATAAAATATAAGTATTGGTAATACTTACCAACTATTTATTTAATTAATTTGCTAATTTGTTTAAAATAAAATAAAATAAAATAATTTAATTTAATTAATTCAATACAAAAAATAAAAAAAATTATTTAGTTTCGATTCTTATTCGATTTTTAGTTTAGATTCGAGACCCGACCCAAATCCACCGGTTGTCAATTCGGGTATCCGTTCGGGTATTTAACTTACAAAGAACTGCTCTATTCGATTCAGTTCGGGTTCGGTTCGATTTGGGACTTTTAGACACCCCTACTATTGGGCCTCAATTGCAAAATTTCGGGTGCATTGTTATGTATATATACCCATGCAAACAGAAACGTGAAGGGGGGAGGTTTTGGGGCTGAAATAAATATACACGGTAGGACCCCGGCGCAGGAAGAAGAGAGATATACACGCACACGGACAGAAACAGCTGGAGGTATTTGGACTGAATATTATATACGCATAGAAGCCAGAAGCAATAGAGAAGGAAGAGGCACGCAGATTGGAATTGAAGAAAAAAGTGAATGCGGCATATTAATTTCCTGACGCGGCAGATTAATTTCTTAATGCGACGCAGATTTATTTTTGGCCAAAATTAATCACGTTTCGTCAAATTTTGGTGATGTTGTTCCACTTTTATTTATTTAATTTCAATATCATGTTAAGCTAGATTTATATGTGCTAGGATTTATGATGAACCTCACTTTTTGGTCTTTTAATTATTTATTCTGCAATTTGATATTCAAACACGTTTGATGGATATTGAATGATTTATATATACTTTCTTACCTCCATAATTAAATGCATGTGATTATGTGAGTTTGAGTACTTTATTTTATGCATTCGAAAAAAGGGAAATAAATTCAATAAGGTATAAATCATCATTTTGTTCATAGATGATAAATATATACCGATATGCATTATGTGAATCTTTGAGTATTTACAAAACGACAAGCATTCTTGTATATAGCATTTGTCATAGAAATATAGTCAAATGATACGCTAGAATATGTTCAATTCTACTCGAAAGAGATTGTTGGATAAGTTAGAAACATTGATTCTTTAACCAATTCATCGTGTTATTAAATTGTGAAATAGAGGTTAAAAGTGAAATTGTTTGGTGATTTAGGATCGTAGTACGCTTTTTCTATATTACTTTCTCCAAACTTTTGCATTCAACTATTATTTTACATTTAGTTTAATTAATTTATCCATTATTTTTTGCATTTAGTTTAGTTACAACTTAGTTATAAAAATCAATCATATTTCATGTTTCGGTTAATATTAGAATATGTAAAATTGAACTAGTAAATCTATGTGGGAACGATACTTGGACTGTAAAATTCATTTTATTACTTGTCAACGATCCGTAAACTTGCGGTGATTTAAATTCGAAATATATTTTCGTGAACAAGTTTTTGGCGCCGTAAAACTCGAGTGATTAAGTCTGCAAGAGTTTAAAACTTGGTGCCCTCTGACTTGGAAGTCATCGGCCCAAAACTCGCTATAAGGGTTATATAGAAAGGAAATGGACGATATTTTTTTTAAAAAAAAATCTATCAATTGATGAATAATATACATGCTTCTATGTATGGAATGCATTGATTAGCTCCAGACATTCGGTTGATAGAATCATATCTTTGATACAAACCAAGTAACTTAATCTAGTCTTAACGGTTGAAACAATCAAAGAAATAGGAGAATCCCTACTTGTTAAAGTGTGAACTTGTGACTATGAGATCTATCCAAACTAAGAGAGGGTAAGGACTTAAGTCAATCAAAAATTCTATTCTAAAACACACTTTGTGATATTTGAGCGAAAATAATCAGTTTGGGGGTGCGAATCTCTCGAGTGAAGAAAGGAAACATTTGACTACTGTAGGTCGGGATTTACACCCATCATCAGTTTGGTATGCTTTGCATGAGTATGCACCCACATACACATCAAGTTCTGCACATGATAAGTGGAGGTAGATTTGATTTTGCACTATTGAAACTGTTCATTTTGCTGATTACTGAATTCTGATTTTGAGACACGGTAGGCTGTTAAACCATGCTTTGTGTTGAGTTAAGTCACCATTTTATTTGAGGACAAACAACAGTTCAAGTTTTGGGGATTTGATAAGTGTGTTTTGCGCACTTAATTATGACAGAAAACATGATTGATTGCTGATATAAAGGCTCGAAAATGACTTAATTCGATATAAATTATTTTTGTAGGATTACTTTGATAGAATGAACGAAATGTACGCAAAAAAGGCGAAAGGACTAAAATGCAAGTCGATGAAAGTTCAGGGACTAAATTGCAGTTATTCAAAAGTTGACCCGAATGATGAATTGAGCATGAAATTCTACTAAGGAGCTAATTGTCGATAATATGGGTGACTAGAAGTAGATGGAAGGGGAAGCAATGCCGAAAATGGAATGAAAGGAACTTTGGGGACCAAAATTGACTACATGAAAGATACCTTCTTCCTTGCGATCGCATGGTAGAATCACCATGCGGTCGCCCACGCATCAACAGGGGGGACTTTGGGGCATTTCAGTTGGCCTTTGCCATCGCATGGGAACCTTCCTTGCGATCGCATGGCTGTTTTCTGCGCTAAAATTTTAAGTTTCCTTTCTCAATCCAATCACTTATGGAATGATATTTTTAGACTCTATTTAACCTTAAACTCGTGGAGGATTAGGATTTATGCATTCTTAGAGAGAAAAAGACGATTGAAGAGCAAGGAGAAGAGCTAGAACTAAGATTTCACTTCAAGATTGAAAATTCAAGCTTTAACTTGTAGTTTTTTGGTGATGTTTTCTATTTATTACTTTTACTGTTCTTTTATTTCATCTATGTTAGGCTAGACTTTTTATGTATTAGGTGAACGATGAACCTCGTATTGTGATCTTTTAATTTCTATTTTACAATTTGATATTTAAACACATTTGATGGATGTTGAATGATTTATATACACTTTTTGCCTCCATGATTATAGTGCACGATAATTGTATGAGTTTATGTGGTTTATTTTATGCATTGGAAATAAGGGAAATAGTATAATTGGTAGCAACGAGCGGAGCCGAGCCGGGAAAAAAAAGCTCGGGCCGAGCCCGAGCTTTTTTCGGCCCGAGCTGAGCCGAGCCGGGCCCGGCCAAAAAAATGAGGCTCAGCCCGAGCTTTCGGCCCGAGCCTTAGCGGGTCGAGCCGGCTCGAGTTTTTTTTTTCTTTCTTTTTTTTTGTAAAAATTCATTACATGGATATTTGCTTATTCAAATGGACAGTGAACGTTGCAATTTGCATTCTTTCCACCTTTACACAATGACCTTTACATAAGAAAGTTATAAACAAAAATCTAATTTGAACGATTCTTTGAAGTTTGAACATAATATATAATGAAGTTTTAAAAATCTACATTTTAAAAAAATCTACTTTTTTGGTGGCACCTTATAGCCTAATATCGGAAAACATGTTAGATTTATAAATGACTAAATGAGTGACTATCCATTATAACAAAGTGATAAATCTTTTTTAATAACCGATTTGAAATTTCTTACAAATTTTAGTGGCCATTGCGGCATTGCCCATTGATGAAATTAGCTCAATTTTTAAATGTAATCAAGTAATATAGATCACTAATAATTTCACTTAATAATTAATATAGAAGAATAAACGTGTGTAAATGAAAAAAAAATTCTTACTTTAAATATTTAGGCACTTAGATTAATGAAATAGTAATAATGCAATAAATATTAAACAAACAAATATCACACATTTTCCAAAATAATCTAGTTGATAAATTATAAGATAAAATTGTAGCTTATAATTAGTTTATTAGTTTCATGATGAGAAGAATAAGTTGATTAAGTAAATTGTGATCATTTGTCTTAATTTAAGCCATTCATCCCCAATAATTTATGGTGTAAAATAAAAAGTGTTGGGCAAAAATTTTTTTTTTTTTTATGGGCCGGCCCGCGAGCCACACGGGCCGGCCCCGCTCGGGCCGACTCCTCAACATGAGGCTCGGCCCGAGCTTTGGCTCGGTGCCATGGAGCCCGAGCCGGGCCAGGTTCGGGCTTTTTCCGAGCCGAGCCCGAGCCGTCTGAGTCGCCGAACTTTTTTGCCATCCCTAGGTATAAATCATCGTTTTGTTCATAAATGATAGAAATATATCGATATGCATTACGTGAATCTTTACAAGTTTACAAAACTACATACATTCTTGTATATTACATTTGTCATAGAAATATAGTCAAATGTTAATTTTATAATTGTAAGGTACCTGTCTGAAAATCGTTTTAGAAGTGACAAGTTTCCCTGTGGGAAGTGAAAAAAGATGGGGTACCTTTTCCAGAAAATAGTTGTCTCAATTTCAAATCCTCCTTATAATGTCTGGACATACATAAAGTAAAACACGAAATCACTTTTTCATTAGTAAGATTACCAAAAATAATTAAAAATCACTCTACACTATTAAGTAGCCAACTAAACTGCAACACATGCATTGCACGTGCGTCCACTAGTAATTTACAAAAGCATCATAAATAATGTCAACCATACAATTGTTCTTTGCGTTTCATTCAGTGAGAGAGAGAACCTTTCATGCAGTTCAAGGTGTTAGTCAGTGAGAGAAGTGAGAATATACATTAGAAAATAGTGCACGTATTGTTCGTGCTCATTTTCGTATTTTTAACGGTGTACGATACACCAAATTAACAAAACGTGTTGACGAATTCTGTGAAGTAGGGCTATTTGTCTTAATTAATAGACCGTTAAAGATAACATTGTGATGAAAAATTGTTTTTGAGCCAAAAAAAAAAAAAAAAAAGGTAATGGCCTCTTTAAGGCTGCCAATTTATAAATAGTTTATAAAATCAGTTAAAATTAAGTATTAATTTTAACAATACATTCATAATTATTATTCATTTACTATGTATTGATTCTATTACTATTACTCTTTATAAATTTATCAAACAAGCATAAAACAATATTCACATCTAAGGATCTTTTTAGATGATAAAGAATGGTTGGTTGGCAAAGAGAGCATATCTTTCTCGAATAGACAACAACCACAATGTTCCACCATGAAATTTTTGTCTCTTCATTGACCTTTATATTAAAATGATCATGCGGATCACGAGGACGTACGTTTCACTAAAGAAACGTCAAAATCGGTGAATAGTGAACTGGCTTCCTTGACAAACTGGCAGTGGAATCCTAATATATGATATGATATGAAGTAACAATCACGAAAATGGAAAAACACAAAGAAATTTGACAGATGAACGCTGAATTTATTAAAAATGGAGAAAGAATACTACGAATATTGTTTTTTTAACTTAATTCTAACTCATACAAAGTCTTATGAAAACCAATAACTTTGTAGTATATGACCAAAGAGAATAGCATTTGGAAAAAGGATAAAAAACGAGCTAAAAATAAGAAAACAAAAATTTCCCGGATAATGCTATCGTTTAAGCGGCAGCCTCGCGCCAATTGAGAGGAGCTCGAGCGGGCAGCGAGCGAAAATCGAGCGGCGTTCCCAGTGCCTCCATGAGTGTCCAAGTGCTAAGTTTCAGTAAATAACTTCAATTTGCACCCTGCCCAATTTTGGTATTGTCCAAAATATCCCTTGACCACTTTTTCACCTCTTTCATCCAAAAGCACGTACCAATGTCGGAATTTGAATCACAAATTCAATAGTCAGGCATGCCTGAATAAAAGTCTTATTTTGTTTGTAAGAGCATGTTTGGTGCACATTAAAATGAGAGAATGCATTTTTTTGAGGTGATGTGATGAGAAATATGTGGTTGAAAAAGAAGGAAAAGTTATTGATGTGATGAAAAATATTATTTTATTAAAAAATATGTGGTTGAAAATGAGTAGAAGAATGAGAATGAAAAAATAATGTGGCTCAAACAGGGGCTAAGTGAATAAAACTAAAAGTTAAACGTGATTTGATTGTTGTCCATTATTTGTCAACAAGAATTAATTTTGTGATCCCTTTTTTTCCAGTACATGGGTCCCATTGTGATATAGAAAGTCCAAAAAAAGGACTGCCACATTTTCAACTATTGGAAAGTGTATTAAAATGAGGTAGAATAATGGGAAACAAATAGGACCTAGTATTAAGCCCCCGTTTGGCACCCTTTCTTTTACCAATTTCTCATTTTTCTACAGTATTTTTCCACCCACTTTCCATTATATGCGGGGTCCATGTCTGCAAAAATCAATGACTTCCCTGACATTTCTGAAGCACAAAGTACCGTTGCTGTGAAGTCAGATTTTCACATGTCATAAATTCCATTTTTGTCCTTTAAATCATTATTTGTTTCTTTCAAACAATATCTCCATTGAGAGGGCAAACATGTAAATATTGATAGTACCTCTGAGGGCAAATTCGTCCACGAAAACTGAATTTTTCAACGGTACTTTGTGCCCAGAAAATGCCAGGTTCGATTGGTACAAAAACACTGTAGAAAAAAGAGAAATTGGCAAAAGAATGGGAGTCAAACGAGGGCTAAATTGAATTGAAACCATAATCAGTGGGGCCCACACTAATCAGTGTGGGCTGTACAATGTACAGTCCATTAAGGACTGTACATACAGCAGATCTCTACTTTTTTACTCTTCAAGCTATTCACTCGATGATTTTTTTTTTTTTCAAGTTTTATTGGTTAATGCTGTGTTTGCTCAAGCAATAAACAAAAGCGTTTCATGAACTCTAGCTTATGATACGTCATATGAAGTATTTTTCCTTGTTAATTACTAGATAAATTATAAGAAATTTTTCTCAAACCTCGTAATTCATACTGAACTAAAAAACTAAGATTATTTTTTCTCACTCGCATATTTTGTCTAAAAAAGTTAGCTGCTTATGGGTGCATGATTGGAATTTTTTTTTAACTACTGATAAGATATGGGTCTAACGTAATATTTGCATAATAAGTTAGTACTAAGTTGTATATTTTAGGAAATGTGTGGAATAAAAAAATACTTTGTATATGTAATTCCAGGCTCCTTATGGTCCCATAACATCAAGAATTATAATGTTGTGCAAGTTCTCCGTCGGTGTGTTTCAAGTTCACGGAGGTTTCCAAAATTTTTTGGAACCAAGTTGGAAATATTGTTACACAATTAAAACATATATTTATAAATAATTATATCAATTTGATGATTTATAATGTGTGAAATTGAAATTGCCATATAGCACTACGAAAGAAGATGAATGTACAAAATAAATTCCGGTTTTAACGGAGATGATTTAGCTTGGAAATTCCATCTGGTCAAGTTTTGAGGTGTATATTGGAAATTTAGAATTAGTTTCTTAATTTAGGAGTGGGCATGATCCCACACAATAAATATAGGATTCAATAGCGTTTATACATGCAATCAAACACTTCCATATATAGACAACGATCGAATCAAATTACATCGGAATTTGGACGTGATTGGTGCAATTGCTTTCAAATGAAGCATAGCAAGGATTATCATAAAAGATTTTTCAAAGATATTGTGAACTTTAATGTTTTCTTGATGTTAAGTTAGAAGTAACAGACAAATTTCGCTTCAAGGAGGTTAGGAATGGTGTCTCAATAATTTATTTTACAAAAGGGTATAAATCCTTGAATTAAAAGTGTAAAATTCGTAAAATTGGATCCAAACACAGTACAATAAGAAATTGTGACACTTTCACGAATGAGAACCACTTTATGTCCCTGTTTGGCCTTTAATTTTTAAAAATTATTTTTCTTGAAATTCATTTTTAACTATACATTTTATATAACTTGTAACAATTATCAACTTTTCAACCACATATTTCATCAATTTTTATTAAAATTTACTAAAAATTTAGGGCTTGTTTGGCACCCATTCTTTTGAAGAATGAGTTTTTGAATAGTGATTGATGTAAAGAATGTGTGGTTAAAAAGTAAGAAGAATTTTTGAATTTATGTGAAATATTATTTTATTTGGAGAATGTGTGGTTAGAAATGAGTACGGTAGAAAAATGAGAATGAGAATGAGATAAAAAAATAGGTGTCAAACGGGGGCTTAATTTTTAACTGCATCAAACTGGGGCTACACCGACTCAAATGTCACTCTCGCTTCAATCACATGTTTTGCTGTCAACCATTCTAATTTTATGGCTCGTTTTTGGTGACTCTTACATTGTCATCTTGTGATAATCAAGTGATTTTGGTGAAACTTCTATAGTTCAGTTCAATAGTGAAAACATTATCTTGTAGCCAAACATGCCAATTTCAATTTATAAACTGTCATGTCCTTTACAATGCCTTTCGACTTGCTATAAACATTTATAAACTTTTCAAAATTGAGATTATTATAATAATAAACTTTATTGAAAAACAGTTAGCTCATTTAGAAAATCTTGCTATTAATTTGTACATTTCAAGGTTGACATTTTCCCTTGTAGTAAAAAAGTGATTGGATGAAAAATAGTGTTTTTTTTTAATTGTTAAATGACACTTTGCCACAGGTAAACCACTGGGTGAGTTGAAGAATACACTTTTTATTTTTATTTTTAATTTATTCTATTTTAATTTGTTTTTGTTTATTTATAGTTATGGTTAAGAAATTTTTTTACACCACTTTAAGAGAATGTTTTGATGGATTCCTCGAGAAATTACTATTTGGGCTAATTAATTGAGCAAAAGCTAAGAACTAAATGTGAATCGTGTACAAAACGTTATTTATCTATGCCCCTGTTTAACAAATTTTTGTGAGATTATAAGATGGTGAATTATGTGAAATGTGTGATTAGAAAGTATATAAAAATCATGGGTTTAATGAGATGTAAATTTAAAAATAAATTTTGACTAATAATCTTAGAAAAGTTTTGTCAAACAAGGATTACGAAGAAGAGAGAGTAAAAAAGATGACAGGTAAGCATAGGGTAAACGTGATAGTCGTATGACAACTGTGAAATTTTTGTCTGGTCATTGTGCAATTTAGTACTAGTGTACAATCCCTTCTTCAAGAAAATCTCACCGGCAGCTTACAGACGACACACATGGTGGGGGCTCGTTGCAATTTTTTAAAATCAAAATACATGTTGGGCCCAGGCACCTTGTGAGGGGCCTGTAAGCTCCCTGTGAGGAGGGCATTTCCCAATCATATAATATTAAAGTGAACATCATAAAATGTGTGGCATAGAATTTACATGCAAATAAATATCTTAACTTATTTATCAATGATAAATGAAAGTAAAAGTTTTTGGGATTTGATTGTTGAATATGTTTATTTATATTTTCCACATAATGAACTTAACCGAAATAATAACAGAGTGATGGAAGACAATTCATAGAGTTGGCTCTAAATTTTACTTGCAAAGTTTTGATTTTTTAAGTTGTTATAAATTGTGGATTTTATAAAATATATGCATGATAATTGAATAATAAGTTATTGATTGTAAAAAAAATAAATGCGTGACCAAAAAATATATTCAAATAGTTAAAAAAAAAAAGTTAGATTTGCAAACATGCACTCATATGCCTAATCCCACTCCCGTACCATCCCATGAAATAATATTAAATTGGGGGAGTGTGGTGGTACTTCTGCAAACTAGAGAAAAGGCTTCTTTTGGTGAAATGGCATCTGCAACCAATTGCATTCCATATTCTTCTTCCTTCTCTTCCAATAAATCTCCCCTTTCCAATAACAGAAGAAAAAACCCTACAGTAAAATTTACCTGCGAAGCCAAAAATAATGAACAAAGACCTGAAACCACCTCCAAAAATGGCGAAAATTCTCCAGTGAAGCTTGACAGGAGGGATGTTCTTGTCGGCATAGGCGGGCTTTATAGAACAAGTCTTGCTGTAAATCCAATGAACTTAGCTAAGCCAGCGCTCCCTGACTTCAAAGATTGCATTGAGGCCACACAACCCAACGGAACACCTATCAACTGCTGCCCTCCGGCTATCGATAAGATTGAGGATTATGTTCCTTCGGCCACCACTATCCGCACTCGAATGGCTGCTCAGTCATTCACTGTTGATTCAGATTACTACAAGAAGTATTCAACGGCCATTCAGAAAATGAAGAACCTTTCTCTGACTGATCCACGCAATTTCTTGCAGCAAGCAAATGTCCACTGCGCCTACTGCGATGGAGGTTATACTCAGAAGGGAAATCCTAATCTGTTGTATGAAATACACTATTCTTGGCTGTTTTTCCCCTGGCATAGATGGTTCTTGTATTTTTTCGAGAAAATCTGCCAAAATTTAATCGATGATGATACTTTTGCTTTACCATTTTGGAACTGGGATGCTCCTGGAGGAATGCAAATTCCACCAATGTATAATTCTGTTGTCACGTCACCTCTTTACGACTTCCTTCGCAACCCGGACCACTTGCCACCTTCAGTGATCAATCTAGAATGGTGCAACGGCGATATAACAGTACCACCGAACGATCAGATCAAATACAATCTTGCCATAATGTATACCCAAATGATTACCCAATCAAAGACTCCAACTGACTTCTTCGGAAGTCCTTATAGGGCCGGTGATGATATCACCACGCTCAATGGTGCCGGTCAAATTGAGCAAACTCCTCATAATCACGTGCATTCTTGGACCGGAACCACAGTCGACCCTAGTAATCCAATCAACATGGGTGTCTTCTACTCTGCCGCTCGAGACCCAATTTTCTATGCTCACCATGCAAATATTGATCGGATATGGACCATATGGCTGAATCAACTAAAAGGAACCAATATCACAGACGTGGATTGGTTAACTGCCTACTTCATATTCTACAATGAGGAGGCAAAGCTGGTAAGAGTTAGAATTCAAGATTGTCTAGATCCCACAAAACTTGGATATACATATGAAGACGTGCCCATTCCATGGCTCGATGCAAGTGCAAAGCCAAAACCTCGGGCAAAGGCAAAAACCTTGCCTTCTGCACCCGACCCTGCTCAGGTTTTCCCAGTAACATTGGACAAAACCATAAACGTGATTGTCAAACGGCCAAAAAAGTCAGGAAGTGGATCGCTAGAGGAGATACTCGTTATTGAGGGAATAGAATACGATAAAAGAAGTTATGTTAAATTCAATGTGTACATCAATGAAGATGACGTGAATGCTTGTCGTCCAGACAATACTGAGTTTTTGGGAAGTTTCAGCAATTTGCCTCATGGACACCGGATGAATGTGAAAACAAATAAAAAATTTCGGATTTCCGAAGTGTTGGAGGAATTAGGAGCTCGGGATTATGACAAGGTACTTGTGACGTTGGTCCCGAAGAGTAGTCCTGTGCAAATAAATGGTATCAAGATTGAGTTCCATTCCTAGCAAATTGATGCAAAAGTACTTACATAATTATGAATTATCAACAGGTATCCTCCTAAGTGTTTAATTCTTTAATTTACTCGTGGTTTTAATTAGAAAAAAAATATCTGAATAATGTATTTTTCTGAATAAAGTTCTTTTGATGGAAATGCAACTCAACTCTATGAAAGTACATAAAAAAATGAGGTAATTGATTAGTGTTGGTGCTTGTTTAGGGCACGTATTGATGTAGATTTTTTAAGGATAAAAAAATTTGAAAAGTGATTTTTTTTTAAGAATATATAGTTAAAAAGTAGGAAAAATTTACAGGTTCACGTGAAAAAATATTTTATTTTTAAAATGTATGTTTGAAAATGAGTTTGAAAAAGAAATTGATTTTAAAAATATGTGTTAAACATGAGATTAACAAAAATTTTCTATAGTTTTATGAATTTTGTAACGGTTCAAACTTCAATTTTACCACACTTCTCAAGATATTCACAATTTTTATTAATTTTTCAATCACATATACCAACAACATTTATTAAAATCAACTAAAGCTTTTATACAACTTTGTAATGCAGCCCTGAATTTTAAACTTACTTGGTAACTACAATTTCATGTAGTTGTAAGCTGTCTTGAACAGGTTTCTATTGACTTTTTATTCCATTCTTTATGTTATGGGAAAGAGTAATCTTTGCAATCATCGTGACGCAATAGTCGTTTATGCCAAGACACACACATGACATGTAATTATTTGATACATTAATGTGGTAATTTTTGACCCCATTTAATGCATCAAATACACACTTGACATGTGTGTGCCACATAGAGAGACTTCTGCAGTGAGCGACTGCAAGTAGCATTATTCTATGGGAAACAACCAAGCTGGACAATATTTTAAATAAGACTAAGGGCCTGCTTGAGAGTGTTTATAATCGATCTTGACCCAATGTGAGTGGCACTATTTACGAGGGTTGAAAAAGTCAATGATTGCTAATTTTTTAGGGTATCGATTTTGGATGGTTTAAAAATCACTTAAAATCCATATATTATAATTTTGACCTTTTTTTCCAACCAAATTGGTGAATTTTGACTGTTTCTCATATTCTTTTCTAATTTTATCTTCTATAAAATAATTATTTTCGATCAATGTATTTTGATCAAATCTAACTTTTAAATAAAAATACATAAACTAAAAAAAAATTTGCAAGCAAAAAGATTACTTTATAGTTAAAATTTTTACTTATAATATAAAAAATTACTTTTGTGAAAAGTTATTTATTTATAAAGTAAAAAATACTACTTATAAAATAAAAATTCACTTCTAAAATATAAAAAAGTTATAAACGAGTATAAAATTCTCTTATGGGTAAAAATTATTTTAAAATACAAAATTAACTTATAATTATAAAATTTACTCATAAGTTACTAACTTAAAGCAGATATTTAAAAAATCTCTACTAAAATGATTCAAAATTGGTTTGTTCTTAAACTGAAAATCAATGCTTTAAAACGGCTCATAGCCGGTACCCCAAAACTTCGAAGCATGACCTAAGGGTTTTGATTGCATTAAGAATGAAAAATGTGCTAAGCGTGCTTGAGCAAGAGGAAAAACTAAAGATGTAGATGTGGGTATTTGTTGCATGAGGCAAGAATTTTCTTGCTCGAGCACGAATTAAAACTTTAGGCCGAACCTGCTACATTTAAACAACAATTAAGGGTTATATTAGGCATATTTTGGCACAAATTTTTGAGCAAAAAACCTCAAGCTATATATATGAAAAATATTGAACTAAATGGGGTACACAACTGAGCCAAAGCACACCATATTTTCTTGGGGGGATTTTGTAGTTGGGCCATCCAAATCCTGGTCTTTTTTTTTTCATTTTTTAATCAATTTAATTCATTTTATTTTTTGTTTTTATTTTTTTTTCTTTCCCTTTTTTTCAATCTTTAATCTTATATATTTTTTTTCAATTTATTTATTTATTTTTCTTAATTTATTTTCGTTTCATCAATTATATTTTCATTTTTGTATGTATCTTTACTATTTCTTTTTTTTTTTTTAAATTGAATCTTATAATTTTTTAATTTAATTTTTTCTTAATTTAATTTCTTTTCCATCAATTATTTTTCATTTTCGTTTTTTGCTTCTTTAATTTTTTTTTTCCATTGTTTTTAATGATGTATTGAAGATTGGAACGTAGCTCGCCGAGGACGCAAGTGCCTCTTTCGTTGTTATTCGTGTTTGTTCACATAATTGTTATTCATATCTTTATTTGTTTTTCTTACTGTAACATGTCAACATGACTATGGAACTATTGCGTGATCGGGTTCGGAGACACCCGAAATCAATTAATGTTCCAGGTCAAGTTATCATGAGCTGCGGGTTTTTAGTGTCTTCCAAAGCATAACATGATCTTTAGTAGATTGGACTGGTACACATTGCCCTGTTACATGAAAGAGTACGTGAGACGGCTTGGTCTGAGATGGAAAAAGTCGTGGACGAATTGTACACATCTGTATGCCCCAATCGTAGCGAACTCGCATTGTTTTGCAGTTGAGATTGTATTGGCTGACTTAATAATGTATGTGTACAACTCCGACCATAGTTATACCACACATGGCCAACTCGACTGTATACTGGAGCTGATGGAGACCATCGTTCTAATGATGGATGGAATAACACACATTGCAGTACATGATAGACTAATCGTCACTAGGAAGACAACAGCTGCAAGACAAATAAAATCGTACATTTTTTTTGTTAAATGTAAGTATTGTTTATGTAATTGTGAACATATTTAGACTGACATATTATTACGTACATGGGCGACTGCAGAGCTTTCACAATGAAATACATCTAATTTTTAAGCATCGGACGTGGTGTGGAGTTGATAAACCAAACACACATTGATAATTAGAGGATGAAGCTAGCGTTCGATTTGTATACATATAATTGTGATCCGTAGTATATTGTATTAATTTGTTTTTTAAAAATGTAAGCATTGTTTATGTAATTGTGAGTATATTTAGTTGTAATAATTGGTTTGAAAATGATTTAACTCAAATATGACCATCGAAATATGGCAAAAATCAATAACGTACTATAAATAGAGATTACATATGATTAAATAGATATTACACATCTGTTGGATTATTATGTAGTGAGATCTGACTTGTACAAAATTGGCGAGTATGTCGTGTTGCACCGCACCTTCCGCACCTACATGGTCAGGAAAACTCTGGGTAGATGGTATTCTAGACGTATGTCTAGTATGCTGTCGAACTTCGAGTGACAACAAATTATTAAGTGAGAAAATGTGGTTGAGAACTTCCCAGTCGGCTTCATTTGGTAGAGGAAATATTGTGTTGACATATGTTCCTCTCAATAATCAGCCATGTAATAATGAGTGCATAAGCTGTGTGGTGAGAATCTTCTATACATAGCCACTGCGACTGCATGTGCACATGGAAAACTCTTCAATTGAAATTGTCTACACGTGCAAGTATTATCATTCAAGTGTATGATGTATCCGATATTACATCAGCATCTCACGGAGAAGATAAATTGATCCGCGGGTTCCACATTTAGCTTTCTTGCCACCTCCAGAATTTTGAAGAGTCTATCTTTTTGAATCGGGGTTAGCAAGCTTGTGCAATTCTGTGATTCCCCACGTCAGTCATAAAACCACTGCTGCAGCTTGTTGAATATGCTCAATCATTGCGAGAATTTGTAACTCACGATCCTTCTTAAATAATGCATTGAGCGATTCCGTATTGTTTGACATCCTGAAAAATGTGACCGTGCCTAATGTTCGACCCTCATCTCCGTTAGATAATCCCATGCATCGTGTGATTATTTTCTATTTCGACCATGAACTTATCAAACTTTTTGAAACTGTAAGCTTCTTCAGCTTTCCTAAACAATGCAACAATGCCACATCCCAATAATTAGTCTTCAGGTTACCTTATACATCTTAAATGAAATAACCATGCTCGACGACCCCAATTACTCCATTTAGCTTCGTGAAGAAGCCAATGCATCATTAGATCATTCTCTCCATCGACTATGCCAAATGTAAGAGGGTAAATTTGGACGTTGGCATCTTGACTTGTAGCAATAATTAACTTCTGTTTGTATCTAGCTTTTAGGATTTTACCATCGATAGAATTCGGAGTTGCATCGTATTTTAAAATTCTCGAATGTATTGTCCAAGAGTCACAAAAAAAATACTTGTAGCGATTCTTGCCATCGGTCTCAATAAAAAAATGTCGAGTCAGGATGAGAAATTTGGTATAACCCTCCTCAATCGAACCTATTAAATCATCTAATGCACATTCTTTAATCTTACACGTCTTCGGTAGCTTATAACCATCCCATACTTTCGACGGATGTCGCTGATGATATATGTAGGTTTATAAATCATATGTGGGTCCTGAAATTTGTGCATTATTTGTCAATCAATAAACCATGATCAAGTTTGACTGTTATCATTTTGATGAATACCCACTTCGCAAGTATGTTCCAGTAGATAATTGCGAACTACAAAGAACTCATTCTTGTCCATCTTTGTCGCTATCAAATGCTAATTGCAATTGATGTTCACACAAATAAATGTGTATATAGATTTTTTTGATTTCTTTACTTTAAACTCAAAGTTATGTTTCATTACAATCCGATGCACAGCTTTTTTCATGTCAAACAGTTGATCAACATGCAAATCTTCATTATCGGGATCCACACGCGAACATTTAGAAGATTGTGTACTTGGCCCAGCCCGTGAGCTCCCACCATACTCATGTCTCTATCTGGATAAAGCAAGCAAATATTGATTTATAAATCTCCTTTCATCGTCGTCGTCTTGAATTTCCTCGTGAGTTCTATACGTAACAGTGAGAGTAGAAACTTTTCGGGAATAATAATATCATCCTTACGAGCTATCTCTACTGTATCCCAAAAATTATTTACATTATGATCCCCTCCATTGAAAACTTCATGTTCACCCTCGGTGACATTTTTCCTTAATAAAGTTACACAAATAGGAGTCGACTTGCGGCTTTGGTTCAATTTAATTAGAAACTTCATGTGTACTTAAAAATAAATGTCACAGGTAAAATTAGAATGATTGAATGCTTGTAAAATAAAAATCTCAATTCCATATCGTACTGAGAGGGATCGACGTTAAGCATATTTTGTATATCATGGTACATTTCTGTAAACGATATACTCAATGTTATCAAAATTGCAGCAACACCATTTTCTTCGCTCGTTCATTTCCATTCCCATCAACCATTTTCATTCCTTCGAAATTTACGAAAGTAACAAATCGGGGACTCATGCAAAAACCGTATTTGTATTACGAATCAAAATATTAGAAACAATTAGATTAAATATAAGGAATTGATAAGAGTACAAAAAGGAGGAGAGGACAAAGAAAATAAGAGGGTTGTCGGCCCACACGCTTAGGGTCGTCTGTTAACGGACGACTATTGGCCCGAGCCGTCTGTCTGTTTGGCCCCAATATTATTTTTTCTCCCATTTTTTGTAAAATTATCTACGTATACTATAGCATTTGTAGAAATAAAATTTAACAATTTAAGAATTATACTAATTTAACGAAAACGAAATTAAATGCACGTAAAAATGCTTACCAATTTGAAGTGTTGGATAGACGAAATATTTTTATTGGGCGTTTGATAAGTTTATGAGATTTTAACGTTGAAGCAGATGATAAATGAAAGATTTTTTTATCTGTGTTAGAGTAAACATATAAAGAAAGTGACTTGATTTTAAAATTTTAAGTGAGAAGTGTTTTTTTTTACTTTGTAACTGAAATGGTATTATTGTCTTTCTAAACAAACTCATATATTTGTAATTGTATAAAATATATAAGGGTATTCTTGTTTTTTAGTCAACAAAAAGTCATTGTAGTAAATGGCAAATATTTTGACCGATATGGGAAAGTGGCTGTTTGACCAAGCCTAGTACCCTCTTGGTGGCACAAGAAGCTATATATGGATCATAATTTCATCATTGTTGATACTTTATGGGTTTCGTTGTTCATATGGATTTTGTTTGTCTAAGAATCAAGAGCTTGCAAACATATAAACCTCAACGTATGTACAAACAATTTAATACAAAATGTTAGCCGACCCGAGGAGAGAATCTAGGTATGAATTTCTCTAGAGTTAAATAGGTATTTTCACAAAAGGGAAATTAATTCCCATTTTATTAATAGTGCATATCATCTTGAGCTTAGATACTCTTGATGCTCACAAAGCATAAAATAACTCAATAATACATCGATTTGAGATTGTTGAATCTTCGAATTGTTGATCAAGGATCAAATTTAGGAGAAATCTCCATGATTTTATTCAACATACAAAAATAGTAGAAAATGTAATGAAGTCTTTAATAAATATTTTCGAATCAATAGAAAACCATACAATTACTAAATGTCCAAAATACCCTCACGTCAGATTAATGTAAATATAATAAATATAAATATAAAGTAATAAAGAGAATAATGCACCAATCTCGCATGCGCTGCTATGTGAATCTTGTATGGCCTAGTATAAGGAATGAAAATGTTTGCAAATTTGAATTTGTTTATTTATTGGTGTATTTTAATTTTTTTAAATAGTTTTAATTCACAATAAGAAAATATTAATAAAATAATTAGTGGCATTTTTTTATTTATTATAATCCAAATTTCTAACAGAATTATTCTGTAGGAAAAATATTGGTAGTTAGCGACAAGCAAAAATGGAACATTAGTGGCGAATTAGGAACGAATAAGTCGTTTGCATTTTTGGTTGATAAAATTACTTAATATAGCCGTAGGTAAATTTCTATGAAATATTCCATTGGTAAACAACAACAATTTTTTTTATCACTAATTTATCGACGATCAAAGAAATTCGTCAGTAAATTAACGTCAAGGGTTTCACTATTTGATTGGTTCCATCGCTAAAAGTTATTAGCTACGGAATTAAAGCCATTAATGACGGAAAATTCCATCTCAAAAGCAACATTTTTTTGTAGTATACGTTGTGGCAACATTATAACAACAAATATCTTCTTGTTATTTCATACATTCTACGTCAAACAAATAATATTGTGAGTTTGTTAATGATATAATTGACTGGAAGTTGTTACAGAATATATATTGTAACTCATATAAAGCGACAATGCCTGTAACAAACATATTGTAGTTTAGTGCGTATATATATTTTTATCTAATAATGTAAATATAAATCCATTAGTGTCCCTTATTCATTAACAATTAAACTATACAATTTTTCATCTGTATCTATATGATTTGCCAAATTTTGTTAGTTGTCTATATATTTTTTGGAAAAGACTACTGTAGAGGAAAATGTAATAAGATGTTGTACAAACGATGTTCACATTGACGTGTGCAAATAAATAACCAATTTTTGACAAAAAAATAATTTGAATTTCAGTTGTATATAAATGTATTTTCTATGTTTGTATTAGAAATGTATGTTTTACCAAGTTTTAAACGGCACAATATATGGATTCATTAAACATATAGTGTCGTAAATGTTAGTGAATGTCCAAAATTTATGCATTATCTGTTAATTTTGATATGATCAATTGACTGTTTTTGGTTGGCGATCCTTACAATATTTAAAAAAAAAAAAAAAAAAACCACTTTGCATTTTAACAGAGCTTTATTATTTAAATTTTGCGTCTCAACATAGGTAAAAGTATAAACTTATAACAAAACTCATTGGGTTCTTCATAATTCCATCACGTAAATTCTCAAATATGAAGATGGAGATGTAATGGGGAGGTTCTTGAAAGTTGTATAGCTAAGTGACAATGATAAACATTTGGTTGAAACCCGCAAACGTATGAGATCGTTGTACAAGTAATAAGATTTGTGAGTTAAGAGTATCGTTCCCACGAGGAATAACTCCTACTTCGTAGTTCAGTAGTTTTTATCAAATTCGGAGTTTAGTAACATCAAAAGAGAATTGAGATTTGTTATTTATACTAATTTTAGCTCTAAGAAAGCAAGTAAAAAGTAATTAAATCTAATGTGAATACTTGTATTGAATTCATGTATCCCCTATTTTCACATATTTCAATTCTCAATAATTAATCTATTCAATTCATGCATTTTTGACATCGAGAAAGTTAATATGTTAAATGCTCTTTTCCAAGATATACCAACATATGATTAATACAAGACGATCTTATTCATAGTCCGACTTTATATGAAAGTCGTGCATTTAGTTTAGATTATCAATAAGATTGTATGTGTGAGAGATATTATTCTTAATTCCAACTACACATGTTGATTTTACTGCGTGGAGACTTCATAGTGTGGGTTGTTGTTGTAAGTTTACAGTGTATAGTGAAAATACAGATTATCAAATTAACGACTAATAAATTGTCGAATGGTTATTAATTATCCATTTTTATTTTTATTCTATTAAAAGTAATAAGTCACTTTTTAACTGTTTCTAGATAATTAACCATACAATTCAATTATCTTATGTTTGAATACCACAGCTTGTAATATGGAAAACAATAAAGAATGAACATCAAAATGTTGATGGAGAAAACCAACTAGGTAAAAACTTCGTAACCAAGCTAGTTACCTCCACTATAGACAATATAGATTACAGTCCGTTTCCAACCTAGCAAATTCCATTGGTTCCCTCTGTTGTAATTCTTGTAATCTCCAATATCTGCTGTTCTTCCGGACTCACAATCTGCTACCATAGATACTATCTAACCAATCTATATGTGTAGAAAATATCTCTTTCTCCCATACTACTTGGCTAGGAATTGAAGTCTAGTTTGAGCAAAAGATATGTTTTTGTAGTTGTCAAAATCCGTGTTTTTGTAATTGTCGGTGAACATGTAGTAAATTATGTATGTTGCAAGACTTCAAGACATTATGTAATCGTTTTTCATTGCATTATGAACTGGTTATGTAGTTTGCTATGTTAAATTGTTAATAATAATGCTAAATCATCTGAACCCCCAAACTTCACAGTATGTTAAACTTAATTGTGCAGAAATTGTGGCTTGCAATTAGAAATACTGTTTTAGCATTTTGTGCTGGTAACAAGGTAATGGAACTTTACAGGTTGCAGCTGACACCGTGTAGAATGAATGTCTGCAGCTGAACACTTCATCTAAAAATTTGAAAATTCTTGATAATGATGAAGCAAAGTATAAACAACCAGAATAAGATACTAAAAGGGGAATAATAACAAAAGGAAGCAACATCTTGTTGACCATCATAGATACAAATAAATTTATTCCTTCAAAAGATTGATTCATACAAAAATATCTGCCATAATGTCTCCTTACTTTATGGCATAATCTCTGCCTTACAAAATGTAACCAAAAATCGATTCATAGTTGGTTACATCACAAAATATACCATGACGTCCAATTCCCTATTCAGAGCAAACAAAAACCATCAAAAACAATCACAACATTCCCTTCATTCTTCAATCACGATTTGTCTGTCTAGATACTCCAAGTCATCGTCTTCCACTTCCCCTACAAGCATCACACTCATTCATTTCTCACTTCATTCATGTACAATCCGTCTCTTGTGCCCATTCAGTAGCAGATGAATCTGAGACAAGTTTGTTGTTAAACATAGAACCAACAAAAACATCATATTATAAAATGAAACAGAGGATGGAATTTTGATTTCAAATTTCCCAACCTAGTAAATAGATAATGTATCAAGTACTATATATCAATTACAGTCAGCATAGATAGTGAATAAAATGTATGGGATTACAAACAGGTGAACTAAATAGCATAATAGATATCACCAATAGGAGAATCATCAAACAAATGAAGCATACACTTGATAATTCAGCAAGATGTAAAAATTATTCTAGCATGTCAATGTGTGCTCTTAAATGAAAATGAAAGAGATTAAACACTGTAAAGAGAACCATATCATAAGCAAATCAAAGAAAAAACCATCCATGAATCGTAAAAACACTAGCTAATAATCCATTAATGTAACCTATAAGGCTCAACCAAACAAGGTGTGCTAGCTTTTTCACAGAAACTTGCATCCACATGTTCACAGGTGCATTTTCTATTTCCCATGGGTAAATAATAATACAGTTTCAAGTTTCAACACAATGTCCCTCTTCTACTGTTTATGGATTTCCTGCTCCATTTGGCATTCTTTTTGTTTATCTATTTCTTACTTTATTTTCCATCAATATGCATTCATTAAATCCCAGTTAATTAACAGGAAGGATGTATAAAGAAATATCAGGTGTCCACAAAAGCAGGATTGGGGAAAACTCATATCGGACCGAAGCGGGATTTGGGTTTACCTTCACCGTGTGCTCCATCCATTTCTGCAAATTTCACTGTCCGAATACGGATGTGCTTTGATGAAATCCATTCTAGTTGCAAATCGAATCTGGGTTTGAAATTCGGGTTCGATACAGCCTTCAATCGATTTTGGGTTTGTGTAAATCGATTTCTAGGGTTATTCTCAAGTTCGATTTTGGGTGGGAGTTTAGGGATTGTGTGCGGAGGAGTTGTGCGATTCATTACCTGGCAAGATGAAGACGTTGTCATTTGCCACCAGGGATTCCGTCTCGCCACGTAAGAAACCAAGAAACGGTGGTGAGGGGGGTGACGGATGAGCCATTTTTTTGGAAGTTGAATGACTAGCCATAAGCATACCAAAGTTCAGTTACCATAACAAGACAGTAGGTAAAGTTGGGTGACTAATGAAACTTTTTACTCCTTTAATGTGATATTTTTTTCACTTTTATACTATTTTTTATCTAGTCAAATTAACTTTAATTAAAGACACGCAAGGTATTAAAATTTTTTAGAGGGACAAAAAAAATCTAAAAAAATTCAAAAGTGACATTCTTGTAAAGATTATTAAAATGTGACATTTTTTAAAATGTCAATGCAAAAGGTGATATGGATTACAATTTCCTCAAAAAAATATTTGATGATTTGTCCCAGTTCCTTTGCTATATGCAACCAAATGATCTTTAAGTCAAGTCAATCAAATAATAAGCTTTATATAAAATATACAATTTTGTTTTCAATGTTAGATTCATCGACTCTCAGACAACAATATCTAAGATTAACTATATCAAGCTTTATTTTTGTCAAATAAATTATATATTTCTATACGTCGTCTTCGACAAGTGATTGATAACACCCAACAGAAAATAAAAATGCGCAAAGTAAAGAAAAATTAATAAAACATAGAATTGTAAAGAAAGGAGAAATGCCATGATGTGTCTCTTGCTAGATATAACAGTTACAGTTAAATGTTGGGTAACTTGAACTATTTAATGCTAAAGATTGAACTAAACTCCGCTCTAAAGCACAATTCTTTGCCTAATAACGTTTAATATACATTGTTTATTTAAACAGCCTACTTTGAAATTAAAGTAGAAATGTAATAATGACCAAGGGGACCATATTGGATTGTAGAGGTACCATCAGAACAACAATAAAATCAATCATGCTATGTGTACATTATGCTTTACATCATTATTTACATTTTTTCACATGAGCACCATCATCTCCTTCAATTTTTGCAACATTTTTTCACATCACTTTCCAAATTGTATCGCATAGGGGATGTCAATCATAATGTAAAGCAAAAAGATGAGAATATTTGTAGAAATGATGTGACAATAGGTCACTATTTACCACTACTTCACATAAATTGTCCAACGATGGATGTTATGATTTTTAGCCCTCGTTTAGTCTCATTTTTTTAATAGTAATTTTATGGAGAATGTGTGGTTATAAATGTAGGGAAAAATTTTGAATTTACATGAAAATTATTTTATTGAAAAATAGATGAAATAATGGGACTGAAATAGGGGCTTAATTTGTTCGAGTGAAAATAATCATTAAATGTCTGAGCATATGTCTCATCTTGTTTGTTAAATGAGAAATATAATGAAAATTAATCTCTATTTGATCTTCTCATTAAATTTTTTTTTTCAAACTCATTTCTAATCACACATTTTGTGGGGTCAAAATTTGTTATCAACTTTTTAATTATACATTTCATTTTATTTAATTAATATACTAAAAATCTGATTTTTAGTTAAATTAAAAAGGGTTTAATTTGACATGTCGTCATTAAGATCTATCAATGAACTAAATTATTAAGACGTAGTCGATCCTGAATTTAATTTTGCAATGAAATATGTTCTTCGTTCTCTATTTAGCCCCTACTTAGTGTAGTTAAAAATAAGTTTTTTAGTAGATCTAAATGAAAGTTGATGAAATGTCTGATTGAAAAGTCGATAAAAGTTGTAAGTTTCATAAATTGTATTATTAAAATTAATTGTTTACTTTAACTTAATTTTTTATCAATTTTAATTTCATTAATATTTATGCCCACGAGTCCAAAAAAAAAAAAAAAATAGCAATTTATTACACGTACTCTTGTACCATCACTTGATTATAAATAAATAAATAGAAAGTTTCAATTTGATTTTTTTCATCTAAAGTGAAGAAAATCAACACTTTGTCATTCAAAAATTAATACGTACGCACTGTTTGGAAGCAAGTAATTGATATATACAAGTCCCATCAAATTTAGGTAGATTTTTAGGCAAATTGCACCATAAGACTCCAATCTATTGTTCTAATTAACAGCGAATGTGAAATTAACCTTGCGTGGTAATGGCCTTAATGCTCTTATTGTTTCTATTGGCATCTAGCCACTTGCACGTTTATTTCATGTTAATCTTACTAATAAAGTGATCATATTGGAAACATTTGTTAATTTTATCGTTTGAATTGAACTAAACACTTTAACGACCAAAAATTGTGTGTAAAGAACTTATACACGATATATTTTAGCCATAATTTGGTACAAATTAAAATTTAGATTTTAATTAAAGTAGAAGTCAACAATTAATTTTAACTATATATTATGCGATCCACAACTTTTTAACAACACATTTTATTATTATTTTTGATTAAAATATATTAAAAATCTGATTTTTGCTTTATTTGAGTCTAATGTTGGATAAAAATGTATATTGGAATAGTTATTTTTCGGAGAATGTTAGTTTATAATTTACGCTTTGTCAAACGTGCTTTATCGTAACTGTTTGTTAACTTAGAATCTGATTTGGATAAAAATTAACTTTATTGACAAACTTAGACTTAGCGTGTGTTTGGATGCCATTTTTGTCCAAAGAACTCATTTTCTAATCACATCAGTAAGGCCCACCATTAAATGCCATATGTATTTGATTATTGATAGCTATGTTAAATTTTCAATTATACCCCCACTTTCGACTAAATGTGTGCATGTTTTGTTTTGGAAAAAAGGGCAAATTGGTAAATTGAAATCAAAACTTATTAATGGTTCAGTTTCATGTTACTTTTGTGTGAGACGAAATTGATAAAGGAATTGTAACTTCACATACTAATGGTAAAATTTCTTCTAAAAATGGTTTCGAACAAGGTCTTTGAGTGAATCTTTAATGACAAAATGTCAAATTAACTCTTCATTCAATAGTATAAATGGTTTCTCTTTGTGTCGGTGCTTCTCCACTCTAGACATAAATGGCTTCATCTTTTTGTGTGATTACATCTGCAACAAATTGCATTCCCTATTATTCTTCCTTCTCTTCCCAGAAACATCCCTATTTCATTAACACAGGAAGAAACCCAAATGTAAGATTTTCATGTAAAGCTGAAAATGGTGACCACTGACCTAAAACCACCTCCGAAATTTAGAGAATATTCTCCTGGGAAGTTGACAGGAAGGATGTTCTTCTCGGCTTAGGCAGGCTTTATAGCACCACAAATTTTGCTGCAAATCTAGCGAACCCCGACTTTAATAACTGTGTTGATGTAAAAGAGGACTATAGCATTATACTGATCAACTGCTGCCCACCGCCAGCCTCTCAAGTTACTTGTTCTGCCTCATTTTTCCAAGGCTCACGAAGAGGCGCCACGTAAGCGAAAAGTCAACAAGTTAAATAAAGACTCTATGAGATCAAAATATGAAGAAATCAAACAAAACTAAGGTCCTTGCGTTGCAAGGCCGAGGCACTGCCTCAAAGGACGAGGTCCATATTGAGGCCGAAGTCCGCTGCTGGCGTGCTGTCTCAAGGATGAAGCACTACAATCTTGGTCGGAACCACTGCCTAAGGAAACAAAGAAAAGAGCTGAAGCTCTCTACTTGGAGAATCACCTCAAAAATCTCTCTGAGGCTCTCAAACTCTTCCGATGTTCATGAAGTTGACGCTGTCTCTTGTGATAGATTTGAAAATCTTTTAGAAGTGATTGACGTGACGTCTGTAATAAAGTTTTGTCAGTGTGTCAACCTATTGTATAAAGCGGCTGACCCTTGTCAATGCATTATTTGCATGAATGAACATTGATGTGAAGTTCCAACAAATGAGATGAGGCCACATAGTTCTAATCCAATGGTCACCACCTCGGCCAAGACATTATAAATAGGCTCGCTTTGTAAAGAAAAGGGGGTTGGCTCTTTTACGATCAAGAAATCAGACACATACCCACAAAAACTCATGGGAAATTCATAAGGAAATACTTAGCAAGTTTTTCATCAACATTTCTTTACATATTCGTTGATTACAAATTCTAATATTAAACATTGTGAATTTCCTACAAATTATTCATTCAATCTGGCCTTCCATACATTCCTTCAAACAAAGAGAGTGAGAATATTCTTGATTATCTTGGTTTGATGATCGTTGATAGTGCGGTTGCCATTAAATCTTATCGTCGAAGTTCGAATGTTTTCGTCTTTTGCCGTAAAGTGCATCCCGTGTCCATTTCCAACTGATTACCGTCGTTATTCCGGTAAAAAGGGGCCGGATCCGTACTTGATGTGGCAAGAATGTGCCCGGCATCTGTTGAGCTCTTTTTTGGGGTCAACATTACTGATTATGTTCCCTCCTCCACCACTGATCACACTCGAATGGCTGCTCAATCAATCACCATCGATTCAGATTACGTCAAGAAGTATGCAAAAGCCATCCAGTAAATGAAGAACCTTTCTCTAGTTGATTCACGCAATTTCCAGCAACAAGCAAACATTAATTGCACGTACTACAATGACATATACACTCAACAAGGAAATCTAAAGCTGTCATAAGGTATCCCTGGCTCTTGGCATAGATGGTTTTTATATTTCTTTGAGAAAATCTGTGCAAATCTGATTGATGATGATTCTTTTGCTTTACCATTTTGGAACTAGGATGCTCCTAAAGGAATGCAAATTCCTCCCATGTATAATACTGATATCACATAACCTCTTTACGACTGCCTCGCAATCCAGACCACTTGCCAGTTGCCACCATTCGTGGTAAATTTAGAATGGTCAGAAGGAGCTGTACCTGTAGACCCTGTAAATCAGATCAGATACAATATTGCCATAATGCATGCCCAAATGATTATCCAATCAAAGACTAGTGGTGACAAATGAGCCGAGCGGCTCGTCGGCTCGCCCGCTCGGCTCGTACTGTTCACGCCCACGAGCCGCTCGGGCTCGTAAAAAAAGGAGCCCGAGCACGAGCCGAGCGGGCTCATGGGCTCGGGCTCGGCTCGTCACCGAGCCGCTCGTGAGACGAGCCCATGTAAAAAAAAAAAAAAAAAAAATGGGGTGACCAGAAAATGGGGTGATTCGTAACGCCATCGAATCAAGACTGCTCGTCACCAAGTGACCAAACGGTCACTGATTCAGTGACCGTTTGGTCACTTATTTCAAAAAAAAAATTTTTTTTTTTTCTACTTTTCTCCAATTCTTCTCCTATAAATACCCAACCCATTACAACATTTTTTTCCCACCAAACTTTCATTCTATACTCTCTACTCTACAATTTACAATTTACAAATCATTATCAACAATTCTATAATTCTCTTCTACACTTTTTTACATTATTATCTTCATTTTACAACTCATTTTATACATTAGCCAGTAGTACATAATCGTCATTTCTACATTTCTACATTCTATTTCAACAATTCACAAATGGATCCACGAGCATTTGTTGAAAACTTGTTCGGTATGGAGGGCGAAACACCTGCCCAAAATCAATTTGGGGATGAATTCACGCCTCAACGAACTACCAATTCCAGAAGACATTGACGATTTCAACGTTCGTGAAGCCGATGCCGATCCAATTGATTTGGATGATGTTGATGTTGATCCTAGTGTTCCTATTGATTTGGAACAAGATGAAGAACCTGCATTAAATATTCCCGATACACGAGGGAAGAGAAAGGGGAAGAAGCAGGCAAAATGTTGGGACCATTTCAAATTGGTTAACACTCGTGTAATCGATGGACTTCCAGAAACGAAAGCAGCATGTAAATACTGTCAACAACGACTGCATGGCAAAAAGGCATTGGAACCACTCACCTCAACCGTCATTACAAAGCATGTGCGGCCAAACATGGGCTTCTTGAACGTGGACAAACGCAACTACAGTTTGGTACTAGTAGAGACGGTGCTACTACTTCGCCAATTTCTACGTGGATGTATTCGGAGGAGGAAGCACGAAAGGGAATGGTGAAGTTCGTTGTCGCGGCGGAGTCATTACCAAAGAATAGTGGACAACGAACATTTCAGAAACTACGTCAAACAATATCTTCAACCAAGGTACGTTGGGGTAAGTCGAAATACTCTTCGTTCTAATACAATTGAATATTTTCTTAATGCAAAGCGATTATTGATTGGGGATTTAGAAAAATACGGGGGTGTCATATCTTTAACTTCGGATTTTATGGGAAGGGATTAATAAGAGAGGTTATATAGCTGCAGAATCGCACACTATATAGACCCACTGGGTTATGCATAAAAAAATTATCGTTTTTAAAATAGTTGAGTATCCTCATAATGCTAACACTATATTTAATGCAATTATGTTAATAATTAAAGAATATAAATGCGAGAGTAAAATTTGTTCTTTTACTTTTGACAATGCTTCAGAAATAAAGTAGTTATCGATAAATTGTATAGAGTACTTCAACCCGATTTTGGTGGTTATTTATTCCATATTCGATGTGTGTGCCATATTTTTAATTTAATTGTACAAGACGGTTTAAAACATGTGAAGGACGAAATTAGTCGAATTAGGAATGCACTTACGTATATCACGATTACACCTAGTAGAAAACAAGCATTTGAAGAATTTTGTGAACAAGTTTCGGGAACTCTAATACAAAAACTTTTATTAATGACGATTTAGGTCATAGGTGGAATTCAACTTACTTATTATTAAAATCATGTGAAGGTTTTGAACCATTTATTAATGAATTTTATAACAATAGGCATATTAGAGACTTACACGATAATATCTTAAATGAATCCATTGGAATACGCTTTTAAAATTAAGAAATTTTTGGAAAGTTTTTATACGTCTACGAATATATTGTCTCGGTGTTTATTATCCAACTAGTTGCATGGTTCTTGAACGTCTTTATATAACTGCTAGGGCTTTTAATAGATATCAAAATGACCCTGATTTTCATGCTGTTATATATGCTATGGAATTAAAATTTAGAAAATATTGGGAAGAATTACCTATATTATTTCCTTTAGCATGCGTCATGGACCCCCGATATAATTTATCGGGTACTAAATTTATAATTGACCAAATTTCAAATGCTTTAACTTTTAATATGCCTATTACTTATAGGAATTTGGAACAAACGTTAACTGAAATGTATGAATTATATGCTTCAAGAATAGGTACACAAGTTACTCGTGTACCTACTCCTCCTCCCACTAATATAAATGATGACGACGCTGAAGTAATTAATTTATTAGAAAATATAGACTCAATTAGATATGATTCAACTGCATATGCATATGGTTTCTCTAGTAGTAGTAGTATGTGTTCCACTGCATGTACTCAAACTTCGAGTAGCAGTCTAAATGCGTTGCCATCTGAATTAATTGATTACTTTCGTTATACTATGCCTAGTAACAAATCAGTTAAGAAAAGTTCAGAAGATGTAATCGAATTCTGGCGAAATAATGAACGTCGATGGCCAATTGTTTCTGCAATTGCAAAAGATCTACTAACACCTCCGGTTAGCACTGTAGTTTCGGAGTCTGCTTTTAGTGCAGGGAAGATGGTTCTCTCTGAAATTCGAAGTCGACTAAAAGAAGATATTTTGGAAGCGTTAATGTGCGTGAAGGATTGGGAAGACGCTAATTATCGAATTCAACATAAATATGGCGAAATTGCATGTAATCAAGTAAGTGATATTTAATTTCAATACATTCATTACAAAATTTTATTTTCATACATTTATAATTTTTTAAAAAAAGTTGTACACGTAAAAAGTTTTTCGTGTACAATTTTAACTCCGCCTATACGAAATTGAAGTAGCTGGTCCTAAGCCCGGATAAAGGAGGAGGGTTTATCTTCTTTTTTTTAAATAAATGTATATTTACTATTTTAAAAATTATAAATGTTTTGACGAGCCCCGATAAATGTTTTGAAAAATATATATTTAAAAAAAATAGAAAAAATAGACTTGTAGTACTAGTAGTGTTATTTATTTAAAAAAAAAAAAAGGGCGAGCCGAGCTTAAGCTCGGCTCGCCGAGCCGTTCGCTTTGGGCGAGCTCGGGCGCGAGCCGAGCTCGCCCAAACGGCAACGAGCCGAGCTCGAGCTCGGCTCGTGCGAACACGAGCCGAGCTCGTTCGTCAATGGGCCGAGCCGGCTCGGCTCGGCCCATTGCCACCACTATCAAAGACCCTAATTGATTTCTTTAGAAAAACTTATAGGGCAGGTGAAGATATCAACAAGTTGCATGGCGGCGGTACCACTGAACATACTCCTCATAATCACGTCCATTTATGAACTTGTACTTCTACAGATCTAGTGGACAAGGGTGCCTTGTACTCGAACCCCATTTTCTATGCTCATCATGCAAATATTGATCGGATGTGGACCATAAGGCTGAATAAACTTAGGGACAAGATTTTTCCGATTCGGATTGGTTAAATGCCTATTTCATATTCTACAATATAGAGTTTAAAATGTAGATAACAAAAGATTATTACAACTACAATGTGAAAAACATAAACTCTTAAAGTGTAAAATCGAACCAATATCACTCAAGCTTGTTCCAACACTATCAATGGAGTGTCTAAAGACGTTGAGCACAGATTTTTGCCACACTGGATCATGCACTATCGTCCATGGGAATGGCAATGGATATATCGAAAATAACTCTGTCGAAAGCCACCAAGAATTTGCCAGAGATATGAAATTCTCCAACTTGGTTATCTCTCTATGCTTACTCTCTTTATGTGATGTCAAGTCCAAAACCAAAGATGAAGAAGTCTTGTGTATTATAGAGCCAAATATTCATTTGAATTCAAAATTCAAATTCAAATATTATACTATGAAAAGGACTTATCTAGAAAGTGTAATTGACCACATTAGATTTAATCTATGGTCCATAATACACCCCAACTAGCACAATCCATCCAAAGTGCTCAAGACAAGTAATAATGTGCCATGTGGATATAAGTGATCCACCTCACAAATCTTCACCTTAGATCACATGTAATCCACCGCCAAATTCCCCGATTACAAGTGCTATCACATAGTGTGGTCTCATTTTTATCATCATCGCCCACTCCAGCTCAGTATCTGCACAACAATTAACTAATATCAATATTCAATATTGATAAACATTTGTTGAACTTACCGACCACAAATACTTTTGTTCCAACATCTGCAGGGTTATCATCAGTTGCAATTTTAAGCAAAATAAAATCACCAGAAGCTAAATTCTCCCTAATGAAGTGATACTTCACCTCAACTTGCTGTGAATGTTCATAATAAATAGGATTTTTTACACAAAATTAATGAACTTTGAGTATCGGTATAAATCATGGCATTATCATTCAAGAAGTTTAATTTACATAGAAGACTTTTCAACCACATGCATTCTTTTACAGCTTCAGTTAATGCAACATATTTTGCTTCTGTACTGGAGAGTGTAACTATAGATTGCAACTGTGATTTCCAAGTGATACAATTATCATCTAAAGTGAAGAAGTAAGAAGTGGTAGATTTCCTCTGATCTTTATCCCCTGCAAAGTCAGAATCTACATAGCCTTTTAGTTCTAAATTATCACTTCTCTTTTTAAACACCAACCCCCTTTTTAAAGTTCCAGCTAGGTATCTTAATAACCATTTAAGTGTAGTCCAATGAGGCTTACCTGGATTTGACATAAACGTACTCAAGAAACTAACTGCATATGCAAGGTCCGGTCTCGTAGTAATTAAAATACATCACATACCCAATGGCATTAGCATAGGGAACATTACTTATTTCATGCAATTCTTCTTTAGTTTTAGGGTATTGTGCAGATGACAAATTCATGTGTGCAACTAATGGTACATTGACAGACTTAGCAAATTTCATACCAAATTTGGTTATCACTTTATCCAAATAAGATTCTTGATTAATAGTCATCCTATTATCAGTTCTATTCCTTTTAATAACCAAATGCCAAGAATTTTTCTTACCTCTCCTAAGTCTTTCATGTCAAATTCCGATTTTAAAAGGTTTTTCATTTTTATGATTTCAGCTTTACTAGGACTAGCAAGCAACATATCATCCACATATAACAATAAATAAACTTCAAAGCCTACTTTAGAGTTATTAAAATATAGACATGAATCATATTTACTCCTCTTAAAACCAATTTTTTAAGTGCATAAGCATCAAATCTGTTATACCATTGCTTAGGACTTTGCTTAAGACCATATAAGGACTTTCTAAGCAAACATACAAGTTCCGATTTTTCCCTCACCTTGAACCCTTGAGGTTGAGACATGTAAATCAATTCATCTAACTCCCCATGAAGAAAAGCTGTCTTAACATCTAGTTGCTCCAACTCCAAATCATATTGGACAACTAAGGTTAAGACTAAACTGATAGTTTTATACTTAATGACCGATGAGAACATCTCATTATAGTCTATCCCCCTCTCTTTGAGTAAATCCCTTCGCAACAAACCTAGTTTTATATGTTAAACGGTTTTTAGGTCATATTCCTTCTTTCAACTTGTAAATCCATTTACAATGGACTACCTTTTGATACTTTGATTTTCCAACCAATTTCAAAGTCTCATTTTTGTTTAAAGACTGGATCTCCTTTCTCATAGCCTTTTTCGAATTTTCAGAATCTTTACAGGTAACCGCTTCCTCAAATGAAGTCTGTTAAACTGATTCTGAGACTTCACCTAAAACTAGGACAAATTCAATGAAATTTGAAGATATGTATTTCATATTGGGCTTCACTTTTCTTCTCTCCATGTCCCTAACTAATTAGTAGTCATTCAAATTAGCGTCTGTAGATGTTTCTTGATTAGGGACAACAGTTTCAGGAATTTCAAGTTCTAGTTGTTCTATCACTACTTCTTGATCATATTCTTCTTGAGGTTGGATTTCACTATCCTCTTGATTATCTAATCTCTCCACCTTAAACTCTATCTTCTTTTCAGTAGAAGATTCTCCTTCCTCAGTTCGTTTGTTCTGACTGTCTATATTTTTAAGGTAAGGCATGTCAAGTTCATTCAACTTCACATCTCTACTGTTAATAATTTTAATACCCTTCATACCTAAAACCTACAGTCTATATCCTTTCACTCATTCGGATAACTTAAAATGACACACTTTGACTTAGTAGCCCTAGAGTCCAACTTTCCCTCAACCTGATGTACATATGCTGCACAACCAAACACTCTAATGTGTGACAATTATGGGGTTTCTCCATACCACAACTCTTGGGGAGTCTTGAAGTTAACAGAACTAGAAGGTGACCTATTTATCAAATAGGCAGCACACACGGCTTCATCCCAGAAACCTTTAGACAACCCCAAACTAATCATTATACATCTAACTTTATCCATTAAAGTTCGATTCATCCTCTTCGCCACCACATTTTGTTGTGGGGTATGTCTAACCGTCTTGTACCTCATTATACCATTTCCCTTGCAAAAATTATCAAATTCAAAGTTGTAAAACTCTAAACCATTGTTCATCCTAAGAGTTTTCACACCCTTTCCCATTTGATTTTCAACTAAGGTAAGCTAGGACTTAAACTTACTAAAAGTTTCAGATTTGGATTTAAGGAGATATACCAAAACTTTCCTCGAATGATCATCAACAATGGACAGAAAAAACATGTTCCCTCCATGTGTGGGATGTTTTTCTGGATCCCACAAATCTCCATAAATGTAGTCCAATGGTCTCTTAGTGTTGTGTTCACCTATCCCAAAGCTAACCCTATGTGACTTTCCTAGAACACACGTCTCGTAAAAGCTTAAAGGTGTAACACTATCCTTACCAAGTAAATTTTGTTTACTAAGATACTTCAACCCTTTGTTGCCAATGTGTCCCATCTTCTTGTGCCAAAAATCTGATTTATCTTCACAGACAGAAGATAATGCAGACTCTTTGCTGCCTAAGACTTCACCTTAAAGGACATATAGTCCATTCCTCTTGAGACCTTTCATAACCACTAGTGACCCTTCGATAATCTTTAAAGTACTAACATGAGATCCAAATACATAACCTTCTTCTTCTAGAGTGCCTAAGGAAATGAGATTCCTTGGTAGGCCCAGGACGTACCTAACACCTCTAAGAGGTCTAATAATGTCATCATGCATCCTAATAGTAATATCACCTACTCCCTCAACATTGTGTGTACGAGCATCCCCTAAGTATACTTTTCTAGGATTCACATCTCTATAGTTATAGAACCAGGACTCAATGGGACACATATGAACCGTAGCACCCGAGTTTAAAATCTACTCAGTGTCAAAATCAATATTAGAAACATTCATGGCATGTATGTTATCACGGGCATGATCTACATTCGTGTCAAGATCTCCCGACACGGTCATAACATATAGACACTCAAGGGAATCACTTACAGCAACTAAGTTCTGATCATCACTTTGTTGCGGTCTTTATTTCTTCTTAAGGTCATTACAATTTCTCTTAAAATGCCGCAACTTACCACAATGAAAGTATTTCTTACCACTTTTATCTCTAGACTTAGACCTACGTTCGATTTTCCTCTGCCCTTCTTACTTTGAAAATAGTTATCCCTCGTATCATTTCTCCAAATAACCTTTCTTCTCTCGAGCTACCCCTCGACTCCTTCTTAAGCTCTAGCTCCCTAGCCCTTAAAGCACCAGTCACAATATCTTGGGTCAAAATGTCCCTAGCATATGTGATAGCATTCCTAACATCTCTATAGGATTCAGGTGTAACATTTAAAAGTATAACTGCTAGATACTCATAATCAAATTTTATATCATTGTGGGCCCCATTGACAAGTCTGTTAAAGTCAGCTAAATTGGATTCAAGATCCTTTCCCGGGTCGAGCTTAAAACTAAAAAATTTCTGTAACAGAAATATTTTGTTTGGAAGAGATTTTTTCAAAAATAGCTTGTCAAGTGCTTTCCACAATTCTTTATCAGTCTTATGTTGTTCAACTTGTCCTAACACATCATCGAATAAGTGCAATATAATTAAACTATGTACAATTTCATTCATCTTAGTAATATCATCCGGTTTAGCTTTTAATGCATCAAGATATTTTTCTGGGTTGTCAGAGCATTAGAAACTTTTTGTTGGATTCAATAACTTTCATTTTTTACTTCCAAATGGAATAATCTCCCTTACCATTGAATTGTGCCAATTCAACTCGAGAGCCATGGTAGACAAATAATACTTTTCTAAAAAGTTTTACTTACTCAATTTCCCCACACACAAATGCAAGCTCAAACCAATTCATGTATAAATTACTTTTCAAGATAACACAAGTGATGATATTATAACAAGTAACTCATAGACAATATCACAAGAGTCAAATAACAATATGATAGCAAATAACACAATATCTTAATTGTAAATTCGAGAGGGTATTAGAAAATGTAAACCGAGCGAACCAATATGTTGGTTCGTATTTCAAGGAGAGATACGAGTCTTTATCGATCTAGGGCCTCTAGCAACTACTCCAGGTTCTCCAACTGCTGTTGTAACCTTAGAAAACACCACCGAGCAGCCAAAGAAAAAGCTTTCTACACTTCACTTTTTGCCCGAGGCTGTATCTGCTTCAACAGTGCCCCAAACTGGAATCCAACACCACCAGGAGGTCTAAAACGTCTCAAGGAACAACTTTAATTTTTCTCCTCATGCTGAATCCCTTCCACGCGCTCTCACGCGCCCTCACTTTCTCTGAGCTTGGTGGTCACGCACCACCTCCTCATCGATGAGGGTATTACACACGCTACACCAGCTGAATCTTCTTGCCTTCTAGAGTTTGCTGGTGGTCACCGTTTGTCCACCAGGTGTATATTTGGCCAGAAAATGGATTTAAAGTTTCGGTTGATCTAGTTTTCGACCAAAATCGAACCCCTTCGACTTCCAATCCGATTTTCAGGTTGTTTTAACACTTTATACCACTAGCCTAAGCTCTGATACCATTTGTAGAGTTTAAAATGTAGATAACAAAAGATTATTACAACTACAATGCGGAAAACATAAACTCTTAAAATGTAAAACCGAACCAATATCACTCAAGCTTGTTCCAACACTATCAATGGAGTGTCTAAAGACATTGAGCTCAGATTTTTGCCACACCAAATCATGCACCGTCGTCCACGGGAATGGCAATGGATATACCAAGAATAACTCTGTCGGAAGCCACCAAGAATTTGCCGGAGATATGAAGTTTTCCCACTTGGTTACCTCTCTATGCTTACTCTCTTTTTGTGATGCCAAGTCCAAAACCAAAGATGAAGAAGTCTTGTGTATTATAGAGCCAAATATTCATTTGAATTCAAAATTCAAATTCAAATATTGTACTATGAAAATGACTTGTCTAGAAAGTGTAATTGACCACAAGATTAAATCCAACCATTGGATTTAATCTATGGTCCATAATACACCCCAACTAGCACAATCCATCCAAAGTGCTCAAGACAAGTAATAATGTGCCATGTGGATATAAGTGATCTACCTCACATACAATGAGGAGCCAAAGCCCGAGAGGGTGACATAAAGGATTGTCTAGATACAACAAAGCTTGGATATGCTTATGAAGACGTTCCTATTAAATGGCTGAATCCATGTGGAAAGCTAGTCCCTCGAGCAAAGGCAAAATTCATGCCTTGTGAACCTGATCCACTAGGTTTTCCCTACAATATTGGACAAACCCTTAAATGTAATTGTTAAACGTCCAAAGAAGTCAGGAACTAGTTCCACAGAGGATATACTGGTCATCGAGGGAATATAATACAACAAAGGGAAGTACGTCAAATTTAACATGTATATCGATGAAGATGATGTGAATGCTTCTCGCCCCGACAACACTGAGTTTCTAGGGAGTTTTAACAACTTGCCCCATGGACCCCAAATGGGGATGAAGGCAAATAAACGTTTCAAGATTTCTGGAGTGTTGGAGGATTTGGGATATAGTGATTATGAAAGTGTACTTGTAACACTGGTCGGTAAGAGTGATCTTGTCAAACAAACGATATCAAGATCGAGTTTGATTCTGAGTAATTTTCTTCATAAAAGGTAGTATAGTACTCTATACTTGTGTTGCAGTGGTACTACCCATAGTTATGTATTTTGAAATAAATGATGGTACTGTCGGTAGTTATGTATAATAGTATAAATGATCTGGTTAAATGATGTAACACCTCATCACTTGAGTTCCTAAACACTTCGATATAATCAACATTAGACAACAACGTGTTTAACCTATGAAGACATAAAACATAACATGCACATTAATTTACTTTCCATAAATTCCTAGCATGACATATAATCATAAAATATCTGAAATTTACATAGTATATTAAATTCACCCATACATGCCATACTATAAGTTTAGAAGTGAACTTCAATTTGTAAGACATCAAGATATTACAAAACGACACAAAAATGGTTTCACCGACTAACCCTATATCGGATTTCTTTTACAAGGATTTGATATCCCAACAATCATGTAATTTATATTGTAAACTCAAAACTCATCCACTAACAATATATTAAAACTTCATGTTCAAACTCATTCAATGAACACATCAGCCAATGAGACCTTTTGCATAAAAAAGATTTTTTTTTTTGGGATAACTTAGTTTTCAATTTTACAGACTAAAAATAAATAACACGCCCTAAATGGTTATATCATAAAATATTTTCCTAGAATATGTAACTCTTATAGAGTGATGTGCTTGCAACACACATATTGTTGTCGGGATTCCGGTATTTTTTGTAGTGTATAGGTACTTATATCTAATATTGTAAATATTAATACAGTAGTGTCCCTTATTTATTAACTGTTAAAGTATACAATTTTCATCTGTATTTATATGATTTTCCAAATTTTGTTAGTTGTCTATAAATTTTTTTCGAAAAGACTGATGTAGAGGAAAATGTATATAAGATGTGGTACAAACGATGTTAACATAAATGTGTGCAAATAAATGACCAATTTTTGACAGAAATGATTTTGAGTTTTATTTGTACATAAATATATTTTCTATGTCTGTATTAGAAATATATATTTTATCAAGTTTTAATCGGAACAATGTAGAATTATTAGTTGCTATCAGTTTTTATTTCATTTCCTTTCTTTATGTTCACGTGAATCCTTTTCTTAGTTAGTTAGTTGGTTATCCAGGTGTCCTATTTTTATTGGTCAGTTTCTTAAATAAAGACTTTGCATCCTCTACGTTGAAATTACTTTTGGATGAAAATAATATTCTGGTAAAAACTTGCAGTAATTTTTGGCTGCACAAAATCCTCATTTCAAAATTCAATATGATATCAGAGCCACGGGTTACCCAGATCCTGAGCTCAATCATCTAACATATCATCTATCATGGCTACGGAGATTACTCACGAACGAACCCAAGGTTTACCCACAGAACAAGGAGCTTCTAAGAAAGATAACAACAATGGAGATTTATTGGATCTGCAAGGTTCAGATCACCTAGGAATGATATTACTAACTTCACCTTTAACAGGTAAAAATTATTTGAGTTGGAGTAGATCGATTAAAATTACACTTGGTGCAAAATTGAAATGGGGATTCATCGATGGAAAATACGAGAAACCAGCTGAAAGTTCTTCAAAGTTTGATCAATGGATTAGAGTGGATTGTATGGTTAGATCTTGGATACTGAATTCAATATCAAAGGAAATCGTAAATGCATTCATTTACACGACTTCGCCCAGAGATTTATGGGTAGAATTAGAGGAAAGGTACGGGGAATGCAATGGAACTTTACTTTACCAATTGCAGAGAGAGATTAGTAGTTCAACTCAAGGATCATTATCAGTTGAAAAATATTTCACTAAGCTCAAAAAGTTATGGGACGAAATCGCATGTCTGATGCCTATTCCAATCTGCACTTGTGGAGCTAGGAATGAGGTATCCGATCTTGCCTTATTTAATAAGCTTATGCAATTTCTGGTGGGACTAAATGACACTTATGATAATATAAGAAATCAGTTGTTTGTGATGGATCCTTTACCATCAGTCAACAGAGCCTACTTCATGGTTTTAAGAGTTGAAAAAAAAGGGAGGTACGTGTTCTTTACCCAGAAGCCACTGATAATGTTGCTATGATGGCATCAACAAACAATCACAGAGGTAATAGATATGTCAGAGGAAAAGGAAGCTGGATTGGAAGGTTTAATACTGGAAGAGGTAATACTACCTTTGGAAGAGGAAGCAATAAGAGGTTTAACTATTTTGATAGGAAAATGCCATTCAGTGAGCATTGCTATGCAAATGGTCATTCAAAGGAAGGCTGCTTCAAGTTGATTGGCTATCCGGATTGGTAAAAAGGACTAAAAGAACAAAGGGCTAAGGAGTTTGGAGGCAGAGCTATGGCAAATAATGTGATGAACATGAGTGATTCACCGCTTGATCTAGAAGGAAAGGGAGCTGTGATGAATCAACAGAGTGAAGTATCATCTAGTAATACCACAGACAGTGTGCTGCAGGAATTGATGAAAATGCTTAAAGGAAAATTGCTAATAGATAAAGGAAATCAAATTAACTTTTCACATCTCAATGACTATTCAGGTATGTGTTCTCAACACTTGGCTTTTACATCACTTGATGATTTTGGATGTAGAACTTAGATAATTGATACTGGTGCCACCAATCATATATGTACAGACATTAACCAAATGACCAATGTTAAACCTGTTACGCAATCCACTGCAGTTTGCTTACCTGATGGATCCATTAAGTAAGTTAAACACATTAGATCTATAACTATAAATTAAAGACTACTTCTAACCAATGTACTGCATATCCCCACTTTTAAATTCAACCTTCTATCTGTCCCAAAGTTAACATAGACTGCCAAAGTTAAATTCATTTTTTTATCCTACTCATTGCTCCCTACAGGACCTGAATAATGAAAGGACTCTAGCAATTGGAAAACTGAATGGGAAATTGTATACGTTAGATGATAATAGTTTTCTGAAAGTGGAGATTGAAAATTGTAATAGAGAAGGTAGTCTTTGTAATAAATTGTTTACTGGGAGACTAAGACCTGGTGATGAAATGTTTCATGTGAATAAAGCTTCTTCTATTTCAATTGTTGATTAGCATAATAGATTGGGACATGCTTCTTATCAATGTTTACAACATTTAGATTTTCTTAGTCGATTGTACAATAATTCAGCTATAAAAACTTTACAACCATGTGACATTTACCACAAAGCTAAACAGAGTAGACTATCCTTTTGAGAACTCTCAGATTCATACCAGTTCCATCTTCAATCTGTTGCACATTGATATCTGGGGTCCCTATAGATAATATACTCCTACTGGCACTCCCTACATGCTCACCATTGTAGATGATTTCTCAAGAGCCACGTGGACCTTCATGTTAATCCAAAAGTCTCAGATAGTTAAAACTCTTGAATCATTCTTTAAAATGGTCAAGAATCAATTTAAAAAGGGTGTCAAAGCTGTAAGGACTGACAATGGAAGTGAATTCACAAGTCATGAGTGTCAAGTTTTACTTCAAGCCTTTGGTATTTTGCATCAAAAATCATGTGTTTACACTCCACAAGAAAATGGAGTGGTTGAAAGAAAACATAGGCATTTGTTGGATATGGCCAGATCACTCATATTTCAAGCCAATTCACCCAAACACTTTTGGTCATATTCCATTCTTATGGCTACCTATATTATAAATAGGATTCCTAGTTCCACCCTAAAAGGGAAAACTCCTTATGAAATCCTGTATAGAATCAAACCAAATCTGTCTTCCTTGAAAACCTTTGGTTGTCTTTGCTATGTCACAAATACAAAACCTCATAAGGATAAGTTTGAGTCAAGGGCTCATAAATGTATTTTTATTGGGTTCTATCTAGGACAAAAGGCCTACAAAATATATGATCTTTCCACCAAGTAAGTTCATACTTCTAGGGATGTTATCTTTTATGAGAACATCTTTCCGTTTCAGCTTAAGAGTCAGCCAGTCATTCAAACTCCATTACCTGTAGAATCAATTCTAGAAGATCCTACTATATTACCCACAACTTCTCCTAACGCAGATTTGAATGATTCAGATTCCCTTGAAGATCACGTGAGAGATTTCATTTATGATAATCATGCACTAGATTCTTCCAATTCTGATCCTCACATTGTGCCCCTTATTCAGGTCCCTTTCTCTGAATCTCCCAATACTGAATCAGATGATGTCCAAGAGCTTAGACATAGCATCAGATTAAGAGTTAAGCATGTCTGGATAAATGACTATATCACTAATGTTACTGAAAATTCAGTGAATCCAATTGCTAATGTCTAAGCAGGTTTTGATCCCACTAAGTTCAGTTCACATCATACACCCACCACATTTCCATATTCTATTTCACCTTGTGTACATCATGCATATATCTCTTTTTTTAGCTAACGTATCAAATGTTCAAGAACCACATACATATCATCAAGCTTGTAAAAATCATAATTGGGTACAAGCCATGGATGATGAGTTGAAGGCGTCGAAAGAAAATGATACATGGGAGTTAACTAGCTTACCTGCTGGAAAGAGAGCCATATGTTCTAAATGGGTGTATAAACTCAAGCTTAAACCGATGGGACAATTGATAGATTCAAGACAAGGTTGGTGGCAAAGGCATATGATCAAATGGAAGGAGTAGATTTCTTTGAATGCTTTTCACCTGTGGCAAAATTAGTTACAGTGAGAATCCTACTTGCTATTGCATCAGCAAAATCATGGCCCATTCACTAAATGGACATTAACAATTCCTTTTTACATGGCTATATCGATAAAGAGATTTACATGGAGCCACCAGCTGGATACAATTAGCCTCTAGAAGGTCAGGTTTGCAGGTTGAAAAGGAGTTTATATGGTCTGAAACAGGCCTCAAGACAGTAGAACATTGAGCTCTGCCACAAGTTTACTGGTTACGGTTTTCATCAGTCTCAGCACGATCATTGCCTTTTTATCCACCAATCTTCTGATCATAGTGTTTTTCTCTTAATATATGTGGACGATATATTAATTACGGGAACTTATGAGTCAGATATTATGTCTGTCAAACAATTTTTGCATTCTGAATTTACTATCAAGGATTTAGGATATGCAAAGTTCTTCCTTGGACTCGAAATTGCTAAAGGCAAGAATGGTACATATGTGAATCAAAGGAAGTATATTTTGGATATCATAGATGATGCAGGTCTTGTTAGTGCAAAACCTACTAGAGTTCCTATCCCTACACGTACAAAGTTATCCCAAAATGATGGTGAACTCTTTCCAGATCCGAGAAGGTATAGACGGTTGATTGGTAGACTTTTGTACTTAAATTTGACGAGACCAGATCTTACATATGGGATTCAGCAGTTAAGTTAGTTTGTCAACAACCCTTGCCAAGTTCATTGGGATACAGCAATTCATCTACAGAAATATTTGAAAGGTTGTCCTTCGAAAACGTTATTTTTCCCTATTCAGCACGATCTTTCTTTAACAACATATTCAGATGCGGATTGGGCTTCTTGTGTAGATACTCGAGGGTCACTTACTGGTTTTGCGTCTTCTTGGGCAATACTCTAATTTCTTGGAAAACCAAGAAACAAACTACTGTGTCAAGGTCCATAGCAGAGGCAGAATATAGAAGCCTAGTTGCCACAGTTTGTGAGCTTCGCTGGATCAGTTATATCCTTGCTGATTTTATGATCAACCTACCTCTCTCAATTCCGTTGTGGTGTGATAATAAATCTGCACTTCACATTACAGAAAATCCAGTTTTTCACGAGCGAATTAAGCATCTCGAAATTGATTGTCACATTGTGCGGGACAAATTCAAGGAAGGTTTTGTTCTTCCTCAATTCATCTCCTCTTCTCAACAACTCGCGGACGTTTTCACGAAGGCTCTGCCACCTCCTCAGTTTCATCTCCTTATCGGCAAGCTGGGACTTGAAGATCTTCATCATTTGCCAGCTTGAAGGGGGATGTAGAATTATCAGTTGCTATCAGTTTTTATTTCATTTCCTTTCTTTATATTCACGTGAATTCCTTTTCTTAGTTAGTTAGTTGGTTATCCAGGTGTCCTATTTTCATTGGTCAGTTTCTTGCATAAAGACTTTGCATCTTCTACGTTGAAATTACTTTTGGATGAAAATAATATTCTGGTAAAAACTTGCAGTATTTTTTGGTGCACAAAATCCTCATTTCAAAATTCAATAAACAATATATGGATTCATGGAACATATGTTGTGTACATATAGAAAGTGTCAAAACTTTATGCCTTCTCTGTGAATTTTGATATGATTAATTGAATGTTTCCGGTTTGCGATCATTATACTATTTAAAAAATAACGCTTAGCATTTTAACTAGCATCATTATTTAAAAAACAATGCTTAGTTAAATATATTTTCAACATGTATAAACTTTTAATAAAACTCAATGGGTTCTTCACAATTTATCACGTAAATAATGTTTTCATCTTTAGTATATAATAAACGAGTTTGCAACTATCTGCACAAGTTTCTACTAATCATCGAGCTATTAGATCGTGATTACAAGAAAGGACCAGTGAAAGTGAGTACGAGGTCAACTCGTAAAGTTTGCATATTTACTACTAGATGAAGGAATTTGCGAAGGCTAAAAAAATCACTAACGGGAATACCCTGGTATTTCATATTATTGAAATGAACGGAATAACCATGACCATTTCATGAATTTCTCCCAGAAATGGTAATACAGTGGCTTGTATATAATGACCATGATATAACTTGTTAATTTATTCTTTACATAAATATAGAATTTATGTAAAAAATGAAATAAAATTGCTTCACTTATCTAATCACCACTCAAATTCAAAATTTTTAGATACAAAACATAGCAGTGCTCATCAAAAACAGCATTAAATAATATAAGGAACTTTCTGATTGTAATTAATAGACCCCGTATTTATTACAAACAATTTTATAGAAGTCTCATATGTTAGAATTTGGGTGTGACCCATGTTGGGCTATGGACACCACATATCTACACATTGGTATGCTATTGTTCACTTTGGGCATAAACCTTCATGGATTTGCTTTTGGGCTTTACCCCAAAAGGCCTCATACCAATGGAGATATTTGTTCATCCTTATAAATTCATGATCATCCCCACTTCTAACCAATGTGGGACTTTGATTGTATACCCAACAATCCTCCCCTCGAACATAGGACCATCGAGCCTCCCCTCAAACAATCATCCATCCGTCCACTCTCTACCAACTAGAATTCTCCACTCCAATGTGTTGGAGGCACACACCTTACATGGAATACCACCTGTCTCCAGAGCTTGCTCAATCTAGATCAACTCCCATTCACCGTGTTGGGGTCAGGACACATCCATGAAGCATTTGGAGCACACCGCTTGTCCAATAAAGCTCATCCACAGATCCCACGCGAGTAGACCGAGGCTCACTACCTTCATTCAACATTTCAAGGAATTCATCCGCATGGTTAAGTCTGAGGTTTGGCTCTAATACCACTTGTTGGGCTATGGACACCACATATCTCCACATTTGTATGATATTGTCCACTTTGGGCCTAAACTCTCATGAATTTGCTTTTGGGCTTTACCCCAAAAAGCCTCATACCAATGGAGATATTTGTCTATCCTCATAAACCTATGATCATCTCCACTTCTAATCAATGTGAGACTTTGGTCGTATACCCAACAACTCGAATTTCTCGTTGAAGTAATTGAAGAATTCTAATTGAATTGCATGTCATGAAAAATTCAAATTTGGAATATTATTGGAGTCTTATGTCATGTTGAAGTTCTATTTTGGAAGTTCATTGGGAGTTGTATTATGTTTAGGACTCAATTTTATGGTATTTACTTCATCAACAGCTATACTATGTGAGTTTGGACATCCCCTACTTATTCCCAATAAATACTAGGCTCTTCTATACAATTTTATAGGGTGAGAAAATAAATTAATAGAATTATAGGATCCATTGTAATTTTCTGTCTTCTCCATTATTCTTGAGTTAATAAAATCACTTAATTCATCTGCCATATTTTTGTCTTCTTTATTCTTTTGTTTGATCAAACACTTTATTATTATTTGCTATATAATTTCAACATCTTAATCCGGTGGTTTGTTTCACAATTAGTATCAAAACAATTCTGGTATCTTGGTTGTTTTGCAACAATTGGTATCAAAGCCCCAAGTTTAGCAGTTCTGCAAGAGCGCAAAATTTGATTTATTTGAGGTTTTTTATTCGTGATGGCTTCCATGAAGTATGATATTCCTCATTTGGATCGGAGCACTAAATTTTCTTTATGGTAGGTTAAAATACGTGCAGTACTTACACAACTGGATTTGGATGATGCGTTGTTAGGAATTGACAAGATGCCCGCAACTTCGACCGCGGAGGAGAAATTACGAAAGGATAATAAGACAGTTTCTCACATTCGGCCTCATCTATCAAATACTATTCTTTGGGAAATTTTGAAGGAGAGTTCAGCACCTGCTTTATGGTTGAGGTTGGAGTAATTGTGCACGACTAAAAGTCTGACAAACAACTTGAACCTCAAGCAGTGTTTATACTCTCATCGAATGGTAGAATGAGGATCATTGGAAGATCATATGGCTGTATTTAAGGAGATCGTCGCTGATTTGGAAACTTTGGATGTAGAGTATGATGAAAAAGATTTGGTATTGATCCTATTGTGATCATTATCCACTTCGTTTTCTTCTTTAGAGACATGATTTTGTATAGTCGTGATATTCTCAGGAAGTGTATGATACTTTGTATTCAAAAGAAAAGATGAAGCATCTAGTTTCTGAGGCCAGAGATGGAGAATACTTGGTTGCTCATGGTAGTTCTGGAAGGGACAGATCGAAATCTAAGTTCAGTAATCAAATTTATAACTACTGCAAGAAGAATGGGCACTTAAAGAAGGATTGCTACAAATTGCATAATAAAGAAAGGATGGCTGTAAGTAGATATTCAAACACTTCAGGAGAATCAGACATCATGGAGAACGTTTTAAGTGATGGAAAACTCTTAACTATTTCTGACATTAAGTCTAAACCGGAAGATTCGATTCTTGATTCAGTGTGTGTGTTTCATATGTATCCTAATAAGGACTTGTTTGCTACATATGAAACGGTTTCCAAATGTATTGTGGTTATGAGATACAACGCATCATGTCAGGTTGTTGGAAGTGGCATAATCAGATTGAAGTTTTTGGATGTGACAATTAGAACACTTGGCCAGGTTAGACATGTTCCAAATTTGAAGAAAAATCACATCTCGTTGTCTATCTTCAATTCAAAGATTATGAGTTCATTGGTAAAGGCGGAGCTTTGAAGGCTTGTAAGGGTGTCCAAGTTGTATTAGAGGGACATGAAAGGTCTCGGTTATATATCTTGCAGGGTCGTGCAAAATTTAGAAGAGTCAATCAGCAGAAGTTTAGGACCGTGGTAGACATTAAGTTTGGTACAATACCTTTAGGAGTTCACAAATGGTCGGATTTGAAGAATACAATTCAGTGGAATTCAGGAGATATGGATAATGCCGCTTTGTCACCATCACCTGTGGTGTCATTGTATTCAATTGCTATGGACGGACCCAATGGAAAAGGGTATGTGGATACTGATTTTGTTGAGCATACTTTAAGTGACGTAGAAGGTGTACAATCTAGCAAGGAGTCTTCTATAAAATCGTTTGGTATTGATTTTACTTTGGGGTGTTACATCCTACTTTGGTAAAATCATTATGATTTTTTGAAATTTGAGATAATTGTGAAGAGTAGTGCTTGGATTCATTGGAAGAGATTTGATATTTTGTATTTAGCTGGAGAAATTAATTTTTTAGTTATTGTTGAAAAAGCCAGTTCATTCTTTGGTGAAATTCGTGTCAATGTGAAGATTGTTAGAATTTGGGTGTGACCCGAATTCCTTGTTGAATTAATTGAAAAATTCTAAGTGAAGTGCAAGTCATGAAAAATTCAAATTTGGAATATTATTGGAGTTGTATGTCATGTTGAAATTCTATTTTTGAAACCTACTGGGAGTTGGAATTTGTTTTGGACTCAATTTTATGGTATCCTACTTTATCAACAATTCTAATAAATGGGTTTTGGACATCCTCTACTTATTCCCTATAAATAATAGACTCTTCTATACAATTTTATAGAGTGATAAAATAGATTACTAGAATTATAGGATCCATTGTAATTTTCTCTCTTCTCCATTATTTTTGAATCAATAAAATCTCTTAATTGTTTTACCCTATTCTTGTCTTTTTTATATTTTTACTTGATCAAATACTTTATTATTATTTATCATATAACTTCAGCATCTCAATCCGGTGATTTGTTCCACAACAATTGGTATCAGAACAATTATAGTATTTTGGTTGTTTTACGACATCATCTTAGCAGAAATTTATTATATCATTTTTCTCTCTTATTGCTGTGTATGTGATTGTATTTTTTTCTATATTATTTTTTCATTAAATTTAGTTTAAACAAAATTCATCTATTTTTATTTTATACAGTATATATTCACATTTTAAGTGTGGTACACATGGAAGGGTTGCAAGAGGTCGGTGAGAATTTTGTGACCTCTATCGAACAACATTTTCACCATTTCCAATTATCTTTTCAAGGTTTTATTCCTCTTATTTAATATCCTAACATTGTCTTCGATCACAAACTTATGAAATTGGCTTACCCTCGAGAAATTGAAAGCCTCTTCTTTTTCTCCATGTCTTGACCCTCTTCTTCTTCTCCATCGCTAATTTCAATGTAGTACATTGTCCTTTTCAATTTCTTATATTTGTTATTCTGAACACCTAATGCAACATTCTATTATTTTCTTTATATTAACTTTATCATTCTATGATTTTCCATCAATATTCATCCCTGTCAGTCACCGATAAAAGTCAGAACCATTAAAATTCGAAGAATCAAAATGAAAGCCTACATCAAGAACTGCGTAAAAATTTAAGCATTAAAATATCTTAAATTTTCAGTTGGATGCAATATTAACGTATATTGTTTAAGGCGGGGGATTAGCTACATAAAATCAGAACTTAGAATAAAAATAAATTCAAAGAATACACAGGAAATCTTACCTAATTGATGATGCGATGTTTTTTCAAAAATTATATTATTATGTAAATCCGATTATCTGAAGGGGAACAAGCTTGAAATTATTTTGTACGTTGTTTCTATTTTATGTTGTAGTTTTTTATACGGAGGTGAAGAAAAAGTGAGAAGTTTTAACGATAACTTGTTTAGCAAACGAAAGACTAACTGGTAAAATATAATTATCTTTCGAAAATTGTTCTTTATTTTCTTAATTTTCTCTGTAAAAATGCTAACTATGAAATTATCATATTGAGGCTCTTCATTTTGTATCAATTGTTCCTTGTTTTTTGTCAGCGAAATGGTCTACTTTATTGTCGGTTTGTTCATCAATTTCAAGACTACAAAAATGACTAGATAAATTTCAGCTTGTAATCGCTTTTGTTTATGGCACAAACAATGAAATTTTCATGTTTTGATTTTGAGATATATTTGTACCATATATTCTTGCAAAATTAATCTTTCAGCATATAAAAACATAGAATGAGATTATAGTGTAATTTGAACTTAGCGCCTATTTGGACGCCGTTAATTCCACATTTTAATAAAAAATATGAACGTTGTAACAGTATGCTTGAACTTGATCCTGCCACAATAGCTTTCATCCTTTTCTATTTTGAATTGTTAAAATTGTCCTGGTTAAGAATATTAAATGCAACAAGTTAGGGGCACCATGATCTTTCCCTCAAAATTTTTAATTGACTGCAAATAAAGCAGTCAATCATGTCTTCCATAGTGGGGATCGTTGACTGTATAACGGTCAAAATTTTAATTATAATTTTGGGAGAATGACGCCCAAACATGTGCTTAATATACTAACAAAAACAGTTTGAAGCAATATGAAGTTGGACCCATCTTTTAGTGTGTAAAGATGAAGATTTCATTTTTGTAAGAAAAATCTCTTCTAATTGATACCCATATAAGAAGCCAAAAATGTACAGAAAAAATTCGGGTATCGCACTGGATACCACTTAACAGTTCACAGATTACCAACTTAACGACTTTTAAGTTATCGAATAGTAGTTACTTATCCGTTTTTAGTTTTGACCATATATGCGGAATTAATCAATCAAAATCAACAAGTCACTTTTAATTGTTTCTAGATGATTAAACATACAAGTCCAATTATCCTATGTTTGAATGCCGCAATAATAAAGAAAGCAACAATAAACACTGATATGATGATGAAGAAACCCGAACTGAGTAAAAACTCCGGGACCAATCCAGTTACCTCCACTATAGACAATACGGAGTGAGTTACAGTCAGATACTATCTAGCCAACTCGACTAGACTTCCTGATCTATTTCCTTCTAACACCCCAAGGTCTGCTCCAAGATCATCTGCAATTGTCTCTTCCCAGTAAAATTCCAAGAACTTGCTCCAAGACCTTGTGTTCTTTCTTGCACTTGTAGTCCAACATCTCTCAACCTCCAGCAGTCTCTGAAATTCAACTGAAAAAGTACATTCCTATAACCAATAGGAAGTAGGTGGTATTTCGGATTCAATGGGTTTGATATTTTTTCCAAATATGTGATTGTATAAACTCTAGAGTAAAGGGATGAATTCAATGTATGAATAGGCTCTTGAATATGTTATAGAGAAGAGGCACAATGAACTACCACCCATCTTTTCGTTCATAGGCTTGGGTATTTACAGGAGAGGGTAATTAGGTTGAATGAGTCAGAAAAATACTCCAAAACCGTAAAATAGGGTTTTCGGGATCGACCTATCGCTCGAGCTAAAGTTCGGAGACATTCAAGCTTTCGTTGCTCGAGTGGCAACCGGGAGAGAAGCTAGCGAAAATGTGGCACCGTATTTCTCCTCTTTTCATGCTCGAACCATAGACCTCATAACCCAATTTATACAAATTGCACCATAGGTCCTTGACTTTTACAAAACGTTACAAATTATTTTATTTGTCCACAAAATTGCCTACACTAAAAACCTAACATGTACGAATGAGGACTTTGTTAATGCAACTCAATTTTTGTTATTTGAAGAATTAATTGAGACAGAAATTCTCACTTTGACTATAGATAAAACTACGACGACAATATTATCTCAAGCATTTCAAACCTGAGCTACATAACTGCTTTATAATTTACAAAAGCATCATAAATAATGTCAACCATAAAATTGTTCTTTGCGTTTCATTCAGTGAGAGAGAAAACCTTTCATGCAGTTCAAGGTGTTAGTGTGTGAGAGAAGTGAGAATAGACATTAGAAAATAGTGCACGTAGTGCTCGTGCTCATTTTTATATTTTTAACTGTGTACGATACACCACATTAACAACATGTATTGACGAATTCTGTGAAGTAGGGCTATTTGTCTTAATTAATAGACCGTTAAAGATAAAATTTGTGATGGAAATTTGATTTTGAGCAAAAAAAAAAAAAATTGGTAATGGCCTCTTTAAGGCTGCCAATTTATAATTAGTTTATAAAACCAGTCAAAATTAAGTATTAATTTAACCTCACATTCATAATTATTATTCATTTACTATGCATATATTTTGTTGATTCTATTACTATTTCTCTTTATAAATTATCAAACAAGCATAAAACAATATTCACATTTATGGATCTTTGTAGAAGATAAAGAAGAATGGTTGGTTGGAAAAATGGTTGGTAAGAATGGTAGGTTGGCATAGAGAAACACATTTTTTTGTCTGGTCATTGATATTTATATTAAAGTGATCGTGCGGATCCAATGTCAAAATCGGTGAACTGTCCATGGATACAACGTGGCAAAATTTAGTGCTACTGTGAACTGGCTTCCTTCACAAACTGCAAGTGGAATCCTAATTAATCATCGTTAGGAATTGAAGATGAGATTATATGATACAATAATTGTAGGAGATATTACACCGATAATGTGCATATTATATTCATCAAGAGCATGCCGTTAATATGCGTGAAATCGAAACATCATTCGACTTACCGAAATCTGATTTGAGAAGATAAAATAGCGATTTACCGACTTCGAATATAATAATATGAATTCTTCACTTCCCAATATGAGTGAACGCATGTTGTTCTTCAATTCAAACCCTTCAATAAAACACATAAATAAATTAACCATATTCTGAAATCAAGCATAAATAAAATCAGAAATGAGAAAGATGAAATGCAAGTGATGCGATCGGTCGAGGCAAGTGTTTGACACTTTTTCCTTAAGATGAATTTACCCCACATCGGTGCTAACAGTTTCTCGGCAATCATCTCCCAAAATACAATGACCATGTCAAGCCATATGAGCACTCCAAATGACTTAGACCAACGAACTCGAACGGAGTTCCCTCTCTACCATAACCATGATTTTGATGCAAGAAAAAAAATCACTTCTACAAAGTGTTTTATGCAAAACTAAAGTAACCATGATATGAAACTATCAAATGAATTGTTTGTTGTGTAATAATCCAAAAACATAGGGAATCCATATATATAGTAGTTGGAACATCCATACCAAGATACACACCTCTTGAATAATCATAATTATTGGAAGTTACTCATACCAAAAGTCATGCTCTCCAAGAGTCATGATCCATATGAAAAGACACATCTTTTCATCTACATTCTCTAGAATATTCCACAATATTCTACACAATTCCAATAATTTCAAGTATTAAGTGGTTTAAATTTGGCTTAATTTCTCATTCACCAAACAAAGAATTTCCACTTAAATCATTTCAATTGGTCACAACCAATTTCCAATACAAAATTCCAACAATATGAAGTAACAATCACAATAAAAAAAAACACAAAGAAAATTGACAGATGAACGAAGACTTTATTAAAAATGGAGAAAGAATACAATGAATATTGTGTTTTTAACTTAATTCTAACTCATACAAAGTCTTATGAGAGCCAATAACTTTGTAGAGTATACACATACATACATATATATATATATATATATGACCAAAGAGAATATATTGCATGCGGAAAAGGGATAAAAAAGAGCTAAAAATAAGAAAACAATTTTTTTCCCGGACAATGTTACCGTTCGAGCTGCAGCCTCGCACCAAGTGAGAGGCCCTCGAGCAAGAAGTGGGCGAAAATCGAGCGGCGGTCCTAGTGCCTGCATCGGCGGCCAAGCGCTGAGTTTCAGTAAATAACTCTAATTTGCAGCTTGATTGGCGCCAAGCGCCCAAGCTCGTTGTAAATTACTAGATAAATTATAAGAAATTTTGCTCAATTCTCGTAATTCATACTGAACTAAAAAACTAAGTTTTTTTTTTTTTTTCCTCTCACTCGCATATTTTGTCACGTTGATTAGATGAGGTGGATGTAAATGCTCAAGAGAGTGGAAATATCAATGAATAATAGAAAATTTTAAACTTTTCAAAATTGATATTATTATAATAATAAAATTTATTGAAAAACAGTTAGCTCATTTAGTAGAAAATTTTGCTATTTGTACATTTCAAGGTTGACATCATTGTTGACATTTTCTCTTGTAGTAAAAAAATGATTGGATGAAAAATAGCTTCTTTTTTTTAATTGTTAAATGACACTTTGCCACATGTAAACCAATCATGTTTGCTGATTAAGGTGGGTGAGTTGAAGAATACACTGTCTATTCTTTTTTAATTTGTTTTTGTTTATTTATAGTTATGGTTAAGAATTTTTTTTAACACCACTTTAAGAGAATGTTTTGATGGATTCCTCGAGAAATTACTATTTGTGCTAATTAATTGAGCAAAAGCTAAGAACTAAATGTGAATAGTGTACAAAACGTTATTTATCTATGTCCCTATTTAACAGAGTTTTTTGAGATTATAAGATGGTGAATTATGTGAAATGTGTGATTAGAAAGTATACAAAAATCGTGGATTTAATGAGATGTAAATTTAAAAATAAATTTTGACTAATAATCTTAGAAAAGTTTTGTCAAACAAAGAGAGGATAAAAAAGATGACAGACAAGGATAGGGAACGCCTGGTTTTAGTCCTATGACAACTGTGAAATTTTTGTCTGGTCATTGTGCAATTTAGTACTAGTGGTCATTGTGCAATTTAGTACTAGTGTACAATCCCTTCTTTCAAGAAAATCTCACTGGCAGCTTATCGTCCACACACATGGTGGGGACTCACTGCAATTTTTTTAAAACAAAAAAAAATATTAAAAGTTTTTGGGATTTGATTATTGAATATGTTTATTTATATTTTCCACATAATGAACTTAACCGAAATAATAGCAGACTGATGGAAGACAATTCATATAGTTAACTCTAAATTGATGGAGATAAGTCTTAGTTTTCTCATTGTAGTTTCTCTTCAAACTATTCACTTGATGAAAGGTTCTTTAGTTTTATTTCTCAAGATTTATTGATTAATGCTAGCTCAAGCAATAAATCCACGTTTTACATGAACTGTAGCTTATGATTGGAGATAGATAGAACTTTTTCCTTGGAATTGCTTCATAAATTATAAGAAACTTTGCTAGTGTCGTCTTAATTCGGGACAAAATAAGCACCGGGTGTTATTATCCTCACTCGGATTTCATCTAAAAGGAACAGTAACCATTTACAGTGCATCACTTGCAAAGTTTTGATTTTTTAAGTCGTTATAAATTGTGAATTTTACGAAATATATGCATGATAATTGAATAATAAGTTATTGATTGTAAAAAAAAAAAGGAAAATGCGTGACCAAAAAATATATTCAAATAGTAAAAAAAAAAAAAATTTAGATTTGCAAACATGCACTCATATGCCTAATCCCACTCCGTTCTATCCAATGAAATAGTATTAAATAGGGGGAGTGTGGTGGTACTTCTGCAAACTAGACAAATGGCTTCTTTTGGTGAAATGGCATCTGCATCGAATTGCATTCCATATTCTTCTTCCTTCTCTTCCAATAAATCTCCCCTTTCCGATAACAGAAGAAAAAACCCCACCGTAAAATTTACATGCAAAGCCAAAAATAATGAACAAAGACCTGAAACCACCTCCAAAAATGGCGGAAATTCTCCAGTGAAGCTTGACAGGAGGGATGTTCTTGTCGGCATAGGCGGGCTTTATAGAACAAGTCTTGCTGTAAATCCAATGAACTTAGCTAAGCCAGCGCTCCCTGACTTCAAAGATTGCATTGAGGCCAGACAACCCAACGGAACACCTATCAACTGCTGCCCTCCGGCTATCGATAAGATTGAGGATTATGTTCCTTCGGCCACCACTATCCGCACTCGAATGGCTGCTCAGTCATTCACTGTTGATTCAGATTACTACAAGAAGTATTCAACGGCCATTCAGAAAATGAAGAACCTTTCTCTGACTGATCCACGCAATTTCTTGCAACAAGCAAATGTCCACTGCGCCTACTGCGATGGAGGTTATACTCAGAAGGGAAATCCTAATCTGTTGTATGAAATACATTATTCTTGGCTGTTTTTCCCCTGGCATAGATGGTTCTTGTATTTTTTCGAGAAAATCTGCCAAAATTTGATCGATGATGATACTTTTGCTTTACCATTTTGGAACTGGGATGCTCCTGAAGGAATGCAAATTCCACCAATGTATAATTCTGTTGTCACGTCACCTCTTTACGACTTCCTTCGCAACCCAGACCACTTGCCACCTTCAGTGATCAATCTAGAATGGTGCAACGGCGATACAACAGTACCACCGAACGATCAGATCAAATACAATCTTGCCATAATGTATACCCAAATGATTACCCAATCAAAGACTCCAACTGATTTCTTCGGAAGTCCTTATAGGGCCGGTGATGATATCACCACGCTTAGTGGCGCCGGTCAAATTGAGCAAACTCCTCATAATCACGTGCATTCTTGGACCGGAACCACAGTCGACCCTAGTAATCCAATCAACATGGGTGTCTTCTACTCTGCCGCTCGAGACCCAATTTTCTATGCTCACCATGCAAATATTGATCGGATATGGACCATATGGCTGAATCAACTAAAAGGAACCAATATTACAGATGTGGATTGGTTAACTGCCTACTTCATATTTTACAATGAGGAGGCAAAGCCTGTCAGAGTGAGAATTCAAGATTGTCTCGATCCCACAAAACTTGGATATACATATGAAGACGTGCCCATTCCATGGCTCGATGCAAGTGCAAAGCCAAAACCTCGGGCAAAGGGAAAAACCTTGCCTTCTGCACCCGACCCTGCTCAGGTTTTCCCAGTAATATTGGACAAAACCATAAACGTGATTGTCAAACGACCAAAAAAGTCAGGAAGTGGATCGCCAGAGGAGATACTCGTTATTGAGGGAATAGAATACGATAAAAGAAGTTATGTTAAATTCAACGTGTACATCAATGAAGATGACGTGAATGCTTGTCGTCCAGACAATACTGAGTTTTTGGGAAGCTTCAGCAATTTGCCTCATGGACACCGGATGAATGTGAAAACAAATAAAAAATTTAGGATTTCCGAAGTATTGGAGGAATTAGGAGCTCGGGATTATGACAAGGTACTTGTGACGTTGGTCCCCAAGAGTAGTCCTGTGCAAATAAATGGTATCAAGATTGAGTTCCATTCCTAGCAAATTGATGCAAAAGTACTTACATAATTATGAATTATCAACAGGTATCCTGCTAAGTGTTTAATTCTTTAATTTACTCGTGGTTTTAATTAGAAAAAATTATCCGAATAATGTATTTTTCTGAATAAAGTTCTTTTGATGGAAATGCAATTCAACTCTATGAAAGTACATTAAAAAAATTGAGGTAATTGATTAGTGTTGGTGCTTGTTTAGGGCATGCGTTGATGTAGATTTTTTAAGGATAACAAATGTGAAAAGTGATTTTTTTAAGAATATATAGTTAAAAAAATAGAAAAAATTTACAGTTTCACATGAAAAAATATTTTATTTTAAAAATGTATGTTTGAAAAAAAAATTGATTTTAAAAATATGCGTTAAACATGAGATTAACAAAATTTTGCTAAAGTTCTATGAATTTTGTAACGGTTCAAACTTCAATTTTACCACACATCTCAAGAGACTCACAACTTTTATCAATTTTTCAATCACATATACTGAATTTTAAACTTGCTTGGTAACTACAATTCCATGTAGTTGTAAGCTATGATGAACAGGTTTCTATTGACTTTTTATTCCATTTTTTATGTTATGGGAAACAACCAAGCTGGACAATATTTTAAAGGGGTACTTACAAAAATACCATTAAAATTAGGGGTGTTTTGAAAAATCATGTGAAAGGTTTTTAGGAAGTAAAAAATACTGTGTAAAATGAAAAAAGTGACATAATGTCACTTTTTTGAAAAGTGACATAAACTCAAAAAAAGTGACATAAACTCAAAAAAAAAGTGACGTAAAAAAGTAAAAAAGTGACATAAACTCAAAAAAAGTGACATAATTCAAAAATTGGGGAAGGAGAGGTTAAAGGATCACAAAATTGGGGAGGGCGTGTGACTTTTTTTGAGAAAATTGACAGAATGTCATTTTTTCATAGAAAAGTCACTTTTCCATAGAAAAAGTGGCAGAATTCACATTATCCTTTTATCAAACACCTTACATACATAAAAAATTAACTGATTCAAAGCTATTTTTTCAAACGTGTTCATGGATGACCAAACCAAAAGTCCATGGAATGTGCAGAATTCTTAGACGAGATTGTGTATATGGCCTTTTTTAGCATACTCCAATTTGAAATACTCTGATGACACTGATCAGCCATCAGTTGTAGTAACTAATTCAAAGGAATTTGCTTGGAAACTTGAAAAGTAAAAAACATGGTGCAAGAGAAAAATACTAGAGGAATCGATCTAGACGATGGTGAGAAGAATTTGAGTTGCAGGTAGTGAAGGTCTGGGATTTGTCTGGAACAGGAACTACTGGTTTGGGTTTTGGGTGGTTTTATAATTCTAGAACGTATTAATTACGCTAATTATATGATTTAATTAGTTAATAGTGTATTAATCAAATTAGTTAATTTTTTAGAGTATTGCACCTAATTTTCCCATGTTTTAAATAAGACTAAGCCCCTGTTTGTCTACCATTAATCCAAAAAATTGTTTGCTACAGTAAGATTCTCCACCACACATTCACACAATAAAATATTCTACACACAAACCAATAAAGTTACTTTAATTTTCAACCACACATTCTTCAAAAAATACTATTTATTACACTAATTTTCTCTCAATAATGGGAGACAAACAAGCAATAAGGGGGGCCTGCTTGAGAGTGTTTATCACCGATCTTGACCCAATTTGAGTGGCAATATTTATGAGGGTTGAAAAAGTCCGTGCTTGCTAATTTTTTGGGTATCGATTTTGGATGGTTTAAAAATCACTCAAAACCCACATATTATAATTTTGATCTTTTTTTTCAATCAACCAAATTGGTGAATTTTGAATGTTTCTCATATTCTTTTCTAGTTTTATCCTCTATAAAATAATTATTTTCGATCAATGTATTTTGTTCAAATCTAACTTCTAATAAAAATTATTTGCAAGCAAAAAAAATTACTTTATAGTTCAAAATTTTACTTATAATATAAAAAATTACTTTTGTGAAGAATTATTTTTTTATAAAGCAAAAAATACAACTAATAAAATAAAAATTCTCTTCTAAAATATAAAAAGTTATAAACGAGTACAAAATTCACTTATGTGTAAAAATTATTTAAAAATACTAAATTAATTTATAATTACAAAATTTACTCATAGGTAAAAATACTAACTTAAAGCAGATATATAAAAAATCTCTACTAAAATTATTCAAAATTGAAAATCGGTTTGCTCTTAAACATTGAAAATCAATACTTTAAAACGGCTCATAGTCGGTATCCCAAAACTCTGAAGCATGCCCTAAAGAAAAGGAGTGTATATGTTTTGAATGCATTGAGAATGAAAAATGTGCTAAGCGTGCTTGAGCAAGAGGAAAAACTAAAGATGTGGTTATTTGTTGCATGAGGCAAGAATTTTCTTGCTCGAGCACGAATTAAAACTTTAGGCTGAACCTGCCACATTTAAACAACAATTGAGGGGTATATTAGGCATATTTCGGCACAAATTTTTGAGCAAAAAACCTCAAGCTATATATATGAAAAATATTGAACTAAATGAGGTACACAACTAAGCCAAAGCACACCATATTGTCTTGGGGTTTTTGTAGTAGAAGGAGAATTGTAAGCACGAGATTTATCTTCTTCTTCTTATTCTTTTTTTTTTCTTTTTCTTTTTTTAAGAAAACCTTAGTGATGTATTCTATTTTTTACAAGGTTTTTAAATGGACGGGTACTTGAAAATTCTGGTATCCGTTCACTCTTTACACATTTCTTACCCTTCATATTTCCATAGACATTCATATTTTCATAAGCTTTGCCCCTATTTGATACCAATTAAAATCTAGATTTTAGTATAAGTAAAAAATCATCAATTAATTTTAATCACATACTTTATGGATTCCATAAATTTCGAGTCGCACATTTATCAACTTGTATCAAAATCTATTAAAAATAAGATTGTAATCCCAATTACATAGTGCTCATTTGATAAAGATTAAAATCCAATTAAAATTGAAAATATAGCCGTTATTGGATCTCACTCGTCTAATAAAAGTCAACAATAATAGCTAATTTTTCAATTTTAATTCGATTTTAATCTCTACCGAACACGCATATAGCCTTATTCTTTTTCCAGATTTCTCGGACGCCATAATGGGAGGCCTAATGGACAACCTAGGGCCGCCCGGACGGGCTAGTTGAGCCATCCAAATCCGGGTCTTTTTTTTTTCATTTTCAATTTTCATTTTTTAATCAATTTAATTCATTTTATTTTTATTTTTATTTTTTTCTTTCCTTCTTTTTTTCAATCTTTAATCTTATATATTTTTTTTCAATTTCCTTTTTATCTATTTTTCTTAATTTATTTTCGTTTCATCAATTTTTTTTTTCATTTCATTTTTTCATTTTTTATGTATTTTTATTATTTCTTTTTTTTTATTGAATCTTATAATTTTTTAATTTCATTTTTTTTTCTTAATTTAATTTCTTTTCCAACAATTATTTTTCATTTTTTATGTATTTTCATTATTTCTTTTTTTTATTGAATCTTATAATTTTTTAATTTCATTTTTTTTCTTAATTTAATTTCTTTTCCAACAATTATTTTTCATTTTCCTTTTTTTGCTTCTTTAATTTTATTTTTTTCGTTTTCTAATGATGTATTGAAGAGTAGAACGTAGCTCGCCGACAACGCAAGTGCCTCTTTCGTTGTTATTCGTGTTTGTTCACATAATTGTTATTCATATCTTTATTTGTTTTTATTACTGTAACATCTCGACATGGCTATGGAACTATTGCGCGATCTGGCTCGGAGACACCCGAAATCAATTAATGTTCCAGGTCAAGTTATCATGAGCTACGAGTTTTTAGTGCATTCCAAATTGAGCATAACATGATCTTTAGCAGATCGGACTGGTACACATCTCCCCATTACATGAAAGAGTACGTGAGAGGGATCAGTCTGAGATGTGAAAAGTCGTGGACGGATTGTATACATCTATACATCCCAGTCGTAGCAAACTCGCATTGCTTTGCAGTTGAGATTGTATTAGATGAATTAATAATGTACGTGTACAACTCCGACCATAGTTATACCACACATGGCCAGCTCGACTGTATATTGGAGCTGAAGGAGACAATCGTTCAAATGATGGCTAGAACAGCACACATTGCAATACATGATAGACTAACTGTCATGAGGAAGACAACAACTCGAAGACAAATAAAATCGTACATTTTTTTTTGTTAAATGTAAGCATTGTTTATGTAATTGTGAACATATTTAGACTGATATATTATTATTCACATACATGGGCGATTGCAGAGCTTTCACAATGAAGTACATCGAATTTTTGAGTATCGAACGTGGTGTAGAGTTGATAAGCCAAACACATTGATAATTGGAGGACGAAGCTAGCGTCCGACTTGTATGTATATAATTGTGATCCGTGGTATATTGTATTATTTTGTTTTTTAAAAATGTAAGCATTGTTTATGTAATTGTGAAAATATTTAGTTGTAATAATTGGTTTGAAAATGATTTTAAAAAAATATTTAGTTTTAATGTAATTGTATATTTTTTTAAAAAACAATCGAACATTAAAGTATGGGGACCTAATTGCAACATTTTAATTGTTAATGAAAAATTCAAATATGACCATCAAAATATGAAAAAAAATCAATAACGTACTATAAATAGAGATTACGTATGATTAAATAGATATTACACATCCGTCGGATTACTATGTAGTGAGATCTGACTTGTACAAAATTAGCGAGTATGTCGTGTTGCGCCACACCTTCTACACCTACACGGTTTGGAAAAATCTTTGGAAGATGGTATTCTAGACGTATATCAGTATGCGGTCGAACTTCAGGTGGTAACAAATTATTAAGTGAGAAAATGTGGTTGAGAACTTCCTAGTCGGCTTCATTTGGTAGAGGAAACATAGTGTTGCATACGTTCCTCTTTAATAATCAGCCACGTAATAATGAGTGCATAAGGTCTATGGTAAGAATCTTCTATACATAGCCACTGTGACTGCATGTGCACATGGAAAACTCTTCAATTGAAATTTTCTACACATGCAAATATTATCATTCAAGTGTATGATGTATTCGATATTACATCTGCATCTCACGGAGAAGCGAAATTGATCCAGCGGGTTCCACATTTAGCTTTATCGCCACCTCTAGAATTTTGAAGAGTTTATCTTTCTGAACCGGGGTTAGTAAACTTGTGTAATTCTTTGATTCCTTACTTCGGTCATAAAACCACTACTGCGGCTTGTTATGAATATGCTCAATCATGACGAGAATTGGTAACTCACGATCCTTCTTGAATAATGCATTGAGCGACTCCGCATTGTTTGACGTCCCAAAAAATGTGACTGTGCCCAATGTTCGACCCTCATCTCCGTTAGATAATCTCATACATCGTGTGATTATTTTCTATTTCGACCATGAACTTATCAAACTTTTCGAAACTGTAAGCTTCTTCAGCTCTCCTAAACAATACTACAATGTCACTGCCCGATAATTAGTCTTCAGGTTACCCTATATATAGTACATGAAATAACCATGCTCGACGACCCCAACACTACAACAAAATCCATCTTTTGCAACATTAAAAAGGCAACATTTGTTGATAAATGTTGCCAAAACGGTCTTTTGGCAACATTTTAGTAAGTGAATGTTGCCATTGGTTAATATGAATGAGTTTTGGCAACGTTTTTTAGAAAAATATTCCAGTAGACACCTTGAACAACGTTTATTGAGTGTTGCGGAAGATTTTACCTTTAGCAACGTTTATGAAACGTTACGAAACGTTAGACTTTTCGCTACGTTTGATAAACGTTGCTAAAAGTCACCTTTAGCAACGTTTATCAAACGTTGCGAATGGTCTCACTTTTTTCAACGTTTATTGAGTGTTGCGGAATGTTTTAACTTTCGCAACGTTTATTAAACGTTGCGAAATGTAATACTTTTAGCAACGTTTGATAAATGTTGCGAAAAAGACCTTTCGCTACGTTTGTCAAACGTTGCTAAAACTCTCAAATTTCAAACGTTGCTAAAACTCAAAAATTAACCCAAACCCTACCCTTTATTCACGCCTCCCTTCAACCATTTCTCTCCAACCCACTGAGAAAAAAATGAAAAATGACTTCTTCTCTCTCAAACCCACACAATCTGGAACCTAGTCAATTACCTCTCTCACCACCAGTCCACCCCCGCGCTCCTCCTCCCCTCCAAATAACCGCCACCCCTTTGCCCTCCCAAAACCCAAAGTTTTCTCTTTTATTGCAAACTGAAAACCTTCAAAATCAAGAATCTCGGCCTCCATTTCAGCACCAGCAGGGATGTTTCTGGTGGTGGCGCCGGCACGGCCCTTTTTTAGGGTGGTTTTGGTTTTCTATTTGGAGGAGCAAAAAGAAGAGATGAAAGCTCGAAGCAAGGACTTTGTCTATGGTGTTGAGGAGTAGATGGCTGAACTCAAGGTTTTAGAAAGGTAAACTTAGATTTGCGAATTTTGATGGGGTTTTATTACTTCTTTCAAGATGTTAAAGAAATTTTGTAAAAGTGTGCATTTTTAAGGCTGATTGTATCATTTGTGGCAAATTCATAGAAGAATTAATATTTTAGTCGATTTGCAGAAAGAAAAGGGTGATACGTGTGTTCCAATTTACATGTACCTAGTCAGATTTATGATAAGTTTGTTCTGAGTGAATTTGAGGAAAGGCTGAAGAAGCTGATGGAGGAAATTAAACAGAGTGCCGAAATTATTTGAGGAGAAATTTTTATAGCATAGTCAGATTTCATTGATTGTCTTGGGGGCTAAATCTGAGTAATTGGAGAGATTTGAGGAGAAATTTTTATAGCATACCAGAAGGTGTTCTCAGATCTCTTTAACAAGAACATGGACATCAATGAAATGTGGTCCTGAAATTGTTTATTCTGCTATTTGAGGAGATGCACCACAGATCTTATGGCATAGCAGATGAAGAACCTCAATGTTTTCACCAGAAGGTGTTCTCAGATCTCTTTAACAAGAACATGGACATCAATGAAATGTGGTCCTGAAATTGTTTATTCTGCTATTTGAGGAGATGCACCACAGATCTTATGGCATAGCAGATGAAGAACCTCAATGTTTTCCTCAATATTTGCAAAAATATAATGAGCCATTAGAGATGAATATGTTAACCTTGACCTTGGTTTTCAAAAGCCATGATAATTCAAACTTCAAAGGTAACACTAATATATAAAAAATAGGACAAAGAAATCGGTGTTTTAATATTAGCCATTAGGTTGCACAAAATATTATTGTTTACACTTTAGAGTATCCCTTGATTTTTGATAGCATCTATTGTGTTTAATTAGTTGATAGCTGTGAAGTTCTCAAGGTAGCATTTTTGATAGCATATGTTATGTTTAATTAGTTGATGGCTGCTCTGTACCTATGAAAAGTTTCCACTGGCAGATTTTAACTATTTGGGATAGTTGAAAACTTTAGATAAGATCTGCCTCATACTGTTGCCAATCAATTGTACAGCTTGTTGCTTCTCTACATGTTTTCTCAGGAGCTATATACTACAAGATCAAACAATCTGCAGAAGGAGCAATTCAGGCTGTGATTGAGTTTGTTATGGATAGGGGGAAGGAGCTGAATGAGTCTGATATTTCAAGGTGTTGTCAAAGAATTATTTGATATTTGTAATGTTGGAAGGATTAGTTTGTTTACCATTTATTTTCCTCCAGGAGTTAAATTTGAATTTGTTTTAAACAAGGTCCATATGTATATGCCAACAGGAGGACACAATCTTTGCTTTCTGCTCTAGAAGATCTGCTCTCTGGCTGAGAACACCAGCTCAAGAATTGTTTTTAATGAAGTATTAGCTGCCAGGTAGCTGTTATAGCTCTCACTACGTTCTTCAGGTCTCTCTTTTGATGACATTGTATAGTTTGTCATGTTTATTCTGCAGCAAACAATAGTTTCATCCTTGTTAATCGCAGAGGTGGTGGTAAAGTTGGAAAAAAAAACAGTTGAACAAAGATATGCTTCATTCCTTGCAACACTTGTGCTTCACATTGATACCTCCATATAATAAGAAAGTTGATTGCTGTGAAGTTCTCAGGGTAGCATTTTCATAGCTGCTTTTGTTTGTCCAAAATTTTATTTCTTTTTGGAACTCCTTTTTATTTAGGTGGTGATATATTACATTTTAATGTTCAAAGTGTATAGATTCAAAAATTTGTAATAAAATTATCAATTTTTATTCAATTTTAAAATTTGTTGAAAATGAGTATTTTCAATTTTGCCGGACAATTTAAAAAAAAAAAAAAAAACCTACGGGTCGCATCGCATTTTAAAATCCTCGAATGTATTGTCCAAGAGTCATAAAAAAATTACTTGAAGCGATTCTTGCCATCGGTCTCAATAAAAAAATGTCGAGTCAAGATTAGAAATTTCGTATAACTCTCCTCAATCAAACCTTTTAAATCCTCTAATGCACATTCTTTAGTCTTATAGGTCTTCGATAGCTCATAACCATCCTATTCTTCCGATGGATTTCGTTGATGATATATGTAGGTCTATAAATCATATGTGGATCTTGAAACTTGTGCATTATTTATCAATCAATAAACCATGATCAAGTTTGACTGTGATCATTTTGATCAATATCCACTTCTTAAGTATGTTCCCATAGATACTTGCGAACTACAAAGAACTCATTCGTGTCCATCTTTGTCGCCGTCGAACGCCAATTGCAATTTTTGTTCACACAAATAATTGTGTATATAGATCTATTTTTTTCTTTACTTTAAACTCAAAGTTATGTTTCGTTACAATCCGGTGTACAGCTTTTTTCATGTCAAACAGTTGATCAACATACAAGTCTTCATTATCGGGATCCACACGCAAACATTTAGAAGATTGTGTACTTGGCCCAGCCTGTGAGCTCCCACCATACTCATGTCTCTACCTGGATAAAGCAATCAAATATTGATTAATAAATCGCCTTTCATCATCGTTGTCTTGCATTTCCTCGTGAGTTCTATGCGCAGTGAAAGTAGAAACTTATCGGGAATAAAAACTTATCGAGAATAACCATATCATCCTTACAAGCTATCTCTACTGTATCCCAAAAATCATATACATTAGGATCCCCTCCATCGAAAACTTCGTGTTCATTGTCGAGGACATTTTTCCTTAATAAAGGTGCGCAAATACGAATCGACTTGTGGCTTTGGTTCAATTTAATTAGAAACTTCATTTGTACTTCAAAAATAAATGTCATAGGTAAAATCAGAATGGTTGAATGCTTGTAAAATAAAAATCTCAATTCCATATCGGACTGAGAGGGATCGACGTTGAGCATGTTTTGTCTATCATGATACATTTCCATGAACAATATACTTGATGTTATCAAAGTTGCAACAACCCCATTTTCTTCACTCGTCCATTTCCATTCCCATCAACCATTTTCATTTCTTCGAAATTTACCAAAACTAACAAATTAGGACACATGCTAAAGCCATATTTGCATTACGAATCAAAATATTAGAAACAATTAGATTAAATATAAGGAATTAATAAGAGTACAAAAAGGAGGAGAGGACAAAGAAAAAAGAGGGTTGTCAGCCCACACCGTTAGGGCCGTCTGTTAACAGACGACTGTCAGCCAGAGCCGTTCGTCTGTTTGGCCCCAATATTATTTTTCCTCCAATTTTTTATAAAATTATCTATGTATACTATAGCATTTGTAGAAATAAAATTTAACAATTTAAAAAATGTACTAATTTAACGAAAACGAAATTAAATGGACGTAAAAATGCTTACCGATTTGAAGTGTTGGATAAACTAAATATTTTTATTAGGCATTTGATAAGTTTATGAGATTTTAACGTTGAAGCAGATGATAAATGAAATTTTTTTTATCTATGTTGGAGTAAACATATAAAGAAAGTGGCTTGGTTTTAAAATTTTAAGTGAGAAGTATCTTGTTTTTACTTTGAAACTTAAATGGTATTATTTTCTTTTTAAACAAAATCATATCTTTGTAATTGTATAAAATATTTAAGGGTATTCTTGTCTTTTAGTCAACAAAAGGTCATTGTAGTAAATGGCAAATATTTTTGACTGATATGGAAAAGTGGCTATTTGACCAAGCCTAGTGCCCCCTTGGTGGCACAAGAAGCTATATATGGATCATGATTTCATCATTGTTGATACTTTATGGGTTTCGTTGTTCATATGGATTTTGTTTGTCTAATAATCAAGAGCTTGTAAACATATGAACCTCGTCCTATGTACAAACAAGTTAATACAAAATGTTAGCCGACCCGAGGAGAGAATCTAGGTTTGAATTTCTCTAGAGTTAAATAGATATTTTCACAAAAGGGAAATTAATTCCCATTTTATTAATAGTGCATATCATCTTGAGCTTAGATGCTCTTGATGCTCACAAAGCATAAAATAACTGAATAATACATCGATTTGAGATTGTTGAATTTTCGAATAGTCGATCAAGGATCAAATTTAGGAGAAATCTCCATGATTTTGTTCAACATACAAAAATAGTCAAAAAAGTAATGAAGTATTTAATAGAATATAAATATTTCCGAATCAATAGAAAACCATAAAATTACTAAAGGACTATTCTCTTTAGCGTTTTCGAGTCGTTTTCTGTTTTTGATTTTCCAAAAAGGTGAAAACGCGTTCTCTTTCCCATTTTCGAAAATGAATTTTCGGAAACACAAAAAAAAATTGTGAAGAAAACGCAAAACGACATATTTTCCGTTTTGAACACTTTCAAGCAAAAAATTGAAAACGGATGAAAAAAATGGTTCCTGGAAACACCCATCACCTCAGCCAAGAAACAACCACCTAGACCTCAGCCACGAAACAACAACATCAGCCACTTTCCGGCCACCTAGACTGCCGGATTCCACCACCAACAACCTCGCCAAACTCCCTTCTATCACTTCCAATCATTCATCAGCCATGAAACAACAAGAATCGATAGAAATTGGAAGCCAAAAAAACCATTCCCGCGCGACCTATTTCCTTCAGAAACATCACATCCGATCATGTCCCCAATCCACCCCAAGCAACTCTTCAATGTTCAGATTTAATGCAGGAATATATTACAGTAGCAAAGTCCATGCAACAGGTTTCGAATTTTGCAAAATTTGGCGTCGTCCAACCGTCCCATGATCTCGAACCACATGGGTTAGCCTCTCCTCCACCCGATGCACCTTGCCCAATCATGGGTCAAGGCCAATTTGAGATGGTGGTGATTTCAAGCCAGGATGATTTGAGGTTGTGGCGTCGACTGTAGCAGTGATTGAGTTTGAATTAGGGGTTTCTTTAACCAGCGGGAAGGTTGTGGGTGAAGGTGGTAATTGTAGTTAGTGATTTGAGGTGAAGGTGGTGAAGTTGGTGATTGCGGTTGTAGGCAAAGGCGGTGATTTTAGGCCAGGCTTCATTGAGAGAGACGAAAGAGAAATAGGAGGGAAAGAGAACATGTTTTGGGGTTTTTTAATTTTGAAAACCATTTTTCAAAATAATAAAAAGAACACATTTTCAACAAACACAAAATGGACACTCAAAACACAAAATTCAAAATGATTTTAAAACTCAAAACACAAAACTAAAACACAAAGAGAACACCCCTCTAAATGTCCAAAATACCCTCACATCAGATCAAAGTAAATATAATAAATATAAATATAAAATAATAAAGAGAATAAATGCACCAATCTCGCATGGGCTGCTATGTTAATCTTGTATGGCCTAGTATAAGGAATGAAAATGTTTGCAAATTTGTATTTGTTTATTTATTGGTGAATTTTAAATTTTTAAATAGTTTTAATTCACAATAAGAAAATATTAATAAAATAATTAGTGGCATTTTTTTTTAATTATAATCCAAATTTCTAACGGATTTATTCTGTAGGAAAAATATTGGTAGTTAGCGACATAAGCCAAAATGGAACATTAGTAGCAAATTAGGAACAAATAAGTCGTTTGCATTTTTCGTTGATAAAATTACTTAATATAGCCGTAGGTAAATTTCTTTGAAATATTCCATTGGTAAACACCAACAATTTTTTTTTATCACTAATTTTTCGACGATCAAAGAAATTCGTCAGTAAATTAGCATCAAGGGTTTCACTATCTGATTGGTTCCATCGCTAAAAGTTATTAGCTACGGAATTAAAGCCATTAATGACGGAAAATTCCATCTCAAAAGCAACATTTTTTTGTAGCATACGTTGTGGAAACATTATAACAACAAATATCTTGTTGTTATTTCATACATTCTACGTCAAACAAATAGTATTGTGAGTTTGTTAATGATATAATTGACTGGAAGTTGTTGCAGAATATATATTGTAACTTATATAAAGCCACAATGCCTGTAACAAACATATTGCTGTCGTGATTTCGATATTTTTTTAGTGTGTATATATAGTTTTATCTAATAATGTAAATATAAATCCATTCCCTTATTCATTAACAATTAAACCATACAATTTTTCATCTGTATTTATATGATTTGCCAAATTTTGTTAGTTGTCTATATATTTTTTTTGAAAAGACTACTGTAGAGGAAAATGTAATAAGATGTTGTACAAACGATGTTCACATTGACGTGTGCAAATAAATGACCAATTTTTGACAAAAAAATAATTTGAATTTCAGTTGTATATAAATGTATTTTCTATGTTTGTATTAGAAATGTATGTTTTACCAAGTTTTAAACGGCACAATATATGGATTCATTAAACATATAGTGTCGTACATATTAGTGAGTGTCCAAAATTTATGCATTATCTGTTAATTTTGATATGATCAATTGAATGTTTTTGCTTGGCGATCCTTACAATATTTAAAAAAAAAAAAAAAGCCACTTTGCATTTTAACGGAGCTTTATTATTTAAATTTTGTGTCTCAACATAGGTAAAAGTATAAACTTTTAATAAAACTCATTGGGTTCTTCATAATTCCATCACGTAAATTCACAAATATGAAAATGGAGATGTAATGGGGAGGTTCTTGAAAGTTGTATAGCTAAGTGACAATGATAAACGTTTGGTTGAAACTCGTAAACGTATGAGATCGTTGTACAAGTAATAAGATTTGTGAGTTAAGAATATCGTTCCCACAAGAAATAAGGCCTACTTCGTAGTTCGGTAGTTTTTATCAAATTCGGAGTTTAGTAACATCAAAAGAGAATTGAGATTTGTTATTTATGCTAATTTTAGCTCTAAGAAAGCTAGTAAAAAGTAATTAAATCTAATGTGAATACTTGTATTGAATCTTTGTATCCCCTATTTTGACATATTTCAATTCTCAATAATTAATCTATTCAATTCATGCATTTTTGACAATCGAGAAAGTTAATATGTTAAATGCTCTTTTCTAAGATATACCAACATATGATTAACATAAGACGATCTTATTCATAGTCCAACTTTATATGAAAGTCGTGCATTTAGTTTAGATTATCAATAAGATTGTATGTGTGAGGGATATTATTCTTAATTCTAACTACACATGTTGATTTTACTGTGTTCTAGATTCATTGTGAGTATTCATGCAGTACAACAAGAAACTAACTACTTAATTGGTGATCAAACAATAAGTAGTGCAGTGGGTATGTAAAATCAATCAAATAATAACATGAAATTTCTAAATTAAAGTCTTCAATTGAAATAATTAAAAATAGGATTCAAACATTCATCCAATATAATTGAAAAAGCCTAACATGTTTAGAATTAAATTACAAAAGAACAATTAGAAAATCATCACCCAGAAAGAAGAAATAATGAAGAATTAGGAATATCGACGTTTTTGATGTGAATCTTAAATCCGAATGAAGAATTTTCAATATCCTATGCAATCCGCCTTGTTTCTACTTTGTTAGCTTTGTTCTTCGCATCTAAAATTGATTAGAATCTACAAATGATTTAGGTCTAAAAAGGTTCCCGACGTTTTGGACGGCTTCTAGAATAGAAAGAGTGCAAATAAATTATATCAAAATTCGCCGAAACAAAAAAAAAAAAAAAAGGAAAGAAAATCTTTCCTAGTCGGAAAGCTATGCGTGCGAATAGTATAAGTTGAGTGTACGCATAATAGAATGATTTTAACTTCAGCCAACCTAAAATGGGATCTCGCGTACATCATGTCCTGCATGCCTATGTGTATGCATAACTCCATATTTTTGGACCAATTGTGCAAATTGGATCCTGGACTTTTCGCAATACATTTTTGTTTTGTCTTTTTTACTTGTGATTTTGTCCCTTTAGCTTCCAATTGCCTCCATTTGAGTTTATAGCATCTTCATTTCATTTTATGTCTTCACGCAACCATTGGAAAGTTGTAATTTAGTCCACATAGTTTTAATTTCGCCATTATTCTCAGTTTTTAACTTTTTTCTCCAATCCTTTATCAAATCAAGAATTTTATCTATTATACATAATAAAACACAAATTAAGCTATATTTCATCAAAAGAATTACAAAATGTCATTATTTAAAGCCCCAAATAAATGTGTAAAATACAATTATAAATAAACTTGTAAGTTTAAGAGATTAATTTATAGAAGGCTCATAGTATTTGTAAAAACTAATTTTATTATGCACAATTGTTACTTCGCAAGTTTACGACGAAATTCAAAGCTGAATTATCCACATTAGCAACTCTGATCAATCTTACTAACTTAAGTGGAAGAAGTTTGGATTACTGAGAGGTGGAATGAATTATGTGTTGATCATTACATCGATAATGGATTCATTCTGGTGTTTTAGTATGTGGACAATACAACATTTCACTGTTCCGACCTTGATATGTCAAATATTGAAACGTTGGCAAAATTACTTTGTTGGATTTATGTTGAACCATCGAAAGAGGATTGTTCTCAATAGGAAGCATTGAGTCAAAATATTTAAAAATCAAAATAATTATATGTAAGTTGTACATGAATGTGAGGAACTTTGATTTTTCTGTAATATCCATATAAAAGAATAATTACTTTGTATGTAACAAAATTATTATCCATAATATCTTGAAAAACGATATGTTGATCCCAAAAAATGAACCAACAGATGCGGGCCCACTCACGCCAAGTCAAGTACTATTCCGGCTCATTTCTACCAGAGTAAAAAGGGTAGCAAGAAGGAAATGGACGCGGGGGATACTTTGAGGCGAAAGATAAAATGTTCAGGCTCCGACGAGTGAAACAAAAGCAATCGCACTAACAATAATCACCGGGCAGAAACCAAACTAATCTATGTAGTAACAAACAGGAATAAGTGGAATGATAGATAAAATGTCCATAAAAGTTGCTATGTTGTATGTTGAATTCTTGAGAGTTCAAGTGTATATTTCGAATATATAATTGTCTAAATTCCAATCAACAACCAATTCCTTTTCAATTACAAAGAGAACCTATTTATACTGCCTTAACCGATGTCGTGATCGTTGGATCAGAACTACGAGATCCCACCTCTCTAATTGAGGCTTCACATCACAGTCCATTCATACAATTAATACATTGATAAGAGATCACTCGCTCTATACAATAGGTTGACACACTGACAAACTTTATTACAAGTGTTACATCAATCACTTCTAAAAATCTTCGAATTTATTGTAAGAGATAGCGTTGACTTCATGAGTTTTGTGCGAGTTTGAGAGACTCAGAGAGATCTTTGCGTTGGTTCTCTAAATGGAGAGCTTCAGCTCATTTCTTTGTTTCCTTAGGCAGTGTTTCATTCTTGAGGCAGTGCTTCAGCATGAATTTCGGCTTTACAGTGCAAGGACTTCGATTTTGTTTTATTTTTTCATATTTTGACCTCATAGGTCTTTATTTGATTTTCTTGTTGACTTTTTGCCTACGTGACTTGCTATGTGGCACTTTTGCTTTGAGCCTCGGAAGCGAGGTGTAACACGATATGTAACTATTTTGGCAAAATTATTTGTACAACGAGTGTATAATATTGAAGAAAGCTTAGTTCTTCATTATCTATTGCTCGAATTTTTAATGGAAACTTGACTTACCTCATAGTGTGGGTTGTTGTAAGTTTACAGTGTATAGTGAAAATACGGATTACCAAATTAACGACTACTAAGTTACTGAATGGTTATTAATTATCCATTTTTAATTTTTATCCAAACGTGCGGAATTATTTTATTAAAAGTAATAAGTCACTTTTTAAAAATTTCGAGATGATTAAGCATACGATTTAATTATCCTATGTTTAAATACCATAGTTTGCAATATGGAAAAAAAATAAAGAAGGAACACCAAAATGATGACAGAGAAACCCAATTGGGTAAAAACTTTGGGAGCAAGCCAGTTACCTCCACTATAGACAATATGGATTACAGTCCATTTCCAGCCTAATAAATCCACTAGTTCCCGCTGTTATAATCCTGTGATCTCCAAGATCTACTGTTCTTCTTCAAAGTGTTAAGGAAGTTAGGTGTTTTGGATTCACAAACCTTGATGTTTTCCCAATACTTGGTTATCGGATCTTAAGAATGATATGGATGAATCACCAAATAATTATGTTATTGGATCTCTCAAAATATGATGTGGATGTGTTATACAATGAGAGTACTATCAAGCAAAATCGCGAAAGTTGGGGATGCTTAAGTGTTATGGGCCGTGTAAAACTCTTCAAAATCGCGAATTAAGTCTGGCCGCATAAATACGTCGCTCGAGTGAGGGAGCTGTAGCTTGAACGACAATGAGGCGATAGGCGAGCGATAACGTCTCTGTTTTTGTCTCTCGAACGTGAGTTAGGCGAGCTGCTAGAGAAATTCTGACGCCACGCTTTCCTTGTTTTCAACCTCTGACCCTAACTTAACGCATTTATACAAAATTACATCCAAGTCCTTGACTTTTTACAAGTGCAATTAAGACCCTTTTGTTCACAAACAAACAATTACAACATGGACCCAACAATCACCCCCTTTGGCATTTTGTGACAAAACCATACAAATAAATTCAAGGAAATAAAATAAACTTCTCAAACTATACTACCCAAGTTATTCAAGTTCTTGTATTCCTTGGTAAAACCTGTTTCCTTAAATCAAAAACTCAATACCCAGTATAAAAGCACGTGACATAGGAAATCAAAAACTCATGAACATAAATAAACATGCTAGTTTGAGATGTAACATTAATTTCAATCAATACACCAACCGAAATATTAACATCACAAAACTTCAAAACTCAAACAGCTATGCATATGATATGCAATGCAGCTGCAGTGTACATTCTCTCCCTTACTGCAAGTTCTCAATATTTTTATGCAGTAGGAAAAATGTATATATGTCTCTCCCCAATAACCCCTCAGACATAAAATACAGATGCAAATTAAATCTCAATTTCATTAAATGCTCTCCCACCAGTGTCTGTGTATATTCTCTCTCCCCCCTTTTGTCACAAATGACTGAGGGTGCAATTTCAAATTCAATCTTAGACATGAATATATATTAGTCCAAAAAGAAGTATATAACATGCACAAGCATAATTAACAAGTAGTAAACCTTCCCCACATACTCAATTTAAGTCAGAATGAAGTAAATTGTATAAGTGACCCATATGTGCAAAGTGTTACAAATCCTTTGTAAGCAGGACTCCAAACCTTAATTTTGTGAGAAATAAGATGTTAAACATCACTGCCAATAAGCGTATTCCTATACTTATGAAAGTCAAACCATTCAAAGTACATTAAAACTTGTAAATAAAAGCTCATTTTGTATTTGATATTTTCTTTTCTTCCCCTGCCTTTGAGCATATTTTATTTTCATATCTTTCAATATTGTAAGTTTATTATTATTTTTCACATCTTAAATGCGGGCTCTTCTTTACTAAGCGACTAAAATGACACATGTAGCGAGTTTTAAGCCGGATAACCCAAGTCGGTTAACCATAGGCACCAAATTATGAGAAACTCCACGGGATTAATTACTTGAATCATATGGGCTCCAAAGAAGAATATAAGATATTGATTATTTTATTACCGGGGATAAACTTGAGCTTAGGACAAATACATATGATCAATTCATGTTCAAAGTCACCTTATTAACATGTGACTGTCATCCCAAATCATACACATGCGATAGAGCCTCACTAACAATTTCATAGTGTGTGCAATGTAGATTGTATATGAAGACACCTATGCTAAGTACTCTATAATAACCTAAGCAAGTCATGAAAATTATGCTATAGCTTATCAATTATGTCCACACACGATCACAACATGCAAGTTTAAGAAAGTCAAATATTATGCTGTAATAAAGTTATCATTCCCATTTTTTGTTTTTTAAATTTTTTTATATTAAAGCATGAATGCATCAAGCACAAAAAATGTCAAACACACAGAAAAAAGAAATAAAACAATATGCATGAGTTTTCTACATAGAAAACAAATAAATAGGGTGCATACATAAATTAATGTCTCATAATGATAAAGCACGAGCATGCACCAAACATACCTAATCAGTTAGGTATGCAAATGCTCTTACATTTGAGAGCACCGTGATCTATTTCATAATTTTTCAGATCACTTTTCTTCACCCAAACTCGCCTAGTAACAAAAATATTTTTAGTCATTTGTATCATTAACCTGGGTGGCCAATTTATTTACCTAATTAGTAAGGAAGTTAATCTGAACAACATAATCATGATTCTTATTTTTATTTAAGTTCTCATTTCTATTTCTGTTCAGAAAATGATGACACCTAGGCTTAATGTGTCCTAACTCACCGTAGTGAAAACATATAGGGATAAACCTAGGACCAAAGGTATGTGGACGATGATGTCTATTCCTAGGTCGAAGCCTACGCTGTCTAGTGGGCCTCTGTCTAACAAAGCCCTTATTCTTAAGATCGGGATTAGGTACATGTTTAAGGTAGTCACTAGCAGGGACAAACGTGGTCTTAGAAGTACTAGTACTATTTTCCTTAAAACCTAAACCTCCCTTATTTCTAACCGGCTTGCCCATATGTTATCTAACTTTTCAGAACCACTAGAGAAGGCAAGCAATTGAGTCTTAGAATATTCTAGATCACTCAGAAGATTCTTGACCTAGATTTCTAAGGTCTCTTTCTCAATGGTCAACTCGTAGACTCTCCTAGAGGACTTCTCAAACTCACTGGTAAGGTTCTTAACCTGAGTCTCTAAAGTTTCATTCATGGATTTCACTCAGGATCGAGATAGACTCCATAATGTGTGCTACTAACTTCTCATTTTCCAGTTCAAGTTTCTTATTCTTCGCACTCGAGGCTTTGTTTTTAGTAAGAATCTTAAGACTCTCCTCATACATCTTATCATAAGCCTCTTGGATGTCTTCCTCACTTATAGACTCTTCATTAGAATCCTCATCATTATCTATGTCCTCATCTCTTTCACTCCCCTGGTCAGATCCATTCTTAATTCTCGTAGTAAAGGTAATATATTTTCCATTTTCTTCACTAGTGGTTTCATCACTCTGATTGTCCGAGTTAGACTCGTCATCAGTGAGAGTAGCATTCATAGCCTTATTCGAATTCCTCTTACTGCTAGGGCACTTACTTCTAATGTGGCTAAAATTTCGACAATTATGGCACCTCACAGATTTAGATTTTCTCCTAGATTCAATCGGGCCTCCTTTTTGTCTCTCTTTAAGGTTATTTTTCTTCCTAAACATTTTTTGGAATTTTTTAGCCAGGTAAGCTAACCCCTTGTCATCCAGTGAATCAAAATCAAAAGATTTGGTCAAGGTGTTTCTCACGGATTTTAAGACCAGAGATTTATCTTGAACATGCTTATTAGGGGTGTCCAAAAGTCCCGAACCGAACCGGACCGAACCGAACCCGAACCGAACCGAGCGGTTCTTCATAAATTAAATACCCGAACGGGTACCCAAATCGAGAACCGATGGGTTTGGGTCGGGTCTCGGGTCTAGACCAAGAACCGAAGAACCGAACAAGAACCGAAACTAAATAATTTTTTTATTTTTTATATTGAATTAATTAAATTATTTTATTTTTTTCCTATACAAATTAGCAAATTAATTGAATAAATTAGATTATTTCATAATTTTAATTTTTAAGCCCAAATCATTTTAAAATCCATTAGCCCATTTTAATTTGAAACAAATGAATATACTTTATATAGTTTTGCTGTAATATTAATATCTACTTTTTGGTATTTGTATGCATTGAATTAATCTTATTGGACGGCTAGTTTTGTATATTTTTTTTAATTGGGCTACGTTAATTTGTAAAAGTTACGAATGAAATGTTATTAAGGCTCCGTTTGGGAGCCATTCTTTTTCAAATAATACATTTTATCTTTCACATCAAGTGGGGTCCATGGAGAATGTGTGGTTGAAAAAGAAGGAAAAGTTATTGATGTGATGGAAAATATTATTTTATTGAATAATGTGTGGTTAAAAATGAGTAGAAGAATGAGAATGAAAATTTTAATGGTTACCAAACGGAGGCTAATTGTATTTATGTAGTGTTGCTGAAAATATTAAAAAATTTAATTATGGTACGGAACCGAACGGAACCGAACCGACCCGAACCGAACCGAACGGAACCGAACCCGAACGGTTCCATAATTATATTTGGACCCGACGGGTCCATTTATTAAATACCCGAAAGTTTTGGGTCGGTTCGGGTATCTTCAGAACCGAACCGAACCGACCCATGGACAGCCCTAATGTTTATCTAAGGTCAGCCCATACGTCTGGAGGGATCCAACTAACCCTCTACCTTAATGGAATCTATGTCCTTACTTTCTTCAATTGCCGAGATTTTAGGCCTGAAACGCTCGGGTAAGGATCTAAGAATTTTACGCACTATCTTAGACTGGGGGATACAGTCATAAATAAGGCATGTAAGGCTTTACTGTTCTAGTTACATTCATCTAAGTTGGCTCTGGTTCAAATAGCATGGGAGTGGGGATAACTTCATTATTAACTGTAGAACTAGGGGCAGTCCAACCATTAACAACACTCTGCCATATACGTTCATCCATATATTTCAAAAAGGCTCTCATTCTAACTTTCCAATAGGCATAATTACTGCCATAAAAATAGGGCGGAACAAATAATGAACTACTCATCTAGATAAAATTGGTCAAGGAATGAATTAAGACTCTGATACCAATTGAAAATACGAATGACCAAATTAATGACTACTAAGTTACCGAATGGTTATTAATTATCCATTTTTAATTTTTAACCCAACCTGCAGAATTATTCTATTAAAAGCAACAAGTTACTTTTTAACAGTTTCTAGATGATTAAGCATACAATTCAATTATCATATGTTTGAATACCACAGTTTGTAATATGGAAAGCAATAAAGTCTTTCCCCTGGGTTCTGAGAAGAGCTGGTTTATGGGGCACCGGGCTAGCTCGCAAAGAGAAGTTGAATCATAAAGATCCAGACTGCACTAACTGGGGCTGACCTTTTAGACGTAGAAACTCAACTGGGTAAAAACTTCGGGACCAAGCCAGTTACCTCTACTATAGACAATATGGATTACAGTCTGTTTCCAGCTTAACAAATTTCACTAGTTCCCGCTGTTGTAATTCATGTAATCTCCAAGATCGGTTGTTCCTCCAGACTCATGATCTCTACTGTAGATATTATCTAGCCAACTTGCTAGATCTCTCGATCTATATCATGTAGCTTCCAAGATCCACTATAAATTCCAGACTCCTGATCTTCTTTAATTGTCTCTTCTAAATGGATATCGAGGAATCACATATTCCAATTCTTCTTCCCGCGCTTGTAGTCCAACATATCTCAACTTCGAGAAACTTCTAGAGTCCAACTGAGAAAGTACCTTCCTCAAAATGTTAAGGAAGTAAGGTGTTTTGGATTCACGAACCTTGATATTTTCTCAATACTTGGTTGTCGGATCTCAAGAATGATATGGATGAATCATCAAATACTTATGCTCTTAGATCTCTCAAAATATGATGTGGATGTATTATACAATGAAAGCACAATCAAGCAACCACCTGGAATTCATCCGAGACATCTGTATTTATAGTTGGGGACGCTTAGGTGTTATAGACGGTGTAAAACTCTTTAAAATCGAGAATTAGGTCGGCCGCATAAATACGTCGGTCGAGCGAGAGAGTTGTCGCTCGAGGCTATAAGCAGGCGATAACGTCTCTGTTTCTACCGCTCGAGCGTGAGTCAGGTGAACAGCTAGCGAAATTCTGACGTCGCGTTTTCCTTGTTTTCAACATCTAACCCTCACTTAACTCATCTATAATTTTTACAAGTGTTCAATTAAGACCATTTTGTTCACAAATATGCAAATTACAACAATGGACCTAACATATAGTTTAAAGGAAATTATTTTCTATAAGAAAAAATGAATACCTGTCCAAGTTTCTAGTAAACATCGAGCTATTAGATCGTGAGGAAAAGAAAGGACCAGTGAAATGAGTACAAGTCCAACTAGTAACGTTCGTGTATTTACCACTAGACGAAAAGAATTTACAAAGGCTAAAAAAAATACTACTTTGCATACCATGACCATTTCACAAACTTCTCCCAACAGCGGTAATGCAATGGTATTGTATATAATGATCTTATGATCATCTCTAAACGTAGATATAATGCTTTTCTATTAAGAAAATAATTTATTCTTTACATAAACATAAATTTATGCAAAAAATGGAAATAAAATTGCTTCACTTATCTAGTTTCTTTAAAATTAGCTTAGACATGAGCATTCAAATTCAAAATTTATAGCTACAAAACGTAACAGTGCACACCAAAACACCATTAAATAATATAATGAACTTAATGATTGTAATTAATAGACCCCCTATTTTCTACAAACAATTTTTACAGAAGTCTCATCTTAGCAGAAATTTAGTACATCATTTTTCTCTCATATTGTTACGTATGTGATTATATTTTTTTCTATATTATTTGTTCATTAAATTTAGCTTAATCCAAATTCATCTATTTTTATTTCGGTTGTGCCACTTGTACATAAGGAATTATATAATAGTTACATACATATGAGGCGTCAAAAAGCTAGTGGAGATTTTTTTTTTAATTTTTTTAATTTGGTTGAAGAATCTGATTTAATCATATTTCATCATATCATGTATATGTAAATCATTATGTATTAAGTATCAATTTTTTCTATTTTATTTTATATAGCTTATATTCTCATTTTAGGTGTGGTACACGTGGAAGAGTATGAAGAGGTTGTTGTCGCACTGAAGAATTTGGTGACCTCTATTCTCTCTGCTTCTTACCAACAACCCTTTTCACCATTTACAATTATCTCTTCAAGCTTTTTATTCCTCTGGTAACATTATTTTCGGTCACAAGCTTATGAAATTTTGAAAAGCTAAGCTTACCCTCGAGAAATTCAAGGACTGTTCTTTTCCTCCATTTCTTGACCCTCTTCTTCTTCTTCTCGTTCGCTAACTTCAATGTAGTACATTTCTTTTTCAATTTCTTAATTTTTTTATTCTAAACACCTAATGCAACATTTAGTTATTTACTTTATATTAACCTTATGTCATTCTATTATAATTTTTCCTCAATATTCATCACTGTCACCTATTTTCTTTTTAAAAAGGAAAAGAAAAGCCAGGACCATTAAAATTCGAAGAATGAAAACTAAAGCCTAAATCAAGAACTTCATAAAAATCTAAGCATTAAAATATCCTAAAATTTTATTATATTAACGTGTATCGTTTAGGGCTGGGGACTTGTTAGAATACATAAAATCAAAACTTAGAATAAAAATAAATACAAAGAATAGTCAGGAAATCTTACTTAATTGATGATGCAACGTTTTTTTTGAAATATTATGTTATTTATGTAAATCTGATTATGTTGTGTGTTATTCTGTAGGCACGGGAATTTGAATTCCTGCATCTATAGCAAAGTCCTTTATCTTCAGAAAATTTATTCTTTATTTTCTCAAGTTCTCCCTAAAAATGCTAACTATGAATTTGGTCTATTTTGAAGCTCTTCAGTTTGTATCAATTGTTCCTTATGTTTTTGTCAACGAAATGGTCTACTTTATTATCTGTTTGTTCATCAATTTCAAGACTATAAAAATGACTAGACAAAATTCAGCTTGTAATTATTTTTGTTTATGGTGCAAGCAATGGAATTTTCATGTTTTGATTTTGAGATATATTTGTTCTACATATCTTATTGCAAAATTCTTTCTATTGAGGAATGAACCAGCTCAGCAGCTCCAGCTCATCAATCCAAGTCAGCAGAAGAGGAAATATACCATGGATACCGGTTGAAGAATATTCTGGAACAAAATTATGTTAGGCACATGTATAGCACTCATTCTGTTTTCTTTCATTCTATTGTGTATCTGTGTATATATGCACTGCAATTGTAACCATTTGAGATATAACAATTATCATTTTCTCCTCTTCTTTTCTCGAGTTGTGATTATTACTTATTTGAATTCATATCTTCATTTTGTAATATGGTATCAGAGCCTTGAAAAATGGCTGAAGATCACAGCACAGATATGCAATATGCCACACATGCAGGTCCCAATCCAAATATTCATTCTGGTGCTCATCAAAACCAGAATCCAAATCCTCAACAAAACCAGAACGTCTATTCCATACCAGATCCTAATGACCCAGCTCATCCCCACAGTCCATACTATATTGGTGGGAGTGATAGCTCTGGGACAATATTGGTTAGCCACAGATCATATGATCTGTGACATCTCTTTGTTCACCAATATTATTGCACAGGTCTCCTACTCAGTCACACTCCCTAATGGGAATGGTGCTGCTGTCACCCATATTGGCACAGTACAGATTTCAGAAAAATTAACCTTGCATGATGTACTTTGTGTCCCATCTTTCTCTTTTAACCTAATTTCAGCTAGAAAACTAGCAACCAATTCAAATTGCTGTCTCATTTTTTTATCTCAATTTTGCTTTATACAGGACCTTTTGACCTGGAAAACGATCGGAATGGGTAAAGTGAAACATGGTCTGTATCACCTGCAGCAGAGAGAAGCTTGACCAATAGCTTTCTTTGATATCTTGAGCAACACCAAAACCACCTCAACAGTTGTCACACACACTTTAGAATTCAATCTCTGGCACTATAGATTAGAGCATCCTTCACCCAACATCCTCAAGATCTTAAGCATCAATCAGACTTCTACAAATAACACCAAACCGTGTATGGTCTGTCCCTTAGCCAAAATGCACAGACTCCCTTTTCCTGTTAGTCAGTATCAATCAACAAAATCCTTTGATCTAGTTCATTGTGATCTTTGGGGACCATGTAATGAAGTAGCATATGATGGCTCGAGATATTTTTTAACTATATTAAAAGATTTCAGTAAATGTACTTGGATCTATACCTTGAAATACAAATCTGATGTTGGTGTTACTTTGCAAGGATTCTGCAAAATGATTGAAAACCAGTTTGAAGCCAAAATCAAAATAATTAGAAGCGACAATGGAGGGGAATTTAACATGAAAGATTTTTATCTTGAAAAGGGAATTGTGCATCAGAAATCGTGTGTTGAAACTCCACAACAAAACTCTGTTGTGGAGAAGAAGTACCAACACATTCTCAATGTGGCAAGGGCCTTGAGGTTTCAAAGGGGATTCCCATTAAGTATTGGAATGATTGTGTGCTCACTGCCGTCTACCTCATAAATAGGACTCCATCACCTCTCCTAAATCATAAAACACCTTTTGAAATTCTCCTCAAAAGCAAACCAAACTACTCTCATTTAAAAGTTTTTGGATGTCTAGCATTTGCTACTACCCTCACTCACAATGGACACAAATTCGATCCAAGAGCCAAACTATGTATTTTCTTGGGATATCCTTTTGGAATGAAGGGATATAAATTACTAGATCTAGAAACAAATAAGACTTTTGTTTCTAGAAATGTCACATTTTGTGAAAATTCTTTCCCTTACAAAACTACTGATCAACCAAAAACTAATGCACTAGTGGATCCATCAAACTTACCATTTGTTCAAATATCTGCTTCAGACCATCATCATATGACCGAGCTTCAGAATTTGAAACCTCTGCAAACCTCCAACAGAAACGATGCACCATCAAATGATGAGAGTCTACCACCAAATATGAACACATCAATCAGATATCCAAGTTTTACAAATACCTCAGACAGCTTAAATTTGGAAAATCTTGTAAATGAACCTGAGAATTCCGCCTCACCATCCATAAATACAAGTCCTCATCTACCTAGGAGATCCACCAGAACGAGAAAGACTCCTTCATATCTGGAAAATTTTGTATGCCAGCAGGCCTGCTCATCAATCCCATTCCAAGAGTTTGAAGGGCAGAAGGTTCGTCCAGGTAATCCTTTCCCACTTGAAGCAATTGTTTCCTATCATAAGTTATCACAAGCACACAAAGTTTTTACCACATCAATCACCTCCCACATAGAGCCAAACAGTTACAGTGAGGCATTGAAATCCCCAGAATGGTGCAGGGCAATGCAGAACGAAATTGATGCACTAGAACAAAATAACATATGGATTGTAACAGAATTACCTGAAGGGAAATCAGACATAGGGTGCAAGTGGGTTTTCAAAATCAAATACAAATTAGATGGATCAGTGGAAAGACACAAGGCACGACTGGTTGCCAAAGGATACACACAACGGGAAGGATTGGACTACCATGAGACCTTCTCCCCAGTCGCAAAGATGGTAACGGTCAGAACTCTATTGGCCATGGCAACTATCAAAGGATGGTTTCTATGTCAATTTGATGTAAACAACGCATTTTTGCACGGAGATCTCAATGAAGAGGTATATATGGAAATTCCACCAGGCTACCTAAAGGGTTTTGAATCCAAGGTTTGCAAGTTGCGTAAAAGCTTATATGGCCTAAAACAGGCCTCACGACAATGGTACTCAAAATTGTCGACTTTTATCACAGGACTTGGATTTGTTCAGTCAAAGGCGGATTATAGTTTATTCACCAAATCTCAAGGAAACTTGTTCACTGCCATTTTAGTGTATGTAGACGATATCATTGTGGCCAGCAATGATGTGCAATCAGTCAATTCCCTAAAGTTATTACTGGATAAAAATTTTAAAATCAAAGATCTGGGAACCTTGAAGTATTTCCTTGGTATAGAGATAGCGAGAACAAAAGAAGGGATTATGCTTTGCCAAAGAAAGTACGCCTTGGACATATTAAAAGACTCAGGCACGATTGGAGCAATGCTAGCAAAAATTCCTTTGGACCAAAACATGAAATTATCCGAAACCGAAGGAGAGCTACTCGATGATCCATCATTATACAGGAGGCTCATTGGGAGACTTCTATACCTAACAGTTACCAGGCCTTACATATCCTATGTTGTACAACTCTTAAGCCAGTACATGGATGAACCCAGAATTCCACACATTAATGCAGCGCACAAGGTACTTAGATATATTAAAAGAAGTCCAGGACAAGGCCTATTCTATACAGCCTCATCAATGTTGCAACTTCAAGCATATAGTGACTCTGATTGGGGATCATGTCCTGACACACGAAGGTCCATCACAGGCTATTGTGTTTTCTTGGGATCTTCCTTAATTTCCTGGAAATCAATGAAACAGGAAACTATTTCTAGATCCTCAGCAGAGGCTGAATATAGAGTGATGGCAAGTACTTGTTGCGAGCTGACATGGTTACGTTAAAGATTTGACAGTATGCCATCCACAAGCAGCACTCCTGTACTGTGATAGTAAATCAGCAATCCATATTGCTGGAAATCTTGTTTTCCACGAAAGAACTAAACACATAGAGCTTGATTGACATTTGATACGAGACAAAATTCAAGAAGGAAGCGTGATAACTGAGCATGTGAAGACTAATGCTCAGGTTGCTGATATTCTTACTAAGGCATTGAATTCACAAAGTTTTTATTTCCATTTAGCCAAGATGGGAGTAGAAAATATCTACTCTCCACCTTGCGGGGGGATATTGAGGAATGAACTAGCTCAGCAGCTCCAGCTCATCAATCCAAGTCAGCAGAAGAGGAAATATACCATGGATACCGGTTGAAGAATATTCTGGAACAAAATTCTGTTAGGCACATGTATAGCACTCATTCTGTTGTGTATCTGTGTATATATGCACTGCAATTGTAACCAATTGAGATATAACAATTATCATTTTCTCCTCTTCTTTTCTCGAGCTGTGATTATTACCTATTTGAATTCATATCTTCATTTTGTAATACTTTCAGCATATAAAAACAGATTATAGTGTAATTTGAAACTTAGCTCCTGTTTGGTACACATTAAAATTTTCATTCTCATTTTCTACTCATTTTTAACCACACATTCTCCAATAAAATAATATTTTCCATCACATCAATAATTTTTCCTTCTTTTTCAACCAAAAATTCTCCATCAATTTACTATTCCAGAATACATTCTTCCAAAATAATGTGGCTCAAACACACCCTTAATATACAAACAAAAACAGAATAGTCAAAGATTATATAATACAATAAAAACTAACATGCACGCGCACGCCAAAAATTATAGTTTTGCCATCATATGTCAGAACAAATGGCTGTCGAACGTTTCGACTTTGTGGTGGCCACAGTCCCCAAATGTTTGTTGTACCTTTAAGCTCTGATACCAGATTCCATTAGCTGTTTGTAATGGTTGAAAATCCTACAATGAGAACTGCAAAAAAATGTAAGCATTATTATCCTGTTTCAATATTTTACAGAACATAATGTTGGGCTGGGTGGATATTTGTCATTTGCATTAAAAAAAAAAAATTATTAGATTAGTTTTGATTTGTTGATTTCGTGTGGAGAAATGAAATAGCTGATCACAATGAAATAAGTCTGTAAAAAATGGAATCATATATTCATTAATTGAAACTTGAAAGCACGTAATGAAGAACATCATAGCTTAGTGTTGGCCAAAGAAAAAACTAACTTGAAGTAATATGAAGCTAGATCCTTGTGTACATGTATGTCATCCAAATAACGTCAAAGATAGAGACCTTGAAATAAAAATTGGAAATAGTGAAAAGATCGTCGCTAAGAGATTAGGAAAATAGAGGTCACCACCAACCTCTTGCAGCTCCTTCACGTACAGTGTACTTGTGTGCTTGAAAATTATGTATTTGATCTATTCATGAATATTAACCTGCCCTCCCCAATGGCTTAAAATTTGTTCAATCTGATCTAGAGATCTTACAACATTACAAAGTAAAATTGGGATAGAAAATTGAAGGTCACACGTATTCATGTTGCTTATTTGAAAGCATGTTATCGAGGACTACATATATGTAGAAGAGAATGTAGAATGATTGGTTGGCAAACAAACATATATAGGGAACGCATTTTTTTCGTAGCCAAAAGTAGGATTAGGCGCGATCCAATTCGATCTGATTCCAAATGGAGCCGCACTGAGCACTAATGGAAATCTGATAAATGAAATCACTTATTTAACTACAGAACTGAACTTAAATCAAACCGAATTAACTGATTATGATTCAGTCTAGTACGGTTTTTTATATTGAAAATTTTTAAAAATAAAGTATGAATTACTTATCAAATTGAAAAAAAAATAGATAAAAATAGAGTTGAAATCACTTATCATTCTTGTAATCTAATAATATAAAAATTAATTAAATAAGGCAACAAATAGAAATACACTCCAAGTCTCAAGATCAATCAATGAAGGCATAAAAATGATAAACTACTAAACACCGTAAAATCTGGACCAAAAATTAATCTTAAGAAAAATTCATACAACAATTTATATTAAAAAATGCACGTATTATTTATAGCCTGATTAGATTATCTTCAAGGAGAATATTTTGAGTATGATGATCAACAATTTTGAAAACAACAAAAGATTTTAGAGTTTTTATGAAACAATGAACTAAAAATACACTTTTTTCCTATTGGAGTTGTATTAAAACTAAAATTTTTTGTGAAGTATATAAAATTATTTAAATTTAAATGTTGTTTACTCATTGGGTTTTGCTGTAAAAGTGTATGAAAATTGGAATTTTGGTATGAGATAATTTTAAAGTCTAGAGTTCAAATATCTAGTACATATCTTTGCAATACACCAACAAAAAGAGAAATTAGGGGGAATGGAATTTACTATTGGTTATTAAGACAGTACCAAGAATCAGATCGGAACTGATCGATTCTTGATGCATAATCACAAAATCGATCTATTTAGTAAATGTTCTATACTCATGACAGCATTGCTCCACCATGGAATGACGTTGAATTTGATACATAAAAATAATTGCAAAGAGAAAAACCAATTACTGCATGTTAGCAAAGGTGACCAATGTCAAACTCAGGTCTAACTAGTGTTGGAAAGTAAACTTGATTTTGGAGTAAGTAATATGAGTTTAAGAATTTTGGTCATAGGCCCAATTCAAAGGCCCAACAAAGTCTAGTATTTTCTAGAATTATATTCTAGAAAGACCCATGTAAATATATAAGTAATAGATAAATATGCATTGTACCTAGAATACTCTAGGAAAATATCTAGTTCAAATATGAAATCTAGAAGCCTCATGAAAATTTATGGACTAGAATTCTCTAGATTAATGTGTGGTCTAGAAGTCTCATGTAAGCCCTATATAAAGGGGTAGAGTCCCTCCATTTTGTAATAACAAGTCAAGTCAAGTGTTGTAAGTGTTGAAGTTGAGAAATATAAGTTACATTTTATTTACCTCTTCCTATTAGTATTGTCCTTCCTATCAAATCTTAACCAAATCAAGTTGGTAAACCCCTCTTTCCTCTAACAAACTGGTATCAGAGCCCTAAGGTCCTTGTGAAAAATGGCAAGTGGGATGATTCCTTTTCAAGTCCCTCAACTTAACAAGGATAACTACGACAATTGGAGCATAAGGATGAAGGCATTGCTCGGGTCGCAAGATGCATAGGAGATCGTAGAGAAAGGCTACACGGAACCACATGACGAGGTCACTCTATCCCAAGCACAAAGGGATAGTTTGAAGGATGCAAGGAAGAAGGACAAAAAAGCGCTCACCCTCATCTATCAAGCCTTAGATGAAGGCATGTTTGAGAAAGTAGCTTGTGCTACTACGAGCAAGGAAGCATGGGAGATCTTGCAAAACTCCCACAAAGGAGTTGAGAAGGTGAAAAAGGTTCGACTCCAAACACTTCGAGGTGAGTTTGAAGCTTTACATATGAAAGAATCGGAATCAATATCTGATTACTTTTCAAGACTATTGGCCATTGTGAACCAATTAAAGAGGAATGGAGAAAAGTTGAGTGACACTAGAGTAATTGAGAAGATACTTAGGTCTTTAGATTCTAAATTCGACTACATAGTTGTAGCCATTGAGAAATCTAAAGATCTAGATAGTATGAGTGTCGATCAACTCATGGGATCTTTACAAGCCCATGAGGAAAGACTAAAGAAGAAGGTGAAAGAAGAGCCATTAGAGCAAGCTCTTCAAACAAACCTCACTTTGAACAAGGGTGAAGGAAAGTTCAGCAGTAGGAGAAGCCAAAGAGGAAGAGGACGGGGCCAAAATCAAGGAAGAAGTGCATTCTACAAGGAGGAAAGAAGCCTAAGCTCGTTTTCCACTGGAGGTTATGGAAGAGGAAAAGGTACGAGGCAAAATGAAAGGCCAAGGTATGACAAATCTCAAGTTAAATGTTACAATTGTCAAAAATTTGGCCATTATGCTTTAGAATGTAGAAATGGTAATAACCAAGTCAAGGAGAAAGCCAACTATGCTAGTCAAGAAAATGAAGTGGATCCTATACTATTGATGGCATACAAAGGTGAAGAAAGCAAGGAAATAAACACTTGGTACTTGGATACGGGAGCAAGCAACCATATGTGCGGAAGAAGAAACATGTTAGTGGAGCTCGATGAATCGGTAAGCGGCAATATCACTTTTGGAGATGAATCGAAGATCCCCGTGAAAGGCAAAGGTAAAATCTTAATTCGCTTGAAGAATGGTATGCATCAATTTATCTCAAATGTCTACTATGTGCCCAATATGAAGAATAATATTCTGAGCTTGGGACAACTCTTAGAGAAGGGCTATGATATTCATTTGAAAGATCATAGTCTTTCAATAAGAGATCAAAGAGAAAATCTGATTGCTAAAGTCCCTATGACAAGAAATAGAACGTTTGCATTAAGCATTCAAAATGATGTTGCTAAATGCTTAAAAACTTGTTTTAAAGATTCATCTTGGCTTTGGCACTTAAGATTTGGGCATCTTAATTTTGGGGGCTTAAAGTTGTTAAGTAAGAAGAAGATGGTAAAAGGTTTGCCTCCAATAAATCATCCGGATCAATTATGTGAAGGATGCTTACTTGGGAAGCATTCGAGGAAAAGTTTTCCAAAAGAAGCATCTATAAGAGCTAAGAAGCCTCTAGAACTTGTACACGCAGATATTTGTGGGCCAATCAATCCAAACTCTCTCAGTAAGAACAATTACTTTGTTCTCTTCATTGATGATTTTAGTAGAAAGACTTGGGTCTATTTTCTCAAACAGAAATCGGAAGTTTTTAGAATTTTCCAGAAGTTTAAAGCTCTCGTTGAAAAGGAAAGTGGCTATAGCATAAAAGCCATGAGATCGGATAGAGGAGGAGAATTTACCTCCAAAGTGTTTGAGAAATATTGTGAAGAAAATGGAATTCGTCGCCCATTAACGGTTTCATACTCTCCACAACAAAATGGAGTAGCCGAAAGAAAGAATAGATCAATTCTTAACATGGCCCGCTGCATGCTCAAAAGCAAGAGATTGCCCAAAGAACTTTGGGCCGAAGCTGTTAATTGTGCTGTATACCTATCTAATCGATCTCCTTCTAGAAGTATGTGGAATAAGACACCACAAGAAGCATGGAGTGGAAGGAAGCCCAGTATCTCTCACCTACGAGTATTTGGGAACATTGCATATGCTCATGTGCCGGATCAAAAGCGTTCCAAGCTAGATGATAAGAGTGAAAGGTATGTCTTTATCGGCTATGACTCTCGCTCCAAAGGCTACAAACTGTATAATCCAAGCAAGGAGAAGATTATCATAAGTAGAGACGTCGAGTTCAATGAAAAAGGAGATTGGGATTGGGGTGTCCAAGAAAAAGACTACGACTTCTTGCCATTCTTTGAGGAAGAAAAACAAGAGAATGAAGAGCAGCAAGAGCCTACCAGTCCACCTCTATCACCTGCTCATGGAGATGCTTCACCAGTATCTTCACAAGGAGAAAGCTCAAGCGAAAGGACACCACGGATGAGGAGCCTACAAGAGCTATATGAGGTAACAGAGAATCAAAATAATCTCACACTTTTTTGTCTTTTTGCCGATTGTGAGCCAATAGGGTATGAAGAAGCAGCGCAAAATAAAAGATGGAGATATGCCATGGATGAAGAGATTAAAGCTATTGAGAAAAACGATACATGGGAGCTGACGACTCTTCCCAAAGGAAAAAGAGCAATCGGAGTCAAGTGGGTGTACAAGATAAAGAAGAATGCTAAAGGAGAAGTGGAGAGATACAAAGCAAGATTGGTTGTCAAAGGCTACAACCAACAGTCAGGGATCGATTTTGAGGAGGTATTTGCCCCTGTTGCTCGCTTAGAAACCATAAGATTAATTATCTCTCTTGCCGCGCAAAACAAGTGGAAGATTTTTCAAATGGATGTGAAATCAGCTTTTCTAAATGGTTATCTTGAAGAAGAAGTTTATGTGGAGCAACCAATGGGATATAAAATAAAAGAGCACGAAGGTAAAGTCTTAAAACTCAAAAAGGCTTTATATGGGTTGAAACAAGCTCCAAGGGCATGGAATAGTAGAATTGACAAGTATTTTCTAGAAAATGACTTCACAAAATGCCCTCACGAGTATGCCCTTTACACAAAAGTAAATGAGAAAGGAGATATCTTGCTTGTTTGTTTGTATGTGGATGATCTTATATTCACAGGAAATAATCTAAGCATGATCACTGAGTTTAAGAAAGCCATGGCTCAAGAATTCGAGATGACAGATATCGGTCTTATGGCCTACTATCTTGGGATTGAGGTAAGGCAAATGGAGGATGGCATCTTTATCTCACAAGAAGGGTACGCGAAAGAAGTTCTAAAGAAATTCAACATGGCGGATTGCAAGCCTGTATGCACCCCCGTCGAATGTGGAACCAAGTTATCGAAGTATGATGAATGTGAAAAAGTGGATCCAACACTCTTTAAGAGTCTTGTCGGAAGTCTAAGATATTTGACATGCACAAGACCAGATATCCTCTTTGGAGTAGGGCTAATCAGTCGCTATATGGAGATACCCACCATGACTCATATGAAAGCTGCAAAGAGGATTCTTCGCTACATCAGAGGTACGCTTGACTATGGTTTAATCTATTCATCATCTAATGAATTCAAACTTGTTGGCTACAGTGATAGTGATTGGGGCGGAGACATTGACGATAGAAAGAGCACTACTGGATATGTATTCTACTTGGGCAACACTGCATTCACTTGGAGCTCAAAGAAGCAATCGATCGTGGCGCTATCTACATGTGAAGCTGAATATGTTGCAGTTACATCAAGTGTTTGCCATGCAATTTGGCTTAGAAACTTGTTGAAGACACTTGGAGTCTTACAAGATGAACCGACTGAGATCCATGTTGACAACAAATCAGCACTGGCATTGGCAAAGAATCCAGTGTTTCATGATAGAAGTAAGCATATCGATACAAGGTATCACTTTGTAAGAGAGAGCGTTGCAAAGAATGAGGTGCAATTGAAGTATGTAACCTCTCAAGAACAAATCGCCGACATTTTCACTAAGCCACTCAAGCATGACGTATTCCGCAACCTAAGAACTCTACTTGGAGTAGCAAAATCAAGTTTAAGGGGGGATGTTGGAAAGTAAACTTGATTTTGGAGTAAGTAATATGAGTTTAAGAATTTTGGTCATAGGCCCAATTCAAAGGCCCAACAAAGTCTAGCATTTTCTAGAATTATATTCTAGAAAGACCCATGTAAATATATAAGTAATAGATAAATATGCATTGTACCTAGAATACTCTAGGAAAATATCTAGTTCAAATATGAAATCTAGAAGCCTCATGAAAATTTATGGACTAGAATTCTCTAGATTAATGTGTGGTCTAGAAGTCTCATGTAAGCCCTATATAAAGGGGTAGAGTCCCTCCATTTTGTAATAACAAGTCAAGTCAAGTGTTGTAAGTGTTGAAGTTGAGAAATATAAGTTACATTTTATTTACCTCTTCCTATTAGTATTGTCCTTCCTATCAAGTCTTAGCCAAATCAAGTTGGTAAACCCCTCTTTCCTCCATCAACTAGAATATGGAGTTTCCCTAGTTAGTAGGCTATCGAGCTCTATGTTGTGGACGGCTTATGCCTTGTCGATCTTGCTTCTTGATGAAGCCAATTATAGGCACCTTGAGCAGGTTCTCGATGAGTCCAATGGCTACAAGTTCACAAAGGGATCCAAAATTTTTTGGAACGCGTTGGAAAATATTGTTACACAATTAAAATATCTGTAAGTAATTACATCAATTTAAGGATTATTTTGTAAAATATTCTAACATATTCAACTCTTAAGTTTGGGTTGGTAATGATGGTAGCGACTGTGATCATGACTGGTGGCTAGGAATAGATGAGGTGGGATGAAGAATGTGAATGAGTGTTTTTTTTCCTTTTTTTATTTTGTTTATGTTGGGATTGATACCATTTATTGTGACGTCAATCACCGAATTGAGATGTTGAAATTATATGACAAATAATAGTGAAGTATATGATCAAGCAAAAGAATAAAAGAAAACAAGAATATGATAGAGGAATTAAGAGATTTTATTGTAACAAGAATAATGGAGAAGAGATAAAATTACAATGATCCTAAAAACTAGTAATCTATTTTTTCACGTGTAATTGTTACAAAAATTGTATAGAAGAACCTAATATTTATAGGGAACATGTAGGGGACGTCCAAACCCCTTTTGGTAGAGTTGTTGATAAAATAGAATGCCAAAAAATAGAGTCCAAAATAAAGTAGAAGAGAAAAATCATGATCAAGTACTCTAGCAACGCCTAGGCGCTACTGCGCTTAGGCGCTAGGTTTCGGGTTAACATGCTTTCAAAGTGTTTTTCTCCATTCCGAACCCTTCTTCAAGTCTAATATCAATTTCCAACTCCCAATGAGATTTCAAAATAGAATTTCAGCTTGATATAGGACTTCCATAGCATTTTAAACTTGAATTTTTCTTGATGTTCACTACAATTAGAATTCTTCAATACTTCAAATAAGAAATTCGGATCATACCCAAATTCTAACAATCTCCGCATTGGCATGAATTCCACTAAGGAATGAACTGGCTTCTTCAACAATAACAAAAAAAAACCAAACACAAGATACTCCACATCTTCCAATGAATCCAAACACTACTCTGCAGAATTACCTCAAATTCCAAAAAATCATAATGATTTTATGATTTACCAAAATGGGCGACATACCCCAAACAGAATAAATACCAAATGCTTTTACAGAAAGCTCATTGCTAGATTGTACACCTTTTACTACACCGAGAGTATGCTCAACAAAATCAGCATCCACATATCTTTTTCCATTGGGTCCGTCCCTAACAATTGAATACAATGACACCGCAGGTGATGATGGCAAAGCGGTATTATCCATGTCTTCAAAAACTCCACCGAGTTGTATTCTTCAAATCTGACTCTTTATGAGCTCCTAAATGTATTGTACCAAACTGAATGTCCACCACGGTACTGAACCTGTGCTGATTGACTTTTTCAAATTTTGCGCGACCCTGCAAGATGTATAACTGAGACCTTTTTTGTCCTTCCAATATAATCTAGGCACCCTTACAAACCTTCAAAATTTCACCTCCACCAAAGAACTCATAACCCTTTAAATCAAGAGTAGACAAAGATATGAGATTCTTTTTCAAATCGAGAACATGTCGAACCTGGCCAAGTGTTTTAATTATTTCATCTAAAAGCTTCAATCTGACTGTACGAATTTCAGCAACCCGACAATATGCGTTGTTTCTCATAACCACGACATCTTTGGAAACGGTTTCATATGTAGCAAACAAGTCCTTATTAGGACACATATGAAACACATATGTTGAATCAAGAATCCAATCATCTTCCGATTTAAACTCAATGTCAGAAATAGCTAATAGTTCTCCATCACTTACAGCGTTCTCCATTATGTCTGCTTCGCCTGAAGTATTTGAATATCTACTTGCAGCCATTCTTTCTTTATTTTGCAATTTGTAGCAATTCTTTTTTAAATGCCCCTTCTTCTTGCAGTAGTTACAAATTTCATTACTGAATTTAGACTTCGATCTGCCCCTTCCAAAACCACCATGAGCAACCAGGCATTCTCCATCTCTGGTATCAGAAATCAGATGCTTCATCTTCTCTTTTGAAAACGGAGCATCATAAACCTCCTCAATGGTGAGAGTATCACGACTGTATAAGATCGTGTCTCTAAATTAAGAAAGTAAAATGAGCAACAAACACAATAGGATCAAAGTCAAGTCTTCTTCATCATACTTAACTTCCAATGTTTCTAAATCAGCGACGATGTACTTAAATACAGCCAAGTGATCTTCCTTCTGCCATAGCGAAAATCTATTGTTTCGATCCAAAAGCGGAATGTTATACTTCATGGAAGTCATCACGAAAAAAAACTTCGAACAAATCAAACCATGTACTCTTGCAGGACTACTGAATCTTGGCTCTTATACCGATTGTTAGGATTGGTACCATTTGTTGTAACGTCAATCACCGGATTGAAATATTTAAGTTTTATGACAAATAATAATGAAGTATATGATCAAGCAAAGAATAAAAGAAGATAAGAATATGGCTGAGGAATTAAGAGATTTTTTTGCACCAAAAATAATGGAGAAGTGATAAAATTACAATGATCCTAAAAACTAGTAATCTATTTTATCACATGTAATTGTTACAAAAATTGTATAGAAGAGCCTAATATTTATAGGGAACATGTAAGAGACGTCCAAACCCTTTTGGTAGAATTGTTGATGAATTAGAATGTCAAAAAATCGAGTTTAAAACGAAATAGGAGAAAAAAAAAATCGCGATCAAGTACTGTAGCAGCGCCTAGGCGGGCTCAAGCATTAGGTTTCGGGTTAACATGCTTCCAAAGTGTTTTTCTCCATTCCGAACTCTTCTTCAAGTCTAATATCAATTTCATATTCCCAATGAGCTTCCAAAATAGAACTTCAACTTAATATAGGAATCCAATAATATTTCAAACTTGAATTCTTCTTGATGTTCACTACAATTAGAATTCTTCACTACTTCAAATAAGGAATTCGAATTACACCCAAATTCTAACAGTTTATTTGTTTTTTTTTAATAATGGAGGGCCATAATGAATAGTATTATAGAGTTTCATTCATTGTTTTAAAAGTTGGACCTCCAGCAGTTCAACTGGAAAACCCATGACTCGGCCATCATTTCGATTGAAGTTACTCGATTGTGATAAGTGTATTTTATATACTTATTCAAGGCATAAAGTAACGATATTTGGTAGTTCTTTTTATAAGATATATCACAAATTATTGTATTTTATGTTATATAAGTAAAATTTAATGGTTGGATGAGAAATCGAAAGAAATAAATGAAAATTGGTAAAAAGGGCAAAGTTCAAAATTTGAGGACCAAATTGCAAATATTCAATAGTTGATTCGGACCACAAGAAGGTACATTGAAGGTTGTTATGAGACAATTGGATGGAATTATAACTCAAAAAGGAATGAAATATGATCAAAATGTTATCAAAATCAATTTCCAATCGCATAAGTTATATTTCAGATTTTTATCCGAAAATTGAGACCCATTTTTGGCATAGTAAACGTCCGAATTGGAAAAATTTTACTTCTAGGAAAGTTGTAGATATTTGAGTTATTTTTGCAAAGTAGTTTGAATCACCTCAATCGCATATTAGGGGAGAAAGTTATGACCACAATATTGACTGATATGGAGAGACAAAAAAATTCACGCGAATGCAACTTTTCTTATTCAATTGGAACTCTTTTGGAAATCAATTTGGACGTAATTTTTAACCAATTTTCTACTCGTACAAATACTTAACAGCACGATACATATTAGAGACCCCTTAAATACATTTCGTACTACAAATTCATCAATTATTATCATCAAATGAAAGAATTCATAATTTTTCGCGAGAAAATTGAAGGGAACTTACAAGAATTCAATCAAATGAAGATTCACACTTATTTTTTGGGTAAAGAAAAGAATGCGCAAGTGAAAATTCATCAAGAAATCATTGGAGAGATTTGAAAATTTCAAGATTCATTTTCATTTTCTTAATTTATCAAAAATTCGGGTTATGTCTTTCCACTTAAATATGATTCCTTGTAATTTCGATATGTTATACTAGTCTTATACATTGTTAGGATGAGATGAACCATTGTTATGATATTTTCAATTTTTAATTAATTATTTTGACTTTAATTTAGTTTGATTTGTGAATGTTTATTATCGTTTTTATCGATCTTTTCAATTACTTGATCATCAATTAAATTGTTACTGGATTTTATTGTTATCGAGAGAGACAATAGGGTTTAAATACATTATTATAAATATTGTAAGGTTCGATATCGAGAGACAAAAGGATCACATGATGAAAATAGATTTGATTGCTATCGAGAGATACTTTCAATTAAATTAGGGACATTGACCAACATGAATGATTTCAAATTGTTACATTAAAAATAGAATAACAAGGGAGATTTGATATCTTAGCAATGAATCTCATATATTTGAAAAACACATTTACTTGTTTTCATTAGTTTAATTGATAATTTAAATATTAGTATGCAAAAAATCATAAATTTTGTTTGCTATTCAATGAAAGTTGCAATTAATTTTAATTCGATCAAACATATAATTTTGTGGGTTCGACACTCTATTCATCACTTTATTACTTGACCATGATCATATGCATAGTCTTCATATGGGTCAGTTCTCTAACAAGGCCTGAAAATTAGGTTCACACTATATATTGCAAAAAGAAAACATATGAGAAGCACATGTATAACTAATGGCTATTTGAACGAGATCCGATAGGGACGGCAGTGCAATGAAAATAGTATTTAAAAAAGTAAATTTCAAAAAAAATATAAAAAAGAATTATTTATTACTAAGTGAATAGAGTGGGGATAATGCCGCAGTTTTTCTCCAATCGATAATAAAGAATTATTTACTACTAAATGAATAGAGTGGGGACTAACGCTGCAGTTTTTTTTTCCAATCAATAATAAAATAGCTACCATCGATACGGCATTTGCAAGTACACAGAATGAGATGTAGATGCTCTGGAGAGTGGGCATATCAATGAAACGTCATGGGATTATTAAAATAATATAACTTATTTAAAATAATTAGCTCATTCCTTAGGTTAAGGTGTGCAATTCCTACCAAAAGAGGTTGCAATTTTGCTAAATTCAAGAACCTTCGATACTAGAATTGTTCACGATGTCTACTAGAAAGTTTAATAACCTAGTTGAAAGTGTGTAATTCCTACCATTTTATATTAAAGTTGAGCTCAAAGCTCAATTTTTTCTTCGAGTAAATATATTTTCACAATAAAATATGGAAGGATAACTTGTATATATAGTCCTCAATCTTTGCTCAATTTTGAAATCTTGTCCCCAATCTTTTTTAGTCTCAATCTTATCCAAACCTTCAAATAATTAGCTGAGCAGAAGTTGAAAACTAAAAATGAATTTTATCATGTATAAAATGCTATTCAAGTTTATTTTATTTATGTTTTTATTTGACGAAGTTTTTTGAAATTATAAGACGGTGGATTATATGAAATATGTGATTAAAAGTATATAAAAATTGTGAATTTAAAAATAAAGTTTGACTAACGTTTGGTCAAAGGAATTACGTAGAAGATAGGGTAGAAAAAGGTGACAAACGCGAGAGAAAACGTGGTGGTCCCATGACAATTGTGAATTTTTTGTTTGGTCATTGAGTGATCGTACGGATGGAGATTTAAATAAATTAATTTAACAATAGATGTGCTAGAAAATGATACAATTTTAGCTCATATTTAGTGGAGATTAAAATTAATTTTTTAATAAATTTTAATAGAAATTAATGGAATATGTGATTAAAATTAACTGTTGACTTTAATTTAAATTAAAATTTGTATTTGATTTCTTACCAAAGTATATTTTAGTGTGCAATGACTTCTTCACAGACTGCCAAGCATAAATATTTAGGGGTTCAGACAAGTTTTTTTTTATTAATAAACGTTTTAGTATATTTTTATAAATATTATTGTAATGAGTAGCTGAAATTTTGATAAATGTTGAGGATATAATAAAATATGTGATTAAAATTAATTTTGATCAATTGAAAATTCCTATAAAACAAGCACTTAATTAATCTGACAAAGAATTACATGCGAATAAATACCTTATCTTATTTATCTACGATAAATGAAAGTAAAAGTTAACAGGATTGTCATTCGAGGCATAGTTCAGTGGTGCAAAGGACATAAGTGAGATAATCTCAACTAAGCTGACAGCCGCAGTGTGAGGGTTCGATTCTTACCTCTTACAATGTATGAAATTTGACTCTTTGTGGGCACCAGGATGACAGCTCTTGTACCCTGCCCTACTGAAACACATCCCGCGATTTACCTCATCCACTATACTGTAGGGGCGGGACCCTCAAGATTGTGGTTTAACCTTTTTTTAAAACTTAACAAGATTTGATTGTTAAATAAATAGTTTATTTATATCTTTCGCATAATGAACTTAATCAAACTAATAGCGTAGTGATGGAAGACAATTCATATAATTAATTCAAAATTGACGGAGAACAAATCTCAGTTTTCTCGTTGTTGTTTCTCTTCAAACTATTTACTTGATGAAGGACTCTTTAATTTTATTTCTCAAAATTTATTGATTAATGCTAGCTCAAGGAATAAATCCCGTAGCTTATGGTAGGTCATAGGTAGAACTTTTTCCTTGTTAATTACTTGATAAATTATAAGAAATTTGCCTGTGTCGTATTAATTCGTACTGAAATAAGAAGTTTTTTTTATCCTATATCACAAATGTCGTCGTAAGAGTCAGATTATTTGCCGTGCACGATTGGCAAAGTAATTATAATTTTTTTTTTTTTAGATTTTGATAAAAATTGATGAAATGTATGTTTGAAAAAAATATGATCCCACGAAATTTATTTATTTTAACTTAAATTTTTATTAACTTTCTAAGCTATATTAAAATTGAGCTGATTTCTTTAGCCAATACTGTGTTGTATAAATAGAGGGAGTATGGTGGTACTTCTGCAAACTAGACAGATGGCTTCTTTTTGTGCAATTGCATCTGCAACCAATTGCATTCCATATTCTTCTTCCTTCTCTTCCAATAAATCTTCCTTTCCCAATAACAGAAGAAAAAACCCTGCCGTAAAATTGACATGCAAAGCGAAAAATGATGACCAAAGACCTCAAACCACCTCCAAAAATGACGAAAATTCTCCAGGGAAGCTTGACAGGAGGGATGTTCTTCTCGGCTTAGGCGGGCTTTATAGCACAAGTCTTGCCGTAAATCCAATGGCCTTAGCTAAGCCAGCGCTCCCTGACTTCAAAGATTGCATTGATGCCACACAACCTAACGGAACACCTATCAACTGCTGCCCTCCGGCTGTCGGTAAGGTTAAGGATTATTTTCCTTCAGCCACCACTATCCGCACTCGAATGGCTGCTCAGTCATTCACTGTCGACTCAGATTACTACAAGAAGTATTCGACGGCCATTCAGAAAATGAAGAACCTTTCTCTGACTGATCCACGCAATTTCTTGCAACAAGCAAATGTCCACTGCGCCTACTGCGATGGAGGTTATACTCAGCAGGGAAATCCAGATCTGTTGTATGAAATCCATAATTCTTGGCTGTTTTTCCCCTGGCATAGATGGTACTTATATTTTTTCGAGAAAATCTGCCAAAATTTGATTGATGATGATAATTTTGCTTTACCATTTTGGAACTGGGATGCTCCAGGAGGTATGCAAATTCCACCAATGTACAATTCTGTTGTCACGTCACCTCTTTACGACTTCCTTCGCAACCCGGACCACTTGCCACCTTCAGTGATAAATCTAGAATGGTCCAACGGCGATGTAACAGTACCACCGAACGATCAGATCAAGTACAATCTTGCCATAATGTATACTCAAATGATTACCCAATCAAAGACTCCAACTGATTTCTTCGGAAGTCCTTATCGGGCCGGTGATGAAACCCCTGAGATCAATACCGCCGGTCAAATTGAGCAAACTCCTCATAATCATGTGCATTCTTGGACTGGAACCATAGTCGACCCTAACAATCCAATCGACATGGGTGTCTTCTACTCTGCCGCTCGAGACCCAATTTTCTATGCTCACCATGCAAATATTGATCGGATGTGGACCATATGGCTGAATCAACTCAAAGGAACCAATATTACAGACCTGGATTGGTTAAATGCCTACTTCATATTCTACAATGAGGAAGCAAAACCTGTACGAGTGAGAATTCAAGATTGTCTCGATACCACAAGACTAGGATATACATATGAAGACGTGCCAATTCCATGGCTCGATGCGAGTACAAAGCCAAAACCTCGGACAAAGGCAAAAACCTTGCCTTCTGCACCCGACCCTATTCAGGTTTTTCCAATAACATTGGACAAACCCATAAACGTGATTGTAAAACGACCAAAGAAGTCGGGAAGTGAATCCTCAGAGGAGATACTCGTTATTGAGGGAATAGAATACGATAAAAGAAACTATGTTAAATTTAATGTGTACATCAATGAAGACGATGTCAATGCTTGTCATCCAAACAATACTGAGTTTTTGGGAAGTTTCAGCAATGTGCCCCATGGACACCGGATGATTGTGAAAACAAATAGACGATTTAGGATTTCCGAAGTGTTGGAGGAATTAGGAGCTCGGGATTATGACAGGGTACTTGTGACATTGGTCCCGAAGAGTAATCCTGTGAAAATAAATGGTATCAATATTAAGTTTGATCCCTAGCAAATTACTGCGAAAGATTTAATGGTACTTGGCATAATTATGAGTTATCAACGAGAAATCCTCCCAAGTGTTTAATTTACTCTTGGTTTTAATTAGAAAAATGTATCTGCATACTTTTATTTTATTTTTCTGAACAAAGTTCTTTTGATTGAAATGCAACTCAACTCTATGATAGTATATAAAAGATGAGGTACTTGACCAGTGTTAGTGCTTGTTTATGGCATCAAAAGATTTTTAAGAATAAAGTTTGTAAAAAATGATTTTTTAGAGAATGTATGGTTAAAAGTATAAAAATATTATGGGTTCTTATTTAAAATTGTTTTAATTTGAAACTCTGTAGTTGAAAATGAGTTTGGGAAAAAATTGATTTCAAGAATTTGTATTAAACAAGGGCTTAACAAAATTTTTCTAAAATTTTATAACCTTTTTAACTGGTCAAACTTCAATTTTACCACACATCTTATGGAAACCACAACTTTTATTAACTTTTCATTACACACTTTTATCAAAATTAGCTAAAACTTTTATAAAAACTGGCATCCAGCCCTGAATTTTAAACTTACATAGTAACTAATTTCATATAGTTGTAAGTTGTTCTGAAGAGGTTTCCATGGACTTCTATTCCTTTTTTATGTTATGGGAAACAACCAAGCCTCAACAATATTTTGAACAAGATTAAAGAAAAAAAAGGTTATGTATATAGGTTTTGAATCCATTGAGAACGAAAAATGTGCGAAGTGTTCTTGCTTGAGTCAGAGGAAATACTAAAGGTGCATGTATTTGTTGCGAGGGGCAAGAATTTGTTGCTCGAGCACGAATTAAAATTTTAGGCCGAATCCGCAAGGTGTAGGCAACAATTGAGGGGTATATTAGGCATATTTTTGCACATAATTTAGGGCAAAAAACCTCAAGCTATATATAAGAAAAATATTGAACTAACTGGGGTTAAACAACTGAGCCAAAAGCACACTATAGTCTTGGGGATTTTGTTTAATGAATAAGAAAGAAGGAGAATTGCAAGCACAAGATTCATCTTCTTTTATTTTTTTCTTTTTAAAAAACCCTAGTGATGTATTCTATTTTTTACATGCGTTTGCTAATAGAGACATACTTGTTTGCTTATTATTATAAATTGGTTGGCTTTCCTAATTTCATAGATATCTAGGACCTAGCTTCTATGTTTTATATGGGCTTGATGTAACCATATTTAAATGGATGAGTACTTGAAAATTCTGGTATTCCTCACTGTCACTCTTTACAAATTTCTCAGCTTTCGTATTTCCTTCCATAGACTACTTATTCATATTTTCATAGACTTCAATTCTTTTTTCATGTAGAAAATTCTTTTTACAAGTACCAAAGCAGCCTACTACCGCGTCTACGGAGAAGGATTAGCTCCTGCAAACATCAATTTGTTGCAAAAAGAGAGAGAATAAAAGTCAACAATCTTTTGTATATTATAATAAGAATCAAAATCCAAGCAATATGCTACGTTATGTCATATTTGATATAATCTCATTTAAGGTGTGCAATACAAGAAGCATTGCTTTGATACAAACTTGTTGGACTATCTTTTGTTGAAGTTAATCCGCATGATAATTGGATATGATTTGTCATGTTCTTCAGTCATACACATTCTTGGCTTGCTGCAATCTACTTCATAGATTGCAATAATTTCAGAATAATATAAGAATGTTGCTGTCAAGGATAGCTTCACAGATCTCCATAATATAGCTATTCCTCCATGTGTAAACATGTATGTGATTTTGCTTTATGTGGGTCAAAGAGATAACATGCATTTGCATATCCGACTAAATCAAATTCCAACTTTGAGAATAAAATAATCCCAAATCATTAGTGTCCTTTAGGTAACAAAAAATATTTTTAACATCATTCCAATGTCTTTGTGTTGGTGTAGAGCTATATTTTTCAAAGAGATTTACAGAAAAAGCTATGTCAGGTCAAATACAATTTTAGAGATAAGTTTATATTCCAATTGCACTAAAATATGATATTTCAGGACTAAGAACATTTTCTCTATCTTCAAGTGGACGAAAATTATATTCTTTCACATCATGATATAGAACAACCATGGACGATGCTACTGATGTGTATTATCCATATAAAAGTATTTTAAGATTTTTTTGTATATGTAGATTGATAAATTAATCGTTCTCGAAAATGTTCAATTTGCAATCCGAGACAGAATTTGAATTTTCTCAAATCTTTCATCTCAAATTTATTTTTCAAATAATTTGCAGTTTTGTTGAGATTTTCAAAAGTTCCAATTAAATTTAAATCATTAACATAAACTGTCACAATTGCAAATTCATTATTTGTTTTCTTTATGAAAACACATGGGCAAATATTGTCATTTTTATAGTCTTCCTCCAACAAATATTCATTAATGCGATTATACCACATGCGTCAGATTGTTTCAATCCATATAATGATCTTTGCAATTTAATTAAGAATATAGTTCTCGAGCATATGGCTGCAAAAAAAAAATCATGAAACCGCAAACCGAACCGAAATCGTTAGTTTGAAACCATTGGTTCGGGTCCTCGTGGTTTTTTTTCCTTCAAACCGAACCAAACTGTTTTAAAATGGTTTGGTTTATATTTCAATTTTCAAAAACCGTATAAAACCGAACCGAACCGAACCGTTTTTTTATTTTTTAATTAAAAAATTAATTTTATTAATTTACAAATTTTAAAGTTTTTACTTTTTAGAAAAAAAAATACCAATTTAGCAATACAAATTACAACTAACCCATTAAAATAATAATAAAGAGTAAATTAAGTTCATCATTATTGGCCGATAGTTTTATAAGTCTACAACACACGTCGTGACTCGATATCTAATCTAAACTAAAATTAATCACAAATCATATGAAAAAGCATTTATTTTCTACAATCCAAATCATACTACAACAAAACTACGACAGCAAATCACGCCACAATTTTAGAAGTTACCTAAACTCTCATTTCTCAAACATTTGGCGTTTGCCCACTCTTGCACAAAATGCGATTCTCAATTGCAAATCGCTAGTCGTCTTTTGCTTGTTAGTCTGTTAATTTATACCTGAATCACTTCTATCTTCTCTCTTGAAAAGTCTTAAATTTTTATTCAAGTCATTTTTTTTAATTATCATTTCTTTTATTTGTTGTTTTTTAACTTATTATATACTTGTGAGTTGTGATTTGGATTTTAAAAAATGATTATTTGTGTGCCTAGCTGATTAATGAACTTGTTTGTCGTTTAGAAAGAACTAAAGATATAGCGTATTGATTGTGTGAAAATATTAAGTTTCCTAACTAGTACTACTACATTCTACTTTCGTAAAGTTGTTAGAGAATAAAATTTGTCAATTTCCAATAAATCTAAACTCTATTATTCTTTGTACATTTAAACATATCATGTTTAGTCCTTGTTTTCATCTCACTAGTAGGACGAAAGAAGTTTTAACCAAACTATTATAGCATATTTTGACTCTTATATTTACCAATCACTATATGACAATACGAAAGACAAACAAGAAAAAGTAAATAAAAAGGAAAAAAGATATATTCGTTCTATTAACATCTTTTAGCTACCAATTCTAAAAATAATTTATTCATGGGTTTCTTTGGAAAGATGACTGTATTTTAATATTTAATGTTATTAATTCTCGTTTAAACGTATATGTTAACTTATTTTAAATATATTATTATAATGTCGATAGGTAAATCGCGGATTAAAACCGAACCAACCTGCAAATAATGGTTTGGTTTGGTTCGAAAAATAAAATGGTTTGGTTTGGTTTGAAAAAATTTCAAATCGCATAAAATGGTTTGAGTTGAAAATATGGCACAAACCGCCCAAACCGAACCATGTTCACCCCTACTCGAGCATGTATCATTTGTTTTTCGCACTTTAAATCCTTCAAGGACTCTTATATTTATGTCACTATCAAATAAACTATACAAATAGGAAATCACTATATCTATAATGCGCATATCGAGCTTTTGTGTCACGGATAAACTAATTAAGAATTTAAAAGTGAGGTTGTTGATTACGAGATAATATGTTTCATCATAATCAATTCTTGGTCTTTGTAAGAAATTTTGAGCTACGAGTCGGGTTTGTATATTTTAATTTCATTATTTTCATTTCTCTTTCGTACAAAAAATCATTTAACATGGATTACATTTCACGTGTTCGAACTATAGGTCCAAACACTTTATGTTTCTCTGAGAAATTCAATTCCGCCTGTATAGTTCATTTCTACTTTGACCAATCATTTCTATGTTGACAGTTTTCAATAGACTATGGTTAAAGATCCTCATTTTGCATAATATCAAGAGCTATGTTGAAGACGAAAATATTGTCGGTAACAACATTATTTCGTTCCCATAATTTATGAGATAACATATAAACACTTGTGGTTTTTCAGGAACCATATTTTCAATATTTGATTGATCAAACTTTTTAATGTTACTTTTTTTGAAGTTTTTGATTGGTTTTTTTTTATAATTTTCTTTTTCAAGGCACAGTCTTTTGAACAAACTGGTCGATCACGCTTTTAGCGTATTTGAGATTCATTTGATACAAAAAATTATTCTCGAAGGATATCAATTTTTGTTGGAATATTTTATGTTGGTATGTATAACTATGTAACTTCTGATTCTTTAAAAATGTTTATGAGAGTTGTTTATTATTCTACGCATTACTATAGCTCCGGATGTCTAATTAGATCATGCCAAAGTATTAAAAAAAAATTATCAATGAAATTCTAATTCGTGATAATATTTGATTCGACTATTTTATAAATATATAATACATACTAGATATGAGTGCATCAAGTTTTTCTTTCATCTGCTTTTGGTCAAATACGAAAGAAGTTATGTAAAGATATTTAACATTATTTTCTTACATTGTCTCAATGTAATATTCATTGCAGCGAATATCTTTCAAATTGAGCAAATTTCTTCTAAATTTGTTAGAATAAAGTGCTTTTACAATATATAATTTTGTATTATTTGATAGAATAATATATGCTTCCCTGGAGCCTTCAACAATATTCAATGAACCTAATGTCATATTAACATCATTTTTTGTTAATGTTAAATTCAGAAAATATTTTTTGTCTTAAAGAGTAGTATATGTAGTTGCGCTATCAATCAAACATGTATCTTGACAATCAATCATGAATCTTCACGAAACTTTAAAGACTTAAGTTTTCGTACTGATAACGTGTTGTGAAAAGGGAGAAAAAGAGAGGAGGGAATAAAAGTTAATAAACTTGTGTATATTATAATGAGAACTAGACCTTTATATTTATAGGGAATGATTAGGGATACAATAATAATAATTGCAAGGACTACAGAGATACAATTGACATTTCATTAATAAACTTAGCATTTACAAAACTATTATTATTATTATTATTAATTATTTTTATTGTTATTCTTATTTTATATAAAAGCTAGGGTGGCCTTGGAATAGTCCCACCTATTACCTTTTTGGTGGAACAATATATATATATATATATATATATATATATATATATATAGGGACGGATTTAGGAGGGGCCCCCCAGCCCCCCCAAAAAAAAAAAATTTTGTACTTGGGGAAAGAAAAATTTCATGTGTAATTTTTTTTTTTACGTATTAGCCCCCGTCGTCCGGTCCTGGATCCGTATATATATATATATATATATTGTGTGTGGTGGTGGGGGTGGATCACGATTTCATCACCATTGATATTTTATGGGTTTCGTTGTTCATTTGGATTTTGTTTGTCTGAGAATCAAGAGCTTGTAAACACACTAACATCATCCTATACACAAATAAGGTATTTAATAAGGTATTTTCAAAAAAGGGAATTAATTCCCATATTATTAATGTGCATAGCATCACAAGCTTAGATGTTGTTGATGCATATGAAGTGTAAAAGAACTCAAGAATACATCGATATAAGATTGTTGAACCTTCAAACTATCAATCAAAGATCAAATTTGGGAGAAATATCCATGATTTTATTCAATATACAAAAATAGTAAAAAACGTAATGAAATCTTTAACAGAGTATAAATACTACAGAATCAATAGAAAACCATAGAATTACTAAATGCCCAAAATACCCTCACGTCATAATCAAAATAAAATAGAAAGATAAATATAAAATAATGACTAGAATGAATAAAAGGAAGTTAATGCACCTATTATCGCATGGGCTATTATGTGAAGTCTTGTACGAGATAGGGAGGGTTAGTATATGTGGTGAAAATCATATTCGCTTTGCTTCTATGGATGTAGGTCTACTGTTGAAGCATGCAAATCTGTGTGTTTTCTGTCTTGCTCTCACCTTGTTGATTTTGCGCCGTTCATCATTATTACTGCTCATAACACAACAATTACCACGATTTATGGAGAAGAGAGATAGAGTCGCTTAAAAATTTCATCATCGTGAATTGGCTCCAAGTTACTTCCAAAACTTTGTTTTTGTAGACTAAAAAATTGTGTGAATTGAAATCCACTTAAAAGATGACATTTTGGCATGAATATTGATTGGTGGAAGTAAAGTCAGGGTACCGTCGTAGGACTGACACGGTAGAGGGTTTGATGCAGGCATGAATATCGATTCCTGGAAGTAAAGTCAGGGTAGCTTCGTAGGACTGACGCATGAGAGGGTTTGATTGAAGTCCATGACAATCTAAAAGGAACTAAATAAGGAAAGTTGCTTATTTTGTGTCTTCACGTTTAATGTTGTCGGTTAATATTCAAGTGTCGAGGCCACTAAATTATAATCTGAAAACAATGAAACAATTGTATCTCATTTTTATACTGGATTGTTTTCTCATGACATTACAGTAAGTGGAGTTTTTCTTTACGGTTTTATCACATTACATAGTACGTTAATTTTTATTTACCTTTAGATATTGATATGAACTATATAAATTTATGGGCTATTTGGAAATAGTTTCGCTAAAGTGACATTGAGTTTGACCTTTTTTTTTATAGCGTGTTAGGCGGCACCTTTTTACCTTTTATGTCAACAATACCTAAAATAATTCATAACAAAGATTTTTATATCTCATACAATGTTAACCATAATGTACGCAAGGAATGTACAAAAGGCATTTTCCATTTGGAAATTCATTTCAATGTAGACTAGGAAATTGACAGTTGAAACAGTTAAGTTGTTGTTTTGCTAAGTCCCAACAGTGTTTTACACGAACTATATATTAACACATGGGTTTGAAGAGGTTCGAGAATAAAGAAAAAAATAGAATTCATATTTGATTAATTTGGATCTATTTTGATTAACTATCGACATAACTAAACGTTTTAGTTTTTAATTTTACCAATAATTTGTTCCCTAGTACGTTTTGACATTATTGATATTATTAGAAAATATAGATCATGGGTCACCCATGTGGGGTGACCCGATCCACAATACATCAAAAGGGTTGGAAGGAGATATTTGAATTTGAAATTCAAAACTACAACTCCCCGTAACTTCTCATAACTCCCATAAAACCTCCAATTTTTTTATCTAACAATGAAGAGAAAAAAAAATGATAGAAAAATTGTGAAAATTCCTATGGAAAATATCCTCAAAATTGAAAGGCACATAGAACCACTATTTTGACATGAAAACTCACAAAAAGTTGGCATTTAGATTGTGACTAATAATCCCCTTTCATTGTGATCGGGATTGGGACCATTGGAATGCAAGAAAATTGCAGATTTGGAGTTTTGGAAAGTAAGGTGATTTAAACATTCAAAAGATCTTGAAATTCATCATTTCAAGAAAGTATCTTCACTCGAAATTCATGTTAAAGTATGCTTCGAATTACTTCATTGGTATCAGAGTCATAAGGATGAATTTCTTGGTGTAATACATGCTAAAATATGACATTACATGATACAATTTGGTTATGAATTTTATATGTAATGCTTTGAAACCTTTTGTGGTCTTTAATTTATGCTGTAAAATTAGTATTGTTAGAAAGGTATTTTAATAAACTTTCCAACCATATAAATAACTTAAATTTTGGACTTAAACAAAGAAGTTATGAGGGTTTGAAATTTGGATGTAAATCTAAATTTTTAAATGAAAATCAATAAAATTCGAAACTTCATTACATGATACCTTCTTATACATTGTGTTTCATGCTTCCCATTTGGTATGGTTGGATAGAACTTCACGAGACCTATCTAACGATATAAAGATCATTAATTTTGGTCTTGAAATGAAGAAGTAATGACCTTCCGAAATTTGGATGTAAATATGATTTTTTGCAAGAAGATTGGTAAAATCCGAAATTTCATCATATCATAACTTTTTCTACACAATGTTTTATGCTTCCCATTTGATTGGTTGGATAGATCTTCTCAAAACATTTCCAATGATATAAAGATCATTAATTTTGGCCCTAAAATGAAAAAGTTATGGTTTCTCGAAATTTAGTTGAAAATTTAAAAATTTTGCATGAATTTTTTTTTTTTTTTGCTATTTTCACTCTCGGGCAGATCTGTTGAAATCTCAAATGTGGCCTTAAAACATTAATTTTGTAAAATCTAATTACACAGACGAACTCAGAACGTCGAAATTAGTTGGGATAACAAATTGAAAAGTTTTTTTAGAAAACAACATGGAGGTGCTAACGCGCCCCATTTTTCTTATTAATTTAAGAAAATTATTGCAAATTGCAACTGCATGTGGGATTGGTCCCTGAATTATTCTTGATTTTTTTAGTATAAACAAATTAATTTTTGAATAGTTAATTTTTTTTTATTTTTTTTTGTATTTAATGCTTGAAATAAATTTATGAAAAGTATTAAAAATATTTTATTAACTTGAGTGAATTCTGAATTTCTTTTTACATGAAGAATATTTATTAAATAGTATTTGGCCAATGTGAGCTATTGAATTGCTCTCATTTTTTTTTGGAAAATGAAAAATATTCTAAAAATATTTAAAGTGCAATGTTTATATACGTTCATGAGTTGTGTGAGTGTCAAATTAGGTTATATGATCCATTATAACTTGTTTTTAATTTTTGTACTTGATCAGATATTACTAAATTTAAGCACACTTATAGTATCCTTAGAGGGAATGTTAGAAAAGCAAAGTCTATGAAACTTGTTAAAAAAAAACTATGTGTTTATTGAAATTAATAAATGGATCTGGAATGTGACCTAATGGAACATGTAAATATTTTTGGAACATTTTTTTTTTTTTTTTTGTGATAAGCAGAATATGAGAATTCTGATGTCACTTCCCATTTGTTAGGATTGTGTTGCAACAAATATTAAAGTAAGGTTGAGAGTCTCTATAATAAAACTTAAATAATGTGAGTTTTATTCTTCGATTATAATTGAAATTATTTTCTGAAAGAATTAATTTGTGAAATCATGGTATATATCATAATTGGATAAATATGCATGTTTATACTTTTATTGCACACTATGGAATTATCTTATTGAATTACATGATATCTATTAATTCGTGAATTGTTATGAATGTTTAGGTCAGTAGAATAGTGAGATTTTTACTTAGACCTATTGATTATTAGTTGAGTGATAGTTCGATGATTGGAAGATTTAGAGAAAATCTTACTTAGAACTATTTGATTCAACGACTGAGTGGAAGTTATCAAGTTGGAAGAATTAATATAATTCTCGCTTATAACTCATGAAATTTTGTGTTATGAAATTAAGTCTCTGATAGTGAAACAATAGGATTGCGGATGATGATTGGGAACATAGTGAACTTTCGACTCTGTACATAACGTTGAACTATCGTATACGTTAATTTGCATTGATTTAAAATGATATATGTGCATAAATGAGCATTGAATGAGAATAAAATGCGTCTAAAATCTGATATATCATGGCATCAAAATATATAGTTGTTGACCTTATTGTGATAAGCTAAAAGCAATAACATTTGGCATAATAAGTTTTTCAATTGGAAGAACATGATATTTTAGATAGTATCAACTATGAAATTGAAGACATGATGTGGGTTAGACTAATATAGAGAATAAAGATCAAGAACTTTGTCAAGTACGAAAAAAGTAGATTCTAGTACTTAAGCATTAAAATTGTTAAGTTCTGTTATAGATGATCTTTTTTTTCAAATGTGACTGAGCTGAGATGGTTAGCATGGCGTTAACAATGTTTTTGTTAGTCACAATTTTTTTTGGGTGAGTAGTAAGTTCAAACTAGTCTCATTTTGATGGATAAGAACTTTGAAAGTCAACGTGACTTGCGAATTGAAGTATCAATTTATCTATTGACACTACCCACTATGTGAGTTAAAAGACTTGCGACTTAATATTTCTAAATCTAGAGGACATGCTTGTGTAACAATGTTCTAGTTCTCAAAAGATTTCGGATCTTAAGCTTTAACTGAACTAAATCAAATGCGGATAATAAGGAGACTGAAAAATGGACAAGAATAATGTATCAGATATATAGAAATATGTGAAAGTCATTTTGGTAGAGGGTCAATATTATAAAGGTTCAAGAGTTTCAACCTTACGGTTTAAATCTCTTAACTCGAAAGTAGTTAGGTTAAAGGATATTGCACTTGAATATGTTCCTTTTAGCGTTATTTATGTGTCAATACTATACATATTGGATCTTATTTTATGTGGATAGTGGATTCAAGAATTAGAAATGCACTCACTACAACAAAATTGTGATTTCGTGACAAGATTTTTCGCAACATACAAAAAGTTGTTGCAATAAGTGATTTAACGCGACACATTTTTTGAGTTTGTCGCGAAGTTTGTGATGAGAAAAATAAGTACCAAAAAACCTTTGGCGACGTAAAAGGTTGTCGTGAAATGTGAGAAGTTGCGATAAATAATAAAGAATGTCGCCAAAAATATGAGGGAAGTAAGGCGTCAAAATATTTTTGGAGGGAAACTTAGGGCAACAAACCTTTATTTCTTGCAACAAAATGCTTGTGATGCAATAGGGTCTACTTTTAGCGATAAAAAATATTTGTTGCTAAAAATTCGAATTGTGATTTCACGATAAGATTTTTCGCAACATACAAAAAGTTGTTGCAAACGCGGCACATTTTTTTAGTTTGTCGTGAAATTTGTGATGAGAAAAATAATTACCAAAAAACCTTGGCGACATAAAAAGTTGTCGTGAAATGTGAGAAGTTGCTACAAATAATAAAGAATGTCGCCAAAGCTAAAATATTTTTGGTGGGAAACTTATGGCGACAAACCTTTATTTCTTGCAACAAAATGCTTGTGATGCAATAAGGTCAACGTTTTTTGATAAAAAATATTTGTTGCTAAAAATTATAATTATGATTTCGTAATAAGATTTTTCGCAACATACAAAAAGTTGTTGTAATAAATGACTTAACGCGACACATTTTTTGAGTTTGTCGCGAAATTTGTGATGAGAAAAATAAGTACCAAAAAAACGTTTGGCGACATAAAAAATTATCATGAAATGTGAGAAGTTGCGACAAATAATAAAGAATGTCGCCAAAAATATGAGGGAAGCAAGGCGTCAAAATATTTTTGGTGGGAAACTTAGGGCGACAAACCTTTATTTCTTGCAACAAAATGCTTGTGATGCAATAGGGTCTACTTTTCGCGATAAAAAATATTTGTTGCTAAAAACTCGAACTATGATTTCACGATAAGATTTTTCGCAACATACAAAAAGTTATTGCAATAAGTGACTTAACGCGGCACATTTTTTTAGTTTGTTGCGAAGTTTGTGATGAGAAAAATAATTACCAAAAAATCTTTGGCGACATAAAAAGTTGTCGTGAAATGTGAGAAGTTGCTACAAATAATAAAGAATGACACCAAAGCCAAAATATTTTTGGTGGGAAACTTATGGCGACAAATCTTTATTTCTTGCAACAAAATGATTTTGATGCAATAAGGTCAACTTTCGTGATAAAAAATATTTGTTGCTAAAAATTATAATTGTGATTTCGTAAGATTTTTCGCAACATACAAAAAGTTGTTGCAATAAGTGACTTAAAGCGACACATTTGTTGAGTTTGTCGCGAAGTTTGTGATGAGAAAAATAAGTACCAAAAAATGTTTGGCGACATAAAAAAATGTCGTGAAATGTGAGAAGTTGTGACAAATAATAAAGAATGTCGCCAAAAATATGAGGGATAAGTGATGTAATATGATGTAAAAGGGTCTACTTTTCGCGATAAAAAATATTTGTTGCTAAAAATGTAATTGTGATTTCGCGATAAGATTTTTCACGATATACAAAAAGTTGTTGCAATAAGTGATTTAATGCGACACATTTTTTGAGTTTGTTGCGGAGTTTGTGATGAGAAAAATAAGTACCAAAAAATTTTACTTCCAACATACAACCTCCCAAGTATTCAAGTGCCACCCAACCTAACATATCAATACTTTGGAAATTATTAGTAAGAACGAGGCTGGATTTATACTGAAATTATACTTTGGACATTATTACTCCTATTAAGGGCCAAGAAAAACTTATTCCAAAAAGCTGCAAACTCCCCTGTGTTTGTGTTTTATCATTATTTTTTGAGCACTCTTGAAAAGAGTTGCCACATATTTCGAGCTCTTTGAAGCTCTGTTGTTTAAAGCTCAAGGCCTGGGAAGATCAAAGAATCAGGCCCAGTTAACCAATAGCTAACAACCTGTATTTCAGCACTTTCACAGCGAGGAAAAGTGACCAGATTTTCGAGCTCTGTCTTACGTGGAAGGAGTCTCATTTTTTATCAGCAACAAGCCCTTAAATGCTGATCAGGTTTTAAAAAAAAGCTAACAAGAGTTAAATGTTGAGGTTACTGTTAAACTATAGGATAATCGTTGGAACTAACGGGAGCAAACACATTACACTCATTTTCATTAACTCAAAGTAGGACTAGATATAGGATCAGAAATTTTCCCTAATAGAACCCAAATCCTGCAACCCCTGAATCACAGCAAACACATTTACAGCAACCCAAATAGTGCTGAGAACTCTGATGAGGAAAATTCCTATATATTTGATAAAATTACTAGTATTAAACAGCTGGATAAAATAACAGGTAAAAAAATCCCCTTAGAATTACATAATCCAGTCCACAAAATTAACAGGTAAAAAAGTAAAATCCCAAAACTAATCAACAATCAAGTAGATGAAAAGCGGGATGGAGGAGGGGATAATAAATGATGAGACTGAGGGACCTGATTGCTAACAATGGAGTTACTGCTTGGCGAGGAATATTGTAGAATAAATGGATGCCTCAAAAGCTTTGAGGATGTCCATCTTTTCGACGGATCCCTTTGAAGAAAGAACGAAATAAAATCCCTAAATTCCCTTGAAGCTGTAGCAGGAGCTTCGGGAGGATCCGACATATAAATTGCACACATAAGGCTTGCCCAATCTCCTCCTCTACCAACAGAAAATGGAAATCCGCCCAATTGAGATTCAAGAATGCTTACACCCAAGCTCCATATACCCCCTGCATACCCATTACATTTTCCATGATTCAGATCTGTGTTGATCCTTTCGGGGCTCATGTATGCTCATTAGAAGATGATTGGGGGAGAAAGACGGTTGGAGAAAAGGGTTGAAGAAAAAGACGGTAGCCACTCTACTCTTACCAATTTTTTTTTTAGGTATTTGAGGGGTTTTGGATTGGGCAGCTTTTGGGCTTTTCTTGCCGAGGCCCTTCAAATCTGAGGACCAAGGCAGTGGCCTTACTTGCCTTGGGCCAGGGCCGGCCCTGGCTTAACCATTGGTGTAGGTGCCTGCTTTTCTGGATTTATTTAAAAAGAAAAAAAGGTTTAAAACTATTGATATATCATTCTTTTATGGATTATTTAAAAGGAAAAACGTTTTTGATTTCCACTTTAGAGGAGGGAAAATAAACTTATAACAATCCCATTTTTTTCGAGGAGGGAAAAATGATATAAGACTTCTATTTTATTTTATAAATATTTAATTTTATAATTCAAAAACATTATTAATTTTTGTTATTCATATAGTGAAATATACTTGATCAGGTTTGATGTAGGACGATTGGTGTTAGAGTTTGAAGGAGAATTGGACAAGAAAATGGGGAAAAGGGGGCAAGAAAACAGGTGCTAACTTCAAACGGGCATAACTTTCAGCTCGAACGTCAGATTTCTATTATACTATATTTTCAAAAACGGGAAGCAGAGCCCCATGCCGTGGCAACGGCTCTGCCCGGTTGAGGTCGTTTTCAAAGACGAACACTAAGAATTGTTACCTTGATTGTCTTACTAGTTTGGATATTATTGCCCGACCATCGACCCCCCATAACATTATCAGTGAATAAGTTGTGGATTGCCTAACACTTGCCAAGACACGATCAACCGTTATGAAAAATAACCCAGGATTGGAGCTAATATTGATCTATAAGGTTGAATTTCAATTGAATTTGTAGTTTTCAGATTAAATTAGTGATCTCCGAGTCTTCGAGAAGTATCCCTCCTCAAGTTGCCTCGTCCACTGCTAGAATTGTCCCCGGAACATGGCAATACAAATCGTTATATTTATCTTGTGTTTCGGCATTTTTAAGCTGTGAACATTTCATCAAGAAATAGCTTGTTGTTTTTAATCAACCTTCTTTAGTTAGATGAGACAGTTCAAAAGGCGTTTACCGTAGTAAATTATCTTTAGTATAAATTCATGTAAGGGGTAAAAATATTTTGGTTACTTTGTTTTATAAATATTTTGGTTACTTTGTTTTAAAAATATTTTTGTTACTTTGTTTTAAAAATATTTTTGTTACTTTGTTTTAGACTTTTGATCTGGATATTACAATGTTTCAAACCGAATTTTACATTCTTAGTGGAACTAGACATTCCAAACGCCATTCTCTCATTTCAGTGGAAACCCAACGGCCATTCTCAATTCCAAACGCTTTCTCAATTCCAGAACAAATTCAATTTCACTACCATATGAGAATTCCAGAACATATTCGATTTCACTACCATATGAAAATTCCAGAACAGATTCGCGTCTGAAAAGGTTGCCGGAGAAGAGTGGTCATCGAAAAGGTCGTCGGAGAAGAGTGGTGGTCGAAAATGTTGCCGAAATAGTCATCGGAGATGTAGGGGTGGTGGAGGTGGGGGTAGGTTAATTATATTATATTAGAATTAAATATTAATAATAAATTGATTTAACAATTATTATTTCATAATTAAAAATTTAAAGAAACTTGATTGTTGAAATTTGAAACATGTTTTTGTATTTTTAAATGGGTAAAAGTAAATACCTGATTTGTATATTATTCTCTAAAATAAAATAAAATAAATTTTATCTAAATAAGTTATAATAGCATTCATTAAAAACCCACTAGATAGCCTAAAATACTTTCTTTCATATTTTACTCAAATAATTGGCTTCAAACTTATGCCCTATTTACTTATTTCATCAAATGTGTCTCTGCCTCTTCCTGAAGACTTCCTGCCGATTCATTCTTCATAGTGTCATCGGCTTTTCTACCCCGTCTGTAGACTACAATGCAATTGATCTTTGTCGTTGCCATCCGTCTCTCTCCCCATCTGCTTCTCTTCACTGGTGAATCTCTCTTCTTGCTGACGTCTGGTGAGTTTCCTCCCTTTCCATTCCTCTCTTTGCATCTCGATGAACAATGGAAGTTTTAATTTTTCATAAATTTAAAGAGCAAGGGCTTTTTGTATCCATTTATATAAACGAAATAACACACTAACGGAACCTGTTTGGGATACTGTGAAGTGGGATCTGTCGAGGATCGTAAGCAATTTGAAGCTAGTTCTTTTTCCCAACCCATTTAGGGAGGATCCTGGCAAGTAATTGAGGTATTGGGATCTCTGGGGACCCTTCTTCTTCATTGTGTTCATTGGCCTACCTCCGTTAAAAAGGTACTAACATGTTTCGATGATGATTAACATTGCCATGTTGCGATTTTAGGCACAATTGCTTAAGTTTTATATGGGCTCACTGTGTACACGTGTGATCCAAATGTTTGCCTTGTGTATCGGTGGTAATGTAAATCCTAATAAGTTGATTGTGAATATTAAATTGCAGTTAGGCTTGGGCATGTTTTGAAAATACTTTCTTGAATATTTTTGCTTCCAGTGAGTGTATAATAGGAATTCATTCATGTTTTTCAATCTAGCTTAGTTTAATTTTACAGGATATGTAGGCAAAACAACATTAAACCGAGTCTTATTCTCAGTAATCTAGTCAGCTATGTTTGTTGCTGGATCTAAAGCAATTTGATCCTTAGTTGCTACAACAAGTCATGTTAATTATGCTCTACCCTTTTTCCTCTTTTGCCTTGCTTTACCAAAATCGCATCATTCTTGTGAACGGAAGCCTCTTGAGGTCGAATATAAATTAAATTGATTGACAAGTAGAGTAAGTGTGTACATGTTTTGAAAATTTTAATGATAAAATTGTATGATATGTTATGTGACTACATTTCTTGATTTTGTAAGTCATCTCAAACAGAAAAAGTGCATAAACATAAAAGAAAATAAAAATAATTGGTGGTCATGGAGCTAGACACATCTTGCATTTACTGATGTCTCAGTTTTTCTTAATTCTCATTTACTCATCATTAAATAAGCTGCCATAGAGCTTATCAGATAAGGGTCTGACAATCACAGGGTCTGCAATTGTAGAGGTCTTTTTTGTTTTTTTAAACAATTATGTTCAAGAACATTGAATATAAATGATTTAGAGAAATTGGAAGAAGGGATTGTTATAATTTTATGTAAACTAGAACGAATTTTTCCACCAGCATTTTTTGATGTAATGGTTCATTTAGTTGTTCACTTCCTGAAGAAGCAAAACTTAGAGGTCCCGTTGCGTTTAGATGGATGTATCCAATTGAAAGGTATATATATATATATATATATATATATATATATATATATATATATATATATATATATATATATATATATATATATATATTTATTTATTTATTTATTTATTTAATAGAAGAAGAACAATATTTAATAGAAGAAGAAGATTATTTAATAAAGGAAGAAGGAAAAATATGTTTAGAATTTGTAGAAATTGAAAAAATATATAATTTATTAGTAACGGAACAAGATATAGAAAATATGATAAACAAATTAGAAAAATTAGAAATTTTAGGAGAAAATATTTTAAAATACTGGGAGAAAGATAAAATTTTATGTGAATTAAAAATAAAAAATCCAGAATATATAATTAAGACTAAAAATATTGAAGCTACAAATCAAGATATTGAAGATTTCAAGATGCATATTAAAGATCTTTTAAAATTAGGAGTTATAAGAAAATTAGATAGCCCACATAGATCAGCAGCTTTTATAGTTAGAAAACATTCAGAAATAATTAGAGGAAAAAGTAGAATGGTTATAAATTATAAAAGACTTAATGATAATACAATAGATGATGCATATACTATTCCAGATAAGACTGTTTTAATAAATAAAATTCAAGACTGTAATATTTTTAGCAAGTTTGATTTAAAATCAGGATTTTGGCAAGTTAAAATGCATCGAGATTCTATAGAATGGACAGCTTTTACTTCTCCAGAAGGTCATTATGAATGGTTAGTTATGCATTTTGGTTTAAAGAATGCTCCTAGTATATTTCAAAGAAAAATGGAAAATATTTTTAATAAACATAGTAAATTTATTATAGTTTATATTGATGATATTTTAGTTTTTAGTAAAAATAAAAGAGAACATAGAGGTCATTTACAAATTCTTTTTTCAGAATTTATAAAACATGGTTTAATTGTAAATAAGAAAAAGATGATGTTATTTAAAGAATATATAGAATTTTTAGGAGTTAATATAGGAAAATGTAAGATTGAATTACAACCTCATATAGCTCAGAAAGCTTTAGAATTCCCAGATAAGCTTGAAGATCTTAAACAATTACAGAAATTTTTAGGATTAATAAATTATGCTAGACCTTTTATTAAGGACTTAGGAAAGATGGCAAGACCATTATATGGAAAAACATCTCCTAAAGGACAAAGATATTTTAATATAGAAGATATTAAATTAGTACAAAAAATAAAAGAAAGATTAAAAGATTTACCTAAATTAGATATGCTATTAGATACAGATTATTTAATTATAGAAAGAGATGGAAGTATAACATGATGGGGAGCAATTTTAATTGCAAAACCCAATAAGTATGCAGGTAAAGATATTGAAAAAATTGTTAGATACAAAAGTGAAAATTATAAAGAAAAAGGTAATATAAGTAGCATAGATTTAGAATTACTTGCAGTTAACTATGCATTAGATTCTTTTGAATTATTTATTATTTCTAAAAAAGAAATTACTTTAAGAACAGATTGTGAAGCAATAGTAAGTTTTGTTAATAAAATGAAATTAGAAAATAAAAGAAGTAATAGAAGAAGATGGTTAAATTTTATAGATAGAATTACTAATACTGGATTAGTAATTAATTTTGAACATATTAAGGGTAGTAATAATCAGATAGCAGATATATTAAGTAGAATAATTAAAAATAAAGATTATGACTGATTGTTTGCAGATGCAGAGACCCAGAGGACCAAGACCAGGATTGTCAATTGTTGGCAGTTCAAGTTCTCATACAAACATAATACAGACTCATAATAAGTTAAGGTTTGGTAGTATAGAATTACTTTGTTTTCCAAATAGTAATATTAGTTTTAAGACACTTCCTCATATTTCAGTTACAAAATCAGAAAAATGTATTTTAGACAATTTATGGATTTCTTATAATAAGAATCCAAAAGATCAAAAAAAATTTTTAGCATGTTTAAATGCACTTTCAGAACATTTTAGTCTCATAAAAAATTTAAGTGTTATGTTGTTTTACAAGGTGGACTTCCAGGAGTTTATCATACTTGGTTAGAAGTTTTAGATTGTATTAAAAATTTTCCAAATCTTTTTTATAAAGGATTTTATTCAATTTCAGAAGCATTAGAAGAATGTAGAAATTTTTTAGGGATAAATTATTTTGTTGCACCTTCTTTAAAGAATGTTTCAGATCAACCCTTAGATTATGTTTCAAAATTTTGTGAGCATTGTGAATGTATGACTAAGAATTTTAAAATTTTAAATGAGTCCAATCAAGTTTTACAACAAGAAAAATTGACTCTACAAAAGAAAATTTCTGAATTAGAACAAGAAATTATTAATTTAAAGATTTTAAATCCAATTGTTCAAACACAATCAGGTACTATAGAGCCCAAGAAGTCTATAGCTAGTCCAGCTCAAACGGAAGCTGGTAAAGACATCTCAAATCCGTTCATGACTCTGGGCTTACCAAAAGCTCAACAGACTCAGGAGACTGTTGATTCTCCTACTTTTCAATTTAATCAGACTCAACAGGCTGAAAATCATGTTACAGAAAATAAGATTATTGAAGATCAGACACAGCAGACTGATAATTCTGCTACTAGATTTATTACTCCAATAGACCTTAAACAGAAAAGCCCAATAATTTTTTTAGAATCATTTCAATCGTCTCAAGATCCAGAACAAATTTCTCAGACAGATATCAAAAGAATTAAAGAAATGTTTGACAAGATTGAAGAACTTCAGCAACAAGTTAAACAAAGCACTACAAAGAAAAAGAAGATACAGTTTAAAAAGAAAAATAAAGGCAAAAAGAAAGTTGAAAAAGAAAAAGGTTTGGAAGATTTCAAAGACAATAATTCAGAAGAAAATGATAATCCAGACGACTGTACTGACGGAGGAGACTCTTTGGACAGTATTGGCAGACATAATTATGAAACAAGATAAGAATTTCCAGATTTTTGCTGTAAAGAGAGACACTTGGCAAAAAATCCTGGCGATTGACAAGACAAGACTCAACTACTTGGAGATTTTTTAGATTTTTGAAGAAAGATCAAAGAATCATTGTACGAAAAGAAAAAATTTTACTGTTTTCTTTTTTGAGAAATTTGTAACAAATCTTACTATTTGATAAAATAAGATTTGATTAGATTTCTTTTTACTGTTTTCTTTTTGACGTTTTGAAAAAGCAAAGATTCATTACTTTTGAAAAACGTGTTTTCTCGCTTTTTTCTCCTATATAAGGAGACCATTTCTTCATTTGTAAACACACAAGAAAAAATTATATATATATATAGAGTGAGTTCTTAAACAACTTTTAATTTTTTTTTTGCTATTAATTACTAATGTGTTGTAGTATTTAATTGAATGTTCCTTTTGTAGTGAACACATGGAGACATTGCAACAACAAAATCATAACAATTTGGAACAAAAACAAGAAGAATTGTTTCCTGGATGGTTTGCTTCACATGTAAGTTATCATCCATGTATTATTTATTTATTAATGCAACGTATCATTCCTGGATGGTTTCATGAAGGTATATTGATTAATATTTTTTTGTTAGCACAGATAACGAGATTATATAATCAAAAAGATTTAGCTGTGAGCAAAGAATTGTATGCATTAGCATGTAAACCGGATTTTAGAATATTTTCCTATTCGGGTTGTATTGCTAACGGGGTACGATTCCGTGTTAAAGATCGAGATGATTGTCGTACAACACAAAATAGTGGAGTGATAGTGTCGGGAGATGAGAACATCAATTTTTTTGGTATACCATGTGATGTTATTGAGTTGGTATATGTTTTTGACTACCGCGTCACTTTGTTCCAGTGTAATTGGTACGATAATAATCCAAAACAAAAAAAAAAAAAAAACAGTCGTAGATTACCATCTTACTTCTATCAATGTGAATCGCAAATGGTATATGGATGATTCCTACATACTTGGCATTTAAGCACAACAGGTATTTTATATGGATGATCTAGTGTTGGGTCCACAATGGAAGGTAGTGGAAAAGGTACAACATAGAGGCATATGGGACATTCCTGAAAAAAAAAAGATGAAGGTAGTGAGCAAGTAATACTTCAGGAAAATGAATCATCAGATATTGTCTTGGCAATACAACAGGAAGATCTTGATACTCAAGTATGCCATAGAGGAGATGTTGATCCAGATATTATTGAAAATGAAACACTAAATAAAAATATGAATAATGTTATATATGATAATTCGGAAGAGGAAGATGATACATTGAATGAATATTACAGTGAAGATGAGAAATCTCTAGATGGTGAAGATGAAAATGCTGATAGTGATATTGGTAAGTATAATGAATCATGCTCTTTTTTTGCATAATGTTTTTCTATTATATTTTATAATGACTATCTACATTTTTCCTTTCATATGTAGATTCGAGTACTGATGATACATCTACCGAGAGTTGATAAGATTTTTTATTGACATTTAAGGATAGAGCAACGAACTATTGAGATATATTTGATTGCTTATTGTGATGATTGTTGATCTTGTACTATAACAATTACTCAAATATTATTGTGGAGTTTGGGTGTCCCGTGAGGTTTTTGTTATTTCTTCAATATTTATAGTTCTATTTTCTACTTTTCAAGTTTGGTGAACGATTCTAAGTAGTTCGACCTTGAAATTTGTATTTGTTTTGATCTTGGAGGTAATCAAGTTGTGTAGTGGATTTTCATTTTCCTTTTTATATTGTCTCAGATTGCAATTGAAAGAATTGAACTCTAGAAGCAGTTCGTTTTAAATTGCAACTTTTATAAAGCTTAGTCTTACTTTGAATCAACTGAACAATTAATTGTTTAGAATTATGAAATTGGTGGCACATTTTCTGTATTATCAGGATATTCGTTTTATTAACTGTGTATACACTGCAAGTTTCCATTTTATTTTTTATAAAATTGAATTGTAGATTGTAGATTGTGTTAAATTTTGGATTGTGAACTGTGCAAAATTTAGCCTTAGATTTTACTACAAATATTCATTGCAACGACATTGTCGTGTTGCTAATTCATATTTTCTACGGCAAATAAATAGTGTTGCTATGTTAATGAGATGAATGGTCGAAAGTTATCACAAAATATGTTCGGCGACTCAACATTCGAAACAAACATATTTGTCGTAAAAACTTTATTGTAACATTAGTTGAGACAAACACACTTGTCGCCCTTAAATTAATCACGACATATATACATTGCGACGAGATTATGGCTACAGATATTGTATTGCCATTTCGTATTTTTCGCATCAAACAAATAGTGTCGCGATTTTATTACTGCAATGAATGGTCGAAAGTTGTCACAAAATACGTTCGGCGACTCAACATTCGAAACAAACATATTTGTCGTAAAAACTTTATTGGAACATTAGTTGTGACAAACACACTTGTCGCCCTTTAAATTTTTCGCTACATATATACATTGCGACGACATTATGGCTACAGATATTGTGTTGTCATTTCGTATTTTCCACATCAAACAAATAGTGTCGCGATTTTGTTACTGCAATGAATGGTCAAAAGTTGTCGCAAAATACGTTCGGCAACTCAACATTCGAAACGAACATATTTGTCGTAAAAACTTTATTGGAACATTAGTTGCGACAAACACACTTGTCACCCTTTAAATTTTTCGCGACATATAAACATTGCGACGACATTATGACTACATATATTGTGTTGCCATTTCATATTTTTCGAGTCAAACAAATAGTGTCGCGATTTTGTTACTGCGATGAATGGTCGAAAGTTGTCGCAAAATACGTTCGGTGACTCAACATTTGAAATAATCACACCTGTCGCCCTTTAATTTGTTCGCGACATATATATATTGCGACGACATTATGGCTACAGATATTGTGTTGCCATTTCGTATTTTTCGCGTCAAACAAATAGTGTCGCGATTTTGTTACTGCAATGAATGGTCGAAAGTTGTCGCAAAATATGTTCAGTAACTCAACATTCGAAATGAACATATTTGTCATAAAACTTTATTGGAACATTAGTTGCGACAAACACACTTGTCGTCCTTTAAATGTTTTGCGACATATATACATTGCGACGACATTATGGCTACAGATATTGCGTTGCCATTTAGTATTTTCTGCGTCAAACAAATAGTGTCGCGATTTTGTTACTGCGACAAATGTATGAAAGTCGTCGCAAAACACATTCTGTGACTCATATAGAGCGACAATGCCCGCAACGAACGTATTGTTGTCGCTAAATTACTTTGCAACAAAAACTCAATTTTTGTGACAACATTTGTTTGTCGCGAAATCGGTTTTTTTTTGTAGTGACTTTATATGAGATCAAGATGTATTTTTAGTCTATTGTCGAGTCTTTGAATTGATACATAATAAAGACGGAGTGGAGGTTTATATGATTGACACTGCAACTTAGTGTTGCAAAAAAATGGAGAAACTGACGTCCTATTTGATATTAAAATAGTATCAAATCCTCCACTAAACATGATCTTAGTTTTTGTTTTTCTAAAAGTGGTATATTATTTGAACTTATACGTGATAGTTTTGTTCATATTCATAGTGGTGATGTTTAATTATGGTTCTGGATATTTGTGCAATGTTTTAAGGTTTTGAGTTGAGAAAATAATTCAAAACAGTAAGAGCTAAACTTCCATTAAGTAATACCATTCGAATTTCTTGCAGTATAGATATTGTCATTACATTTGTAGATGAATTCATGCATTTTAGTTGTGCCTCTGATTTTTATATGTTGATGATATTGTATTGATTTGGACTTCATTGAAAGAGAGTAGAAAATTAGATTGAAGAAGTGAGACTTTGAGAACTGTTTGAAAGTGTGAATCTCTATCATGAGAGATCTATGATCTAGATAATGAAATAGAAATTCTTATTAGATTGATTATTTATTGATCACCAATAATTATATGGTTTATTGGGATGAAAGAATAGAATATTATTGAATGTGATGAGACTTGAGATAATCCGGTCCAATTTATGTATTTTCTTTTAGGAAGATTATTGACTAACTACAATGTGTCACTTAATAGAGTTTTCTCAATGTTAGTATCTTCAAAATATATAAACTTTGGACATGTAGATAACCAAATATGAGTTGTCTTAGACTCATAATCGATTATATAAGTTCTTGATAATGAGTTTGGAAACATGAGTTAAGAATGAGATGAATATCTGAGATACACATAGCAGTCTAAAAATGTACTTAAGTGGGATTTTGGATAGATATTGGGTCCAAGATGTGATATTTGACATTTTTTTCTTAGTAAGAGAGAACATTTTGGAGAATATCATTAAAATTGACATTATGTGTATTGATGAATCAATTTTGAATACATAAAAGTTTGTTTAAACTTCTTATTCAAGTTGGAGTAATATGTTTATGAGTGTAAGCTATCTATCCGAATGGGAGCTATTTAAGAACTATCTGGTTTCAATTATTTTTGGTTCCGAGAGCTGTTTAATTTCAATGATTATTGGTTCAAAAATTCAGTGGAGAAATTTGAAGACAGCGATATATAATATATATGGAATATAGAATTTCAACCTAATTTGAAACGTGGCGGAAGTTCTAATTGGACATTATGTTTATTGAGAATATTCAGGTTTTTAAAAACTAAATGGAAAACTAATGAGTTTATGATAAATAAAACTCATATTTTAAAGAAATGTTATACTCAATATGAATATATTGAGTCAACAAATTTTGATTCTTTTATCCATTCCTTTTGATTTTTAAATCCCAAAATTTCTTGTTTTTTGATTTCCCAGATTTGGGGTTTGCAGGTTAGGGGTGGGGATGGGGTATGTGTGGGGTGGATGGAGAAGAAGATGATGAAAATTGATTTTTAATTTTAATTATTTGATTTTAGTTATTTTATTATTAAAAAAATGTAAAGTTACTATTTTAACCTTTTAAAATTAGTAAAATTATTGACAAAATCAATTATTTGGTCAACTAACGGTCAAACTTACGGAAACCATCCATTTAGACTTTAGTTGTGACATTTTGAAAGGTTTAGTACCGTGGGTGCACAAACGAAAGGTTTGGTCAAAGTCTGCTAATAAGTGAAAGGTTTGATGTCACTGCTACAATTATCCCAAAAGTTTATTCAAAACTTACTAACTTTTAACAAATACATATATATTGTTAATCATCTCACGAATAGAACATGAATATACTTTGTCCTGTGAATTTTGGAGTTCGTGTCCCACGTAAAATTAAAATCAAAGTAGCTTAATAAAAAACACATTTTTCAACAATCCCCAACATAAATGAAATTGACTTTTTTAAAACAATACAACAATAGATATGAATTTTGAGTTACAAATAAAGAGAAACTGCATCGAATAAGGGACTTTCGACTTTTCCTAGTAAAATTTATTGAATTTACTTGAGCAATCAATATTAAGATGCTTTGCAGTCATTCGTGTAAATCTAGACAATAGAAGTCATATAGTTCCCTTTAAACATAATTGATTCTCACGTTTATGTCCAATTTGACTTGGACACTTCCTTATTCATGAGTGTTTTTAGAGAATTCATCTTCACATAATTCTCAAAGTGGCCTCTTTTCACGAGCATAAGTGATATCCATAAAGAGTATTCTGTTATACTCAACTTGGACGAATAAAGATATAGAGATTATTAAAAGCATAACTTAAATGAGTTCTCAAAGTTGTTAGACACTGCCTCATCATATGAATGGTTAGAAATATTAAATCTCCCCAGTGCGTATTGCGTTTTAACAATTAAAGGTTCGTCATTGAGCTTCTGACTACATGAAAATGGGTTATAAGTGAGTTTAGATGATTTTAGACTCATATTAAGTGTATTTTAAACGCATATCTAGACTTTTAAATATAATTGATATTTAATTATTTGGATTCATATCTACTTAATTTAGTGTATATAATGCTTTTTATATGTCAAAATCCTAATTTTCGGCATGAAAAAGGTGAGTTGGAGCTTAATTGGATAAAAAGGATGGAATTGAAAAGCTATTAGGAAGTTTGGACTTAATTGGATGCTTTGAAAGTGCCGATTGGATGAATTCACAAGTTTTTGGGACCAAAATCTACTTTTGGAGAAGTTTGGGACCAACTTGAACATTTTTAACACTTTGAAGGATCAAATTTGAAGAAAAAGAAGTCCAAACTGGAATAGTTTAGAAGATGAAGGGCCAATCCAAAGGCAATTGGAAGTGGTTGGCCATAAATATAAAGAAAATAAAGTTCAAGGGACTTCTAGTGCATATTAAAGACTATAAGTAAGCGAAATCTAGTTTAAATGAAGGGAAGAAATCTAGTTTAAATGAAGGGAAATTCCGTGCCACAAAATAAAAAATCGTATAGAGGAATTCAATATAAAGAACATCAAATTCTTGGTAGCAAAATTACAGGAAATACTTGGAAGCTTTAATGATTTTGAAAAAGGTGTCATGCAAGATTGATTAAGAGATTCAAAACTAAGAGTTGTATCAACTTTTATTCTAAATTATCCGGAATATGTTCCATTATCATATTTGATCATCACTAGAACATATTTGTAATTTATATTTCTTTCGAGATATTCGGTGTAAATTAGCATATTTTAATTTATATTTCTTTCGAGATATTTGGTGTAAATTGGCATATGGTAATAGATAGCACTGGTCCTATAAGAGATATAAAAACTGTATACGTATATGCTTAGTGCAATCTTGTGTGACATTCTAATTTTGTCTTGCATTTTTATCTATTCGCATATTTTCATCCACCATAGAGATATAATTGAGTTATATGTTAAACTTGAATTTATTTACCGAGAGAGAGAAAATTAACATATAAGAAATATCATTTGTTAACATAACACAAGAATTGATTAATAACGGATACTCGAGGATTAAAGTAGTAATTTAATTAAAGTCCTAATTCAACAATGAGTTTTTGTTTAAAAAGGATTTAGTATGCAATGTTCATATAAGATAAAGGACTCCTGCTGCAATTAATAAGAGGACTTACAATGCATTTAGATGAATTTGGCATCTAATTTCCTTTTATATACGCAAAATGCAGGGCAGCAAAAGACCAGGGGCGTAGTCAGCCCTTCAAACTAGGGGGGTCCCGGAGTTGCCCGAAAAATTTTTTTTAGACATTATCGTTTAAAATGAGAACAGTTGATACTTGTGATAGAGAAAGGAAATAAATGAACATAAATTAATGTACGAAAACTTCACAAGAAAATGAAAAAACATATAAAAGAAACTACTAATCTTTAATTTAGCAAAATCATACCTTATTACAAGCGTTCCTTTCGAGTTCTCATACTTTGATAACGTTGTATAACTACATCATCATCAATCATGTCGAATACATCCTTCTCAATATACACAAGCAAACTATCATTTAACCATTTATCATTCATTCGATTGCGCAATCGATTCTTGACATAATTCATTACAGAAAATACCCACTCTACCAAAACAGTAGCAACTGGAAGAATTAATGCCAATGTCAAAAGCTTGTATAACAATGGGTATACTTCATTTTTTTTGTCACAACCAACTTTTGTGCAAGTTCACAAAGACCTTTTAATCCTCTAAATTCGTCATTAGTGCGCATATCAATGATGTATGTGTCAATTTGATCATCAAGTTCCATCACAGCTGATCCTTCAAAATCTTTCGGATAAAATGTACACATGTGAATTAATTTGCTCTTGTCAAAAGCTGCAAATGAATTATCTGGACACAAACATGCTACACAAAGAAGTAAGTCACTATTCACCTCAAAAAACCGATTATTCAACTCTTGAAGCTGCATATCAACGACAGAATAAAATAAATCCACACGGAAGTGATGCAAATTTGTCACAGTGATACATCGTGAATGACCCAGAGGTGTATACATATCATCCATGTTAGGGACGATAATGCCGTGATTTCCACAAAAGGAATTAACATGTACCAAAAAAGAATCACAGTCATCATCTCTAAACTTTTGGAGCTGTTGTTTACATATTTTTACCAAACACATGGCATTACCAATATCTAGGTCTTTCTTCTGTAATGTCTTCGACAACTCATTTGAAATTCCTAATATCCTCTTCATTAGATGTAGGCCAAATACAAACTCAAATGTACGAATTGATGCCAACAAAACCCGGGCTTCACCTTTTTTCCCACAAATTGTATTATCAGTAGCAATATCTTAATAACCTCAGTTGCACTTGAAAACATGAGCATCGGGTTACATAAACATTTGTAGTGCGAGCCCCAACGTGTATCACCAGAATGCTTTATATTAGTTTCTTGATTAAGGCCTCGACCACTTGATATTTCACCGGCATTTAGTGCTTCACAAATTTTGAGTCTTTGCATCTCGCGAATAAGATCACACCGCTTAGCCGATCCTCCAACAACATTCACCACACTATGAGCCAAATAAAAGAAAGATTGGATATCACCATGTTTTTTTGCAACTGCTAAAAGAGCTAGTTGAAGTTGATGAGCAAAGTAATGAATGTAGTACACACTTGGGTTTTCTTTCAAGATAAGTGTTTTGAGACCATTATACTCTCCCCGCATATTACTAGCTCCATCATAACCTTGACCTCTCAAATTAGACATGTTTAAGCTATATCTAGAGAACAAGTCGTCAATAGCAAGCTTAAGTGAGATAGCTGTGGTACTTGAAACATGTTGGATGCCAATAAAACGTTCAATTACATACCCATTCTTCACATATCGCAAAACAATTGACATTTTCTCCTTAGTTGAAATATCACGGGATTCATCAACTAGAATAGAAAATAACCCATCACCAATCTCACTGATAATGACCTTGTTAATTTCAAAGCCAAAAGCACTAACGATATCCTTTTGAATATCTGGTGAGGTCAATTTGAAATTTGCCGGAGCATTCTCCAAACAAACAGCATTAACTCGAGGATCATGATTACACAACCATTTTAGTAGTAGTAGAAAATTTCCTTGATTGCTTGAATCTTCAGACTCATCACTTCCACGAAAAGCAAGCCCCTGTCATAGAAGATATCAAATACAATCTACTGATGCACCCAGACGAAATAGATATGTACTTCTTGTTTGTTCTGATTGCTTGAAGAGACAAACCCCAATACTTTGTTCTTGGTGATTGAATGATTCAAACTTAATCCGAGCTAGATTGTGTGCGCTACCGGCATTTCCAACATGTTCAATGAGACTACTTTTCTTTTTCCAATTTGAGAATCCACTAACAACAAAAGAATTGCGACTTGAACTAAATAGATAGCAATATAAGCAAAATACTGCATTTTTTTCTATACTAAATTCTAGCCAACTAGGACATTCATCATACCAATTAGTACCAAATCGTCTATCTTTATTTCTCTTTTTTGACACCAAAAACTCATGATTACGAGGCTGGCAAGAACCCCTTTGCACATATTCCCTTCGAACAACATCTCGAACATTAACATTATAATGATTAATTGGAATTCGCAATCCAAGGTCTAAAGCCAATTGTTCTACATTAATATCATCACTTTCTTCCCCTTCTTCCCATTCATCCCCTTCATCTCGAACACCAATTTCATCAATCTCATCACTTTGATCACTGTCATTCCCAATCCCAACATCAATCTCATCACTTTCATCCTCTTCATCCCAAATATCAATCTCAACATGTCTTTCATCAATGTTCGGTTCAATCGAAGATGGATGAACTAAACGCACTCTTTTGAAATACTTCTCCATCGACCATCACTGATTCACTGAGGGCCTGAGGCTGAGGAATTAAGGAGCATTCTCCAAAATAATTGATAACATAGAACAACTTCACAAACAATTCAACAAGAAGGAACCAGACTTTCCGAACTCATAATTAAACTCACCAACGTGGCAGCGCCTGCAATAGCCAATCAGCCAAATCCATTTTTGCCTCTGTAATCAACAATCCAGGTTCTGAAAATAACAAAATTTGAAGGTTAATGATGTAGTAGAGCTTCAGAAGCATAAGGAAAGAAGAATATAACCTTCAAAAATCGAGCTTCAGAATCAGAGCGGCTAACCTTCGAAGTTCGAAACCTCCTGTCGAAGTTCAGACAGGGCGAGGCTGTGGCTGAGGCTGAGGAATTCAGACAGGGGAGGATGAGGCAGAGACTGAAGAAGTGGAGGCAGAGGCGAGACGGAGGAGGCAAGAGCGAGACGGAGATGATGAATGAAATTGGGGCAGCTGGTGACTTGGGTTTTGTTTTGTTGGGTTGGGTTGGGCCTGGGGAGTGGGGAGTGGGGGCTGGTGAAGTGGGTTTAGTTTTTTTGGATTAGGGCTGGGCCTGGGTCTGGGAGTGAAGAAAAAATCATTTTAGCCCAAAAATTAAAAAAAAAAAAAATTTGTCAAAAAATTGGGGGGGTCGGGGTCCTTGCCCCCCAGGCCCCCCCCCCCCCCCCTCCTCCGCCCCTGCAGAAGACTATACGAGAGAGAGAGAGAGAGAGAGAGAGAGAGAGAGATTATTCTAAGTTTCTTTGTGTAAGGAGAAATTATGTGAGGATAACATTTTATATATTGTGAGTTTTTCTCCTGTGGCTGCGTCGATTTGCTCAACCATGGTCAATTTGTTGTTTTCTTTCTTTCTTTTTTGCTCGTTATTGTATTTTTCATTTCAGCTACATTCGATGGGGATTTTTCCATACATATTTTTCTACACCAGAATAACAGATTGTTTTGACGAATTCTTTGAAGTGGAGTATTTGTGCTCATTAATAGAACGTTGAGAATAAAATTGATGAAAAATGGAATCTGAGAAAAAATGGAACGACCTCCATTTATACATTCATCACTTCTATTAACTTAGTATATATTTTTTATAATTGATTCATAAATTTGTCATATTTTCCTACATAAAAACAGTATACACGCGACGTTTGGCAAACGAGTATAGGGATAACATTTTTTTCCCTATCCGATCGTGCTGTACTCACGACAACGTTGTTAATTGTGAAGTTTTTGTCTGAGAAATGATATTTATAGGAAAATGATCAGTTTCAAATGAATGTAATAATCAGTGTACGTGCACGTGGAATGCCCGACAAAGAATCAAATGTCTGAATAAATAGTTTATTTTGTTTGTCGGTGAAACTTAAAAGTGATTTGATTATTAAATATGTAGTTTATTTGTATATTTCACAATATCTAGTAATAACTTGAATTGAACAGAGAGCATAGTGATGCAAGAGAAGCACTTTTCGTTGTTAATTACTCGATAAATCATAGGAAATTTCAGCCAAACCTCTTAACTCGTACCGAAGTAATCACTTGAGTTTTATTATTATCACTCACATATTTAGTCCAAAAACTAGAATATGATTGAAATTTTTTAATTTTTTAAAGTACTGATAAGTTGTGAATCTCACGTAATATTTGCATATTAGTACAAATTGTGTGTTTTATGAAATGTGTAAAATAAAAAAATACGTTGTAAATGAGTTCATTCGATTTCACGCTCCTTATGTTACCCATAATAAAAAAAAAAATTGATGTTGCTCTGGTTCTCCGTGAGTCTAAGTGCTTCGAGTTTATAGAGGTTTCTAAAAAATATTGAAACAATGCAAGAAATATCGTTACACAAAATATATGTAAATAATTACATCATTTTAAGAAATTATAATGTATAATATTTTGACATTCAACTCTTCTTTTAACTCTTTAAGTTTGGATTGGTAGTGGCAATGACAACAACGATGGTAGTGACAACGATCGGACTAATAAGTTAGAGGTTGATGAAGTGGGGTGAATAATGTGAATGGTTGCTGGGTGATTTTCTTTTCTTTCCTGTTTTAATTTTTTGTTATTTTAGAATTGGACGGCTATAATGAATAGGGTCGTGATAGTTCACTCAGTGTTCTAAAATTTGGATCATTCGACGGTTCAATCGAAAAATCCATGATTCGACAAGCAAGCCGGTCTAGGTCACTCTATTGAACCATTCTGCTGTCGATCAGGTAAAAATTTGAAAAACACGTCATATTTTCATAAAAACCCCAACCAAACACATTAACTCGGCGAGTTTTTACCAATTAAAATTTTTCAGATTTTATTTAGGATGTGTATGATAGCTTACCACTTTAGGCTTCAATTTTCCAACTTTTTTAATTTTTTCTAACGTGAAATGACTTCATCTCGAAAAACATTCATCTTCTTGAGTTTTGAAGTAAAGATTGAAAAAAAAATAAAAAATTGTAGGATATATATAGAAAACTGTGTTTTCACTTTTAAAACATGTGAAACTAACGTGTAATTGATTACTGTTTGGACAGGATTCAGCTTTCCTTTTCGACTCTAAAATAGCTGCCATCGTTTTGTTCATACTTGTTATGACATTTGTGAGTGCACATAGAATCAGATGTAAATGCTCGTGAATGGGCATATCAATGAATAATAATAGAAAAAATTGAACTTTTCAAAATTGAGATAATAAAATAATAAAAATATAAAAATGGTGGATATAATGAATCGTAAATTTAAAAATAAAATTTGACCAACCTATAATTTTTAAAAAAAGCTTTATCAAACCGGAGCTACGTAGAAGACGGTAAAAACCTTGACATTAAAAGACTGCAATTTTGCTAGATTCAAAGAACTTCGTTACAAGAGTTATTCGCTATGTTCCCAAGAAAGTATAGCCTAATTAAAAACGTGTTATCCGTGCCTTTTATATTAATGTCATCTCATCAACTTTTATCAAAACTTGTTAAAAGTTTTATCAAAAACTTTGTAACGCAGCTAGAATATTAAACTTGTTTGGTAACTAATTCCAAATAGTCGTAAGTTGTTTTAAACAGGTTTCTGTTGACTTTTATTTCATTTTTTATGTTATAGGGAGAAGCAAAGCTTGGACAATATTTTGAGGAAAATTGAAGGAAAATAGAGTATACTATAGGTATTTAAAGCATGGAGAAGGAAAATTACGCTAAGTTCTTGCAACAAGAGAAAAAATTAAGGATATCATTGGGTCGAGCCATCAAATTACGAGATAGGATCAGCCATAACTTGGCTTGTGTTAGAATGAGAAGCTAGGTTCGGCTGATAGGCTTGTGGGCCGTTTGACCGAACCAACTGGATCCATGAGCCACTCGTAAAAAATAAATTTTTTGGATAATTTTTTGAAATTCTTCCTTCTTTTTTGATGTTGGGAACCGACTACTTTTAATGTATGGAATTACAATTGTTCACGAACAGGTTATGTGTATACTTTTTTATCTCATATTCAAAATTCTAGGTCTTTTTGGTCCTTCAAATACGTTAAGCTCTCTAACATGTCTTATCTAATCTTGATCTGTACTCAGACAAAACTCCATCACATTCACAAAAAGCAGACTATGATAATAAAGTACTTATTGAAGATGTTGAAGTCTAAATTTTGCATCTACTGACTCTAAAATTCTAAATATGTTGTAAGCAAAATATCTAGTTAATTCTAACAATATTCCACTTGTACTTTAGTTCTTCGATTGTTTGTGATGACACAGTAGCTCTAGGCATTGGTACGGAGGTCAATCTAAAATTCTTACTGAACTTTGGGCGTTTATCTCATACATTTCACATAAACTTCTCTCCATATTACTGTATTTAATTGGAGTTTCAAATTTTAATATATTTGAAATTCGAGTTATAACAACTTTTGTACCAAGTAAATAAAACATAGGATTCATTACATAAGCTGATGGAACAACATAAGCAAATCCTTCCAATATTTTCTAAAATTAAGTTTCATCTCTATTACGATATTAGAAAAATGGATGATGTTTTATACTTTCTGAAATTTTTAGCAATATATAAAAGTGCAGGACTAATTACCAGCCCACTATGAACAGCAGATCGGTTCTATATAAAAGTGAGCAAGAACGAGGGGATTAATAGGATAATATGCGCATGAACATACATTCTTAACGTACGTTGTAAATAAAAATTTCACATGAAATGAAATTTTTCAATCATTGTAAATCAATTTATGGATCTTGTGCGTGTCGAGTTTGTAATAAGATGTTTGTAGCATTAACAAGAAACTAGCAAAAGGTAAGTTAAGTTCCATTTATGACTTATATCCATGAAAAATGTTTTAGCATTTAGCCCTTTTTATTTATATTATTCCTCAAAAACTCATTTTATATTAGGAGATATCTTAATAAAGATTAAAGCGCTATTAGTTTTGTTTAATTCAATATTAGTGAATTTTAAAATGTTTTACACAATTAAATGAAAAATATGACAAATACAATGGATATAAAATAGAATATCACAAAATCAGTGTTAAAGTGTCGAACTAATTTATCAATTATTGTTTTGTTGATCGTTGTATTATCAAATGTAAAATTATGAATTTTTATTCTGATAATTAAATTCTTTAATAGTACACATTAATAATTAAAAAAAGCATTAAGTTCATTTAATTTAAAATAATATCTTTTAGTGGTGGATTTCTAACTGATTCTGTTATGCTTTCACGCTTTGTTCATTAGCTTTCGTGTCTTGTATTTATTGGTCATGTTTTAGTCATTTACTTACGTTCATATTACTTATGATTTCTTCAAGGGGGATAGCTCGCCTTTTTGTCTTCGAGGTTTTGAGTTTATTTATAGTCTCGCATTTTAAAACTTGCATAAAAAGGTCACGTCCTTAATTGCTCTTCCTATTTATATTACACAGAAAATGGACAGAATACACACAACAAGTGGATCCCATTGTTTTTAATATTTAATTCATATGGGCCCCGCCTCCTCATGTGAGAGAAATTCAAAATTCTGAAAAAAAAAATGTCATTTTCTTCCTATACTTCATCATTTTTCAACATTTTTTTCTTCTCTGAATTATTTGTCTGGTCAATGAATACAATTTATCATCGCATCAAAAAAAAGGAAAAAATGAATACAATTTATCACTACTGTGCACGTGGAGGGCCAGACAAAGAATAAAATGTCAGAATAAAACTTAAACCTGATTTGATTTGAATGTTAGTTTATTTCTATATTTAAGAATATCTAGTACTCTCTATCATGTTTCTTATTTGAAAATGTAGTTTAACATATTAATTTCCTAATATACTCCTATTTGACGTGTTTTGTTATTACAAATATAAACTACTTAATTATTCAATCGTAATTGGAACAATAAATCAAAAATATATTTCATCTACCATGACTTTTATTTATTTGTATTTGTATTGGATGATTTTGAAATGTTAAGTATCTTGATTCTTGAATTAAACAATGATTAGTACCAAGATAGTTTAATTACCTTGAATATTAGATGCATAATTTAATTATCTTGAATATTGATTACATTAATGTAAGGGTATATTAGGAAAAATGATAGTAACATTTATTATTTCAACTATATTGACTAAATTTTCTTAATTTGTGTGAAAAAAAGAAATATGCCTGTCTTTATGGGAGTATCACTATAAGAGTGTGTTTGGGACACATTCTTTTGATGAATGTATTATTGAATAGTAGATTGATGGAGAATGTGTGGTTAAAAATGAAGGAAAAGTTATTGATGTGATGGAAAATATTATTTTATTGAAGAATGTGTGATTGAAAATGAGTAAAAGAATGAGAATAAAAAAAATAATGTGTACCAAACAGGGCCTAAAAGAAGTATCACTACACGATGAAAATATATGCAAGTAATTATATCAATCTGACATATTCAACTCTTCTTTAACTCAGTTTGGATTGGTAGTGATGATGGCAACTACGATGATGGTGACGGTGATCGCGACTAGTGGGTTAGAGGTAGGATGAAGAATGTAAATTGGTGGTTTTCTTTTCCTTCTTGTTTTAATTTTTTGTTATTAAAAATGGAGGGCCATAATAAATAGGGTTGTGATAGTTTCACTTGGTATTTTAAAATTTGGATCGTTTGACGGTTCAACCGAAAAATTCGTGATTCGACAATCAATGCGGTCTAGGTCTCTCTATTGAACTGTTCTACTATCAATCGGGTAAAAAATTGAAAAACATGCAATGTTTTCATGAAAACCCCCAACAAAGCACATTAAGCCCTAATTTAGTAACCCATCTCTTCATCTGAGTTAGTAAAAAAATAAAAAATTATCAAACAGGAGCTACGTAGAAGATAGGGTAATAAACAACGGTAATAGGAAATACTACAGTGAGTGGGCATATCAATGAATAATAATATAAAAAATTGAAAATTTAATAAAAATTATTGAAATATAAAAAATTGAAATTTTCAAAATTGAGATATTAAGATAATAAAAAATATTGAAAGAGACTGTAATTTTGCTAAATTCAAAGAACTTCGATACAAGAGTTATTCGAGATGTCTCCTAGAAAGTATAATAGTCTAATTAAATAATTAGCACAAGATGGACCAGAGTTTATGGAAGCGACGATGAATCGGGGGTGAGGTGAAGAAGACACTGTTTATTCTTTTTTCTTTCTTTTTAATTTGTTTATCGTTTATTTAAAGTTTATGGGGAAGAATATCTTTTTACTCCACTTCAACAAAAGGTTTTGATATGTGGTGGTTATATTGGCACCACAATTTCTATTTTTTTTTTTACTACATTTTAATTGCAGTTAAACTTCTCAATCTTTGCTCGTTGTAACAAATATTTTCTTCAATTTTTTTATCGAATTTTTATCTTCAATGTTTACATCTCATCCTTCATGATGATTTATGTCAAAATATTTTCTTTTTACGCTTTGAAATGAGGGAAAATATTTCTCGTACTTTTATATGTATTGTCTTAAAAATATAATGGAAAAATAAATTGTTATACGTTATTTCAACGTACTTTTTGGACATAAAATGTTATCAAATAAAAAATGTGTTAACTAATGGAAAGTTTAAGGTTAAGAATACCATGAAAAATTGTTAGAAATATAAATGCTATTATGAGTAAAAATTGAGAATTTTAATTGTAATTAAAATGTGGTGCAAGAAATAAAAATTGTGGTGTAAATATATAATTACTCTTTGACATATTCCACGACAAATTACTATTTATGCTAATTAATTGAGAAAAAGTTGAGAACTATTAAATTTGATCCATTAAAAAGTTGAAAAAGAATTATCAAAGTTCTATCAAACAAGCACATAATATGTCAGCAAAGAATCCGTTTGATTTTCATTATTGTAGAATGAAAATGAAAAATATAGCTGTTATTGGATCCCACACAAGTGATAGAAATTCAAGATTGATGGCTTGATGTGATGGATAACGGTCATATTTTTCATTTTTATAGATGAAAAATGATTAACAAACGGGGTTTTACATGTGAATAAATACTTTATATTGTTTGTCAACTATAAGTAAAAGCTAACGGGATATGATTGTTAAATATGTCCTTTATTTATGTTTTTTCACATCATCTAGTAATGAACTTAATCGATCCAATTTCGGAGAGATGGAAGACAAATCATATAGTTGTCTTTTAATTGTTGAAGAATAAATCTTAGTCTTCTAGTTTTAGTTTCTCTTCAAATATTCACTTGACGAAGGATTCTTAATTTTATTTATCAAAATTTATTGATTAATACTGAGCAGCTCAAGCAATAAATCGAGTTATTACATGAACTCAAGCTTACGATAGGTCGTAGATAGCATTTTTTCCTTGTTAGTTGCTAAATCAAAAGAAAATTTTCTCATGTCGTCATAATTATCGAAATAATCATTTGAGTTTTATTATTCTTACTCGTAGATTTCGTCCAAAAAGTAAAAGTTAATCACTAACTATGCATGATTTGCAATGTTTTAATTTTTTAAGTACTTTTAAATTGTAAGGTCTTACGAAATGTATGCATGATAATTGAATAATAAGTTAATAATTTTTTTTAAAAAAAAGAGTGAATGAAAAATATATCTGAATAATTAAAAAAAATATAGATCACTCACATACCTACTCTCACTCGCGTATCATCCCCATCGTATATAATAAGTTGCAACATTTTTACCAACCCACCAAAAAAAAAAAACTATTAAAGTGAAAAAAAAATAACTTTTTGTGGTCAAAAGTAATTAAAGAAACTGTGGTCCTTTCAAATTTATATTGATTTTCTTCTGCGGAATATTACACATGAAATAGTATAAATAGAGGGAGCATGATGGTACTTCTAATTGCATCCGGATGACTCATAGCAATCTTCAATTATCTTTTCCTAGTTCAAATCAACTATTGAAAAGTTACAATTGAGTCTTCAAACTGTAGATTCCACCATTTTTCATCGTTATTTACTTCTTTCTTTCAATTTAGCCAATCATCAAGTTTCACCAAATCAACATTAACTTCTCCTTGATTTATGCCAACATCACTCTTTTCTCCAAATTTCGCACCATTCACACCAATTCACCTCACCTATAAAATAACACGAAAACGTAAATCAAAACATTCTAAAGCTCTAACAATCAAACGAAACATCAAGATTAAGTAGAATCAATATAATGAGTGAAACACACTCTTCACATTATAACAAGCAACTTATAGTAATTCGTCAATATTTGGATGAGATATAAACATCGAATGATTTACAAAATATTATGAAGGTACTATCCTATTTGATCTCTCTAATCATTTTCTTTTATTAGAGTGAATTCCATGTTACAATTCCAGATGTTATGCTAGTAAGTATTGACTACGAGGTTAAAATGTTTCTATGAAGTTATTGCATTATAATGATTAGAACTATAGAACCTTGGTTTGTAATATTTTTAATGATGTTATTTATGTTTTAACTAAATTTTAAACTAATATTAATGATTTAACTTATCGATATATGTTTATTCTTGTTAAACAGTGGCTTTAAATCAAACCAAATCGAAAAGCTATGTTTTTTTCAGAAATTGAAGTGGTTTGGTTTTTCCAAACTACTTTAAGTGGTTTGATTTGAAAATTTGTCAGAAAACGTCCAAATCGAATCATGGTCATCCTTACTGGATAAGGTTATGATAGTTTCACTCAATTTTAAAGGTTAGGATTGTCCAGATAGTTCAATCAGAACACATGTGACCCAACCAGCAATCCAGTTAAGTCACTCAATTAGACCATTATGCTATGGATCGGATAGAAAATCAAAAAACACGCTAGGTTTTCATAAACTGAACACATAACAGAGCATGGTGTTGCTAATTGTATAATTTTTCAAATTTTAATTATAATAATACGAACAATGGGTTAACGGTTGAACCACTAACCTAGTTATGTACATCATCATCTAGGTCAATGCTCTAGTGCAATCTGAAAACTATGTATTTACTATTGAGTAAATAAAACATTTGAGACTCGTGTAATTGATCATTGTATTAGGAATTGAAGAAGAGATTGTATAGCACGATATAACGTAACAATCACACCAAAAGAAAAACAAAATAATATAGCAGAGGACCAAAGATTTTATTAATAATGAAGAGAAAATACAAATAATAATGTGTATCTAATACAATTCTAACTCTCGTAAAGTCATATGAAAGCCATACAATGTGTGGACTATATAGGACTCAAAAGAATATGTTATGGTTGGAAAATGGATAAAAAAGAACCAAAAATAAATTTAAAAAAAATCCCGAATAACACTGTTGTTCGAACGACAGCCTAGTGCTGGCAAGTGCTGCGCAGCTCTCAAGCAAAAAGTGAGCTCGAAGTGAACGGTGGGCTAACACTTTCAATGGGGCTGTGGCGTTGAGTTTCGGGTCCAAAACTCGTTTCTTAGCACCTAGGTGCCCCGTTTGGATGCTCAAGCGTCTAATTATTGTTCCAAACTCCAATTATCAACTTTAATCCATTTTTAACTCTTTTTCAACCAAAAGATGATCCAAGATCGAAATTTGGGTCACATATTCAAAAACCACATTGACATAAATTTCACTACAATGAACAAAATTTCAAAATTTCTCCGCCTAAAGACAAATTCAACTACAAGGGATAAACCAATGGCTCTTCAACAAAACTTTCCAACCCAAAATTTCTCCTCATTTTCCACAAAGTCAAACTATGATAAATTCAATCAACTGAATCTAAGCACTGCTAAGTAGAATTACCTCGGGTACCAAAATTGTTCGAATTATTACAATGAACAATACAATCACAAATAATTCAACAATAATTACCAAACAATGTGGAGTTACACCCTGTAATAGAATCAACATAACCAAATGCTCATGTTGAAGATTCTTTGCTATACTTAATACCTTCAACCGTACTCAACACATACGCCACTAAATCTGCTTTCCCATACCTTTGTGGATGCCTAATATCTCTTCTAGGTTTGTCTCTTGCAATTAAATATGATGGCATCCTCGATGATGGTGGCAAAGCGGCATTACCCACACAACTTCTGACTTTGACAGAGATGTATTCTTCAATATAGACCCAAAATCAAACTCCAATGATACCGTTCCAAACTGAATATCCACCAAACTACTAAATTTCTGCTAATTGTTCTCCAATAATTATGTCGAACCCTACAAGACATACAACTGAGATCTTTTCTGTCCCTGCAATACAACCTAATTATTTTTGCTAACTTTCAGGACTCCACCTTCACCAGTGTAGTTGTACTCTTTTGAATCAAGAGTACTTAAATAAATCAAATTTTTCTTCAAATCTGGGACATGCCTCACTTCATCAAGTGTCCTAACTATGCCTCAAACATTTTGATTCTTATTCTTCCAATACTAGCTATCCGACAAGGTGTATTATTACACATCACGGCAACACATTTGAAAACTTCTTCGTATGTTGAAAATAAATCCCAATTGGGACATATATGAAAAGAAGAAGTTGTATCAAGAGTCTAGTCCTCGTCAAGTTTGAACTCGCTGTCAGAAATAATCAAAACCTCTCCATTAATGCAGTAATTTTCTGCAATATTGACTTTACCTGAAGTTTTTGATTGCTTTCCCTTCCTAATTGCAGGCAATTTTTCTCTCTTTTGCAACTTGTCGCAATCCCTCTTTATAGACCCCTTCTTCTTACAATAGTTACAAACTTTATTAATGGAGTTAGATTTCAAAATGCCCCTCTCATAACCAACCATGAACAACAAGACATTTTACATGAGCCTCATATCCAACGAGATGCTTCATCATCTTCTTTGAAAATAAAGCATCATAAACTTTCTCAACATTGAAAGTATCATGAATATATAATATCGTATCTTTAAATGACATGTATAAAATAAGCAATGAACAAACAAAATTAATCCCAAGTTTTTTTCATCTAATTTAACGTCCAAGGTCTCCAAATTAACTACAATTTTTTTAAAAGCGCTACTTCATGTGCAACACAACTATATAATGTTTTTTAGAGATGTGCCTTCTATCATAAGGTAGGAATACAAATGCCACTTCATGTGCAATATACTAGTTAGTCTCCTGGTCACGCACAATTACTTCGACTTCAACCATAACACAGCTGAGGTTTTCTCCTTCAAAACGTCCTAAAAAATGTGATTCGAAAGAAGAAGATGAATTTGATTCGATCATTACATTGTTTTTCCTCCAACGACCAATTTGAGGGCATCCCCATATGAGCGAGCACTGCTCGCATATTTACCTGTCACGATGAGAATCTTATGTTACGATCCAAAAGTGGAATATCATATTTCAAGGTTACCATCCCAAAAAGAAATCAAAACCCACAAAGAATAACAAACTTGGCTCTTATACCACTTGTTAGGAAAAAAAGATGAGATTATATGGCACAGTATGAAATAGCAATCACAACACAAGAATAACAAGATAATATAGCAGAGGAAGGAAAATTTTATTAATAATAGAGAGAAAATACAAAAAATATTGTGTATCTAATACAATTCTAACTTTTTCAAAGTCATGTAAAAGTCATACAATCATGGACTATATATAGGACCCAAAAGAATATATGTTATGGTAGGAAAGATGATTAAAAAAAAAAAAAAAGGTCAAAAAAAAAAAAAAAAAAGGAAAGATATGTTTCTCGAATAACGCTACCGCTCGAGCTGCAGCCCAGTGCCAAACGAACGTCTAGGGGTGCTCAAGTGAAAAGGCGAGTGCGATGCAAGCGGCGGGCTGACACTTTCAATAGAGCTCAGGCGCTGAGTTTCGGATCCAAAATTCGTTTCTTAGCGCCTAGGTGCCCTGTTTGGACGTCCAAGCGCTAAATTGCTACTCTAAACTCTAATTATCAATTTTGATCCTTCTTCGACTCCTTTTTCAATCAAAACATGATTCAACGTTGGAATTTGGGTCTCATATTTAACATGTTATTTGGACGGAATTCATGAATTGGAGATTGGAGTGCAATGAAAATAATAGTAGAAGACATAAATCTCAAAAAAAGTAGAATGAGAACTCATGTAAATATATTGAGGACTAAAGGTGTAATTTTCGCCGTTCGACTGCAAAGTAGCCGCCATGGATTCGTCTGTACTCACTGTGTCACTTGTGGGTGCACATAGAATGTAAACGTGGTCATATCAATGACGAATGAATAAACTTTTTAAACTTTTCAAAATTGAGATTATTAAAATAATTGACTTTTTGAAAAACTATTACCTCATTGATTAGGTTAATTTGTACATATATTGCTTTTCATAAAGATACCGCAAAGAACTTAGAGACAAGAATTAATCATGATGCTACTAGAAAGTATAATAATTTAATTGAAAGTGTAATTCCTACCATTTTATAGAGCTCAAAATTCAACTATAATTCTGACTAATATATTGCCTCAAAAAAATATAAAAGGATAACACTTGCATATATAGCCCTCAATCTTTACTGAAATTTGAAATCTTGTCCCCAATTTTTTCAGTCTCAGTCTTGTCCCCAAACCTTCAATTAGTTAGCTAAACTAATTGAAGGTCACGGAGCTAAAGGTAGATGGTAGTCAGTGGCTGGAGGTTTTTGGGGTGGGTGGGTAGCAGAATCGGGGTATCAGGTGAGTTGAAGAAGACATTGTTTGATCTTTTTCATTTTTGTATACTATTCTTTTTTGTTTCTTTTTTAATTTTAAAGTTATGGGTAAAAATGTTTTCTTACACCACTTTAACTTTGATGATTCCGCAAGAAATTACTATTCGTGCTAATTAATTGAAGATTGCTGATAAAATTTAGACGAAAAACAGTTATTGAACACAAGTTGAGAACTTAGTATGAAATTTATTGCCTATAAAATGTTATTCAAATTTTTTGATCTATGCCCCTGTTTGGTAAAGTTTTTTTAGATTATAAATTGGCGAAACTCACGAATATGTAGTTTAAAAATATTAGAAATTGTAGATTTAAAAATAAAATTTCATATGTTTATAGTCTCAAAAAAAAAAAAACACTTCATCAAAAGTGGGCAATGTAGAAGATAGGATAGAAAATGTGAAAAATGAGCACATGAAACACATTTTTTCCCTACCCAAACGTGATTTACCCGTGACAACATTACTCCACTATGAATTTTTTGTTTGGTCATCGATATGTATAGAAAAATAAATGATGAGAATCCACTCACAACAAAATCAAATTGGATGATCATAATAGCATCAAATATAAAGTTGGGTGGCCACCAGTGAATTTATCCCTTTATAGAACTCAAAATTCAATAATAAGAGTCCGTTTCATTGGCAAAAGTGAAAAAACTTTCCAACTTCATGTAAATTGGAAAATAAAAGCTCAAGTACCCCATAAAAATACTTTTTTCATGAAATTGACAAAAAACAAGTATAAAGTAGTTATACTTTGGAATTCGAACTTCATTTCTACTTTCGTATCAAACATTTAAAATAGAAATTGAATTTCTCTGATGTGACATTTTTCATGAAATTTAAATTAATCAAACAGGCCCTAAAAGTACTTCTAACTAATATATTGCCTCAATAAAATATAAAAGGATAACTTACATATATAGCCCTCAATCTTCACTAAAATTTGAAATCTTGTACCCAATTTTTTCAGTCTCAATCTTGTCCCCAAACCTTCAATTAGTTAGCTAAACTAATTGAAGGTCACGGAGCTAAAGGTGGATGGTAGTAAGTGGCTGGAGGTTTTTGGGGTGGGTGGCAGAATCGGGGTTTCAGGTGAGTTGAAGAAGACATTGTTTGTTCTTTTTATTTTTGTATACTATTCCTTTTTGTTTCTCTTATAATTATTTATTTATTTATTTAAAGTTATGGGTAAAATTGTTTTCTTACACCACTTTAACTTTGACGATTCCATGAGAAATTACTATTTGTGCTAATTAATTGAAGATTGCAGATAAAATTACGACGAAAAACAGTTTTTGAACAAAGGTTGAGAACTTAATATGAAATTTATTACCTATGAAACGTTATTCAAATTTATTGATCTATGCCCCTGTTTGGTAAAGCTTTTTTAGATTATAAATTGGCGAAACTCACAAATACGTAGTTTAAAAATATATAAAGATTGTAGATTTAAAAATAAAATTTCATCAGTTTACAGTCTCCAAAAAACTTCAAAAGATAGGGTAGAAAAGGTGAAAAATGAGCACACAGAACACATTTTGTTCCCTACCCAAACGTGATGTACTCGTGACAATATTATTCTATTATGAAATTTTTGTCTAGTCATCGATACTTATAGGAAAATGAATGAAGAGAATCTACTCACAACAAACTCAAATTGGATAGTCATGATGACATCAGATATAAAGTTGAGTGGCCACTAGTGAATTTAACCATTTATAGAACTAAAAATTCAACTATAAGGGTCCGTTTGATTGGAAGAGATGAAAAAGCTTTCCAATTCCATGTAAATTGGAAAAGACTCAAGTACTTCATAAAAATACATTTTCCATAAAATTGGTAAAAAAAAATAAGTTTAAAGTGGTTATGTCTTGAAATTCGAACTTCATTTTCACTTCATATCAAACAATCAAACTAAAAATTGAATTCATCTGATGTGACATTTGTTATGATGTTTAAATTAATCAAAAAGACCCTAAAAGTACTTTTGACTCGTAGTATTATAACAAAGCTTTTTCATATTATAAATTGGTGGAACTCGTAGTATAAAAATATATAAAATTTTATGAATTATGCTATTTGTACAATGTTTTTGTACAATATTGTTGACAATGTTGGATGTGGCAAAAAAATATTGGTTGAAATAATGAGTTGTTTTTTAAACTGCCAAATGATAACATGCCATGTGGCATGTTGTCAACAATGATGTCAAAATTATTGTACATCAAGCACTACTCAAATTTTATTGATTACAGCAGTGTTACATGAACTCTAGAGTAGCACGTTTTCCTTGTTAATTATTTGACAAATTAAAAGAAACTTTGCTTGTTAATTCCTGTCGAAATAAGCACTCGAATGTTATTATTCTCACTCACATATGCGTCCAAAAAAGTAAAAGTTAACCATTTACTACTGCAAAGTTTTAATAATTTAAGCGAACATGCACTCATATACCTACTCCCACTCGCGGACCATGCCATCATATTTTAATAAAAAATTAATTTTCTTTCGCCGACACTCGGTGTTATTACGCATGAAATAGTATAAATGGAGGGAGTATGGTGGAACTTCTGCAAACTTGACATAGATGGCTTCTTTTGGTGCAATGGCATCTGCAACTAATTGCGTTCCCCATTCTTCTTCCTTCTGTTCCAAGATATCTCCCTTTTCCAGTAACAGAAGAAACCCTGTCGTGAAAGTTACATGCAAAGCCAAAAATGGTGACCGCAGACCTGAAACCACCTCCAAAAATGGAGAGAATCCTCCAGGGATTCTCGACAGGAGGGATGTTCTTCTTGGCTTAGGCGGGCTTTATAGCACAAGTCTTGCTGCAAATCCAATGGCCTTAGCTAAGCCAGCCCTCCCTGACTTCAAAGATTGCGTTGATGCCACACAACCCAACGACACACCCATCAACTGCTGCCCACCGGCGGCAGCTAGGATTGAAGATTATGTTCCTTCGGCCACCACTGTCCGCACTCGAATGGCTGCTCAGTCAGCCACTGTTGATTCAGATTATTACAAAAAGTATTCGGCGGCTATTCAGAAAATGAGAAACCTCTCTCCGGCTGATCCACGCAATTTTCGGCAACAAGCAAATGTCCATTGCGCCTACTGCGATGGAGGTTACACTCTACAGGGAAATCCAAAGCTGTTATATGAAATCCATGGTTCTTGGCTGTTTTTCCCCTGGCATAGATGGTACGTGTATTTTTTCGAGAAAATCTGCCAAAATTTGATTGATGATGATACTTTCACTTTACCATTTTGGAACTGGGATGCTCCTGAAGGAATGCAAATTCCACCAATGTACAATTCTATTGTCACATCACCTCTTTACAACTGCCTTCGCAACCCGGATCACTTGCCACCATCGGTGATCAATCTAGAATGGTCCGACGGTGATGTAACGGTAGACCCTGAAGTTCAGATCAAATATAATCTTGCCATAATGTACACCCAAATGATTACCCAATCAAAGACTCAAGCTGATTTCTTCGGAAGCCCTTATAGGGCCGGCGATGATATCACCACGCTCAATGGCGCCGGTCAAATTGAGCAAACTCCCCATAATCACGTGCATTCTTGGACCGGAACTGTAGTCGACCTGAGCAATCCAGTTGACATGGGTGCCTTGTACTCTGCCGCTCGAGACCCAATTTTCTTTGCTCACCATGCAAATGTTGATCGGATGTGGACCATATGGTTGAATCAACTCAAAGGAACCAATTTTACAGACTCGGATTGGTTAAATGCCTACTTCATATTCTACAATGAACAGGCAAAGCCCGTAAGGGTGAAAATTCAGGATTGTCTCGATACCACAAAACTTGGATATACATATGAAGACGTGCCCATTCCATGGCTCGATGTGAGTGCAAAGCCAAAACCTCGGGCAAAGGCAAAAACCTTGCCTTTTGCACCCGACCCTGCTCAGGTTTTCCCAACAACATTGGACAAACCCATAAACGTGATTGTCAAACGACCAAAGAAGTCCGGTGGATCGTCTGAGGAGATACTTGTTATTGAGGGTATAGAATATGATAAAGGAAATCACGTAAAATTCAATGTGTACATCAATGAAGATGACGTGAATGCTTGTCATCCAGACAATACCGAGTTTTTGGGGAGTTTCAGCAGTTTGCCCCATGGACACCGGATGAATGTTAAGACAAATAAGCGATTTAGGATTTCTGAAGTGTTGCAGGAATTAGGAGCTCAAGATTATGACAAGGTATTGGTGACATTGGTACCGAAGAGCACTCCTGTGAAAATAAATGGTGTCAAAATTGAGTTTGATTCCTAGCAAATTGCTGCAGAAGATCTAATGGTACTTGGCATAATCATGAATTATAGCCTTGGTGCCCGCGGTACCACGTCCTTTAATTTTAGCTTCTATAGCGGATTTTCCTTCTAAGTCTTTGGGCTTGATTTGTTTAGATCGTTATGGTTATTCCTCTTTTAGATTCCTATGCAATTGTAACCACGGTTTTCCTCCGCCATAAGCGAGGGTTTCATTAATAAAGGACATGGAGGTGCCGCCCTCCTTCTCAAAAAAAAAAAAGGATGGAAAACTACCTTAAGAGTTCTAGTTTATCCCCATCCTCCTAAGTGTTTACTTCTTAAATTTTTGTCATTAATAAAATAAGACACCATGTGTGGTTTTAATTACAGAATTAATTTCTATATACATTTACATATGTGGGCTATTTAGAAATACATTATAGTAGACAAGGGAAATGACTATTTGATTACAGTTGTATGTTACATAGTCACCTTGGATAGAATGAAAACAACTCACGAAGAAGGTTCATTGGATTAAGTAAACAAAAAAGAATTAATTATAATTGAGGAGTAACAAATAAATTTTGTAGTGGTAAATTGACAAATCGTAAAGGTGAATCGGTAATTTTCATAAACATTTTTAGACAGCTAAAACTCAGACCTAACTTGACTAAATTAACTTCTTGAAACCATAATACGTCATATAATACGAAATTTGAAACGAACCTAATATTGATAGGGCAATTCTCGTTCCTTCAATAATTACGCATTTGGCCAAAAAAATATTATCTTTGACACTTATTTTCACTATACTCCCCCAACATCTCAAAAGGACATCAAGGAGAGCATGAAGCCCGACATCATGGTCGTGCCATCCTTATGTTCAGCTCGTCGTGGATCCCTAAGGATGTTTTAGTCCAAGAGACGGCTCAAGATCATAGCTGGTGGGATTCCATCTAAATTGTAGACATCAATAACTATTACTCATCATTTAAGGACACATTTTTTTCTCTCGTCTATTAGGGACATATTTTTTTTCCTATCGAAACTACTTGTTCTCATGACAACATTGTCGCAAAATTTTGACTGTCGTCGATATTTACATGAAAATGATGATGTGAATGAGGTCATTTCAATAAATGAATGTAGCAATAGGTGTACTAAAGGATACAATTTAACACTACTTATGACTTTCATTACAAACATGGAATGTCCATTTAATTCGTCGGGCCAAAGAAACAAAATGTCTGAATAAATGTCTCAATAAATATCTTATTTTGTGGATAGCAATGAATGAAAGAAACAATTAAACGTGATTTGATTGCTCAATATATAGTTTATTTATATATTTTACAGTGTCTAGTAATAAAGAATTGAACCAATATTAGAGTTACAAAAGAGAATTAGTATAGATAATGTTGGACTTTGATACTCAATAAATTCGGAAGATGACATTAAAACGCTGTTGGATTATTTATATTGATACCAAAATTAATTGGCTCGACCTGTGAACAAATAGAGGCCATTGAAAGTAACCATTGATTTGTGTTGTTCGTGGTCCGTTCATTAGTTGGACGGTCCTTTTAATTGAGTTAGCTCATTTCTCTTTGGTTTGTCTTGGCTAATCTTTTGCCTATCCCTAAAACTATAAATGGAGCCTCTTTCTTGTAGGAAAACGTATGGTGCAGCAGTGTTAAATTGAGGGCAGCCGTCTTTTGTCTGTTTCATTGATGAAGCCGTGCGATAAATTGCTACTTTTTTTCCTTCTTTGTGAGATTGCACATTATTCTTGATCTTTTGTGGATTAATTGTTTGAGAAAAAGGACAACCACAGTGAAGTTTGGTTTTAGGTTGAGAAACTAATTGGTTGATGTTTGATTTGTTGGTTTAAATTAAGTTCGGGATTGCACAGTTGAAGACCTTGGTGATAAAAAAATTTCAACAAATGGTATCTATTGGGAGCAAACAAGAAGTCCCAATCGATTGGGAGAAGAAAAGAAATCAACTATATAACCTAACTAGGCTACTACACTCATGGCCAATTGATTTTGGGTTGAAACATCATTTGGGCTTGGTGGTGTGGGCTTGGACCCAATCAATTTGCTCATTATTTTCCCTACAACTTGTATCAAAGCCCAGGGTCGGAGGAACGCAGTAGAAAGCATGGTGGCGATCGGGCTAAAAATCATTCGCTTTTGAGGTGCTTTGTGTCGAAAGTCTTCCTGACATTGGTGGTCAGGCGGTGGATCCCATTTGGTCGAGGGCGACGATAATAACAACGATACAAGATGATTGACGAATGAATTATCGTTTGAGGGAAGGCCACAATGATGTGGTCCTTCGTTTGAGGGGAAGATTGTTGGGAGCAAACAAGAAATCTCACATCGGTTGGGAGGAGAAAAGAAATCCACCATGTAACACAAGTGGACTACTTCACTCATTGTCAATTGGTTTTGGGTTGAAATCTCATTTGTACTTGGTGGTGTGGGCTTGGGCCTAATCAATTTGCTTATTATTTTCCCTACAGTATTAAAACACTAGGATATGTAAAATTTGTATCTAAGTTGTACAAAATCGACTGAAAACTGTGGGAAAACTTCTTTTTGACTGGATCTGAAAACATTAATTCTGACCAAACCAAAGGTTGCTTGGACAAACGAAGACCATAGTAGCGCTCAGAACGACGAGGAATACCATGTAAGTCAGCATGTGGAGATCCCGCATGGCAGCACATGAGGCCCACACATAGAGACATCAAGGGCACGTGGGGGCATATGGTGAGGTTTCAGGTAAAGGTCTCTTTGGGCAAATTGCTCGTGGTGGCTGTGTAGACCTTGTGGTGGTATTGGATTTCAGTTTTCAATATTTTGGTTCTAGACCATTTTGTTCTTTCTTGTTCAGCTCCCAAGTTTTGGTGTTCGTGTTGCTGTCGTTGCTGAAAGTTTTAGGGCGAATAGTGTTGGTTCTAAAGTAGTAAATTTACATCTCTCCTTAATAATGGATACTTATCCATTTTAAATTACAGTACTAGCAAACCATCATGTGAGTTGACCATTAGGATTGGGGTTGTCGTGCGGGGTAACCATTGTGCTACTAGAATTTAGGAATTATTTGCCATGTTTTAAGTGTTAAGTTCAATTGGTAAAAGTCGCTTATTGATTATTTAATATAATTGCTAGTTAAGTCACCGTGTGAGGCTTGCATTGTGTAAGAAATTGGTTTTGTTTGCATACGTCTTTGTTGCATTAATTATTCCGTTAGAACAACTGAACTTTACCCATTTGATCATTCTCTTGATCTAAGATTGCTAATCTCACAGAACCCTGAAAATTTAGAACGGTATATATTATTACCTTAGGGCTGCTTTATGTGTTCTAATCGTGTATTTGTACATTTTTTGTTGATTTGTGTCCTGAAAACGACAATACATTTTGATGTGGAAATTTTAAATGGAAAATGAGATTTTTTTTTTCTATTTAACAATAGAAAATGAGAGGGATTTTGATTCAACAAAGATTTCAAAAGCTATAGATGATTTTAAGAAAAATAAACAAAAAAAAACTTGAGAGATGAGGCGAATGTTGCCACTATGTCTAATTATGATCCGAGTGAGGTTTATTGATAATAAACTTGATTACTGCTTTTGCATCTATGTGAAATCCCATTTGCATGAATGATTGTTTTATTCGGTGTGCTGTTCTATGTTACATTTCATTGTGCTGCTTGTATATTTTTTTTGTATGAATTTGAGAGTGACCATATTACTTTATGTAATATTTTGCATGCATAAAGGTTGAAATTACTATTATGGGGATTGATACTAGTTGTTTTCTCACTTTGGTATGTGCATTTGCAGTAAGTGTATCAATTGATAATATAGAGTATAGATGTCTAAAAGTGCATTGGTGATACGAGGGTGCAAAGAGTGGCATTTGGATCACGAGAAGTGAGGTGATTAAATATTTTGGAATTCTCTATCTATTAAGTATATATTTGGTATTGTTTGCTTGCAGGTTCATGGGTATTAAGGTGGAGATTTTTAGGGTTTTGATATCCTATAAATTTGAACGACAATTTTAAAACGTTGTTGAATTATTTATATCGACACCAAAATCAATTGGCTCGACCTGAGAACAAATTGGAGCCACTGGAAGCAACCATTAATTTGTGTTGCTCATGGTCCGTTCATTATTTAAACGGTCATTTTAGTTAAGTTAGCCCACTTCCCTTTGGTTTGTTGACCTGTCTCTTGTATTGTTTGTTATGTCTTGGCCCATCTTTTTCATATTCTAAAACTATAAATGATGTCTCTTTCTTGGAAGAAAATGTGTAGTGCAATAGTGTGAAATTGAGGACAGCCTTCTTTCTCTATTTCATTGGTTTAGTGTGATAAATTCCTACCTTCCTCTTCCTTCATTGTGAGATTGTATCCATATTATTCTTGATCCTTTGTGGGTTAATTGTTTGAGAAAGAGGGCAGTGAAGTTTGGTTTTGAGTTGAGCAATTGATTGGTTGACATTTGATTTGTTGGTTTAAACTGAGTTCGAGATTGCACAATTGAAGACCTTGGTGATAATTTTTTGTTACAAATGGTATCAGAGCACTAGGTTGGGCAAATTTGACTAAAAATTGAAATAGAAAATAGAAGTCGAAAACTGTTGAAAAATCTCTTTTTGACCAAATCTGAAAACATTAATTCTAGCCAAACCAGAGGTTGGTGGGACAAATGGATAACATAGGAGTGCTCAAGGCTACGAGGCGCACCCTGCAATGGCGAATGGAGCTCCGGCACGACAGCACATGAGGCCCACATGCAGAGACATTGATTGTGTGTGGTGAGGTCTTAGGCAAAGGTATCTTCAGGCAGATTGTTCTGGTGGCTGTGCATACCCTGTGGTGTTGTTGGATTTCAATATTGAGCTATATTTTGGTTTTGGACCATTTTGCCCTTAGGGTTGTTCAGATCCCAAGTTTTGGTGTTCATGTTGTTGCAGTTGCTGAAAGCTTTAAGACAAATAGCGGTGACCCTAAAACAGTAAATTTGCATCTCTCCTAAATTAGAGACTCGAAGTTTTGGTCCACTCGGTAAATTGACTCATCTCTTTTAAATTCTAATACTAGTAGGCTATCATGTGGGTTGTCCATTAGGATTACGGTTATTGTGTGGGTAACCGTTGATTGGTTCTAAAATTTAGGAACTATTTGTCTTGTTTGAAGAGTTAAGTTCAATTGGTAAAAGTTGTTTATTAATTCTTTGATATAATTGCTGATTAAGTCAATGTGTAAGACTTGCATTAAGTGAGAAATTGGTTTGACATACCTCTTTATTGCATTGATTATTCCATTAAAACACCTAAACTTTACATGTTTGATGTGTGAAACTTGCATAGAGTGAGAAATTGGTTTTGTTGGCATGCCTCTTTGTTGCATTGATTATTCCATTAGAGAACAAAAACTTTACCAGTTTGACAATTTCCTTTATTTGAGATCATGAATTTCAAGAAACCCTGATAATCTAAAACGGTGTATATTGTGACCCTTAAGCTAATTTATGTGTTCTAATTGTATATTTGTGCATTTTTTTTTGTTGATTTGTGTTCTGAAAATGACAACACGTTTTTATTTGAAAATTTTAAATAAAAAATGAATTTTTTTTTATTTGGCAACAAAAAATGAGAGAGATTTTGGTTCAACAAAATATTTCAAAAAATATAGATGGCAATTTAAGAAAATAAGCTGAAAGAAAATGTGAGAGATGGGGCCTATGTTGCACTGGAGGTATGATTCGAGTGATGTTTATTGATGATAAACCTGATTACTGCTTTTACATCTATGTAAAACTCCATTTGCATGAATAATTGCTTGATTTGGTAGATTGTTCTATGTTATATTTCATTGTGCTTGATGTGTATTTTTTGCATGAATATGAGAGTGATCATATTACTTTGTGTAATGTGTTGTATGCATAGTGGTTGAAAATACTATTATGGGGATTGATATTGGGTGTGTTCCTACTTTAGTAGGTGCATTAGCGGTAAATATGGCAACTGGTAATATGGAACATAGAAGTTTGAGGGTGCATTGGTGATATGTATAGGTGGTGTGGAGAGTAACATTTGGATCATGAGATGTGAGGTGATTAAATGTTTTGGAATCCTTTATTTGTTAAGAATCCCAATCGAGTGAAGTTATAGAGTAATGCTCATATCACCCATATTAGGTGAAGACTCATTATCTACCTAAATTGAGAGAAGTAACGTAGTGTTAGAGGGACATCCCATGGACTTAGGATCTGTAATAGTTTACTAGTTAGGCATGAGGAGTAACCAATCTAGTGAGCAGATTAGCGATGAGAGGAGATATGTGTTCTCGAGATACGAGTTACACGAAATGGGGTAGGATAATTGTGGTGAAATCTTTTCTTGGGGTCATTTATATATTAGTTGTATATATTGATCATTTTATTCCTTTTTTGTGAGATTGCATCCACCATTATTCTTGAATTCTTTGTGGGTCAATTGTTTGAAAAAGAGGGCAATTATAGCAAAGTTCGGTTTTGGGTTGAGCAATTAATTGGTTGGTGTTTAATTTGTTGGTTTAAACTGAGTCCGGGGATTGCACAATTGAAGATCTTGGCGATAATTTCCACGATAAATAATTCTAAATTTATTAGAAATAAAGCTTACTTTTTTAGATGTATTTCCTCCTCAAAATATTCACTTGATGAAGGATTCTTGATTTTTTCACAAAAAAAAAAAAATTTATTGAATAATATGTAGCTCAAGCAATAAAAAGGAAGTGTTTGATGAACTCTTGCTTATGATACGCCATATGAAGACTTTTTTCCTTGTTAATTACATGATAAATTATAAGAAACTTCTCTCATACCTCTTATCTCGTACCGAAACATGCAATCGAGTTTTATTATTCTCTCTCGCATGTCTTGTTCAACAAAAGTTAACTGTTTACGGGTGTATAATTGATAAAATTTTATTTTTGTAAGTATTAATTAGCTATGGGTCTTACGTAACATTTGCATAACAAACAAGTACTAAGCTGTGTGTCTTATAAAACGTGTGGAATAAAAAAAAATGTTGTACTGTAAGTGAGTTTATGTGATTTTAGGTTTCTTATTTGACCCATAATAGCAAGAATTATAATGTTGAGCAGGTTCTCCGTGAGTCTTGAGCGCTTCAAAGTTCCCGAAGGTTTCCAAAAAATATTTGGAACAATAAAAAATATTTGTAAGTAATTACATCAATTTATGGATTTACTATGTGATGCTACCAAAAATCGTACCTGTCGACTTCCGAGTTTGACGACTGAGAATGAGCACGAACGAGGTCTTCCGGTACCTGAAACAAAGGCGTCGAGGTGTGTCCTCGTCGCCCCTCCGATGCTTAAGTCAGAGAGGGAATTTATGGAAGTAATATATGCTGTAAATTGTATCTAAAGAAGTGTGTACCTTAACCATGAACTGGAATCATGTATTTATAGATGTGGGAAGTGCAATCCTAATCGAATCATGACGTTGAGATCCGTAGGAGTCCTACCAGGATTAGAAGTTATAATTGATTTGGTAATTCCTAAGTGCGTTTGGATTGTGATAGAATTCCGGTGGCAGAGTCCTTTTAGGATGAGGTATTATAATGCTAGTAGGACTTTGAGCATTGGCGCAGGATTAGACCTGACGTAAGGACCTATATAATAGGTGCCCGTCTCGAGGAGGTATGATCCCGAGGAGGTATGTGGGGATTCGTACAAAATAGGATCTCCACTCCTCGGGAATAAAGCTCGGGATGAGATGATAAATCGGGATCATCACTATGTATAATATTCTTACATATTCAAATCTTCTGAAGCATGGGTTGGTAGTGATTCTGGCAAAGATGATGGTGGTGACGACAACCGTTACTAGTGGGCTAGGGGTAGATGAGGTGGGATGAAGAATGTAAATGAATGGGTGGTTTTCTTTTCTTTCTTGTTTTAATTTTTTATTATTTTATAATGGAGGGCCATAATGAATAGGATTGTGATAGTTTTACTCAATTTTTAAAATTTGGATTGTCCAAGGATTCAATCGGAAAACGTGTGACCTCACCATCAATACAGTCTAGGTCACTCCATTAGACCAGTATGCTATCGACCGGATAAAAAATCGAAAAATATGCTAGTTGAAATTTTTCAAGTTTTCCCCGTTTGAGCCATTTTTTTGTAGAATGAGAATTAAAAAAAAAAAAAAAAGACGTTATTGGGGTCCACACAAGAGATAGAAAATTTAAATTTAAATGTTGATGTGATAGATAACAGTCATATTTTTTATTTTAATGAAATAAAAAAAAGTGGCCCAAACGGGGCTTAATTAGGATTGAATAGTCATTTACCACTTTAGTCTTCATTTTTCAAAATTCTTTAATTGTTTTTTCAAATCTAAAATGACTTCATCTTGAAAATCATTTATTTCCTTGAGTTTCGGAGTAAAGATTGAGAAGAATGTTGGATTCATTTAGTGGATAATAACTACTATTATTATTTTATTATATAATATATTTAATTTGTTATTATAATGGATAAAAACCACGAGTTAACGACTGAATCACTAACCTACTGACATACCCCTTCAACTGGGTCGGTTCTCGAATGAGATCATAAAATTATATTTTCACTATTGAATAAATAAAACATGTAAGAGTCACTTGTGTAATTGATCACTATTTGTACGGGATTCGTGAACAGGGGACTGCACTGCAATGAAAATAATTGAAGACGCAAATGCCAAAAAAAAAAAAGAGTGAGGACTCAATTACTATTAAGTGAATAGATTGAGGACTAATGCTTCAATTCTCCCCTTTCGAATATATAATAGCCATCATTGTTTTGTTTGTACTCCGTCACGTCATTTGTGATGCACATAGAATTAGGGTGCGTTTGATTGTAAGGGTGGAAATAAAATATTTTATAGGGAAAAGATTTGTCTAGAAAATGTTTTGTAGGGAAAATAATTTCAAGTGTGTTTGATTGTTATAATTTTCCACCTAGAAAATTTTTAAATTTTCTATTCGTTTGGCTTTGTTTTATATGGAAATTGTCCATTAAAGTGATATTTTTTTCCACAATTGGTTATAAAATTTGTTTCCATTGCAAAAAAGTAAAAAAAAAAAAGAAAAAAAATGTTTCCTAAAAAATCATTTTTTTAATCAAAGTTTAGTGTTCGTTTGACTTCGTTTTCTATGGAAATTGTCCATGAAAGTGAAATTTTTTTTACAATTGATTATGAAATTTGTTTCCATTGTGAAAAAGTAAAAAAAAAAAACCAAAAAAAAAAATTAACGTGAGCAATTGGAAAAGCTTTTCCCACCAAAAAGTTGGGAAAAGCTTTTCCTTAATTGTGAAGAAAATTGGCGCGTGAGCCTACCAATGGCAAAATATTTTCTTGTCAAAAAAAGTCATATCAAACACAACCAAAAGTGAGAAATGGAAAATGATTTCCCTTTTCCCTAGAAAAAGTAACCTATCAAACATTTGTACTCGTCACGTCATTTGTGATGCACATAGAATTAGATATAAGGCTGTGTTTGATAGGCCACATTTTTTGGGGAAGTAGGAAAATATTTTTCACTTTCCATTTTTCTTACTGTTTGATAGGCGAAATTTTGCACAAAAAATATTTTTCGAATTTTCCCCACACGTGTGCATTTTCCGGATTTTTAATGAAAATATTTTCCAGTCTTTTTGGTGGGAAAATATTTTTCCAGCTCGCTGGAAATTTTTTTTTTTTGGCAATGGAAACAAATGTCATAATCCATGATAAAAAAAAATTCACTTTAATGGACAATTTTCATGTAAAACAAAATCAAACGAACACTAAGGGTCTGTTCTCTTTGCCGTTTTCAAGCCATTTTCTATTTTCAATTTTCAAAAACGGTGAAAACGCGTTCTCTTTCCTATTTTTGAAAACTCGTTTTTGAAAATGGCAAAAAAAAATAACAAAGGAAACACAAAATGAGGTTTTGCACGTTTTGAGAAATTTCAACCCAAAACAAGCCAAAAGGCCCAAAATGTGGCACTGTTTCAAAAACACGGGAAATGCCAATCCTCTTCCTCAGTCTTCCTCTTTCCCCTCTCTTCCTCTCTCACAAACTGAAAATCGAACAGCTCCCCTTGCAAAATCTCCGGGTTCTATACGGGCATTTTCAAGTAGGTTTCCCTCTGATTCTTTGCTTGCTATATTTTTTGCGGTCTGTGATTGCTATTCAAAATTATTTTCCTTGGGACAGATTTCGCATCTGCCAAATCTACGTGTTTTCGTTGTTTCTGTTCGTGGATATGGGCGATTTTGATATTCTTGGATGGTCTATTAATGGTTTGATTTTGTTCGGTGCCTAAATAATGTGAAATTTCACTAGGAAATGTGGATTTTAGGGGTTCTTCAGCGAGTCTCGATGCTATCACCTGTAATTAAGTTCACCAAATTGTTTTCAGTGTCTATTATGTTTTTAATTAGAAATGAATTTTTTGATCCTTTTTGTGGCTTTTGATAACGAACCAAAATCATGTACACATATACTAGGACTATAAATCGGTTTTAAAGTTTGTGTGAATTAAATTTGTTTCTGTTGGCTTTGGTTTTTAAAGTTTGTGTGAATTAAATTTGTTTCTGTTGGCTTTGGCTTTCCAGCTTGCAAATGAAGGTGTCAGAGTAACCATATTGTATGGATGATTAGCAAGTTGATCATTGTTAAACTATCAATTTAAGTGCCAGAGTAACCATATTGTGTGGATGATTAGCAAGTTGATCATTGTTAAACTATCAATTTAAGTACCAGAGTAACCATATTGTGTGGATGATTAGCAAGTTGATCATTGTTAAACTATCAATTTAATCCCTCCTATTGTTGCATAACTGTGACTATGAAGTGTCTGGTCCTTTCAGTACTTTTGGGGACTGATATCAAGCTTGCTACCTTCCTAAATTGAAATTCCTCATGTGTAACAAGGTTTTGGTAAAAATCAAATTTTGAAACAACTCATGAATCTCTGTCTTCCATTTCAAATAATGCATGTATTTGACTTGAATCCCCCAGCTTTTATATTTCAATACTTTTGTGGTGATGAATGTTATCTTATGAAATAACACTAGCATCTTAGGACATCTTTTTAATTTATGTGTTCGGATTACAGCTATTTTCTTACAGCTGAAGGGAACCCTTGAATTAAAATAGTAGGAGATTTTGTGTTACTTATAGAACAAAAAGAGTAGTAGTTGATTTTTTTTCTTCATTAGGGGATCAACAAGGGAAAGAGTTTGATAACTGAGGACTTTACAAGGAGGGAGGAGAGGAGGATTGACAAGGAGTATGATGTGGTGTTGGTGCCATCAGATGGGGTTTGTTTGTCATTAGAATCTAATTGTTCGGTTGTGCAGTAATGTTGATCTTGATTTGATGATTGCGGGTGGGCCCAGGAAGCTGCCATTATTCCCATTAGAGTGGGAGGTTTTGTCGCATGTGGAGCTTTGTCTCAAAGAAACGATGATCCAACACAAAATGCATTTGATGAGGCATTGATGAAAGGGAGGAATACCGTGAACGAGGCCATGCCCCACAAACAATTGTCGCGTGATGTGTTGTATAATCTGTGCCCAGATTGCCAGATTGCAAGGGAGCCCCCACAAATTTTTTTTATCTTTGCCCCCACATCATATGTTTATTTTTATCTCAGTTCTTGGATGGCGAATGTTATAGTAGTGGGTCAAGTCGGGTTGGTATGGTCGTGCCAATCAAATCACTTCAAGTTATCAAGTCAAGTTATCGGTGGTTTTGTTCATTTGTATTTGAATAAATGCATGGCCTATTTGTTTCATGTTATCCAATTTTATTTTTTAAACTAAGGTGCAATGGAACCGATCAAATTTGGTTTGAACTTTGTAAGTTAAGGTGAAAGCATAGCACCTCAATCACTCTGCTAACAAGCTTGTATTTGAAATTTTTAACTAGAAAAAACGATTAAAAACTATAATCATGACCGAGATGGGGAATTTGCCAAAATGACTATACAAACACCGTCTTTAAACATTCAAATGGTTATAAAAAGTAAAATAATAAGCATTCAAATGATTATTAAAGTTTATTGAATAATCAGATTTTTTAAATAAAATATTGTAAAAAAAATATTCTCAAAATTTCAAAGTAAACGCGTTTTCCATTTTTGTTTTGGAAACGGTTTTCAAAATGACAAAAAGAACGCATTTTCAGCAATTTCAAAACAAACACTCAAAACAGAAAACACAAAATGAATTCAAAACTCAAAACACAAAATTGAAACACAAAGAGAACACCACCTAAACTTTTATAAAAAAATGATTTTTTAGAAAACAATTTTTTTTCCTTTTTTTATTCGAATTTTTGGCAATGGAAAGCAATTTTATAACCCATTGTGAAAAAAAATATCACTTTAATAGACAATTTTCATGTAAAACAAAACAAAACGAATAGAAAATTTAAAAAGTTTTCGGGTGGAAAATTATACCAATCAAACACACTTGAAATCATTTTCCCTGCAAAACATTTTTTAAACAAATATTTTCCCTTTAAAACATTTTTTTCCATCCATTTTTCACCATTACAATCAAATGCATCCTAAATGCTCAAGAGAGTGGCCATATCAATCAACAATAGAAAATTTTGAACTTCTCAAAATTGAGATTATTAAAATAAAAAAACTCGTTGAAAAAGTTAGCTCATTGATTAGGTTAGATTGTGTCCTTATCTTACTTTCCTTGAAGAGATTGCAATTTTTCTAAAATCAAACAAACTCGATACAAGAATTATTGACGATGTTACTAGAAAGCATAATAGTCTAGTTGGAAGTGGGTAATTCGCATAAAAGTGCTTTTTATATTGCCACATTAAAATATAAAAGGATAACTTGCATAAATAGTCTTCAATCTTTACTCAAATTTGAAATCTTGTCACAGTCTCAATCTTATCCTTAACCTTCAATTAGTTAGCACAAAAAGGGAACAAGGTTAGGGACGTCGAGGCGAGCATGAAGCTCGACATCGTGGTCCTGCCATCCTTGTGATCAGCTCGTCATGGACCCCTCTTTTAGTCCAAGGGGAGACTCGAGATCATAGCAGATCGGCTTACACCTAAATTGTACACATCAATAACTATTACTGATTTATTAAGAGACTTTTTTTTTTTTCTCTCATCTATTAAGGACACAGTTTTTTTTCCTATTGAAACGTGTTGTACTAATGACAACATTGTTCTACTGCAAAATTTTGTCTTTTCATCGATATTTACATGAAAATGATGAATTGGATGAGGACATTTCAATAAATGAATGTAGCAATAGGTGTACTGGTAAAGGATAAAATTTAACACTGCTTATGACTTTCTGTACAAACGTGGAATGTTCATAATTCGTCAGGCCAAAGAAACAAAATCTCTGAATGAATATCTTATTTTGTTTGCTAGCAATGAATGAAAGAAAAAATTAAACGTGATTTGATTGCTAGTTTATTTATATATTTTATATTATCTAGTAATAAATTGAATTGAATCGATATAAGAGTTACAAAATAGAATTCATATAGACAATGTTGGATTTTAATATTCAATAAATTGGGAGGTTGATGTTAAAACGTTGTTAGAATATTTATATCGACACCAAAATCAATTGGCTCGATCTAAGAACGAATAATGGTCACTGGAAGCAACCATTAATTTGTAGTGGAAATTACGTTATACCCTACTTTTCAAAATCAATATACAAAAATCATGTGGAATGTTTAACTATTCAAAAATCATGACTTGCGATCTGACCTGTGACTTGATTTGTGACTTGTGAACTGGCCTATGACTTAATTTGTGACTTGTGACCTGACATGTGACTCTTGACTTACGACTTGTGACCTGAACTGCGACTTGTAATATGGGTTGTGACTCTTGACTTGTGACTTGAGATATGACTTGTTATATGGGTGTGATTTGCAATTTGTGACTTGTGACTTAAGTTGTGACCGTAAAAGAAATATGTCAACCGTACAAAAAAATATTACAGAGTAGTCATCGGAAAAATCGTCGTCGGAACGGTCGTCGGTATAGTTGTCGGAACGATCTCCGGAATCGGAGTAGTCGCCGGAAAGTTCGTCGGAGTAAGGCAGTGATCGGAACGGTCGTCGGAACAGTGGGGATGGTGAAGGTGAGATAGGTTAATTATATTATATTAGAATTAAATATTTAATAATAAATTAATTTAATAATTTATTATTTCATAAATAAAAATTTAAAATTTTTTAATAAAAATCTGATTTTGAAAATTTCAAACTTGTTTTCTTATTTTTGAAATAGGCGAGTAATGCTACATATACATAATAGTTTACATAATGGTCTACACAATTACAAGTGGCATTGATCAAAACCTTTAATTCAAATCTGACATTTTCACATCAACCACAGGATTGTTGCCACATCACATTGTGTCAAAGATTGTGTACACTTATTATGTACACTTAGCATTTTCCAATTTGTATGGCCCAATTTATTATGTCTTTGCTCATCTTTATCCTGTCCCTAAAAATATTATTTAGTTAGCACTTTCAATTCTAAGATTTAGTATAATTTTCAAAAGTTTTCTTATCGTGGGATCAAAAATTGAAAAGTTGAAAAATATTATTTTCAAGAAATAAATCTTAGAATTGAAAGTGCAAAAAAGAGTAAAGATTGAAAAAGAATTCTAACAATTTCCATATAGTATTCTTTACTCTTGTTTGGTAATGAGGAATGAAAGTCGAAGGAAAAAAACCGAACCACCTTCAGCAATTACAATAATAATTCCTATGCATTTGATTTCGATAATCAGTTTCCTTTGTCGTAATCAAACATCTCGATAACTTATGAAACAATAAAACTATTTTTGAATAGAATAATTTAAACTAATCCAATAATGTTAAGGTTGACTCATTAATTTAAAATAAACCACGTCATTTTCACACTTGCTTGGGGGTAATAATAAAATTTCAACGTCTGTGATCCTGTTTGCCCTCACGCAAAAGCGATTATATCTTAATAAATTGTTTAATTTGGACGTGAATCTCATGGCTTATCCTTCAATGTATTAGTAAACCTTCTCTTTGAAACATCATGGTCCGAGTGGGCATCCTTGGTCTGCTCGTCATGGACCCCTGAGGATGCTTTGGTCCAAGGGGGCGACCCGAGGATTTCTATAACATCGGTGTCGACATCATAGCGGGCCGGATTACACCTAAATTGTACACATAAATAAATATTACTCATTTATTATGCATATAATTTATTTTCCTATCGAAACGTGTTGTACTCATGACAACGTCGTTCTACAGTGATATTTTGTCTGGTCATCGATATTTATATGAATGGATGAGGACATTTCAATAAATTAATGTAACAATACGTGTACTAGCAAAGGATACTATTTAGCACTATTATGCAATGACTTTCTTTACAAACGTGGAGTGTTCATTAAATTCGTCAGGCCAAAGAAACAAATATGTGAATAAATATCTTATTATTATTATTATTATTTTTTTTTTTTTTGCCACGAATGAATGGAAGTAAAAAATTAAACAGGGTTTGATTGTTCAATATATAATTTATTTATATATTTTTACAGTATTTAGAAATAAATTGAATTGAATATGAGAGTCACAAAAGAGAATTCATATAGATAATTCTAAATTTATTAGAAATAAATCTTACTTTTTTTAGATGTATTTCCTCTTCGAACTATTTACCTGATGAAGGATTCTTATTTTTTAAAAGTTTTATTGAGTAATATGTAACTCAAGCAATAAATAGAAGTGTTCGATGAACTCTTGCGTATGATACGTCATATGAAGCATTTTTTTCCTGGATAATTACTTGATAATTATAAGAAATTTCTCTCATACTCTTTAACTCGTACCGAAACAAGCACTTGAGTTTTATAATTCTCATTCACATACGTCCGAAAAACAAAAGTTAACCGTTTAAGGGTGCATAATTGATAAAATTTTATTTTTTTAAAGTATTGATAAGTTGTGGGTGATGTAATGCTTGCATAACATTGATAGGAGTGGTGATATGATAGGGTCTTAGAAAAATGATGTGTGTGTGTGTGTGTTTGATTCTCAACCATTCATTAGCAAGTAACTTGTAAGACATGAGGGATACTCTTAAGTCATAACGGCGAAGGCCGGAGACTTTGCTCAAATACGGACTAAGTTGTGTGTCGTATGAAAACTGTGGTAAAAAATACGTCGCAAATGAGTTTATGTGATTTCAGGCTCCTTATGTGACCCATAACAAGAAGAATTATAATGTTGAATAGGTTGTCCGTGAGTCCAAGTGCTTCAAGTTCCCGGAGGTTTTCAAAAAATTGGAACAACGTCGAATATTGTAAAAAAATTTGTAAGTAATTACATCAGTTTAAGGATTTATTATGTATGATATTCAAACTCTTCCTTGACTTTAATGTATGGCTTGGTAGTGATCGTGGCAAAGATGATTACCATGACTAGTGGACTAGGAGTAGATGAGGTGGGATGACGAACGTAATTGACTAGTTTTGCATTAGAGTGCAATGGCTTTCTTCACAAACTGAATTGTTTTTTCAAACATGAGGTTCCTTCATCTTGAAAATCATTTATTTCCTTGTGACTTTTGGTGTAAAGATTGATTTGCATAATTTAGCATTAGCGTGCAATGATTTTCTTTTCAAACTGCCACAGAATTCCATAATTTAGCACTAGCGTGCCATGACTTTCTTCACAAACTGCCAGAGCACGTGGAATGTTAGGTTGGAATGTATGTATTTGGATGTTGCTTGTCAAATTTTTTGAATGATATCTTATCTTATGTGTAGTTTATTTATATCTTTCACGATATCTAGTAACGAACTTAATCGAACTAATAGCAAAGAGATGGAAGACAATTCATATAGTTAACTCTAAATCGATGGAGAATAACTCTTAGGGTCTGTTTGATTGTAAAGGTGAAAAAAAAATGTTTTACAGAGAATTGATTTGCATAGAAATCTTTTTATTGGGAATTGTAATTAACTGTGTTTAATTTGTATAATTTTTCATGGAAAATGTTGAAAGTTATGGTGTTCATTTGGGTTTTTTTTTTTATGGAAATTGTTCGTTAAAGTGATAATGTTTTCTACCATTGGATCTAGAATTTGTTTCAATTGCCAAAAAAAAAAAAAATTTGAAAAAAAATAATCATACCGAATACAATTCGTTTGACTTTGTTTTACATGAAAATTGTCAATAAAAATCTGAAAAATATTTACCCACCAAAATATCAAGAATTATATTTTCCTCAAAAATATGGAAAATTTGAAAAGTTGAAAAATGAAATGGAAAATGTGTGATGTCAAACGGGGCCTTAGTTCTCCAGTTTTAGTTTATCTTCAAACTATTCACTTGATGAAAGATTCTTAATTTTATTTCTCAGAATTTAATGATTACACCAGTTTTACATGACCACCAGCTTATGATAAGTCTAGGTAGCACTTTTTCCTTGTTAATTACTTGATAAATTATAAGAAACTTTGCTCGAGCCGTCTTAATTCGTGCCAACATATAGGTTTATTATTCTCACTCACGTATTTCATCCACAAAGTAAAAGTCAACCATTTATTGTGCCTGATTGGCAAAGTTTTAGCCCGTGTTTGAAGGCTTTTTCTTTCTTTTTTTTTTTTTTTGAACAAATAATGTTTTGAATAGTGAAACTTTAAAGAATGTGTGGTTAAAAAATAGAAAAAAATCTTGAATTTAGTGTAAAATATTTTATTGTATGAATATTTAATTGAAAATGAATATACGGAAAAAAAAAATTTAAAAATGAAAGACAATATTTTAAGTAAAATATGCACTCGTATACCTACTCCCGCTCACGTACCATCCCATCATATCATATAATAAAAGAGTTTTAAAAGTTGCAACATTACACCCCACCCCCCCAACCAAAAAATTAAAAAAAAATGAAAAATCAGTGTTATTATCCATGAAATAATATAAATGGAGGGAGTACGGTGGTACTTCTGCTAAATAGACATAGATGGCTTCTTTTCGTGCAATGTCATCTGCAACTAATTGCATTCCCTATTCTTCTTCCTTCTCTTCCAAGAAATCTTCCTTTTCCAATAACAGAAGAAACCATGTGGTAAAAGTTACATGCAAGGACAGAATTGGTGACCACAGACCTGAAACCACCTCCAAAAATGGCGAGAATTCTCGAGGGACTCTCGACAGGAGGGATGTTCTTCTCGGCTTAGGAGGGCTTTATAGCACAAGTCTTGCTGCAAATCCAATGGCCTTAGCTAAGCCAGCGCTCCCTGACTTCAAAGATTGCGTTGAGGCCACACAATCCAACGACGTACCCATCAACTGCTGCCCACCGGCGGCCGCTAGGATTAAAGATTATGTTCCTTCGGCCACCACTATCCGCACTCGAATGGATGCTCAGTCAATCACTGTTGATTCAGATTACTACCAGAAGTATTCGGCGGCCATTCAGAAAATGAGGAACCTTTCTCCGGCTGATCCACGCAATTTCCGGCAACAAGCAAATGTCCATTGCGCCTACTGCGTTGGAGGTTACACTCTACAGGGAAATCCGCAGCTGTTATATGAAATCCATGGTTCTTGGCTGTTTTTCCCCTGGCATAGATGGTACCTGTATTTTTTTGAGAAAATCTGCCAAAATTTGATTGATGATGATACTTTTGTTTTACCATTTTGGAACTGGGATGCTCCTGGAGGAATGCAGATTCCACCAATGTACAATTCTATTGTCACATCACCTCTTTACGACTGCCTTCGCAACCCGGATCACTTGCCACCGTCGGTGATCAATCTAGAATGGTCCGACGGCGATCCAACAGTACCACCGAACGATCAGATCAAATACAATCTTGCCATAATGTATGCCCAAATGATTACCCAATCAAAGACTCCAACTGATTTCTTCGGAAGTCCTTATAGGGCCGGTGATGATATCACCACACTTGATGGCGCCGGTCAAATTGAGCAAACTCCTCATAATAACGTGCATTCTTGGACCGGAACTGTAGTCGACTCTAGCAATCCAGTCAACATGGGTGCCTTGTACTCTGCTGCTCGAGACCCAATTTTCTTTGCTCACCATGCAAATATTGATCGGTTGTGGACCATATGGCTGAATCAACTCAAAGGAACCAATTTTACAGACCCGGATTGGTTAAATGCCTACTTCATATTCTACAATGAGGAAGCAAAGCCCGTGAGGGTGAAAATTCAAGATTGTCTCGATACCTCAAAACTTGGATATACATACGAAGACGTGCCCATTCCATGGCTCGATGTGAGTACAAAGTCAAAACCTCGGGCAACGGCAAAAACCTTGCCTTCGGCACCCGACCCCTCTCAGGTTTTCCCAACAACATTGGACAATCCCATAAACGTAATTGTGGAACGACCAAAGAATTCGGGAAGTGGATCGTCAGAGGAGATACTCATTATTGAGGGTATAGAATATGATAAAGGAAATTACGTAAAATTCAACGTGTACATCAATGAAGACGACGTGAATGCTTGTCATCCAGACAATACTGAGTTTTTGGGAAGTTTCAGCAGTTTGCCGCATGGACACGGGATGAATGTGAGGACAAATAAACGATTTAGGATTTCCGAGGTGTTGGAGGAATTAGGAACTCAAGATTATGACAGGGTACTGGTGACATTGGTACCGAAGAGCACTCCTGTGACAATAAATGGTGTCAGAATTGAGTTTGAATCCTAGCAAATTGCTGCAGAGGATTTAACAGTACTCGACTTATCATAAGTATGAATTATTACCCAGATTTTCTCAGGCGCTTATGATGACCAAATCTGGGAAACGATCTCAAAAGTTGTAGTTTATCTCCATCCTCCTAAATGTTTACTCCTTTACGTCATTAATAAAATAAGACACCACGTGTGGTTTTCATTAGAAAAATGTATCTGAATAATGTTTTCTGAATAAAATTCTTTGGATGGAAATGCGACTCAACTCTACGAAAATATATAAGATATAAGGTAATTGATAAGCATGAGTGCTTGTTTAATAAAATTTCCTTAAAATTTTATAAAGTTTTTAACTGGTCAAACTTCAAACTGTAATCACATATTTCAAAAGAACCACAACTTTCATCAATTTTTCAAGCATTCATCTCATCAACTTTTATCAAAATATACTAAAATTTTATCAAAAATTTTGTCGCACTGCCCAGAATATTAACCTTGTTTCGTAACTAATTCCATATAGTTGTAAGTAGGTTGTTTTAAACAGGTTTTTGTTGACTTTTATTCCATTTTTTATGTTATGGGGAAAAGACAAACTTGGAAGAAGATTGAAGGAAAAGAGAGTGTATGTATAGCTTTTGCACGCATTGAGAAAGAAAATTTTGCTAAGTCTTCTGGCAGCAAGAGAAAAAATTAGTGATGGTAATGCGTCGTGCCATATAAACACGGTTCAACCCTAACTCGGCTTGTGTCAAAGTTAGAAGCTCAGTTCGGCCCACAGGCTCGTGGGCCTACGGGTTGAATCGAATGGAGTCAAAAATAAACTTGGGAAAAAATCATATTTAAGGTGTTTTCTTTACCACAATTCAAAATAAGGTAAATAGTTTAAAAATTCAAAAAATCAGGTATTTATTTAATTAATTAAAAATATTTATTAAATAAAGATAATAAAGTCACATTTTGTGATTAATGGTCACATATTCATAATTTTAAGTTACAAATTTATTTACTGATCACATATCGTCAAATTTTTTGATCCCAAATTATTTCGAGGTCATATATCAAAAAATTTGTACGTCACAAATTATTTCGAGATCACAGATTTTAAATTAGTTGATCACATATTATTTCGAAGTCACAGATTATTAAACTTTTAGGTCACAGACTATCGCCGCTTGGTCACAGGTCACAGATCGACCCAATGCTTGGTCACAGATTACCAAACATTTGGTCACAAACTACCGTCGCTTGGTCACAGGTTGCAGCAGCCACAGCCACAGCCACAAACCACCACAGCCACAGACCACCACACCCACAGCCACTGCCTCAGCCACCGCCAACCACCAAATCGCAACAGATCACACGCACCTACTACTACCACAGCCACTACCACATCGCAGTTGATCGCACACATAGCCACCACATCCGCCACCACCGAAATCGCGACCCAAAATTGCCACGAAAATCACGACCCAAAAAAGATGGAAGGACAGCAGCGTCGCAACCATAAAAAACACCACCGCCACAGCTACCAACAACTCACCGCCGCCGAACCAACGTCACCGAAACCACCCCAAACCACCACTACCACCCCACAACCAACATCAACACCACCACACACCTCTTTTGTGAGTTGTCGGTAGGGGTTCTACCGTGTACACCACACCCACAGCTGTGGAGTAGCAGCAGCATCTCACGCAAGACGCTGCTGCGATTCGCGATTTCGCGAATCGCAGCAGCGAAATCGCAAATCACAGCAGATGGATGGGGAGGGGATGAGAGGTGGATGGCAGAGAGGGGACGGAAGAGAGAGGGGAGGGGAGGCGACTCAGGCGAGAGAGAGAGAGCCGAGAGGGGAGTTGAGGGGGTATTGAGTGAAAAATTAGGGTTGGAGGATTTATATAGCACCTGATTTTTGAAGATTGAATTTTGGTCCCTGATTTTTGAATTCCAAACTTTAAGCACCTGAGTTTTTATAATTTCCCAATAAACTTTTTAAAAAACTTTGGAAAATTTTCTTCCTTTCTTCAAGTTTGGGATCAACTATTTTTAATGTATGTGAAATTAAAATTGTACAGGAACAAGTTATTATGTGTACAATTTTTTTCCAAAAAGTGAGGAATGTTAAAAAAAAAAAAAAAAATTGTGTTTGTTCAGTTTATCTTGGATTCGAAACTTTGCGTATTTCTTCTCCTTTAAATGCATTAAGCTTTTTAGTATGTCATATTTAAATCTTGATTAAAACTATGTCACCTGCAATTGAAGCAGCTATAAAGGAAATAATTGAATATTGACACTTTTTCATTCTTAAAAATTGAAAGTCTAAAGGGACCGTTCTCTTCGTATTTCAGTTTTGAGTTTTGAATTCGTTTTGTGTTTTGAGTATTTGTTTTGAAATTTCTGAAAATGCGTTCTTTTTGTCATTATGAAAAACTGTTTCCAAAAATATAAAAATGGAAAACGCATTTATTTTGAAATTTTGAGAATTTTTTTTAATAATATTTTATTCAAGAAATTTTGATTTTTCAATAAATAATAATTGTTTAATGTTAATATAGTATTAAATAACATATACATTTTGAAATTGGTGAAACGTCAATTTTTTTTCAAGATATTAAAAACACAACCTAAATTATATTTGATGAAACGGTTTAATCGATACGGTTAAAAATTTACGTGTCATGACAAAATAAGCAGATACTGAACTACAAATAAATCCACGAAGTACAACATAAATAAAATTGGTTGTAAAATGTATAAGTACTTTGTGACTGAATTTAAACCTCAAGCAAATAAGAGTCGGTCAAGGCACCTCTTGCATGCATACAACTGGATTCCATACCCCATTTTGCGGACTACCGTCGTTTAGAGCAAAACTAGTGATATATATTGGAAAGAAATATAAGTGACCAATATTGTACTACTTTGTACAATATTAAATCCACCCAAGAAATTAATTTTCCACTGGTAAGGAAATATAAAATGAGTTCAGCCACAATGTTCAAGCACAGGTCGAGAAGATGAGAAAATGACAGTTGTGTGCACTTCATTTGCAAATTATGAACCTAGCAGCAATCTTTATTTGGCTAATTTTCTGGAATCAACATTGAGAGACAGTTGATAATCGTGCATACGATACAGAGGATAATATTTCAAATGGAGCATTACTCACGAGCTATGGGAGTCATCTCCCTTTGCCTACAAATCAGATATTATGCATGTTAGACAGCTTTTACAATTTTAAATATGGTCTACTTGTTATGTAATGTACCTCGGGTTTTTGAGTTTCATCGGTAACAGTCACTACCTTTGCCATCTGAGCATCATGCAGTATACTATTTGTTTTTAATCAGTTGCTAAAACAGGCATCACCATTCAATTTATAAGAAAAAAGAACCATCATTAACAAGATCTATAAGGAACAAATTCACACATTATGATAAGCCTTTTAGGAAAACAAAAAAATAAGTCAAAAGGCCCAATTAGGAAAACAAAGATAAGATTTGAATTGTTATGAATATATTATGACCTAAAAAGAGAGGTGAAAAAAGAAAATAACTTCAGCAGATTACGCGAGCATCCAATTACCTCCAGACACCTGATATACAATGTAGTAACATTATCATGTGCACAAAGAAATTCCAATGAGCTTCTGTCTATAAGAAACAAAATGACCAATCTCATTCTCATGAAGGATCTTGAAAGTAAGATATATAATTAATGAAATTGGTATAATATGCCCAAACTCTGGTACAATATAGATAAAAAAAATGATAGTAATCAGCATCTAATAATGAAAGACTTGCTATTAAAGAACCGAATATCGGCCAGGTTGCGTTGAACTAGAATGTGATGAAGCTTGCATCGTTATTTCCTCCAAGGCACGTTTAAGTTCAGCTTTTACCCTCTTGACAGATTGCTCAATAGGGCCCTCAATCAACAAGTACAACTTTCGTTCCCCTGGTCCTGGAACCCGCCAGGTGCAAAATACTGCCCTCTAGTTGTAATGGCAGCCCCAGTCCATTCAGAGATTGGACCTAAAGTTTCCTTGTGGGCCACCTTCCAACGAGCATTTTGTGGAAAATCATTTATCTCCAATTCTGCTTCATAATGTTCAGGCATGGCGTCAGCCTGAATCTTTGCTAAGTTATACTGCAAATTATGGTTGCTGCCAGTGGCTCTGCCCTGACTTTGTGACCACCCATGTTCTATATTCAACATAAATAAAATTATCACAAAATGTATAAGTCATTACTCTTTTTGTAACAAGGATCCTAATATAAGTACAATTATGTAAATGGAAGAAGTGAACAAAGCATTGAGAGTTAATTTGTATGCCCACAAATAGGTACATTTTCCACCTGCATCACCATCATGTTTTTTTGTCAAAATACTAGTGCAATATCAAAGTATTATGCCATTACTTGAACCACATATGCATCTTATCTAAACCAGCGAAACAATGACCATGAAAGAAAGGTACACAGAAAAAAGGCACACATGTGATCTCGTCTCCTAACTACATTTTCCATTTTGGCCTGATTAATATCCATCAAGAATGTATCTTCTAACAAATTGAATTGCAGACTGATAGTACATATATATTGTGGAGTCTTACTTGGTTGTAGGATAATGAGAAAATAGTTAAACATACATACAAAAAGGGGCAGAAATATTTCATTCGCCTTAATATATCTCTTATTAATTTATCGGAGTTTTGCCAAGCAATTGGTATCTGACTGACAAATAGAAAGCATAGACTTAAATAACCAATTTGTTGAAAGCAAAATTGGGATGGCGATCATTCATTAAATGACGCTTTACTCAAAAAATGTAAGAATTTCCCATATATATTTTGACCGCATAATTAAGAGAGCTGCTATTTGTACCAGGGGGTATACAACCCCCCTGACCGCCCCCTCACAATAGGGGGCCCCCCTATTGTGAGGGGGCGGTCAGGGGGGTTGTATACCCCCCGGTACAAGAAGAATAATTCCATAATTAAATGTGGGCCCCCCCTATTGTGAGGGGGCCGGTCAGGGGGGTTGTATACCCCCCCCCCCCCGGTACAAGAAGAATAATTCCATAATTAAAGAACTGATGCAGCCTAGAAGCGACAATATATGGTCATGTCTATTGCAATTTCTAAAGAAATGATTAAATCTAACAATTATAAATATTATTCAGCAGAAGAGAATTTTTCCATCGGGAATTGCAGCAGGCCAAAGGGGGCTGAGATAATCAAGGCATAAATTTGGACCAACCAGACATTTACCCAAATTAAAAGAATGAAAATTCAAATAAACAAATTATTTCCAATAAGCAACGTTAAACTAGAAATTCAGCCCATAATAATAAAGCCACTTTATCATTTTAAAATGTTCAATTCACATAGATCTGAAGGTGTGGAGGCATATACGTAGCTCACATACAAAAAACAGAAATAAACATGGTAAACTAATAAGCAAATATGTAGCTCTTTGTGAAATCACTGGCACTCTATTATGTAATTTCTCAAGACATCTCAGTCCAAACTTCCCCTCTTTATAACCCAACAAAAACAAAGATTATCACATTCAAACCTTGATTGAAACAGCCCGTAGAGAATCCGTCGATTTGGGAAGACGACTGTAAAACCTTGATCTGAAGATCGCGCGGCTTCGATTTGGCAACAGGAGCTCAATAGGAATTTCGGGGTTATGGGTTTGTGAGAGAGCAACGTGCCGGAGAGAGAGAGAGAGAGAGAGAGAGAGAGAAGTGCGTGTGAGAGGAAATACCGTTTCCGTGTTTTGGAATTAAACAAGGTTTTGTGCGTAGATTTTCCAGACCATTGTTTTGCCCATTTTCAGTTTTCAGTTCATTTTTTTTTTTTTTTTCATTTTCTAAAGCACGTTTTCGAAAATAGGTAAAAGAACGCGTTTTCACTGTCTTAGAAAATTGAAAACAGAAAACGATTTGAAAACGATAAAGAGAACATGGCCTAAATTTTTGCATCTACCGTTACTAAAATACTAAATATGTAATAAGCAAAATATCTAGTTAATTCAAACAATATTTCACAAGTACTTTGGTTGAGGTAAGAAGAAGTAATAGCACTAATCGTTGTTAATAATTCTATCTCGTTAGCTTTGACTATGTGATGACACGGTAGCACTAGGCATTGGTTCGGAGGATCGTTGAAATTTTCTACCGAATCATCCGGCATACATCTCATACATTTCACAAGAACTTCTCCCCATATTACAGTATTTAATTGGAGTTTCAAATTTTATTGTATTCTAAATTCGAGTTATGAGTTTTGTACCCTATAGATTAAACATATGGTTCATTGCGTAAGCTAATAGAACAACATGGACAAATTCTTCCAATATTTTCTAAACTTAAGTTTCATCGCTGTTACGATATTAGAAAAATGGATGATGTTTTATGCTTTTGGAAATTTTTAGCAATATATAAATCTGAGCAAGAGCGAGGGGATTAATTAATAGGATAACCTGCACAAACATGCATTCGCAGCGTTGCCAAAAAAAAAAAAAAAAAAATCATAAATTTCTCACACGAAATGCAACTTACCAATCATGCTCGAGTAAATCAGTTTGTGGATCTTGTGAATGTCAAGTGTTTTAATAAGTAGTGATAAGATGTTTGTACCCGTCACAAGAACGTAGCAAAATGTATGTTAAGTTTCCTCTGTTACCTATATTTATGACAAATATTTAGCATTTAGTTCATTTTATTTATATTATTCATCAAAAGCTTATTTTATATTAGGATATATCGTAATAAAGATTAGAGCTCTCTTAATTTTGTTTAAAACAATTTTAGTGAATTTTAACCTATTTTACACAATTAAATAATAAATATAGCAAACACAACGAATATAAAATAGAATAACACCAAAATCAAGGTTAAATGTCGAGCTAATTCGCGAGTTACTGTTTTGTTGATCATTGCATTATCAAATGTAAAATTATGAATTTTTTTAAATATTAGAAAATTCAATTAGTTTAAAAATAATATATTTTAGGGAAAATTGCAGCAGTAATCTCTAACATTTTCATTTTTTACAAACTTTACATTTGTTTTGGGCCAACGGAGGTCCCTAACATTTCATAAATATACACCTGAGATTTGGGCGGAAACCTTCCAAAACACTGTCAATTGACCTGAAGAATTAAAAAATGAGATATTTTGACCATTTTAAGTAGAGGCAATTTCGTCCATACAATATTATCCTTTATTAACTATTCAAATCACTGTATATTTTCCTCCATTTTATTCTCTCTCTCCCTCTCTCTCTCTCTCAATAATTGTCAAAAGCTTTGTAGGACGGAGATGGAGATGGAGATTAAGACATCATGGACAAACTTGAACTCATGAAGAAGGTTTATCGGCTGTCCAGGCGTCAGGATGTTGGTGGATGTAATTTTTTCAACTGGCGTGACTCGCCAATGTGTGCAAGATCCAAGGAGCTGATCTCTGGATTTCTACGAGTTAGGAGAGAGATGGAAGTTGAAATAAACCCATCCGTTCTAGATATCGTAGTGCGTGGAAGACTAGATCATTGGAGTTGTATGTAGAGTTTTTTGTGAAATGAGTCCGTACCTAGATCTAAGTTAGGCTTGAGTTAATATGTCGGGTTTATGTGTTGTTATGTGGGTCTCTATGTTACAAATCGTGTGGTCTGTGGGTTTCTAACTTATTTTCTAGTAATAAAATATGTTATTATTTAGCTAAACTTCGATTTTTCCTTTATCCTATTTTCCTCTTTTTTGCTGAAAATGAATGATTCAAAATAAAAGGGAAATTTTGTTTGCAAAACTTCATGGAGATGGTGCAATGATGGTCCAAAACCTTTTTCAGAATTTTTAGACATAGTTTGAACGAATTATAAACATTTCCACACAAGTTGCAGCACAAGTCCCAAAACTTTTCATGAGTTGCAGTAGAGGTCCTTAACCTTTTTTGAAATTTTTAGACATAGTTTGAATGAATTATAAACATTTCCACACATGTTCACTTCGAAAACATAAACAAAAAATCTAAAGTATAGCAGTGAATTAAATGACTGAAATGTTAAACGTTCATTTCATTTTCAATCGGAATATGCATCATCAAAAGAGCATTTCAATACAAAATAAGTCTAACATATCAAAAGATCAGCATTTTTGACATTGCAAAAGATCATGGACATTACAAAATCAGTCTAACATATCAACAGATCATCAGTAAAAGCTAAGTTCTTTTTCTTTGCCCTTCTTCTTCTTTGCATGTGTCTTTGCCTCATTGGATATAGATGTTTTTCTCCTGTCTTGTAATGTCGTTTGCTGTGATTGTTGTTGAGCATCTGATAGTGAACTTGGTTGGGAACTTGCATTTGTAGGCAAGGAGACTGTGTACATTCTTTTATTATGGCATGTTTCCCCACATCTTCTACATGTCATCTTCATACCCGTTATTACAATTTTCGTTCTGGAAGTGGCTCAACTTGGGACCTTTTTCTCATCTTCTTTGGTATACCTGCATGTTTCGTTTTTATGGGTGGATCAAGAGGATGTCCACCAAGTTTTGGCCATAACTCAGGATTTTATATTGGTTGGATGACTGGGTTGTAGGTCTTAAGATAAGCTTATTTGGTGTAGCATGCATCAACATACTCATATATGACAATGTTTCTAGAAAGCATACTAGAGATTGCATGTACACATGGAATTCCAGTTGTCATTTTCTACATGTACATTCCCGTCTTGTCAAGTCTACACTTAGCCTCATTTCATCTCTATTGTTAACCTCAAACTTCTCACTACTAGCATAATTTGCCATCAAGTATTTTGCATCTGCCTTGGCTTTCTCAATTATAGTCATAATACTATGACCAAAAGCATGATCCCATCTTTGTGTTGCTTCCCATTTTGTGTTCATTCTCATTATGAGTTGATGTCTAACATTTTCCAACAATTAGATAATATGCTTTTCTCTTGCAAAAAGTATGGAAGAGTTGAATGCCTCATATAAGTTATTAAGTAAGATATCACACCTTGAATGCTCCTAAAAATGTGATCTGATCCACCGTGAGGCTGGTTTCTCATTAAATCACTTGAAGGCGTCTTCATTTACTTTTTTCATCTCATTCATTTACTTTTTTTCATCTCATTCATTGCACTTCATCAGTTGTAGGTTCATCACCTGCAAGTTCATCATTTTCACCAGCAATAGGTGCTCACCATCCTTCAAATGTTCTATCCTAACATCAGCAGGTTCATTTGTTTTAGCCTCCACATGAACTTCATTTGAATGTACCTACAAAGAGTATTACACCATTGATCGTGAAATATCGATTGCTTGTTTAACCTTGTGAATTGCGTGAAAGGAAGATACTCCAAATTCGGAGGTCAAAGAGTTTTAGAAAATGTTCTTGGTGGAAAAAAAATATGAAGAATATATTTTCTAAAAATAGATTGAGTTATTAACATGGAACCCCTTATTACTTGCGCAAATGGAATGGTATCTCAAGGCATATCGATTGAAAAAGATTCTTCTTTTTTATCAATCAAAACCATTTCCAAACTGTACAAGCTTTTTCCAAAGCATACAAAAATTCTCGTTCTCGAAAAATATAGAAAAAATAGGTTTATGCCCCAATATCTGCCCTCGGCATTTCGTTGGTTCATAAGAGTAAGCACAAACTAATCAAAGATACCAAGTTTTAGCCTCTACATGAACTTCATTTGCATGTATCTCATCAATGTAGTCATCTTGTACTTGACCACCCACATTTTGTTCAATCCCATCACTATTCACTTCACTCCCTACATGTCCACCAACATTATTATCAACACAAGTTTCACCACAGTCAACATCTGTGGTTGCTTCCATCCACAACATACAAGGCATCATCCCTGTATGCATTCATCATAGACCTCCAAGCATAGCATGATGGCTGCTTAACTTGTCCCTCAACGTCTACTTTTCTTTTTTCTTTCACCTCCTCCAAAACCTTACTTGTGTCAACATTAATAATTGAAATATCATGCCCTACTTTGTTATATCATGGCAATTCTAACACTTCTACCACAGGCAAATACCACAACTCTGCAATCTTCTTCTCAACCCAAGCAACTTTACTACATTCATGTAGTCCGCATCCCCACCAACCAAAATGATGCATCATTCAATCTCTTCTTTTCAACCTTATAGAGATACCTCATTTTCTCAAAATATCTCAACATCTTCAAGATATTGTCTAGAAGAAATCTATTAAACCAATCAGAATTCATGTAGTCAAAATATGCTATTTTACCATGCTCGTACACAATTTCGCATTTTGGTGAATAATGTACTGCCATGGTGTAGTTTTATAGTGAAATAAGTAGATTTTTCCCTTGTAAAACAAGTTCAATACAAATGATCATCAAGACCAAACCCTAGTTCGCATTACACGAATGCACAATGTAAACCCATAGTGATTACATGATTTATGCTAATCCCAACTAAATAAAATAGTAAAAAAAATATTAAATATTGCACTAAATGAAACCATTTCAATGCTGCATAACAAAAAGTATCGTTATTTCAAAAAATTTAAAGCAAAATAATACTCATCGTACACAAGTTCAAGAAGAGGACATCGTACGTGGCATGCAATATCTTCAACTTTTTCATCAGATTCACAGATTTCTTCTTCAGTCTTTAGACATTGTAGAAGATAATCATTTTTGTTTCTCTATTGTTACGTGGCATGCAATATCTTCAACTTTTTCATCAGATTCACAGATTTCTTCTTCAGTCTTCAGACATTGTAGAAGATAATCATTTTTGTTTCTCTATTGTTACGTAAAAAAAGAGATTGAGAAATGTAATTCCTCCTTTTTAATTTTTAAAGGAAAAATATTGTATGGGCTCCTTAAAATGGTCAAAATATCTCATTTTTTTAATTTTTCAGGTCAACTAATGGTGTTTTGGACGGTTCCCGTCCAAATGGACCTCATGTGCATATTTATGAAATGTTAGAAACATCCGCTGGCACAAAACAAATGTTAGGGTAAAGTCTACAAAAAATGAATGTTAGGGACCATTGCTACAATTTTCCATATATTTTATGCATTATTCATATTTTATCTAAGTAGTGAGCAGTAAAAGATAAAACAACATATTTCTTTAAATTATTTATTGTCTAATTCTTTTTTAATGGTATAAAGCAATACCATCTGAAGAATATACTCGGAGATTTTTGCGAACCCGGGTTAGAGATATTGCCTTACGTTCTTGGTAAAGTAACTAAAGTTTTTGCTTTCCACCATACTAAGCAGATAACTCACCACGAGCAATAAACATCATTATAATAAATAATAAGTATAAAGTTATAATATATATAATTTTAAAGAGATTTGAAACATAAATTCTTTTGGTCATCCAAAGACTAAAATAAGTAGCCACTAACTGCAGACGAAATGGAAGCAGCAAACAATCCATCCAGGTTGGGAGGAATTACAGTATATAATAAGAGTTGCATATGAAAGGCTCACTTGCACCAGAGCTCAACGACATTTTCATGAAGTTGATAGTTATTCATCATATGTACATGCTTATTGCATAAAAGAGAGAATAATTATTCATCATATGTACATGTTCATTGCATAAAAGAGAGAGATTTCTGATTGACTATTTATTGAGGATTCAACAAAATAGCCTAGAAAACAACTTCTAGCCTGTTGGTAGCGAATCACATCTTCGACTGTATACGGGTCAGACTGGCTTCAATTGATCCGTGTGGTTCATCTGTTGGTAAATATACGTCATCCTCAAACTGCATTCAAGGAAATCGACAAGAATTAACTACGAAAATAATTGCTGAAAAATATGATAGGAATTATAATCATTTGTCCTTTATGTATCATGCCGAAATTGAAAGGCATCCTACCTTAACAATAACTGGATTTTCTTTGCTTGATAAATTAACTGGCAGAAAGTGAATATTCGGCATTTTTAGTTGAACTGAAGACACATCGGGAAACCTGGAAACACAATAATCAAGAGTTTAGGAACCACGTGAAACCAGAATCAAGTAAAGCACTCCATAAATATGAAAAAGCATTATACCTCACAAGAATGGCCTTTGCCATGTAATAGAGCGTACTTTGAACAGACGGGCTGTATACTCCCTCTTTAGGATGGCCAAAGAAAGTTTCACCCAAAACCTTTTTCACATCCGTATATCTCTCCAGGAAGTAAAACTGTTTTGCAGGTATACTTTTGATAGTCTCAAATGAGTACCTACATCAAGAACTAGTCCTTTGTTAAAGATGTTTATATCCTGTAACTTCAAGAACAAGAAGCACAAGTCTTACAATCAAGATCAGAAAAAGAAACCAACAATCCACGAACTTCTCGACTAAATTTCGTAATGGTCGGAATCTTTCACAATTTACCTCCATGATGCAGTGACTTCTGTTGCCAGCAACCTTTCCCGTGTTTCAGGCAATATTGTGTACTTATCCCTGATAAATCCTTCAAAACCTGACTGTCATAGGATAAACACTACTATGAGACACCACCAAGGAAATTATTTAATGCCATAATGTTGAATATAATATTTAATTAATATACATTTGGTCTGATCTAACAGCTTAAGCTTTTAAATTAAGTAGTTCAACATTGTATCAGAGTAGGCAAAGGAGTTGAGGTCAAGTCTCGTTTCCACCCATTTAAATGAATTGTGCACATATTATGCTTTAATAAAAAAAAATTAATCCCACCTACACGTGAGGGACGTGTTGAAGATAACATTTAAATAATATACATTTGACTCGATCTAACCCCTTAAGCTTTTAGATTTAGTGGTTCAACATATACCTTTAAAGCTCCTTGCCATAATGTTATTAGAGTTGTTCTGTTTATATATAGCAACTTGCCTGCTATGTAGAGGTATCAATAGAACTTTCTCAAACAAGAGATACTGAAAGATATAAATCAAGCAAAATGTATAACGAATAAAAGATCAAAGGAAGAGAATTCTTATTTAGAACTAGCTTACTTGGGTTGTCTTCAGTAATGCCAAACCCTCAATACCAGAAAGCACCCTGACAGCACCTGATTTCTTAACTGTGACTTCAGTTGTATGCTTCTCAGATCCAAGCTTGAAACCTTTAGAGGAGACATCAAAAAAGCTTGTTATAATTCATAGAACTGACAGCTTTCTCCATATACCCAGCCGACAACATTTAAGAAGAAAGAAAACACAGAAGCATATTGAAAAATATGATTCCTCACCACCAATCTTACTAGTAATGAGTAAAAACATTGACAAAAGTCCACCATGAACTAATATCGAATGTATTTATTGGTTGAAACAAACAACTGAGAAGTATCTGGTTATTTATAACGGATAAAATCATTTATCACGAGGCACACTACCACGAATTCAATTGCATGGATGCCTTCAAAAGAAAACAGCTCTCCATATATTTTACAAGATCTAGGGGATATAACCTCAGCATAACCTCATACAGTGGTGGGATATGCAATGAAATTATGTGGATGCTAGATTCCATGACAATGAGAATAAAAATGTGTAGATTTTAGTAGGTGTATGGCCAGTATCATGTTTCTAAGGAACGCTAACCGAGTTTAGCCCAGTGATATGGAGCATCCAGGCTTCTACCACCAAAAAACTACCATATGTTCTACGAACTCAAGGGGTTTCAAATTTCTGAAACCAGATCACTGGCAAACACATTTTTTCCTTTTAAATGATGAAATGTGCAATCAAATTTTAATCTGCAGACGTTTGTGGCTATATGAATGTGTATTTTGGGGGGGCTACCTTGTTGTGGGTGATAGCCTTGTGCCAGGTTTCTAAGGAACATTAACCGAGTTATTGAATTGAACCAAGTCATATGGAGCATCAAGTTTAGGAAGAGATACAGAAAAGACGTAAAATGATCCACAGTATTTGTAATTAGTGTGACTTGGTAGATTCGATTATCATTATTTCCTTTTGAATTTGTTCATTCACTCAAAGTTATTAGAGTGAGAGAATGTGAAAGTCATCGTGCTCCTTAGAATAAAAGTTCAGCTCAACATTACAAACAACAACCTGTCAACAGGTACCTTGACATTTATAACTACACCCGTAGAGGGAGCATTAGCGTGAGAAAAATTCAGGTTTGTATAAAACATCTAATTTTTACATGCAACTCTATTAACCTCAGATACATTTGCAGAAGATTCAATTAGAGTATTCCCCGTTTATACTATAGGTGGAGGAAATATTTAGTATAAATATAAAGTAGAAGTGTGTTTGGAAGGACTTTTCCAAAGCCTGAACGGACGTTGTGGAGGTCAAAAGTGCTTTTGTTTCTAATATTGGTTGTTTGGCTAATGTCAAAAAGTACTTGTTGACCAAAAAAAAAAAAGCTCAATTAAGCTTTAAATCCACAAAATTCACATTAATATATCAAAAAAAAAAAAAAAAATTCCAACTTCAAACCTAAATAAATAAATATAAAGTTCATATAAAAGCACTTTTTGGATAAACATCCAAACGGTCGACAGCTTTTTGATAGAAGCTCTACTATCAAAAGCATTACTACTACAATATGTACTTACAACAGCTGGGCAAAACGGATCCTAAACCAGAAAATAAAAGAATGAAAATGACATTTACACATAACTAAAACATATTTCCGCAACAAATCAGTTCAAGGGAAGGCAGTTAAAATTGAAATACAATTGTATTAATGATTTGCTGCAAGAAACAAGTGTGTAAATAGAGTATTTTTCTCCATAAATAATCTTCAGAATCAAACACTGACCGTGTTCATGTGGTTGACCATCTATATGTATTCGTTCCCATGGTTTCTCCACTATCTTGATGATTGCAGCTTTGACCTACAAAATAGAGGATGCGATAAAAAAATCCCTGATCTTGGTGTATCATGTTACAAATTGTAAGTTAGAACATTAGAATCTAAATGTTTTAGGTTAAGTACTTATAGTAATAGTAAAATGTGGATATCTATGAGCTTAAAATGCAAGATCCAGATAACGATAGTTAGATCAGTCACAGTTTAGGGAACCAAGTATTGGACCATAAAAGGACAATGTCCACGAGATGAATTGAGAGGAAATGAAGAGGCTAAGTTGGATACACAATCATATTATAATAGATAATGGAGGTGGAACTATTGAAAATAAACTAAGAGAAGAACACCTAACATGATTGGGGCATGTGTCTTGCAAAGATTAAAGGTGCTCCACACCACAAGTGTAATCCAGCCAATAGAACAAGTTATAATAGGGAGAAATAGTCCAAAATTAACATGATATGATATGATATGATGAAAAGAATATGATTGCACTGGATCTAGTAGATGTAGGATGGACCTGAGTAATTCAAAATGATTCACGTAGCCAGGCCAAATTTATGGGAATGATGCTTAGATTTTTGTTTGTTGGGTGTTTCTACATAATCCCAAACAGGATTCAAGTAGCAGGTCCACATTAATGATATTTTGCAATTAAAAAAAAAAACTGGAACATTTGTATTAAATTATTGGATTTCACTTATATCGTTTGTGTTGTTAAGAATCCAATACTTGTAGTCACGAGTTTTAAGCCCATATTTATATGATCATTAGAAACATATGGATTTAATATTCTCTTAAAAACCCTTTCTCGGTTTATGTCATAGAATTAGGGGTCGGGAAAATAACCGTGAAACCAACAGACCGACCCCGACCTGATCCGATATAGGTCAATTTTGAGCCCATTCTGTTCAATTCCCGAAAATTTGGGTCGGTGATCGGGTTGGACCTACCCCGACCTTAAAAAAAAAAAGACAATTCAAGTTTAAATTTAAACCATTTTAATTTTTATCACAATGCCCATACCCACCCAAGCAGGGCACCCATCAATCTTCTTCTTTTCTCCCTCTCTCTACAAAGTTTGTGAACCTACCATGAGTATGTCCACCACCACCGGTAGTACAAACCAAAGCAGATTTCAGATTTTGTTTTTTCTCCAGCTTAGCCATCAACACAATGTTGCCAGGTTGGGAGGTGGATATCAAATCGAAAACCAGAAAAAGGGAAGGAAAAAGAAAGATTATTGGAGACCATTTATTGAAAATTGGGTACAATTCATGTAAGATCTTTACTTTCTTTATTTTTTTCTAAGATTGGTTTTTTGACATTTTTGTAGTGATGGTGGTGGGAGAGGTAGTGATTTTGTGGTGGGGGACCGGAAGATAGTTGTGGTATTGGGTGGGTGGGGATTGTGCCTAATGATTTGGGGTCGAAATGAACCAACCTAAAAATGCTCGGTTCGAGCCGGTTCGATCTGCGTTAGATTCCCAATCTCTTTGATTTGCAGGTTGGACTTTGATCCAACGCGACTTGTGCCCAACCCTATATAGAATCTTAAGTCGACAAAAGTTTACTTTATTCCAACTCATTGTATCTCAATGAAAACTTAATAGTTACAAACAAAACCACCTTTGATTCTTAGTTTCAGTTAACAATACTACACGACCATGCAAAATAATAGTTCAATAGCATTGGCAAATCTAACTTCTATATTTACCTGCTCATAAAAGGAGGTGAAGTGTTTGCCAAGTATAATAGCAAAATCCTCCGGTGAGAGTCGTTCCCGACATTCTTTGGCTTTAACATATACCTGTGTCATAGCCAATTAGTATAAAAGAGACAATTACATCAATAGGGAACCACATATGCTGAAAATACAGAGCTGGTCCAGTTATGGATGGGATAGTGTCATTACATAATAAGCAGGTGAATATCTCAAGTCAACAATAGACAAAGCAATGACAATATGTATGCCTACTTAAGATCTACTCCAAATTTATGAAGTATGACAATAAATCAATTGGTGGAGGGAGAGAGTTCTGGGATTTTTTATAAAAATTAAAATAAAAGATGATTATATAAATTATAACCTAGTTTAATACATTTCTGTGAGGGAGAAGGACGCCAATCGCAATAATTAATTTTCTGTTTTTCTTTGGGAAATTGGCACAATTAGTCATTAAACTTTAGCGCCTCCAACAAATTCATCCCCAACCTTTAAAATCAGACTTTTCAATACTCAACCCTTCGTACTTTTTGCACAATTTCATGCTTTGTATATAATCCAGTCAACTTCAATGTTAATTTCTTCGCTTGAGGTGCACATGCTAATTTTTCGAATGGTAAAGTTGGAAAAATAGGCTTCACACCTAACCTAATATTTGACCTAAACATTCCCTTCATTTTCAATTCCAAAATCTTAAAGAAAAGCCTTTTCTTTTTTACACACAGATCTCACCAAAACATGGTTAGATGCGCGATTATTAGTAAAGAAAGTTGTGCAAAATGTTCGAAAAAGACAAGTCTAGTCATAACTACGAGTTTTTCACCTTTTTTTAGTTAATTCGAACATAATTGTAATTTTTCTTCACTTACTTATTGAGAATGAATATTTTTTTTCGTATTTATGTACATGGACAAATACAATTTCCATTTAATTTCCAATCTCTCAATTTTTCAAGTTCCATATAATCAAAACTTGACTGTTTTTAAAAAATAGTTGTTGATTCCCTGTTCAGTTTTCTTGAATATTTTATTTGACTTTTATGTTTGGTTAACTCAAAGTCGATTAATTTTGTGTTTTCTTAACAAAATTTATAGTTAAATTTTATCCTTAACATTTGAATAAAAAACAATTTACATCCTAATTAAACCCTACACATTAATATATCAAACAAATAAAAAGAAAAAATTGAACTTTTTGAATCCTTAATTTAACATGCAAAATCCTGCACCACTATAGTTTAAAAATTATTTTTGAAGGGTTAATAGGACATGTTTCTAACTATCAAAAAAAGGATATGTTTTTATCTTAATTTTAATTTTTTATTATCTAAAATGTGTTTATGTGTTAAAATATATTTTATAAATAAAACTTAAAGATGGCACAAGAATATATGGTATTCCATATGTTATTATGCCTTAAAAAAATAAATTTTGAATAATCATTATTCTAAAATAATTGTGTCATGATAACTTAATTATAATATTTAAATTTCATAGATTTATATGACCTGAAATTGTTATTTATAAAAATAATAGGAGATACATCATTTATAAATAATCTTTAGGTAAATAATAATAAAATATAAGCAATTCATCAATTAAACACACTTTTCTACCAAACGGTAAATTTAATGTTCACAACATTTTATTATTGACAACCAAACTGTAGTCATGAGTTACGAAGATTTCGGAGGATTACGGCCTTAATAATCTTGTACAAAAGTTGGTTGTGTAAAAAAAATGAAGTTTACCCATTACTTTACAAGCTTGTGATATTGACATTAATTCTTCTAATATAGCAACTATAGAGAGAGTATTTTCTATTATGAATTACGTCAATAATCAACTATTCAAGATCAATGGTCAAATGACAGTTTGGTTTGTGCATATTGAGAAGGAAGTATTTGACAATACTGGTAAAGGTGTAATTATAGGACATTTTCAAACTATGAAAAAGCATAGGGAATGATATTACAATATTTTCATTACTGTTATATTGTTTCGAAATTCTTTTGCAATTTATCCTCTGTTTGGCAAATTTATAAATGCAATATAATAAGAGAAATAGCTGCGTGTCCCACAAAATATATGAATAATTACGAGCAGTAGTTATAAATGACCAAATTCATGATCATTTATCTAAATATAATAGTCATACAACTGACACGTGATATATAACTGGACCAACAATATCATCCTCGAAAGAGTTCCAAAATTCAGATATTCACATAATGGGCACTCTAGGCTTGGATCCAAATGAACAATAAAATTGTCAGCTGAATTCAGGTTCATCCAAATTATAACTCCTACGAAACAATTCGTCCAAATTCATTTTATCTCGTTAACCCAATCTAAAATTATATCCATCCATAGAATAAATGAAGTAACTACTGATCTAGATCTTACACTTATTTATTAATTTTGTCAAAAGATACTTTAAAGTCAACATACCAGAATACAAATTCAAAGAGAAGTATTTTATACCGTATTTTTCACAGTATCAGTGGCGACGATATCCGAATTGTCGGCGTTGACATACGCCGGGAGGCAATCGGAGAGGAGGCTGATGCTAACATTCCATTCCACGAAATGATGCCTTCCGTTTTCATCTTTCCAAACCCTACCCACTCTCACTCTGGATTTTCCATGCCTTTGTTCCAATTTCAGTCCACCGATTGAATCCCCAATTTTTGTTGCCATAGCTATGTATGTAGAATTGAATTCCGGACTCACACTCAGTTCAGTGTTGCAAGAGAGGATTAAATAGTACGAAACCTCTAATAAATTAGCAAAATGACACGTCAGTCACGGACAAAGCGATTGGAATCTTGAACCATTACTACTCTCCACTTACTGCGCGTGCGCGCGTGACATAAAACTAGTTTTAAAGTAACGTCACACATGTTTGCGTGTGCTCGTCCCCATACTCTATCTACAATTAGCTTTTAAAGATAAGTTACATTTTTTAATAATAATAATGTTCACTGTATAATTTTTATTTAACTTAAAATAAGGAACTAATTTAATTTATGTTTCATTCTATACATAAAAATGTCTATCAAACGGAGGCTAAATGAGTGATACTATAATTAGTACCAGGTGGTAATTAGATGTCATTAAATGATATATTTATTTAAGAGAAATGATATTCATTTCTATTTATGTGACGTTAATGTAACATTAAATGATAGGTGAAATTAAATAAATTATTTAATTTCACATATCATTGAACCAATCATTTACATCGATTGGGGATGCATTCCCACTGGGGATGAATAGCATTTTTTTTAATTTAAATACAATGTCAAAATATTCATTTAATTGCACTTATCAAGTGTAGTCAGTGGTCACCTAGATTGAAACTCTATCACAACTGATACTAGATAGCATTATTATATCTAAATGTTTGGTACCAATTCTCATTTTCAACAGTAAATCAATTCTCATTTTCAACCACACATTTTTCAATAAAATAATATTTTCTATTACATCAATAATCTTATCTTCTTTTTCAACCACACATTTCCCATCATATCACTATTCAAAATCAATTCTCCCCCCAAAAAATCCCTACCAAACACACACTATATATATTATTTTCTATAAAATTCTTATTTGCACGGGTTATTTTCTCTTAACCTCATTTTTTTTACTATTTTTAATCTAAAGTTTTCATTTATATGATATCCTTATTGTTTTTTATATATAAGTAAGTATAATAGCCCTTGTTTGGTCCCCCATTATTTTGTAATACATTTTTTATCTCTTATTTTCAACCATACATTTTTCATCAAAATATTATTTCAAAATGTATTATTTAAAAAAAAAAAAAAAGGAAATTGAGGTTCGAATAGGCTCATAGTCTATAGATTTGACAATGGCGATCAAGTATTCGCTTGACATATTCGATAAGGACATTTAAAAAGTACTGATATTATAAAGAAAAAGTAAAATTAGAAAATGGAATTAGTGGCGTTAACGCGCTAATGTAGGAAGTAAGTACAAGCAGCAAACTGTTTTTGAGAAACCAAACGTATTGCTAGTTTTGAACAGAGATAAAATATACGATACGGCGGTATGAGTAAGTACAGTGGGCGCCGTATGGAATGTGTTAAATTTCGCTTTTATTTTAAAAAAATTATGTTTTTAATAATATTTTTTGAAAAATAAATTATTAAAAAGTAAGAAAAAAAATTAAATGTACGTATAAAATATTTTATTTTGTAAATGTGTGTTCGAAAATGAATATAAAAAATGAATTAAAGTAAAGCAAAGCCACCAAACAGGGCAAAATACTACCTATATAGCCAATAATAACAAAGAATAAGTGAAACAGGATTGCACTAAACATTGTACTGCTGACCTAATTGATTTGAATATTTACAGTATATATTTTATATTTTTGTCATGAAAACGTATATGATGAGATCTTCATCTACTAGAAATGTTATAAGTTTCTAACTATTTTTATTTAGCAAAAGTTATAATAAGTGGATCTGGTGACGGCTCAAATAGACATACACATGACAACTAATGACAGTTCGCATTTCAACAGGAAGATACATGGCAAGACCACACGTCCACCAATCTCATAGCCTACTGCATTTGCCTTCGTCCTAGTCATCACTATCATACCTCCGATCTTTGCATGGTGTACTGGTGGGGAGTATATAATGGTTGAAGACCTTTGGTTGAGCATGAGCGGCACTTGTGGGTCTGAATAAGGAAAACAATGACAATCCTTGGGGATCAAGGGGAATCTTCTATTATCCATTTCTAGAAGGAAACATGGTTATACAAGGAAACCAACCATGCTAAAAGTGACTCGTGCAATCGCAATGGTTAAAACAAGTGGAAATTAAACAAAACAAGAGTTTTCAAGATTCAATTTCAAATTTAAGATATTAAGTTTCACTTTTCAAAAATCAGATATTTTATTTTTAAATATTAAATATTAATTATAAAATTTTCAATCCCCATCCCCATCCCCTAACCCTAAATTCTTTTTCCTTCCCTTCTCTCTTTTCTCTGTCTATAGGAAGAGAGAGATGTCATTGCCTCTCTATCACGAACACATGAAGGGAGACCACCGTCGATGCTGCCATGACGCCACTGCGATGACCTGAGCTACGCTGCGGCGGCAACGCTCAATGTTGTAGCACCCGCCGCTGCTGCAACGTCACAATGACGCAACTTCGCCGTCGCCGAGCAACTTCGCCCTCGCCGGTGGTGCTATAGGTGGGTGCAGCTGGTGGTGGATCTGGCACAGCGGTGAGATGATTTTGGCTTTGGTTGTTAGATCTGATTTGCAGTGGTTTTCATGCCACCACTATAATGATGGTGAGGTGCTGCAGTGGTGAGATGGTGATGAATTTGATTGCGGTGTGGTGGTAGTGTTGTTGGTGATGATGATGCTTATGGAGGTTTAGGGTGGTTTTTGTTGTTAGGAGTTTTTGTCGATTGTACAGGTGGAGGTGTGGCGATGGTGTTGTGCTATGTGCGCGGTGGTTAGTTGCAGTGATGGTGCGGTGATGGTGACTGATAATTTTAAATCTGATTTTTTGGTGGTTGTGGTTGTGACTGATAATATTGGCTGTGGTGCTGGTGAGTCGAGGTGATGGTGAGATGTTAGTGGCGATGGGTATGTCGAGGTGGTGGTGGATCGGCGCGACAATGTGTATGTGTTTTTCTGCGATGTGTTGAAATGGTGTTGCTAGCGGGGTGGTTCTTGCGGCGACGGTGGCGGTGGTGTTGCCTGAGGGAGTGGTGAGGTGGTGGTCACGAGTGTTGGTTGTGGTCACAAATTATTTGATGAATTGTTACCATTAAATTGGTTAATCTGTGACTAATAAACAATATTTGAATAATGAAAAATATAAATTGTGATCAAGAAATAATGTGACCTAAAAATTTGTTAATTTGTGACCGATAATTTGACGATTTGTGACTGTCTACAGAGTTGTGACTTGTAATAATTGTGTTTTGTGACCAATGAATAAGTTGTGACGTATAAATTTTTTTATTTGTGATCGATGAACAAATTGTTAATTATAAAATTTTTGAATTGTGACCGTAAAATAATTTGTGATTTATAAAATTTTTGATTTGTGATCGATGAACAAATTGTGACATATAAAATTTTTGAATTGTGACCGTAAATAATTCGTGACGTTTCAATTTTTTATTTGTGATTGATGAACGAATTGTGACCTATAAATTTTTTTATTCGTGACCTTAAAATGATTTGTGACATGTAAAATTTGTGATTTGTGACAAATTAATAATATGTAACCAATTATATAGAATTTGTGAGCAAATTATATGGAATTGTGACATTAATATATTTAATTAATAAAATATATGTCTAATTAATTAATTTAAAAATATTTGAAATTTGAAATTTTAAACTTAAGTTCTTAAATTTGAAATTTGTAAAACTAAACTTCTTAGTTGTGTATTGTACCCTTAAAACAAGGGAAAAGTTTATGGTTCAGGGGTTTACTTTCATGAAATTAAAAATCAGGTCCCAAAATTTTAATTTACAAAATTCAGGTTTTTCTTGAATTAATTAATTACATTTCAGAATTATTATATTAAATTAAATATTTAACTGTAATATAATAAAATTAACCCACCCCACCTCCACCACCCCCATTACTCAGGCGACTACTCCGGCGACCGGCTACTGCTCCGATCCGACAACTTTTTCGAGGTCACAGATCAAAAAACTTGTAGGTCACAGGTTATTTCGAAGTCACAGATAAAAAATTTTTGCAGATTATTTCGAGGTCATAGATTATTTTGAGGTCACAGATCAAAAAAATTAAGGCCACTGATTCTTTTTTTAAGTTACAAATTATCAATTTCAAAGTCATAGCTCAATAGTAAGGTCACAGACAGTCACCCAAACACCCTTCCCCCATCCCAGTACATTACCACACTTTGTCACAGGTTACAGATCGATCAAATAAATAGTCACAGACACTTCGACCCATCCGCCGTACCCGTCTCCCAATCACAGTACACCACCAATACTTGGTCACAGGTCACGGAATGACCAAATAGTTAACAATACCTGGTCACAGAACGATCAAATAATTGGTCACACACTTCGTCTGATCCGTCGCCAACCCTAATCCCTAAACCACCCACCAACAATATTAGCCCAAACCACCACCAGATCCGCCACACACAGAGATCTGCCCCCGCACCCATAGATGCATCGCTGAGCCACACACGCACCTGCAACATATCCACATGCAACAGATTCACCACCCATAGATGCATCGCTGAGCCACACACCCACTGCACTGCCATTTTACCACTCAAAAAAAATAAAAAAAATAAAAAAATATGCCGTTCAGCAGCGTGGACCTGGCTGAATCGCAGCGTCGTCGCTGTTCAAAAGCGTCCACGCTGCTGAACGATAGCGTCGTCGCTGCTGAATCGTAGCTGCCAAAAATAGGGGGGAGGGGGAGACGGAAGCAAGAGAGAAGAAGGAGGGGGAGGGGAAGGGGAAGGGGGAGAGGGAGGGAGAGCGGCAGCGGGCGATGGCCGGGGTGGTGGAGGCGGCGGTGAGAGATGGGAGAGATGAAATGAGATGAATTAGGGTTTTATATTTAAATAAAGTTGGTGGAGGTAGGTATATATTTAATTTAATTTAAAAATATTATTATTAATATTAATTGTGAAATTAAAACCTGATTTTTGATTAAATAAAATAAAAACCTTATTTTTTAAAAGTCAAAACTAAACAACTGGTTTAGTATAATTTCCTCTTAAAACAATGTGCTTGCAATGGGCCTTTGCAGAATATCTAGGGACAAAACATAGAGAACCATGTGATTGCGCCAATTAAGTTGGTACAACCACATGGTGCAAACGCAAAGCACGGATTGTTGTTTTCTTACTTCAACTAAAACCCCGAATGTTATCGACTTGTGGCTCGATTTTAGACCTAAAGAGGTATATAAATAGGATTATTTCAGTCTTTTCAAGGAGAGGCGCATTCTTTAAAGAACATACATAGATTCTCAAGATTGATATCTCTAATTTGGGATTTGAAATTGAATCTGAATGATGCTTCATTTGTTTAATTCCATAATTGTGAGTTACTAGATAATTTGTTATTAGGAGGAACTATATAGCTTAGGTTTTAATGTTGATTTAAATTCAAAAGATTTTATGAAACTCTGATTATGTGTTAATTAATTGTTTTGTGTTCAATATAATTCAATAGCTCAACCACCAATTGATAAATTTATGGATAATATTGAAATCGATATGAAATATATTTTGTCTAGCTAGTGCAATAAGTCACATGGATATTCATAAGAGATTGGAAAATACTCATATAGGTTATCCAATCTTGATTGAAATCCTACAAATTAATGCATTTATGTGTATAATTTATATAGAAATATAGTAAATTCAAACATGTGAATATGACTAGTTTATTCGAAAGAGATCACTAGCTAAAATTGAGTAATTCAATTGTTAATACACATGAAAAAGGGGTTGGATGATATTGGATTAAGTGGATTTTAATTGACCTAAATGAAATCATAATTCCTAACTACTTAATCTCAAAGATTTTGCAAAAAATCTCACTCGTCATTTAAGTTAGATATATTTAGTATAGCTTTAGTTTTAACCTAATTTCTCGATTCATTGTTTGGTTACGACATTAATTTAATTTAAATCCTAGTTCACGATAAAAATTGATAGTAGATAAATAGCCTATGTAGGAACGATAGTTGGACTTTTTAAAATTCATTTTTTTACTCGTCACGATTCGTACACTTTGATCTAAACGAACATGAGTCGTAGCCAACAAAGTCTTTTGACGTTCGGCTCCTTCAGTTGTCGATCTCATGACACCTCATCCCATCCCAAGATGAGGAATCACTATAATAGCCACATCAAGAGTCGCACCTAGAAGGGTGAATGATCTACCTTCCAAAAAGATACAACCGAATCAATGTATTCGACAGGCTATGTAGGGGAAGAGACCTACCAAAGGACCCCGACAATCACCATAACCAGCATAGCAAGGATTGTTGGGTACAAGATAAGGAACCTCACGTGCACAAGCGCAAATCTAGTGATAAACAATTGATGCGTTCTTGTGACTAGGATGACGATGATGAGAGCCCTCCATTTTCAAAGGATATAAAAAAGATGAGCCATACTGAAGAACTTCATACTATCGAGGAGAAACAATTTTTGGGAAAAGAATGATCCAATTGATCATTTGAACATTGATAAGGCAAAGTTGCAAGGGCACATCCCCAATGTGAAGTGCGGAAACTTTAAATGCAACACTTACCTTCGACGCAAAGCACTGTTATAACGAGTTGGTACCAAGAAACATTCACACGTACCTTCATCGGCAATGGGTTTAGTAATTAGGGATCATTTCACACGATGTGATAAATGAAGCCTATTTGAGCCCCCTTTTCTATAAACTTATTTTTTCATAAATTCTTTATTAATTACATATTCTTCAAATAAAATAATTTTACACTTAAATTTAAAAATTTCTTATCTTTTTTATTTTAATAAGACATTTTTAAAAATATTATTAATACTAAACACCTGTTGGTGGATATTAAAATTACATTTTTAACAGATTTTAATAAAAATTGATAAATATGTGGTTGAAAAAGTTGAGAATGTTAAAATTAATTTAACTTCCATAAAATAGGTTATTTCAAAAACAAACCAACCAACCCAAAACAATGAGACCATGTTGCCATCACTGGCATCAAATGCTGTAATATCATAAAGAATTGGATGATCTTGAAAAATGAGGACAATATGGTTGCTTGATAATTAATAAGCCATTTTTACGAGAAAAGGGGTTGCCCCTCCCAGAGGACTACCCTGGAACTCCCTTTCTCGTTGCATATTCATTTTCCATTACAAAAGGCAAGTGGGTTCTTTATCTTCTGCATTTCCCTCATTATTACACTCATTTTTTGTGAATTTCAGCGTTGAAAGAAATTTATCGGCTGTTTTTTTTATTATTTCCCTATTTTTGTGAATAATTATAGAAGAATTTTGAGTTGATAATGGACGATCCGATTGGAGTGAAGAAGAGGGTGGTGGTGGTGGGAGGTGGAATCGCCGGCTCTCTTATTGCCAAGACCCTTCTAAACGATGCTGCTGTTTTCCTTATTGATCTGTAAGCTCACTTTCGCTTTTCTCAAGCTTTCTTTACTGGCTTTGTTATGGGTGAATTGAATATAAATGAATGTGTACTTTTGTTAATTCTGTGGGTATAATTTGTGGTGTGAGTGTTCATTTCTTTCACTGCTTTGTACGTTTGTGGTAGTCCTTTAATTAGATTTTAGTAATTCTGAGTTGACATACAAATCATTATTGACATATAAACTTTGATTATTTGAGTTTATATTTGGAATAAAAATAGTTTACTTTTGTTGTAATAATAAATCTAGAAAGAAAGGGTGATCAGAGACTGGAAACACTCAATGGTGTTGCACTTTTGGTGTTAATAAATAGGCAAAAGTTCCTAAATGTGTAATCTGATGAAATGGGAAGCTGATTGTAAATTACACTCTATGAGTTTCGTGTCATTTCGACAACATTCCAATTATTTACCCCCTTTTCTTGTTTTATTATTTATTTGTTTCTAGGGAGGATGGGGTGATGATTATACTTGGTTGAATGTTGAACCAGAAGTGAAGGGTGAGCATACCCTTGTTAGGTAAGGAAGAGAATTGGGAGGGAAGTAAAGATGTTGGGATGCTTTACTGGCTTACTCCTCCTACAACACTTACTGTCCCTCAACAAATTGGTATTTGGGGTTTCATCAATAACACAATGTATGTGATGTGAATCAAAGTAATTATAATTCACAGACAAAGTATGTGTACAATATGAGTAAATTTAACACTCTACATCATGGCAATAACTTTAATGAGCTTATGCATGCCAGGTTTGTTTGCAGGGTTAAAAGTTACCACAGTGCAAAAAGATATAAGCTTTTGAGTTTATGTCGTCTGAGAAAACTTGCGGCATTTGAGAAAATTATGATGTAGTTGCACTAGCAGTTGTTAGAGAAGAAATTAACCAAATAGATAATGTGAACTAGCTAAAAGTTGGCTTGTGCATTGATGCTAGAATCAATGTTTGAAAGGCTCAATTTGGGTACTGAGAGCTTTACCTCACAAGTCACATGTCAACCACCGGGCATTTTGTGGTGTAACCCCAAGATAAACCAATAAAATAATTCAAAACAATACAAAAATATGTTTATAGTAAACTATAAACTATCTTGAACCTTAATAAGAAAGCAAGATTAAACCTTTAACTTGCAAACAAACATAAAGTGATCAATAAAGGAGTTCATAACAATAAGTTTTCAAATTAGCGATCACATAATAAATTGCAAAAACTTTTACATGCAGAAATAATTAAGGAGTCTCCTATATTATGAGTACCAATAAAATCTTTAAGTGAATTGTCAATATATTTAATTCCACTATCATCCTCCTGATCACTGCATTTTTTTATTCTGTAACTATCCTCCACTTCCAATGGTGTATTCTCCTTAAGGAATAATAATAATAATAATAATAATAATAATAATAATAATAATAATAATAATAATAATAATAATAATAATAATAATAATAATAATAATAATAATAATAATAATAATAATAATAATAATAATAATAATAATAATAATAATAATAATAATAATAATAATAATAATAATAATAATAATAATAATAATAATAATAATAATAATAATAATAATAATAATAATAATAATAATAATAATAATAATAATAATAATAATAATAATAATAATAATAATAATAATAATAATAATAATAATAATAATAATAATAATAATAATAATAATAATAATAATAATAATAATAATAATAATAATAATAATAATAATAATAATAATAATAATAATAATAATAATAATAATAATAATAATAATAATAATAATAATAATAATAATAATAATAATAATAATAATAATAATAATAATAATAATAATAATAATAATAATAATAATAATAATAATAATAATAATAATAATAATAATAATAATAATAATAATAATAATAATAATAATAATAATAATAATAATAATAATAATAATAATAATAATAATAATAATAATAATAATAATAATAATAATAATAATAATAATAATAATAATAATAATAATAATAATAATAATAATAATAATAATAATAATAATAATAATAATAATAATAATAATAATAATAATAATAATAATAATAATAATAATAATAATAATAATAATAATAATAATAATAATAATAATAATAATAATAATAATAATAATAATAATAATAATAATAATAATAATAATAATAATAATAATAATAATAATAATAATAATAATAATAATAATAATAATAATAATAATAATAATAATAATAATAATAATAATAATAATAATAATAATAATAATAATAATAATAATAATAATAATAATAATAATAATAATAATAATAATAATAATAATAATAATAATAATAATAATAATAATAATAATAATAATAATAATAATAATAATAATAATAATAATAATAATAATAATAATAATAATAATAATAATAATAATAATAATAATAATAATAATAATAATAATAATAATAATAATAATAATAATAATAATAATAATAATAATAATAATAATAATAATAATAATAATAATAATAATAATAATAATAATAATAATAATAATAATAATAATAATAATAATAATAATAATAATAATAATAATAATAATAATAATAATAATAATAATAATAATAATAATAATAATAATAATAATAATAATAATAATAATAATAATAATTTAAAAAAGAAAGAAAACCCCTGTCAAATATTGTAAAAAATCCAAAAGTTGGGTCAATAATAAAAGGTCCAGAAAGGGCAAGACAAATGTGCGCACACCTTAGCGCTAGCCTGAGGCTGAGCCTTGAGGTGTAAGCCTCAGGCATGATACTCAAAGCATAGGCTTCAAGACGTTTAATGAAAGCCTCACGTGAGGTATGCCTAAAGGAGAAAGCCTCAAACAGTTGTTCTAAACAATGGTTAAACCACATTTTTGGGTAGTATGTTTTTACCTTGAATGTACTGGATCTATATTTCACAGAATTGTAAAAATTCTTCTAAACTTATTAATAAAAAAGTGTAGTACCATCAGCATTATTTATTGTCAACTTTTTAAGGCTCAGGTGGGTCTTGATTCTTTACATCATATAGAATGCACACTCAACTGTTCAATGAGATCTAATTCAGAACATGATCTTGTACATCCTTGACTGATCTTTGGGAATAATATCAAAGGTTTCTCAAGTGGTTTTGAGGATTCTCCCAGGTGTGGATGGTTGGTATTGTTATGGATTAATCGTTAATCCTATATCATCAAGAGAAATAATAATACAAAACAAAGAAAACACATACACACGATTTAGAATGGTTCACTCTCAATGCGAGAGATACGTCCTCTTGATGCCACTGCAGGATTTAACTATATTGAAGAAGAAGAAGAAGAATGATTATAGTGTTTTCAGATCTCACACCTCTCTGTTGTTCCTCCACATCATAAAAAAGTCTCGTCCTAATACCTTTATATGAGGAAATATTAAGGCGACCTAATATAGGTGCTAATTTTCCAAAGTACGCCTATAACATTTAAAATATAATGAATAATTTGGCTCAACACATCCAAAAAGTATGGTGTTGAAAACTGTCTTTTCTTTTAGTTCATCGTTTCGTGCTCTTTGTATAATATCTTTCATGGTTGATGTCTCAATTCTCACACATTGACAGGATTTAACCTAAATTACATTGAATACATCAACATTATAATGACATGACCAAGAATTGCAACTTGAAATTAATCTTTGCAGTTAACTATAATTTAAAACATCTTAAATTTGGTTCCCTTTGCTTAACTAAAACTGAAACTGCAGGAAGGAATACGTTGAGATTTCTTGGGCAAGCTTGAGATCAATGGTTGAACCATCATTTGCACAGAGATCAGTGATTAATCACTTGGAATACCTTCCTAATGCTCACATTATTGCATCTGCTGCAACTGACATCACAGAGAATGAAGTATTGACTGCTCAAGGCCGTCTAATTGCATATGATTATCTTGTCATTGCTACTGGTCATGCAGATGCTGGTCCTTGTACAAAAGATGAGAAGCTTAGTTACTACCAAGCAGGTGATACTGGCACAAATATGCGAGCAAATTTAATCTTGTAGCTTCAGTGGTTAATTTAGGTTGTGTTTGACACCCATTATGGAGAAAATTTTGATTTGGAATAGTGATTGATGGAAGAATGTGTGGTTTAAAGTAAGGAGAATTTTTGGGTTTATGTGTAGTGTTATTTTATTGATAGAATGAGTGGTTGAAATGAAGAAAGAGAAAAAAAAATGAGAAAAAAATGGATGTCGAACAAGGGCTTATTTTTTCCTCATCATATTACCTTCATTAGTTGTACTGGTGAGTTTGCATTTGGAAGTATGCTTCCAATATGGGAGCAATATTTCGGTTTCACACTTAAGATTGATATTTCTTAACTTTATTTAGGGGTATTTTGTACTTGGTTATCAGTTCTATGACTCACTACTTCTGGCAATTGTGCTCATCCACACACTAACATAGATATTTGTCCCTAAACTATTAAATAGGTTTATATGAAGAGATCTGAAAAGAGAAAATAAATGCATTTGTGAAGTATATGCATGGATGCAGTTGCGTTTAATAATCATTTCCAAAATTGGTGTATCTTGAACAATGTTCGAAATTCATAAGAGAAGTTTCAAGTATCTGGAGTTGTATAATAAAGGCCAAGTTGTAGTGATATCTCAATTTCATCATAGTCCAGCTTCTCAAAAAGCATAGATATCAACCTAGATGTTATCCATAATTTTCTAATGATTGTAAGATTCTCACAACATGCTTTTCTTTCATTTTAATTATTAAGCTGATACATTATTAAAACTCTTGTATTCTTTTCTCCAAGTTTGTCCAAGCATTTCTGGATCTTTAATTCAAATCCAAACCACTGTTTAATGGATGCTATGATTTCCGGCTTCTGACTTATTTTCCTTGTTGTAGAACATGTCAAGATAAGATCTGCAAATTCAATTTTGATTGTTGGAGGGGGACCAACTGGTGTGGAATTAGCAGCTGAAATTGTTGTTGACTTTCCTGACAAGAAGGTGACACTGGTGCATCGAGGATCAAGGTTGTTAGAATTCATTGGAGAAAAGGCTGGTAAAATGGCTCATGATTGGTTGATTTCAAAGAAGGTTGAAGTCATCTTGGGCCAATCTGTTGACTTGAACTCTCGGTCAGATGATGTTTATAAAACATCTGGTGGAGAGAGCATAAAAGCTGATTGCCACTTTATATGCACAGGTAAGCCAATTGGTTCGTCGTGGCTAAAGGAGACTGTTTTGAAGGATAGCTTAGACAGTCATGGAAGGCTAATGGTCGATGCAAACTTGAGGGTCAGGGGTCACAAGAATGTCTTTGGTATTGGAGATATCACTGATATTCCGGTAAGTCAAGCATTATTTGTTGTTTTATTTTATTTGGCTCCAAGTATTAGTTTCTTCATGCTACTTAAAATGATTTCACGTGGTGAAATCAAAGCATCTTTGTAAACCTTCGTACCCATTGATTGGGACAAAATAACCTTCAAATAAACCATAGATTTTGGAATCTGTTTGGCTTTAGAGAAACAGCAGATTTTGGTTTAACAAAAAATAAAAATATAATAACACCTGATTTTACTCGTATTCCAAAAACATTTAAAGGAGTCAATACAAAAAATGTTGAATCGTATGCTCCTAGCAATCTCGGTCTTCACTACACAAAGAAGGTATTTAATCCCTGGTTTTTCCTTAATTGGACGAGTGTTTCTATGAAATTATTAAGCAGGATAAAAATGAAAAAAAAAAAAAAAATAACCTGTAATATTTTTATTTGAAGAATCTTTTATATGAAATTGAGTTCATTCTCTCAATATTCATTGTTTCTTACAGCGTAATATTATATGCAGGAACTCAAACAAGGATATTTGGCACAAAGGCATGCATTGGTGGCTGCTAAGAACTTGAATTTGTTAATGAAAGGAAGCGAAGAAAACGCGCTGGTTAATTACAAGCCTGCTTCACCAATGGCACTTGTTTCACTCGGTCGAAGAGATGCGGTGGCTCAAATTCTCTGTTTACCTGTTGTTGGACGCATTCCTGGCCTGATAAAATCTGGGGACTTGTTTGTTGGGAAGACACGAAAGCAACTTGGTCTAAAATCTTAATCTAGTAATAGTGTAAAAAGTCAAGGATGAATTGCAATTGAGCTCAACACTCGTTGTAACTTTAAGGACTTTCACGCCTCAACTCCTTGTGTTTATGGAATAAAAAGTACTTTTCTGGGCTTTATTTTCCTTTCTTATAAACCTTCTCTGTTCCGAATGTTGCATTCCTCGATGAAAGTTGATACGCTTTCTGCTACTGAGCATAACATTTTGATTCTGTTTACTTTTTGAGTATTTGGGATATGGAACTTAAGTTGTATAGAATAAAGCTAACACGTGTTCGAGTATTGTGTTTTGGAACTTTGGTGCTAATGAGGTTTGGGATTAACTTAGAATGTCGGTTTCTTATTGCAGTTTAAATGTTGAAGGTTGGGAGCTAGATGATCGGATAGGATAGAACAGGACAGTATCGAAATAACTGCAGCAGTGAAAATAGCATTAGTCCTTAACATGAAGAAACCAGAGAAAGGAATGGCGCATGCCATGGCCTGTGAGCGCCGTGGCTTGACTAGCTCAGGGCGTTGGCATTTGTGCTGTTCTTTGGTGAAGCTGCCTTATTGGTTTATACGAATCTTTTTTGTTCAGGCTGATCAATTGAATGTTGATTAATATGTAATAGAATACTAAGATCATGTGTTAGCATGTCTTTATATTTTACTCTTATCTAGTCGATTCTACTCAATCATATCACATGCATAGTAATAATTTAGGTGCCGTTTTCTTTGGCATTTTCGGATCGTTTTCTGTTTTCCAAAATAGTGAAAACGTGTTCTCTTTCCTATTTTTGAAAACGAAAAACACATTTGTACACAAAACACCAAAACGATGAAAACATCGTTTTGGCTGTTTTCAAGCCAAACCCACCCAAAAACCCAAAACACGGGAAACAGTTTTGTGCAATGTTCATTCTTCATCCAAAACAATGGGGTAGCCAAAATTTCCACCAGAAATCTCCAACCACCATTGCACCACCACCACCAAAATGAGTTCAAAACTCAAAACACAAAACTGCAACATAAAGAAAACGATCCCTTACTGAAATGAGTGTCTAATTTTTCATAGAAATCATACCGTGCAAGGTAAATGCTCAAATACCATTTGAATTAATGCACATGTAAAATTTCAAGGTAAAAATATTGATGCAGAATGAGGAATCAAAATTGAATATTTTAGTTCAGAACATGTGTGGGCTCACTAAACCTTTTGGGTGCTTATTCGGCACTCTACTGGTGTGTTTGTACACAACCTCTTCGGACCTCTATGATGCGGGAAGTTTTTGGATTGCCTTCGTCAATGAATAATTGTAATTCTAGTCGATGTACAAGTACAACTGTTTGTGCATTTTTGTCTTTCAAGGATATTGTTAACTTTTCAATACTAAAGACCATACATTGAATTCGATCATCAGTGTCAAGAGTCACTGACTTAAGCGATTCCTCGGAAGAGGTATAATCACTCCATTTTTGCTGAGAAGTGGCCTTAGTGGATTAGAACACGGAATCGAACAGAAACCTGTAGTCAAGTTCTTTCACTTTTAGAATTTGACTTTTTCGTAGTGTATTTTTTTCTAACAAGTAATGTAGTGTCTAAAAACAACCCTACTACGCTTACATTCTTCTTTACATTAACTTTTAGAGTCCGTTTGATTGTAAGGGTGGAAAATAGGGTGGAAATAAAATGAATTCCAAATAAAATAATTGCCTAGAACTTGTTTTTCAGGAAATTGTTAATTAAGTGTGTGTGATTGGTATAATTTTCCACCTGAAAAAATTTTAAATTTTGGATCTTTTTGTGTTTGTTTGGCTTTGTTTTATATGAAAATTGTCCATTAAAGTGATAATTTTTTTTCCACAATTGGTTATAAAATTTGTTTCCATTGCCAAAATTTTTTAAAAAATTATTTCCAAGAAAATCATTTTTTAATCAAAGTTTAGTGTTCTTTTGATTTTGTTTTATATGGAAATTGTCCATTAAAATGATTTTTTTTTTTTTACAATTAGTTATAAAATTTGTTTCAATTACCAAAAAAAAAAAAAAAAAAAAACCTAACTGGAATTACATTTTCCCACCAAATTGTGGGAAAAGCAATTCCCCCAAAATCAAGAAAAGGTGCGTGGGGGGTTGGGTGGGAAAATCAATTACCAAGACTTTTTGCCCATCAAACATGCTTTTTGGGTGGAAAATAGAATTTGAATTTCATTTTCCATGGAAAACTTATGGTATCAAATATGGCCTTACACTCTTCCACGTGACAAGATCTACACTCTTAATTTTTTTTACCAAATTTTAATAAGAAATTCAACCGCTAATCCGTTATATGATGTAAGATGTCGAACAACTGTCATAATTGACTGAGGCTGCAGGTAAGATATTATCAAAAATACCCTTTGTACCATGGTATAGATTGTGGAGCGTAGGTGGGATTTTTATAAGGAGGTATTAAAGTAATAAATCGTGCGTCAATTAGAGAGAAAAAGTTAGTTTACGTCAGAATTTCATGAATTGTATTATGATTGACGGATAAATCACAAATTTTAAGTATTTATTTGACAATCACACGTGCATACTTTCATAAAAATTGAAAGAAATATGTCATTATGCTGGATTGAACATGCTAATATGTATCAAATTCCTCCCATTATAAAAAATTCCTATACAAATTCACTTTGTACTAAATTTTCTTAAAAATAAAGAAATCCCGTAAAAATATAGCCAGCGGGAGCGGGTGAAAAAGCTTCCATTAGCTTAAGGCGTACAGGAATATGCCAATTGGTTTCAATTATTTGTCTTCCCTTTCCCTTTTCCCAATTTCATAGATTTTGTATTGGTCATTCTCGCAACACAAGGAAAAATTCGAAATTATTTCAAAAACTTCTCTATCGAGCTGAAACCCTAATTCTCACTGCAATAAGCAAAGAAGAATTTAGAAAGAAGAAAATATGAGGAGAGTGTTTGGAGTAAAGAAAGACAAAGATCCGCCTCCCACCGTTCAAGACGCCTCGGATCGGGTGCGTACCTTTTGACATCTTCTATCTTGCTTAATGATTTGGATTTGGATACTCTTGTACTGGAAGAGTTGGATTTGATTTTATCGTGTGAATCTATTATGTAATTTGTGATTTTGTTTCCCTTAATATTGCACCTCCTTATTGTTATCATTTTCGCGATTTATCTGTCTGTTATATTATCAGTGTGTAGTTTAACTCGTATAGCATTACTTTTATTATTATTTCTATGTAAATAATTTGTTTTTCAATAGTCGTCAGCATGGCAACAAAGCATGGTAACTGTTTCTATGAAGAAAAGTTTTAGATGATAGTGTTTACAGTTTGGAATTTGTTGGAGAACTGCAAATCTGGAATGTGTTTCGATTCCAAAGTGCTAGGAAGAATGTATACTGGCAAGTTGTAATACAGTAGCTTGTTCTTATCACACACGGACACTAACTAAGCTTTTAACATGTCTATTCTTGAGCATCTATCCAACACTCCTTTGATTGTCCCTATGTATCATAAAATGCGTATTTTCAATACTGGATACTTGGTGCAGGCTCTTTAACTCTTCACCTTAACTTGACCACTGGAACTTCTTAAAATTCTAGAACTTCTATGTTTAAAAGAAAATATAAGAATGAAATTATTACCCAAAGGTTTTGGCCTTGATGGAGACATTGTTTAATTCATCTATAACTGTATTCTACACTTGATTTTTCAGGTGTATGCAATTCTTTAGTAGCTACATATCAATAAGTATTCACTCATTAGATTTAATATAATTCTTTTGTGAATTAATATGCACAATGCTCAGTCTTACTACTATTCATTCTGTAAATAGGAAGCAATAAAGTTGGTTTCTAATGTGATGAACCATGGCTTTTAAGGGTAGTCTTTCATAGTTGGTGAAATGATAACATTGTTACTTACTTCCAATGCTTTTGTGCATATATGCTGAGTTGATAGCTTTCCTTCCCCTTGGATCGTGATAAATGATAAACTTCCAATTTTGCTGTACATATATGCTGTAAAGTTGATAGCTTTATTTCTTGGATCGTGATAAATGTTCGTTTGAGATGGTATCCACTGTTTATATCAGATCAATAAGAGAGGTGATTCAGTTGAGGAGAAGATAAATAAGCTCGATGCTGAATTAGCTAAATACAAAGAACAGATCAAGAGGACCCGACCAGGTCCAGCGCAAGAAGCCGTCAAAGCTCGAGCCATGAGGGTTCTCAAGCAGAAGAGAATGTAAGTACCTCCTCTTTTTATTGGTTCTAAATTTTTTCAGAATTAGTAGATACACATTTCGGCGGCAGCCATTGGAATTTTTTTTCTTGCTAATGATGTCAAAGGATAAGTTCATGAGTAATGCTATTCACCACCTCTAGTATTAAACCGCTAGTATTCATCACCTCTAATGTTAAACCACTAGTATTATGTACCGGTCTATATGATAATTAGATGACATTAAATGATAGATTCTTTTAAATGAGAAGTCATATAACTTATGTAATTGAATCTATAAAATGTAACCACCTAGACTGGTGCTGGATAACATTATTTTAAGTTCATGCTTGTTCTCAAGGTTGAGTTACCTTGAAGTTTGAATTAAAATCCGTGATATCTGGCTATTCTTAGAGCGGGTTGATTGTGGGATATGAGGATTCAGTTGATATGGTTTTAGCGTGTTTAAATAAAATTCTTTAAGAGAAGGAAAAAATAAAAAATAAAAAAATTGTGGGGTGGAAGAGGGGGTGGGGTTTTACCAACTTTGGGTTATCAGCATGCTTAAATGTGGATCTGCTTGTAAGATTGGAAATACATGGATACTTGAACGGGATATGAAACAATAATCAACAAGTATGAGGTCGCATTAGGATTATGTTTCTAGGGAATACCTTTAAAAACTCGTGAGACATTTTTAAGAGTTTTAATATTACTGTTCAAGGATCAGAGGAATTGCTGCCATAGGGATTCAAGGTAATCAACCCTCCAAAATAGTGGGAGGAAATATTAAGAAGATGTTCGTCGGAATCAATAGCCAAAACGAACAATGTTCTATGGAATTCCCAATATTATTCTAACATTAATTAAGAGCAGAAATTGAGAATTGGATGTGCCATTGAATAGGACTTTTACAATCTCCAGATTTCTGAAGTATCATCTCGTTTAGTGATTTTACTGCATAATGCCACAGGTGCACATTAGTCATTAGTCTTTGTCAACTGCAATCCACATTTCATTGGTTTTGATTTGAATAAAGTTTAAGCTTCTTATTTTCCGTTGTAAAGTTCATAATATGCACTTCATTTAGCAGTTTTGAGAACTACTATCATAGAGTTGTAGCTCCGAAAACATGATGAACGAGAAGTTAATATTGCTATTTGTATCTAATTGAGGGGAAGATGTATGTTTTGAGGGAAAGTGATGCATGACAATCCTATTCCAAATAGGATTTCTTGTTATAGGGTTTTATCTCTTTTCTACTTCTTTCTTTACTAGAATAGGATTTCTTCTTTCTTTTTAGATTAGGATTTTATTTTTCTTTCCTTTTACCATTTTAGTTCTTTATAATGGTAAAATTAAGGAATTATTTTGCCTATGCGAACAAGGCTTTTTACACTTTTCAATCAACCAATTCATTACAATAAACTATTGTCTACATATTTTCAAGTGTTTCAACTTTATTCTAATTTCAAGAATTTAAATTTCACTTCCATTACAAAATTGGTATCAGAGCAAAATTTGTCCTTGGTTGATGGCTACCTATGGTGGTAGTGGTATGCATTGTATATCAGAGGATTGTAAAATTATCAACCTTGTTCATAAATCTAGAACAAAGGATGGATATTTTCGAAGATGCAACTAAAAAAAATTTGCAGACTTTGACAGCTATGAATATTGGTTATTTCAACAAGCTCAGAACACGGCAACAAGTTGTTAGAGAATTTCTTTCAGTCTCAGCAACATTTGAATACTCATAAGGTATCAATGGTTCTGTGAAAGTCTACCGATGAGCTATATAGAAGGCCAATTTGAAGTGCGGCAAGAATTTTAAAATAATCATCAACAACAAAATATGCAACATGATAATAGATCACGGGAGTAGCGAGGACATGATATCCAAAGCATTCATTAAAGCTTTAAATTTGAAGAAAGAAAAATACTCATCTTGCTATCAAGCTTCATTAATTAAAAGGGAGCAAGAAACTCAAGGTATATAAAATTCCACTTTCTATTAAAAAATATTGCAAGGATGAGATCGTATGTAACGTTGTATAGATTGGACGATTGTTATGTACTTTGGGGACAACCATGATTCTATGATGTAGATGTCACTTACATAGATCGAGATAACATGTATGTGTATTGGTGGTACGATAAAAAGATTATTCTTTTATGATGAGAAATTTGCTAATACCAGTATAAATAAAGAGTAAAGATTTAAAAAGCAGATGTTGAAAAAGATGTCATTTATAAGATGATAAGGATGTTAATGACCATTATACTAAAATATAGGTATAAAAGTATGTGCAAGATGGAAACTTGAGACTTGTCGATCCCTTTTGCATGTAAATTGACAATGAATACAAATTTAAGGATGAAAAATATTTTGGTGAAATTGCAATTGAAGACCTCAAGCTCGAGCCTTACTCTAAATAAGTTGAAGTTCAGAATATAGTAGAACAGAAAAGTGAATTGAACCACGAAGGACTCAAAAGATGAGGTTTGTCAAGTTAAGAATAAAAGTTTTGCAAACCGCTGCGATGCAAATGCCAAGAATTGCACAAGCACGAGAAAAATAGCGAAAGAATTGTTGTATTGAAGATGTCATCATTAGAAGTAAAAAAAAGAACATTAGAAGCACAAAGAATAGAAAAATCTCAGTGTTTGTATGCGCACAACTGGGATTTAAGAATGAGAGATTGAATAAAGCGTCATTTCTAATGGAATGCCCCACATAAAGTGTCCTTAAGGATGAGAAGATGTGCAATATAGGAGCAAAGTTGATGTCATTGCAGAGAATAAAGAGATGGACATCTGTTCAATATGTGACGTGGCAGAAATTTGAGTATTTTCCTCCTAATTGATTGATTTTCTTTTTCTCAATCAAACTCGAGGATGAGATTTCTTCAAGTAGGGGAGAATGATGTAGGACAATCCTATTCCAAATAGAATTTCTTGATTAATTACATTCATGTCGTTGGGGTTTGTTCAATATACAAGACTACCTTTTGTGGTCCTGGCCATTACTGTCCACTCAAATTGACCTCTATATGATAAATTCTCATTATGTTAACAAATGCTTGGATGGTGTCATATAGGAATGCTAGCATATAGCACAAAAAGGGCTTGAAAATCTACTAATACCCCATGTATTTATTTACGCCGATTGAAGGTTCTGGATGTCCTTTTTTTCTAAAATGTAAATTTTCCTTACAAAATCCTTCTTCTTCCTCGCATTTCCATTCCCTCAACAAGGGTTCTTCATTTAAATATTAAAAGGCTTTTCTTGACAGCCATCATTGATTGGGGAGGACAGCATAATTACTGGAATCACAAGGATTCTTCGTGTATGTTGAACAAACTTCATGGGCGGTGCATGTAATCTGCCTAAAAGAAATAACTGGGGCATAATGGTTATTTTCAAGGGAAAATATCTAATGAAAGCGAAAGGTGTTGATTAAACCTTCTCAAGTAAGATAATCATGGGCCAAACCGAAATAATTCTTCTTCTATCTAATCTCTTTCTTTCTACTCAAGGAAGATCAGGCTACGAGGCAAAACATGGGGTTCTGAATTACCTTAACTATACCTTTATGTGAATGTTATAGGAGCTCTATACCCTATCTGCTTTCATATTCAACCTGCTCCTGGCTAGATAGATGAGTTCTGTTCCTATAGATAGTAGTGTAAGATACCGATATTCAAAAAGTTCATTCAGTTTCTTGAAGGTAATGCTTAGTTTTTCAGAGATGTAGGATCCTCATCTTTTCAATATCTTCCATCCTTCATTGCTACTGGGACACGTATGTCAAAAGCTCAGTGAGAAATTTGAGTGGTAATTCATCTTCTAATACTCAGCTCTCCAATTGTTTCATCAACAGTTACTTTTGAATAATGTGTAAGTAATGATTGGGTTGGTATCTGAGTTATAGCTTATAGCTATGTATCAAGTAAAAACACATACTTAGGTTTTCATAGGATCTGCACTATATTTCATGGATCTATGTTAATGCTCATGCTGCTTATGTGATATTTCTGCATTTCTAGAAGATAAATTTTGCTGAATTTGCTTGTTATCCCAAATGTTAGATTAATCAGGCACCTTTCATTTTCCTTGCCTGTTGCTTTATTCACATTTCACCTTTTAATTGCTGAAAATTTCCTACACTTTGTATAAAGTTAACGGGGTGTTTTATATTGCCATAAAAGTAGTTTTCGTTGATATAAGAAGAATATTTATCATCTTTTTGGATAAGCATTTGTATTTGTTGCTTCATATATAGATGGAAATGAATGCTACAGTCAGAAGCACCTTTTTTTGCTAATTTATCACGATCTTCCCTGATATCGGTCTTGCTCATTATGCTCATGAAACTATCTGCACACAGACATATGCATGTTGATGTATACATCTTAATATGTTTTTTCTGGAAAGGTATGAAGGTCAACGTGATATGCTCTACAATCAGACATTCAACCTAGATCAAGTTGCATTTGCTGCCGAGGGGATTAAAGATGCGCAACAAACAGTATGTTTTTGGTGTTTGTACATGTTTCTTCTTTCAAATGTCTGATTTTTACTTTTTATGACTCGTTTAATCCGTGTTTTAGACTGTTTTTGTGAATTGTACAAGAATGCCAAGTAAAAAACTTTTGACTTCTTACCTGCATAAAGAGTAGTGCATTTCAAGGATACTGAATGATTGTGGTGTTTCTGTTTCCACGGGTGTGTCCAAAATGTGTTGCATGATTTTGAACTTCTGAAGCGTGTAATGCACTGAGCCAACGAGCGTAATACATTTGTCTGGTAAAGTGAAAGGGACATTTTCCTTTATTTTGATTAGTCAGAGATTTTACTTGGCCTTTCTAGTAATTGTACTCATTATGCATTTTTAAATAAAGATTCAATCAGAGATTTTACTTGACCTTTATAGTAATACTTGTGCATTTTAAAAGAAATATTCACATTTTTGTCGTCAAGTATTTTTATTCTCAGTTCATCGAGTTCATAGTAAAATATGTTTTCCTTGTTAGCGCCCTGTGGGTCAAAGTTCAAGAGTTGTGAGGCGGAGCTTATTCTGTAACATGATTGGAACGTGCTGCCTACCTCCATAGAGGTAGGAGGATCACCCACCTGTTGTGAGGAAGTTTGTGATTTTGCAATCTTATCCACGTCCTAAGATTTTCGTATGCCTAATGTTTATGTGCCTATTTAAAGTTGGATATTGATGCTTCATTGCCAAGTTTAGAAAATCAGATGCATTTGATTAGTAATTAAATTATTCAAATATCTAATCTTGCCACGTACTTTCCAGATGTCAGCCTTGAAGACGGCAAACAAAGAGCTCAAGGGAATGATGAAAACTGTGAAAATTCAAGACATAGATGTCTGTATCTTACCCTGATATGTTACTCTTCTATGTGAATAAATTCTTGGATGCTTTTTTCATATTGGCCAGTGTTAATCATATGCAGAATTTACAAGATGAGATGATGGACCTCATGGATGTGAGCAATGAGATTCAGGAGTCCCTTGGTAGAAGCTATAGTGTACCTGATGACGTTGATGAGGAAGAGCTCATGGGTGGTAAGATCAAATGTGGACTCTTAATGAGAACATGCACCACTGGACCTTAATAGGAACAGTTTTGATCTTTTGCGATGCTTTTCATGAGAAAATATGAGGGTTAGAATTGTGCTTCTTTCACATAACTACTAAAATTGTTGAAGTATGGACTTGTTTCTTTCCGTAAAAGGCTGTGGAAGTAAACGAGTATATATCCCATAGTAGTTTCCAGAATGTGGTTGTGTTAGGGAGATCTAAAAGACTTTTGCGAGTTGTTCTCAAGTACACTTTCTTGACGGGCCAATTTTTGTCCTGTGACAATTTTGGCAGTCTACTTTTTAAACCTTCTAGGATATATTCCAATGCAGAGCTTGATGCTTTGGAAGCGGACATGGGGATGGAAACTGAAAGTGATGGAGTGCCTTCTTATCTTCAACCTGATAAGGAATCTGATCTGGATGCAGAGCTCAACCTGCCGTCAGCACCAACAGGGCATGCTCCAGGCCCAGGTAGCAGAACAAATGCACAGGTGACTTCATTTTCCTTCTAGACTAAAGAACTGTTATTCTTCTTGTTTCTGAAGTCACAAGTTTCGAGTTCATGATTTAGAGTCATCTCTTCTTATGCACCTGAAGAGATACTCCCTGCTTTAATAAAATAAATTAGGGAAATGGCAATTTCTACATTTTAGTTGTTCCAATTTAACCTATTTATTTTGTGCATTAGATGGTGGTGCCCCCTAAGCATGTCATATCTCTCGTTTAGTTTTATTTACTGCAACGGATTTTCACCCTCTGAAGTCCGTATACTGGTCGATTTTAAAAATTGTTAGGCATCTGCTATATGTATTGTGTAAATATTTGTAGGTTTTGAGAAATTTCTATTTTCAAATGTGTAAGTGAACTCATCTTCAGCCTGCACATTTTCCCTTGATCCACTTTCTTGTATTTTGTTCTAGTTTTTAATTGATCTATAATATACAGCATATCTAAATATTTTCTACTAATGTAGACACACCTCTCATGTTGGGAAAAAAAATGATTCATATAACGGACTTCAACTTGTTTCCTTTTCTTCGATTATAAATGTAGGGAGCTTTGCACAAGTTACTTCTGCTAATACTACTCTTGTGTTTCAGCTGCATAAACTTATGGATAGCACTAGAATTTTCATACTTGTCTTGCTTTTTATGGCTAGCAGTGTCTTTAATTTGATTTTGATGTTGCGCAGACTGAGGACGAACTTGGTTTGCCGGCTGTTCCTCGAGCTTCACTCCGAGGTTAAAGAGGAAGTTCATTATTGAAAATTCTCACAATTAGCGGAGGTGTGCGGATGGCCGTTGAAAACACAACTTTTGGAATTTTCTATTGGTTCTGTTTTTCTCGTCTTCATTTTCAGGGATGTTCTGATTATATATTTAGTGTAGTGATTCTTTTTTCCTTTCTATTGTTTGGAATGATGGGTGTGTGCATATTGGTAAAGAAAATATCATTTTGGATTGGTTAGGCTATGCACGTGGATTTTAAATATTTATCTATTATTATTATTATTATTATTATTATTATTATTATTATTATTATTATTATTATTATGTTTTGCTGGTTTTTCGTGACAACCTTTTTTGCTGGTATGCTGAGCCAGTTGATGTTTTCTCCTGGTATTGAGGTCGAACCACTGGAATACTTTGGCACAATTGCAATCATTACAAGCGAAGCGAGCTATCTATTTTGATATGGAATTGCTTAGATTGGTAGTTTGGTATAGTATGTTTAATATGTTAAATTCGACAAAACTGTGATTATGGTAAAAAGGAATTAAGGTTTTCTTGGTTGTCTTCTACGGTACTGTAGCGTGCAGTACCATCTCTTTAGGGTTCGTAGGAAGATTCGAAATAAAATTATTAAAAATAAGAAAACGTATTTTTACGTTTAGGCGTTGCTTAAACTCGTAAAATTTGAAATTATGCCTTCACGTTTTATGCTTTTTAGAACGGTTTATTAATAGTGGAAATTGTGCCACACCTTGTAGTAAATATTTAAAAAATACTTTGTAAACTTTTATTTTCCAATAAATACTATAAAATAATACTAAAAAGAAAACATTGAAGATTTTCTAAATCAAAAGAATGATAAATTAGGTAACATATTTTACTCCTACAAACAAGCATTTACAACCAATACATTTTGATTCTTACAAACACGTCTTTACAACTAATACATCTTGATTCCTACATAGATGAACACAAGGTTGTTGCATTATTTGTTCTTGTGTTGTCATGTAGTTTAATTCTCTCTTTCGTGTGGGGTGAAGGCTTGGCTTGCAGAGAAGGAAGAAAAAGGCATTCCAGTCGAGCCTTGGGTTTTCCATTCTAGGACTAGCTACAAAACCATTTTGATGGTGAATTAAAATTGAATCTTGATGTCTATTTGATGTACAATCAATATATTCGAAGAACAAAATAATGCAAGAAACCAAGATTTCTCACAAATTGATATTCATACATATTTTTGAATTGACTTACTTTTTTAGGAAGATGTATTAAATGGGAGCCGTGAAGGATGGGGTATTCAAACATTTCGGTTACAAAAAAGTTATTTGGGTTCTATTATTGGAAATCGGTAATTTTTAATATATTTCATATACAACACAGTATTTTTAGTATTTTAAACATTACGTAGTAAAACATAAAATAATATTTTGTAACAATGCATATACGGATTTTTCCGTTATTAGTACCATATATGTAGAATCTTTCAATTTAAGCGTTTCTATGAATAAAAACCACAGTTTGGGCCCAAATTGACTAATAAAATATGTTTTAGATTTCTTTAAAAAAACTGTTTTAAACAGTATACTTGAAAAAAAAAAGTAAAAAACTAATCAAATCGAACCATCCCTAGTGGTAGGGTTGTACAGGGTTTGAAGATATGTTTTTTGTTCTTTTGGTTTTAGGGTGGGGTAGTTTACATGTAGTAGAATGTAACACTCGATGGTATGCTGGATAAAATAGTTTTTAAATTTGTTTTATCTTACTACGGATCAAATGTGTATGTGTTAATGTAAGAAAACAACTATTTTCATTTTGAATCATAAAACGGTCAATTTGTGAGCATGGAGTAGGATGAGAATTCGATAGGACGTAAATTGCCATGAATTTGGATTCCTGCAACTAGAGTAAAATGAGCCTAAACACAGTCCAAAGTTTTGTAACTGGTAAGCATATCCGTTCCCGAGAGCACTACTATCAACGAGATATTTTGACAAGAAAAACAAGCATATCTATCGACTCAAAATTAATTGTGAAAGGGGAATCTTAAGGGCGCATTTGATACTCTGCATGCCACAATACACAAAATTTTACCTTCGTAAATCCTATTCAATGCAATCCAAGCCAACATAACATTTTATGAGTGTCAACATACGTTCTCCAGAAGTAGGCTTAAGTGTCAGCACTAACAAAAGAACATGATAAATACCCCATCCTTTGGTTATTCTGAATGAGATATAAGCAATATTACCAGCTAGACAAATAAAGGGTTAAAAATGATAAGAGTATCTTGTTTTTGCCAATATGGGTGTGCATGTCAAGTTCAATCCAGTAGCTAGAATGGCTAATATTGCCATCAAACCAAAAAGCACATACTTCCAGTGCTATTAACATTGCTAGTTTGGACCAAAGTTCTGGCTTCTATTCTGCACTAGCTAATTCAGCCTTGGGTAGAAATCGGTTCTAATCTACTGTCGTTATTCCTAACTTGAGATTTAAGATCATCTACATATGCGCAGTTTAGGGTCGAAAACAATTACTAGAGCAGCTTCACCTTGAACTTTCAGAGCTTAGGACAGTTGAGCACACTCTTCCATTACAGCTAACTATGTCAGTTCAGATCGAGTTTGCGCATGTCTAATGTTTGCCAAATGTCTCCAGAACAGGATAAATCAGCAGCATAGTTCGACCAGCCATGGACCTTGCTAGTAGAGGAATAAGCTAGGGACATTTTTAATCTCTCGTACTCTTTCTTCAGGGAATGGTACTCCCCTGCACAAACGGAGAATACTGAATAAGAATGGGACAGGACGAAAATGGATAGGACAAAACGTATTTGTAGGGCAAACATTGACAGGGAGACACAGGATAGTAATAACATAGGCATGATGATAAAATTATCCAAGCTGCAACCAGGGGTGGATCTAGGATTTTTATTTAGGGGGCAGGAATTTAAAAATCTATGTTCATACATACCATAAGCCAGCAAAGCAACAAATTTCATTTGTTTGACAAAACTTTTAATGGAAGTTTTAGCAGATGTTTAGAGAAGTTGTTGAAATATGTGATTGAAAAGTTGATAAAAGTTGTAGGTTCCATGAAATGCGGATTAAAATTAATTGTTGAATTTGACCTCAACTTTTTAGCAACTTTTAAGCTATCCCAAACAAATACTTAAATATAAACATTACCAATAATAATTAGCAAATAAATGAAAAAATAGTGACTAGGTGGCAAACAAAGCACTTACTAATTGTGTAGTAACGTGAAATATAGTCGGCAATTTGAGCAACTAGCAAATTTAAGGTGGGGAGCATGAGTGTAAATATTAGGATAAAAAAAATATAATGAAGCTTTAAAATGTCAAATGTGGAAGATTAAGTAAGTAGCAACATTATAAATAATAAAATCAATGCACAAATAATATCATAAAATTAAATGAAAATTGTTAAAATTTTATAAGTTCCTGAATTTTCATTGTTATTGTGCGAAATTAAATCCAATGTACATAAAAAATTAAAAAAGACAACAGTTTTTTAAAGTGATCACACCCCTTTGAAGACAAACAAGAATTCTACATTTTTCTTCACGGTCCACCCGATCAATGATCATAATCACCTTTTGAACGTCCATGTCTCTGTCCATGTAATTCACCCTTGGTAAACGATTTTTAAAATATTATTCAAGATGTCCCTATTAATATGATTGCAAACCATGCAAATACAATGATTTTCTTTGTAATTTTTCAATCCAACAATTAAAATTTAAACACGATAATTAATCATTATCCACATTACAATTAAATACTAAAAAAGACAAAAACAGAAAAGTACAAGAGAGGGAGAGAGAGAGAGAAATAAATATATTTTAAATGGATATTGGCTGCGTAGCCCCCCCCCCCCCCAATCCACCACTGGCTGCAACCATTCTATGTTCCTTAAAATGAAGAACCTCCTTAAGTCCACTAAGAACAAAACAGATTTCAAGCATTCCATATTGATATGCAATTGTCCACTAAGTTGACTCAAACATCCAGAGCAACGCTGAATAGTGGGTTTTGTTGCTACTTGAAGATATTGTTTTCTTTTATGTTTCTTTTCTTTGTGAGGATTTGCTGTACATTAAGGACCCAAAGTTTACTTTGAGTCAACCACTCAGCAGCATGGTTCTTCCTTTGTTCATTCTTGCCTATTCAATCATTTGTCACTAGATATGCATCACAGGCATTAGGTGTTGCTGTTAGAGCATCTTTGGTACACCATATTGGACAGTACTCTCCAGAATGCGAGCAAGATTATTCTTTTCTTCTTCAATCCTATCAAATACGTTCCACTCCAATATACCAAACATGCCAGTACTTGAAACAGTACTGATACTGCAGATTTGGACATGAGGTGCTGAGAGAGTATAGCAGTAAAATGTCTAAACCAGAACTTTTACAGGAGCTGTACGAAATTTAATGAATGCTACAAGAGTGCATTGTGTCCTGTAAGTTTCAGTTGAAGCCCAAAAGAATTAGAACGTTCATGGCTTGAATTTTACATTTTGCCTCCCATTAACAAATGTAACCTAATTTTTTGCATTCCAGATATTTTTCAAAAAATTGTAATGTCAGATTTGTAATATCTTAATATACAAGAAGTTTTCACCAGCTAAGTACAGTTTAACTAACCAACGACCACCAGAAGACTTAGAGGGAACATGTCAAGACTGTGCAGCACTCAGGATTTATTTAATTACATTACCTACAATAATTAATTCCCATATTATTTATGGGGAAGGGTACTTAAGTGTAGGCAATCTATAAATGCAAGAACATTTGAGACAAAAATTGCTTCAAGTAAAAAACAGGCTTCCTCATTTTCCAAGCAAGAGAATATCAAGTAATATGTTGAATTAAGCTATCAGAAACTACATTACTACCTTGAAATTGATTGATAATTGTATTGCAAATTATCCAGGGTTTTTTGCAAAATTAAATCTTAATTGATTGAAAGTTGGAATTTTGTCCTTTCCAGAACACTTCATTTACGAAGCTCGAGTGGAAGACAAGGACCACAATGTAGCAAACTGTGTCAGGTGCCGACTAGCATAGTAACAAGCAAAGAGACAACAATCAACTGAAAGATGAGCAGCTTACCTTCCGCATTGAATCTCTCCCTTTGCAGTCTCACCATCTTCTGCTTTAGCGTGCTGTTCTCCATTGATAAAGCAAGCTGTTGCTGATACAGAGAAGTGACTCTGACAGCCAAATCTGACTCCAAATTCTGTATGTTCACATTTGTTGAAAGCAATTTGATTGAAAATGTCAGGAGCTGGAGCAATAAATAATTGATGAACCGCTAACGAGTTGCAAATATGAGAAGCAATAATTCAAATAAGGCAAACCGTTAATTATTTACATGCCTTCTATTTTCCTAGTTTCAATCAGGATATAGTTATTTTTCATCTGCATTTCACTTTGTACTTTTACAAGTTGATTCTTGCGATCTGGTAAAAAGATACTAAAATGTAGACTACAAAAGATAATCACTAATTAAACATGACTTGCATTTGTATCTTATGCAAGACGTACCTGAAGAATGTCAACAGTTCTTTCCAGCTCAGCAATATATTGAAGTTTGCGGACTCTAGATCGCTGCCCAGGATGTCTGCGTGCAAGTCATAATTTATAATAAGGAAAACTTTGCAGGATAGAAAATGCCATAGAATCCAATTGAACGTGGAAAAAGCACAAAAACAAAAAGCTAATGACCGGTGAACCACTTTATCTAAATGTTAAAGCTATTAGAGACGGTCTTCAAAATGTGAGGGCACATGCAAGGTGGATTCAATTTTAGTCAAAGACTTGACACGTGTAAAATTTCATAAATGTGCCGCGGCAAGACTTCAGACGTGCAAATTTCATAAATGGGTAGTGACAAGACTTGAACTTAGGGCCTTTGCTTGGTATCTTTGCTTTCATACTGAACCGCCTCATTTAAAAGCTTAGGGGCATAGTAAACCATATAAAGTTTGTTTTCAACAATGACAAGCTCCAGAATTCACTTGGACATGAACTCAGTTGACATGCCAGATTGGTCTCGCCTAATTTTTTGTTTATTTCGAATCTTTGTAAAGACTAAATAAATGAAACCTTTCATAAATGTTTATTTCTTAAGAGGAATAACATGTCATCAAGAATAAATAAATGACCCATCATCGCATGTCAGGATTTCTATTGTGAAGATGAAGCATAAATTCTGCACATATACTTAAAAAGTTTTATTATTCAATCAGGAACCGAGATAGAATCATAGAACTATTCCTCTACCTATTAGAAATCATTTAAAATGTTCCTATACCAACATAATCTTGATACAGTAACAAGCGATTAGTGATAAGAAATTCAATTTGCCAAAGTAAACGTGCATAGTATAAAGTCTGACCGTTTCATGAGTTTCGGCTCTGTATTAGTCCCACTACCTGGACCAAAGGCATCACCTATTGAATCTGGCTGTGCAGTTCTAGAAACACACATATTGGCATCCAGAAGCTGCAGAGGACTTTGTAAAACATATTCAGATAATGCTGAAACAATTGGATTCTCAGGAAATGCTACTTTTCCTTTTCTGCGAGGGGAATTGGGACCATATGCACAACCAGATTCAAATTCATTATCTGGTCCACAAGAATCCGGAGTCTTCAATACATCTAGTTGTTCTAGACCAGGTAAAGGGACAAGACAATCCAAAACGGAAAAGGAATCACTAGCAGATCGTCGGTGTAAAATCCCACTAGAATCTGAGTCCGAACCACTCAACAAATCACTAAGCCATGCTGGCTGCTCCTCTAAGATAGAGCTTTGCGAGATGGATTTATGGTGTCTCGGGCCTCCAGGATGCAGTTCAATATTGCATGAAGTCAGGGAAGCCGAACCATAAGCTGGGCGATTTACGCTCTTCTTTTGATCGGGACAGCGAGGAGGAAGATGAGCTTGCCTCGACATGACTGATGTTAACTAGCAGCTGAACATCAGAATTTCAAAGCCTAATCAAACTTATTTATACTTTAGCTAAGTTTGTTCCAAAAAATCAGAATATTATCATAACAGGCCTCATTTGCATACTTTAAAGCTAGCAAGTAGATTACAAAAGAACAGAAATTATGAGAACATACGAATTTTGGAAAAGACAACGCGTAGATATACAAGTACAAGTAATCATGCATTTCGAGAATCCAATATGAGAATTTGAACAGTTTTAGGAACTCTCTTGCACATAAATTTGTCGCTTAGTTTTGCACTTGTAATTCTGAAACCAAAAGCTACAAATTACAGGCACACAAGAACTTGTGATAATATTTCTAAGTATTCTAGTTGCTATTCAACAGACAATAAAAGGAGGATTTTTATTTTAAAAGAAACTATGACCCTATTCAAGTCAAGAATTCAGACTGCAATGACACATTATAGCCAAAACAAATAATGGTACAAGTGTATTTTAATTAATACAGCAGTAATAATTAAGACAAAAACACAGAAATCAACTTCGAATTGCAAAAACAAGAAAACCCAGAATTTGTCTTTCTTTAATTCCTGATGAACAACAATAAAAGAAAGAAAGAAATATCAAGAAATTAAAAATTAAAACAATCATCAAATCGATTCATGAAAAAGCAACACTCAAACTGTAAATCCTTTCGAATTTCCCATCAGTTTCACCATACTTCTTAACACCCAAACGCCAAATTACATAAGAATAACAGCTGAACAAAAATCAAGAAACGAAAAAAAAATAACCAGAAAAAAAAACACAACAGGGAACCCCTGTGAATTTTTTCATTGCAACAAACTAGTACACCATTTTTTAAAATTCTTGGAACCAAAAAAAGAAAGAAAAAATCTCAGTATACCTTTTCTTTTTGAAGGAATACTGAAGTGAGTGGCTAGTTGAAAGAAAAAAGAAGAATGCCAGATTCTTCCAAGAATCTTGGAAACTTCAACCCAATTTATACAAATATACAGAAATCAGAATTGCTACATGCATTCTTCTTGTAAATATACCGAAATTATTATATAAATTAGAACGAAATTCAGAACTCCATTGAAGAACAGTTTATTTACGGAAAGGAGGCGTTTTTTGAGTTGTGAACAGCTCTCTAACCTTTGCATTTCTTGCGTGCATATTAATGTCGCCATCACATTCAATAGAAACAAACTAATTTATTGATTCGCATTTATTGATGTTACATTTGAAGAAAATATAATATTAAATGAGATTTGACCAACAGTGTTTAGATTTTTTCTCCATGTATGAAAATTGTACCTTTCTTTGTCAAGGTAACGAAATTACTTTTTCTAAAAGATTAATGGAATCATGCTTAGTCTAACACCTAACTCGAAACTCAGCCACTTAAAAAGTAATATTTTCCAATTGGTCCAATCATTAATTTGCTAGAAAAAGTTTCAAGTGCACAATATATATCAAGATTTGAACAATTATAATGGTCGTTCAAGATCTTAAAGTTAAGATGTATTTTTGGACTTTTTCTTGCGAGTATTCTAGATGGAAATAATTGTTGGAAAATTCGAAATTGGTTGTGATCAATTTAAGTGATCGTTTAAATGAAATTTTTTGTTTGGTGAATGAGAAATTAAATCAAACTTAAAATGCTTAAATGCTTGAAATTGTTGGAAATTGTATAAAATATTGTGCAATATTCTAGAGAATGAGTAGATGAAAAGATGAGTCTTTTTCATATGGAAGATCATGACTTTTGTAGATCATGACTTTTGGTGTGAGTAACTTCCAATAATTATGATTCTTAATTTCAAGATATGTGTCTCTTGGTGTGGTTTCCAACTACTATATATATATATCCCCATATGTTTGGATTTTATGAAAAACAACAAACAATTCAATTAATAATTTCATATCATTCCATTCCATATTTACAATTTAGTTTTACAGAAAACACTTTGTAGAAGTGATTATTTCTTGCATCAAAATCATGGTTATGGTAGAGAGGGAACTCCGTTCGAGTTCGTTGGTTTAAGTCATTTGGAGTGCTCCTATGGTTTGACGTGGTCGTTGTATCTTGGGAGATGATTGCCGGAAAATCATTAGCACCTATGCGGGGCAAATTCATCTTAAGGACAAAGTGTCAAACACTTGCCTCGATCGATCACATCACTTGCATCTCATATTTCTTCTTTCTGATTTCATTCTAATTTAATATTCAGATTTCGGAAAGTAACTAATATTCTTTTAATTTCATGCAAGGTTTGAAATAAAGAATGAAATGCGTACAAGATTGGAAAGTGATGAATCTATATTCATATATTGGAAATCGGTAATCACTATTTTGTCTTTTCAAATCAGATTTCGGTAAGTCGAATGATATTTCGATTTGACGCGTATTAACGACATTGTCTTGATGAATATAATATGCACATTGTCGATGTAAAATCTCCTACAATAATCATAAGTGCGTTTTAAAATTTGCTTTTTGTAAGAGTTATTTAAGAAAGTTTTAACAAGAGAGAATTTATTGATAGAAAGTGAGGTATAAATAACATTCACCAATTTAGGGAACAACAAAATATTGTTTATCTAATTTTTATTGTCTTAGTATAACCTAGTTTCATGATACTCTGAAACCTCTTCATTAGGCGAGAGATATATAGGTTTTATTGTCTTGTCATAAATTAATGGGCTTATTTGACAATCATTATTTTAGGAAAAATGAGTTTTGAACATTGATCTTTAGGAGAATATGTGGTTAAAAAGTAGAAAATCTTTTTTTGTATACGTGTAGAATATTTTACAGTGTGAATGTGATGTAGAAAATGATCATGTAACAAACTATAAATTAAAGGTTGTCAAACAGGCACAATATGTTGGACTTTGTCTCCATAAAATACTCTTAGTTGGAAACTACATGTTCAAGAACGTAGAACTCATTCAAATTAAAAAGGGTAATTAGCACATATTATTTTCATCTAACACTGTTATTGTGGAAAACGTCTATACTTTTTATTTTTTGGCATTTTCACATTTCATTGCGCAAATGGTCATTTTCATCCATTTTCTCGATTCAAAACTGTGAAATGATGAATACATCATTTTCTTTAAATAATAATAAAAACTAATTGCAATCATAATCTCAATTTTTTTTTTGAAAAACGCAAATGAGTTTCAAATAAATTATTAAAAGGGTAATTAGCACATAATGTCCATACATTTCACTATCATTGCAAAAAAGTTCTTTACCTTTTATTTTTTTGGCATTTTCATCTTTAACTACACATTTAATTGAGCAAACCATCATTGTTATCAATCTTCATTCAATTTCTCAATAAAAAAAAAAGCTGTGAAATGATAAATATACCCTCCTATTTAAATAAAAAAATGGATAGCAAAATCAATCATCATTTTACTATTTTTCATACAATAAATAATGAATATACGATATTGTGTAACAATATTTGCTTTATACTTTCAAGTATGTCACTAAATTTCCCAACAACACATAATTACACCATCTACAAGCTACTCTAATGGTGTCAAATATTCTATTATGTATTACAGTAATTTATACATATTTCATATTTATTTTGTAAATAAAAAATATTGTCTTGTGTTTAGGGACCAATCAAACTCCATCTTATTTTGATTCTTGCTTCATTTATCTCAATAAAAAAATTATATAAAACCAACAATTTTCTTTTCTCTAAGTAGGGTTAATAAATCTGGTGGTGAAAAAGTGAGCTAAAGCAACCAAGAAGCTAAAATATACTACTAATGATAAATTAGAAGCGGTCGAATATTTTTTTCATCTGTCGTCATGTTTGTAATACTAGATTGAAGATTACTCGATAAATATCATATCTGATGCTGTCCATTTTACTATTAATCTATCTATACAGTAACAAAATATCTCATACCTTTATAAATATATTTATTGTTGAAGGAGATTCTTATAGTAAGATATTTTAAAGAATGAAAGAAAGAGATGTTGAAAACTAGGAAATAATGGGAAGGAATGAGAGTGACCCCTCACTAAGAGACAACTTGTTCAAATTAAGCTATTCAAATGTTGTCTACAACACAAATAAAACAAAATATTGTCAACAAAACAAATTATTAATATTAAAATAATAAATAGATATTTAAAGCAGAGTTAATTATAAAGACTTAAAATTATCACAACCACCTGCAAAAAAAAAAAAAGATGAAATGACTGAAATATTTAGCCTTGGTTATATTTCAACAATAGTGATGGCAACATGCGGGTTCGGGGTAGAGGCCCTGCCACGCCACTTCCCCGCCCCTCCTTAAACGGGGCACGGGCTTGCCCCGTTTGTTAGTTTTTTTTTTCAGTTAAAATACAAATTCAAAATTTTAAAATTCAAAACAAATAATGTTCAAACTAATTACATCAATATCCAAAACAAGCACTCGAAATAAAAAATGTCCAAAACACACAATATCTAAAATAATTTTATTTTTTTTTTAATTCTTCACGGGGCGGGTTCGGGGCTGGCATCTCCGCCCCACCCAGCCAACCTGTTTGGGGCGGGCCTCGTAGGGACGGGAACAGGGCTGGAAAACTTGTCATCTCTATTCAACAATATACTGTTGTGTTCAGCATTTCAAAAAAAGAATAATTCAATAACCACGTGATTAGCAAAAGCTACTAAAATTTTGTGCCAAACATGCCCTAAAGTATGAAATTTTAGTGCTAGGATAAGGATATATCAACTCTTAGTGTTATATATCTATTTACTATATTAAAGAAGGATAGCTGCTGCACAGTATTCCCGCTTAAGATGGTGCACCAATTTCCCGCCCAAGGGAATGGGCAAAGAAAAAACAAAAAAGAAAACAAGAAAAGAAAAGAAAAGAAAGAAAAAAACGCGGCTGTACAACAAATTCAAATTCAATTCTAACATATTTCATATCCATTCGTTTCTCGCCTTATCTCTCAATCGGTGACGACCTAAGCGTGGACAACGCTCTCCTTTCCATCTCCTTTTGAAACGAATTTCGAATCACACTGCATTTCTCACCTCAACTTTCAAAAGGCGACGACGCTCTCCTTTCCATCTCCGGTTTGCGCCTTTTGTTGAAATCGGTGAATTCTCCTCCATTTTCTTTACATTTTTTCCCCTCTTGAGGACGACGTCTTTTCACAACTGGAAATGGAGGAATTGAGGCTAAGAAATATGGAGAAATCTGGCCAAAAACTAAACCCCGCAGGCAGATGCGGAGGCAAATGCCTCCGCAGCGTGCGGCAGCAAAAACTCCGCACGCGGAGGTTGGAACCTCCGCGCGTGGAGGCTGGAGCCTCCGCGTGCGGAGGCTGTTATTCCAACCTCCGCGCGCGGAGGCTCTAACCTCCGCACGCGGAGGCGCGGAGGTTGGAACCTCCGCGCGTGGAGGCTGGAGCCTCCGCGCGCGGAGGCTGTAATTCCAACCTCCGCGCGCGAAGGTTCCAACCTCCGCACGCGGAGGCTGCAGCCTCCGCGCGCGGAGGTTGTTATGCTTCCCATGCCAGCCTCCTGTGCGGAGGCTGCTTTCTCCATTTACCGTAATATGGAGCACCATGTCAAAGGAGGTGGAAATTACAACCAAAGTGAAGAAGAATTAATGGAGCTCCACCTCCCGTCCGTCCATCTGTCCGTCTGTCTGTGCCTGTTGTCTGCTTCATCTTCTTCGCTGGTTTCTTCCCTTTTTTTTTTGGTTTTGAAATTTGGCCTAGCTTATCAATCGCATTTGAAATCAGCCCAAGTCCCAACCCAATTACCCAAATCCCCGTTTGAAATCAACCTAATTCCCAAATTTCCACATTCTCCAACCTCTCGAGTCTCGACCCCGTCTCCGCCAGGGGCCAGCGCACTCATTCAGTTGACTCTGTAATAAAGCACAGACCCAAATGCAAGGTTTTGTTAAAACGTTAGCATTTTCTTGGTTTTCATTAATAATTGAGATCATGATATATAAGCATGCTTTAGCATTCATTGTGATAATGTTGTGATAGTATTGGGTTCTTCAATTGCTAACCCATATGCACAATAGCTGGTAGCACTAAATATGTTATGAATTGTTTTGCAGGGGAAACAGGAAGTTATTATTGAAAAGATGACTCGAAACAAGAGGAAATGTATCACCACTGTGAAAGGCCTAGAGCTTTTTGGTAAGAAATATGTTGCATCTGATTCTGAATTTCATGTAATGTAGTCGCCACATCCCAAATGATAGCATGACTAGGTTTTCTTATGTTTCCACCTCAGGGGTTAAGCTGAGTGATGCATCAAAGAAGCTTGGCAAGAAGTTTGCCTCTTGGAGCTTACGTCACAAAGTGTCTTTGTATTCTTCGGTTTCAAACTTTTAGATTCTAATAATTGCCAAAGTTGTAATAAAATTTTCCTCTTCTCTTGGATTATTCTGTGGGGCCCAACTGAGAAGGAGCAAATTGATGTTCAAGGAGACATATCTTATGACATTGTGGAGTTCATTACAGATACATGGCCTGATGTGATCTCATTTCTTCGTCTGTTCAAATTTTAGTCTAATGTTCCTTTTTCATTTTGTTTGCTTTACATTCTTCAATTAAATAGTGATCACTGAGCAGAAGCTAGGCTATTGCTTTATGTACTTTATATACTTTTTACCCTTCTCTATCTCTAAAGCTAGAAAATTAAGGCGGTGATTTTCTCTTACAACATTTATCATCATCATCCGAAAAAATGATGCGGCCGAAAGAGTTCTCTATTTCCTTCAATACGGTAGTAGGTGGTAAGTGAGAAGATAGGTGTTTGTATATGTTATGCTGTAATCTAGAATAACACGAATCCTGTCTATTCCTATTGTAACCTCTGTTCATTTGATCAGTGGAAATACTTTGTGATGGCCAGGAAACACCTTGCAGCTTGACGTGTGGTGAGGAGCTTGTGGAGCCAATGAATGGTTTGGTGCCTCAGATGATCAGCCTGTAAGTCAATTTAATTTTTAATTTAACATTTGTTTTTCCTATGATATCCTAAAAATTTCATCATTTAAAGGAATTAATGTGCTAGGTTCCACAATTAGGAATTTGGAAAACAAGTAAATTACATGAAAATAATAGATACGTGGCCACCATTCTTTACAAAGAACAATAATTCGGCCACCAAAATGGATAAACTGATTGAGATTTCCAATAATGAATTTGTAAATTACAGACTACATCAGAATAAATTAGTTTTGAATTACTTCTTCATGCAAACTTGGGAAATGATTATAGAACAGGCCTAAAGTTGAACAAAGAACAGGCCTAAAGTTGGAAGCAGAACAAAGAAAGAAGTAAAGAAAATAATTAGGTCTTTCAGGTGGACAAGGCAACATCTGACCTTAAGAATACCAATGTCCGACTGAAGGACACCGTTAATCATGTGATTGAGCTGCAACTCTTCAATTTTGATTTGCATTTATAATTTGATGTACCTCTCAACATATTTCTTTGACCTTACTATATTTAATGGAGTTTTCTTTTGTTCAAGCTGAGATCCATATGAAATTGCATTGACATCATTTTGTTGTGTATAATTCTGGGAATTGCAGCCCATTTGTACAAGTAAGCCCTAACTTTTGTTCTTACTCGTGTAAAGACCTTAAGCGAACCTTTGAAACTCCCTCTGTTCCCTGTTCAAGTTTTTGTACAGCACAAAGTTATCAATGAACTAAAAATTGGAATATTAAATCTATCTCGTGATACACTTAATGGTTTTGAACTCGAAAGTTAAGTATTCCTTTGGCATGTTTGGCTTGATGAGATCTTTTCTAATGCTCAAATTGATATGCGCGATTAAGTCTTTCTTTGCGGTGTGTTGAAGAAGTAGAAGTGTTTGGGAGACCGGTCGGTGTGACTATCTCGAATCTTTTGCTATTGTTTCACTGATTGAGTTGTTGGTTCTTTGTACAATTTATTTGATATTCATGTTGGCAAAACTTTTTAAAATTATGCTTCTATTCGAAGTTGTTTTAGGTAATTTGACCCATTTTTTCCCATTGATATTACTTCTAAGGACCCAACATCTCTAGGAATCGTAAGTACATCAACCGCAATTTATTCTTGATTCGAAAGTAATTTGTATTTGCATTTGATTACGAAAGTCATTTGAAAAGAAAAAGAAAAAAATAAAAACAATTCAGTTTGTCTTATTTTTTTACAAATTTTTTATTTAGGTTGCAACATCCGTGCTTTTTGCCCAATTTTGTAGTTGTGATTTGGTGCAAGGAATGGATTCATTGGTGTCCTTTGGAGGTATGGATATCTACAATATATTCTCTGTAAGTTCAAGATAAAAATATATTCATGCTCTCAATCTTCTCAAACTTTGCAAATAATTTGATGCTTCTCATTATATTAAATAATAAGACTGACAGTGATAAATTTCATCTTTGCTTTTTTGGTGTAACAGAAATTGTTTTTCAAAAATCAAGAGATGAATGTTGAATTTGCATCCAATTCTGCAAAGGTAATCTATTATAATACCATTGAAATTCTTAATTTGTTATTATATCACTCTTTAAAAAAAAAAAAAAAATGGCGCAACACATGGAGACACGGTGTCTCCATTCTAGACGGAGACACGGGCCGTGTCTCCATCTAGAATGGAGACACACGTTGTGTCTCCATGAGATACGGTAAAGAAATATCAAAAAAGTTATAAAGAAATCCTTTTACTGAATGCATCGTCTTTTGTTAACAGCTTCTACGCCATAGATTCTCCAGTGTACACTTTACCTTGGAATGCCTCCAACTTTAATAAATGATTCTGTCATTACAGATTCTGTCATTGGAGATGGTTGCATTCTTAGCGTAAGAAGCAGAATTCCAACATATATAAATTTTTCATTCATATTCACTAGCGAAATATGCAAACGTGTTTGATCTTGATTTTGATTGTGTTCCTTTCAATAATGCTGTGCAAAGTAAATAGTTGACACATTTGCAAATATCTAGAAATTAGGATCAAATTTCATTATGGAAATCAAAAACCACCAAATATAATGGATTGGCCAATATTCATGCTCTCAATATACCCAAACTTTGCAAATAATTTGATGAACTCTCAGTATATTATTCAACACTGAATGGAGACACAGCGTGTGTCTCCATTCTACATGGAGCGGCCGTGTCTCCATGTAGAACGGAGACACGGCCCGTGTCTCCGTCTAGCACGGAGACATGATTTTTTTTATTTAACCACCCCAAACCCGTTTACTTTTGTACCACCCCCATATTTTCTTTCAATTTGCATATAATTAGTTATGTGATTTTTGCAAAACACTTCATAAAATTAATTTGCATATAATTAGTTATGTGGTGTATATATTTTTATTTAAAATCACTCATTGGCAATTTAATTTTATGAAGTGTTTTGCATAAATCAATTAGCACATATTTATCATATTAGAATTGTTTATTACTTAATATAAATTTGTATTTATATCCGTGCATCGCACGGGTGAAAGACTAGTATATATATATAGTAAATGCCACATTAGATTAGTGTTTTAATTTAAAGTGATCCTATAAAGGTCCAACATTTTTGTCTTCTACATCCAGGTTGGGGCAATTTAAAAAGTGTGCATTACATTTTCAAATCTACGTTGGTTGTTTGGTTGAGTAAACTATTGCAACTTGTACACAAACCCAAAATTTCTTTACTAGCACTTGCTAACCTAATGCACTTTTTTGTCAACTTGTTCTTTTATGTTCAACTAGACAAATAATTTGTGACTATTATACTAATTATATTTACAAGACTGTATAGAATTAAAGAAGATGGTCGATTACATGATAAAATTTATGACTTGACAAGTTAAGTTTACTAATCATGCTTATGAAACATGTCACAAGGATCTCGGATAAAATATCTGAGGAAACGGCCAAAATCTCTTTTTCGATTGTGCTATTCTTTCTTGTAGGCCATAGTAAACCTCTAGTCAAGATAATGATGTGGTTGTTAAAACTTGTGAAATTAACCTCATGATTTTAGGATGATTTCCAGCAATATTAAAGACCTTGAATGACTAAAGGCAAATTCCATTGACCTTTTTTACTCATGATTTATCAAACAAGTGCATTGGGGAAACAAAATTTTTAAGTTAAGCTCGTGTTTGACACCCATTTTGGAGAAACAATGAATTCTGTGGTTGAAAAATAACGAAAAGTTTTAGATTTATGTGCACTATTATTTTATTTGAAGAAAAATGAAAAATGAGAATGAGTGTCAAACAGGATTTAAGTATGTCGATTCTAAATAATTTTAGTCTTGCAATATATATGCATCCCTAGGTTTCTAAAATAATTAAAAAATAATACTTGTTAAAAGGGTGTTGTTTTCCAACAACGAAAACTCTCGATGTGGTCTTAGTTCGAAAGTTTATAGACAAGCACACTATATTGAGAAACTCGTCCATGGACAAAATTCTTGACACTACTTGCTCGAGCCATAATGATCATAAATTTATTCGCATTCACTATATGTTTAACGATTTAAGTATTGTACCAAGATCTATTATGAAACTTAATAAACCAAAAAAAAAAGGAAAAAATTAAAGCAGGGAAAGGTAAACATGCTAAACATTAATTAATGTGTAGGTTAGGTACCAGTAAATAATCACTTCCTAGCATTTTATCTGACAAGTAAATAAAAAGGGTTTATCCGGATGTACCGAAACGGTTAACCGAATGGTGTTCCCCCCTCACAAATGCGGCGGACCCCATGTTTTTTAAAAAATGGGGCTCGTGGTCCTCACTCCCAAATGTGAGTGAGGTGTAAAAGATTAGGTAAAAAAATATGTACATGTAGCATAACCCAAATAAAAATTTCCACGATGAACCCTACTAGAAAATGCGACATCAGCTATGGTCTCATTTTGCTCATTTTCCGTACAATTCATTTATTTAATTTACTCATTTTTCATAATATTTTTACCAGAAAATCAAAAGTATCTCCCCATATTATATTTATTGGCAGAATAAATGAAGTTTATTCTGAAGTTTTAGATATTAGTTTAAATTTATAAAAAAATCTATTTATACATTACTGAATCACTGATAAATAAAAAATAAAAAAAATCAATTATATATATATATATATATATATATATATATATATATATATATATATATATATATATATATATATATATATTTGTATATTTTTATACTTTTCAAATAATTTTATACATTTACATACAATTAGCAACTGATTATTTATGTCGGAAATTTTCTCGTTAATTAGTTTTTATTCAATTGTGATGAACAAAATTGTTGACCTCAGTTTTCCGTTATGGCTATATGATTTTCATTTTCCCAATGCAAGAAGGTTCAGTTTTTTCTTATTTCAATGAAGGTAAATCAAGAATCGATGTTCAATAATGAATACAAAATTTTAACTTTATTACATCTTATTATTTTTGAAAAAAATATGTATTTATATAGAAATAATCATATTATTTAACATTATATTATAAACTATCAAGAATTATACATAAATTATATTTCATTTGAAGATCAATTGACTGAAAGATGAGAACCATATTTAATATCACAAGTTGTAAAATTTACTTAATGCATGAAAAATTAGGAGAATTAATTAAGGACATAGTTGACCAAAAAAAAAAATTAAGGACAAAATTGTAAATCAAATAAGGATATATTGGACCTATAGCTAAAAATGTAAGGATAAAATAGGTATTCAAAAGTTTCTCTTAAATTCCTCCTTTTTATATATTGTAGATTTGCCATGAGAGTAATTTTCACCTTAAAATCCTCACAATACAGAACTGAAACTTCATGATTAATTTGTAAGAAATGAAAGTTGAGTGACCAACTTAAAATTTCGCCAAAACATTAGTTTTCAAAGTGTCTCTTACTTACCCATTGTTGACATTGAAATTTAACTAGGACATGTGGTCAATAGATTGCGATTCCATTACTGTCCACGTATCAAGTTTCTGTAAAATTTGGACAGGCGTTAGATGCATGTGGCCTTCTTCGGTGGTAGGGGAGGTGGCCGTGGACTCTTCAACATTCAGTTCGGTCAAATCCAATCTAGAGCACAGCATAGGCTACAAGTATATTATGGGAAAAATTCATAAATAAGGTGTTTAGTTTACACCAATTCAAAAATCATGTTTATAGTTTGAAAATTCAAAAATCATGTTTTTTTTTTAATTCTAATATAATATAATATAATAAACTCACCCCACATGCATCACCCCTACTGTTCCGGAGACTATTTCGGCGGCCTTTCCGACCACCACTCTTCTCCGGCGACCATTCCGACGATTGCTCTGATTCCGGCAACTATTGCAACGACCATTCCGACGACTATTCCGACATCATTCCGGTCACAGATTTATAATTTAATTAGTCATATATTATTTTTCAATCACAAACAATAATTTTTATACGTCACAAATTATTTTATAGTCACAATGCAAAAATTTTATAGGTCACATTTAATTCGTTGGTCACAGATTTCAAAATTAGTTGGTCACATATCAAATTTTATAGGTCACAAATTTTCAAATTAGTTGGTCACAGATTTTTTACGGTCACATATTATATAATTTTTAGGTCACAAATAAAAAAAAGGTTAATTTCATTGGTCACATATTTTCAAATTTGTTGGTCACGGATTATTTTTCAGTCACATATTGTCAAATTTTTAGGTCACAGTTAAATACTTGGTCACGGATAACCAAATACTTGGTCACATACCACGACACTACTTCAGCCACCACCACCACCACACAAAACATCGCTACCACCCACAGCCACCAAATAAAGTACGTCCACCATCCTAATCGCCGATCCATCACTACAGATGCCACCACACAAAACACCTCAGACACAAATCAGATCCACCACCACCTCCGTACTACAGCCACAACCTCCAGGACAACCACCACGACCAACATCACCACCACTAAACACCACGACAACCAGTAGTGACACCATCATTTCCAAAACCACCACTACCAAAAACAACCAGATTCGCCACCACAGTTAAATAGCCGTTGCACAAAACACCTCCATCACCAAGATCCACCTCCACCGCAACAGCTACATCGTTCGTCCCACTCCACCACCGGGGTCACAGACGCCACCAACAACCACAACTGTCGATTTATTTCTTCGAATTTGATCTGCAACAACCACAACCAGATCACATCACATGTGCCATCTCACACGCAAAGCACCCGCCACAAGAACTACCATCACCACTGTTGACCACCGTACAATAGATGAATCAAATACGAAAAATACCCAAAAAATACTGTTGCGCCGCTTCGAGCAGTGAGCACACTGCGTCTGCTGGTGTTGATGCCGCTTGTAGCAGTCAAATAAGGGCGTTCTGAGGCAACGCTACTGCAGCTACCGCTTGTCGTCGTCGATTGGGGGTGGGTTTCAGTCCGATGAGAGCGGGTACGGACGACCACTTCACAGATCGACGGTTGCAAGAGATGCTGGGACGCGTCACTTGAGAGTCATCGCCCTCCGTTGTGGACTTCGTCAACGGTGGCCACGTGCGAGAGGGAGAGGCGACGGGAAGAGAGAGAAAGAGGGATATGAGAGTGGTATTTGATTTTTAGGGTTTGAGAGTGAAACTTGTATATTTAATATTTAAAATATCAAATACCTGATTTTTGAACAAAAAAATCATCACCCTGATTTTTGAAATTGAATCTTGAAATACAGGATTTTGTGTAATTTCCTCGTATATGATTCTGTTAGTGGGCTTCTTATGCCTCATGGAAGCTTCATTACCAGTCCAAACGACCTAATAACACATAAATAGCCCTACCCTAGTGTAAAGATCGCTTCGGCTTTGGCAGCATTAAGACTCACTATTATTTTTATTTATTTTTCTTACCGTCACGTTTTACGATATCCTTCAATAATAAGGTATAAGATAAATTTAGTAAATAATTAAAAATTCATTACGAGCCAAGATTATTGCCATTAGTGGGCATGCCCAATTAAGTATTACAAAGGAGGACTTGTGCACACCCAAACGCAATCCATTACCATTAATTAAATCATTTGGACGGACCTATAATAATTTCTTGTTCATTTATATTATTATTGGAAAAAATACATGGTCGTTCGACTCACTCGACCCTTTGACGAAGCTGAGTTGGTTAAAAGAATATAAAGTGTCACGCAATGAAGCAATTTTATCTTATATAAATACATAAACAACACACCAAATATTATATGACGGATCAGTTCTCTGTACACTATACATTATTCACATTAGTTTTCACTATTTTTTTTTTCCGTTTACATAACTTACTAGAGTGTTTCACGACCCTCTAGGGCAGCCATCTTACACAACTCAACTCGTCTGCTGATTTTCAAATCTACGATAAAGTTGTGATTTAAAAAATTTAAGACTTTAACATCAGCATCCAAGTTGCAGCACAATACTAAAAGTTTCACCGGGCTAGGCATGGTTATCCAAAGGTGAACTACTCAGAAGTCCACAACCAGCAAATGGAAATTAATCTGATTATTTAATTTTCACTTATTAATTTTTATTAGCCCTTGTTTAGCCCCCATTATTTGGCATTTTTGATAGCTGAAAATTTTTGGAATAGTGATTGATGGGAGAATGTGTGGTGGAAAAGTAATGAAAAGTTTTAGATTTGTGCGTAATATTATTTTATTTGATGAATGTATGGTTGTAATAAAGAAAAAGAAAAAATTAATGTAACGTAATTTAATTTAATGGGGGCCAAACAGGGAATGTGCTAAGAGTTCAGTAAAGTATGCAGTCAACTTGTGGGGCAGAATTAATTGATTTTTAAATATTTGAAACAGGAGGCTGCAACACAAATTATTCAATACCCTTTTCTTGCATTGAATCCTATGTTTATTGAATGGTTTTAGGTTTCTAATTTTATGAGTATTTAAATAGCTTTTGGTGATCATCAACTTTCATACATCTGGGCTGTTTCTTGACGCGAAAAGGTTGAGTGTAATACTATGTTAAGTTATCTTAGATGAAATCAAATCAAATAAAAGAAAACATAAAGTCGGCACATTAACTGCTCGTTTGATAAAGTGAATTGTGTATTATGTTTGATCGTTTTGATCAAATATGTTATTAATTCTCTAATTTGATGTCTTAAAAATAATTTTGATTAAAAATGAATACACTTAGATCAATAGAATCTTATGGAATTTTTTTAGAGTTCATGCTAACTCAATCAAGTTAAGTAAAGGGTTGACATGATCGGTAAATAGTGAAGTGAAGATATTTTAAAAATCTCATTTTACAATCTTCAACCCTTTGAAAATGCCACAGACAGTTGACAACTTAGAGTTACAGTACAGACTAGCCAAGTAGCAAATTAACTAGAGAAAATGATCTCAATTAAGAAACCAATAGCCACCACCCCCTTTCAAGCCATCCCAATTGTCAACTCTTTCATCTTTTTAAACACCCCAACCCTCATAATTTCTTCCATATTCGATCAAGCCATACCACATCACCCCAATCTATCGAATAGAAGAAGATTGTTTCGTCTATCCCATCGCATCACTTTTTTCCTCGACAACGAGCAGGGCCAATTCTGGACCTGTAAATCAAGAAAATGAATACTACATTGGAAGCAATGGAAGGCCCTGAGAATGCAACAGGCCAAACTGTGGGTGGCTTCGGGTACGGCATCGGGCTCTCCCTCGGGATCCACGTAATATTTGTGATCATCACCTATGCCTCCTACATGTGCACCCGTAGACAGGGCGGCGCCAATCTCAACAACCACCGCTTTTCCACCCACGTAAGCCCCACCGCTACCACGGACGAAGACTTGTGGCGTCGACACGGCCTCGATGAAATCACCATCTCTACCTACCCACAATTCATATACTCCAAACTCAAACCCCATAAATGTGACTCCACAGCTTCTGCTTGCTCCATTTGCTTGGCTGACTACAAAGACACAGATTTGCTGAGGCTGCTGCCTGATTGTAGCCACTTCTTTCACCGCAAATGCATTGATCATTGGCTAAAGGTAAATCCTACTTGTCCTATTTGTAGAAACTCGCCATTACCAACTCCTCTTGTAGAGGTACTGGTAAATTCATCACCTACTCAATTATAAGGTTGATAGTTGCTTTTCATTAGATTCATAGATTTTTTTTTTTTTTTTGGCTTCATTTTAATCAAAGAGTAAATGTGTTATTGATTTCACTGGTTATCGAATTATATTAATTTTGTCAATGTGTTCTGTCACTTGTTTGAAAAATGTAATCGAAATGCATTATTTGTTTTTAATATGTATGAGTAATCCTATTCAGTTCTAGACTATTGATAAGTTCCAATCTAACCGTCCATTAAGCGTCATTAAATGATTAAACATTAATTAAGATGTTAAATCAATTATTTGATAGCTATAATGTTGCTAAACATTAATGAGACTAAACAACATTATTCAGTATGTAAGATATTTTCTTATTTTTCAACGATTACGATAGCTATAATGTTGTTAAAACATTAATGAGACTAAACAATATTATTCAGTAGGTAAGACATTTTCTCATTTTTCAACGATTACTATTGCGATGGTTCAATTGTGTAGTCAATATAGATTCTCTTATTACCGCTATCTGTAAATATGGTATACAAGAAGCTATTACTTTTTCGAATAAGTATTAATTTTGAATTAAATACAATGTCAAAAATGAATTTACTCCAATTAGATTTATCAAAAGAAAAAGAAGGGGAAAAAAAAAACACCTCTAGTAAATTTGTTTAACGTATTTGAGGAATGAATGCTACAGCACGAAAAGAGTAAGAAGAAGAGATATTTGTAGAGTCAATTATAGATTCTCTTTTTCCTCAAATATGTTTCAAGTCAATGCCGTGTAATTCAAGCTAAAAATTGGTGACAAACTTTTCGTGTTAAAATGGTTGAGTGGCTTAATTTCTATTGATATCTTAAGAAATGTAGACGCATGTCCTTTTACAAGTCATTTTCGTACTTAAGAAAAAACGTAACAAATTAATATGATGCAGTACAAGTATAATAATAATAATAATAATTGATGCTACCAAAAATTGCACCTAGTGAATTCCAAGTTTGACGACTTATAATGAGCACGAACATAATCCTTGGGTACCTGAAACAAAGGCGTGTAGGTGTGACCTCGTCGCCCCTCCGATACTTAAGTTAGAGAGAGAATAGAGAGAAAATATATATGCTGAAAATATGTGCAAAGAACGTACTTGAATAATGATCCAAGGCCCCATATTTATAGAGTTAGGTAATAGTCCACTCCTAATAGGACTCGTCATCCTTATTTTTAGGAATGACTTAGGTAGGAGTTAGTGTTGGATTAAAACTAAAAGTCTCACCTTACTTTACCTTAAAGTATGTTTCAAGATAGACTCCTTACAGCCCTAGGACTTCTTGGATATTGGTAATTGGATAGGGTTAGAGTCCTTACGGGGTAAGGACTATCAACGCTCGATCATAGAGTACCTTGGGAAGTTGGCTAAGGCAAATGCCCAACCACACAGCACGAGGACGACCAATGTAATCTTGTAGGTAGTCATGGGATCAATCCTCGAGGTATCCCAAGGACTATCACGCCCGAGGATGTGGGTCCCATAATTGAGAATGGGGAGCCTTGACAGTCCTCATGCTCGAGGTGCCCCATAATGACCACATTACTGGCCCCCGTGCATCCACTCCTAAAGCAAGAAAATTAGATGTGGATGCACATGAGCTCGATCCCTCGTGACAGGCGAGTGGGAGCACTCCATGTGCGCGGGACAACTAGTGCCCAATGCATGGAAGATGTTCATTTACTTTTTCATAGTGTGTAAGTACCTGGGCATTACGCCATACCTCAACCTTTGTCGAATGGTGTTCGAGCTCAAGTAGCTCCCACAATTCACCTGTTTTGCTTACCTTTCTACTCGAGGTGGGTTTAGGATCCCGACCTTACCTAGTTCCTTGAAGGGTTGGAAAGAGAAATAGTTTTATGGTTGATAGCCTCGAGCTTTCGGACTCTGAAGAGACTGATGTCGAGGATGAGGGCGATGTTGATATCGTGGCATCTGATGAGGCCCCAGAGCACAATGATATAGATTAGGCCCCCATTCCTCCGACCTTTTGTTTGTAGCTTTTGTAATTTTTTGAGTTTTGATCATGTACATTGCCGGAGCATTGGGCCTTTATGTCTTTAATTTTTGTTAAGTACATTGTTCGACCCCAGGGATTTTAGATGTTATCTCGAGGTATATTGTCGTATGTGTTTGTCTTGACCTTTGAATAGTTAATAAGCACGATGACTAATTTAGTATTTAGGCTCGACGATAACACAATTAATGATCACGACGAACAAACAATGGATTGATTTTTTTATCAAGTTTTGATCTTGACGACCATATGATTAATGATCTCGACGGCCAGACAGCTAATTGATTTTTTGACTAAGTTTTGAGCTCGAGGACTATGTAATCAATTAGGTTTTGGACAAAGTCTTGAGATCGAGGACTACATAATCAATCGTAGTCTCCAGCATTCTCCGAGGACTTCTTAATCTGAGATTGTAATTTTTGGAATGGTCGAGCTCGAGGACTACGTAATCAATTAAGTTTTTGACAAGGTCTTGAGATCGAGGACTACGTAATCAACTGTAGTCTCGAGCTCGAGTATTCTCCGAGGACTTTTTAATCCAAGATTGTTTTTTTTTTGGAATGGTCGAGCTCGAGGACTATGTAATCAATTAAGTTTTTGACAGTCTTAGGATCAAGGACTACGTAATCAATTGTAGTCTCGGGCTCGAGCATTCTCCAAGGACTTCTTAATCCAAGATTGTAATTTTTGGAATAGTCGAGCTCGAGGACTACGTATTCCATTATTGTAGTCTCGAGCTTGAGAATTCTCCGAGGACTTCTTAATCCTTGATTGCATTTTCTGGAATTGTCGAGCTCACGTAATCAATTAAATTTCAAAGTAACAAGCTCAACGATTTTACAATTAAGGATTGAGCTCGACAATAGCTTAGTTAATTAAGTTATTGAGCTCGATAGTGACTCAATTAACATTAATTTGCTTGACGGCTAGATCATTAATTTAATCTTGATGATCATATAATCGATTTCTTTTTTATGAACTTCTGAACTTGAGGATAAGTTTAATGACTAAGTTATCATTTTGATAAAGCTCTGAGCTTGAGGATAGGTTCAATCTGAGACAATCTCAAGCTCGAGCTATGTTTGAGGACATATTGGTCCAAGATTATGTTTCTAGGAATGGTCATGCTCGAGCATCCTTTGATAATTAAAATTCAAATTTCGGGTTAAATATTTGCTTTTGTGCTTGTTTGTGTAGTTTGATAGCTTTGCCAGTTGTGTTTTGAGTTGTTGCATTGCATTGATTTATGAATTGTGGAGATAAATGCTAAGTGTTGTTTATTTTCATCCACTTATTCCATGATTGACTCTTTATTGGGCACTTTGGTCATGAGATTCATTGTACGCACTTGTTGGTTGCACTTGCAGATTGTTAAGGGAACTTAAATGACCATGCTATTATCAATTCTTCAATCACTCTACTAATGAAAGGATAAATTTGGGGGTGGTTGAGTCGGTGAAGGATATTATCTAGAAGTGTGTTGATTCCATGCATGTTGGAAAAAAAATTTGTGTGGAGTTTTCTTTGGCCAAGTATAAGCTGAGTAATGACCATATGTTAGAGATCTAAGCTCCATTTTGTCCTGTTGTGCTCAAAAGAATAACTTTGCACATGTTGAATCTTGGTCCTCACTTCGTAGCCTTTTTGACTCGAGTTATTAAGTCCGTTGGGGTATCTTGAAACCTGGTACCCTTTGGTCTAAACAACCGGAGAGCTATCGACCTAAAACTTGCTACAAGAGTCAAGAAGAAAGTTTAAGGGAGTGAGGTAAAATATGAGATAAGAAAAAAAAATTTGATTTTGTGCAATTGTATTTGGTGATCGGGCTTAGATAACTAGTGGGTTTGAATTACTTGGTATAAGCTTGAATGTCGAAGCACTCATCTAGTGGAAAATCATCACATGACTAAATGTTGAGATTGCCGGTTAGACCCAACCGAACAAAAAAAGAAAAAAAAAATTGAGTGATTTGAGGGCAACCTTAAGTTTTTGACACATTGGGCTAGAGTGAAAATATTAAGTTTGGGGGAGTGTGCGTATCACGAGTGAGAAAGGAAAATTTGACCATTGAGGGTTGGGAAATCACTAACTTGTGTATTGCGATGAATTGGAATGACTACACACACACACATGAGTCAAGCATGGTGTAAGTTAAAAGGTATTTGTTGTAGCATTTTTGGAAACATTTCATAAGTTATTAGCATAATGTAAGAATCGAAACAATGTGGCAAACTATCTAACTTTTGGAGTGTTTGTTATTATAGTATTATTGTTTGGTTTTAATTTGTGTGATTGCATGCTTGTTTGTTTAGCTTTGTTCGAGGACTAACAAAGATTTAAGTTTGGGGGTGTGATAAGTGCGAGTTTTTGCACTTATTCGGACCATTAATTTAGATATTTGTGAGTTTTTATTATCAATTTATTACCTAATTTAGTTATTTTTATTTTGTAGGTGAAAACTCGAGTTTGAATGATGATTAGAAGGAATTTACGCGAGAATTGAGCAAAAAGAACCAAAGATGCAAGAATTCCAAAGTTCGGGGACCATTTTGTCACTTTCCAAAACTTTAGGGACCTTGACTGCAATTTATAGGTTTTAATTTTAAAACCAGCAGCTGGGTTCTTCTGGGCGTGCTTGCTGGACAGAAACTGGGTGCTGCACATTTTTAACATTTTTTTGGAACTTCGGGGACCAATGGTGCAATTTCGCTAGGTTTTAGTTTTAAAAACCTGTAGCTGGACGTTTCTTTTTCTTCTTTTTTCTGGCTGGGCAGAACGGCTTCTGCTGGTTTTTTCTTCTTTTTCAATTCTTTTTTTCTTTCTTTTACTTTCTTTCTTCTTCCTTTAATTTCTTCTTGGCATTTTGGACAAATCTTGGAGCTTGGCATAGTGAAATAGCTTGGAGAAGAAGACACATTGATTTTCTCTTTATCAATAAGTTTTTCTTTTCTCTAATTTATTTTCCATTAATGAGTTCTAAGAATTTATTTGTATTTTTTAGTATTTAATGAATAACTAAACATATTTGTGATTGGAGGTAATTTCAACCCCGAGTTATGATTTTCAATTAATTTGTGCCTTATAGTTCTCTTAATTAATTTGTTTAATCCATTGATTTATATGTTTATTTTGTTATTCTTGATTGTTTAGGTGTACAACTAAATGATTAAGTTGTTGCAATGAATGCTATTTTGGAATTTATAGTACGTAATCGCTATTTATTCTAAAACCTAGTGACAATTATATTTTAATAGATTATGAGGAATTTTTAATTGATTGTATGTGGATTAACACTTAAGTAAGTAAATCGAGCTTGTGAGTTTGCCCTTAATTCAATTCATTTCTTTTGTCGTAATGCTTTTGTTAAATTAAATTTAGAGAGCTTACTCTAGGTTGTTTAATGAATAGGGTTGAGTAAAGAGCTTGTTTTATTCAACTAACATGTAAGAAGAGATTGAGATAATTGAGCTTGTAATTATTCTCGAATTGTTGTTAATCTAGAGAACGAAAATCTATTGTGTAATTGATATGAAAATCATTCTCGTGGTAACGAAATATCCCCCCAATCACATCTTCACATCTTTGATTTAAAAATTACTTTGTTTATTTCCAAATTCAAATATTTTCTATTTTGAATTTATTGCTTTCCTTAGTTCAACAAACCAAACCCCCCAATTTAATCACTTTAGCATATAATTGTTAAATTTAATTTCTAGTTTGCAATTGATTAAATTGAAACAATCCTCTACGGGAAATGACCCTTACTTGCCATATTACTATTTAAGACGACACATTTAAAGTTAAGTAAGGAAATTAGTTGGTACCTCATTTTGAGCGTATTAAGGTTGTCAGAATTCCAAGGCCTTGGCAGTGGTCTTCCCGACATATCTCTCAAGCTATGATATTGATTGTACCAGCCGTAGGTTTGTTACCTCTCCCCGAACCTGAGTTCTTCCATTTGTCATGATCATTCCTTGGACACTTATCGTGCCCAACATACGTCTTCAAGTATCATCTTCTAATCAGGGCCTCAATCTCCCGTTGCAATGTTATACACTCTTCGGTTGTATGCCCATGATCCTTGTGGAAGTCACAATATTTGCTCTTGTCCCTGGTCTCTGGGAGAGATCGCAACCTAGGAGGCCATTTAAGATCCTTCATATCCCTGATCTCCATCAGTATGTTGGACTTAAAGGTATTCAAATAGGTGAATGGCCTAGGTGGTCCTTCTTGATTCTGCTTGTCTCGAGCCTGATTTTGTCGCAAGTTCGGCTTGTCGCAAGTTCGGCTCGTGTGGTCTCTTAACTTGGGGCTTCTTAAAGCTCGGGCTAGCCTTCATTACCTCCTCCATATTGATGTATTTTTCTCCTCGGGTAAGAAGCTCAGTCACTGACTTCGGGGGCGTCTCGGATAAAGACTTCCTGAATGCTTCACACCTCAGCGCATAAGTTAGAGCTGAAACAGCCGCTGTAATGTAAAGATCAGGTATCTGTAGCCTATCTTTATTGAATCTTGTCATAAAGTTACGTAAGGTCTCATTCGAGCTCTGGCGGAGCTGCATGAGGGTGGATGCTGTCTTCCTGATGCGCTTACTACTTGCAAAGAAGGCGGAGAACTTGTCATCAAGGTCAGAGAATGGCGATATAAAGTTAGGTTCCAATGTGGCGAACCAATCCCTGGCAGTGTTGGTCAATGTTTGAGGAAAGGCCTTATACATTACTTGGTCGGCGCAACCTGTAAGTTCATGACGTCTGTGTAAACATTAAGATGGTTGATGGGGTCGGTGGTCCCATCATACTCCTTCATGCAAGGGAACGTAAACCTGTCCGGGAGGGGATATGGAAGATCTTCCAGCGTGAACTGAATGTTAGGGGTAAACCCTGTCACTCCCTTGGTATTCTGCTGTAGTCCTGCTGCAATCCCATCTTGTATGATCTGAGCGAGTTCTCGTGAGTCTATAGTTACCAATCTCGAGGCCGAGGTTGGTGGGGGTATGCCCGAGGCCCCAGATCCACCATTCTCATGGGCATCACAGGCGTCCTGAGCATCAGCCATGACACCTCTTTCCGACGCCGGTCTATGTACATGCGCCGGTGCTGGGGCTGGGGCTTGGGGAATGTTTCCTTGGCTGAGTAGCTGAGTCAGGGTCGCAACTTGTTGACGAAGCTCTTCGAATGCTCCAGCAGTGACCACTGCTAGTGGGGGATCTAGCATTCCGGGTGGATGGTTTGGAGCGGATGAGCTTGCAAGAGGAAGACCTGAGCGTGTATTCACCATGACTTTTGGTAGCGATTTCCCACAGACGGCGCCAATGATGCTACCAAAAATTGCACCTAGTGAATTCCGAGCTTGACAACTTATAATGAGCACGAACGTGATCCTCCGTTTCCTGAAACAAAGGCGTGGAGGTGTATCATCGTCGCCCCTCCGATACTTAAGTCAGAGAGAGAATAGAGAGAAAATATATATGCTGAAAATATGTGTAAAGAATGTACTTGAATAATGATCCAAGGCCCCATATTTATAAAGTTAGGTAGTAGTCCACTCCTAATAGGACTCGTCATCCTTATTTTTAGGAATGACTTAGGTAGGAGTTAGTGTTAGATTAAAACTAAAAGTCTCACCTTACTTTACCTTAAAGTATGTTTCAAGATAGATTCCTTACAGCCCTAGGATTTCTTGGATATTGATAATTGGATTAAAAACAAGATTTGTTTTCTCGAGGAAAATGTTGCTTTCTTGTAAAAACCATAATAAATAACTTTATTTGTGTTTTTCAATAATCAACAAATCTAATGACGTGAATCTTAATACACATTTTATGGACTAGAAGAGGTTGAGGGGTCTGCTCAAAACTAACTTAGACGGTTGTAGTTCCCTCGACCCACGGCCCTATGCAAATTAAATAAAAATAGCACAAAACCATACAAGAAATGAGACTATGAAGAGGCGCGAGCAGAATTTCAAGTAACAAAAAGAGGTATTTGTACCAGTTAATAATATTTTAAGTTTTGGAAAGAAAAATGAAAAAGGTTGGCAATGCAGTTCAAGGGGCGTAACCGTTTATCTTGCATTATTTACTGATGATACCAATCTAAGTGGAGCTCGAGCACTGTAATCAAGGAGTAGCTTTCCATTTTGTCTCAAATGCCTCATGACCTCCTCGGTCATATCTCCTTGGGATGGTCTGTTCTCGACCCTATACGTCTTCCTCAAAATGACAATTAAACCTCGTACTAGGCAGCCTTTGACTCATTAGGACCCTCCCTCTTGCCAAGGTTTATCCAAACCTAATAGAGGTAGAGTCCTGCTGTTAATATATTACTTCTCGTGAAAGGATTCTATCGTCAGAGTCCTATCTCTGTCCAAACACGTGAGGTAATACAAAACCAATTAAGTTGCAACTTCCAATCACGGTAGAACTCCTAGGGATTTCAACATTGTAATCATGGGTAATGCTACATGTACCCACAAATTTTCACACAATCTTTTACACCCCCCTCACATGGAGGGGGCCCACGATTATTTTATTATGTGTGGACCCCCCTCCATGTGAGGGGGGTGTAAAAGATTGTGTGAAAGTTTGTGTACACATAGCATTATTCTTGTAATCATAATATGAATGCACTACCTACCTTTATAAATACATCATTTCAATTCATTATTAAGGTACGTTTTTCATATAATTTCAGCACTAAACTCTTTGGTATTCTCTCTTTGACTTAAGTATCGGAGGGGCGACGATGACACACATCGATGCCTTTATTTCAGGTACCAAAAGACCACATTCGTGCTCATTCTCAATCGTTAAACTCAGAATTCGACATGTGCGATTTTTTGTAGCATCACTTACAATCCAATTTATGGCACATATTTTTTTGTTGAGATTGACTCAAATTAGAAGCAGAAATGATACGAATGGAGGTGCTACGTACGTCGAGCTTTGTCGACATTTTGTCGAACCACTTTTAAATATTCTCTCTCTTTCTTCGTTCATTTTTTTTTCGCTGAATTAGGTGGGTATTAATTTTCTCCAACATTTTTTTTACAGTAGCACTACATTTTAATTTTACTAAATATCTACAACATTTACTCATTTTATCACTTGTGTTGAAAAAAGAACATGAGAGAATTTTTTACTTATAAGTAAATTATCTATATATAAGCGAATTCTTAATTTAAAAGTAAAAATTTTCTTAGTTATTTTTAATTTTTATAGTTAAACGGTGTACTTATAAGTGGATTTTTCATATATATGTGTAATAAAAGGGGCATAGCAATATGAAATGAAAAAGAATGAAAAATACAGAGAGAATCGGACTCTCCTTTTTTGATTGAAGTTTAATCCATTCGAATTACATCAGTTGGTACATAGACTCTCATTTATAGAGATCAGCAAATCAGTTACAATGTTAACTAACTAACTGAAGAAGTTAACCACTTAACCAACTGTTTTAACAACTTGTTCCAATTTCGGCATCTTCAACTACCAAGCTTCGTTTCTTTTCCGGCTCGGCTTGGTGATTGTTGAGCCGTAACATCCCCCTTCAAGATGGATTTGTGTAAATCTATGATTCCCATCTTGTCAAGTAAGAAACGAAATTGATCTGCTCCTAAAGCTTTTGTAAAAACATCGACCCAACCGATGTTTGGAGGAAACATAAACCGTTTTAATCGGATTTTTACGTAGCTTCTCCCTTACTATATGGCAATCTATGTCAATGTGTTTTGTCCTCTCATGAAAGACTGGGTTTGAGGCTATGTGCAAGGCCGCCTTATTATCACAACACATCAATGCGGGCTTCCAATGATCTACCCCAAGATCTTTGAGTATTCCTAATAGCCAAACCACTTCACGACAAGTTGTGGCCATTGCTCTGTACTCGGCTTCAGCTGATGACTTTGACACAGTTGTTTGCTTTTTAGACTTCCACGAAATCAAAGTTTCACCAAGAAAGACACAATATCCCGTCACAGATCTTCTACTATCCACGCATCCTCCCGATCCGCATCGCGTAATGCTTTCAATTGCAAATCGGATGTCTTTGGACATAAAAATCCCTTGTGCCGGAGCATGCTTAATATATCTCAGAACTCTATGTACTGCATCTAAATGAGGTTGTCTTGGTGCTTGCATAAATTGGCTAAGTGTCTGAACAGCAAAGGTCAGATCAGGTCTCGTGATAGTTAGGTATATCAATCTGCCAATCAGCCTTCTATATTACGCGGGATTGGTTAATACTTGCCCCTCCTCACGAGATAATTTCAAGTTTTGTTCCATAGGAAACTTCGAAGGGCGAGCACAGTTAAACACGAATCTTTTAGTATATCAAGAGCATATTTACGTTGTGAAACGGTAATTCAAGCATAAGATCTAGCAATCTCCAAGCCTAGAAAATACCTGATAGTCCCCAGATCTTTAATTCTAAAAGTGGAATTCAAATGAGACTTAAGAGCATTAATGCAAGACATATCAGAACTTGCAATAATTATGTCGTCGACATAAACCAGTAGAACCATAAATGCATCAGATTTCTGCAATATGAACAAAGTATGATCATGTTGGGATTGATTAAAACCATATTGTAGAAGACATTGAGTGAATTTGATATTCCACTGCCGAGATGCTTGCCTTAAGCCATATAGTGACTTCTTAAGTTTACAAACTGAATTAGAGGAATGTGAAGAGTAGCCAAGTGGTAGAGTCATATAGACCTCCTCATCCAATTCTCCATTTAAAAAAGCATTGTCAACATCGAGTTGATGCACATGCCAATTTCGAGCTGCAGAAACGGCCAGCAATGTCCTCACAGTTACTAGCTTAGCTACTGGTGAAAAAGTATCTGAAAAATCTAAACCTTCAACTTGATTGTAGCCTTTAGCTACGAGCCTAGCCTTATAGCGTTCTACCATGCCATCAGACCTGAATTTCACTTTATATACCCATCGACAACCAACAGATTTTTTGCCGGAGGTAAGGTAGTTAATTCCCAAGTTTGATTTGCTTCAAGAGCATCAATCTCGGCTTGCATAGCTTTTCTCCAATGTTCAAATTTTACGACTTGATAATAATGTGAGGGTTCAAAAGTAGTTGAAACTGAGAGGCAAAAGTTTGTAAAAGAGGGTGACAATTTGTTGTACTGTAAGGATGAAGATAAATCATGAGGAGCACTTACCTTATTCGATCTCCCTGAACACATGGAGTTAGACTGATCTGATGAAGAAGTAAGGAGGTTGCAATGATATTGGTCAAGGTAGCTAGGAACATTCCTAATTCTGGAAGATCTACGAGGCATATTGGCAGAAGACTGTATACTTGTATTGGAGGTATCCAATTCTTGGGAAGGAAGAGATTTAGGGAATACAAATGAATTATCAAATGAAGTAGAGTTTAAACTCTTGTAAGGAAAGATGTGTTCGTGAAAAACTACATCTCGAGATATGAAGGAGGTGTGAAGATCCAGATCATATACTTTATATCCCTTGACACCGTAAGGATATCCAAGAAATATGCATCTACGAGCCCGAGAGGCAAATTTAGAGCGATTGTGGGATAAAGTAGAAGCAAAACATAGGCTTCCAAACACTTTGAGGTGAGCATATGTAGGATGTTTATTGTATAAGATCTCAAATGGAGATTTGTTTTGTAGGAGAGGAGTTGGTGTACGGTTAATGAGATATGCTGCGGTTAAGACAAACTTTCTCCCCGTAATTTAAGAGGTAAATTGGCTTGAAAAATGAGTGCTCGTGAGACATTTAGTATGTGTTGATGTTTTCGCTCGACTACACTATTTTGTTGTGGTGTGGCAACACAACTTTTCGTTGAATAATGCCTTTTTCGGCACAAAAAATTCTCATATCAAGGTCAGGGGCATTATCAGTTCGAAGCTGTTTTATTCTGATCTGGAATTGTGTTTCAACTAAATTATAGAAGCATTGGATATATGATCTTGCTTCGGATTTATGTTGTAGGAGATATATCCATGTTGATCTGGAGAAATCATCCACTAAAGTGAGGAAATACTTTGCGCCATTTAAAGAAGAATGAGCAAAAGGGCCCCATACATCACAATGTATAATCTGAAATAAATGTGTAGAAGTTGTATTGCTAATAGGAAAAGCATGTCTTTTTTGTTTTGCCATTGGACAAATGTTACAAAGAAATTCTTTTCGACTAGATATTATATCAGAATTATTACTAGCAAGATGTTGTAAACAACTAGATGACAGATGTCCTAATCGAAAGTGCCACAGGTCAAAGGAACTCGAATTTGAATAGGAGGTGGCACATGTAGGAGGTTTTGCTGGAATAAAAGGTTTTGTTGGAGATCTCAACAGATGATACAATCCTCCTCTTTCTTCACCCATACCAATCGTCGTCCATGATATAGGGTCCTGAATAAAGCATTGATGAGATAAAAAAATCAAGCAACAATTAGATTTATGAGTGAGTTTGCTGGCAGATAGCAAATTAAAAGAAAAAGATGGAACACACAGCACATTTGTCAAGCAAAGTTTATCTGAAATTACTACATTGCCTATGTGAGTAACTTGTGCAAATGTACCAGTAGGTAATTGCACGGAAAGAATTTCTTTGTGGTCGTTATAGTGTCCAAGAAAGAAACCGAACACACCATATGGTCTCATTTGCTCGGTATCAATGATCCAAGGAATATTTGAGAAAGAAATGTGATTAGAAGAAAAAGATAGGCAATGGTGTTTACCTGTCATGTTGCATTGAGGTTGAAATGTTGGTTTGAGGTTATCAGACTTATTGATCGAAGGAGTATCAATAGGTGGAACATTGACAGGTTTAATCAAGCTGAGTATTTGATTATATTGTTCCGGAGTAAATGGCATTGAAGAAAAGCTTTGCTCACCAGAAGATTCTACTGAATGAACTTGACTTGAAGAATTGATTCCCTTATTTACGCGATTTAAAACCAGGAGGAAAACCAATAAGTCTGAAGCACTTGTCAGTTGTGTGTGAAGTATATCCACATTCAGTGCAATATAGTTTTCCCTTTCTTGGACCAGACTGCTGCTTAAATGAACCAGGTGCTATCTTACTAATCATAGCAGCAGAATCAAGATGAGGAGAATAATGGCCAACATTTCTCTGAGTTTCTTCTTGCAAAATTAATGAGAAAACTTTGTTAATAGAGGGCAAAGGATCAGATAACAGTATCTGACCTCTTATTGCACCAAAGCTCTCGTTTAGTCCCATAAGAAAGTGTAAAACATAATCTTGATGATGATAGTCCAGTAGAATCTTAACACTGGGACTAGGATCATTAGGAAGAGGGCGATAGTTGAAATATTCGTCCCATAAAGTCTTGAATTTTGTGAAGTAATCAGATACTGATGATGAACTTTGATTGAGAGCACATATTGCCTTCTTTAGTTGAAAAATGCGTGGAGCATTTCCCTGACTGAATCTCTCTTCTAGCTCTTTCCAAAGATCAGAAGCATGGGCAATATATAGGACACTTGCAGCTATCTCTTTGTTCAAGGAATTTAGGATCCAGGAACATACCATGTCATTACACCGAATCCATGCTTGATAAGAAGGATCAGTTATCAGTGGCTTTGGGAGATTACCATTGATAAAACCAAGCTTGTTTTTGTCGAACCACTTTTAAATATTCTCTCTCTTTCTTCGTTCATTTTTTTTTCGCTGAATTAGGTGGGTATTAATTTTCTCCAACATTTTTTTTACAGTAGCACTACATTTTAATTTTACTAAATATCTACAACATTTACTCATTTTATCACTTGTGTTGAAAAAAGAACATGAGAGAATTTTTTACTTATAAGTAAATTATCTATATATAAGCGAATTCTTAATTTAAAAGTAAAAATTTTCTTAGTTATTTTTAATTTTTATAGTTAAACGGTGTACTTATAAGTGGATTTTTCATATATATGTGAATTTTTAAAGTATAAGCGATTTTTTAGTACGTATTTTATATGTGAGTTTTTAGTTATATGTAATCTTTTTAACGTAGAAGCAATTTTTTATACAAAAGTATTTTTTAATTTATAAGTGACTTTTTTACATATACAGTAACTTTTTACTTATAATTAATTTTTTAATTATAAATTGTATGTTTTACTTATTGGCAGTTTGTTTTACATAGTAAATGAATTTGTCTTGTAAGTATTTTTTTACTAATGAGTCAACGTGTTAGTTATACATTTATTTTTCAACTTCTAAATATTTTTCATCTTATATAAGCTTTTTTGTAACTTATTAAGTATTTTTTTAGTCATACACAAAATTTGTATTTTATAAATGATTTTTTTACTTATGTACAAGTTTTTTTTACTCATTATTAATTTTTTTACTCATATATGAGTTTTTTATTTAAAAATGAATTTTCTAATTATAAGTGTTTTTTTTTACTTAATAATTATTATTTTTTAGTTAATAAGTTATTTTTGGTTGTAAGTGAAATTCTTAATCTTATTTTGTTGTAAGTAAATCTACGTAATTTAATTTGACTAATATTTCTTAATTTATTAATTTGAATAATAGGTTGAATAAATGAGGATAAATACCCCCACGTTAATTTTGTCTGAATAATAATTGAACCAAACACGCTGAATACAAATTAAATAAAATTATTTTAATCATTATCCGCTCTAAACGGTGCGCCAAAAGGTTCGCTGATCCGCCGAAGCTGGGCTTGGGCAATGGGATCCGAAACCCGGAGCCGACCCAACCATCCCATCCCCATACTCCAATGAGGAAATTACACCTACACCTGTTTTTAGATTTCTATTTTCACAAATCCTGTCACAAGTTTAACTTTTCAATTATCAGGTTTTTATATTTAATTAATATTAATTATATAATTTTCGATATAATTAAAATCACCCAAAATCAAACCCTAAAATTCCCATTCTCTCTCTTCCCTCTCATTCTCTCCCCGTAGCTGTGACCCTAAGGTCCTTCCTCTCGCCGGCGGTCATCCCTCCCATTTCTCTCATCCGTTCCATTCTCTCCTCCCCGTCTCTGTGACCAGAAAACCGTGGCCTAAGAACCTTCCACTCGCCGGCGAAATAAGGGAACTGCCACTGGTGTTCTCGCGGCAAATGAGGGAACTGCTCACGGCCAACGGTTTTCTCGCTCCAATCTCATCTCAGCTCCAGTCCCCTCTCTGTCGCCGACACTCCACCTCCGATTGCGCAGTCCTCCTCTCTGTCGGGTTTTTTTTTTTTTATTTTGTGAGTGGTGCCGATCTGTTTAGTGGCGGCGGGGTACGATGGGGGTGTGTGTGGGTGCGTCTTCAGATGGTGCGATGGAGGCAATGGAGTGGTGGTTACAGATCTGTTGTGGTGGGTGCGTCCTCAGATCTGTTGGTGTGCGGTATGGGTGTGTGTTTGTGGGGCGTCTTCAGATGGTGCAATGGTGGCAATGGAGTGGTGTTTGCAGATCTGTTGTGGTGGGTGCGTCCTCAGATCGCGTCCTCAGATCTGTTGGTGTGCGGTATGGGTGTGTGTTTGGGGGTGTGGTTGGGTGTCAGGTATGGGTGTGTGTTTGGGACGGTTTGGTGATGGATCAGGCGCGGCGGCGCAGTGAAGGTGGTGGTGGTGGTGGTGGTGAAAACGTCGGCAGCGATGTTTGGAACGGGGATTTTGTTGCTGGGATGTGGTGTGTTGGTGTCGACGAAGGTGGTGGTGTGTTGGTGGTAGTCACAAATTGTGACCATCAAATTGGTTGGTGTGTGACCAATAAAGAATAGATTGTGACCGATAAATATTGTGTGACCCACAAATTAATAAATTTGTGATCAGTAAAAGTTATTTGTGACCTATAATTCGATGTCTTGTGACTATAAAATAAGAAGTGTGACTTAAAAATTTTATGATTTGTGATCGATGAAACAATTGTGACTTTTAAATTTTTTATTTGTGATCGATGAATGAATTGTGACCTATGAAATTTTTGAATTGTAACCTTAAAATTTTTGAATTGTGACCAAATTGTATAGATCTGTGACCGTTATATATTTATTAATAAAACATATAATTAATTAAGTAATTCATAAATAAATTAAAATAAAAATCTGATTTTTAAAATTTAAAATATCAAACCTTAATTTTGAAATGTGTATAAGTAAAACCAGGATTTATGTAGACTTCCTGCTCCAATTGCCCATGCCGTGGCAAAGAGTGCGCGTCCTCTCTCTCCTCCCTCTCATGAGTTATACCTTCTTTCCCATCTGGACTGGCATTTTCAAGCCTCTGCCTCCCTTTATTTTCTCTCACCTCAAATTCAGGTCAGTATATGCATAAATTATACGCAGCACACGCCTACATTTGCATGATGATAGATCTTTATGATTGTTATTCGACGATCGACTCTTAAGATTAACAGAGATACTGCATAACAGAAATACCTATAGGGTTTGGTGCAGTGGTGATTGTAAAAACATTAATCAACCTGAAAATATGGAACAAGTTGTGGCCGATGGCGCAGAAGTAATGGTGGGGGACCCTGAATTACTGCAAACGAAAATATCGTATATTCGACTCGACGGTCCTGCGAAGCTTCAGGTTCTCTCACTTCTATTACTTTTATGGAAATTTCGATTCTTTATAGCACGGCCTAATTGTTCAAATTGATAAATGTTGAGATCTATTGCTAAGTAATTGGGGTAATTATTACGAAATTTGCTTGTTGCGCGAACTCCCCGAAACAATTTGATAAAAAGAGTAACCTTTTCGGAAAAAAGAAATAAAAAAATTATACAGAGTTTAGTTGGAATGCTGCTGTAATGTTTAATTGTATTTCATTTACTTAGCAACTGATGTTACATTTTATGTTGCACTTTCAGCATTTTGTCAGATTAACATTTTCCTTGAAAATAGTTTTTTTTTATAACCGTGGATGTCGGGGCTAGCTTACGCGCACATCGACTAATTCCACGGAGCCTTGAAGTTTACGGCCGAGTACTCATCTCAGTGGCCTGAGGGAACTCGAACTGGCGATCATCGGGGAGCACATCGACTAATTTCACGAGGCCCTGAAGTTTACGACCGGGTACCCATCTCAGTGGCCTGAGGGGATTCGAACTGGTGATCATCGGGGAGTAAATCCAAGGCCTGACCAATTGAGCAACCCCTCAATGTTCTTGAAAATAGTTTTTAAAACATTCTTTTCTAAAAGAGTGAAAGAAATGTTTTATGGAATTCGGAAGCAAGTTGTTACAAAAGAAGATCTAACATGGTTCAATTGGAAAATACTTTTGCGTTCAATTGGAAAATACTTTTGCCACCGCCTCACGCCTTTTTAACCATGCTTAAACCTAACACTTTATGTTAATTCAAAATTCTAAGCATGACCATCGCAATTGTTTATCTTTTGATTTCTATAGTTTGTTTAAGAATAAAACTCATATTAGGGTGAGTGGGTGGGGGTGGTGGGGCTTGAAGAAGATGACTCATTTTCTATTTTTAATTAATTTTCTTTTTTCTATTATCTATTTATTTTTTAGCTTACTGGAGGCGTCGATATTGCTACAAATTTATATTCTTAATAGCAACCTAATAGATTTTTTTGGAAGATTTTTATCATTAAAAAACCCAAAGAATGAAAGAAATAACGATTGATGACAAAAGTGCGAGGGATAGTCTAAAGACGATGTTCCATTTTTTTTTTATTGGAGATTAATGGAAGAATGACAGTTCGGTCATTTATATTAAGCGCCCGTTTGGCCCCCATTATTCCATATTATAATGAGAGTAATAGTAATTTTTTGGAGAATGTGTAGTTGAAAAAAGGAAAAAATTTGGATTTACTTGTAATATTATTTGAGAATGTGTGTTGATAAGAAAAGAGAGAAAAATAAATTGTAATTTAATGGGGAATAATGGAGGCTAAGGAGACCCATATTCAATGATATTGATAGTGAGATCATTATAATACATTTTCGAAGTTTTAACACTCGTACGAAATAATTGCAATGTAATAAAACAAAAAGTATAACATATTTAATTATGGTGCATAATTACCATATTTTATCATTTTTATCTTATGTTAAATCTTGCCACCATTGAATTTTATTTCTGGCCCTGCCCCTGAGTTGTTCATACGACATGTCTTGCATTTACGACAATTGGTACATCTAAATTTTAAGTTTTGATAAAACAGAAAAATCAACACGGAGTAGAGATATAAATTAGTTCTTATTCTGTTAATGGGCAAGGATGAGGAGGACTGACTTCATGTAATTTTATTGATGTGAATGGAATATCTAAAATGTTCATGTTCTGAGTCCAATTTTTGTTTTCTGGGCTGCAGGCACGCTTTTTGTATTAACATAGTTCTTTTTGGACATATATGTTGGTTGCTTGCATTTGATAGCACAATTCCTCTCTTGATGCCTTGCCTACATGAAGGCCTGTTGTACCATAAGCCATAGGGTGTCTATCTCCTAAAATATAACATAACGTTTGATTTAAGCAGCAGAACAACTAAGAACATTCTATGCTCAGTTTGTCAAAACATGGGGCAAATAAAAAGAGGAAATATTTAGCTTTAATGGAATATGACGAATGTTGGATGGATTATGATCGGGAGGACTGCAATACTATTGGGTGCTGTATTTAGCCGAGAGCACTTAAACTGATGAAAGAAGAAGAGAGAGGAATACTTTACTGGCTCGTGGGTGAGACAAAATCACTCAACATAATTCAATTCTTCATAATGAGCATTTCTACTAAATAAAGTGATTAAACAAGTATTTGTAGACCCAAAAGATTTTTTCTTCTAAAACGAGGATTATGGTCTAAATTAGGGAACTAATTATTAATTATTTCTAGTACATATCTATTGACTGAGGACTCCAAATAAAACTTGAATAACAGTAAAATTCTAAAGGACGTGAAGTTATTGAATATCTGTAAGTGACCAAACTAAACTCTTAAATGAAAGGAACAAACTGATGGGAAAACAGATGATCACAAGCACTTTTTTGAGCAAAAGTACTTACAACTTATCGTCTTGGGACTCATAATCTTTAATTTTGACTTCCAAAATTTTATCATTATTTGCATCAAGGCTATTGTAGAATTCTGTTTCCTGTAATTTGTTAAATATTATTTTATCTATGTTATTATAAAATTAAAATTCCTTTTATTTTTCATCTTGATCATGTATATACTATTTAGCATATGTTCTCCTTCAAAATGATAGGTTATTGCAGATTTTGATGCTACACTAACCAAGTATTGGGTCGAAGGTCGGCGAGGGCATAGTATGTTATTGCTTCTACACCTTGTGATAGTTCTCTTGTTTATATAATTCAATTCTATTTCGGTAGTATCAAATACAGGCATATACTGAAAGGCTTGTTCAATTATTTTTACTCCTTTTATGGGAATCAAATTACTGACTTATAGTAAAATAAAAATATGTAGGTAGTCACGGCCTTTTGCAACAAGGGAATCCGGAGTATGATGCCAAGAGGCAGAAATTATACGAATATTATCATCCATTAGAAATTGACCCAACAATTCCGATTGATGAGAAAGCCAAACTCATGGAAGAGTGGTATGTGAATTAACCATTTTCTAACGGATGCTGGCTATTGTACCTATAAGATGATCAAGATTATACTGTCTTAAGCTCCAATTGAAAATTAGAAGTTCTTAAACGTGACAGTTTGTCCCTTGTAAAATGGGTCTGTTGGCTGTTATAAATATTTCCATTGAACTTTAGGTTTCTTTAAACAAATTGTGGTTGGCTCTCAAGTAGCTGTAAGTGTTTGATACTATATACACAGGTGGGAGAAAACCCATGGTCTTCTTATTGAGGGAGGACTCACATATGGTGCTATAAAGAGTTCTGTGGCTAACTCCAGGATTGCATTCAGGGATGGAGTCATTGAACTTTTTGAACTTTTGGAGGTAAACATTATCTACACTTCTGGGGCTTCTCGTTTACGTGTTGGAATGGGTGCTATGGGACTATATTGAGGAAAATGCAAATTAAGTGGGTTGTAGCAGTATGGCGCATTTTATTTGTGGTATGAAGTTTCTGGAAATTCATATTAATACAATGATGTCTACATTCTGCTGTAATAGAAAATGCCACTGGTCTTTTAACAAGGGACCCAGTTTACATTTTTACTCTTATTACTTGCAGAAGAGCAATGTCCCTGTCCTCATATTTTCTGCTGGCCTTGCAGATATAATAGAAGAGGCAAGCTTTTGGAACTTTGATGGTCTTATTTGATTCTCATTAGATGTTTAATCTCATGAAAAATCTGATTGCCCGCTGCTTACGTGTGATGCCTCTTTTATCAGGTGCTGAGGCAGAAACTTCATAGGTCTTTTAAGAATGTTAAAATTGTATCTAACCGGATGGTTTTTGACCAGAATGGCAATCTAGTATCGTTTAAAGGTATCGTTTTCTTTTTATAAGAGAGTATCAACTGAATCATTGTGCTACTATGAGCGTGTTTTCTAATCTACCTGACTGGAAGTGATTTTTCAAAAAATATCGTGATTCCACTCTGACAATTACTTATTCGTTGAGAAAATACCCTACTCCAAGGCTGATTGTAGATGCAATTTCCCTCTCTAGAAAATATTATCCAATGTCTGTTTTCGCTACAGGGAAGACTATCCATGTACTGAATAAGAATGAGCATGCAATTGATATGGCTGCACCTGTTCATGATCAATTGGGTGATGTCAATGGATTGGTTGACGATGCCTCGGTGAAACTGAGAACTAATGTGTTACTTCTTGGTGATCACATTGGAGATCTTGGAATGTCTGATGGTCTGAATTACAAAACACGAATTTCTGTGGGATTCTTGTGAGTAACAATTTCTCCCTATAAATCCAAGAAATCAACGTCTGTGAGTTTATGTTCACTACTTCAGTGAACCTGCCTTCTTAGCATGCAGTTGGTATGGTCTTCAGAATTTTTATTTATTTCTTAAGAGGGGTTTTATTTTGGATAAAATGGGAAGATGTGAGCAGTCACCAATAACTAAATCTTTATATGCTTTCATCTTGTTTTAAAAGTTTTTGAAAGGAACATTTTGTCACCAATAACTAAATCTTTATATGCTTTCATCTTGTTTTAGAAGTTGTTGAAAGGAGCATTTTGTCAATTTAAGTTGTGCACACATCTTTCTTTTGGGCCAGTAATTCCTCAGAGTTTATTTATAGACAATTAAATAAACAACATTGGCTTAGTGTTTGAAGTGGCCTTGCGATTGTGAATTTACAAATAAAATTTGACACGATACTGCAATTTAAATGGGTTTCAGTTTGCCAGTTTGGCAGAAACTGACCATAAGACCATTCTCTCTCTCTTTTGAACTTTTAGGCGGCCAACATCCATTTTATTGTCCTTTATTACTAGAATTTTTTTTTTTTAAATTTATTTAGAATCCTCTACCATTTTGCCGAAGAAGTATCAAAATTTTGTCATATAGAATGTATCTTGTTCTGGAGTTGAATTCTCGAAACCAATTATTAAGCTGATGAAAATCTTTTTAAAACCATCATACTATTTTTCGTTTAACTAAATCTCTAAATTTGGTATCGAGCACATTTCTCTGTTAAATGTGAACTATTAAAATTTTAAAATATCCCCTTCAAAGCTCTCAGTCTCTATCTGAGATCTGATGGGTGTCAGAGAACGTCTTGTATCCTTGAACACCAAAAGTTAAAACAAAATGGTCCTCAAATACACGTGCAGACAAGCACTTTTGACTGTTGGCCTATTTATAAATCAGTGCATGCATTTGATGCATGGTTAATGAACTGGAAATCTGTCACCATACCAGTTCGTCTAGGCATAATCAGAAGATATTCTCTCCTGTAAACATATTGAGTCAGTATATCCAGGTGTTAAGAAATTTTATCTTTATTTTATCATTTTAGTATTCGGAAGTACTGTCATTCTTGATGATTGGTGGTATATTTGTAGTTGCTTAACCTTGTAAGGTATTTGTTGCAGGAATGATAATGTTGAAATTTCTCGGGATAGCTACCGAAAATCCTTTGATGTTGTGTATACGGTGAGTACATAGCTTAGATAAACACATGTTTTCCATTCTCTCTCTGAAGTAATGTTCATGAACTGATAGTAAGGCTGTCATGTTTGTACCATTGATAAATGAATTGTTGAGCCATTGAGATTGTTGCATGACATTTGTAAAACTAGAATCTTGATACCTATGTTCATCTGTTTTTATACTTTTATGGAACAAAAAAACAGTGCTTGGAAAAGGAAAAAAATAATGATGCAAACCTCAATTGCTGGAAGTCCGAGTTCGTAAATTTTAATATTTGATCACAATATTCTATGGCATATCTTATTGTCGTGTCCCCTGAAGAAGATTATCTCCACTTTTCTAACAGACATCAAAAGTTAAAAATTTCTTCTGCTTCTCAGTGTCATATAGGTTACAATCAATGACGATGTTAGAATTTATAATATATTTGTGTGCAGAACGACGCATCCATGAGGGGAGTTGTCAAGCTTGCTTCTCAGCTTTGTTCAATGTGAATTGATTGAAGAATGGAGTATAGCACTGGTCAGAAGGCTAAAGTTCTTGGGCAAGATGAATTCTTGGATCCCATCTCTTATTTCCAAAATAAAACATCTAAGAGGAGCTCGCCTGATCATTTGATGAAGAATCAGAGCTCATCAAGTTTGCTTCATTGAGTTGTCTGTTTTTTGAAGCCTTCTTAACCTGTCATCTTCCCTACTGTCACTTTTGCTGAGAAAGCTTCTTCACCTTATCGATTTTAGGATTGGACATAATTTACTGTATGGTACAGCTAATGCATAATCACTTTGGTGCTTATTTTGTTCACAAGTTTTTAAAATCATTTGGCACATTTGAATACATTCTTTATAGGTTATGGTGTTGAATTTGGGTCTGATTTGACTGCGTTCTGCGTGATGTCTTCCATGTCCTATTAATTGATTCTTGCCTTGTATAGAATTGTAAAGCCGGGTGGGCCGCCTTGGTAGAGGCTTTGCACATGTGGTAATTACATAAAACCAGACATTTTCTTTCACATTTTAAAAAATCAGTTTTCACCTTTTTTTTTTTTTTTTTTCATTTATCAGGTTTTTTATCTTTTTTTTTAAAAAATAGATTTTTTATCATTTCAATTAAATAATTATTCCTTTAAAACCCTAATTTATCAATTCATCCTCCCACACCCCCCAACTCTCTCTCTCTCTCTCCATCGATTCCCTCCTCCTCGTCCTCCCTCCCTACCTCCTTCCTGTCGAAGCTTCTCATCCCTGTCGATTCACAGCAGCGTTCAATGCTTTTGTTAACGCTGCTGTGAATCACAGCGTCGACGCTGCTGTGAATAACAACAGTGTAGCAACGTTGACGTTTCTGTCGGCGTCGACCCTGCTGTGGTTGTGGGGGGTTGAGGTTTTTTTGTTGGGTACAGCAGCTATGTTGTCAACAGTGATAGGGTTTTTTTGTTGGGCACAGTTGTTGTGTTGTTGGGTACAGTAAACTGCTGTGTTATCGGTGGTGATAGGGTGGGCGTGGATCTGGTGGCTGCGACGGGGTGGAGGTGGTGTCGATGGTGCTGTGTGGATTTGCTATGGGTGTGGCTGTGGGAAGCTGTGTGGTGGTGCGGGCGGAGATAGGACGGTTGTTTTTTGTTATTATTATGGCGGTGTTTGTGGTAGTGTTCTGATGGGGTGACGATGGTGGTGTTGTTCAGGCAGCAACGGTGGTGGTTGGTGGGTGTTTTAGGGATTAGGGTCGGTGGCGAATGGGACGAAGTATATGTGACCAACTATTTGGTTGTTCTGTAACCTATGACAAAGTATTGTTGGTGTATTGGGATTGTGGATGGGTCGAAGTGTATGTGACCATCTATTTGGTCGATCTGTGACCTTGAAATATTCTGTGATCTACAAATTTTTTGATCTGTCATCGATAAAAAAATTGTGACCTAAAAATTTTAGATCTGTGACCTACAAATTTTTTGATCTGTCACCGAAGAACAGTCATCGGAGTGCTCGTGGGTCACAAGAGTAGTCGTCGGAAGGGGGTGGGGTGGGATAATTATATTATATTATAGTTAAATATTTAATTTAATATAATAATTGTGAAATATAATTAATTAATTCATGAAAAACCTGATTTTTGTAATTCTAAATTTTGGGGCCCGATTTTTTATTTTGGGATAGATAAAATCTGAGTTGTGAATTTTTTTCCTTTGCACATCTCGCCTATAGTTAACATGGAATGTGGTAGGTGGGGTTCAAAAATTGGTAAATATATATTTTTTAGAGAAATGCTATTTGTACAGCATTATTTCACAGCATTGTTCATAGCCCCCTCACAATAGGGGGGTCCACGATTTTTTTTTAATCGTGGGCCCCCTATTGTGAGGGGGTTGTGAAAAATGATGTGTAAAGTGTTGTACTCATAGCACTTTATTTTTTATGCGAACATATTGAACAGTGTAATTGGCAATTTTCATTCACTTTATCAAGCATATAATGAGAGTCGGGGATGGTCGGTATAAAAGTTGGTGATTCGACATACTAAAATCCCTCTTCTATTAAAAGAGGGAATCCCCCATTTACTGTTCATTTATGACGTATTTTCTCTTCCCATTTTATCCCTCGATAGTCAATAATTGTGGCTTCATCAAAATTGGACGTATTTGATTGCTTTTTTCTTTTATTTGTAAAGTTAAATTTCTACTAATTACATAACAATAATAAATAAATAAAAATTATTATTTTCTAAATGAAATATATGGTTTAACTTTGAACATAATATGTTTCTAATAACAGATAATATAATTTATTGAATTAAAGTAAATTTGTTATAGTCAATACTCTATAATTTAGTGTAGTAGTACTTGATGTTAAAATAAAGATTTTATAAGTTAATGAAGTAATATTTCAATTTATATATGAAGGTTTATACTGAAATTATATATAAACTAAGAAAGAAAAAAAAATTAACATATAAAATAGTACTGAGTGTGTGTTTTGAGACATATTCTTTTGAAAGAATGTATTATTGAATAGTAGATTGATAGAGAATGTGTGGTTAAAAATGAAGGAAAAGTTACTGATTTGATGGAAAATATTATTTTATTGAAGAATGTGTAGTTGAAAATGAGTAGAAGAATGAGAATGAAAAAAATAATGTGTACCAAATAGGGTCTGAAGTTAAAAATAAGTGTGATGAATGAATTAACCTGAATTTATAGTACTTAATAAATTATTGTTAAGTGTTTTTTTTAGGTTCAAAATATTGTGAAGTTGAAAATATAGTGGATATGATTAATTTTATTGTGTTTCCAATGAGGATAATGTTGTTAGGATCATTTTTTTTTTAATTATTAGTTACATTGAAATATAGGAAATTGGAACAAAAAAAATGTAGGGGGAAGGGGGGAAAAGAAAAAAGAAATTGCTCCGCACTGTGCGGAGCAATTTTTTTTTTTTCCCCTTCCTCCTACATACCTTTTTTTTTTTCTAATTTTCTATATTTCAATGTAATTAATAATAATAAAAAATACGATCCTAACAGCATTATCCTCACTGAAAACACAATAAAATTAATCATATCCACTACATTTTCAACTTCACAATATTTTGAACCTAAAAAAAAAAAAACACTTAATAATGATTTATTAAGTACTATAAATTCAGGTTAATTCATTTATCACACTTATTTTTAATTTAGTACTATTTTATATATTAATTCTTTTTCCTTCTTAATTTATATATAACTCCAGTATAAACATTCATATATAAATTGAAAAATTACTCCATTAACTTATAAAGTCTTCGTTTTAACATCAAATACTACTACACTACACTATACTATACTATATTATTGTTGATAAATAATGTTTAGCGACTCATTATTTCACTTGCTTTTTATTTATATTTTGTTTTTAATTCTTTACTTAATTAAACACACAATCATTAAAATGGTAGTCAAGTTGATAGTTACATTCAGATACACAATGTTAAATTAAACAACACCGAACCTTTCTTGAAAATTAGACTTGACTCAACAACATAACTTTCACTTCCAAATAAAATTTATTTTACATCAATTTCAAATTTACTGGGATAATTTAAATTGCCCATATCTAACATTCAAGATGTAATTCACGATAATTTAACATATTTAACACACTAATCTTACCTTCAAAATAACCGATGCACGGGTAAAAAACTAGTGATAGTAAAAGAATGAAGTGAAATGAGATCTTTTGTTCTATTATGCACAATCAACCATTAAAGTCTCAGATAGCTAGGAATGTTAAATAGATCGAGTTGAGTTGCTTGACTTGCTCAATGATGGGCTTGGCTAGATCCACCACCTGAGCTATTTTATGCAATCGTGTGAGGTGAGTAGAGAGGGAGCTGGCTCGTTGAACCAATGTATGGCTTGACTCGTCCCATGAGTTTGTTCTTTTATTATTATTATTATTATTATTATTATTATTATTATTATTATTATTATTTCCTATTTGAACTAAAATTGCACTATCTTATTATTATTATTATTATTATTATTATTATTATTATTATTATTATTATTATTATTATTATTATTATTATTATTTCCTATTTGAACTAAAATTGCACTATCACTCCCTAAAGTATAATGAAGACGTAAGAAAATTATCTAATGGTAAAGAGTAGGTAAACATACAAATTATACCTTGTTAAAAGCATTGTAAAGTTGTAAAACTTTCTTCTTTATCCAGTTTGAGACCGACTACAATACATAGGTGTTAAAATTATACATGAAGGAATTTATTCATATACATTTTTTTAAGGGTGTTTGTGCCACATTATTTTGGAAGAATGTATTTTGAAATAGTAGATTGATGAAGAATGTGTGAATGAAAAAGAAGGAAAATTTATTGATGTAATGGAAAAAATTATTTTATTGAAAAATGTGTGGTTGAAAGTGAATAGAAGAATGAAAATGAAAATTTTAACGTGGATTAAACAGGGGGATAAGTAGATGAACCAATACAATATGATAACAATTAATCAAACGAAATATACTTATAATTCCATCATAGTAGTTTGCAATTGTACGTTTGATAGGATGCCTGAAAGGCGAAAGCAACCTTCATCTTCTTGAAGTCATTGGCACATACAAACACGTGTTTCTACTCAAATTGTAATATTGCTAATGTTACGTGATGTATCTCGATAACACATTGTCTCCCAAGATGTTGGTGTAAAATTGCAAGTATATGATATCAATTAAACATGTAGTTAAGTGGACCTAATATATCATCCATAGAGAGACTATTTTATCCAAATAGCAATTTAAATAACCCTACCTCTTATTTAATAACAACAAAATTTCAAAAAAGTTTTGATTAAAAAATATATTAGATAAGTAAAAGCAACCAAAATAAAGTATTTTCTTTAGATTGATGATAATTTCAATTGAACTATTAAATATGATGGTTAAAGTGTTGCGATTTACATTTCCCCATAGTTATCATATTTCATTTCATGTCTCAAGTTCGATTCCTATAGTTATACACGATTGAATTCATTAATTCACTCCTCTTATGTTCAAATTCATCATATCTAGTTGAGTCAACTCACTATGCATCTATGTAAATCAGAATAAGTCTCAACTAAATGCATGAAATCACATAAAAATTCAATTAAACACCACAATAATAGTAAAAGTACATATCTACTTTTCACCTGAAAATTCAATTAAAGAAGATGGTTAAAGTATTGCATTTACAATTTCGCCATAGTTATCATATTTCATTTCATGTCTCAACTTCAATTCCTATAGTTATACTTGATCGAATTCATTAATTTACCTCTCTTGAGTTCAAATTCATCATGTATAGTTGAGTCAACTCACTACACATCTATGTAAATCTGAATAAGTTTCAACTAAATGCATGAAATCACCCAAAAATTCAATTAAACACCACAATAATAGTAAAAGTATATATCTACTTTTTATCCAATTGTCAAAATTTACTACATGGTCTAAAGTTATAATAAAACTCTCGATTTGGTAGAATTCACAAATCTTGAATTAGTGATTGTGTTAAGAAAAAAAATCAATACATAAATAAATTAAGTCTGCAAATCTTGAGAATTAAAATTAAATGTTCAAATCTATGTTATATCGTTTGTTCCAGCTAATGGTTTAGTTAGACATCACAAAGGAAGAAAACACAAAAAGATATTCTTTCGCGCGGATTGTCGCTAACAATTAAAAAAAAGGTTCAGGCGATTGTGTAAAGAACAGACCCCTTAAGATAAAGTCTCAAAAAGGGGTGTTTTATTGGTGGAGATTTACAATCGGAAATAAACAGAATACCTCCAAGGTATGCACACGAGTACTAAAAGAAATGTTTTAAAGTTAAACTAAAAAATTGAAATTACATATTCTCTGTTGAGTGTTTGATTCGGGGTCTTTTCTTCTATGTTTTCTCTTCCTTTTTATACTTCCTTGATAATTTCTTCGTGACACACTGCTTGAAAACTGCTTGATTGCTCTATAACTACCAACTTTCTTTATGATGGCTGACTTGTCGTGGAACTATCGTCTTTAACTGTTGTCATTACTCTTATCGTTCAACCGCCTACAATTGGGATCATTGGATCGTGGGATGTGATAAGATTGCTCAATAACTGCTTCAATAACTGTTGTTCTAGATAATCATAATATCTCATGTTTGCTAAGATCTTGAACGATTCGAAGGTTTGGACGAGAACGGGCTCATTAATTTTGGGCGACCGTAAGGTACTCCATTCGCTCAATGGTTCTATTTGGGCCTTTATCCTGAACTTCCCAATTTGGCTTCATTCCTTGGACTATTTAATTTGGACTACACTTTTTGTATGTTAACATCTATTAAAGTACATAACCAGGTTTAGAGGAAAAAATAGGAAAAAGATGAACACTTTGCACTAGGCCGCTTTCTTCCTGCCAAAATCTTGAAACCCTTGCCTTTAATCCTCTATTTCTTTTTTTTTTTTTTTTTTTTGTATCTTCTCCTTTTACTTAACCTAAATTCGATCCTTATATAGGATCTCTTGAAAACCAACTGTACAAAAGGAACAAATTACTCTGGATAAAAAATCAGCGAAAAAAATTCAAGGGACGGGTCGCAGGTCGATTGCGATTTGCAAACTGTGATTGCTCCCCTCCAAGTTTCCTCCTTTTGCATTTTGGTCCCCACTACAAGTTTCTTGTATGTTTTTGGTTCTTTTGAGTTCAATCTTCAATATTGCTCCAACAACTCCCAAAAACTTCCATGTTGGTCCCCCAACTCTCCATAACCATCAATGATTGGTCCTCCACTCCTCCTCAAGTTTTGATGTATGCAAATCATTTATCAACTTTACATAAATCGAATTTCACTCTTGAAACTTGCAAATTTCATTCAATTGCTTTCTTAATGCTTCATATCCATCATGTGCTATTGTACTATTCTTCAATTGTTTCAAATCAACTCTAATTATGTTTGAAATCTTCCTTTTCACTTCGAGTATCTCCACATTTGAGTTTTACCACATTTACACTAAATTAAATAGAATTTCAATCAATTTACAAACGTATATCAAGATTATAAGCTGGAATAAACGTGCAAAATGTGCTTATCAAAATAGGCTTCATATATGTAAATATCGATAAAGTCTAGGGTGCTGTGAACAAGTTTAGGAATATATAGACAACGCCAGATATTGATATCGATGTGCATTTTACCATTGACGTATACTCACTACAACAAAGTTTACCTTTTACGGCGTGCATTGTATGTCGTAAATAACTTTTTACGACGTGCAGCCGCGCGTCGTATAAAGCGATACCGTAAAAGGTGTGTTGCTTTTTACGGCGTGCAAAGTACGCCGTATATAGAACGTCGTTATTACTTCTACGACATTCCGTTGCACGCCGTAAAAAGTGATATATTTTTTATGGCGTGCTTCGTATGCACGCTGTAAAGATCAATTTAATTTTTTTTAAAAATTATTTATTTATTTGATTATCAACAAACCTATAATAATTGCAAAACAAAATTAATCCATAGATAATCAAGTTCTCCATTGTTTCGATAAATAGAAATATTGAATAATGTTCAATACAATATGTCAATGTAAAATTCATCTCAACATTTGTTGTAGTGACTCAAGAAGTCAGCACTTATTAATGTCTCGTGACTCGTCCCATGTTGGTGTTCCAAACATGGGTAATGCTACATGTACACACACACTTTTACACAATCTTTTACACCTCTCTCACACGGAGGGGGGTCCACGATTATTTTATTATGTGTGGGCCCCCTTCTATGTGAGAGAGGTGTAAAAGATTGTGTAAAAAATTGTGTACACTTAGCATTATTCTCCAAACATATTGGTTTATTACATTTCGAGCTGAGAAAAACTTAAATTTATGTGGCTTGAATCTAAGTACAAATTATACAATTTTATAATTCTTTCTCATAGCATCACTATATTTGTTTCGAAAAGTAAAACTTATATTATTTTGAAGTAACTGAAAGCAATGTTCGATCTAATGCAATTGTTCCACTTATCATCAATCAAAATAGCTTCATTTTCAAATTAATTACAAAAAATATCTCGTTTCTATAACGAATCAAAGTTCCTATAATATATACTTCCATTCAAAATCTATGTGAAAAGAATTAAATTGAATTCCATTAATATAGTTTTGAGGAATATGAGAAAAATTACAGTGAAATCGAAGTTTATGCCTCCATATTTTCGATTTTGCATTCCTCAATTTAGGCAAAGTACCTTCCAATATATGAGCATCAAATTCTATCATTAAACACTTAGCATAACAATTATATTCAAATCTCCCACGGAACGAAAAGAAAAAATCAACTATTGCATATGTCGTAAAACAATATTGTTGACAATGTATTTTGTACAAGATACACTAAGTATTTTACTTATCAAATTAAAATCTTGTAAAGAATAAAAAATAATTAATGTGACGTGAGTGATGGTTCATTTGATGCAATGTGTTTAACACTAAATTATTTTTTCGCAAGAACAAATTATCATCATCATCAAGATATAATATTACCAAATAGACATACCAATTATTGCCATTGCATAATAGATAGCATCAAATGCTAAAGAAATACTGCCTCTAGAGCTTCGGAAAAATAACTTTAATTCTTCTTAATCTTACTGAATGTCGTAACACAACTAGCATTCTCATCGGGTCTTTGAAAATTTGGCAAGAAACTGAATACGTCATTTTTATTCCAAGATAATGTTAAGCTAGCAATTATGTAAATCATTTGTAATAACACAACAAGAAAAATATAATTAGAGATTATGAAATTTGGAGAAATAACTACTCCGAACGAATCATGAAATCAAGAGAGTGGTAGTTACAAAATTATACTGTTAAAGAGCAAATAGCGATATACTAGAAAGATTATAGAGAGTGCTGAAAGTGAAATGTGATGGAATTTAATTTCCAAACTCTCCCTACTTATACACCTGATTTAAAAAAAAATTGAATTCAAATTTCAAATTTCGATGGCACTCTCTATCATGCAGGGTGCCAAGCAGCCATGCAAACTGGTCACCTAGTGAACTCGTTCGAGCCATCCAGCGGCTCGTCGAGGCGAATCCAGGGCTCGAGTTCAGTTAGGGCGGACGGCGAACATTGAACGCTTACGATCAACGGTCAACATTTGTGATAGTGATGTTGTTTATTAATATTTAATTAAATAATATTCAAAACATTGTACAAACTAGAACTAGAAGAGCTAAATACATCACTAGAACTAGAACTAGGTACCAACTTTCATTTTGGATGAAAAAATCGTTATATAATCTGTAAAATGTTCTAATTTATTTTTCAATCAAACATGCAATATATATTAACAAAATATAAATATTCAGTTTACAATTAAAGTTAATTAAACAACCATTATTATATTAACAAAGTTGAAATTATTTATGTGTTTATATCAATTTTATATGCTTGTGTGATTTCATTTTTTCGCAATCGAATTTTTTTTGTGATAAGAAAAGTGGAACTTTCTATTAATTAAATAAGTTTTGTTGGAAGTCTCCTTATGACACTAAGGCCAATTTTTTTTTACAAATTCACTCTTCATTAATTGACCAAACTTTCAAATAAATTGATTAGAGAAAAAAAAATTAAGAAGAGGGACAAATCACCGGTTAAAATGTTTCTGTTTGCATTAAAACAGGTAAAATGAAGATATATTATTTTGTTTCCTTAAGTGTGACAAATTAATGCTTGCCATGATAGTAAATCTATCAAAATACTTTAGCAAAGGTTACAAGTTCAAATCTGACCTAACAAGGATGTTTGTAAATAAAATGAATTATCAGATATATGATATAAATCTTTTATCTATTCTCAACAACAAAAAAATTGTTCTCGAAGGATCCAGCTAGGGCGGCCGCCCTAGCTCGCCACCCCCTAGATCCGCCCCTGCGGCTCGTACTAGAAAAATTGTTGCTGGGCTTGCTAGTGGGGGTGAACCGAGCGGGGGAGAGGCTCACTCTATTCAAAATGCTTATTTTAAGTTTGAAAAGGTTGCACCTGGATTTCTCGTACATTATTAGCATTTGAATTTCAGCTATTTTCTATTTCTGGGCTTTTCAGTTTCCAGTTTTTGAACTCTATAGCATTATGATCCTAACAAACAAAAAAGATCAAAATTTGACCCCATCTATTATTTGAGTGCGAGAAGAGCGAGGCGTCCCCTACAATTTTATCTATCGTGAATGACAACTTCGATTTTATACAACTTGTAACTTGTTTGGTAAGACGGATACTTTAAGGAAGAAGAAATTAAAATCTTATTCATTGATATGTCAGTATGATATTCGCACTCAAGTACAATGACAAGGACCAGACTAGGCTATACCTAAATAAGAATGATGCTTCAATGTTATTTCAAAAAGCAGCAGCTTTGGTGTTAAATCAGTCAAGTATAATCTAGGAGCTAAAACAAAGGGGGAAAATATTTTACAAATCTCATTTACACACATGAAAATTTTTCATTTGTGAAACGACGAAAGGGAAGAAGAAGTTGGTATGCAAGACACAGTCTAAAAACACCTCAAAACAAGGTTTCATTCTTACCGTTGTATAAGGAGACACAATACTAAAATAACAGAAGGGATTAAGACTCTAATTCATCTGGTACTTCCAAGGGTTGTATTTCTGGTATATCAGAGATTGCATCTACTGCAGAAGTCTCCATCACGGGTTGTAAGTGCCTCGTGTAATGGAACTCTATTTGTAGCCTCTGATGAAGGGGCGTCGATGCCATCAATCCCTTTTTCAGATCAACTTGCAATTCCCTCAAAGGAATTGCAGCCAAAAAGCTCTTAATGTACTCTTTGCACGACTCTTTTCCCATGCAGACTATCTTCTGTTCTTCTTCACTATTTCCTTGCACATTAGTGCTGCTGATAACCATTTGCCCTTTGCCAGTGCCCTCCTTGGCTTCATTTTGCTCATCGCTAACATGTTTATTGTCTGACTTTTTAGTCTTGATATTAGCAAGTTGATGAATGGTTGTATGTCTATCGAATTTCAAGATGAACGCTTGATTGCAGCCCTCATAAAGCCTCTCGCCCAATGTGTCGATGATATAATATGCATCTTGTTCGACCTTTAATATGAAAAAGTGGTCATTCCAGCTGATAATGTAGATCAACCGGTCACCAGTTGGAGAACAATCCGTGGCAGTTCGACATATCTCATCCCAAATGTTATCAAACGACATGGCACCATGGAGGAAATCAAAATCTCCATTTTCCAGTCCTTCTGGATGGAAGAAGCCTATGAAAGACTTCTCCGGTGCAACAGAAATTGGACGAACTTTAGCCTGGAGTACTGTCTCTAGGTCAAAATGTTTGTCTGGGAACCTTTCCCGAAAGATCTCGTTTTCACAGAGATTCCTCCACTCTAAAGAACCTTCACGGATCAGGCTGTCGAGTTGGGACTTGATCGGCATTTCGTCAGCATTTGATTGTAACCAATCAGCAATCACAGCTACCAGGGCTGTACATGCACTTTCACCTGCTGCTCTTTCACTCCTTTGATCAATCGAAGCAAAGAAAACTTGTGTTTGTAACTTCATATGTCCGTCGCGACTGATTATCTCCTTCTGCTCCCAGTTACCGACAGCAAAATTGTCATCTCCAAATAGACATGCTGATAGCTTATTAGAAACTGAATCTTCTTCGGTTTTCTGGTGTAGTCAAATAGATAGACACTGTCAGAAGCTTCTCACCAAAAAAATGAAAGAGTATGTAAATATAACTAACTGAAGTCCTGCATTTATCATTATATATTGTAATGAAGGAATAAAAGAAAGAGATGAGATGGAAGCATACCCCAAAAGTGGATTCATCTGAAGAACTAAGTTGCCGGCGATCAAAATCAATATCATCTCCACCTTCCTCCCCATAATAGTTTTTCAATAACGGTTCTCCTTTAACTTTCGGAGATCTGAAGCTTAGTTTCCTCTTCCTCCAGGGAAGGACTCTACGTTTTGAAGTTGGCTGGATGGACTGCTCAGACATTTTCCCTACATCCGATTTCCTGTGGCTATAGTAGACCCAGTCCTGGTCTTCACTACCGCTCGTATTCATGTAACTTGTCGTCCCAGCATGGTTCACATAGGCCAATGTTCCATAACTGAACGACTTCCGACCACCGGAATCCTCCTTCACTTCCTCAAAGTCCACTTCTTCCGAGTCATCAAGTGAGTCCGTATCAAGTGGGTAAATTTCCTCGCTTCTGACTGAGCTCCTTTCATCACTGCCCTCCTCTTCGTTACCTGTCTTTTTAGCCCTTCTTCTAGATAAACCCCTAAAGATATTCACTCTTTTCAGACTGGCTTTAAGAACAGAGTTCTCTTCTTTTTCTGTTGGGGAAATTTCTCCATAGCAGGGTGACAGAGGAAAAGAAAGAACTGGTCTCAGCATCATTCCTGAAGGTTCCTCAGCATTTCTCAATTCTAGAAGGAAGATGGACAGCTGCAAATGAACGTTAAGTCTCGATGAAACATACATAGCATCAAACAGAACAAAAAAAAAGTACACAAAACATTGATGGCTTGTTTCGTTAACTGTACAGTAGTAGACTACTATTAAGAAAGAAAAAGAGGTTAAAATCGTGTATATTCTATGGTTCAGTTCTGTAAAATCCTGCATACCAAATATACTCTGAAGGAAAAGGAACAGATTAATTGATATATATATATATATAAGATATGCCCGTGGAGAGGGTGCTTACACAAAGTGAAGGCATATTATGAATGCTGGCACCTGGCATATCCAGGGGAATCGTGACTTCTCTGTCTTGATTTTCTACATGAGACACGAAGTGTGCGAGGTTCAACGTTCCAGTCGCGATAATAGGGATCTTGCCATTTGGTCCGTGCTTCGAGCCCTGATTTACAACAACAAATAAGCTTCAGGATCTTCAAAGAGATATACCATCAGAATATTCACATAGTTTATGAAGCTGACTAGTTCAACCTATTCTCCCTGTTATTGAGGATAAATAATCACAAAAGCATGGGTATATGCCATAACAGTCCTGATAAACAAAATTGACGAAATTCTGTAACAGAATATATCAGTTATTTCATTTAAAAAATATATAAATCAAGACCACAAGCTGAAACTCGGGTAGGATTAATCTCCCAAAGGAACTGTCAAACACAAGATCGACAACCTTAAAGAATAAATGCATGTTTGGTAAGTAGTACTTGATGATCATATAATTGACAAGATTTTAAAATTTTCTTTGTTCCTTAATGTTGTCCAGTAATATCCAATCTACCTAACGAAACATGCAATAAATTCATCCCATATTCCAACCACGAACAAGACTGTAAAACAAAATTCAAGGAGAATTCAGGAGGATGATCCTGAAATAGTAACAACCCCAAGAAATCATCCTATCAATTACAAAGTTCACCAAAAAATTACCGAGCAATAAGCAACAACTTATAGGCTAAAGGGATCAAACATCTTTCCTCCCAAAAACGTAAAAACGAAAGAAAATGCAAGAAGATTCAAGAACTTGCCTCATTTTTTCCGAAAATAAGATATGTTATTGCTATTTATTATTATCATGGTCTTCTCAGAAACAAATGACTAACCAATTAAGTAATAGTGAGGAAGAAAAAAAAAATTCGAACAGCTTTAGTTAACAAAAACATCCCCAAAACTCAAATCCATCAGAAAAAAATAAAAATATCATAGTCAAGAGCTCACATTAAAAACGGTGAATGAAACCTCCCAAGGAATAAGCAAACCCTCCTTGTAAGCTAACAAATTGCACAGATTCTGAAACTTTTCATTCCATTCAACAACTCCATCTTCTCTTAAAGTTTTCTCCTTTGTGAAATTCCTCCTTACACTCTTCCTTAAAGTCCTCAAAGCATTGCCCTTTGACCCTTTCCATTTAATCTCAACCGCAAATCTCGCAGAATCTTGGAGTTCTGATGATATGGTGAGGCCCTTAATTTGATGAATGGTGATCTGGGCTTCAACTTTCTTGGATGAAATGGAAGGCCATGGCCTCCACTTCATCATCTTCACTACCATTCTTCTTCTTTTTACTTGCCCAGACGATTATAAACCCTTTTTGACTTTTGATGAACAATATTAAGCAAGGATGAGGGTCAATCTGTATATAATTTGGATGGGTGTTCTTGAAGAAGGATTTTTGGAGAATGGGTTCTTATATAAGTGGAAATTTGAAAGTTGGTTTGAGAGAGAGAGACGTTTGTACAGGCTGACATAACGATTATTTAATTTATTAGTGTTGTGTACAACGACTTCCACTATGGAGAGAGAGAGAGAGAGAGACCTAGGAAATCGTATGTATCTATCTATTCCTAATTTCCTACAATTTTTGTCGAAATTTAATTTAATATTTCTTAGATTTTACTTGGAGAACAAAAAATACTAGTTATTCCTTTAATTTGAGCATTAGACGAAACCGAGTCAATTTTAAGCAAGATATATCGAAATTACTCAAATTGATTGCCTCTTAAAATTGTTTGATGGATGTATTTTCATTCGTTTCATAATAATAATGATCCCGATGTTATATACATGAGCGCAAAGTACCTGCGGTGCTACGTAGCATTGTTCTAATTTATTTTCAACTGATTTATTGACGTTATCTTAAAAGGTAAATTCTTATGTTTTTCTTAGGGCAAGTGAGAAGACAAAAGTTAGGAAAAAAGAATTGTATTTTTCAAAGAAATAGGTATTGAACTTAACGCCGTCATTAAATAAACCGAAAAGGATGTTGCTTAAGATTAATCCGGCAGTATTATCTAAATGATGTCTTGATTAAGATTGTTTTGTGGATAGAATTAAAAATTGTAAAAAAATTATAAAATTGGAATGTGACTTATTCTTGGGTGGAAATCATCATGTCAAGACAGGCATATTTCATGCTAAGCTGAGTGGCCAACAACAACCAAAAAAAAAGTTGTTGCATATTATGCCCAAAATGCTCAAAGCATTTGGAATGAATCAACTCTTAACATAGAATATGCTGTCCAGATGAAGGGACCATACCAATGGTTCAATGGAGGAAGTAATAATATAATCGAAAAAACTACAATACTTTAACGGGTACGATTAAAATTTTGATTCGTGCCTTGTTGTTTAGGAGTTTATGATATTATGTTCAATTTCATCCTCTGACGTATTCCTATTTGATTGATCGCTCGAGAAAAGTAATATTTGAAAGAAATAAAAAAAATTATTTTATTTTGATTTTGAACTTATTAATTTTCTTTATTTTTTGGTGAAAACAATGAGTTGATATCTCACCTTCCCTATTGTGTTTTTTTTTTTCTTTCCTTTTTTTGCTTTTGTTGAGTGGTTTACACAATAATAGATAGCCTTTTCCTCCATCAAATTCCTTGAGGGCATGGGTGAGACAATGACCACGTAGTGGATGACGGTAAGAATAGACAAAGCACTCGAGAACATATTTAAATTAATTTGAAGACCAATAAATTTTATCAGTACAAGTATTTAGATGTCTCGTTGAGTCCAGAATCTAAATATTTTTGTTGTATTAAAGTTTCTAACAGCGAGATTTCTCCATACTTTCAGGGGCCATGCCTATAATGGCCCGATGCACGCTCCATAACCTACTACGATTCTAATTTTCTTTAATGATGATGTAATAGAGCATTTTATTTTGACCAAATAATTCAGTGAGGCTATTAGGCTTGCACATTATGTCGGCAACAATTTAAATTGCAAGATTTGACTATTTGTAAAGGTGGTTATATTCATACAATATTTTTTTTTATAAATACATTACATCTTAATTACATTAAATCCCTATTTGACAACCATTATTTAAAAATTTTTTTTTTACATATTCATTTTTTAATCATACATTCATACAATAAAATTTTACACGCAAACCCAAATTTTTTCTACTTTCCAACCACATATTCATATTCTCCTAAAAATCACTATTTAAAACTCTATTTTACACAAATAATGATTGTCAAACGAGGGTTATAGGTCGTTAACCGTTATTTATTATCTCACTTATATCCTCAACTTTTTTCTTCATCACATTCTTATTTTTTTATATTTCATCGATCGGAAAACTTTGTCTTTAATCATGATTTTCGTCCAAAAATATTGTTAACGTGCTTTAAGATAAGGGTCAAAGATATAGTCATATTTTTGCATTATTATTTGTTTCGCTTGTTTAAAAATGTCATAGGCAAATGAGTCGTTTCACTCTATCTTAAAGAAAATTTTGGAGAGAAATCATAATTAGGAACAATTTATGTTAATTTGAGAATAAGAATGGAATGAAAAAAGTTTGAGACATAAATGTAATAAATAATGTATAAAGAATATGAACATTTCATACAATTAAAATATATTATAATTATTAAAAAAATTGTGGTACGAATATACTTAGCCTATTTATAAATGCCAATAACGCGATTTCTTATATAAAAAAAAAATATAGAAAAAAGAAACTCATTTTAAGATTTTTGTCAAAAATACCTTTCTTTTGACTAAAAAAGTTTCAAGTTGATTGCTGACTTTTTATTCTTACAAATTTTCTATTGCCCCTTTTGACTTTTTATTGGTCACATATGCTAATAATGGTGTTTGAAATGACCGTTTAAACAACGTCAAAGAATAATAATTTGTTATAAGGACCAAATAATTATATATTCCTTCTTGTTAGTATAATACAACGATAAACAACTAAATTTATGTCTTGTATAATAAATAATATTTTTCGATTCCTGCCTCTTATAATGTATGTAATTGGATTCTTTGTGGGCACCAGTATGGCAACTCTTGTACCCGGTTTGCTGAGACACATCTCGCGATTTACCTCCTCCACAATACTCTAGGGGCGGGGTGGGTTCAACCTTTTTTTTTAATAATATTTCGATTTACTTTTTTTTAAATATTATTTAGTAATATTTATTTCTCCTTATTAAACGTACCAGGGATATGCAAATTAAAATCTAGCAATAAACCAAGTAAATTTTTAAATATTTAATTTGGGGTTTTTTTTATTCTTAATTTATTTATGTAAATTAGGTCGTTACCTAACTATTATTTTATCAGATAGTGAGGAAATTTAGGGCCACATAGTGCAAATGCAAGAACGCGAAGTGGTGCGCCTCCAAAGCGACAATGTTTAGCCAAATGTCGAATGCCATTCATTTTGTATCATACTTTGCCCAACTATGAGACGCAGAAAAAATATCGGACCTACCAATTCCACTTCCCACCCTATCGAAATTATTATACTCAATCCCTACCCCCTAACCCTACACCCCCCTACCCCTACTCTGCATTATTAAGAGGGACAAGCTTTCATCGACTCAACTTGCTAACAACGAATTTCGTGTACAAATTGTTCGTCGATTCATACAAGTTGGCTATTTGTCATAATGAATGAGAAATATATTTCAGCAATAAAAATTAAAAAACATTGACAAACTGCAAGCGGTTTACCTGTTAGAGGCGATGCGAGTCGAGTCACGCTTCGATTGAACGAGCCAACTTGGTTGGTGAGCAGAGCTACTCGATTTAGCTCAACTCGACCCATTTAATACCACTCGCAATATGAAAATATATAATCAGATATCGAGAAATGAGAAGGGTCGAGCGATGAGAGGTTTTGTGAAATCAATTGATGGTTATTATTCGCTTTTTCTTGCTTCATGTTATGTGATTTTGGAGGGTCTCTAGTTTGCTAAATTACATGGATTCCAAATCAGCAGTGTAGAATCAGATTCAATTAATGGCATAGCGATTTTCATTCATAGAATGTCATTTTGTAAGATGCGAGGCGAATGGTGTGACTTACGCCCTTACTTCGAGTGTTCTTTCGATATTTCAGATAGAAAATGGGTTGGGAATTATCCCACTTTTTCTTGATATTTCAGATTCAATTAATGTCATAGCCTTGTTAGTGTTCATAAAAATAACGAGACATTGTTGAGAAAAATATCTCAGATTTAAAACTTAAAAATTCATGCAATATGATATAAATTATGCGTTCCTTAGTCGAAAAGATAGGTATGTTGTGCATGAAATCAAAATTTATAGTATCCACGGCTAGACCTCGTATATATTGTTGGTTACGCTATGTGAACGAAAGTTAGTTATGCTCCCTTAATCGCAAGGAAGTAGATGCTCAAGACAAAGCTAGTGGCTAGAGTGAGACGTCATAAGGAAACTATATGTGGGCGCGGCTGGATCACTTCATTTTTAAGAGCGCGTATGTTTATTATTTTCTTTCATAATTTTGTATGAATATTGTTTCAATGCAAAAGGCATCTATTCTATCACGAGTAAAATGCCAATAAATTATTAAATATAACGCCGAGTGATTGGCTTAACATATTCCTTGGTAGTGGGAGGGAGCGAGATAAACAATAGGAAGTGACGAAGATGAATATTTTATAAATCGAATTAATAACAATTCGAGTCATTGAAAAGATACACTTAAAGATCCAAATCACACGTAAGAGGATTAATATGTCGACGAATAACTAATAACTTTATTTGTTCTCTAATAACCTAATTTTCTAAATTAGCTTATCCTTTCATAAATGATAAATATATGTGGACGAATTTGAAGAAAGATAATGCAATAGAATAGTATGCACTTCATAACAAAAAAAAAGTATGTAAAAGATCTGACAATTGAAATTTTACAGATATACGACGAGTTGACTTAAATTCTAGATAATTGTTTTTTTCTGATACAATGTTAAATTCTTCATTTAAAAGTATTAGTACTATGAAATCACGAACTTCTTCTAAGACTAGATGACATGCACATAAAGTGGTGTATGACACAACACGGAGAAAGAAAGATTTATAGTTTGTTTTTATTGATTTTGAAAGTTAAATAGTGTGCTTATTTTTTTACTCAACGAAGTTTGTTATTGTCTTGAATAAATATGAAATGACAATATTTAACTATCAACATCGAAATTTTACCTATATATTCATGTCTTTCGAGTAGGGTCGAGATGATCTACATAAACATCGAGTCGGGCATATTATAACTATCGATCTTTAACCCAACACCACATGATTGGTTCTGTAGCATGAGTGAATGCAATGGGCTTTTGTGAGTCAAAATTGACCATTCCATTTGCATTTGCTAAAGCTTCTTTTTGCTTTGCAATCAATTATTATTTTTGTGCAAAGCCAAAATGCGTGGTTTAAAACGTGCTAAGACTTGTTGCATGCTATGGACCATCCACCCATGGCCCCCGTTATTCTCACTTATCTCTTTTGTGTGAAAGAAAAAGGTTGACTTTTAAACAAAATAAATACTTGGTTGACTTTTATTAAAATCTTAATGTTGTATTGTTAAGCCCATGTTTGACGATCATTATTTGGGAAAAATAAAGTTTTGAATAGTTATTTTTAAAAGAATGCGTGATTAAGAAGTAGAGAAAAAAATTATTTCAGTTTACGTACAGAATATTTTATTGTGTGAATATGTGGTTAAAAATGAATACGTAAGAAAAAGAGTTTTCAAATAATGGTTGTCAAGCATGGCCTGAACCTAACTAAATTTATTCAATTGATGAAATAGCTCTAAATGGGACTGTGTGTAGTACTCTTATTTATTAATTCAGTTTAACACCTAATTTAGACAATTTCTGCCTAACGTTTTAAGAGGAAGAAGGTATCGTTTCTTACACTACCACAGTCTAGGAATGGCAATGGCCAAGAATGGTATGAGGTTGAGGCTGGACTTGTTTAATATTTTTAAAATTGCAGTTTGTCTTTAAAAATAAGATTCGATCAATGAGTTAGACCACATCGCGAAAGTGGGATGATTGTTCTCACTCGATCAGTCAAGTTAAAAAATAGAGCAAGTTGTGATAGGTGGAATGTCACATCAATTGTGTCCATTTAAAAGAGATTTTTGGGGGAAACGAATTTTGGAATATTGATTTTTTTGAGAATGTGTGGTTAAAAAAGTAGAAAAAGATTTTGGGTTCACGTGCAAAATATTTTATCGTGTGATTGTCTGACAATGAGTTTGAGAAAAAAAAATCTCGAAAAAATTGAATACAATCAAGAGCTAAGTATCATGTGACATTGAGTATGATATTACAACAATAGACGCGTCGGTAATATCTATCTAATGAGGCATGATAGACTTGATCAAACATTCAAGGGTTCAATTTAAGGATGAAAGTCTGTAATAGAGATTTTTTGGAGAATGTGTGATCAAAAATGACAAATTAGGTTACATTAAGGCACACACTTATGAATGTGTGAACCTCAATTAATCGTGATGGTCAAAAAAAAAATTATGTGGAAAACTCTCAAGGTTGTTATGGGCCTTATGGCCATACAAGGCAGGTACGGTTGATGTAGTAGAGAGGTTGGATTTTGATGTAGCGTGTTAACCTTCCTAATTTGAGGAAGAACGAAAAATAGATTATCGCTTGAAAGGCCCAAGTATTTTGTACTTCATGGTGAAAATGTCGAGGAAGTGTAAACATGTGATGACCGAGGGAATTGGCCATATCACGAACCCCAATTCCCAACAGAAATCGTGCAACCCATCTAGAATTTATCGAGAAAAAGCTTATCTTATTAAACTTTGATTTCTTTAACAATCTGGTTCTGTACTACTCAACACATCTGAGGCGGTTTAAGTTGCACACTACATAATTACAAAGCAGAAACTATGTATATATTGCACAGATATGAAGAGGATAATTTCTTCACCAGAGTGAATTTTACAGCAAATTTGGTTTTTGTTGCCTTCTCATTACAACAGTCACAAAAAACAAATGAAAAGTGGGTTTTGTAAGAACTTAACAAGTTCCTCGAAAGAAGAAGGCCACCACGTGGAGGGTTTTAACCTCAAGGGCTTTTACTATATCATTCCAACCTCATAAACTCTTCAATAGAACAAGGAAGAAAAAGAAATTGAAAAGGTTAAGGAACAAAAAACTCTTGAGAGCCTGTGTTAAAGTTTAAGCGCGTCTTTGAAATTTATGCTGAAACTAGTCTCTAGGCCTCCCTTACCACCACCAGCAATCGGAATCCCTTTTTGCATCATGCAAACAAATTCATTGTAATCAATACGTCCATCCTGCAATAGAAGTCAAAAGAATCTTATTGCGAATTCTAAACCCGATCTGTACTATACATTAAAGTACACGTCGTGCATTCATAAAAAGATTGGTTATAATGCAAAATGTTGCCGAGTATGTCATCCAAAAGCACAGTAGAATATTTGCTTCATTATTGTTAGATATTTAGCCACATGGTACAATGATACTTAGCCTAGAACTCGATGTCATTGCAACAACGAATACTTGCCCTTACTTTCTTGTTATTGAGAAGTCATAAAACGTCAAACTGTTGCAAAACGATAAACTTACATTGTCCTGGTCAACTTCCTGGATCATCTCTTCGAGGCGCGAATCCTCCATACCAAATTCCTGACATGCTTGTTGAAGCTCGTCTGGGGTGATATAGCCACTTCCGTCTTTATCAAAGTATGAGAACGCAGCAAATAAATGATCCTCTCTCTCAATTTTATTGAGATGCAATGTTGCAGCTACAAACTCCCCATAATCAATGGTTCCACTGTTATCAACATCTGCCTGCAATTACAGAGAATTGGAGAATATTACAGAAAAATGAAGGTACAGTATGACAGTATCCTCTTTCTACATTGGTCAATGAAATTTAAGAAACACGAATGAAGAGAATGTAATGCATTAGGATAAGAGCAAATTCGATGAAACAGAAAGTGCTACAGGAATTCTATGTGATGGGAACATTTCATTATGGTTAAAGGCAAGTTCTGCAATTGTGATCAGCCAAGATATGCTTCGTGGTTACGAGTGTTGAGCAATAAAGTACAGAAACCAGATCATCCAGAAAAATTAAAAAAAGAATTAGAATATACACTAACATGTGGATGTAGTGCCAATCAAGGAAATAACCAAGGAAAGGGTAACATTGGTGGTTGGTTCCTGTTTAAATTGATTTAACGAGGCTCCCATTCATAAAAGTGACTCAATTTTGGTAGAGCACACTAGAAAAGAGGAAGGGGTAGCTAAGGATCTAACTGGTTTAAATTTCCTACTAATTTAGCAATGACCTGAGCAGAGCGGTGAAGAAAGATTAATATTCTCAACCCAAATCTATTGAGAATAACGTTTAATTAGTTGTTGTTGTTGCTGTTGTTGTTGATATCAAATGCAGTTGACATTGTTTTTAAGTGGTAGGAAAATTTGGGCAAGCAGGTAAAGAAGACAAAAGCTATACATTTGATCGGGTACTTACTGCTTGCATTAGATCATAAATCTCTGACTCGTTCAGATTGGCACCGACTCTCTTCAGTCCAGCTTTGAGTTCTTCGAAAGTGATATGGCCACTGTTATCAGTGTCTATCATCTTAAACATTTCTTTCAGGCCAGCAATTTCTTCTTCGGATAAGGACTCTGCAATTACCTGCAACGTACGTATATATAATCAAACAGAAATCTGAGAAGTACTTGTTTAGATTTTAAAATATATTACACGCTTCATTTTATTATATAAAATTTGTATATGTACAACTTAGTATTTTTGTTAGACATACCACAGCAACCTTAAAACCCAAGACTTACTCTAAGAGCCATTTTCTTAAGTCTATTCATCGCTGAAAATTGTTTCATACGACTCAAAACTGCCGAGTCGAGAGGCCTGTCAGGAGCCACTCCTTCAACTTGAACCCAAGGGTGGCCTGAAGAAAGTTCAAGCTTCGGGTGAGCAAAAAAAGTTAATAAATATTGAATAACACAGAACAGGAGAGTGATAGAAAATGTGTCATGAAAATTACGACAAAGGTAAAGATGAAATATTTTCTCGCTCTGCATTCAACTGATGAAAGAGAGAGAACCCATTACATTCGATTATTGACACTGAAATTTACCTGAGGAATGCCTTGGGGATCTAAAAATGCATCAAAATAACTATTAGCAGAAATTGCTCAATTTCAGAATTTAGATTTGTAATAGGGATCTCAAAAACAAGAATAGAATATAAACTTATTTAGTCAAAGTTTTTGGCACCCCAACTCTCTTCCAACTTGAATCAAGCAACTCTCCACATCATAATATATAAACTATTTAAAATAATTCCTTCAGAGATACTTACACAAGACTTCATGTGCAGTTAAACGTTGTTTGGGGTCTCGAACAAGCATTCTCCTAACCAAATCTTTTGCCTCTTCTGATATAGTTGGCCAGGGATCTGATGCAAAGTCAAGATCGCCATGTAGGACTTGTTCAAATATTCCTTGCTCGTTTTCTACAGTAATTAAAGAAGAGAGAGGTTATATTCATACCAGTACAAATTATGACATTTATGTTATGTTTGGTAAGGTGGATTAAATAGTACTAGACATTATTAAGAAAGGAAAAGAAAAGAGGCTAAAATCTTGTTCATTCTACTAACCAAATGTTTTAATACCATATAAAAAACATGTGAGAAGAAGTTGACATAATTCATTGAATTTAAACTTTCACTACTCTCACCGGCCCAGAAAGGAGGAACACCACTGAGTAAAATATAAACAATTACTCCAGCACTCCAAACATCGGCTTCAATCCCATAGCGCTTTCGAAGAACTTCTGGTGCAACATAATATGGACTACCCACCACATCAGTAAATTTTTCTCCTGAAAATTGATTAGTACCAGTTCCTTGTTATATACGAAAGAAAACCAAAGGAAAAATGACATGCAACACATGAAAAGAGAATTGTTGCTTTTGAAAGTTGTATCAATGTCTAATTCAAGGATGCAAAGTATTTGAAAATATATTTCATCAGCATGAAAAAGTATCGTAAACAAATAATTCACTGGCTATCTTGAGAACCAATGTGAATGTGAAAGTAAAAAATTGAATGCATTCTAATGTGTACGTTGTTCACGTAGAATGCAATCAAACCAAATATAGGGTTATAGGAGAAGGGGAAAGGGAAAGGGAAAGGGAAAGGGAAGAGAAGAGAAGAAGAAGAGAAAGGAGGGGGAAAAAACAAGAGAGGGAGATAAAAGGAAGGAGATACAAATCAGAGAAAGAATTAGACAAATGGAAGCAGAATTTAGGGGAGAGAAAATATCTTTATTCAATTCATTAATTCTAATTATTACCATGCATAAGCCCTTTTTACATAGGGTTCTACCTATTTAATTTAAGTAGGAAATACTTATAAAAATAACTTAAAAATACTAGAATATTTGTAAAATAAACCCTTAGGACTTCGCTATAATAAGAGACCGTCATATCATCTCTCTCATAGTATCTACATCATTTCTCTGCGACTCCGACAATATAGACTACAACTTCAATCTTCAAGGAGGCTGATTTTTTGTCCTAAAAAATTATAGATATTGAACCCTTATAATGACATAAGTTATATTTCATACCAAGGGAGATAACTTCTGAAAGTAGCATATGGTGTGATCCATCCAAACAATATCTTCCTAAGGGGGAAGATCTTCCCTTTGGATCAAATATCGATAGTGAAGCCCAAATAGCAATAAGCCCATAACTTGAGCAACTTTAAACACAAAAAATATCAATTTGACTCCACACAATGAGGAGTGCAAGGAATTAGCACAGAGTGACCTGTAGGATCAAATGAATGCAATATTGGTGGCTCTGATGGGCCATGATAAGGAAACAATTTTGCTATATTGAAAAGTAAACGTCTATTCAAGTGAAATGGCCAGTTGAACATATTATTTTCAAGTGAGTAATTCAAAAAACGTTGTTTTAGAGCATTTAGGATACCGTTCCAAAGAAACACGTAACAAAGCACAAAAATCCCCATTAATGTACTTGTGCTTACCATGCACATTAAAAGCAAATGCATAATTTCCATTATTTAAAATAATTTGTATTTTAATCTCAGCAAGAAAACTGTGCACGTGGCTAAGAAAGGTCGAAGCTGAAATAACATGAAAGTAATTAGTAGGCAACAGTTTATTATCGAAAAGAAAAGTTTACAAACAAACTATTGCCTTGGAAAAGAAGTTGACAAAACCCAGGGAGCATTGCGTGAAGTAGGACTCTCTAGGACAAAGTCAATATGAAAGTCAAGCAAAGGACTAGGCGAGAATGATTCCGGCACCAAGTTGAGGATGAAATGTATGGCTTGGAAGTTAGAATCAATTGATATTAGCTTTTATGGGAAAAAAAAAAAAGAAGCACAAATTTTCTTCCATACCTAATATTGCTATTGCTGTACAAATCAACCGAACATATACACTTACCAATCTAAATCCACATCAAGGATTAGAACCCAACATAGAAATCGGCCCACATATCAATCCCAGCCTACCATCAACCTAAGCCAACCCAAACCCGAAACAGTAGCCCCAAATATTTCCACAACCATGTCCTGAGTCTACATATGACCCAGCCACCATATACCAAAAACATTACAACTTACCCCAACCCAAGTCTCCGGCCCATACATCCTCCCTCACAAAGCAGCTCAACGAATTTGATTCAGAATGACAGATGGTGTAATGATGAAAGAACAAATTTGATTCAGAATGAACGTAACATCTTCTTCTAGTCATTATTCTAATATTTTTGGATATTATACTTTTTTTTTCTTGCTTTTAAGTAAATAAGTTGCTTGTATTGAAAGACACTCTTACCATGCTGTCAAAATCTTTAACTAACAAAAAATTATTTACAAGCGTTTGCAATTACAGATGTCTAGAGTGTGAATAAGGATATTTCCAACACATGAAGAGAACAATACGAAAGAATTGCGTTGTGTACCCGGCTTGAAGAATATTGACAATCCAAAGTCGATTGTCTTGAGGAGAGATTCCTCCTTGTGATCAACAAAAAGGAAATTTTCGGGCTTGAGGTCACGATGCATAACTCCCAAAGAATGACAAGCTTCCACCACTCCAACTATAGTCCTAGTAAGCTCAGCGGCCTTCCTTTCGGTATAATGCCCTCGTTGAATGATTCTATCGAAAAGCTCGCCACCTGCACATAACTCCATAACAACATGAACAGCAACAGCATCCTCATACGCCCCTTTAATAGATATAACATTCGGATGCCCAGCTAGATGGTGCATTATCTGAATTTCCCTTCTAACATCCTCCACATCATCATCATGCAATAACTTCCTCTTGGCAATCGATTTGCAAGCGTATTCTTTGCCCGTATGTTTTTCCACGCAAAGGAATGTTGTTCCAAACTGTCCTTGTCCTAATTTCTTCCCCAATCTAAAAAGCTCCTTCAAATTTCCAGTTTTCCTTTGCAAAACAGAATCAGTCCTAAGCCCTGCACTGTTATTCCTCTTCATATGAGGAGGCCTTCTAGGTTTAACCAGAACTTCTTGTTTAGTTTCCGGCTTTGGAATTGTCACTTGTTCCGGTGGTGTGTTTTGGACCGGCATAGGCGACTCTGATTCCCTGGCAGAAGTTGGCATCTCATTTTTTGCAGTCTCCACATTTACAGAAGAATCATTATTATCTGGCATTCGGGATCGCCATATGGCAGCTGAAACCGATTGAAAAATACCATTTTTGGATATGCTTGGTCCAACACAAGTGTTCCCCATCTAGTCTCTAACTCAATTTTCTCAGAACCCGTTTATTTTCAGCATTAAGAACTAAATCTTATGCTTTGTAAGTAAAGAGCATCTAATCCTAATATCATTCCCAAAAAAAATACCCATCACATTCAAAAATCAAAATTCTTCTTTTCCGCCTTAAATCGCAAGAATAATTCCATACTGAACCTTATAATTAGCCCAGGAAACCTACTAAGAAAACATAAATACCCCCAACCATTCAATAGTTTAAGTGATTTTCAAATCAACTAACCAAATTACATAACAAACACTTCAACTTTCAACTGTAATTCACATGAACAATCAAGAAAGCACGCGAAAATCAAAAGAGTATCAAGTTAAAGAAGTCAAAGGCGAAAAAATATGCATAGATTGAACAAGAACTGGCACAATTAATAATAGAATAAACAGAAAAAGAAAGAACGAACAGAAAAAAGGGGTAAAAAACAAAAGTTACAAGTTTTAAGATTCCGTATTTCAGAGCAAAATTCTACTTTAGAAGAAGGGTCAAAGAATATGAAGAGGCTGCTACACACTGCAAGGAAGAAAAAGTTGAGATCTTGATGAGAACCGGTCACATTCCTGAATTGGTCTCTATTAAATATTAAATTACTATAAAATTAATTAACAAAATTGGTGCATTTTCATGTTTAATCATGTAAAATTTGGACAAACTTGCACAAAACACGCTTTTTTTGTCGGATATTTCAACCTTGAGTTTCCTGGTTGACATTGTAGTATTGTATTTTTAAATAAATAGTATATATTATCTGTCAGTTATTATTGGTCAATATAATTTTTAATTATATAAATAATTTTGTCTTCATTGTGAAATTTAAAATTGTTAATGAGGATGTTTTGGTCTATAATGTAGTAAAATGAACATTGAAGAAATTTTGGACATTTTTACAAATGACCATGTAAAAGTTGACAATTTTTGCAATTTTTTCAATTTAAATTAAGTTTTTTTTTTTTGTTTTATCAGACTCATAACTTATTAATAAACTTTTATTCACATATTTTATAAAACTTACTACTTATAAGAACTTGAAAATAATATCAAACAAGCACACACAATTTGTTGGTTGTAATTAGTATGCAATTAATTTAGGATTATGGTATTGATAGGGATTTTCTTATCTTACGTAACATAACGTTGTCCAAGAGATAGGAGACAAGAAATGAGTTACTCATTTCTAGTCAATGTCGATTTTCTTAGTCTGTATTTGTTAATTGATAATCGATTGTCTCTCAATAGAATTTGAACTTATGTGCAATTTATTAACACAAGTTGTTCTACTCCTAAGCTATTGAGAAATCTCGAAATATTTTGTTCTATGAATGATGTGAGCTCAAAATTGTGTTGTGTTCATCTTGTTTTGAACTATTCAAATGTTTTTGTTGACAAAGAAAGGAAACAAAAAGGGAAAAAATGAAGATGTGTTTTTTAGTGAAATCTGCCTTGTAAGTGTAATGAAGGCAATGCTTTAGACACTATTCTTTATGAAATACTTTTAAATTTAGAAAATGTAATCAAGATTTTATATTATTTTAGGTATTCTTCTGCTTAAATTAGATTACTTAAAATCTCATATAAAGAGGAATTATACGAATTCCTTATTGAATAATATTTTCACTCTAATTTTTCTTGGTATTCATTGCATCTTATGTCATAAACAAGCGTTAAAATTTGCAAGTTCTTCAATGAGTTATTGTTGACGATCTGCTTACGAGGTTATTGTGCATGTTTTGCTGTTCATGTGAAAAGAAAAAATTAAAAATTCTACAACTGCTAATTCAGCGAAATAACCACTTTACTGCAAGCCTATAACTTCACCGTGGAGCCCATTCTCCCGTAGCCCACATGAAACCCTAATCCTAGCCCAAGGCTAGGCCCAACCACTAATATCTCGATTAGATAAAACACCTAAACACAATCCAATTAACCGAGCTCATAGACATTGGCCTAAACCCTTCCCCAACCCCCACAGCCCGAATTTTGTGGGATTCATAATTGTGGAAATTGCACTAAACCAGCTATTTAGTTTTGACTTTTAAAAAATCAGGTTTTTACTTTATTTAATCAAAAATCAGGTTTTAATTTCACAAATAATATTAATAATAATATTTTTAAATTAAATTAAATATATACCCACCCTACTACCTACCCCACCAACTTTATTTAAATATAAAACCCAAACCAAAACCTAATTCATTCCATTTCATATCTCCCATTTCTTTCGACGCCGCCGCCTCCACCGCCAGCTCCGGCCACCACCCGCCCCCCTCCCCTCTTCTCCTCCCTCCCGCCGGTTTCTTCCCCTCCCCTCCCCCGCCGTTTCTCCCCCCCTCCCCCCTGCTGCTGCAAATCGCAGCAGCAGCTCCCCTCCCCTCCCCTCCACTCCCCCGCCGTTTCTTCCCCTCCCCTCCACTCCCCTCCCCCGCCGTTTCTCCCCCTCCCCCTGCGCAAATCGCAGCAGCTAGCGTGTGACGACGGATCGGCCGCACGTTGGCCAGGCGACGTCTCGGGCGGCTAGCTGGCTGCAACGTGCGGCAGCGACTGGCCGCGACGGCCGGTGTGCGACGTCGCGACGCCGTGGTCGCCGCCGGATGCAATATTTTTTTTTTCTTCCTACTACCAGATCTTGGGTTTTTTAGTTATGGTGAGGTGGTGATTATTTTTACGTTTTGGTGGTGTTGGAACTGTTGTGGCAATGGTTGTGTGTTGTTGTGACGGGTCGAAGGCGTTGGAGGTGGCGATCGCGAGTCTCTGTGACCTAGGTAGGTGTCTGTGACCTAGGAATTTTGTCTGTGACTCATTGAAATAAAGTTGCGACAAGTAATAGTTTTGATTTTTTTTTCAATCTGTGACCTAAGTGGGTGTCCGTGACCTAGAAATTGAGACTGTGACTCGCTGAAATAGAGCTGTGACCCGTAAAAGTTTTGAATTATTTTAATCTGTGACCTATAAAAAATTACCTGTGACCTTCAAAATCTTGATTTGTGACCTACGAAGTTAATTGTGACCTATAATTTTTTTATCAGTTTTGATCTGTGACCTCGAAATATTCCGTGACCCACCTCCGTATATCTGTGACCTTAACAATTGTTGAAATCGGAGCAGTCGCCGGAATTCAGTGTGGCCGGAGAAAGGTCGCCGGAGTAGTCGCCGGAATTCAGTGCAGCCGGAGAACAGTCGCCGAAGCAATGGGGGTGGTGGAGATGGAGTTTGGTGGGGTGGGGTTAATTATATTATATTATAGTTAAATATTTAATTTAATATAATAATTGTGAAATATAATTAATTAATTTTAAAAAAACCTGATTTTTGCAATTTTAAACATTGGGACCTGATTTTTGATTTCCTAAAAGTAAAGCCCTGAACCATGAATTTTTCCCATTCATAATTTCATATGATAAATCCAGGCCCAATCACTAAAATTCTCTTGGCCTCCGTTTGATACCCATTCTCACGTCCTAAAAATGCATATTCATGTCACATCAATGGGTCCGCTGCAATGTTTTTTGTTTTTTGGTCAAATGAATTGTGTGGAAAATGACATCTATGCCCTCATATCATGTAATTCAAAATGTTGCCAAAATTACCATAAAAAACGTGGAGGGGTAGAATGGAGAAATGTGTGCTTATATTGTCAAATTGTTCACAGTTTTTTGTCAGAGAAGTCACTGCTCCAACGTTCATTTTTTTTTTCTACAAATGAGGTAAAAAGGTGCACCAAACAAGGGTTTGGATAAAACATTATGATGAAACATTTGGCATCTGAAGAATCTGTAGGAATGAATAATTTGGGAGGACAGTAATGCGATGATCTTGGAAGTAAGACCTTAATTTTTATTTTTATTTTTGTTGCCGTGACAAATGCAAGAGCTAACTATTTTGCCAATGTATGCTCGATTTTTTTCCGTCGAGGGGGATCTTGCTTATGCTCACTATTGTTTTCTTACATCTTTCACTAGCATTGCACTGACTACATGATTTGACGTGGTAAGGTAAAGGAAGAGCATATTATCGGGCTCCAGCTTGACAAGAATGACGGTGTTGCGATGTATGTTTTTAGCTCTTGGAAAGCATTCTCCCACTCTTCAACCTAAGGTCTTGTTACATTTAAGTATTTGGAGAAACGATGGCACTTATCTATTGAGCGCAACATGAGCCAATTAAGTGCTGATATTTGACATGTCAGACTTTGAACCTCTTTCGTGTTTTTAGGTGACTCCATGGTGATAATAGCTTTGATATTATTAGAATTAGCCTCAATACAAAATCCAAACACATAATTGAATCATGCTTCACGTACAGAAGCACGATTTCCAGAAGAAAACCAGATACACACAACGCAAGGGTGGGTATTTTTTTCATTTTTTATTCCAGTGGACCCTACACATGTGAGTGGGTGTAAAACTTCTGTCAAAAAAAATCCTGTACATATGGTTTAATTCAGCTCATATTGCTTTAAACCTAACATCTAAGCCCCTGTTTGCCCCCCATTAAATTAAATTTTTGGGGGGTAAATAATTTTTAGAATAGTGATTGATGGGAGATGTGTGGTTGAAAAGTTTTTGATTTGTGTGTATTATTATTTTATTTGATGAATGTATGGTTGAGATGAAGAGAGAGAGAAAAATTAATGTAATATAATGGGGGCCAAACAGAGGCTAAAGTACACGACAAATTGACATAGTTCTAATGCATGAAAATGATTTACATAATTTCCAGAAACAATGCATTGTTCTTAGGTTATTTGAAACATTTAATTTTATTTATTAACATTTTTTTAATTGAAAAATAGATATTGAAAAATTATTTTTGAATAGTTATACTAAATATTAGGAAAAAAAATTCTTATAACTCGAAAAAGAAATCATGTCATCTAAACCCAAAAATAAAGAATCCCTCTGATTTTATGTTAAAAATTATTATATATACATAAATCTGGACAAAACTTGAATAATTAACCGTTTTCAAGTTCCCTTTTACAAGAAGAAAAAGATTTTTCTACTATGAGTGATTACGAATATTCTTTATGCCGTGAAACTGAAACTTTGGAATTTTTATTTTTATATTGGAAAACAAACACGTGCTTTAACTTTATTTGACTGACCAATCCAAAAGAAAAGATCTTTATTTGATTATTCACTTTATAAAGAGTCCATCTAAAATCACACAAAATGAATCCAAGCATAAATATACATACATATAATATATATTTCTTTCTCCAACCCAGCATTATTGACTATACACAAAATACAGGGAGAGTACCAAAATCTTGTGCAAGGCCAATTCTTTTTCTTTTTTCCATTCCAGCTGCAGTATACCTTCGCAAAATCTACTGAAGTAGGATTTTGTACATTATTCATCTGCCTGCCTGCACTGAATACACGTTTATGATTAAATAAAGTATAAATGAGGAGCTCAAAGGACTAGCAATTTTTGTATACTAAATAAGTTTGTCTCTTTCTCCATCACCTTAAAAGTATAGGTGAAGCGGCGCATAAATTTTAGCATCATGCATTAAAAGGGCATTTTCAAATCTCAATTATGTTTATAACCAACGGCAACATATACTTACTGACCGTTGCGATAGACCATTTTAGTAATAAATGAATGTTTCATTCTACATGTTGCAAAAGGTCATTTTTCTTAGTGTTCAGAAATGATTGAACAAAGTATGAGTTTACAGAAATGATTTCAAGCTTCGCTACCACCCATTTATCGAATTCAGGCATTGCATGAATGTAAGGGGTGGGGCAAAAGAAGTGATAATGTTCACATGATATTGCTGCATTTAGAAATTAGGCTGATTTCTGCAACACAGTTAGACAAAGCATCCAACTTATATACTTTGCCATCAAGAAGCGTTGTATGGTATTTATTATCTGTTAAAATGGATGAAAATTTTGAATCAAGTTCAGGCACGTACAAATATGCATTTTTTAACCTTTACCGTTCAGTGCGACCAGGTTATTTTTCCTGGCATGTGATGAACTGGGAATCATGGCCGAATGCCCCAAGCAGTCCGCATGCTACTTCAAGAAATTTCCCTGCATAGTAAGAGCTACATGAGTTCATTATGCATACATGTGAGTCAACCCTTATCTAAAAAAAGAAAAAGAAAATGCCATAACTTCTGTCAGTTCATCAAAACTCAAAAGCATTGGCCTAAAATAAAATAAGCCGAACAGATCTTGTGAAAAAAGTTAACTATTATCCGTCGTGTATGCAATGAAAAGATGTCAAAAATAAGCATAACTAAGTAAACTTCCTTGAATCATTCATCACAGTGTAGACAGTCGATCGGATGGTTGTCCAACAGCCACAGTTGTGAAAGATTTTAGCTTGAGATCTAGTAGTTATTTATATCCAACTTGTTCTGAAAAACGTTGTTTCTGACTCAATTTTTGGATCTAATAATGGGACAAGGACCAATCACCAAAGAATTATTGCAGGCATGTAAAATCTATATAAAATTATGTACAATAAAAAGATAATATCATTAAAGAAATTGCATCATACCCTACTTGTGTAGTCAACATATGCAGTGATGGTATTATAACGAATAAATACAATGGTAGACATGCACGTCGGTAAGAGAATACGACAGTTTGAGAGATACTAATGTTTGTGATTTGGTTGGACAATAAGATTCCGGGACCAATTCCTTATTGTTTATGGTGGTTGGTTCCATCCTTTTGTGTTCAATTCTATATTTGGAGTACTATTTTCTCTATTGTAAACAATTCACATTCACTCATACCAAAGAGAGACACTCTAAACCAACACTTGAACATTAGCAGGTGCGCGGGAAGGGTAGAGGTGAGGAAGAAAACAACAAGGGGAATGTAAACGTAGTTTTTTATAAGGTTAAATTAAATTTGCTGCATAAAGACATTTTAAACATTAAAAAGAAAATATAAAAATTTCTATTTTTTTCCCAACATTAGACGGTTCGCCGGCTTGTGAGAGCCTAGTCCATGGATGGTTGGTGCCCATATTCAAACAAATCTAGGGCTGAGCCGAGCTCAATTTTCAGCTTGACGCCCGAACTGAGCCTGGCCCTGGGGCATATTTTGACTCATGCATTTCAAGAGATTCACAAGTATTAGTCACTTAGTCATCGTTCATTTCTATTTATTATAATTTAAGGACATGTTTGAGCCACATTATTTTTTTATTCTTACTTTTAACCACACATTCTTCAATAAAATAATAATTTCTATCACATCAATAACTTTTCCTTCTTTTTCAACCATACATTTCTCATCATATCAACATCAACAGTAAAAATGCATTCTTTTTCCAAAAATGTGAACCAAACGGGGGGCTAAATAGTATTTAAACACTTTTCATACACAGATAAAACAATATTTTCAGTCCTATATTTCTATGATTTACCGTGAGGGTATCAAGATTTTTGTCACATAGCATGCAATACTTGACATAACTTGATGTTGTAGTCTACAAATATTTTCTTTCAATTTTTCAGTAGTTATTCGTATTTTTAATTTTTTTTTCCTCATACATCCTAACAAAAGAATCAGGTGATGCAGCAATAAACACTAAAGCACGTATGGACAATTTTGCCCTCACCCACCGACACCGACAAATGTCACAAAACCCATCCCATCACCGCTTCACCGCGCCACCACTACCATCTTCCGGCCGCCCTTAGCTCCGCCACCCAAAAGACTTGAAAAAATAATCATAGAAAGTTTAACATACCTCTTCTTGGTTTGTTCAAATTCTTAACATTTTGATTAGCAGTTTTCACTTCCTTCTTTTCCTCCGGTGGAATCAACACCCCATCAATCCCCTGTACCGAAATTCGCCCATCTGTGTAAATATCTGGATCAAACAAGTAAGCTGCATCCTCTCCATCGCCGAATTTCACCGACCCATCAGCTTCTTTAGCCAAAATCTTGTGTGGAACATGCAATGTATCATATGCCACCTTCCCGAATCTCCTCACGGCATTGTACATGCTCTCTTCGGTCTGATACTCCGGTACAATGTGATAATAAACTATCTGTTCAGGAGCACCGGGTTCGCTCAATTGTTCGGTAGTGAGTTTCGCCATGGCCTCGTCATTTGGAGCTAAAACTGTTAAAACATAGCCTTCGCTGATTAATTTCCCCATTTCTGTAGCGAGATTTGTTAAATTAACCAAAATGTCGGCCATTTCATTATACCCGCCGTATTGGAGGAGTGTCTGAATGAAGTCCTTCACCTGTCTCTCGCCGTCGAAATGGTGATGGGGCCCACCTGGACCAGGGGCAGGAGCCGGAGCCAAGGATGGTGCCGGTGCCATGGCCTCGTATATCGATAATTTGGAGGGTGCATGAGCATCGATTGGTACTGAATTTGCCTTTTTCTTTGACAACATTTTGTGGGTTCTTGGATCAATTTCTGGTGCTCCTTCTGGTTTAACGGCAGAAATTGATCTCAGGCTGCGCCTTTTATTGAATGAGTGCTCAACGGACTTTGGGATTATTACCTTTTCAATGCCATGAATGATTCCATCAGGACGAACAATGGAGTCAGGATATACAACCTTCACAGCACCTACATATTTATTAGTACTCCGAGAATGATTTGAACTGAAACTACATGAAAATTCTATACGATCGTTAGAGAGAGCGGGGTGCCGAGTTGGCTCGGTGGGTTCTGTTGGCCAATCTCCCAGAGTGAGCTTAGCGGGGAGGATGTGATGGAGGATGAGGGTCTGAAGCGACTTGATATTGCCTGGTTCGAGGAGGAACCGCTTGAATTCTGGGTCGAGATCGCGCTCCAGGGCTTCATTTTTGGGGGCAAAAATAGTGAGATTATAGTTGTACACTGCTTGTTCTAGTGTTGGTAAAAGAAGGGCCTTCTCCACGAGCTCGGCGAGTTCGGTGTAGCGGGAGTCCAAGAGGGCAACAAGGACAGAGTTGGAGTTGATTTGACGCGGCTGTTCCGGCAATGTGGAACCGAGTTCAATCCTACCGGAGAAAAGGAGAAAGAAAATAAGTAATAAGTTGTTTGCCATTGAATTGAGTCGGAGTTAAGAGGTAGGTCGCTTTTATTTGCTTAGAAGGTTAGCCAACTGTGTGGTGTGTCAGCATGTGTGTTTTGATTGTGTGTGTGTGTGTGTTATTTTATTTTTTGGTGTTGCACTTCAAATTCTCGACTTCTTCTTTTGTTTTTTCTTCTTCTTCTTTTTATTGTGAATGTTCTTTTGCTTTTTCTTGGAGTCTTGAGTTCATTGGATTACGTCATAAAGGATATTAAGCGAGGCAAGTCAAGCGGTTCAATTCACCTACCGCCAGCTTGACTCAGCTTGTCAGGCATAACGGCTCGCACTCATCTATGGGGCTAATCTAGCACGAGCTGGCTCACTCAATCAAAATGTAGCTCGGCTCATCCCACAAGCTCGTTCATTAATAATACCCCAAGTCGCTTATCTGAAAATGTGGAATTTGATTCAGGCAATAGCTCAATCGAGAATATCTGAAAAGATATCTGTAAATACAGATAAATATGTGGTAGAGAAGTGGATATTACTCGAAAGTCACGTGAAATATAGATATGTGTGGTTAGATTGAACAACAGTCAAATGGATTAATCAACTATTAGAATTCTTATGCTTGAATTTCGGAGTCCTTAGAATTTATGGGTGTTGGATTTTGTTAGGGTACTGTTGCAAGGTATGAGACCTGAACTCAACATAAAAAAACACGAGCTTTCATTGTAAAATTTATATGGATTTGGACTTTTCAATATGAACATCTAACTTTTAGGGCTTGCTTGGAAGTTTCAGGTTACTGATTAGCGTTTTTTAAAAGAAAAGATTACACATTCAAGAGAATAAGTTTAGCATATTTCAAAAATAAGAAAACAAGTTTGAAATTTCCAAAATCAGATTTTTATTAAAAAAAATTAAATTTTTATTTATGAAATAATAAATTATTAAATTAATTTATTATTAAATATTTAATTCTAATATAATATAATTAACTCATCCCACCTTCACCACCCCACCGCTCCGGCAACCGTTCCGATCACTGCCCTATTCCGGCGAACTTTCCGACGACCGTTCTGGCGACTACTCCGATTTCGGTGACCGTTCCGACAACTATTCTGGCGATCGTTCATGCAACGATTTTTTTTGGCGACTGCTCCGATTCCGGCAGTTGTTCCAACTCCGGCGAATATTCCAGCGACAACTCCGCTATATTTTTTTGTACGGTTGACATGTTTTTTTTTACTGTCACAACACAGGTCACAAGTTACAGCCCATATCACAAGTCACGGCTTAGGTCACAGGTCACAAGTCAAGAGTCACAGGCCATGTCACAAGTCACAACGCATGATTGTTTGTTTAATCACATATTTTCAAATTTATTAGTCACATGTTAATTTTTAATCACAAATTGTCGAATTTTTAAGGTCACGGTTAATCTAAATAGTTGGTCACATACACCACAACCATCGCCACGGCACAACACCTCTATCTCCACTGCCACCAGTCACCGCCTCCACCACCACCACCACCATTTTCAGCAACAAATCAGATCCAAATTAGATCCCGCCGCCATCTACAATTGCGTAGCCAACCGCCGGTACCCTACTCAACCACTACATCCACTGACGAATTCCACAAATCGTTCCACCAAGCGTTGTCCACCCACACGCACCGGCCAACCACAAAATTCAACCAACTTCAACGAGAACTCCAAACCTCACCACACCCTGCCTTTTCGAGCCACCTCCATCTCAACAACCACCCACCATCAGCTTCAAAAGGCAGAATCACCACTAACACCACCACCCCATCTCACCACAACCACAACCACCACCACTAAAACACAACCATTTACAAACTGAAAAACCACGAAATCACGAAAAACCACTGCAAAAAAAAAAACCAATGAACACCTCTGCATCCTACACCTACAATCGTCTATTTCAACAACCGCCGACCGCCTCCACAGCCACCACCACCCCCCCCCCCCACCATAAAAATCCCCCAAATCTGCAACAATCACCAGACGGCGATCTGAGAGAAAAAAGAAAATCGAGAAAGAGAAGAGAGGAGCTCCGGCTGCTGCAGCGACGGGCAGCGAGCCCATCGCGGCGTTGGATTCATCGATGCTGATGCGAAATATGGCAGCAGCATCGCATCTTAAAATTACATATACGTCCCTTAGTGAAATTTTCAACTTATAGTTTCAAGTATGAAATTTTTTACTTATAAGTAATATTTTACTTACGGATAATCTTTTTTACATATAAGTTAATATTTAACTTAAAAATTAAATAAATTTAAATATTTACTTAAAATTTTAAGTTAGTTTTTTTACTTATAAGTATTTTTTTTATATTTTATGAGTGAATTTTTATTTTATTGATAGTATTTTTATTTATAAATAATTTTTTAAATAAAAGTGATTTTTTTTATTTATAAGTAATTTTTTATCTTATAAGTATTTTCTAATTATAATTTAATTATTTTTGCTTATAAATATTTTTTTAGTTAATATATTTTTAATTACAAATTAATTTTAAAGAAAATATATTAATTGTAAATAATTAGTTTATAGAAGGTAAAATTAGAAAATAATATAAAAAGCAATCAAAATTTATCGATTTGTTGGGTTGAGAAGACCAATCAAAGTTACACTATACAAATTAGGGCTGTCAGTGGGTCGGTTCGGTTCGGTTCGGTTCTGAAGAGACCCGAACCAACCCAAAACTTTCGGGTATTTAATAAATGGACTCGTCGGGTCCAAATATAATTATGGAACCGTTCGGGTTCGGTTCAATTCGAGTCGGTTCCATACCATAATTAAATTTTTTTAATATTTTCAACAATACTATATAAATACCACTAATGACATTTCATTCGTAACTTTTACAAATTAACGTAGTCCAATTCAAAAACATATAAATAACTAACCGTCCAATAAGATTAATTCAATGCATACAAATACCAAAAAATAGATATTAATATTACAGTAAAATTACATAAAGTATATTCATTTGTTTCAAATTAAAATGGGCTAATGGATTTTAAAAATGATTTGGGTTTTCAAATTAAAATTATGAAATAATCTAATTTATTTAATTAATTTGATAATTTGTATGAAAAAAATAAAATAATTTAATTAATTCAATATAAAAAATAAAAAAATTATTTAGTTTCGGTTCTTGGTCTAGACCTGAGACCCGACCCAAACCCATCGGTTCTCGATTCGGGTACCCGTTCGGGTATTTAATTTATGAAGAACCGCTCGATTCGGTTCGGTCTGGTTCGGTTCGGGACTTTTTGGACACCCCTAACACAAATTATGTTCTCTCTCTTTTTTTTTTCTCTTGCAGATTCTAAAATTAGGCACATTCTTGGTCTCTTTTTTTCTTACAATCGATAGTGTGATAGTATTGGACTTGGCTTATTTTTCACAATACAATAAATAAAAGAAACAATTCGCAAATACCCTTAATAACTTTACTAATTATAGTAAATTCATAATTATTTTTAAATGTTTATTATTCTAAGAAGATTGATTTTTATTATTGCTAATTTTAATTTTTTTTATATAAATTTTGTAACACATTTGTGTTACATTTTATAATTTTATGCTATACATATTTTATCATCCTATTTCCACCATTGCCACGTTGGTTGCCATCACTTGTAACACATTGTGTTGTTACACACATTTTATTGTCGATTTTCATCGTCGTCGTAATTGCTAGCATGAACATCGCTTGTAAAATTATTGTTATATCGTCACTACAGCTTACAAAATTCATTGTTATATCAGCTATCACTCTCACTAGCAAAACCTCACTTTATTTTAATCAAACCTCCACGCCGCCACCATCGCCACTAGAACAGAATCTTGACTAATTGTCATCCCCATCACCACTATACCCTAATAAACTATGTTGCCATAAGCACCCGCCATCTCCACCCATGTATTCCCTCGCTACCACCACCAACTAGAAAAAGAAGAAAGATATTGATCAACAACTACCACTCACACCACAATAATAGCGGAACCCCAATCCTCTTCCCACAAAAACACAATCAAAACCAAAAGAGTTAATCTGCTCTACCAGGCCTGGTAGAGCTGTTTCTCTCACATGAGGTGGGCCCCGAGGACCCACGTCATTAAAAAAAACCCCCCAAATGTTAAACACCCCCCCCCCCCAATCTCACATTTGCTCTGCCAGGCCTTTTACAGGCCTGGTAGAGCAGCTCGGTCCAAACCAAAATCTCACGACAACAACAAAAATCAAAAAAATAACTCAAACCAAAATCAAAATCATATCTAATTTTAGATCTAAAACACTGATTTGAAATTGTTATAACAATCGATCGATGGTGGTGCATGGTGATGGAAGGAGGTGGTGTAGGAGACAGGTGGCGGCGGCGGATCCGATGGAAGTGGTTGATGGTCTAAAAGTGGCAATGTGGATGGTTATTTGTGCGTAATAGAATGTGCTTTAGGATTGGGTTAAGCGTAATAGAATGTGCTTTAGGATTGGGTTAAGCGTAATAGAAAGTGTTTTATGTACTAAAAATAGTATTTTTTATGAATAAAAAGAAGGTGAAGTGATTTAGAATTAAATTATTTATCGGAAGATTAGGTGTAACTATCTCAAAAATAAATTTTGGCTTTATCACATCATTATCAATATACGAGGACCATAAAATCAAACTTGAACTCGGAATTGGGGTAGAAATAATGGCTTGGGCATTGCCAATGTGGCGGACTTATTGGACTTAATTAATTCTTCTTAGCTAACTCAATTATTGCGGCCACCATTTGATAAATTTGTTCTGAACTTGGTTTTCCTTGTATGTGTATGTGCATGATGGCACTGCGTCAAAATGTTACCGTTAAAATTGCCTTTTCTTTTGAGACTGTTTGTTTCCGATTAAAATCCAATTAAAATTGAAAATATGGCCGTTATTGGGTCCCACCCGTCTAATAAAAGTCAACAATAACGGCTAGTTTTTCAATTTTAATCCGATTTTAATCTCTACCGAACACGCCCTAAAAATGTGTATTCCGCAGGTAAATTTCGCCCGCTTTAAGAGCTTACACGACGCCCTACTTATAGTTTTGCTAGAGGCCCCCAACCGCGGAGCCTGGATATATTTTTGGGTGGGGCAAAAACTATATAGAAAAAATAATTTTAAATAATATAACTATAATTGTTCCCGAAGCGTTTTCATATTTCGAAAACATCGTATAATTATATCATTATCAATTTCGTTAAATATATTTTTCTCAATAGATAAAATGCCACTTTGTTTTATTGCTAAGTCATTTCAAGAAACTGCTAATTAAAATCTTTTAAAAAGTACTTGGAGATTGCACACAGACCAGAGATGAAAATTAAATTACCAATTCCCTTAATCACTGCTCTCTGAGCCCTAAATTTTCTCTAAACAAATAATTAGAAAAATGAACCAAATGCACGCAGATTAAAAATGCAATGAGGAAGTTCTAAAACTTAAAATGATGTTAATGTTTAGTTCTATATTTTTGAATTTACGGAATACGTAACTTTAGATAGGAAGTTTAGCTTTAGTGGGGCCAACAAATCTTAATTGATAAAAATCATATCCTACTTCGAGATAGCCCGACAGTGGCAACCTTCAGTTTTCAAGGTTGATAGGAGTATATTTGTTGCTTCGCAAATCATTTGTAATTGAGGCTAAAATCGAATTATCATAATAAATATATTCACAAAATCTTGATTTCCCCTATTATCCCTATATTTATTTAAGAAAAAAACACAGATACACACAATAGGCATATAATATTTTACTACGAGAATTGAAGCACGTAAACTCAAATCTCCACCCACAAATAACACTGAGAATAATAAGATGTTAAGAAGTGCATAATATGATAGAAATGAAGAACCTTTTGATTCAGATTTTTTGGATGACAAGTGGACCACCCTTGCCCAAGTATAGCTCCGCCCCTAGAGGTCCCACCTAATAGAGTCCAAATGGATGGTAACGGGCGGGAATTAAAATATCTTTATTTATCGTTCTGTTTACTTTCTTTTTTATTTTTTAATACAATTTAAATTAGAAAACATAAAAGTAAAAAAAAAATAGAAATAAGACGGGTTCGGGTATTTTGGAGCGAAAAAATTAGCCATCCCCCTGATTTGAATTGGACTTATAGAATGTGGTATAAATGAATATGGAATTTTATAAGAGATAAGTCTATAGTTTAATGGATAATGCTAGAAATATATCACCATCTACATAATGGTGTATATAATGCTAATGTGTCAATCATCCAGTCATTGATGTGTCAGTGTCAAATTTGAATTAAAGGTCGGATGATTGCCACATTAGCATTATGTACACCATTATGTAGATGGTGATGTACTTCTAGCATTATCCAAAGTTTAATATAGATAAGATTATTCAATTTTTAAACATCCATCGGCCAAAATGGGTGATAAATTTAAAAAGATGAACGTGATATGTGCTAATCAATTGCAATTAACAGGAGTAATTGTGTTGATTTTGGTTTGAATATTGTTTTCTATTTTCGATTTTTCAAAACAGTGAAAATGCGATCTCTTTCTTATTTTCGAAAACGCGTTTTTGAAAACAAGTTAAAAATTTACAAAGAAAACACAAAACGACAAATTTTTCGTTTTCGGTGTTTTCAGTTATAATCAAGCCAACATTTTCAAAACGCATTTTGGGTATTTTCAAAATAATTTTTCAAAATGTCAAAAAGAACACATTTTCAACAATCTCAAAATTGAACACTCAAAACACAAAACTAAAGTACAAAGAGAAGCACTTTTACAAGTCAATATATAAACATGTGCCTTGAGAAGTTAATTTTGAAAAGGAAAAATCCGTCCAATCAGATTAGATCGGCAAAAACTCTTATAAAGTTATAGCCCGTATGATAGAAATTAAAATCGAGATTTTTATGAAAATCAAAGTCAATAATTAATTTTAATTACATATTTTATGAGATCCACAATTCTCCAACTATACATTTCATTAACTCTTATCAAAATATACTAAAAATCTGATTTTAATCTCCACTAAAATATGAGAATGACTAGAAAAGTTGACCAAAATTCTAAAACTTAAAGAGAATAAAGCAGCAAGGGGAGTCATTGAGAAGTGATAAGTGTGTTTTTGAGAACTTATTGAATACCTAAATAAACTTAGATATTGATTAAAAGAGTGGATTTCAACTCATAACTATATAATTATTACTTTTGTAGGTAAAAATCACTCAATGAAATAAAACAAGGGAAAAGGAAGTGAAAATGGACGAAAAACATACAAAATTGTGAAGTTGGGGACAAAATTGCATAATTCATAAAGGTTAAGAACCTTAGACTGCAATTTTATAAAGGATTGATTGATATAAAAGTCAAAATTTGAGGATTGAATTGTACTGAACTAAAGTTTAGGGACCAAAATGAAATTTACAAGAGAACTTGTGTGTAAAAAGAAAATGAAAAAAGGAAATGAAATGTGGAAACAATGTTCTTTACAGAGAATTGGCGCCTAGACACCACAGTAAAAACCTGGGACCTTTTTTATTATTTTTCCAAAATTTGGGGACTTTTATGAAACTTTTCTAGGGTTTTAAAAAGATAAAAACGGTCAGCTTCTGTGTCTCCTGTTGTTACATTTTTTCTTTTTATTTTGTTGGTAATTTTGGAGAAAATTAGAGCATAGCACAAGGAGAATCGATTATTGCACTTTAAGGACACATATATGGAAGATTTTTTTAATTCGCACATATTAAAGTCATTAAATTCATTAGATTTCAACATGAACTTTATAGGCACGTAAATGTGTCAACTTTAAAAAAAAAACAAAATTAAATTAGAATATCATTAAAATTAACGTCGCTTTTTCCTCTCCATGTAGAAGTATAAACTTTAATTTTATTTATCAAAATTCCGAAACACCCCTTCAAATTTAATCCCCCTTTCAATTTCGTCCTCACCCAGAAATCTTTCTTTTTCCCGCTCAAGTTTCTTTGTGTACACACACAAAGTCGCACAGTATCTCCGATCGCACGGCGCCAAACCCCACCCATGACCCTCATGACCTCTCCCCCAATGGACGTAAGTAAATATTTCTTTTCTATACGAATAATATCCAAAAATATACGTATACAAAAATGTGTAACGCATGCATATATACGCATGAATGAGTACAGCCGACCAAATTACTGTGTTTCACTCTTTTTACTGTTTCTTAAATTTGTTAGGCTTGATGGTGTAATTTGAATTCTACGCTTTGGGTTAGAAAAACTGTGCCCGAACTGATTAGATCCAATCTCTGTGGCATTTGGTTCTTTTATTTTTTTTAGCAGGCAGAGGAGGACGAGATGCTTGTTCCTCATGCCGGTTTTGTCCCTGAAGGCCCCCAACCGACGGAAGGTATTGCCATCTCTAGCGTAAATACTGGTAGAACTCGTATATTTATCTTTTTCCTGCATTCTTCTGTTTTCTGATTCATAAATATGGGGTTTTGATAATTTTTGATTTATTCTATTTGCACCTGTGGAAGTTACGGATACAGTGGATACCCAAGCAGCGGAAGATCCACCTTCAGCACGGTTTACATGGACGATTGAGAATTGTTCGAGGTTAATATGAAGAAGCTCTATTCAGAAGTTTTCTTTGTGGGAGGATACAAATAGTAATTTATGAATTGTTTTTCCCTGCTAATTAGATTTATAGACTCCCTTGTTATCATTATTATTTCTTTGTGGGAGGATACAAATTGTAATTTATGAATTGATTTTGCCTGTTAACTAAATTTGTCATAGTGTCCCTTGTTATTATTATTATTTCTGTGGAACTGAAGTAAATTACTTTGTGGTGGTCAGGAGAGTGCTTATATTTCCGAAAGGGAATAATGTTGAACATTTGTCGATGTATCTGAATGTTGCGGGTTCTACAACTTTGCCCTATGGTTGGAGTTGATATGCCCAGTTTAGCTTGTCAGTGATCAATCAAATTCATAACAAATTCAATGTTACGAAAGGTAAGATTTTCTTGGTATTTACTTGTTAATTTCAGTTGCAGATGTTTTTGATTCATAGATAGACTAGGTACTCTATATATATATATTCTCATTTGTTCTATTACTCGATCACTTCTGTGACGGGGTAGACTTTTGCTTTCTTGAGTACAACTTTCTTTTGATTCCAACTTAGAAGTTTTTCTTTTCTAGTGGAAATTGGTAGTTTTGAATTTGGGTCGTCCAGAGTATCTTCAAGACATTGACATTGTATCAAGTCATTTTCAGGTACTTAAAAATCAAAATCCCTCGCCACAACCCCCAACCATGAGGGATCTCTCTCACTCTCTCATGTGCATACATGTACCTATGTTTTCTTCAATCTAATATTAATTTTACATCCCAGAGGAAATATTTATGGTGCTTGGGAACAATACCTTGGGTTAGAGCGCTCTGATAATGTTCCAAAACGGTCTTATGCAGCTAGTCAGGTATGCATTTGTATGAAACTTAAACTGAAGTCATATTTGGAAACTCGATTCATTTTCTGGCCTCACCAATTATTTTAAGGTAGAAAATAAGTTGAAATTGTAAGTGTTATGCCCTAGGTCCAATCAACTTTGGACATAAACACTTTGAATATATATAATCAATGCATATGTATGGCAATATCTATTATTTAATTGAATTAATATTCTAATAAATTAAAGAATCCGTAGATTCAAGTCTTGGTGATTTGTTGATCACAAGGAGTTGTGATTGTGAGATACAAATTACATATGACTGAATCTTAAATCGTCCGTGGTCGAGGTAATAACGAGATACGGATATCGTTATTACGGATAGACTATCGCGTGTGGCATTCTTACTTGTGAAGTAAGTAGCTGATCTCACAAGCTAAAGTGTGGTGACACTTGAATGAACACGTGGATGTTTTGTTATAGAACAAAACATTGGAGACCCGCTGAGAGATTCCACATGGATAACTATCTAAGTGTTAGTGGTTAATCTCTAACGTTCGGTAGTGGAATTGGTCCTTTGACTTGAGGTCATCACAGTACCTTATATGAGGGTAGTCATACTTTGGTGATGTTGGATGTTGTTCTGTCAAGGGTCGCTAATACATCATCGTTCGGGTATGTCAAGAATCATATGAAGGTTGTGAATGATCAATAGAGGATTCGTCACTCTTAGATAGTAAGAGATTATGATCTACATTTTATCCAGTTAAGTTGATAATGAAATCCTTGGCCAATCTCTAACGTTCGGTAGTGGAATTGGTTAATCTCTAACGTTCGGTAGTGGAATTGGTCCTTTGACTTGAGGTCATCATAGTACCTTATATGAGGGCAGTCATACTTTGGTGATGTTGGATGTTGTTCTGTCAAGGGTCGCTAATACAGCATCGTTCGGGTATGTCAAGAATCATATGAAGGTTGTGAATAATCAATAGAGGATTCGTCACTCTTAGATAGTAAGAGATTATGATCTACATTTTATCCAGTTAAGTTGATAATGAAATCCTTGGCCAAGGTGAACTCATAAGTCGAGAAAGAGTTTTCGACGTACATTGACTTAACAGTGGGATAAAAGATATGATCGATAATTGAGATTGACACATATCCATATCTCATAATTGATCGGATCATATTGACGAAAGGATTATAGTTTCACGATAAACGAACAAGTTTGGTTTTGTCATGCTACGTGATATTTCCCGTCACATGTATTGCCCTGATACATTGCTAGATGTCAATCTGGGACAACGAAAATGAATTAGTGATAAATTAAAAGGGGCGTTTTAATTTATCGATTTTGATTAGATCAAAATAATAATTCACGTCGTTCGACATCGTGATCGGGAACCTAATGGGTCACACACAAAAGAGAATCAGAAGAATGAGATTTACCAATTAATTAATTGACAAGTGTTGGATAGTTAATTAATTGGGTTGTTTATTAATAGGCCCGAATTAATTAATTGGATTAAATAATTCATGGACCGGATTTAATTAATTTGATTAGTTAAATATCGGACCGGGTTAAGTTTAGAGATGGGCCAAGCCCACTTGAGCTTATATTAATAAGCTGTTAGGGTTTGTAAACTGTAGAAAATTTTATTATTCTTGCTAGCACAAGAAAAGAAACCCTAGCCGTCATTCTTATTCTCTGTGTGGATCACCATTGGAGGCTGGACAATTGGACAGCTTGGATTGCAGATCGTGATCATTGGAGTTCAAGAAAAAGCAAAAGAGTTTGTGGAATTCATCAAATGTATCATTCTCATCACAGTTTCTATCTAAACACATTGCAAATCCTCGTTTGGGAATTGAAAATTGTTTAATTTCCGCTGTGCATGTTAAGTAAATTCCCAACAGTGGTATCAGAGCCTACTTTGTGTTTGTTAGAAATTGTTTCGCATCATATAACAATCAAAAGTTGATTGTTATTATTTTTCTTGTTTCTAGCTTTTAAAGAAAATTGATTTCTGATTCTAAATTTGATTTGGAAACGAATATTAATTTTGATTAAAAAAAAAAAAAGGGAAAATTTGCGGATCTACGCCGGCGATAGCCGGCGCTCGTGCCCGGCGGCGAGGGCAGCGGCATCCAACGCCGCTGCCAAGGTGAAGCAGCTTCGACGCTGCTGCTATTGTAGCGACGTCATTTAATAATATTGTAGCGGCGTCGCACTGTTAGCCGCTGCCGCAATACGGCAGCCGCTGCCGCTCGGGGCTTACAATAAGTCGCAGACACGACTTATTACTACGACGTCGGCCACGGTGATAGCTTAGTGACTGGAAGGAAAAAAAATATATATATATATTATTTTTTTTTTCTCTGCAGACGGGTGTAGAAGAGGTGGAGGCGGGGGCCTCTGGTGCAATTTCTGAAATTGCAGGCCCCCGCAAGCAATTATGATTGTTGGGGTCTTTTTGTAATTAATTTTAAAATGAAGGCCCTACCATGCAATTTTAGAAATTGAAGGGCTTGTCTTTAATTTTAAACTTGGGGTCTTATTGTAAATTTCAAAATGGTTTTGAATTTAAATATTAAATTGTTTTTAGATTTGATTTTCAAATAGTTTGACCTTAAAATTCAATTTTGACCCGTTTAAAATTTTATTTAAAAATTGACGACTTTTATATTTTAGTTAAAATTGGATTTTAACTTAAATATTAAACTTTGACCCTAAATTGAATTTTATTTTATTTAGGAGTTTTATCCTAAATTAAAATTTTAATTCAATTAAATTAGAGTTGGACTCTAATTTAATATTTAATTAAAATTTGATTTTAATTAAATTATCCACCCTAGTATATTGTTGAAATTAGAGTTGGACTCTAATTTGACATTTAATTGAAATTTGATTTTAATTAAATTGTCTCGCCCTAATGCTTCTTAAAATTAGAGTTAGACTCTAATTTAGTATTTAATTAAGATTTGATTTTAATTAAATATGTTCGCCCTAATATCTTGGAATTAGAGTTTGACTCTTATTTTGTATTTAATTAAAATTTGATTTTAATTAAATTCAACCGTATTAATTTGATTATAATTAGAGTTGAACTTTAATTTAACATTTAATTAAAATTTGATTTTAATTAAATTGTTTTGCCCTAAAAATTTATTGGAATTAGAGTTGGACTCTAATTTGGTATTTAATTAAAATTTGATTTTGATTAAATAGTCCCGCCTTATATTTGTAGAATTAGAGTTGGACTCTAATTTGATATTTAATTGAAATTTGATTTTAATTAAATAAGTCCGCTAATTAAATTAATTAATTAATTTGATTAATTAATTATTTAATTGTTCCGATCCATTTGTCTAAATTAGTTTAGACGACTTTAATTGCTAGAAACTTGAAACATGTATGTATATAATATTAGATATTATAGGAATGCATTTATATGATGAATGTTTTATTAGTGGATGATTATGGACTCGACCATGTAGATGTGTTGAATGGTTAGTTTTATTCTTGTTGTTTTATGGGCCTGCGAGCTCTTATTTATTTTGGACCTGCGAGTCCGTTATTATTATTATGGGCCTACGTGTCCAATATTATTTAGGCCTGCGTGCCAACTAGTATAGGATACAAGTTGCAGCTGGACTAATTGAAGATACAAGAAGAGGAGGAGACCATAGAGATGGAGCATTGTATGAATCAATGCTATACCCCCTAGGAACTGACCGACTAGTCTTCCTTATGGCTCGGGAAGACTAGATAGTATAAGTCCATAATCGTCCACACTATTATATGTATGTTTATTTGCATGTTAGATGTATAATAAAATATATATAATTATTACGATGAGACCTTTTGCATGCAAAACCCCCTCGTTAAAAATATTAAGTCAATTTGTTATTTGCCTTCCATCATTATAATGAAAAACAAGAGTCATAAATCGATCTTAGCTTGTTGAGTACACTCAAGGGTGGTCCATTAGGGATATGTTTGACACTGTGAAATATTAGATATTTCTGAATGATGGGTTTGACTTAACTAATATTTATCTTTTGTTGAGTACACTCAAGAAGATAAATTTTAGAGGCATGTTAAAATATTAAGTCATATTTATTTTCGCCTTCCTTCATTATAGTGAAAAACGAGAGTCCTAAATCGATCTTAGCTTGTTGAGTACACTCAAGGCTGGTCTATTAGGGATATGTTTGACACTATGAAATATTAGATATTTCTGAATGATGGGTTTGACTTAACTAATATTTATTTCTTGTTGAGTACACTCAAGGAGATAAATCTTAGAGGCATGTTAAGCTAACACATAAGATGTGTGAAGACAAAGAGTTGTCGGCTTAATGATCTGGGAGTTGTATGGAGATACAATTGATAATAGTATCTACCCAAATGTTTTATTAGGGCTTGTTGAGTACACTCAAGGTTTTAATATAACAAATGGGATCCCAGCCCACTGGGAATCAAGTACGGATTCCATAAATTTATGTGAGAGGGTCATAAATTTGAGTTAAACAGTGGGAGCGAAATTAATTTAATAAAAGGCCATGTTAAATTAATTCATGCATTATATATATATTATTTCTTTACTTTTCGTCGTTTATATTTATTGAATCATGAGTAACCACATATATTTGAGAAGCATATTGTATGCCAACAATCAAAGCAAATTTTCTTGATTGACGCCGCAATCTGAGAATTGTTCTCAGGCATGAAAAATTGGTTGTGTCCTTGAGTAGTCCTTTCTAGAGACATCCGTTGATGACTCGATAAAAGAAGAGGTGGCTGCTATAATAAACACGGTGATGACGATAGTACTACAACATATGTGATGTTTGTAACTATGTCACCTGAGTTACAAAGCAACATAAGAGTATAGATGCTAACATATGATTTTTCATCTCAATATGTTGAATGATGAACAATCATACGAGGAAATATATGATATTTCCCAGCAACTATACCAAATGCTTAATAATGACGTAAGAATCTTGATCGGTGCTTGTGTATCGAAGATGCAGACTACTTTGAGAAGTTGTCTTGATTGCGTTCAGTCATGAACAATGAACTAAGTATAGACTTGGTTCTGCAATCTCTGTCAGAGAGTTATTCATAACTAATTATGAATTTAACATGAATAAACTCGAAGCACGCTCATTGAGATGCTGAACATGCTTGAAACTGTTAAGTCCAACATCTGTGTTTGTAGTGGACAAATCTTAGTCATAAATTCCTATATGGAAGTCTAAAGGATGATTTGGGAAAGCAACCAAGATGACTAAGACAGTTAAAGCAAATAAGGACAATAACAAATCTGATGATCCTTATTATCATTTTGGAATGATGGGTCATTAGAAATGAAATTGTAAGGCTTAAATCTACTTCATTAGTTTCATGGGTATTAGATACTAGATATAGATCTCATATTTGTATAAATGTGCAGAAACTAAATAAAAGTGGATCGCTGCAGAAAGGAGAAGTTGACCTACACGTTGAAAATGAGCAAAAGTTGCTGCATTACCTGTAGAAGCATATTTCTCGCAATTGCCTTTAGGCTCGATACTAGAATTAGAGAAATGTTAATTTTGTTCCCACCATTACCAAGAGCATTAAATAAATTTCATGTTTTGACATGAATTATTCTAATGTTAAGGACAATTGTAGTTCCTTTTTATCTTGATAAGATCTTAATGGTTATGGTAAATTACAAAATGACATTTATATTCTAAATGTTGAGTGTTCTATAATGAGTATAGAAATTGAAAGGCATAAAAATGATAATCTGAATAACACATATATCTGACATTGCAGATTTGATCACATAAATGAGAATGCAATTCCAAACTTACATGGAGATGTATATTTGGGTCAAATGATTTTGAACCATTTGACAAATGCGAATCGTGTCTGTAAGACACAGTGACCAAATCTCCTTTTACTAGAAAAGGAAAATGATCTGCACAATTATTAGGTCTAATACATAGTGATGTATGTAGATGCATATCAATTAATGTCAGGTGAGGTTTGTCTTATCTCATCACATTTACTAATGACCATTTCAGAAATGATCATGTATATTTGATGAAATTCAAGCATGAAACTCTTGAAATGTTCAGGGGATTCAAGCTAGAAACAGAGAAACAAATAGGTAAATATATATTCTTACACTAAGACTTGTTCGAGGTAAAGAATATCTAAAATGGAGAATTTTAGATTATCTAAAAGAGAATTAGATTCTCACGCAGTGGATTCCTCCATATACATTGCAACATAATGATGCATCTGAAATGAGGAATCGTGCACTATTAGATATAGTGCAATAGAGAACCAGCCATGCAAACATTCAAAAGTCGTTTTGAAGTCATGCACTGATTGATACGTGCTGCGTACTAAATCATGTCTCATCTAAATCGGTTGACAAAACTTCATACGAGTTATGGAAATGCCCAACTTATGTCATATGAAAGGTTGGACTGTGACGCTTATGTGAACCGCACTGAATCGGATAAGTTTGAGACTAAATCCGATAATTATATATTTGTGGATATCCAAGAGATAATTGGATATCAATTCTATAATCTCGTTGAGAAGAAGATGTTCATCTCAAAACATGTCATACTCTTAGAGAAAGTGTTTACTCTAAGAGAGACAGTGGGAGTAGAATAAATCTTGAAAGAGTTCAAGAGTCCACGGATATAATTAGCCGAATAGATGAACCTGAGTCTTATCCCACACCAGCTGAGGGACATACTCTTGATCAGGAAGTGGAGACTTTTGAAGACACGTTAGCTCAGTGTAAATCTTATAGGATCATTTGACCTCCTAGAAGGTACGAATCCATGATTACTAATCAAGGATAATGAACCTACTAATTACATAGAAATAAAGTCAAGTGTTGACTTAAAGAGATGGATTGTTGTATGTAACCGAGGTTTGACCTTGGTCGACTTGCCTAATGGATTAGAACCCATAGGTTGTAAATGAGTTTACAAGAAAATGTCAATATAGATTGAAACAAGCCTCTTGGAGCTGAAATCTTCGATTTGATGCAAAAAGGTCAAAATGTTTGATTTTATCAAAAATGAAGACGAAATGTGCATTTACAAGAAGATAGTGGGAGCATTGTCGCATTCCTGATATTATATGTATGAGACATATTATAGGAAACGACGTCTCTATATTTCAATTGTTGAAATTATGGTTGTCAAATAATTTCTCCGTGATGGATGTGGGAGAAACAAGTTGATCTATAGAGATAGATCCAGAAGATTGCTTAACTCATCCCAATCTATACAGATAAAATCTCGAGAAGATTTTATATGGAGAAAATGAACTGAGAGTTCATGGATAGAATGATGCTAACTTCTAGTCAGACTGGAATAATAGCACATCTCAAATAGGATATTGGTTTACTCTTAAGCGGTGTATTGGAAATGTTCCAAATAACCGTTGATTCAATAATGGAAGCCTTATACATCATTGCTTTACAAAGCAACAAAAATTGTGGTCTGGATCAGGAAGTTCATTACTGAACTTAGAGTAGTTCCTAACATTGTTGATCACACGCTTATGCATTGTGATAACAATAGAGTCATCGTGCAAGCGAAGGAACTAAGGTCTCATCAATGATCCAAACATATGTTAAGGCAGTATTATCTCATTGGAAAGATAATACAATGAAATGACGTAAATAAAGAACTAATTCCCACAAGTTATTAAATTGCAGATCCACTGACAAAGAGTTGTCGCAGCATAAACATGATCGTCATGTAGACTCTTATGGTATAAGATACATAAGTGATTGGATCTAGTGCAAGTGGGAGTTTGTAAGTGTTATGCCCTAAGTCCAATCAACTTTGGACATAAACACTTTGAATATATATAATCAATGCATATGTATGGCAATATCTATTATTTAATTGAATTAATATTCTAATAAATTAAAGAATCCGTAGATTCAAGTCTTGGTGATTTGTTGATCACAAGGAGTTGTGATTGTGAGATACAAATTACATATGACTGAATCTTAAATCGTCCGTGGTCGAGGTAATAACGAGATACGGATATCGTTATTACGGATAGACTATCGCGTGTGGCATTCTTACTTGTGAAGTAAGTAGCTGATCTCACAAGCTAAAGTGTGGTGACACTTGAATGAACACGTGGATGTTTTGTTATAGAACAAAACATTGGAGACCCGCTGAGAGATTCCACATGGATAACTATCTAAGTGTTAGTGGTTAATCTCTAACGTTCGGTAGTGGAATTGGTCCTTTGACTTGAGGTCATCACAGTACCTTATATGAGGGTAGTCATACTTTGGTGATGTTGGATGTTGCTCTGTCAAGGGTCGCTAATACAGCATCGTTCGGGTATGTCAAGAATCATATGAAGGTTGTGAATGATCAATAGAGGATTCGTCACTCTTAGATAGTAAGAGATTATGATCTACATTTTATCCAGTTAAGTTGATAATGAAATCCTTGGCCAAGGTGAACTCATAAGTCGAGAAAGAGTTTTCGACGTACATTGACTTAACAGTGGGATAAAAGATATGATCGATAATTGAGATTGACACATATCCATATCTCATAATTGATCGGATCATATTGACGAAATGATTATAGTTTCACGATAAACGAACAAGTTTGGTTTTGTCATGCTACGTGATATTTCCCGTCACATGTATTGCCCTGATACATTGCTAGATGTCAATCTGGGACAACGAAAATGAATTAGTGATAAATTAAAAGGGGCGTTTTAATTTATCGATTTTGATTAGATCAAAATAATAATTCACGTCGTTCGACATCGTGATCGGGAACCTAATGGGTCACACACAAAAGAGAATCAGAAGAATGAGATTTACCAATTAATTAATTGACAAGTGTTGGATAATTAATTAATTGAGTTGTTTATTAATAGGCCCGAATTAATTAATTGGATTAATTAATTCATGGACCGGATTTAATTAATTTGATTAGTTAAATATCGGACCGGGTTAAGTTTAGAGATGGGCCAAGCCCACTTGGGCTTATATTAATAAGCTGTTAGGGTTTGTAAACTGTAGAGAATTTTATTATTCTTGCTAGCACAAGAAAAGAAACCCTAGCCGTCATTCTTATTCTCTGTGTGGATCACCATTGGAGGCTGGACAATTGGACAGCTTGGATTGCAGATCGTGATCATTGGAGTTCAAGAAAAAGCAAAAGAGTTTGTGGAATTCATCAAAGGTATCATTCTCATCACAGTTTCTATCTAAACACATTGCAGATCCTCGTTTGGGAATTGAAAATTGTTTAATTTCCGCTGTGCATGTTAAGTAAATTCCCAACAGAAATCTCGTCCACAGCGGTTCAATTCTCTCGTATGCAACATGCCCTGTATATTATTTCATTAATTAAAATCAACTCGATGAAATATCTGGCACAAGCTCATAGAATGAAGAGGACTATCACCATCTGGTTGGTGACTCGTCATTTTGAATGCCTATCTTAAGTCATCAGATGGCGCTCCAATTAGTTAAATCAAGTATTTAATTAGATGCATGTTGGAAATAAGCTGAAACATAATGGTCCTTGAAGCTTTACATTTTGCGTTTCGATGCTATTTACTGGGACGCTCGTCTTTGAACTTTACTTGATGTTGCAGAACTGTCATACATATGAGAAACCTGTTAGGATCTACAATTAGTAAAAATTCGTGAAATCAAAGCACGCCTGATCGGCAAAGCTTCGTCAACCATTGGGGTTTTGAACACCGGGCTGTAAATTTGTAGAAGTTGAATCAAAGACGAGGCAAGGCACAAGGCAATATATGAGCAGCTAGAGTTCCCGTTGATTCGTAATTCTTGTCTACAAAGGTGGTGGAGCATATGCAACCTGTTGATATTCCTCACCCGGCCGCTTTCTCAAGCATCCCACAACGGTATTGAAGGCATTCAGGTGGCATTTCCACTTGGTTCCCTTGAAAAGATTTTGGGTGTGGTTGTAATTCAGGCCCAGTCCTGAGGCGAATGAGGCCGCCGCCTCAGGCCCAAAAGTGGAGGGGGCCTCAGATTTTGGCCCAAATTTTTTTTTTTTATTTGAAATTAGGGCCAACCCAACTGGAGGTCCAATTCTAACATAAACCCACACCACTGAATCACGATTCACAGTCCACAAATCACTCTCCTTCCCGCTCTCAATCGTTCAACTCTCCAACTCCAATAATCCTCAATCCACCAATCAACCGTTCTTCAAGCCGACGCCGGAGTGGTGTTTTCCAGATGCAAGGGCAGTCTCCCACTCTTCTTCTTCCTTCCTTCAACTATTTTTCATTTGAAGCCTTTCCCTAAATCGGCAATCGAGTTCCGGCTGCGGTTGACTGCTTTCCCTAAATCAGCAATCCATATTCCGGCGATTCGCTCTTCAAGGACGGTTGACTACTTCCTGCTGGTAGTGGAGTGGTAGTCTGGGACTGGGTCTGCCGTCTGCGACTGCGACAGGGGCTTCTTCTGGAGTTGCTGGTCTGGTAAGTGGGCGATGGCCGATGGGCTGCGTAGCTAAGTATCAGTTTTGTGGCTTTTGTTTCATTGTCTTATTTCAATTTTGGCTTTTGTGATTTGTCTAATTTCAATTTTTAGCTGCTTGTTTTCTAATTTCAATTTTGTGGATGTTGTGATTTGTGTAATTTCTGTTTTGAATGCTTGTCTAATTTCTGATTTATGGCTTTTGTGATTTGTGAATGATTCAATTTCAACACTTAGGTCTAACCGTCTAAGACTCTGGCATTCTGATTTCTGATTGTTGTGATTTGCGAATGATAGATTTTCTTAATTGCCAGCCATTCTAATCAGTAAAAAATTTAGCTTTTAGATTTGGTTCGGTTTGGTTAGGGTAGGTGTTAACGTTAATCATCCTGGTTGTATCAAATGTTCAAACTAGTGTTAAAAAAGAGCTTCATTCAATGAACAATGTCGAGAAAATTAGTTGGATACTCTACCTCTGTTCATTACCATATCCTTTGCCATTGTTTGGAATAGACCTATAATTAGGTATTGGTACTTGGTCAGTTTCTATCTTCATGATGTCCTTCTCTAGTGCCTCATACTGGCTCCTTACTTCATCAGTTGATTTCTCACCTACTGCTCGTGCTATATTGTGCCAGCGGTCGGGTATGTCCTTGTCATACCCAACTGGCAGGGATTAGATCCCCCTTAATTCAAAAAGTTCCTACTAGTTAAGATAGATGTTTCAACAACAATGAAATCATCACACTTCATTAAAGAAATTCTCAAGATATTCTATCATCTTTTTGTGGATATTGTTGCCTTAATTTTGCTTATTACATCATTTTCTTACTTGTCTTTTTCACTAATCTTTGGTTTCTCATAATCCATATGCATTGATTAATATGTGTGAATGATTCAATTTCAGGCTTGTGAAAACTGAGATGCAACGCTGGATGCTAGAATAGGGCGTGATTCCACAATTTTCGTGGATTTTCTACTTCTCAAGTAAGCAATGGCTTGCTCTAACTTGATATTGAAAATGTTTGAAGCCTTATCGACTTATATAATTGTGGCCTTGTCGGCTTATATAATTGTGGCCTTGTCGGCTTGTATGAATGTTCATTGTAACGTGTAGGATCAATTGCACAGGCGCACGCAGTCACTGTATTGAATACTTTAATTGTGAGATGATTGAGATATTTTGTAATTGTCTTTTAGGCTAAGTATTGGGCATTAGATATTTGAACATACGTCATGCCTCCTAAATATGAGTTCGGAGCTATGAAGAGAAAAAGGAAACGAAATAAACAGTTGTTGACTCAAAGTCAAGCAGGCGCTATGGACGAGTACTTTAAAAGCTGCAATGTAAATGAGTTGAATGAGGATGAGGATAAAGAAGTGACAAAACCTTCTTGTGTTAATGAAGTAGATGAGAAGGAAGAAGATGACTCATTTTCTTTGAATGTGAATGAAGTGGATGATAAGGAAGAAGAGAGAAGATTTTCTTTGAATTTGGATGATCCTGAGAATTGGAAAAACATTGATCAAAGAACGATAGATTATTTAGTTGAAATGTGTTTGAAAAGAGTTGATGGCATCGTGTTTCCCAAAGATAGTGCAAACTGACATTTTGATTATTCACAGTACATGCGATTACTACCAAATGGGCAAACAATAGATAGAAGATGGCTAGTGTATTCAGTATCTATGGACAAGATCTTCTGCTTTTATTGCAAGTTGTTTAAAACACTAAATAATGCCATCAGAATCGGCCAACTGGGTAATGAAGGATTCAGAGATTGGCATAATTTGCATCGTTCTATTAAAAGTCATGAAGGGAATGAGGAGTATTTACGTTGCATGACGAGGTGGATTGAGTTGGAAAATAGGCTTCGATCGAAAACTACAATAGACAAAAGTGTTCAATCGGTGATAGACGAAGAAAGAGAACATTGGAGAAATGTATTAACCAGGATCATCGCTATCGTCAAAAGACTCGCAAAAAACAGCTTGCCATTTCGAGGAGATAATGAGAGGCTAGATGTTGAGAACAATGGCCTATTTTTACAAATGGTGGAAATGGTTAGTGAGTTTGATCCAATAATGCAAGAGCACGTTCGGCGGGCTAAAGCACGCGAGATTCAGTATACATATCTTGGCAAAACAATTCAAAATGAGTTGATACAGTTGTTGGCAAATGAGGTGAGAAGTTCAATTGTCAAGAAAATTCAGCATGCAAAATATTTCGCGGTTATACTAGATTGTACTCCAGATGCTAGTAACGATGAACAAATGTCTTTACTAATACGATGTGTTGACGATACGACAAACTTACCTACAGTCGAAGAATATTGGCTTGAATTTTTGAAGGTAGATGACACAACAGGACTTGGACTTGCAACTGAGCTTCAACAGGTTTTGACCAAACTTAATCTTGATGTTGATGATATTAGAGGGCAAGGGTATGACAACGGATCTAACATGAGCGGGAAGCACAAAGGTGTGCAAAGAAGAGTCCTTGAGGTGAATCCCCAAACTTTCTATACTCCATGTGGCATTCATAGTCTGAATTATGGTGTATTGTTGTTCTAACGGTGTATCCGTTTTTGGAGTGATATAACGCATCTACACATTGTTCTCCGCTTCTACCAAACGATGGAAAATTTTCAAAGATAATGTAGAAGGCTTGACAGTGAAGCCATTGTTACAAACATGTTGAGAAAGTCATGTTGACAGTGTGAAGCCTGTAATGGAGCAAACTGTACAAATAAGAGATGCGTTACTTGAATTGGCAGTAAGTAACGAAGAGGCTAAAATAAGGAGTGAAGCAGAGTCGTTAGCAACGAATGAGCTGTCTAGTTTTGAATTCTTGCTTGCATTGATTATCTGGTACAGGTTGTTGCATGCAGTCAGTATTGTGAGTAAATTTCTTCAAACTGAAAATATGGATATTGATCATGCTATCAACCTCTTGCAAGGGCTTGTTTCATTTCTTGAAAAATATAGAGAAACTGAATTTGCTATTGCCATGGATGAAGCGACAAAGAAGGCAAATGAAATGGAAATTGAAGCTGTATTTCGAGAAAAACGTATAATTCGAAAAAAAAAACATTTTGATGAAAGCGGAAGTAATGAAATAAAGTAATTGGCTGAAGAATCTTTTAGAGTTGAATTCTTTGTTTTTGTAATAGATCAAGCTCTATCTTCTATGAGGACTCGATTTGAACAATTCAAATAATATGACGACACTTTTGAATTTTTGTTCAATTTGAAGAGGTTAAGAGATGAAAGTCATTCGAATTTGCTAAAATCTTGTATGAATCTTGAGAAACAATTAGAACATAATGGACGTTTAGACATTAGTGGAGATGATTTATTTTCGGAAATATTAGTCATGCGGTGCTATATACCAAATGCAGCAACGAGAGCAATTGAAGTGCTACGATATTTGAAGACATTGGGTGCTTGTTTCCCAAATACTTATATTACTTATAAAATCTTGTTAACTATACCGGTTACAGTTGTATCTGCAAAAAGAAGTTTCTCCAAATTAAAGTTGATCAAGACTTACCTCCGATCAATTATGTCACAAGAAAGATTGAATGGATTGGCTATGCTATCAATAGAGAAAAATATGGTTGAACAATTAAATTATTCAGATTTGATTAATGTTTTTGCCTCTAAAACAGCGAGACGAATAGTATTTAACTAATTGTTTGAACTCTTATCGGTTTTGTTACTTTATAATATATATAAATCTTTTGTTCTTTATATTTGTTTGTTGTTCTACACGTCAATGTTAAGTTTGCAATACATTGCATAATGCACGGTTGGATTTTGCGTTTACGTTGATCTCTGGGGGCCCAATTTTCGGACTTCGCCTCGGGCCCCGCCGATCACAGGACCGGCCCTGGGTTGTATAGAGGGTATAGTCTATAGATGCATTATATTTAACTTTGTTTCTTCTACCTCTTTTTTTTTCCTCTCCCTATTGGGTCCATGTAGGTGAACAGAGAGGAAATACTTATGGCGTTCGACTTTATTACTATTTGATTTACTTCCTGAAATATATATTACAATAATCTTTAACGGTTAAAGGCATTCCCAACAAGATTGTCTATAGAAGCAGCACAAGTAAGAAAAAAATGTGCGACATTTTGTTGTAATTTGTGCTTGATAGTATGGTGCTTACAACGATACTTGTGTATGTCAATAACTATGTGCAATATGACTAGAAAATATCAATTTTCGAAATCGCGCCCAAATGCGCCGCCTAGGTGTGACGTGTGTAGAAAACGCATCAAATTGGGCAATGCGTGTAAAAATGCAGTCAATGGTTTTTGTTGACTGCCTAGGCGTCTCAATGCGAAACAATGCGCGTCTCAGGAGAGCCTATGCGCGCCTAAGCGTGCATTGAGACGCCCCATTTTTTATTTTATTTTTTATAAGATATAAAAAATTATTATTTTTAATATAAAAATCTATTTATTATATTAAAATAATATTAAAAGTACGAAACGCATTATGACGCCTATTCTCCGCATTGACACGCTTAAACTTGTGATTCTTGATTCTCTACCTCGACGCATCGCAACGTATTACATATTTTAGAACACTGAAAAATATTGATGAGAATTGTCCATTTAAAACACTTCTGCTCCTTTCTCACGATTTTAGCGGTCTACACATTCTTGTCAAGCTTGTAAAGTTGATGAGATGCCTCATTTAGACTCAATCTTTCTACTCAGATTCAAATGTTCGTATTTTTCAATTGTACATAGTACATAAATTATAGATAGTCACAGTTACATGAATTGATATCAGTCACACGAACTTATATGTCACATACAGATAAATGCTAGTCACAAAAGAACAGTATATTAGGTCACAATCGCTCAAACTGATAGGTCACATGCAAATAATGGTTTAAATGACAATCAATCATCGTAATATGTAACAGTCGCAGACAAACTTATAGGTCATGTGTGAATAAAGACTTAGGTCATAATTATGGCAAAAGACAGCGTTTTATTCAACATATATTTAATTGAAATTGCAACTTCCATAGAATCCGACCCCAAATAATATTTCATTTTAACATATATTAGTCAATATTATTTATCAAATTTTACCAAAAACGTGATTTGTGAAATATAAAATTTTATTAGTTAATTCCATTTTGGACTCATCAGACCTACCAACAAACATGTAGAAGATGCCCACTGTAATTTCAACAAATCATTCACCTCTTTCTCAATTGTTGTAAAACCTTCAACAAATAATTTCAATGTACTAATCCCCAAATTTTAGAAATTTTCGCCAGAAAACGCCACCATCGAGTAAATCCTCTCGGAGATTTCTGTTTCTTCGGCCTCGCCGCCGAGGATAATAATTTCGAAAAAGGCACGCCTCAGAGAAACTTTGCTTTTGAAGGTTGCTAAGGGAGTTGCTTATTTCCTTAAATTAAGGTGAAATTTCAGCGAGTAATACAACTTTAGTTGTCAGCATCATAAGAAGAAAATGTAATTATATATCGCTTACAGTTTCGTTTTCACTATATGCTGCTTGTTTATTCTCCTCCATGATATGACCTCTATTTCCTATCTTGATAAATCAAAATTAAAATAATAATTGTTCATCACGATCATTTTTCAGTATTATTGCCGTTGTTGTGGCTGTAATAATTCTTGGTATACTTTGTTTTGGTCTTGGCTTTGTTATTGTTGCCCAAGAGAACAAAAAAATTGTTTGGAATATTAAGACATATCATATCATGATGGTCATTTTGAATTTTAATTTTTTTTGAAAAATATGAAGCTGCATTATGAAATGTAGGATGTTCATCCTCAAATAAATGGTGCTGACAACATCCAGTGACTTTTATTCACTTGAAATAGACACACTTTTACCTTTTAGGTATTTCCTAGCAATGGAGAACTAAATCACACTTTTTGGTATTTCTTAGCAAGGACATTGCTAAGAAATTCCTTTTGACACTTCGAGAAAAGGTTGCAGGTGTACAAACAGCTAGACTTATTGGCATCTGAAATTTTTTTAAAAATGAAACAGTGACACGGATGAACATTGAGGTAGATGATTATGCCTCAGAATCCAAGGCCAAAATGGTGCTTAGATTCATCGGGGTCATGTATTCTGTTGTACCGGTCAGGATTTGTTTACCAATCAGTCTATTAGCCTTTTCAGATGGATGGAATGCATCCCAGAATGCATACTGGTCTCTGTTCGGGCATAAGTTGGACAACCCTGTGCAGAGCCCGAGCCCGTTGTATGGACCTTGACCACAACATGCTACCTTTGAGGTAACAAATCCTGCCAAACCATGGAAAATTAAGTCAATAAAGTGTACACTTTCCCTCAGAAAATGAAATTGGTGAACAATAATTATCTGTTTACCATATGCTCCAGGATTACTGATGAAATCATTGTGCATTAGTTGTGTGTTTGCACCAATGAAGACATTCCTGCCTATTTTTCTGTTGAGGTTTTGTAGCATACGAGCAAGCTGTGGATTGAAAAGGCCTGCAGCTCGTTGGAGTTCGGGATCACATTGGCCATTTCTGCTTCGCTGGGCCAGTTCTGCTGGAACGCAACCCATTGGTCCGGTACCAGTCACAAGTACCCTTCTTGCCCCCAAGTTATAAAGTTTCTGCAACAAAATTGGTGTTCAGACAAACTGTATTTTTTACCTTAATAGTGAAGAAAACAATCATATGCATGTGTTTCTTGGCCTATGTTGCATGGAGTAAATACTTTTTATATATTTGTATGACTTGACACTTACATCTAGAGGTGTAAACCGGCCGTGTCGACCGGTTTCATGTAGAATGGCGGGGGCCACCCTTGTCTCGGCGTGCCCAATCTTAGCTGGGCCAGCCACTGCCTGTCAACATGGTCTGGTCATGCGAAGCCTAGTGGGTTTTCTTTTTTAATAGTTGATTTTGTTGAAAAAGGATATAATTTTTTTTGCTTTGGGAAATCAAGCAATTAACATTTTGTACCTCCATATCTTTCAAACAGTAGAATAGGGGTCCCCCTTCCCTTTGTACCTCTAGTCGATGGTTGAATAAAAAATATGGCGACCAAATTCTACAGATATTTACTTGCTAGTTAAGATCCAAAATTTTGACTTATAAATGCAACCACCAAATGTTGATGCAGTTGTATATTTAAAGGAGCAGCACCACACGCTAAAGTGCCTTGATGGATGGATGCTCATTTGGCAATTCCAATATACATTCTGTGATATTTTGACTAAAAAACTGTAGTTGAATTAGTGTATTAGTAAGTTACGCTGTATTTAGTAATTATTAACCTGACAAGTTGGACATTATTGAACTTGGAATTTTAATGCATTTGAAAAGTTGTTCGTTTTTGGGCTCTTATCTCTCGAGGCCAACCTGAACAAAGTTTAGTGAGCTAAGTTAGAATGAAGTCTAAGTTGTTATGCATAACTTTCATAAGGTATTAGGTTATGTTCCAGGGATGAGTGAAACACTCGTGTTGTTGCCATTGTTGAACTTGGAACCCTGAAGAGACCGTCATTAAACTTATTTGCGAGCATATTCGTTTCATCCAATCCAAAAGATTATCGAACAGTTATGAATTTTCTGAAAAATTATGTATTGTAGGGTAGTTAGTAATTACCATCAAAACCTTTTGGTATTCGGATATGAGGAATTTTACATAATCCGGAAGAGCAAATTGGCGAGACCTTGCAGAATAGGGCACCAGATAGTAGTTGTTAACAAAATCATTGCCTCCCAATGTCATGAGAACTAGTGCTTGGTTTACCAGTTGTTTAGTTTTATCAGCTCCAATCAATGCCCTTACTCTCTGCTGATATTGTTGAAAGTATTCCAACTGTGCAGCTATTCTTATTATGTTCACCTGCAAAAAGTGTTTCGTTAGACTGTATATCGTTGAAATAAAATGATAGCTTTACAATTACAAGATGCAAAATATCTGCTTTGTTGTTTGTACGTATGAGATTGGTTGTAAGTGAACTCCTACTATATATTTGATTGTCTATGTATGCACAGGTCTTTTGAAGGCATTATCAGTATCAGCATGAGGCTGAATATGGCCCTGGTGGCATACGAAAATGCATAAATTTTTCTGTATGGTAATATAATGTAGTGACTTGCTAAACTTGACACCATGGACTTGTAATAAAGTCTATCTTACGTGTCAGGTTTTACAGAAACAGACCCCGAGACAATGATTGGAACATGCTATATATACCAAGGCAAGAAGGGTTTTTGGTTAAGCTTACAAATTGAATTCCAGTATCGTTGAGAATCCCAACCCCTGCTGAAGCGAAGTTGGCGCCAACAAGTAGTCTTTGCCCGGTGAGTTGTGGACTCAAGTATGGCAGTGGTGATTCTTGGCTACCAATATTCTCACCTGGAAAAAATGAAAGCATCAAAGCACGCAGCAATGTTAATCTTAAACTGGTATGAGTACGTGCCCAACTCCTCACTGAAGAGCCACGAAAACTGAATTTATATATGAAGACATGCATGCAGGTTTCATATATACATTAAGAACGTTCAAAGTTTTTATGGAAACTCAACTGATAATATCAGGGATATTGAGGCCATTGGAGAAACGGCCAGTGGGCCTTCGTGTGGGATAGTCAATGCCATAAGGTGGGGAGTCTGCTCGAGCAGAAGTAGCCAAATAGTTGTTGTTGCCACTGTCCACAAGGGAGTCCCCAAACACGAAAAAGGCTCGACCTTCAATGCACTTAACATTATATGCCAGAAAAAGCCCCAATATGATACTATAAAGAGTGGCAAATGATGGGGGAGTAGCCATTGGAAGGGGCTTCAAGTAATGATTTCAACCTGCCTACAGTTTATGGGTGAGACAAGTTTCTTTTGAGTACACTTGAAACCACAAGTTGGCTGTATATATAAAGATACGTGTATATGCATGTTTGTGTGTGTGTGTGTGTGTTTTAATTTAATGGAGCTATGATAATATGGTTGAAAAGATCTAAAGACCAGTAGAGCTCCATCAATTAAAAGTCGTGGTGGTTGTTCACTGTATTTACTTTTGACAGTTATTTGCCAGGTTAGAATGTTGAGGAATCTGGTTAACCAAGATGGAGAGTGATTATTTGCTCTGGAGATCGATGTGGTTTTTCCTTCTTTTAGAATCCGACCCCCACTAGCAATGCACGACCATCCCAGATGGGATTTACATTAGAAGGTGTATTGGGTTTTTAATCTCCACAGCTCCATGGGAAGCTTCTGAATTGTCTCTTGAGCTCTAGTTCACTATGTGAAATTCGGGTAAGTTTGAATGATACTAAAACATATAATTAATATTATTTCAACTTTTATTTTCCTCAGGTCTAGGAAACAAATTGTACTTATTTTCTGTCGTAGAGAGAGCTTAGATTGGTAGAAATGAGTTAAATAAATGGTCATGTGAACAATATAAATGAAGTTCAACTATATTATCAACTACTTACATAATTGGAAGTTATTTGTGGGTGGCGATCCTACTCACTTAAATGAATCCATGTAACAAGAAATTCACGAGACTATGCTACTCTATATCATTATTGAGGAAGGGAAACGTTTGATACTACTTTGTATTTGATAGTATAAGCTTGAGCAGACAATTAAGCAAGATAAATAATTTGACAATTGTCGGGCTAAATACAATGAATTTAATTTCATCATCGTATTCTTGATAATATATGCCCATGTTTGTCTACCATTATTCCAAAAAATTGTTTGCTACAGTAAGATTCTCCTCTACACATTCACTCAATAAAATATTCTACACATAAACCAATAAAGTTACTTTAATTTTCAACCACACATTCTCCAAAAAATACTATTCATTACACTAATTTTTTCCCAATAATGGGAGACAAACAAGCTCATATTGAATTGAATCATTGGAAGTGAAAATCCGTACTAGTCTAAACAAATAACTCATTATTCATTGGCAAGGCGATCTTATAGGTAGTCAATATGCAGTATGCACCACACATATTGATCCGCCCCGCCCGTCCCGTCCCGTCCCTGCCCATGTATGATTATGTAAAGCATTTCTTTTGAAAAAACATATGCCTATGCAATGTACAGTAAACTCGATAAATTAATCTCTGGAGCCATGATAATTAAATAGAAGTCATGGATCTATCCATATTTGCAACTAACTAAGGTCATGTTTGAGAGTCATTAAATTCTTGTAATGTATTATAGAATAGTAGATTGATTGAGAATATGCGGTTAAAAAGTAAGGAAACTTTATTGGTTTGTGTATAGAATATTTTATTGTGTGAATGTGTGGTGGAGAATGGTACTGTAGCAAACAATTTAAAATTTTAAAGGACGAAAAACGAGACTTTAAATATTACATTTGTATTGCATAATTTTCTCTTGCCACGCGAGAAAGCTGAGAGTTCTTAATGCACCAAGAAAAGTTAGAGTTGACGTCTAAGTCATATGTTACAAATGGAGTTATTCTTCTTGTACATCAAGTGTTACATAAGGGTATCCATAATGGACACTCGACGCCCTCCCATTGGATGGAGTGTCGATCCCACCAACCATCCCTCCAATGAGGAGGTGCCGGGTGTCCATTATGGACACCTTTATGTAGCATCTGATGTACCTGTAGTATCACTCTTACAAATGTCTAGTGGGACCTATGTGTTCTTTAAATGTATTATCTTATAAATTTGTCGAATTATTAATATGTTACAATGATTTCAAGTCGGAACCAATTAAAAATATTATTTATTTACCAATGTTATTATATTCCTATTTGGTAAGGATTAAAATTTAAATTTTAATCTAAATTAAAGTAAGTAATTAATTTTAATCTACATTTCATGAAATTTACCAATCGTATGTTTCGTCAATTTTTATCAAAATTTATTAAAAAATTAATTTTAATGAGCTATGTACTTTTACAGTTTTACCAAATATCTAATTATAAGTCCAGTTGGCAACCATTAAACTTTGAAGTTTGACAAGCAATCTCCCCTTCGCCAGCCAGCTGCCCAGCCGACTAGTTTGTTAAGCAAAATTAATTAAATCGGGTAATTTAAAGTACGATCATAGCTTAGATAATGAAAATAATGTTTGCCTTTAGTTTAAAGAATTCACTTATAAGTAAACAAGTTCGAGGATAAACATCAAAATTTTCAACTTACAAGTAACAATTGTTGACTTACTTATAAGCTAAACCATACATACTACTGCCTTTTGAGAGAGTTCATGCTTAAAATTAATCATTCTCACCAAGACATATATTGGCACTTACATTGAAAATCGATCTAGTTAATTTCATTTTAAATTATGCGTTAAATATTCGAACGGTTCAAATTTGTATCGGCAATATTTAGCCTTCGTTTGATATTGATTTAAATGATTTATAAATTTTGTTAAAATCAAACACTAATTTTTACCACGCGTTTATAACTATTATACATTTATTATCTACGCACTTTGTGGTACTCACTAATATTCCTCTTTAAAAATTGATTTATAAATTTGTCAACGAATTTAACCTTCGTTTCGTAAATTTATAAATAATTGATAAATAGGAATAGTAGGAGAAATAATAGTGAAAAGTAGTTAAAAATATTCGATTGAAATTAATTTTTTTTAACTTTGATGGAATTTTTAAATTGTATCCAAACCTAGTTTTTTTCTTTGGTCTCATATCATGCAATTAACTAAAAGTGGTTAGTATTCAACATCAAATTTAAGAATGTGACCTGCTTTTTTAGGCAATAAATTCACGTTAAGAATTATAACTATAGTGATCATCGATGAGACCGAGACTACTTACCCATGTTAGATGCAGTGATGTGAAATGATTCAATGTCGAGTTGTTGTGTATTAAAACTCACGTTGTAGAAATTAATGCACGACCAATAACTTTTCATCCCCTAAAATGTCTTTTTTGTATAATTAGACATACAGTAATTAATACGATACAGAAAGAAGAACATTTCATGGAAAAGTGGGATCAAAATCACAAGTAGTGGTCTTTCGGAATGTTTGTTTTCGAAGAATTTTGTGTCTATTTTGAATGAAAACAGTCCAATTTACAGAATTTCAAAATTTAGGGTTTCAGAAACGCGATTTTCATTTATCTGGATAATTTTGTTAAGGCTTTGATTCATTTAGTGCGTGTTTGATTTCATTTATTTTTTTATAAAAAAATGTCAATTTCCCACCCAAAATCTAATTCTGAAGTGTTTGATTGCTATTTTTTCATTGAAAATGTTTTCCAATTTGAAAAAAAAAATTGAGAGAAGTATTTCTATCAAATATTGTCATTTTCTCAACATTTTTGAACGAATCAACAAGTTTTAATTTTTCATGATATTTTATTTTTTCGTATAAGCTTCCGTTACGTCAGTAATCCTATAACCTTTATTATATGTTGGTCCTAAATTCATTGTAGCCTGTGATAATTTTGTTCTAATTCTCTAATAATATAAAAGTTTCTACACCTTTTTTTTTTTTTGGAACAGATGACAGAAAAAATATATAACCAAAATTAGAGCAAATTATGTTAACACTACGTAAAGTAACTGATTATTAGATAGAAACTGATTATTATGACCGCATAAAAGAAATATCCATAAAAATATCTAGGAATCTAATCAAATATCTCATTTGTTTCCTTTTCAAAAAAAAAAAAAATCACAAAATTATGTGTTTGTATTTAAAAATATCTATTTTTTTTTTTTTAAGCATTTGAAACCTACCTAATTAGAGCCCATTCCCCCCCCCCCCCTTTTGAAGTTTAATTCAAGATAAAATTAGGCTCACTACCCTAAAAAATAAATATTAATGCATTTAAAATTAATTAGAACTATAACTCCCAAATTAATTACGCCCAAAATCCTGAAAGCCCAAAAAAGTCGACAAATTGGTTTTGTCACCTTTTTTTTTTTTTTGTCACTTTTCGTTTAATCGATGAAATTGCATATAAATGTCAATGACAACTCATTCTCTTTTAATAGTGTTAAAACTTAACTTTTGGAAAAAGTGACATGTTTCAATAAAGGTGGTTGTATGTGCATTCTATTGAAACAATAATTTCGGTCATTTGATCACTTTAACATCATTAGCGTGTTCCTATTCGCCTCCATAACAAATAACAACATTAATTTTATCCATATATGCAAAAAAAAAAAAAAAAAACAAATGAAATAATTTTATTTTTTTTTATTTTTTATTTTTTTGAAAAAAGTGATAAGTACATCACTTTTAAATTCTACCACATTAATTTATATGCAAAAGACAAATAAAATGAAATATATTATCTCACTTTTCAATTTAAAGCGAGATTCAAATTCCAAAGTTGAATTTTTACATACGCTAACTCAATTCGATTTATACAAATCCGAATTTTAATATATACTAACTCATAACCATTAATCTAAAGATAAAATATCATATGCATTAGAACAAAAAAAACATTGACAACATCAAAATCAAGGTGAAAATTGTGTTAATAATACCCACGGTTAAATAAGACATTAAAATCAGTAGATATCCTTAAAAATTAGCCTATAATTGCTTTATTTTTATTGAATGTCATGAAATATATTACTCAATAATCAAACAAAATATGAATTAATTGAATTACAAGCTAGAAATATGTAAACATGTAGATTTGGGTTGATTATTTACAGATTTGAGAAAGAAAATTTTGAATAAAAGATAGTTGAAGCAATTATTGACCTTTGTTTGTGCTTGATATGTGCAAGATTTCCTCTTATGATTTCAATTTTTCTTGATTTGGTGCGTGCAAGATTTTCGATTTTGTCTCTTTTTGCAATCAGTTATAGGATTTCCTCTTATAATTTCGATTTTGCTTGATTTAGTATGTCCAATATTTTTGATTTCTCCTCCTTTTGCAATCAGTTGTTTACACCGTATTTCTTATGGTTATGACCATCGAAATTGTAGTAATTATGTTTTAGTCTATGTTTATAATGATATTTCAAATTACCCCAAAATTAAGGGTATTGTTGTAAGTACTCCTTAGTTTAATCTGCTAAAAAGCCAAGCACAATATCAATTAGAGTCCAACTAACCCAAAACCAATTAGGGCTACATATTGTTAGCTGTTAAGGGGCGCAAACAGTTTGCCGCTCGACTAGCATGCAAGTGAGTCGCGGGCTTAAACCGTACAAAGAATTCATTGTGCAAGCCGAGCAAACTGGCTCTTGCTAAAGCTAGCCGGCTCCAGCCCAACCTCTTAGGGGTTGTTCTCTTTGTGTTTGAATTTTTTGTTTTTGGTTTTGAATTCATTTTGAGTTTTGTGTTTTAAGTGTCCATTTTGAGATTGTTGAATTGCGTTCTTTCTGTCATTTTGAAAAATTGTTTTCAAAAATTTAAAAAAAATGAAAACATGTTCTCTCTTGTCTCTCTCTCTCTCTTCATTATCATTTGTCGTCTCTCTCTCTCCGGCTCTCCCAGCGATCGCTGGTGCACCCGGCGACCTGCTCTTCCGGTGATCTCCTTGCAAGCGACTCTGCTATTCTCTGTACTTCTTCGTCTTTTTTTTTTTAAAGTCAATGGTTGGGTGCGTGGTGTACGGTGGTTGGATGCGGTGGTGGTGTGCGATCTGCAGGTTGTGGCGACGGTGGCGGTGGCGATCTGCAGGTTGTGGATGTGGTTGTGGCGGTGGTGGTTCTGCGGCGATTTTGACGGTTTTTGTGGTGGTAACTGTGGTGACGGATCTGGCGATTGTGTGATGGTGGTGTAGTGCAGGCGGAGGCGGGGGTGGTTGGGGTGATGTTGCGGCGGCGCGGCGACGATGTGGTGCAGGCGATGTTGGTTGTGGTTGAGGTAACGTTAAATTGAAAATACTCAAAACACGTTTTGAAAATTTTGGTTTGATTTTAACCGAAAATACCAAAAACGACATTTTTGTTTTTTTTGTAAGTTTTAAACTCGTTTTCGGAAATAGGTAAGTAAACGTGTTTCACTGTTTTGAAAAATCGAAAACAGGAAATAGACTGAAAATGGCAAAGAGAACGGCCCTTAGTATCAGAAAATTCAATTTTAAAATTTTATGCTTTTTGTCTTATATTGTAATTTATTTATTTTTTTTGCTTATAAATCTCTAAATTCGCACAACGTGTGTACTCGTTACACGTACTATAAATCTCATTATCTGATTAGCATTTGCTCTCATTGCCTTTCTTAAGTATCGGATTAAAATTCTTTTCTGAAATTAATTTGTTTGGTCTTAGTATTATCATACCACTTCGAAAGAAAACTTTCACTATCTAATTTCTACTTCTAAAAATATTGTTGCATTATTATATCACGTAATTATGTAAAGATTAGCTTATTGTCATCTTTTACAAATGAAAATATTTATTCAGTTTCTTGCTAAATTTTCAAAGATTCGACGGAAGGCCAGTTGTGTTACAATGTCAGTAAGATAAAAGAAGAATTTAAAGTTATTCTTCATAAACTATGAACGTAGTATCTCTTTAGCCTTTGATGTTGTATGTTTTCTTGGTGGTAAACAGTGCGTATATTTGATAACGTTATACCAATGTTTAGTTTAGTCCTCATTTTTTAAAATTTATTTTTTTCTCAAACTCATTTTTAACTACACATTTCATGGGATCCACAACTTTTATAAACTTTTCAATTACAAGTTTCATCAACTTTTATCAAAGTCTATTAAAAATATGATTTTTATCAAAACCAAACAGAAGTATTTTGATGATGACAATTTGACTCGAAACTATTAACTATTGAACACATTGTATGGGATGAACCTAATCATCACGTTACACAAATTAGTGAACGTTCTTTACAATATTTTAATTTGATTAATAAAAATATTAATGTATGAGTACTCCATGTATGGTTAACAATAATATTTTACGTCATCTGCAGTAATTAATTTTCTTCTAGTAGAGCATTTGAATTTACAAGCTATGTTAAATCTTTATGGTAAATGATACGATATGATATCATATATTGAAAGGTCCCTATGAAAATTTGGGAGTACAAAATGGAAAGTACGGAAGGCAAACATCACTTTTCACCATATTTTTTCTCATATTCCCAAAATAGCATTTATGAAACTCAATTTTATTTTTTCACATATATTTTAAGGGTAATTGGCACAAAACACCGTAACATTTGCCTTTATTGTGTAATACATCCCTATCATTTCATTTTGGCGGAAAACCTCCTATATGATATTTTCTTTGCGGAATACAATATTTTCTTCCATTTTCTCAATAAAGAATTGTAAAATGACGAATATATTCTCCTCTTTAAATAAAAAAGAAAAGAAAAAAGAATTAATTACAATTATAGTATCAAATTTTTAAAACAAATGCAAAAGAGTTCCAAATAAATAATTAAAAAGTTAAGTGGACATATATGTTAGTTTTTATATTTTATTTAAAAATTAAAATAAATAAATAAAAATTTCACTATATTTTATTTCTTTTATTTATAATGTTATCGATGCATAAGTTAATTTTTATCTTTTATTTCGTCTTCAATGAATTTATTGTAATTAGTATATATTATATATACAAATCAAATGAATAACGACAATACCATCAATTATATTATTGACAATTATCAATAGTTTTTGGATAAAAATAGAGAAGTTTGGGTTAATAGCATCAATGGTTTCTTCGTTTATCATTAGCGATAAAAAAACTATCGACAATCATCAATAACACGATTTATGATATTGTTTATTGAAGATGAAATAGAATAAAAATTAACTTATATATAGTTAATATTATAAATAAAAGTGATAAATTATTTATTCAATTTTTAAAAAATAAAATATAAAACTAACTTATAAGTCTATTTAATTTTTTAATTATTTTTTTTGGGATTCATTTGCATTTTTTTGAAAAATTTGGGACTACATTTACAATTTTTTTTGTTTTGTTTTGTTTAAAGATCCTATATTCATCATTTTACAAGATTTTATTGAGAAAATGTCGTATTCTGCAAAGAAAAAGTCGTATAGGGAGATTTTCTATCAAAATGAAAGGATAGGAAGTATGTCATGATAGAGCTAAAGGTTAAGGGTGTTTTGTGCCAATTGTCCTATTTTTAACGCGATTATAATAGTTCTAGAACTTTGATTCATTATAGATACGATATATTAATTTTTGTCATCAATTTCAAAATAAAAATGTTTTGAGTCATGGTGAGTAGAATAAATGCACTATGTTTGATAATTTGTTAAGCATAGTTTCATCTTTATGCAATGTGAATCACGTTTTCCCAATTTAAATTGTGTCATACATTCGTTATTGAATATTTCTATAGCATTATTACAGTGCAAGAGTGAATATTCACTGTGCCAATTATTTTTTCCTAACAACATTGTTTGATCTGTCTCAAATTATGCGGCGTTGAACATTGTCTTCAGTTACTTCAAAATAGTTTAAATTTCATATTTGATACAAATATATCCAAGAAAGAATTACTTATAGAATTGTGTAACTCATACTCAGCTTCAAACTATACAAATTTAACATTTTCTAAGTTTGGAATGTGCACCTTCATGGGACGAGACATTACTAGGGACTCTACACTTTACTTCAATGGTAGAATGCAAAAGAGTATAGTACTCGGTGTTGTCTAATACAACCATGAATCTATTCATAACGTTCGTGACTTTATCAACCCTCATACTTAAGGTCTATTATGGAAAATCACATGTTAGACCGTAACCCGTAACGCATCACATGATTTGGACAACATTACAACTCGAACGGAAGCACTTGTTTGTTTGCGGCTTCAAGAAGATAAATGTGGCCTTCCGAAGTCTTTTTCAGATGTGCACTTGCACACTACTAAGTTATAAATGTATTACATTTTTTATTCATTAATCAATTGTATTTATTTAATTATTGTACAAAAGATTATACTTGAAATATTAATTCTCGACTATGTCTACTGTTAGAAATATTACTAGTTGCAATACAGTAAAGTGCAGAAATAAAAACTTATCAACCGATCGAGTCTCGTGACAGCATGATGTCCTAAAGCGAAATTATCCGTCGATAACTGTTGCGACCTCTGTTGCCAATCACCTCTAAGATACAACGATCAAATAGATCAATTGTGCAACAATCACAAATGATTTTCAGAACTCTCAAGTGTACTCCAAAAAATATGTAAAATAGAGTATAATATTTTTTCTGAATATGAAAATACAATTTCTTTTTTTTTTTTTTTTTTTTGTATCTTTCTAATGCCCAGATGTGTGTTTATATATGCAGAAAAATGACACAACTGCATCCACCATGATCCAGTATTTATTTGTAATTTTTATGGCCAGTGGGAATGAGTGTTAATATTGGACCGTTAAAAACTGTCATATTTTAGTGGCTAGTTAACCCATTAAATAATTTCGAAAATGATTAAAAAAATAATAATTTATTATTAGAATCAAAGACTTTTAATATAATGCGTGAGGTGTGACTCGAACCCCGACCTCCCACACAAACATGCAATAATAATAAAATATCAAATACTATATTAATATTTTTTTTGACACACAAAATATTAATTTTTATTAATACTTAAAAAATTGGTTTTAGTGGGAAATGTGTAATTGAAGTGTGAAACTTGGGTTTAGTGTGGTGCATACAAATATGGAAAGGATGAGTACCTCCTGATTATTAGGTGTAATTAGTAAGGTTTTTAAGATTGATGGCTAATTTTTTCCCCCTTCCACTCTTCCCCTCCTAACAGTTGATCACCTCTAAGCAATTTTTTCTTTTCAATTTATTGTCATTTGTATTTCAATAATTATTTTATCAAATATATTTAAACGTGAAATTTATAATATTTGAATGAAAATGAAGACAATGTTACATAAGGACAAAATGGTAAATTGAATCTACATACATACATATATATATATATATATATACATATATATATATATATATATACATATATATATATATATATATATATATATATATATATTGTATTTAATATAATTATATAAGTAGATGAGCGTCGATTTTAAGTGAAGCTCACAAATATAAATACTATAATATAGTATACATACGTATGAAAATAATATTATAATATATTAAATGCCGCATTAATGGTAGACTAATTACAATTTAACTTCATGTAGTTTCCTTTTAAATATATAGTTCATTTTCCTTATTGAAATACTCAGAATTTGATATTAATCAAGTTCAGTTTAATCACTTAAAATTGAAGCTCGTCTACGTATATAATTATATTAAAACTATAATATATATTATATTATATTGTAATTAATCTATCGTTATATTAATGCAACCTTTAATATATTATATTTTATTACTAGAATAAAATTACACGTATATATGAGAGCTTCGATTTTAAGTAATTAAAATTAGTTTTAATAATGTAATTTAAGTAATTAAACTTAATTTGACTAATCTAAGATTCTAAGTACTCCAATATAAAGTAATGAACTTTAAACTTAAATGGATATTGAATATAGTTAAATATATTAAATGGTAATTAATCTACCATTATATTGATGCAAACATTTATATATTATAATACTATTTTATATGTTTCTATATTATATATATTGAGCTTCGATTTTAAATAAATTGTAGTTAGCACATGCGTGACGTTTTATGTACGCAATGAATGATATGCGCCATATTTTTAAAGTAAGATAATTGATAATGTTAAAGAAAAAATTAAAATTGTTAAAGAATATATATATGAATAAAAGTCTTGCAAAATTACGTACATAATGTGAATATGTTGAATAAATTGAAATGTAATGTTTTGTTTACTTATTTGTTTGTGCTAGAAATTGGTTGGATCCTTATTTTCAACCAGTTTGGTGGTACGGACGAACACGAAGAAAAATCAAATTAAAAGATATACATTTGACTAAGTTTAAAATGTTTACTCATAAGTAAACTAAAGATCCATAAATGATTTTCAAAATAAAAAATTACTCATTTTGTCGATAACATTAAACTTTTTTACCTTAAAAAATAAAAACAAAAAAGTATCTTATCTAAACACATTTAGAAACAAAAATTATGTACTAATCATACTCGTTATATTAATACGTAGCATTTTTTTTTAAATTAAAAACCAAAATTACATTCAAAATAGATATAGAAGTGAAAAATCTTAAGACAATTTTTTTTTCTTTTGAATGGGATTAATACAAATGGACGAATAAAAATTCTCCCTCTAAATGTCTCGAGATAAAAATCTTTTTCTTTTCTTTATATATTTATATCTAGTAAGTAACTGGATTACCATCTATTTTTATACTTATACAAAAATGAACATACAATAATAATAAAATACCCAATGCTATATTAATTATATTTTAGAACACATAATATTAATTTCTATTAATACTTAAAATTTTGGTTTTAGTGAAAAATGTGTAATTGAGATGATAAGCTTAGTGGGGTGGACACAAATATGAAGGGTAAATAACTTCTAATTATTAAGAGTAATTAGCAAGGTTTTTAAAATTGATGGATAATTTCTCCCATCTTTGACTCTTTCCCTCCTAGCTGTTGATCACATTTAAACATTTTTTTCTTTTTAATTTATTGTCATTCAGAAAATGTTGACTATGTTATATAAGGACAAAATGGTAAATTGAACTTTTCTCATCTATCTCCACATTTTATTTTTATATATATTGTAATTACAATATAATTATATAAGTAGATCAACGTTGATTTTAACTGAAGCTCACGTATATAAATAATAGATAATATCTTCTATATATTAAAAGTGGCTATCTAACGTAATTTCTTGTTTTAACGGAAAAACTAACATAATTTGTTATTTTAACGGATTATGTAACGGAATTTCTTGTTTTAAACAGGTAGTTGCACCTTCTTTCATTGTTTTTATCATAACTTTGTATTCCGATATCCGATTGAGGCGATTCAAAATGCGTTGGGAAGCTAACTCATCTGGCTAAAACTTTGATTTAGACATCATTCTCTAATTCGATCACTTTCTATGCCAAAAATAAGTCTCAATATGAGACTAAAACACCGGAGCATAACTTTTCGGTTGAAAATTGATTTGTGATCATCTTTTGACTAAATTTGATCATCTTGACGTCTTCCTTTATCCAATTGACTCCGAGCACTGTCAAATCTTCATCGTGAGATTCGACACAGCTTTTAAGTATTTACATTTTAGTCCCCGAACTTTGGATCCCTTACAATTTAGCAATTTCTCCAAATTTGTCAACTTTTGCTTATTTTCTTCAATCTCACCAACCTACATCACAATATCAAAATCACACATCTAATTATTTATCAATTACATAAACATTACATCATTAATTGTTTAAATGGTGTCTGTTTCTGCTTTTCAGCAGAAATCAAGGCGTTGGCAGCACAATTCATGACATTGGGAGTCGCAAGTCTTAGCCATTGGATCACACTGTTTCATGATCGAATGTCCAGATTTAACCACGAAGTGTAGTGTCAATTCATCATACTTATTCACCAATTTCTGAACGGTCATCGGCCATGCAGATGCCACGCGTACGTCCAACTGAACCAACCGCTACGCAGGACAAAGTGACACAAACTGTTACGTGTGTGCCACTTAGGATGCCAACTCATCGAGCCTCCTGTTGCCATGTTATCGAACCATGAGTCCATTTCTGAAAAATTTAAGGCTCCACAGCTCCTCGCGACAATGCGTACTTGCGAAGTGCTCCTCTAAAGCGCCCAATGCGAACTTTGTGAGGTACGCGGGCCAAGGCCAGGACCGAGGACAGGGCCGGCGCGAGTGGTGCGAAGTACCACTCTATTGGTGGCTAGTTTGCTAGCCTTTGGCAAGCCAAAGTTAGCTAAGTTGTAGACCACTTATTAAATTATAACTTGTACATACATCTCACTATATAAACAAGTCTTTTTTCTTGTAAACTTTCGATGTGAGATTCCTTACCATATATAAGACACTTAAAATTGGGTTTATCAACTTATGGACCTATATCTATCTGAAAGATAACGCATCAAGATAGGTAACTTTCGCTTTGAACTTTCTTTAGTAAGAATCTATTGAACTCACTTGGTTAATCAGTGAATGCAACGTTTTGAACTGTCAACAGTTATTGCAAGCTCAGACAATAGACCAAACACGTTATTTCTCGTACCAAAATTTGGTTCTCTATTGTGTTAATTATTTCGGCCCTGAACTACTTGGGTTCTGCGAGTGTTTCAGAGAATTCGCCTAAGTAAATTCTCAAAGAATCGGCCAAGTTCGCACTTACATAGGTGATGTTCTATAAAGAATACCCTCTTTATAGTCATCATTAAAAGTAAAGCTTATCCTTAAATTTTATATGCAGCACTTTTTGCATCGTGGAAATTGAAAGGAGTTAAACTCCTAAGTGATCTTATCAAGTCATTCATAATTAGTTTTCCTATTGAACATAGTCCGTGGGATCTCCAGTTGCCAGGTTAGGTTTCCATTAAGATGACCCATTGGGTTTTAGGCTTTAAATTTATTTGTCTTGATGCCCAGTCTATACGCTCTCTAGATAATCATTTAGTAAACGGATCCGCTAGGTTTTCTTTTGACTTAACAAAATCAATTGATATTGCTCCATTTGAGAGCAACTGCCGAACGGTATTGTGTCTACGACGGATATGTCTCGACTTACCGTTGTACACAAAATTTTCAACCCTGGTTATTGTTGTTTGGTTATCGCAATGAATACAAATAGCCGGTACATGCTTTGGCCATATAGGAATATCTTCTACGAAATGTCTTAACCATTCTGCTTCTTCTCCCGCTTTATCTAAAGCAATAAACTCAAATTCCATAGTAGATCGAGCTATACACGTTTGCTTAGAAGATTCCCATGATATAGCGCCACCACCGAGAGTAAATACATAGCTACTGGTAGACTTAGACTCGTCTGTATCGATATCCAATTGACATCACTATATCCTTCAATTATTGGAGAATATTTTTTATAACATAATGAATACTCTCTGGTCCGTTTCAAGTATTCCAAAACTCTAAGTAATGCATCCCAATGTTGATTACTTTGGTTACTTGTATAACGACTGAGCTTACTTGCCGAGTAAGCTATGTAATACAATGAGCCTTACACTTAAATGAATATTAAACGAAGTTAAATTATCTTAAATAGTACTATATGAAATATATAAGGGTAGAATTGACGTATAATTAAATATATAAGGGTAAAATTGGTATTCAAAAGTTTATCCTCAATCTACACTTTTAACATATTGTAGATTGTAGATAGATAAACTTAAATTTGTTAATATAAATTTTTTGAGGTTTCTAATGTAAAACAGTGAAATTTATTTATAATATATTAAATATCGCATGAAGTGAGAATCATTTTCTGGACGATTTTAGTCGTATTACAATTTAATTATTTCAATAGTACCTTTATTTTCGTTTTTCAATATATATTTAATAGAATAATAATTATTAAATATGCACGCAAATAAATAATTGAATTGTACAAGAACAATCAAATTGATTCATGAATATTAAATTTAATTAATTTGAATCAATGAATATGAAAAAAGAATAATGTATATACATTTAAACAAAAGGAGTGTAAGTGAACCAACATGAACTTTAATTAATTTGAATCAATAGATATAGAAAAATAATAATTTATATACATTTGAACAAAGAGGGTGTACATGAACCAACATAAAATTTAATTAATTTGAATCAATGAATATAGAAAAAGAATAATTTATATACATTTAGACAAATGGCGTTATATCATCTATAATATATTAAATATCGCATGAATTGAAAATAATTTTTTGGACGATTGTAGCCCTACTGCAATTTAATTATTTCAATAGTACATTTATTTTCATTTTTCAATATATATTTAATAGAATATTAATTATTAAATATGCACGCAAATAAATAATTGAATTGTACGAGAACAATCAAATTGATTCCATGAACATGAAATTTAATTAATTTGAAACAATGAATATAGAAAAAGAATAATGTATATACATTTAAACAAAAGGAGTGTAAGTGAACCAATATGAAATTTAATTAATTTGAATCAATAGATATAGAAAAATAATAATTTATATACATTTAAACAAAGAGGGCGTAAATGAACCAACATGGAATTTAATTAATTTGAATCAATGAATATAGAAAAAGATTAATTTATATACATTTAGACAAATGACGTTATATCATCTATAATATATTAAATATCCCATGAATTGAGAATCATTTTCTGAACGATTTTATCCATATTAAAATTTAATTATTTCAATAGTACCTTTATTTTCATTTTTCAATATATATTTAATAGAATATTAATTATTAAATATTCAAGCAAATAAATAATTGAATTGTACGAGAACAATCAAATTGATTCCATGAACATGAAATTTAATTAATTTGAAACAATGAATATAGAAAAAGAATAATGTATATACATTTAAACAAAAGGAGTGTAAGTGAACCAACATGAAATTTAATTAATTTGAATCAATGAATTTAGAAAAAGAATAATTTATATACATTTAAACAAAGAGGGTGTAAATGAACCAACATGGAATTTAATTAATTTGAATCAATGAATATAGAAAAAGATTAATTTATATACATTTAGACAAATGACGTTATATCATCTATAATGTATTAAATATCGTATGAATTGAGAATCATTTTCTGAACGATTTTATCTCTACTAAAATTTAATTATTTCAATAGTACATTTATTTTCGTTTTTCAATATATATTTAATAGAATATTAATTATTAAATATGCAAGCAAATAAATAATTGAATTGTACGAGAACAATCAAATTGATTCCATGAACATGAAATTTAATTAATTTGAATCAATAGATATAGAAAAATAATAATTTATATATATATTTAAACAAAGAGAACAATTGAATTGTACGAGAACAATCAAATAGATTGTTATATCATAAATTAAATTGTACGAGAACAATTTATATATAATAATTTATATATATATATATATATATATATATATATATATATATATATATATATATATAATTGAATTGTACGAGAACAATCAAATTGATTCCATGAACATGAAATTTAATTAATTTGAATTAATAGATATAGAAAAATAATAATTTATATATATATATATTTAAACAAAGAGGGTGTACATGAACCAATATAGAATTTAATTAATTTGAATCAATGCATATAGAAAAAGAATAATTTATATACATTTAGACAAATGACGTTATATCATAAATTAAATGAATAATATTGAAATTAAATGAGTGTGCATGAATTTGAATAATTTATCCACTCTTATAATAATTGAATAACTCCCAAATTATATGATCTTTAATAATTTATATACTTTAGAATAATTTATGATAAAATGAATAATCTTGAAAATAAATATGTGTTCATGAACTTAAATAATTTATTTACTTCTAAAATAATTGAATAACTTCCAAAACATGTGTACATGAACTTGACGACTTAATGTTTTATTTTATATATCCATCAATAAACGTTAATTAGTATACATGCACATCCATAAATAATTGAATTGTAGTATTTATAGAGTAATTGAATAACCCCCAAAATATAGAAAGTGTTCGTGCATGAATTTGAAGAATTAATTGATTGAATTATAGTAGGATATATAAAAATTAATGTTAATTTATCATATATGTAAATAAATAATTGAATTGTATAAAAAATTCATTTAACATAAACAGTTTTTTTAACTATTTTTTTATATTTACTGATTATCAAATATCATTTTTACAATGTTTATAAAGTATTTCAAAATAACGTGTAACGCACGTTTAGCTGTGACTAGTATTATAAAGGAGACAAAATGAAATAGAATTATATTAAATTTTTGGAGTTATAATATAATTATTAATTATTATTGTACATTTATAATTAAAGGCGTGGTTGTCAAAAGCAAATATATAAGGGCAAAAATGAACACTAAAAGTTTTTCATACCCGAGTTTCAATTATTGATATTATTATTTTAATGCTATATACATAATGTTAACATTTGAAATATTTCTATTTTATATAATGGGCATAAATTTTACAATATGTTACAAGTGAATGTAAATAATTTTTTAATCAGTTTACATTGACGGTTTAGAATTTCAGTGATTATTCGAATAATTAATTGCTTTTTGTTCAACCGTGATGAAGAAAGACTATGTTATTAACTATTTCTTGAAGGATAATGAATGCGATTGTTTTTGTGTGATCCTTCGATTTCTTTGAAAATTGTTGATCTCGATTTTCCCTTATGACTCTGATTTTCATTTTCTCAATGCAAGAATTTTCAATTTTTTCCTAGTTCAATGAAGGTAAATCAAGAACACATGTTCAATAATGAATAAAAAACATTACTACATATTATTATTTTTTAACATATATACTATATATATATATATATATATATATATATATAATCATATTATTTAACATTATATTATAAACTATCAAGAATTATACATAAATTATATTTTGTTTGAAGATCAATTGGTTGAAAGATGAGAACCATATTTAATATTATACGTTGTAAAATTTACTTAATGCATGAAAATTTTAGGAGGATTAAATAAGGACAAAGTTGAACAAAAATAAAAATTTGAAGGACAAATTTGTAAATCAAATAAGAGTGTATTGAGCATATAGCTAAAAATGTAATAGTAAAATAGGTATTCTAAAGTTTCTTTTCGATCCCTCTTTTTTATATATAACTTTTGTTTGAGTCCAATTTTTTTCATCAAAATGTATTATTGAACAGTAATTTGATCCCATTTTAATTATATATTTTTCAATAAAATAATATTATTTACAAATTCAAAACTTTTCTTATTTTAAAATCATACTCTATCCCAACACTATTGAAAAATACAATTTTTTTTTTTTTTTTTCTTTGGGGAAGAAAATGGGGTTCAAACAAGCAGCCCCCTAAATTTCCGTAAAGAAAAAGGTGGAGACTTTGCTGCAAATTTCCGTAAAGAAAAATAGCGCGGCGCCTTAGTTCGCACTTTGCAGGTAGATTGCTTGGGCGAAATAGCCTCGGTCGTGTCTCGTCGGAGAGAATGCAGGGGCTGAGTCTCACTCCGAGCCCACAAGAAATCTACTGTAGTAGAATCTCTTCTGCTTCATTATTATCTTTTATCAATCCACACAAAAGAAACGCATTCAATCAAGGCTTCAAATTCAAGCCTTCTTCTTGTTATAAAATGACAAACGAAACATTTAGGGCCCAACAAACTCATTGCAAAGTTTCCTCGGAAGTTGAAGGAACTTTTCATGGGTATTTAATTCTATTCTCCTTTTTTTCTTATTTTCTTTGTTTACTTTTTTATTTATGTAGATATAATTATTTGATATTTGTGTTCGCGGGGGGTTTGAAGAGTTAGCCAAAAATATTTTATTTAAATTTTATAATTTTGAAAGAATAGATCACCCCAAATGAGTGTTTGAAAATCAGTCTGATTTTTAAAGTAGAGTTGTAAATAATGAAATCATTGGTATGCCCAATGATTTTTTTTTAAAAATTTTCTTTGTTGCTTAGTGAAATTAAATAGACAGCCAATTCACTCAGTTCAGACTAATCATGCTGGTAGATAAGTGTAGTTGTGAAATACTTCAGTACATAGTTTTGTTCTGGATTGGATTTTCATCCCTTTTTGAAATTTATCTAAAGTAGTTTAGCTTTAATTTTTAATCAATTAGTTTTAATTCCTCATATTTGACTATATGAATTCTAATACTAGAACTCGTGATTTTGTGTTTGATTTTCATAATGGCTCTGATTAATTTTAGGTGATGTTGCTTATGCAGGAGCACTGACAGACAAGTCCATGGTCCGTCAGAAAAGGTTGTGGGTGTTTTGGGAGGAGGGCAACTTGGTCGTATGTTGTGCGAAGCAGCTTCCCAAATGGCAATAAAGGTAATTGTTCTGGATCCAATGGATAACTGTCCAGCAAGTGCCCTATGTCATTATCATATGGTGGGCAGCTATGATGATAGTGCAACACTAGAAGAGTTTGCTAAAAGGTTGGAGTTGAAAGCACCAATGTTATTTTCTTCTATTACTTGATAGTTAATACTCATCTTGTTTAAATGACCTTTTTAATAACTAACTTGGATTGGGGTTGGTAGATGTGGAGTATTAACTGTCGAAATTGAGCATGTTGATGCTGCCACTCTTGAGAAACTTGAGCAACAAGGGGTGGATTGCCAACCTAAAGCCTCAACAATCAGAATTATCCAGGTTTATCACCTTTTTGGTTCTTAAGGCGGAAACTCATTATGGATTAAGGGTTCCTCTTCTTAAGCTTTCCGATTGTATGCGTTAAGTTGAATGTATTTCTTGTGCACATTTGCTGTTTTTCAACATTGATTCTGTTCTCAGTGACATTGGTTCTTAGGAAACCATTCGATTGTCTATTCCAGCAGTGGTGTCATACCTTTACACGCGCACATCTCAAATGCAAACAATTAAATAAATTACTTGTACTGTAAATCTGTAAGGCCAGTCATGTTAAAAAATCTGTGTTCTAAGGCGAGTGTATAGTGAGCTTTTTTTAGTAGAATATATTGCTACCTCTAAGCTAACTTATATTTCTATTATCATGTTGTCAACAGGATAAGTACCTTCAGAAGGTTCATTTTTCTCAACATGCAATTCCACTCCCTGAATTCATGCAGGTGATCTTACATCGAAAAAGATCTGAATTTTGAGAACGGAGCTTATATTTTCTCCAAAAATAAGAATTTACTGATTTATTTTACAAAAAAATGGCCAAGACAGATAGATGATCTTGAAAGTGCTAAAAAATCTGGAGACCTATTTGGTTATCCTCTTATGATAAAGAGCAAAAGGCTGGCTTATGATGGTCGTGGCAATGCTATTGCTAAAAGTATAGAGGAGCTTTCTTCGGCTGTAAATGGTAACATATTTGTAATCCTCTAATATTGGGCTGTAAAATCCCTCATGTTGTTTAATCTTGATTTTGTGGTTTTGACCATCACGGTGAAACTTCTGTGTACCCATTGTCTTAATTATGGTATTAGATGAGACTTTTTATGTCTAATGACCTTTGTGACTATCTTTCTAATGGTATACTTTAATTCTTAAATTGGACTACTTGCAGTGCAGATGGCATGGAAATGCCTTGTCTGAATTTGGACCCAGAGTGTGATCATTCTCTAGAGACAATTATGCTTTTGGCTGTCTTAGAAATAAAATATATAGAATATCAAACTGATTGTTTTCAGCTTCAAATTAAATAAAACTGATATGGGCAAAGTGCAGGTTACAGCATGCAATGGGAAAGGTCATCTTTGAATTAGTAGACTGTGTTTATGCGGAGAATGCCTAGTTTCAAATCACGTTTTCTTGTGAAATGCATGTATTCCTACATTGATTCTGCATATTTTAGTTAAATCTCAAATCAATCAATTTGTGAAATTTATATCCATTTACAGCTCTTGGAGGATATGATCGTGGTTTATACGTTGAAAAGTGGGTGCCGTTTGTGAAGGTTAGCACCTGTTGGGTTATCTTGACCTTATGATCGCATATCCCTAGCTTCTTTAATAATGATTCTCATGTGATACTGTGGTCATAAGGAATAAGACCATTAAAAGTCGTGTATCTTATTACCTCCGTCCAATTAACCCATGACTACTTGCATTAGAAATGTATTACCAAGTAAATTGACTTATCCTTTAGTCAATTGAAACATTAAACATATAACATTTATGATGGATCATTTTGGATATGTGGATCAAAGATCACAGGTGTAACCTTGCGATCGCAAGGTTCAAACTTTTCTCCTTTTCAATTTGGTCCCAATCTTCCCTCTATTGTACAGCTAAGTCCTTCATCTTTCAAATCTTGAAACTTTGGTCCCCTCTTAATTACCTCGCTTGAAGTCCTGTTCATCTACTTTTTGCTCCAACCATCAGACATCGAGTTTCTCCTAAAAACAATCAATATACGAACAAAATTAAGTGTCGATTCAATAAAAGCACTCTCAAATATCCACTTTTGATTGCCCAAATAAGTACAAAATTACACTTATTAGTTGTAGTGAAAATTTGTTGTGAATATTTGACACTTATGTATGTTTTAATATATCTAATAATTAATATTTGGCCCCTGTTTGGTGGGAATTAAAATTTTTTTTAGCAGATATTGATAAAAGTTGATGAAATAAATAGGTGAAAAGTTGTGGTTCAATGAAATATTTTGGTTAAAATTAATTGTTGATTTTGACTTAGATTAAACTTTAGATTTTAATAGAATCTTACGATCCAATCCGCAAAGCTCCTTCATCGATCCGATATCTTGACAAGCATGGTCCTTCATATGGACTAAAATTTACAAATTACAAAGATTGGCAGTAATTAACATATAAATAAGTATATTGTTTCCACTTACTTTTTTCCTGATTTTATGAGTGAGGGTCTGCAATAGATGTCCAACTGGAAAGAAGGCAAGGAAGTAATGAATTTAAGTGCCATGTTTTCCTGATATTGTGATGGAATGTTTTTTGGATGACAGTTCATTCACTTTGTTATAAGAGAGAATCATTTCATTACGAAAGGATAAAAAGTAATAATGCTGGCCATTTTTTAGCATGCGGAATCAAACTTCCGTCCAGTTTTTAAAACAGGTCATCTTGATTAAGAAGGATGTTTGCTAATAGATGAAAATTTCAAATTCCTAGTTATGTTAGATTTTTCACGAGTGCTTGATGAACTGCCGCCCCTTATACTGATAAACTCCTGGAGTTATTAACCATGAACTTGTTTTTGAGTAATCCATTGTGATGAATTGATGCAATAATTTCAAAAATCACAAAAAGGATTGCTTTTAAATTGTGTGATGACACATTTTTTGTTTTATCAAATAGTCAAACTTGGATTTCTCTGGAAAGACATTCACGTATATGAGTGTGTTTGATGCACATTAAAATGGAAAGAATGCATTTTTTTTGTGATGTGATGGTGAATATGTGGTTGAAAAAGAAGGAAAAGTTATTGGTGTGATGAGAAATATTATTTTATTGAAGAATGTGTGGTTGAAAATGAGTAAAAGAATGAGAATGTGGCTCAAACATGGGCTATATGTCATCATGATAAGTCATAATAGGTCTGGACTTTGAGTGGCAAATTATTTAAATAACCATCCTTTTTATTTAATGCAGGAGCTCTCTGTCATCGTGGCAAGAGGAAGAGATAATTCTATTCTGTGCTATCCTGTCGTTGAAACTATTCACAGGCAAGATAACTTTGTTTCCAATACAATTTTCTTTTTTCCCTTTTTATTTTATTTTATTTCATATCGAACTTTATGAGAATTTGTACTTGAGTATGCATTTTCCCATTTTCTTCCATTCATTTTGGAACTTATATTGACTTTAAATGTTTCTAACGATCTTGTGTATATGCAGGGAAAACATTTGCCACATTGTCAAGTCACCTGCTAATGTGTCGTGGAAGATTTTAAAACTTGCTACTGATGTTGCATACAAGGCTGTGAGTTCATTAGAAGGTGCTGGTGTATTCGCAGTGGAGTTGTTTTTGACAGCTGATGGTCAGGTTGTGTAAGGAAGTTTGATGTGCATGATCCTTTGTTTTGATGACATGTAAATTTACGCTTTGACGACTTTCATTGTTTATAATGACCTGTTGTATCTTATTTGCTTTCCTCAGGTCTTCCTAAATGAAGTGGCACCTAGGCCACATAATAGTGGACATCACACGAGCGAGGCTTGTTTTACTTCACAATTCGAGCAGCATTTGCGGGCTGTTGTTGGTCTTCCACTTGGTGATCCGTCAATGAAAACTCCAGCTGCTATCATGTATAATATACTTGGTGAAGATGAGGTAAACTAATAATTGCTACATTTATTGAGAAAGTATTAGTTGACATTTTGATTATTTGTGAGTTTAGGGGGGTGTATTCAATTGAGACTTTTAGAGACTTTTGGAGACTTGAAAAGTTTATGGGTATTCAATTGAGACTTTTGGAGACTCTCTGAAAGTTTAGGTGTATTCAATTGAAACTTTTAGAGACTTTTAAAAAGTCTCTAAAAGTCACGGGGTATTCAATTGAAACTTTTGGAGACTCTCTATAAGTTACGGGGTATTAAGCGAGAATGACTTGTGGAGACTTTATAAGTTGTGAGATTTCTGGAGACTTTTTGTTAGAAAATACAAAGGAAAATTCTCAAAACAAATCTCTCCTCCCACGAGAGATTTCTCAAAGCCCCCCATCCCACCCCACCCCGCCCCGCCACCTATTGACCCAAAAAAAAAATCATTCTAGTGTTTTCTCCTCCATCTCATTCTAGATTTTGCAAGACGCCATTTTGATGACTTCTTTATTTGTTGTCAACATCCAAATCCCCAAAAAATCAAGAAAAAAATAAACTGTCTTCAAAACAAAAGCAAAAAATTTCAAAGAAAAGGGCAAAAAATTTTAATTGGTTCCATTATTTTCTTCTAAAAATCCTTATTTTAGCATTGATTTTTTTTTTTCCCCTCTTTTTCAGTATATATATAGCTTAATATATCTCACACAATCAAATGTAGAAAGAGAAAGATTGGTCAATGGTCATTATTCCTTCACAAATGTGAGAATTCCTTGCACCCGCTAGAATTTGATTTTGGGAAGCGAAGCCGCCTTTGTCTGGATTTTTCAGCAACTCTATCTTGTGTGTTATGGTTGAGAGAATGGGTATTTCTAAGTGGGATACCTTGTGCAATCCTCATTCTTGTAACTGTTGTAATTCGTTGACAAAGAACGAGTTCCGGTCTCTTCATTGTCAATGTTTGAGGATAACATCTGGAGATTAAATCCAATACGATACATAATCCAGTTCATTAGAAAGATTCAAACATTTATTTTGTTTTTTAAAAAAAATTGACATGAAAAATTTGATTTTTATTACTTTCCATTTTCAATTATACGAGTTGTAAATGATTTGGACATATAAAAATTTGTTTAAAATATTACGTTATATATGTTTAATATTTTTTTTTAAAAAAATAAAAGTCTCCAAAAGTTTTTAGTGAAAGTCTCCAAAAGTCTCCAAAAGTTCATGGAAAACTTTTACTAAAATCTTACCAAATCCATCTAAATCACTTGAAAGTTCACAAAGTCTCCAAAAGTCATCCATTTTAAAAAGTCTCCAAAAGTCTCTAAAAGTCCCAATTGAATACACCCCCCTTAGATTTTTTTGCCGAGGTAGTACTTCTGATGGTTTTGATGCCTAATTTTGCTCCCTATATATATGGGTAGAGTTAGCTTGTCCTTTAAGATGACACAAAATAAGCTTTATACCTCACATAATTTAGATCAAAAGAGAATTTTCAATAATCGAAGCCTTGATTGTGAAGCTATAATATCAGTAATTGGTTAACTGATGGTGAGGTTTGCTATTCTTGGTCGAGAACGAGAAAGCAGTGGACTCACGCTGAATGCCAGCAATAGCTTTGAAAAACCATAATTTGACTTTTATGGCTTTCTTAATATTTTACTCCTCACTTGTGGATATAGGGCAAACCGGGTTTCCTTTTGGCCAATCAACTTATTGGAAGGGCATTGAGAATTAAAGGGGCATCGGTTCATTGGTACGACAAACCTGGTCGGTTGATGCTGAAACCAACTCTTGCACATATGTTTTATTTTCCTGTCTTCATGTTACAGAAATTTTTAAATCCTTGTATCTCTGCAGAAATGAGAAAGCAAAGAAAGATGGGTCACATCACAATTGTAGGCCCCTCTATGGGCATTGTTGAATCTCGGCTAAAATTCATGCTGACAGAAGAAATATTGGATGGGCAGCCTGCAGGTCTGTGTTTGATGGCTTTATACTGTGTTTTATGTGGGTGACAACACGTAGTGAAAATACCTGTTTGAATATGCGATAGGGATTTAAAGAATTGGAAGAATTTTACTAGTGGGATCAATGTTTTTTTTTAAAAAATTATTATCTCTAGAGCGTCATTGTTTATTTGGAAAATATTTGGTCCGTTGACCAATTCTGTTAGCATCCCTAACATCCTATCTGAATATCTTCGTCTGATGTTATGCCTGCTTCTCTCTGTCTGACATTTTTGTTATACACCGTAATGCTTCCTTCTACAGCTGCACCACGTGTTGGAATCATCATGGGCTCGGATTCAGATCTTCCTGTTATGAAGGAAGCTGCAAAGATTTTAAGGGAGTTTGATATTCCTGCAGAGGTTACTGCACATTGTTTTATTATATTTTTGGCATCATGTAGATATTTGTTTGTGGCATGAGGCATATTAAACTTTAGTTAACTTTGTTATGTAGGTAAGAATAGTTTCAGCACACCGGACTCCTGAAATGATGTTTTCTTATGCCTTGTCTGCTCGGGAGCGTGGTATACAGGTTATCATTGCCGGTGCTGGTGGTGCCGCTCACTTGCCAGGTGTTTAATATTAGAGCATAATATACATTTTCAATCATATTTCTTTGAACACACTGATGTAACCTTGTTTGATTTATTAGGCATGGTGGCTGCATTGACACCCTTGCCCGTGATTGGTGTTCCTGTACGGGCTTCTACATTGGATGGACTTGACTCCCTCTTGTCAATTGTTCAGGTACTTTCGTAAAAACATTTGATATCCAATATCGGATAATCCCGTTGTATCAAAATTAACATATGACAGAGATAATGGCAAATGATTTGATTTCTTTGGACATTTAAAGAAAGGTAAATTTCTGAATCAAATGGAACAATGAAATAGGATGTAGGTAGTTACTTCCAAGTTTATTGGGAACAAGGCTTAGATTGTTTTTGTTTGATGATGTGCCACAACGTGTTCCATGTTGGAGGAATGTGATATTTTAAGTGAAAATAATGGATTTCCATGTTTATGTAGATGCCCAGGGGGGTACCAGTTGCAACAGTGGCAATAAATAATGCCACAAATGCAGGTTTGTTGGCTGTAAGATTGTTAGGAATTAGCGACATCGACTTGCAAGCAAGGTTTGTCTCTCTTTCTCAATGAAAACCAACAACAATTTCTTTTATTGGGAGCCCCAAAAATGTGAAAAAAAAAAAAAAGAGTCTGCGATTCTGTAGAAATTAATAAAGTAGCTTGTTTCCATTCGTATAGGATGGCTCAATACCAAGAAGATAGACGAGACGAAGTCTTGGTGAAGGATGATAGGTTGGAAAAGGGTGGCTGGGAAGAATACTTGAATTCGTGATGGTTTCCACACTTTTAGTTGAAATGTCATCTTTCCTCCCACTCACCATGAAAATCCATTTCAAGAACTGCGAAAGATAACTGGAAAAAAAAAAATATCATGATGTTATGGTTCATCTCTTGAAGTAGAATTGCATCTTCAACCAGCACAAAATGGTTTCGTGGGATCATATTTGATGCTCCTTAGAGATAAGGCTCCTAATGCAGGTTTTTATTTTCTTTGCTTGTAGCTTCACTCATTTAACACACACGGTTGTTTTCTCTTGTAGCCGTGAAATGTTTTTGGACTATGGTTCTTGTGTGTTCTATGTTGTCAGTCACGAGTCAATTGCATGAGGTTTACTCATCAAAATAATTTTATGTGGATGATGCACTTGTTTTCAGAACTTACATTGTTTTGCTCTCCTCCCAAGGAGGTGATTTTCATTATTTGCAAAGAGAACTCTTATGATTACTTTGCTAGTGATGAGAAAATTAGTTTCAACTATCAACTTTTTACCTAGATAGTGTGATTGACCATGCTCATGCCACGAATGTGTACATTTAGATGTCACTAACATTGTTCGTTAAATTGCCAATGCCCATTTCCGCTGCTTGAAAGTGAGAATAGAAGAAGGAAAAGAAACCGAATTAAATTTTTTGTTATCATTTGTTATCGTTATTATGTTGAGAAACAAAAAATGCACCGGGCTAAGGAGGGGCTCGATGTGACTTGCCTCTTCAGACGAATTGTACTGGACCTGGACTGGACCAAAATAGGGGCTGGGTCGTCCCGACCCTTTGTAGACAGCAGTGTCCTCCCCACTTTGTGGCTAGTCACATGGGCAATGGCAGGTTTTGTTGACCAGGTGAAAGCCAAGCAGTAGTCCATATCATTGGCATGGCAAAAATGACGTCGTTTTCATGCACGAAAATAGAAACTTATTTGATACATCACCTCACGGGTAGAAACAGCGCAGAAATGCTTTTATGAACATGTGAATTTTGTCATTTTAATATCTCATCTTAGCTGTCACAATTTCTCGTTTCCATTGATCCCCAAATCCTAATGTCATCACATGTTCCTCCCAACAAATCTCACTTAACACAGCAACAAAAATTAGATTCGTGTGTCGCATTTATTTTCTAGCACGACTTTATAGTAGGCGAGCTTATTTCATTATTCTAATACTGTTCAGTATTGTTCCAATGTTGGCCTGTGGAAGTGACGCTTCAAGTTTTGAAGAACAACATTCTCGATTGAATAATGCTATTATAGTGAAAACTATCAATAGTCGTTCTACGTTGCATACACATAGCAGTTTGTTATTTGATATACGAGGCAATAAAAAATTATTATATTAATGTATCAAATAACAAATTGTCATGTGTATACCACGTAGGACGACTACCGGTAGCCTTCACTATGAATTACATTACTCATCTCGATTAGGGCAATAATTTCCAATTTTATCAGAGGGACTTAGAAGGCAACAACATTGATTGTGGCCAACTAAAATTGCATTATTAACACAATCAATCATCATAACATCTCAGGAAAAAAATAAAAAAACCGTTGAAGTATCAAAATAGAATGAGGAAAATGACCTAAGCCTTTGTTTGGTCCCCATTAAATTACATTACGTTACATTAAATTTTTTTTCTTTTCGTTTTAACCACGCATTCATCAAATAAAATAATATTACACACAAATTAAAAAAATTTCAATCACACATTCTTCCATCAATTATTATTCTAAAAATTTTCAATCCAATGCAAAATAATGGAGGCAAGGGGCTAAACGTTAAGATCCAATTTTCATGATTTGATTCGAATATTGATCATTGACCATTCATTCATTTTTGCTCTTCCTCTTGTAAGTATATGCAGAGAGGAATCCGAACAAAGGGTTCCTATCAGAAAAAGAAATGTAAGTACCGTGGCCTACCCTAAGCTACCACCCCTATCCCATGATACCACCTAACCCGCATGCAATATCATGTTCTTCAAGTTTGACTAACACGATTTGGATACAATTATGCTGATGCACCAATTTTTCTGATAAGTTCAAGTACTGCTCTGCAGGATTCCTTTAGGGTCGTACATAGATAAAGCTGTGACTATGTGTATCTATATGTATATATATGTGTGAGAGAGAGATTAGGGCATACAGCACTGTGAAGAGGAGAGTTAAAATCAATGCACACTAGCAATGGACAAAGGTCATCTGCTGGTTAATAGTATGCACTATTACATTAGTGTACGTGTATGAATATGTGTAGACATGTGGGGACTTGATAGTACGTTTGTTTGTTATAAAGGAGATTTTTTTTTTTCATTTTTCAATTTGATTAAAACCTAGAAAAAAAGAAGATATTTTTTTACGTTTATGTGCACAATTATTTTACTGAGAGGTGCGTTTGAAAACAAGTTTGATAAATAATGAATCTTAAAATATGCGACTCGACAAGAATAATTTGCATGACTAGTTCATCGAAGATGATCGATTTTGAGATTTTTAGGGCATTAGACCAATTTCAAATATGAAGTCCTATAAATATTTAAAAATATATAATATTTATATTAAATAAAAATAATAATTTATATTAAATAAAAATATTGAAAGTAAATAAAATAATAATTTAAACTTTCAAATTTCTAAATTAAATTTACTATTCTAAATTTTTTTGATAAAAAATAATAATTATATTATGACAATCAAAATTGAGAATGACTAAGCCCATGTTTGAGTTACATTAAAATTTTCATTTTTATTTTTCTACTCATTTTCAACAACATATTTTTCAATAAAATAATATTTTCTATCATATCAATAACTTTTCATTCTTTTTTAATTACACATTCTCCATCAATTTACTATTTCAAAATACATTCTTCCAAAATAATGTAGGTCAAACACACCCTAAATAGAGAAATAAAATAAAAGTTAAAAAGGCTACATAACAAACAAATTAATTGATATTTAATTATAGGAGAGCATTGTGGCATTTACCCCTAGTTAAATTATGAGTCCGTTTGATACAGATTCTCATTTTTTACAGTAAATCAATTCTCATTTTCAACCACACATTCTTCAATAAAATAATATTTATATCACTATTCAAAAATTAATTATTCCCCTAAAAATCCCTACCAAAAACACTCTATATTTAAATTAATTAAGTATTGTATAATAAATATGTTAAATAGACGATGAGAAAAAATCACTTATTATTTCTTAAACAAAGCAAAATAAAGTTAAAAGTAGTATTCTAAAACGAGTAATGCATGGCGATCGTGAAGACCAAGCAATGGGGTCGGCGAGCTTAGACGAGGCACATGAGTAAAAATGCGTTTTCTTATTTAAATATTATTTTAATTTTTAATCAATCAAAAAATCATTTAATAGTTAAAAATAATGCATATCAAATATTTAAAACAAATTTATAGAAACTGTATACATTTTTTCAAAAGTTTCCAACAAAAAAGAAAAGTTTCAAATGTAAACCAACCTTTAAATTTTAACTTAAAAATGAATTTTTTTAAAAAAAAGATCGTAAGTGCGCATAATCGCTTCTAGGCACACATTAACGATCAACGATTGTCGTTGACCACTAAATAAGGCGCCAAGATATCCGGGTTGACATTTCCGTCGTGCATCCGTCGACGCGCCTTTTAGAACACGGGTTAAAAGAGTGCATGTTGGGTGCAATAAAAATTTACTTTTCTAAATTTAAAAATATTTTTTATAAACTTCATAAGAGGTCTTTGTAGTTTAGCATACTTTAAAAATTAATTTCATTTTAAAAATAAATAGGCATGCACGCTATTCTATGGAACAAATGCCTTTCTGCAGCGCGTTGAAGTCCGAAATAGAAGATCCCAGGTCAAAACACAGCGCGTGTCTATATCATCTTTTCAAACTTCATCAAAGAAAAATGTTTAGGTGGCACACGCGATAGACGGCGCGTGAATCCATGAGAATTCCGTGAGCTAAGTACGGTGATTGTTGCTTGGACCGAGGTGGCGGCCCAAAATCCAATGGCCACTGTTTTTTTGCATGGTTTGTTGTGTCCATTCACTTTTCCCCTTATTGTCTGGAATTTACTGTGTTTCCCAGTAATTTTTGATATTCACTTCTTAACGAAATGTGGAAAAGTTTCGCTACCCGTACGTGAAGGAAAAAGATCGGATAAAAACATTGTATTTTGTTTCAGTTTTACATGTTAGTTTTTGTTTGATTTTGCTAAAAATCGAGCGTATTCGATCGAGCTTAAAATTTAATTGAAAATATAGTCATTATTGGGTCTCACTCGTCTAATAAAAATCAACAATAACGGCTAATTTTTCAATTTTGATTGAAAGAAATTAAATTCCTATTTGGTAGACTTTGATAAAAATTGATGAAATATGTTATTAAAAAATTGTGAATTCCGTAAAATGCGTGGTTAAAATTAATTGTTGATTTCGAACTGAAATTTAAATCAAAGCCAAACGGGGCTAATGTATGACTGATTGGATTTATAAATATATTTCTTGGTTTTGTCCGTTTCTCTCACTGTATCTATCTGTCATGAGCCATCACGTGACCTACTTTTTTATAGAAAAGCCATAGCGGCAGACCGAACCCCGAAACACACCCCTATTCACTTGCTTAATAATGCTGCTGCTCCTCTCTGCGCCAGCAGATTCTTTTACTCGTCTCTCTCTCTCATTCACTACTAGGGTGGTTTTTGGTTGTTTTGTTTCTATATTTATTTTCGAAGAGGTACAATTTTTTCACCCATTTCACACTACCGATGGTACAGTCTATGATATTTGTTGTTTAAGATTGTCACTGTTAAACTCTTCGTGTTAAACGGATAAACCCTAGTACCCAAAACGGAGAAGGAAGATCACAGTCAAAGTTGCAGAGACTGATAGAGATAGATACATACATACATACAGACAGAGACAGATAGGCAGCTGATATTTATAGAGAGAGAGAGAGAGAGAGTGTGTGTGTTTGTGTGTGTGAGTTGGGAGTATAAAGGAGAGAGGCATGCAGCAGCACCTGATGCAGATGCAGCCCATGATGGCAGCCTACTATCCCAGCAACGTCACTACTGATCACATTCAACAGGTCTTTCTTTTCTCTTCTCTTCTTCTTCTATGTGGATTTCTGTTCAAACTTTTCTTCATCTGCTATATCTTTTTCACTTGGCCCCTCTGCCCTTTTACCTGCTTTCCTCCCACTGTCACCTTGTTGCTCAGTTTCTACTTAATTGGCTGCCTATTTGTTTCTGCTGGATAATTTGGTATTTGGTGGGGTTATGTTTTTGCTTCTGTTGGCAATTCCTACAATTGAAGCACAGGCACTTTTATATAATGATAATGATTCAGAACTGTCCCCTCTTTGCTGCTGCTTGATCAGAAAATAAGCCAAGTGCACCTGTAAATGCGAGCGCTATGTCCACTTTGAAGTTGTACTTGTTATTTTTTAATAGGTCTAAAGCCCATCACACACATAAGGGTCCCTAAAAGTTCTTTATATATCAGGAATATTAGGTCCGTCCATTTTAAGTCTGGGTGAGTGATTAACCCCATCACTGTATTTCCATACTACTAACCATTTCTTGTTCATTTATACATACAGCTCTCATGACCTTGTGCACTAGATTCTTTAATAGAACTATAATAATAAAACTGGGTGCAACTTTTTAAAGTTTGTGCTCTAAACATTGCCTGCAGTATAACCTGGAAAGCCTTCATTTTCAATCAAGAATTAATGGTATTTTCTTTTAAAAACTGAATTATCTGTGTAGTGTATCTTTTGTAATGCTCCATCATACTGAGATTTTGATCCTTGTCCATACTAATAATTTGGAATTTGTAGGACTCAATGACTAAAGTTGAGTGTATAATTTTAAATGCAAATTTGCAAGAAATCAAGGCTTTATGCTAATCTTGCATGTATAACATAACCACCATAAGTATGTATTTTTTTTTTCCTGATTGTCCGACTGAATATTGGCTACAATTTAAGCCTTCCAACTTCAAATTTGTAATATATTTTTTAATTAGGCACTCATTTACAGTGATTAAACTAAATAGGGTTTTATGAAGCCTTTTTATCGTAGATTTCTATATAATCGGAGTGTAGGATGTGCTGTTGAGTTATGAATTATGGTAATTCCTTGTTGCAAATGTTGAGTCTATCAACTATTTGTTGCCAGAATGTTCACTCAGTTGTTTTTCTCGTGTATCAATTTTGTGTACATGAATTATTATAATAACGAATGCCTTCAACGTATTCGTGCCTTTAGCTACAGATCAACTGTCCGCCGGTTATAGGTTGCGGATGCCAAAACATGACTGGTTTTCTTGGTTTTGTTGTTGATTTTATATTATCTGCAGTATCTGGATGAAAACAAGTCGCTGATTCTGAAGATTGTCGAGAGCCAAAACTCGGGGAAAATGAGTGAATGTGCAGAGTAACTACTATAACTTTCTTTGCTTCCTTCTCTTCCCTGATCCCTAAATATTGGATATGTTTTTACAGGCTTTTCTTGTAGTTCACTAGATTCAATTTCTTAAATTGAAGAGAGTGGAAGGAGGGAGTTTTTTTTAGATATTGTGCATTGTCTTGCACGCTCTAGGATCCTAGACCTTACAAGAGGCTGATACATTAGTAGATTGTTGTTCGGTTGGAACTAAAAATGTTAGGTTACGTTGAAGGTATAAGCTTTTCAAGTTAAATAAATAATAAGCTTCTTTGTATGATAATTTGTTTTCCATCTTTGCTTTTTCTTGATTGCGACAAACAATTTTTTCTCAAACACGTTCGACTGAAATCTTGATTTCGTTATTAACGTTTTTGTTTTTTCTTCTGAGAAACCTCACTGTTGGGACAAACAAGTCCCACATCGGTTGTGGGAAGAAAATAAATCCACCATATAATCTAAGTGGGCTACTCCACCCATTACCAATTGGTTTTGGGATGGAACCTCACTTGGGCCTGGTGGTGTGGGCTTGGGCCTTGGGTAATTGCTCCTAATAATCCCTAACAGTGGTATCAGAGCCCAGGTTGTGTGGCTAGATAAATCGAGGTGGTGAAAAATTCTCATGAGAAGGTAGATCCATGGTAACGTAGTGGGTGCAGGCTACGATAGATTATCTCGATGAGTGATGATTTACCTCGTGAGCCTTGTTTGAGGGAGGGATTGTTGGGGCAAACAAGTCCCACATCGGTTGTGGGAAGAAAATAAATCCACCATATAACCCAAGTGGGCTACTCTATCCATTACCAATTGGTTTTGGGATGGAACCTCACTTGGACCTGGTGGTGTGGGCTTGGGCCTTGGGTAATTGCTCCTAATAATCCTAACACTCACAAATTATGTAACAGTTGGTTTACATGTTGTTTTGCTTGAAGGGGAGATCGGCCATCCAGAAAGGAAAAACTACATTTTCTTTTTCCTCTTTCTTCATGAAAGATCTTCCAAGTATTTGGATTTTTCATGTTCCATAAAGGCGAAGTTTGGTTATTGTTGATAATTTTCATTTAGTATTTAATATACATGTTCTTAGTGGCCGTAAATAAACGTATAGTGCTGATTGGTGAGACTAACTTTGTTTAGACGCATTTCCTCTTTTCCCTTTTGCTCTGATATATATAGATCGCAATGACTTTATCATGGCAGAAACCAGGCCAGGTTACAAAGGAACTTGATGTATCTAGCTGCTATTGCTGATTCGCAACCTCAACCACCTAGCATGCATTCCCAGGTAGTTCGGTGCAATATTTTTACATCAAAAGGAATTCGTAGAGAAGAATGAATCATGTGTTTGAATTTCGACCTTTGATTTCACATTCGGTAAACTGAATACTTCTCTTTGGACCCAATATCATTGTTTCATTTTCTTGAAGACATGGCTTTAAATAAGTTAGATCCCTCTTGAATGGTTTAAACTTTTAAATGAGGGGGTACCAAAGTAAAAACACGAGGCTTGTTGCTGCCCCTCAGGAAAATTGTTCACGTGTTAGGCCTTCTATGAAAAATGAATCATGCCTGCACATGAGATTGGGGGGAGTGCTGGAGACATGATTTTTAGATAAATAAGTTTGATCCCCGTATGAGAGTTTAACCTTTTAGATGAGTTGATTTAACAATTTTCATAATAACTAATTCCAGCAAGTGCAAGTGTTGTTATTAGGATATTTTATCATAGTGAATGATCGATTCATGAAGGTGGAAACGATTAGTTCTTGTTTGAAAAACTTTGCTAAAATTTAATAAACTTTTTAACTTGTTAAACTTCAATTTTAATCACACATTTAATGGACCCACAACTTTTATCAACTTTTGAACCCGCACATTTTATCAATTTTTATGAAAAACATGATATTATGGTATTACTTTTATCAAAAACTGTCAAACAAACCTTAGACTTGTATCTAAAGTATCGTTCACTGTCTGGTGCTGTCTTGCAGTATCCGGGAGGTGGGATTTTGCAGCCTGGTGCACACTACATGCAGCATCAACAAACTCAACAAATGACACCTCAATCACTTATGGCTGCTCGCTCCTCTATGCTATACAGTCAACAGCAATACTCAGCACTTCAACAACAAGCTTTACACAGCCAGCTTGGAATGAACGCAGGAGGAAGCAGTGGACTTATGCTGCAAGGGGAGCCTCATGGTGCTGGAGGTAGTGGTGGACTTGGAGGTGTAGGATTTCCTGACTTTGGCCGCAGCACCACTGGGGAGGGGCTGCATGGAAGGGCAATGGCAGGTGCAGGTAAGCAAGAAGTCGGCAGCAGTGGGCCTGGAGAAGGGCGCGGTGGAAGCTCAGGTGATGGGGGCGAGTCTCTCTACTTAAAAGATGCCGATGATTGAATTTGAGGTGAGTATGGTCGATGAATCTAGTTTTTCTGTTAACTCGGTAATGTTGAATTAGGTACCCTCGTATCTCAGAAACTGAAGGTCTGTTGTTATGGACTTGTAATCTATTTATTAGGGAAAGAACTGGATTTTCGTATGGAATGTGAGTTTTGTTGGTGCTATAAAATCTTGTATATTTCTATTTCCTTCTATTATGTGTTTTGGTTCAATCTTGTCTCTGTCCATGGCATCTGTAGTTCGAGAGTAAAAACACGTCTTTGTTTTAACCCTTTTTATGTTTACTTATAAAAATGGATTGATTTGTTCGTTAACCTTTTGAGTTCTAATTCATTGATTTATGAACGATAACAAGTCGATGGATGAGATATTTGTCGGGGTCATTAATTGAATTTGTTTTTTTTGTGATCAAATGTTCTTGATTAAGGCTTACCTTGATTTACGTAGGTAGAATAGGATTTATTTGAACTCGAGAGACGTAAATTAATCAATTTAGAAGAATTTATTTGGGTATACATAATTAATTATTATCAAACTTTGGTGATTGAGATTAAGTGGATAATTATAATGAATTCATGAATTCTAACACTTCTAACTATCATACAAAAATTTTAACTTATCACTTGTGCATCTTTTTATCATTTTAGTAGATTTAGAATTTTTAGGATAAATTTGAAAACCAATCATTTTTAATCAAATTTAGCATAGGCATAATTGAATCAACAGTTAAAAATATTCACACGAAATTTTTATTAGATCCTTTCAAAATCAATACCTCCCTCACTTTGATCATTTTCTAACTTGCTTATAGGATTAAAAATAACACATAGGAAAAAGTAACTTGAGTAATGCTACAGGTACATCAGAGACTACATAAGGGTGTCCATAATGGACATCCGACACCTCTTTATTGGAGGGATGGTTGGTGGGGTCGGCACTCCATCCAATGGGAGGGCACCGGGTGTCCATTATGGACACCCTTATGTAGCACTTGATGTACAAGAAGAATAATTCAAATAACTTATATTGTGTGAAACTTGCCTTTGAGTAATTTGATCATATGCATTATTTTAGGGGAAATTTATTGGGTAAGAAGGTTGCATGCAATGTTGAAGGAAAATTACATTTAAAAATTCGTGTATTATTTATTATTACCATTATAGGAAGGAATGAAAAATTCGTGTAAGGTATACTGAAATATAGTTGTGTTGTTCAAATATTGGTAAATGAGAAATTGATCAACTATGTTTGAAAAGAGATTAAAAAATTGAAAAAAAAGTTGGGGCATTTTTTTCTTAAAAAAATTTGGTACCTTTTTATTCTCTTTTACTATCTTTTTGTGAAAAGTTGGCACCCATACGAAAGTATATGAATGAATTCTATAAATAGGAATAGAATTCATGGATTAAAATACTAATTCTTATTTATGTACTTTGAAATAATCATCCCAAAACTCTCTCAAAATTATACTTAGAATTATTTCAAATTCTTTTCTTGTTCCTTCTTTCCAGGTTTCAAAAGTGCTAATTGCAACCCGATTTCTTGACTTGAAATTTGTTAAAGCTATTTGTGTGTTGGTCCTTTAGCATTCTCATTACTGAGATTGCTCAAATATAGCTTTTAGAACAACATTTTCTGCGATTCAAGCCTTCTTCTTTTCTTCTTAGTCTTCTATTTTCTTTTGATTATTATTATTTATAATTTGAAGTTTCTCTTGAATTATCATTGGATGCGTGTTATCTACTTCGGCGACAAATTTTCTCAAACATATATTAACATCGCCAATTATGTGTCATAGAATTCTTCAATCTTTAACCCAAGTCACGTTTGAATACCTTAATTGTGTACTTAAAATGACTTTTCCCCATGGATATTTGTCGAACCTATCAACATCATCAACCACTACAATTCAAGTAATGTATTCTCCTCCTCTGTAGCCAAGAGGAAATACGCCAAAATAACAAGAATGCCCAAATTGTACTTGTCGCCCTCATTTTTCCAAGCATAAAAGCATTTAAGCAATTCTTTCCTTCTTATCTTTCCTCTACTTCTCTTGAAATGATCCTTTACAAGACGACACTTTTCCCATACTGTCTTATTCTCTTCAAAATTACCAGCATGAAAACATGTCACTAATAGCCAAATCTTGCAGGTTTATCATCAAACTTACCATGCTGCTGCTTCTGCTTCTTTTTTTTGGAGGTCTTGATCGACCTCAGATTTAATTGGTGCACCAATTGAGATGAGAGTTTTATCTCTCAGTTTCAGTAATGGTCCAAAAGAAGTCTTTTGGAACAGTTTTTATGAGCTAGATTTAACCGGTCAAAAACTTCATATACCATTTTAATTTTTCGAACGATTGCTGATTGTAGCTTCAACCTATCATCTACTGGAATAGCGAACTCCATTTCGATTTTACTGCAGAATGTCATCTTGGGTAATTTCCCTATATATATGTTTTATATAATAATGTATGCACAATAAAAACAAATCACACAAAAAACCAAAATATGCGCAAACTTCACATGGCATCTTCTGTACATTCACGCAGCAATGTGTGCTACACAAATTCAGACAGAATTTCATATGGTTATCTGGACAGCACAAATTCATCAACCACAAGAGAGAGGAATCCCCCACAAATTCATCACCGTTTCATATAATTATCTGGACACCAGCAAATCCAGTGTCAACATAAAAAACCAAAAACAGCCTAAAAATCACCATCTACACTACGCTTTAAGGTTTGTGCTGCCTTCAAAAATTTCACAGAATGCTTCAATGTGCTGATGTCCCAACAAGTCTCCTAGCATCTGCCCTTGGGGCTCTTGAAATGGAAGCCTCATTGGCAGTTGTTGGTGTTAAGTCATTCTCCATTTCTTCAAGATCGATTAGCTCAGTCACTTGTGTGTCAAATGAAGGTCCTGGGGGCAAGGGCGGAGCCAGAAAATAATGTTAGGATATGTTGAAACTGAAAAAATTTCGAATGAACCCACACCACAAGAAATCGAGTTTCAGAGGCTATTCTCTGACATTTACGATAAAAGAAAATATACGAAACTCAATGAAATAAAAAAAGTTTAGATGTCTTACATTAAGATATATCACTAAATCTTTGTATTTTTTTTTACCAAATAGAAAATCGATACTTGCCTTAAAAAATATAAATTGACCGAATCATGATAGAAATAAGCAACAATACATACCCATCAATGAAAATTTAAAAGATTACTTAATGTGTACTCTTCTAGTAACTTCGACGATCAATCTTTTCAAATAACTGAAAATTTGATCGAAACACGCAGTTGATAATATATCACTATAATCCATATGTTATTGTCTCAAAATATTATTCGGTGTGTTTATTGATCTTTTATATCATCACATTTCAAAGTGAGTGAAGAATCTCAAACAAAGTGAGAAAATTCAACAAAGAATTTCGAGGGTCAATAGCTCGATTTCAAGAATATAAGTATATAGATTACTTTATAAATAAATAATTTTTAACAAATATTCTTTTTTATTGTCAATGTCGAATACAGAGTAAATTATTTATTTTGATCATAATATATTTTTTATGGTCAAAATAAGTATTTTTTTTTATAATTATGAATAAGTAATATATGAAAACATACGTAGAAATAAAAAAAATTTACTTTTAAATTTAGCAAAATATGTAGTGCCTCTAACTACTAAAATAAGTAATTTACTTCTAGACCTAATCAATACAAATTATCTATAATAAAATTTAATTAATAATTATAAGTAAATTTAGTCAACCGTGCATTAAATAGAATAACTAATTTGACAATAAAATATTCACGTTCCATGAATGTCATGAAAAAAGTAATTAATAATTGTAGCATCTTTAATACAATTTGAATAATTGAGTATTAGACTTGAGTTGAGATTCAAATTAGAATTGGGCTAATGCCAATATTTGGGCCAAAATTTACAATTTCTCTTTAAGCAATTTATATGGGTTGGGGGTACCTCCGCCCATGCCCAGGGGAAAAATATATATAATGGCTGACTTTGGTATAAAATTTGAGCGGGATCCGTTAGGTTATTTTGGAAGATCAAGATTGATTTGTGTTCTCCTCCATAAGAACATCGAAATCATATATTTATTTGTCAAAAATGATGTTCGGATGAATGAAAAATTAGAGCTCAAAGTAATGCATTAGAATATGTTTTGTGTTGAAGGGAAACTACTTTAAAGTTATCCCACATAAGAAAATAGATAAATGCATGACTACTTTAAACATGATTACACTTTAGAAGGATGTAATCATATATAACATAAATGCTCTCTCTCCACGTATGCGTGCAGAGGGTGCAAATTACGAATCGAAATACGCTTCAGAGCTTGAACTTGTGTGCATGCGCGACATGCGTACACGAATATCGGACCGGATTGACAAAAAATTGGCCCCGTTTTCCTTTATTTTCAAATTCTTTTAACTCCTGAAACTCATGTGATTATACGTGTGTTAATGGAGAGATTTACATCCGGATTAATGGTGGTTAATTACAAAACTCCTGAATGTTAATTCTTCATTACAGTCTATTTATTCAGCCATTTTCCTCCATTGCACACACGAAGAATGTTAGGCGAAAATCTCGCAAGCGTACGAGTTCGTTGTACAAGTAATAATTGTGATGAGTGAGTTATCGTCCCACAGAGAATAAGGCTCAATTTTAGAGTATTCGATATATTTAAATTCGCAAATGTAACAAAAGATGGTTGATTTTTAGTTGACTACGTTCTATAACTACGAAAGTAATAAAAAAAATGGTTTTAAATCAAATGTGGGTGAGTGTATTGAATTTCCGACTCCACTAATCAATTCTTAATTTCAATTATCAACCAGTGATAATTAATTTGATTCATGCAATTGCAACGATCGATAATTCCACTTTCATTTACTATTCTTTCCCAAGATATAATAAATCTATGATTGCCACGAGACGATCCTATTCCTAATCCGAATTCATATGACAAGCAAGCATTGACGTTTAGGATTATCACACATGACCGCACACGCCATAAATATTATTCCTAATATTTATTGTCCGTGTGTTCCATAAACAATGTTCTACCTACCGTGAGTTTTCCAACACTACGAATAAGCAACTAATTGTCATAATGGTGCGCAAACTTTAAAAACAATAAATTCATATATGTTTATGAAATCACAATGCAAGAATTAAATTAAAAGCACATGATATCGAATTAAAAACTAAAAATTAATTAGCTTCACCATCCATCTAATACAAGGGAATTTAGCCTAGCATATTGTAGAAATTAAATTATACAAGAATAATTGGAAAAATATCACCCGGAAATAAGAAAGATGGAAGAAGTTGGAAAAATCCACGTTCTTGATGTGAAACTTGAATCCGGATGAAGAATTTTCAATATCCTATGCAATTCGCCTTGATTCCACGTTGTTAGCCCCGTTCTCTGCCTCCAAAATATGTATAATATATAGATTTTTAGGTCTAGGGAGGTTCTCCATATGTATTCTGCTGTTCTCTCTTTATAGGAGCCGAAAATTGGTTGAAAATCACGCCCAAATTGGTTTCTAAAAGAGTTCTAATCGAATAAGGAAAGTTGCCTTCGCGCGCGGATTTTTTGTCTCTGCACAGCAGTCCGTATTTTTGTCATAACTTTCTCTTCTGATATCCGATTGATGCAATTCAAAGTGAGTTCGAAAGATAACTTAAAGGGCTACAACTTTGATTGAAATAGAGTTTTTCCAATTCGGATGTTTACTATGCCAAAAATGGGTCTCAATATTCGGCTAAAAATCTGGAATATATCTTGAGCGATTGGAAATTGATTTTGATAATATTTTGATCATATTTCATTCCTTTTTGAATTCTAATTTCAATCCAATTGTCTCCTAGCAATCTTCAAAATATCTTCTTGAGTATTTGTAATTTGATTCTCGAACTTTGGATTTTACCATTTTCACCATATTTTGCTTCTTTTCTCCAATTCTTCATCAAATATAAAGTTTTACCTACACAATGCAATATAACATAAATTATGTAAAATTTTGTCAAAAAATCAATAAAATTCTATAGTTTTAAGCCCCGAATAAGTGTAGAAAATATACTTATCAAAGAAAAAATATTTTTCTGCATCAAAAGAAAAATTTTCCTGCCATCCAATAGTTTCAGATTGTCGTTATTTAGTTCAACAATATTTTGTAAATGTTCTAGTGCCCAGTTAATGTATATGCAGCCAGTTTTGGAGATTTCTTTGGTGTCCAGTTACGACAAGTAGGCACAGAACCAACTTTGTTCAGTCACTCCAACAGTAAGTGCCTGAATTATCAGTCAGAAAATCACAAGAACCATGCTAGACAAACAGGGCAAAAACCCAGGGAATTGGATACAGAAAGAGTTGGCATCAATACATTGGGGGTGGGGAAAATTTAAAACAAAAACCAGCGAGTTAAGAGCCGCCACGTGTTTCTGGATTCAAACCCTGTATTTATTCCCTGTTTGAGTAGCTTTATTGAAATCACAATATGCTTCCTCACAAGCTGTACTAAAAGAATAATGCTTCTCTTACAGTTTCCTTCACATTAACTTTTACAGTTTTTTGTCATTTTATGAGTTAATTGTCTATTTTACCCTTATCTCTATATTTTAATTGTTTTTCGATTTTTACGCATTTTTCACCTTTAATTGGTATCAGAGCCCAGTAACGAGACTAAAGAAATTTTTTAAAATGAATAGAAAAGATAAAATGATTTTAGAAGAATTACAAAATATTAATATTTTAACTAATACTAATCGAATTAAATTACAAGAATTAGCAACAAATTTAAGTATTAAATATAGATCTCTAAGTGAAGAGATAAAACAAGTAAATAGTTCTCAACATTTAGCAGAAATAAAAAATAAAGGATTACAAATATTAGTAGATGAATTTTCTGAAAATGAAGAAGAAGATATTATTATAAATCAATTTTTAGAACAATATAATAATTTTGCTCAACTTTTAGGAGAAACGGATATTTTAAGTCAAGATGTGTTAACTCGTATAAGAAATATCGAGTCTAATTTGGAAATTGTGAATGACAATATTAAAATAGGACCAAAAATCCTATATAAACAAATTGAATTTAAATTTAAAGAATCAAAATTTAAGGATTCTTATACTTCAATTGAACCACCTTTACCGGCATATGTTATAGAAGAATTAGATACTAAATTCTATGAAGCCACAGGGGAAGAATTAGAAGCTTATAAATAGAGTTTAGAACAATTAGCTATTCAAACTGAGAATATTTATATGAATGATTCACCCAAAGAAGAAACAACTGAAATTAATACTCCACCTTTAAATCAACAAGTTGAAACACAAACATTAGTTGGAGAAACAAATAATGATTGGACTCAAGTCGAGCCTGATGACTGGAATTTTGAATGGATGAAAGAACATGGAATAATAGAAGAACGAGAAAATTACAATTTTAGAAAAGGAGTTAGAACTACATCAACCAAACCTATACACCTTAGGGATAATAATCCAGTTAAATTATTTACTGAACAAATTCCTACAACAGGAATATGGCTAGATGTTGATGATAGCAATAATAAAAGTGAAATTATTGACTCATGGGCAAAAGCTACTGATTTAGCGATTGCTTTTCATAAATGGAATACCACTCAAGCATACAACTTTATAATCCACACCTTTAGAGGAATCACTTCAGATATCTGGAGAAGAATTTCTGAAGAAACTAAAAATCAAATTAAATATGGAGAAAAATCTACAACCACTATAGATAGCAATGAAAGCTTAGATGCTGAAAATTTTAAGGAAATTTTAAAACGAATGGAAAATTTCTTTAGACACTTACTCTTAGGAGAAGTTATACCAGAAACTAAAATAGATATGATCACTCAAGAAGCCTTACAAGCAGAAAGAGAAATGGAATTATTAAAAATCTGTGATATGTGTGAATTAAACGAATATACTAAGAAATTCGAAAAGATATACATCAGAGCATCTAAATAAATCCATAAAAGAATGAAATTTATCAGAAGAAGATAAAAAACTACTTAATAGATATTTTCTTAAACTACTTTGGCCATGGGGTCAGAAATTATTTGAAGATTACCAAACTTATTGGAATAAAATAGAATGGGAAGATCCTAATCACAAAGCTGATACATTAGGAATGCGAACTTCATTCGCTAAAAGAAAAATATTTGAATGGTGTAGAAAATTTATGTACCAACACTTATTTAGAAAACATGGTAAGAAAGCTAGTTTATGTTGTTACGGAGAAGTAGCAGCAGTACCACAATTTGGTTGTCACCAACCACCTAGGAAAACATACTATAAAAAGAAATTTAAGAAATATCTTAAACCCTGGACGAAAAACAAAGGATTTAAGAGTCATAAGAAGTATTTTAAGAAGAAAAACCCTTGGAAAAAGGAATATAACCAACACAAAAACCTCAGAAGAAATCTAAGGAAGAATTTTATAAAAAATGCAAATATTTTACATGTAATGAAATAGGGCATATATCTCCCAACTGTCCTAATAGAAATAAAAGAGAAAATGTTAAAGCCATCAGAATAATGGAAGAAATAGATACTGACTCAGATTATGAGATAATCGAAGATTTAGATGAATTATCTGAAACAGACTCAATCTATGAGTTAGATATAGAAGAAATTGAAGAACCAGAATTTGAACAAATTTATATGAATCAATAAATCATTGATACTATGGAAACTACCTTAGATAATGAATAAGGGACTTCACAAACAGTAGTTTTTGATGAAGAAAGATATGGAGCAATAAAAGAAAAACAAATATCTTTAAGAGATAAAGACGTTTTTGTAAGACCAATAATATCTTGGTTTAACAAAACAATTTACATTGCAAAATATGATGAAGTACCTATTAACATCGAAAATGTTAAAGGCAATACTACTATACCTCTAATCACTAGAGAATGGGTTAACCGAGAATTAGCAAAAATAAATAGATCCACTAGAGAAAGATTAAAAAATATTGTGATAGGAGGAATCCAAATTATGGTGAAAGGATATTTTAGAGAAGGAATGGATATTCCTATATAAATGTATTTGATGGATAACAGAATACTTCATCCTATGGATGCTCTATTAGGAGTAGTCTCTGGAAATCTTGTATATAAGAAAATTATATTTACTATAAGACCTGGATTTGCCATGTTCTTACTAGACGAAAATTTAAGTATGGGACTAAATCTATATCATAGAATTGATAGATTAATTATGCCACCAAGAAGTAAAGCTGTAACCTTACATTGTAAAGCTCTTTATGCATTTACTACTACACACCAAAAAGAAATCAATAAAGTTTCAGGAGACTTCATACAAATCCATGAAGATTTTAAAGATTTAGCACAATTTACTCCACCAAGAATGTTGAGTAATAATAACGTTTCCTTACCACAAGATATATTGCTTGATTTTCATCAGCAATCTAGAAGAATAGATAATAATGTAGGAAATCAAGGATTAGTTACCTTAAATACCTCTGGACAACTTATAGCCAGAAGCCTAGTAGAAGAATAGAAAGAAGTATCAGTACTAGAGAACTCGCAAGCTCTAGTAGAACATCTACAAGTAGAAATTACCCAATAATGTCTAGAAATAGCATTGATATTGATCTTAGAAAGTGTGAGGAAGATAATTTCCTTATCTTAACAGAATATATCAATAATCAAAATAACTACGAAGAAATTATAGCCCTTGTTAATACAGGAGCTAGTACTAGTCATATAAGAGCAGACTTAGTTGATCATTTATTAGAAGAAAACCTACCACAAGGAATAACTCTTACAGACTATCATGGAATTAAATATGAAATTAAAACATTTGTTAATTTAGAACTAAGTTTTACAGATATTGAAGGAGAACAATTTAAATTAAATCTTAAAATTCATAAAGACTATAGAAAAGGAAAGGATTCTAGTCTAATATTACTTGGAATGAACTTTCTTGAGAAAGTCTCACCATTTCATATACAAAAGAATACTCTACAAATAACTATTGAAGGCAAACAAAAAATGATTCCTAGAATTACTAAAACCAAAGAACCAATTTATATGATACAAGGAATCAAATCAATCAAAACTAGTATACTTAGTCCATATATTGAGATAACTCTCAATTTACCAGACTATTGTATGATAAAATTTCATGCCATAATTGATACTGGATCAGGTATTTGCCTATGTAAAAGAAATGTGTTCCCAAAACATTATTATAAAAGAGATTATAAGAAAACAACTTATGGTCAAACAGCAAGCGATATTGTAAAAATCTATAGAGATTTTGTAGAAAATGTTCCTATAATTATAGGTAATAGAGAATGTTTTATTCCACGAATATATGCAACAGATAAAATTGGATGTGATATCCTTTTAGGAGAAAATTTTATCTATACATATAGCCCTTTTACACAATATAAAGATAGTTTTGAATTTACTACACCTTGTAATCACAAAATTAAAACACCAAAAATCTATAAAGTCATTGGAATTGCACATCAACCTATTCACCATAGACCTAGACATCAGAGTTCTGCAGGTAATCGTGGTGGATGTTATACAGAAATTAATCAAAAACAAAAAATTCCAATATTAAGAATTGAAAATTTAGAAGAAGAATTAGAAAATATTAAATCAGAACTAAAAGAATGTTATCATGAACATCCCTTAGCCAAATGGGACAAAGATAAACCTATGACAACCATTGAGTTAAAAGATCCAAATGCTAAGATATCAGGAAAACAATTTCCTTATAGTGAAGAAGATAAGAAAGAATTTGAAATACAGATAAAAGAACTCTTACAATTAGGAGTAATAAGAGAATCAACTAGTCCATATAATAGTCCAGCGTTTATGGTTAGAAACCATAGTGAAATTAAAAGAGGAAAAGCTAGAATGGAAATTGATTATAGAGATCTAAACTCTAAAACTATACCAAATAGCTATAAATTACCCATAAAAGATTTGTTAATAAAACAAATACAAGGAAGTAAAATATATTCTAAATTTGATTGTAAATCAGGATATTGGCAAATAAAACTAGATGAAGAATCAAAACCTTTAACTAGTTTTACTACCCCTAATCCATTAGGACAATTCGAATGGAATGTTATGCCATTTGGATTAATGAATGCACAAGCAATATTTCAACAAAGAATGGATTATTAGACCAATAAAGAACTTCTGTATTGTTTATGTAGACGATATTCTTATTCATAGTAATAATTTAAAAGAACATATTGAACATTTTAAAAAGTTCAACTATATTGCAAGAAAGTATGGATTAGCTTTATCAGAAAGAAAAGCAGAAATAGCTAAAACCGAAATTGAATTCTTAGGATATATTTTTACTGAAGAAAAAATACTTCAACAACCTCATATTGGAAAAAAGATTATCGAATTTCCAGAAGAAATTAGAGATAAGACAGAGCTGCAAAGCTTTATTGGATTATTGAATTATTCTGAAAAATTTATCAAAAATTGTGCTAAATACAAAGTCCACTTTACCAAAAAACTCAAAAAAGGAGTTGTATGGGAATGGACACAAGAAGATATAGAAATGGTAAACAAAATTAAGAAAATATGTGAAAATCTACCAGAATTAAATATTCCTAATGATGATGATTTCTTTATTTTAGAAACTGATGCATCTTTATTACATTGGGGAACAATCCTCAAAAGAAAAGAAAATCATAAACAATTTCTTTGTAATCCATTATGTAAATGTATAGAAGAGCTTGTTGCTTATACTTCAGGTACATTTAAAGATGCCGAAACAAGGTATGACATTAACCGTAAAGAAATGTTAGCTGTAAAAAAGGGAGTAGCAAAATTTGAACCTTATTTGCTACCTAAGAAATTTCTTATTAGAACAGATAATACTCGGGTAAAACCATTATTAATAAATAAACTTGGAACAAGTGCAGCTGAAAGACCACTTATTAGAATGCAAATGTGGTTTGCACCATTTAAATTTGATATTGTCCATATTAAAGGGAAAGACAATTTTATTCAAAATTTCTTAACCAGGAATGGAGCCAATCAGGAAGGAACTAGAAGCATTGAAGTTCGAAATGAACATGAAGATTGCTGCGATAGAATCCAAGATAACTCTTATGGAGATGGCTACTGTCAAGCCAGTATTTGAGAAGGCCAACATGGCTATATTATCTGAAGGCCCTAGTGCCAATAATTCTGAAGGCATTTGTGCCAATATTAAACCAGAAGCATTGAAGCTTCATAAGCTTTCAGTTAGAGAGAATACTACTTTGTCTCCCTCACAGGAGAAAATATTTACAAAGGATAGTATCTCCATACCAGAGCTTAATAGCTCAAATATCATCAAAGCCTGTAACACTCATGGTGTTATGGACATCAAAAATAAAGACGATTTTATGCTAGCATATGTATTGTTTAATCTAGCCTGCTGCTGGTTCACCAGTCTAGGAGGATGGATGAAAACGCTAACATATGGAACCTATAACAAAGTTAACCTTTATCCAGGAGCCCCAGCTTATTGGGTTCGTGCTCTTTATGAAATGGGAAATATAATTTGTATTTACCTATCGGAATCTTTAAAAGAAATTTCTTTGTTACCAAAAGAAGTAGTCCGAGCTATTGAAAGGTATTGCCAAGTTCTTAAACATAAGAACATATATATCAGGTTTTTCTCTGCCTGTCCCGAATGGGATAATGAAGGAGATAGGCTACTGCCAGTTAGCCATGTCATAAGGATTGCCACTACTTCCAAGCATCTTCAGCCTGAGAAGAGTGAAATCCATGAAACTACACCAGAAGATGTTATCAAGATGACGACCTTCCGTAGAGCCAAGGGATATAAGGAGCAATTTGAGCATATCCAGAAAGTTATTGAAGAAAATCAGAACATTTGGGTGTATGAATCACAAGACCACTTGATTTACAGTAAGGATGTGGCACCCACTAAACAAGGAGATTGGCACTATCTTGATTTATGGTGTGATCATATTTTTGGAGGTGACGCTAGTGGGACACAGAAGACAAAAAATGAGCTGTGTAAACAGTTTTGGCGTTATCCAAACCATAAGTGCGAGTTCTGTAGCAATGAAGAAGATGGCTCACCAATCTCACTGGATCCAGAGGAATTTCCGGATGAATGGTTTGAATCTCATATGGAAAAGTAATGGACCTCCTTTATCATTACTTTATCAAAGTTACTTTGATAAAGAAAAACTGTGGGGTTTCAACTACATTATTTTCCATGTTAAGACAAAGAACTTTAGGCCACAGTAAGATTCCCATTATCTTACACAGTAACACAACAATAATGAAGACCAGCTGTAGAGCTTTTTCGAGTCTATAAAAGGAAGACTAATTCTCAGAAGAAGGCATCCCATCCTTAAGCAAAAAACTATCTTTCTCTCTAGTTTTTCGAATCTTGTAACCATTTCAGTTTCTCTCTTTCATTTGAAGCTTGTAATAAGGTAATCTCTATGGAGTTCTAATCTCTTTAGAGAAAGTACCAAGAGTGTAGTCGAAATATGTATGTATACTCTTATATAAGAGATATTAGTGTGATGTGTTTATGAAATCCAAGTTGTTTGAAAATACTGTCTTTCATTTTCTCAAAAACTCTTATCTTACTTATACTCCAACGGTGAGAACCTTGAGGGTTGTGCTAGTATCTTTTTGCCGTTTAGCCGTGTGTTGGTGTTTGAGGCGTTGTTAGAGAAAGCCATTAGAACCCTGTTATCTTTTAAAGGTGATGTTTTAACAAGGAGTTGAAAGGAAAACTGTGATTCCGTGTGATCCATTGTGAGATATGCAAAAGAGTCGAGAGAAAAATAATAAGAGTGCGGAAGTCGTGTTGGACCATAACCCACTTTCTTAAACTCAAATAATATCGATCACTTATATCTGAGTATACAAATATATGGGAGCAAGCTCGAGGGAAATCTCGTTGATATTATTCTGCATTTACCTTCTGCTTCAATACTGTAGGATCTTTCTTATTTATGTTGAATACTTGCATTAATATTTGCACTTATGATATTTATGAAGTTTTAGTTACTATCATTCAATATTTAGAAATTGATTGCGAAAGGAAAAGAGAAGAAATTAAATCATTTTATACTGTGTTTGATTATTTTCTGAAAAATAGTAGAAATCTACCTGTGCCTTTATATTTTACAGAAAATATATTCAGAATTAATAAAGAAATTAATAAAATAGAAAATAAAATTAGAATATTAAACGATTGTTTTAATAAAAAATATATTGATAAATATGAGCATAATTGACTTTTTCAATTATTAGGAGAAATAAACCAAACTTATCCTATAATAGGAATAGAGAACATTGATTTGAGTAGATAATAGAAGTAGGGCATTTATGTCTTTTTATTAGAGAATGTCAACCAAGCTGTCAACCAAGATGGTAGTGTAGCATGATTGGTACTAAAATCAGCAACTTTTAGGTGGAAATCTTCATTGATGAGTATATATTCTGGTTATGGAAATCAAAAGAAAACAAACGAACAAACCAAGTTAAATTGGTGAACGTTAAGGTTAAAAATCTTTACATAAATCTCTTGCTTCTATATCACAGATACATACCAACAAAATTAGCCATGTGCAGATAGAAGCCCCCATCAGTCACCATCTTATATTACCTTCAATACTTCCTAAATGTACACTCGATTTCCTTCAAGCGTTATGGGCATGATAGCCACATGCAGATAGAAACCCCATCAATCTTCCATTCTTTAGGCTTTAACTCACATTCAGTAGTTCCTAAATGTACAGTCAATTTCTTCAACCTTCACGCACATGATCACGCCAAGAGCCTCGTTGCATTGTTAGTACCTGTAGTGACAAGAATTAGCATGGTCGAAATACAAGCCACAGTTGCAGTCAACCATAATATCACATGAAATCTCTAACCTGGTTATTCATAAGAGTTTTGACGGGTGAACTTTCAATATCCTCTTTCATATTATTATCATCTTCTTCTTCTTAATGGTGGAATCTTAAACGTTCTATCCTAACCATACTCGCAAATGAAAATCCAAATAAACATGAGAAAATAAAGAAAGAAGTAATAACTCAAATATATTAGATAGAATTCATATAGGACTATATTTAAATCCAGCCAGAAATGAAAATTGATCAGTATGATTAGATGCCCTAACTCCATAATGAACAAAACATCTGCTCGCAGCATAACATTATAATGGATAATCAAGCTTTGCGGTCCGATTGTGTGGTAAAATCAAGCATAATATTTAAACGCCATTTCTTTCTTAAGAAATGAAAGAAAAATTTCACCTTTCATCCTCTGAATCCACTTTCTGATTTGAAAAGCACAGAAAACACAAAGTATAAACGAGCGTTAAACTCAAAACTCAGTACAGTAACTTAAAACTTGCAAGAAATGAAAATCAACATAAAGAATTGTTTCGGCCGAAGTCTCAGAGTTTCGCTTCTAACAACTAATCCCGTGATGAGCATCCATAGAAAATGGATAATGTTCGATTGCACTATATAACCCAAAAATGGCAACTAAAGTTTACAAAGCTTAACAAGATAAAGTATCAAGAACTTATCTTCTCACAAAGGAAATTGTGTGGGATAAATATTGGAGAATCAAATCAAATCAAACCGAAGGCCTGTGTTTACACGATTTCCTTAAATCGAATTCGCCGCCTCAACGGAGTGCACGAGGTTTTGATCGGTGTTCGATTCTCAGGATACAATCGGTCGTTGGTTCATGCTGCACTATGTTAACCGTCTACGAACTAGCTGTGTTTTTCTCTCAAAGAACTTAGCAAAGGGAAGAAGAGAAAACAACCTGGAGGCTGCTGGAAAGAAATGAAGAAGGAAACTATTTTTCCTTGTTGTGTTTGCTGTATGTTATGTTTTCTTCCAACCAAGAGCTCTCCTATTTATACTTATAGAGGAGGAGCCAACTCATTAATGCTTTGAATGGAGAGTTATAGCATTGAAGAGAAAAATGGATGAACTTGAAAAGAAACAAACCGGGTAAAACTGATTTAGAGGAATGGCTGAAACGGAAGTAGAAGAAACTGAAGAAACTAATCTGATTTTCATTCAATATTATTTCCAACAATCCCCCACATGAATGAAAATTTGGAAAACAAAGACTAATGAGAGAAAGAGAGTAAAACGAATCAATCCTGCATAGGATAGGTAACATTTAGCTTTGAACCTTCCCTTGTGAAAATCTATCGAGTATTACTAGCAAACCAGTGGATCTGATGCCTTGAACTGTTTCGCCATTTGTGTAAACTAAGACAATAGACCTCACACAGGACCATTCTAAACACAACGTAGTTCTCAATATTGTGTTCGTTTTAGCTATGAACACGCCATCTGGTTCTGCAAGTGTTTGTTCAAAGATGTAGCCTTCCCAATCCTTATAGAAGCGGCCCCACTTCACACTCACATAGGTGACCTCTTAACTCAGCGTTTCACAATAACGCTTAAGGGTCATTAAAAGCATAGCTTAACCTGCATCTTCCAATTACTGTGAGCACCATAGGAATGAGCAGAAAGAGAACCTTCTCAGTGTCTTACACATATATACATAGTTTAGTTGTCCCTTTGAACCTAGATCTTGAGATCTCCATTCAGCTAGGTTGGGTTTCCACCATGATACCTTTCAACGTCATAGGCTGCCAGCCCATTCCCCTCGATGTTTTTTCAACTAGCTCTTGAGTTAACCATTTGGTTAGCGGATCCGCAATATTATCTTTTGACTTTATGTAGTCCAGAGCGATAATACCTTGTAAGAGTAGTTGTCGAATGGTATTATGTTGTCTTCGAATATGTCGAGACTTACCATTGTACATATTGCTCTGTGCCCTGCCAATTGCGCCCTGCCAATTGCTGATTGACTATCACAATAAACACAAATTGCAAGCACAGGTTTTGACCACCTTGGAATATCCTCAAAAAACTAGCGAAGCCGCTCTGCTTCTTCAGTTGATTTGTCTAGAGCGATGAACTTTGATTCCATTGTATCTCGTGATGCAAGTTTGTTTGGACGATTTCCAAGAGACAGCTGCACCACCAAGAGTGAAGACATATCCACTAGTAGATTTTGAATCTGACATATCTGATATCCAATTTGCATCAGCATACCCTTCGCTTGCTGCAGGGTATCTAGAATAATGTAGTCCAAAATCACGAGTGTACCTCAAATAATGTAACACCCTGAAAATGGCTCTCCAGTGGATAGCACATGGGTTACTCATGTAGCGACTTAATCTGCTAACTGAGTATGCTATATCCGGTCTCGTACAAGTCATTAAATATATTAAACTCCCAATTATTCGAAAATATTCTAACTGTGACACACCATCACCAATGTTCTTAGATAAGTGGAGACTCAAATCCACTGGAGTCCTGGCCACAGTGGTATCTGACTTGTTGAATTTGTCTAGTATCTTATCAATGTAATGAGATTGAGATAACGCAGGTCCATTTGGTGTTCGAGTAATTTTTAATCCCAAAATGACATCCGCGAGACCCATATCTTTCATGTCAAATTTTGAGTTTAACATATTCTTAGTGGCTTTGATAATCTTATCAGAGCTGCCGACAATGAGCATGTTATCGACGTACAGACACAATATGACATATCCATCATTAGTGCCCTTGACATATACACACTTGTCGCACTCGTTGATTCTAAAATCACTAGAAATCATAGCATTATCAAATTTCTCATGCCATTGCTTCGGTGCTTGGTTTAACCATAAAGCGATTTAATCAGTTTACAAACTTTCCTTTCTTGACCTGGAGCCGAAAACCCCTCTGGTTGCTCCATGTAGATTTTTTCATTCAAATCTCCATTAAGGAAAGCTATTTTTACATCCATATGATGTATTTCCAGATTTTGTAAGGCTGCAATAGCAATTATCATCCGGATAGAAGTTATTCTCGACACAGGAGAATAAGTATCAAAGTAATCTAAGCCTTCTTTTTGCTTATAACCTTTGATTACTAGTCGAGCTTTATATTTATCAATGGAGCCAACAGCTTTCATCTTCTTCTTGAAGATCCACTTGTAGCCCAAAGGCTTACAACCCGGTGGAAGATCTACTAATTCCCAGGTATGATTCTATAGGATAGAATCAATTTCACTCTTGATGACTTCTTTCCACAGATGACCATCTGGAGAAGATATAGCTTCTTTATAGCTTTGTGGATCATTCTCCATCAAGTATGTAAGAAAATCAGGGCCAAACGTTTTAAAAGTTTTGGTCATTTTGCTCCGTCTAGGCTCATCCTCACTTTCTTCAACTGGATCTTTACTGCTGCCAGAAGCAGAAGATTCCATAGTCAATTTAATAGGAGTTAACTGTTTAGGAGATTTACAAAGAAATATATTCTCAAAGAATTGTGCATTCCTAGACTTCATAATCATGATCGGATGAATATCAGATACATTAGAATAATGCACAAGGAACCTATATGCACTACTATTTTGTGCATAACCAATGAAAACACAGTCAACTGTCTTAGGTCCAATATTGACCTTCTTAGGAGGAGGCACCACAACCTTTGCAAGACACCCCCACATTCTTAAGTATTTATACGAAGGTGTATGACATGTCCAAAGTTCATACGGAGTCTTATCCATATTCTTTCTTAACACTTTATTCAAAATGTAATTCGCAGAAAGAATAGCTTCTCCCCACATGTTCTGTGGTAATCCAGAACTAATCAACATAGCATTCATCATTTCTTTTAATGTTCGATTCTTACGCTCAGCAATTCCGTTCTGCTGAGGTGAATAAGGTGCAGTAGTTTGGTGAATTATTCCATGTTTAGCACAAAATTCATCAAATAGTGATTTATATTCACCACCACAATCACTTCGCAACACCTTTATTTTCTTGTTAAGTTGATTTTCAACTTCATTCTTATAAAGAATGAATTTATTGATAGCTTCGTCTTTGATTTTAAGCAAGTACGCATAACAATATCTTGTGCTATCGTCGACAAAAGTAATAAAATACTTATTTCCGCCTCTTGTTTAGACAAATTTCAAGTCACCCACACACTGTGGACTAGGCCCAATGGCTCGGTACTTCTTTCAATACTATGAAACGAAGACCAAGTAAGCTTAGCATCAACGTAGGTTTCACATTTATGATTTGAATTAATTTGAAACCTAGACAAGTAGTTTAGTTTGCTTAGTCTACGTAATGCATTGTAATTTACGTGACCTAATCTACCATGCCACAGATTAGGAGACTCAAGCAAGTAAACAGAAGGAATTTTCTCATTATTCATAATAGTTGGAGTTACAGCAATTACATTTAATTTAAACAGACCATCAGTCATATGACATTTCCCAACATAAACTCCTATTTTGGTAATCACCAGCTTATCCGCCTCAAAGACCATGCGGAAACCATTCTTGCTTAGAAAAGATCCAGAGACCAAATTCTTGCGAATCTCTGCCAGAGTAAACAACTTTTCACCATTTGTAACTGGTGTGAAAGTAGTGAACATGCTCCTGTTGGAGCAGACATGGCAAGTGGCCCCAGTGTCCAGCCATCACTCCTTAGGGTTAGACCCCACCAGGTTAACCTCACTAACCACCGCCGTAAGGTTTAAGTCAGACATGTCATCTATGAGATGATCTCGCTCATTTCCAACCATATTAGCCTGAGGGCGCAGCTTGTTATCCTTCCGAGACTGACGGCAGTCTGTCGATCGATGCCCAACTTTGTCACAATTGAATCACTTTCCATTGAACTGGAACTTAGACTTCTTTCCTACCCCACCGGTAGACTTCAACAGAGACCCTTTCGTGGTCTGCTTTTTGTCTTTCCAATTTTCGTTACCCTACTTGGCTTTAAAGGAATGACCTTTCTTGGTACCAGAACTCTAGCAGTTCTCCAATACATTAGCCTTCTCAGAGTAAGAATTCCATGACTTACTTTCAGCTTTTTTGTTATCCTCCTCAATGCGCAGCTTGATAATTGAATCCTCGAAAGACATCTCTTTCCTCTTATGCTGCAAATAGCTTTTGAAAGCCTTCCACTGAGAAGGTAGTTTGTGAATAGAAGTAGCCACCTGTAGAGATTCTGACATGATCAGACCCTCAACATGTATTTCTTGCAAGAGAACTTGATATTCCTGCACTTGGCTCACCACTGAACGTGAATCAACCATTTCGAAGTCCATGCACCGACTGGCCAAGAATATCTTAGACCCAGCATCCTCGGACTTGTATTTCTTTTCTAAGGACTCTCAAAGCTCCTTAGCAGACTTCTTTACCACATACACGTGATACAGAGAATTCTGTAGTCCATCCAAGACATAGTTACGACATAAAAAATCAGCACTTTTCCATACATCCCAAGCCGCACGCCTATGCATATCAGTGTCGTTTTCAGCCACGACAGGGGCATCCTCGGTGAGGAAACGTGCAAAGCCCAAAGTAGTAAGATAAAAAATCATTTTATTTTGCCATGTCTTAAAATCAGTGCTAGCAAACTTATCCGGTCGAATTGCATGATTCATCGGAAATGGAGCCGAAAACGATGGCAAAGGTACCGAGACCGCAGCCCTAGGTACTGGTAAAGGTATTGTGCCAAATTGGATTGCCGAAACTGTAGGCAAAGTGGGGTTCACTTCAACATGAGGAATCCCGCCACCAATTGTCCCATCAACATGAGGAATTCCAATCGAGGTCTCCACAGGGTTAACAGCGGTCCCAACAGTGTTGCTTCCATTGTTCACATCATGATTTCCATGTGACGCCATTTAACGGAAACGATGAACAAAAACCAATTTGATCCACCAAAAGAATTCGATTTAAACTTGTGGGATAATAATGTAGAATCAAATCAAACCGAAGGCCCGTGTTTACGCGATTTCCTTAAATCGAATTCGCCGTCTCACCGGAGTGCAAGAGGTTTTGATCGGTGTTCGATTTCCAAGATACAATCGGTTGTCGGTTCACGCTGCACTACGTTAACCGCCTACGAATTTGCTGTGTTTGTCTCTCAAAAAACTTTAGCAAATGAAGGAAATGAACAAAATCGAAAAGAAGAAATTTGATGCTAGAAGTTTTGAAGAAAAGCTCGTATTTTTTTTTTCTCTTGTTGTGTTTTTCTTTATTGAGAGCTCTTCTATTTATACACATAGAAGATGAGTCATCTCTTTAATGCATTGAGAGAGGAGTTACTTGAATGATGAGTTAAACATTGAAGAGAAGAGTTACTTGAATGAAGACTTAAGCATTGAAGAGATATTTGTAACTGATATTTTCATTCAATATTTCCAACAAATGCAAGATACGAACGATAAGCAACTAATCTGGTGTACTAAGCTCTAAACATGGGTTCTCCTTGCTTTTTCGTGGTGTTTCAAATTTCAAAACGAAGGTTTGATGGAGATATATTTGGATGAAATAAGCATTTAGGCCAAATGTAGGCATTTCAGTTTGAATTTTCACTAAATGGCTATTTCTTTCCAAATGTCACTATGCTTGTGTTTGGTGTAAATTTAAAAATTAATTATTCATTTTTTCCAAATTCATTTAAGAAAATGGATATTTTGTCTAATTCCCTTTTAAATAAAATAATTAACCAATTCATTATATCACTTTTTCTTTATGAGTTACGTTAACCCTTATTGGACACGTGTCATTAATTTTTATGAACGAGAGAGAGTCATCTTTATCGAATTACTATATTATTTAAAGGTAATGGGAATTGGCAAGTGGGCATGACTTTTCCAACGAAGAGAGATTAGCAAAAGTTAAAAACACCTATTATTCTGGTCTAATATATTACTACAAAATTCAAATCTCACAAAAAGTTGAATTGTTATCCTAATCTGGGATTTGGATTAAATGAACATTCCTGCATTCTATTATCCTTTAAATTTATATCAAAGGAAAGGCGACAACTATTTTCAACGTTAGATAGAACTCGACACAAAATTGAAATTGTATCTCATATTTATAATCCATCAAGTTCATTCTAATGTAGGGTACATATCCTTCGATTTTTTACCAAACAGTAGAATCCTTATGATATACTGAACCATAAGTATTATCATTTATTTTTAGGCTCGTTGATTTACACCTACTAACCAATTGAACTATTGTTGATTCTTCTCCAAGTAGAAGAATTTTCAGACAAACTAAGGAGTTCATCCAAATATTCAGAACCCAAGTCCTCCAAAACCACCAAGTTTTCTAGCCTTAGCTCCTCCTTCTTCTTCTTGTTACTCGCTGCTTTCCTCTTCATAGAGTGTCTTTTCTTCAATGCCAGCACCGGCGAACATCCAGCCTCGAAACCGTACCTCATCTCTTTCAGAGATTCGTAAACAACATCGGCCGGAAAGTTGAGCACCGCGGTCGACCCTCGCATGGCAAATGCCGCTTGATCATAAGCCAAGGCTGCTGCTTCTGCAGTGTCAAAAGTTCCCAACCACACTCTCACGCTATTCCTCGTAGAATCCCTTATTTCAGCGGCGTACTTTCCCCATGGTCTCCGGCGTACACCTCTATACATTACTTCCTTCTCCGGTGAGTACTGCATTCGATCAGTTCGTTCCGATGAGGATTCGACACTCCCGGCTTCTGCTAATACTCCATAGAGCACCATCTCTTCGGAGTCATTCTCATTTAAAGGAAGATGTTGGGCTTGTGAATGGTGCATTGTGAATGGCAGAAGTTGATTTTGTGTGTTCAAAGAGTAATGTAAGATTGAAGAATCCATGAATGAATTTTCAAAGGTACTGCTCTTTATAAGAGAGTTTGAGGTTTGAATTCTTGTGTTTTACTTTGATTTTCTGCTTCTTACTTGGAAGTGGTCTTTGATCGTAAGAAAATCTTATACCTTATAAACTGCAAGAACTTTGACTATATATATATAGAAGCCCAAGGAGGATATTATAGTCAAAAATACAAATTTCATGCATATAAATTTGGTGTAACACATAATTGCACGTGGGTCAAAAGATTCTGTGGACATGGCGGCCAAGTCAGACATTATTTCATGGTGATGCCAGCATACGATATCACCGGTCCACTTGGCAACACGATCACTATGGTGATGGTACATAATTATTAAAAAAAGTTTAACCACGTAATTTTCTTTCTTCAATATTCACGCCCCTGGTGGTAAGATTTAATCTAAGGCCCCGTTTGGAAGGGATTTTCAAAATTTTACAGTAAATTAATTCTTATTTTAACTATACATTGTTCAATAAAATAATATTTTTCATCACATCAATAATTTTTTTTTCTTTTTCAACCATACATTTCCTATCATATCACTATTCAAAATCAATTCTTCCCCCCAAAAATCTCTTCTAAACAAGCACTAAATCAAAGTCAGTAATAAATTTTGATCACATATTTATGAGATTCACAATTTTTTAAGAGTAATGCTATTCATCCCCAATGGAGATGAAAACACAATCTACCGGCGTCAATGTGATATTAAATGATAGGTGAAATAAATAAGTCATTTAATTTCACATTTCATTTAACATATCATTTAAAGTCACATACATTGTGTTTTCATCCCCACTGAAGATGAATAACATTACTCATTTTTTAATCATACATTTCATTATTTTTTATCAAAACTATTAAAAACTTGATTTTAATCTCCATCGAATAAAGGCAAAATATTATCAAGTTCAATGAATCTAACACACAATTTCATTATTTTTTCTCATATATTATTCAATTAATATTTCATGGAATTATAGAGAATGGTCAACAATTTCATGAGAGTTAGTGATGCGTTCTAAGTTCCAGATGTTTTTGAAAGTCTTGAGAAGTTCAAAATATCCCACAAAGTTGTGGTCAAAAGTTCCAATATGGACATCTTTAAATATTAATATATAAGTGTGCCAATTTGAATGGCAATCTACTTTATGATTGGAAGTTTGATTTATTGTACATTTTGTCTACATGTTGGCTAATGAAAAAGTGGTCTTAAAGCGATTGGATAGAAAATTGGTCATACAATACAAATGTGTTGATGAATTGATGGACACTTCTCAATGTTATATGATGAAGAGTGCTTTGCTAAATGGTTTAGTAAAAGACTAGCAAACCGACTCTATACAATGAAACTCTCCGTACTAAATAAATATTTAAGGCTAAAATTATATTGAGAGAGTTTCAAAAAAAGTAATGTTATTCGTAATTAACATAATTGATTTATACGACAGCGGACCACTCATTATTTAGTGGAGTTGCTATTACCCCGTACATTGATGATAATATCTACTAATGATAAATAACGTTATTGTTTCGAAAAAAACTTAAAAAACATCATTATCAAATATGAGAATTGAAGAGGTTCGGATACAAATCTCAATGCAAATAATTCAGTACAACATATTAGACATTCAACGTGCTAGTCCACTTAGCCATTTCTTTAGATAGGAGCATGTCTTCCGAAATATGCAAGTCGAGCTTCAAGAAGAGTTAGATGAGTTCAAGCAAAAGTTAGAAGAAATTTAATATCAGAACAGTACCACAAATCGAGGTTATTTATCTTTGTAGATAATTTCAGTTAATTAATAAATAAATATTTTATCTTCAAATTAATTTTCATATTTTATTGGTGTTTCTACTAATATCAAATGATCTTTGGTCATAGGGATAATTGCATGTGTGTTATGCATAGAAGATATAATTTGGATCATGTTACCTAAATGAGGGTATCTAGCAGATGAGAAAAATGAAATTTGAATTCTAGGGTTGGTTTAGCCTAGGGATGGCAACGGGGCGGGGCGGGGCGGGGCGGGGGAGGCGCCCAGTTAAACAATTACCCCCCCCATCCCCGCCCCGTCCCCCGTTTAAGGCAGGGTGGGGGCGGGCACGGCCCCGTTTATTACCCGTTTTTTTTTTTTTCAGCTTCTAATATTAATATAGGTATTTGATTACGACATTTCTATAATACAACAAATATAAAACCCTTAAAAATGAAATAAAGATTAAATCCAAAGTACTTGATCATGTTATATGATTACAATATCCATACAAGATTTAATTTGAAGATTACAAGATAGCGGGCAAACATCACATAATACAACATTTCATGTTGTAGATCTTCATTCTTCAAGTGCTGCCATCGTCTAGAATGTCAATATCAGGCTCCTTAAAAATTGATGACTGTCAAAAGTGATTATTAGTTAGACAAATGATACATTAACTATCTGTATCCATTTAAAGAAAAATCAATTTACCTCATCTTCAATATCTGTCACTCAACTGCGTACTAGAACATCCAAAGTATGATGAAGGTGGTGAATGTTCTAACAATAAGTAAAACTAGTTAGCAGTAAAGAAATAATAAAAAACACAATTATGAAAATAAAAGGAATTTGTATTTCTTGTACCATGAATGTCGGCCCATAACCAATCTCTAGCACACATCAGAGCCTCCAAAGTGTTTGGATGAAGCCTATTTCTGTGTGGACTAACAAATCTACCACTAGTACTGAATGCAGACTCTGATGCCACTGTGGATACTGGAATAGCTAAAATATCTCTTGCAACCTTTTGCAAAGTAGGATATTTTGTTGAATTTGCATTCCACCATGCTAATATGTCAAAATCATTAGATCTAGGTAATAGAGGCTCCTCCAAAAAAATATCAAGCTCTGACTTCGTACTATCAGTACTAGTGGTATTAGACACAAATAAATCAAATTGCGCCAATCGATCTTTTTTGCTTAATGAAGTAGATGCCTCGATCCCATTTGAAAATTGAGTCATGTTTCCACTTGATCCATGTCTTGTTTTGTACTCATTTAGCAGCTTGTGACAAAACTTCCTAATCTTTTCAATCTCAAGATCCGAAACTTCATTTCCATAAATCATCGGAAAATAATATTCAACCAACTTCATTTTAAATCTTAGATCCAACACACTAGCTACTGCCAAAATTCCATGAATCTCACTCCAATATTTTTCAAACTTGTCAATCATACAGAAAGCCATCATTTTGATTTCCTCATAAGGCGATTTCATCCAATCGTAAATTGATAATTTTATCTCACAAATATTAGAAAAATAAGGATTTGACGCTGGGTACTTAGTCCCAGAAAATATTTCAGTCACTTCAAAAAAAACTTCCAACCTGTCACATATCTCTTTCCCCAATTTCTAATCTTCATCACTAGGTAAACATCTATATTGTGACTCACGTTGCTTTAGTCGAGGAAAAACATGCATATACTGTAAACACTATGAAGCATTAAGTACGTAGAATTCCACCTAGTTTTGCAATCAAGTGCTAACTTTTTGGAACAAGCGATTTTCAATTGACGTGCAGAACTCTCAAATTTTTCTACTCTTTTTGGAGTTGCTGTCCAATATGCAACACTATCACGAATTTTCTCAACACTCGAGTTAATGGTCTCCAAACCATCTTTAACTATCAAGTTCAATATGTGAGTACAGCAACGCATATGAAAAAATTCACCATTTAACAAGAGCGAACTACTAGAAAGTTTATCTAAGAGAATGTTGATCATGGCATCATTTGTAGTACAATTATCGACAGTCAAAGTAGACAACTTACGATCGATATTCCAATCCAATAAACACTCCATCGATGATGTACTCAATGCCTCAGACGTGTGGGGACACGGCACATATATGAACCTATATTAAAATAAAAGCAACATAAATATGACAAATAATTTTAAATGGATCATTAAAATAAACTAATTAATTTATACAAGATCAAAGTATCTCATAATACGACTTTGAAGTTTCCAAGCTTCATCTATAAAATGCGCAGTGATAGCCATAAATCCTTTCTTTTGATTAGAAGTCCACATGTTTGTAGTAATTGCAATTTTGCCATCGTTCTTCTCCAATAAACGCATCACTTTCAATTTTTCGTAATCATAAATTTTCAAAATATCATTCTTTATAGTGTTACGAGAAACATTCTTAAACAATGGTTGCAAAGCATTCGTAAATTTTCTAAATCCAATGTGTTCAACCATTGAAAGTGGATACTCATGCAAGATTATCATACTTCCAAGTTCCCTCCGAGCATTGTTTTGATCAAAGGAGTAAGTACCCAATGAAACCCTTCCACAAGCTCCATTTACTGGATTCAATATTGTCTGCTTAATGTCTTTTTGATTACGGCGTTGACATATTTTTATATGATCATGCAAATGTTTTGTTCCATTCTTACTTTTAGCCCCTAATTTTCTATCACAATAGTTACAAATTGCCTTCTCGTTCCCATCAATGACTCTTTTTTTGAAGTGATTCCACACTACCGAAGTTAATTTCGTTTTCTTACCTTGTCCACTACTCTCATCATCTTTCTCACACAAGTCTATTAGATCTTGTGGTGTGTTTGTCTGACTAGGTAAGTCTTCCAACGACGGATTATTACTTGATCGTATTGGAGTACTTCCAATGCTCGGCACTGGTGTACAATGACGTGATCCAGACATCTGAAATATAAAAAGAAAAAATAACATGAATAATAAATGATTAGCAATATTCTTTCATAATAAATTAGGATTTATGAGAATATTTCAATTCATACAAACCACCTAGTATTTTTTTAATTCCCATTAACATTCTAGTGTATACATGTAAATTGCCCATTTCTAATAAACTGGGATTATCTAGCCACCTTAATGCATTATCCAATCCATACAAAATGGCTAAACCAAATTAAATCTTCATTACAAGGAAATAAATTGCATATTTCTACCGATTATTCCAATGATAAAGAAAACCTTAGAAACAAATTCTTCTAACTAAATAAAGTAACAAAACTAGACTACAAATGAAGTTCCAAGTAAAAGACTATCTTTTTCTTTTTATTAAATGGACATTAATAACTACAGTAGCAAAGCAAGCATTGTTCGAGTTCGACACCCTGTACATTGCCGCTGATTAATGCAAGTAGATCATTATCAGGATTAAGTATCAAAGGCCAATACTAAATTTGAATAATTTAGTTTCCAACAGAAAATAATTGACACTTCAAACAAAATAACATTTGGATTCCTAGTCTTCAATCACATCCTCTTCAAATTCCAGAACGAAATCTTCCCCTAATTTGAAAGATGAAAAAATCGGAAGCTGAAACTGTAAAGTTGCTTACTAATTATCGCGGCTAGATCAGACGGATGGCAGCTAGAGACGACGAATGGCAGCTACAGACGGAATGCACAGTATTTTTTTTTTTTTTTTGTGGAAATGGAAAATAATCTGATTTGATTACCTTGCTCGTCGCGGCACCGCCTCACCTCGCGTGAAATTGGATGGAAATTGGGAATTTGGGATATGGTAAATGGGATTAGGGAGTCTGGCTTCTAGGAGTAGGAGGAAATGGGTTAATGGGAAAGGGGACTCGGGAATTGGATTTGGCCTTGGCTGTTACGAATTTGGGCTGGGCCAGACATATTTGAGGCATTTGACTTCAAATTAAAATTAAATTAAACGGGGAGGGGCGGGGACCTTGTTACCCGCCCACCCCGGGTTCAAGATCCCCGCCCCGAAACCCGATTAAGCGGGGAATCCCCGCCCCGTTCGGCGCGGGGCCCCGCAGGTATCGGGTTTAATGGGGTTTTTTGCCATCCCTAGTTTAGCCAAACCAAGTGTGCTGCTACCAAAAAACACCTAAAGTTTGTCATATTAGCAGCAATGACTATTGGCATTGCACAAGTCCTAGTCCAGTTGGAGAATAGAAACAAGGGTGGAAAGGGAAGAAGAAAATAAGTCAACAATCAAAATAAAAAAGGAAGGGTAAACCAGAGGGAATGATGGAATATGGAGGAAAATGAAGGAAAGCCTCACTACAAGAATATTGTGGGAAAGGTCTGTATGTGCACGGAAATTTGGAGATCATAGTGAACTAAATGGAGAGAAAATGCAAGGAAAGATCAAAATATGAAAATATTGGTGAAACGGGTTGAAACACAAACTTCAAGGCAACAAAAGATGTTGTGATGACAATGACTTCAGGTCTCACTTCTACCAAGAATGGAAAAGCTACTAGCAACAATCAGCAAATAGTTTAATCATACATTTTGATTTCAAGGTCAACAAGTACACTTTGACGTATGCATATATACTCAAAAGAAGAACATTGATATTTGAACTTACAGAAGTGTGTCCAAAATATAGAGGAAGAAGAAAACCATGCCATGAAAACATGCACAATGATATAAACTTCTGAATAAGAAAAAAGATTGAAAATTTACCACTTGTTTGGCCCCAATATTTTTTAAACTCATTTTTCTTCGAAACTAATTTTCAACCACACATTTTATGGGAGTTCCACTGTCTTTATCAACTTTTATACCACTCACTTCATCAACTTTTATAAAAATTTACTAAAAATCTGATTTTTAGCCAAACCAAACGGGGGCTTATTCTCAAAATCAGATGTTAGCAAAGACGGATTTTTTAGTTTATGGGCCGGGATGTAGCCCGGTCCAATCCTTGGCCCCTTTTTTTAGTGTAAAAAAAAAATCTTGTAAAATTTTATTTAAATGTGTGGATTAAATTTTTTTTTTTTACGTATTAGCCCGGCTTGAAATCTGATCCTAAATCCGTCCTTGGATGTTAGCATTCAGAAACAGATAAAATGATGACCATGACAGACAGAAATATGTAGAAAACTTGGGATGCAACAGATTTAGTGGGACTCAAAAATGAGAGTAATTGAAGGAATCGATCATTTAGAAGTTCAAAGAAGGAAAATATCAACTTTCGTAATTACTAATGTGTGGCAGGATATACCACTTACCCACTTCAGGTAACAATATAACGGACAAAGGCTCTCCAAAAGACAAGTTTAATCGAGTAAAATAAAGCAGGCTCTTTTAAAGATACTCCACAGCACACATAATTCTTCATTCAGTCTAAGTTAATGTCTCCATTGTTTAAATACAAATTTTCTTTTTTACTAGTAGTAACAATAAGCAGAAATTTCATACTCTTTAGAATGTTCATGTATATAGTTCTTCATAAAACAATTTGACTAAGAAATGTAATTTAAGATTGGATTGAATGGGCAGAGAAAATTCATCTGCTGTATGAAATATTTCTTATTAATGTGTTGAACAATACTACAAAGATATAAATAAGTAAAATTACAACAACTTGCTTAGATGGCAATAACCGAAATCTGTTACATAACAAAATGGAATCATTCTCAACTTCCTTCAGCTAGTGCTAGCACTTTCTTCACCCCAACAGCTTCCAGCAGCTTCTAGATCCTTCTAGCATTTCCAGCTTTACGTTTTGATCTTCAACAGCCCCCCCTCAAGGTGGTGAGTAGATGTCCTCTACTCCCATCTTGGACAAATGTGAGTAGAACACGGCAAAGTACAGAGGTTTAGTAAATATGTCTGCAATTTGTGAACCAGTTCTTACATGTCTTGTAACAATACTTCCTTCCTATATTTTATCTCGAATCAAATGACAATCCAACTCAATATGTTTGGTTCTCTCGTGAAATACCGAATTGGCTGCAATGTGCAAAGCCGCCTGATTATCACAGAATAGCTCAGCCGCTTGTGGGTGTGGGATTCGCAAATCATTGAGAATGTATCTAAGCCAAGTTAGTTTACAACAAGTGGCTGCCATTGCTCTGTACTCAGCCTCAGCAGATGATCTTAAGATGATACTCTATTTCTTGGACTTCCAAGATATCAGTGAAGGCCCAATGAAGACACAGTAACCTGTTATCGATTTTCTAGAATCTGGACATCCTTCCCAGTCTGAATCAGTATAAGCTTTGAGCTGCAAATCTGAAGTTGATGAGAAGAATAGTCCTAAGCCTGGTGCTTTCTTTATAAGTATCTTGTGTGCAGCATTCATATGCGTTGTTCTAAGAGCTTGCATATACTGACTTAGCAGGTGTACAGAGTATGATAAGTCAGGCGTGGTGATAGTCAGATAAAGCAACCTGCCAACTAGTCTTCTGTATGAGGTTGGATTAGAGAACACTTCCCCTTCATCTTTAGACAATTTGGCATTTTGATCGAATGGAATTTTGGCCGGAGTGACTCCAATCGTTCCTGAATCTGATAGGATATCTAGTGCATACTTTCTTTGACAGATTTGAATGCCTTTATTTGATCTAGCAACTTCTATTCCAAGAAAATATTTTAGATTTCCTAGATCCTTAATTTTGAATTTTTCATCAAAGAGATCCTTAAGAGAATCAATTATCTTCACATTACTTCCCGCAATTATTATGTCATCGACATAAACAAGTATGGCAGTGAACGAATCACCTGTGCTTCTAGTGAATAAGCTATAATCTGTCTTAGATTGTTGAAAACCTTGCTCGATGATGAAGAAAGACAGCTTGGAATACCACTGGCGAGATGCTTGTTTCAAGCCATACAAACTTTTGTTGAGCTTACAGACCTTTAACGTTTCATTGTTGTGAGGTTCTGAAGTCTGATCAGCTAAGTATCCCGGGGGGATTTCCATATACACCTCCCCTTCTTGATTTCCATGTAAGAAGGCATTATTTACATCAAATTGATGTAAATACCATCCTCTTGCAGCTGCTACGGCTATCAATGTCCTTACCGTTACCAACTTCGCCACAGGAGAAAAGGTCTCGTGATAATCAACTCCTTCTAACTGAGTATATCCCTTCACCACGAGCCTTGCTTTATGCCTTTCAATGGTTCCATCAGCATTAAATTTGATCTTGTAAACCTACCTACATCCTATAGGAACCTTCCTAGATGGCAAGTCGGTCACGATCCAGGTTTTATTTAACTTAAGAGCACATATCTCATCCTTCATAGCCTTGCACCACTCAGGGATTTTGGCAGCTTCCTGATAAGTTTTTAGTTCAGAGTGCACAAGAATGGATGATGCGAAAACTTATGATGTTTAGATAATTTTTGATATGAAATTGTTGCACAGAGGGAAAGGGGTACCTGAAGCTATAATTCCTTTCTCCTTTTCAGACTTTTGAGAATGGGTTAGCAAGGCACCTTGTTGGCAAATAAAATCTTGCAAATAAGTAGGTGTTTTCCTGCTTCTTTCAGACCTTCGAGGAACATAAGAGTCATTGAGGGATTCAGGTTGAGCTGTAGGTTCAGGACTAGGTTGATTACTCTCTAAGGTTTCTATGTTTCGATCAGTTTCTGGATCAGATTCTACTGGCAATTGAAAATCAAACGAATGAGGATAGTCTAAGTTATCATTGATAGGTTCTGAATAGGATAGCTGAGTAGGAGTAGGCAGTTTATGGTTGATATTTAAATTATCAACATAGTCCTGATTTTTGCAGTTTTGAAATGGGAAATTATTTTCATAGAATTCGACATTTCTTGATATAAAAATCTTGTTATTCTCTAAATCAAGCAATTTGTATCCTTTAGTTCCAGAAGGATATCCCAAAAAGACACATTTCCTTCTCCTTGAATCAAACTTGTGCCTATTTTGTGTAAGTGTGGTAGCAAATGCTAAACACCCGAAGACTCTGAGGCTATTGTAGGTAGGTTTGTTTTTTAAAAGGATTTCAAATGGAGTCTTATTATCCAGGATAGGTGTTGGAGTTCTGTTTATCAAGAAAACGGCAGTTAGGATGAAGTCACCCCAATATTTCATAGGCAATTCACTTTGGAATTTTAGTGCTCTTGCTACATTCAATATATGCTGGTGCTTTCTTTCAACGACAGCGTTTTGCTGAGGAGTTTCAACGCATGACGTTTGGTGTATTATTCCATTGCTAGAATAAAATTGTCTCAAGTTAAACTCTCCTCCATTATCAGTCCTAATTACTTTAACCTTAGAACAAAATTGTGTTTCAATCATAGTATAAAAACTTTGCAAGGCAGCTGAAGCATCAGATTTCATTTTCAGTAAATAGACCCAAGTGCATCGACTGTGATCATCTATAATAGTAAAAGTATCTTGATCCTTCATAAGAAACATCAGTACAAGGTCCCCACAGGTCCCAGTGAACTAAATCGAAGTAGTTTTCTGACCAGTGATAGCTAGTATTGAAAGGCTTCTTATGAAGCTTAGCTAAGGGACAGATAGGACAGGGTTTTGTGGTGTGTTTGAGACTGGAATTTTGATGTTGGTTGGTCAAATGTAACCTAGGATCAGAAGGATGACCTAATCTGTAGTGCCACAGGTCATAACCTTCTTAATTAGCAGTAGCAGACATGGATATTTTGTTGGTAAGTTCTGGCAATTTCTGAATCAAGCTATCAGGGGAGATTTTATTTTGCACTAAATGATATAAGCCCTGCCTCATTCACCCAGACCAATCGTCTTCCAAGTTGAAAGGTCCTGCATAAAACACAGATCAGATGAAAAAATGAGGCAGCAATTTGATATTTTAGCAAGCTTCCTAGCAGATATTAGGTTAAATGATAGATAAGGACATTCGTCCTAATATAACATTGTTTAATATCTTAATAGATGCACTTTATAAGGAGGGGAAGACTAAGGAAGCTAATGGCCTATTAAACTTGATAATTCAGAGGGGGTGAAGAGCCATATTGTGCTACATATAATATATTGATGAATGGACTTTGCTTAGATAATAGGATTGATGATGCAAGGGAGTTATTTGTTTTGATGGAGGTTAAAGGCCATAAGCTAGATGTTGTAAGCTACAACGTGTTAATTGGGGGGTATTGCAAGTCTCAAAAATTGGAAGAGTCTACGAGGCTTTTCAAAGAAATGGTACTCAAAAAATACAAACCAGATGTTATTACTTTTAACACTTCGTTTATTGGTCTATTTAAAGTAGGTAGGGTTGAGGATGCACGGGAGCTTTTTGCGAAGATAAAATTTCACGAAGTCATTACGAATTCTGCTACTTATAATATATTATTGAATGGATTTATCAAATATAATTGCTCGTAGATGCAATGAAGTTTATTCGCACTCGAGAAAGATCTGGTCTCAATCTTGGCATTGACACCTATAATTGTGTTCTTGATCGATTATGGAAAGCAGGAGAACTCAATTTAGCTAGTGAGCTATTTGAGAAATTGTCTCATAAGGGCTTGGTACCAAACGTTGGTACATATAACATCATGATTAATGGCTTTTCAAAACATGGAAATATGGAAAAGGCAAATATTTTGTTTTTGAAGATGGAAAAGGAAGATTGTACATTTGATTTGATTTCTTTTAACACGCTCATGCAAGGATTTTGCAATCTTGACGAGGTATCAAAAGTGGTTGAATTTCTTGTGAAAATGAGAGAGGGAAATATATTCCCAAGTGATCACACGATATCATTAGTTGCTAATATTTTGTCCAAAGATGCAAATTATTCGAAATATTTAAGCTTGATTCCAAAATTTCCGCCACTGATGTGAAAGATGTATGAAGCTCACGTTAGACAAAAGATATGGAATGTTGTAAAAACTTATTGTAATATTGTATTATGAAGCACGGAATATGGGCTTGAGGATTTGACAGCTTACGCCATGAATGTTAACCTTCAACATTATCAATAGTATTCATGTCTAGATTTCATCTACTTGATATCACCATCAATTACAATTAATAGGTACTTCAGGAACGCTTTGGGTGGTAATGGAGAAGCCTCTTCTTCTTCTTCCAGCAGCGAGGACAGCCCTTCAAATCTTCACGTGAATGCAAGTGTACTTGTCCATATAATGCACAAAATATTTTAACTGAACATGGAAATAAACAAAGAGAAAGTCATCTTTATCGAATTACTGTATTATTTAAAGGAGATGTGAATTGGCAAGTGGGCATGTCTTTTCCATTGAAAAGACAGATTAGCAAAAGTTGACAAAAAAAAAAAAACATTATTCTGGTCTATTTGACCAACTATATTACTAAAAAAATTCAAATCCCACAAAATAGTTGAATTGTTATCATAATCTGGATATAAACTAATTAGATAGAATTGGACACAAATATTGACATTGTATCTCATATTTATAATCCATTTTAACGTATGGTACATATCCTACAATTTTTCACCAAGCAGTAGAATCCATATGATATGTTCTATATGCTTAACCATAACCATAAGCATTATCATTTATTTTTAGACTAAAAATACAAGCAATTTTAAGAACAATACAAACAGTAAATAAGGAAACAATTTTAAGAACAATACAAACAATGTAAAAAATTATTTCAACCATCATAGCCAAACAGATCCCAAGAATGCTCCCATTACACGAGTTGAGTTCTTGGCCTTGCTTTGCTAAGGTGGTTTGAGCAAGTCATGTAAAGGTTTACAGAATCGGTTGGGTTACCCTTGATGATGTGGATGTTCATGATACTTTAATTTCGAATATGACTTGCCTCGCCGTCACATCCATAAGGACTAGAGAAGGAAAGCAGGCTAAAAATCAGAGATCGGAAAAGGGAGAGATGATGATTGATCTATTGAATGTCAAGCGTAAAAAATTAATGTTCTCAAACGCACTACCAACATGTGGGGCATCTTAAAGATTCCAATTCAACTGAATATAAAAACAACGTATAAGGACCGAGCTACTCATGGTAAAAAAGTTGACGCGAGAGAGGAGGGAGACTGTTGGACTACTGGGGTTAGGGCAGAGAAAGGAACTCATGAATGTGGGAAGAAACCAACTCAACATAAAATATGGGTGAATAAAGTCAATGGTTAAATAGAATGTAATTAAAGTATACACAAACAAAAATGCAGTCATCTACTTCAAACGACTATTTGCATCATCAACAGTCCAATTTCTGGGTGTGCATGTTTCTGCAAAACATAGAAGTACAATAAAAGGCTTCATTAACCAAGCCACTGTTGGCATTTACGATCTCCACTTCCTCCCACGGAATGTCGAATGCTGATCTTCTCGTTTGCATATTTTTCCTGAAGCCACTCAAAACCATTCACATCAAGCTTCCCGGATACAGATTTTCCATGCTTTCTACGAGTTTGTTGTTCTCGAATCGAAGCCCAAAGTTTCCCAATGGCATCCCTTTGTCGGGCTGTGAATCTTGAAACATTATCAAATGCATGCTTTGCTAAGATGTCAATAGCAGTTTGGCACCTGAGACAATAACGAAAGATGCATTAGCAAAAAGATATGAGAGGACTGTTTGGCTAATAACTAATGGATGTTTCAGTAAGGATCATGCTACATGTACCGAATATTTTACCTACTACTCACAATAGGAAAGGGGATCACATTGTCGAAATTTTTAAATACACGCGAGCCCCGCGCATTATGTGAGGGGGTAATCCATTATGTACAAACCATTATGTACAAATAGATTAACCCTTTTAGTAAACATGGTTGTCCAAGCTTTCAAAAAAGTGAAATTATTTTTTTCAAGTAGTTTTCTCCAAACAAATTTAGACAACTTACTTTTTCATACTTTCCAGTAAAAAGAAAAATGTAATCTCATGAAAGTAACTTTAACCTTGTTTATTTTCAAATGAGTAACTTAGTTCTAACTTCAACCTAGAAAAAATTTATTTATTTTCAAACTTATTCACTTAATTATAACTTTTTAAGCTTGGCCAAACACACACTAAGTAGACTAATGTTTAACCATGGGATTTTGTATCTCTTAGCAGCAATCTCCAAACAAGAAATCAAGCCCTCCCTCTGTAACTTGAGGAATACCCTGTTCTCTTCCTCTTCTTCCTTTCGACCATTGGTTACTGCCTCCCTTTTCTCCTGTGAACTATCGTCCTTAGAATTTGTTATCAGGGCATCCAGTCCAAATGGATCAGGCTCTTCCTCATTTGTATGTCCATCTGTACTTGGCACCCCCGACTCTTCTTTCAAAGCAACAGATTCTTCCATATCATCATTCTCACTTGCAACAGGAAGACCAGATATGGCCTCTTTTATTCTACCAGTTGCTTTTGAAAACTGAAAAATGTCCCAAAGCAAATCATGTAAGATCCTCAGCAACAATCGAGTATAATAAACTGAAAAAATGAACATTTCTACCAATTACCATCATAATCACCAACATCAAGTTTAAACATTAAATTATAGGCAAATAACGGACAATGAGATTGATGTGGCCTCATGTAGTTACTGACTTTATTGGATGTTTCAGATTGGTCGAGCTGAGCAGCAAAAATAGATTCATGTAGCAGGCCCAAAATTATTTGGAATAAGACCTAGTTTGTAGTATTTGTTAAAAGACAGACTGGATAAGTGCACTTCAACTGGGCATAATGGTCCACTAATAATTAGAGAAGGAGAACAGTTTTAACAGCCATACTCAAGAAAAACAGCATTGAAACATTTATAGTTTCCAGCATCACAACAGAACCTTAGTCCAGAGAAAAGGTACATCAAGATTTCAAGCAAAAGGATAACAATAAGACCTACTCAATCAATCTTCAAAAAATTCAGAGACGTGGATGTTACTATCTATATCGAACGACGTAGATTCAATTTTTTTTTTTTTTCCAAATTGTAAAGGATAAGCCACTAAGTTTTAGGACACTAAACTTAAAATATCCAGGAAGGGTATAGATCATCATTAATGTATTGAGAGAAAATAGAAGATTAGCTGCATTAAAATAACTGAAGCACAGGTCCTAGTTGGGAGTTCCCCTTCGGTCAAGGAGTTTGTCAGTAATGAAGGAACATTGCTACATGAAATTTCAGATTTTAAATTGTTCAAGGTTCTAAACCTTCAATAAAAACACAAATAAGACTTGGCACTCTAGCATGCTGGAATCTTCACTTCTCTTGCTACTGACAATTAGAGCTTAGGTATAAGGTTATCTTCAGTAGCATCTTAATGTTTCTTAGTTCGTTCTTTAAAGTGATGTATTAGTTATTTTCTAACAAATGGAGATTTTGAGTGTGGAAAACTCTCATGAGCTTTCACAAATAGGAGCAGGAGCAGGAGCAGGAGTAGGAGTAGGAGCAAGCTAGTTTTGGATGAGTTCAATAGTTCAGAAGCTAAAGGGAATTGAATGAGGACCGGATGGATATACTGGTCATCTTAGTAAGGCCATACATGAGCCATTTTCCACCAGACACTTGATAACAAATTCAAGTTGATTTAACTGTTGGATCAAAAGCAGATGAACTGCAAATATTAATAAATTCAGACTTGGGAAATAGACAGTTCACAACCATAAGATTTCAGGTTAACAATGAACGCGGCAGAAATGGGAAATATGAAAGATGCTTAGATTAAGCATTTTCGTACAGTATATGAGAAAAATGAAATTTGAATTCTAGGGTTGGTTTAGCCAAACCAAGTGTGCTGCTACCTAAAAACACCTAAAGTTTGTCACATTAGCAGCAATGACTATTGGCATTGCATAAATCCCAGTTCAGTTGGAGAATAGAAACAAGGGTGGAAAGGGAAGAAGAAAATAAGTCAACAATCAAAATAAAATGGAAGGGTAAACCAGAGGGAATCATGGAATATGGAGGAAAATGAAGGAAAGCCTCACTACAAGAATATCTTCTATATTAAAAGTGGCTATGTAACGGAATTTCTTATTTTTAACGGAAAAACTAACGGAATTTGTTGTTTTAACGGACTATGTAACGGAATTTCTTGTTTTAAATAGGCAGCTGCACCTTCCTTCAGTATTTTTATCATAACTTAGTATTCCGATATCCGATTGAGGCGATTCAAAATGCGTTGAAAAGCTAACTCATCCGGATACAACTTTGATTCAGACATCCTTCTCCAATTCGATCACTTTCTATGCCAAAAATAGGTCTCAATATGAGACTAAAATATCGGAGCATAACTTTTCGGTTGGAAATTGATTTGTGATCATCTTTTGACTAAATTTGATTCCATTGATGTCTTCCTTTATCCAATTGACTCCGAGAACTCTCAAATCTTCATCGTGAGGTTCAGTACAACTTTTAAGTATTTATATTTTAGTCCCCGAACTTTGGATCCCTTACAATTTAGCCATTTCTCCAAATTTGTCAACTTTTGCTTATTTTCTTTGATCTCACCAATTTACATCACAACATCAAAATCACACATCTAATTATTTAACAATTACATAAACATTATATCATTAATTATTTAATTAACCAAAAAAATTACATCTTTATAACAAATTAATTATTAAACAAAACTATTAAATATAAACCAGGCAAACGTGCATTGCACGTTGCTTGCACCTAGTGATAGGAAAGGTCTGTATGTGCACGGAAAATTTGGAGATCATAGTGAACTAAATGGAGAGAATGCAAGGGAAGATCAAAATATGAAAATATTGGTGAAACAGCTTTAAACACAAACTTCAAGGCAACAAAAGATGTTGTGACGACAATGACTTCACATCTCACTTCTACCAAGAATGGAAAAGCTACTAGCAACAATCAGCAATTATTTTAATCATAAATTTTGATTTCAAGGTCAACAAGTACACTTCGACGTATGCATATATACTCGAAAGAAGAACATCAATATTTGAACCTTACAGAAGTGTGTCCAAAATATAGAGGACGAAGAAAATCATGACATGAAAACATGCATAATGATATAAACTTCTGAACAAGAAAAAAGATTGAAAATTTATCCCTTGTTTGGCCCCAATATTTTTAAAACTCATTTTTCCTCCTCATTTTCAAACACACATTTTATGGGTTCCACGGCCTTTATCAACTTTTTAACCACACACTTCAACTTTTATCAAAATTTACTAAATATCTGATTTTTAGCCAAACCAAACTGGGGCTTATTCTCAAAATCAGATGTTAGCATTCAGAAACAGATAAAATGATGACCATGACAGACAGAAATATGTAGAAAATTTGAGATGCAATAGATTTAGTGGGACTCAAAATGAGAGTTATTGAAGGAATCGATCATTTAGAAGTTCAAAGAAGGAAAATATCAGCTTCGGTAATTACTAACGTGTGGCAGGATATCCCACTTACCCACTTCAGGTAACAATATAACGGACAAAGGCTCTCTAAAAGACAAGTTTAATCGAGTAAAATAAACAAGGCTCTTTTAAAGATACTCCACAGCACAAATAATTCTTCATTCAGTCTAAGTTAATGTCTCCATTGTTTAAATACAAATTTTCTTTTTGCTAGTAGTAACAATAAGCAGAAATTTCATACTCTTTAGAATGTTCATGCATATAGTTCTTCATGATGAAGACTGATCAGGAGTGCTGGAGTAGAGAAACAGGTCTTTGTGGAACAGTTAGTTTGTAGATTCATGATATTTAACAGAATGCAATGGGAATCTTGGGTATTGTACTGTCATCAAAGGACTGGAGTGCGGAAGTGGTTGTCCGGAGTCTGCTTTTCAAATTGCCAGGGGCCACAGCTTCTTATAGCAGGATAATGAGAAGGCAGAGGAAAACAGAGAAGAATATTTTTGTGGTGGTGGGGGGGGGGGGGGGGGGGGCCCATGTAATCTTGCAAGTTCTGAGAACCACAAGGCGTGCAACTTGGACTTTCAATGGGACGCCTCTAAGAGACCACGGAGTGGGTACCGCAGTGCGACTGAACTAATTTTTTCTCGTTTACCCCATCTCTTCTCGAGAAACAAGTGGGCTATTTTCCTGTAAAACTTGTTCTCAGTTTCATATGTGGCTTTTCCACAATGATCTTTTCCTTAGTTTGGGGAAGAACCATTTCAGAAAAGTATTGTGCAGGAAGAATATAAGGACAAAGCAGATAACTGAAGTAGCTGAGTCGAAGGAAAATGTGGGCAGATTTTCAAAACAACAAAGTCCGAGGCTAAGGATGCAAGTGATCCTGGAAGGAAGGAAGGAAGGAAGCAGGAAGAGTAGATGGATAAGTAGGAGGGTAACGGAGACATGACATGAGATGAAACAATGACTGTGATAAAGGACATTCATGGAGTGCAGTCATGATACTTCTGCTGGCGACCTATGAACTTTTTGGAGCTAGGAGAGATCTGGGACATTGTGAAGGATGAATCATAAGCAGGATCCTCAGGGGAATATGATAGTTCATTTTGATGAAGAGACCAATGGTCAGAGAGTACAAGTAAAAAAGCTTGGCCCATTTGAGAAAATGTTGAATTGCAATGAGGACGAAGAACAGGAAAGGAATAAATATCAAATGAGAACACAAATTCGCTAAATCAAATTGTCAAGTTTTTTGAACCTGTAGCTTTCCTTTCTGATAACACATAGAAGTTCGGTACATTCTTTCAGATATCATACACTTCTATCCACCTCTCTCAAAATGTAAGAGATATGGGTGCAAAAGCAAACATATAAGGGACTGTACCGTTCTTAAATCCACATTGTATCTTCAAATTGAAAATTTGAAGATGAACACGTGATTACAGCCAAACAACGCATAAAATTTGTAGTGCAGGTAAAAAATCTATTTAAATCTCCATCCAGGCAAATCTAAAGTGTAGATTTGAACACATATTCAGCAGTGAAAAACACTTTACAATTGACATTCCACTCTGATCATACTAACAGAGACACTGAATTTATTATAGAGCTTTATATTTTGTCTATTCCCATATCATATTCCCTGCATGACAAAATGTACGACAAAAAAAATATAAGATGAAACTGAAATAGGTTACATACACATAAGGGTTAGTACGGCACAGGAAATGCTATCTAAAATCGCAGGCATATAAATAATGATCTTCACATACATGTTACTAAACATGACTAGACTAGTGCACTCAAAATACAGAAATGGAAGCACCACCTGTCTAATGACAAAAAGTCTGCCAGTGCCCTATTATTAAAACTATAAATGTAAAGCAATGAATGCCTCTAGCCAAAGAAATCTAAAACTCCACCAAATTTGTAGGGCATATTATAATCTGTCCGAACATGAAAAACCACACATGGGTTACTCCAAGTGAAGGTAACATAACATAATTTTTTTTTTTTTTTATAATCGTGGATGTCGGGGCCAGCTTGCGCGCACCTCAACTAATTTCACGAGGCCCTGAAGTTTACGGCTGGGTACTCACCTCAGTGGCCCTGGAGGACTCGAACTGGTGACCGGGAAGCAAACCGAAGGCCAACATAACATAATTACACAACGATTAAGAGCATAAAAGATGAGTAACTACGAGCACTACATAATTAAAAATCTAAAAGAATAACTCCCACATGTCTTGTAGCACAATATGATATTCATTCAAATCGCATCCATGTACTAAATATAATATTCGAAGAGTGAATAAACTTACTACAAAGCTGTCATCTGTGAACAGGTCATTTGCCCAGACAGCCCTAATTATCCATGTACTTAAAAGATTTCTCTGCTTCTTGTTAAGGACCTACAACAATTACATTAAATCGAGATTAAGGCCCTGTTTGGGAGTGATTTTGATTTTTCTACAGTAAATCAATTCTCATTTTCAACCACACATTATTCAATAAAATAATATTTTCCATCACATCAATAATTTTTTCTTCTTTTTCAACCACACATTTCCCATCATATCACTGTTCAAAATCAATTTTTCTCCCAAAAATCTCTCCCAAACAAGCTCTAAGTAAAAGATTACAAAAAGACGGAAAACACATAAAGGCTGGAGGAATTTAAATGCTCACATCAGCTGCATCTTGAGCTGCCAAGAAGAGAGCATGATAGTCAGCTTGTAAATGGGGCTCATTACAAGTAGTCAAAGACGACATTGCAGCTTCAAGTATGGCAAAGAAGTGATCAGCAGTTGCATGCTTAATACTACCAGCCTGAACCAGCTGTATAGCAAGCTTCGAGGCCTTATTGAACTTTGATGGGTTCTTTATATGAGATGCTATTTTCTGCATGGCATCAATAACTTGCTTTTCTGAGGCATCTGTCGTCGTTTTAAATCTCAAACGTTTTTCAGGCACAGCAGCTGTGAGTGACAAGGACCATTCAGCATTTTGTTGTGGAGAAAATATACAACATAAAAAAAAATGAACAACACTTGATAAACATGAAACCCTAACATATAGCCTTTAAAAAATAAAAAAATTATCAAAAAGATATTTTTGATGTACAAGGGATTTTACTAAAGATGAGAACTGCAAAAGGCTATTCAAGGATAAAAATATTATAGTTTAATTGCATTTGGTCAAATTTAGTAATCCCAATTCGCTTTTCATGTTTCATACCTAAACCAAAATTATAACAAAACTCCATTACTTATTTGTTGCTAGTAATTTTAAAATTGCCATAAACGCCGTTGCTCATCAAATAGTGAACAAATTTTAAATGATAAATCGAATCACCTTCACAAGGCAATCGTACCACTGCAAAACTTTGAAACCCTCAAAAAAACCTTGAAACCCATAAATTAAAACTAAAAGCTGAAGAATTTAAATTCCATCAATATAACCGCATCTTCACAGGTAATTATCTGGGGAAAAAAACTGCGTAACAATCGCAAAACGAGTATTTAAACAACAACCTAGTCCAGAAGCTCGACAAGTAAAATTGAATAAAAAATTAAAATTTTGCCACGAAATGAGATGAAATACCTTGGGGCTGTGATTCAGGAGGTGGTATGCGACGTTTTAGAGCGCTCTTGAGTGGAGGAGCGGGAGGAGGTGGGATTGGTATAGATTCTTGAGTGCTGCTTCTACTAGTGTTGATTGAAGAATGTGTATTTTGTTGGGGTTGGGACTGAGACATAGACGGCGGTGGCAAATCTTGAAAAAGGTCATCCGCCATTGTCGTGTTCACTTGTAACCTTGTTCCTCGAATTCTCTCCCGGCTTCTATTCAAAAGAACCGAAGAAAGTGAAAACTCGGAAAAATGAAAGCAATTGGCAATTGAAATAATAAAAATCGGTAAAATTTGCACAAATCATCCTCAACATATCGGGTTTAGGACAAGTTAGTTCTTAATAGTAGGGATAGCAAAACTCGACAAGCCTAATATCTGCGGGGTCCCGCCACGAGTGGGGCGGGGATAACCAATTTAAATGGGTAACGGGGGGCCCGTCCCGTCCCGTTAAATTTTTTTTTTAGAATTTAATATTTTAATTGAAAATTTTTATTAGTTTTAATAAAAAATAGCAACTAAAATTATTTGTCTAAATTTAATGAATATGGACAATAAAAATAAATTATCAAAAACTAAAAAAAAAAAAAATTTAACGGGGAATAAATGGGGAAATGACATATCCCCGCCTTAAACGGATAACGGGACGGGGATGCGATGGGATGGGACGGGAGGCCCTGTCCCGCTTCGTTGTCATCCCTAGTTCTTAGGACTATATTGGTTCAAGTGTGACGTGTCAAGTAGTCATTTCAAATGGATTCCATCTCTTTCGCATGTGGTATTCTCATCATAATGTTCTTTAGAAAATATGTGTGTTTGATATGGAAAACATTTTGTAATAGGTTTTTTTTTTAAAGAATGTGTGATTAAAAAGTAAAAAAAAATTTGAATTTATGTATAAAATTATTTTATTAAGAGAATATGTCGTTAAAAATAAATTTGAAAAAAAATTGAGGTTTTTAAGAAATAAAGATAAACAGCTACATATTACACAATTACTATAGATTGAGACTTTCCACATGCACAATTATTATAGAAAGAAAGCAGATAAGTAAACTTTTTACTAAGTAAATTTTTATTTTATTAGTTGTATTTTCACTTTATAAACAATCTTTTACAAAAAAGTAATTTTTTTTTATAAATAAGTTTTTCAATTATAAAGTAATTTTTTTTGTTTTATAAATAATTTTTTTAATTAATGTATTTTTATTCAAAAGTTGGTTTTGAACAAAATATATTGGTTTTAAATAATTATTTTTTATAAATGGTAAAATTAAAACAGAATATAAGAAATAATCAAAACCTATTGATTTAAGAGAAACGATCAAAATTATATTAAGCTGACTTTGAGTGATTTTTAAAGCATCCAAAACCAGCGTCCGAAAAATCTAACAAGCACCAATTTTCTCAACCCCCTCATAAACGGTGCAAATCAAAATCAATAAAAAAAAAAATACAGTGAAAAAAACTCCCAAGCATGCCCTTAGTGTTGCATTAAAACAAAAAAATACTAACAACTGATGTAATTCGGCAAGGAAAATTACAAGTTTCTAGTAAGAAAAATTTTGTTAGAAGTAACATAAAATTCAAGGGGCTTTATGTTCAGAAAAAACATTATACAAGATTATTACATACGTAGAAAAATTTATTTTACATGTTCAGACACAACATTATACAAGGTTTGTCACATAGGTCGAGACCAGATCATGTTCTAGCGTAACAAGAAAGGACCATGCTACACTTACTCCATGGATTACTACATGGATGACTTACCACAGCCGACCCTCCAATATGTGGTCGCCACTTGTCCAAGATGTACTCCATGTAGTAATTCATGGAGTACATCTAGCATTTTCCAACAAGAAAACACGACATCAACAATTGGAGACTATGTTATTCATGCACAAAAATCCATCGTTGAAGAATTTGTTGTTGGAACTAATACATGATAATTTTGTCGTGGAGTAACAAATTAAGAAACTTACGACCAATTTAGAATTTATTCATTTATCATTAGAATTATCTATACTACCAACAAGGTCTATTCTACTTGTAGTCGTTTTTTCTATTAAGTTTTACTTTTTAAAGGATAACCGGACGAAAACTTCGGACCAAGCTAGAAAATGCTCGCGCGTACTGATAATTTGTTCGGTCGCTTAAAGCTTGGGGTGTCAAAAGTAAGTTATGGAATTCTATCCACTACATTGATTTGAAGGTGTGTCTTTGAAGTTGGAGTGCGTCTTTCAAGTGAAAGAAAAGTAACCTCCCAAGTTCACCAATTAGACAAACTTAAAGTGCAGTGCTAAGTTAGTGACTTTAGAACTTGATACTCATTATAAGAATTATCGATTTGTATATATAAAAACATTTTCTGAGTTAATCATGCAAGAGTTTGCGCACTCACTTTCTTAAGTTCAGATTCTTATAGTAAAAAAATCCTTGTTTGACTTTAGCATCAAAGCTTATAATTTGATCACCGTACTCCACTCTAGCCTAAAGACGACAAAAAAATTTCGTTCAATCAAGTACCTCCGGACCCCGTCCCGAATGAGACGGAGATTACCCATCTAACCAAATAAATGGGATAGAGATGAGACTGGGATCATTGCCCCGAAACGAGTATGGGTCGAGTATGGAAAACATAGCTCATGTCCCGCTACCTGCTCATATAAAGTAAATTTCAAATTTGAACTTTTTACCTAACAAAAATAAAAAATTTATTCATCATTTTTAATGAGAACATGCGTTGTTTTTAATAAATTGAAAAAAAAAAAGTAATAATATTTATTAACCAAAGATATAAAAAATAAACGGGGTAATAAATGGGGTAGGAGTTCCCCCGAACCCGTCCCGTCCAGCTGTAATCATATGGGGACTGGATAAGATTACAAAAATATACAACGGAACAGGGTAGAAATGATCGATCCATTTCATACCCTCTTCATTGTCATTCCTACTTTAGCCACCGATGAGGACTAATTAATTCGTTTCGCCTCAAAAAGAAGACCACTCTAAAAGAATCAAGATCTTCACTGGTCTTTACTTTTGACTCATGGGTTAGGTATGTCTCATATGATAATTGTTTGAGATAAAATAGAAAGGAGGACGTGCTCCCCACTTGCTCACGTGAAAACCCTAATTTCGAAGACGTTTCTTTCACATTTCTTTGTATGCTTTATAGAAAGCGACAAAGAAAAAGACAGATAAGCGAAAACTTTGACGCAATAAAACGCACATCTCCACCACCAAAACCAAAGAAAACGCACTGTTTATTCCATTATTAAATGCACAAAACCCCTCGTACCTCAACTTAATCAACACTTGTTTTCTCTCTTGATCACGTCCATAATTTGATTTCAGATGCAAATATCATCAGATAAGGATTAGATATTCTGATCAAATATACTAAACGAGTTTGAGAGCAATTTGGAGTTTGAATCTGGTCCTAAAATGGCAGCAAACAACAGGTGGTGGACTGGCCAAGTAAATCTATCAGGAGTGGAGTCTTCGTCTCCACCTCTTAAGAAACCAGATCTTGGCATATCCATGAACGAGAATATTGGATTTTTACCAACTTCATCGCTCCTAAACAAGCCAGATCTGAGCATATCTATGAATGAAAACATGGGGAATGGTGGACGGGACGACGAAGAGGAAAGGGAACACAGCGATGAGCCTAAAGAGGGTGCTGTTGAAATCCCATCTCGTAGGGCAAGAGGCAGACCCCAAGGTTCCAAGAACAAGCCAAAACCACCAATTTTTGTGACCAGGGACAGCCCTAATGCCCTTCGCAGCCACGTTATGGAGGTGACGAATGGGTGCGATGTGGCGGAGAGCATCGCACAGTTTGCGAGGAAAAGGCAAAGAGGAGTTTGTGTACTGAGTGCAAATGGAACAGTGACAAACGTGACAATTAGACAGCCTTCGGCTCCTGGAGCAGTTATGGCTCTACATGGCCGGTTTGAAATTCTGTCTCTGACGGGTTCTTTCCTCCCCGGGCCGGCCCCGCCGGGATCTACAGGGTTGACTATATACTTAGCTGGTGGTCAGGGACAGGTGGTTGGAGGTAGTGTTGTGGGTTCTCTGGTGGCTGCTGGTCCGGTCATGGTGATTGCATCCACGTTTTCGAATGCTACATATGAGAGATTGCCTCTGGAGGAGGAGGAAGAAGGCAGCGGTGGCGGTGGAATTACAGGACCGGGACAGCTTGGAAGTAGTGGCGGTGATGGATCGCCTCCAGGGCTGGGAATCAGAGAGGCAGCACAGCAACATGGTGGTATGGGCGATCGATCATCTTTGCCTGTATATAATATTCCACCGAATTTGCTTCATAATGGCGGACAGTTGAACCATGAATCATTTGCTTGGAATCATGGCCGCCCTTCTTACTAAAATAAGAGATAGAAAACTACTTTCTTGTGAAAGAATGAGGTTGAAGGTTTGATGTCTATATCAACGGTCTTTCTCATAACTCTGATCCAACTTCATTCTACATATAATTCTGCATTTAAATGTTTTCCATCATCATCATCATAATCATCTTCTTCTTCTACTGGTTACTTTTTTTCTATCTATGGTATAAAACTAGGATGCACAGAAACTTCTAGAACACTAGCGTTTCCGTTTCGAACATTTTTAAATTGAAACTCTCTCAGAGATGTTTTGGAAACTCAAGAAATTAGCATTTGATAGACCGATGTAGTCACTACTCTTTAATTTCATATAATCTTGTTTTACAGATTGGTAACAATTCTATTACATTTTTTATAAGTTTTAATTTTCTTTTTATTCCTCTTTAAGAAATCAGTAAGAGGTGGAGATGAAGATGAAGATAATATCAGAAAAAGAAAGATTACTCTTAAGGTTAGGGTTTTACCTTTTGTTTTTCTTTCAAATTAATACTTTTTTTTCTCCTAATTAATATCATTTTAGGTGAATAATATAGCCTGAAATTCATGCTTCATACTATATTGTTTGTTTCCATAGAGATTTTAACTTAATTCCCAGTATTAAATAATTTTTTTAGTAAAAATATTGTTAAATAATCAACGGTATTTAATTAAGCCTCCGTTTGGATAATAATTTATATATAATTTCAATCCCACATTCATAATACTATTTATATTATCCACGCGTTTTATATGATTTACGACTATTCATATTACATTAGTCTTTATAAACAATTTATAAATTTGCTAAACAGAGGCTAAATACGTTGTTGAAAGTTTTTTTTTTTTTTTTTTAAATGTGCTTGGGTAATAATAGATTACTCCCTCTACCAAAATATATAAGCAAGAAGAAAAATTATGAAAAAAAAAATAAAAAATAAAAAAGATATATAAAAGTTAACAAAGAAATCCCATTAATTTTCCTCTGATAATTAATGTTAATCAGTAGACTTGATTCAATGTAGTATCTAAGCAACAAATATCCGATTCAAATCTTAACATAATCAAATTAAGAATAACTTGAAAAAAATTTATTCATAGCCTTTATCTAAATCCTCTTAATTAATTAATATAGGTAACTAGAAAATGAACTACCTTATAAAATATAAGCACAGATGGGTTTTAGTTAAATATCATTAAATTACCAAATCAATGTCCCCATTTCTTTCATTAATTGGTACATAGTTTAGGTCTGATCTGGGGATGGAGATATATATGTCAAGTTTGATGGCTGCAATAAGCTCAAGTATGAAGGTTATATTATTATATTAATAGCTGTTTGTTTAGGATTAAAATCAAATTTTAATCTAAATCAAAGTCAAACAATCAATATTAACCACATCTTTCATGAGTCCCACAATTTTTCAAATTTAAATTTTTTTATCACAATGTACTGAAAATTTAATTTTAATCCCCACCAAACACCTACTTATCAAATGTATCGTAACATCGAGTTTTAGCCTATCAAGATTCAATATTCAACAAATTAATGTAAGTTGGATAGAAAGTAGTGTTTGTAATGTTTAACCATTTATCGTTGAGAGTGGAACTAAAGGCGGCTGCTGACATCCCTAAAGGAAGAATTATTAGAGGAGGAGTTTGGGTATAATTATAAGTAATTGGTGGGACAATTGTTTGCTTATTATCCTTAAAATAAAATATTTTAGGAAAGCAGGTATAACCTACTCAATTATATACTATAAAATATGAACATAGTCAGCTTTAGGAGTTGCAAAATGACAATTTCCTAGGTCATCATCATCTATATATGCCATTGATCACTTTATTGTTTTTTTCTTAGAGCAATTTTCTATAGACAACAATCAACAATGGCCGGCCAGCAAGGTTTTATGGATAATTGAGAATTAACAGAATATAAAAAGATTGAAAATATATGAGCCTGTTTGGTAGGGATTTTTGGGGGAAGAATTGATTTTGAATAGTGATATGATGGGAAATGTGCGGTTGAAAAAGAAGAAAAAAGTATTGATGTGATAGAAAATATTATTTTATTGAATAATGTGTGGTTGAAAATGAGAATTGATTTGAGAATCAGAAACAAACAGGGCCTATATATATATATATATATAACCAACTTGCTTAAAAATCAAGGTGCAATCACTTGGCTTGGCCTTCTTGAAAATTTATGCCATCAACGTATGTTTCACCCTATCGTGCTTAGATGCCAAGCTAATGTTTATGTGCAAACATGCGAAATCAATAGCAGAAATATATCCTCGATAATGGAAACTAGCGCATGCCATTAGAATGTACATGCATTTCTCTATTATTTTCGTCTACACATTGTTAGAAACATTTCCAGCATATGACTTCGAGCAGTTAGTCGAGTCTACTCCACTTTTTAGATAGTTATGTTCGACTTACTCAGACTGTTTAGACCTACTAAATATAAGCGTCGATTTTCTTTCAAAATCTTTGCGAAGTACAAATTGAACCAGCACATCCTCGTATTTGACAAATGTGCCTCAATGGTCCAAAAGACCTGATGCATGATACCATAGTTGAAAATTAAGGCCAAATCGTTGATTCGTCAATAGGATCCTAGTTTAAAAGGAAATGAAACAAAAGAGTAATGTTGTTTAGCATCACTGATATTTAACACAAGTATATGTGACAACATTAATATATTAAATTACATGTTCAATTAAATAAATCGCATAAACTTATCATATGATGTTACGTGCATTATTCTTAAAAATATATTTAAGAGAGAATATCTATAATGATACAAAAAATGAAAAACTAAGGATTGTCTTTGACATAAATATTCTGCCAAGTGTCAAAGAAAAATGCCACTTGGGCTTTATTACAGCCAGATTCTATGTACCAATCACAAAGAGACAAAAAAATTCTTTTAATGCTAGACCTAATTCTTTTTTCCTCACTGTAACGTACAAGTAAATCACATCCATTCACTTTTAAAATCTTTTCATTAAAAAAAAAATCATTTATTTTGAGTAATTTTAACAATTTTCCAACGAAGTCAAACATGTAATACATGCTAAATTATATACAACCAAATTTATTTATAATTATCAAGATAGAGAAGACAATGTCACTCTAATTTCATTGATCCGAAAGCATACAAACACAGTCATTATTATTAGTTGACTTTTTAGTGAGTTAAATATATAAATATTTAGAGATTGATAAAGAGTAAATATTGAACTTGTCTTCAGTGGACCTGGGGCACGTGCCCCCAACTTTGTTTTTTTTTTTTTTTTTTAAATTTTCTATATCTTATTTTAATTTTCGAAACCATTATAAGATGTGAAACGAAATCGAAATTTTGCATTCTCAATGCTATTTCAAAGTGTTCACAATCTAATTTTTTATGTCGTTAACGGTGTGCGAAATGACCAATCGTAGCAAATGTTACGACTTGTCAAATTAGGTGGTTTAAAATTAGTATTTCGAGAATTTCGATAACATCCTAACTATAAAAAATTTCCGACGATCGTACGGTAGTCGAATCTTCAAATCGCTTATATCATCTCAAAACTCGTTTTGAGAACTATATTATAAGCATATCGAATAATTGAAACGTACGTTTTAAAAAGATGCATCAAACGTACGTTTTAAAAAGAGGCATCTACCTCGCATTTTTTTTAAAAAAATTAATTATTTCATTAACATTTATTATTTTTGTGATACAAATTTCTCAATGTAATTTGCATTATTTTATTAGGAAAATGATATGGGATACGACATCAAAAATTTTCGAAATTTTACATCCAAAAAAGTCATATTCCATATAAATTTTCGAATGCAAAATTACATAGGGTGTGGTTTTTTTGGATGTAAATTTTCGATTGTAAAATTCTCCCAATTTTTTGCAAGTTCGATTGTGCCCCCCTAACTTTAAATGCTTGTCTTGACCATTAAAAATAGTTTTTGGTAATACTATTAAGAACTTATACGTGTGTTTGAGCCACATTATTTTGGAATAATGTATTTTGGAATAGTAGATTGATGGAGAATGTGTGGTTGAAAAAAAATGAAAAGTTATTGATGTGATGGAAAATATTATTTTATTGAAAAATGTGTGGTTGAAAATGAGTAGAAAAATGAAAATTTTAATGTGGCTCAAACAGGGGCTTAATTATGTTTTAAATCGACCCTTCTACTAGTAAAAAGCTTGCCCCACGAACAACCTGACTGATGTAAAACCTTCTCAACTATGATCAAATATTATCCCTCCACCGCGATGGAAGCCAATTTGAAATTGTAGAATATAATTAAAATAATCATGTGATTTAGTTCGTAAAAATTCATTCGATTGGTAAATACACTTATGTCGTGGTGGAGAAATAGGGTTACAAAAATTTTGAGTAATTATTTCAATAGTCATTGAAATTATTTCGAATCAAGTTTTCAACTATTACACTAATGATTGATAGTAAAAAATTAACATCAAATCTTATGATACGTCATTAAATGTCAAAGTGTCACCAAACAACGTAATAAATTAGTGCAAGTCAACAAAATTGTGGAATTAGGATTGGAATTAAATACATTCGAATAAGTAAATGTAATGTGATTTTATTTTTTTGGTTCGATTTTTGGACTTAAATCATATAATAATAAACACATAATTTTCTTTCTAATAATATTTTTTTTATTGATTTGATGTAATATAAATAATGTCATTTGATTACACGTTAGCACTTAATAGTGCCACATAAGATTAAATGTTAACTTTTTTGACTAATCGAAAATTAATGTAACAATTAGAAACTTGAATGATTACCACCTAAAAAAATTAATTTCGATAACCATTGACATAATTACTCAAAATCTAATTGACATTTTATCATTTTATCATTTTATTATTTTGAACACAATTAACTTTTTCATCTAATCACATATTGTCAACTAATATTATGTCACTCCATCTATCAACCACTTTATGTCAAAGTGGCATAACCCTATGTGATTAAACTAAGTGTTAACTTTTAATTTAATATTTATCAACTTTTTTAACTAAATCAAACAAGGTCTAAGCTTTTCTATAAAATAATCCTTTTTTTGGCACAGATTTTTTAAAACTCATTTTCGACCATAAATTCTCCCAATAAAATAATTTTGCACGTGAATAAAACTTTTTCCTATATTTTAGCTATACATTCTCCAAAAAAATTATTTTTCACACAATCTATTCTTAATAACTCTACACCAAACATGTCCTAAATGTGGTATCATGTTAGATAAAGGTACTAGATTTCTCATCGCCACTTATTTTTTGAAAAATGTCTCAGGCTTTTGATCAAAATTTGAATTCAACGCATTGGTGATAGCGTGTTGATCATCTATTACATCGTTCCTTACACTCTGTCACATAGCATCATTTAATTGAACGATTTAAAAAAAAATAGTTTTTTCAATCGACCTTTTTGGCTTATTAGCACAAAACGTCCCTACGTTTGATAGTTAGTGTGCAAAACGTCCCAACGTTTCATTTTTTTGCATTTTTGCCCCTATTTCAACGTTTCAGTGTGGAAAACATCATTTTCACTATTTTTCAGTGTAAAATGACCATTATACCCTCAAATTTAAATAAAACAAATAAAATGAAAAGAAATATAAAAAATAAATTGTAATTATACTCCCAAACTTTTTAAAAAGTGCAAGTGAGTCCAAAAGCCTTATTAAAAGGCTTAAACACAAAACGTCCCTACGTTTGACATTTAATGCGGAAAACGTCCCTATGTTTCAAACATGTTTATATTTGCTCAATAACACAAAACGTCCCTACGTTTGACACTTATTGCGTAAAACGTCCTTACGTTTCATTTTTTTTTTTACATTTTCGTCCTTATTTCAACGTTTCATTGTGAAAAAGGTCATTTTCACTATTTTTCAATGTAAAATGACCAATATACCATCATATTTAAATAAAACAAAAAAAAAATAAATTACAATTGTACTCCCAAACTTTTTAAAAATTGCAAATGAGTTCAAAAATCTTATTAAAACATTCAAACTACCAGTCATTTCCTCCTCTCTCAACCTTATCCTCCCTCCACCACCTAAATCAGGATTGTAGATGGAGGTGTGATGGTTTGAAAGGTGGTGGGGTTTGGTGGTTTAGGTGGTGGAGGGAGGATAAGGTTGATGGAGGAGGAGAAGACTGATGGTTTGAATGTTTTAATAAGATTTTTGAACTCATTTGCACTTTTTGAAAAGTTTGGGAGCACAATTGTAATTTATTTTTATTTTTATTTTCCTTTTTTGTTTTATTTAAATATGATGGTATATTTGTCATTTTACATTGAAAAATAGTGAAAATAACGTTTTTCACAATGAAACGTTGAAATAAGGACGAAAATGTAAAAAAAAAATGAAACGTAAGGACGTTTTACGCAATAAATGTCAAACGTAGGGACGTTTTGTGTTATTGAGCAAATATAAATATGTTTGAAACATAGGGACGTTTTCCGCATTAAATGTCAAACGTAGGGACGTTTTGTGCTTAAGCCTTTTAATAAGGCTTTTGGACTCACTTGCACTTTTTAAAAAGTTTGGGAGTACAATTACAATTTATTTTTTATATTTCTTTTCATTTTATTTGTTTTATTTAAATTTGAGGGTATAATGGTCATTTTACACTTAAAAATAGTGAAAAGGATGTTTTCCACACTGAAACGTTGAAATAGGGGCAAAAATGCAAAAAAATGAAACGTTGGGACGTTTTGCACACTAACTATCAAACGTAGGGACGTTTTGTGCTAATAAGCCGACCTTTTTTTTACAACATGACAAATGTCATCTATAGTGTAAGTAGAGTGTACAAACAACATAATCCTCGAGATAACAATCTTAATTGGTGTACGTTATCTCTTACATCATTCCTTACACTTTGCCACATAGCATCATTTAATTGAACAGTTTAAAAAAACAATTTTCAACCAATCTTTTTTTACAACACATCAAATGTCATCCATAGTGTAAAGATGGAGTGTACAAACAGCATCAGTGGCAAAGCCATGCATATTATTCAGTGCGGGCACAATTCTTTTGATGCCTTCTTATCCTTTACATGATCTAACAATTCTTCTCAATTGTTATCTTTATGATAAACATAGATGTGCCCGCTTTGATTCTCCACTTTTTTAGAGCCACAATTTTGTATGGCGATATCATGCCACTTCCATCAACTACTTCCCATAGGTCTTGTCCTTGAAAATAAAACTTCATGCAAGTTTATCACGTGATATAATTTTTTGTTACTGAGCTTTTTCATTACGTGTACTATTTGTAAGTTGTCCATCTTGACTTAATTTACTTCTTCGTAATCAAGCAAATTTTATAGAAGTTTCAGAATCTCCCTTTATACACGAACTCCAAAACGTAAAAAATTCGTCTATGATTGGTATGCTCTAATATCAAATTGTTGAATTTAAATATTAAAGACAATTTAATTAATGAAAATCTGTGTAATATTTTGTTGCAAAAACACTCTCTCACACCAAACACCGATACATGCCACCTCACTATCTACAACACTATCACTCCACTTTGTTGTAACTTCAATCTCTCTCTGTCACCCCTAGCAACCACTTTCCCTAAATCTATCAATTCTCTATTTCTTTCTTCTCACACACCAATAACACTCATAACTCTCAATTTCCACACACCACATTTCTGTATGTATGCATGCACTGCCTCTTTCTCTCTCTCTCACTCCATTTAGATACACTCATAAGATATATATACTTAGCAAAGTCGATGAATTGGACTTCCTAAGTTCTAGATGAATCTGTCAAGGGCGGTGGAGGTAAATTAGTCAAAATAGTGATAATAAAGTAAATAAATCCTAGCACTAGCACCTTCAAAATTCTTCTTCAATGTTGATGATTTCTTCACTTCTCTCAGTTGTTGATTTCCAGTATGTGGGCACCGAAAATTTAAGGGAAATGTGCCAAAGTTCAGTGCAGGCATGTTCCTGCATTGGACCCTTCATGGCTCCGCCCCTGAATAGCATAATCCTCGAGATAACAATCATGCTTAGTTTACATCATTCCTTACACTCTGTCACATAGCATCAATTAATTGGACAAGTTTAAAAAAAAACAGTTTTTTCAACCAATCTTTTTTTGACAGCACAACAAATGCCATCCATAGTGTAAGGAGGGGGCGTACAAACATCATAATCTTCAAGATAACAATCATGCTTGGTGTACATCATCTCTTACATCATTCCTTACACTATTCCACAATCTGCCACAAAGCTGATTAATGCCACCATAGATGAGTACAATCTCCTTTCAATGACTGGTTGTAGGCTTCTGAAACTTCCCATGTACCCACACTCTTCTCATGATCTTCCCGTTCCGGCGATTCACCGACTTCACACAACAATATTCAAGCTCAAGCTACAAAAAAACTCGCGATGTCTTATATCAGCAATCAATGGAAATTGGAAAACAAAAGCATAATAGAAAGTAATAATGCATTTAGTTAACAGAACCCAAGTGTAGTTTTCAGACGGATTATCCTCAGAACCAAACTTTTTGTTTGTTTACTTAGATGCAATTTCATACAATACATACAAGTCACTTTCATAATAATAGCACTTCATGCAATAACTATGAACAGCTTTCCATGCAAATAGCTTTAGATCTCCAGCTGGAAGATCTAAAAAAGAGCTGAACAGAATAGGAAAAAGGATTCATGTGGCCGATCTCAACTTTATTTGCGGGTGTGTGCGCAGATAAAACAACTTATAGTCCGTTTAAGTGGATGGAAATTAAACAAGGATTACTTTTTACAGTATCACTGAACTTGAATTTTGAAATTACCGAATGCAAGGTTTCCCTGAAATAAGCAGTTATCAGAGGATTATGTTTACGAAGATTGTTAATACCTCAGTGAAGCCCACAGCAGACATCAAATTTCTCACACTATTCAAGCAGAAGAAATAAGAACGTGTTCCATCTGACCGCAAGTACTCTTGATATCCCACTCTTTGTGCAGGCTCAAACCTAAGCATGGTCATATCGTAAAGACCTGATTTCATTACAGGGAAAGGATTTATCAGGTTTAGACAACAACAGAAAAGTTAGAAACTCTATGCAATTATAAGATGCTGACTCAATACAATCTATTTTATTTGGCTGTTACCATAATCCCTGAATAAAAGTAGACCACCCGGCTTTAAAATAGAGAAGCATTGGGTAATGGCTGTCGGCATCCTGTCAGGTGGTACGGCTGATAATGTGAAAATCTGCCATATTAAACATAGAAGATGATATTCAGATGTTTAAATTACAACGAAACCCTATCAGAAAATCACAATATAAAATAGTAACAAACAGTGAAGTACCAAGGTAATGAAATCCACTCCACCAATGCAGCACTTGCTTTCCTCGGAGCAGGAAGGACTATTGATATCTATCTTACAGTTGTCTTCACCTAGATAAGCCTCCAAAAGGGTTAAAAAATTGAAACTCGCTAGCTAGCATATTAACGAAAAACGATTATAAACACGAAATGCCAAAGAACAAGATGAATAACAAATTTTGACACCTGGGAAGCCTAGAAACTGCTTCTCCAAGAAACTTCCTCTACAAGTATTGCAGGCCAACCACATAGGAAATCCAAGGGTTGAAAAGTCACATTGGAATGAATAAAAACGATGCTTAGTAGAGATTGAGTTATCAGCATTAATGATCTCGTTAGCTCTCTCAAGAGCTTCAGTGCTGCAGTCACAGGCATACAAGATGGTGCTCTCTTTTTCACTGCATCGCAGGAACAAAAATTCAACGAAAGTAACAGGCAACTGAAAAGAAAATAGATGATGCAAAATATTGATTAGCAAAACCGCAAGTTTTTGAGAAAATCAGGATATATCTTATTTTTCAAATTCGCAGAAACAAAAGAGAGAGACATAGTACTTACTGATTGAACAAGATATCACATTGTAAAGGAGAAATCCATATCAACAAGAGTAAAAAGCTTCCTAAAACTAAAGAATCTAATCTGTGCTTCCCAACACATACAAGTGGTAAATTCGCAGTTTTCATACATGCTGGATGAACTTGGACTGTTGACTTCAATTGCTGCTCATGGAATTTATACATCTTCAAGGAGAGGAAACAGTCCTTTAACTCTTCTTATCTGAGTTCTTGAGTTGAGTAAATAAGTGACTGACTAAAGTGAGCTATTGAATGAAGTACTTAGTTCTTGAATTCTATCTTCACTCTTTAGCTTCCTATCAATCCTAGTAAAATGAACTTTTCTTCCCTATGTTGGAAAATGCAACTATTATATAATTAGTGACGCGGAGAATCCTATCTTATTCAAAGAAAAAGATTCTTACATTCATAAGGGAAGATTGTCTACCATAAGGTTGGGAGAAGACAATGGAAATATCGATAGCCACTTCAAAGGGCACAATTAGTAGAAATCCACCTCCTTCGTTAGGGTGATTAGAAAAGACTTTGACTAATAACAATATATAGGCTTTTCTGCTGTTTGTCAAGTAGCTTTTTTTACGTTGGAGGGTATTAGAGAAATCTTCACGTATCTGGATCAGGCTTACTTCTACGAGGTCTGCCTTTCAGCCGGCCAACGCAAAAAAATAAGCTTTGCCAAGCATTACTCCAGTGGAAAGCAATTTCACACGGAAGCTATTGAATACTTTGATGCAATAGTTTATAATCATTTCAAGACCATATCTCCTATTTGTTGATATGTTGATTGGGATCATGACTTTAATAAAACAAAGTAATTAGAAAGGTAGAAAAAGATTTATCAAATATGTTTGACTCTCGATTATGAAACTATTTACGAAAAAGTCAAGATTCAATCCTCACTTCCATCCCAGTTCTTTAACTACATTGTTATTTTATTTTCCTTCCTGTTTCATATGGGCAAGGTCAAGTAGATTGTCCCAATTTTTAACAGTACCAGTTGGGTCAGAACAGCAATTGAACTCCCAAATATTTATAATTAGATACTTTAGAGAAAATATGTCAAAGAAAATTTTCTTATTCCGAAGACTAAACCAGAATCGAAAGAACTGTTGCACAGTTTATAATGTATCTTAACATGGGATATAACAGTATGGCAAATTAATTTTCCCAGTGGCTCTTTAAGTGAAGGAATAATCTGGTCACAAAGTACTCTACAATGTGTAAAATTAAAACTAAAAACTTGCATACGAAACTAAAAGAAACAAGCTCAAGCTTACCGTAGTATCGGTAGAGCTGTACTGCCGTTACCACAGCCCACCTCCAAAACCTTGGAATAATCCTTACAAGAAGCTAGTTCAGGAAATTCCTTCAATAAGTACCGTCTCTCCTGCATGCAAAAATAAATGTTAAAAGTTAAAACTGAAACAAGGAAAGAAAAAGAACTAAAATATGCATCAAAATAAAGCAAAAAGAAGAATTGCTATCAAGAAACTCAAAAACAAACATCAGATGCACATGCTAACCAATTCAGAACAAACAATAAAAAAAAAAAATTCTTACTATGGGCCAAGCTAGAGTAATTACACGGTTATGGAACGGTTGAGGCATTAATGAAAGAAACAGTCAAAGCTCAAGAGTATGACTAAAGAAGAGCAAAGAAACCCAGTAGCTACGCCATTTATGTAAGTATTCTTAAATAGTTGTAAAAAAAGCCTCCTTGATGGTATAGCCTTGTTAAAGTTTCATTTCAGATTGCTTCTGAAAAAGTTTCTCATAAATTCTCCAAAAGTTTTAGATAAGTTTTTGGTTTATATTTTTACATGTCAGCCTGCATGCTGGAAGACTAGAAACACAAGAAAAACATTTGGTTAACATATCAAATATTCGTGCGTACATTTGATAGTATAACCTTTTTCGCAGAACGTACTTTAATATTAAATTCAAGTACTCCTTGATGACTCCAGCTTATTGCAGTGAAACTCTGGAAGGTTAAGTCTAGCTGCATTCCTAAATTTTCCGTGAAATTATTTTACTTAAAACTTTTATCAGAAAGTGGAACCAATACCACATTTTCACTACATACATACATATACTTGCGTCCCTATTGTTTCAATAAAAACATATGTATATATGTATGTACGGACCATTAGCCAGCAGTTTCCACCATTATCTGATTTCTGTTGGAGAGATTTTCAAAAGAATGTCATTTAGACATTGGACATTGAATCAAAGATGGGAATACAAGTCAAGAAGCATTGGATCAAGACGGGATGAAGGATCTAATCAAAATTTTGGCAAGCTTGATTATCAAGCTAGTGCAGGCTAGTGCACTAGTGCTAGCATACTGCATGGCAGAGCACCGGCACTGCCTTCTTGGCAAAGTGCTGTCTTGCAGCACAGGTATGCTGCTGGCCGGTGCGCTGTTAAGCAACACCAATGGTGACTTTTAATCACTAACTGATCTTTAGGTGTTAATATTCAAATTCTTTCAATTTTCTTTGATTACGTTTTAAAAATACACATTCCAGTTGTTGCAACTTATTGAAAGGGTGTGACACGAATCTATATATACATTCAAGTTTTCTTTGATCAAATAAGTGAAAAATTGCTAGAATTGTAGATTATTTTCTATACCTTCTACACTTCCTTGCATTCTTTTCACTTCATTTTGTATAAATCCGAACTTTATATTATGCTATAACGGAATATGAAGCCTCTTGAATAAGTTTATCAAGTTCTTGGTGTTCCGGTTGTTTTCATTAAGCTCACTGACGCCGATAACATTCAAAGAGGTTCCATTGTCTTTTGGAGGTATATTTGGTATCCCTTGTGCATTCATTATTGATGAGGGACAAATATTTTCTTAAGGGAAGCAATATAGTACCGTGAAAGTTTGTGTTTTCATTGTTGCAGAAGAATTCCCAATAACATTTTCCTCTATACACATATGACTTAGATACTAATGTGCAATGTGTAAAATGATCCCACAAAAGAAACAGATATCAAACCCTTATTGCTCACATTGCCTTCTACAAAACTATCCACCAAAAACATGAAGACCAGTACACACATGAAACTATTAATATCTACACTCAAGCTCAAAAGAAAAGAAAAATCAATTGAACACCGTGAAAGTTTGCGTTTTCATTGTTGCAGAAGAATTCCCACCAACATTTTCCTCTATACACATATGACTTAGATACTATGTGCAATGTGTAAAATAATCCCACAAAAGAAACAGATATCAAACCCTTATTGCTCACATTGCTTTCTACAAAACTATCCACCAAAAACATGAAGACCAGTACACACATGAAACTAATATAAATATCTACACTCAAGCTCAAAAGAAAAGAAAAATCAATTGAACGCGATATGCATTCACAAGAAAAGTGCCTTCACTAATTTTTATTTATCAAAATAAAAAACTTGTTTTCCTTATTCCCTTCACCTTAAAGAACTTGCCAGTGGAGTGACGAGCATGAAACTTGTTCCATGCTTCGGAGTCTTGTACGTCGTCTTGATTTCCCGAATCAACTTTTGAGTAAGGGAGCAAGTGGTATTGAAGAGAGGGATCATTTTCGACTTCTTGTCTCAATTCATCCCACTCGAAATCCTTAGAATAGTAATTTTCTGCTACCCAATTTCGTTTGCTCATAATTTAGGGGTATCTCTATGGCCCCTCCTTTGCTGGGCAAGGCTTCGGAATCATTAACCGACAGCTACGTTGAAGCTTTTTTCCGACGGAAGAGGGCAGAAGATTCAGAGAATTTTTGGGATTACGTTGAACATATTTTTATGGAAAATCCAAATTTACACAAAATAGTAAGATTTTTTAGGGAAATTTACACAAAAAGCACTCCCAGTTGAGGGGGAAAAAATTACTCATTTTTTAATAAAATAACTAGTGCGTCACCCGTGCGATACACGGATATTGTACTAAAAAAATAAATTTATAAACGCTGAGATTAAATATTTCATTTGACTTAAAAAGGATTATTGAGATTGTTATAAAAGTATATGAAATAAGTATCATATATGCGTTACAATTGTCATAAAAAAATTAAACCGATGTTCCAACTACTACAAATTTTGGAAAAGTTCCTTAAAAACACATTTGTCGTTGAATTGCTTGATAATTTACAAAGTACTAATTTAATTTTTTATTCTTATTATTTTTTTTCCTTTACTAATATTCATCTTCAAATTTTAAAACAAACATATAGACATTTTCTTCCATGACTTATAGTAGCAAATTTATAATTTTCAGGAAATTATACCTCTTGACGAAAAGAATACAAATTATACCTTAGAAATTTATTTTATGCCATATTTATAATTCTTTTCTCACTTTCATATCCTAAATTTCAATGTGCAATTAACATGTTGCATTACATATGTTAATACCAGATCCACATGTAAAGTTTGGAATGGGATAGGAAAACTTACTTCACTGTCACGCGAAATGAACTCCAAACTATATGTTTCATTCGAATTTGTGATCTTTGGCAGCTCGTAAACACGGATAACACGCACTTTTAGCGCCCAATTAGTCTTCGTGACGTTGATATCTCGCACAAGATCAAATATCGGTTCCATATGCACTTATCTATCTTCGACGTGGTAGAAAAAGTTAAAAAAAGTTAAAATCGTGAAACAAAAAAAAAATATGGTCATTAACAGATGTATTCGAAACAGAATTGCTAGAATGTCACCCGGACCGCGACTTGAACGATATACTCACAAAAATATTGCACCCGCAAAAATAATTCTCCCGAGACGAATAGAAAACGAAGTCTTCAAATTTCTTGTAAATGTGCTTGCATAAATCAATTTTGAAGTCTTGTTTACACTGCTAAAATGATGAGCAATGAGGTAGAATGATGGATTTTGAAGTAAAATATTGACAAAATTGTAGTATTTCAAAATGGTTGCACGTCCCTACTCGGAAAACGAACAGTCACTCTGCCTCTTTATGTGCAAATCAAATTTAAAGGAAAAATAGAAATAATTAATACAGAATAACTTTTGTAACATTGGTTTACCTCATTTTACTATTAATAATTATTAATTACTTGGGCATCTAAATATCTACTGGGTTTCATAATTCAGAACTTTAATCCATGATTTGAGCTAACCATGGCTAACGGTCTTTGTTCAGTAATTTATATTTACTTGCACCATATTAACGTGGTATTTAACATGGCACACATTTCACGAATACTGTTATAATAATAATAATAATAAAAAAAAAAAAAATCAAACATTAATTAAGTTTCAAAACCATAATAATAATGTAATTAGCACACACAAACCAACTTAAACGTTTAAAATGATAATAATCCAAAGAAGTTTACATATAAAATGCAGGTTATAGTGACTTTTCGATTTTCGAACATTTTTTTTTTAAAAAAGAATGATTTAATGAACACAAAACTCAACAAATGAAATTGTTACTATCAATAAAAACATGCTGTAATGTTTGACTAATGGGTAAACGAACTTTAATTAGAATTCCATAAAAGGAAAGTACATTTTGGCGGGAAATTTTTTTTGACGGCACTTCTGTTTTTATATATATATAGATTTTGCAAGAATGAGCCGATCCGAGTACAAATGAATATTTGAAAATTAAACCACTTATTCATTCTACATAATTTATTCATTAAAATGATTCATATTGATGCAAATGATTTTCACTTTCCAAGTTTAACTAATTTACATTTGAATGAGTTCTTTCAAAACATGTTTTAATATCACTTCTATCTTCTTTATATTTTGAGGGGCCATAAATATTAACTTGGAAATGCTGAAAGGAACTCAAATTCTTATTAATCTAAAGTTATATTTATGGACTATGAAATTTAATGAATAATTTTGTCCGACTTTATAAAGAATACGAATTTGATGTAATACTATGGGAAATTCATTAGAAAAAACGTACGATAATTGGGGATAAAAAATAGAAAGTAAAAATTTTTGGGTTAAATTAAACTTTTTTGGTTCTTGTTATTAGAACCAAGAATTGGATCGAAATCGACCAATTATCAATTTTAATAACTAGAAGCAATAAGAACTTGGGTATAATCAAGTCCATCAGGCCTAACCTGATTTTGATTTGATCTAATGGTTATGATAACTTTTGCCCACTCTTAAATTGGGGATACATAAAGATTTTCCTACTTTCTAATTACTCATTCTCTCAAAAAATCACTTTTCATGATTTTTTTTCAAAAATTCTCTTCTAAATGGGGGCTAAAATTCTCTCTTCAAGAACAAAAAGCTTTTTTTATTATTTCTCGAGCCATGCGTTGTGACTTATGGATTCGTGCCAAAGCCACACGCACATGTCATATTTTTCGCATGTTAAAAGTAAGTAAAACAAACACGATTGTGGTACATGAACATAATTGTTTATACATATGTAATGTGATAAGATGTGATTGACTCATAATTTCTTCAACCAAATAAATAAATAAATAAAAACTTATTCCCTATTTTTTTGACACATCATCGGTATGTAAAAAATTATATAATTTCATTATATACAAGTAGAATTATTCAAACAAAAATGTATAATTTGTGTACAATGTACACACCAATCTCCTCATGTGTTTGGTACAACGTAAAAAGGCAAAGCTATTTATAATTACACATTGTTTCGTCAATTTTTTAACTAATCAAACTATAATTTTAACTACCATTTCAAAGGATTCACAATTTTTATCTACTTTTTAACAACATATTTCATCAACTTTTATCAACTCCGCTAACACTTTTATCTAAAACTTTGTCACACAAATCCTTAATAAATTGAACATAAACCAACCTCCTATACTCTTGTCAAGCTGTTAGAGCAAAACAATATGTGCAACTGCAAGACATGATCTTGAACACAATCACGCTACATGCACACTAGTTTTTACATTATTATTTACATTGCGCCACGTGGTAGCACACCGTTGAACAATTTAAAAAGAAAAAACACTTTACCCATCAACGGTTTTTTGAAAACACGAGTGATGTCGAAAACAATGTACATCGAAAAATGTACACTTAGCATTATTCTCCAAGATGGATCTACTTAAATGTCATTACTTCACCAACATTCTCTTCCTTTATCACCTCTCCTATCCCCCCACAGTCATTGGAACTTTTTGCTCTCATATATCCTTTTCGACCTACAATGCAAACATCAACCCAAGCATCCACTAGCATAGCAACACCAAAGTTAATCCTCTACTTATTTGATAAATATCAAATCTACACAAATAAATAAGTAAATGTTATATCTCAATTCGTTTGAGTCTCATTTTATTGTAAGAATGAATTTTGGAATAGTAAATTGATGAAGAATGTGTTGTTTAAAAATAATGAAAAGTTTTGAATTTGCATGTAATATTATTTTATTGAAAACTGTGTATCTGAAAACAATATAGAGAAAAATGTATTTTAAAAATAATGGAGATCAAACAAGATAATATGTTCCTCGTACGATAAGAAAAATCTTATGCAGGAACAGCATTTCTATATGGTATTTGAATCTATTTCGTTTTTCGACTTTTAATATCCGTTTTACTGTTGAAAAAGAAAGAAAAAAAAAACACCTGACGGCTCAAATGGCATAATTTTGATGTAAAGCTAATTTACCTGAATATTAAAGAAAGATTTATCAACTAGTTGGTTAGAAAAATCAATAATATAGTTCGATTTCCACAGTTATAGCGCAATCGAATTCTCTATAACTTTAATCTGAAAAAGGGCCCTCGTATATCAACATGGTGATTTTGATTTAGCATTCTTTCACAGACCTTCACCTGATCTTTGAAGGACCCTCCGGATCTCGTCAGCCATTCCTTGGAGAAGAACAGGTTTTCGAATAAGACCATTCATGCCGGCTTGTAAGCATTTTTCCAATATACGATCCTCTGCACTTGCTGTCAGGGCTATGATTAAAGGCCAATTACGGCTGCGAAACTTGCGGATCCTCAAAGCAACTTCAAAACCGTCCATTTCTGGCATCTGAAGATCCAAAATGACAACCTGGAAAGAAGTCGCTGACGGCCCCAGAGAACTCAAACACTCAAAGCCAGATGAAACGGTAGTTACTTGGCAGCCTAGTTTCTCCAGCAGCTTTTTAGTAACCATTCTGTTTATATCATCATCATCAGCTAAAATTACTCTAAGGCCCCTGAGCTTTGAGTTGGAGATCTGTTGCTCGGAATTCCCAACTTCAAACATGTGTCGTCTAAAAGAAGACTGTTTCTGGAATCTGAGAGTAAAACTCATACTGTGCACTCGTCCCTCTGAATTTGAGGACATCCAGATATTACCTTGCATCATCTGCAGAATTTTTTGCCCCACAACACGATCAGATGAAATAATAGTAACAGCAAAGTTAGCTAAATTAGATTCAACTTGCATGGTAAGTTCATAAGAAAGGAACAAAGAAGCGTCAATAAGTAAATAAAAGAAAAGGAAAAAGGAATATCAAAAGGCATCATATTTATAGATACTTCTGAACAATACAGAGAAGTAAAGTACGTTTATGCAATACGATGATAAACTAGAGATCAAAGATTACCTGGCCCCTACAGCAAAAGACTAGTACAGTTGAGACTGTACAAGAAGGACGTTAACACTTGTATACTTCAGTCAATTACACCAGGAAACATGGCTCGCTAAGTGCTTGGGATATTTGCTAATTAATTAGGGCCCTACTTAAAACACCGACATAATTGTTATTTGGGATGCAGTGTGTTTATCAAGTAGAACTATCCAAACACGATTCCTCACCATACATTTGCTATAGCAGACTACCAGTTCTAATTCTAATAACCTCTCCCTTTGCAGGGCAAAGAAGAGAAGAAAACTTAGGGTCCATTTGGCAGGGCTTTTGAAAAGTCAGAAGCTACTTCTGAGACTAAAAAGCTCTTTTAGAGGATAATTTCTCGAAAGTGTTTTGCCTGGCTAGAAGAGCTCTAGAGGATGCCAGCCAAAGGTAACTTCCTCTGGATGCTCTTCTGCAAGAAGTAAAAGAAAAGACAAAAGTCCTGTCAAACGGACCCTTGATGTCATAGAATGAAGTGGAGTTAGACCATGTGAAAGATCTTGTTGGGAATGTGATCTTATATCAATACCACTTGCTTTCGTAATGTGCAGTTGGATTCTTGAACATGCCAATACCTCTTTTGGATTCTAGGCCAGGACAAGTGCTCTTTTCTTGTCATCGAATTTCTCAATTGTGGGATGGGAAGCTCAACCCATATTCATTTGGGGTTGGCTGGCATGTATAAGCCAGCCCTTTGTTTAATGTTATAACACTTTAAATTCCTAATGCAAATACGATCACTTCTAAATAAGAGAATATATCAGGTCTGAGAAAATCCTTCAAAATAAATTATAATTTATTTCCCTTAAGTATCTAAACTTGGTAAGTCTTCAATATAACATCTTTAAGGATCTTCATCACAAAAGTTACTACATGTCTTCTCTACTAGAACGTGTACCACCTCAACAAATTATACTTCATCATAATTCCCTTGTTAATCTCCTTTTAACATAAATGTGCATCGTGTTTCTTAATTTTTTCTAATCTTTAAGAATCTCAAATCCAGTATCAAACTAATATCCACCTTAGCTGCGTTCAATTCTGTGTTCCTTTTAGCCTATTAGACTTCAAAAAGGAAAAAGAAAAAAAAACGAAAGAAAAATAACAGGAGGTAAGCAGAAATTTGGAAGAATCGGGTTCGCCACACATGACAATCGTCTAGCGATTCAAGTGATGGCATATAGGTGCCCAACCCCAACACCCACCATTTTGTCAATCCTATTCTTGAGAACTCTCCTTCAAAAGATTCCAGCATCCCAAGATAAAGTTGCATGAGCCTAATTAACCCAAGGATGTTGAAGCACTAAAATTCAAACATAATAAACATTAGAACTTCCCTTTAAATTCAGGATATAAGGACTCTTCCACGTTATTGCCAAAAACAATATAACATCAACCTGGTAAACCAAGAATAACCAAAGATTATGAGTTTTAAATGGTAACATTGGGCTCATGCCACGTTAGTTTGGCATTCAAGCAAGGTGTATGGATGATAGAATCCTTCTTGTGCAAACAAAGTTCAAAGTTCAGGAATTTGATAGCAAACTACTCTGCATCCCCAGAACTGGACATTATGAAAACTAGCAAAGGAAATAAAAGCAATTCAGCAGCTTGAAAAAAGCAACCATTCCTCATGCCTACCCATAAAATACGAAGCTAAATATGTATTTAGATCATGTGTTTGTCAAAGATCTAGTTAAGAAACATGCTAAAGGAGCTCATTTTTACACAAAAGGAAGTAAATAAGACATTCAAAAATAACAAATACACATTCCACAAGATTTCGAAAAAGCAACCTATCTTATGTTCGTCAAGGGTTTAGACAACAAATTTTCTCAATGTGCTCATTTTTACTTGAGGAAGGCAAAAAGAATTTAAAAGATAACATATAAGTGCATTTAGCAATGAAGCTACTTTGCAAGACCAAAGCCAGCTTATTAAAATTAGATAACAAGATTGGTCTTGCAAAGTAGGAAAAATCTAGCTTTCATGAAAACAAGAAACCCTACATCCTCATGCTCCTTAAAGCATAGTCTGTTTCACAAGCTTAGAGATTCTTTCAGTTGAATTAAATCGAAGTTATTCATTTTTTGGGCTGTTGGGGAATGAAGTTGAACTTGGTAGAGTATATAATATAGTTCATGGATTGTCTAAATTTTAAAAGATATTTTTAAGGAGTACACAAAGGTTATATAGTCCTATCTAAGGTGCATGATGAATCTTGGAAAATCTAAATTAATTAATCAGGAAGGGTAACAAGATGAAGGTTGATTCTTATGGTGCACTAGAACTATCCTAGAAAGACTCAAAAAAGGAACTGGCCATTACCCTTTTTGCTCATAGACAAAAGATGATACCAATATAATTAGATAACCATACAGTCCACATTCCTTTTTACCCTTCCCTACGAAAACCTCCTCGCAAGTGTGTTCAAGCATCTTTCACCGATAACCTTCACTCCATTGTAGGAACAATTTAACCCATGGCGCACTCTAATTTTTCACAGATCACCTTCATTAACCCCTCAACAAGCTTGTTGGGAAAATATTTGGCATCAAGAGAAAAACTGGAGGGTTTTTCCCATCAACACAAGGAAAATTGAAAATAGGTTTTTATTTTCAACACTAGATCATAGATTAATAGGTATTTTGACTAGAACTAATATTTCCCTATGTGCAAATGAAGATTTAATGGGTTTCAAATTGCATACATGCATAAAAACTTATCATAGAGACAACAAAAATATGGCAAAAAGCGTCAATGGCCAACAACGTCATGCCGTAAAAAAATCCAACTAAATTAGCATCCAGGCAAGTAGAAGACAAACTAAGTTGGAAGGCACGTAGAATTCTGTGCATTAAATATTTGAACTATCTGGAGTTCTGATGAAATCCATGCTCACCCAGTAACACTAATCTTACAGTTAACAATAACTGTGGAACTTTTGTTAACAAAAAATGAACTGATTAAAACCCAAGTAAAGGAAATTGATGAAGGAGTAGTATTCAAAATCCTCACCTGCACAAGCTTTTTGCACATGCTGAAGCTGAGTCCCTGTTTAATTTCTTTGTTGTTTTTCCTCCTGCCAGCTAAATAATTTGTAGATGTCGAGCTTTCCAACTGTAAACTTTCAACATTAACTTCAACTTCAAATTTCATGCTCACGGACTCATCAGTAGTGCTTGGTCTTTTTACTGCCCACAAATTGTTATTCCTGCCTTCAATTCCACCATCCTCAACAGCCCGGAATATGACTGACCCTTTTCCATCACTGACATTCAGTAAATGTCCAACAATATGCAGTAAAACCTGAAATGTCCTCCTCTCATCACCCATTACCTCATTAGGCAAAGTATTAGGAAGATCTGTGGAGAAAGCAAAGCCTTTGTAAACACACAAGCACTTGACAAGACATGAAGCTTCTCTGATCATCGAATGCAGCCGAAAGGGTCTCATCTCTAAAGGAAATCTTCCATCTTCTTTGGCAGATATCTCCATTGCATCATTTATTAAAGTCGAGAGAACATTACTGGTCTTAAGCACTGTGTCAACAATTATCCTCTGTTCAGAGCTCTTATTCTCGTCTTGAAATATGGCCAGTAATCCTAATATTGAATGAAGTGGGCGCCTCATCCCATTGCTCATCACTCTTTGAAAAGCATCCCTTGCTTGGTTTGCCATCATTGCATTCATTTTAGCATGCTGCAAAACCCGATTTTGCTCTTCCAGTTTCTCCCTCATTGACTGAGACTCCTCAAGAACTGCAGCATGGGACAGAGCAACAGCCACCTGATCAGCAATCACTTCTACTATCTGCATCTCGTTGATGCTCCAAACTCTGTCACTTGTACTTGGAAGAACCAAAACTAATATGGCATAACGAGGATCAACAAACTCTGGTGTCCCACCTTTAAAATTCGAAGCACGAAGCATCGGCATCCTAATCGCTGCAACAGCACCCGTCTCAGTACTCCCATCACAGCTTGCAGCTCCCAAAACTGATTCTTGTCTCAAAAACCTCACTCCTTCATTTTTTATAATCTCTAACACATCTGGATCATTTATGGAAATTGAACACATTGGCATCCTATGATGCTCCCTCGAAATTGCACTCAACTGATAGGTCAGGTCCATCTCCATTCCGTTCTCATTTAGCATCCACACTGCACAGTTTTGCAAATCCAAGGTTTTTGAAAGCTCGACAAGAGTTGTGTATAATATTGTGTCCTTATCAAGGGACTTCCTAATTTCTTGAGTAAGCATCCGTACATGCATGCTCACCTCTTTCTGTTTCATCATCATGCCAACCTCTTGATCAAGTTCCAACACATTTTGCCTCAAGAAAAGTTCCCTAACTTTTATTTTGAGAAGAAGAGGGATCAGGGTCAGGAGGGTTATTGCAGTTGCACAAGAGACAAGGGCAGTCAAAATTTTTGCTACTGTAAGCGCCATCATCAACTGGAAAGAATGAGGACCGTAGTACGTCCAGCCATTGAGCAGATGAGTCAACCCACAGAGGACTATAAATGCAACAAATTGGAGAAGCACCCATTTGAATGGAACATTCGAGCAGCTAAGAAAGTAAAGCAACTCGATTGGAATAGAAAAATAGGCAATTGCAATTAAAAAATCACTCACTTTCTGGCACTCAAGAATACGATTGAGACTCCAGAATCCATCGTCATCACAATTACAGTTGGAGAATTCATTATCAACTGCAGAAGCCGAGACAATAATCAAGGCAATCGACAATTGTAGAATTACCAGCTTTAACATTGCAGCCATGGAGACGACTTTTTTCTTAATCCATCAAATTCAATTTACAAAACTTCAATAAATTGAATTAAACCCCCAAACCCCAAGATTTGGATGCGATTCCCTCTGCAAACATACATCTGCTGATGACATAAAATAACAAAATAATACCCAAAACCAATCTACCATGATTCCACATCTAGCATACCTCCATTCCCAAAGATTCCAGTTACCCAGTTGACCAAAACCTCCAAATTTCTCATATATACTTTCATCAAAACTGCCTAACCATGTCTTATATCTTCCTCCATATCTAAACAAATACCTGCGCAACAGGCAAAATAAATATTAGAAAAATAACTTACTTTTATATCCAAGACATTAACTTTCAAATCACAAGCACTATAATAGAACAGATCAAAACAAAATTCAAGACTCGCTCTAATCTAGATGCAGAGAGAACTAAATTCTCGGAGAAGGGATAAGAAATTCATGAACCAAACAAACAGCTCCAGATTTTTACTATGTTCTTAGTTTTCCCCCTTAATTCTTTCGAGAAAAGCTATCTTGAACCTTCTTGTTGTACCCAGCTTCCAAAAAGATTGGCAATGATTAATAACTTTCCGCCAGGTTGACAAATTGCATCATAAAAATCGAACAGAACGATTCACTGTTCAAATCTCAATATACATAATTACATGGACCAAAACAGCATCATAGAACAAAATTAGACCATTTTCCAAGTTCAAAATGCTATCAACCCACGTGCAGAAAACAAAAAAACAAAACGTTAGTATCAATGAATGAATGAAAATGATAACAGAGACAACTCCAAGTAGAAGAAGCCCAGAAAACAGCAGTTACTTTTCAGATTTTTTGACTCATCGCAGAAGTTGAAAAACGCATCCACTCAGAACCCCATTTTTGTCAATAATCTATGCTGTTATAAGATTTTGAGAGAGAGATGGAGAGTATATAAATATATAGATAGTCGGGAAATTGACGCTACTGCTACAGAGTTACAGGCTACAAAAAGGTGTGAAGCAGAGAAAAATGGCGTTTTGAAGATGCTGCTGGGGTTGGCGGTGGGGTCTACTAGACTTTATGTGCAGAGAACCTGGACGTTTTGGTTCCGTCACTCTCTCTTATTCATGCCCCTCTTTCAAAAAAAGTGAACTTTTAGTGGGTGTTCCATGTACGGAGAAGAACGTGATGCGATTGAAAATATATGATTAAAAAATAAGAATTTTTTTTGAATTTACGTATAATATTATTTTATTAAAAAATGTGTGGTTGAAAAAATGAATATTTGTGAGAAAAGTAAATTTAATCAACGGTCACTGAACTTTCAAGTTGTTACTACTTACTCATTGAACTTTGACGCGTTACCGAACGCTCACTCAACTTTCCTCATGATTACCCATCCACCACCCACTCCATTCCCGTCACTCAAAGTTGACAGAAAAGTACACGTGGCTACCGGTTTTCTTACGTGGCAAATAACCCACGTTAAATTGCCAACTTGTCATTAAACCTACGATTTTCACAAAATAATTTACGCTTCTCCCCCTCCTCACCAGTCACGAATGAAACCCCCTAAAATGAAACCCTTTAATTCCTAATTGAAACCCCCAAATTGAAATCCTTTAATTCCCAAAACCCAAGCCTTCCACTCCCCGTTCTCAAGTAATCGCTGCTGTTGTTGTTGGCAGGTTGTGTGCCATGAAAAATCGAGAAGCGGCTGGTTGAGTTTGCGAGCGGAGTTACACAAAATAGATTCTTCAAAGCATTAACCTGTGCTGATTGAGTTTGCGAGGGAAAGTGAAGGAGGTGTCGGAGATCTGCTCCACGTAGAGGCCGCAAGGATAGACGAGAAGATTGTTCTGATCGCAAGTGACCATAACCGATGGCATCTCCATTGCTGTTTCGTGTGATAGCTAGTCATTTTGGAGCCGTCCCAGCTGCACTCACTTTCTACAGGCGTAGCCGTGTATGAAGATGCCTGAAAAATAGCTGAACATGAGAAATTAGAAAAATTAGCTTTTCCAGTTTAATAGTCTGGTTCATTCGTAGTTTGAAATCCTTAATTTCTTAAATTGTGTTGGTTGTTGTATAGTTGGTTGTTTTGCTGGTGGGGCTGAAGCAGAATGAATGTGATGAAAATTTGTTTAATTGAGATTTTCTGTCTATTGGATTGATGAATGAATGCTGAATGAAATTGATACATTGTCTTACATTTCTGTCTATTGGATTGATGAATGAATGATGAATGAAATTGATACATTGTCTATTGGTTTGATTGAGATTTTGGTGCTGGTGCATCATGGTTTGATTGAGATTTTGGTGCTGGTGATGATGAATGAAATTGATATATTGTCTGTTGGTTTGATTGAGATTTTGGTACTGGTGATGATAAATGAAAGTGATATATTGTCTATTGGTTTGATTGAGATTTTGGTGCTGGTGCATCATGGTTTGATTGAGATTTTGGTGCTGGTGATGATGAATGAAATTGATAATGGTCTATTGGTTTGATTGAGATTTTGGTGCTGGTGCATCATGGTTTCATTGAGATTTTGGTGAAATTTTTGTGCATCAGCACACCAGCACCAAAATTTCTGTGCACCAGCACCTCAATGAGCAGCACCTCAAAAGCTTATCATGTTATGTTAGAAGTACAAAAAACAACACAAACACCATAGAGAACAAGATGAATCAAACTTTGTTTCACTAGTACCAACCATATGAATGAGCAAACATGATTACATAATCCAAAATACAAACTAAAATCTGCTGCTACAAAATTAGTTCACTGTCAACAACTTCCCAAAAACTTCACTGTCAACAACTTCCCAAAAACTTCACTGTCAAAAACTTCTAAGTGTGTGCCCACGACACATTTCTACAGATAGTTCACTGTCAAAAACTTGTAAGATCAGTCCCTAAACTACAGCTATTTGGAAGGATCATTGTTGTTAGGTTGTGCATCACTCGTGACCCGAAGTCTTGGTGTGGGTATGAAAATGTATCCATCTGTTGGATCCTGGAGTTGCACTTCATTTGTTGAATCCTTGTTTGCTCTTCGAGTTGCCAGCTTGGCCTATGTTAAGAAATAGGTAATCAGTGGTAATCATAGAGTAACAACATCGGAAAAATTTGTGGTAATCATAGAGAAACAACATCGAAAAAATTACCCTTGTCCTTTGACTTTCAACTTGGCTTGCTCCATCTTGATTTATGTGATCGAGATCATTTCCAGCCCAATCCTGAAATTAGGAAAAATAGTTACAAAACACGATCTCTACTACAAAACTTTAGAACAAACCTCTTCATAGTTAAAGAAATACAAACCTCCATCGGTGCATCTGTCCTATCATGGTAACGCTTGTTGTGGCCAGGTAACCTACATAGACTGCATGTCATCGTCACTGTGCCTTTTTTCTTCATTCGTGAAGTTGTACCGGACTGAGTGATTACATCTTCCTCTTGCAGCCATCTACGTTTTTTTTGTTTCCTTCCCCTATTCGCCACCACCCAACCCGGTGGTTGTATAGGGATAGCATTCACTTCAGGCCACAATTTCTTTCCATTAATGGGATTGACAATGTTTTCATAACAATTTAAATAGGTTTGCACCGTGTAGCACTCATGCACATACTTTGTAGGATTATCCCCTCTATCTAGTATAACAGCAACTACATGTCCACATGGAATCCCTGTCAAATCCCATCTCCTACATGCACACGTCTTATTTGACAAATCAACTACATATTCCCCAGTACGACATTTCACATAGAACTGTGGGCCCCCGGACCACTCTACTTCACACTCCTCAGCTATTTCCATGGATTTAGCTAATTTTTGTTGAATCTTAGGACACAAAGGTCCTCTGACTCTTCTCATCTTATCCCTCCTTGATTGTATCCTCTTCATGCAGCTAATATGCATGTCAATTAACATAGTCAAGATAGATTTTTCCCTATCCTCTAATACTACATTGTTGAAAACTTCACATAAATTGTTAAGTGCTATATCACTCTTTACCTTAGTGGAAAAATGCGACTTACTCCATTCACGTGGATCCTTTTTACTTAACCACTCAAATGCACCCGCACTCTCCTTTGCAAGTTCATCCATCCAAAACTTCCAATCAGGCATAGTAGTTGACTTTACAGCTTTCCATAAGTAACATTTAAGTGCCAAGCTCTTAAATTCAGCCCTAAAAAAATTTGTATACATGTGCCTCACACAAAACCTATGTTCAGCATCAGGGTACAACTCCTCAATAACCTTTTGTAATCCTTTCTGCCTATCAGTCATAAAAGTCCATTCGTTACTATTCACAATCCTTAAATCTTCACCCAAATGACTAACGAACCATCTCCAACTTCTAGCATTCTCCGTCTCCACTATTGCGTACGCTACGGGGTAAATACAATCATTGGCATCTAGTGCCACTGCAACAAGCATCTGTCCGCCAAAATTCCCTTTCAAAAAACATCCATCTAAGCCTAACAGTTGCCTACAACCACTCATAAAACCTCTCTTGCAAGCTTCTAAACATATATAAACTCCTTGACACTTCGAGTCATGCGTGGTAACTATACACGTAGATCCTGGATTGCTTCTCAATGTCTCATGAGCAAAAGACCAAAGCAGGCCAAACCGGTGTTCATTAGAGCCCTCAATCAATATCCTCGCGTGTCTTCTAGCTTGCCATGCAGTCACTCTATTGATTATTAATTTCAAGTCATCTCTCACAGCCTTAATAATGAGTTCTGACTTCCAATCAGGGGCAATCTTGAAAGTCTATATGTACTTTTCAGCAATATACTTAGTTGTACAATGCCTATTTATTCTGTCTCGTATGCATGTGTGTTGTGAATTGAAGGTCTTAATTTGCACGCAACCTTTATTCTTATTCCATGAAGCCCAAATCTTCCACTTGCAATCCTTTTTTTTGGCACACTCCCTGTGCTCTCTTTTCATCATTGGCCGTAAACTTCAAATTACGCCTAGTGACAACTCCATAATGTCTAACTGCTTTCTTAAACTCTTCTATGTCTTTGAACTCTTTCCCAACCTCTAATTGTGGATTAAACTTCTCCATCTCATCATCATAGGTAGGGAAACGAAAATTATTTTCCTCATCTGAAGAATGATCAGTATGCAACTCCTCCTCAGAATATGCATAATATAGATCATCCAATTCTGAGTCATTATCTTCCCCAGTTGTTTGACATTGAAGGTCCGCATTCAAACCAACCAAAACTCTTTCATGTGCGTTTCTCTGGTACTGAAAACCACCATCGTCCACATCATCCTCCGAGTCATTTAACTGGCACTCTAGTGGCACCAAATCTTCACTCTCATTGTTCGTCACTGCAACGGAAAAATAATAGGCTTAATGTTTGGATATAAAAGAAAGGTAATTAAAACAAATATGCAACTGGGACATTTGTGAAGTCTGAATTTAACTGCTTCGTTTTATAAGATTTCCCAAACAGATAAAGAAAGTGTTTTAACATATACTAAGCAATGACTGCACTTCTCCTTCATAACAACCATGTTGTATACACTGCAAACGGAAGACATTACTGCACTTTTTGAAAACCCTAATTCTCAGCCATGATTTCCTCCTCCATTTTATAGTCAGTTAGATAAACATCCATTTCTTAGACTTTATGTCTATAAGGAAACAAATCATGTTCCAACAAAATATTTTTAAAATATTACCTTCCAGAACTCTTTCTTGCTCATCTTCTAACAACGCATCTTCCATGTGAGGGCCTTGTGGGTCACCTATGCCCTCCATTATCCACACAAGAGAAGAATTCCCAAGCTTAGGATGCTGATTTCAGGGAGAATTTCAAGAAATGTAGAGGATTGGTGTTGATTTTCTCTTCCAGTTAGCAGAGAAATGTGAAAATGGGGAAGGCAGATAAATGTCGTGATTTTAGATGTTTAATGTCGTTGGTTTAGATTTTTAATGTCGTGGGTTTAATGACAAGTTGGCAATTTAACGTGGGTTATTTGCCACGTAAGAAAACCGGTAGCCACGTGTAATTTTCTGTCAACTTTGAGTGACGGGAATGGAGTGGGTGGTGGATGGGTAACAATGAGGAAAGTTGAGTGAGCGTTCGGTAACGCGTCAAAGTTCAATGAGTAAGTAGTAACAACTTGAAAGTTCAGTGACCGTTGATTAAATTTACTCTTTGTGAGAATGTGTATCAAATAGGAGATTACAATTTCTTCAATATTCATATTTAAGCCCCTGTTTGGTAAAATTCCAAATACTTCCCCTACCTGTCAATTAATTCTTCTTTTATTTTGTTATATTATCTTTCTTGGTATATCCAAATAATAAGTAGAAAGATAAACTAAAATATTTTGTAACTACAAAAATAATTATTAAAATAGTTAACACCGCATAAAAACATTCCTCTTAAAGTAGCTATTGATACAAATAAGAGAAACTCTATTATAACCATTTCTGTAAATTCAATGTACCCTAATGATAGGGGAATACATACAGTTAAATTCAAATCAATGAACTTCGTCTGTCATTCTATCTGTACATGTTATCTTGCTAAATGTATAGGGTATGTCGACAATTTCTTTGACAGATTGTCAACTATTAAGATTTAATTTAATATTGGATAAAAAAACATAATTCAACCACGTAATACCCAATTACATCATTTGGACGAATGAAAATCTATGAAATGACTACAAAAAATGATGATGATCATCATTTATTTCATTAAAAATTGTACTTCTTTTATGTTAGCTACTAAATATGACGCCCTTTTGAAACTATTTTTTTGGGTGGAAATGTGTTTTGTAATATTAATTTTTTGAAATTGTGAGGTTAAATAAAATTGGGGTTACATGTAAAATTATTTTATAAAAGAATGTGTAATTAAAAATAAGTTTTAAAAAAAGGCCATGTAATAACCACAATTTATTTAGTGCCATATTATCTATTTCTATCGGGAGAATTCGATAAAATTACTTTAATTGAAATAAAATCGAAGTATAGTTATCTAATTGAGATCAACTTAAAATGGAGTATCTTAGTCAAATTAAAATATAATTGTCCAATTAAATAAAATTGAATTACAATTACTTAATTGACAATAAGTGAAAGCATAATTATCACAAAATGAAATTTACCAGAAAAAATAACAATCCTCATCCTTTTTTCAAACTTGAGATTGACTATGATTAAGTGATTGTGTATAATTGATTTTTGAAAAATCATTCTCCTCCTCGCTCATTTTCTACTGAACATTTAAAAAAAAAAAAAAATTGTTTTTCACTTCTTCGTAACTTTTTGCTACGTTTTAATCACTCTTTGAAAATTACTTTCACACAAGCACTAAAGAGTAGGAGCCTGTCTGGTAAATATTTTCATCAAATTTTTAGTCAGAAAATGACCATTACAGTCAAGAAGTGGGGACCACATTAGAAAGGAGCAGTCAAATATGGCTGTTGCTTTGCTGGGTAACAGTAAAAAAAACCATTGTAATTGGTTTGACAATTTTTACCAGACAGGCTCTAGGTGTATCAAAACTTTCAATTTTAGGTTCGAGTCATTATAGACGCTTTGTTCTCAATTCAAATCAAGTTAGACGGCAGATTGGGGTCTCCGTAATCATAATTTTTTTTCGTTTTGGAGGTTAGGATTTTAGGTGAAATCAACCCCAAAATGAATAAATAAAAAATGGGTAATTAGCACATCTCTATGTTTCAATATTACTGTGCAAAAATTTTTACTTTACATTTTCACCCTTATTTTTACATTTCACTGTGAAAACCATCCTTATGTCCATGTGCTATCAACTTCTTCTTCAATTGGACAAGGGGTGACATAATGGTCAAGTGGTGCCTCCTCATTGGAGGCGCCCCTCCAATGAGGAGGCGCCACACTGGTCATTATGTCACCCCTTTGTGTAAGAGGTGATGTACAAGTAGCATTATTCCATTATCTAACACTTTCGTTTTTTTTTTTTTTTTTTGGCCTTTCTTCCCTTGAGAAAAGCACAGTCGCTTTCAAAAACTCCCGTATTTCTTCACTTTCCTTAGTGCAGTCATCCCCTTCCCTTCATTCTATACATGGTTTATTGTGCCTGATAGTCAGAAAATTAAGATGAATTTTCGGGCTAGATCTGCTGGCAAATTCACATCCCAAATATAAATTTGCCGAGTTGCCAAGTAATGCGCACCAAAATTTTGGGAACAAATTTAGGCAGCTTAAATTCTGCACTCTAATTATACTGTCAAACATATTTGTCAATGTAATTAGCAGAATGAAAGATTCAATCTTGATGTAATAGAGACTTTCGGTGCACTCCGCGGCATCGACCATTTTGATCCAGAACTTGTCTGTCAGTCTATATGAACCACGTATACAAAATCATGATCTCCAGAGGCGACAACACCGTTGAAGGAACAGTGTGGGGGTACACAAAGCCACTGTTTTTGGTGGTTGTACTGTTGGGTACAACTCCATTGGTGGGGAAGTAGTTTGTTGTGACGGCAGCGGTGGAGGTGGGTGGTGGCAGTTGAGGGGTTTGGTGGTGGAGCTGAGAGTGATAATAGCAAGAGCTCAGCCCACTGCTGTCGTTATTGGGCTCCATAGCAGAGAATAGAGGTGTAGGATTGGCTTATATTTCTTATTTTTTCCTCAATTTACTAAGAAGAGAATACCTTTTGCACTTTGATTTAGGAGGAAATAGTGGGAAATGCCCGGTTGACCCGGTCACTTTTCCAAAATAGCCGTTGACTGTTTAAAAAAAAAAAAAGGAAAAACTAAAAAAAGCTTAACATTGAAGCATTCTGCCATTTTTACCCTCACGTGACTTGGAAGAGAGTTGGGAGAGAAAAACCGACGGTGTGGTGCCCGACCCAAAAACCGACGCCCAGACCGGAATCGCCATTTCTCTTGAAGAATGTGAGTTTTTGAAAACCATTCTATGTTATTTTACAAAAAGCATGGTTGAAATCATTCAATATTATGCATGTTTGCGAATTTTTGTTGATTATTTTCGAAAAAATTGTTGTAGAATCAATTAATATCGATGAAATGATCATTGGGAGCCATTTGGGGGTTGGAGATCGCCGGAAATGACGTTTTCCGACGATCTCCTTCGGAGAAGAAAGGGGGCAGACGCCCCGCGTCTGGGCCTTCTGGGCCCAGACGTCTGGGAGTCTGGGCACGCCCAGAATTCTGGGCTTCTGGGCCCAGACCCCCAGAATCTGGGCTTCTGGGCCCAGAAGCCCAGATTTTTTTTTTTTTGCCTTTTTTATATTAAATTAAAAAATGAAACGAATTAATAAGTTATAAAATATTATTTAATAAATTATAAAATATTAAATAAACAAAATAAATTGTTTTTTTGAATTGTTTATTTCAATTTTATATTTCGATTGTTTATTTAATTTTTTATTTAATTATTATTAATTAATAAAAAAATAAATATTTATTAAAAAATTATTTTAATATTTTATAATAAATATTTTACTTGTTCACTTAAAATAAATATTTAATTATAATATTTTAAAATTATAATATTTTAATTAATAATAATTAAATATTATATAAACAATTAAAATAATAAATTTATTTAAAAATTCTTCTTTTACAACGAAATATTAAGTGAACAAGTAAAATATTTATTATAAAATTATTTATTTTAATTACTTATTGAAATTGTTTAAAAAACATTAAATATATTATTTTAAATAAATTATTTCATTTAATTGTTTAGTTATAAAATAAGAAATTTAATTATAAATTTTTCTATTAATTTGAAATATTAAGTGAACAATTAAATGAAATAATTTATTTTAAATCATAATCAATAATTTTAAATAAATTATTTCATTTAATTGTTTAGTTATAAATAATAGAAAAACTAAATAAACAAAATAAATTGTTTATTTGAATTGTTTCTTTAATATTCTAATAATAATAATTAAATATTATATAAACAATTAAAATAAGAAATTTAATTATAAATTCTTCTATTAATTTGAAATATTAAGTTAACAATTAAATGAAATAATTTGTTCCATTATTGCATTATTTGTTGTTCCATTATCTATTGATTCTTGCGGATAGTAATTAATGTCATTCAGTTAGTTTAATTTTCGTATATTATGTTTTATTTATTATATCTTGCACATGATTCTAACATTTGAAATGTTGTAGGATGGATTACCACTTAAATGATGCGGTAAGACAGATCCCATGCAAAGTTACATCGAACTGTAACTTTGCCATCTTTACAGTGGTATTAAATTTGCTGGACGAGGAGCACGCAAACATATTGAGGCGATCCTGCTTATGGCCATTGTATTCATTGCTCGGCGTACAGTTTTCTGGTCAGCTGCTCGATGCGTTGCTATGTCGGCTGCTTAAACCAGTTGACGGAGATGCCCTCCATTTTGATTTTGGGGGCAAGGTAGTTAGATTTTCTATATTCGAGTTTGCCCTCATCACCGGATTGATGTGTACGGGCGAAGAAGCAGCCCGGGCCCGTATTCCGAGAAACAAGAGGTTGTTGAATGAATATTTTTACGGGCAGACGGCGGTCACTCCGGGGCAGTTGGCGGACGCATTCAGGGCATGCGAGGACATGTCTGATAAGTTGAAGCTGGGTATGGTGCTTATCCTCGAGAGTGTGCTCAGGTGTCATCACAAGAAGACGTCGATTGACCTTTTTCATTTGGAGGTTGTGGATGACATTGATACCTTCAACAGCTATCCTTGGGGGCAGAGATGTTTTGAGGATACCTTACGACACTTCAGGAGGGGATATTCGATGCCTAAGGGGGATAGAGCCGAGCGCAAGTACGATGCATATGGCCTGCCGTTGGCTTTGCAGGTAAATGTTCAACATAATGAATTATCTATTTTTAGTATTCAATTCTATATGTAATAATTGTAACTGTTGCAGATATGGGTGTACGAGACTGTCCCCATATTGGCTAGCCGGTATGCGACGAGAGTGGAGACGTGCTGCCCTCGGATTTATCAATGGCGAGCACAGGACAAGCCACTTGCAAAACAAATATCAGCTCTTCTCGACGATCCTGAGGTACGTAGTATACATTTTGCGATTTATATTGTATGTCCTTTCAAAATATCGATACATGGTCATGAACTCGGTAAAATGTCAATATTATAGGTTGAAGTCCTCTCTGAGTTGACCCCGTCGATGGAGGAGGAGGGTCAGAGTTACATACGTTCCTTGTCTGTCCAGGCCGCGTCAGATGATCCGACGCCCGAGTCCATCGTTGATCGGGATAGGGTATGTTCATTGAATATAATATGTTGATTAACGTTTTGATTTTTGAATTAAATTAATAATTCGGACTTTATTTTCTCAGGAGTGCCGTCCAGTATCACCTCCGCCGCCGAGGTCACCTCCGCCGCCGCCGAGATCACCTCCGCCGTCGCCGAGATCACCTCCACCGCCGAGATCACCTCCCCCGCCGAGGTCACCTCCACCGCCGAGGGCCTCACCACCGCCGTCGAGGGCATCACCGTCGCTGATCAGGTCTCCTTCTCCCTCGTCCACTGATCTGTATGGCCGTCTTACTGAGTTTATACAGGGTCAGATGGGCGCGATGCGTCGAGAGTTGGGACGGCAGTGCGACGATCAGTATTCCAGATTGTCGTTCGAGATGGGCGCGATGCGCCGAGAGTTGGGACGGCAGGTCGACGATCAGTCTTCCAGATTGTCATTCGAGATGGGCGCGATGCGCCGAGAGTTGGGACAACAGGTTGACGAGAGCTCTGCCAGACTGTCAGAAGAGATGGGCGAACTGCGACAAGAGCTGAAGGGACATATCGACGATGTATATAATGATGTATTCGTTCTACGTCGCAACGTGGTAGATTTACAGCGCGAGATAGGAAACCTTCGTACTGAGGTCAATATGTTACGGGGCGACGTAGCAGCCATACGAGAGACTGACAGTCATCGAGATGGAAAGGGTGACGTTGGAGCGAGACAGATGGGGTACGATGATCTGTCATGGCCGGGGGGAGATTACGAATCATTTTTTGATGGGGTACCGGAGGAGGGAGTACCAGCAGAGGCGGAGGTGGGGGTACCGGCGGAGGCGGATGTGGAGGGGGTACCGGCGGAGGCGGATGTGGATGTGGAGGTGGAGGGAGTACCGATGGAGTCCGAAGGGGGGGTACCGGCGCAGGTGGAGGGGGGGTACCGGCGGAGGTGGGGGTACCGGAGGGGAGGGCACAGGAGGGGGTGGAGGGAGCACCGGCGGAGACCGAGGTGGAGGTGGGGGTACCGGAGGAGAGGGTACCGGCGGAGACGCACGTCGAGGGGGTACCGGCGGAGGTGGAGGTGGAGGGGGTACTGACGGAGGTGGGGGTACCGGAGGGGAGGGCACAGGAGGGGGTGGAGGGGGTACCGGCAGAGGTGGAGGCGGATGACGTAGTATTTGTGTCGGAGGGGACTACGGAGCTGAGGAAGGGTACCAAGCGTGCTGTTGACGTGACACCGATGGTGGTTGGTAAGAGATCGAGATTGCCGTCACAGTACATCGTTTCCCCCTTCACAGCTGAGGCGAAGAGACGCACGTTCTTGGATGGGACCTTTCCCACTCTCTTCCGCGAGGTCGACCCGGTTCGGCAGAAGGCGTTCTCATTGTGGTTCACATCCCTTCAGCATGAGTAAGTATTTTATCATTTTCGTAAAGTACATACGAGATCATCTATGCTTTTTGTAACAATTCACTATTTTGATTTTTGTAGGGACAACTATAAGATAGGGACGATGACCATCTCGAACGCGAAGAAGTGGTTCGACGATGTTCTGACGAGGGGTGCGTGGCTCGCCGATGATGTAAGGATATTCTCATTGTTATTTATTATTTTATTTAATTATTTATTATTTTATTTAATTTAACGACCATTTATTTTTTATTGGTGTTAGCACATGGACTTGGCTATGGAACTGTTGCGCGATAGAGCTCGGAGACACCCGAGATCTTTTGGCATTCCTGGCCGAGTCATCCTTAGCTCCAGTTTCGCACGTGCCCTTGATATTGAGCACAGCACACTCCTACTCCAAGGCGGCGGATATGTGGTGCCCGAGTATATGTTGGAGTGGGTCATTGGGCTGGAGCCGACATACGGGCAGCCGTGGACGGATTGTACACATATGTACATTCCACAGGTCGCGAACTCACACTGCTTTGCAGTTGAGATCTCTTTCGCGGATTCGACTATACATGTGTACGACTCCGACCATAGCTGTTTGACCCAAGGGCAACTGGAGCAGATATTGGAGCCGATGAGAGTGATCATTCCCATGATGGCTAGACATGCGGATATTCAAGTAAATGACAGATTAGCCATTATGCGGGACACGACGACGGCGAGACAAGGAATATCGTAAGAATTTACAAGTTTTCAATTTGTAAATTTAGTTTTTAGCTATATGTTATCGAATTAATATATTTTTATTTACTCGCAGGGGCGACTGTGGGATGTTCGCGATAAAGTATATAGAATTTTTGAGTATTGGTCGCAAGGTTGATACAATTTCCCAATCGTTTATGGACATGTGGAGGTTGAAGCTAGCTTGTGATTTGTATGAATATAATTGTGATCTTTAGTACATTGTGTAATTATGTAATTAATATACATTATTTTATTTAAATGTTTATTTCATATTCCATTAAGTAATCAATGAATGTAAATAAATAATTTAAATAAATATTTGAATTAATCAATTAACATAAATTATGTAAATAAATAATTTATGTAATCAATGAATGTAAATAAATAATTTAAATAAATATTTGAATTAATCAATTAACATAAATTATGTAAATAAATAATTTCATTAATCAATGAATTTAAATAAATAATTTAAATAAATATTTGAATTAATCAATTAACATAAATTATGTAAATAAATAATTTCATTAATCAATGAATTTAAATAAATAATGTAAATAAATATTTGAATTAATCAATTAACATAAATTATGTAAATAAATATTTGAATTAATCAATTAACATAAATTATGTAAATAAATAATTTATGTAATCAATGAATGTAAATAAATAATTTAAATAAATATTTGAATTAATCAATTAACATAAATTATGTAAATAAATATTTGAATTAATCAATTAACATAAATTAATATTTAACGACACTAAATAAATATTTGAATATTTAATATTTAACGACACTAAATAAAAACATATTATTCAGTTATACATATTATACTATTACATAATATTACACATCGGTTGAATTGTTATGTAGAGGAATCTGACTTGTACAAAATTGACGAGTATGCCCTGTTGCGCCGCATCCGCCGCACTTACGAGGTCGGGAAAATTCTCCGGTGGATGGTATTCTAGACGTACATCTACGTCCCGGAGCACGTGGTCCGATTTCGGGTGGCAACAAATTATTAAGTGGGAGAATATGGTCGGGAACTTCCCACTCGGCTTCATTTGGCAGGGGAAATATCGTTTCGGCATACGCCGCTTTCCAAAAATCAGTCGTGTAATAAACACTGCATAAGGCGTGTGTCGGAATCCCTCTATGCATAGCCACTGCCGCTGCATGCGTACACGGAAACATTTCCAACTGGAACTTTCTACACGTGCATGTGTTATCATTCAAGTCCACGACGTATCCGATATTACGTCCACATCTCACGGAGAAGCGAAACTGATCCAGTGGTTCCACGCATACCTTCCTCGCAACCCCTAGAGTTTTGAAGATTTTGTCTTCCTGAGCCGGAGTCAGCACACTTGTGCAATTTTTTGATTCCTCACGCCGGTCATGAAACCACTGCTGCAATTTTGAATTGGTAACTCTGATCCTTCTTGAATAACGCATTGAGCGACTCAACATTGTTCGACGTCATCATGTTGTATCGACGTCCTGGAAAATGTGATCGTGCCCAATGTTCGTTCCCCATCTCCGTTAGATAAACCCATGCAGCATGTGATTTACTTTCTATTTCACCCATGAACTTTTCAAACTCTTCAAAACTGTACGCCTCTGCAGCTTTCCTAAACAATGCAACGATGCCACTGCTCCGAAACTTCGTCTTTAGATTGCCTTGTATATGGTACATACAATAACCGTGATGTGCATCAGGAAAGACTTCGGCGATACCATTTATTATTGATTGCCCCCGGTCAGTTACGAATGCAAGGTTCTCGACGTCTCCAATTACTTCCCTCAGCTTCGTGAAGAACCAACGCATCGCTAAATAATTCTCTCCATCGACTATACCGAACGCAAGAGGGTAAATTTGGATGTTGGGATCTTGACACGTAGCAATAATCAACTTGCCTTCGTATCTAGCCTTAAGGGTTGTACCGTCGACTAGAATTACGGGTCGCATCGCGTTCCGAAATCCTCGAATGCACTGTCCAAGGGCCATGAAAAAATACTTGAAGCGATTCCCGTCGTCCGTATCAATATAAAATGCCGATCCAGGATTAGTTTTCTCCATGTTGTGGCAATATCTAGCCAATTTAGCGTAACTTTCCTCGGCCGAACCCATTAAGTCCTCCAATGCGCATTCTTTGGCCTTCCAGGCTTTCTGATAGCTCATGACCACCCCGTAATCTCGACGGACGTCGTTGATAATGTCCGAAGGTCTGTAGATCGTTCGTGGGTCCCGAAACTTGTCCATTATTTGTCGACCAATGAACCATGCTCGAGCCTGTCTGTGATCATTTCGATGAATACCCACTTCGCAAGTATGTTCTCGTGCATACTTACGGATTACAAAGAACTCATTCGTGTCCATTTTCGTAGCTCGCAAACGCCAATGGCAACTGTCGTCAATGCAGATGATTGTGTACGTCGACTTGTCCGATTTTTTAACTTTAAACTCGAAATTGTGTTTCAAAGCAATCCGGTGCACAGCTTCTTGCAAATCTTTCTTTGTTTCGAACAGTTGCTCGACATATAAATCTTCATCATCAGGAACTGTAATAGAACAATTAGAGGTACCTGAACCCGACCCATGTCTTCGACCGGATAAAGCAATCAAATCCTCATTCGTAAATTCATTTGCATTCTCGTTGTCATCAACTATCGAGGGAATTCTGTGCGTAACGGTGAAATCATGATGATGAACAACTGTAGTGGGAATAACCACATCATCCTCACGAGCTATCTCCACCGTGTTCCAAAAATCATTCACATTATGATCCCCTCTATCGAGATCTTCGTGTTCACCATCGAGGACATTCTTTTTTACTAAAGTTACGCAAAGAGGAGTAGTCATGCGATCTTCGTTCAATGCAATTAAAGCTTTGATGCCATTTCTAGAAGTAACCTTTGTAGGTGAAATTGGAATGGATGTATGCTCGTTGTTGAATAGAAATCTCAATTCCATGTCGTACTGAGAGGGATTGATGTCAAGCACGTCCTGTATCTCACTGTACATTTCTGCATACGATGTATTCGATGTCAATACAATTGAAATTGAGCCATGTATATCACCTGTCCATTTCCAGACCCATCGACCATTTCCATTATCTTCAAATTCACCAAAGTAAAGAATCGGGATTGCAACCATATCTGATGCATTAAAAAAAATATATATTTGTTATGTTCGTGGAAAAAAAAACCGTTGAGGGTGCACCGCCCCGGACGCCCGGACGTCCGGGGAGTCTGGGCCCGGACGTCCGGGCGGCCCGGACGTCCGGGCCCGGACGCCCGGAAGTCCGGGCCCGGACACCCGGACTTCCGGGCCAGGACTACCCGGACTTTCGGGCGTCTGGGCCCAGACTCCCCGGACGTCGGGGTCGTGTGGAATTGGTTTTCTTCTTCCATCACAGATCTGAAAATCTCATGCAGATGAATTTTTTTCTCGTTTTTGTTTAAAAAAAGTCGATTATAGATCATAAAATTTTCATATACATAATATTTAAAGATTAAAATAATGTACTTAATTAAAACGAAATCAAAAATACGTAAAAATATGCTTACCGATTTCACTGATGGCTGTGAAATATTTCCTTGTTGAGCGTTTGATAAATTTTTATCTGTGTTGGAGTAAACAGATGGAGAAAGTGAATTGGTTTCGAAATTTTACGTAGGAAGTGTTTGAAATTCTTTATAATTTAAAAAGGGTATTATTGTCTTTTTCAAACAATACCATTTTTTGTAATTTATATAACATTTTAAGGGTAATTTCGTCTTTTCAGCCTTAGAAGGCTATTGTGGTGAATGGTTAAAATTTTTGGGCAAAGTGGAAAAAGGGTGCTTTGACTTGGGCATTTTGGAAAGTACCCCTTGATTTAGTCCTTATTTGGTGCACATTTTTTGATCAAGAATGCATTTGTTTTTTTAATGTGATAGGGAATATGTGGTTGAAAAAAAAAAAAGTTATTGATGTGATTGAAAATGTTATTTTATTAAAGAATGTGGTTGAAAATGAAAAGAAGAATGAGAATGAAAAAGATAATATGGCTCAAATATGGGCTTAATAAAATCATTTTATTTTGATTTGCTCACAAATATACTTGTGTTTGGAATCTCATTTTAATGATAATAGAATTTTTTAAATAGTGATTGATGGGAGAATGTGTGGTGGAAAAGTGATGAAGAGTTTTAGATTTGTATGTAATATTATTTTATTTGAAAAATGTGTGGTTGAAAGGAAAAATGAGAAAAAAAAATGGTGTCAAACAGGGGAATAGTAACTCACCTCAATTTGGTACAATAAGGATATCCAGCTGATTTAATCTGACATGATATGTTAATTCAAACATTAAGTCATGTTTGATCCCCGTTTTTTCAAAAACTTTTTTTTTAGCCATATTATTTTGGAAGAATATATTTTGGAATAGTAGATTGATGGAGAATATGTGGTTGAAAAAAGAAAGGAAAAGTTATTGATGTGATGGAAAATATTATTTTATTGAAGAATGTGTAGTTGAAAATGAGTAGAAAAATGAGAATGAAATTTTAATGTGGCTCAATCACAAATTTTTCCATAAAATAGTTTTACACAAACTCAAAATTTTTCTTTATTTTTTAATCACACATTTTCGAACAAAACACTATTACAAAATACATTTTGTCTAGTGATGGCAACAAGGCGGGGCACCCCTGCCTCCGCCTTGCCCCGCCTTAGACAGGGCGGGTGCGGGCTTGCCCCGTTTGTTAGTTTTTTTTATTTACAATTAAAATACAAATTCAAAATTTTAAAATTCAAAGCAAATAATGTTTAAATTAATTACATCAATATTCAGTAAACACCCAAAACAAAAAATGTCCAAAACAATTTTTTTAAAAAAATTCTTCACGGGATACGTTTGGGGAGGGCATCTCCGTCCCGCCCTACGACCCTAGAAGGGGCGGCGAACCCCACCCCACCCCACCCCACCCGTTCGGGGTGGGGCCCCGATGGGTGAGGCGAGAAAAGTTGTCATCTCTAATTTTGTCCAAAAATATGCTCAAACAGGGGCTAAAACTAACAAATGATTGATGTGATGTGTATGTGTATGTCCACGTCACAAAGTAACACATTATCAATCTTTAAAAAAAAAACATTTTAAAAAATGCATATGAACTAAAAGTATGTATTTACACGTCGACCATCCATTCGTGTTGGTGCCAATTCTTTGGCAGATTGTAATTGAGATTTCAACCGTTGGGAAAAAAACAGTCGCAACATTTGACTTTGTGTGAAAGGTGTGGGGCCCAGCATTTGAAAAAAAAAATGGCCATATTTATGCTGAAAATCTGATGAAAATCACCAATAGACACAATTGAATGTCTAGGATTATCAATTATGTTAATTAAACTAGCGACAATTGACAAAACGATTAGGTTTGTATGCAAATCGAAATTGGATGACTTGATTGTACCAAATTAAAGATGAATTATCAAATTTGCATGAAAATGGAGGTTGATGACCCAATTGCTCATATACAACTCTATCCAAAGTTAGATAACCCACTAGTCCACGTTAACCCGTGTGAAATCCATGTTTATTGGTTTGTAACTTTTCTTTTCTTCTTCTCCGATGACTCCTTAAAATTTTGTTTTTTATTTTTCAAAATTAACCAGAATGGTTCTCACGAGTAGTCAGAGTTGATTACTAAAAAATAAAAAAATAAAAAATAATGATAATAAAGTCTTATGTTAATCAAACTAGCGACAGTTGACAAAGCGTCCACATTTGTATGCAAATCGAAATTGGATAACTTGATTGTACCAAATTGAGGATGAATGATCAAATTTGCATAAAATTGGAGGTTGATGACCTGATTGCTCATATACAACCATGGGCGGACCTGGGGGTGGCCGTGGAGGCACCTGTCCCCCTAAATTTTGAAGTTTTTTTTATTAATATGAAAGGAAAATGAATCAACATTCATTTCAAATCAATGTTCTCTCTCGTCTGAGTCGCATCTTCTCCTATTCTCTCTCTCTCTCTCTCTCTCTCTCTCTCTCTCTCTCTCTCTCTCTCTCTCTCTCTCTCTCTCTCTCCCGTCCGACTCGCTACCACACCACTCACCGTCGACACCGGTCGGCCACTGGCCAACACACGTACGGTTGACGGCAGCACTCTCCCGCAGCCGCGGCTTCGCTCCTGACCCTTCGCCCGTCCTCACTCCTCTCTCAGCTCTCTCGCCTTTCGATCTCCCGTCTCCTCGGTCCGCCTCAGCTGGTCTCCTCATTGTCCTTGCCACTGCCGGTGATGAGGTAAGTTTCGGTGTGGTGTTTTAAACAATTAAGAAACAAGGGCTTTTCATTTTATGTGTTACTTTATTATTCCTAATAGGCTAGTACAATAAATTGTGAATCTGTGATATCTTGGGGTTGGTATTTGGTAATGACAAATTGACAGTGGTGTTTTTGAACTTTGAAGAATCTGTGATGATAATGCTGAGATTATAACTCAATAGGGAGAGGGGTAATTGGAGAATTTCCTGTAACATCCAACTGAGCCCAAAATTGAATAAATAGGGGGGGAGTTGGGTATTCTGAAGCCTTCAGAAAATTAGGGAATGAGTTGTTGAGAGGGTCGGGCCTCTCTAATGCTTGACGGAACTTTGTAATTTAAGAAATGTACATATAAATATGTGGCTGGAATTCTATCAAAGTTTGTGTAGCTCTTGATGACCAAGATTGTAAACTCCATTTCTTTGTTGATTTGAATTACGAAATTATATTAAATTTTTCTCTATTCAATTTTTCACTTTAATTATGGAACATTATCAAAATATGATAACAATGTAGAGAACAATTGTAATAAAATATCTCTTACTTTAATTTTTTCGTCACTTTTTGAAAGTTTGATTGTGCCCCGGCCCTGTATACAACTCTATCCAAAGTTAGATAACCCACTCGTCCACATTAACTCGTGTCAAATCCAAATTTATTGGTTTGTAACTTTTCTTTTATTTTCCTTTGATGACTCCTTAAAATTTTGTGTTTTTATTTTCAAAATTAACCAAGTCGTCGCACTTGATTGCTCCAAATTTAAAAAAAAAAAAAAAAAAAAAAATCCTTAACCTTATTTGGTGGAGATTAAAATCATTTTTTTGGTAAATTTTGATAAAAATTGATAAAATGTGTATTTGAAAAGTTGTAAGACTCATAAAATATGTGATTAAAATTAATTATTGACTTTAATTTAGATTAAAATCCGAATTTTAATCAGTGTCAAATAGGAGCTTATAAATGAGTCACTTCACGTAGCCACAAAGCCTTATTTTATAAATACCCGAACAAAAGTATGTCACATTTGTAGGACTAAACTGTTCTTATCCCTAATTGCAAGTCCTTTTCATGTGGCCATGTTTAGGTACCTTCAAGGCCTTCGAGTGAGAGTGCCAAGTCTTCTCTTTCTCATTCAAACTTTTCCTCCCAGTCTCCCGCCATTGTTAATTAACATTTGACCTGTTTGGGAATATTTTTGGCAAACTTACAAAACTTGCTTAATAGAACAAGTTTTGATTACACATTCACTCAATAAAACAATTTTGCATGTGGACCCATAACTTTTTCATACTTTTTAACCACACATTCTAAAAAAAAAAAATCATTCCCACAAAATGTATTCTAGAAAATCTACATAAAATAGACCCTAAGTAAATACGTAAAATTAGAATGAATAACCTTTTTGCTGGTGAAACTTAAAATTAAAGTTACTTCATCCAAAAATAACATTTGCATTATTATCAAAATAAGTCACATTTTCTACTTATAAGCAAGAAAAAAAAAACATATCCAAACACATTTAGAAACAACTATTTACTTACTTTAAAGCACTTCACAACTTTAAGTACCCGCTCTCCTCTGATGTCACAAGTAATAAACAAGACGAAAGACTGAAAATTAAAAGTAACAAAATGGAATGGAATTACACCAATGAGAAATCTCCCATAGCAATCAGCAAATCAATATATACTAGGTTGTGCATCGAGCAATTACATGTGGTTCTGGTGATACTAAGTTAACTCTTAAGTGGGATTTTTACAACAGAAACTTCGAAAGAGTAATTAAGAATTCTAGAGGCAAGTTTTGGAACAATGGAAACCGGAATTTCAGGATCGTATTAAATAATGCTATCCTAAATCCTTGTAGCAGTTAGCTAGGGGATTCACCCTCGACTGTTTCTTTGGTTGATGCCTGAACATGGGAGTTTTTGAATTCCTCCAACTGCAAAAGAATTTATGGAAAGACGAGGAAAAAGTGATTACGAGGCGCAGGATATTCAGAAATAATGGAAGCACGAAATCTTAATCTTAATCTATGATTTTAAAAGTTCTACACAATGCCCTCGACATTCAAGTTCGATAACTTGTGCTTATTTGCACGACGGAAATTTGTCAGAAACCTTCCATGAATCTTCAATTTCGATGTGATTTACATGCAACATCATTACCATATCTTCATAACGGTCCATTAGTCCTCCAAGAAACCCCAAAATAAATAAATAAATAGAAATGGACAAACTTATAAAGATATTCAAGCAAGGGGAATAACTTTAGATTCTCACTGATGAATGATCTGTTAACTGAAACTTCATCTGATTTTGGCAACTTGAATGAGAAGTAGAAAACTAATAGGTATTTCCCTTTATGAAAACAAATTTATTTGAACAGAAAGATTTGGTTTTTTTTTTCCCCCCCCCCCCACAAAAAAGACCATTCTAATGGACTAAAAGTAACAAAGCCTGACCATGTTAAAGAGATTGCAAGAGTAGAAAATTATGCCTTAACCAACTAGTGTTGATGGATTCTCAAATAGCATTTTGGTTGCATTAAAATCATTGACCAAAAGAAAGAAAATTACTCTCAGACCCTTACAAGCTGCAACAAATAACTGCAGCAGAAAAATAAACAAATTAGGTCATACCTCCTGGCATTTTTCTTGGTGCGCAGCTAAAAGCTCATTGTGTCGTATCTGTAATTCAGACATTTCCGCTTGCAACTTTTCATAGTCAGACAGACTCGGACCACCTAATTTTTGTTGGATGAACCTGTCAACACAGAAATATTAGTAGGTGTTCATTATATGATTATTGCTTCAACAAAATTATTTTAAGTGAGAGTATCTATCAATAAAGATGCATATATGTTACAAACAGGTGTAGGACAACTAAGAAACGGAATGGATGAGGAGGCAACTCTTTCCCCTGGTCATATCGAAATGCCATAGGTTCTTTCTTGCCTTTTGGAATCCAAATTACCAACATCACATGAAACATATTTGACTCTTAAAACTACACCTGGACTAATCTTATCTTTCAGGCATTCTTGCACCATTTTGATACTAGAAAAACAAGAAAAAACAATGATTTTGGGTTGCTTGTGATATACTCACTCAACAGCTGAGGAAGGCTTGTCGTTCTGTTCGTATAGAGCAACGAGCACTACAATGAAGAGAACATTTTTATCAAGGGGAACACGTTGAGAAAAAGAACTTGTAATAACTACACTAATTTAAATCAAAATAAAGGTTAAAATAATTGCAACCCTTTGTCAGAGCATCGAGAACTCCACTAGATTCTAAGTACTTTCTAAACGCTTCCTTCTTGGCTTCCTTTTCCTGTCAAAAGACTTAAATGATGAAAACGACATGGGAAATTTTGAAAATGGAAAGAAAGAAAGAAAGAATCATGTTTGCATATCGAGGAACAGAATACAGAAGAGAAATGAAAAATTAGCGATAGAGTTAATTTAGATCAAGTGCCAATTGAACGCGTCATATTTAGATAATACTTGAATCTCCGTTATATACTGTTCTCGTAGTGTATGCAAGCATATTGGATCACTAGACAGTGAGGATCACTGTCTTAGCAAAATATCACCATGAGTTTTCATCAATGGATCAAATGATTGGCATGAAACAAAACTAAGAAACTAACCCTTAAAGAATGAACACATCTTAAAGCATACTCCTATGAGTCATCTCATCAAGGTAATTGCCAACGTATTAAATTTAGTAAATAAAAGACAGGCTACATTTAAGTAGATATCGGATTACTTGCCTATATTTCATAAGTTGAGAGGATCTCAGTAAAGTTCCAAATTTTACGAGTTGATTTAGCCAATCTCCCACCCAAAAAAAAAAAAAAAAGAAGGAGAAGATTTCGGGAGACCACACTGTGCCCTTCTCATCACAGTCCAACTCCCAAGTCCATTAATGATAAGCCGTTGTGCTTTTACCTTTAGTGATGTCATCTAAATAATGATCAAACTGGAGATTCACCTGTGGAGTGTGTTGAGCCCCGTGTCACCAAGTCATATAAAACCCAAACCAACACCTTGTTTTGACAAAGGACGAGCACTTACTTTCTGACATTCATCTAGTTGACATAATCGAGTTGGCTACTGACAAATTTCTTATCAAACTCACAAATGTGCTAAAATGTTTCGGCAAAAATTACAACTACCATATGAAAAATTTATACAAGGGGTTTTAACTCTTTCTAACTGTAGGGTAATACTCGTAACATTTGCTACTGGAAACCTACATTAAGTAGGTATTGTTAAGAAATGAGCTTCCATCTTAAAATGTCAACTTTATTAAGAGGAGTAATACAATCCTTTATATGTTGGTTTATGTTTACATCTTTATTCGATGTAGAATTCTATCCCTTAACATGCCCTCAATAAATGGTGGCTCGTTTGAGCATATCAAACTTAAAATCCGTATGCTTACTTTTGGAGTTTTAACCGGATCGAATTGCTCGTTAGAGTTTAATGAGCTCTGATACCATGTTAAGAATAGGGGTTCCATATTAAAAGATCAACCTTATTAAGAGGAGTAACACAATCCTTTATATGTTGGTTTATGTTTACATCTTTATTCGATGTGGGATTCTATTCCTTAACAGGTACTTAGTAATAGGGCTTGTACATTTAAATATTTTCTATGATGTGTAAATGTAAACTAAGCAAATTTCAAAAGAACAAATATATCATAATCAACAGCAAATTTAGGATTGAAGCACCTGGCCAAAGTGAAGAATGCCTACATAGCATTTGACTCTTCACCCTCAATAAAATATTAACTAAACGATTCAAAAGTTTCTAGTTAAGATGAACACCCCCTGTTTCCTTATAGAATATATCAAATGAAGAACAAATAATGTTAAAAGTACAAAGTTTTCCATAAAAATCAATTCCATTTTTCATTTTATTCCAAATCTATCGATATTAAAAATGTGTCCTATAAACTATAGTATAGGGTTACCTTTTCCTTGAATGCTGTGAAATTTAATCATTATTTTAACGACTAAAGGCAAACTTAGTAACAAAAAAATAAAAGGATAAAATTTTCCATTTTGTTTCTGAAAAACTAAAGAGAGATTTCCAATTTATGTTCCCTACGTAAATGGTTGTAGATACAAAACCCAAAATTCTGCAACAAATACTGAAATACCATGTATCAATAATTTTAAGCCCTTAGGCCTTAGCACAGCAACTAAAATGGAACCCAGATGCCTTACACTTCAGCTACCGCAAGACAAAGAGAACGTACCAAAGCCTTATCCAAAGCATAATCCGCAGAATCCAGGCAACAAGAAATATGCCCATAAGAATATATTCAATCAAATAAATAAAACCACAAACACGTGTTGTAAAATTTAAGATTTAATAAATTTTGCTCCGAATGATCCCATCCCATTCACAAAATGATATCCGTCTTTCATACACTAACAATACTTCTCCCTCCTCAAAATCATAACATTCTGTAAAATAAAAGTTGAAACTTGAATAGATGATTTAAATAAATAAATAAATATGTATCCATCTTGATCTATAATGCTGCAGACTTCGATTTATAGCAATCAACTAAATTGAGATCAATTGACTAGGAGGGACCGTAACTTACCATCTTCTTCCAATTGCACTTGTGACTTCAATTCGCAGCAATCGATACTGGACGAGACCCTCTATATGCGTGAGAGGAGAGCGAGGAGAGAGAGAGAGAGAGAGATTGGTATAAATATGTTGGATAAATCTAGATTTACCAAATGTTTTACAAAATATGTTGGCGAGTTGTAGTGGTGTCAACGAGCCAAGTCGAGCCGAGCCTGGCCTGAGCCGGGAAAAAAAAGCTCGGGCCGAGCCCGAGCTTTTTTGGATCGAGCTTTTTTCGGCCCGAGCTAAGCCGAGCCGGGCCTGGCCAAAAAAAATGAGGCTCGGCCCGAGCTTTTGGCCCGAGCCGAGCCGAGCCGAGCCGGCTCGATTTTTTTGATTTTTTTTTTTTCTTTTCTTAGCTACCTTTGCAGGCAGCTATTTTTAGCTGCGAGGCAGTGTCTGCCTTAGCAAGGCACTTTGTGTCGCCTCGCCTTTGCGACAGACCTTCAAAAAAAAAAAATTTTTTTTTTTTTTTAAATATTGGCTCGCCCGGGCCACGGGCCGGCCCGGGCTCGAGCCGACTCCCCAAAGGGGGGCTCGGCCCGAGCCTGGGCTCGGTTCCACCGAGCCCGAGCCGAGCCCGGCTCGGGCTTTTTCCGAGCCGAGCCCGAGCCGTCCGAGCCTCCGAGCTTTTTTGCCACCGCTAGCGAGTTGGTAAAATATTTTGTAAGTGAAGCATGATCCAATCTTTTGGTAAAATCGTTGAATTGGCAATTTTTTTAAATTGACCTAATTAATACATGTATAAATGGAGCGTTAGAGATTAAATTCGGATTAAAATTGAAAAATTAGTCGTTGCTGTTAACGTTTATTAGACGAGTGTGACACAATAACGACTATATTTTCAATTTTAATTAGATTTTAATCTTTACCAAACAAGCACTAACATCTACCGTAAGCTCTTTATTTTTAAAGAGTATCTCGATCATAATAAAAAGTAGGGAAAATTACATTAGGGGTCCCAAGCCTTTTAATTTTTAGCAAATTTTATCTTAACCTTCAGTTTGTACAACTAGGGATCCCAAACCTTTGAAAACTTAGCACCGAGTCCAAATGGACCGTTCTTTGACCTAGAAAATGTATTTTGACCAAATCTAAAGAGGGAAAATGGTAAATTCGTCATTATTCCACATAAAATAAAAAAAATTAAAAGAAAAATAGAAATGTTCATCTTCCTCAACCTACCCCATCCCACCCCTAAACCAATCCTTATCTCCCTAACCTAATCCAACCCACTAAATCAAAACCAAATCAACTCGACACGCTACCTTCTTCCACAGCCACCACCACCACTCGTCGTCGATTTCCGTGGGCATTTCATTGTGAAAGTGTTTGCTGATCAAACGACAATATCTCGTTTAATAAATTCTCGTTTTCTAGTAATAAAAATCATCCTCAAGCACTCCCCAAATCAAAGAGTGAAAGCGTTTCTCAACTGCTAAGCCACATTAAGCTTCTCATCTGCCTCAAGACAGTTGCAATGGCTACCCTTGATGTCAGGCTCTATTCCTGTTAACCCAAAATTATGTATTAAAAAGTCAAAATCTGTTTGCAATTTGAATTATTACAATTTCTCGAAGTCAAAACTTCTATTAACACTCTTTTTTCTTCTCGAATATTAAACGATTTGACGGGTTGAGGCATGGAATGAATGTGAAGTGATTCCCTTTTGTCAAAAAATTTCCTTTCAATACTTGGTTTTGGGCAAGTCTGTTGCCATCTAGGCTTAATGGAGGGTGCAATGGTGCTCTCCAGCTACCGCCACATTCTGAGAGTTGGATTGTGTTAGGTTAGGGGGTGGGATTTGAGGTGGGTTGAGGAAGATGAACATTTCCAATTTTCTTTCAATTTTTTTATTTTAATTATTTTATATGGAATAAAGACGAAATTACCATTTTGCACTCTTTATATTTGGTCAAAATATATTTTCTTGGTTAATTAACGGTCAAATGAATGGAATTTGGACCCCGGGTGCAAATTTTTCAAAGGTTTGGGATCACTAGTGGTTCAAATTGAAGATTAAAGTAAAATCTGTTAAAAACTCGAAGGATTGAAACCGATACTGCAATTTTCCCTAAAAAGTACATTTAAATTTAAAAAATAATATTTGGATACACTCCATCGTACTCTTTATTTTGGTTTTTCAACAACCATTTATTACTTTTTCCTCATTTTCCTGTTAAATATATATTTCATAATATCAATAGCTAACATATTCAATATAATATGCATGGTTTAAATAGAGGAGCGTTGAAACTTACCGTTTCATTAAATGTAATTATATAAAATACAAATAGAGAGTGAGTTTAAAATATTTGTATTCTAAAAGTTAAAAAATAAGTTTCAAGTATGATATTTAATAAGCTACAAATATTGTATTCAATAAGTTACAAATTTTAATACACTATTTTCAAAATTATTCAAATCACATCTGAATTGATTGATCATTAACTCGTTAAAAACATGTTAAATAAAATATGAAAAAATAATAATTTTTTTAGAAAAATAAAATGAAGTGTCAAAATAAGATGCTCTTTATAAATAAAGAATTTTTTAAGATGCTCTAATATAAAGAGTCCAACTCACTCTCTATTTAAAAAAGAAGTTAAAATAGTCTTTTGTAACCTTAATTCGAGCTTTGACTCTTTAAAATAAAAAGTTCTCACTTTTAAAGAGTCTCTTTTTAATTGATTTGCTTCATCGTCTAGGTTTAGAATATATATGCTATTAACTGAATAAAGGAATTACTTATGAAAAAACTGTGAGCTATATACATATTTATGAACATTACTTATCCTTGAATGACAGCATGAAACCCGTGTCTGGTTGACATTGATTACATCGGCTCCTTAATCGACATGATATGTGTCGTTTATTCATTTTTTTTTTCAAAAATAAATTATATTTTCTTTTATTTCGTTGTATAGTCATTCAAATAAAAAATCACAAAACTTAGGTTTATTGTACTTGATATGATTAAACATTGTATAATCATATCAATTATAAAGTCAAAGTAATCTATATATCAAGGGTTTTGCTAGGGGTACATAATTTTTGTATACAGATAGATACATAACACTCACGTGTGATGGGGTCCACCCCTTATGAGTGTTATGTACCCCTCAACGTACAAAAATTATGTACACCTAAAATTATCCATATATCAATTCCAACAAGGCGTGAAATGTATGCTTTCCTTCGATTGTAAGCATTTGTTCATAAAAATGTGCATATAGATTTGAAAAAAATATCGACACATTTGAACTAGTGCTTCTTTGATAGAAATAGCTCAATATTCTTCATCAACATTTAAATTTGTAATATCATGATCTTCAAGGATAAGTAATATTTTGCGAAAATATTAATACAACATCGTGCTTCTTGCAAAAACATAATATTATTTTGAAATTTTAAAATACTCTTCAAGAGCAATAGCATAATTTTTAATAAAATAGTATATCTTATAAAATTACATTCTTTGAAACTAGTATATTCTAATAAAATATTAACATTATATATTTGTGCTTCTTTAGGAGTAACAACAAAACATTCTCTATAATATTTAAATGCCTAGGTTAGAGTATTAAGTTGGACGAGTCACTCACAAACTCGCATGAATTGGCTCACGTGCTAGCCGTCTCGTCGTTAGGGGAGTGAAAGTGCAATTTTTATTTAAAAAATTCACAAACAACGAGCGACTGCCTTGTCGAGGGAGAGTCCGTCGGTCCATTTAACACTCATAGCCTAGGTTCCTTTTAAAAAATACAACACAATATTCTTATGAAATATTAATAGAAATATAGAATTTGTATCATCCAAAAAGTAAGAAAAATTCTCTTTCAACAACCAATAAATTATTGGTAAACATTAAATGAATTATATTTATAGTTAAAACACAAAGGTCATTAGAGATCAAGACCTTGTTCAAACGGTAGGATAAAAAACTTTTTCAGATCAATGAATTGTGTTCGAGTCTCATCTGAAAATGGATGTATGTAATTCAATATATAGATTTCTACAGTAAGTGCGACTATTTCTTAAGTGTTTCAATATGATTAAATGGCCATTAATAATTTTCTATCATTTTACAGTAACTTCAACCCTCTTTGTATTGTTCGTGTAGTTTAGTTTCTAAGGGCGTGTTCGATAGAGATTAAAATTGAAAAACTAGCCGTTATTGTTGACTTTTATTAGACGAGTGAGACCTAATAACGGCTATATTTTCAATTTTAATTGAATTTTAAGCTGTACCGAACATGCCCTAAATATTTCACATTGAAACGGTAAAAAAATTGGCTCACTTTTTTTCGATAAACGCTAAAAAAATTATATTAAGCTATATACGCGTAAATGTTGTTTACAATGAGGTAGGAAGACACTATTTTGATAAATAAAGATCGCTTCTTTTGCAAGAACTTGTGCCACACCATTCCGTTTTCCTTATTGACACTGCTACTTCCTTCTGCAAAATCAGCAAATTAACTTTCATCATACACAAGAGTTAAGCCATAAATGTTCTCACTGACACATACACTGATACACCAACAATTCTTGGAATACACTAACATGTTTGGATTCAAAATTTACTTATAAGCTTGGCCAAACATGCTCAATTTCATTCCAGATAGAGGCAATTCATCAGATCCTAACAACCAGCGTCTCGTTATGTCAGGTGACAAGTTTTACTCCCACAGGGGATATTGCCCAATTGATATTTTATTATGAAGATGAGGGGTAACAGGCTGAAAATTTTGCAACTTTTGATTTCTGAACCTTGGTATCAAATGTTGGACACTTGACTAAATCCACGTGAAGCAATATTTACAAAAAGAAAAAGACTCTAAGATCACAAAGGACATTTACAGAAAAGTATTTGGAAATAGGTTGTGAGTCTTGACCTATCTTTTCATGTAGTAATATCAATCACGTTTTCCATTATACAAAATTTGGATTTTTAAAAAATTTTGCGACTCTTAGCATATCTTTGGCAAGTGTGTATAAACCATCACAAAAGTGTCAAATCAGTTTTTATTCAAATATTTCATGAGACCCACAGATATGTTATCTACCACTCATTTCTGTCTGTTTATAAACACTTCCAAAAACAAAGAAAATTGTGATTGGCTCTTATTTTGAAGTTACCTATTGATCAAATACGACCTTTAATGTATGTTTTTGTCCCAGAAGCTAAGGAGAAACTAGGTTCAATTTTCACTCACTATAAGAGTTCCTCTTTGAAGCTCTCATTATGAGTGCCATATGCTCAATTTTCCTTTATATTTTACACCTTTCTCAACTTTGTTTGTAACTAACTCGTTTGACCATTTAATCTTACAAACTAGGGAGAACCATGTCAAAATTTTCGTTTTACTGAAGTCTACATTATATGTTTCTCATAAAAGTTACATTAGTGTTTATTTCATCTTTATATTCCCTATCCTTCATGGTTTACTTAATCTACTTCGGCTAAATAATGCAATTCATCATTATAGGTGATCATCAACAATCTAGATGGCAACTGGTCCGCTAACTCCATAGGACAATGAATCAGGGCGCCCAATGGGTCCACTGTCACCTAAACTAGTGATGATCATCACTATTGATGAATAAAATTACTGACTTAAGGTTAGAGAATGGAGAAAGCCATTCAAAAAAAATTCCAACTTTTTCCTCCTATGATATCTATCTACGATTCCCTCATCTTTTACTTTGGGTTTTCAATTAGCTTGCTCTTATTTATCCGATAATTAGCTGCGTGTGTTTATGTTAATAGGGCCAATGAGTTAAATAAAATCTCAACGTGCAACCACCCTTGGTTGGATATTGGGTTCCTACCTTCCCCCACCTAAATGTATTTCCGAAATCCACTACTTCAGTTTGAAGAGAAACTCGAAGTCCCAAAACTCCTAACACAACCTTACAAGAAAACTAGGTTGACTCCTAGTTTGGGAATTCAGACTGTGTTTTGTTTTCCATCCTTCATGAGAAACCATCCACCCCTCATCCACCCTATAAGACGTGCACATGGGTGCCTTGGGGCGACCAATGTAGAGATGCTCATAAAAGGGACAATCAACAATCACCTTTCGTGGATGATCTTGATTCTTGAATGCATCTTTTGTTGTAACCCGGTCTTCGGATCGTGGTAAATGCATTACACAACAGTATAGTAACACTATCAGAAATAAAACTCATACTTTATGTGCAGTTAATACCTGACAACAACACGGAGAATAAAATAAGCATACCGATAGTAAGACAAAACATGGAAATATGGCGTCAAAAGTCTAGGACAGGAATACAGAATAGACAGTTTACACACTTCACACATTCAACAAAAACAATTCAACTTGCACTCGATTCTCCTATAGAATAATATGCCGTAGTAGCACTATAAAATTCAGTATAAAAAAATGAAAGCACGGGCAGAGCATTCGTTTAGCAGAGAAAAAAAGTACATGCTAAAGATTTTTTTTTTCTGAAAGTAAGAGATTTGATTTAAGATATATGCTCTTCAAAAAAGTGATGCAGGAGGGTCCGAGTCAGACGAAGCTGAGTTGTCAGATAACTCGTTGATGGCGCTAACGTACCATGAATTGGCGGATCGACGTAAGAATGGAAAGTAATCGACGACATTTCCTAATTGGGGTCAATTTTGAACACGTTTTGGTATTTTGGCCATAACTTTGGCTACGGTTGTCAGAATCACGCCCGTGACCCCAATTCGGAAAGCTCGTTTCGGCGCGCACGTCGTGGGCACCAAGCTATGCTCGGTGTGCATCGGATTCGAGGTCAAATTCAGCTGTTTTCCCTTCCGAATCGTCAATTTAAGTTATTTTTTACTATTTATGGTAATATTTCGGTTTCCCTTTTGACATAGAATAATTGCTCGATTTGAGCCGAATTTTGGTGATATTGTTTCTTTTATTAAGTATTTTATTTTGGTATGAATATCAGGATTTTGCTATTTTTGGCAAAATTCCGATTATTATTATTTTCTGGCTATTTAACCCGGCTTGTGGGTTATTTTCATTCAGTTGTTGAATAATAAAGAATTTTCTCGTTTTTCTTTGTGTTTCTCTTGCGTTCTTCTCTGTTTTTGTCAATTGAATCCCGCCTACAGAATAATCACTATTCTGCCCGGCGTCAAAAAGTAAGTGAAAATAGCAAACAGTGGCTAAGAAGTTGTTAAAAACATAAGCAGTAGTTAGTTGATACGGATACTCAAAATCTTACTTTGCAGCCAGCTCAATAACTGCACACAAAGTCTTCTGTGGGTCTGAAAAGATGAAAATAGGTAAAATCAGTCTCTTAAGAATCAGGAACACTAGGATCAAAATATGGAGAAATTTTGCAATTGAAACAGTAGTAGCAATTTACCTTTCAAAAGGAAAAAAATAAATAAAAGTTCATTAGATGTATCTTAATGGTGGAAATTATGCCATATGTCAAGAGTGAAGCAAAACCAGTCTAGCTAACATGAACAACAATTGCACTTTTGAACTCTATGCAAAATTTCCACGTTAGCAAATTCAAACCTAAATCACTTGATCTCAATATATGTTGTGGGATTGAAGTAAGAAGTTAAGATACTTAAGCTAAAAGAACTGAAACGTGAGCAATCATTTAGAGCTGTGCACACCCACAGAGGCAAAGTTGCTTCATATTTTAAACTTTGAGATCTATCAATTTCTCGTGCCTCGAAGAATCTGATCGCACAGTTTTATCTATCTAATGCAGACAATCCATTCAAAGATAAATTAGAACAAAATGAACATGATCGGTTGATTTCTATTACCAGACCTGGCTAAAGAAAATCACAGAACACTGCAAAATAATTTTAAACTTTGGTAAAAAAAAACTGTAGATCAGATACATTGTACAGATGACAAGAAAACCTGGTTTGTGTATTCCATATTACAGATAGGCAGTGCAAGTGAGTGTTTATATTTAGAAGCAAGCAATACGGAAACAACAGATATTAGAAAACAGCCATGTTTAACATTGCAAATTCCTTACAAATATCCACGTTCGTCTGCTTGCATGTTAGTGCAATGTATATTCAGCTACCATTTAAAATGTGATTCTTAACTCCTAATATCCTATACAGTGACTAATAACCAAGTATCATGGTCACTAAATTATATATTTTGTGCAAAGTATGACAGGACTTGGAAGATAAGAACTTAAAACATACATGGAGTAGCTTTTGTCGAGACCTCCGAACCGAATGATGCTCCACTCACAAATTCTAGATAAGAATAACCTGTAATGAACATGTAAATTCATTTCATATGTTCCAAAAATAATTTTGAATAAGAAATGAGATGCGATTGAAGGCATTATTGTCCTGGGGGACGGAAAACTTTTAGAGGTTTCAAGTGAAGAGAGAAAGCGTTCCATTTATAGAAAGATATGTATCTGGGGGCCACTGTAAACTGATTTGTGCAATACGACTCTATTCTTAACTTCTTCCTCTCTTGCTAACACCTGTACCAGGTTCCTCAAATTCATAATTTCTGCATATGATTTTCATGACATTCAGTTAAAATTAAAGGGTTACTAATGAGGCAATCAAGCGAGCTAACAATTAAACCACCCAAACATATTTAAACGAACTAAACACCCTCTTATAGATGAATGTCATGGGCAGAACCTGTTTGAGTTGCTTCTAGAAACATCTCTTCTTGAGTCATCCTCTTCTCCTCACCTTCCTTTTTCCTTTTTACTGGCTGACAATTGAAAAGAAGTTAATATTGGCCCAGATTACTGCATATCAGTACTTCTTTTGCTCATGGTGCTATGTTAAAAGTTCTCAGAAAGTAGATAAATTGCTAAATAAGTGAATAAACTAAACGAAATACAATTTAATGAAGTGGTGTTACTGAAACCAATTGATAATGTCAAAATGTGTAAAGTAGATAGTGCCTATGCTAGAACATAATGAGAACAAAGATCAACGTTTCTATACATATTCAGTGCACAAAAAATCTTGAGTCTGATTTTGGTTGAATGAAGTCTGACAGATGTTACAACAGTGTGTATCACATTTATGCCACTTGCAAAACATATTTCAGAAGTATAATTATATAACATTGATGATGGCAATATATTCGTAGTTTATAGCATTAGAAAGAATGTTGTAGGCTGCAAAACAGTGGTCTCGAACTGTAGGTGCAAGAATAAGACCTGTAAATAAGTTCATTATTTCTTGAAGAGGATGGTCAATCCTATATCATGGTCCACAGAGTAAAACTTGTTTACATTTCACAGTATTTCCAAAAATCAAAACCTTAGTCCAAAGTGTTGCGAATTATGAACCCTAATTCTATTCCACTAAGAGCAATCAATTGAAAAAATGAAAAATAAAACTCAAAATTTATAGAGGTTCGCCGTGACCAGCTCCGCGAAGTGGTACTAATTAGGCTCCGCCACTTAACACGAAGAACGTGGAGGAGACTGCACAATAAAATTTCCGAACGGAAGTACAGTAGAGATGAAATATGTAATCCTTACACCAATGGGTTCCAAAGCACGGCATTTATTAGATCTTTGGAATGATGTAGAATACTCCATACAGAATTTGCAACAGGTTTTGCAGATGAATTTCTTACATACTTTACGGAGCATGGGTAGAAGAAAGTGAAAAGAAGTAAATTCAACATCTAGCAAAATCTATATACTTGAATTGATTTTTATAGTAAAAAATAAATTAATAATTAATCTAATAGAAAAGGAAGAGTAAAAACCTGACACAAAACATTCTCAAAGAACAAAAGACGGTCGACATAAATATCAAAGAATAATATGAGTGTCCAACTTCATTGTAAATCTCAGCTGTGTTGTCCAAGGTGAACAAAAGCTTTGAACGATACTTCATACCTTAAATTTTCTATCAACTGTGCGGGGTAATATCAACTGAACATGTATGGTCAAAGGTTTGGAGTGATTCAAAGGAAAATTAAAAGATTGATCAGCTTTATGAATTAGCTGACATTCTAATGACATATAAATTGGATGGTATATACCGAGAGTGAACTTGAACCTTCTTCCTGAAGAGGTTAATAAGTTACTTAGGAGCAACTGGAATATAACAATCTTAGTACAAATTGTTGTCTAAAAGATCTTATTACATTGAATTGTCCCAAGAGAGAAATATATGGTATTGTTTTCAACATCTGATGAAGATATTTTAATCCAGTGATATTGGTGCAACAGATATGTTCAATTATATACATCAAAAGACATTACTTATCTTTAGCTGGGGCATGAATAAATGAATAGGATTCACCATACCTTCATCGTAGCTTGCAGTGATGCACGTATTGCATCCCTTTCGGCTTGCCTAACAATCACGGCAGTTCTAGTTGATTTCCTAATTATTCTCTCTGCCTCAATGTCATTGGGAAGATCATGATGTTCAGAAGGTGTGGACTGCTCCAGGGTTTTGTCATCTTGTGGTGATGTTTCTAACTTAGACAGTACTTTCTTTTTCTTCTTCTTTGTTGATGGTTTTCCTGGAAATATTAATTGCTTTTTTGTCCTCCTGACCCAGGAAAGAAAACATATATGAAGCCATATGATTCTGAAAAGGCCATTTCCATTGAAGAAGAGAAGCCAAACCTCTCATCCATGAAATTGAGAATGATTATCACACACACTCAAAAGCTGAATATAAGGAGTTTGTGAAATAACTGTTCATTTTTTTGTTTCATTAACCTGTTTGAATTGAAGAAATATCGAATAACATATGTCAAGTTGAGTATGTATTTAGGAGTTTAGTTTTGTCTGTCTTATTCTTTATTCAAATACGAACAAATATTTAAGTTTTGGATATTTGATAAGTGTAAATATTACACTTATCTTGGACATCAAAAGTGAGATTTTGAGAGTGCTTATTGTTTTTCGATACTTAATTTTGCTTATTTTATGATTAATTTAGGAGAAAATCAGATGGGAGAAATTCGGATGAAACTGAATTGAAGATATACACAATTACAGAATTGAGGACTAAAATAATCAAATTTTGGAGTTGAGAACCTTCCAAACAAACAAATAAAAATGACTTATGATCAATAATAAATTAATGTGAAGGACCAAATTTCATGAAACCCAAAAAATTCCAGCGAATGTTGGAGATTCGTTGAAGATGTTACTGGATACAGTAATGATGATTCAACAGGCTCAAAGATAGAGCAAAAACAGACCGACTTGACAGCACGTGTTTGGATTTTTTTTCAAACTATCCAATCATGTGTTGACATGTCTTCCCTATTTCTGAGCTTGTTTTGTAGCATGATTCCAGATAATCAATTTTCAGCCAATGCGAAATCAGATGTGATATAACTGTTACATATAAGAGATCTATCATTAGGGGGGGTTACAAAACTGAAGAAGCAACCATAAATCTAAAGAGAAAATCCTCAAATTCTTCAAATGCTAAACTCTGATTGCAAGGCCCCAGGGCTAATGGTTTACGGTTCAGTGTTCAATATTTTGGGTAAAGCACTAGAAATCACTTACAAGGTTACTCAGACTCCAGATCCAATCAAGAAACATAGGGGTTTCCTCTGAGGAATGCGTCCAAAGGAATAAATTATTGTCTATTGTGTAGGATCAAAGTGGAAATGAAGCTATTGAAGTACATTCGAGAATTGCTTGCAGTGCAGTATTCAATGCAAATGCTGATAAATTGGAACCATCACCTTCCTTCATAATTGATCTTGGAAGGAATGAAGCTATACTATTATTGATAATAAAACAAACATTCTTGATTTTCTCTATTGGTCTAGAGTTTTGCTAATGTATACCCTCGTTTACCACTTCATTTACAGAATTTACACTTAATAAGAACTCACACTAATTTCCACACAAACACAGATAATCCATCCGCTAAAATCCTGCCACATATTCATCTGTAACTCCTGGTGTAATCTGTTTCTATACAAACACTTTTCCGATTAGTCTGGGAGCATAAAATAACAAACAAAACCTGTTGAATAAGTTAATGTTAAAGATCTTCACGCAATTACCTGCTCAAAACAAAGAACAACGTTGGCCCAATCTACATATCTAGTGATCAGCAAATTGGCTCTTGCAAGAAGAGGTGCAACCTTAGACTGCAAAAAATAAAAACAAATTGGAAAGAATAACCATCTTTGCATGGTTACAAGATACTTTTGTAATCACAACTGACATTAATTTTTCAAGTTAGAATCTCATGCTGTGACATAAACCATATGAATTTGACTTGTGCTATGTCTAATATGAATGATTACATGTCAAGTTTTATCAGAAACGTACAAGTATGATCCTAGAACAAGGCACTTGAAAAGTACTCAGGGAAGAAGATTATCGAACATTTGCCTCTAGGAACAAGATCAATTTTCATTTCAAAGAAATTTCAGAATCTTGTCGCTTTGATGATTCCATACATATGGTGGTATGATTTTCCTCTCTAATACATTTTTCCATGAATCAACCATCAACATGCTTATACGCAATCAAGAATAAATTAATGTGAAGGACCAAATTTCCTGAAACCCAAAAAATTCCAGCGAATGTTGGAGATTCGTTGAAGATGTTACTGGCTACAGTAATGATGATTGAACATGCTCAAAGATAGGGAAAAAACAGACCGACTTGACAGCATGTGTTTGGATTTTTTTTCAAACTATCCAATCATGTGTCGACATGTCTTCCCTATTTCCTTATTTCTGAGCCTGTTTTGTAGCATGATTCCAGGTAATCAATTTTCAGCCAATGCGAAATCAGATGTGATATAACTGTTACATATAAGAGATCTATCATTAGGGGGGGTTACGAAACTGAAGAATCAACCATAAATCTAAAGAGAAAATCCTCAAATTCTTCAAATGCTAAACTCTGATTGCAAGGCCCCAGGGCTAATGGTTTACGGTTCAGTGTTCAATATTTTGGGTAAAGCACTAGAAATCACTTGCAAGGTCACTCAGACTCCAGATCCAATCAAGAAACATAGGGGTTTCCTCTGAGGAATGCGTGCAAAGGAATAAATTATTGTCTATTGTGTAGGATCAAAGTGGAAATGAAGCTATTGAAGCACATTCGAGAATTGCTTGCAGTGCAGTATTCAATGCAAATGCTGATAAATTGGAACCATCACTTTCCTTCATAATTGATCTTGGAAGGAATGAAGAAGTAAGTAAGAAATCCTTAAGTAGTTACAAACAGCTCCTTATTTGGATGTGGAAATAGTTCTTCAATTCATCTTTTTTTACGGGCCGATGCACATGGAAAGAAAGAGTTCTTGTATTTGCAACGAAATTGATATTGGAAATGTCTTGCTGGACAATGAAATTGCCAAGGCGAGGCATTTCAAGGTTGTAGAATTAAGCAGAAAGCACGAACACGGAAATCGCAACAATATTTTGACATGTTTGGTAACGAGAATTTGAACAATTTTTAACATAATGCAGAAAAAGAAGTAAAAATATTCTTCTTGTTAGTTGAAAGGAGAAAACAGCGAGAAGACTAGTACTTCTACAAATTTGGCATTTCAGAAAAAAGTTACTTGAAAGTAAATTATAAGCTAGGCATGGGTTTGGCTAAGCTCGACAATTACTTTCAAGTACTTTCACTTTTTTTTTTGGCCCTAGTCCTGCATCCATAATTTTTGCTTCAACATTGTTACATAACTTGTATGATTTTACTTTTTAGCGTTGAAAGCCAATTAAGTTTTGAATGTGCAAACAGTAACCCACCCAGTTTATTTTCTGTTTATTTCTCTTGGAAAGTCACAACTTCAATGCCTATTGCATGTACTGCCTACCAAGAACGAATTCATAATCGAATTACAAGCCGAGCCAATATGTAAAAAAATAATAATAATAAATTATGCATGAATTTTTATTTTTTATTTTTACATCAAAAAAATGAAATGGGCTGTGGACTGGATCGTGCGAAGGCCTAACTCAATCCCCCTACATTCGTCCCTACTACCTACATTACATGAAATAAATATGGGGAATAAAACTAAGACATTATCTTCAAAAATTCTAATAAAGGGGGGAAATGGAACAAAAGCAAAGAAGAAAATAAAAAATAAAAAACAGAATAAATAGAAAGCTTACAAACCGTGGTTAAATGCATTTAGAATGTTTTCATGGTTAAATAGAGTCAATTTGCCAGCAGGTGCAAAATACAGGGAAAAAAAGGTTTCCAAAGCCCACGGCATCACAATTACTGTAAACTTGATAAACAATCCAATACTGTTTTATTTTACAGTTGCTATGAAACAAGCTTTAACAATCTAAGAAAACAAAACCAACCCAAAGAAGAAACCTAGATATAACTGCTATGGCCTGTACTGTAAAAGAGACTAAAATTCTGTCCATTATATTGTCCTATACTGCATACCAAATGTGCTCTAAATTACTTACATTGTCATTTCAACTTGAATTCATTCAGTTCAACACAAATCATTAATCAGGCCAGTAGAAAGTCTCGAGTAGAATCTGGACTAGCAAGAAGATCAAAAGGTTTGCCTATGGAATCTTTCAAAATAGCAATTTGGCCTTCTTTCAAGAGTATATCTTCGTCGAGGGTCTCTATCTTCTTTTTCAACATATTGATCTCAGAATTCAGTAACATGTTATTCTCACTATATTGCTTAATCTCCTCCCACATTAAATCCCTCTCTTCGGATACTTTTGGTAGTATCCCCCCAGCAATTGTCAGTTCTTTCTTACATTCTTGTAAATCAGCCTGAAGCTGATTAATAATATCGTCTTTCTTCATCGCCTGCAAACAAGAACAAAATTAACATGGAACTAATAGCAGACAACCGAGGACAGTGTTTTCGAAATTTGAAAAGCAAAAGGGATAGTATCAAATTTATGATTAATTGTAGAATATGCAAAAAAAAAAAAATCCAAGCATGCATAATTGTTATGTACTTCGTCTTTTAATTGTTTTTGAATACATTGAGATCAAACTTTTAATAAAATCGATTTTATGTCATATGGGTTAGCATTCCACTGAATGTGTCACGGAGTGGAATGTTTCTTTGCAAGGAACATACAGTCTTGCTAATTCAACACAATGCTGATAGTTTCAAAGGAAATGGGAATAATGTTCATTCCAAAGAATATCAAGAGTTAGCAAATGAGAATACTCAAAAAATTTAACAATATTCAATTATTTCAGCTGACACTGGTATATCTTAAGTAAGCTACTCCGGAACTTCGACTCTAATTTAGCTAAATAGCCCAATTATGCATGGAAAGTGAGGTTGTCTCAATTCCACTATGTTAACCTGAAATTAGGTTAGTTGACCCAAATTGGAGTATAATATATTTCGGCCTTATGATGGTCCTCAAAAGCTATGTAGACCCAATCCTTTTGGGCTTGTGATGGTCCCTAAAGCTATGTAGATCCAATCCTTTTGGGCCTTGACGCCTTGTAATGTTTTGAAACCTCTTTAGTTTATGGGACAAAAATTTTAGATGAGGTAATTGTACCAATGGCGTCACAATTACTTTTTCTTATGTATTATGCGGGAGATGAAAACCTCTACGTAGTAATATAGGCCATAAATCATACAGTTCTTTCTTATTGTCAAATTACCTGCTGCTTTAAGGGGATTTGAATAGTTTTTTTCAAACTACTGAAGATCCAAAGGACATAAAGTTAACAAGTTCTGCTGTCACTAAGCTTCTACTAAGTAATCAAGTGTCCTCAATTTAATCCATATCTGTCAATTTTATAGACATCGGTACAGATTTAAAACAACTCTACCAGACGTAATATTTGCACATGAAGACCTTTACAACTGGAAGAAAGAAGGAAAGTGGTAAACTTCCAAATTGAGAGTTTAAAACGATGTTTCAAACTTTAATTTCCATCTACATAATTTCTTTCATGTGCTCAAGTCTTCATATTGACATTTATACCTCACCACTCCAATATAAGGCAAAACAAGAGGAAATTTGTAATGTCTGTAGTCATTATCTGCTACAAATCTTCGGTAGGAGTTCATCTTAACTCTTCCCAATTACTTTTTCAAATATGTTCTTTATTATGGTAATAAAAATTTCACATTCAAGGTTTTAAGAATTGACCATCCAGCATGATGTGGTATAGAGGGAACTAATGCATGTAGACAAACAATGTGGAATGATATTCTGACTTCGCAACATATGAGTTAGGTGTTGCCAAGGCGTATCAAGGAGGTGGTGTGAGCATGGAAGAGAAAGTTTCGAGATAAGAATAGCAAGTTTGTTTGGGATCTCATCCCAGGATACATCGTTTGGTGTGTATGGAGACAATGAAACGGCAGATGCTTTGAAGACCAAATACGAACGACTGAGCAATTTAGAGAATTGTTTTACTTGACTTTATATAGTTAGTTTAAGGCTGCAACAATTAGTCCTATAGAAGGGTTGTCGAATTTTTTATCGTTTATATCTTGTTTAAACTGATAATGCACTCCTTGTGTATTATCTTTTGTTTTTTATTTATAAAATTACGTGATTACCTATCAAAAAAAAAAAAAAAGTAGGCAACATTAGAATCAAGAATCAAAATTCAATCAGATAACAAATGAAACCATATACAAAACTGCAAAGAATAAGATAAGCTCATAGATGAGATTATACCCCTGTTTGGTAAAAATTATTTAAAACTCATTTTCAACCACACATTCCCCCGATAAATAATTTTGCACGTGGACCCAGAATTTTTTCCTACAGTTTAACCACACATTCTTCCAAAAAATCACTTTTTACAAAATCTATTCTCATAAAATTTACATCAAATAGACTATATAATTTTGCATGTTGCAGAAGAAATAATAATATTTTGGACTTACCTGAAGTTCAAGATCTTTCATCTTGTGGTTTACACAAGAAAAATTATCCAACGCATTTTGCACTTCGCATTTGAGAATGTCATTACCTCTGACTGCTGCAGCCAGCTCAGCCTGAAGTTGTTCCATATCGAGCTCTTTGGAATAAAGTTTCTCACGTAACAAACTCGTCAATAAGGTCTCTGCTTTTAACTCAGATCGGATTATCTCCTGTGCAAGATATTTGTATAGTTTATGAAACTCGTATTGAAAACATGCAAACTACAGTGAAAAATGTAATTTAATTGTGGAATACATAGGAATCAATCAACCTCTGATTTCCGATTATCTAGCTTATATGATTCATCATCCAGACTGGGTGATCGAGATTCCAGGGTAACTGGGCCAAGTGTCTCATGCAACTTTTTGGATCTTGAGTGCAGCACACCGGAGACAGTCTGCAAACTCCTTGTCAGGTTTTCATTGGCCTGCTCAAAACCTTGAAGCTTCACTTCGCATTCAAGAATAAATTGGTAATCTAAACTTGTCTCAGAACCTCGACCACTTTTCAGTGTGCATCTTTCATTGGCTTTAATATATTCAAGCAACTTCCTAGAAAGTTGGCTGCTCTCCATAAGAGATGGAAGAACTTGATTTAGCAAGAAGCTAATACGATTCTGCAGTTCTCGATCTAACTTAAAACTTGAAGTTGCACCATCTTTCCCCCCATTTTTCAGACGATTTAGTAGATCTATGTTCTCACGCCTAAGTGAATCAACTTCAAGCCCATAAGATTCCACCTCCTTTCTCAGGGCATGCTCCACTCCAGTCAGCCTCATATGTTCCACTTGCAGCTTTGCCAACTCAAAATCACAGTTCTCTAAAGAAACTTTCTTTTGAAGATCTTCACAAAGCACTCGCAACCCATCAATTGTTTTCTCTTGATCTCTACAGGTCCTTTGCAGTCTACTGATGGATCTGTGCATATCCTTGCACTCAATAGCTTTCGCCTCATAGTTTCTTCGGAAGCAATCTCGATCTTCTTCTGCTGCTCTAAATTTTTCTTGCAGTTCAATAAGATTTTTCTGTAAATATTGTTTCTCTTCTCTAGCTTCATTGACTTGAGTTGTTATGCTCTCAAGCTGTTCCTCTGAATTTGTAATTCTGGTTTTAGTATCCATTTCCCTTTCACTGAAGGAAGATACTTTCCTTTGAAGAGAAACATTTTGCTCTGCAAGCTCCCTAACCCTCTCTCGAAGCCTGTGTTCTTCAGACTGGTATTTTTCAAGTTTGTGGGACCACTCAATTGATCTCCTGTCCAATTCATTTTCAAGTGCCAACTGCAACTCGTGCTTTTCCTTCTCCAATCTCCAGGTCTGTGTGCTTAACTCTGTCCTTGCTAGTTCGAGCTCTTCCCTAAATAAGGCTTTTTCAGTTATTCGATCCTGTAAGACAGCTGAAACCTCTACTGCCATTTTTACCTTTTCCTCTGTTAGGCTTCTGATTATCTGAATCAACACTGGCTTATTACACCCTCTGACCTGAAGAAATTTTTCCTGTTCAAGTTCTTTTGAGACGTATGCAGCATGGTCCTCAGCTTCCTTGAATTTTCTAAAAAGTTCTATATCTGTGTCATCTATAGCCTCGACATTTAGGGCAAACCCATCTTTACCACCGAAAGAAGTCTCTTTCTCAGAGAATCCTAAAGTTTCTTCATGATGATATCCATCATTAGTCTCAGTATGCCTGTCTAGTGTGCAGTTATTTGGAAAAACTTCATCAGAATTCGCACTGGAACTTTCATTGATCGTTCTGCTATAGATATCTTCTATAGTGATAGGGGTATCTGAGTCATATTCTTTTGACCTAATCTTAGACAAAAATCGAGATTGGGTAAGTCGCTCGACCACATCCTTTGCAAGTTTTCTAGGGGATTCACGGCAAAAACCATTCTCCTCCCAATCTCCAGATGATAACTGAAGCTGAAATACTTTTGCTTCTCCAAAGGATTGAGATTTTGGTTTCTGTTTTCTTCCATCATTTGGCGAAATAGGTGCCGCGCATTGAACTCTTGGTGGCCTCATTCTCCCTGAGTTCCCATTGTCAATGTGAGTTCTTGTGGAAAAATAGCTCTTTGAAGCACTCGTATCCATCTGTTGTTCTCCATCTATGTAACGATCCAAAACTTTATTCGAAACATTACTGGTTGCCTCAGATATTTCTGAATGTGCTCTCGACGCAACACTAACAGATTTCCCCACTCTCTGTCCATTTCGAATCATACCCATTTCAGAGAAATTTGCCCGGGTTTGTCTCTCAGGAGTATGGCAACTGAATCAAACAACAATCGCAACAATCAACCCCAAAAAGAAACATATGTTTACATTGCAACAGATTTGAAAAACTGAAAACTATATAAAAGAAATACAACTTTAAAGCCATGACAACAGCATTAAAATTGCTTACCGAGTGGAATGTTGACCAGATTGCCTGTGTGAATTACTGATACTGCGAGGAGAGCAACCTTGATCACCAAAATTCCCATAGTGTAGGGATCCAGATGAGCATGAAAGGCTTCTTCTAAGACCAGGAGCAGTACCAAAAACCTGATTTTCCGAGCCATGTTTTTCTTTTCTAGGATTGTCAATACTTTCTGTTGGTCTCTCCCAGTAGACTTTCTTATCTGTTGATGGTGGTGAGACTTGATTACTATTTCTGCTGTTAGACACGTTTGATCTAAATGAAAAGAGCTTCTTCATCTCTGTGTCTTCAGCTCCAACCACTAATATTTTATCATGAGAATCACCAATAGATCTATATTGAAGAAACTATAGGAAGATTTACAAAGAGTACTAGAAGAGGAAACTAAATTTGCAGAACAAATACTGAATGCATAATTTCATCAACAAAACGTATATATCTACAAGATATACATGCAAAATGAAGACTACAAGAAAGTCTAGACATCATTAAAACAAAGAAGCTCCATCAACTTCAATATAAATAAAGAATTGTAGGGCAGACGATGTATACATATGAGAAGCACAACCAATAACATACAGGAGTGCATCCTAAAAAAAAACATCAGTTATATAGATTCAAAACACCGAGACATTATTGCAAGCAGCAATGTAAATATCTCAAGTTCTCATAATCTTACAATATTCGGAATCTGATCTGCACCATGAAGCAACAAAGAGAACGCAGAGGATATCATTCTCTCCACGCTCAGCAAAACATAAAACAATGAAACTGGAGAGTACAATAAAAAGAGGCTCAAGCAGCTTGATATGTTCACAGCCTGTAACTTCTTGCTACAGTGCTACTACAGTACAATATGTAAGCTAAATAACTGAAAAGCATAATCCCAAATAATTAATAAATTCTTTTGTAAGTAAAGCATTGATTTCAGTGACCTACTTTACCGTTAGCAGGAATCATGAGACTCCTCTTGTATAAAAATATAATTAATCAATGTGTTTCTGACCCAAGATTAGAAAAATATTTGTGTTATGGGCTGTTTTTAGTGTCAATATGATTCCTGGGGCTTAAAGACCATCATACCCTCAATTCTTCTCATCCACCTTGTCTTTATACTCTCAAACACCACCTACACTTTTTCAGGAGCAGCTTGGTTTGTGCTTACAACTTATTTCACCAAACACTATTAGTTCGTTTTGAATATAAAGAAATAAATATATAAAACCTTTTCCATTTCAAAAGGTAAATGTCAGTCTACTCAAAAATCACGCAAACCAAGAAAGATTAAGAAAATAACTGTAAATTAAAAACCCATTTCAGATCGGTAAACTCTCTATCTTAAATTAAATATAAATCCCAAGATTGTTTCCTGAATATAATATTTCTTGAAATTTATCTTCCTCCAGAGCAAAACCACATTTCTAAAATCCTATAAAATTGCATTGAAAAGAAAAGAAAAGAAAAACAGAGATTAAAATAGTGGCTCACAAATTCATTAAATTGTTCTTAAAAAAATAATGAAAACTTAAATACCGAGATTGTCTTCAGGAAAATACTAATTTCTTGAAGTTATCCAACTCTAGTAAAACAGAATCATCTTTATCAAACTCTAAAAAACACATTAAATTAATGGAAAAAAGATTTAAAATAGAGACAAACAAATTGTTTTACTCTTCCTCTCCCAGCGATAAGCAACAAGGTGACCGTTAGAGACTATAATTTCAGGCGTATACGAAGGATAGACACTGGAAAACCATAACTATCAGATTAATATTTCGAATATCTCATTAAATGAATCGAATCAAATTATCATTTTCAAAGTCAAGAAATTCCACGCTAAAGGCTGTACTTACCAAATACAAGTCCAAAAATATTCGAACAATTTTAAATTGAAAAAAAATAATTAAAAAAAACTTTCAATTAACGTATCCCAAAAACCCAGGAACACCGCGTGTATAATATTTACATATTTCCATATTCACGTTTACATATATACTGATAGAGAGAGCATATAGAGTGAGAGAGTGAACAACCTCAAATTGGCGGCTGATTAAAATGTGAAAATTGTTGGTTGATCTTTCGAGAAATTGGAAAGAACAAAGTTAGAGAGAGAAATCCAAAGGTGTTTACTTTTTTCTGTGTTGAATTGATGATACTCAATTACTCGCACTCACTCACTCACTGAGACTTGAGTGTATAAAATTAATGAGAACGACGGGGGTAAATTTGTCAAAAACTGAAAAGTTTAAAATTTCGATGCCGCTTATAAAGCTGAAGGAGCGTTTTGCCTCTTGCCTTTTTTTCTTTGTGGGCCTCGGACGGCCTGACTATTTTTTCAGCCAATCTCGCTGGACGTAGTTTGACAATTTTTTTACGGTGGGAAGTGACACATTTTTCTACCCTTAATTTCAAGAACAATAATAGAGTTACATCAATTTTGACATTAATTTTGACGGCTCCTTCACATACATTTGGTGGGGTCCACGATTAAAATAATCGCGAGCCCCACCCATGGGAGATGCCTGTCAAAATTGATGTGCAATTTTGACTGTACATTCAGCATTTTTGTAATTTCAATCACTTGAAATGATTCATACCAAAATTTTTTACATCTCATACAATATCGTTAAGTATATATGGAATGTACAAATAGCATTTTCTTTTTTTCAACTTGTGGCAATGTGATCACGAACTTTTTTTTTTTTTTGTGAGTCCCTAATTTATTAAAGATATCTTAGCGTCATCTTTAACTCAACAAAAATGTCGAACCTTAAAAAGTCCATTTTCGTATAGAGTTTGTTTGATGTGAATTTTCCGAGTATAATTTTGTGAAAATTTATTTTTTTCAAAATGTATTATTAAGTAAGAAAAAATTATGGATTCACGAGTAGAATTATTTTATTTGAAAAATGTATAATTGAAAATAAATTTTAAATAATTTCTATCAAATCAGGACATAATTCTAAATTAATTCTAATATCTACTATCTAGACAATGTGTGGCTAATTTGGGAATCATATTCATAAGGGCATGTTTAGCTGACTGAAATATGAATTATTTTTCTAAGAGCTATAATAGGTTTTATTTAATCATGTTAAGTCCCATTTTTTAAAACTCATTTTTTTCCAAATTCATTTTTAACCACACACACTATAAATTCACGATTTTTATCAAATTTTTAAATATAATTTGCGTATAAAATTATTTTGGTCTGGTGCTCGGGCTAAGCATCACATCCGTGGGGTTCAAACTCCTCGAGCAACCTACATCTCATCCTTGAGCCTGGATGATGGATGCACAGGGACGCTAATGAATACAATTTAAGAACAAGGAAAGACCCTGACCCTTGAGGTGCCTCCCTAGATCGCAGCATCATCGGGGTCCACTATCACATCCATGACGTCGAGCTTGCGTCCCTGACGTTCTCAAACGATTTCGGTCTTTTAATGGTCTCTCTCTTTCCAAAGTTCTCTACCTTAGAAGGCTTTAACCACTATTGTAACGTTCCTAAATTTTTATTTAAAAAAATAATGGTTTCATATGCTATATTTTTTATAGTTTGAAAAGTTGAGGGATTAAAGTAAAATGAGTTTTAATTCTTATATTTTGGGTCTAATAACAAAAGATTTGTTGAAGGAGTAACCGGGTAAAAATTTTGAGACCAAGCAAGTAACTTTCACTATGGACAATAAGAACTTACATTATGATCCAACCTAGAAAATCCACTAGACTCGTTGATCTAATTCAGGTTATCTCCCAGATCCGCTGGAACGTGCTTCACTCACACATACTCCCGATTTTCTGGAATTGTCCATCTCCCGGGGATCACCAAGAATACCTTATTCTTGTGCTTTTCCTATACGTCTAGTCCAACATCCCTCACTTTTCAACAACCTCTGAAAGTTATTAAAAAAATACCTTACTGATTATATTTATGAAGTGGAAGTTTTGGATTATGATATTTTTCCCAACTCGTGGTTATTGAGATATATAATTATTGGTTGATTTTCAAAAGACATTATGCATGTAGAAAATAATGATCAACCACACACAGCAAGTAATGACATTGGATATTTATAATAGCAGGTATTTGAGTAGTATATGATAGACAGAACTCTTGAAAATCGCAAACTAGGGTTTCTCGAAAAACACTGTACACTATTTCTGTTTTGGACGCTTGAGCATAGCTTGACGACAGGGTAGCGTAAATCCGTCGACTCTTTCTCCATGTTCCATATTCTTACCCAAAGACTTGTGCTTCATATATACAATCCCCACCCCCAAAAGATTCATTGACTTTTACAACTCTTTTATAATAATCATTTTATCTAAAAAATTGTCAATACAACTTAAGTCCTAACAAAAATCAAGGTAAGATACTTTTGTACAAGTAATACGTTTTCTTGTGTTTTTATATTCAGATGATGTTTGGTGGGGATTAAAATTAGATTTTTAGTAAATTGTAATAGAAATTTTTGAAATGTGTGGTTAAAAAGTTGTGGGACCCATGAAAGATGTAGTTAATATTGATTGTTTGACTTTAACTTGAATTAAAATCAGATTTTAATCCGAACCAAACAGAGGCTCAGTAATTTATGCATGGATTATCAGTGGACTTTCGGGTTCTTTATTAAGAGATATAAAATCTTTTAAGAATTTAAGATGACCTAATATAGGTGTGTCGTTTGATCACCGATGAACTCCAAAAGAGTAGAGTGGAAGTTGGTGTCTATTTTATTGTTACATAATTATATATTGAACTGCACGTATCTTATTAGGTATTTTTAAATATTCACCCTTACAAAAATTTGATGTGAGCTACCAAGAGGATTTGAAGAAATAAAATTTATAAATTTTTTGTCTTTAATTGATTAATTAGTTTCATTTATATTCAATGATATATTTATTTAAATAGTATTTGATTATGTTTATTTTGAACAATAAAATTTTAATGTTTAATTTAAATTCGTGGATAGTCCATATTTGTATTGACTAAATTATTTTTATCGTTTCATATTTAATATAAAGAAAAATGAGTTTACGGTAATACTCCGAGGTTTATGAAAATTTGGGGTGTTACAGTTAGGGTGTGTTTGATAGGGAATGTTTTCCAAGGAAAATGGAATTTAAATTCCATTTTTCATCTTTTGGCATATTTGATGGCACAAATTTTCCCTAGAAAACTTTTTCCACAATTCCCTCACACATGTGCCAATTCCATGATTTGGTGGAATTTGTTTTCCCACCTTTTTGGTGGGAAAATGAATTCCATGTTGCTTTTTTTTTTTTTTTCAATGGAAACAAATTTCATAATCAATCGTAAAAAAAAAAAAAAATTCATTTTAATTGACAATTTTCATATAAAATAAAGCCAAATGAACACTAAACTTTGATTAAAAAAATGATTTTTTAGGAAAAAATTTGTTTTTTTTTTTTACTTTTTGGCAATGGAAACAAATTTTATAGCCAATTGTGGAAAAAATTATCACTTTCATGGACAATTTCCACGTAAAATAAAGTCAAACAAACACAAAATTTAAAAATTTTCGGATGGAAAATTATACCAATCAAACACACTTAATTTCCAATTCCCTGGAAAATAATTTCTAGATAATTACTTTCCTTGGAATTCATTTTCTTTCCACTCATTTTTCACCATTGCAATCAAACGGACCCTTAGTATTGGAGACATGTCTACCTTTCTGTAGATTTTTTTAAAAAAAGAGTTATTGGTTTCGAATAAATGAATTTTAATAGGAATTTATCCAAAAAATAAAGATTATGGCGGATTTTTAAAGTGCTGTTCACATTAACAGTGACCACCCCCGGGTCACTGTTCACCAAAAAAATAATAATAATTTGACAGATTTTATTTTTTCAAAAGTTTGATATTAAATGCTTGTGTGTTTTAGATATTAAACTGATTTAAATAAAAGTTCTAAATTGATTTCAAATTGATTTTAAATAATAATATTTTTTATGGATTTTGAATTGACGACAACTTAGATTTAAATTGCAATTATGTTATTGCCCATGTTTTAGACTATACATATTTATGTGTTTAACTATAATTTTCGAGTGATATATAAAGAAGAAGAAGAAGATTTGTAGAATAAATAAAATATTTATACGAAATTTATGAGTTAAATGACAATTTTGCAAAGTTTTAATACATGTAATGATATGAAAAAAAATTGACAAGCATTGCTCGCTATTCGACCACTCTCCGATGGATTCAATATATGAAATAAAATGTCATTCTTTTACCACGATCATAAGTTTTTCTCGCTTCATGATATGTACTATTAAAAGTGTGTCAAAGTCCAGTATTCAAAACTTTTCAACTAATCGAGATAATTTCGAGGACAAAATTCTTTTAAGGAGGGAGATTGTAACGCCCCGAAAATTTTATAGAATAAAATTTATTTGTTTCATATGCTATATTTTTGTAGTTTGAAAAGTTAAGGGATAAAGTGAAATGGGTTTAATTCTTATATTTTTTGGTCTAATAATTAGATGTTGATAGAGTGAGATTTAGTATAATGATATTGGACTCATTGTGTAGATTGTAATTCATTAGCAGTCTTTCATTCAAGAAAAAGTTGTTTTTGGATAAAATCATATCAGGTTAAATCTAATTAAAAGAATATAAGGTTAAATAAAATTTAAAGGAATTTGAAATATAATATAAAACCCGTTTTCCTCCTTTTTTTTGGTCTAGCCACGTAATTATGATTTTGATTAGGATAAATGTTAATTGAAATATTAATTTGATTTTGATAATGGTAATCTTTTTATGATGTGGATAGAATTTAATTGTAACATTAATTTGATAATGTTTAATAGTAATCATAATTATATTATTTCAAATAAATTCTTATTCAAATTCCTTGTATTAGACAGTTTTTCATTCTAATTGTATACAAAATCAATTGAGAATTTCAATTATAAATACTGTAAGAATTCTCATTATTTCATCACAAAAAATAAAGAGAGCCATGGTTGAAAGAGAAAGGGAGAGAGAGAGGATAAAATATAGAAAAATAATAGGAGAATTTTTGCGTGCGATATTTTATTCTTTTCAATTTTTCAAAATTAAAGTAAGATACTTTTTGTGCATGTGGTTTTGATTACGCTTAAAGAATAACGCAGTAGTTATAACACAATTTTGGGACGTCAATTACACAAGGAGATAGTTAAAAATATTTAAAGGATCCGAAATGTGAATATTCTTTTGAATGTATGAAAATAATTTATTTGTTTGAGTGAAAATAAAATCAAGGTTTGAAATAGTGAAGCGTCGAAATTCCCTCAATTATATTAGTTCATTCAACGTGAATGATTTATTTTTATAACTCAATTTGAGATGCTTAATATAGTTTCTCTAATTGAAAGAAATTAAAATCAGTTTAATTCAATTGTAATTTTAAAGATTAACTCTCTTGCCGCAGCATTCATACTATCGTTTACTAGAATAAAATTAAAAAACAACCTTATACTTGAAGCATAAAGTAGTAATGAATCACACCGGTAAAAATAGATAAATAAGATTAAAACTTAAAACGAATATTTCAATCATTCAATAGAGAAAGCATGATTGAAGCTATCATGAATTTAATAAAAGTTTAGTCAATCTCAAAATACTTTTATGAAAGAAGATCTAAACCATAAAATTATTTAAAATGAAAATTTAAATCTCTGAATCAAATAATGTTGAAATAACCAAATCCAACTGACTCCCTTCCTAGCTTTACCAAGATATTTAATTCTTCATGGAATTGTTGGTCATCTCCTCTTGTGTTTTCCTCCTTGATTGTTGATCAAAAAGTGTCATTTTTGGTTGTTTTCTCGTGCCTTTAAAGCCCCCAAGAAGATTAGAATTCGAATGGGCCAGAAAATAATCCAAAAGGTTAAAAATTCTCCTTTTCCGCGATTGGCGCTGTGACGCCAGCATTCTGCTGTTCTGGGCAGAGTTCCGACACTTGAATCCATTCTTCATTCGAATAAAAACCTGAAATTAAACATATGAATCAAATTAGAAATTATCTCAAGTAACCAACTTAATCATTGAAGGGACGATGATGACATACCTCGATACCTTTGTTTCAAGTTTTGGAAGTTATGCTCGTGCTCAAGCTTTGTTATCAGGCTCATATTTTTCATACGTGCAATTTTCAGTCGCATCAATTATGAAAAAAGAAAAATCACCACACAATTCTTGTTGCGGGATGCTCAAGGGCATTAAGCATATAATTGAAGATTCAGGGAGTTGCGGAAAAAGGAAAGGGGCACAAAGAAATAGTGATGCAATGACACAAAGGACGCGATGAGATAAAGCTGAACAAAATAATATTGTCAATCTGTAAAATCGTTGGTTTGGATTCACGTGGACTTGATGAAGACTCAATTTGAATCAGATCAAATTGCTTAGATATTGTTTAATTTAGATTTCGATACTTAAAAATCGTTTCAAATTGAACCAAACTTGATATACAAAATAAAAATAAAAATCCACTTAGTTTAAAGAACTTGATCCCAAGGGTTTGGGCTATTAGCGAGTAAATAAAGATTATATTGAATTAATGTAGTTGCATATACATAATTGTTTGGTATAATCATTGACATAATTCCACGTGACAATTTATTATTGGACTATTTAAAACACAATCAATTTTTTCAACTCATCATTTCTTGCCAACACATATTATGCCAATCATTATGTCACATCCTTCGGGCAAATTAGTATTATTCTTTTGTTAATTGTTATAAGCAAAATATTGTTTGTTTGGCCTCAATGTTTTTTAAAATTCATTTTTTTCTAAATTTCTTTTTAATCATACATTTTATATGACCACATATTTTACAATTTTTTTATCAAAATCTACTAAAATTATAATTTTTATCAAAACCAAACAACGTCTGTGTTATTATTACAGCTTTAAGCTTGTATTAATAATAATGTACGGTGACATTTATGTCGAGAATTTACATTTAATGCATTGTATTGAGATTTTAAACAAAAAAATTGTTTTACCTCGTTCGAAATATATTATTTAAGTCGCTAAGTAAATTGTGGTGCGAAAATCAAATCGAATCGCAAAAAATGGTTTTGATTTGTTTTTGTGTGGTTTGAAAAATTTCAAACTGTTGTAAATGATTTGATTAGAAAATAGGTAAAAAATGGATTGAATTGAAGAAGACGATCACACCACAAAAAATGTAATGACAAGAAAATTGCATTTTAAGAAAGATATTTTAAATAAAAATAATAATATTTTTAACCATATGTTCATAATTTATATTAAAATTTTGTCAAATAACCCATTGTTCATTTTAATACCTTACCCTAATCTTTCTTCAAAAATGTTACTTATGCATAAAAAGTTACATAATGATTTAGATATACAAACGATGTGTAAAAAAAAGAATGAGAAAGTTTTTCTTTTATTTGGTTGAAGAAACTCTGATATAATTTTATATTTCACTACATTATATGTATGTATATTATTATTTATATGTAGCACAATCAATGTACCTTAACAAATTCGTCAAGCCAGAACACATTCCACGAGGCCATAGAAGAGCTACAAGTATATCAAGTTTAACAATATTGAATTATATGTGTTGACAACTTTTTATATATTATTAATTGTAACATTTTTTTATTTTTTCTTTCAATCAATGACAAAATTAAAAAAAGGTGTACAAGAGTTAGTTGTTCCAACGGTCACTGAACTTATGACTATGTCTTCAATTGCTTACTAAAGTTTAGAATGTTGAGTTTTGACTATTGAACTTTAGAGAACGTTGGACGTTACTCACTACTATATCTTCTATTTATAATCTCTAATGAAATGGGTGACGTGGTTGACGGAATGCACACATGGCGCCTGTCACTCGTTAAACCTTGAAATTGTCGAATTTTGACAACTAAATTTTGAATAATGTCTTTGATTGCTCACTAAATTTTGAAAAGCGTCTTCTATTACTCACTAAACTTTGAGCTGATCGAATTTTGGCTACTAAATTTTGAGATGGATGAATTTTGGTCACTAAATTTTGAAAAAATGTATTATATTCCTTACAATAAATTTGGATTTAATTAAAATTCGTTGTTAAAAATTGGATTAAAGTTTGAATTTAATTTAATTATAATTATTGTGTATTTCGGTGTAAATTCAAATATTAAAATTCAGATTTAATTTAATTTAATTTAATTTTAATAACAAATTTATTGTATACTTCGTTGCAAAATTCAAATATTATGATAAACAATGCTTTTAAAGTCGTGCAAAGGAAGTGACTACTAATTGCAATGAAATACATAATAAATATGTTATTAAATTTACTTTTAACATTCGAATTTTACAACGAAATACACAGTAAACTCCTGTTTGATAGGGATTAAAATCAGATTTTTAACATATCCTCTACATATATAAAAGAGGAGGTTTGATTTCACTGTTGTTAAGCCAAATGGCCAATATTTTAGCCAGCCAGTTAGCCGAGCCGTCGAAGCCGAGCTGGATAAAAAGGATAGGTTTTCATTTTTCCCCTACATTTTTTTTCTCTCTGTACGACCATTTCTCTCTCATTCCAGTTTCTCTAGACGCTTCTTTCTCCTCTTCTCTATCTCTTTCTCTCTCTCGCGATTTCGTCTCCCCCTTTTGAAACCCTAAGGAATTCCGCATATTTTCTCCACTTCAGTGTGATCCTACGCTGTAAAATCAAGAAAACATCGCAGATTTTTGCTCGGTTCTTCTTCTTTACGATTGATTTGCTGTATTTCATCGTGAATCATTTTTGCCCTTTCAGATCCTATTTTCGATTTCGCTCGGTTCTTCTTTTGTACGATTGATTTCCTGTGTTTCGTCGTGTATCACTTTCGCACTCTCAGATCCCGTTTACGATTTGTTGTAAAGTAGCAGAGATTCTGTTCTTCTGTAACGTCGTTACTTCTTTCTTTCTCTCTCTATCGTCTCTTATTTATGTGGTTTTAGAGAGGTTTTTGTTTGTAGGGAGGGTACTGAGTGTTAATATACTGAGTGTTAATATATTTGGCTTGTGGTTAAAACTTTGTTCTTCTGTAACGTTGTTTCTTTTTTCTTTCTTTCTTTCTCTTGCTTCTGTGATTTCTGAGAAGTTTTCATTTTCAGGGGGTTTATGTGTTTGGATTGTGGTTGAAACTTGGTTTATTAAGGATTTTTTTTTTTTTTTTTTTTTTACGTTGCTGCTTGATGAAATGATTTTAAGATGTTTATATAGTGATTCTATTCAAGCTTTTGTGTGTGTACTGCTAGATATGCTTTTTAATTGATGACTACATAAAGTTTTTTCCTTTTATTGGTTGGAACTGTGAGATGGGATAATAGGTGGCCTAAATTGAGCTTTGACCTGAGAACTTGATTCTCATGTAATCGTGAATTTGGTCGTTCTGCGATCTCTGGAGGTATCTTTATAATTTACATGTAGACAATTTTGTATTAAATTGTAAAATTGTGGGTTGTTGCATTAGGTATTATTCTGGTACATGTATGTAGTAAATCACATTCATAGTTGTGGGCTGCTTTATGCTACCAATTGATCCCTAATTGTTCTGTGCGTTCCAAAAAAAATTTCGACCACAGTCATGTGTATGCTATTCGTTCATAACTTTTGAACGCATGCATTTTCTTTTTCTTACCAAGGTTTGTGGATTTCAAATAGGGTTATAAGTAGATCTATGTGAGTTTCATTACTTCAAATTATATCGCCTAAAAATGTGATTACAGATTTGTAGAGGATCATTCATGTGGAAATGTATTGATTTTCTTTGGATATTTCTAAATCTCCAACTGTTACAGTAAGATGTGTTGGCTATTTTCCTTTGGTGATTGACAACAATATTTTCGATTTCCTAAGCCAGTCTTCTGTTCAAAGATGAAGGAATAAGAACTTGGAATAGTAGGAAGATGATAGTGATTTTCTATAACTATATATGTGCTGTTTATTTATGGTTATATGTATTTTATTTTATACTTCTATTTAGTTTTGAAGATCTGGCCAGCTTTAAACTTATGATGCTATTTCCTTCGAAAGATTGTGTATAGCTACAATCTGAAATTTTATTTACTTGTTGGTTTTGTTAAGTTTGTAAAGTTTTTGTCCAACTATTGTCGAAGTTGTTACTTTTGCAATTCCTTTTTTTTAGATAGTATTATCATAATAGCTTGTGATTTTGGATTTCTTTTCGGGGGTTAAAAAGATTACAGATGGCAAGCAATATTGGGAATTTGAGCCATGGTAAGTTCCTTTATCACATTGTTTTTATTTCACTTTATTTTTCTTATCGTCGATTTCAGTTACGTTAATAACATTTATCCTTTTAACTAAAAAGTTAGTGTAAATACTTATTTGTTAATTGCATGTACCAATTCTGAAGTCTATGCTCTAGAGAGTGATCAATGGAAACTGTATTATCTATCATTTCCTTTATCATTTACATCCTTCACGGACTATAGAAGAGGAGGTTGAATTTATTGTTCATAAGCTGAGTTGCCATATAAACCGAGTTATTTTTGGGTTTATACTGTAAACTATATCAATGCTAATTTTGTTTCCGAGGACAATAAATATTAGTCATATGTTGAGCTTTAGATGATTTTATTTTCTTGACTTCAATGTGATCACATGTATTTTTATGACATTGTGTTCCAATGTTCTTGGAGATTATGGTGGAAACTGTAATGGGTTCCATTTGTGGTTGGTTATGGTAGTGTAATGGGTTCTATTTATGTATTTATTATGGCATAACTTTCACTGTGTATTGAGCCTATATTTTGACTAATGACAATTTATAGTCTAAGGGAGTATCACTTCATGAAAACATAATGTTCAGATTTGTAACTTGTGTTCTTTATCGGGTAGGGATTTTATTCACCTTGCAAGTACCCCATCGGCAGAGATTGGCAGAGTCAAACCAACCCAAACCATGGTTTACATCGGCAGAGATTGCCCCATCTGGACGTCTCGATTTCTTCTTCTTCTTCGGTAGAGATCTGAGCCGACTGAGACGCATTTGTGAGTATTGTTGTTATTGCATCGATTTCTTCTTGGTTATTGCATCGATTTCTTCTTCTTCTGTATATATTGCTTTTGTTTATACGTTTTCCGATTTATGCAGCCGTTGTCTTCAATCTGCGATATTTGTCCTTGTGAATTTTATTTTTAAATTCAATTCTCATTCCTACTATAGTGTTTCTCAAATTAAAGGTTTAGATGGCGGTAATACCGAAGGTTACGAACGTGGTTTCGGTGGATATGGTGGTGGTTCCGGTGGAGGTAGCAGTGGAGGCTCACTTTATAGCAATAGAGGTGGCTATGGTTTGATATTGTGCGTGTGTCGGATTTGGTTGTCTGGGTTCGATTTTTGTTTATTGTTTTGTATGAAAATGCGTTGTCTTGTTTGTTTATTATTCTCTGTTAAATGGTTGACAAACTTTCTTTTGTATTAGATCTTCCAGCATGGATGTTCAATGGGTCAATTTCTGTTTTTGGCAGGCGAAAATTTATTGTAGTTCTAAATTGTTTCTTTGAATGTATCCTCCTTCTAATGGTTTAGTCTTATGCTTTATACATGGCGAATTTCCCTATTATATGGGGCTTACAGTTTGGTGATAATTACAATTGAGAACTGGAGAAGATTTCAAAAATGTGTTGATGGGAATTTCTTCTTATGTTTTGTTGTATACTATAAAGTTTAGAATCAGTTTTTGGTAGCTTGAATGGTGTGGAATTGTAGTAAAAAAAACTTATTTGTGCCTATTTTGCTTAATGTAGATTCATGGTTCCGACCGGCTGTTGGAGCTCACTGGAACCATCAGAAAAGGCCACGGACAACCCCAGTACCTCAACAAATTGCAGGTCAATGAATTAAAGTTTTGTTTATAAGGTTTTAATCTGGAATTGAATGTGATATGTTGATCAAGTGTTTTTACATGAGCATAATGGATGTGGTTTCGGGGTTGATTTTATATCAATTACACATTCTCAATGATGCAGAGATATACCAACATTAGAAGGATATCTTGTCAAAACCAATGCCAAAACTTTGATTATGCCATTCATAATCGAAATCATACATTCTTCCTGTTCTTATCTCTATTTTAGTTTATCCATGATTTATAATGTTAAGAGGAATGTGCAGGTCAATTTTGAGAAACTATTTAGGGGTTTGGTGAAAATGTAGAAATAAAGTAGTAGCATTTTGTTCTTTACTACTAGATGGACAAACCAGATACAGTTTCATTTTTTTACCATACTAATTACTTTGTTAAGTATTATTATTATTATTATCCACAAGTCAGCTATTGATTTATTTATGGTGAAATGTTAGTTTTATCAGTGGTATCATCCCTCGATTGCTAAATTTCTTGTCCCTGCTTCCCTTCACCCTTGAATTTGGATCTCCTTCATCCCCTTCATGTGCCATCAAGATTCATTTCTCCATTAAAGGCCTTATGCATGCAAAACTTTCATAAAAGAGTGATAATTGAATTTTAGACCTTCATCTTTTCTGATACTATGTTAAACTATTTCATCAAAAGGTTCAAGATTTTAGAGAGGAAAAAAAATCATTAAAAATTTTCTTGTAACACTACGAAACTGAGTTTTACACATACTTGATATCTGTCTTTTTCGTAAATGTAGATTTTTGGCGCTGCCTATCTGGGACCATTTGGCCATTTCTTTAACATTTTGCTGGGCAAAATTTTTAAAGGGAAGAAGGATAATCAAACTGTTGCCAAGAAGGTATTCCTCACACCCTTATTCTCTGATACTTTCTGTCAAAACTTGCAGCTTTGATATTTTTGTATTTTAACGTCTTCCTTGTCAAATGAAGGTCATGTATTCACATAAAATGCATAATCTGTAGATTTGTTTCATTGTGGTTATTAGGAGTAGTTTGATGTATTAGGGTTTTCAAGTTTGTTCGATTTGTAATTTTGAGACACCATGTCTCCATTCTAGATGGAGACACCGCCTGTGTCTCCATACTGTAGCATGGAGACACGGTCTGTGTCTCCGTGAGGCACGGAGACACGGCCCGTGTCTGGTTTAAACAAAAAAAAACTATCATAAAGCCACTCCAAATACATACAAAACCCAAAGCCATCTTATTATTATCTTGACTCTAAATACATACAAAAGCCGGAATATTGAAATTTCCAAATGTAGCTAGAAGGAAAGGTGCAGTGTCCAGTTAAATTTTAACTTTTGAGTTACTAGTATATTTTTACATATTGAAATCAGTATACAAGTCTAGAAATACACACAAGAAGAGAATTGTAAATATTCCCAAATCAACCAAGTAATCTTCAAATATATCCACAACAACTTCCTCTAATCCTTATGAAATCATTAAAAGCAAAAAATCAAACGAAAACTCAAGCTTGCGGAAAAAAAAAAGACATGACAATTTATAACAAATAAAATTATTACGCAACGCAATAATTGACCCACCATCCAATAGAATCAGTTTCTTCATACATATACGGATGGAAAATTGCAATAGATCTTTGATGTAATCAATATTTTCTGTATCCTCCTTCGTGATTGATGATGATGTTCATATTTGTGCAAAAAGATGTACAACATTCAAGCTGCACAGATAGAGGTAACATATTTTTTTGTGTTTGATTTGTGTTGTCACAATGGTGTTGATTGTAGTGATAGTATATTGGAAAGAACAATGATATCCCTGCTACAATTGAAGCTACAGTATGGAAATTACAGTTCACCTCCCTACTTGCTAGCCTAATTTACTTTGCTTATGCTTTTTGCTTGTCATTTGATTTGCTTATTGCAGGAAGGCTGATAAGTGAATATTTGGACTGGGCTGAGTTAAACCACACACTAAAAGTCTATCTGCCGGAGTGTAATTTGGTATTTTTTACATGTAAAATTGCCAGTTTGCAATATTTCTTCAAAAACTCTTGTTTGTTTTCCAATGGCTATCTTTTGTCTAAAACTGGTGTTAGATTCATCCATGTTATTTGAAGCAAGTTTTAAATGTTTTGACAAATAATCTACAACAGAGTATGTAAGCAAGCTGTAATGCGTATAGTTTCTTCATTTTTTAGTTATTGGCATTTTAAATGGTATAATAGGTTATTTTTGCCATTGTTCAATTCTGGAATTACACAAAATTATAACGGGTATCGTGCAACGCACGATCCACACTAGTTTTAATAAAAGTCAATGAAATGTGTTGTTGAAAAGTTGTGGATCCCATAAATATGTGGTTAAAATTAATTGTTGATTTTGAGTTTAGTAAAAATCTGAATTTTAATTCTTACCAAACATGGACTAAATTTGTTGTTAGAATTGAATTAAATTCAAATTTTAATTAAAAACTAAAAAATAATAATTAATCAAATCCAAATTTATTGTGAGCAACCGAAGACCTTTTTCAAAGTTAGTGGTCAAAATTCGACCATTTCAAAGTTTAGTGAGCAATAAAAGACGTTTTTCAAAGTTCAATGAGCAAACGAATGCTTTTTGAAAATTTAGTAGCAAAAATTCGACTATCTCAAAGTTTGGTGGCCAAAATTCGACAATCTCAAAGTTTAGCAATCAAAATTCGACCATCTTAAAGTTCGATGAACAGTAAAATATGTTTTTCAAAGTTTAGTGAGCGATCAGAGACATTTTCCACAGTTTAGCGATCACAATTTGACCATCTCAAAGCTTAACAGTGTGATGGGACATCACATGTATATTCTGTCGACCACATCATTAATTCTGTTAAAGATTTTAAACGAGAGTCATACAATTCAAAATTTAGGGGGTATATTCAATTGAGACTTTTAATGACTTTTTGAGATTTAAAAAATTTAGAAGTATTCAATGTAAATTTTTGGAGACTCTCTAAAAGTATTTGTGTATTCAATTGAGACTTTTATAAACTTTTAAAAAGTCTCTAAAAGTCATGGTGTATTCAATTAAAACTTTTTAGAAATTACTATAAGTTTTGGGGTATTCAATTTTTTATGATTTTTAGAGATTTTTTTTATAAAAGTCTCAATGTTACTAACTTTAAAGCAGAAAGTACTAAAATAAAATCTCAAAATTTGTTTCTATTAATCACAAGATTTTGTGAGACTTAAAATAAATAAATTAATATGTATTTTTTTTTCAATATTTCTCTTTTATTTTCCCTTCTACGAACGTTAGAGTTATGATTAAAACTTAACTTTTTCGATTGATTATATTAGTTTCTATTTTTCTTTCTCTCTTATTGTTTACTTTTATTTTTTATGAAAGAATTAAAGCCCCGTTTGTTTCGGATTAAAATTAAATTTTAATTTTAGTCAAAGTCAAATAATCGATATTACCCACATCTTTCATAGGTCTCACAACTTTTCAATTACACATTTCAAAAGAGTAATGCTATTCATCCCCACTGAGATTATAAATACAATTTAGGTGACGTTAATGCGACATTAAATGATAGGTGAAATTAAATAAGTCATTTAATTTCACATTTCATTTAACTCGTCATTTAGAGCCACCTAAATTGTGTTTGTAACCTTACTGGGAATGAATAACATTACTCATTTAAAAAATTTATATCACAACCTACTAAAAATCTTATTTTAATCTATACCAAACACCCACTAAATTGTATTCTTATAACTTTTTCTCTTATAAATTCTATTTCAAATGAAAGTTTTTAAAAGCCATTTAAATTCTATAAAAGTTTCTAAGGAGGGTATATTCAATTGAAATTTTTAAAGAGTTTTGGAGACTTTTTTAAATGAGTGACTTTTGTGGATTTTGTGGACTTTCAAGTGATTTCTATGAATTTGGTAAGAATTAATAAAAGTCTTCCATGTACTTCTGTAGACTTTCATTATAGACTTTTAGCGACTTTGAAAGACTTTTATAATTTAAAATAAAATATTAAGCATATATAATTTAATATTTTAAACAATTTCTTATATGTTCGAATCAAGCAATATCGAGTATTTTGACCAACAATGAGTAGAAATGTTGCAATCATTCCTTCAATATAAATATATCTAATATCTCGTAATGGTGTTTTTTCTCTAATGATATTGCTTAATTTTAGAAATATATCTGGATACATTCTATAAACTTGTCGAAAGGTTTCTGAATCCTCCTTTAATATTTCATGTATATAGTCATATCCATATCTAGTTTTTGGCCGCCTAGTTAGTGAACGCTTAATACGTTCACAGTATATATTATTTATATAATCATTTATCACGTAGAGAATTGCTTGAATTGTCATCCATGAATACCTAATAGTTTCGTATAATGCTTCCTCGTTCTCATCTTCTTCAATCTCATCAATATCTATTTCATGATCTTCATGTATGATAAGATTAGACATTATATATATGGAAGTACCTAAAAATAGAATGAACAAAAATTAAAGACATACACAAAGAAAATGATAATGTTATGTGTAAACGAATCAAGCATCACAAATTTTACTATCATAAAACACAATCCATAAATAACTCAAAAAATGTATAATTCAATAATATAGTCGACGTTACAAAATCTGATTGGGTAGCAAATTAACAATCCAAAACAACCAAATTGACTACTAATCATGTCCAAAAATGCTTCATTTTGATTTAAATATTATCCATTTAGAATGTTCTTCTGGTGTCGTGTTCAAGAACTCAGACTTCTTTGCTTTAGTATTGAGCAAATCAAGGGCCTTGAAACGATCATCATCATCCAAATTTGGGATCTCCTTGATAATGTCCCAACAATTATGTTGTCTAGTGTCAAAGATAAATTTTACCTGATTAAAGAGAATGAGAAAACTCTAGAATGTGAAAGAGAAGAAAATGGCCGGCTCTTGACAAATCTCACGGTAGAATGAGAGATTTGTTTTGAGATTTTCTATTCATATTTTCTACCAAAAAGTCTCTAAAAGTCTAGCAAATTATAAAGTCCCTAAAGTCCTTAATAATTGAATACCTCGTAATTTATAGAGACTTTTAAAAAGTTTCAATTGAATATCCCGAAACTTTTAGAGACTTTTTAAAAGTCTCTATTGAATGCAGCTAAACTTTTAGAGAATCTTTAAAAGTCTCAATTAAATACACCTAAAATTTTTAATTCTCCAAAAGTCTTTAAAAGTCTTAATTGAATATACCCCCCTAATTTAAAATAAAAGTCTACAAAATATTTCCACTAATTTCATACAAATCTCCTAAAAATTCACGAAATTTACAAAAATTCCCACTTCAAAAAAGTTCATCAAAACTTCAAAAATCCCAATCTAATACACCCCTAAGAGTGCGTTTGATTGCAATGGTGGAAAATTGATGGAAAGAAAATGATTTCCAAGGAAAATAATTGCCTAGAAAATATTTTGTAGGGAATTGTTAATTAAGTGTATTTGATTGGTATAATTTTCCACCAATTTTTTTTTTTAAAATTTTCTATTCGTTTGATTTTGTATTACATGGAAAGTGTTTATTAAAGTGATAATTTTTTCCACAATTGGTTATAAAATTTGTTTCCATTGCCAAAAAGTAAAAAAAAAAAAATTGCTTCCTAAAAAATCATTTTTTTATCAAAGTTTAGTGTTCGTTTGACTTTGTTTTATATGAAAATTGTCCATTAAAGTGAATTTTTTTTTTTTTTTGCCATTGGGTATGACATTTGTTTCCATTACAAAAATAAAAAATAAAAAATTGCAGCCAGCCTGGAAGGTGGGAAAAAAATTTCATCAATTACCCGGAAAATGTACACGTGTGGGGATAAGGTGGAAAATATTTTTCGTGGAAAATTTCGCTTATCAAACAGTCAAAAAGTGAAAAGTGGAAAATATTTTCCTAATTCCCTGGAAAATCCAGTCAATCAAACACGGCCTTATTGTCAAAATTCTGGAGTAAAATGTTTGAACAATCACTGAACTTTAACATGGTCACGACTTACTGACTGAACTTCAAAATGCGTCTCAATGGTCACTGAACTTTCAACCTTTGCACCACATCCAACGTTCACCAAATTCCGTTACATTATTCGCTAACGTGGCTAACGGAAATTTGACGTGGCAAGTTACGATCGTTAAAAAAATTATAGCTCAACGAAACCACTTTTTCATTACTCATCCAACTTACACTAGATCACAGTTCACTCATCGAACTTCAAAATGCTTTCCAATGATCACTCATCTTTGAAATGTTGTACTACATTCATCATCCGTTATATTTTGTTCCCTTCATTTTTAATGTTCGCACAAAAATTCAACTGGTAAGTTACAAATGTTAAAAAAATTATAATTCAACAAAACTTAACTCACCAAAATCACCATATATGAAACGTAACTTCCGCGGTCCCATCAACTTCTTTAAAACCTAATAAAACGTCCCCAATGATTATTTTAGAAATATCATTTTTCTAATTCGAACGTTTACTGTGCAAAAAATAGGTTTCAATTTGAAACTAAAACTCTGAAGTATAGCTTGTTTGGGGATGTTTTATTGGATTTTAAAGAAGTTTATGAGGTGTGGAAGTCGCGTTTCATAAATGGTAAACGTTCCTACCAAGCAAATTATTCAGTTTCATATTGAAACCTATTTTTTATACCGTTCGAATTAGAAAAATGATATTTCTAAAAGAATCATTGTGAACACTTTATTGGGTTTTAAAGAAGTTGATGGGGGCCATGGAAGTTATGTTTCATATATGGTGATCTTGGTGAGTTAAATTTTGTTGATTTGTAATTTTTTTAACATTTGTAACTTATCAGGTGGAATTTTTGTGCGAACATTAGGAATGAAGAGAATAAAATATAGCGGACGATGAATGAAGTGCAACTTTTCAAAGATGAGTGACCATTGGGAGACATTTTGAAGTTCGATGAGTGAACTGTGACCAAGTGTAAATTGGATGTGTAATGAAACAATGATTTCGTTGAGCTGTCATTTTTTTAAAGGTCGTAAATTGTCACGTCAGATTTCCGTTAGCCATGTTAGCGAATAATGTAACGGAATTTGGTGAGTGTTGGATGTGGTGCAACGGCCGAAAGTTCAGTGACCATTGAGACGCATTTTGAAGTTCATTAAGTAAGTCGTGACAATTTTAAAGTTGAATGGTTGTTCAAACATTTTACTCCAAAATTCTGACATCTCAAATTTCCGTTTGCAATTAAAGCATTAACCATTAACTCTGTGTACAACTACCTTAATTTTTCGTTTTGCCGTTCCGGATTTATATCCACTGTTTCAGTAGAATAATAAAGAGAGACGTCATCATCGATGGAATCTGACCCGCAACTCCCCAACGGCAACTCCACCGCCGGCGTCGCTACTCCTGCCGCAGGGTTCGGAGCTGCCACCACCACAATTCCATCGTCAAAGATTTGCCAACTGGCAGAGTCCTTGAAACTGGAACATCAGTTCCTCCGGGTTCCCTTCGAGCACTACAAGAAGACGATCCGCGCCAACCATCGTGTCGTCGAGAAAGAGGTATCAGCCGTCATCTCCTGTGTATCTGAGGCTACGGATTCCGATCTCTCCCGGGACGACGCTGTTCTCCAACTCAATTCTCTTGTATCCAGATTACAGGGCCTCAAAAGGAAGGTATTATATTCTCTGTTACGTGTATTTGTAACCCTCAAATTGCTCTCTCATTTTCATATTCTTATTGGGTTTTTGGTTTTACGTTCTGGGCGAGTAAATTTAATCAATGGTCACTGTACTTTGTTATAAATTCCTGCTAGCTCATTGAAATTCAAAAGGTTACTCTTTGGTCACTGAACTTTGCTATATATTACTACCTGATCACCTAAATTCAAAAGGTTCCTCATGCTCACCCAAATTTGAATGAAGTTATCCATTAATCACCCATATCATTTTCATAATTGTTAACTATAGCAAACTTCATTGAACAACGAGTAACATTGTTCAAATTTAGATGAATGAGTAAATTTTTAAATTTCAGTGAACAAGCAATAACATATAGCAAAGTTGAGTGAGCAACGGTAACTTTTTATCATCGATAAGGAAGTAGTAACTATAGCAAAGTTCAGTGGCCATTGATTAAATAAACTCGTTTCTGGGTAAGGAAAGAATAGAAAAGTCAAATTCATGTTCAATTGTTAAGATATCAAGTCAAAGGAAAGGTATAATAAAGAAAAGAAAAATTCTCAAACGTCCACATTCTTATTGGTTTTGGCTTTTGTTTCTGTGCAAGAAAAGAATAATAAAGAGAAAACCGTGTTCAATTTTTAGATATCAAGAGTGGCTTTCTTTACTTTTTTTTTTTTTTTTTTATAACCGTGGATATCCGAGTCAGCTTACACGCACCTCGACTAATCCCACGAGACCCTGAAGTTTACGGTCGGATACTCATCTCAGTGATCCTGAGGGGACTTGAACTAGTGACAATTGGGGAGCAAATCCAAGATTTGACCAATTGAACAACCCCTCAGGGTTGAGTGACTTTCTTTACTAAACTGACATTCAATGGAAAAAGGATAAGGCTTCAATGTAGGCTTATGCCTTGACTGTGAAATTGATTTGACAAAAACAAAATTTTGGGTGTGTTTGAGCCACATTATTTTGGAAGAATGTATTTTGGAATAATAGATTGATGGAAAATGTGTGGTTGAAAAAGAAGGAAAAATTATTGATGTGATGGAAAATATTATTTTATTGAAAAATGTGTGGTTGAAAATGAGTAGAAGAATGAGAATGAAAATTTTAATGTGGCTTAAATAGAGGCTTTGTAAAGAAGGTTCAGCAGAACAGAACTTCTTTTGTTCATTTAATTTTTTTCCTATTAACTTGTTTTGAGTTTTTAGATACTGATAGGATACGTGGAGATATGAATGTTATAACTTGGGTAATTTAAGATATCCATACTTAGAAGTGCTAAAATAAAATTAGCTATCTTTCTACTACATTAAAGATAAGAGTAAATAATCTGCATGTAAAACATAATCATCTATATAATTTACACTTCACAATGATTGCAAATTCTTCCCAAATTTAAGTTTATTTACTTATATAGTACTTCTACCGTTTGAACAATCAGTTGGAAGAGGGGAGTCGAACAGAACATTTGCAAGCACAGAAATGCCGAGCTAGACTGGACCATCTAGAATCCGCAGATGTTGAGAATTTGTCAGAGTGGAATAGTACCCGCTTGAAGCGGATACTGGTGGATTACATGTTGCGCATGTCATACTACGAAACTGCTGCAAAGCTTGCAGAGAGCAGCAATATTCAGGTGATTCTGTAGGCAATATTATCGTTTTCTTTCTGAATGGTGGTCTAGTCATTTTGTAGCTTTGTTATGCATTTTTCCCCAATCAAGAAATGAATTAAGTATCTCATCTCTCACCTACCAACGTTAAATTTTACTGAATTTATTGTTTATTTCTTGATTTGCGAATATGACTTGCATGTTGTTGTTGCTTGGAAGTATGTCTGTCATTTATTAGTTCTGGCACCCTGGCCCTTCTTCTTTGAACACCTGTTTGAACTTAGATAAATAACTAACATGCAACATATGAGTTTTGTGGAATTGCTATCCTTAGCCCCCGTTTGACTCCCATTCTTTTGCCAATTTCTCTTTTTTCTAGAGTGTTTTTGTACCAACCGAACCTGGCATTTTCTGGGCACAAAGTACCGTTGAAAAATTCAGTTTTCGTGGACGAATTTGCCCTCAGAGGTACTATCAATATTTACATGTTTGCCCTCTCAATGGAGATATTGTTTGAAAGAAACAAATAATGATTTAAAGGGCAAAAATGGAATTTATGACATGTGAAAATCTAACTTCACAGCAACGGTACTTTGTGCTTCAGAAATGTCAGGGAAGTCATTGATTTTTGCAGACATAGACCCCGCATATAATGGAAAGTGGGTGGAAAAATACTATAGAAAAATGAGAAATTGGTAAAAGAAAGGGTGCCAAACGGGGGCTTAATCGGCCTCATATTGCTGTTACCCCAAAAGACTGGCATTATGGTCTTTGATCTATCTATTCCAGGATCTTGTTGATATAGAGGTTTTTCATGAAGCAAAAAAGGTTATTGTTGCTCTTCAAGAGAAGGAGGTGGCCCCAGCTTTGACCTGGTGCGCTGACAACAAATCCAGGCTGAAGAAGTCGAAGGTTTCTTTCTCTTTCTTCTCTTGGCCCTAGCTCACTATAAATTAACTTGACAGTTCTTTGCTACTTTTTTCCTTTTTCTCAGTGCAACATCAGAGCAGAGATCTCGTATAATATTCATAATATCATAAACTAGATCATGAAGTTGTGAAAAGTGTGACCATTGTTGCAGTGTTACTACTATTTCAAGGTCAACGATTTCTTGAAAAGGTTTTATTCACTTCACGGGTAACTTAAGTTTTCAAACCCAAAGGAATAAAAGGATATACTATCCATTGGCAATGTTTGTTTGTTTTTGTTTTTTAGTAAAACATCAACACAGCCTCAATGAGTTTTCGGGCTCAATCAAGGAAGGCGAATGAGGGTTAGGATACCCCAATCGTTAAAATCAAACTCACAAGAACAAAAGGAAGGGGGGACATAAAACCAAACCTCCCAAAAGTAGAACAATGCACATATACATGTATAAAATAAATGGAAAAGCACTACTTCCTAAATAAAGAAAGCAAGTGAAAAGCAAATTAATGTCCTCTAATATTAGGAAGTCCACATCGATCAATTTGTAGAAGGGCACAAAGTCGCTGTGGTAGGTCAAACAGACCATACTACCCTCAGATGCAGGTGAATCAACCACCTAATTCCCCTCTTTGGTAAATGTGAAAAACAATATGACGGTCAAATGAGAGAATGTGTTCGATCTGTTTGAGAGTGATTCGAATCGTCCATGGTCCTCCATCCTTAGGGATGCAATGAATGGCCACAGACGAGTCAGCTTCCACCCATATGTCAATGATCTAAGTCGACGAGCAAGTAAAATCCTATTAAAAATTGCTCGTAACTTAGCCTCTGGAATAAGGCATCCTCTATATGATCACAGTCAAATGTTTGTTTTATTTCAGTAGAAAATTGTTTTTACTTGGCTATGAAGCCTGGTATTAACGCTTGCGCAGTAGATTATAGAATGTGTTTCTTGCAGGTCACTTAGATGTTAACAAATTCAAATTCAAATGTTAGATGTTGTGATGTTAAATTTTAGTGATAGCTACAAGTCTGCATACAACTGTACAAGAAAAGGTAAAGGAAGTGCTATTCCAACTAATGCCCAGATTTTTCTCAACTTTATTACTGGTTGAATGAGTGAAAAGCATTTCTATTTAAAAAAATTCTTGCAGAAAAAGTCACTTCTCCACGAAGGCATTTATAAGCTGAGTATGGGCATTATGATTCATAAAGACGTCTTAATTATATTAAGAAACGAGTCCACTTTTCATTAGCAAGGGTTGCTAATGTAGGGAGATTTAGAAAAAGCTATAATTAGGCCAGGGATCCACCCAAGCACTACTCATTTGGGCTTTTCGAAGTATCCTTACGAATAAGTTTCACCTCATGTTCAAGTGATGCTTTGCATCATGCGCCCTTTCTTGGAGAATTGAACACGAGACCTCTAGTTCTGACACTTTGACACAATACCAGCTGTTGTAGGGAAATGCAACTACTTTTTTCAAAAGTTATAGTTAGTGGGAGAGGCGTAATCAAAACCTTATCACCAAAGATAAGGACCAGGAATCCACCCCAAGCACTATTTGTTTGGGCTTTTACTTTGAAGTATCGCTTATGAAATAGGCCTCACCCTCAAGTTCAAGTCATGCTCCTCATCAGTTGCTAAAGGCCATCTTTACCGACTCAGTGTTATAAAATGAAATAACGTCTAATTTCTGAAACTTAATTTGCCAGTTACATGCCGGAGGGAATGGTATGGCATCTGAAGATTTTTGGATGCTGACTTTAGTGTGCAATGGTTCATATCTAGATGCTCATGTGCCATATGTGGGTTTACTGTTAGAGCATCGGTTATGCTTTGATAAGCTCCATGTAAAGTGTTTGCCATTGCTTTATAGGTAGTAAGAGCTTATGAGGAATTTTTAATGTTAATGAACACTTAATTACCAACTCAAGTTGAACTGCCTCCTACCATTTACCGTCATTGATGACCTATAAGTGTTCCTTCTCCAAAACTATATTACCTTCAATTGAATTACTCAGCAGATCATTTTTCTGTTGAAGTGATTGTTAACTTCTTGACATGTGTATTGTGCATATAAATCATTTTCAATATGACAAAGTTTCTACCTTCTCTTGTTACCGATGGAGTACGATATGCCTCAAAAGGAAGCACATAAATATTTCCGTTCAGTTAATGTAGAAGAGGGGTATAAATTCATAAGATTTGAAATTGTCTGAGGAATCAGTTTTTTAATATATAAGCATGGATTCATAATGGATGCAATAGAGAGAGAAGGGAGGTGGGGGAGAAGGAGGCCGAAAGAGGAAGGGATATAATGCAGCATAAATATTTGGCAATATAGTGTTTGTACAGTGCCTTCTTGTGACAATTCACGTCTTATATTCATCATTTTATGTTTGTGCACACTGCATAGTGTTCTATTAATAACCTTCTTCATTGGGAACAAGATTTTGTTTGTTTCTTCTTGTTATTTAGTTAATGATTCCCTCCCCAGGAAAGAACAAAGATTGATTTATTATTGTATTAAAAATATATTGGGGTTGTTTTGGCATTGGCTTATGTAAATATCAGGTTGTTCTGCTTTTGAATTATTTTGCACGAAAGTGCATAGTAATATAATTTGTTGAGCTAGGCAACACTGAATGATTAAAAGACATATCTTCCTCGAGGCATGATACTTCAAATAATATAAGCTTATTTAAATTTACACTTAATTTGTTGGGTGTATTATCAAAGTCTTGTGAGAAGTTAGTGAATCCATATTTCGAATTGGTGGGATAGGAACTTCGCTGTATGAACTGTTATTATAGTTTTCTGTATAATGCATTTCAAACCAGTTTAAGAGCACTTCCGATTAAGGCCTTGTTTGATCTACATTAGTTTTTTCATTCTCATTCTTCTACTCATTTTTAACCACACATTTTTCAATAAAATAATATTTCCATTACATTAATAATTTTTCCTTCTTTTTCAACCACATATTCTCTATCACATCAACAGTAAAAATGCATTATTGTTCCAAAAATGAGCACCAAACAGGGGCTAAACATACTTTTTATCCACACAGTTTTTAAGACTCACAACTTCTACCCACTTATTATCCACATATTGTGTAGGACTCACAACTTTTAATAACTTAAATTTTAATTTAATCACTTCCCAAACATGCACTAATACTTGATGCTTTTATAGAGCAAATTTGAGTTCCAGTTGAGACTCCAAGAGTTCATAGAGTTCGTACGAGCAGAAAATAATCTCCGAGCTATAACATATGCCCAGAAGCATCTGGCACCTTGGGGAGCTACCCATATGAAAGAATTGCAGCGTGTACTGGCAACACTTGCTTTCAGAAGTAATACTGAATGTGCTAAATACAAGGTGAACACGTGTCCTTACAGCCATCGACTTCCTTAATAATTTTCCGCTGCTTAATCAATTGTATTAACTATTTGTGTAATTATTACAACGTTTCGTATTCTAACATCAATCCTTAACAACTTAATCTTGCACATTTGCTTATTGAAGAATGCACTTGCAGTCACAAGAATACTGGTTTTGTGTGTAGTAGTCCTTACACGAGATCTATTATGTTTCCATCCAAAAGCTAAATGTAGTAAATGTGAAAGAAATTATGCTGAGGGTCAATGACGAGAATAATTGGCAAGGTTTTTTAAGTGGCAAATGATTAAGAACGAAGGGATACTGTTGAAACTTGAAAGGATAATTTAGTACTATAACTGATGTAATTGATATATGAAATTTATGGTGAAACCTAATACTTTCAAAGTCTCTGAATAGTTTAGTTGTTGAGATTTTCTTGAGCAATTCCTACAGTATAAATTGACTGAGACCATAATTTGTATTAATATTAATGATACATGTCACCACTCCTCTGTTAGAACTGAGGATTTACCCAAAGGATACACTGATCTTTGTGATTATTTTCTTCCAGGTTTTATTTGAAGAAAAGCAATGGGATTACCTAGTCGACCAATTTAAGCAAGAGTTTTGCAGATTGTATGGCATGACTTTTGAGCCTTTGTTGAACATATTTCTTCAAGCAGGCTTGTCAGCCCTAAAAACTCCGTATCCATACTTTGTGATCCTTCTCTATTTACTCTTTAGATTTTTTCAAGTATTCCTATGATAAAAATCTGATGAAAATTTGGCTATTATGACTGCTGCTGCTATTTTGGTCAAAGATTCAGTTTTCAAAATAATGTGGATTCAAATGACTGGAGAGAGTTCAGTCTTTTGCTACTAGTAACTGGCTTATAAGCCAATTCTCTCTCTCTCTCTCTGTTTTTTTTTTTCCTTTTTTTTAAGAGCATATTTGGCAAGTTTCAAAAGTTAACTTACAAGTGAGTAAGTTTTAAATTAAATAATTTTTATTGGTCAAAAACTTGAAATAGGTAAATTACTTATTTTGACAATAATAATGTATGTGCATGTTGCTCTCTTCTGAAATATGTGGATAATGGTTCCAGTATGCTTGATTCAGTAATTGCCATGTCTATCCTCGTCCAAGCTTTTACCTTGATACAATTCAGATTCTGTTTCGAAGATGATTGCACTAAGGAGGATCCTCTTTCACAGGAGAGCTTCCGCAAATTAGCACAGCCACTACCATATTCAAAGCAGCATCATTCGAAACTTGTTTGCTACATAAGTAAAGAACTAATGGATACCGAGAATCCACCACTTGTCTTGCCCAATGGCTATGTCTACAGCACTAAGGTCTTCCCTGTTCCGAATGTTAGGTTTTTGTACAAGCATGTTTGTATACGCAGGTTCAAATTGTGTGGACATTCTAATCACGGTTTATATATGCAGGCTCTTGAAGACATGTCGAGGAAGAATAATGGTAAAATCACGTGCCCGAGAACTGGTTTGGTTTGCAACTATACAGATGTTATCAAAGCGTATATCTCGTAACTTCATCATTGGCTGCTAATTTCTGATTTTCGCTTTGTTGCCGACTTGTTTGTTGATTGTATATCTGCACACAGCCGTGTGGAATTGCTCTGGCCTTTGGATATTTTCATGCCATGACTTGGCACCCAACATGTATATAAGCAAAACAGTTCATCTGAATTTGTAGTTATTGTAACAAAAAACTAATAATCATTGGAAGTGTTGATTTTTATTAACTGCGAAAAGAATAAGCTCAAGTTTGGTTCAGCTAAAAAGCTGTTTAAAATTCGAAGTCAACTTTTCAACATTTTTCAAATGGGTATCAAAATTGAACATTTCCCACGATTTCATCTTAGGCCCTGTTTGATTTGGCAATTTTTCTATGGAACTTGTAAATGAAATTTCATGTTCCAACAAAAGTCATGTTTGATTGGAAAATTTTTTGGGTAATTCATTTTCCATCTTTTGCCTCACACGGTGGGATTTGATTTTTCAGGCTACTTTTTTTTTTTTTTTTGGCAATGAAAACAAATTTTATTCCCAATTGTAACAAATTTTATTTATTGAATAAACAATTTTCATTTAATACAAAGCCAAACGAACATCAAAAGATTCAACATTTCAATATTTTTCACGTAGAAAATTATACTAATCAAACACAATTAATTGACAATTCACAGGAAAATAATTTTTGATAAGATAAGGACAGGAAAATAATTCTAGGCAATTCAATTCAATTCACTGAAATTTATTTTCTTTTTATCAAAATTTCACTATTGCAATCAAACGGATATTATATTGTTATCTTTTCTGAGCGTTTATATTCGTTTCTTTTTCTTGCCGGCAACGATACACTATTCTACTTCACATAATGATGTCCACACAAGTTGCTCACTTGATGGTTATTATTATTTTATAATTTCCTGTTATTTCAGTGATTGAATCAAAATTACAATAACGAAAGAGAAACAAAAAGAGAATGGGTCAAAACAATTACTCCTTGAGGCAAGAATCTTGGGATTCATAGCTTTCCCTCTCTAAGCAATCATGCTCTTATGATTTAATAGCCCCCGTTTGACACCCATTTTTTATCTCATTCTCATTTTTCTACAGTACTCATTTCTAACCGCACATTCTCCAATAAAATAATATTACACATAAACCCAAAAATTCTTCTTACTTTTTAACCACACATTCTTTACATCAATTACTATTCAAAAACTCATTTTTCAAAAGAATGAGTGCCAAACACCCACATAATTCAATTTGTGCCAAGAATTGTGCTTTTGTTTGGGCTCCATTAAAATATATTTTTAGGAAAAATATATTTTGAAATAGTTATTTTTTGCAAAATGTATTATAGTTAAAAAAGAAGGAAAAACTTTGAAATTACATATAATATTATTTTATCGGAGAATATGTAATTAAAAAGAGGAAATAGAAAAAAATGCATTTTAGATAAAATAAAGTCCAGACGAGGGTTATATTAGTTTCATTTTTTTAAATCTGTATGAAAATAAAAGCAAATATATCTTTATGATATAGAGGGAGTAGAATGTATAAGAAAATTTTGACTCGTAAAAGTTAAATCACGCTAGCACCCTCTTAATAGTTTAGGAGTTCGAGATGCACAAATTGAAAGTTCGGGGATCCTATTGTCTTAAAGATTGAAGGTTTGGGATCCTATTGTCAAAGGTTCCGGACCGAAGATATAAGAGCTTGTTTGGTAAAAATGAAATTTAAATTAAAATTGAAAATATAATCGTTATTAAGTTCGACTAATCTATAAAAATCAACAATAACAGCTAATTTTTCAATTTTAATCTCTATCGACGTGCCTTTAGCTTTCCCTATTTTAAATTTTCCTGGAATTTCTTTCTCACGTTTCTCCTTTTACTGCAGTCCAGAGTTTAGCTTGTCATCTTCCCCAATACAAAATCAAAACCCTAATCGATAACCTACTCGTCAGTGCGACTGAGCCAAATTTCAATTGTTGATTTCTCTGCAAATCTGGACAAGAATCTTGATTTCTTTCTTATCCGACTTATTGTGCTTTCAATCAATCAGGTAAAAAACCCAACGTGTTTCTATTTGTTATATTATGCTGCATGAAATTTTATTGGGTTGTTCATGGTTTAAGATGTTTCTTCAGGCTTGGATCTTAATTCTTCTTTTACTGAAAAATTAGTATCATATCTAAGTTTCTTTAAGTTTCGGGAAAGACAGTTCAATATTTTGGCGTCTCCACATTCCTCCGTGCTGTTGTAACTCTAAAACTCGTCACTGTAACTGAAGTAACCATTGGTGTGGATTTTCAATACGCAGACTTGCAGTCATCGGTGAAGTAATCAAAACATCATCCCATATTATCACACGATAGCTTCTGGACTCGAATGTGACAAATGGGTAGCCACGAGGCATTGAGTGTTGAACCATTTAAACGGTACTTTATTAAACGGCTCTTTGGTTGAAGCTTTCTTTTGATTTTGATCTTTCATTTCCAAGTTATCTTGTATATTTAGTTGTTAATTGGAATCTTATATTTTGTTTCTAAAAAATTAAACAAAAAGATTGGTCAAACTTGCGGCTCGTGCTTTTTATGATGATATAACTACAAAAGGTGATAAACAGCCCAAGACGGGAAGAAGTGACAATAGAGGAATTGCAGTGGTTGTTCTTGATGCTCTCACCAGGTAATTGTCGTTTTTATTCTAAAAACTTCTTTGGCAGTACTATTATATCATCAAGTAAAATTTTGATGTAATATGTTTTTCTCGTATTATTTACTTATCAAAAAAAATGTTTTTCTCGTATTATTTAGTTTTCCACTATTTGCTCGACTCTTGGAGGAACTAACATTAACTTTTGAATGTCTTTTTTTTAATGATAGAAGCGATATTCTATGTTGTGTTACATAGTGAATGTATGTTTTATGTACAACAATAACAAATTAATCCCCTGTTTGGTTTAGCTAAAAAATATAATTAAAATAAGTCAACAATTAATTTAACCACATATTTCATGGATCTATAGTTTTTCAACCGCACATTCCATCAATTTTTATTAATATTTACTAAAATATGATTCTTATCTAAACCAAACAGTGGCTAAGCTTATTGAGTTATTTCGAATAAACTTGGCCTGGGCTCACTATGCATAGATAGACAGGTTATTTATTTGAAATTTCTCTATATGCTGAGAGATCGACATATATTTTGTTTATTTCCATGGTAGTTATAGTCAAATTACTTCATTCTAGTTATCTGTTTTATTTTGCATTTTTATGTATGGGTGCTATGTGTGGAACATGTGTTATTTATCCATATAACCTAGAAAGCTCTATTTATGTTCCATTTTAGACGTCAGTGGGTAAGGGAAGAAGATTTGGCTAAGGACTTGAAGCTACACTCAAAGCAACTTCGTCGGACTTTGAGATTCTTTGAAGAAGAAAAGCTGGTCACTAGGGATCACAGGAAGGAGGTTTGTTTTGAGGGTTCAGTGATATGGCACAAATCCTTTTTTCCCCTTTCTACATATTCCACTGGGCGTTAGTTTTGGCTTTTGTTTATCCTTAACTATCTTCCATTGTTTGCTAATCCTATTTGTAAACTTTTGATGATTTCCAAAGTTCTTTTGCTTTGCTTTGCTTTGCTTTGCATTTGCATTTTGAAATTTTATTTTGTTACAGCCTTCTGTGTTTTTGGGTTTTCAACATGTTATGTCGTTTGGTAGACTTGATTTCTTGATATAACCTCAAGGCCTGCATAAAATTATTCATGGAGGGTCCAAACATGATTTGAATTCCAAAACGACCCAAGGGGTAAAAAACACTAGAGTTCGCCCACGTTGAGCAAAAATTCATTTTAGTCTGTCAACTTTTTTTGTTCCCATCTCATTACTAAAGTTTCAATTTTGTTTCATTTGGTCACTGCTGACGATATTGACACAAATTTAGGGTCCTTTCCTCTTTGGTAAATGGACTTCTTACGTAGATTATAGACGTTAATAAGGGCTAGTTCTCCAATTGTGCTATAATCACTTGTTTTGACTTGTAGAAGTTGCACTTATGCATCATGCCATATTGTTATAATAGCCTTTTTTTTTTAAATATTAAAACTGCAAGTTTCCGTCGCTTTTCAACCAATGTTGCCAACTAACAAAACACACAAGAAAATCTAACTGCCATGTAGAAAAGGATGATAAATCTTGTCACAGAATCTTTATTTGTGACCAAATTGAGACTTCAGGGACGAGTTTGGAGCAAAAAGTTTAGAGTGACTAAAAAGAACTTTGCTCAAATTTGTTTGACCTCCATTTTTTCTCCCAACCTTATGATGTTTGGCTGTCCAGTCCAGGTTGTTACTATTTGAGCCATGCAAATGTGAAATATCGCACTCCAAAATCAAACTTGGATCTGCTTTCTTGCAAATAGAATTGAATTCACATTGTTTTCAAACTTATTTCTAAGAACAACCCAAAATTGATTCTTAAAAGGCCAGCTGTCTAGAGTCGGTAGTTCCGAGATTAATTTCTGTTAAAAGATTGCCAAGTTTTCACTTCGTTTTCTTAAAGTTCGTCAATTTTATTGACAAATTTCATGGTTTAGTGACAATCATTTTTGGTTTTTTTTAGCTTATAAATATAAATATATATATATATACTTTTTTTTTTTTTTTGAGATATGTCTTCCTCTGTAGTTAGCTTTGCCATTTGTTGTCTGTTATGTTTTTTCTAACATTATCTCATTGATATGATCGCAGACCGCAAAAGGTGCAAAAATATACTGTGCTGCTGTAGCTGCCACGGGGGATGGTCAACCGGGTGGAAGAGAAGGAGATGAAAAACTTAAGATGCATACTCATTCATATTGTTGTCTAGATTATGCACAGGTTTGTAGCTCCCCCCTTCCCCTGCTGGCTGTAAAAAACAAACTTTATTTTAGATCCACAATGTCTACTGTATGCAGTATTTTATTACAAAAGAAAAATACCCAGGTTCAAACGAATGAGGTTGAGCAAACCAAACTTCAATCCAACCTCAAGTTCCAGTTAATGCCTTGAACCCATGAATGATAGGTCACTGTTGATAAGATGAAACACTGCCGTTGGATAGTGTTTAAATAATTACCTTTCAAAAAAGATAGTGTTTAAATAATTGAAATCGGTGAATTCAGCACTTTAGAAATCAATGAGTTGCTGAAATTTACTTTATGGAGAAGCTAAGCTAGGACATAAGAGTTTCTGGTACACAGTTATTCCTGAATCTTGACAAATTCTCGGGCCTCAGCCATTAGGAGCCTTGTCGAGCACCAGTGTAGCTCCTCAAGTCAGCTTTATGATTTTGAATTATAAAAGAAAAAATTCAAAACACCAGAGAGTGGGAGATAGAGTGGAAAGAAAATTGAAAGACAAGACCAGAGAAATGAATGGCAGAAGAGATGGAAGGCCGAACAGAATTGTAGCCAGTTGGCTATTAGATAATGGCTTCTAAGATTCAAAATGCTCTTTAGGGGGTAATATTTGATCGATGTGCATTTTCCTGCGATTTCACTTCAACTCGGATATCTAGTCGGTGCAACTATAGATGAAATCTGGGGGCAGGATGGTATAAATGAGGAAAATCTAATATCGGTTACAGTGTTAAAGCATCCATATCAAATCATTTTGCATTGTATTAGAGCAGTTGCCTACCTTTCAAAAAAAAAAAAAAGTATTAGAGTAGTTGCCTAGGTTCATATACTAATTTAGAAGCTTAATTCATTTTTGAGCTCCATGATTTGAAATCCCTGATTTGCATTGGAAAATTCAGTTGAATACCTATTCTGTTAAAAAGTTTTTTCTATGTTAGTTGGCTTAGCATGGCTTATTGTTTTCATTTCCTGAAATTGGTTGGGTATTGAATGTGATCATCTTAATGTCCTCTGGTTTTCAACAGTTCACATAGCCAGTTTCTTATTTTGTTATCATTATCTACAATTCTTAATGCTTTGCATACTGTTGATATTTGCTTGAAAGTTCTTAGATGAATGTAGATTCTCTATCACTCTATGAATGAAATATGAAAGTAAAGAAACTGTTTACAGATACATGATGTGGTAAGGTACAGACTACACCGCATGAAGAAAAAGCTAAAGGATGAACTAGAAAGCAAGAACACTGTTCAGGAGTACATATGTCCCAATTGCAGTAAAAGGTATCTGTTTTTGATATTGGCATGTCTTCTCTTCGAGTCCTCTTTTTGTTTATTTTAGAATTTATTGGAAATGAAAGTCCAGATACACTGCCTTAGATGCGCTTCGGTTGATTTCCCCACATGACGAATACTTTCACTGTGAGAGTTGCGACGGTATACTTGTGGCTGAAGCTGACAAACTAGCTGCCCAAGAACTGGGAGATGGAGATGACAATGCTAGGAGACGGCGCCAGGAAAAGTTGAAAGATATGCTACAAAATATGGAGGTTTGTCCTCATTCTAGTTCATATTAGTTCCTGGATATGTTATACGTGTCAACCATCTTTTCTTATACTGAAAGGGAGATTTGCTCTCCCTTATTGTTTGTTGTCTAGATCAAAATTATGAGTAGTTTTCTCAATAACTTTTCCTTTTTTTTCAATGGTGTGGGCTATGGTGTTTATTTAAATTATACTAGTATAAGAAAGAGCATTAAGTGGGAAACTGAGAAGCGAGTGTAGAAATATACACATGTAAGTATAGTGTGACTTGTCATGCTGCAGGCGCATAACACAGGCATTGTGTAGAAATATACACATGTAAGTATAGTGTGACTTGTTATGCAAAAATCTCGCAAGCGTACGAGTTCGTTGTACAAGTAATAATTGTGATGAGTGAGTTATCGTCCCATAGGGAATAAGGCTCAATTTTAGAGTATTCGATATATTTAAATTCGCAAATGTAACAAAAGATGGTTGATTTTTAGTTAACTACGTTCTATAACTACGAAAACAATAAAAAATGGTTTTAAATCAAATGTGGGTGAGTGTATTGGATTTTCGACTCCACTAATCAATTCTTAATTTCAATTCTCAATCAGTGATAATTAATTCGATTCATGCAATTGCGACGATCGATAATTCCACTTTCATTTACTATTCTTTCCCAAGATATAATAAATCTATGATTGCCACGAGACGATCCTATTCCTAGTCCGAATTCATATGACAAGCAAGCATTGACGTTTAGGATTATCACACATGACAGCACACGCCATAAATATTATTCTTAATATTTATTGTCCGTGTGTTCCATAAACAGTGTTCTACCTACCGTGAGTTTTCCAACACTACGAATAAGCAACTAATTGTCATAATGGTGCGCAAACATTAAAAACAATAAATTCATATATGTTTATGAAATCACAATGCAAGAAGTAAACTAAAAACACATGATATCGAATTAAAAACTAAAAATTAATTAGCTTCATCATCCATCCAATACAAGGGAATTTAGCCTAGCATATTGTAGAAATTAAATTACACAAGAATAATTGGAAAAATATCACCCGGAAATAAGAAAAATGGAAGAAGTTGGAAAAATCCACGTTCTTGATGTGAATCTTGAGTCCAGATGAAGAATCTTCAATATCCTATGGAATTCGCCTTGATTTCACGACGTTAGTCATGTTCTTCGCCTCTAAAATATGAATAATATAGAGATTTTTAGGTCTAGGGAGGTTCTCCATATGTATTCTGCTATTCTCTCTTTATAGGAGCCGAAAATTGGTTGAAAATCACGTTCAAATTGGTTTCCAAAAGAGTTCTAATCGAATAAGGATAGTTGCCTTCGCGCGTGGATTTTTTGTCTCTGCACAGCAGTCCGTATTTTAGTTATAATTTTTTCTTCTGGTATCCGATTGATGCGATTCAAAGTGCGTTGGAAAGATAACTTAAAGGGCTACAACTTTTATTGAAATATAGTTTTTCCAATTCGGACGTTTACTATGTCAAAAATGGGTCTCAATATTCGGCTAAAAATCTAGAATATATCTTGAGTGATTGGAAATTGATTTTGATAATACTTTGATCATGTTCCATTCATTTTTGAATTCTAATTTCAATCCAATTGTCTCCTAGCAATCTTCAACGTATCTTCTTGAATATTTGCAATTTGATCCTCGAACTTTGGATTTTACCATGTTTCACCATATTTTGCTTCTTTTCTCCAATTCTTCATCAAATATAAAGTTTTACTTACACAATGCAATATAACATAAATTATGTAAAATTTTGCCAAAAGATCAATAAAATCTATAGTTTTAAACCTCGAATAAGTGTAGAAAATACACTTATCAACAATGCTAAGAGACGGCGCCAGGAAAAGTTGAAAGATATGCTACAAAATATGGAGGTTTGCCCTCATTCTAGTTCATATTAGTTCCTGGATATGTTATACGTGTCAACCATCTTTTCTTATACTGAAAGGGAGATTTGCTCTACCTTATTGTTTGTTGTCTAGATCAAAATTATGAGTAGTTTTCTCAATAACTTTTCCTTTTTTTTCAATGGTGTGGGCTATGGCGTTTATTTAAATTATACTAGTATAAGAAAGAGCATTAAGTGGGAAATTGAGAAGCGAGTGTAGAAATATACACATGTAAGTATAGTGTGACTTGTCATGCTGCAGGCGCATAACACGAGCATTAGGGAATAAGCCTTATAGTTTTCCTAAAAGGAGTCATTAGTTAATCTTTTCAATGACTGAAGTCATGCAAATCTCGTCACACCTTGGGCCTTTTTTTATGAAACGCCCAAAAAATAAGGATGGAAAAAGTTTGTCCGAGAAACAAATGCAAACTAGAAGAGCATTTGATTGAAATGGCCTAGTTTTTAGATGAAAGAACTCAAAGGTAACTCTGAAAAATTTGGGATCGAACAAGATGAGAGAATGGGGGCGTAACACTATTATATATAAATATCGTTAAGAGTTCACACTTAGAAATTTTGGAAAAGGGGCAATCTCTTTTTGGATACATTAGAAGTTTCTACTAACCAGAAACTAAGGGAATGACAACTTAGGTGGCCGAGACATCTTGTGTGGACCCAAAGAAGTTCTGATGCACAAGAACAATGCAATTTAAGCTTGTGTTTGAATCTATTTTTGAAGAGAATAGAAATTTTGGAATAGTGATTGATGTGAGAATGTGTGGTGGAAAAGTGATGAAAAGTTTTTGATTTGTGCGTAATATTATTTTATTTGGAGAATGCGTGGTTGAAATAAAGAATGAGAATAAGAATGAAAATGAGAATGAGAAATTAATGGGTGTCAAACGGGGGCTAAATTTGTTATAGAACGTATTATAAGAGGGAGATGAAGACCAAAATTAACGTGGCTAGCGGTATGCAAATTGCATTGTCTATATACATTGTGAAGATCGCGTATGCCAATTTATGATACTCGGACTCGGGTACGGGTAGGTATCGAAGTGTCGAATCTTTTATTTTCTAAAACGTAGAATACGGGGGGACATGATTAAAAAGAGTCCAAATTTCGGACACGAGTACGTGGGTATATCTTTCAAACTTCTGTTTTTTTCCCCAGAAATTTACACGTAAAAGTTAAATAATAATTAAGTGAATTTTAAGTAGAAAAAAGGTTGAATGACTAAAACGAAAATTTAATCAAATTATGGCGAATTGGCGACCTCTAATGAAAATTTAAGTAAAGTTGTGCGCCTGTTTTTCTTTTACTTTAGAGACTCATGTGTCTATAATCAACGCTTAATTCTTTAAAAGACCTCAATTAGGGTTTTCTTCATATAGCGCCGTCCTCTTTCCTCCCTAGCACCTACAGCGCTAAATCAAGGTTTCCTCTTCCACTGATTCTTTCCCTTTTCCACCTAGCAGCGTCTCCTCTTCCGCACGGCTACCTCCTTGCTCTGCCCATTTGCCATTTCCTCTTCAGGTTTGTCTCCTCTTCCGCACAGCTGCCTTCTTGCCCAGCTCCTTGAAGCTTTGCATCAACCTGCGCTGTTTTGTCCAGTTGAAAATTGCCGTGTCCGCCCCATGTTTCATACCAGTACCCATATTGTGTTCTGTCAACACGGGTATGTCGGCAAGAAACAAGAGTCCGAGGATCACATATACCAACAGCGTAGAATAATCTACCTGGTAAGGTAACTAATTGCAACATGACCCTATAAACAATATTTAGTTAATAATATTCGTTCCTAACACTGCCAGAGTGCCCATTATCTGCTTTTTACGAGAAGAATTATATTCATATATGTAGATGTAGTACGGTATCCAGCAAAATATTATTATGCATTTTGCAAAATATTACAAGTTACCTTTGGTACAATAAATTCTAAGAGACCGTTCTTTTATTTGCTAACCCATCTGAGTGTGAGCAGGTATCTGGTATTCTGAAATTTCTTAAAACCTCTCATGGTTGCATAATACATATTTTTATTTCATTTGTAGCTTTATACTTGCGGTGTTCTCATAGTTTGTGCTCAATAAAGCTCAGTTCATTGTCAGGTCATGTTTCCTAATTTTCCAATGCCTTTATTCGAATATTGGTTTCATTCAACTTAGTATTAGTATTTACTCCATGCATGCTTTCGAATTAGTTTCTCAAATGGAAAGCCAAATGAAGACCATTTTGGAATAAATTTTATGCATGTGGCTTAGTCATGTCAAATCAGTTTAACTAGTGCCCTGTTGTGAAGATGGATGTAGGTCAGCACTTGAATGTCCTTTTGATGATAAAGTGAGGATAGGTCAGCCTGTGAGATGATGAATAAATGGGAACGATGGAATGGTTAGGCTATTTATAATGAGCGGAATTCTCGGGTTTCATGCTCTAGTTCTTCAATAGCATGTGATAATGGCCTAGTGCAGCCAAATGGATTCTGGAGATGCCTTTTTGCTTACTACTTGGGCTACTCTGAACTAGTCAAAATTCTGTTGTCGTAAACCATCTGAGACACAACCAGCTTCATTAGACATTACTAATATGAAGCATCTGTGTGCGATAATTCGTTCACTAAGGTTGTACAATTTCTCTATTGATCGTTGAATACCATTTCAATCTCTTCCTTTATTTTACAAATGTATCGTGTGAATTTTGTGCTTTCCATTGAATCAAAATTTTTAATGGAGTACAGGAACAATTGAAACCATTGATAGATCAACTTGGAAGAGTGAAGGACTTGACTGTTCCTGAATTTGGAAGCCTTCAAGCTTGGGAACTTCAGAATGCTGCTGGTCGAGCAGCTAATGGAGATCATGGGAATGATCCTTCTAAATCTTCACAAGGTCTTGGATTTGGTGGAACGCCTATGCCCTATGTTGGAGAGACAAAGGTGACTAGCTCCTCAGCCTTTTCCCCTTTTACTTGCAAAATTACTAATTTCTTATATTATACTTGTTTTTATTTTCCCTTACTCGAGCAAAGCAGGTGAGAGTTGGAAATGGAGCATGGGTTACATATGTTGATGTCCATGTCATGCCCACTAATCATAGCTTTTGTTTCTGCTTCATTTTCTTTTGCTAAACTTGTACTTTCAAGAAATTCAAGAAATGAGTGGTGGAGAAGTGTAGTACTTTTGGTCCTTCGAAATGTGTGGTTAAATTTCATGTTTGATTTTTAAAAATAAAATTTAAGTAAAATAAAATGAAACCCAAACGAAAGCATACTATCTAATTAAAGAAAGTGTAATAGAAATACATGAAATAACTTCCGTATAACCGAGAGGCGTGGAGACATATAACCTATATTTCTCGAACTGCGTTAGATTTATAAATGAAAATAACCTATATGTATCCAGTGCTTCAAACCTTGGGAGTTCTTGATCATCGACAACGGACTATGGAATTTCTTCCGTGCTCGTAATGCATAATGCAAAGCTAAAGGTTCCATATTTGAAGACAATGCACTTGGTTTAAAGTGAATATGAACTTGACTATCATAGAATGCATCTCATGGCATCATAAAAAATTCTTATCCTTTTATGGAAGAGAATATAAGCATCCAATAGGATTATAATCTGTCTCGAAATCATTTTCTTGCTCCTCTTCACCTATTGCTATGCTTATGCTATGCCATGCCTTTTATAATGGCCAAACATCATTACATTACATGGTGTACCCAATTAGAGATGCCATGAATTAGAGATGCACGAGTGCGATTACATTAGAATGTAATTTAATAAATAATATAGTTGGTTGTCTATTGGAAGTATAGGACACCAGATATTCACCTAAGAATAGTATTGGCTATTGTCATTTTTTGGGCGAGGAATGGAGTTGGTGCCTCTTTATTGTATATAATTTTGATGTTCTTGAAAAGTAGATTTTTTGGCACCATTCTTTGAATTTTGATATACATAATCATCAAAATGTACTTACCTGCATGAATATTTCAATTCATGCTCGCTATGTTAATTATGATTTCCTGCAAAAGTCTAAGAGAAATATGTTCCTGATCTGTTTGGATTCTGTAAGTCTGATTATGTCATGTCTGAGGTTTAGGAGAGTGTTATTGGTACTATTATTGGGTTATGATGGCTGATCCCCTGACATTGAAAGCAATTACTTGAACCATGAAAAGTGTGTTTCTTTATATTAAAAATAATAATAATTAGCTGAAAGGTATAATAATTGTGCCTGAGGTTTGGATGGAATTATTATCACCATTGTATATGTTTCACTTTTTCTAAACTAAAGGATGGTAAAAATAGCCGTGTCGTTCTCATGATCCTACGGGTTGGCTTTGTTTTTCTTTGAAATAAGAATGACATGGGTTTGTAGTACATTTTCTGATTATTCTTTTTGTTGGCAGTGTCTTATTATAGGCTACTAATAGGTTATTATGGAAGCATTTTATCATATATGTGATTGTAAGAAACTATTATTGACATGAAAGAAATTTCTGCCATCTGTGAATATGAACACCCGAAGCTTGTTTTGGCAGGTTGAAGTTGCTTTCTCCGGTATTGATGGAAAAGGGGAGAACATTAAATTGGAGAATGGAAATGCACCTATGAAAGTTTTGCCTCCTTGGATGATAAGGCAAGGAATGAAACTTTCAGATGAGCAGCGTGGAGAGACCAAGCAAGAGGCAAAGATGGCTGGTAGTTCAATAGCTGTAGAATCATCTGATGACAAAAATACTACAGATGAAAAAGATGATGTGAAGAATATACAGGTTTGTTTAGATTTACAAGCTAGTTATTTTCTTTTCCCATCAGTTTTTTGTATACTTTATATATAAAGGTTCCATGTATACCGCAATCAGTTCCTGCTCTTCTTTGTAATTTGTAACCTCAATTCTCTATTTCGGTAAATAAAAAATTATGTAAATTTCTTATTATGATTATAATGTTTTCGAAATCTTATTTAAGATTTTCTGTATGTTATAGGATGAATATGTTAAAGCTTATTATGCTGCTTTACTTAAACGGCAACATGAACAAGAAGCACACGACGACAGCCAACAGCAAATGTCGAATGCAACCACTTCTAACGGAGTTGCCATGCCTATTGAGCGCCAAGTTGGCATGAAGTCGAAGCGTGGTGATGAGTACGAGGGAGATGATGTTGAGTGGAATGAGGAACCTCCTGCAGGTACTGTCTGCAGGCATTTTATTTTAAAACAGTATTTGGGAATATTAGATTTTGCCTCCTAGGTTCCTATTTTGACTTATTTTACACATGTTTTGGACTTTGGAGTTGTCAGTGACATAAATGCTTCGACACAAGTAACACAATAACTCTAGATACAAGTCTTTAAAATTTAGAATTTTAAACATCTCTGTAACTGTCTAGCTGGTGTAGATATATCATGTCAAATCACTTCTTGATGGATGTCATCGTGTTGTATATGGAAATTAAATAAAACAGTCCCACGTTTGCATGAAGTTGGACAGGCTGGAAGTCTTCTACTCTTTCAGCGAAAAAGAAATTAAAGAAATTATGAAATTCCTGTATAGTAATGTGTGCTCAGAAGAAAATTTTATCGTGTTCTTCAGTCATCCACTTGCTTTTTATTGGTTCTCCTTCGTACTTTGTCATCTCTTGAAAGATAACATACCAGATGGTCTCATAGCTATTTGACTTCTTGTGGGGCGTGGGGGGTAGGGGGTGGAGATACTTGGCTACCTTTGAAATTTCTCTCCCCTAGACTTGTACAGGATACTACTGCAGATATTGAGGCATAATTTTAATTTTGGTTCGACTGTTTAAGAGTGCTTACATATACGCTTTATTTCAGGTAACACAGCCAAGAATTTCAAAGTTAACGACTTGAATGTTGAAGCAGAAGCTTCAGACGAGGGAGAGGAAGAGGATGACATTGACTGGGAGGAAGGTTGAAGGAACCATTCAACCGTTTAAGTTAATCAACGTTAGATGGACTCTGCCTGTATTTATGATAGCATTTATTTTGCTCTTACTAATTTAAGGCAATAATGATCAGTTGTTACATTAATCCATTTAATTAGAAAATTAAAAAGGCTTGTACTCTTACTGTTCCCATTCCATAAAGATTAAATTCAGTGCCTAGTTTTTATATTATATAAACAATCCTTTGTTGGACTTGGATTTCTATCTACGGCAATGCACTGAAGATCACGAGTGAAGAGAAAAAAAGGAAGAGGACAAGGAAAAGAAAAGGAAGAAACATAAAATCCGTAGTACGTGTATCTCTCTTTTGTGAAGAGAACAATCTGCAATAATTTAATTATTGATTTAAACGCTTCACTTTGAAGTGGATGAGGAGAAAATCAAGGCATCAAGGAGTGGCCAACATCTAAAAGCATAGTCGAGATAAGAAGATTTCATGGATTAACTAGCTTTAATAGACGTTTTGTCAAAGACTTTAACACACTTGTCACACTACTCATGTAGTAATTAATCTATCAAAGCTCTCTAGAATTAGTTATTGCGAGATCTAACCTAAATGAGATTCAAGACTTTTAAGAGAATGTTTGGATGGTTTAAAGTAATGTGATGGAAAGATTTTCTGAATGCCATTTAGTCATTTTGAGTCATGGTTCAGATTTGATCATTATGTGGGCAAGTACGCATACATTCACTTGAACTGCCTATGGGGATCAAACTGCAGTGAAAATAAATCAAGTTTTGAAGGGTTTGCATTTGGAAGAGGAAGAGCCTTGGTCATTACCATCCAAAGCGTTCCTGAAGTACCTATTATTGCAATTTGAGTGAGGTGATTTTGGCGACCCACTGTCTATTATTTATGTATATTGTGGTACTAGAGGCACAATCGGAATAGAAAGTTGTGGTAGCGAAGCCAAATGTTGGGACTGTAAAAAACTAATGGAACGGCGGGTGAATGATTCATCGCGTACTAAACTACTCTTTATGCCTTGTGCTTGGGGGGGTTGTACATAGTTTTGAAACCCTAGTGTCTCCAAGGCATAATGAACATCTTCGGAAGTGATTGTCTTGCTGTATTCTATTTTAAACCATTCATTTGCTTCACTAGCTATTAAGCCAATTATTTGGAGACCCATCATATGATATTTTGGTGTGTGGGGAAGATTGGATGCAAGATTCTCCCATTTTTGAGAGGAATATTATTAGATTCCAATAAATGTGTGATTAATAAATGAGTAGTAGTTGTGGGTGTGGTTGAAATTAATTTTTGACTTATATTAAATAAAAGAAAAAAAAAAAGTAATTTTATCGTGCTTGTTTGAACCCCAATTTTCGGGTAAAATGGATTCTGTAATAGTGTTCATCCGAGAAGATATTTCTCTCTACCATTTTCTGAAGTAGTTCAACCACTTGTGACGACTTGTTAAGATTGCAAAATTCTTGCATGAGCGTGTTAAAAAAGATCAAATTGGGTGCACAACCTTCCTTTTTTATCTTCAAAAATAAATCATTTGTCTTTTCCATATTTCCATGTTTCGAAAAGCCATGAATCATGATGTTATATGTAACAGCGTCAAACACCAAGCCCTCATGAGACAACTTCCCAAATAACTCACTAGCTAAATCGAGTTTTCGTGCTTTACACAATCCATTGAGAACACAATTATAGGTCTCAATGCCAAGACTAAGACTAGGTCTTTCCAGAGTGCGAATAAGCTCTATTGCTTCCATGAGGCAATTATTTTTGAAGAAACCATCCAATAATATGTTATAAGTAGCAAAATTCGGAGTGATTGCATGGACTTTCATCTTTGCAAAAAGTTCCCGTGCATCCTTAACCATACCTACTTTAAATAAACCAGCCAACATAGTGTTAAATATAATAATACGTGGTTTGTATTCTTTGCATACCATTTTTTTGAAAAGCCTCATGGCCTCTATTAATTTCCAACATTTGCAATACCCATCAATTAACACACTGTAGCTTACAACATCTCGCTTATGGCCTTTAGCCTCAATCAAAACAAATGACTCCGTTGCACCATCAATCCTATTCTCTAAGCAGAACCCATTCATCATTATATTATATGTAACACGATTTGGTTTTTCACCCCTCTGAATCATCAAGTTTAACAACCTACTAGCTTTGTTAGCCCCCCTGTAAAGCGCATCCATTAAGATATTAAACAATACTACACTATGACGAATGCCGTGATCTACCATTTCAATCAAGAAACTCTTTTCCTCATCCCACCCACCACCCTCACAAAAACCTTGAATTAGAGCACTATATGTAATTAAGTCTGGCATAAATCCCTTACCCTTCATCTCCAGAAATCATTGTTTACCCTTCTCCAACAACCCCTCTTTGCAAAGGCCATGAATGAGTGTACTATAAATAACTAAATCAGGTTTAAATCTTAAACCAAACCTTCCGTTACCGTTCCCTACTTCTTTTATCAACCGAAGCGCAATCTCCGTATTTCCACTCTTACATAACCCATTAGTCAAAATACCCCAAGTTTTAACATCTGGTTGTAACCCCATTTGAATCATTTTATTGAAGAACAAAACTGCATCATCAATCTTATCTTCCATACAAAGCCCTTTTGAGGTATAAATGCATCCAAAAACTTTTTTCTCCGACCAAGCAAATATTTCATCTAGATCTAGTTTCAGGTAAATTAACTTATAATTACGAAGAGCACTCCCTGACGAGATATGTCAAAAATTGCGTATAGTATGGGAAAAAAGATTTGGGTTGACCAGAATCTATCAAAGAAGCCGCCTTTCCTTTGTGCATCTGTTCCATTTTATCATCGCAAATCAGACAACCACATTTGGCTTTAAGCTAGAGCCACTTTTGATTGTGCAATATTTTATTCATTAATCACTTCATATTCTTTATTTTTTGCATTGTGATAGCTATTCTACCAATTTTGTCAAGATAAATAAGATATATTCTGTCACAAGTCGTTCCTACCATGGTCATGAATCTCTTGATGAAGTAAAGATATATTCTGTCACAAGTCGTTCCTACCGTGGTCATGAATCTATTGATGAAGTAAAGACGAGTGAATTAATAGAATTTGAAAAATGTATATTATGTATTTCTTTGAATTTGAAATTAAATAATGTTGGCGTTGTATTTATGGGTGATGGTTGATGATACAAGAATGAAGCTCCATAAAATCAATAGGAAGAATTGCTCAGATACCAATTAGCGAGGCCTCTTTGAGTTGTTTGTTCACTCATAACTAAATACCTCAAACTTAGAATAAATAATTTTTTGATTGGTTGTGGTTAAAAATAAATACTTATTTTGAAATATTGCTACAAGTTACTCTCACAATAAGTGATATTTTTTCCCTTTTGTCTTCTTGTTCATTGTAACTATCAAGATTCGAGACAATTAAAATGGAGTTTTCTTGTCTTGTGATATTTATCTTAGTTTTAAATAACTGGATTTAGACATTAATTCGATATTTCAAATCCTCTGAAAATATCATAAATATACCTTTTTAAATTTCTTTATAATTTTTTTTACAAACATGATTCTCGTGTGATATAGATTGTAAACTTTGATCAATTTCAATAGATTCATTATTTTGAAAATGCTGCATCTAAACTACTTTGAGCCTTCAAAATAATACATTTAAACAAAATTATTAACTCATAATTCTATCATAATCACTTCTCAAGTTTTACGACATACTACTATCTTATTACTCATAGTTCAAACTTGTCTAATTTTAAGAAAAATATTTCTAAAAATTGGCGAAAAAATTTAAAAAATGGAAAAGCTGAACACAATTTTAAAAAAAATAATAAAAAATAATAAACTTTTCCTTGAAAGCCATCAAAATTCTTTAACCTCCATTCTCCTACCCACCACGGCCAACCATCCAAACCCGCGACCCAATAGGCAAAAAACGGGTTGAAACCTGCAAATCTCTCTCTCTCTCTCTCTCTCTCTCTCTCTCTACATGTACTTATACCCAAATATATATACACACAGAGATATACACACACCATGTGTTTATGTAGCTAGGTTGAATAACAGTACCTTCAGAATATTTTTCTCAATAGTTTGTTCCCCTGTTCTTCGTTCATATACTAATCACTTTGTTGTACCCAGTCAACGCGCCTGCTTTTCGTTTATCCTTGTTTTTTTTTTCCTTTTTGGTTACATTTAATTTCTGTTTTTGTTTTGGTTCGTGAAAGAGCTACTTTTGTTGGGTAACTGCAATTGGGTTTTGAAGGTTCGTGCCTTTTTAAGCTAAATTATTTAGGGTTTCGAGTTTGTTGCATTATTTTTTAGGGGAATGGCGATTTGGAATTTACATTTTGATGTTTGAATGATAGTTTTTATTTTTTATTTTTTGGGTTTTGCTTAATTAGAATGTTAATGAGGTGAAGATGAATCAAGGAGAAGCTGCCGAAACCAGCACCACTCTGGATGCCAATTCTGTAGAGGTAACTACTTCAACTTCCCCCGCTTTATATGTGAATGCAGTTTTTTTCTGTTTACAACGTCGTGCAAAAGAGAGAAAGAGTTGCGGTCATGCATGGTAATGATTTTTAATGTGCGAGACAGTATATGCTTGATTCTGGATGCTTCAATAGCTTGCAACTTTGCTTGTGATGCTGATCCTGATCAATATTTTTGTATTGGGTTTCTTTCTTTGGAAGAGAAGGATGTATTATATAACTAACACATGTCATGGTGTATGTAACTTGTTTTGTTATGTACAATGACATTTATATAAGATTTGAAAGTTTCTAGCTTTGGCAATGGGATGCCGTTTCTCATGTTCCCAGAGCCCTGTTTGCTCTACGTTATTTTTTTTAATTCTCATTCTTCTACTCATTTTCAACAACACATTCTTCAATAAAATAATATTTTTCATCACATCGATAACTTTTCGTTCTTTTTCAACCACATATTCTCCATCATATTAACAGTAAAAATGCATTCTTACCTTCAAAATGTGAACCAAACGGGGGCTAGGTTTATACCATCCTTTTGGGATTACTACACATGTAAATTTCTACTTCTGTTTGACATCTGTACTGTAACACGAGTATTCTTTATTATAGTACAAGGGGATACCTTTGAGGGATCTTCCTTTTAATTTTATTACTATTGCCTCTCACTTTCTCTCTTTATTGGATTTTCTTAATTCCAAAAACTTTCTAATATCATTATTCATGTATGATGAGTTCCATATGCAATCAATTCGGTGCTTATAGGTTCTAATTAGAACATCATAAAATATAATTATGCACGTGGGGGTAGGTTCTAAAATAATTTTCAACTATTGAGTGTCTCAAATTGGCATTTGCCTTCTATAGTATCTTGTGCAGCTTGACACGGAGGCACACACAAATCTTGGGGCGCCAAACTAGGTTTATCGTTATCAATATATGGGCATGGCCATAAATTGATGACTTGTATACTTATATATATGGATAAAGAACACATAACTTTTGTCCCTTGAAACACCTTATAGAAGCATTTTTAGTTAACTCGGAGAATCTTTTAATGATGATTGATGAATATGTATTGCCGATGCAAATGTCAAGTAAACAGTCTTTTTACATATGCACACACAAGACGCAAACGATTTATTTAGGAAAGCTTCAGGAAATCTCTCAGAAAGCCTCCTATAAAGAACTTTGTGGTTAGATTTGATTTAGATTATGTGGATAATAAGTTCTCTACTGGGTTAGGGATGGTTTCCTGAGGAAATGAAGAGATTTATGGAATTTTAGGATGTTGTGGATGCTGAAAGGCTGTAGATATTGGAATTGCCTCGTTATGGAATGACTGGTTATTTAAAATTATTAATGATGGAATGTAGATATTGGAATTGTCCAATGTTAGGTACTTCAACTCTCCAATGCTTGTTTGGTTCTACCTAGAGTGTAATTACACTTTGTGCATTTTCCTCACTTTTGCCTGCGATAAATGCTTTTATATCAAGATAATTTGAGCATAGCTCGACTTGTGTGAAATCTCATTCACACACACTAAATAAAAAAACGTTGGTCATTTTCTTGTATGCCTCTTGTCATTATAATAGAAACAAAATAATATTAATAAGTAACTACTAAATTATCCTGCATTATTTTCTCTATAACTGTCGTTCTATTTTAAGCCAACTCAGTTATGTCAATATATACTAGCTTTAACATATTTCTTTTTTTAGATACACCATAACAAGCTTCTTCACAATAATTGAAAACCATACAAAGATTGTTTTTAATTCTTCCCATAAAGCATGTTTGGCTGTGCTAAAAGTAAGTCAAACTTACTTTCAAGTTACATATTTTGCCAAAAATGACCTTTTTTCCTAATAGAACTTAGAGAAGTAATATTTTGCATAGCCAAACATGCTTGTTCCTCGACAGAAGATCTCTTGGGGGGTAAATCAAAGTTGATTCTCTGTTAGTGTCATTTCAAACCTTAAGTCAACTGTCAAGTTATCTCCCTGAGTTCTGTCACGTGATTTTTCAATTTAATGTACTGAGAATCTGCACAATTTTGAATCATTTTCAGTTGAAATGTATACGATACCTAACTTTGTATATTCTTTCTTATCTAAGAAGGGTTGTAAATTGTATGCTTGGGGCGAGCTTCACAGTTCACGTTGCTTAAATTCATCCAGATGTTAATGAGCCTGAGAAAATGTTCAAACTAGCCCGCTTTATGTTTGAGCTGAGCCTGGACAAGCTTTTGTGGAGTAACTTTTGAGTTGAGCGCTTGGTTAATTTTCACTATATTTGGTATTTTAAAATCTCAGATTGAAAATTTCACAAGCTTAGAAATTTGTTCAAGTGCGCCTTTTTTGCTTCTAAAGTTGAGTTCTTGTGGGCATGCATCAATACCGAGCTACTCAAACTATATACAGCCCCAAAGTCTGAGAAACTTCCTAAATTTAATAAAATACCATCTGGTCTTTACCCAGAACCTCATTCTCTCCTCTCTTGGGTCAACAGATTTGTATCTATTGACATATTATAATATGTTAAATATAAAACAAAAGAATTGGAATAAAAGATTTGATTGTTTAGCTCTTTTCTAGCCCCAAGGCTCGCTGGTATGGCTGAGATTTTAGTTTGCTTACACTAATGTGTAATTACTCAAGTTTATTTGAGATTTCTGTTCTCAGTACCTTAGTTTGCATTAGAGCTGGGCCGCATAACTTAAAATGAATGAGGAGTCTTATTGTTAAAGAGGAATGGCTAGAGTAGTGCATGATTTTTTGAGAAGTTAAACTTTTTTTCTCTAAGTTTGGCCATTTATGTTGGATGCTTAGGGAGAAAACTAAGCCCCTATTTGGTTTGGATAAAAATCATATTTTTAGTAGATTGTTATTAATAATTGATGAAATGAGTGGTTGAAAAGTTGATAGAAGTTGTCGGTCCCATGATATATGTGGTTTAGAATAAGTTTGAAAAAAAATGAGTTTTAAGAAATAGGGGCCAAACAGGGGTTAAAATAGTTTCGGAATATAATTTGTCTTTTTCATTTTCAAATCTGCACTGCAGTGGTGGCATTTTCAATGAACAATTTGACCTGGCTGGAAGCTGAGTTATAAATGCATGGGTTCTTTGCTATAAACAAGATAATTTCTGTTTTGCGCATGGGCTGTGGCCCAATATAAGATCTCACCATATTGTGTAACAAGCTAAATGAAATTTTTGATCGAATGAGCTCAAAAAAGTAGGGCTATCTTTTTCTTATAACTCCCCCTACCTCTACATAGTTTTTATGTTCTTTCGTTTGAGGCGACCTCTAGTAAATATGGGTTCTTACGACTGATTTGTTGCTCCACCTCATTTATCAGAAGCACCAGGTTGTTGATGAAGTTCATATATCTTCATATTATCCTGCTAATCCTGCTTTGGCATCATGGAGCACACATGGGGAGAATCATATTTTGAGGGAGAATGGAACCCTGTCTAATCCCAGTTACCACCATGATCAGCGTGTGGAGCCAAGCTCAAGAAAAGTTCAAGATGGGATGAATGTGGCTTCCATTGCTTCTACTTCAAATTCAGGAGTAGCAAATGTTGCACAAGGTTATAGTGGTTATGCTACCTATCCAAACACTGATCCATATGGATACAACAGCTCAGGATATGCAGGTTACTATAGTGGCTACCAACAGCAGTCCAATCAATACCAACAGCAGTCCAATCAATGCCAACAGCAGTCCGATCAACCATACCCTCAGTCTATAGGAGCTTACCAAAACACAGGTCCTCATCAGCCTCTTTCCTCATTTCAGAATACAGGGTCTTATACTGGACCTGCAAGTTATTCAAGCACTTATTACAATCCTGGTGATTATCAGACGTCTGGAAGTTACACGAGTGGCTCCTACGGTGCTCAGACCAACTTGTGGCATGGCGGGCAGTATGCAGAATACAGTTCTAATCAATATCCAACCTACAAACCAGAAACAAATGCAGCTTATAGTTCAACCACTGCTGTTGCAACTTCACAATATCAGCATCATTACAAGCAATGGTCAGAGTATTATAATCAAAGTCAAACGGATGTTAGCTGTGCTCCTGGGACAGAGAACTTGTCTGTTTCTAGTGCATCTAATCTGACTTGTTCTGTTCCTAGTGCAAGTGGTGGGTATTCAGTTTCAAACTACCAGCTGCCTGCACTTTATACCCCATCTTGGAGGCAAGAATCCATTTCATCTGCGTCTACACCCTTGCAGGTTTGGTTGTTCCTTTGACTTAGAGTTAGCAAGAAGTTGCTGTTTTATTAAGCATGGCTGTATATGCATGATTATTTAATTTATGCTTCTGCATGCTTTTTATTTCTATTATGTTTGCTATTAAACTGACCTTAATTGTTTAATCGAAAAAATAGTTTTATTTGCATGTGAGATATAGTCTCTCTATTGCCTTTGCCTTTTATCGAAGAACTTTGGCATCTGGAGATTGACAAAACAAAAATCCTACTCTTCTGATGATAATGTTTCTCTTGGAGCATAATGTTTGTCACATTCAACTTCATGTTATTGGAGTAGTTCTGTTTCGATGGATGGATTAATTATACAATTCAGTACTCAATCTTCCTTAGTTCATGCAAGGAGTTTAGAGATGAAGTCAGGCATGATTATGGTAACTTCACTAGAATGCCAGCATTCAAATGTGTTTGACAATACTATCATCATTTAAAAACACACTAAGGCAGAATTAGAAAATCATGTACATGCATTTTTTTTTCACACACATTTAAGTTATTTTTAGAAGTCCGACTTTTGCCTGTATAATGAAGTTCTGTGTTCTTTCAAAGGAGTACCGACAGGCATTTGTGGAAGTGGTCTGAAAGATGATGGTTTTTATGTGTCTCATTACAGATTCTCACTTCTAGAGAATATCTTTCCTTTATAGCTGTAGTATAGAAAAAGAATTATGATTGGTTGAAGTATTGAGGTTAATTTTATTATAACCCTAACCTACTAAATAAACGAAGTAAGTCAACATTAGTCGCACATTTTTCTGGAACATGGTACTCATTTCATAAAACTAAAATCAGTTTTGCTTCCATGCACAAACATCAATGAAAATCTATGGTACCTATCCCTTTCTGCTTCTTCTTGCTCTTTCCTCATTGTGCGTCCTCCTTGCGTCGAGAAAGAAACTTCTGATATTACCAGAAAAAAATATAGGGTGGGCAGAAAACCTTTCTTGGTTCTACTTGAGTCGTTGACCACCATCAGTATCCTTGCAAACTATAGTTCTATTAGCAAGAAGTTCATAAAATCAACTTGAACGATAAGAGAGTTTCTTTGCAACATGAAGATCTTCTAATCATTTCCTTTTTGAATTCTGGGAATGAAGCAAAGGAATAAAATGAAAGAGGATTATTTGCAGACTTAGCTGGATCATTAACTGAGAAAAGTGATCTGCAATTCAATGAGATGCAAAGTTAATTGGTAATAAGTTCTCTGAATCAATAAATTAAACCGGGATTCAAAGAAGCTCTTTTTCTTGTTTATTTTCTTTAAGCCACAGAACTTTTATCTGCGAGAAGCTTATCATTGTGATATTCCTAGATGGGTTTGCTGTGACCTGTGAACCAGTTTTCTACTAGTTGGACATTGGCAAAATTGTGAAACTAAACTAGGCAGTGTGTTGAATTATTCTATTGAGCTTTAATCACCACCAGACCATGCCTTATTAGGGATTGGTGTCTCAAAATTATAAATCAGTGTGCAGTATAGAAATACTTTGAAGTTTTGTCATGGTCTCTTGGTCTATAACAATGAGCACTGTCTGGTTGTTTATGGAGGGTGGATGATGTGCCATGGCTATCAGATTTGTGCTTAAAAGAAATACTTTTGTTGGCTGTTACACTTTCCCACCTATATAATATGATTTTAGAATTGTAAACGTAAACTTTGGATATGCTACTCTTCGTTTTTTGTATCCAAATTTGCTCTTATGGTTTTAATGCCATTGATGAAGGTTCCTCAATCTCTTCAAATATCTGAAAAGCTACAGGATTGTTACCAGTTTCTTCTATGTAATAAGGGAATTAATAATATGTTGATATGCAATACTATCTGAATTAGTTTACTTCTTCCGACAAATATATTGTTTTTGATGTAGTATGGCGGTTGGATGGGTCCATATTTTTCGAAGTTTGATATTTAATCAATTGGCACGTCAAATTTAGCATACTGTGTTCTTTGTTGTCAGCCTGGCATAGTCAGTGGCAGTATCCATGAAGATTACTGGAAACCGGGCACTCTTGCTTTGCAAGATAACTATTCTAATTCTCAACCACCGCATGTTCAAAAGCCCCTGGATGCAAATCCTACTTATGGAAGTTTTCAGAATCAACAGCAGTCTACATTTTCTCATGGTTCCAGCATGCAATACCCAGCTTCTCACCCAGTATCCCAATCATCCTTTCAAACTGTATCACAACCTCTTGATTCTTGTAGGGTAAACAAACTGCAGATTCCAACCAATCCTAGAATTGCTTCAAACCTGGCGTTGGGTTTACCAAAAACTGACAAGGAAAGCACTACAGTTATCTCAGATTCAAAGCCAGCCTATGTCAGTGTTTCAATGCCAAAGCCAAATGAGAAAGCATCGTCTAATGATGCAGCTGATTCTATGCTTAAGGTTATACTGTTCTGTTTTAGATTTTCTTCTAGTCACACTGGATGATTCAGTTTATTGATACTAGCTGCATAAAATGTATCATTTGCAACACTTGAATTACTGACCTTTTTTTTTGGAAAGCTGGAAGCTCTTTCTAACTTTTATGTTTTCTGCTCTCTTTATTTTGTGAAGTAGACATATCTGGTATGTGAAAAGTTTCATTTTATTTTACTGCTTAAGGTTTGATATAAAAAGAAGATATAATGGAGACTGCATCATATGATAAAACTCACACTAGTATGTTGTGCCATTTATTTTTGTGTTATTGACATCATTTATCACTATTGACCAGTATCATTTATATGAAAAACGATGCGTCTTTTCCCCATCTGCTCTCATAAACAATTTCACAACCTTGGTAAGAGGTGGGGTTGGTCAATTGTGTCAAGGGCACCTTTTTACATCAAAACAATGATGTCAACAGTGGGAGTACTTCACAATCATTGTGCTCTCTGAGAAACCCTAAGTTTAATGCATTTCCATTTACTACAATTCCCATCACCACCTGTGATGCGGTTGTTCGGCAACTTATGCACTGTAGTATTGCCTCTAATGTTTGCGCTTGCTAAGAAACCAAGCAAGAACATATTTCAATTTCACTACAAATCCTGTCATCCGGCATACTATAATGGAGGATTCATTCCTGACAATATTATACTGAACTCGTTATCTTTTCTGGTGCAGCCTGGTGTGTTTCCAAATTCATTGCGTGGTTATGTTGAAAGGGTTTTTGCTCGTTGCAAAGATGATTTTCAAAAGGCAGCTTGCCAAGCTACAATGAAGAAGGTATACACTCTAGTTAATGAAAATTTAATGTGCACTTAATATTTTAATGGCGATGAAGGTATGAAAAACCCGGTACCTCTTTGCATTAAAATTAGTTTACGAGCATATCAAAGTGTACATCTCTGTTTGCTTGAGAACTGGGAGTAATGATCTACTACTTCCATCTCATGATTAAGATGGATTGCTGTAGTTGACCTATCATATTACCTTTTGCTTCTAGATGTTGTCGTATGGAATTCACTTAATTGTATCATATTGCGCACGAATGTTGTTGTTTGGAATTCACTTAATTTCTTATCTTTTATATTTTTTAGTCATGCTCCACCCTCTCATACTAATTTCCTTGTGTAACTTTGCACAGGTTTTAAGTAAGAATAAAACTTGTAGATTGTTTCAACGCTATTATGCTTCTTGATTTATGACATAAATTGAAGTCTTTTCAAGAGTCAAATGCTGGCCATGTGTTAGAATTTCGAAATGAAATTAACATGTCAATTGTGGCCGTTTGGGACAGATGAAGTGCTTTCTTCTCCCTGTTTGGCTACACATGTACATATATGTTTTATACACTCTTTTAAGTGGGAAAGTAGGCGCATCAAGATTGTAGCATTTGAGTTCCAATATCCTTCTTACTCCAACTAATGACACTGGAAAAGTTTGCGAACCGTGTTTTATGCAATAATTAGAGCACAATCTGTTATTAGCTTCTTCCTTGTTTAATTATCATAGTTATTATTTTTTGTTGAGTATCTTTTAGCAGTGAGAGAGGATAATGTCTGACTGAAAATCTCTCCATTATGATGGGGAGTTTAAGCCTATGTAAATGAAAACAGATACTTAAAATAAAATTCTAGCTAGTTAAAAATAAGTGGTATTCTAAAATTCTGGGAAGAGAACAACACATTTAGCGCTTAATTCACAATCTGTTCAAGCCGAGTTGAAGACCCTCAAGATTCTGTGTGTGAGAGAGAAAAAGAGTCACATTTCGACATTGAGAAAGTCCCACAGCGGAGAGAGAAGGTAGAATGAACTAGTTTATACATTGGGACAATGGAACCATGTGTGACACTTAGAACCATTTTTGGGCAGCTTGGGGTTGCACTTGTGGGCTTTTCTATCTCCCATGCATTTAGGCCTCGAGTGTGACAGAGGTTCCCCATTTTTTGAGTTACCTATACCCCAGAACAACTGATACTATGGTCATTTGTTTATATTGGATAGCTATATATTTCTTAGCTGTGAATAATAACAAATTTGTGTTGGCATCACCTATTCATCTACCACTATTCATAACACTGGAGAGTTACTAACAGATCAAGAAAGGGAACATTTCACATAAACAATCTTCCTTCAGGACTGGGATAGGGCACGAATCTTTTCAACAACTAGACTATAGATGACATGTCATAGAAACATGGCTGTTGGGAACCACAGAACCTTTTTTCCACGACGAAAAACGTAAATTTTGGGTGAAGAGAAGAACATTTTTCCAGCTTAGAAGAAAAATTTGAAAAATTACTTTAATAGCACTAACTTAAAAACTGTGCAATTGCTGCAACGGGGAGATTTCTAATGAATCTAATGACGGGGAATAAAGATAGTTAATTTATATTAGTTTATTATTGTTTTTAGTTTGACTAGAATTAGGTTATTGTTTGATGGATTTTCTAGTTTTGACTAAATTAAGGTTTATTTAATTTGTTTCCTTCTCAAATTATGTTTGCTTAGATTCTATATGAAAATGATGTATTCATTGTAATCCACAAAAAATTGATATGAATAAATTGAATTCTCTCCATCACCCTCTCCCTCTCCCTCTCTTCCCTTCCCTTCCCTTTCTTTTCTCAATCTTATTCTTGTTTAATTGTGTTCTACATCAATTTAGTATTAGAACAAGTAATTTTTCTTTGGCCAATTAAATTTCACAGAGTGTTCAAGTTAAAAATAAAATAAAATCTGCAGCAATCATTAATATCAGGTCCAACCTTTCAACTAGCCGCCACCATTCCCTACTCTCACCACTATCTTAAGACCACCCAAAACCTTCACGTTAGCCTTAATCAACCCAGCAGAAAGAAGAATTCTTAAAGGCTTAAGTTTTCTGCTTACTTTTAATCTTTGTTCCTTGTTCCAAAAAATAAAAATAGAAATTTACTCCATCTTTGCAACACTGCCTGATGCCATAAAAAAATCAGTTGCAGAGTACTAGTAATTGTTGCTACTACAAACTCTCTAGAATTTCAGCCCACTTCTAAATCCACATAAAACAGCCCACTAACCCAATATTTATACACTACTTGACGCATGAGCTTTATTTGACAACCAACAATTGAAGATTAAGCAAAGAAAGTGGTGCAAAGAAGATAAGAATTGAGGGCAAAAGAATATATCAATTTATTCATATAATCAAGGGTTGTCAGTTATAATGAATAAGCCATTTATTTATGGAGCAAATAAACTGAAAAATTTTAAATCTAACGAATTGCTAACAACTAGAATCTTATCGAAACATTGTAACTCATCTAATCTAATTTGAATATTCGTAATTGGAATTAAATTCTATTTATAAAATACTATTATAATTCTAACTTTATCTTTATCTCTATCATTTCTCATCGGTTGAGAGAACTCGATTTAGGCGAAATAGACCTGAACTTCATAGTCAAGGAGGTTGATTTTTTGTCTTGACGAAACGTGAGTATTGAATCCTTGACAATAATGTATATTTGAACTTATCTCACGGAAACGATTTTTCTTATGAACCAAATATCAAAATTGATCATCCAATAACAATTGAAGCTGCAAATCATCCCAAAAATGTGACTGATCAAGGGGGAAGATCCCTCATTTTAATCAAGTATTAATATTGAACCCCAAATAGTAACGATTTATTCAACTCATCTACAAAATCTTCAATTGGTCGTGCATAATGAGGAGCTCGAGGAATTAGCGCTCTAAAGTGACCTACATATAAAAAATGATTGCAACATTGAATGCTCGAATAAACCTCGATGATTGCAAAGTCAGCATTGGTTTAGAGACTATGTTGAGGACGTTTAGTATTCTTCTAGGCGAGTTAAATTACAACCATGTGACTTTGATGGTCTTGATGGTCTCGAGTCATTTTTTTATTAGCTCGATGATCTTGAAAAGTTATTTGATTTTCACAATTTGTCATGCTAATTTGTCATTTGCCGATTCTGTTAGGTGTTATTGGAAGTCATTTTTGTGTAATGTTAATAGTCTACGTCAACGTCTTGTCATTTTATGGGATGAGATGAAATGGATATTAAGGCCCTGTCTGTTTCCGATTTTAGCTGCACATTTAACAGCTTTTTTGACCGTTGCCAATCATATATCTATTTTTTTAACTCCCTTCTGACATTGGGACCCGCTTGCAGGAATACAAGAGTCCAAAATGCATTCTGAAATTGAAAAAATGAGAAACAGATAGGCTCTAAGTAACAAATACACTTCTGCGTATTATCGAACTCAGTTGCTAGCTTTTTTTTTTTTTTTTTCAGTGTAGGCAAGGTGCATCAACTGTTAGCGAATATTTAGCCCACTTCGAAGAACTATTAAACAATTGTGATATTTATAAAGCTCCACATGTCACAATGAGTTTTTCAATGGTTTGAATATTAAAATCATGCACGACGATATTCCTGCAACATGATGCCTAGCAATGTCAAAAAAGTCCAGCAGCTTGGGCAGCCCGGGCTCGGCCTGGAAAAAGCCCGAGCCGGGTCGGCTAGTGGCATTGAGCCGAGGTTCCGGCCGAGTTCCATTTTAGGGGGTCGGCTAGAGCCCGGGCTCGTCACCGGCCCGTGTCCGAGCCGAGCCGAGTCGAGCCGAGTTGTTTTTTTCTTTTATTTAATTTTTTGTTAAGTTTAGATGTATTTTTTTATATATTAATATTTAGTTATTATTTATAATACGTATAAATTGTACAAATTTTAAATACATTATAAAAAATTATAGATTTACAATGAATTAAAAAAAAACACAAGCTGGCTTGGCTCAGGCCCGGCTCGGCCCAGCCCGCTAAGGCTCAAGCCTCATTCTTTTGGCCGAGCTTTTGCTTTGCTTGGCTCGACTGGGGTCCAAAAAAACTCGGACCTGTTTTGCTAGAGCCGAGCCCAAGCTTTAAATCTCGGCTCGGCTCGGCTCGGCTCATTGACATGGCTACCGATCCCTAGATAAAGCTTACCTGCACGCTATCATGTGGTACATCCTTCCATTTTCATCAAGCATGTCATACGCAAGGTCTACTACCCTAGTTTCGAGAGTCACTTCATAAGTCTAGTTGTGTTATCTTTATCCAGAAGTAGAAAATAAGGTTTTTATTGTTGAGCTTATTGAATATTCTGATAGCTGGGATAAGAGTTTTGAGAATTGTCTTATATCCCTTCTCACGCCTGTCTTCGATATAGTTGATCATGACTCAATTAAGAAATTACCTTTGGCATTTCCACCTAAGACAAACATTTGACATATCCTCGTCTTCGTGCCAAAATTGTTATTTCCTACTCTGTTTGAAGTTATCAATGATTTTGTTCTACTGTTACATCGACTACGTGATATTTCTCGAGTTGTCACTTTTTTTGAAAGGCATTTTTCAATTGCATACTTACTAATTATCGTTATATTATTTTAGCTCCAACATCTATTGCCTCTTTTTCGTAATTTTCTCGCTAAGATAAAATGCCAAATTCATTTGAATAGTGAAAGTTATGAGGTTGCTTTCGATGCACAGTTTAGGCACAAATTCTTTCGCAGTTATTTTATGTCTTGTTACCTGTTTCTTTGGCATGATTTTCGAAACGTGTAAAGAAACAATTTTTGGATCACCCACTTGAAAATATTCTATTTGACTAGTCATTACACTTAAATGATGGTTTTGTTTTTAATATAGAAGAATTGTTTCCTCGTCGGGAACATTAGAGCCATCGGTATTGCACTCATTTGTTATTGAAGGTCAATCTACCGTGCTATTGCATTGTGTTCCTCATGTGGATTCCATGGTAGATTTTGTGAATGAGTTGCTTAAGTTGTTTTTTTTTGGAGTTACTTGTTGCTACTTGGTTAAATAGGAAAGATAGCCCCCTTGATTAGATAATATTCTTGGGGATGATTTACATATTCGGTAGCTGTCATATAGTCAGTTTCATTATTTGATCTTGATAAAAGATTGTCCTCCTTGGCTAAGCAGTTGTAGTTTATTTTGTCGGAGTTGAGTTTTCTGAGTTGGGAGAAATGATGGGAAATGAAAATAAGAATAAATATATGATTTAGATAAAATTTTAAAGTAGAGTTTGATTTGAATTATGTTTGTTTAGATTATATTAGATTAGTTTTAATATTTTGATGAGGTTCGATTTTATTAGAAATTTCTTTGATTTTAGCTTTTTTGCCCTATAGTTTTATGTTTTAATACTGTGGCTAATAACCATATAGAAGGGTTGCCTAATTTCATGTCGTTCCTGTATTGTTTAAATTGATAATACATTTCCCATGTATTATCTCTTGATTTATTAATATATTCTCTGACTACTTATCAAAAAAAAGTATTTTCTTGTCAGTTATAGGAATCTTCAGCAATTAGTCCTTTATATTACCATGGTATGTTGTGTTCTACAGTTACCCTTCCAACTTTATTTAGCGATTATGTTTGAATTTAGCCTTCTGATCATGATAAGATATTCTGTATTCATGCACATGAATAGATTTATTGAATCATTTGATGTTAACATTTATTAACTTCCCTTTGCTTTTTAGGTCATAACTAAGGCAACTGCTGAAGGGACGCTTTATACGAGAGATTGGGATACTGAGCCTCTTTTTCCCCTGCCTGATGCCAATGCAGTTAACAAGGAGTATGTGTTCTCCCTGTCTCATGCAAGTCAACAGATGTGAGAAAATAACATATTAAATATTTAGTCCCAGTAGTTGCACTACACTTCTAAGTAGTTGTTAGGTAACATATAAGATGCCATGTTAGGTAACATATAAGATGCCATGAGCTGGCACTCCTATCGAAACCCCTTTAGTTCAAATGTACGAAATTTTAGAGTGCTGGGACCCTATTTAGTTATTTTGTGGCTGCTTGAGTAATTCTAGTATGAACATTCTATCATATCAATGTTGGTGATGATCTCACTGTCCACGAGGTCTGTCTGTCTTTGATCTCCTTTTTATCAGACAGTAAGAAAGTGGATCTTTTCACGATCTATATCTTGTCTTCTTACATGATTTTAGACAATATATCTCAAATCTTAACTAACCCTGAAATCTTGATGTTATCTAGGGATGCACAGTTTTTCTCTCCAATTTCTTCATCACCAAAGAACAAGAGAAGTCCTACTAGGCGAGCCAAAAGTAGGTGGGAGCCTATTCCAGAGGAGAAAGTGGTTGAAAAATCTGTTAATCTTTTGTATGAAACTGTAAAGTATGGTGGTCGGAACACACAGGTATTAATCGTCTTTTTACAATAAATTTATTTAATGAGTTGTTAAATATACTGACTTTTCCCATTTTGCCACTGTTCAATTAACTTTATTGGTACATGAAACTATTTTATATTTATTCTATCCTGAAGGGTCAATGCAAGATGAGTTCTACATTCCTTGTGTTTCACTTCTATACTTGATAATTGTTATACCAACCTTTGCTGACTGTATGACTGCTCAGTTGACTTCATTGGAAAACTTAGTTATTTTAAATCTATATTATGCTAATACAAGATTGATGGATGTTAATCATCTAGCCTAAAAGCTTAAGCTGTTAGATAGGTGCCGTTTTAGATCAAAGGTAACTTGCACAATTTTCATAAAAAGATAATGTTTGAGACTTGAACCCAGGGTTTATCCCAGCACTAATATCATGTTAACCACCTAATCTAAAAAATTAAGCTGCCGGAGAGTGGCCATAAGTCTTTGTTTAAATCTTGTCTTCAACAATGGGTTTTGAATCTCAGTTTTTGGTGCCACGGTATCATGTAATCACACATCTTGGCTTTGCTGATGGATGGCCAAATGCAACAGCTGATGGCAAATGGTTGTAGACATGTTTGACTTGTTTGAAGAAAAGTATTTTCATGTTCTTGTTTTGATGTATAATGTATACGACATTGATAACAATTGTAATGTAAAAATTATGATTACCTTTGCAAAAAATCTTTAGACTTGGCAAGAGCCTGATGTCAGGCCTTGTAAATTGGCTAAGAGTTCTATCTAACTGTTCAGTGTCAATTTCTTGAGTTAATATGAGTGACCAATTGTTTCATCTGTTTTGCAGTTTTCAGCTGGAAAAACAGAGAACAAGGAGAATACTTTGAGCGCCAAATTCTCTTTTCCAGAGCAGAAAACCCAAAACAAAAATGCAAGACCAGCAAAGAGGCAGTGCCTTAGTAATGGTTTGAGTGCAGCAGATGATGAAGAAACTTCTAGTGATAGTGACAAGGAACATAGTTTAACAGCCTATTATTCTGCTGCTGTAGCACTTGCAGATTCACCGGAAGAAAAGAAGAGGCGCGAAAATCGTTCGAAGCGTTTTGAAAAGGGACGTGGAAATCGACCAAAAAACAATCAGTCGAAGGCAAAAAAATTGGGAGCCAGCAATTTTTATGCAAGACGTGCTAGTGCAATAGAACTTGGTAAAAACTTTGAGGAAAAAGGGAGCAGGGCTGTTGAAGATATTGATTGGGATGCTCTCACAGTCAAAGGCACCTGCCAGGAAATTGAGAAAAGCTACCTGCGCCTTACTTCTGCACCTGATCCTGCTACAGTAAAGTTCTTTTGTTTGCTTTGAAATAAATTTAGCCCCTTTGTAGTGGCCCCCTTTTTTTGAAAAAAACATTGTTTTGAATAATGAATTTTTGGAGAATGTGTGATTAAAAAGTAGCGAAAAATTTTGGGTTTACGTACAGAATATTTTATTGTGTGATGTGTGGTTGAAAATGAGTGTAGAAAAAGATGAAAGAATGAGAGACAAACAGGGGCTTTTGTGCTTAAATGACAGGTTGTCTCATCATTAGCAGTGTATTTTTAACAGAAACATTGTTTTGCAGGTGAGACCTGAAGAAGTGTTGGAAAAAGCTTTACTTATGGTTCAAAATTCTCAAAAAAATTACCTTTACAAATGTGATCAGTTAAAATCTATACGTCAAGACCTCACTGTACAACATATACGTAATGAGCTTACGGTGAAGGTAGTGATCTTGTTGATGTCAACATCTATTATATGCTTCTTGTCAGTGTTCATGATTCTGTTTTTCCTCTGTTTATGGCCTGCTATTGTTAATTAAGCTTGCTTACTTAACTGTCATCATAGCAAATAGAAATGTAATCTCTTTTTTGTTGGTTATTAGATTCTCCAGTCCTGGTTAATAACTATTTCTTGATGCCAAGATGTGATTTTTTCCTTTTAGGTCTATGAAACTCATGCTCGATTAGCAATAGAAGTTGGAGACTTGCCAGAATATAATCAGGTTTTTCTACTTGACTTCTATGTTTCCATGTTGATAAGGCTTGTAGGTTTTACTTTACAGGGTTGTCTTATTTTCTATTTATTTTTTTATATTAGTCTTGACTTATTGGTGTATCAGTAATGCTACCGTCTCATCTTAGATACTTCTAGCATTTGTGTATTCTCATTATCATTTTTAAAAACAGCCTGCAGAATATTGTGGTTAGCATGTGTGAGGACAATATTGGTTTGGCTATGTTTGATTTTTTGTTCTCCCTTCATTACTAAAATCACACTGCAAAGTTTATTACTTTGTACTTTGAGATATCAATTATATCTAACAGAAACAATGTCCTATCCTGTTTCACTCACTTTATATTCTTTGTGATCATTGAGAGATTGAAAGGGAGGGAGTATGGCTACTTTCTTAGGTCTGAAATTGCGTTGACATTTGTTGTTGCATTTGTCGTAGTACAAGGAGGGCTCTGCTCTGGTGTTTATGTTAGAGGAATAGAGTAACATTGAACTTTTCTTTCAGATTAGCTTAAGATAAGTTTGAGAAGAAATGTAATAAAGAATGGTCATGAAGTAATTTTGCTTATTATTTTTTGATACCTTTTAAATTTTAAGTTTTGAATTAAATGGAGCTATATTTTATGGACCGCGAATTTCTTTAATAGAAACTTCTGAACTGAAGCGTCTACTATCATTATAATTGAATTCAGTTGGAGTATCTTTTCCCTTAGTTTCTGATAATGAAAACTTATAAATAGGGTAGACAAAAGAAACATCAAAATCCTATAATTTGGAAGTTGAGAGGGGTATGGATCTCTTCAGTTTTGTTGTTAATTCGCCATTAGAACATTTTTTTTTTGTGTAAATAGGTGGCTGATGTTGATGTATTAGCGATTGATGAGTTATGTTCTTGTGGACTGCAGCGATGCTTAAACTAGATTTGGCGGCAGTTTTCTGCAGATGATACAACCTTTTTTATCTATTACTTTTCTGTTTGGGCGAGGGAGTGGGGTGTAAGAAACGAATCCTCCAGGTGCTCTAAATTTTAAATTTTGCAGCAGCAAAAGAACTGAATTTTAGTGGCTTTGCTAGGTAGATTTTTCACAAGGTGAAGGGATCCGAGAAGTAACAAATTTTCTATAATTGTATTGTAACTTTAATTATGAATGGAATGGAATGAAAAATATAGAATATGAGATAGGAGCATGTATTTGGTGCCGCTTGACTTGGACAATATCCATTGAAATGAAGTATTGTTTCATCTCATATCATAGCCTGTCTGCTTCTTCATGAAAGCTATATGTATATACATGTTATATATGAGTGAGTAATTTCATTATGAGGTAGTGTTATGCAGTAGTAGAACTATTTGTAGAGTTTTGTTTCACCCAGGTAGATTTGGTCTTTAGAGTGGTAATCTTCTTTTTGTAGTCTAGCAATCTCAATCCTTACCAACTAAAGACTAGTTGTGATGTAAATTTGACACGTATACTATCTGATTTAAGCTCGCATTTGTTTTTAGTGAATTGTTTTCAGATCCATGGATTTAATTGCCTTTTCTAAAATTGTTTTGTTTATCAATTGCCTCTCTGCTCGTGCAGTGTCAATCACAACTGAGAACACTTTATTTGGAAGGAATCAAGGGATGCCATATGGAATTTGCGGCTTACAATTTACTTTGTGTGCTATTGCATTCCAGCAACAACAGGGATCTCCTGTCAGCAATGTCAAGGTTTGCGAGCATATGTACAGTTGGCTTCTCTTGTCAATGATTTATCTCCTACAGGAACCGAATTTTTTATTTCTTTTGATGAACCAGTTAATTATTCTGATGATAGCAGGAGTATTGTCAATTCCCGTGGCCTCTTTCAGCCATCTCTTTCTCTCCTTGCTGTTTTTTAGTGTAATGTCCTACTTCCTTTGTGGATTCTCCCTACAATCTTTTCTCCTATATTTTACCAATTCTCTTGTCCATGATACAATGCCAAAAACACATACCATAGTAGGATTAGACTGCCACCGCTCCATGCAGAATTTGAGGTTAAGAGGACAAGAAATGTTCTGTTGATATGGAGTTCTGGTGACTCTGATCACATTATTTTCCAAACCTCCACGGCCGTTAGCATCACCCCACCACCACCAAACTACCTGTCTCAATGTTTTGCACTATGTTCAATACTTGAGAAATACCAGTTCCAATCATTCTGAGAATTATGATCCTTTTTAGTTGGTGCTTTGCTTGTTTGTATGCATGTCTTGTTTGAATTGATTTCCGAATAATACTTAATTTCGTAACATAGAAGGAAAGGAGAATTTATACCTAAAAAATCTGATTAATTCTAGAGATCAGTTAAAGCTTCAAACACCAAAAAGTCTTCGGCCAAGATCTATTGTAAAATCAACTCTGTGGGTACCTTCTTGCAAGTAGGCTAAAATTTTTCTTTTCTCTTAAGCAAGGAGAAAAGTGAGATTGTTGGATTAAAATTGAGATTATTCTTTCCAGTCCTAATTCTACCCTAAATGAGAGGGCTTAGCTGGTTTTCTTCGCCAAAACAAATTGATTTAGTTTTGATGTTATTGCACATGCTCAAATCTCTCTTTTATCCTAAATGATTTAATTCTTATGGCAAACATGGTTTACCACCAATATAAGAGAGTTCATCTTAGTCCAATTAAAATTATCTTATGTCAATTTCTAATATCTATGATTTTTATTTAATTTAAATCAATTATCCAAAATTACGTGGCACCAGAGACTTCAAAAAACTTCACAAACATGCAATTACTAGTCGATTGACCAGGGTCTCAAGGACCTATACAACAATCCTAATTTCAATAGGATTTTGTGAATACTCAATCTCTTTGCTAATCACAACTTCATATCTATCATATATTCCATTCGCTAAAGAAATATGACAGAGCTGTAAGATTCTGTTTCAGATTATATTAGAACTATATAATTTCCCCTTGACCTACTAATCATCATGTCTTTTTTCCTCGTGGTGAATATCCAATATCTAAAAGAATAAATGTTATGAACCTGTTAGACATTCCACCCTTCCTTGATTTACAGATGTAAATCATTAGACCACTCAGACATCTCTAGTTGAAATCTAACGTGTTGTAAATGTCTTTATTATCTATTCGAATGAAGCTTCTTTTATTAAAATTACCACGCACATACATGGATTTCAGGATCATGGCCATTATATCAAGGAAAATTATTTTATCAAGATTTATTGTAGTATCTATGTTCAGAATATATATTTTCAAAACTAGAAAATGAATTATCCAACATATTAAGGATATTTGTTCGCGTGAAACCCGCAAGCGTACGGGATCGTTGTACAAGTAATAAGATTTGTGAGTTAAGAGTATCGTTCCCACGAGGAATAAGGTCTAATTTGTAGTTCAATAGCTACTATTAAATTCGAAGTGTGGTAATATAAAAAAGAGATGATTGGTATGCAATCTTTAATAATCTTAAACTAACAAAACAAATGAAATATTTATTTATTATGTAAATGTTTGTATTGGAATCGTGAATCCTCCTATTGCCATTTAATTCAATTCTTAATTCGTAATCTAGTAAATTCAGGCATTCAAGACAATCGATAATCCACTGTTATTCAATATTCTTTTCCAAGATATATTAAACCTATGTTTAACACGACCCGATCCTATTCCTAGTCCGAATTCATATGAAAAACATGCATTGAATCACATGATTTATCACACATGATTGCACATGCCATAGATATTATTCCTAATACCTATTGTCCATGTGTTGATTTTGCCGCGTTCTAGACTTATTGTGAGTATTCCTACACTACAACAAGCAACTCACTATCTAATTGGTGATCAAGCAATCAAATAGTTCAATGAGAATGCAAAACCAATCAAGAAAAATCAAGAAGTACTAAATTAATTGTCTCAAATTAAAACAAATAAGCAATAGGGTTCATCATTCATCTAATACAATGAAAAACTTAGCCAAACATTCTTATAATTAAATTACACAAGAATAATTGGAAAAATATCACTCGGAAATAAGAAAGATGGAAGAAATAAGAAAAATTCACGTTCTTGATGTGAATCTTGAATGCGGATGAAAAATCTTCAATATCCTATGCAATTCGCCTTGATTCCACGTTGTTAGCCATTTTTTCGCCTCCAAAATATGTATAATATAGAGATTTTTAGGTCTAGGGAGGTTCTCCATATGTATTCTGCTGTTCTCTCTTTATAGGAGCCGAAAATTGGTTGAAAATCACGTCCAAGTTGGTTTCCAAAAGAGTTCTAATCGAATAAGGAATGTTGCCTTCGCGCGCGGATTTTTTGTCTCTGCATAGCAGTCTGTATTTTAGTCATAACTTTCTCTTCTGATATCCGATTGATGCGATTCAAAGTGCGTTGGAAAGATAACTTCAAGGGCTACAACTTTATTTGAAATAGAGTTTTTCCAATTCGGACATTTACTATGCCAAAAATGGGTCTCAATATTCGGCTAAAAATCTGGAATATATCTTGAGCGATTGGAAATTGATTTTGATAATACTTTGATCATGTTCCATTCCTTTTTGAATTCTAATTTCAATCCAATTGTCTCCTAGCAATCTTCAAAGTATCTTCTTGAGTATTTGTAATTTGATCCTCGAACTTTGAATTTTACCATTTTTCACCATATTTTGCTTCTTTTCTCCAATTCTTCATCAAACATAAAGTTTTACATACACAATGCAATATAACATAAATTATGTAAAATTTTGTCAAAAAATCAATAAAATTCTATAGTTTTAAGTCCCGAATAAGTGTAGAAAATGAATTATCCAACATATTAAGGATATTGACCACATCTCATTCAATTTGCTTGTATGATTTGAGTCTATAATTCTCCCAAAATTATGGACTCATAATATGGTAGCTCTGAGTAAACCAATATTAGTGATACTATTTTTAGTAAAGGTTTTTTCACTGTCCTGTTTAATGTATTTTATGTTACACAACTCACTAGCATGTCAAACCCAAAATCTCATTCTACTGTCCAGTGACCAAGACAAGTCATTTCATCCCATTGAGGTTGACATTCTACAATCTCTAGTGAACTTAGTAAATAGTCACTCACCCCCGGTAATGAACAATTTATCAACTTGCAAGAAAACCTTGAATTGTTCTTTTGTATAAGAGCCTATCCGCATATGCTCACGTCATGTACAATGTAAACTTGGAGATGAGTTCTCATTAACAATAGAATACACGTGTAGAATGTATATAGGAAATAATGAAATCTCATTCAAAGCTCAGTTTGTTACATAGAGGAATTTATTTAAGATTTCTAACATGACTTACCAGTAAGACATACAAGTCTTTTGACTAGAATAAGGTTTTGAATATGTTGATAGTTGTGCCAAACCATTGAAGGGACAAAAGGGAAAGAGGATGGCGATTATATAAAATCGGAAAGACGAATAACACGTAACCATATTGTTTGTTTCAGATAATGGTGTGTTACTATCTCATTTGCATGGAATTTGATAGCGTATATGATTGCATGATAGATCAAATTGTCAGTTCTCATGTTGCTTTAAGTTTGAGCTTGGCATGCTAGTGAAATAAGGTCTGAATCTATATGGTTGTTGCACATAATTGACAGAGTGTTTAAATAGTGAATGTATCAGATTGGTTTTGTTCTAATCTGGACCAGATATGCATGCTAAACTTTCTTTGCTGTTGATATATTCTACAGATTATCAGCTGAGGCTAAAAAGGATGAAGCAGTAAAGCATGCTCTTTCAGTTCGTGCTGCCATGACTTCTGGAAATTATGTAATGTTTTTCAGACTTTACAAGACAGCACCTAATCTTAACAGCTGTCTTATGGGTGGGTATATCTACTTCACAGTTTGAACTTCGATATTAATTTACTTGGTTGATCACCCTATGAACAAGTAGATGACAAATACAGTACTGACTGCAGATCTTTACGCTGAAAAGATGCGATACGCGGCCATAAGATGCATTTCTCGTTCATACCGTCCTACAGTTCCCGTGTCATATATTGCTCAGATTGTAGGTTTTGCTAATCCATTGCTTACAACTCAAGCGAGTGATGAGAAGGATGTGGATGGAGTGGAGGAGTGTGTGGAATGGTTAAAAGCTCATGGGGGATGCCTCACTTCAGATAACTCTGGAGAGATGCTTCTGGATACGAAGGTAATTTTATCTATTTTATTTTTATGCATACATGGGGCAAGAACCTCTACGGATAGATGGTGGTTTTTTCTTGCATTCACACTCATTTCTGAAGCATGTTTGATTGCCCAAAAGAAGTACAGATTGGTATTTATGCTTGGAAAAGCTTTTATAGTAGAATAAATTTTGTTGTTGAGCATGGCATTTCCATTTTAAAATTTGTGCCCTAAGTTACCGTTCTACAACCACTAAGTGAGGGATTGTGAGAGAGAATTTGCATTATAAAGATCTTCAGGGACTGCATTTATAGGAAAGTATGAGAGCATGTTGGAGAAGGAAAAATAAGGTCAACGTGGTGTGCTATTACTGAGGTGGTAGAGTTAATGTGTACTTGCAGATAAATAGATTGTATATAGATTGTGCAGAAATGCATTCACCTAAGTGAAAGGAGGAACTTGTAGGCAGTTTGTGATTGCTTAGAAGCAAGTCAAACTACCAGTCATCTCCTGTAGACAGCTGCCGTCTCTATATTTACCCCCCATTATATAGCTCCTTTCCTTGTTCCCTTGCCACAACCAGCCTCTAATCCACCTTCCCAACCCAGCTCCCATTTGAATATTTCTGCTCCACCAATGCGCAGCACGATAACACCCATGTGTTCAACGCCAATTATAGGAACGTGGTGAGATTGAACGATTAGGCACTATGGAAACATCCTACTGCATCTCTCACGGTCTTTTCAATAATTTTTACCATTCCTGAAATCAGATCTGTAGGGGTCATTGTCTTTGTGTTTGGTTGTATACTGAGGGTGCTTTTTTGGATTAGGTTGAAATAACCTTCTTTTCGTTTTGTTATTTGGATGAAATTGAGCATTTATTCTTGAACTAAATTGTCTGTTACCTTCAGTTTTAGCGTTGCCTCAAGCTTGACCTCTTAGCGAACAAAAGGACGAAGTCCCGTACCTTGAATTCTTGATCATATCTATTTTACTATTTGCTGATTCACAACTCAGTTTCTTTATTATTGGTAATGTTGATTTTTGAAATATGTTAAAGGTTTTACACTCATTTGTATATTTTTGAAATATGTTAAGGTTTTACACTCATTTGTATATGCAGGCTTCTGTGTCGAGTCTTTACATGCCGGAACCTGAAGATGCTGTGGCTCATGGAGATGCAAGTCTTGCAGTTAATGACTTTTTGACTCGGAGTTTAGTGTAAGCAAAGTAATTCAACAATGTCTACAGTACCAACATTGTGAAATCTGTGCCCCCAAGGATCCAATTTATACTGAAGGCCAACCTGTTCCAAATGCCGACCAGGTACCTGGACTGAGTTAATGGCTGTAATGTGGAGGTTATAATGACTGCAATTGTATGTGGTGATAACTTTTTAGAAACGTCAATATAATAGAGAGAGGGAGAGAGAGTTCCTATAAACATGTCAGGATAGTGGCTGCTGATAAGTATAACCCGATACTATTTGTATTGAAGAAACAAACATTCTTTTTTTCTTGGAAAATGCATTTCTAAATAGTTTTGAAAGGATAATAAGAAGAAAAATACTCATTTCAGTCCCGTGATTAGCAGCTCTTGTCCAAGTATACACCTCTTATTCCTGTGCTCTTCAAGATAACAGTACATGGTGGTCGCCTAATAGCTAATGCCCCTTATTTACCAAGGTTCCAAAATTTTGAGATGGATATATTATAATTTTTTTTTTTCATTATAGTAATGAATATTTTATTAAAAATAAAATAATGAGAAATTTGAAAATAAAATTCAACCCAACAATCAATCTTCAGTTCCACAAATTGAAATCGAATACATCTCTTCCCAATATTACTCACTCCTTGAAAATCCCATAGACTTCTAGATTATAGTCATAGAATTAAATCTCCCACTTAGAAATTTCGATCAAAGCATCAATTTGAATAACATATTATCTTGTCTTATTATGAGTCTTGAATTGGCTTTAATATTTTGACTTAATTTGTGAGCTATAAGGTGAGTTTTATCTTTAATACTATTTATTTGTTTAATACATGATAATCTTTTGTATTTTGCACGCACAATTAAACATAATTCTATTTTACATGGTTAATTATTTAATGCCTGACACTTTATTGAATTGTAATTTTCTCCAGCTACGGAGCCGATGAAATAGACAAAGAAAAGGCCATTATTCTGAATTCTTTAACAAATTAGTTAGGCCATAAGTTCATTTATGATTTATTATTATTATTATTAAAGAAAAGGCCATTATTCTGAATTCTTTAACAAATTAGTGAGGCCAAAAGTTGATTTATTATTATTATTATTAGTTTTATTTATTTATTATTATTTTTTTAATGGACTGCAGTTTAGGTATATTTATGGGAGGAGTTGGGCTCTGTTTGGCCTTCTTAAAAAGTAAAAAACATTGTTTTGAATAATATTTTTTGGAGAATGTGTGGTTAAAAAGTAAGACATTTTTTTAATTTATCTGTTGAATATTTTATTATGTAAATATGTGGTTAAAAATGAGTGTGATAAATAAATTAAATTAAAGTAAAGGAGTTGAAACAAGGGCTAGAATAAAGGTTAGCCTATCATTGATTGGATTGATTGGGATTAAAAGATTATTTACATTGGATTGATTATTTTGGCAAACTCATCACGGAATTGGGAATTGAAGAAAAATCATGATCTTTGTCACGCGTTTTATACAACGTGAAAAATGTCGCAAGTGTACGTTGTCAAGTTTTGTAATATAGTATGAAAGTTAGGATGTCGAACCCACAGGGATTGTAATTTAATTCCACTAAGTACTATGATTATGCAACTTCTATTTTATCTAGACAATTGATGAATGATTGGTTGATTGTTTTAAACTAAAGTAATGAAATTGGTTGAGACAAAATTGAGGAATATAAATTATCAAAATGAAGAAGCCTGGGGAATGATTTCACCAACATTCAATTATGATTCAATGATATCAAATTATCCAATTAATTTTCCAATATTTAAAAGCAAGAATCCAATTATATTTCTCTTCACTCTCTCGAGTGCCGGTTAGAAATTAATCCTACAATTCAATCCTAATATCTCTATTCCGAATTAAAGCCTAGAATTTATCGAAGTCCCAATTCTTTTGTGAAGTAAGCTTCATAAATTTTACACTTTCTCTCGAAACCCATAAAACCTACGTTGTGTCAATCTTAAGATCAAGCCTAAATTCCCCTCTCTCGAGTGCCGGAATTGACTAGCTTCAATTCATTCAATTATTGATCAGGTAATTGAAAGCATTAAATTCATGACACAATTGAATACACGTGAGAAATCCAAAAGAAGTAATTATAAATTCATCAAATCATAATCTCAAGTGGCTACATCAAACCCTAGCTAAATTATTTAGTTCATGAAGAAATTCATAAAATCTAAACAATCTACAATGAAAAACATAAAGGAGGAGGTAAGAAAAACTCTTTTTGGAGTGTTGATCGAAGTCCTCTTTGATGTTTCCACCCTTTCTTCACTTGATTTCTTCAAATCCTTCTTCTTATTATCCTTGAAGATTTAGCAGTTTTTTTTATCTTTTTCCTCCTTCTCCAACCTCCAAAATTAGATCTTTATGGTGGTATTTATAGTATCTACAAGTTGCAAGACGGAATAGGGTTGGACCGGGCCGAAAATCTTTTAAAATTTTCAAGTTTCTTCCTTCTCGGGTTGGGGCGCCTTCGGCGCTTGGGCACCGCGTATTCTGCTCATTTTCAGCAATGTGGGCGCCAAGGCGCCGGGTTCGCTGAAATTCAGTTTACGCTTCCTTCAATATTTTTAACATAACTCTTTCTCCTGATATCCGATTGAGATGATTCAAGTTGCGTTGGAAAGCAAACTCAAAGGCCTACAACTTTGCTTCAGACATCATTCTCCAATTCAATCGTTTACTATGTCAAAAATGGGTCTCAATATGAGACTAAAAATCTGGAGCAAAACTTTTCGGTTGTAAATTGATTTGTGATCATATTTTGACTAAATTTGATCCCTTTGACATCTTTCCTCATCCAATTGGCTCTGATCACTCTCAAATCTTCATCCTGAGGTTCGGTATAACTTTTCAATATTTGTACTTTAGTCCCCGAACTTTAGATCTCTTACAATTTAGCCCTTTCCTTTCCAACTTTTGTTTATTTTCTTCAATCTCATCAACCTACATCACAACATCAAAACACACATAAAAATACTCTAAAATACGCTCAAGGATGACAAAATAACGAATTAAGTGACATAAATATTATAAGTGTAGAACACTCATCAAATACCCCCAAACTTAATATTTTGCTTGTCCTCGAGCAAACACCGAACTACTAACAAACACACAAACAGATAAATACGAACAAAATCACTTAAAATAAATTGTGCTAGATATCTTGCCTTCATAGCTCAGAATTGAAAACATAACATCAATTTCATGAATCGCTTCAAAATTATAATGTAAATGCTCACTTCCTACATATTCAATGCAAAACGGGGGTGTGTGTGTGTGTGAAGAGTTAAATGCAACGCTGTACATTAATAAATAGATCAAATTCCCTACCTAAAAAGTCAAATATTTCTTTACTTCGCTCGAGGGATTCATACACCCCCAAACTTGTTTTCTTTTCATTCCCCAAGATGTATTCTACAGTTGATATTCAATACTACTTCTTACACCACTCAAGTTTGGTCGGATTTCACTAATTGCAGTTCAACATATCAACAAATATGGATTCTCCTTATTATGATTGTTTCAACCTTCAAGATTCAACCAAGTTACTAACCCCTTATCAGAAGTCTAATCCTCTAAAATAAGTGTTCAGGGCTTAATTAAGGTATATGGTGCAGTACGTCTTCTGTTTTATGCATTTGTTTTTTTTATATATATATATATATCTTATGTGGGGACGTTCTCCATTGAACTTTCTAAATGACCCCTGTAGCGAGTTTTAGACCGATGACTCCTAAATCAAATAACTTTAGGGCACCAGGTTTTAAACCCTTGCAGACCTATTCACTCGAGTCATAAAGGCTACGAAGAGACACCTTACAATAAGATTGTTATGATTGTCCTCATTAGGATCTTTTTAAGGTGGCTTTCCTTTTATGCAGTGATTAGTGCAATGCCCTTTATTAAATACTTATTCTCGAAAATTGACCTCTAACTTAAGGTTTTTCACTCAATTTTCATCCCATTGGTCTCAGACAGTCCACACAAAATTATCACACATGGAATCCACATCTACATCCATGTCTCCCTACAAAAGTTCGACCATCCAAATATCATATATTTGGTTTAGGGATGTGAATCTTGTTTATTGGTTACGTGGGTATAGCATCCAAGTTCTCTATTTCAACCTATAAACATGAATCAACCTACTCATGTACAACATCACAATTAACTCACGTGCATAAATATTTTCCGTTTCTCATGAATAAGCAAAAATTTATCCACAATTCATAAACAAAAGCATGTTCTCAATTACATAAACCAATGCCGGCAAGGCTATCTAACTCATACAAACCTGTTAAAATGTGTAAAAAAAAAAAAAAATTTTTTTTCATGCACACAAATCACACAAAACAAAAAAAATAAAACTAAGGCAATTAGACACAATTTATAATACACCCCCAAACTTAAATTAAACATTGTCCTCAATGTAAAATTAAAGAAAAAGGAGGAGACTTCCCTGGATTGTCTGTATTGCCCGTGACGTTGTGGTATTGATGATGCTGGTGTTGGTGGATGTTTCTTCTATCTTTCCCCCCAAACTTGAGATGCATCCCGTTTTCTCCTTGTCAATGTTGGCTTGGATATTTCGCTACGTCATGTTCCTGAAAAATCAAATTTTTGATATTAAATACATGGAACAATGGTTACTTAACTCAAACATCTAATAACCAACTTAATTACTAAAGGATCTAGGGAGGGATGAGATGTAGATGATGATTTCTAAATAAACTAAAAAAAATAAACTATCCTATAATTCACAAACAAAATAAATAAAAGGGAAGAAAGCTTGGGTTGCCTCCCAAGAAGCGCTTCTTTAACATCATTAGCTTGACTCAACCGCAGTGCCTATGTTGGATCTTCAGGTGATACTTCTCTTTTATTTCTAAACTTCACACTTGGCTTTGTCTTCGTCTTCACTATAGCATGGCCAAAAAAATTGAACGGTTTTAACTCCGGTGTAGCCTTCAAAACATCTTTTGATTTGACAATGTTAGGAGGTTTCAAAGGCTTCTCCACATAGTTCTTCAATCTGTCAGGTGGATTAACTTCTTAAGTTAAAATGAAATCCACTACTTCATTAGTCCATGTATAGCTTTTGATAGCAACTGTAGCAATCTTTGAGTAATCAGTTGCCATGTATTGCTCTAGAGGGTCATGGAATGACTTCCCCTTCCCTCTATGACCTATAACTACTTCAGCTGACTGGATCACATTGCAAGTGTTAACTTTTTCTGGAGGTTTCTCTGCTTGATGAATGTTGAAAGTTACTTGCTCTTCATTAACCCGTAGTATCAGCTTCCCTTCTTGTACATCAATCAATGCTCTACTAGTGGCCAAGAAAGGTCTACCAAGAATTAATGGTACTTTCTCATCCTCTTTCATATCCAATACCACAAAATCCACTGGAATGATGAACTTATCAACCTTCACCAATACATCTTCAATAATGCCCTTGGGGTATATAAATGATCTATCTGCCAGTTGCAAAGAGAGGGTTGTAGGCTTCACATCTCCAAGACCCAACTTTTTGAACACTGAGAGAGGCATCAAGTTAATGCTAGCTCCAAGATCACCCAGTGCTTTATCAAATGTGATACCACCAATATTGCAAGGAATGTTGAAGCTTCCTGGATCTTTCATTTTCTGAGGGAGCTTCTTCTGGAGAATGGCACTACACTCTTCTGTCAACTTTACAGTCTCAAACTCCTCCAATTTTCTCTTCTTTGACATCACTTCCTTCAAGAACTTGGCATAGTTAGGCATTTGGGCCAACGCATTTGCAAAATGAATGTTGATGTAGATTTTCTTGAAGATCTACAAGAATTTTGCAAACTGCTCATCAAATTTCTTCTTCATGAATCTCTGCGGGAATGGTAGTTTTGGCTTCAAAATAGGTGGATTGTTTGGAAATGAGATGGAATCAGGCTTATGGGTCTCTTTTGTTGCCTCTGCTTCCATCTTCTGTTTTTCAATCCACTCTTCTCTTGTAAGTATGAAATCCAATGTAGGCTCTGTAACCTTTTTTTCCTCAACTTCTTTACCACTCCTTAATGTGATAGCATTGCAGTGCTCTCGCGGATTAACCTCTGTGTCACTGGGAAATTTTCCTTTCTGTTGGGACTGTAATGCAGTTGCTATCTGACCAATTTGCACCTCTAAATTCTTCACCGTGGCTCCCATGTTGGTTATATGTGTCTCGATATTGTCAAGTCTAGACTCATCTTTGTTGAACCTGGACCTAGTCTCTGAAATGAAGGTTCCCAATATATCCTCCAATGATGGCTTTCGCTCAGACACCTGATTATTGAACCCTTGATAATAGTTGTTTCCTGAGTAGGTTCCCCTTTGATGGAAGTTCCGATCGTTCACATACTGAACTTGTTCATTCTCCCTTTCAGCCTTCTGATGGCCAGTGGATGCAACCATAATAGATTCTGATTTCTTTTGCATTCCCTGTGATGTCAGTGCAGCTATTTGTGTAGTAAGAGATGACATTTGAGCTGCAAGAGCTGTAATGGGGTCCACCTCATGAAGACCAGCAACTTTCTTTGTATTTGAACGCTCACTTGGCCATTGGTAGCTGTTAGTAGCTATCTCATCCAATAATTCATAAGCGTCATTTGGAGTCTTGGTCATCAATGTACCCCCTGATGCAGAATCCACTATCGTTCTTGTTTGACCATTCAATCCGTTGTAGAAGAGTTCAATCTGCACCCAACTCTGAAAACCATGTTGAGGACATCTTCTAATTAGATCTTTGAATCTCTCCCATGCCTCATAATATGGCTCGAAGTCTAATTGTCTGAATTGATCAATTTCAATCCGTAATTGAGATGCCTTGGAGGGTGGAAAAAATTTTGTTAGAAATTTTTTAGCTAACCCCTCCCAAGTCGTGATGGAACCATATGGTAGTAACTGGAACCAAGCCTTGGCTTTATCCCTTAAGGAGAAAGAGAAAAGTTGAAGTTTAATAGCCTCTTCGATAACTCCATTCATCTTCACGGTATCACAAATTTCCAAAAAAGAGCCCAGATGGGCATTTGGATCTTCTATCGGAGCTCCCCTAAACTGATTCTGTTGTACCATGTGTATTAGTCCTGGCTTCAGTTCGAAATTATTTGCAGCGATGGTTGGGTGTGCGATGCCCGAGTAGTTATCATGGACAACTGGTCTGATGTAGTCTCTAATGGCGCGCTGTTGAATGTTCTAATTTTCCATTGGTGGATTTTGTTCTGCCATTACTTCACGATTGTGTCTTTGAATACCCCTTAGAAATCTGAAAGTTTGTTCTGGTTCAGGATCGATAGGTAATGGTCCAACACTCCTCGATCTTCGCATAAACCTAAAATACGAATAAGAAAAATATCAAAAGAAAAGAAATCTAAATTAAAATAAAAGTTACTTGGTTATAATATTAGTAAAAATCAAATTAAACAATCCACGGCAACGGCGCCAAAAACTTGTCACGCGTTTTATACAACGTGAAAATGCCGCAAGTGTACGGTGTCAAGTTTTGTAATATAGTATGAAAGTTAGGATGTCGAACCCACAGGGATTGTAATTTAATTCCACTAAGTACTATAATTATGCAACTTCTATTTTATCTAGATAATTGATGAATGATTGGTTGATTGTTTTAAACTAAAGTAATGAAATTGGTTGAGACAAAATTGAGGAATATAAATTATCAAAATAAAGAAGCCTAGGGAATGATTTCACCAACTTTCAATTATGATTCAATGATATCAAATTATTCAATTAATTTTCCAATATTTAAAAGCAAGAATCCAATTATATTTCTCTCCCCTCTCTCGAATGCCGGCTAGAAATTAATCCTACAATTCAATCCCAATATCTCTATTCCGAATTAAAGCCTAGAATTTATCGAAGCCCCAATTCTTTTGTGAAGTGAGCTTCATAGATTTTACACTTTCTCTCGAAACCCATAAAACCTACGTTGTGTCAATCTTAAGATCACGCCTAAATTCCCCTCTCTCGAGTGCCGGAATTGACTAGCTTCAATTCATTCAATTATTGATCAGGTAATTGAAAGTATTAAATTCATGACACAATTAAATACACGTGAGAAATTCAAAAGAAGTAATTATAAATTCATCAAATCATAATCTCAAGTGGCTACATCAAACCCTAGCTAAATTATTTAGTTCATGAAGAAATTCATAAAATCTAAACAATCTACAATGAAAAACATAAAGGAGGAGGTATGAAAAACTCTGTTTGGAGTGTTGATCGAAGTCCCCTTTGATGTTTCCACCCTTTCTTCACTTGATTTCTTCAAATCCTTCTTCTTATTGTCCTTGGAGATTTAGCCTTTTTTGTATCTTTTTCCTCCTTCTCCAACCTCCAAAATTAGGTCTTTATGGTGGTATTTATAGTGACCACAAGTTGCAAGACGGAATAGGGTTGGACCGGGCCGAAAATCTTTTAAAATTTTCAAGTTTCTTCCTTCTCGGGTCGGGGCGCCTTCGACGCTTGGGCGCCGCGTATTCTGCTCATTTTCAGCAATGTGGGCGCCAAGGCGCCCACCTTGAGCGCCAAGGCGCTCGGTTCGCTGAAATTCAGTTTACGCTTCGTTCAGTATTTTTAACATAGATCTTTCTCCTGATATTCGATTGAGATGATTCAAGTTGCGTTGGAAAGCTAACTCAAAGGCCTACAACTTTGCTTCAGACATCATTCTCCAATTCAATCGTTTACTATGTCAAAAATGAGTCTCAATATGAGACTAAAAATCTGGAGTAAAACTTTTCGGTTGTAAATTGATTTGTGATCATATTTTGACTAAATTTGATCCCTTTGACATCTTTCCTCATCCAATTGGCTCTGATCACTCTCAAATCTTCATCCTGAGGTTCGGTATAACTTTTCAATATTTGTACTTTAGTCCCCGAACTTTAGATCTCTTACAATTTAGCCATTTCCTTTCCAACTTTTGTTTATTTTCTTCAATCTCATCAACCTACATCACAACATCAAAACACACATAAAAACACTCTAAAACTCTCTCAAGGATGACAAAATAACGAATTAAGTGACATAAATATTATGAGTGTAGAACACTCATCAATCTTGATTCTTGATATAGCGTTCATTGTTTATGATGTTTAATTGATTTTTTATTGAATTATCAAGATTGACTCCTGCCAATATAAGACTGCTAGGTACTTAAATAACCGAACAAATAGTGAGGGTTTTGAGCCCGATCTATGAAGAAGAAATTGTTAAACACCAATCTATGAAGTTCGAGGCCAACCCGGGGGCTTGACCAAATTCTGAGGAAGGTGCACAAAGGAGTCCTTCGAGAAATGACTGGAAAATTTCTTCCCCGACCATGGAACGTGGACAACCTCAAGATCAAACCCTCCGTACTTGTGTCTTTAATTTTTCTTTTTATTATGGTAGGGCTTGCACCCCTATGCTTTCCTTTTCCTTGTTTTTAGCAATCAAGTAATAAAGCATTTCACCTCTTGACCCCTTGTCAATGAAACTTTTAAAGAGGCACTAAGGGCCTACTTCCCGTCTACAGTCTCTATAGCCACAGCCTCGCTAGTCTCCTCAACTTGGTCCTCCATATCCCCGTCGTCCTCGCTCTCCTCGGAAGCATCTAGAGTGGCATACTTAGTGATGTCAAGGTCTTCAATACTGATGCTACCAAAAGCATGTACCTATTAATTCTCAAACTTGACGATTGATGAGCACGAACATAATCTCCAATACCTGATACAAAGGCGTTGATGTGTATCCTCGTCGCCCCCTTGATGTTTAATTTAGTGAGAAGGAAGCTATACGCGTGAGTCTATAAATTGAAAGTGATGTAATTTTGTAAAGCATACGTGAATAATGAACGAGAACCTATATTTATAGAGATATGCAGTGCAATCTTGATAGGATTGTGTTGGTTGAATGCTTTGTCCGTTTAAGAGTCGTAAAAGACTTGAGAGTCCTATTCTTAAACATCATGAGTACTATTGTGATTGGATAAGAATGGAATTCTGGATGTAGAGTCCTCCTATAATAAGTAATTCCATAAGGAAGAGCAAAATGGGTCAACCCTCGAGTTCCTCAAACCCGAACCTTAACCCCAAGTGTTAATGATGTGATTCATGATACGATGGCAAGTCCGGGCAAAGATTCATTGATCGTTAAGGGAAGACCGATGACTAGATCGCGAGCGAAGCGAGTCAAGGAAGCTATGCGATTGCTTGCTCAAGCTGCAGTTGACGAAACGTTGATCTCAAAAAGCAAATGAACAAGTTTCATGTTGGCTTGGAAGAAGAAATCATATGGATCAACTTGGTACAAGTAGCAGACGAGAAAGCCGGACAAAGTAACTATGCGACCTAGGCTATGCGGCTGCATGCCCCTTTACAGAGACTGTAGAGGAGGGCAACAAGTGATCTATGCGACCACATAGATTTAGACTATGCGGCCACTTTTGGACGCAATTTTTTCAATTTTTACATAATCTTCTATTTTATTTAAAACTTTTGTATGGTATATTTTTGATATCTTTAAGACTTAAATTCCGTTTTTAACTAGATTTTATGAGTTCCTTATGAATATGACTCATTCTGTTCATTGTAAAACACACAATTATTGAGAGATTATTACGAAGCAAATTTGCTTTCTTCTCATTCTTCATTAAATTAATTTAGAACTCATCAAGAATTAAATTCTTGTGACATTCTACAAATTCAAGTAAGGTTTATAAGTTTTGTGATCATGGGTCAAGATATTATTAGCGATTGTATTGATTCTTGATTCAATAATTTATTGGGTCGCGCTTTTCAAACGTTGATCTTGACTTTCTTGGGATGTTCTAATTTGTCGACGGTTCTATAGCTATAATTGCTACTTGGGTTCGCATCAGTTAACCCCGATGATACAACACTCAAGGGTGTTTGGGGTGATGTTTGATGCTTGGATTCTATACTTCTCGGGTTTGACTGTGATGTTAACCTCGGGGTTTTACCAAAATTATACATGATGTTACCAAAAATGGCACATGGTGAATTTCGAGCTTGACGACTGAGAATGAGCACTAATGTGATCTTCTGGTACCTGAACCAAAGGTGTCGATGTGTGTCATCGTCGCCCCTCCGATGCCTAAGTTAGAGAGAGAAATTGTGCGAAAAGTTTGAGTGCTGATAATATATGAAAACGTACTTGAATAATGATCCAATGTTTCATATTGATAGATGAAGGTAGTGCGTTCCCAGTAGGACTTGTCATAATTATTTTTAGGAATTCTTGTTGGGATAAGTGTTGGATCACAATCAGGAGTCTAACCCTGTAGTATTTTCAAATTTAAACTCCTTCTGGACCTAGGATTCTGGAATTTAAGTAATGGGATATGGTTAGAGTTTTTAAGAAGTGGGAACTATCTGTGCTTGAGCATGAATGAATTTGGGAATTTGACGAAGGGAGAAACCCGAGGACGACCAACGTAAGTGTTACAGGCACTCACCGGGTGCCTTCGAGGTATCCTGAGGACTGACCATGCTCGAGCACACGGATCTTATAATAACAAAAAACGAGCACTGACAGTCCTCGTGCTCGAGGTGCCACTTGTGACCACATCAATACACATCAAGTAGCATTAGGGAAGTTGATGAAGAATAGATTTCTAGGTTTGGGACTTAACCCTTAAGCCAGGAACGAGCTTGTTTCAGCCCACAATAATACGACGCGTAGCGTATTCACGCCTCAACTTTTTGATCACCTCAATCCCTCTTCAAGGAGTCCCTAAAAATACCTCTCCGTGCAAACAGTAGTGCAGTCTATAGTCTGTCTCATGGGCTCTAATCTCGCATCTCTCAATTAGGACAAACTCTCTCCCCACGACCATTACTGTTTTGTTCTTTATACGAACAGGATTGATCAGGTACTTCTAAGTGCTGGCCTAACAACAATATCCTCTGGACTCTGGAATGTGTCAGTCAACCTCAACCTCACCGTGCTCGTCCTGGGTCCTGTCTTCCTCTCCCTTATCTTGGCCTGTTGCCTCGGGGTGCTCGAGCTCTCTACTTCTCAGGAATAGGTGAAAGTAAAAATGAAGAGAGGTACATGGAAAACATCTATTTTAATGACGCCTTAACTACTCTTATGTACATGGTAAACATCATTTTGTTTGTGCATAGAGAATATACAAACCATTAAATTTTAGACAATAAAAATAAAAAAGATTTTCGAAAAAAATAACAATCTACATCGTCAACAATGAATTTTGACGTCCCATTCTATAGCACTCTCGTGTTCGAAATATACTAGTTCATCAATAAAAACAGGAGAAGCAAATTACACGTACATATTGAAGCAAAATATTCATGGCTTCCACTGAACTCCCACAAGTACATATAATAATAGAAATTTGATCAACTTTTTAACTGATTTCAGCCTTCACCATTTCTGAGAAAACCTTGCTCATTGAAACATTCTCAAGGTCGCCTAAACTTCCCATGCTGTATTGTGCAATGGACACACTCTGCTCCACTTCACTCCTTTCCTTTAGTCTCTGATGATTTCCTAGAATCTGAAGGGCATTTTCCAAATTCCACAATACGTCTCCCATTGTTGGTCTGTCAGCAACCTGTTCGGCCAAGCATTTTTCAGCCGTCTCCCCAAATTTTTGCATCGACTCCTGTTCAATTTCATCGACAAGATGACGATCTAAAATTTTGTCCAACCTTCCTTGGCTTAGCCATTTCATTGCCCATTCAATTAAATTTACCGCTTCCCTTGGAAGTGATGGATCAATAACCGGCCTCCCACATATGACTTCGAGCATAACTACACCGAAAGAGTAGACATCAGATTTCTGAGTGAGTTTTCGTGTTGCCAAATATTCAGGATCGAGATAACCAAAACTTCCTTTTACTGCTGTACTAACGTGTGTTTGGTCTATCTCCGGACCAGTTTTTGAAATTCCGAAATCACCAACTTTGGCCATCATATTCTCATCAAGAAGTATATTTGCAGACTTCACATCGCGATGAATGATCGCCTTAGCAGAACCTGTATGCAAATAGTGAATCCCTCTTGCTGATCCAATGCAGATTTCAAGCCTCTGTTTCCAATTCAATTTTGGAAGATTTGATCCATAAAGATGATCCCTAAGGGTACCATTCTCCATATACTCATAGATTATGATCATTTCATCCTTCTCGTCACAGTATCCTATTAAAGAAACTAAATGGCGATGACGAAACTGAGATAACATTTCGATTTCATTCCGAAAATCTTTACGGACATGCTGAGATTGACAAATTCCTCTCTTCACTGCAAACGTCGTGTTATCCTTCAAAACTCCCTTGTAGACTTTCCCAAAACCACCAATACCAATAAGCAGATTTTCACTAAAATTGTCTGTTGCTTCTTGAACGGCCACTAGAGGGAACCTGTAACCTATTTGGGGATATTTACTATCCTCGAAACTTTCTTGATTCATTATGATAGAATGGTCCTCCCCTGAGTGAACCACGTTGTCCCTTCTTCTTCTTCTTCGTCTTCGTCTGATCATCACAACAAAAAGAAATGCCAAAACAATGAAAATCAACGATGATCCAATTGCCAACCCCACAATCAACCACACTTTAGTCTTGGATGCCGGTTTAGTAATCTGGGTTTCAGCATCTGCAGGATCAAGACTGCCCTTAGAATTGCTTATCTTCATGATCTCGACTCCATTAAGAATTCCATCAGGATAAGCATTTTTCACATATGAAGGACCAATACTTATGCTAAGATTGTGTATATCATTTATTCTAGTGATGGCATCCACATAATATGGAGCTCCGGAAACATTTGATGTCTTATTGCTAAGATCTAGATCTCTAACAGCCACCCCAGAATTGAGAAAAACATTGAAGATAAGAGGACCAGGACTACGCTCTGCTATATCACAAAAATGAAACCGGACAACATAATCAAAACCAGGATCAACATCAAATGACCAAGTCATATTAATTATAGTGTCCGGATCAGGCTGCGAATGCAGCTTAGTGGCAGTACCATAGACAGAACGAGGAGCAATAAGTTCACTATATCCGCTCGTCTCATTTACAGCCTGAACATTTGACACGAACACAACAAGATTACTATTGCTCAAATGCTCACTATCAGACTGCCAATAACGCGATAATTTATCATTCCGAGGGAACACAGTCTCATTACCCATATTCACTCTCCAAACTGTTTCCAGTGCTTGTGCCTGCACACTGGGGGAAGGCTGTTGAGAATTTACAGCAGGAGTGTGGTCCGGGATAACCACACCGGGAAGTGAAACGATTTCCAAAGCATTCAAAAATGCAAACGAACCAGGAGAAGGAGTAAAGGTAAGGACTAGATTATCTGTAGTTACATTGACAGAGTATTCCTTGACAACTGGACCATGTGGTGGTTGAAAGTTCTTTAAGAGTGTAAATTTTTGAGCAGAAACAGAAAATTTAGCACTGGAAAGATCTCTTTCACTGACAAAAGAAAAAAAGTGCAAACGAATCAAGTGCCAATCCCTTTTCTTCATTGGAAAGGTATAATTTGAGGAACCATTCAAAATTCTGGCAGTTTTGTACAGAGATGAATTATAAATGGACGGAGGAGAATCTGAAGTATTGACAAAAATGATTTCTGGGGTTGACAGAATGCTAGAATTCAAGTTATCAGCCAAGAAAAGACGATTATCTACTTGTGTATTTTCTGTCGACCCGCAGTCTATTAGGTAGTTATCTGGAGGATCAAATTCTTGACAAGTGCATTTCAGAATGAAAATGAACAATAGAAATGTATGGATTTTCATACTGACATTAAACTCGAAAACAGTTAAATCTAAAATAAGATATTAAGTGAAAGAAAGGATAAAGAATAACAGTAGCACCTTTTAGATATCAGGTTTAGTCCAAGGCACCCAAAGAACATATAAATTTGAACAGATTAAGGATGTACTTGAGATGAACCCATTTATGAAGTTGGAATATATATGGCTATGGCCCATGGAAGAAGGGACGTTTAAAAGCTTAATCCTTTTAGACGAAGTGGAACTAACTCGGGAGTGTTCCTCTTTCTTGTTTCATTTGTACAATTCATTGTACAAACTCACGTGTTCTATGTGGGACTACAGGACAGACATTTTCATAGGTACACCATGATTGAAGACCACATAAAATTATAAAAAGACACAAAAATATTGGTAGGATAATAGACGAGGATAGATGAAGTTTCCTAGATATTGCAAAGTCTATAAAAAGAACAAATTCGAGTAGAAAATCATTAAAAAATGGCCAATCAAACACGAGATAGAAAGAAAAAGAAAGACATTGCACTGTCATTGTCTGAAACTATACTAAAACGCGTTTTCTTCAACCACCACGTTAATCGAGCAAAAAAGTAGATAAGTTGAAGTCAAAGACAGTTGTTAATAATTTATTCTATTCTTATATGGCCAACAATATAACATAACCTTTGGCTTTGTGTGGAAGCGATCTTTTGAATAGAGTTGATTTTATTGGAGAATATGCAGTTAAAAAGTAGAAGAAATTATGAAAAACAATTTTTTTAAAAATATAGTGTTAAAAATAAGTGTGGAGAAAATTGATTTTCTAATACTCACTTTCAAACAAGGACTTTATACGATGGAAAACGAGACTTTTTCTGGTCGTGATGGCCTAAAATGTTTGGTCATAATAAAAGTTGGTCAACTTATTTTTTTCAAATATTGGTTTTTCTAAGATGTAGCAAGTAGTTTATTAGAAAATCATTATTTCCTAATAACTATTTTTTCTTTACTCTGAACCAATAAAAAATTGAAAAAAAAAAGGTTCACTAACCATGTTTTAGGTTTGAAGTAATGTTCCCCCCCCCCCCCCTCTCATTTTGAAGACATTTTTTTAGATAAATGCAATGTTTTTAGTTTAAAGAAAACCTTTTTTTTCCCTATCTCTATTTGTACGAAGTTATTAATCTTTATAGTATTAGTGCCATAAATTTATTATGACCAATTGTCAAACTTCCACAATTCTTCTTCATATTTTTATGTCCCTTTCAGATATTTACAAATTTCCAATACAATGTTCAAATAAATTAATGAACTATAATCCAATTCTTAAAAAAATTATATTCCCCGATTGGAAACAATTTGATTTTATATAAATACAATCACACTTTTGTAAAACTACTAAATGAGCAAAAGAGTGGTAAATTTAACTTTTAGCAAAAATACTGTTTAAATATAATCACAGGAAAATCAAACACCATCATATTAATATGAGTAATGTTATTTATCATCACTAGTGCTAAACATCAGCCTATGTGACAACTGCATGTCATTAAGCCCCTGTTTGAGCCACATTATTTTTTTCCATTATTATTATTCTACTAATTTTCAACCACACATTCTTTAATAAAATAATATTTTTCATCACATCAATAACTTTTTCTTATCTTTCAACCACATATTCTCTATCAATTTACTATTCCAAAATACATTCTTCCAAAATAATATGGCTCAAACACACCCTAAATGATAGATTCACTTATATGCAATTTCACATGATTCATTCATTTGAATATATTAAGGGTGATCATATAGATTGATGCTCAAACACCATTGCTGTTAGATAACATTATTGTATTAACATATTTAAAGCGAAAGATCTTAAGAAAGTAAGGATAAAAAATCAAAACCAACAAGAAAAGAGATGAAACTAAAAATGTAAATTTGTTTTTGTCAGGTAAAGAGGTGTATACTTAGACAAAGAATGAGTGTCATTATAATAGTAAAATATTTCTAATACGTGATAGTTTAATTTACTAAAAACAAACATGGGAAACTATTTTTATTCGAAAGGAACGGATTATTATTTATTATAGAGTGTTGTGTTTCATATAATTATTAGAGTTTTTTAGTAAAAAATTATTTTAGAGTATCTTCAAGAAACTCTTTAAATATAAAATATTTTTTAGTTTAGAGATGCAATGTTTGAAAAGAACTTTCTAGTTTAACTTATTAATAACATCTTTAGGAGACTCCATACTTATAAAGTGTATCTTCTGCATAATAGAGAGTATTTTTAGATTTAAAGAGTAAAATTGTATATACACTCCGGGGATTTTCTTTATTTGACTCTTCATTTTATTTTTTCAACAAAAAATTATTGATTCTCATCGTCTTTTATTTGAATAATTTTTTATATGTCAATTGTCAATCAATTCAAATATGATTTGAATAATTTTAAAAACGGAGTATAGATTTATATAACTTGTTAAAAATGCATTTATCATAAAGTGAGGACATTTCTAAGGCACTTTTTAGTTTTTAAAAGTGAAATGTTCTTATTTTTAAAGAGTTAAATCTTAAAATTATACTAAAAAATCCTTTATTTTAAATTTTTTAAAGATAAATAGCGAGTTTAACTCTTTATATTTCTAGTGTCATACTCACGCTCTATTTGTATTTTATCAATATTGTATTTAGCTCCTGTTTGACAACCATTATTTTGGGAAAACAATATTTTGAATAGTGATTTTTAGGATAATGTGTGGTTAAAAATAGAGAAAAATTTTAAATTTATATGCAAAATATTTTATTTTATGAATGTGATTGAAAATGAGTATGTAAAAAAAATTGAAATAATGATTATCAAACAGGGGCTTAACAACATTGCAAGTTTCAATACTTCACTATTTAAATTATTAGTATTATATATAGAATATTTTAGTCGTTGACATATAAAAATCTATATACTAATTGAAACTGAGTAAAAATAATAATAATAATTGCATGTTGGGAAAAGTAAAATAAAGAGCAAAAATAAAGAGTTAGTTGAAATGTATAAAACAATACAGTTTTGAAATAAAAAATGCTCGTTATTGTCGCTAAGATACTCTTAAAAATAAAGAATCTCTTGAAAATATTTTTTAAAAATAAAGTGTTCATTAAAGTATACTATCGATGAAAATTGCAAAGGGTCACCAACCCAGCAGCAGACGTAGACTTCTTGAACAGGGAGGCACAATCAAACTTTCAAAAAAAGACGAAAAAATAGATATGTTATTACAACTGTTGTCTACGGTTCGCATATTTTGATAACGTTCTATAATTACATCATTTCCAATCTAGTCAAATACATCTTTCTCAATATGTGCAATCAAACTATCATTCAACCATTGATCTCCGATACGATTGCGTAGATGATTTTTGACACAAGTCATCGTAGAAAATGATCTCTCGACTGTAGCAGTAGCCACGGGAAGAACTAATGCTAATGTCACAAGCTTGTAGACTAATTGATACACTTTATGTTTATTCTTTGCAACCAACTTCTGTGCAAGATCACTAATACCCTGTAATCCTTCAAAATCTTCAGATGTGCGCATGTCAAGAATGTATGTATCTAACTGATCATCAAGTTCTGAGATATCTGTTGCGTTAAAATCAAATGGATAATACCGACATAGTCGAATCACTTTGTTTTTGTCAAAAGCATCGAATGAGTTATTTGGAGACAAGCATGCAACACAAAGTAGTAAATCACTATTTATCTCAGAAAAACGATCATTCAACTCCTGAAGTTGCTTATCAATGATAGCATAAAACATTTCAATACGATAATGATACAAATTTGCCACTGTCTCACGCCGTAAACGACCTAGAATTATGAATATATCATCCATATTATGAATATTGATCTCGTGAGCTTCACAAAACGAACAAACAACCCCAAAGAAAGAATCCCATCCATCATCTCTCATCATTTGGAGCCGTGTTTTACATAATTGTACAAATCTCATGGCATTGACAATATCTTGATCCTTTCGTTGTAATGCTTTTGACAATTCATTTGAAATCCCCAAAATCTTTTTCATAAGATGTAGATTAAATGCAAAATTCAAATTTGTACATCAACTCAAATGAAATACAAGCATCACCTCTTATTCCGGTACTTGTAGTGTTAGTAGCAATCATCTCAACAACGTCAACTATGGTTGAAAACATGACAATCAAATTTATTAAACAACTGTAATGAGACCCCTAACGTGTATCACCAGGATGGTGAAAGCTAGTTTCTTGATTTAGACCTCGTCCACTTGATAATTCACTGACACTGATTGCTTCAAGAACTTTCAACCTTTGATTCTCTCGAATAACATCACTCCTTTTCGCCAATCCACTGACAACATTCACCAATCTGTGTACAGTAGTGCAGAAAGTTTCAATCTTCGGATGTTTATGTGCCACAGCTACAAGAGCTAACTGAAATTGATGAGCAAAGCAATGAATATAATATGCACTTGGATTTTCTTTCAAAATAAGTGCTTTCAGGCCATTATACTCACCTCACATGTTACTAGCTCCATTATATCCTTGACCTCTCAAATTAGATATACTTAAGCTATGCTCCGAGAATAATTGATCAATTGCAGCCTTAAGTGATATAGATGTGGTACTCGAAACATGACGAACACCAACAAAATGTTCCAACACATGCCCATTTTTCACATAACGAATAACAAGCGACATTTGCTCCTTCACTGAAATGTCTCGAGATTCATCAACTAAAATTGAAAAGAAACTACCACGAACATCTTTCATAATCACATTTAAACATTCAGAAGCAATAGAACTCACAATATCTTTTTGCACTCGTGGTGATGTTAATTTGAAATTCTCAGGTGCATTAGTCAAACCAACAACCTTAATCTCAGTATTATGATCACACAACCAATGCAATAGTTCAAGAAAGTTTCCTTGGTTGTTTGAATTTTCAGATTCATCATGTTCACGAAAAGCCATACCTTATCGTAGAAGAAATCGAACACAATCAATTGACGCCTTCAATCGAATTCTATAATCTGTTCGAGCTTGATTTGATTGTTTAATGAGACATGATTGAATACTTTGCTCTTGATTCTTGAATGATTCATAGTTGACTCGAGCCTGATTGTGCACACTACTTGAAGTGCCAACATGTTTTCTAAGGCATTCTTTCTTTTTCCAATTCGAGAATCCATCATTAACAAATGAACCACCACTCGAACTAAAAAGATAGCAGTAAAAACAAAAAATAGCATCTTTCGCTACACTATATTCCAACTAGGTAGGGTGCTCATCATACCACGAAATACAAAATCTACTATCTTTGTTACCCATTCTTGTGGGTAGAAAAACATGACTGCGAGGCTGACAAGGACCCCTTTGCACATATGCTCTTCGAATCACGTCTCGATAATTAATATCATAATTCTGTATTGGAATTCTCAATTCAGGATCGACGATAAGATGTGCAACATCAATATCCCCGACTCCAACTCCAACACCAACATCAATATCCCCGACTCCAACTCCAACACCAACACCAACTTCAACATCATGTTTATCACTCTTGTCTCGAACATTCCTTTCATCGGTATTTTGCTCATCACAAGAAATTATAGATTTACGTTTAAAGTATTTGTCCATAACTGAAACAAATAAAAAATCAATCATATTAGAAGTCCCTAAATCAATTTCTTCATCTCATAAGTCATATCAAGTTACCAACCAAATTTCAAACATGTTCATTAGCAAATCCTTAAATCCCTAAATTCCATGAAACGGGTTTCTACCAAAATCCCAAAATCCCAAAATCAAATTTCATCAAAATCCCCAAATCAATAAGCTCAATCCCTAAGTTCAGTCTCTAACTATCCAGTCTATCCTGTCTATGAGTCTATCCATCCCTAAATTCGGTTCAAAAGAATCAAAACATTATATTAACACTTAACAATCAATATCATAACATTCAACACAAAAAGAGAAATAAGCAATCAGAGGCCGGCTGAGGCGGACCTGGAGCCCTGGAGGAGATGGGCTGCAGCTTCGAAGTCGCAGACTGGAGGAGTTGGGGCTACTGCGGAGTCGGAGAAGAAGGGCAGTGGAGCTGGATCTTCGAGTGGAGAAGTCGAGGCAGTGGACTGGAGAGTGGAGTTTGTGGTCTATGGGTTGTGTCTGTGGTGGACCGGTAGTGTTGTGGACCTGTGGTGACTGCCTGGTGAGTGAGATTTGTTGGGGGGGGAGAGTTGGAGACGGCCAGAGGGCGAGAGAGTTGGAGACGGGGAGTGGGGGAAGAGAAATTAGGGCAATTATTCAATTTTTTTTCTTTATATTATATATATATATATATATTTTTAAAAAAAAAATCAAAATCTGGGAGGGGGGCACTTGCCCCCCAGGCCACCCCCCAGGTCGGCTCCTGCACCAACCTGTGGGTAAAGTGTAAAAATTAAGTAGGCGATCAATTCTTTGAAGTAGTTTTGAAAAATTAGAATATGATATTTCTTTTTTGTAATATATAATACAGAACAATTCAATTGAATGACTACTTGTATTCTTTAGAGATTGAAAAATTAAGAATCACTAAGAACGTTGATGTCAAACATTAGTTATATATATGTTTTAATTTGCGTAGAATTTTATCAATATCCTTGAATATATTTAGGAGACAAGAGTAGTACTAGAATTTTATCGATATCCTAGAATATATTTTGGGAGATAAAATTACTGTTACTATAATGAAAGGAAAGTGATGTATAGGCCAGGAAACAGTTAAAAAGAACATTGGCAATCTGGCACACTGTTCTCTCTCAACTTCAAATTTACTGGTATGATAATTAAGAATTGCCATTTTTAATCAACTTCTATTAATTTGGTTCTAGATTGAGCATAATTAGGTTCTTATCATGATTATGAATAACAATTCTTCCTATTTGTTTAACAAAGACACTCGTCCAGCACCAATAGCAAAAATATCACATTTTTGATCACTAGATGCAGCTGCTCCAAACAAGGAAAAAATGAAAAGGATGGTGATTAAACCATAACAAAAAAATAGAAATTTTCACTCATGGACATTTCCTATTTTAAAGATCAACACATCAAACTTTTGATGACGCTTTTGTTATGAACCTATATTCCACATGTAATACACAAAAAGGGTTAATGTATTTGAAATGTGCAACTCTTGTTGTAATTAATTACACATGCTGCTCAACATGTTAAAATCAGCGACGTGTACATGTATACTGAATATATTACGGTCTATGTTAACATGTTTTATCTTCAGCTCATGTTTTCCATTGTGAAACCATATGTAGCACTATAATTCAGCCCGTTGGAACCCCCATGTCATTTATACTCTTTACAATTTCTTACTGCCTAGTTCACTACATTAAAAAATTTTCCTATCACAATCAATATTAGAAACATAGCTCTAGATTTTAAAATAAAAATAATATGAAAAAGAACAATATATGTGTGTTTGTGTGTTGTAAAACTATAAGATAAATATTGATGATTCTCCAGTCTTATCACCATGCATAGATAAGTCTTATCTAATTTAGAGAATCTATTTTATTCCAATTATAACTCTCATTTTGAACCATATAAATACGAGTCTTGATTCTTCATAAAATACATACTTGAATTTTGACTCTATATTTTTCTCTCTATTTATTCTCCATAATTATCTTTTTCTCTTTAGTCTATAATATATTATCAGCACGAACGCTTTTTATCTAATTTCTATGTTTTCTTAGAGAAAAAATTATCAATGATCGATACTCTCTGCACCAAAGTTTGTACCCAATTTCAAATTGGGACTTTTTTTCTTTTTTATTATTACACGTCTTTGCGTCCAAATCCTCAATTCTGCTCTCTATTAGAATAGTCCATGTCTTGTAACATAATAATTTTTTTTATCATTAAAATTTAGTTGCATGGGGTTTGTGTAGAAAAATTAATCGTAAGTATGCATATTCCATTGAATTTCTTTACATCTCATTATGCACGTCAGTTGTTAAAAGTAATGATTTATAGTAGTTTTAATTGCATATTAAATTAAAGTAAACATTATCTTGTGATTACATAATGAAACTAATGATGTTGATTATTATCTTTGTGTGCAAAAATAATAATATATATATAGTTTGTTGATGCTTATGAAGCAGAACGACATTGTTAAAAAGAATATTAATTGCTCCAGAAGAATATGAAATTACAATTTCAATATTTCAGAATAATATTGATCGATTTATGTGTAAAAACACAAATTATAATTTTTAATATTCCAAAAGAATATTTATATATTGCTCTTGAAGAAGCAAATGTATGGCTTTAAAGAGCTAATGTTTTGAAATAATAATTTGTTGTTTTTTAAGTTGCGCAACATTATAATTAATATTCCAAAAGAATATCACTTGCTCATGAAAAACATGAATTATAATTTTCAATATTTCAGAAAAATATTGACATATTGCTATTGAAAAGGTAAAATATAACGTACTCTCGAAGTAGTACATTATAATTTACATTAATGTTCTAGATAAATTTTACTTGATCCCAAAGAGCATAATAATATAAAATCTAACATAAATTATATTTTTACTTCTGAAAATTAAATCTTTATATATTTTTTTACTCTAAACAATACTATGATATTTATCTTATAGAGAATAATATTATTGTTATTCTAGAACAAAGACATTTGAATATTCCAGAAGAATATTGCAGCATTGTTTGAATCAATTAATATAAATCTATATATTGAAGAATATTATATGATTATTTTTAAAAAAAATCACAACTTAGACATCTTAATGGAATTATTATATTGATCCTGGAGAATTGCAATTTTAATTAAATTGCTTCTAAAGAAACAATGGTTTGTTTATACAAAAATTCCTGAAAATATTATTTTGAGACTCTTGAAAAGTCAATATAGTGTGATATGAATGACAAACTTACTATTTTTTGTAATATATTTTTCACTAAATAGAAAAGGAAACCTGCAAAGTTTGTAATAGTATTTCTTAATTGGTACATAACACTAAACATTAGTGACATTTTGATAAATATTTTTTTGAACCAAAAGTTCAATAACTCTTATATTTTATTGTTTAGCATGTATAATTAGACCATCGCTTGATCAATAATGATGTAAAATTAAAAATTCAAATTGACATTTAACGAATAACCAGAAGATTCTTCAATCCAAAGAATCCTTCATCATGTTTGTTCTTAAAAACTAGTCACTGATCGCAACTAACTAAAATATGGATTGAATTTCCTATATTTTTGAAAATTAATCAAGGTAATAAATGAGACCCTATTATTTTCCACGTTTGTATCTGATAGATTTGATACATATACTAGATGATTGCATGATACTCATAACTTAAAGTTTGTGAAATTTCTGCTCAAATTTTAAATTATGAGCATAATTTTTAGATTATACAATTAAGACGATGTGTCTTATTAATGCTAGTGATCCCAAATCTCTACCTTTTGAAAAATGTTAGTTGAGATGTCGATAAATGGTTTAACACTATTATTTGTTAAACATTTCCAATTAATTTAATTCAGAACAAAGTACTTATTTTGTTTAGGCAAAGTTATTACGCATCATGTCAACATCATAGTTATCTCTATTATAATTGGCTTATCATCAAAGCTTAGTTTTTCCATCAAATTATTTCGATGGTGCAAGATATGGAAAATTGATAAGCCACAATGCATTGAGATGAAAAGTAAAGAATGCTAAGAATAAATAAGCAGTTTGAATCTTTATGTCAAATTGATGATATTTTATAATGCGGGTTGCTGATTGTCAATTTAATTGGACAATTTTCTTAGCATTATGGGGAGGAATTAAGAAGTTGAAATTAATGTACAAATGTATGATTATCTAAATTCTCGCAAAAGATAATTAGAACATCGAAAAATAATCTATTTAAATACATTTACTGATCAAAGAGATTGATAATATCTCACACCATCTTTAAAAGCTTCAACTCAAACATGAAGGATAATTAGTTAGTATTATATTTGATAAATTCACAGAATGCCTGAAACGTGATAATACTCGATTCTAATATAAAAATCTCCAAATGAAAAATGAGCAAATAGTAAAGATGGTCTCATCAAGGAGACATATACTCTTGATAAGTGTTTAGACATAACAAATTATAGAAGTTCAAAAGAGGTTCAGGTACCTGATATTGAAAATTTGAGATATCTCAATAAGTTATGTCGTCATGAGAAAAGAAATAGAATTGAAAAGAAAAGAAAAGTTCTCAACAACACTTTTATACATGATGTACTATATCATATTATGAATATCAATGAATCGAAATAAATTTATCAAAACACATCGATCGACTAAGTAATTGGCCAAATAAATGAACACAATCCTAACAATTTGAATTTACCTTGAACACTTGAATTTTCTAGATCCAAGGTCTGAACAACTAAAGGTGTATACTTATGCGAACTGAAAATATAAAAAGTAAAGTCGTAATATGAAATGTACCACTCTTTACATAATAAATTTTGCTAAGACTTGTATAAATAGATAAATTATCATATGGTTGATGTAATCATAAGTCTCTATTTTATTAGTTCGACAATGCATGAAATTTGAAATGCATATAACAAATTTGACTATAGCGAACTTATCTTGTATGATTTTAATACTATCTTTGAAGGATTTTATGCTTGAAGCATATAATTCAAGTGCTATGATCACGAGGGGGAGAATACGTGTTATACTCTTTTTTCTTTAACCAATGTTTTGTCCCATTGAGTTTTCTTGGCAATATTTTTAATTAGGCAATTTTTTTAGCGTACTGAAAAGAATAATATACTACTTTTCCTTTATTATGATTTTTTCCACAAATTTTTTCCTAATAAGATTTGAAGGGGACATATTCTTTGTGCAATTGTGTCCTAAACCTACAAGGCATTTTCCCTAAAAAGTATACTTTTATATGTAAGCGACTCATGAAAAGATCAACAAGAGCTATTTTTTAAATCATCGTGCTACCACAGTCATTAAGTTTTGTCCCATCGATTTTTTTAAATATTGACGTACAAGACATCAACATTGAAGACATTAACATACAAGATTTGGATCGTTTGATACAAGAATTGAAATCAGGATAGTAGTTGTACTCTTTTTCCTTCGTTCCAATTTTGTTCTACTAAATTAATTGACAGAGTTTTAATAAGGCATAATTTTATTACTCCAAATTATTATTATTATTTTTATTTGTGGGTATTTTTGTCCCATCAGATTTTTGTCAAATAGTATTTCAATGAGATACTTATTGTACAAATAATCATCAAAGAAGAGTGTTGTAAAATTATAAGATATATTGATAATTATCTAGTGATATCATTTTGAACTGTCACACATTTTCTATATCGTGATTTATGCAACAAGTGTACGATATCAAGTTTTGTAATATAATAAGGGAGTTAGAATGTCGAACTCATAAGGATTGTAATTCAAATTTATACTAAATACTATAATTATATAGTCTCTATTTTATCTAGATGAATAAATTTTATAATCAATATTGTTAAAACTAATATGGTGACGAATTCAACAAATAAATGCAAGCTAGAAGAATAATCAAGTGAGGAAGCCTATGGTTATGATTTCACCTAACTATCAAATATGATTCTCAATTATATAATTAATTAATTTTTCAAAATTTATAAGTAAGAAAACTAATGTAATTTACTCATTCTCTCGAGTGCCAAGTAAAAACTATTCCTATATTTCAATTCCAATATCTCTATTCCGAATTAAAATATAGAATTTATCAAGTTTGTGGTAAAATAATCAATCCACATTCTCAAGTTTTTTGCTACAATCAAACTCTAGATAATGAATTTAGCTTATGATGTAATCTATAAAAGTACTAAAATTCATATAAAAAGACATAGGGAAGAGAACAAAAAAACTAGGATGTAGATCTTCAATTTCTTCTCTTGCTCTTCTTTTTTCCGTTCTTGAATCTCTTGATATTTTTCCTCCCTGCCTTCTTGAAAAATTGTGTTAAATTCCCCCTTACCTCTTGAACCGTTCTCCCCCCGTAAAATTAGGTTTTAAAGGTTATATTTATAGTATTTTGAAATCTTGGAAGAGTAAAAAAAAAAACCTTTCTTCTTGCCCAGCAGCGATTGTGGAGCTGCAGCGCCAGTTGCTGTTGAATTTCACGATGGCACTGCGGCGCCGCAAATCGGATGAAAGTTCTCTCGATATTCGATTGAGGCGATTCAAGATGCGTTGGAAATATAACTCTAAATACTACAACTTTATTTTAGATATCATTTTCCAATTCGAACATTTGCTATGTCAAAAAATGAAGAATATAACTTTTTCGGTTGGAAATTGATGTGTGATCATACTTTGATTATATTTGATCCCTTTGACTTATTTCTTCATCCAATTGACGCATAGCACTCTTGAATCTTCATTGTGAGGTCCGACACAACTTTTGAGTATTTGTACCTTAGTTCTCGAAATTGAATCTCTTACAATTTAGTCATCTTCTCCAATTTTGTCAACTTTTGTTTATTTCTTTCATTTTGATCAACATATATCACAATATCAAAACACATATTAAAAATCTCTAAAACTCAAGAAATTAGTTAAATATCAAATTTAGATGATATCTAAAGTATGAGTGGAATACACTCGTCAAATACCCCCAAACTTAATACTTTACCAGTCCTTGAGCAAACACTAAACAAAAACAACTAATACACACACACACACACACTTGAACAAACAAATTTAAGAAAAGAAAAAAACATAAATTCATTTAGATAGATGACTGAAAACATAATATCAATTATGAAACACATCAAAGTTATAATGCAAAAACTAAACTCTCACATATTCAATGCAAAATGGATGTGTGTACGAAGAGTTAAGTGCAATGTTGTATGAAGAGTTAAATGCAAAATGGGGAAGTTTTTGTGGGTTAAAATGGGAGGTGAAAGGAGCATTTTTCGTCACTTTAGGCGATATTTGGGTGGTGGTTTGAGTGTGGACCGCCGGTGGCTCCATTCACAAAGGGGATTTCACAATTTCGGCTTGGGTGGTGTTTTTTTGTTTTTTTTTTCAGTTTTGATTTTTAATTATATATTGGTGACTCGTTTGTAATTTTTTGAAAACTTGAGACTATAGTTGTAACTAATTGTTTACTTTTTATTTTTTAAATAGAATGTTATATTTGTCATCTCATAACTTTTAATTGAGAAAAATGGATGAAAATAATGATTTCTGCAATGAAATGTGGCCGTAAAAATGTCAAAAAATAAAAAAAATATGGATGTTTTGCACAATAATATTAAAAAATATGAACATCTTGTGCTAATTATCCTATATATATCTTCATTAGCAAAACAAAAACAAAATAAAAAATGAAAGTATACCACAAACACACCCTAAGGTTGTGTGTCATCTTTACGTGAATAAGAATAAGATTGTGTATTTTGGTGAAAGGGAAGGGATATAGCAAGGTGGAATTGGAAAAAAATAGTTCTATTTTAATTTTGCGTAAAATCAATCAGAAAAATTTTCAGAAAAAAACTCTTATACCATCTTGAATTAAACAATTTTTAAATCTTTCCGAAGACATTCAAAAACCCCGAAGAATTCCCAACGATTGAATGCAAGATTCTCTTTGGAAACCCCTATTATATACTCCTACTGTCGCAAAATAGTTTATTGTTTGACTCTATTTCAAAATCAGAAGGAAGAATTATTAGCAGTAGTAATTGAAGTGGAGAAATGTCGTGGCTGCGATCGGCGGTGAATAAGGCGGTGGGGGTGGGGAATAAGAACAACCTCACACGCACCGTCAAGAACTACGCTGACTCAGTTGTCCAACAAGCCGGTCAAGCCGTCGCGGAGGGTGCTAAGCTCTTCCAAGATCGCATTGTAAGCTCTTTGTTTTCTATTACCAATTCAGGGTGCAATATCATATTTTACTTTTCAAATTGGAAAAAATATGTAGGATATAAAGGGTAAATTAATTGATCGGGAAGTGATTGTGGGTTTTGTTATGAGACGCCTATTTGATTGCTTCTGTAGATTATAGTCTATTGTAATGTGAAGTACTCTTGCTGACATCTTGGGAAAAAGAGAATTATATTTGGTGTTTTTCCCTATCACCAGATGATGGATATTTTTCATAGTAATTGTTGATTATATGAAAACATTAGTTTTATTAATCTTGGAAGCAGGATAACATGAAGAATAGAGGGCAAGATATCCACCACAAACAAGAGAGCTCACATTTTGTGTTGCATAAGCTTACTTTAAATGTGCATTAGATTGAAAATTAAGCCTCTCTTTGATGGTCATTATTTGAAAATTATTTTTCCCACGTGGTCATTTTCAACCACACATTCACACAATAAAATATTCTGAATGTAAATCCAAAACTTTTACATACTGATACATTCTCCTAAAAATCACTATTCAATCCCAAATAATGGCCAGGGCTAAGTTGCATTATTTTGCACTTGTTGTAGCCCATTTACCAGGTAATTTTGTTTCATTTTCAATTCCCTCGTGCTCATGTTAGGGCGGTCGGAATTTCAAAAGCTTCAAGCAGACTGTGAAAAGGTTGGAAGAAGCTTCTGTTTCTTGCAGAGGACCTGAGAGACTTGAGTTGATGAGAAGGTGGTTAGCCGCACTTAAAGAAGTTGAAAAATTATCTCAGATTTCCTCTGAAGACAAAGACAAGAACATTGAGCAGCATCAGCTCCCTGAAGAACAAAAGAGTCCAAGAAAACAATATATGGTCAGTTCAACAATTCCAGAGCTGTGATTTCTGCATTTTTTTTTTGCTGGTTATGGCAAAAAGGCTCATCTTCTTTTTGAGTTTTCTACTTCTTGAGCTTTGTATACTGTAGCTATTAGATATGCAAGGCCTCTGGGGTTTGACTGCATAAATAGGTGGTTCCTATATTGGACCGAAGTGCATAATATTCTGATTCAAAATCCCCACAAATGCACAATATATTCAGAAAAATTCAGAAATGAAGCAAGTTTCAGTTCTAGGCCGACATCAATTAATTTATCTGCTATTTTGAGCAAAATTAGGCTGACTAATGTTTAATTTCATCATTTTTTTTTTTCCAATTTCAGCACCCAAAATAACTGAATTCTACAACAAACTGAAAGAACATCAGTCATTTAGAAGAAGCTGGCAAAATGGCTAACCAAAACAGACCCTGTATTCTCTAAATGGCAAACATTATAGATAATGGATTATGTAAATAAGAAAGTCTGTATATGATCATGGATGGGTAGATCAAGAAAATACCTTTTGAAGGGAAGGGGGGGGGGGGGGGGGTGAACTTGGAGGCTTTGTAAAGTTTTGCAGTCTTGTTTAAGAAGGTTGATGATAGCAAATATTGAGATCTTTGTCAAGTACCATTATTCTTTTTCAAATCGTAATAGGCAAAATGGAATTTATTACCACATGAATTTCGCAGTGTGTCGATGAGAACTAAAAATTTTTGCATCTCCATTTCTAGTCGAGGAATTTGGGTGTGACAACTGCATTTAACACTGGAAATTGCCAAAGGTTTGCCTCGCTAAACGATGAGATTTGGGATGCTATTAACGGCTATGTACTATACTGCAAACCTGTTTTCAGTTTTGATGTTCATTAACGTCTAGTTTGAGGTAAAGAAGGCTAGCTTTGCGTCTGTGGATGGTCTTCACAATCCAGGATCTAGGGTGATCTGGCTGCCTGGAATTAGTTGGTCTTCAAATTATTTCACTCCTCACTTCAAAAACTTTAATTTATAAATAATATTAGCCGCATATTACTTTTTCCTGCATTTTGCCATTCAAGTAGTTTTTGAATGACTGAGTAGGCTTTAATCATTTATTTAGTATTGCAGTCATCCCCACTAAAATTGAAGTTTTCATTGATTAATTCCAAAAGTTGAACTTTTGTGGCATGTTCTTTTGGCGTGGAGAGCCAGAATTTCAATCCACCATTTTATGCAAAAAGGGAAAAAAAGGGACGAACAGAACTGTGCCTTTTTGCGGTTATTTTGAGTTACCTTTGAGGAACTTATGTTGATAAGAATTGAGGATTAGTTATGTTTTTTAGATATATGATTAGTTATCTGTAAGAAGCGGGGAAGTTTTTCATATATGGGTTATTATTTTAACGATGGTGGGTTTGCTAACATTTGCAGTGTAAAGGTTTTTGTTGGTGTATCACATATCTCATGGTTCGATCAGAACTCCCTTACTGTGATGAAAACGAGCTGCTTTCTTAAATGTGATGTGTTTTCACTTCAGAGCTTTTTGTTTTGATAGACTTTGATCTTTCGTTTACTTTGGGCTTGGGAGCTTAATCATGATTTATTTTTATGTTGTGAGAATTCACTGTTTGTTTGCTGGTTCCAGCTTTATGATGTATTTCAAAAGTTTTTGACAAATCTATATCAATCAAGACACTTTACCTAACCTTCTGTTTTAATTGATAGGTGCTGTATTATGATTCTGATATGGGCGGTGAACCCATGACTTTTACTGATGTCTTTCTGTACAGTCAGGCTTTGGAAGGCATAACCATATGCATGGTATGCGAATTTAGTTGTAATCATTTCAAAGTACTATATTTTAGCACTTGTTCCTTCCAAAATTGGGTTATGCGTCCTTCGTGCGTTGATGCTGGGGTTTCATCTATCGTCTTAAGAGGCATTTTTATGAATATGTTGCAGCATCAACATCTTGCCTGGATAATTAACTTTACTTTTAGACACTGATCACAGTTACTTGGATTTACTTTATTATATAATTACTATATTCAATATATTTATGCTAAGAAGCATGGATACTTGTAAACTTCTTGGCGTACCTTGCAGACCTGTATTCGATACGTATCCAAGCTTGGTTATGCTTGGACACTCTCTGATACGTGCTGAATACGTATTTTTTAATTATTTCACATTTTTCAAATTTTTGAGACGTATTGGACACCTTAGGACACCTGAAGAGGAAGAGTTTTATTGGTTTTACTCTTTTAAATGCGTTATATTATTATTGATAGCAGATGACAGTTTGTTTTACTCAATAGATAACTGTTGTTATTATTAATAATTATTGAAAATAGATAATATTTATTAATTAACAATTTCAAAGTAAGTAAATGTGTTTTAAGATAATAGACAACAACACAATTTATATTTATTATTAGAAATAATATATTATTGAATAATTGAAATTTACACTTATTTTTATTGTCAGATTTTTGTTTTAATTTTTTTTATAATGAAATTGTGCCGAATTTTATACTTAACTTATGAAAATTACCCCACACACCCACACACCCTCACATAATTTATATATTCTATATCCGTGCATCATAAATTTTGATAAAAAGTTATATCGACATGCTCGTATTGTATCGTATATGAATTATGTATCTGAATCCGTGCTTCTTAGTATTTCTGATTTGGATGGTCAAGACATAACAATATCTTTCAGCCATATGTTCTAATCAACACCGCTATGGATAAGAATGAAATTGTTGCCGAGTTATTTTGGATCTGGAGGTTAACTCTTTCCTTCTATTCAGATTCTTGAAGCACCAAGTGAAGATGAAGTTGCTCTGCTCCTTGAACTGTTTGGGTGATCTGTCTCTCTATCTTATCTTAGTGATGCATTTTGTCACAGCTTTGCAATATTCTGTTTTGGAGTGGTGCATGGGTGAAATACTATCCTTCTTGATCTCTCTACTGTTGTTATACACCTGCAGTATGTGTCTCATGGGAGGAAAAGAAGTGCACAATGCAATAGTTAGCAGTATACAGGATCTTGCGAAAGCTTTTTCAAGCTATGAAGATGAAGTATTGGTGAGTGTTCAAACATTTTTTTTACTTATCAAAAAAAAAAGTGTTCAAACATTTTTTTTGTACTATGAAACCATATTGCCCTTTTGTGGGTTCCACTGGTAATTTGTGATGATGAAATCAATGCCATGAAGTTGTTGGCAATAAAAGCTAGAAAACTGTGGGCTTTTTCTATTACGGATTAAGCATGTGTTTGCTTCTCATTTTTCATCCATAAAAATGAAAAATATAACCGTTATCCATCACATCAAGCCATCAATTTTGAATTTTTATCTCTTGTGTTGAGTCCAATAACAGTTATATTTTACGTTCTTATTCTACAATAATGAGAATCAAACGGGCCCTAAATTGTATTCCAACTTTGCGTGTTTGCATGCACTCCAAGGAGAAAAGGAGATCAGAAGAAAGGGTTGGGGAAGGGGGTGGTGTTGTATGTGTGCTGTGTCCATTTTGATTATATATGTTTAGATAACTTTGACATGAAGGGGTGATCTATGAATGCTGCAGTTAGTGATTTTGACTAGTACGAAAGTGAGAAACACGCATAATTTAGAACCTTGGTGGGTCTAACTGTTAAGGTAGATCTAGTGATGGCATTTCAAAAGTACTGTGTTAGCATTTTCTATTCCTTGGAGTTGCCTTTATCATCATTTGAAATCTTAGGCTAGGTTAAGTAGCTAACAAATGAGGTATCCGTTGAGCAGGTGAAGCGTGAGGAATTGCTTCACTTTGCAGAAGGAGCCATCACAGGATTGAAAGTCAATGCTGATATTCGGAGGTATTCATAAATATCCAGTTTTCTTCCACTTTTTCTGCATTGGTATCCTTGACCTATGTGACGGATTTGGTATGATTTTAATTTAAGGACACTGTCATGTTGTGGATCCCTAAACTAATTGAAATAAATATTGTGTTACAAGAGAATTACTCCTTTTGCTCGAGTGGGAGCTTTTTTTTGCTCATGAAGAATTTGCCTAAGGTTTAACATTATGAGGTCATTCCGTACAACATTGCCATTCTTATCTGAACTATGTTGCATTTGTGACATTGATACGTTGATACAATTAACTTTCTAATATCCAAGATGACTTTCTCCGATGAATGCTGATATCTGCAAATGATGGGCATGTTGTATATCCTCATGAGTTTTAGGAAGGCATTTTGTGACGTCAAACTTACAAGTAAAACACCGTTTTACTCCAACGTATTTGACTAACAAATGCAAGGATGTCTTCTAAATATAAGAGCATCACTTCCCATTAATACCAAATAAGTCTTGCACTTCGCAGGGGACAAAAAGGGTAAACTTCTGCTTGCCAGGTCAAGTTTCTTACCTTTTATTGTGGTCTATGTTCTCTGCACAGAATTGATGCTGAGGTTTCCAAATTGAAGAGAAAAATTGATGAACTGAAATCATCAAATAATCATGCTGGGGATGGTCATGAAACAAACATTCAAGATAATGCAATTCCGACATTGGAGGTAAACCTGCCTTTTTCCACCCATTTTTCTTTTATTAAATTTTTTTGTGCATTTTTAATTGTAATGAGTTTATGATGTCTGCAGTAAATCATTACTTGCATAATATTAGTATAGGAAGTTGTTCATTGTCTTATTGATAATCATTCATTCCTGTTTATTCTAATTTTGGTTTTCTCCCTTTAATTATACTGATGACACCTTGCATGCTCCTTAATTGTTCCAAATATGGTTACTCTTATTGAGCTTACATTATACTGTCTATTATCTGTTTCATTTCTCAGAAAAAGAAAATGGTATGATCTGTGTATCCGTGTTCTCAGAAATTGGGATAAAGATGGTTTCCATAATATTTGGCCCACGATTAACTTCTAATTTCAATTTAATCAATAACACCTCATATCACAGTAATTCATATTATTTTTCCTTAAAATTAGCAGCCATTGTAGAACTTACCAACCATTTAACCCGGGATGGGCTCCCTAGTGATCGAAGATCCACCTCCGGGTATGAGTTCTTTATTGATGGTAATCTCATTTCATGGAGAAGTAAGAAGCACGATATTGTCCTACTTGTCATGAACTGAGTTTGAACTCTGGATATATATGTGGAATATTAGTGCCCCTACTAAATGAACGAACCTAGTCTTTGTGTACTCACTTGTTCTTGCTTAAGACAATCTGCATTGGATAACTTTTCCCCCACGTCATCTAGGAAATCTCTACATGTTAAAGAGACGTAGCATAATTTAGAATGAAAAGATTTGGATTAGAAAATGATGACATGAAGGAAAAGTTGGCTTTATCTTATGACCATTGACAAACATAGGAGACCTATCAGCATAAGCCGAAATATGATTCATAATGGAACTGTCGAAGTTTCTTTCTATTTTGAAGCAATTTGGTCAGTCCGTTTTCCTATCATGAGGGATGACTATTGACAACTGCAAAGTGCTGTTCACCAACTAAAACAATGCTTGACCCTATGAAGCAAGGGAAAGACTGATGAATTGGATTCTTCACATTATATTTTAAGTCATTTTTAAAACCATAGGCACAGTTTCTGAATGTAAAGTCTGGCCTTTGGACAAATTTGTTCTTGGTTTCAGGCTCTGTTTAATTGGTTGTGCAATAGCACTATTTAATGCCAAATTATAAATAAAGAAAACTTCATCGCAAGCCTATGAGTTTTAGTGATCTTTTAAATAGTTTATCCTAAAAAATTAGAAGTTCTTGATCAATCTACTGCAACGTATTCTATGGAATTATTAGGACTGGAAGTTCATAGTCTAATAATTTCATTTTTCTATTAGGCTCTCAAAGAAGCACTTTCACATGTCCGAGTTTGTTCCAAGTTAGAAGGGTTTCTACTGAGGAAAAAAGCTATTAAATATGGAGACACAGCTGAAATTCATGCGCAAAAGGTATATTACTAGCACTTCATGTATTGTCTTAATCAACGGCTGTGTCCCTGTTCTGGCAGCACTAAAACTCTAACGTGCACAGTTGGACTCTTATTGGAGCGTCCCTCAGTTTCATGTCCCATCAGAGATGTATATTATGGCAATTTTTTTACAGTTAATGCGTATTTAATGGTGTTGGAGTACAGCAGTATGCTTTGGGTACAGGACCCTGTCAATCACACTCCATTTGACCCTGTTCTTCATTTTATTCTTTGTAATGATTTTTTATTTTTTTTACATCATTAGCAAATGAATGTTCTATATTTGCAGCTTCACCTTGTTGTTATTTGATATAGCCTTAACTTCCTGCATGGAGCATAATTAGTAGGGGATGTTCTCTCAGAATTTTCACATTATTTTTAGAAGCTTTGAGGTCTTTATGTCTAAATTTTCTTTTTTAACATAACAGGTTGATAAGTTGAAAGTCTTGTCAGAATCTCTTTTGAGCTCCTCCTCAAAAGCCGAGAAGCGCATCTCAGATAACAGGTATTAAACTGCATATGAAAAAAATCATGTAAGTCAACGTCCTTTCGTTAATTCTAGTCCAAGAATTAGATGTTTATAATGATTTGATCTCTTTTTATATCTACATGCATTTACTTTCTTAAGACCTTTCAATCTCCCATATTCATTCACTTTCTTTGGAAGGCATCTGTCATTTGAAGTTTTATGGGACTTCAACCTTCTTTGCCTGCTCATTGGCAGTGGTGCTTATTAAGAATGGTGATTTATTTTGCATTTTATTTTATCTATTTCCTTAATTTTTGTAGAGCTCAGAAAGAAGAGGCATTAAAGTTTCGCGTGAGCAAAGCAAGCGAAGTTAGTGAAACAGAAAAGGTATTTTCCCACATATTTTGTTATTTTGGCTTCGTAGGCAGATGAGTTCAGAAAATTAAAACAAATTATGCGTCTTTGATTTTAGATTCTAAGATACACATGTAAAGACTATTTTTTGGTGTGTATTGAATGGACTGATATACAGCAGAATTTAACATCTTTTACTTACCTCCTATTTCACTGATATTAAAGGCAAAAAATGATGCATTCAGACTCGGTGTGTAATCAACCTGACTCACTGCATGTGTCTGACATATAGGATACAAAATATCATGATAGGATCATATGAATTAATTATATGTGAAGTTCTTGTTTTTATTTGATCATGTGTGGCATATGCAGCAGGCTTAGAAATTCTCTCACGAGTTCTCTAAGCTCCTCATGTCAAAGGGACAAAGAAAATGGGGTTTTCTGGCTCGTATCTTATAAATAAGGAACTAAGTACTATGAATGAAAAGAATGACTAAAAGAAGCATCCTGCCATCTGGAAGCAGTGGTCTATGCAAAAATTGTCTAATGAAGCTTCTGAAATAACAGCAAAATTTGGCCTTTGGAGTGGTAAAAGAATTAGAAGGAAATAAATAACATTGACTTTCGGTAAGAAAGTATCGACGCAATATGTGGTACCATGATTTTGCTCATGGAATATGTCGTAATACTTCCTGTCTGTATTCAGGTTTTTTAATTGTATTATGTTTCTTGAAAAGCTTGTCTTATAATATTTATTAGCTACAATATGAGTTCGGAATTATTAATTTTTTAATTTTATTTTTTAGTAGCTTTCCCGCATGTTTGTGTTTACCTTATTATTTCCAAGATCCAGAGGGAGAGTAATGTTAGCTTTTGAAGTTAGAGGTGGTTCTGGTATTGCAGTCAAGTAAATGTCATGTATTTTGATGGAGGCTAAATTAGATACTCCAATCACCGTTGGAGTCCAGATTTCTCTAAGGGGAAATTTGATGCAGGAGGGTCCGAGTCAGACGAAGCTGAGTTGTCAGATAACTCGTTGATGGCGCTAACGTACCATGAATTGGCGGATCGACGTAAGAATGGAAAGTAATCGACGACATTTCCTAATTGGGGTCAATTTTGAACACGTTTTGGTATTTTGGCCATAACTTTGGCTACGGTTGTCAGAATCACGCCCGTGACCCCAATTCGGAAAGCTCGTTTCGGCGCGCACGTCGTGGGCACCAAGCTATGCTCGGTGTGCATCGGATTCGAGGTCAAATTCAGCTGTTTTCCCTTCCGAATCGTCAATTTAAGTTATTTTTTACTATTTATGGTAATATTTCGGTTTCCCTTTTGACATAGAATAATTGCTCGATTTGAGCCGAATTTTGGTGATATTGTTTCTTTTATTAAGTATTTTATTTTGGTATGAATATCAGGATTTTGCTATTTTTGGCAAAATTCCGATTATTATTATTTTCTCGGCTATTTAACCCGGCTTGTGGGTTATTTTCATTCAGCTTGTTGAATAATAAAGAATTTTCTCGTTTTTTCTTTGTGTTTCTCTTGCGTTCTTCTGCTTTTGTCAATTGGAATCCCGCCACGAATGCAATCACTATTCTCGCCTAAGGCTGCTTGGTATCGTAGCTTCAAAGATCTTCGGGCTAGATTTCATCGGTCAATCATGGTTGGTGGTCGTGGGTCGTGGTCGCAGAGGGCGGTGTTCCGAATGAGGAAGTCCCACACCGTGATCGTAACGTTCAAGATGCGACGATTGAAGACTTATAGAGGCAAGTTGCAGAGTTAACTCCGGCCTGGCGGCGCAGATCGCGGTGACCGCGAACCGGAGTGGTCACGAGTCCGATACTGCTACGAAAACCCGTATCACAACCCCGCTTCGGTCCTGGGAGCATCGTGGTCGGGAGGATCGTCATGGATTTCGGCTGGTAGATTTACCAGAAGTTTTCTCGGCACGTTACAAGTCAAGGTTTTGTTGATTGGCCGTCAATGAAGTGGAACGATCTTCGAGTACAAGGAGGTTCCGTATCACATCAAAGTAAGGTTAGTTGCCATCAAACTTAAAGGTAGGGCATCCGCATGGTGGGAACAAACGAGACGTTCACGAGAGATGTGGTAAAGCCAAAATCGCGTATTGGGAGAAAATGAAGAAGAAGATGAAAGGTCACTTTCTTCCTTTCTATATACTCAAACTTTGTTTCAACGGCTTCATTCTCTAAGACAGTGGCATAAGGTCGGTTGATGACTATGACTGAGGAGTTTTATCAATTGGGCGGCTTCTTGAATGATCTGTCTCGAAACGGAGGAACAGATGGTGGCATGATATTTGGGAGGATTGCGACAAATACACAGATGTCCTCGCCTTCACTCGCCGGGATCGTTTCGAAGCATACCAATGCACTTGTCGTGAGAGAAGCAAAGAGTAGGAAACCGGTGGTCGAAGCGAAGGTAGCTGCCCCATTCGCCCTCAAGCACCTCGTCCTACTCAACACCACCACGGGATAATCCCTGGTTCTGTATTAGATGTTTGTGCGGTGAACAGGTGACATCGAGCAAATCGATTGCAGAAACCACCTAATCGGCCGTGTAAAATCTCCTAATTGATGAAGAAGTTGTAGACGAGAATGAGGAGGTTGGAGAGCCCGTGATATGACGATGATGAAGAGGAAGGAATGTCGTATGGGGACGGTCCATGAAACTCTAGTCTTGCGTAAGAGTCTATCGACCCCCAAAGGCGATTCGTGGACGATCGGTTGAGAACCAACATCTTTCACACAACCCGCACGCGTAGCGGATAAGCGTTTGCAAACCGATCATTGATAGTGGAAGCCGAGAATGTAGTGTCCGAAGAAGTCGTCGTAAATTGGCGCTGAAGACAGATCGGCATCCTGTGCCATATAAATTGTCGTTGAGTAAGTGGCATAAAGAAAGACGTAGAAAAGCGATGTCTAGTATCTTTTCGATTGGTAGGAAATATTTCGACAATGCTTGGTGTGATGTTGTGTCGATGGATGCTTGTCACATATTGTTGGGTCGACCTCGCGTATGATCGCAGTAGTTGTTCATGATGGGCGGAAAATACTTATTCCCTTAGCATCAAAGGGAAGACGGGTTGTGCCGGGCGCCGCGAAGAGAAGAAATCACCTCGCTCCAAAGAGCTAAAAGTGCCAACCCGTTTCTATGTCCAAATTTTCGGGAGAGATTGCGCGAGAAGATGTGGTCTATGCTCTACGCCGTGAGAATAGTACAACAAGAGAATCCGCATTTACGCAGAGAAGTGCGTAAGATGCTAACGGAGTTCTCTCGATTTGATGCTCGAAGATCTCCCTCCAGGGTTGCCGCCATGAGGGATATTCAACATCAAATTGACCTTGTTCCAGGGTCGAATCCCGCTAATCGACCACCTTATCGTCTCGCTCCCAAGGAAGTCAAGAGTTGCAAACGACAAGTGGTCGAATTGTTGGAGAGGGGCTACATTCGTGGAAAGCATGAGCCCGTGTGCAGCTCTCCGTCGCCGGTACCCAAGAAGGACGGATTCTCGCGTATGTGTGTGCGATAGTAGAGCAATCAACAGGATCGAGTGAAGTACAAAGTTTCCTACCCCCGTCCGGATGATATGTCGATCCTTTCGGTTCTAAGGTCTTCTCAAAAAATTGACCTTAAGAGCGGATATCACCAAATCGGGATCCGACTGGAGATTTAGTGGAAGATGTTGCTTAAGACGCAGCATGGTTTGTATGAGTGGATGGTCATGCCTTTTGATCCGTCTAATGCACCCAAAGACCTTTACGAGGTTTATGATCGTGTTACTACCTTTTATGGGGAAGTTCGTGGTTGTCTACTTTGATGATATCCTTATTTACAAATCCGACTTGGGAGTCACACTTTGATCACCTCCGTGCGCTTTTGATATGTCGAGGACGGAGCGCTCGTTCGTTAATCGGAAGAAGTGTTCTTTCTTCACCTCTTCCGTTACTTTTCTTGGTTTCGTGGTGTCTACCGATGGTGTTCTTGCAGATCGCCGAAGATAGATGCAATATCGGGATGGCCCAAGCCGAAAACTTTGCACGATGTCGAAGTTTCCATGGATTGGCATCCTTCTACCGTCGGTTCATCAGAACTTCAAGCACTTTGATTGCTCCCACTGCTGCACGTCTCAAGGACGCGAATTCAAATGGTCGGATGAAGCGAAGCCGGGCCAGCTTGGTCAAGAAACGGATGACCGAGGCTCCAGCTGGCACTTCCGCATTTTGAAAAGGTGTTTGAAGTTAATTGTGATGCATCCGGAGTTGGCATTGGTGTGTGTTTGAGTCGTGAAGGGGCGTCCAGCCGGCATTTTTCGTTGAGAAGCTATCAGATCGAAGAGGAACTATTCCACCTATGATCTTGAATTCTACGCCATAGTGCGTCTTTGAAGCATCAAGGCGTCATTACTTGATACGTAGGGAGTTCATTCTTATCATCGACCACGAGGCAATCGAAGTATATCAATGGACAACACAACCGAGTAGACGATACGCTGCTGGCGGCGTTTTGCAGAGTTCACTTTTTCACTAAGACATCAAGTCGGAGTTTGAATCGTGTCGCAGATGCCTCGAGCCGTCGTACCTCCCTTCTCACCACCGCGCGAGCACCATGTCGCTTGATTTGAGTCATTTCCGGATTTGTATGCAGCAGACCCTTCCTTTCGGGAAGATAACTCGTGAGGTAACTAACAACCAACGACATGATTTTATTTTACATAATGGCTATCTGCGCGGGTTACGCTATGCGTTCCGTATTGTTCACTAAGCGCAAAGATATTGTTAGTGAACTTCATAATACGGGACACTTCTGGCGAGATAAGACACCGGCGTTGGTCTCATCTACCTATTTCTCGCCCAAATCGAGTAGTGATGCGGCTCATCATGTCGGGTGTTGTGTGTCGCCGGTCAAAGGGGGCTCTTACTAATGCGGGCCTTTATACACCCTACCGCTCCTCGAAGCTCCTCGGATTGATGTCGTACGTGGATTTTGTTTTCGGGACTACCTCGTACCCAACGAGCCTCGGATTCTATTTTTGTTGTGGTCGATGTGTTTTCAAAGATGGCCCATTTCATAGCTTGCTCAAGACAATGGATGCTACCCGGATTGCCCATCTCTACTTCAAGGAAATTGTGCGTTTGCATGGAGTGCCTCATTCAATTACTTCGACCGCGACACTAAGTTCGCGAGTCATTTCGGAAAAGTCAGGGAGAAATTGGGGACACAGCTTGAATTTTAGCAGCCGCCTACCACCCCCAAACCGATGGTCGTACAGAGGTGGTGAATCGGAGCTGGGTAACCCGTTGAGGCGTCCGGCAGAACTAAGCCGAAGCAGCTGGGATCTCGGCATTACCTCGTGCAGTAATTTATGCACAACAGTGTCGAGGAATCGAATCACACGGGACGAGTCCATTTGAAATTGTCTATGGTCGAGTTCCATCTCGGGGTACTTGATTTAGCCCCTATTCCACGCTGGTCGCATAAGTCACAAAGGAGATGACGGAACATCTTCGGGGAATCCATGAACAAGTGAAGTTAGCCATTCAAGATAGTAATGCCAAGTACAAGTGTTCAGCCGATAGTCATCGTCTGTCAGTCCTTTTCGAAGTTGGTGATTTTTGCAAGGGCGTGTTAACTCGTGATCGTTTTCCCCGTTGGGGAGTACAATAAACCGAAGGAGCCAAGGTTGGTCCTCAAGTAGGTTCTCGCAAAAGATCAACGACAATGCTTACCGACTACGCCTCTCAGCCATTTGAAGACTTCGATGTATTCAATGCGAAGCACCTCCTCGTTTTGGGATCCCGAAGACACTCATGTGAACTCGAGGACGAGTTCTTTCCAACCAGGGGCGATCCGATGCAGAGGGTCCGAGTCCGACGAAGCCGAGTTGTCGTATAACTCGTTGATGGCGCTAACGTACCATGAATTGGCGGATCGACGTAAGAATGGAAAGTAATCGACGACATTTCCTAATTGGGGTCAATTTTGAACACGTTTTGGTATTTTGGCCATAACTTTGGCTACGGCTTGTCGAATCACGCCCGTGACCCCAATTCGAAAGCTCGTTTGCGCGCACGTCGTGGGCACCAAGCTATGCTCAGGCGCATCGGATTCGAGGTCAAATTCAGCCTGTTTTCCCTTCCGAATCGTCAATTTAAGTTATTTTTTGCTATTTATGGTAATATTTCGGTTTCCTCTTTGACATAGAATAATTGCTCGATTTGAGCCGAATTTTGGTGATATTGTTTCTTTTATTAAGTATTTTATTTTGGTATGAATATCAGGATTTTGCTATTTTTGGCAAAATTCCGATTATTATTATTTTCTGGCTATTTAACCCGGCTTGTGGGTTATTTTCATTCAGTTGTTGAATAATAAAGAATTTTCTCGTTTTTCTTTGTGTTTCTCTTGCGTTCTTCTCTGTTTTTGTCAATTGAATCCCGCCTACAGAATAATCACTATTCTGCCCGGCGTCAAAATTCTAGAAGAAAACCTTGAAATTAGGAGCAAGAGATATAATAAAATCCTATGTTTTTAATTAAATTCAAGTCTGGCCATCCTGGACAATACTTTGACTCTTTTATACTAAACAATGACTTCTAGGCTTCGGAGATGGCTGAGTTCCTAGACATCAATTAAATGCATACTAATTTAACACGAGAAATTAAAACACACTTCCTTGACCCTGAAAGTATCAAAACTTCATTAACTTGAACAAAGACTTAAACAATGACTCTTTGATTCCTTTTGACTCTTTAATTAAGACAAATAGTTAATTTGCATCATATTTATATGAGTGATGCATTGCACCAGTTTAGGTGTTGGAACACATGATAGATTCAATTAAATGAATCTTAGAAAAACACATTTAATTAGACTTATTATTTAATAATAGCTACATGCCACATAGACTGATGCATTGCTGGTGTTAGATAGTGTTATTCTTTTTATATTTCTGCTGTTCTAATATGTTTTATTATCTGCAAGTGCAAGTTTCCATGATTAGGAGCAATTTTCAATTTGCCACTATTCATTCCGAGCAAGTGCAATACTGTCTCAAAATCATTCTTTTTCCAGGAACTAGCAGCTGAGATTTCAGGTCTCGAGAAACAAAGAGATGAACTAGAAGCTGAACTTAAGAAGGTAATATCATCTGAGCTAAGTAAAATGTAGAACACTTGGGAAAAATTTCCCAAGTTTATGTCCGCACAGATAACATTTTATTCTCTATCTAATATGCTTGTGCACTTGCAAAAGGTGCTTCTTCTGTGCACTAAGTGTACTGCTCTAAAGTTACGGCAAAAACACTCTGGGATTAGTAACATTTGCATACCTTGTGATGAAGCACTTGTCCATTTGATTTACTAGTGATTTTAAAGATGGAATCATTTACTCCTCAAATGATATCTCCATAAAATGGCGGCGAGAGCTTCATCAACATAAAACAATATGAGAACATCTATGCAATATCTAAATATGGTGAGTGTCACTGAGATGTGCTTAGCTTGATGAACAGAAAGATAGTATCCGGATGGGAATCAATGACACTTCCAAGTTAGAGTAGTTAGCTTATTTTCAATGAATTGGCCCAGACAAGATCAATGATCCTGAACGACTTCAATTTCAAACTGCATTTGCATTAAGTTTTTCACTTGGTTTCTGCTTCTTTCTGCAATTCAAGTTGATCTCTCTGGTTTGGAAATAGTTTCTTAGAAGAACTACATATTGTTGCCTCTTCTTTTGGCAAGCTGGCATTTCCCTCCTGTGGGGGTGGTGAGTGGTGGGGTTGAGGCGTTAATGAAGTATATATAAGAGCTTGTCAGTTAACAGTTCTAATGCTAGCTTTGGCAAACTGGTTAGTACAAAAATATATTTTTTACAAATGGGATACTGCTAGGATCTTTGTTGCTTCTGACTTCTGCAAATTAAGAGAAACTTGTGAATTTTAAATTGCTTTAGGTTTTTAATTTTCATTTTAGTAACTTGTTTTGATTGTGCCTATCCCATGATTGTATTCAATGGGAATATTTATTTAGGTGACTATCTCCTTGACTGCTGCTCAAGCCCGTCTTCACAATATGAGGGAAGAAAGAGACCAATTCTATGAAGCTAATGATCAGATTGTTGCCCATTTAAAAACTAAGGTCTGCTCAAGTTTTCCGTTAGTTATTTATTTTGTCCCTGCATTATTAAGTTGCTACTAAATATTACTTGCAGGCTATATATGTTTCGTAACTTTTTTTGTTGCATACCATGTCCTTACAACTTCATAGGAAGACGAGCTATCAAAATCCATTAACTCAAGCCGAGTAGAAGCAGATGTTCTAAGTACTTGGATAAATTTTCTGGAAGATACTTGGTCTCTTCAATGTTCACATACAGAGACAAAAGAGAAGGAAACCGAGTATGTTAATGAACTTTAAAATTATCCCCTTGAGTGTAGTTTCTCTTCCTAGATTTGAACATTCATTTGAACTTCTGCTACTATTGTTTCATAATTTCAATTTTTATGCTTATAAGGTGAATCAGATTTTTGTAAGTTATCGAAATATTTAATGTTTACGTTGTAGCTAATTTACGTCTTTGGATTTTTCAAGTGATGAATTGCAGACACATGAAGGCTACTTTTTAAATTTGGTTATTCAACTGCTTTCGGGCTATGAGGTGCTTATTTGACGTCTCCATCAGAATGACATTTTCTATACATAGAATCTCCCTTCTAATTCTTATGAATGACCTTGTGAACTCTGACATTTATGATTACCTTTTGTTAAAAATATATGATGCAGAATGAGTTGAGACCCTGTATTGATCGCATTGAAAAATACGTGGAGAATTTGAAGAGTTTAACCGAAGGGTATTTCTTTTTGTTGCATTGTTTAAAATATTTCTACTTTGGTAGAACACTTGAAATTTTTAAAATTGTATTACAGGTCAGCACTGGCTTCTAACGTGGAAAATGATTATTCCAAAATACTGAACCCAAGGAGAAGCCTTGAGGAGGAATACCTCAACTATGAAGCTAAGGTGAAAACAATTACCTTATGCTTACATGATTTGAGTTCACTTTTCTCTTGCAATATAGTTCATAAGGTGTCTAAAAGTATGTTGATGCGCTGAGTAGCCGTCCCTAATTATTTAGCCAAACTAATGCTCCTCTGTTCACCTGATCTCCTCGAGATAAATGTAGTTAATCACTTATTTTAGTCGTTTTGCTGCTTATTTTTCATATCATCAAGTTTGACTTGATCCCTATAAGGACTGGCAGTGGCATGTTTACATAAAAAATAATGAGATTGCCACTTATTTTCTGTACAGATCGTCACGACTTTCAGCATAGTGGACAACATGAGAGAGCAGTTCTATGCTCAACGAGGAACAATCTCCAGGTTGGATTTCCTGAACTTGCATATTCTTCTGTTAGTAATAATACTGGGACTTTTCTAAAATTTGATTACTGGCTCGAGTTCATTCAGTAAAGATGATCCAAAGGTGAAAGAGCTATTTGACAAAATTGCTAAGATAAGAGAGGAATTTGAATCTATAGAGAGACCAAATCTAGAAATCGAGAATCCCCCTCCACGGGCAGATACATCATCTGGTGAGAAGCTGCAGGAAAGTGTTGTACACTCCTTGGAACTAGCTGCAGAGGCACCTGAAGCTGGGAAAGACAAGCAGCCTGAGCAACCCAGCATCAAGTCTGAGCAGGTGCTTGACCCTGAAGCAGAATTGGCAAAGCTGGAGTCTGAATTTGGTAAGTCAAACAGGGATTACTCTGCAGAAGAAATTAATGACTGGGAATTTGACGAGCTCGAGAAAGAATTGAGATCTGGTGATTCATCAGGGAAATAGGTAGAAACTATCGATCAAGATGGACATATGTTGTATCAAATCCAAGTTGAATTTGTGTATGATCTAGTGGATGATTTTGTGCTTCTCAAGGCTTATTTTGTCCTCGGAGTCCACTATATGCTTGTTGAAGTCCATTTTATTTATTCTTGTGTAAATCCTTAAAAAATATACTATTTATACTTGTATCAATGGCACAAAGACAAACTTTTTATGCAGGTGAGAGTTCAAAACAATATCTTGAATTTAACATTTACAATTACACATAAATACTTATGGTTAACCATGTTTCACCGAAAATGTGTTCAAGTTGTTGCATAAGGTGATATATATATATATATATATATATATAGATCTTTATATAGATATATAGATATATATATATATATATAAATGCATGTTTGGTATGTAGTATTAGACGAGATTGAACAATATATTAATTATGTTTTAAAAAAATTCCATTAGGATGTAACAAGTCTTTTGAGAGAACCAACATGATAAAAAGAAAGGAAGCCTAACTTTACAAGAATGGTAAACTAGAGTGAAGCAGGTGGGGTTTGTAGTTCTTGTTGGTGCTGATTGATCAAACCAAAACTTTTACAAATTGGATTATAGAAGCTGAAATTTGTTTGTCTTTACGAGAGTATAATGATTGTGCAGGGCTCCATTGTTTTGTACTGAAGGGTACAAAAAATGGTGGAAATTTAGCTTAAAAATGACTTATCAAAGCTATTTTTTGAAAATAATCAAATATTGGATATTTTCAAGTGCAATTTTCTATTCCGGTGCTAGTTGGATACCCAGCAATGAAGGCCCCTCTCATCAAATTGGAAACCCTATTGGGTGCTGACGTTTCAAGTTTTCAACCCAGCAAAAGAGCCATAAAACCCAGATTTTGTGGTGTGGGTCGGTATATATGTAGCTATAATTGCTTATAATTTCTTTTCTTTCTATAGTTGGAAAGGATTGTTTGTGACTTTGGCCATTGTGGTGTCAAAGACAAAAATTGTGGTTTGAGAATGAACTTGACTTGGGGATTTAGATTGGTAAAATCATTTCGTAGGAAGATAACTCTAATGGGCTTTTCTTTTACTACCTGTATAATATCACAACAAATCAAGCATTGTTCTCGATAAAATTGGAGTCAGGCACTAGAATCATTTTTGTCATCCATTCGATATATTATTCGGTTTCTTTTATTTAATTTAATATTAATTATATATTTTTCATTCCAATTAAAAAACCCAAATCAACCCTAAAATTCATTCCACCCACTCTCCAATTCTCTCCCCTCCTACCTATTTTCTCTCCCGTTTCTCACAGAAACCGTTGTCGCGGCCGCCGTCGACGCTGCAGTCTGCCGCCGCCGCCATCGACGCTGCCCCTCTCGTCTTCACTCTCCCTCTCGTCCCTTTCGTCTGGACTCCCCCTCTCTCTGTCAGCCTTTTCTCTTCCCCGCCGCCTAAAGGAGCATCGACGTTGCATCCCCTCGTCACGGTCGCCAACGATTGTTCCCCCTCATCTCTCTGTTGCTCTTCACTCTTTCACTTCTCTCTCTATCTGGATCAACGGTATGCCCGTCGCCTCCACCGCATTTCACTTCACAAACCCTAATCACACACCATCTCTCTCACTTCTATCTATTTCGCCGGATTTCTGCTTATGGTAAAATTAGGTCACATCACAGACCCTAATCACACACCATCTCTCTCTCATGAGTACCAACGGTGCGGATCCAGTGGTCTCGGTACGGATCCGTTCTGGCGTTGCAGATTTAGTGTTAACTGTGGTTCTGGTGTTTTGCGGTGGTTGGGTGCGTGTGTTTGTGCGGCGGTGGTGATCGTGTGGTTTGGTGTGTTTCTTGTTGCGTGCGGTGCATTTCTGTGCGATGGTTGTGCTGTTTTCTGTGCGATCGTTGCGGTGAAGATGCATCGACGATGGTGGTGAAGATGCGTCGACGATAGTGGAGTCAGTGGCGAAGTGGTGGTCACAAATGATTTGGTGATGATTACAAATGATTTGATTATTTGTAACCAATAAGTTGGTCGGTTTGTGACCAATGAATTTGATAAATTGTGACGAGTACAAGCTGTGTAATCTAAAAATTACTAATTTATGATCTAAAAATTATTAATTTGTGATCAATAAATTGATATTTGTGACCATAAAATAAGTAACGTAACTTTTAAATTTTGTGATTGTGACCGATGAACAAATTGTGACCTATGAAAATTTTGAATTGTGACCTAAAAAGTGGCGAAACGGTCATCGAAATACTCGTTGGAATCGGAGCAGTCGCCGGAACGGTCGTCCGAGAAGAGTGGTGATCGGAAAGTCGGTTGGGGGTGGTGGAGGTGGGGTGGGGTAATTATATTAAATTATAATTAAATATTTAATAATAAATTGATTTAATAATTCATTAATTATTAATTAAAAATTTTAAAAACTTGATTTGTGAATTTTCAAACTTGTTTTTGTATTTTTGAAAATGTATAAAGTAAATACCTTAGAAATGTACCCATAGCAAGATTATCATATCAAGTTTAAGATGTCACTAGCCAGTAGGGGTTGGACATTCCAATAAAATATGTAAAAGCTAAAATGATTATTTAATAAAATTTTACGCTAACTTATCATATTTCTACTTTATTTGAATTTGAGACTGGCTGTGAAGAATGTAAACATAGTTTCTTCCTCTTACAATATATAGCAAAAGGAACAAGAAAGTTGATTGAAACATGCTTTAGTCGAAGGGTGGGAAATGACTAATAGAACTTTATTCTTCAATTTTATTTCCTCGGAATCGCATCATTAATTCTTCGAGTACTTCTTTCGAAATTAGATAATTATGATTAATCATCTGATTCTCACGTTACCGTGAATACAAAAGATGAACAGTATTTTAAAGTAAAGTTTTTGACGAACTTTGACAAAGATACACACGAATTGACATAAAAATTAAAGTGAAAAAAACAAGTCCAGGAATTCAGTAAAAGAGCTGAACTCAGTAATTAAATAATAAAGTTGGGTTCTCAACCACCAAAGTAATTATATATTATTATTATTCATCAAATTCAAGTGTTGTAGGCATTAAAATACATTAATTATATTTTATTTTTAATGATCCCTAAAAGTTGAAAAGACAAGCTCAGTGGTTTGAAATTAAAGTATGGCCAGGTGTGTGAATGCCCCTTAAGAGAAACAAGAGGCATAAAGTTCCTTAATCTTTGTATTAATTAGGTTGTATAATTAATATGTGATTAGGAGAAAGTTGGCTTTGTTTTGTTTCCTTCACTTTCAAGGTTGAGAAAAAGTAAGATTTTATTAGCAGATTAAAAGTTACTTTTAAACTAAGCCAAATGTTGAATAACATATTATTATTTGAGTGATAACTTTTTAATATCAGCCTGAAAACCTGGTTCGAATTGCATAGAACTTCGGGTTTACCAATAAAAAGTGTGAATGAAAATGGAAAAATGATGAAATCTTTAGTGGTATCAGTTCAAATGCATGAATGGTGCTCGAGGTGAACTGAATTCATATTTCTTTATAAAATGAGACCATGAAACTATTTTTTTAGTTTAAAAGGAGATGATTTCTAGATTGCTTTGTGTTATTTTCATCGAACTAGTTGGGCACGACTAAAATAGGATTCTGCTTGATTGGATTCATTCGACATAATCCTATCAAAACAGGGTTAGAAACAGAACTCTTTAAATTATTCGAACGCGTCAAATAGTTGAGAAATCACCTCAACGCTGAGAAGTTACTGGCTATATAACAAATTTAAGTTGGAGTGTTTTAGTTCACTGCCTAATTTAGTCATATGCATTCTAAGAGGTTCCATCTCAAAAGCTTTCTTCGAATCTTTGTGAAAAGCATAAAAAATGCTCGGTATCTCCAGAATGAAAGGGTGATCTCGTAGTTCTTGGTATGTGAAAATGAATCATTAAGTGCTCAAAATTTCTTTTACATTTGAGGTCAAACATAAACATGTCCTAAAGAGATAGTTTAAGGGATGTATTGATTCTCGAGAAGAGTCTATATAGAAAAATTGAGTATTAATATTGTGCGCGAGATAATACTTTGTCGGCACTTTCAATAAATGAACTCAATGATACTGAACAATATTAATAAACAAAATAAAAACGAAAATTTTAGGAGGCAACATGTCCTACAGGCTACGTGGATGAGTGGAGGCAGGGCAAAGACAAAATTTCCTGATCTTCTGTGTACACATTTCTCATTCCCACGTTTTTAAATCATGCTCTTCCCCTCCATTTCCTCCTCAAAACTCACCTTCCACTACGTGTTTCTTTAAGTATAAATTCTCTAGAGAAAATATGGATGCAAATGAAAGCTATATTGACATGGAAGCTGGTTCGTTAGCCACCATTTTTTCACCTTCACACCATAGAGAATTTGAGTTCCAAAGTTTTTCGTGCTCCTCTGGCCGAGACACCACCACTTCTCCGGCGGACGAGCTCTTTTATAAAGGAAAACTCCTCCCCCTCCACCTCCCGCCCCGCCTCCAAATGGTGGAGAAAATCCTAGAGAATAGTTATTCCTCCACCACTTTTGATCCATTACAAGAATCATTATTCAGCACTCCATTATTCACTCCTGCATCCAATACTCCGTTTGCATCGTGCAATATTTCTCCCACTGATTCTTGCCAAGTTAGCCGAGAACTGAACCCAGACGAGTATTTTCTTGAGTACTCGACTGATCAATCGAGCATTTATGTAAGTTATGCTATTAGCCCAAGCGCTTATATGCTGTTTCTTGTTTCCATCTTTGATGATGTGGGATTTTATCCTTAAGACTAGAGATAATCGAGCGTGGTTACATGTATATGGTATCACGCTTCTTGAATTATGGCGTATTAGAGGATAACATGAAAATTTAATATGAAAATTATAGAATAGTAGAGTAGAAATCCTCAATAAAATTTAAAGGAAGTAAAACGTCTATAAATAGCTCGTATCCCTTTGGTATTACTTTGATATTATATTATTTCATTTCATACGAGAATTTATTGACGAAAGAAGGGTATGGATCTCTGAATTCACGGAGTGGTTAGAGCTAGACACGTTTCAGTTTGGCTATTGTATAAACCATGATACTGCAGTGGCCTTGATTTTCCTTAAAAGAGAACGAAATACCCTCGCCTCAGTCTAATTGTTTATATATTGCTTTGTGTTTTATTATATCGTTATCTGATCGTGTTTTTCTCAACAGGTTTTCGAGGAAGAACCGGCCAGTTCAAACACGAACAAAACTTGGACAAAACCTCTAAAACTTTTAAAGCAATCCACACTTGGATCCAAACTCAAAGCTTCCCGGGCTTACCTCAAATCTTTGTTCACTAAATCTAGTTGCTCAGTTGAGTCCTCAAGAAATATTGTTTATGAAGGATCAATTTCAAAGGCCAAAGAATGTGCATTTCAACATTCCAGGACCTCTAAAAATGTCCCATTCGGGCAAATTCAAACAAAATGTCACAGAAGATCATTTTCAGGAGCCATAAAGAGAATATCGAAGGCTAAATCTTCATCATCTAATTCCTTGAATTCGGGTTCGAATTCAACAGATTTGAATGGATTTCAGGAGATGAAGTTTTTGAAGAGAAGTATGAGTGGAAAATCAGAACTGGAGAATTCAATTCAGGCAGCCATTGCACATTGTAAAAGGTCTCATCAGCAAGAATTTTGTTCAAGAAAGACTGTTAGTGATCTTGGGTTTTGTTCAATGTCTGCTTCAAGAGTGATTCATGATGATCAAGAAAGACCAGAGCTTTGCAGGGGTTGATAAAGACGATGATATTATGTTTGGTAGGGAGGATTAAACTGTAGTAGACAGTATTATGCGATCACTACTGAGCACCGAACATGTGCGGAGTTTATTTTGCAATCTTTTCTGCCAAATGTGCAATGAGCATTGTAAAAACTCAGGAAATTTTGTTTACGAGTTGAAAAGAAATATGAAGAAGTACCATGTTCGTGTAGTTGATTTCAAGTTTCTTCAAATTAAGAGTTTGTTTGTTGATATTAAATGTCTTTAGCCACACAATTGTAATCACTCTAATGTTGAATTTACAGCACAAAAATTCTGTCCAAACCGCATTGTCCGTAAAATACTCGTCCTACTTCGGTTCATAACAACTAGTTGATAACTAGACTCGGACTAGATAGATAACATTATTCTTAAGAATTTCCCCCAGCTTATAACTCTGGTGTGGTCCTTCTGATAAATGTGTTTTGCACACTTATTTAGGTCACGAAACATGGAAAATTGTTGATGTATATGTTGAAATATGGCTTAATTCGATATAATTTGTGTTTTTAGGATTACATTGATGGATGGAATGAAGAGTATGAGAAAATGAACGAAAAAGGACCAAAATGGAAGAATATGAAACTCCGAGGACCAAAATGCAATTATTCAAAAGATGACCCGAATGGCGAATAAAGTGTGGGATTGAGCTAAGTAATATATTGTGATATCATGAGATGTTAGAAGAAGAAGGAGAAGGAATCAAGACCAAAAGGTGGATGAAACAAACTTGGAGACCAAAGTGAATCAAAGGAGAAATAATTTCTACCATGCAGTCGCATGGTAGAAAGTCCATGCAGTCGCGCAAGCATCTACCGGGGATGAACAGTGAAAATTTTGTATAACCATGCAGTCGCATGGATTTATACCATGCAGTCGCATGGTTCATTCTGGACGCGAATTTTCTGGTTTCCTTATTTGAATCAAACACTTATGGTAACGCATCTAGGACTTCTTTATAACCCTAATCTCGTCCAAAAAGAGGGGCTACGCCTTCCTAGAGAGAAAAACGACATTGTTGAGCAAGATTGAAGGCTAGGACGAAGATTTTCATTCCAAGATCCAAGATTTCAAGCTTTATATTCAAGAATTGGGTGATGTCTTCTCCAAAATATTTTCTTTGTTATTTCAATTTATCCATGCTAGGCTAGGTTTTTATTATACTAGGTGAACGATGAACCTCGTATTGTGAACCTTTAATTCTTTATTTTGCAATTTGATTATAAACACGAATATTTGTTGTTGAATGGTCTATATTCTCTTTATTGCCTCCATAATTATATGCGCAATGATTATGTGAGTTTGGGTGGTCTATTTCATGCATTCGAGAGAAGGGGAATAGATTCTACAAGGTATAAATTATCGTAGGGTTCGATAGGGGATAGAGATATACCGCTATGCTTTACGTGAGTCTTTAAGTGTTCATAAAACGTTATGCATTCTTGTATATTGGCATTTGTCATAGAGATATAGTCAAATGGTATGCGAGGATAGGTTTAGCTCTACTCGAGAGAGATTGTTGAATATTTTAGGAACATTGACTCTTCAACCGATTCGTTGTGCTATCAAATTGTGAAATAAAGGTTAAGGGTGAGCTTACTTGGGGATTCGGGATCCTAGTACGCTTTTCATACATATATATTTCATCAAACATCTGCATTCAATTCGTTATCTTTGCGTTTAGTTATTTCCTTTCATTTAAACTTGCATTCCTAGTATAATTTAGATAATTTTATAATTTGATCATCTCTCTGAATTCACTTAAGTTTCGGTTAAGGTCGAGATAGGTAACGTTTGAACTAATTCAATCTCTGTGGGAACGATACTTGGACTTCAAAACCCATTTTTATTATTTGAACGATCCGTACACTTGCGGTACTCAAAGTCGAATACAAATTCGACGTGTCACCTTCTATAACAAAATGCCAACTTTCTATCATTTTGTTCATTTATTCGTAAATAAGTCTGTCACATAATCGACATTTCAAGGCGCTGAAACTCTAACAAAGCCATTACTAGACCGATATCTATGTTTAATTTGAATCCCATTTCATTTTTAAATGAATGATACAGAATGAACCTTGGAGGATACCCTTGAACCACCTCGTTTATGAGCTGAAATGGATCAAACTAAAGCTATAATATACCATTACTCGACTTTGTTTTCAATAAATTTGAAAATCAAGTAACAAAATTCTTTCCTATAATCAAATCCCACATATATATAATTTATCATGAATCCTCCTTTACTTATAATCTAAAAATTTGAAGGTAATCATGGGGCGATTATAAAACCCTATCATAAAAGTAGACTTGGTCGAAGAGGGTGTGGATGTTTAGCAACATATTCGAATACAATAATGTTCGTATGAACCCAAGTGGGCTGCGCCATAATAAGAAAAATAAAATTATTAACTTATCAGTCTATTTCACACTCGTAACGCGACCACGAAAACACTTGGCAGCCAGTCTGCCTCTTGAACATCTCCACTTCTAAAACATAATGAATTCAAAATGGAAGAGATAAAACAGATTCAGACAGGACAGCTTTCAAGTGGAATGTACCCAACGAACCTTAAACAATTGTAAATCTGTAAGCCAGATATTTGACAAAATTGATGATAAAAGAGAATCCTCTAAAGAGATCATTTGATGATGTTCAGCACTACAGGGTACTGATAACCATATAACAAGAAACTCTTTCCCCACCCAACTTCCATATTTGTCCACAAAAAGGAACTGCACTAGTTAAATGCCTACCAAAGTTCTTCTTTGTATTGATCTTATATTTATCGAACATAATATTTAATTTGTTATTAGTACAATCGACTTCCAAAAAAAAAAAAAAACCCCTTCTCAGATGGTTAAACACACCATGTAGTTAATAAAATCACTCGAGTTCCAAAAGAGTCAACCTAGGTATTAAGAACTTCACATAGAGAGCTTGACGCAGTATATAGACAACGTCATAATTCAAAATAAAAACTATATTTCAGATTTATGAATTGCTTTAATAATTATATTCATAACAAAAGAAGTATGTCAAGTCTTAATCGCTCCTTTGACAAAAATGGTCATTTGTAAAAAAAAATATACAACCGAAAAACCTGGTCAATCCATGACCGATTCAACTAGTTGATCCCTGTTTATAACATATGGTCTTTAAGTTATACCTAGACTGTTTTCAAGACAGTCCCAGTTTTTCCTGTTTTACCACCATAACGTTGTAACTTTCTAAAATAATAGCATCCACCCATTATGTAATTGACCCAATTGTATCCAGCATATTTTCACGCTTTAGCATTAATACCATTTCCTAAATAGAAGAAGAAATTCAAAAAACCGATGATGGGCAATGACAATCAATGTCGCTTGCTGAATATTCAAGGTAGAATTCCCAGAACTCGACGATATTGGAATGATTTTTCTGTTGTAAATGGCACCGGGAATAGGAGAATAAATACACCAAAATCTGCAACGAACCACGAACAAAATACCGTAACAAGATTGGAAGGCCTAAACGCGTGATCGCTATCCTCAAACTAAATTTGCCCCCCTCTCCGAATTGTTTGAGATGCTTAAGGATTCCGGCAAATGGTTTGTAGGAGTTATCAAGTCTTGTTGCAGAATTATAATTAAGCCCAAATATAATTCTACTCAATAAGAGAACAAAAGGGATATTTGAATATGAAGAAGAAGAACTTTAATTGCTTTGGAATAATAATGATCTTATGTTTTTCATCAACTTTCCATGAACAAGATCATATATATATATATATAGGTTACCAAAATACACCACGAAATGGTGCCAAAACTATGTTGAAAAGTCACCAATTTTAAATCTAAACGGTAAAAAATTCAAAGAAAAACGGCTTCTAATGATAACATTCTTGCTCTATGTGACCGCATTGAGCAACTCTATGCGGTCGCATAGAGTTAACCATACAGGGACATTCAGTCCCCGTATGAGGCCATGCGACCGCATGGTGAAATAAACCATGCGGTCGCATGGTTCAAATTCCCAGCACTCCACATGGTTTAAGAATTCCCAACCACATGCTCCATCATCATTCCACAATTGATTATTCAATTGTTGAACAACATTACAACATTTTCAAGATTTGAAGTCTGAAATTTCAAGATAATGTCGCCACCTAATAATGAGTTTCAATTAGATGTAACTCGTGATGGGTTTTTTTAAATTTGTCACGTGATATTCACCCTGCCCATCTTTACTTCTACATTTGATGTCTTGTCGCTTGTGGAGCAATTTGTATAGATTTTATATCTGAAATCAAATTATAATGTCCAACAGGTGATTACGTGAATCAATTATATGAAATTGTTACAATTTTTCTTGTGAATATGTAAATCATGCTTCTGTTAACAAAAAAATAAAAAAATAAAACTACTATATTCACCACATATGCAATTTTCCATGTCTATGAATATATACAGTGACTGGAAATGTTGTAGGGAAAAAAAAAAGAATATATACAGTGAATAGCCTGTATGATTTGGTTAATTTTTCATATTTCTAATTTACTTTAAACAATATTTATGGTTAAAAAAAAGTTGAAAAATATATTCAAAATATTTATTAAAAGATAGGTGTGTGGTATAGTTTTCACTTTTTTTTATAGTGTAAATATATTAGCCCAATATAAAAAAATTAAAGTGCAGCCCTGACTCCGTCCCTGATAACATAAACATGTCCTTTATGTTTTCTCTATCTCAGTTCATGAGTCATGGAGTATTTCGGGGGTTAGACTTGGAGATATTTTGTAGTCACCTTTAGTACATAGTATGAAGGTTTTTCTTAGTATGTAGGTTTTTGAGTATTCTATGAGGTATTGATTGATTATACCATTTTTTAGATGGTGACGACTAATTCTTTTTATCCAGTATTTATTCTCTATTTCTAAGTGAAATGTTGAGCTATACATAGAATATCGACTCATATATCTTAAGTTCTTGAAATAGGTATATTATTCACAGCAATTCATAAACCATAGATTCCGGTTTGATGCTATATGAAGTTACTTTGGATACGAACAACTAATACTTTGACTAAAACTATTGATAACAATTTTGAAAAAGAAAACTATATCATGTATGGTGGAGTGAAAGCTTAATTTTGTTGCTATTAATATTCTTGAAATAGGCATATTGTTCACATGAATTTATAAATCATGGTCTAGTTTGGTATTATACGAAGTAATTTTGGATAAAATAAGTCATACTTCGACAAATATTTCAATATGGTATCAATTTAGAAAATTGAAACTATATTATATGAATAAAAACATCTCATGGATAAACTTTACGATCAGGCGGTCTTCGTAATAGAAGATACATTTGGCGGTAAGTTTGGGCTTGTTTGGAAATATCATCATAAATGATTAAAGTGTGTTATTTATAGTACATAAAATATTCGCCAAAGCTACTCCTCTACAACGTGCAAGGTATTGTAATTTAGCAACATAATATGTCGTTCTGACTACCCCAAAATGGAGTATACCATCACCCCCTTTTCTATAAAATAGTCAACTCCCTGAGTGTCACGTGTTTTCTACAACGTGAATTTATGTCGCAAGTGTACGGTGTCAAGTTTTACAATATAATGATTGAGTGTCGAACCCACATGGATTGTAATTCAGTTTCTACAAAGTACTATAATTATATAACTTCTATTTTATCTAGACAAATGATGAATGGTTGAACGATTGTTTTAAACTAATCAAAAGTAATATGCGACGACAAAATTGTAGAACATAAAATTATCAAAATGAGAAAGCCTAAGGAATGATTTCACCTAACTTTCAATTATGATTCAATGAATTCAAATTATTTCAATTGATTTTCCCATATTTAAAAGTAAGAATCCTATTGTATTTATTTCCCCTCTCCCGAGTGCCGGCTAGAAATTAATCTTAAAATTCAATCTCAATATCTATATTCCGAATTAAAGCCTAGAATTTATCAAAGTCTAGATTCTTTTGTGGAGTAAGCTTCATATGTTTTATACTTTATCTCGAAACCTATAAAAATTAGGTTGTGTCAATCTTATGATCACGCTTAAATTCCCCACTCTCGAGTACTGGAATTGACTAGCATATATTTATTTAATTATTGATCATGTAATTGAAAGCGTTAAATTCATGATACAATTAAATATATGAGGGAAATTCTAAAAGAAATAATTCATATATTCATCAAACCATAATCTCAAGTTGGCTACATCAAATCCTAGCTAAATTGTCTAGCTCATGAAGAAATTCATAAAATCTAAACAATTTACTATGGAAAACATAAAGGAGAAGATAAGAAAAACTCTTTTTGTAGTGTTGCTCGAAGTCTCTTTTATATTTTTGCGCTTTATTCAATTGATTTCTTCCATTATTTGTATTTAGAGGCTGTCTGGAGCAGATTGTAGTGGGAAAAAAAATTGATTTTCAGACCGTTGGCCATCAATTCAGCTGTGTTTTTTTGACTTTTATTTCTTTCATGTGGGGCCTACATTGAAAAGCAACGGTAAGAAAATCCCAGTTTTGGAGCTTTTAATCTGCGCCAGACAGGCTTTTAATATCCTTTGTCTTCAGTCGTTTTTCCCTTTTCTTCTACAAGAGCCCCCCTAAAATTAGGTCTTATCACTTGTATATATAGTGTTTTAGAGTTTAGGGACGGATTAGGGTTGAATTGGGCCAAGAAAAGATTCAAAAAATATAAAAATACATTTTCCTCGCCCGGTGGCGCCTCGGCGCCACTGTAGCGGCGCTGCGGCCGAGGCGTCGTGTATTCTGTTGAATTTCAAAATTAGTGGCGCTACGACGCCCAAACACAGCGCTGAAAACTGCACTGCGCATCTTTCAGTATTTGTATTATAACTTTTTTCTCCTAATATCCGATTGAGATGATTCAAGATGTTTTGGAAAGTTAACTCAAAGGTCTACAACTTTTCTTCAGAAATAATTCTCGAATTCAATCATTTCCTATGCCAAAAATGGGTCTCAATATGAGACTAAAACTTCAGAGCATAACTTTTCAGTTGAAAATTGATTTGTGATCATATTTTGATTAAATTTGATCACTTTGACATCTTTCCTCATCTCATTGACCCTTAACACTCTCAAATCTTCTTCATGAGGATCGGCACAACTTTTGAGTATTTGCATTTTAATCCCCGAATTTTGGATCTCTTACAATTTAATCATTTTCTCCCAAATTGTCAACTTTTGCTGATCTTCAATCTCACCAACTTACATCACAACATCAAAACACACATAAAAACACTCTAAAACTTTCTTAATGGTAACAAAATAATGAATTAAATGACATAAATATCATGAGTGTGAAGCACTCATCGCTGGGCCACGGAAGATACTTTTTGACCAATAGCTACATTAAACACATTATATCTTGACCTTTTTAACTGAGAATCATATATACAGCTACTACTAATAGATTTATTATCACCGATCACCGATCATATCCTATAGGAATTATCGAATTAATAACAATAAACACAGTTTGAAGAGGCTCAATACAGAACGTCTTGAAATAATATATAGAATGAGAAATTTAGAGTAATGTTATTTAGCCTGGTATTAAAACACTAGTTTACGTGACATTATATAATAGATACAATTAAATTGGTCACTTAATTATACATTTCATTGAGTCTATTATATAGTATCACATAAACTAATGTTGTAGCACCAGTGATACTAGATAGAGTTTTGCTACACAAACATAATACTTGACATAGGAGATGACACAACACACACGTGGGGATGTCGGTATTATTTAATTCAGATCGGGACCCACATGTAATGTGAGTGATCGGTCAACCCATATGTCAAACATTATTTTCATTTAGCTTAATTATACTAGATAATATTATTCTATTATATTACGGTGGAGTTCAAGCTCAATTTTGACATCAATGTGAATGTTCGACCATTTACAACTATATGATTGGTCCAATAAATTGGTCAAAATAATCTACCGATTGCAAAATTGGTCCAATAAATTCGAGAGTTAATGACAGCCCAATAATGTCAATGTATAATATTTTAAATTGGAATTGAAAGCCATGGATACCTATTTATTAAATTTTATATGAGAATAAATTATTTCTAGCTTCATGATGACATGATGATGTTGTAATAAATAAAATTCATTTATTTTTAATAACTTGAACTTTTAGAGGGAAAAAATGATTTTGAATTTTTGAATTCAGATATTATCTCCGCCCATTTATGAAATACGTATAGACATGTTCAGGAGATTGGCACATGATCAGAGACGGATTTAGGGCCTGATCGACCTTTATTTATGTTAGAATTCATTTTATTTTATATCAATTCAACATAAAAGATTTTTTGGTTCAACCTTAACTCCCACAGGGCGTGATGTACATTCATGCCGCACACGTCATAAAAATAAATAAATAAATATAACGAAGTTTAACTTCATTGAATGTCGTGTCATATGAAAATTGCTATTAAGACATTGATTTTGATCCATCAAAAAATAAGACCATTTATATTCATAGCACAATTTTTTATTTTTATTTTATTACATCATGTTTTTAATTATACTTAGAATCCTCAACTTTTGCTCATTGTAACACTTATGTTCTCTACATTTTTCTCTTTAAATTTTTATTCTCACATTTTCATTAATTAAAACATATCGTCCTTGATGACGACTTTATTCAAAAATATTTTGTTTACATGCTTTAAAATGGAGGAAAAATAGCTTTATTGCACTTTTGCATCAATAAATATTATGTTTTATGCTCTCCCAACTAACATTTGGACAAACATCATTGTCAGATTTTAGATGTGCTATTAATGAAAGTATTAGAATAAGAATGTGTAGTAAAAAAGTTAGGAAAATAAATATTATGATGAGAAAAGATTGAGAACTTTTGTGTTGTGATGGATAATATAATTACCCAAAAAAAAAAAAAGAGGAAAAAATAAGATCTACATAATCCACAAACTGTAAATGATTTGGATTGGCTGATAAATTTGGACATATGGTTCTTCATACTTACAAAATTTAATTAAAATTGTCAAATTATCGAGACTTTTATGCATTAAAGTATATTGACTAAATTGTCATTATCCAAAGTTGCCTAACTACTTCCAATTACCTACATGTATTAATTATAATAAGATGTGTTGGTAAAATAAATTAAAAATTATTAAAGTAAAATGAAAAAGAAAAAAAGAACATATTATGTTACCCCCCGAAATCAGAGGCTCCAAGTTAGCACTCCACGTAGATAGCCACGTACTCCCTGTAGCCAAGTGGACATAGAATCAGTTGAAAAGTCAGTAGGATAGTCAGCATAGTCAATGACAACAAAGGATGCAACTGTCGAGGTCGTGCGAGTGCCGAGGCTATATTTGTCCGATGTCCCTTCCAACCCAAGTAACGAAGCTCTGCCTAAAGCCCCTCAATGCAAAGGCAGAGGCTCCTCATGTCCGAAGTACTAAGGCACCGAAGCTCAACCCACCAGATGTCCATTAGCCCAAGCTGACCTCAACGCATGCTAATGTCGACGCCTCCCAACGGATTTGGGGATCTATTAGAACTGATTGATGGGACGTCTGTAATAAAGTGTCTATAGTTTTAATGTGTCGTGTCAGCATACTACTAGCACGGCTAACCCGTTGTCAAACATTGAATGTAATGAGTGGACAGTGATGTGAAGTTTTGGTCTAGAAGATGTCGCCATGTGGATCTAATCAAACGGTCCCCATGTAAGCTAGATTAGTATAAAATAGCCTCTCTTTGAGTCTTTGTACTGAAAAAGGGAGTGTGCGATCAATAAAGAAAATGACATACTTACATGTTTGGCTTGGTCTGATAAAATACAAGTGAAGAAGATATATTAACACTTTCAACAATATATTATATATTCTCATATCTATCCTTCCACATATTCCATTATAAAAGTACAATTTAGTTAGGGAAAGCGGATCGAGCACTTGTTGATAGAGCGAGTGCTGTTTATATCCAACCGCCGGAGCCTGAACATTTGTTTCTCTTGTAGGAAAGTACCTCCCGCGTTCAAGTCAACCAGTGTACCGCTCCTTTTCCGATAAAAACGTGCCGGACCAGTGCTTGACGTGACAAAAGTAGACCCGACATCTGTTGAGTTCATTTTTTGGGGTCAACATACTACACTAGTTCATGTAATCATTACCTTAGAATGCGACAATAAACTTGTGGAAAAAAGATAAATCAACCAATTATTGATTATTAGATGTTAATGTTGTAAAATCAAAGAGCAATTAAAATAAAAAGGACCCCAGCCCTCAACTGCTATTGACAATGTGTTGGAGCCACATTATTTTGAAAGAATGTATTTTGGAATAGTAGATTAATGTAGAATATGTGGTTGAAAAAGAAAGAAAAGTTATTGATGTGATGAAAAATATTATTTTATTGAAAAATGTGTGGCTGAAAATGAGTAGAAGAATGAAACGAGAATTTTAATGTGGCTCGACCAAGAGCTGAATTGATTGGCCCACGCAAATGAGGAAACATCTAAAAAAAAATTCAACTTTGGCTTGCCTAGTTGCCCTTATCGCTTGTCACTTCAAGCATTTACTAATGGAAAATCAAAACTAGAAAAATAAAATAGTAGTAAGCCACTTGCCCTCGACAATATTGTCAAAGAAAGTTGTGCTAAGTGACAAAATTAAGAATTTTTTTTTTGTTTTTGCCGAAAAATATGATAAGATTAATTTGAAAAGGAGATGTATGCAATAATATTTTGTCAATCGTAATCACTATATATTGCATTAATTTCGGAAGGTTAAAAGTCTTTTCTGTTATTTAAGACGACTTTCACTTTAGATACAATGTCGTTAATATAAACATTTTTTTTTTGTATTTTCTGTTGAAAATAATGTTTATGTTAATAAATATTTAGATGAGCTCTAACGCTATTATTGAAAGGGTCCAAAGAAGTAAGAAGTAAATTATTAATTTTTTCTAACTTGATATATTAAAGTAGTTTTATTTTTATAAACAACAACTTAAATAATTTAGCAGGGCTAAAAGGGACAAAATTGAACTATTGGCTCGTAAATTAGTGCTCAAGTCCTCAAATGCCTTTAAAACGAGTCAAGTTAGTTGTTAACCTTTTATTATCTTACCAATGGGAAGCTATCTAGATTTTTCGTCATGGGGACACAATGGTTGAGCTTTATGACAGCTCACGGGGTTAACTTAGCTCATGTTCGACATCTATTTTCAAAAAGCTAATTTTTTCTGTAAATTTATTTTTTATCACATATTCACAATTTTTATTAACTTTTCAATCATATATTTTATCAATTTTTATCGAAATTTATTAAAAATCGGATTTTAATCTAAACTGAGTACAGACTTAAACATTGAAACAAAAGATTAAGGACCAGTACATGCAATTGTTACTAGAAAGTGGCAGACGAAGGCCGGCCCAAGTTAAATGGGCTCATTTAACGGTCAATGGAAGCGCGTTGTACGGACTTAGTAGCAGGCAGCGTGCAAGTTGTGGCGTCGTGAATGCAATGATAAAAATAAGGGGAAAATTCATTTCTCCTACTTTTATTTTACACTATTTCAAAAATAACAAAACAACTTTCACATTTCAAAAATCAGATATTTTGACCCCCCACACACACACAAATTACACAGCATCAGCTCCAGCACCACCACACAAATTACACAGCATCGATCTCCATCGAAATCTGCTAACACACGATCTCCATCGAAATCTGCCTCGAATCAGTAATCGGTAGATTTCCATGGGGCAGCGTCGCGACGCTGCTGCGACACCGACAGTAGCGTAGCGCGCCGACAGCAGCGTCGCGAAGGGAGGAGAAGGGGAGGGAGGGGGAGCCGGCAGCAGCAGCGTGGAGAGAAGTCGTCGGCACATCGTGGAGATGGATCAGGAATGAGAGAAGACGGGGGTGATTCCGTTAATTGATAATGAAATTTCACGGGGTTGAGTGTATATAAATTATTTTTTATAATATTATTATTAATATTTAATTAAATATAAAATTCTGTATCTATCTATAAAATATATGATTTTTGAATATTAAAACATGAAATCTAATTTTAGAATTTGGATCTCCAAATGTAGAGGATGGTGTAATTTCCACTAAAAATAAAACAAAGTCATGGATTGGCACCCGAACCCGACCCGATTTCTTAGTCAAATTTGCCGACTCCATCCGCTCCACCCAGGTCTTACGCACTTACAAAAACTTCTCTATCATATTTTTGTCATGCGTGTAATCGTGTATGCAAATAATTTGCTAGGATATGGCCAATGAGAGCGAGTATCAATTATTTATTTATTTAAATTCAATTAACGGTATTCAAATTTATTGTGACTAAGACTTTATTATTATTATATTGAAATCTTATTTGGTAGCACGTGTATGGTACATTGACCAACGAATGGATAATGCAGACTTAAATAATTATATTAATAATTTGATATCTTTTTCGATGTTAATTTGTAAAAAAATAATCAGTTATGAAACACGTTAGATGCTGGTGTCTCGCTTGATGAAATAGTAGTGACTCTACTTTAAAAAAAAAAAAAAATACATTTTTTTATTTAAATGATGTGTGAAGTAAATATTTGTTAACAATGAACAAGGATACAAAGAATATTATTCATACATAAAGTCATAATTATATATACATGCATTTTCTACCAAAAATGGGATTGTGGGTTATAATAGAAATAAAATTGACATGAAATATCAAGAATCGAAATAGATTTTCTTTATAACAAAGAAAATGATGTCAATGAGAGTGTTAAATAGTATGGTACGAATAAGGGTGAAAAAAAAAACCCCCCAATTTTTCATTGTACTTTCAGTGTTGTTACAAAACTCTCACTAAACTCTAAGCCCGGGTTTGACATCCATTTTAATGAGTTTTTTTATTTTTGAAAAAAATGAGTTTTAGAATAGTCACTTTTTGAAGGACGTGTGATTAAAAAGTAAGAATTTTTTTTGGATTTATGTGTAAAATAATTTATATTGTATAAATGTGTGATTGAAAATCAGTTTGTGAAAAAAAAAAGTTTCGATTTAATGGACCTCAAATAGGGACTAAATGTTTTCAATTAGTCATTGTATTTTTAAAAGTTGTTTCCCCGATAGTCACCAAATTTTACGATATTTTTCGAAATAACCATTATACTTTCAAAGTTATTTCTCAACAATGTCAATTCAGATCATTCAAAAAAAATTAAAATTTCACTTGTCACGTTATCAAATTTGCTAATTTTCAAATATAGGAAGATAATGTAACGAATGAGAAACAACTTTAAGGCACCGTTTGGTAACCATTATTCTAGAAAAAATGTATTCTTTGTGTCAAATCACACCTTTTTTGTGGTTGAAAATGAAGAAAAAGTTATTGATGTGATGGAAAATATTATTTTATTGATGAATGTGTGGTTGAAAATTAGTAGAAAAATGAGAATGAAAAAAAGAATGGATACCAAACAGAGGCTAAAATTACAATAACTATAAACTTTAAAGTTGAGGTGTTGAGCAAATATTGAGAACCAATATTAATGGAAATTTTTTTCATGATGTCTCATTGTCTCTAGTCAAGTCCATCTCCATGGTTGACAGTGACTAGAAGAAAACAATAAAATATCCAGATAAAGTCAAATGGATATTTGGAAATATAATTGTATGTTTGACAGTTTCTTAGGAAAACATGAAATTTTATTGTGAAAAAATATTAACAGATACCAAGATTTTTTCCTTAAAAATCTCATCTAAATAACAGAGGGAGTTTCCATCTACTTCTCTCTCCATTCTTTTTCGGCCACTGTTTGGTCCGAATTAAAATCTGATGTTAAAATTTAATTTTAATTCAAATCAAAATTAAACAATCAATATTAACTACTATATTTTTCATGGATCCCACAACTTTTCAACCACACTTTTCAAAATCAAACACCCTTTCAGTTTTTCCTATTCTAACTTCCATAAAACTAGTCTTTCCCCCGTGCGATGCACGGTGCGATGCACAAATTTATATTAAGTGACAAACAATTCTAATCGTGCATCGCACAAATTCATATTAAGTGATAAACAATTCTAATATGAGAAACCTATGCTAATTGATTTTTCAATTCAATTAGATGCAAAACACTTCAAAAATTAACTTAAAATTAACTTGTGAGTCATTGGGGTAATTTTAAATAAAAATATATACACCACATAAGTAATTCAAATTTTGAAAAACTTCTTTGAAAACAACATGTGTTGTTGAATTGGATGGTACTCCATCTCGATCGCAACAAAGAATTTTCAATCCCGAACAATTTGTAACTGCAACATAAAGTTGACCATGACTGAATCGTTTAATCATTAAAAAGTAAAACGACAATTCAATATTGATTTCGACTCACAAAATTGCCACTGACCACCAATACAAAATTTGCCACTCACAAAATATTTTCCAATCCAATATTAAAGTGGAGGAACCATCCTCCATAAATTTCGTGAAAAAACAAACTTTAATTATTGTATTAATTTTATCAAATAATCCCCAAGATTAAGACAAAATCAATATTATAACACCTAATGGCTAATTAAATTAAGGACCAAATAACTAACTAAGTTATTAAAATAATGTAAAAACTTCCTGTTGGCTTTGGTACTTGTCAACCTACCTTTATATATCTATTCCCTAACAAATTAGAGAGAGAAAGTGGAGAGCTTTTTTCTCAATTCCTCGTGTGCGGAGGAATGGTTCCTCCTTTCCTCTAAAAAAGAAAACTTCATATATGGATTTCACAAAAAAAAAAAACTTCATATATGGATTTCCTCTAAAAAAAATATGATTGTTTAAACTAAAGCCGATCGTTTGAAATGTGAAATATCGATCAATGTGTGAAGCGGAAGATATTCCTATAACTACCCCCACCACAAAAATTATCAAAATTGTGATAAGCTTTAGCGGTGATAAATTATCAAAAAATTTCTTTTCTTTTCAACGCCAAGAAAGCAAGAAACACCGTGTCTCTGTAAACATAAATGAAAACCAATCATACCCATTTCATTGAATTGCTTCTATGCCATTTCCAACAAATTATTCGGTTTTTCCGCCGCTCACGTAATATAATTTCCCTCAAGTTGTTGGAACCATTTGATACATTGTTTAAGCCTTTTTATGTACTCAAACCTTTGTTCGGATATTTCTGAAAACGGCAATATTAAAATTCAAACAAAAGTAAACAATTCTAATCGTGCATCGCACAAATTCATATTATTACCAAAAAAATCACATGTTTGACTTACATATAGTTATATTTATTCTTCATTTTCACTTCTCATTTAGTAATGCCACAATATCCTCTTTGGTGAGCTCAATTACACCACAATCGAGCCAGGGGAGCTCCGATCCGACCTAACCTCGCATGACTTGTGTATTTGCTCGGTGAAGGCTGCTACGGGAAGTTTCGCATTTGGAAGTGGAGGCACCTTGCAAATTTGAATCTCACAAAGTGGCGAGGCACAACCTCTGCGTGCGGAGGAGGCATTTTGGAACCTCCGGATGCGGAGGCTTTCACCTAAAAAATTCAAATTATTGACCTAGTATAATTAGTCCTTTTCTTCCCTCTTCGATATTTGTTGACTTGGTAATGCGGTTGAACCCGAGATCAAATTCACAAACCCAAATCAATACTTCATCTCTTACCTTACACCAAATTACGAGATATTTCAATTTCCACATCTAAACTCTGGGAAGCCATGGAATTTCATCCATATTTTGGGTTTCGATTACTTTGAACAAAGCCGTAAAACTTCTTCCCGAGAAATGGAAAGCGGGTATTTTCGGTAACCATAATTTCCACTTACTGTCCCTCAATCTTCTTCTTGATTCTCAACTTCTCGTCATTTTCCTTGATGAGAGACATGCTTCCCAAAGAATCCTTATTCCCTATGACCCGGATCTAATAGCGCGTAGAGTTTGCGTCGGAGAGGCGCCTCGCACGCGGAAGTGGGTCCTCTCCTCGTGCGAGGCCGTGCGGAAGGCTGCCTCCTCCTCGTGCGGAGCAGCAGCCACCGCACGTGGAGATCTGGGTCCTCCGCGTGCGGTGGCTGCTGCCTCCGCACGCGGAGGAATCGTTTCCTCACAGCGGAGGCACCATGCTGGTGCCTCCGCACGCGGAGGATCGTAGGCGATGCATTGGAGTTTTGCCTTTAATTTAAAAATTCATACCTTTCGTTAAATTGTTGCTGTGTTGTGCCTTATTCAATGTTGCAGGTTGAGTTCTTGGTGGAAATCTGTGCCGCGAAATAATCATTTGCAATAATAATTTCTAATGGAGTGATCTGTTAATGGTAATGGATTTAAATAATACCATCCATATTCAAAAATCACAGATCTTCGTTCATCAAGCTTACCTGACCACCGACATTAAGACCATCAGTATGAAAGAGAATAGGGCGACATCTTATCTTCGTTCAATAAAAATGTACGAGACGTAGTTTGGAGACACAGAGGTTAGAGTCGTTAAGGGAGGAGATCAGTAGATTTAGCTTTTCATTTTTTCGAGCGGGCTGGACATTTTTCCAGCTTATGACGCTTACATCAAGGAATAAATTTTTGGTTGGGCGGGATTGGATTCAAAATTTTGGGCGGTATTCAATTAAAAAAATCTGAGCGGTATCAAGAAACATAATTTTTTTTTTTTATTTTGGGCGGGATGGAGGCCAGAATTATGGGCGGGAATACTGTTTCTACAACTATCCTTCTTTAATATAGTAAATAGATAATAAGACTGCAGATTTGACATTTAGCTGTTAACTGTTGACTGCACGGCCAAAACTCCTAATCCGGGTTCAACTTGTCTTAAGGCCCCCACACGTTTCTTAATCCATATAATATTGGCTCATTCTCAACATCTCTCATATCTCTTCTCTCTCTCAAATTTCTTCTTATTTTTCTCCAATCAATTCTATAGATACAGAATCCCCTTATCATGGTATGCATTTGTGTTGAAGTTGATGATTTCGATCGTTATTCTTGTTTAAGTAATTTCTATAACTCGTTTCTGTTTCTTTCTTAATACTTGTAGGAGACTAATGTTGACGATAGCAGCATCCGCTATGAACAGGTAAAGCCTAGTTTTCGTATTTTATTAGTATTATCTCTCACTGAATGGGTTCTTAATCTGAATAATAATTAACTTTTCCAGGAATATATATTGAATTCAAGAGGACTGAGGCTTTTCACCTGCAGATGGTTGCCTGTCCATTGCGAACCAAAAGCTTTAATCTTCTTGTGCCATGGATATGCCATGGAAAGCACGACATCAATGAAAGGTCGATATCTCGGATATTAGTATAATAAAGACAACCTTAATATTGTCGAGTCCAACCTTAGAAGTGTGTGGTTTGATTGGAACAGGGTGTGGAACTAGGCTTGCAAAGGCTGGTTATGGAGTTTATGGAATGGACTATGAAGGCCATGGAAAATCATCTGGCCTTTCTGGTTATATTCCTAATTTTGAGAATCTTGTCAATGACTGTTCTGATCACTTTACCAGCATTTGTGGTACGTAATTAACTCAAGTTTTACTGTCTATTTAATCGTGTTTAATATATAATATTACAAGCACGAGGGTTTCCCCCTGCTGACTGTGGAATTAATTGTATGCAGAAAAGGAAGGAAATAAGAAAAAGATGAGGATTTTAATGGGAGAATCGATGGGAGGAGCGGTACTGCTCCTTTTACACAGGAAGAAGCCGAATTACTGGGACGGGGCCGTCCTTGTTGCGCCCATGTGTAAGGTATGTCATTTTTCATTTTTTTTGTCCATTGTAGTGTCTAGTCGTGTTCATCCTTTATCGACTCGTCTTAACGAAATATCTATCATGTAATGAAATTTGAATAATTCGAAAATCGTAATTCTTTTGACATGGCTATTACCCAATTTTGTTTAGAGCCTGTTTGGTAAAAATTTTCATTTTCTACAGTAAATCAATTCTCATTTTCAACCACACATTCTTCAATAAAATAATATTTTCCATCACATCAATACTTTTTTTTTCTTTTTCAACCACACATTTCCCATCATATCACTATTCAAAAATCAATTCTTCCCCCAAAAATCCCTACCAAACACACACTTAATATTGTATTACTTTTGATTATCATCACCACAATGTCTTGTAGGAAGACCCCGGCAAAAACTTAAAGTTACTTTGATGGCTACTATGACAAATACTACATTCGTCCCATAAAAATTAATCTTTTTTTTTTATCGTTTGTTCTAAATTATATGTTATTTTCCTTATTATAAGTATAGTCGATTTCATAAAATTTTAATATGCTCTTATTTATTGTGCTTGTTATCAACTAATTATACTATTATTTAATATGGGAATACATTAGAAAAAATTTATAAATAAAATTATATAAAATTATATTTTTTAATCCGGGTACAAATGAAAATAAATATATCTTTATAAGAGAGGGAGGGAGCAACCAAAATGTTGAAGGCGGCTGAAACAATTACTCTGTAAAGGGGTTTGGTGAAATCAATATTCAAAGTAACCCAGAGACTTTGAAAAGTAGAGATGACAATTTTTCGTCCCGTCTAGTCTAAGGTGGAGTGGGGCACGGGGCAGGGAGAGGGAGTGGCGGGGCCAGGCGGGATGGGGGTGCCTCGCCCCGAACCGAAGCCGCCCCATTGCCATCACTGTTGAAAAGTGTCAAGTTCAAAAAAGATTAAGGGCCTGTTTGGTATGGATTTTGATTTTCTACAGTAAATCAATTCTCATTTTCAACCACACATTCTTCAATAAAATAATATTTTCCATCACATCAATAATTTTTTCTTCTTTTTCAACCACACATTTCCCATCATATCACTATTCAAAAATCAATTCTTCCCCCAAAAATCCCTACCAAACATGCACTAAGATAAAAAGCAAAAGAAGGAAAGAGGGTGAAGCAAATGGTCAACTTTGTCATTGTCAAGATTTTTAAAATTGCGGGTCACATCTTTTGTGAGAGGGCTATCACCCATGTACATCTAACATTTCTTTTTAAATAATTGAAATTGGCTAATTTTATATGTAGATCTCTGACGATATGCGGCCACATCCATTGGTTTTGAATGTTCTGACCAAGCTCTCTCGGGTCATCCCCACTTGGAAAATTATTCCAACTCCAGATATTATCGACGTCGCCGTCAGGGTTCAAGCTATAAGGGACGAGGTAAATTTTTTTCTTTATATTTTCGGATTTCACCCGAGTTTTTTTTTTCTCAATTTCAAGCTATAACTTAAACAAAAATGCTAATTATTTCCTTTAAAAAATAACAGATTAGATCAAACCCATATTGTTACAAGGGAAAGCCCCGTCTTCTAACTGGAAACCAACTCCTAAAAGTCAGCATGGAATTAGAGACAAAACTTGAAGAGGTTTCACTTCCATTCTTGCTTGTTCATGGGGGAGATGATAAAGTCACCGACCCATCTGTCAGCAAACTTCTCTATGAATCGGCTTCTAGTACAGACAAGACCTTCAAGTTGTATCCAGGGATGTGGCATTCTCTTATTTATGGGGAGTTGCCTGAGAATATTGAAATTGTGTTTTCGGATGTCATTAATTGGCTTGATGCCAAAATTGCTGCTGGGAACTCCAGGCTCGAAATAGAGCAAAAGCGCGCAAATGACATTTTGCTCAAAACTTGAGCTGCTTCAACTTCGGATTATCTTCAGAGGATTTCTCGGATAAGGGACAAGATTGAAGTCTTAAAACTTCATTAAACTTCTCATCGTTAGAGGGCCACTTGTTTACAACTATATATTGCTCTTGTATTTCAATCTTGTAAAAAGCATTAATTCTTTGTAACTTCTAAGTATAATAAAATACATTCTAATTCATCACACTACGTTTATTAATAAGGACGTGCTCGATAGATTTGACAATACTACATAGTACATATAAATACATCAAAAATATTTTAATAATGAAACTTTTCCCAAGAAATACAACGATCATTGAAAATAAAAGGGCACTAAATACATGAACAAATAAACAAATAAGCATTTAATGTGAACAATAGGATTGTATAGGTGAGACAATAGAGAGAGGTTTAAGGAGAATGAAAATGAAAAATTACAAATAAAAACCAGAATAGTTGACAATGAAATTGGCTACCCGAAAACCAGACAACAATGAAGAGATACCTATGAAGAGGAAGCCGGCGAATCCTAAGGCTATGGAAATGTCCGATTGAATGCAAAATGTGTTGCTGACCGTACAAGTGTCCGTTTCCTTTAAAGTTCGAGCCAATGTCGCCCCTGCCGAGTTGGCTGATAGCAATACATATGCAAATACCTTCAACCAAGGACCAAATATGTCACATTTCTATCTCTCAAATTATTTAGAGAAAGGATGTGTCGTGTGTGCCACCATTTGAATATCGATATTAGTTATTGCCAGTTCTTTAAAATAATGAAATTATAAATAAAACCACGTAACAAATTTCATTACATCAATTCAGGTTCTTGGTAGTCTATATTATGTCACAGTAATAGCATTTATATCACAGGGGCTACTTCTGTCCATATTATTTCTAGACAAAAAATAGAATTTTGTGCTTCATGCAATCTCAAGTCAGTTTTTGATCCCCAGAACAAATCATATGGTTCTGGGATTTCAATTTGTTTTAGAGCATGTGTTGGCATATCGCGTTTCTAAAAGTGTAAATTGGACGGAGACGACCAACATTTACAAAGTACACATTTATGTGTTCTCCTCAAATACAGAAGAAAAGAAGAAAGTATGCTCCTAAAACTTTCGAATGAAATCATTAGTGTGTACTAATATTCATGTACTAAAATGGATAAAACTTTTTTGGGTAACTTCTTAGTGTTTCTTTTACAAAAATGTATATGCACAAACAAAAATAACCCATTTTGCTATCTTCTCCGGTCGTCTTGCTATTGAGCTGCTCACTCACTCTTAACCTAAATCGAATGTAAGAATGATCAGTTTGGATCCCTGAAATACAAACCATTTCAGATATGATCCGAGTCCGATGGTAGAACTATGGCATTTTAAGTGTCAAGAGGCAATCGTTATAAATTAACTTAAGGAATATAATTATCTTTTCAAGATAAATATGACATTTTAAGTGTCAAAATGAATGAACTAGTCAACTAGTGATAGTGGTAGGGATATATGCTTGAACCAAGCACGGGACGAGTTAGGCCACGACGATCTAGTTGTTTTACACAACTAACCAAGGATCAACTTGCTACAATTTTAAAAGATAGAGTACCAATCTTACTTGGCAAGTCTGGGACTCGAACCAAGCATGGCACGTGTTAGGCTAGGCTGATCTAACCTGTTTTCCACAACTAATCCAGGATCAACTTGCTAAAAATTAAAAGGTAATCTAGGCCACGGATCAAGCATGGCATGTGTTAGGCTAGGTCGATCTAGCCCATTTTACACAACTAAGTCTAACCAAGGATCAACGTGCTATAAATTTAAAGGTAGAATACCAAGTAAGATAAGAAGTAAAAAACACAACTACTATATTGAAAAGATGTACCTGGTCGTGGCCGAAATCAAACCAAACCTGTACGATTTCGGGTAAAATAGTGGAAGCTCTCAAAATTTCCCAAATTGAAGCTCCAATTTCCAATAGCGAATACAATGCCACAATTGAATTTGCGACAGCTACAAATCTACGATTAAACAAACAATTCTTCGATCAGCCGCCAGATAAATCAAAATATATCCTAAACAACAAAAAGGACGTAAAATCCAGAGCAAATTTGTAACATTCACTTCTACCTGTACGCTTCAAAATCTAGCCAGCCAGGTAAATCCGAGCCCTTGGAGTTAGTCAACATGAAAATCGCGGCGGCAAGAGAGAAGCAGAAGGCGGCGAATCGGAAGACAAGAATCAGAATATTAAAACGGCGAAGCTTGTGTACAGAAACGGTAGACTGGAATCGAGTTCCCGGCATTGGTGGCGTCTCATTTCCAGTCGCCGCCGCCTGAAGCTGTGGTGATCTCATTGTAGAATTACAGTATTATTCACTTGATAATTGAAACATAGGAATAACAAGTGGTCACTATTATTCATTCATCATAAACAAACAAGGACAGGCGCGGCTGAAATAACCTAGAAACTTCTGAAAGATTGCTTTATTGATTATTATTCTTGAAATTGATATATTGTGGAGGTGAAAATGAGTTGGAGCTATTTGGTCACGGGATACTGCGGTGCTTGACTTCCATTGATAGATATAGAAAGAGAAAGTAAAGAGTTGTACAGATATAGAGAGAGAAAGAAAGGACATACGACCATACGGGGAAGGTGCACAAAAGAGAAAGAAAGTAAAAAGGAGCTTTTTGAGACACCCCTCCAGAGGTAAAGTAACTGTGAAGCCCTTCTTTTTCGTGTGCTTTCCATATTCTCTGTTTTTTTCTTGGAGAGTACTTCTAGTCAGAAAATTTTACCATTTTAGTTGACATAATAACGCCCGAAGAGTCTGTCATTAACCAATTTATAAAAGAACCGTGCTACACTGCCCGTGTAGTTGATCGCGAGAATGACCGCACTCACACATTCCAATTTATAAAAGAACCGTGCTACAGTACCCGTGTAGTTGATCGTGAAGATGACCGCACACATACATGAGGGGGTTGGATTATTTTATTCGGGGGTGAGACCCACACCGAGGTTGTGAGTGTGCGGTCATCCCCACGGTCACCGGCGCGGGTCGTTTAGCATTATTCATTATAAAAATCAAACAATTTTTCCATCCGTCACTCGCTGCCACCAATGCATATGTCATCCAAGGTGGTTCATCCGGCAAGAAAGCATTATTCTTTCGGTTGTGAATCGACAACATTTCGAAATTTATCGATTTCAATATTCGGTTGAATAATCCAACTTTGATCGTTCAATTCTCAATATTTCATTCAAAATCGATGATTCTAGTTCCAACTTTTTATTTTATTTTTATCATTCTACGCCTTTTTGATCACATCAAGCTGGTAAACTAGGATTTTGCATCTTTGTTACGTTAAATTTTTATAATATTGAATGTGATTTACTGCATATATACTATATAGCATGTTTATTAAAGTTTATAATTATGTCTAAAAGTTCGTCAAACCCTATTTTTATCCCAAAAAAATTCCGCTTTGACGGACATACGTAAATTGCTTGTATCTTTATGTTTGAAGTATCTTAAATATTCCAATTTTTATGTTTTTTTATCTGTAAAGGTAAAATATATTGATCAAAAATCATATACAAGTACACCAGACATTCCTTGACGAACAAGGGTGATGCTACATGTACACCTCTTGCATTACACAATCTTTTACACCCCTTCACATGGAGGGAGGTCCACGATTATTTTATTATGTGTGGACCCTCCTTCATGTGAGGGGGGTGTAAAGAATTATGTACGCATGGCTTTATTCGACGAACAAATATCAAGTATGTATACAAGTACACTGGACATGCTCGGACGAACAAAATGAAGGTTATGTACAAACGATGCTGTCTATAAACCCAAAACTAAGGTCTTGAAATGAATCAAAACATCCAACTTTTATGTTTTGCAAAGCTTGAAGTGCTCATTCTTGAAAGACGTGAGTACACATAGCCATAAAATAAAAATAAAAAAATCAATAAAATTACAAATTCGACCTCTGTTCAACAAGGTACAATCTTATTCATGGATTTTGAAGCAGTGGTTAATTTCGGATTTCTTTTCTAATTTTCAGTTTGTTCTTTCTTCATCCTTTCCAATATTCTTATTCCTTTAAGAGATGTTATCTTGATAGAATATATCCAACCAGAGATAGCTCAATCGTTAGGCAAACCGATTATTGTCCAAGGCCTTGAATTTAAGGAAGGCTCTCAAATTTTAAAATTTTCATATTCTAGTTTTTTTTGACAAATAAATATTTCTAATAAAAAATTAAAATTAAAATCAACCGTCAAGATTCAAGTAAATTTAACGAATGCTCACCCAACTTTGGTGTATATTACTACTTGCTCGCCGAATAACAAAACATAACTTATTGCTCACTTACCCACGTCTCCGTCTACTAAACTAACGGAATATGCCATGTGACAGATGAAAATCCCACGTGGCACAAATCAGACATGAAATGAAATCAGGTGGTGGCGTGGCACGTGAAATGGCAACAACAGTCATCCTCTCCTTTCCGCTACCCTCTTGAGTCTCGAATTTTAACCATGGAGTTCCTCCATGCATGTGACAGCAAACCCAGATTAAAATTCCAACCAGAGCCATTACTGGAGAGTAGACAGATTCCAATTCCGTTTTCACTCTTGCATTAATTTACTTCAATTTTGAACCCATAAAATTCGCTTTCCTATTGATTTCTATTTTCCTTCTTCTGGGCCCATCAAATTCATTCCATTTTCAGCCTGAAGTTCCCATTGAAATAAGTTAGAAAATCAACTGGAAATTGACGAAAATATTTAAGAGATAGACAGAAGATGATGTAAAATTTGATGGATCTTTGGGGAAATCAATGAATGTTGCTGATTCATTGATGAATTTGGAGGAAAGTGAGGAGAATGATAATGGGTCTTCTGTAAATTTGGAGAAAGACGGGAAAAGAGAGTGGAGTGTGGTGGATGAGGAGGTACTAAAGAAGTTAATGGTGAAACATTCGGTGGAGAAGTCAAGCCAATGGGAGGCGATAGCTAAGGTGGCACATTGGTTGGTCATTCTGGCAGAGAATGTACAGGAGGCGGAGGCAGGGATTCAGGCTATGTTTTTTTAGCCGAGCTTGGGTACCAGGCTTTGGTTCACAGGCCGGTACCCGGCTCTCTCACATTGGGAGGGGTGGGTACATTTTTCGGAGGTTTTTTTATTGAGGTGGCAGACCCACGTCATTGTGAGGGGAGGACTTTACCAGGCCTGGTAAAGTAGAAAAATCCATATTTTTTTATAAAGGCTGTAAACCGACCTGATTTCATTTCATGTATTTATGTCCCATGGGATTTTCGTCCGTCACGTGGCACGTTTCGTTTGTTTAGGTTGACAAAGATGAGATGGCTGAACAACGAGTAAATAATTGGATAGATGGGTAAGCAACGAGTATTTTGCTGTTGCGTGAGCATTCACTAAATTTACTCATCAAGATTCTTTCCCTTCTTTCAATCTTTGTTTTTTCATTTTTCCTTTTCTTGAAAACTTACGAGACCATTTATTTTTCCAATATTCAATCAACACACACTATATTACAATTTATAATCAACTATCCTGCAGCTCCCTCTAGATTTCTTGGTTGACCTCGACAACTTGGATTTCAAAGAAATGAATAAAAACCTGAGCTAGTGGTAGTGGCTCAAAACTTCCGGCACCGAGGGAAGGGTGTACACAGTACATATCCCAGATTCCCAGGTGAATATTAATATTCTTACTCAATGAGATTAAATAAAGTAACTAATTCACTTAGCTTTTATTTGGCGCTGATTAAAATTTTGATAAAAAATAAAATAAAATAAAATAATTAATTAATTTTAACCACATATTTCATAAATTTTATAACTTTTCAACCACACATTTCATTAATTTTTATCAAAATTTATTAAAAATTCAATTTTTAACTACACGAAACTGGGGCCTAATCTTCCATCTTCTTGGCGAGTAAAAATCATGTAATCATATCATCTCAAGAACATAATCAACTTCCTACCTACATTAAAAGAGGGCAAGGCTCGTAACACTGTTCAATAATGCTTTATATATACATAATGTGGTGAGACATGATCGGATCAGAATTTTTTCAACCAAATAAAATAAATGCTCGCTCGCTCGCTCACTCACTTTTCGGCACCTCAGATATCTGTATGTAAATTATTATATAAAACATTATTCCATTTGGTTCTTGAGATATTACCTTAGATTTAGACCTAGGCCCCCTTTATTCTTTTTCTTACAAATAGTAAACCCCTACCCTTCTAACTCTCTTTTTTTTTTTTCCTATTTTATTATCTACCCCTTACAAACAAGCTCTCAGTTAGTACTCTCGACTTTTTCAGATTTGAGTTCCATTTCTTTACTTTTTAAATAATTAATGGCAATTTAAGGAGTACGTGCGTCATTGTCATACTTAATGGCATTCTTAACATCTATAAAGGTTTCATGAATGAATCCTTACATAGAAAATACAAAGTCAAGGTTCCAAGTTGAACGGTACCTAAACCTGCATGATTTCTTTTATAATAATTTTTGAATTTTTTAAGGTCAAACTGGCCATAATATATAGTAATTGAAACAATTGCATGATATTTACTACCGCTTATTAAATTCTAACTTATTAATTTAATAATAAAATCAAGAGTTTTATTAACTCCAAATTAATATTGGAAGTTATTTTTTGGTCTATGTATAACTCTCACTTTCTTGTTGTCTTCCGCACTTAAAAAAAATGATCTAAAAATTATTTTTTCTCAAATATTGCTCGAGTAATTGAGGGTCTTGAAAATCGCTCGTGATTGTTGCACAAGTGATTCAATCGTTTATTAAATAAAGGATTGTTCAAAGAGGTTGCAATAGTTTAAATATCTATATATCGTCTTTGGTTTGTTTTTGTATTATTTCACAGTTTGGCGCCTGCTTGTAATGACAACTTTTGATTTTGTCGTTGAAAATGATATTAACATTCAATTTAAAAATATTTCCTACTAACTCAAATATTTATTTTTGAGAAATGATATTTGTACCGAGGGGGGACTAACGAATTGTGTCCCCCCTCTCACATGATTTGCGGGCCCCGTGCGCATTAAAAAATACCAAGCCGAGGCCCCACCCCCCGATGTGAGAGGGGGGACACCATTCGGTAATTTCCCCTCGGTACATGTAGCACGTCCCTTTATTTTTTATGACAGTTGTTAAAACGATAACATTTAGACCCAACATTGATAACTATTTGCAACAATAAAATTTTCTTGGTCGTTAGAAACGTTAGTTTTGAAATGTCTTTTTCTTGTAGTGATAACTAGCTAAGCGACTAGCAGCGTGACTGTACCTTCAATTGAGGCAATACTAACATGAACAAGCTCGAAAGCTTGAATTCAAGTTTTAAAATTTTCAAATTATCCTTTGAGACTAAGTGCTTGTTTGGGAGGGATTTTTGGGAGAAAATTGATTTTGAATAGTGATATGATGGGAAATGTGTGGTTGAAAAAGAAGAAAAAATTATTGATGTGATGAAAAATATTATTTTATTGAAGAATGTGTGGTTGAAAATGAGAATTGATTTACTGCAGAATTTTGAGAATCCCTCCCAAATAGGACCTAATTGTTGTCCACAAAACTCATATAGGATAGTTTGAAATAAAATAATGCTATTCTGCTTTATTGGTGCTTAATAGTCATTTAACTATTCATCTAGTGTTCTTAAATGATTGAACATCACAAATTAAAATATACAAGTTATATTGGAGATGTTCAATCAATTAATTGACAACTATACTAGTGCTAAGCATTAGAAAAATTGAATAACATAACTCTGTGAAATATTGTAATCAACGAACAATAATTGCTTCAGCCCGCACTTTTAAGTGGAAGTTTTGACGCTACTTCATTTTTTCCTCGCACATCATGAAATATGATACAGTATCTAAATATGATTTTCTATCAAACTAACTATTAACATGAATCTTGTTACAAAGACGGTTGTAGTGATCAGGCCTGAGCAACTACTTACAAAAAGTAAAAGTCTTTGGAATTTCGTTGGACCATGTATAGGGGTGACCCAACACCGAAAGATCAAAGAAGTTGGCGACCTAGTGACAGTGGATCCAATGTCAAAAGACCTATGAACAACAAACTTAGTTATTATTGAAGATAATATCAAATCAATATTATCTTGATTTGATATTATCTTAATTTGATTTCCATATTTCTCAAATCACTTTGATTTGGTTTTATTCTCATAATATTTACCTTTTCTATCAATGTAATTTCCCTATAAATAGGGACATATGCTTTGTATTCATCAATCAAATCAATTCAATAAAGATGTAGACATTCAATGGTCTCTTTCTCTTCTCCATCTTCTTCTACATTATATTTTGTTATTTATCATGGTATCAGAGCAAACCCGATCCCTCCTCTAATGTTTCCATGGCTTCCTCATCAGTTCGTTTCATTTTCTTCCTACTGGTTCACTTTTCACGTTTTCTGCTGATTTTAATTTATCTGTCACTTTCTTCAAACTGGAGACAACGTACAGGCAAGCCACTGTGTTGAGCAGCCATGGGATTGCTCTTCTTTCTGAACTGGTTCTGCCAATGCTCCAGTGGTTTCTACAAAGTTTTCATTTCCTTCATAAATCTGTACAGATTCTGGAGATAGAACTGTGATGCTTCCATATCCTTCATCGTTTTCTTCATCAGATCTGCAATTGTTTCTTCAAGCAAAATTAATTCTTTTGCCAACTTCTTCCAGTAAGCAGAATTTCTTGCCTCTTTCAACATGGCTATAACTTCTTCTGCCAAATTCTTCCAACTTCTTCCAGTTTATGATTCCTGCAAAGGTCTTCTTCTTTCTACAGTGCATTCCCGTTATCTTTGTTGATGGCACTATCAAAGCCATCATTGATTTATCTTCCCCATATTACCTTCACTCTAATGATCACCCCAAAATCTTCTTTAGTCAAGCCTCTTCTCATGGCAAAGAAATGGCAGAGATTCTTCAGGTTTCTTTTGGTGTCCTTGCAAGTTTTGTTCTTGTTTTTGCAAGCTTTTTGCCCGCCGTTCAGGGCCATGGCCACTAGGGTTTGGCCTCCGCTCCAGCACCTACAAGTGATGGTACTACAATTGATCAAGACAGTCTGCAACATTCTAAGTCTCTAATAATGAAGGCTCCTATTAAATTTCAAACTCAAGCTTCCGTCGTTCTCTACCTTGAGTTTGAGGGGGAGTATTGAAGATAATATCAAATCAATATTATCTTGATTTGATATTATCTTAATTTGATTTCCATATTTCTCAAATCACTTTGATTTGGTTTTATTCTCATAATATTTACCTTTTCTATCAATGTAATTTCCCTATAAATAGGGACATATGCTTTGTATTCATCAATCAAATCAATTCAATAAAGATGTAGACATTCAATGGTCTCTTTCTCTTCTCCATCTTCTTCTACATTATATTTTGTTATTTATCATTTATAACAATCTTGAAATAGCACAAAGTTTAGATCATCACAAAAGATGTAGCGATCCGGACACAATCTCCAAGAGACTAAGAGTTTAAGGACTATGATACAACCGCATTTTATGCTTGCCCTCTAGCCACTATATCATTCTAGTTCTTTATCTACCGGTAAGGATAATGAACGAATTCATGACTGGACTACAAGATGAATTTAAAAAAAAAATTACAGGTGAAAAAAATTACTCAAAAAAAAAAAAAATGAAGTGGGCCCCTCTCTCCTACATCCTTCCCTGGTAAGGGTATAGTCCTTTAGCTCACTTTATATCATTACTATACCGAATACATGAAGGCATGGGCAGCATGGGTTTCAAAAATTGCATAGTAAACCAAGAGAAAAATCCAACACTTTTTGAACTAACTCCATCCAGAATGGAGTTAGCAGCTAGCTCCATCCTGCATGGAGCTAGAGCAGCTAGCTCCATCCTTCCAGCCACTAACTCCAACTGATTTCCTTGCTGGCAATTCTTCCGTATTTGGTACAATGCTAGCACTAACTTTTTGTTGTATTTTTATCCCAACACTCTCCTTAAAATCAGGAGCTAACAAACTCCTTGTAACCTCTAGAATTTTCCTTTGTAATTATTTACACCACATTGATAATAAATGAATGTAGCTGAGCTAAATTATCATTTTCTTTCTTGCATTTGAACTTGGTATCAAAGCCCTCAATGGCAAATGCTAGCAATGCTCCACAAAACACAGAAGGAAACTCAGTTCCAACATCCCTATCCAGCAGCAACTCTGCTTCAATGCAAGGAAGCCCAAACCTCTCGCCATTTGGTGTTAATCTACAAAAATAATTTCTTACTATGGCAGAACATGATACTGCCTATTATTCGTGGACATAGCCTTGAAGGCTACATTCTAGAGACAAAGCTGTGTCCTCCAAAGTTCATTGGAACCCAAGTTGCTGGTGAAAGTGGAACCAGCGTCAAAATGACAAGAAATTCAGAATATAACCAGTGGATGTCTACAGACTAATTGCTCTTGGGATGGCTCTACTCCTCTATGACTCCAAATATTACTATGAGAGTTATGGGTGCAAAAATCTCAAATGAACTATGAACAGCTGTGAATGAAAGTTATGAGGTTCAAAACAGATCTCGAATCATCTTTCTCACTGGTGAACTTTAAAAGGCAAGGAAAGGCAGCCTGAGCATTGATTAATACCTGAACAAAATAAAGATGTTGGCAGACAACTTGGCAATTGCTGGGAAACCTATTTCCCATTCTGATTTGGTTACTCAGGTCCTAGCAGGCTTAGATGAAGAATACACTCCCATCGTTGTTCAAATTCACAACAGAGACAACATTACTTGGGGTGAGCTGCAATCAACACTAATGATCTATGAAAGTAGGCTGGAACATCTTACAACAATGAGAAATGAAATGGCTAGAATCAGTCTTGATCATACCTCAGTTAACTTTGCTCAAAGGTATGGCTCAAACTATCCTCACTTCAGAACTCACAAGCCAGTCACCAATGGAAGATCCTCTAACTATTTCAGAGGTGAAAAAAGAGGAAGAAATAGATGAGGCTATTTTAATGGAGGTGATAGACCTACCTGCCAAGTGTGTGGAAAACCAGGATACAAGGACAACATTTGCAACTTCAGATTTGATGAAAGATTCACTGGAGCTCCACCAAATCAGAGGTTCAACTACAATCCCTCACCAGCAGCACCAACAGCCTATATTGCTTTCCCCAGCACTTTGAATGACCCAGCCTGGTTTGCTGATACTGGAGCCAGCAACCACATTACTGCAGATAAGCAAAACCTTATTTTAGCTACAGAATATGCTGGTAAGTAAGAAATTATGGTAGGTAATGGAAACAGACTGCATATTGCACATTTTGGCATAACTCATCTACCTACTTCAAACAGCAAATCACTCATGCTAAACAAGCTTTTGCATGTACCTGAAATCAAGAAAAACCTCATCAATGTGTCACAATTAAACTCTGATAATTAGGTTTATATAGTATTTCATTCTAATTGTTGTTTTGTCAAAGACAAGCTAACGAGAGAAGTGGTGCTTCAATGAATGCTTAAGGAAGGATTGTATCAGCTGGATTTCCTTCACTATAATACCCAGAGTCAATCCAAGATGTCTACTGTCTCGAATAAACACTGCTGCAACATCCTATCCATTGATCCTAGTCAAAACTCAAGTCAACAGTCCTTAGATTTCCTAGCTAATGTATGGCACATGAGGCTTGGATATCCTTCTAGCCAAGTGATGTCTCAAGTGCTCAAAACTTATAATCAAAAGTTGAAAGAAATTAGCAAATCCTTCTATGATGACTGTCAATTTTGCAAATTCCATCTGCTACCTTTTACTCTTTCTACTTCACACGCCAAAACACCTCTTGAACTTGTGCATACTAATCTATGGGGACCAGCACCAATTCAATCTAATTTTGGTTTCAAATATTACGTAACATTCCTTGATGATTTTAGTAGATTCACTTGGATTTATCCCCTAAAACAGAAATTTGAAGCACTAAGTATTTTGTGCATTTTAAGAAGTTAGTTGAGAACAAGCTTGCAAGGAAAATAAAAACCTTGCAAGCTGACTGGAGAGGAGAGTTTAGATTCTTCAAAACCTTTTTGTCACAAGAGGACATTGAATTTAGACATCCATGTCCATATACCTCTGCCCAAAATGGAAGAATTGAAAGAAGTACAGGCATATAACTGAAACAGGCCTCACTCTCTTAGCTCAAGCCAAAATGCCTTTGAAATATTGGTGGAAATCCTTTCAAACTGCAACCTACCTGATTAACCTAATGCCTACACCCTTGCTTAAAATGCAGTCCCCTTACCTTGTTCTATTTGGAAAAGAAATTGATTACAAGTCATTAAGGGTATTTGGATGTGCTTGATACCCTTGCCTCAGGCCTTACCAAAGGCACAAGTTCAGTTGTCACTCAACAAAATGTGTTTTCATTGGATATAGTGATTCTCATAAAGGCTATAAATGTTTATCCTCCACGGGCAGAGTCTATATATCAAGATGTGTTGTCTTTAATGAACATGAGTTCCCTTTTGAGTCCTTGTTTTCTGTCCAAAACCAACAAAACTCTGTGATACCTGAGTCTGTGATAACCTATTTTCAGTTTTCACCTCAACCAAATGGTTCTGAACATACCTCAAATTCTGTCGATACATTACTTCCTGAATCAACCTATGCTGAGTATCACACACCTCTCAGCTCGAGTGATAGTCAATTTGAACATATCAATAATGAAAGGGGTGAAAATGGGAGCAATGAGGATATGAACAATCAAGTAATAAGTCAAGGAGCAGAATCAGAACTTAAACTACCTCAAAACAATGAATGAGGTGAAATAGATTCCTTGGCAAATCAACAAGAAATCAGACCTCAGTCAAGAACAAGGGACTTAATAGGACATCCTATGATCACAAGAGCAAAGGCGGGAGTCTTTAAACCTATGGCATTTCTGGGTAAATCAGTGGCCAACAATCTTGAAATATCAGAACTGAGAAGCCTGGATGAAGCCTTAATGAGCAAAGAGTGGAAGAAAGACATGGAGGAGGAGTTTAATGCCCTGATGAAAACCAACACCTGGAAGCTTGTACCACCATCACCAGCTTACAACATTGTAGGAAGCAAGTGGGTTTTCAAAACAAAATACAACACTAATGGATCAGTTCAAAGGCTTAAAGCAAGATTGGTAACCAAGGGATTTCATCAAGAGCTTAGAGTTACTTTTATGAGACTTTCAGCCCAGTAATCAAAGCTTCAACCTTACGAGTTATACTTGCTATGGCAATGTCAAAAGGTTGGGCAATCAGATAGGTAGATATCAATAATGCTTTTTTGAATGGTGAACTTGAGGAAGTTGTATATATGAACCAACCAGAAGACTTTGTGGATCCTTCAAAACCAGACCATGTCTGCAAACTAGAAAAGGCAATTTACGGGTTGAAGCAGGCACCTAGAGCCTAGTATGACAAATTGAAGTCAACATTGATGAATTGGAAGTTCAAGCAATCAGTTGCTGACACTTTCTTGTTCTACTTCAAAAATGACAATCAAATCATATTTGCACTCATATATGTTGATGACATTGTAGTAACGGGGAATGATGCAGGTTTGTTGCAAATGTTCATAAATGAGTTCAACCAAAAGTTTGCACTCAAAGATATGGGGCAACTTCACTGCTTTTTGGGAATTGAAGTGTTGTGGCATAACTCAGGTCTCCATTTAACTCAAGCAAAGTATATTGCTGAGTTGCTCAAGAAGTTTGAATTACAAAATCTAAAGCCATGTCATACTCCAATTCTAGCAGGCAAATCCATGTCAAAGGCTGAAAGAGAACCACTGAAAAACCCTTCAATCTACAGAATTACTGTAGGAGTTCTGCAATACCTTACACATACTAGGCCAGACATCACATTTGTTGTAAATAAATTAAATCAGTTTCTGCAGTTTCCAACTTCAATTCACCGGCAAGCCTTGAAAAGAATACTTGGATATCTGAAGGGAACAATAGATCAAGGGCTGTAGATACAAAAAAATGAAATATTAGATTTAACAAGATATTCAGATGCTGATTGGGCATCCTACCCAGATGACAGATGATCAACTGCAGGCTATTGTATTTACTTAGGAGAAAATTTGGTTGCCCGGTCTTCAAAGAAGCAACATGTAGTTGCTAGATCGAGTACAGTGATAAGTGTATTTTCTACACTTATTCGGGGCTTGAAACTCTAGAATTTTGTTGTCTTTTGGCAAAATACTATCTAAATTATGTTAGATTGTATCTTGTAGGTAAAACTCAATGTTTGATGAAGAATTGGAGAAAATAATGCAAAAATAGAGAAAAATGGTAAAATTCAAAGTTCGAGGATCAAATTGCAAGTACTCAAGAAGATACTTTGAAAATTGTTAGGAGACAATTGGATGAAATTAGAATTCAAAAAAGAATGGAACATGATCAAAGTATTATCAAAATCAATTTCCAATCGCTCAAGATATATTCCAGATTTTTAGCCGAACATTGAGACCCATTTTTGGCATAGTAAATGTCCGAATTGAAAAAGCTCTATTTCAATCAAAGTTGTAGCCCTTTAAGTTATCGTTTCAATGCACTTTGAATCATATCAATCAGATGTCAGAAGAGAAAGTTATGACTAAAATACGGACTGCTATGCAGAGACAAAAAATCTGCGCACGAAGGCAACTTTCCTTATTCGATTAGAACTCTTTTGAAAATCAATTTGGACGTAATTTTCAATCAATTTTCGGCTCCTATAAAGAGAGAACAGCATAATACATATGGAGAACCTCTATAGACCTAAAAATCTCTATATTATACATATTTTAGAGGCGAAGAACATGACTAACGACGTGAAATCAAGACGAATTGCATAGGATATTGAAGATTCTTCATCCGAATTCAAAATTCACATCAAGAACGTGAAAAATTCCTAATTCTTCATCATTTCTTCTTTCCGGGTGATAATTTTCCCATTGTTCCTTTGTAATTTAATTTTACATATGTTAGACTAGTTTTTCATTGTATTGAATGAATATTTGAACCCTATCTTCATTTATTTTGATTCAAGATATCAATTTAGAATTTTTGTATTATTATTTGATTGATTTTACATACTCATCACACTATTTATTGCTTGATCACCAATTAAGTAGTTAGTTGCTTGTTGTAGTGTAGGAATACTCACAATAAGTTTAGAACGCTGTAAAATCAACATGTGTAGTTAGAATTAGGAATAATCTCTTTCACACATGCAATCTTATTGATAATCTAAACCAAATGTGTGACTTTCATATGAATTCGGACTAGAAATAGGATCGTCTCGTGTTAGTCATCGGTTGTTGTATCTTGGGAAAGAACATTTAACATATTAGCTTTATCGATTGTCAAAAATGCATGAATTGAATAGAATAATTATTGAGAATTGAAATAAATGGAAATAGGGGGATACATGAATCCAATACAAGCATTCACATAAATAAAATATCATATTTATTTGCTTTTCTAAAGTAGAATTAAAATAAATAACAAATAAATCACAATTATATTTTTGTCATAATACTTTGAAATTAATAGTAGCTATTGAACTATAAATTAGACCTTATTCCTCGTGGGAACGATACTCTTAACTCACAAATCTTATTACTTGTACAACGATCCCGTATGCTTGCGGGTTTCACGCGAACATACAGAATCAGAGTACAGAGCACTTGCCTCAACAGCCTCAGAGATAGCTTGGATCCAATCACTTTTCAAAGAACTTGAATTATCACAATCATCCATCCCAGTCCTGTGGTGTGGTGTGACAATATGAGCGCTAGTGCTTTGGCAGCCAACCCAATATACCATGCGCAAACAAAACACATTGAATTAGACATTCATTTCATCAAGGATAAAGTGCTTGGCAAAGAATTAGAAATCAAATACGTGCCTTCCTCTAATCAAATAGCAGATCTCTTAACAAAAGGTCTCACTCACTCAAGGTTCCTTTTTTTGAAAGACAAACTTGGAGTCAGTTCCTTGCCATCCAGCTTGAAGAGGGATATTAAAAATGATGGCTAGCTCCATTCAGAATGAAGCTAGTGTCAGCTAGCTCCATCTAACCACTAACTCCAACTATTTCATTGCTGGCAATTCTTCCGTATTTGGTACAATGCTAGCACTAACTTTCTGTTGTATTTTTATCCCAACACTTTCTTTAAAATCAGGAGCTAACAAACTCCTTGTAGCCTCTAGAATATTCCCTTGTAATTATTTATACCACGTTGATAATGAATGAATGTAGCTGAGCTAAATTATTATTTCCTTTCTTGCATTTCAACTCATAACTTTGGCCGGAGACGTGTTTAGTTATGTTCATGGAAACATAGATATAGCTTTAGACATGCCAAAGCTGGTTACAAGCAAATATCGGCCACTACTATGCAACGATCCTACCAAATATTACATGCGACATACAACAACAAGCGATATGGAAATCACTTGATATATAATTTTTTTTATTTTTCCTTTGCTTTTCATCTTTGCAACTGGGTTACTTTTCATTGTCTAGAGGAAAGATCGAATGCTTCCACCCTTGTGATGGATTGAATAAAGAAAATCTGCAAAGGGAACTCCATTAGAAATTAATATATTCAATCTTCAAAAAAAAAAAAAAAAAAGGTTTACATTCGAGATTATGCAAATGTGTCATAAAACCAGGATTCTACCCTCTCTCTCTCTCTCTCTTTTGGTATAATATTTCATATTTATTATAAATAAACCAGGAGTGGATATATGGAGAATAGATATGTTGTTTAATTCTGAACTAGAATATAAACACTCGAACAAGGCCGTGCTTATAAGTCGTGCTTACTCATTTAGTGACAGTTGGCGATTAGTGAGAATAAATATATTTTAATGATAATTAATATTTGTTCAACTAATTTAATTATGAGAAATGGCCTGCATGGAACATCTGTAGGAAGAGAAACCAACAAACATAAATAAATAAATATTTGTTTGTTAAATAATTGGTTGACTATCCGTATTGTATTTGATTTGATTTAATATATATCTGGCCTGTATTTGATTTGTTTAACATATTCCATTACGAAAATGTCTGATAATTCAAGCAGAATCACAATATTTTAAGAAAGATTTCATTGTCGACGATAGAAAACAGGACCTAAAGTACAAGTTTGTATGACAGAATATTCCAATCCATGGCACATAACGATGATTCTATTAGCTAGGATTTTTCGATACAGCTAAGTACCGATGGTTTGAAAACTGGAAAAATACGAGCAATATTCCGACTTAAAAATGGAAAAACTGTATGCGCTATGCAGATTATAGGTTGAAAACGACATCATTAAAAAATAAGATAAATTAAACTCGATCAATTGGACATTTCAATCGAGTAACAGATAACGTGTCTAATGATTGTATTTTCTTTTAGAGAAAGAAATACCCTTAATGTTATTCAATACAGTAATATTTTCACTTCGATGAAAATTAGCCTCTGTTTATAAATTTTAATTATTGAATTAATTAATTTTTGTTCATAGTTGAAATCTGATATATAAAACTTTTTGACTCTTTCGGCCTTTTCTGGTCTAATGCTGGACTGGATTTATAAACTATGCTATATGAATATTACTTATCTGGAGATGTCCTGGCCCTGTAAGTTTCTGCTGTGATAAATTAAGCCAATTTGATGGTGAAGAGGTCAACAACCACTGAGCAATGTACTAAGACGAGCAAAAAAAACACAGGCGAGGAAGACAAAAACTTTAGTGTATAAACTCGATATCTTCTATATATTAAAAGTGGCTATGTAACGAAATTTCTTGTTTTTAACGAAAAAACTAACCGAATTTGTTGTTTTAATGGACTATGTAACGCAATTTCTTATTTTAAACAGGCAGATGCACCTTCTTTCAGTATTTTTATCATAACTTTGTATTTCGATATCCGATTGAGGCGATTCAAAATGCGTTGGAAAGCTAACTCATCTGGCTGCAACTTTGATTCAAACATCATTCTCCAATTCGATCACTTTCTATGCCAAAAATAGGTCTCAATATAAGACTAAAATATCGGAGCATAACTTTTCGGTTGGAAATTGATTTGTGATCATCTTTTGACTAAATTTGATTCCATTGACGTCTTCCTTTATCCAATTGACTCCGAGCACTCTCAAATCTTCATCGTGAGGTTCGGTACAATTTTCGAACTTTGGATCCCTTACAATTTAGCAATTTCTCCACATTTGTCAACTTTTGCTTATTTTTTTCGATCTCACCAACTTACATCACAATATCAAAATCACACATCTAATTATTTAACAATTACATAAACATTACATCATTAATTATTTAATTAACCAAAAAAATTACATCTTTATTAGTAACAAATTAATTATTAAACAAAACTATTAAATATAAATTAGGCAAACGTGCATTGCACGTTGCTTGCACCTAGTATTGTATTAAAATGTAAACTAGGTCAAACTTCTTGTGCATCTAATTTTCTAATTTTGTGAATATTAGGGTGTGTTTGATTACATTTATTTTCCATGAAAAATGTTAATTTTCCACCCAAATTCTTACGTTGAAGAGTGCGATTGTTATTTTTTCCACGAAAAATATTTTTCAACTTTTAAAAATATGTCCAATTTTCCTTTTTTTTTTTTTTTAAGGAAAACATTTTCTTTGTGGAAATAGGTTTTTGTTTTTCTCAAAACAAGAACAATTTTTTCTTTTCTAAAATATATTTTTCATTCCAATCAAATATACTCTTAGGCCTGTTTGATTTGACTTTCTTTTTCATGAAAGATGAAAATTAAAATCAATTTCTACATTTTTACATGTTTGATTGACTAAAATTTTCATGGAAATGATTTTCCACATTTTCTTGGTTTTTGAGGAAAAACTTTTCCCATGGATTTCGTGAAAAGCTTTTCTAGGCAACTTTTTTTAAAAAAATTTCAATAGAAACAAATTATATTCACAATTTTAACAAATTATATCTTTGTAATGGACAATTTTCATGAAAAATAAAACCAAACGAACACCAAAAGATCTAAAATTTCAATATGTTCTAGGTGAAAAATTATATCAATCAGATATAATTAATTGACAATTCTCAATAAAACAAGTTTTAGGCAATTAAATTCCCTTAAATTCATTTTCTTTCCACACAATTCCATTTTTGTAATCGAACGGAGTGTCTTCCATTTCAGCGTACCAAACATATCCTTTTATCATGTCCTATTATTGATTTTCCAACTATATCACTTTATGGAGTTTTGGAGTTCCATTAAAGGATGAACCCTATTAAGAGGTATAATCAGTGATTTAATTAGTTTTCATTTAAGGGATGGGATATTTTTACATGACGTTGTAAGACAGTGACTCATTTGAACATGCTAATCTAAAAATTCGACCATTGTATTTGAATAGCTTGATCATTATCATTACCATATTGAGTTTTTGTGTTGCATCTAAAAATATTTATTTATTAAAAGCAGTTCAATCTCTTATAAATTGATTATTTTGTTTCATATTGAAGTAAAATATAGGAGTACGAGTACGCCCTTAATACGCAACCATGTTTCATATGCAGTTTCGGACAACACTACTTAGGACAACAAATACGATTTAACTTGTTAAATAATTTATTCACTCTGTTGTAGCAAACATGCCATTGATTGTGCGGAAATGTTGATTTTCCATTTTTAGATTACAAAGTTTAAAAATACTCCAACACTATACTATGAGAATTAGGGTAATATGGTTTTGTAATAGGATCAATAGCTGAAAATTCCCCTAAAAACGATTTCATTTGCGATATACCCCATACCTATTGGAAATTGCAAAAAAACCCCCATATTTGAAACATTTTGTGCGAAAATTCCATACGGTCTGATTTTGCGTTAAGAACAGAAAAATGTAAAAATTATATTCGTCGGCCTATATAAGAAAATCATCTTTTTGTTATATATATTCGTCGGCCTATCTGATACAAAAATCATCTTTTCTCAAGTCTTTTATTGTCTATTCCAGAAATCTGTTGTTTGTTCTTCCTACAAGAGTCAACTTGGCCGAAAATGGAACTAAACAAATATTTTCCAAATTAATTAGAGCCGTCCTTGTTGTGTTAGAAAATAAACTCTTTTGTCTAGTGTCCCGCCATGCATTAAACAAACATTAAAATCTATATACGAGTTTCCTTGTACAACTCCTATAAAAGCAAAGAACAGTCGTCAAACATTTTGAAGAAACCTTACGAGTTACTACCACTGAGAATAAGGTTTAGTTTGTGCAGTCGAAGGGCGAGTTTTACGTGCTGCTCACAATCACATCATATATAGGTAGGGGGGATAACAAAAAACTAACTTATCAAAAGATTGTAAAATTTTCGAATATGAGGAATGCAATTCTCCCTCTGTTGTCATCACATCTGTACAGCAATGGTAAGTTGGTAACATTTAGGAAATTCTCTAATTTCTAGTACTTATTTTAATTTTTGTAATTAAATTCACATATTATATATATGTTTTCAAATTTCAGGCTACAACGATGCCCTCTCTAATATTATTCCTGCACAAATAGACAGCTATTTGTAAGTCTGCTCTTCTCTTACTATTAAATTATTGGTGTTCGATTGAATCAATATTTGTTTGATTAAGCCTCCATATTTCAAAATAGTGGGTCCTACGAGATGTGAGGATAAAGATTAGTAGTTATGATTGTGTAGTCGAAATTAATACTTGATTTTTATTGAATATATAAACCATTTATAAATTTGTATCCAAACAGAGGCTAATGTTTGCATCTTCCAAACAGGAATTCGTATGACAGCAGCTTCTGCATGGATTTAGACATGCAAAATCACCATAGCCGATTTGATGAAGTAGTTAGTATGTATTCTCAATCATATGTCGACTATATATCATCAGGTTTGACAAATGCCCCTGTGGATCATTAATTTTATGAAATAATCTTGGGCACTTAATTAAATGTTGTTTTTCAGGACTGCCGTTGATAATGCCAATGGAAAGACTAGATTGCCCTCCATTTGTAGAAGAAAGGCAATCGACTTGCATGCCCATTTGTGACATTAATAATATTTGTCAGCCCCATGGCAAGACTTTTCCAGTTCAGCAAAGTGAAAATGTATGGCAATCTTCTTTACACTCTCAGGCTTGTTTTCTTGAAATCTGCAGTGTATCTAAGCACATGAATTCTGTGAAATTTTCCAGTGATCTTTCGTAAAATTTTCATGATTTTTGTATGGTTAATTCCTTGTTTTTAGGACTTACAGCCCATAAATTATGGAAGAAAACGTTCAGTTGAGGCTAGAGATCAAAAACACAAGAAAGCAATGTGCTTTCAACAAGACATGGAGGGAGAAAAAATACAGAGACAAAAGGTAAGTAACTCCACATATTCTTGTATCTCTTAGAACATTTTAAGATGCTCTCTATATGCTATTTGTAAATGGAGAGTCTATTGAAGATACTCTTTATAAGTTTAGAGTGTCTAGAAGGTTCTTTTACTGGATTTTGATTGGAATTCAAAAACTGAATAAGATTGATAAAAAGTTTAACTTCGTATGCGCTAGGTGCTCACGAGGAGAAGCCAAAAATTGACTGACAAGATCACGGCACTTCAAAAGTTAGTTTCTCCTTATGGCAAGGTACAAGGCTCTTTATATGTTTAGAATTTATCCCCACATACATGGATTATGTTCACAGAGGCTCACCGGACTACTCACAAGGGTGGGCCCCACCATGTATTAAAAAAAAATTGTGCGCGAGACCCACATGTGTGAGTGACTTGTGACAATAATTCATGTACGTGAAGCATGGTTCATATGTTTATTACGTTGAACTCGAAATATCAAGACAAATATTTGCGTCAACATAGGAAATTATGTTATCGATATGAGTGTCTTATATGTATCACTACCCACATTGATCAAGTTAATTGGTATTGATGTCACAATTTTATGAGTAATCGTCTCATAATAAAAAAAAAAACTTGGTAAATTTAAGTTATTTCATTTTAGTGTTTTTTTTTTCAAATCCTTGACCAATTGAGTTATTTCTTTCTTTTGAAATTTGACACCTAAAATGAGAATATTTCACCTATTTGTTTTGGTTGGATCTTTGTTAATTCTACTCCACTTGCAGACTGACACGGCTTCAGTGCTTCAGGAGGCTTATGTTTCTATCAAACTCCTTCAAGATCAAATTCAGGTTTTCCACTTATTTATTTATGTTTGTATCTTCACCTGCTTCTTTCTAAAAATTGGTTGAAGACATTTAATAGAAATTTAAATCTGAAGCTTGTACTACTATATATATATTTGATGTACTTAGAACTTGCGTGCTAAATTTTGTGCAGAACTTGGTTAATACATCCCATGCCAACGACGAATCAACTCGCTCAATGGTAAATACATTTTGGAATTTTTTAAATTAAAATAATATCAAATGAGTAATGCTATTCATCCTCACTGGGGTCACAAAAGTCATCTAAACTGTGTTTGTAATCTCACTGGAGATGAATAACATTACTTATATCAAATTCTAGATGAGATTTTTGCCATGTCTGGGTAATTAATGAAATTTGGTTTTTGAATTCATAAACAGGAAACAGAAAAAGAAGTTGATCTAAGAAGAAAAGGGCTGTGTGTGGTTCCATGTCATGCACACAGAGATTATTAGAGGAAGTTAATGATTTTCTGCCGGAGCCGGACCTTCATTAATTATTATCAAAGCCGGTGAATCATCCAGCTGGACCTTGGCTCCTCTCAGTTGTCTAGCACGTGTGAAGCATTAGAGATGTTTTAGTTTGTTATCGTTACTAACTTAACTTTCCCTCCTTTTCTAGTTTTCCACCTTTTTCATTTCCGGATTGTATTTATATGTTTGAACTCCTTCAACATTAATTTATTTTTGTTGAATAAAGATTCCTTCAATATCCATCTTCTTTGTAATATGGTATCAGAGCTTATCTGCTTCCAGCTTCGCAATTGATCTTCAATTGATTTCTTTTCAACTGGTTAATCATGGCCAATGATCATATTCAAATTTCTACTTCTTCAATGAGCAATTCCGCAATTGAAGACGGATCCAATCCCTACTTCCTTCACCATTCTGATAATCCAATTGGACATCTTCTTCTGATATTGCAAGTACATGCGAAATTGAAACCACAATACAGACTGGAGGTACAGGAAAAATCGAATAGGATGAAGACAATGGGGGCAACAAAAGTCCTTTATCCCCAATTGTTCATGATGTTACAGAATATATCAGTGTTGTACCAAATACTTCCTAAAAGATTCTTAGAATGTCAAATCGAACATCCAAGGCTACAGAAAAATTAAAGGACTTTGTTACATATGAAGCTGTCAGTCATCCTATACAGTCGCATTTATCATACTCCAATATTTCATTGTCTCATTCAGTCTTTTTAACTTCATTGTCTTCAACTCAATAGCCGAACAATTTTAGAGAATCAAATTCTAGTCCTATTTGGAGATATCAATGCAGGAAGAGTTACAAGCCCTTGATGACAACAAAACTTGGTCCATTGTAAAACATCTTCCAGGGAAAAAGACAGTTGGGTGTCACTGGGTTTATAAAACCAAGTTTCGAAGTGATGTATCTGTTGAACAACATAAAGCACGCCTTGTTACAAAAGGCTTTACCCAAACTTATGGGGTTGATTACAATGAGACATTTGCTCCTGTAGCCAAAATGAACATGTTTCATGTTCTTTTATCTCTGGTCATCAATCAAGATTGGAAATTATTTCAGATGGATGTGAAGAATGCTTTTTTACATGGTGATCTTGATGAAAAAGTTTATATGAGTACACCTCCAAGTCATTGGCTGGAGGGTCGTAGTGATCTAACATGCAGATTAAGAAAATCCATATATGGTCTTAAACAATCACTTCGTGCAAAGTATGTCAAACTCAGTCATGTTCTTGTCAAGAATGGTTTAAAGATGAGTAATGCTGATTCTTCCTTGTTCGTGAAAAGAGGTATGAAATGTACTGTTATTGTTTTGATCTATGTTGATGACATCGTTATTACTGGTGATGATCTTGTTGAAATATCAAGGCTCAAAAATATTCTGCATACACAATTTTCTATTGATGATTTGGGGATTTTGAACTATTTTCTTGGATTAGAAATTGCGTATTCGAAAAAGGGCATATTTCTAAACCAAAGAAAATACGTATTGGATGTGTTAAAAGACATTGAAAAATTAGGTGCTAAGCCAGCTCAAACGCCTATAGAGTGTAATTCCAAATTAACACTTGATGGTGATATATTATTTGATGTGGTTCAATTCCAAATATTGGTGGGCAGACTAATTTACCTCACAATTACTCGACCCGATATCTCATATGTTGTTAGCCTTGTTAACCGCTTTATGCATTCTCCACGAGTTGCACATATGGATGTCGTTAATCGAATTTTGCATTATCTTAAGGGGTCACCTGGAAGAGGTATATGGATGCGTAAAAATGGTCATTTCTCTTATTTATGCTTATACAGACGCAGATTGGGTTGGTAGTGCCATTGATAGAAGATCTACCATTGGATATTGCATTTTTATTGGCGAAATTTGGTGACATGGAGGAGTAAGAAGCAGAACGTTGTTGCGTGCTCTAGCGTTGAAGCCGAATATCGAGTAATGGCTTCTACTGCCAGTGAAATTATTTGGCTTCGCTCCTTGCTGAAGGATTTGGGATTTGGTTCGTCACAACTCTCCCAAATGTTTTGTGATAAACAATCTGCTATACATATTGCTTCCAATCCAGTTTTTCACGAGCAAACAAAACACATTGAAGTTGACTGTCATTTCATATGAGAATAAGTCCAAGCCAATGTTATTTGCACTCCCTTCATTCGTAGTAGCGAGCAATTGTCTGATATTTTCACCAAAGGCTTATCAGTTGTCAAATTTCATGAGATATTGTCCAAGTTGGGCTCTATCGATATTTTCGTACCAATTTCAGGGGGAGTGTTGAAGAAGAGAGATATTTGGCGATTTGAAGAATATTTGTTAATATTGAAGAAAATATTATGACATGATTTGCAGAATATTGGTTAATGATAATTGGAATGTTTTCATAATTTGTTATATTCTTTCCGTGATTGTCTCATCTTTATTGTAATATGACTATATATATATATATAGACAGATTATAAATTTTGCAAAGATATCTTTACACCACAAACTTTTGGAAATAAGTTTAGAGAAAAAAGTAAAAGAAAATATGATAGGAAAAATTTTAATAGGCCTATTAGGAAAAAATATTATTTAAGAAAGTCTAATAGAAGAAAACCATATTTAGATGAAAATAGACATGTTAGAAAATTTAAGCCAGAAAGGAATTATCCTAATAAGTTAAATTGTTATGTCTGTGGAGGAATAGATCATTTAGCCAGAACTTGTCCTAAAAAGATAAATAATAATGATAAAAGAAATACTCTTATAGAATGCACAAATGAAGATTTATTAGAAATTGATGAGTATATTTCAAATAAAGAATCAGTTTACAGTATTGTTTCAAGGCTGTTGAAGAGCTGTTGTGGAAACTGCTGTTTAAAAATATCATACTCAGTACTCTTCTTAATCATGATATCTAATTCTTTTGATAAAATAATATCCCATTTTTACTTTTTTTTTTTTTTTTTTGAAAAACTCATCAAAAGAAAAAATGCCATCTGAGATATATGAACTTTGGCCTAACTCCACTCTTGTAAGGACACCACCGGCACTCCCTTAACAAGAATTCTTAAAAAAGAGATCCATTTCCCTCTTCTATGCGTCTCCTAGACTCTTCACTGGGCTTTACGCTTTGAGAGGTCACTCAGGACTTATTTTAAAAACAGTTTAAATTTAACTTGGAGTTAAGACATGCTCTTATCATATACTCAGCATGAAGTATAAAACTTTTTTTACAAAATCATAAAAATTTATAAACATAAATTGTTCTTAAAAGATCTGGAACTAATATTAATTATTAGCACCATATCTTAGAACTATAAAACATACCTACTGGAATGATCCGTCAATAGTTTAAAAAATTTTAAACAACATATTTTTGTGGGATATTATAATATCTAAGAATAAGAATGATTAAGAATTTCCCTTTCGGGAGGGAAAAGAAAATTAGAACATTTTGTAAGAACAAAAGCTTGTATTGTATTCTTTTTTCTGTGTGTTTACAAATGAAGGAATGATCTCGTTATATAGAAGAAAAAAGTGAGAAAACGCGTTTTTCAAAAGCAAGGAATCTTTGCTTTTTCAAAACGTCAAAAAGAAAACAGTAAAAAGAAAACTAATCAAATCTTACTTTATCAAAAAGTAAGATTCGTTACAAATTTTTCAAAAAGAAAACAGTAAAGATTCTTCTTTTCATACAAAAAATCTCCGAGTAGTTGAGTCTTGTCTTGTCAATCACCAGGATTTTTTGCCAAGTGTCTCCCTTTTCAGTAAAAATCTGGAAATTCTTATCTTGTTTCATAATTATGTCTGTCAATGCTGTCCAAAGAGTCTCCTCCATCAGTACAGTCGTCTGGATTATCATTTTCTTCTGAATTATTATCTTTGAAGTCTTCCAAACCCTTTTCTTTTTCAGCTTTCTTTTTGCCTTTATTTTTCTTTTTAAACTGTATCTTCTTTTTCTTTGTAGTGCTTTGTTTAACTTGTTGCTGAAGTTCTTCAATCTTGTCAAACATTTCTTTAATTCTTTTGATATCTGTCTGAGAAATTTGTTCTGGATCTTGAGACGATTGAAATGATTCTAAAAAATTTATTGGGCTTTTTTGTTTAAGGTCTATTGGACTAATAAGTCTAGTAGCAGAATTATCAATCTGCTGTGTCTGATCTTCAATAATCTTATTTTCTGTAACAGGATTTTCAGCCTGTTGAGTCTAATTAAATTGAAAAGTAGGAGGGTCAACAGTCTCCTGAGTCTGTTGAGCTTTTGGTAAGCCCAGAACCATGAACGGATTTGATATGTCTTTACCAGCTTCCGTTTGAGCTGGACTAGCTATAGACTTCTTGGGCTCTATAGTACCTGATTGTGTCTGAACAATTAGATTTAAAATCTTTAAATTAATAATTTCTTGTTCTAATTCAGAAATTTTCTTTTGTAAAGCTAATTTTTCTTGTTGTAAAACCTGATTAGATTCATTTAAAAATTTAAAATTTTTAGTCATACATTCACAATGCTCACAAAATTTTGAAACATAATCTAAAGGTTGATCTGAAACATTCTTTAAAGACGGTGCAACAAAATAATTTATTCCTAAAATTTTCTACATTCTTCTAATGCTTCTGAAATTGAATAAAATCCTTTATAAAGAGGATTTGGGAAATTTTTAATACAATCTGAAACTTCTAACCAAGTATGATAAACTCCTGGAAGTCTACCTTGTAAAACAACATAACACTTAAATTTTTTATGGTCTTGACTAAAATGTTTTGAAAGTGCATTTAAACATGCTAAAAAATATTTTTGATCTTTTGGATTCTTATTATAAAAAATCCATAAATTGTCTAAAATACATTTTTCTGATTTTGTAACTGAAATAGGAGGAAGTGTCTTAAAACTAATATTACTATTTGGAAAACAAAGTAATTCTATACTACCAAACCTTAACTTATCATGAGTCTGTATTATGTTTGTCTGAGAACTTGAACTGCCAACAATTGGCAATCCTGGTCTTGGTCCTCTGGGTCTCTGCATCTGCAAACAATCAGTCATAATCTTTATTTTTAATTATTCTACTTAAAATATCTGCTATCTGATTATTGCTACCTTTAATATGTTCAAAATTAATTATTAATCCAGTATTAGTAATTCTATCTATAAAATTTAATCATCTTCTTCGATTACTTCTTTTATTTTCTAATTTCATTTTATTAACAAAACTTACTATTACCTCACAATCTGTTCTTAAAGTAATTTCTTTTTTAGAAATAATAAATAATTCAAAAGAATCTAATGCATAATTAACTGCAAGTAATTCTAAATCTATGCTACTTATATTACCTTTTTCTTTATAATTTCCACTATTGTATCTAACAATTTTTTCAAGATCTTTACCTGCATACTTATTGGGTTTTGCAATTAAAATTGCTCCCCAGCCTGTTAAAATTCCATCTGTTTCTATGATCAAATAATCTGTATCTAATGGCATATCTAATTTAGGTAAATCTTTTAATCTTTCTTTTATTTTTTGTACTAATTTAATATCTTCTATATTAAAATATTTTTGTCCTTTAGGAGATGTTTTTCCATATAATGGCCCTGCCATCTTTCCTAAGTCCTTAATAAAAGGTCTAGCATAATTTACTAATCTTAAAAATTTCAGTAATTGTTTAAGTTCTTCAAGCTTATCTGGGAATTCTAAAGCTTTCTGAGTTATATGAGGTTGTAATTCAATCTTACCTTTTCCTATATTAACTCCTAAAAATTCTATATATTCTTTAAATAACATCATCTTTTTCTTATTTACAATTAAACCATGTTTTATAAATTCTGAAAAAAGAATTTGTAAATGACCTCTATATTCTCTTTTATTTTTACTAAATACTAAAATATCATCAATATATACTATAATAAATTTACTATGTTTATTAAAATATTTTCCATTTTTCTTTGAAATATACTAGGAGCATTCTTTAATCCAAAAGGCATAACTAACCACTCATAATGACCTTCAAGAGAAGTAAAAGCTGTCCATTCTACAGAATCTGGATGCATTTTTACTTGCCAAAATCCTGATTTTAAATCAAATTTGCTAAAAATATTACAGTCTTGAATTTTATTTATTAAAACGGTCTTATCTGGAATAGTATATGCATCATCTATTGTATTATCATTAAGTCTTTTATAATTTATAACCATTCTACTTTTTCCTCTAATTATTTCTGAATGTTTTCTAACCATAAAAGCTGCTGATCTATGTGGGCTATCTGATTTTCTTATAACTCCTAATTTTAAAAGATCTTTAATATGCATCTTGAAATCTTCAATATCTTGATTTGTAGCTTCAATATTTTTAGTCTTAATTATGTATTCTGGATTTTTTATTTTTAATTCACATAAAACTTTATCTTTCTCCCAATATTTTAAAACATTTTCTCCTAAGATTTCTAATTTTTCTAATTTGTTTATCATGTTTTCTATATCTTGTTCTGTTACTAATAAATTATATATTTTTTTCAATTTCTACAAATTCTAAACAAATTTCTCCTTCTTCCTTTATTAAATAATCTTCTTCTTCTTCTATTAATTGACATTCTCTTTCTTTAATACACTCACATTCTTTTTCTATTTCTTTAATCCCACCACGCTTCTCAGCAAACTCTGATGGAATAATCTTAGTATAAGTAGGTGCAGAAATTGTAAATTTTTGTAATTGCATAAAATCTTTACTAATCATTATACTTCCATTATCTTTTAATAAAAAGCTTAATCCTAAAATTAGATCTGTATTTAAAGATAATTCTCTTATCCAAACTGAGTCTTTAGGTAAACTATAATCTGTACTTCTACCGCAATTAGTCTGAAAACTAATTCTTGCTGGTTTTAAAATATCTTGATAACTATAAAAATTTCCATCCATTTGTTGAGCTTCTATAGGTTCTTTTGATTTTATTATATATTTTTCTGGTATGATTCTTTTATCAATTATACAATGACTACAACCTGAATCTATCAAACCTAAACACATTATTTCATAATTTTCTATTCTAACATAACACTTTACTTTAATACTTTTTAATTTTTCCGAATTACAAAAAACTTGAACCAATTCTGGTTCAGGAATTATTTCTGAGTTTTCTCCTTTTTTAGAGGATTCCATTAATTCTAATTTTTGTAAAATATACATTTGCATATCTTCTAAATTTTCTATTCTTTTTCTTAATATTTTAATTTCTGACAATTCTATCTGAATTGAATTAATTTGCTTATCTTCTTCCAATTGTATTAAATTTTCTTGTAATAAACATTTTTTACATGCCTCTAAAAAACAATCTTTACATTTTACTCTTAATTTCTTACTAGGATACCATTTACATATATAACATGGTATGTTGTCTAAACCTGTTTCTGTTAACCAATTATGTTTACATTCTATATCCATTAACTCTAATTCTAATTCTATATCCATTAACTCTAATTCTTCATCTGAATCTGATAAGTTTTTTAAATTTGAAAATTCTTGTATAAAATTTTCATAATCTGATTGTTCTTCTGGATTATTATTATTATTATTAAAACCTTCTATTGAAACAATACTGTAAACTGATTCTTTATCTGAAATATACTCATCAATTTCTAATAAATCTTCATTTGTGCATTCTATAAGAGTACTTCTTTTATCATTATTATTTATCTTTTTAGGACAAGTTCTGGCTAAACGATCTATTCCTCCACAGACATAACAATTTAACTTATTAGGATAATTCCTTTCTGACTTAAATTTTCTAACATGTCTATTTTCATCTAAATATGGTTTTTTTCTATTAGACTTTCTTAAATAATATTTTTTCCTAATAGGCCTATTAAAATTTTTCCTATCATATTTTCTTTTACTTTTTTCTCTAAACTTATTTCCATAAGTTTGTGGTGTAAAGATATCTTTGCAAAATTTATAATCTGTCTTTTTTAATTGATTCTGAATTTGCAATTCAACACATTTATTTTCTAAACATTGCATTATAAATTGAACTCTATTTCCTATGCTCCATAAATTATCTTGTCTTTCTATAACATTTTTATTTTCATTCCATCTTTTTGTTATTTCTAATCCTAAAGGACCTGGTAATTTATGAAATAATTTTTTACCTAATTCTTGATAAAAAGTATTTTCTGAAATAGATATTAAATAGTGATATTCATTTAAAAATTGTTTTACTTCTTTACTTTTAGTCCATCTATTTAAACTAAATTGTTCTAAATTTCTTATAGCCTTATGTTGAATTAATAACTGTCCTGTATTAGGATCTGCTCATGTTAATAATTCATGTATTTTACTAACAAAGTTATAAGGATTATTTCCTAATGCCACCAATGATTCAAATTCTGTCTGTTTATCTTTTTTAAAAGCTTCCCATGTAATTTTAGCACTTTCTCCTAAAAATGCTTCTAGATATCTATACATTTCTAATGGTTCCATATTATCTGCTAATCTAATATAATGACCTATTATTGTATTTTTCCATACTTCTATTATATTATCCCAAGTCTGAGGGTCATGTGCTGTAATATTTAATATTTGTGGTTTATGCAATGTCTGAAATTCTATTTTAGGTTCTAAAGGTCTAACTTTTCCTCTAACTGTATAATTTCTTTCATTATCATTATAATCTGTATAAGCAATTTTAGGAGGATAACTAGTTGTATATTGATATGTTTCTGGTTCTGGTTTAACTTGCATAACTTCATCTGCCAATTCTTTATAATTACTAATTTCTGAAATTTCTGACTTATTTTCAATTTCTTCTATATTAATTCCTACTCTTATATTTTGATAATTATCATAATATAAATATTCTTGTTCTCCTATTTGTTTATTTAAAAACAAATGATCTTCTAATCTTAAAAGTTCTGTAGGAGATAAAATCATTCCTAATTCTCTAGGATATAAAATTTTATCATCTATCTCTGTTTCTACTGTATTAAGAAAGGGTTCTTGTTCTTGTTTTTCTTCATTAGTAGTATTAGATTCTGTATCAAAATTATCATTTCTATTTATAGTATTGTAATTACCAAATCTTAAACTAGTCCTTCCGTATAAATCTTTATATGTTATAGCTTCCTGAGGAGTTAAAATTTTTTCTTGAGTTTCTAAAAACTTATCTAAATCTCATTCTAATCCTGCTAAAATTTCTGAATCATAGGTTTTAGGTTTAATCATTTTTATTCCTTTACTACTCATTAAATTTACAACTTTATCTATATAAACTTTATATCTTGTTTGAGAATTATTACTACATCTTCCCAAAAATCCTATACTTATTAATAAATTTTCTCCTGAAGTTACATCTTCATATCCATGTGTCTGAATACCAATTTTAATTTTTTCTGAAAAATCTTTTATTGTTAATAAAAAATCTGGATTACAATATATAATTCCATGATTATTATTCATATCTATCTCCGTACTAGCTGTCATACTTTTTTCTATATTTTGAATTCTTTCATCATAAATAGTTAATAAAACTTTATTACCTAAATTTTTTCTCATTAATCCTTTAATTCCTATAACTATTAATCCTAAATGCATAAATCTAGGGCTTGTGTGGGAGGGATTAAAATCAGATTAAAATTGAAAATATAGCCGTTATTGTTGACTTTTATTAGACGAGTGGGGTCCAATAACGGCCATATTTTCAATTTTAATTGGCTTTTAATCCCTCCCGAACGGGGCCCTATAATGCTTCTTTCTTAATTCTTTTTTAGATTCTTCTGAAATTAATGATAATTGTCTTACTTGGCCATCTAAACACTGAATTGAAACTTCCCTAGTATGTCTAAAAAATTGAGTTCTTGATTCAAAAATACCTCTATTATATAAATTTTCTGGATTAAGTAATTGTAAACCATGAGTTTGAAATCTATTATAATCTTGTTCAGGATCTATAATTTCTTCTATATTGTGATTATACTGAGACTGTCTAATTAAAATTCTTTCTATTATATTTGTACTTATACTAGAAGTACTATGTCTACTTCTATCAAAAATCTCTGAAGATGATCCTTGTTCTCTGATTGTTCTTGATCTGTCTGGAAAATTATTCATATCTTATAAAATGTTGTAGATATTTTTCTAGTTATTATTTTTTGTCCCGTATTTTTCAAACTTAATTTATTTAACTTATTTGTAATATTTTCTAAATCTTGAATTGATTTATTCTCTATATTATTTAATTTTTTATTTATATTTTCTATTGCTTCTGTAGTTCTAAGATCTGGAAACTTTTCTTTATCCTCTACTTTAATAACTTTATTTAAAATATTTAAATTCTGTTCTTTAATAAAATCTAAATTTTCTTTTATTTTTAAAATATCTTTTTCAATATTAATAATTCTTTTACCTAAGTTACTTAATTCTGCAGATATCTTATTAACTTCTCTAGTTAACATGTCCAACTTAATGAATTTAATCTATATAATAATAAGATTCTAAGCTGAAATCTGTATGATCTGATAAATAATTATTATCTAAAGATTCAAATTCAATTCTTATTGATAAATCTGAACAGAATATCTGATCAAATTTATTTATAAAATATTCTTCTCTAAATTCTGTAATTAAAGATCTATATATAATGTTTTCTCTTAATTCTAAAGATAAATTTTTAGTTACTTGTAAACTAGCAAATAAATAATCTATAGATTTACTTTTTCAATAGAAATAAATTCTATTCCGTAATCTAAAATGTCTTCTATTTCTTGATATAAGTGAATATAGTTTTATCTCTTCTCCCGTAGATGTAGGTTTGCCACATTGGCGCCGAACTACGTAATTCTTTGTGTTCTTTCTTATATATTGAAATCTTCACCTATCAACTTGGGCAGCAAATGAACCACCCTTTTATCAACTAAAAAGATGTCATAGCTATCACAAAGCTTTCTCTTTGCCTCAAAACGCTTGTAGTTCGTCTTCAATTTGGATAATTTAAGCACCTTAGTAATTGGTTTATTTTCGGATTTAACGAGTTTCTTGATGAGTCTCGAGGGAGGGGTGGGCGATTTTAGTTTGTCGTCTGCAATCAAGCAAAGCTCGGAAGTGGTATCTAAGAGGGGATGTGGGAGAGGAATCTTGAAGGGATTTTTGAAGTGAGGTTGAGATAGACATAATCATCTCGATGATTGTTAGAATTTAGGTGTAATCTGAATTCCTTGTTTGAACTAGTGAATAATTCTAATTGAAGTGCACGTCAAGAAGAATTCAGTTTGAAATGCTATTGGAGTTCTATGTCAAGTTGAACTTCTATTTTAGAAACTCATTGAGAGTTGAAAATTGGTATTGGATTTGAAAAAGAATTCGAGATGAAGAAAATAACTTGGAGCAAAAAAAATACATATATATATTTTCGCGACGCCACCTCTTCTGTTCCGTTTTTCCGCGTTTTCTTCTCCTACTTCTTTTTGGACTCTATTTTTTGGCATCCTACTTCATCAACAACTCTATTAAGAGGGTTTGGACATCCCCTACATGTTCTCTATAAATATTAAATTCTTCTATATAATTTTATATGTGTGAGAAAATAGATTACTAGAATTATAGGATTCGTTGTAATTTTCTCTATTCTCCATTATTCTTAAATTAATAAAATCTCTTAATTCCTCCGACATATTTATTGTCTTTTTTATTCTTTTGCTTGTGTTCACATACTTCATTATTGTGTTATATAACTTCAACATCTCAATTCGGTGATTTGTTTCACAATAGGGAAGAAGTTGTGGCTTTTGGGAGGCAGATTGAGCATATTTGAACTTTAACAATGTAGTTACAGCACTCTCTATAGTGGATTGACAAATTCCCGAGCAGTCGTCGGAGGGGGCGACAGAAGGCGGTGGTTGTGCCATGGGATTTAGAGACCGTTTGAGCCCGTTTTAAAAATGTATTTTGGAATAATAAATTCACAGTATAATTAAAAAATAAGAAAAAATATTTGAATTTACGTGTAATATTATTTTACTGAAAAATGTGTAATTGAAAAGAAAATAGAAAAAAATATATTTTGAAAAAAAATTGACACCAAACGAGACCTTAGGGTGTCGGCAGAGGACCGAATAAGAATGGTTTTGGAATGATAAGGATAGAAGCAGGCTTTAAGTCTAAATGTTAAATAATTAAAGTGACACCCTCTAATTTTAATGAATGACAAAGACATCATAAAGTTTGTTTTCAATAACAAAAATTACTCTTTTTACATTTTTAGGTTTTTTTCATTAAAAATTAAAAAAAAAAAAAGTGATGTGCCTAAAATGCCGCTCGTCCATTATCTTCTTATCCATTTTAGTTTTTTTTTTTTTTCGTCATGTTAAACTTTTTCTTGAATAATTAATTCCATTAGCCCTTTGAGATCTCTTCTTTAAATTTTAAAAAAAAAAATTGTATTTTTTACTGCACATTATCTAAAAGATCATTTATTACAAAATTTATTCTGAAAAATAGGGTTCAAATAGGAATTTAGTTTTTTTCTCACGATAATTAAAAATTCATTGAATATTGTATTACTTACATTCTTTTTGTATTCTTATTTTCTTATACTCTTTACATTTCAATTGTATTGAGTTTATAAAATTTAATTAATATTATCACAACAATTAATAATACAAAAAATGTGGCATCAAAGGCTTAAAGCTTAAATTTCTTTTCAGTTCCTTTTCGTAGTAAACATTTTAGATCAATTCCAGTTTGTTCATTTTGAAACGGTTAGTTTTATGTTAGTAATTGACTTGATCGCAAGAGCGCAATCGTATGTTCTTTTCTCTTAGAACGATAATCGTTGCACTCTAATGAAATCCAAGTGTGCAAGGCAAGAAATTTATTAACATCACCATCGTCTAGATTTTTGAAGTCGACGAAGTTATATTTTCTACCTAAATTGTTTGTACAACTTTTGGTGACCAATTTTTTTCAAAATAACTAGTTTCCAGTTTCAAATTGAGTTTCCTTTTAATAACAAACTAGATTCTTTTAATAATGTTAGATTCTTGGTTTCAGACACTGACCTGTGACTCGTTCTTCCTCAGAGTTCAGACAAAAAATTGTAAAGACAATGATAGTCGTACAAGAAGTATCTCCCACTTATTATGCTTTATTCAATAATAAAAAACAAAACACACACATTCTGCTCATGTCATATTCAATATATATTCTCTACTGTCTTATAGTATGAGTATATACATTACAGCCAATTTACCAGACATGAAAATCCCAGGTGTTGTACTGAATCGGATCCTATCCATTTCATTCTATCCTGAATATACGGCTTTTAGCGTATATGTGTGTGAATTTATATGCTCAATTTGGTTCGATCATTTCCTGATAATTAGTTACTTAGAGGATGAATCTTGGGATTTCTTGGTGGAAGAATCATGATCTGTTATCGCCTTCTGGATCATCGCACTCATCTCAGCCTCCGACATCTTATCTTCCTTGCTTTGAGATTCCTCGTATGCTTCGAAGAACCCTTTGTTTTCTTTCACTAACTCGTTCCAAACTGCGAATCAATTTATAGACAGAGTCAAAGTTAATCATAACTTGTTTCGCTCTTAAGAGCAAGTTTAGTCACGAAATGAAGTAGATAACGTTGAACAATATTAAAGAGGAAAAAGAAATTAATCTCCCGTTTGACTCTATTATTCCACATTAAATTATAATTCATTTTTCTCTCTCTCTTCTTATCAACCACACATTTTTTAATAAAATAATATTACATGTAAACAAAAAAACTTTTTTTTCTTTTTAAACCGCATATTCTCCAAAAAATTAATATTCCTCTCATTATAATGTATAACAATGGTGGTCAAACGGGAGCTAAATCTTATCCTCCCAATATTATGGGCAGACTCCCGTATCTCCCTTGTAAAAGTCGTGGCAATTACTAGGGCTATCCAATTTATAATTAAGTAGATGATTAGGTTAAGATTCAAACCAGTGGAAGTAATAACTGGTTGGATGTTTGCATGCTCGGAAAGGGCTTCCATGCACTCTTCTTTTGTCATGTGGAAGATCAAACACTTTTCAATCAGATGTTGCACCTAAAACAGATCAAAACGCATCAAAAAACAAGTTTAGAAGGCAAAAAAAGATACTAAAGAAAAGCACAAAGAAGAAAAAACATGCATGAATAATCAATTATACATAAGAAGATAAAGATCAGTACTTATATATAACTCATAAGCTGCCTGGATTAATTAATTACCATGTGTATGTATGATGCAGAAGAGTCTCCCATAACAGCATGGAGTTTTATGGATATCTGATCTTTAAATCACACAAGTTCTTTCAAGGAGATTATATGCAGAAGGGAGTATATACTATATAATGAGGTAATGATCAGATGATAGTGCCAAAGAATGAGAAGAAATGGTAGGGGTGGGGCCAAGGCCCCCACGTGGGAGATAAATGATAATTGGTGGAGAAGGGATTAGGGGAGATTTGTAAACCACCACTCTACGGATTCTCGTTTCTCATTAGGCAATCACCCCTCCACGTGATCAACGGGTCCCCTCCACGAGAATATTATAGATGAGTTCTAAACCTATTGGAAATGTAGCATGTACATTATCAACCTTTCTGATACATTCGTCGAGACTACAAGGAATATATGGTCTTATCAAATTTGTGGTGCGATAAACAATTTTACATGATCTTCTTTTAGTAGCGAGTACAAAAGTGTCAACGAGCCAGAAAAACATTATACTCATTGTACAGACCGAGTATAATTAGCGTGCATGAAGTGTAGTCATTTTAAGTCTCATATTGTATTTTTTATCTTCAAATGGAGTAAGTATACTTTATTGTACCTCATTTGAGGCCATGCCCAACTCCTTCCTCAATTTGTATTATATTCATTCTCATTGTTGCCTAGAACGGTTTAGTTAAGAAATGGAGAAATAAAATAACCGTGAGTCTCATAAAATGTATGGTTGAAATATTGCAATTAATTTGTGATTAAAAAATTGATAGAAATTATGAAACTTATGAAATGTGTGGTTAAAAATGAGTTTGGAGGAATAATGAATTTTAAGAAATGATCGTCAAACATGAACTTAATTTTAACTACACATTTCGTGGGATCCATTATATATCTTCCATTGCAATCTCCTTATAAAGACATTATAATGGAACCAAAAACAATAAAAAATCATATAGGTTTTGCTATATGTATATTAGGATTCAATGAGATAGAAAAAAGTTAGAAACTTGTTGATACATTTCCTTCATGTTAAGGACCTGCCTATAATTATATAGGTTATGCTATTTGTATATTAGGATTGACACTCCTTGTACAAGCTCTCTCAAAAAGAAGGGTACACGATTTTTATATTGGGTGTGAATCCCCCTATTTGTGAGGGGACTGTACACGAGGGCATCTACATGGTGTACAAGTAGCAAAATCTTAATTATAAATAGGAGCACTCCGACAGTAAGAGATAACCTAATAAGTTATCCTGCCAATTAAAAAGAGGCACGTGGCCTACAGATTGAATTGGATTGTCATTTTGTAAAATTGCAAGGGTAATGTGATAGTAAAATTACTGTGTTTTTGTCTGTGTAAAAGTTGGCTCCACAAAGGAATTCATGTTTATTTGACTTTACTTTCTTTAAACTGTACCAATACAGCGCTCCCTCCCTCCCTCCCTCCTAATAAAAGACAGTGTTCTAAAAAGTGACGTCTTTGAGAAGTCCAGACGTTGCTTAAGCGCAAAGCGGGAGCAAAATGCATCGCTTCACACTTTTTTGCTATTTTTTAATTTTTTTCACACTTTAAAGTGCCTAGCGTGCTCTTTTTAACGCTTTTTTACGTCTTTTAACGTTTTTTTTCCCTTTAATTATTAAATAATTTTTAAATTGATTTAAAAATTTTAAATAATATTAAAATAAGAAGACTTTTTTTACGATTTTTAACCCCTTGGCTTCGCCTAAGCTCATCTAGATCGAACTCGACCTCCACGTTTCGACACACTTTATACTTTTTAGAACACTGGTAAAAGGGCAACGAGGATACACATTCTTGGCCATTTATAGGGATGCCTATTCTAATTTGGACTATTCGGGCTCCAGTTTAGTTTGTTAAATTGCTTAGTCCTGAAGTTCTAGATGTTATGGTTGCTAAAAGAGTTGCATTGTCGATGGAACAAGTTAAAAAATGAGGAATAATTGAACTTAAAGTTATTATAGATCTAGTTGCTTTAAATTTTCAACATATTTAAAAGTGAATACAGTGAAAAGGACAGAAATTTTATGCAGTCAATTCAATGTTCTAAATAGCGCGCCTATCACCTATGTGCTGATTTAGCGGTCGATGGAAGCATTGACCATTTTAAGGCACGTCTAGGCTCGCATTATTATTATTTTTTAATTTTCTTTTTTACACTACGTAAAGTTTTCAACTTTTAGAGCAATTGGATTGAAAGGCCCAAAAATTATTAATAATTATAATTTTTTCTACTTTTCGGCCAATAGATTAAAATGTCCAAAACGTTGCTGACCCAGTCTAATCGACGAAGTAGACGTTGTAAACTAAACTCTTCTATCTTATATTGTTTAGTCTAATCGAACTTTACGTGTCAAAATAGGCTTGCAATATAAATTAAGAGATTTTTGTCTTCTCTCATTGATAATCACACGTTAGTCACTAGTGAATATAATTAAGCATAAGACATCCGCATCCAAACATATAGATTTTTGTATGTTATTGGAGATTTCACTTGATGCAGAAATAATTAAATGTTAAATAAATATAAATCCAGTCCTACGCGATATAAACCGTGAAAGTATTTTTCGAAACAAATATCTGAATATAAGTAAAATTTTAAAAATCTTTTAAATTTTTGAAAAGGGATTACACAACCTAATTATTATCTCAATCATAGATGGGTAGTAATGAGCATGGGTTGGCATGCGAGCTTGTGAATCGGCTCGTTTGGAATCGGTCCATGGTCCCTGGGCCACTCGAGCTCATCTACCCATGAGCCTTTGACCGAGCAAAGTGAGCTGAATCAAGCCGACTTGGTTCATGGTTTTACAAGATCATGGGCAATTGTGGTGTGTCGTTGTAGCGTTCAAAAATTGTATTTAAAAATATTAAATTAAAAATAAAACAAATAAAAAATTGAATAATTCGTCGGCCATCTAGGCCCGGCCCATCTTGGAATGGTATGGCCCATGGGCCAATGACAACACTACAATTAGTATTAGAGAAATTCAAGAATTTCAGGTGTTTAAAGTTTCAAATGCAAAAATCAGGGACCAAATTTCAATTTTCAAAAATCAAGTACTATATAAAAACCCTAACCCTAATTTTTTACCCTCCACCCACTCCCCCTTCTCTCTCTCTCTCTCGCCTGATCTCCCCTCCCCTCCACTCCCCTTCTCCCCCCCCCCCTCCCCCCCCCCCCCCCATCAGTTGCGGAATCGCAGCTGCTGCGATTCTGGTTGCGATTCGCAGCACCCCCTCAGCTGCGGAATTGCAGCAGCTGCGAATCGCAGCAGCTGCGATTCGCAGCAGCTGCGAATCGCAACGATTCTGGAAGCAACAGCTGCGATTCTGGAAGCAGCGACTCGCAGCAGCTGCGATTCTGGTTGGCTGTTGGAATCGCAGCTGCTGCGATTTTGGTTGGTTGTTGGTGGTTTTTGATTGGTGATTTTTTTGGTTGTGATTTTGCGATGGAGGCGTGGTAGTGGGTGTTGGCTTATTGCTGTTGTTGGCTGGTGGTGGTGGTGGTTGGCTAGTGGTGGATCTATTGTTGTTGGCTGGCGGTGGTGGTTGTGGTTGGCTATTGGTGGTGGTGGTGGTGGATCTATTTTTGGCTGGTGGCTGGTGGTTGTGGTTGTGGTTGTGGTTGGCTGGTGGTTGTGGATGTGGTTGGCTGTTGGTGGTGGTGGATCTATCGTGGTTGGGGTTCAGTCGTGTGTTCTGTGGCTGGGTAGTTTGTGTTGGTCCATCTGTGACCTGTGACCAAGTATCGGTGGAAGGCTGTGTAGTATGTGACCAATTACTCAAATGTGACCAAATTTTTGTTAATCCGTGACCAATTACTTAAATGTGACCTAAAAATTTAATAATCTGTGACCTCGAAATAATATGTGACCAATTAATTTAAAAATCTGTGACCTCGAAATAATTTGTGACGTACAAATTTTTTGATATGTGACCTCGAAATAATTTGGGATAAAAAAATTTGACGATATGTGACCAGTAAATAAATCTGTAACTTAAAATTATGAATATGTGACCATTAATCACAAAATGTGACTTTATTATCTTTATTTAATAAATATTTTTAATTAATTAAATAAATACCTGATTTTTGAATTTTTAAACTATTTACCTTATTTTTGAATTGAGGTAAAGAAAACACCTTAAATATGATTTTTTCCCTTAGTATTATAATTGAGAATATTTCATAGCTAAGAGATTTAGTTTTACCAATTTTAAATTTAAGAGATTATGTTTAAAATTTCAAATCTTAGAGTTTTTTAAAATTTTATTAATTAAATATATTAAGATCACAATTTCTTATAATTTGATCACAAATTCCATATAATTGGTCACATATTATTAATTGGTCACATATCACAATTTTCATATGTCACAAATTATTTTACGGTCACAATCCAAAAATTTTATAAGTCACAATTTGTTCATCGATCACAAATAAAAAATTTATACATCACAATTTATTCACCAGTTACAAATCTATCAAATTAATAAGTCACATATTATTTATTAGTCACAAATTTTTTTACGATCACAATTTGTTCATCGCTCATAAATCAAAAATTGAAATGTCACAATTTATTTATAAGTCTCAAATCACAAATATTATAAGCCACGGATTAATGGACATTCACAAATGTCAAATTATCGATCACAAATTAACAATTTTTTAGGTCATACGTTTTTTTTTTTTGGTCACAATTTATTTTTTTCATTGGTCACGTATTGTTTATTGGTCACAAATTAAGCATTTTAATAGTCACAATCAACCAAATAATTTGTGACCACAACCAACATTTGTGACCATTATCGCACCTTTCCCTCAGAATCACAACGGCCACCTTCGCCGCTAGAACCACCACCTCGCGACAGCAACACCACCATCTTAAACAAATTAACACATCGCGAAAAAACACCACCACGTCGTCGCACCGATCCATCGCCACCTCGAGAGACTCGTCGCCACCAACATCTCAACACCACCACCACCACCAAAATCCACCACCTCCGCCACCAAAAAAACCATAGCCACCATTACATCCAACATAACCTTCACCTCCAACACAATCACTGTCACCCAAACACCACCACCACCACCTCACCGATCCAATCACAACCAAACATCACCAAAACCACTACCACTAGAACAAGCACCACAACCACACATCACCACCATCTCAACAGATCCAATCAACAAATTCAATAATGTTTCAGCAACATTTAAGGTTTATTAGGGTTCTCGTGATGCAATCCAAAGTTTAGTTATTTTTTTTTTTAACAATTAAGCCTATGTGTGTACGTGTATTATTTTTAGGGCTGGACAAAACTCTAGAATCGAATCGGACTGAATCGAATCGAATCGAACCCGAATCGAATTGAACCAGATCGAGCGGTTCTTCATAAGTTAAATACATGAACGAGTATTTGAATCGAGAACCGATGTGTTTGGTTCGGTTCTAGACCTAGAACCGAGGAATATAATAAGAACTGAATCTAAATAAATTTTTTTATTTTTTATATTGAATTAATAAAATTATTTTAATTTTTTTAAACAAATTAGCAAGTTAACTAATTTAGTGATTAATGTTTCAACTCCCTAGCCAAGTCCATGCCTTAGCCCAGCCCAATTACTAAATTAAATTTTTTATTTTAATTTTTTGGCCAAATTATGAAGGAAAAAATTCATAAATAATGTGTATACTTTACATCAATTCAAAAATCAGGTTTTTTTTTATGAAATAATAAATTATATTAAATCAATTTATTATTAAATATTTAATTATAATATAATATAATTAATCCACCTACATGCACCACCCATACCGCTCATGGGACTATTCCGGTGATCATTCCGACCACCACTCTTCTCCGCCGACTGTTCCGACGACCGTTCCGACGACCGTTTCGGCAACTGCTCCGATTCTGAAAATTATTTCGGCGACTATTCCATTGACAATTCCGGTCACAGATTTACAATTTACGGTCACAGTTCAAAAATTTTGTAGGTCACAATTAATTCGTTGGTCATAGATCAAAATTTATATGTCACACAGTCACAAATTTCCAAATTATAGGTTACGGTTTATTTTATTGGTCACAAATAAAAAAAATTGCAGGTTAGGATTTATCTATTTGTCATAGGTTTCCACATTTGTTGGTCACAAATTACTTTTCAAGTCATAGATTATCAAATTTTAGCATCACACTTTAATGCTTGGTCACATGTAACCAAGTAATTTGTCACATACACCAAATAGTGATCACACACCACCGTCCTCAACATTACCGCCACTGCCTCCACTCGTCTTCGTCGCTGCACCACATCACCACCACCAAATTATCACTACCAGATCCAATCAACTGCCAACAAAAATACAACCACCACCACTATCGAATCTCCAGCCACTAGCTACCATCAACCACCACCACCACCAACAATCCACATCACACCACAACCATCACCCAACAAAAAACCCAAACCCGTCACGGCTACATCACACGGCCACTACCATCAACTGCACTCAACCAATAAAACTCCACGGTCAAACCACCACGCTGTCACCCCTGCGCCACCGCCTACAGAATCACCACCCACCTTCACATCAGCAACGCCCTGCAGCAGCTACGGATCCGTCTGAAAATGTCCCCAGCACCACGACGCAACACCACTGTCATTCACAAATCATGTAGCTACCTCCGCACAGCGCCACCACTGTCAACACCAACGCGGTGCCTCCACCACCACGTCACACCTTGTTATACACGTAGATCTGGATCTGACCGATCAGAGTTATAACAGCTATGGATCGACTGAATTTTGAAGCCACTGCTCCACTCACAGCGCAGTACAGCTGCGATGAAGCCCCTGCTTGACTCTCCGACAACGGGAGCTCCTCAATGGCGATAGCGATCTAAAGAAAATGGATAGGGTTGAGAGAAACGAGGAGCTAATGAGAGGTAGATGAAAATTGATTTAGGGTTTGGGATTAGGTATGGTGGGAATAATATTTAATTTTTAAATTAATACCTGAATTCTGATTAAAAAATATTTTCACCTGATTTTTGCACTCTAAAGTTGAAATACGTGAAATTATGTAATTTCCTTAATTATTAATTTCATTGTCAGCCCAAGATCTAGACTTTTTTAAGTTTTTATCCTTCACTTTCCAATTTCATACTTTAATTCGGTAAGAACAGGTCCACTAACTCCAAATCATTTGATAAATTGAAAATCTACATCTACATGCCCAAATCAAAGCGGCGACTGTCAAGTCCGAATTTCCCTCTCCAACTGCCCATCGAAGCTACGAATGAACATATCATTAGTTGTATTTATGTAGTGTTGCTGTAAATATTTAAACAAATAATTATGATACAGAATCGAACAGAATTGAACTGAACCGAACCGAACGGAACCGAATCCAAACGGTTCCTTAATTATATTTGGACCCCGACTATTCCATTTATTAGATACTAGAAATTTTTGGTTTGGTTCGGTTCGGTTATGAAGAGAATCGAACTGGATTTCATAACCGAACCGGACCATGTCCAGCCCTAATTATTTTGGTACTATTTTTTGATATGCTTCTAGATTTTCTATTCCCTAATATAGTAAAAAGGGATAAAAAAGTAATGAAAACCGAATTCAATGGAGTTTGATTTAAGAAGAGATATCAAAGTTTTACAAGTGAGTGAATTTGGAGAAATAGAGAAAAAATAATGCTACGTAACACTATTGATTCACGTGGTCATATGGTCAACATCTTACAATTGTGTGCAATACCATTTAAAGAAACGTTAAAGAGAAGAAGGACATTCAAATGGGCAGAGAATTAGAAGTTTTTTCAAGTGTATGAATTTGGACACGTACAAGAAGCGTAATACTATGTCACACCATCCATCTAAATGGCAATGGAGCATACATCCCACATTTGGCTGCAATAGTTTTTCACGAAAGGTTTTAGAGAGAAAGGTTTTAGAGAGAAAAAATATTAAGCCCTTCATGGAAGAGATTATTTTAAAATTGATTTTTCACAGAGAATATATAGTTAAAAGTGTGTGTATATATATATATATGAAAACCCAAAATAGTTTTCTTTAGAACGTGAACTTTGATAATGAGGATAGGGACACAACATTAAGAGAGAAACACTAAGCCCTCTTTGTCTTCTTTAAAAATAAATTATTTAATTTTTTTATTTATTTTCAAGCACGCATTCACACAATAAAATATTTTATACGTAAATTCAATTTTTTTTCTACATTTTAACTATATATTAAGGGAAAAAATCTCACATCGAATAAAAATAAAAATATAGACCAATTTATAAGAGTTTGAGTTACTCCTTAATAAGGTTGACCTTTTAAGATGTAACCCCAAATCTTAACATGATATCAGAGCCCGTTAACTTCCAACAAGCAATTCGATCTGACTAAGACTCAAAAAAAATGAAGTATACGGATTTCAAGATTGGTCTGCTCAAACAAGTTACCATCTTGCGCAAATTTGGTCTCCTGCGCGTGGCGCGCAGGACTATCCTGCGCGCAGGAGACCAAATTTGAGCTCCAATTCTTTGTGTGTCAGCCTTTGGCTGACACACAAACACAACATTTAATTTTTTTTTTATTTTTTTTAATCTTTTTTTTATGAAGACATGTCACGGCTTCCTTATTTTTTAAAGTAGTTTTTTTTTTGTTTTTTTTGTTCCACTTTTTTTTTTTAAATAATTTATTGGTTTAATTTTTTAAATTTTTTATCTATACATTAATTGATATTTTTGCGATCTTCATACTTATGAAATTAATAAAAGTTGTTTGAACAAGAAGATAAATATAAATTCAAATTCACTTAACATAAACATACAATTGAAATGAATACAATAAAAATGCGACTTAATGATAGTCATCGTCGTCAAATCCACAGGAACTCCCCATAGTCATTGCTAGCAATGTTGGTGTACATATTATCTTCATTATCATCCCACGAGTATTGTGGTTCATATGGCTCGTCCACCAGTTGCGTCCTGATGACATGGATAAAAAATGGATTAAACATATTATTGGGAAAAAAAAATTAAGATTAAACATGATATCATCTATCAACTCACCTCGGTTGTAATCTTTGGACAAGTTCTTCTATCATGTCCACTGCGACCACATCCGACAATTTCTCAGATTGGGACATGGCTAACTCCTTCGACGACTTCAATCGCTTTCCGCACCCTTTCGTCCTAACCAGGAGAGGATCAACCACATGTTGGGTACTTTCTTTATTCTTATTCTTCATCCTAATCATTTGCATATCACCGCCGTCGTCGACATCCTTTACATGTAATTTCAAATCACGAAACCCGTCCATTAGAAATGTGGTTCGAGCATCGAGTCGAAGGCTCCTCGTCGATAACTACGATGCGGTGCGCGACGGCATCCCGTGTCGTGAAATTAAAGAATGACCGATTAGATGGATCGACAATTGGTTAAAAACGGGAATTGCTTTTGCGATGCAGGTCCATCGACGTACAATATAGTGGTCTGGTAACAACATAACTTTGTTTCTTGATCATTAATGAAAGCATGTGACGACACGGATATCCTTCGAACTCAAAAGTCCGACAAGCGCATGTTATAATATCAGTCATCTCGTGTAGTGGAGAACCTCGCGTTGTCGATCATACGTTTTTCCATTCTCAAAACGCATGACGAATATGTTTTGAGACCTCGTATGTTGATGTCTTCGAACAAAGATAATAAGTACTACTGCAAGCTACGAAAGCGAAGGAAAATTGTCTTTGTATAGAATCGGCCATCTGAACTTCCATTGCAAATGACGTTGTCATCAGAGTGCTCGTTGATCGGTGTGATTTGCGACGATTCCCCATTAATCGTTGGTGTGCCGGGGCGTTGGAAAATCTCGTGATGAAATCCATCAAAGTATTTTTCTTGTCCGCGATCTTTTGAAGAATGCATGGTTGCTTTACGATCGGCGGCTGCTAGACATCCTATGAGAAAGATGTGTCTCACATATCTTGGTATCCAACGGGTTCGTATTTCATACATATTGCGCGACCACTCGTTATCCACTGGCGAGTGGTCTCCATCACCCGGACCGGCGACTTTCGAACTCGTAAGGACTCTCGGACTCCGTAATGATGTTTGCAGTTATGGTACATTTCCTTATAAAGTACGGGACCCGTCTTCTCTCGGGAATTTATTCAATATGTGCCGTAAACATAATCTATGCGGTGCGTCGGGGAATACTGCCAACCGCTCTCGAAATGGCACCATCTTGATCGGTGATAATCACGCCGGAGACGCGTTGTGTTGGCATGGCTTCTAGAAACTTTGAGAACAACCATATGAAAGAATCGGTTTTCTCATCGCTCGATGCCACATCCAAATACAATGGTTGACGATGATGGTTGACACGATAAATGGTGCGAACACCATCGAGTACTTGTTGGTATTGTAGGTCGTGTCAAACACGATAGCGTCTCCGAAGTAGACATATGAGCTCCTGGAATCGGAATCGGCCACCCCAACGACGAGCAAACACTCCATCCTCATCGATCTCGTATGCATAGTAGAAGCTCGGGTTCTTTCTTTTCTCATTTCGAAGTATTCTATCAATGTTTACGCATCATGTCCAATGTATTCCCTTCGAAGGTCTCTTTGGTGGTTCCTAATATCTGCTCGGAGCAACCAATCGAAGATGGACCACCGGCATCTATCTCCATAAAGTCGATTTGTTGCGAGTAGGAATATTTGCGGTGAAAATTGCTGCAAGCGCTTTTTAAATGCTTCCAGAAACTTCAACGATGCGATCGTAGCGGGTGAACACTTGCTCGGTGTGGATAGTGAGTGATTATGTGCTTCGGAAAAATGGTGACAACCCGAAATTTAGTGTATCTTGTTTTTACAAGCTGTTAACTTGGCGGTGCGGCCACATCGGGAGTCACCACGATTTTCTTTCTCTGAACGGGCCACCAAATTTTTAAATTTCATTTGGTAGGTTTCATCTTTACGGCCTTGTTTGAAACAAACATATGATTTCCAGGACAACCCCGTTCGTTTGTGCGTTCTTTCGACTACTACGATCGTCGTGCTGAACCCAGCTAATTTTGCATACTCATTGTAAAAGTTGTATACATCGTCTAATGTTTCAAACTCTTGCCCAATTTGTGGAATCGCGCCTACGTGAACTTGTGGTACGAATACATTATCATCTCCTTCCATTTCTACAACATGAAAAAAAAAATTAAATGCGTACAAAATCACATTTTATTACAAATATGACAAAAAAAATTATTGTACTCACTTTTAAAATAGATAATACACCACGATAAATCCAATGCAAGTAAATATCTCACTGAAATACACTAATTGTTGAAGAAAAAAATTGGACCTAAAATTATAGTGACTGGGAATATGAGATTAGAATGAATTGGTTGCTCAATGGTTTTGAGAAGCGAATTTATAGCCAATTAAGTAAAAAAAAAAACATGCAAAATCTGATCGACGTGACAAATCAGTAGGAAAAATAAAAAAATTTCAACTTGATGACAAAATAAACAAAAAAAAAAACATCAAACCAAAAATTAAAGTTGGCCAAAATGTCAGTCAAATGCTGTGAAAAATTCAGTGAAAAAATTATGGCCCCTACAACTAAGGACCATCTAGTTGACACTTAAAAAAAAAAATAAACATTTAAAACTAAGGACTGTCGGTGACAACCCTTAAAAACAAAAAAAAAAAATAAAATAAAATATTACATTTTAGTCTTTGTGGCTGACACACAAGACCAAACAATTTTTTTGGTCTCCTGCGCGCAGGATAGTCCTGCGCGCTGCGCGCAGGAGACCGAAATTGCCATCTTGCGGTGACATGTTAAAAGATAAAATCTCATATCGAATAAAGATGAAAACATAAACCAATTTATAAGAGTTTGAGTTAGTTCTCTTTACTAAGGTTGACCTTTTAAGATGAAATCCCAAATTTTAACACCACACGTTTTTCAAAAAAATTACCATTCGAAATATTATTTCTTATAAATAATGGCCATCAAACATAGGCTAAAATTCCGATGTTGAAATGTTACGTAGATAGAAACAATAAATTCTATGAGAGGGAGAGAGAGAGCATTAAAATTTTGTTATAATAATATCTATAACCTGTTGTCACGCGTTACAACTTACACGTACATATCACATTTGGTAAAGGAATCACAACAGATCGGCAATTGCAAAAGAATGGTCCAAAATTAAGTTCCAAACAATACCTTACGCGTCAAAGCCAAACACTCCCAAAAGTACATCTGGTAAGTTTACAAGATAATTATAGAGATTGTTACCTATTGAAACCTGGAAACTTTTCTCATCCCTATTAATTATCACACAACATTTGTGTTAATAAACAATTAAAATGTTAATTTTTTAATTACAATTTTACACCTGGACATGGTAGGTTGCGCAGATTTCTACAGAAAATTCTTGTTTGCCCATAGTTTTAATAATATGTAGCTTGGTTTTCAGGCTAGGGTTTTCATTCTAAAATACAATATAGTAATTGATTATTTTGAAATCTTATTGTTATTATTTTTAAAAAAAAAAAAATTATTAGTTCTAAGAATTATGAAACCAGAACCTTTATCTGAAATCTGAATGTTTATGAATATAATAAGGGTTATGACTCAATTGCAATTTTGGGTGGTTTTGATCCTGGACCAAATTTTATGTTCCCCAATTTTAGGATTTTATTTCTAATTCTGTCTGGAGATAATTTCCATGTAGATCATGGTGTTTGGCCATTTGTCAGTTTTGCTGTAAATAAAGTGATTTGGTGGGTACCATCTCTCACATCTAGGTTTGAATTAGGGTTAGATCTGGTAAATTTGATTATGTTTGCTTGCTTTGGCTTGTACTTTTAGGTGATATACATGTTTATGCCAACAATTTTACTGTTTGTCAATTTGATTTTATTTTCTGGAAAATCTTGGTGTAGGGATTGGAGTCTGAGCAAATTTAAGTCAAAGGTGTTATATCTTTTGGATCAGAATATGTAAGTCTCGTGATTTCTATGTTTATTTGCATCTAAATATTTATCATCTACCCGAGTTCGTAGCATTTGTTCTTGGTTGCCGCGATCAGGTGTACCGCCTCTTTCGTCTCTGACCTGTGGATCTCTTGTATATTGTTTTTTCATCATCAGTGGAAGGCCACCTTACATCTTGCTATATTGGGGAAATGTACCTTTTGCAGTTGAATTAATATCTTCGTGTTCAACAATTTGTGAATTATTTAAGCAGCCTGGACAGAGAACTTGTGTATTGCTTGTGTTTGCAAGTATATGAGAAATATTTGATTTTTGTCAAATCAAGTTCTTGACTGAAGAAATAAAATAAATAAAACTAGTTTGTTTATCTGTTCTTCATGCATTTATGATGTAATTCATCCCCCCCCCCCCATGCACACCCCACCACCACCTGTTTCTTCCTCTATTTCCATCTATATCAAATCACCCGTGGGGGAGGGGGTGGAACCAAGGAAAACATTGATGGAAATATCTCCTTGAAAAGGTCAAATTATGTTTTCATAGTTATTCTTAAATATGGAAGATCCTTTCCATTTTATCCAGATATGTGACGAAACCAGTATAAAATTAACATTGTGCTTATTGCCTTCTGCTGATATTACTTGTGGTGGAGGGGGGAGCTAGTGAGGTAGTTTAGGGAGAAACAACGTTACTTGTCAGTTTTATAGAAGAATATGTTGTTAAATTGGAGCATTTGGCATGAAAAATATCTTAACATACCTACTGTTTTCATGTTTATGTAGCTTGCAAAAGACTACTTTTTATTGTGATGAAATCAGATTTGTCATATCTAAATTTCTGCCTTTACGAGCAGATCCATTTCAAAGCATTCACAGTGAAGTTTATATTCATTAATTAGTAAGAAAAGAATATATAGCCCCGAACTCCTTGAATGATATTGCTCTCTCCAGCTTAAACTTTCTTTGGCTTACTTTTGTTTCTTTTGCATACTATGCACATAAAGTTTCTTGTGGAGATTGAAGATGCATCTGGTATTGAATAAATATTCTGCGAGACTTTTCTAGTTCAAGTGATTTTTGCACTCGACGTCACATTCCAACGGCCCATACTGAATGCTTCTGCAATTCCAGATTGTTATCAATAGAGGATAGACTTCTAGGTAATAATTTTCTCCTCGTTTTTCATTAATAACAAAAGAAAGAATGTCATTTATTTTTCCCCTGCCCTCCAAGTAGTATATAGAACAGTTTATTTATTTAATCAGTTCACTATGTGACTACTTCGATTTCTCAGCAGTGATGGGGACAGAACTTGCTGGAACTCGGGTCAAAGAAGAGAAAATGGAAATTCCATCAATTCCACCGGGTTTCGAGTCACTAGTTCACTACACTTTGAAAAGGGTCGACATTGATAAAGGTTGTTCCTCAGCATCAGATAGTGTTTCTGAATTGCAAGCAAGCCAGTTAAAAACAGAGTACGCTTGTAAAAATGACTCGAGTATTGTGAAGACCCTCAGGCGTAGATCTTCCATAAACTACAGCCAGTTCAGTAACAGCTCAAGTGATGATTCTGATTCTGAGCAGGTTAATCGAGTTTTGGTGTTATAATATATGTCGAAGTTTCATTTTCCATGCACATGTAATCTGAATTAATAGTTTCTTGTATATGTCCACATGTGCAGACCATGCCTTCAAGGCTCCAGCTTCCGAGAGGGGTTATCCGTGGATGTGAAGACTGTAACAACTGCCAAAAGGTCAATCTTTCAAAACTAATCTTATTTTGTTTTAATTCGTGGGTCTGCATTCAACAGAAAATAGTTTGATCTACATGTTTGGCAAAGCTAAAATATAATTTAAGCTGGTTGAACATATTTTTTATCCACACATTTTTTTTTTTTGGTAAACGTGGATGTCCGGGCCAGCTTGCGCGCACCTCGACTAATCCCACGGGATCCTGAATTTTACAGTCGGATACTCACCTCAGTGGTCTTGAGGGGACTCGAACTGGTGACCATTGGGGAACAAATCCAATGGCTGACCAATTGAGCAACCCCTTAAGGTTTTTTATCCACACATTTCGAAGACACAACTTACTACCTATTTATTATTAACACAATCTGTAGGACTCACAACTTACAAGTACTCAAAAGCACTTCCAAACAAGCATGATGTTGTTGTAACCTGGCTCAAAAATGTAAATGTGCACACATTATAGATGCATGTATAACTATGTGAACTTATATGTGACCAAATATATCCCTCTGACAGCGTCTTACAATCACCAAGTTCATGTGTAGTCAAGTTTACAACATAGCTTAGAATGTGAATTGCTAAAACCAAGTTTTGCAGACAACTTTACTTTCCTCGTGTTCATAGTTTACTGCAAGCTAGTAATTGCTTTAATTGTAAAGAAGCTGAAATAAATGGAACAGGTTCGGTGTTTGATACATTCGTGAATTTTGAAGCAGGTAATTGCAAAATGGCGTCCAGAAGAAGCTCGCAGGCCTGATCTTGTGGAGGCTCCTGTGTTTTATCCAACAGAAGAGGTCCTTATTGATCTTGACATGCATTTTCATCTACTTCAATGTGATTGTACCTTAAATTCTTTTCTTTTTTACTCTAATATCTGACTTGGAGCTTGGATAATTTTTTAGATCTAAAATGATCATAACAACAAATTATCTTAATGAATGCTTTTCTACCAGGAGTTTGGAGATACTTTAAAATATATCGCAAGTATACGCTCTAAAGCGGAAATTTATGGGATCTGCCGCATAGTACCTCCTCCTTCATGGAAACCTCCTTGTCCTTTGAAGGAAAAAAATATATGGGAGAGGTCTAAGTTTACTACTCGTATCCAGCGGATTGACAAACTTCAAAATCGGGATATAGTGAGAAAGATATTTCAACTCAATCAACATAAGAGGAGGAAAAGGAGAAGATGCATGAAGAATGAAGTCAATCATGGGAATGCTAATGAGTATATCAAGATTCCTGGTGATGTTGGACTATATGAATCTGAGACGTTTGGCTTTGAACCTGGTCCTGATTTTACACTGGACACATTTCAAAACTATGCTGATGATTTCAAGGCCCAGTACTTTAGGGTAAACAATAGTAGTTCAAATTCAGGAGGTAACAAAACTATGCTCGAGGAGCAGTGGCATCCCTCAATAGAGAATATTGAGGGTGAATATTGGCGGATGGTAGAGAAACCAACGGAAGAAATTGAGGTAATTTTAGAATGTCCATCTTTAAAGATTTTACGAATTAGATGATTATGTCATTTCACATTTTTCCTTATTACACGATTTAATTTAATCATTCTTATTGTGCTCCTTTTTTAGGTTCTTTATGGGGCTGACTTGGAAACAGGAGTATTTGGAAGTGGGTTTCCTAAGAATTCTCATCAAGCTGGTTCTTCTTCTAACATAAATTATATCAACTCGGGATGGAACTTGAATAACTTCCCTAGGCTTCCCGGTTCTGTTCTTTCATTTGAAAGCAGCGATATATCTGGTGTTCTGGTCCCCTGGCTGTATATAGGAATGTGCTTTTCTTCATTTTGTTGGGTAAGGAAAAAGAGTTCCTCTGTATTAGTAAAATGATGATATGTCGTGCTTTTCGTAGACATCTGTACTTATAATGCTTCTTAATCTATTCCTATTTCCTCATTGCAAATTTGAAAATTGATTCATGATGAACTGATGATGATTGTCTTCAAATGTTCATGTATTTACGTCCTAGCAGCACGTTCAAATAACTGTTTTTGATTGAAAATGTTTGTGCAAATTAGGGATGAAGCTATTTCCTGTTCGGATAGATAATTATTCTTGATGTCTTTAATACTAATTTCGTTTTGCTTTAAAGATGAAAAGTTGGGACAAAAGATTTATGTCTAAAAAAGATGAGCATTTTGCAAAAATCAAACTTGAGAGCGTATGGCCTGTTTATAAGTTACGCGAAAGGAAGTGTTTGACATGGTAATTCTTTTATTATTATTATTATTATGATAAGGATGGTTAACACTGGATCAATACAAGTGCTTTTATTTTTCTCCTTGTCAATCAATTATATTTCTAATTGTTAACAGCACGTTGAGGATCACCACTTATACTCATTAAATTACATGCATTGGGGAGCTCCAAAAATGTGGTATGGTGTTCCTGGATCAGATGCATTGAAACTGGAGGCGGCTATGAGGAAACATTTGCCTGACCTCTTTGAAGAACAGCCAGACTTGCTTCATAAGCTGGTAATTGTTTTTCTTTCTTTATATAGAGATGCATTTTGAGCAAATAGCAATATAAAAATCTTTACTTTCTTTAGGGGCTTTACAGGTGGTTAATACATATACTGGTTTTTTCATTTCTGTTACCAACTTTCAAGCCCTCCTACCTTGTAAACATTCTTTGGTTGTTGTGATACTTAACAATTTGGGCAACATAAAAAGCAAGTTGGAGAAGGAAAATAGTGTTTACAAAAGAAGGAAATGAGTTAAAATAATAGAGATCCGGTATATTATAGGTCTCTATCTCACAAAATACACAGGCATGCACATGTAATTTCTGTTTTGAAGGTAATATCCAATTATATCAGGTGTAAGCTTAGCAGCTCCTTCCATTGTTAAATATTCTACAAGCAATAAGCTTGAGGATTGTCCATGCTAATTTACATATATTAGAGTGTGGATAGATTTTTAGTAATTCCGAGTAGCCTTCCAAAGCTATAATTTTTTGACTTTATTTCAGTGAAGCACTTCTTTAGTTCTGCTCAATTCCAATTTGGCGAGCACGAGTCCTGAAATAATATTACAGGTTTTGACAAACATTTGTTCTGCTAAAAGTTTTGAGATCGTCTTGAGAAAAATTTCTGATAACATTTCCTCGTTTTTCCGTTGGATTTGTTCTTAATGTATTTTTTTCCAGTTCCTGATGCTGGTTGAGCACTGTGCTATTAAAAAAGTCAGGTGCAAGTTACATTCCTTTTAGCGGAACATGTAACTTTTATGTGTGTAGTGAAAATTTTATGTGCCTTCGTGGTGATTACTTGACATTTAAAGATTCTTTATTTTTATTTTTTTACAATACCGTTCATAACAAAAAGTACACATGATTCACTCAAATGATTTATTTTCTTTCTTATTAATTAAATAAATAAATAATTTTCATTAAAATTTAGTGGCATTTTTTGAATTCTTCAAACGTCCTAATCTAGCAAATAAATTTGCTAGAGTATTGTACTTCGTTGCAATTCACTGATAGTGGCTGACTTGTTTAACTTCAACAGCACTGTGATCATGACCGACTTGTTTGAGTTCACTTTCCTTCGGACTGTTTTAGACTTTTAGTGAGGAAAATAGAAGAGACTATAAAGATAAAACTTTTCTACTTTTTTGACGTCTAAAGAAAGCTTGGATAAGTGAAGTGCCCAAAAAAACAAACAGGGCATTTTAAATCTTGTCATCTTCTGTTCTGCTTTTCTTGCCGTTCAACTCTATTTAGATGCAATCCAAATTTTCATTCTTAAATTCGTATATTATACGATAAACCAGCTGGTATTCAATTTATTTAGACTATCTTCCGCTTGGACTGCGACCTATCAGCTATCTCAATATACTAATTTTACTCTTATTGTTCTGTTGGGTTAGTGTGGGTGTTTGAAGTTCGCCCTTTTCCTGTACTCATTCCAAATTCATTATCATTCTGCAGGTTACACAACTCTCCCCCTCTATCCTAAGATCTGAGGGAGTGCCAGTTTATCGGTGTGTTCAGAATCCTGGAGAGTTTGTTCTAACCTTCCCTCGAGCATATCATGCCGGGTTCAATTGCGGTTTTAATTGTGCTGAAGCAGTTAATGTCGCTCCTGTTGACTGGTTGCCCCATGGGCAGAATGCTATTGAGCTCTATTTTGAGCAAGGCAGAAAGACTTCCATTTCACATGATAAGCTATTGCTTGGTGCTGCTAGAGAAGCAATAAAAGCAAATTGGGAATATAATTTACTGAGGAAACATACTTCAAATAATTTAAGATGGAAGGATGTTTGTGGAAAGGATGGGATCCTATCAAAAGCACTCAAGGTAAGTGTTTATGCATCCTGCTGTTACTGATTTTTTGGTTCATATGCTACCACAATTGTTAGACTGAAGAGCTTCCACATTATATTTTGGCTAGACTCGTGTTGAGATGGAGCGGGTGCGGAGGGAATTCCTATGCAAATCCTCGCAGGCACTGAAGATGGAGAATTCTTTTGATGCTTACAGTGAGAGAGAATGCAGCATATGTCTATTTGATCTGCATCTGTCTGCTGCAGGTTGTCACCATTGTTCACCAGATAAATATGCTTGCTTGAACCATGCAAAACAGTTGTGTTCATGTTCCTGGAGTGCTAAATTCTTTCTTTTCCGTTATGACATCAATGAATTGAACCTATTGGTTGAAGCTTTAGAGGGAAAACTAAGTGCAGTATATCGATGGGCAAGGCTAGATCTTGGACTTGCCCTGAGTTCCTATTTATCAAAAGATAATATGCTAGTCCCTAGCTCAATTGGTAAATTATCTCATACCCATAATGCTGAAGGATTGGTTCCTCAAGAAATGAATTCACAGGCAGCCACAGGTTTTTCAGATGAGCATACAGACAAAGAAAATGCGGAAATCCTGAAAGTGAACAATTCTTTCTGGAATGAAAAGGAAGCAAAACATACTTCACCATGCAAAGAATCAGAGTCTTCTCCCAAATATAAAACAACAGCACGTCAGCTTTCTCGGACACCACATCCTGGAAGCAAAGATATTATAGTCTTAAGTGATGATGAAGGAGATGCACCCAGGTCTGAAACTTTCGATGCAAAGGGGACTTCTGAAAAACTTAAATGTCAGAAGCCATTTGGCCACGGTGACGTGACAAGTTTGAGTACTTGTGTTAACGGACCAGTGACAACTACCAATAATAGTGTGGCTAATATGAGCGGAAGAATGAAATATGGTTCTAATTCAGCGTACATAAAAGTTGAAGAACATGTAGACGGTGAGATGTGTGGTAGGCCCAATCTGCCTAGCACTTCCTGTCATGGATCTTCTGTGACTGGTGCAGATAATAATAGAGATGTTAAGAGCATTCCATTGAAGAAGGAGACTGCTGAGCGTAGTATGATAATTGTTTGTGGCTTGAGAGCACAACGGTTTGCTGATACAAAGCCAAGCAATAAAGATAGTCATAAAATGGAGTTGGATGCTAATTTGGGGTCAATGGACAATGTACAAAATGTATCATGTAACCCATCTGTCTCTCAGAATAATTTGGACAGGTGTTGTCGCCAGAAGGGACCTCGTATTGCAAAAGTAGTTAGGAGAATCAATTGCAATGTAGAAGCTCTGGACTTCGGAGTTGTGCATGCTGGAAAGTTATGGTGCGACGCCCGGGCTATTTATACAAAAGGTATGATGCATAGTGTTCATCCATGGTGCTTCTGGATCCCATGCAAAATTTTATTGAATTTGATGTAATGTGCTTGTTTGTTCTGTTCAATGCAGGATTTAGGAGTCGAGTCAGGTACATCAATGCTCTTGATCCAACAAATATGTGCTACTATGTCTCGGAAATTCTGGATGCTGGACGAGATGGACCCTTGTTCATGGTAATTAGATTTTTTATAACAGTCAGAAATCTATCTTGAAATTTTATGTCCTACAGACCTTTCAAAAAAAAAAAATTATGTCCTACAGATTTTTGTTTTGCTCGACTCTTATTTCCTTCAAACGGCGATCTAGAAATAAATGAGTCCTTTTTATTTTCAGAATTAATAGATTTATATGATAGCAGCAATATAGGGCAAATATATGAATACCACAGTAATATGTTTCACCCTAGTTCTTGAATTATTAATTCGATGTTCTGAACATGACTAATTCAATACTGCGGATATATTGCATTTTAGGTTTCGTTGGAGGATAATCCAAGTGAAGTGTTTATTCATGTCTCGGCTGCTAGATGCTGGGAATTGGTACGGGACAGAGTAAATCGAGAGATTACAAAGCAACATAAGTTAGGAAGAAAAATGCTTCATCCTTTACAGCCTCCCGGGAGTGTTGATGGCATGGAAATGTTTGGCTTTTCTTCACCAGAAATTTTGCAGGTAAAGCCCTTGATTCAGTTTACTTTATATGTGTATCTTCGGAGGGGACTGGTTGGCTAATTTCGGACAAAATAACCTCTAATTTCATTATGTGCCATTTTTGTTTCCTCGCGCATTTCTCTATATTTATCTATTCTTTTTAGTTATCAATTTAGCTTGTTAATCCAGAATGGGAATTCTGCGTCAATGAAATGTTGATCGCGTATGCTTCAAAAAACAATGCATACACGAAACATGATGAGTAAGTATTCTAAACAAGGCCTAAATAGTAATAATCTAGTCCCAGTGGCAAGAAATGTGGATCCAAATCCATACTAAAGCTCACACTTAAATTCTCAAGTTTCTTAAAATCAACAGAAGATAGGGAAAAAAAGATGAATATCTGTACGATAAATTTACAGTAAACAGAAGTCAAAACTGAAAAACTCAAGTGACTTGGATGCTATTAAATGTAATATAAATATTTTATGAAACCCACAGAAAATATGAAAATAAATTTAGAATATTCCTTGTTGACATCAAGATAGACACCAACCCCCTCCCCCATGTGTAGGAAATCTTGCTAGGATTTTGTTACTTGTACTTAAAAAATATTCATAATGAATTACATAATATGATATGTAGAGAAAAGATTGGATAAAAAAATTGATTGTCTTTTAAACTAACAAATGATAGAATGCCATATGACATTATATCAATTATGTAAATCTTGATGTACATGTAGCAATATCCATCTTGCTGTTGGTTGAAAAAAGTGTTGTTAAAATCAATGTACAAAAATCTGCCAACTCATATGATGTCAAACTTGATGCACATCTAGCATGATTGATAAATTTAACACTAATATACATGCCCAGGCAATATTACTAAAGTAAACTTGAAAAATGATTCAATAAATCTTTCTTTATAATTGAAGGATCTAAAGTTCTACTTGATTTGCTTTATCTACATAATATTTATATGCACATGCACGTGTAGACGTACATATGAAATATGTTTTAGCCTACCTAAGCACCAAAACCTTACGAAATAGGAGAAACCATCAAAGAAAACTGGTTGTTCTGTTTACTAAAGAACAGTAATGGTAACTAAGATTTTAAAGCAAAAAAGGATGACAATAAGGATATTTGCAAGGCTGAGAATAAAAACTGCTGCACAAAAATCTATGAAGAATTAGGAAGAAGAAACGAGTAATGCTATTTACCCCTAGTGGTGCTATGCACCAGTATATTTGGCATTGAGGTCACTGCCACATTATCCAATGAATTTGGAATGCATTTTTATTCATTGGACAATGTAGCACTGCCCTCACTGCCCCAGATTTGTGTTTAACACCAGTAGGGTTAGATTGGTGCTAGACTCTTTGTGGACTACTTTATGTTAAAAAATTTATGAAAAAAGCTTGAAATGATTTGGCTGTCTGAGAATCCGGTCAGAGAATTGCAAGAGGAAGATTTTTCACCTGTTCTGAATTCTCAGAAACTCGTCCTATTCTTTTAGAATCTGTTCTTGGGTGAATCATGGTGAATGGTAAAATGTGGACTGTTTTTTTATTTGTAATCTAATTCTTGCAAGTGACGAGAAAGTTTGCCTCGGATTCTTTAAATTGTCTCCTCTCTCACAATCTACACTTCCTTTCTACGCAGGTACTTCAGGGCATGGACCAAGATCTAGTTTGTATGGAATACTGGAAATCACGGCCCTTGAAACAGATTCCTCAACATTCTCAAACTTTAGACCACTGTGGTAAGTACATTGTCAAGTCTGAACCCTCTAATGATCAAGAAATGTCCGAAAGCCACCCATTACATTCTGGGATTGATAGAATACTTAATGGCCTGTTCAAAAAGGCAAGTTTAGAAGAACTGTGTGCACTGTACAGTATTCTGAATAGCAAAAGTCCGACTAACAATCAAAGTTTAGTGACCCAGTTGCTTGACGAGGAGATTCACAGGCGCCAAAGATAACTTTCCCGGCCTTGTGGTAGACTCTTGATTCGCCATTGATTTTTGGTGCGTTACATTCTAGGTCACTATCACACACACGTCTTGTTTAGATATATTCTCTCTCTCTCTTTTTTCTTTTAATGGCTTGTATCAGAAGAGCCGGTTTTGTTGGATAGGTATTCAGAGCAATCATCACTACATCCATTTACACAGGGTAATAACAAAAATGCAATTCTTTCTTTTTGATTGTGTATTCATTAAATACTTGCACATTTATTTTAGGGATAAAATGTATTGAGGTTGGGAGCATATGCGGAAGATGATTAACCCAATCAAGTGCTTATTGATTCGATTGAATACCGGGATTTGACTGCAAAATATGAATAAATCTCAAAATAATTTATCGAAAAATCAAACAAATCAAAGAGCAAAATGAACTCCATGTTTGAATACGATATTACACGAGGAATAAATGAAGCGTCAACCTGAATGAACCAAGCAAAGGTCGCTACCCGGTAGGCAGTCAGTCGACCACTTCTCTAATGACTATCAACCACAGCATGTTCAGGGATGGATGGTTATTCATACGATTTAGACTCAACGACAATTTTACTAGCCACTCACCAAAATGTCTAGATTGATGAAGTGTGTATTTTGAGGCCCCAAAACTGCATAATACGTGGAGAAAAATTGCCAAGCATATGGAGGAAAATCGATAGGCACTCTGATCATTTACTTATTCTCATGTCGGCTGTCAAACGGGAGAGATAGCAGCACCCAACCCTTTTTTTTAGTTAATCAGGTTGCGTAAGTGCCTAATACCACCTTATTCCACTAAGAAAGTTGAAGTCTTGTTGGGGTAATTTGTATTAGTGGCTGGCACCACCTCGTCCCTCTTCAGATAGTATCAAGACAATGATCTTTCGTCAACGTCGCACATAAAATCTCCAATATCAAATTTCATTTGCTAACTTTTTTGATCCGCCAACTCTTAGTATTTCTTCGAAAATGTTACTAAATGATTGCTAGGGAAAATGCTAATGTGTTGTAGGTTGGAAAATAGCTTGTATGTGGGCTGTTTTGGCATAATTTTGAGTGAGACTTGTTCCTTCATTTTGGAAGATAAAAGTAGATTCATGTTCTCCTCCATGAGAATATCGAAATCATATATTTATTTTTCAAATATTAAATTGAGGTGAATGAGAAATTGAAGTTCAAAGTATACGAATTGGAAGAGATTTATAAGTTGGAGGAAAAATAATTAAAGTTTGTCCCATATAGAAAAATTTACAAGGCAATGATTAGTTTATATATGACCACTTTTGAAATGTGTAATCATGTGTTGTATAGAAACTTTCTCTATGTGTGCGTATAGGGGATGTATATCACAAACCGAATTAGCATATTTGGCCATTGAACTTATGTGCGAGCATGACCTATATAAACGAATGTTATAACCTAAATTGGCTCCTTAGTAGGGTCTTACGTTTTGCCTTAATTTTCTATTTATTTATTTTTTATTTTCCCAAATGCGTTAGTAATGAAGTTGCCAATATTTAAGGATAGTGAAGTCATGGTGGGAGAAGAGTTGTGATGTCCTGAGTGCTCATAATGGCTCTGATACGAAGAAGAAAATCCGAAAAACAAGGCAATAATGTTTTAAAGCTATAAACTTTTTTGTTTTATTTTGAGCATGAGCACATGGGCGGACCCCGGGGGCACGTGCCCCCAACTTTTGAGATACTTTTTTTTTTTTTTTTTAATAAAATCACGTTTGGTATCGATTGAAATTTTAATTTTAATCTAAATCAAAGTTAACAATTAATTTTAATAACATATTTCATAGAATCCATAACTGTTTAATTTTTACCAAAATTTACTAAAAATTTGATTTTAATCTCCACCAAACAGGGACAAAATCAAAATAAATTTAAATTTCGATATATACTAATTTTAAAAATTCTCCGACGATCGTACGTTAATCGAATCTACAAATTGTTTATATCATTTCGAAGCTTATTTCAAGAATTACATTATGGACATATCGAATAGTTCAAATATATATCGAAAATAGTTAAAAATACGTTAAACGTGAACTTTTAAAAAGCCGTCTAACTCGCATTCTTTAAAAAAAATTCAATTATTTCAGTAACATTATTTTTGTGATACAAATTTCTCAATGTAATTTTCATCATTTTATTACGAAATTTTCAAAAAAATTCGAAATTTTACATCTGAAAAAGTCATATCCCATGTAAATTTTTGGATGTAAAATTACGTGGAGTATGATTTTTTTAGACGTAAATTTTCGAATGTAAAATTTCTCTCAACTTCTTTGCAAGTTCGATCGTGCCCCCCTAATGTTAAAGTTCTGCGTCCGCCCCTACATAAGCACTAGGCATTAAAAGATACTCATTTATATACAATGAAAAGTAACATATATACACACAATCTGAAAGTCGATATACTCTTCATATCACTGTTTGATTTGTTTCAAAACTTGAAATAGCTTTTATACATTTCACCCTAACTGATTTGCTCTTATCTAAATCCAATAATCATCAGCTATAATTGGATAGAGTTCCACATCGTTAGATTCCCAACTTGGTTTGAATTTGTTGATATTTGAACTTCTTTATCCCCCAATATCTATCCATTTATATGGGCAGTGTTGTTTGAGTTTGCAACCTTGTCACTCTGATAATCTTGAGTTACCTTATCATTCCATAGTGTCGAGATTGGAGGCAGAGTTTGGTTTGAAAAGATTGAGAGCAACCTTTGACACTGGTTTAGTATATAGGTTTGTAATTATTTTGCCTTCCCCATGTCAAATGTTATCGTAGTGTGAATTCGCTTTCCCATGAATCTTGTACATATGCATTTTTAAGTGCTTTTCATGCTATTTGGTTGTGTCTAAGTCCAATAACGAGTCTCGGGTTTCTTCAGAGATTGTTCCGATGATCTACCCAAGAAGAAGACGATTGAACTTTTGCCGTGCAATGAACTCATTTGTTAATTTTGTTATGAAATTTTCTATTTTAGTTGTGGTGTTGAGATTTGGTGTGATATATTTGATGGGGGCAAGGTTTTCATTGGTGAGATGACCAATCGGTTCTTGGCTTTCTGCAAGAGTAGAGGCATATTCTTGACATAGGGAGTAATTGATAAGTGGGTCCAAGTGTAATGAAGTTGCCAATATTTAGGGATAGGGAAGTCATGGTGGAAGAGAAGAGCTATGATATGTCGACTGTTTACAATGACTCTGATATCAGGACGAAAATATAAAAAATAAGGCAAAAATATTTTAAAGAAGTTGTAAATTTCTTGTTTTATTGAGAGCATGAACACTAGGAAATTCAAGAGACTGATATTTATATATAAAGAAAAAGTAACAGATATACACAAAATTTGTCTTATCATATCATTGATTGATTTGTATCTACTATACCTAGACTTGAAATAGTTTCTATACATTCTGCCAAAATTGATTTGCTCTTATTTGAATTCGATAATTGTGAGGTATCTGGATAGAGTTCCACCTTGTTAAAACTCCTATCTTGGGTTTGAATTTGTTGACATTTGAACTTCCTTACCCTCCCCACCCCCCCTCCCAACGTCTATCCACTTATATAAGCAATGTTGAATGAGTTTGCAACCTCATCACCACGATAATCTTGGATCACCTTATTATTCCATGAATCATGCTACATGTACATTTTATTTGACAAGAAGTTTGATATTATACCACGTGTCTTGATATCATTGGACGGTTTAAAAAAAAAAAAAAAAACACGCACACACATGTTCCTGCCCATTACAATTTTAAATTCAATGGAGTGTAAACCACAATGTACACGAAAATGTACAAGTGGTTTTATCCTTATTCCATTGACTCACATAATATTTGTGGTATCTTCTCAGACGAGTAGGGTGGGAATTGAAGTAGATTTTGAGTGTGACCAGTATTGTCCAAAATTTAATATCTTAAATCTTGTGATATTTTGCTTAGACAATAAATCAGGAACTATTTCAGACCATCGGCATCCACATTGTATCTCTAACTTTTATCCATATTGGTTTTGAGCCAAAGTACAAAAAGTTTGAATTAATTGATAGCACAAATTGAAATAGACGTCCTAAAATGTTTTATTAATTCGGGTGCCCAAACAACTAAATGAAACTACAACTAACTATGGCTCTTGGCCTGGACAATGGGTGGAAGGAGGGAGGGGGTAAGGATGACAACGGAGTAGGGCCACGAGGACAGGGCGAGGCACGGCAGAAATGAGTCGACAAGGTTGAAGGGTGGGAGCTGGAGATGAGTGAGATATAGTCGTGTAGGAGTAACTAACTTTTGCCTTTTTCTTTTGTTTTTAAGTTTTTTATTAAATTTAATTAAGTTTACAAATCTTATTGTTCAGACAATGTGGAGTGAATTTCACTGCAACTTTTTAAATTGCCCATTGGAAATTAAATGCTATAAGATATAGAAACTTCGAACACAAATGTTTAAAAAAAAAAAAGGCGTGTTTACTACAATAGCCGTAGATTGAGGACTTCCACTGCAATTTCACTTAATTATTATATTAGGTTGCCCCAAGAAGTGAAATATCTCAACTTGGATGTTCATGAATCGACATCATGTATTCATCTAATAATTGGGCCATTTTAGTTAATAAATTCTTAATTTTGTGTGAAGTAAGGTGTTATCACATGCATTGGCGACATTTGTATGTCTTGATCATATTTAAAATAAAATAAAATAAAAAAGAAAAAGAAAAATTGCAATCATTTGGTCGTATTGTGGCCCTCATCTAGGCTATCCATGCAAGGTATAAAATAATGAAAACTATTGATTAGAAAATAAAAAAATTTAAGTGTATTTCTTCTTTATTTTTTTTGAGAAATGTGATCCGTAGATGAAACCTGATACAAAATTTATTGAGTTCATGTTTGGTTTAGATAAAAATTAGAATTTCGTAAATTTTAATAAAAGTTGATGAAATATGTGATTGAAAAGTTATGATTCTCCTCACTTTCTAAGCTGAATCAAATAGAATTTAGGTATTATTCTCAGTATATATAAAACATACATATTGTAACACGAGTTTATCGATTATTTTGTGTTATATTTCATGCTCTTTATTGATTCCTTCTCGTATTGAGTAGGCTAGAAGAAATTCTCGTGAGTGATTAATAATGTGTTGAATAATAAAAATGAGATAAGATTTGATTCTATGAAATTTGGTGCACTATTGCAAAATGGATTAAGAAGGGAATATCATGATTATTAAAACATAAAACAAAAGTACACACAACATTCTACCTAACCTCCATTGCAAAGCAACGCCTGTCAATGCTAATGGAATCATTAATTTTTGGACTATGTAAATTAAAAGGTGGAGAGCTTGATCCTATCGTCCGATTATGCTTTACAATTTTTTTACGTCTAACCTTCGTCTAGGTACCTTCTGGCTCGTAAAAGCCATATTTATGCTTTTTAATACACTAATATAACATAATGGTCCTTTTAAAAAATAAAAAATCAACATAAAGATGGATTAGAGAAAATAATTGATTAAATGTGTGGGATTCCATACACACTCCCTCTTTCTAGACATAGATTGTTAAAGTTTCTTAATATTTTAATCTTCTTTAAAGATTAGAACCCTCGTTCATCTTCGACTGCATGCATGTGTGTGCACGCACACGTTTACACACACGTAGAAGTGAAAAGATGGAATATGTTGTTTGCTCATTGTTACAGGTCCACCTAGGCTACTAGGCTCAGGTTGTGTGCCAAACTAAAGTATTTAGAGAGGCATGTAACGTTGAACTTGACTTTTCAAATTCACATTGGCATACTCCCACTCTCCTCCTTGAAAGCAAGTATGAGGTACAACATGGCCATTTCTATTCACCATCGTTGTCATGGGGGCATTCATGAACGTCATCCTACGTATAGTTCTCAACAAGGAAGCAATTAACCTTCCTATACGAGAGTCAAGAATGGAAGTGTGAATAATGAAATTCTTCTTTTTTTCACTTAAGTTCCTTGAACGTGGGGTTCAGTCTATTCGAAGTTTTTAGAATAATGTTATTTGTACAAAGTGGGATCATTCTTATCTTACATGAAATTAGATTTTTTGTAAATTCTGATAAAAATTAATAAAATGTGTTGTTAACAATTTGTGAGACCCATGATATATGTCATTAAAATTGATTGTTGATTTTGATTTAAATTAAAGTTTGAATTTTAATGAGTAGGATTTAATTGACTTTATATAACGTGAGGATGATCCAAATTTTGAACTAACGGCATTATTCAAGTTTCTCATGCTGCGACCACTATTTTTGTTGTATCCTTGGAAAAAGGTTATGTCCACGATGGATTGAAAGGCAACGTAGGCCACTAGGCTGTCAAGAAAGGACAAGTACTTGCTTTGTACGTTGTCAAAAAGTTAAAAAGGCGTCTATGAGAACCAAAATGCCTTTAATTTGATTATTTTTTAAAATTAATTATAAATAATATGTCTAGCTGTTTGAAATCGAACGAAAAATCATCAAATACCCATATGCTTTTTATTTACAAATTCGTCCTTCGAAACTTATTTTTCATTTTTCTTCGTATTGAATTAATTCAACACGTTCGACATATCAAATTCGACAGAACTAAAAAAATAACAGACAAACATTTTATATATCTCTCGTCTTGAATTCTGTATAATCTTATCCAAATGGATAATAAGAGCTTGTTTGATTTTCATTTTTTTCAAATATATATATTTTTTCCTCTCTTCTTTCCAATCACATATTTTTCCATAAAATAATATTACACGCAAATCTAAAACCTTTTTATTATTTTATAATTGCGCATTCTCATCAATGTACTATTTTAAGATGCATTCTTAACTTTTTAATGTGGCTCAAACGAGCTCTAAGTAACTCTAGAATCCCAATTTGAAAAAAGAGAGAAAGAAATGGAACACTATAACAAGATTCCTTAGCAATATAAATTGAAAGCTCCCAATCCAATCTCATATGGTGAAGTGGGAGAATTGGAAGAGACGGAGACTTTAGCCTTATCTTATTTCTACAATAAAAATTGGACAAAAACCATTATTGGACCACCTAAAAACCACCACATTTGCTGACTCATTCTTAAATCAAATCATACATTGCACTATACGAGTGACAAAAGAGCATAATTGGGACCAACTAAACTTGCAAGTTTAGTAAACCAATTTGTCGTGTCAGTGGAAAATTTGTATTTGATGACTATTTATCAATACTACTTACGTAAGAGTATGTATACACGTGTCGAAAGAAAAAAGCACATGCGAAATAAGGCCCACAAAAGTTGACAAATGTACAAAATTAACTCCGGATCTAAGGGGTTATTCTCTTTGTGTTTCAGTTTTGAATTCATTTTGTATTGTGTGTTTTGAATGTCCATTTTGAGATTGCTGAAAACGCGTTCTTTTTGTCATTTTAAAAAATTGTTTTCAAAAATTAAAAAAAAAAAAGTTCTTGCTTGATTTTAACTGAAAACAACAAAAACGACATTTTTGGCATTTTCCGTTTTCTTTGTAAATTTTAAACTCGTTTTTGAAAATTTGTTTCTAAAAATAGGTAAGTAAACTTATTTTCAGTGTTTTCGAAAATTGAAAACTGAAAATGGCCTGAAAACAACAAGGAGGATATGCTCTAAATTTCTGACTGGTAGAACATTGAGATCGATTAATGAAATCTCATATTTGAAACTAAACATCGTTTGATTGCAACGAATTCCATGAAAAATGTCATATCCGAAGAGAACGAATTTCACTTTAATTGTTTGATTGCAACGAGAAATGAAAATCTAATTTCAAGGTACAACAACTTTAAATTGCATTTTCTTTGTTTTCGTGAAAAACGAATTCTTATGGGTTTAGTCAATTTTTATTTTCCAACTAACATGAAATTTAAATTTCTTTCTACTTTTACTTATCAAACGGATCCTAATATAATGTAGTAAAAATCTCCAAAATTAATGGCAATTGGTTTCAAAGTTGATTATGCTAATATCACTGCCTTTTATTGACTTTTGATAGATGCTTTAGACCAACTTCACACTCTGACAAAATCTGAGACTATAAATAGTAATTAAGCTTCAATTATGTCAAATAATTAATGCAAAGTTTTTCTAATGTCAGTTAATTACAATGGATGGGAATCCAATGGTCCAATTTAATTTATATTAAAAAAGTTCAAATTTGATAGTTGTCAAATGACAACAGGATAATTCTATTCGATTATCAATTTTTGCTTTCGAACGGATTGTTGCTGGAACTATGTGGTACGGTTCAACAACTACCCCCATCGAATTATTTGGGTCCACTCGTTATTAATGGGAATAGGATTACTTCGTCCCGATTTGAATTTTGTAATATAGGCAACCGTGGAAATTAATTGTTACTAGAATTTTTTCGATTTTATAAACATTAATTTTATTTTTTAAGTCAATAGTATAAGTAGACTAAGATTAAGAAATGTAGAGTAACGTATCGAGCTTCGCCATATTTTTGTAATTTATATATTTTTTTTCTTCAAATTATTTGACTTTATGATTAGTAAATGAATTATGGATCAACTATACATGTAAATTTTTCAAATTATTTGACTTTTTTATGACTGATTTTTTTTTTATTTCGAGTATATACTAATACTTTAGGAGAATATACCTTCTACAAGATTTATGGTGCACGCGTTGTGACCTTGCCATAAGCCCACCTAAATTTCTGAGAAAATTAGAAAATGATTTCTAATGCTTTTTGTACATTAATTCTGTACAATGAACTTAATTGGGTTAGAAAATAATTATTTTAAAAAATATATATGGTTAACAACAACAAAAATTTATTAGAAAACGTAATAAAAAATTATTTTATTTTTGAGAATGTGTGGTTAAAAAGTGATTTTCTAATAATTACTTTCAAACAATAAGTAAATTATAAATTTATATAAATGAGTGGCTTACAAAATGTATAATTAGGGTGTGTTCGAGCCACATTATTTTGAAAGAATGTATTACGGAATAGTAAATTGATGGAGAGTGTGTCGTTGAAAATGAAAGAAAAGTTATTGACGTGATGGAAAATATTATTTTATTGAAAAATATGTGATTGAAAATGAGTAGAAGAATGAAAATGAAAAAATAATGTGTACCAAACATGGACTTAATATTAAAATTTGATTTCAACTTTTAAATATAATTTAAAGCAAAAAAGAATTAAAATATAGTATCACATTATTTTGGAAGAATGTATTCTGGAATAGTAGATGGATGGAGAATTTGTGGTTGAAAGATAAGGAAAAGTTATTGATGTGATGGAAAATATTATTTTATTGAAGAATGTGTAGTTGAAAATGAGTAAAAGAATGAAAATGAAAATTTTAGGCTCTGTTTGGTACACATTTTTTTCATTCTCATTCTTTTACTCATTTTCAACCACACATTCTTCAATAAAATAATATTTTTCATCACATCAATAACTTTTCCTTCATTTTTAACCACACATTTTCCATCAATCTACTATTCAATAATACATTCTTTCAAAAGACTCTTAATATGACTCTAACATGGGCTAATACTCCAAGAGGTTATACCTTGGGAAAAATTCACTTTCCCTACTTTATCTTTACCCTATTTCAAAAATAACAAAACAACTTTTACATTTCAAAAATCAGATTTTTTGACCTATATATACACACATTTATAAATATATATATATTTATTTAAATATATAAAAAGATATAAATAAATAAATAAATATATAATATATATATAAAATTAACCCACCCCCACCACCACCACCCCACCACGCCGGCGACTGCTCCGGCGACGTCTCCGATTCCGACGACTTCTCCGGCGATCACTCCGATTCCAGGATGGCCGGCGATCGTCTCCGATTCCGACTACTATTCCGATGACATGAATTTTTTGTACAGTCCAGGTCACAAGTCACATTCCAGGTCACAGCCAAGGTCACAGGTCACAATCGACCACAAACGGTCACAACCCCCATCCCATGCGCATCCCACTTACAACCAACGCACCACAGCCGTGACCACCACTATCATCACCAACCCTCACCGCCAATGCCACCACCAACAACTCCCCTACACCATCAAAAAAAATCAACCTAAATCCCCAACACCACCAAAATATGGAAACCAGCACTATCACTCCAACAAATTGAAAAACCCATCACCACCACCACCCCATTTCACCATCACCCACTACCACGACCACCACCGCCACCGCACAATACAAATCAAAAACCAAAAAACCACCACCGCATAGCACAAATTAGGAACCCATTCTTCCACAAAAATACAAATTGAAATCGGCTTGCTGGAGCAAACGAAAATCGTTCTTTGGAGCGCTTAGGAAAACAGCCGAAATCACTTAGGAAAAGCAACGATTTCGCCGGTTTCCCGGCGAAAAGCCCAGGCGAAATCGGCTCGGAAACGTTAGCCGATTTCGCTGCCAGCAGCTAGGGGAGGGGGCGGTCATGGGCGAAGACGGGACGGCGGGCGAAGACGGGCGGCGACGGCGGGCGAAAATGGATGAAGAGAGAGAGAGAGGAGAGTGTGATTTTAATTAGGTTTTGGTTGTTACGTTTGTTTTATAAATTAATTTTTATAATATTATTATTAACATTAATTAAATATAAAAAACCTATATCTATATATAAAATATCTGATTTTTGAAACTTAAACCTTAAAATCTGATTTTGGAATTTGAATTTCCAAAAGTAGGGAATTGGGTAATTTTCACTTATACCTTTTACAAGATCCGTTGTGCACACGGCACGCGCAATGACCATGCCATAAGCACACCTTCCACGCTGATTAATTGAACAAATGACCTATTAGCTTACGTCACTCTATTTCAAAATAATGTAACTTATTTAAAAATAAAAACTCACTTGTAAATAGAAGTTTCTTCACAATTCATTATTTTTTGGATTTAATTCCTTGACTACCTCATGGAGGTCCATGAATAGTCCATTTAATATGCATTTACCATATTTAATACAAATATCAAGCAGAATTATGCAACATCACAATTAATTTTTTCACTTAATTCTATGTGTTGCAGTAATAAAAATCGCAAAAAAATTCGACAAACTCGATTTCCGAGGGTCCTGTCCTGAATAGGGAGGGGATAACCCACTTAATTCGATATTCGGTGCGGGGACGGGTAACGGCACCCCACCCCCCGATTATTTATTTATTATTATTATTTTAAAAAAATTTAGAATTCAATACTTTAAATGAAAAATTTCACGAAATTTCATTAGTTCCAATAGAAAATGACAACTAAAATTGTTTGTTTAAATCTAATGAATGTGAGCAGTAAAAATAAATTATCAAAAACTAAAAAAAAATTAAACGGGGTAATGACCCCGCCACGCCTTAAACGGGTAACTGGACGGGGACGGGACGGGACGAGAATTTGGTTGGCGTGGTGGGGCGGGATAGGTTACCCCGACCCGTTGCCATCCCTATGTAGTAAATTCTACCTCATGAAATGCGTCATCTCATAATATATATGGATTACCCAATATTTGCATAATGTATATCGAATATTCATATAATATACCCCGTTTGGTAAGGATTAAAATCTAGGTCAAAGTTAATAATAAATTTTAACAATATATCTCATAGGACCTATAATTTTTGAACCATATACTTTATAATTTTTTATCAAAATATATTAAAAATCTAATTTTGATTTCCGTCAAATAGGAGTTTAATATGCAATATTGGATAATATTAAACTGTATAATTAGGGTAACTTTTTTTAGCCCATATTGAATAGTTTTTATTTTGAAAAAATGATATTTTGAATATCAATTTTTTAGAGAACGTTAAGTTAAAATATAAAGAAAGATTTTAGATTTATGTATAAAATATTTTATTATGTAAATGTGTGATTGAAAATACGTATGAAAATTAAAGAATTTTATTTGAAAGAGAGGCAAATAATAAAATATTAAATATGTTGCTTTTACTCGTTTAGTTATAGGTTATATTTTGACATCAAGAAATTGCCACCTCAACCCCATGGAGATAGAGTGGCTCCAGTCCAGCTTTCTCTTATAAAATAAACCCAAACCTTCCAAACCCACTCCCCTAAGCAAAACCCAACAAGTTAACATATCGTATCATGTGCGATAGCCTAAAGAGCGACTACCAACTGTGCGAAGAGCTTGGCCGTGGTAGATTCGGCGTAGTCTACCGCTGCTTCTCTCATTTTTCTGGCGAGTCTTTTGCCTGCAAATCCATACACAAGAATTCCCTTTCCGACGACTCCATCGACCGTCAGTGCCTAGACAAGGAGCCCAAGATTCTTCAGCTCCTTTCTGGCTGTCCCAATATCCTTCAGCTGTACGAGATCTATGAAGATGATGATTATCTGCATATCGTGACGGATTTGTGCGACGGAGGTGATTTGTACGACCGGGTTTCGTTGGGAACGCCGTTTACTGAACAGGAGGCGGCGGCGGTTTTGAAGCAGTTGATGATTGCTATTAGTTGTTGTCATCGCTTGGGGATTTCCCATAGAGACATCAAGCCGGATAATATTTTGTTTGATTCTGCCGGCCGGTTGAAGCTGGCGGATTTTGGATCCGCTGAGTGGTTTGGTGTTTCCGAGGAGGGGCTTATGACAGGGGTAGTGGGGACACCGTACTACGTTGCCCCTGAGGTGCTGATGGGGAGAGAGTACAATGAGAAGGTGGATGTATGGAGTGCCGGAGTGATTTTGTACATCATGCTTAGTGGGGTGCCGCCCTTCTATGGGGAGGGGCCGGCCGAGACTTTCGAGGCGGTTTTGAGGGGTAATTTGAGGTTTCCATCTAGGATTTTCCGGTCGATTTCGCCGGATGCCAAGGATCTGTTGAGGAAAATGATTTGCCGGGATGTTTCCCGGCGACTGTCTGCCGATCAAGTCCTGAGTTAGTATATTTCCCTCTCGTGTTTTTTCTGCTCTGTTTTTCTTTTGTTGAGAAATTCACAAAATCTGGTCTCGATCTGTCTTTCACACTGTTTCCCAAGAAAATTAGAAAGAATTGAGTTTAATTTAGTCTCTGATATAATTTTGGTTGGAATATGCAGGACATCCATGGATCATTAGTGGAGGAGACACCAGATCAGTTTCTGATCAGACCTGAAACACGACAATTTCAAATAGCTGCTGGTGTACATACACCATCCCATCAAGGATGGTGAAAGAAGAAGAATGTTCGAGATGCAGTACGGTCTGTAAGATTGTCAATATTGTCAAGTATTGTAGAGTGGATCCTACTAAAGGAGTAGCCTTTGGCCTTTGGGGTCGAAGGCTACCCCCTCGTGCTTTTTCTCTTTTTGTTGTGTAAGAGAAGCCAATGCCATCCCTTTTTTCCTTTGAGGGGCTTACCTTTTCTGGTAGTAGAAGAAGAGATTGTATATATATATGTGCGTAAATGAAAAATAAACGAGTGCAGTTATGTACATGAGAAGGTTGAAAATCCCCTCTATTTTCATGCCTTTTTCTGGGTTTTGGAATCCCCAGTTTGAGGGGGTTAAGGATGTTGTACTCTATTGTAAGAATGATGTACTTTACGCTTGAAATTGAAATTTCTCGTGTTTTTCACTTTTCAAGTTTTTGAAATCTTGAGAAATGAAAATGAAAAAAAAAAAAAAGTGGAATGAAGGGGGTTGGGTTGCTATCAACTATCAAGAATCCCAATATCCCATTACCTGTTTCTTGATGCTGGGGGTATATTATTGGCATATTCCTTGGATGAATTTCTTGATTCCATGTTTAAGGAACCCAAAAAAATGATTGGTCAAAAATGAATGAAGCAAAAGTTGGAGGGTGACACGTAAAAGAGTACACTTTCCAAATGACTTTAAGCTATAGTACTCATTGCCGTACTTCTTTTTCTTTTCCTTCCATGTGAAGGAATAATTTTATTTTTTTACTTTTTATTTTTTTGGGTGCATGATGCGAAGGAACAAATTGATGGCCATTTGCCACCCTATAAAGTACAATCAATGGATCATGTCTGGCACTAAATCACGCGACAGTGCGACACTGTGCCCATGTTGGTGGCGTGTAAAAGAGTTACGTGTAGAATATTTTATTGTATAAATATATTGTTAAAAATGAGTTTATAAGGTAAATGAAAGTATAGTAAATTAAATGAGAGGCCACCAAACAGGGACTATATTGAACAATTGACATCCAAATATAAATTCTTTTCACTTTTAATTCATATTCTGAACTTAATTCTTCATGTTAAACATGTTGCAAAATATATAGTTGAGAGTGTGTTTGGGAGAAATTTTTATAGAATTTTAATCAAAATTATAGCCGTTAAAGTCAACCCGTGGGCTCCACTTGTGAGAGGGAAGGTCAAAAATGGTGGCTGATTTGATAATTAACGGCTAGATTTTTTATTAAAATCCTGATTAAAATTTCTCCCAAGCAGGGCCTGAGTAATTCTAGAGCATCCAATATTAATGTGAATTGTCATAAAAAAAAATGATGGTACATGTACATTTTCCTTTACATTAAGTTTGTCTTTCACATGACATTCATCAAAATCATTGATTTCTACAACACTCTATCATATTGCTGTCCATATTTTAACACTGAGAGGATGTAAAGGAAAATGTAAACATCCACGTGCGTATAGCTTAACTCTAAAACAAAATTGCAAGATAAGCAAAATAGATATAACATTTAAAAATATCTTATGTTAAATTGATGTGACAAAAAAAAAATATTGTCAAGAGCTCTGTTTAAAAGGCTCTATTATAGTGGTGGCAATCGAGTTGAGCGGCTCGACCGCTCGACTCGTACCGTAGTGACCCACTAGCCGAGCGGGCAAGCTCACTAGACAAGCCAGTATGCTCGGCTCATTAGGGAGGTGAGCGCTCGTGGGCTCGTGAAAAAAATAATAATAATAAAAAGCTAAAAAAAAATTAACGAGCCACGGCTCGGCTCGTGAGCTCGTGGGCCGAGCCGAGCTCGCCCACGAGCAAACAAGCCATGAACCGGGTTGACTCGTGAGCTCATTTGTTTCTCCATGAGCCACCAGCCGAGTCGAGATGAGCTCGTGACCCATTAACATTTCTACTCTCTTAAGGGTCCGTTTGATTCTCATCATTCTAGAATGAGAATGAAAAATATAGTCGTTATTGGACCCCACGTAAAATATAGAAATTCAAAATTGATGGTTTGATATGATGAATATCGATCGTATTTTTCATTTTTATAGATGAAAATGAGAAACGGAGGCTAAACATGTTCACTTAACAATTTATTTGATTTGATTTTTATTTTTATTGAGTTGTGGATAGAACCTATTGGAAGATCAATTTTAAGTATAATCATTAGACATCAATAATACGCACACTATAAATCTTTAAATTATTGTTATATAAATCGATGTTAAATAGCATTATTTTAAATAACTACGTCCATTTTGATAAATTCAACCCATGTTTGAAACATATTTTTTTAAAATACATTTTTTCAAAACTCATTTCAATCGTACATTTTTCAATAAAATAATATTTTTCATAACAACAATAATTTTTTCTTACTTTTTAACATATATTTCTTATTATATCACTATTTAAAATATTATTTTCTCAAGAAAAAGCCCAAAAACCCACGCGAAAGTGTTTGTGTGGGGGGTGGATTGGCGTTATCGAGAAGGAATCTTTGGCCAGTTGAATAGACTATCATTCAAGTATGTGGACCAAAACCACAAATATGTTCACACCTGTCTATGACCGATAACTTATCACGCCGATATGTCAGGCGGGCAACAGATCTGCAGATGCCTGTAAAGCCAATAGTTTTTCGTTTTACAATAATGTAAGAATTATATAATAATTTACAGACACGTAATATGATGAAATATGATTGAGTCAGAATTTTTTTTATAGATTGTCCAACATATTACCAGTTGACAAGCATTCATTAAATGTTGGACATAATATAAAGTTAAACCAGTCAATATAGTATTGCCACCTCAATTTTGTTGTCTTTGAAATTTGTTTCAAATTAATGGACTATTTTCTTGTCTCATTCATATCGCATATATAATTAGTCCTCTGAGTTAAACAACGTTTGTTATATTTAGGATTGATTGCGTTCACACTTAATCACCTACACAACCTTTACTTCGATTATCTCATTCTTTGTTTAACAGCATTGGGGATGATAAATGATCAGATTAGGTCGGGATCGAGTCTTGCCGGATCACTAAATTGACCTTTTGAATTAGGTGAAATTTCAACTAGAAAATCGAACGACCAACCCATGAAATCGATTCGAGTTGATTCGGGTTGTCAATCTCATGGATATTTGCAGTAATGGTTTTTCAATTTATTTTTGGAAATATGTAAAAAAAAAAAAAAGAATTAATGTACTAATTAGAGTTTTAATTTTAATTGAAGAAGTTAAAAGTAAAATATGAAAATTTATATTTTATTGCTTCTCAAAATCTGCCGTTACAAATTTCTAATAATCAATTTTTCAAATTTTATCGAACATTTTAAGCAACTCTAAAATAAATCCCAAACGGAACTTAATTTGATTGGAAAAATGTTATTCATCCCCAATTTATGTGGATGTAAATAATTGGTTAAATGATATGTGAAATTAAATGACTTATATAATTTCACTTATCATTTAATGCCACATAAACGCTACATAAATTGGAGATACATCTCCACTGAGGATGAATTACATTTCTCATTTGATTATGAATCGGTTGAAATATGGGGTTAATTAATTCACTTCGGACAGAGAAAGTTGATAAGCTATCTCACTTTGAATTTGTTTGGCCCAAACTTGGAATTATTATATAGTCAAAAGGTTAGAACATGCAAATTCATTGGAAACTGCATTCCAAGTGACTGTTGACTGATATCCAAATTAAATACTCCCTTCTTCAGTACCAATTATATAGGCTTGTTTCGTTTTTCACACGAATTAAAAAAACTTCTTTAATATCATTGAAAAATTAATTTTTGTCAAGCTCTTTCCTAATTTAACTCTATTTAATTTTCAGTATGTAAAATTAAATTATTATTGGAACTAATAAAAATTTTGAAGAACAAGAAGAAACGAGAGTTGTTTCATGCTTCTAAGAAGTGAAAAATGTGTGTATTTGGATGATTTCAAAAAGTTGGCATATTAAGTGGGAAAAATTTAATAAGGGTATATTGAAAAAGGAACACGATAAAATATTCTACATTAGAAAACATGTCTATATATTTGGGACGAGAAAAATGACACACGGCCTATATAATTGAGACAGATGGAGTAAATAAAAATTGGCTTCTAGATGGTTCATATTATCGTGCCCAAACGTAGGACATAGCGAAAATCAAGATCACAAAGATTTAGTTATTTTATTTATAAGCGGTGTTCAAAAAATGACAATTAGGTGTGAAGTTTGACGTTGTTGTCTAGTCAAATTTTACGTTTTTTTGTGTGGTCGAGGTGGGAGAAGAATAAAGAATGAAGATGGTTAAAATAAAGAAACCCCTCTTTGAATCTTGATGTGGGGAATATTTTTAGCATATGCCTTCGAGTTCTTGATTCCATGTTAAGCAACCCAAAGTATTTTGGTATAACTCTTTGAATAATGCTAACATCATATGTAAAGAATATTTCAAAATAAAATGCGTGGAAAGTCTCTTGAAAATAACAAAGAAAAAAAAAACTGAAAGATTAAATATTCTATTATAAATATGCCACGTGCACCGCACTTGACCGTAACTAATATACATATGCGAGACGCTAGAAAAATAGTGACGACGTGTGAATGAGAAGGTTAGAAAATCACCTCTATTTCCATGTTTCTTGGTCTTCAAGTTTGAAATATTGGATCCAAAATTGAAAAGAAAAGGAAAAAGAATAAGGGAGGTTGGAATGAAGAAACCCTTTTGAATTTTGATAAGAAGGATATATTATTAGCATATGCCTTGGAATGAAGAATCAGTCCCTTTATTCATCCTGATGCTACCAAAAATCGTACCTGGCGGTTTTCGATCCCGGCGACTATTGACGAGCACGAACGTAGTCCTCCCGTACCTGAAACAAAGGCGGTGAGGTATGACCTCGTCGCCCCTCCGATGCTTAAGTCAGACAGGGGATTTATGCGTAAAGTTATATGCTGAAATAATGTGGAACGTACCTCAATATCGAATTGGGAGCCCGTATTTATAAGGCTAGGCGGTAGAGTCCTAGTAGGACTGTGTGGTTTATTCCTGGTTGTGCGGAAGTTGAGTTAACTTCCCTATGTAGAAGAGTCCTGCATTGATTAGTATTTTAGGATAGAATCCTTAGTTAGTTAGGACTCCTTATCCTTGTTGATCTCGACCCCTTAGAGGCAGAGGGCCATAAACGTCGTGGGGTGATAACAGAAGACCCCGAGGACACCGGGGAGACCGAGGAATGCTTGCCCCTCGATGACTGGATACCCCGAGGACTTCCATCGTCCTCCTTGGAAAAGTGACTGGGCCAAGTCCTCGGTGCCTCGAGGACTCCATATGCCCCAACAGTAAAGGGGGGTGACACAAACCCTCGAGGAAAATTAGGCCAGGAGTCCTCTAGAATATCCTCGACCATGAACGGCCTCGGTCATGCCAAAATCTCTCATATCACATCCCATTTTAACAAAGTAAACAACTCAAAGCCATGTGAATGTGTTTTGCTGATATCGAGGAAGGAATCTTTAGAATAATACTATCAATTCTAGAGATGACAACGGGGCGGGTTTGAGGCGCAGGCTTGCCCCGTTTATATATATATATATATATATTATTTTTTCTCAAAAATTTTCAATTAACTATTTTTGTTTTTAATTTATAGTTAATTATTTTTTTTATTCTTCACGGGACGAGTTCGGGGTGCTTCGAGGCAGGGCATCCACCCGCCCGCCTCGTCCTTGACCCCGTCTCCTTGACCCGTCCGCCCCACCCGGCCCGTCGGGGCGGGTTTTTTTACCGTCACTAATCAATTCTTATGTTTGATACATGCTATTTAGAATCTATTTTTTCTTAACTCATATATAATTACATACTTTTTTGTTAAAATAATTTTACATCTGCATCCATTAATTTTTCCTACATTTTAATCGCATATTATCCAAAATATCATTTTTTTTTTCACAAAATCTATTTTAAAAATCTGCAACTTTAATAAGTGAAAATTACTTAGACTTCTTGTGAGGTTTATGAAAATTTGAGTGAGATCCTCCTCTTTTTGAAAAATTATACAAATCTCTCTAATTTCAATTTTGAATAATGCATATCTTTCCTGGAGTTTATTACAATTCTAGAGACACAACTTACTTTTCAAAAATTACACAAACTTTATCTTACCCCAATATTTTGGCATAACTCTTTTAGTAATGCTAACATCATATATAAGGAATATTACAAAATAAAATGCGTGGAAAGACTCATGAAAATAACGAAGAAAAAAAAACAAAAACAAGATTACGAGCATGTTTGAACCCCATTTTTTACAAAAAAATGTATTTTAGAATAGTGATTTGATGGAGAATGTATGGTTAAAAAATAAGAAAAAGTTCTGAATTTGCTTATAATATTATTTTATCAAACAATGCGTGGTTGAAAATAAGATTAAAAAAATGTAATTTAAAAATAATGAATACCAAACAATGACTAAATATTCTATTATAAATATGCCACGTGCACCCCACTTGACCGTGACGCTAGATAAATAGCATAGCACGTGAATGAGAAGGTTGAAAAAAATCCTCTCTTTCCATGTTTTCTTGGTCTTCAAGTTTGAAATATTGGATCCAAAAGTGAAAAGGAAAGGAAAAAGAAGGAGGTTGGAATGAAGCCTTTTGAATTTTGATAAGAGGGGTATATTATTAGCATATCCCTTGGAATGAAGAATCAATCCCTTTATTTATCACATTTTAACAAGAATTACACTATGTACAAGGAAAATTCAACAACGTCAAAACAGGGGGACAAGTCTTGTCCCCCGTGATTGGCTGAGGTAGGAAAAAGATGTCGCCCTGTATTGACCCCGTTAAATTTAATTATGCTATTTGTACAAAGATAGTTTACAAAAGTGTGTTGACAAAATGATGTGACAAGAATAACAAGATCTAGGCCAGATGATGCTAAACATATTTTGTAATCTAACTTTGTACAAATAGCACGACTGTTAAATTTTCCGTGTACGTATAGTGTGATCCTTTTAACAAAGTAAACAACTCAAAGCCATGTCAACTTGTTTTGCTGTTAACGTTATCGAGGAAGGAATCTTTAGATAAATTCAGGCCTTGTTTGAGTCACATTAATTTTTTCATTCTCATTCTTCTACTCATTTTTAACCACACATTATTCAATAAAATAATATTTTCTATCACATCAATAACTTTTCCTTCTTTTTCAACCACATATTCCCCATCACATCAACAGTAAAAATGTATTCTTTTTCCAAAAAAATGTGCACCAAACGGGGCTCAATAAGACTATCATATTCTTATGTTTGACACGTGTTATTTAAAACTTATTTTTTATTAATTCATTTATAACTACATAATTTATTTGTTAAAATAATTTTACATCTGGATCAATAATTTTTTCCTACTTGTTAATCATACTAGGTGCAAGCAACGTGCAATGCACGTTTGCTTAGTTTATATTTAATATTTTTGTTTAATAATTAATTTGTTATTAATAAAGATGTAATTTTTTTTTTTTGGTTAATTAAGGGCGTATCTGGGCGCGCTGCAAGGAGGAAAGAAAATTGATTATGTTACCCATTTTTTTTCAAATCTACAGCCCTACAGTGAGAGAATTGGTCCAAAATTGCGGCTCCCAACAACATGAATTGTTTTGCCAACGACTTGATTTCTGCTGAAAAGCAGAAGCAGACACCCTATAAATAATTAATGATGTAATGTTTATGTAATTGATAAATAATTAGATGTGTGATTTTGATATTGTGATGTAAGTTGGTGAGATTGGAAAAAATAAGCAAAAGTAGACAAATTTGGAGAAATGGCTAAATTGTAAGGGATCCAAAGTTCGGGGGCTAAAATGTAAATACTTAAAAGTTGTGCCGAATCTCACGATGAAGATTTGAGAGTGCTCGGAGTCAATTGAATAAAGGAAGATGTCAAGGAGATCAAATTTAGTCAAAAGATGATCACAAATCAATTTCCAACCGAAAAGTTATGCTCCGATATTTTAGTCTCATATCGAGACCTATTTTTGGCATATGAAGTGATCGAATTGAAGAATGATGTCTGAACTAAAGTTGTAGCCAGATGGGTTAGCTTTCCAACGCATTTTGCATCGCCTCAATAGGATATCGGAATACAAAGTTATGATAAAAACACTGAAAGAAGGTGCAACTGCCTGTTGAAAACAAGAAATTTCGTTACATAATCCCTTATATTGAGACCTATTTTTGGCATATAAAGTGGTCGAATTGGAGAATGATGTCTGAACCAAAGTTGTAACCAAATGAGTTATATTTCCAACGCATTTTGAATTGCCTCAATCGGATATCGGAATACAAAGTTATGATAAAAACACTGAAGGAATGTGCAGCTGCCTGTTTAAAATAAGAAATTCTGTTACATAGTCCGTTATATAGAGACATATTTTTGGCATAGAAAGTGATCAAATTAGAGAATGATGTTTGAATCAAAATTGTAGCCAGATGAGTTAGCTTTCCAACTCATTTTGAATCGCCTCAATCGGATATCAGAATACAAAGTTATAATAAAAACATTGAAAGAAGGTGCAGCTACTTGTTTAAAATAAGAAATTTCGTTACATAGTCCGTTATATTAAGACCTATTTTTGGCATAAAAAGTGATCCAATTGGAAAATGATGTCTGAATTAAAGTTGTAGCCAGATGAGTTAGATTTTCAACGCATTTTGAATCACCTCAATCGGACATCGAAATACAAAGTTATGATAAAAACACTGAAAGAAGGTGCAGCTACCTATTTAAAACAAAAAATTCCGTTACATAGTCTGTTATATTGAGACATATTTTTGGCATAGAAAGTGATTGAATTGGAGAATGATGTTTGAATCAAAGTTGTAGCCAGATGGATTAGCTTTCCAACGCATTTTGAATTGCCTCAATCGAATATCGGAATACAAAGTTATGATAAAAATACTGAAAGAAGGTGCAACTGCCTGTTTAAAATAAGAAATTCCGTTACATAATCCGTTAAAACAACAAATTCCGTTAGTTTTTCCGTTAAACCAACAAATTCCGTTAAATAGACACTTTTTATATATAGAAAGATATTCTCCAAAATATCATTTTTTACAAAATCTATTTTAAAAAATCTACATCAAACGAAACATTAATAAGTGAAAATTACATAGATCTCTCATGAGGTTTGTGAAAATTTGAGGGAGGTCCTCCTCTTTTTCAAACAATTATACAAATCTCTCTAATTTCAATTTTCAATAATACATATCTTCTCAAGAGTTTATTACAATTTTAGAGACACGACTTCCTTTTCAAAAATTACACAAACTTTATCTTATATCAAGTTTTCAATGGTGCATACCCCCACTGAAGCTTGTGACAATTTTAGACAAACCCCTCTACTTACAAAAACTATACAAATGTAACAAATCGTCCATTTTCATGTTTTGAATAACGAATATTGTTTAGGGACCAAATCGCAAATATTGTTTAGATCTACCGTTGATAAGCTATCAAACAAATACCACACCCACACACGTAGGTTGGAGATAAACATTGATAATGCTATTGGGAAAAATGAAAAATCCCATTAGACATACAACAATCACGACGAAAACGAAAAACAAAAAGAACCTTTAAAAAGTGCGAATTAAACTTGGCAAATTGCCCAACCACTGGAGAAGAAGTTTTTAATAGCTAAGAAAATCTCGTGATACAATTTTTCTTCACTCTCGACTTTTCCCAATCCAATAACCTTAAAATTTCTTTCTTTCTTTCCTTCCTTTTATTTTATTTTATTCCCTTGAAATTTCATCTACTAATCCTCCAAATATATCTTTCATAGTGCCAAATTGAGTTTCGTAGCTCAATACCAGTTAGGATACATACACGTTTTGTACCTCAACCTTTAATATAAGAAAGACTGAACAAATAATAATAATAATAATAATAATAATTATTATTATTATTATTTACTTAATAATAGACAGTATAGAATAAGAATTCAACTTTTTTTTTTAAATTCTATCGTACAAAATATGTTTAAAGTTTTCAAGACAGATTCCTCGAGGAGGTGCTCCATCAAACACATTCAAATTCATTGAAGGATAAATAAAAATTAATAAGTTTTTTTTTTTCTTCCATGTAATTGCTGACTGTAGGAGCAGACCGCCGGGGACGTGACCCCCAAGATTTTTTTTTTAAATAGAAAAAGTAAAATATGAAAATTGAAACCCTTCATTTTCTCTTCTCTTCCAGTGTCCCCACACCCACCCCGACACACAACTAGGGCCATCATTTTCCCTCTTCCCGTTCCAAGACCCAACATTTCCGAGATCTACAATTAATTTATTTATTGGAATCTTCGTCGGCATACTATATAGATAAACTTTGTGTTCTTTTATATTAGAATTTTATTTTTTTTTAACTCGTGTTCCATTTAGGACATGTTTGATAAGATGAACTGCGCAAAGTTCGAGAGAGCGTACGCACACCTCTTTCTTTTTATTTTCTCACAATGATCAAGTTATTTCGTACATAGGAGGATCAAATCAACATTCCCCTCCAATATAGAATTTTCGGCTTTATTTCTTCCAAGTGTAAATAAATAATCCACATAGTCAGTCAGTCATAAATGATTTGATAACTCAAGGTTCATACTAGGGACACGAGAATGAGGGGAAAAAGGGGCAACCCTCAGCCCGATCATCCAATTCGCTCCAAGAGACGGACTTGGTTCTGCAATCAAAACAACATCGTCACTTGTGATTTGATTTCGGGAGCACTATCTGCTTCACCAGCAAACTCAAATATTCAACAAAGTATATGTTCTTGTCAGGCAGTATTTATTCTGATGGGCAAGCCCGACATGACCCACCAAGCTGGGCCTATTTTTCATGGGCCTTGATTAACTCTTCTAGTTATTTTGCTATACTCGTATTGCATGTTGCAATGTCAGAAATTCTTGTATCACCATGCATCAAATTAAACTTATAAAATCTGCCCAAAATGGCCTTTAATATACTAGCGTGAAGTTCGAAAATGATGTTAACATTCAAGCTCTGCATATGAGATGCAAGTTTGTACAATGCTCGATTGTTTGCCGAAGTTGAAATTTTAATAGCAGGTTTAGATGGAATTCGTACGGAGGGACGATGACTATAGTAAAATTAAAAATACACGTTAAGAAAAAGAGATTGAAGATAGAAACTATGACTAAGGTTGAGAATGACGTCCAATACCCTCTAAAATTTACTTACTCTAATGAGAAGATTTTAAATAAAGGAATTTTTATTGATGAAAAATTGAAAGTTTAGTTTTTAAATAATTAGTTTTTAATTTAAATTATTAAAGTAAGATTAGGGGTTTAAAATGATTACTTTTTCTTAATTCGAGGGGCAATCGGAAAATCTAGATTTATTTGAGGGGCCCAGAGTGCAGTAAAATATATTGGAAATCGTGACGAAAAGTGGAGGCAAAAACTGATTTTATTACGATACACGGACAAAAAATAAACTTCCAGGTGGAGCATTGGCGGAGGTGAAAACTCTTCCCGGCACGGCGGAGAAGTGGCGGAGGTATATATTCTGTAGCTAGAAAAAGACAGAAAGCGAGATGTTGTTTCAGGTGGGAGGACAAGGGACGCGTCCCACATTCTTCGAGATGTCCGCTGCTCAGCAGCTCCCTTCAAGTCTACGCGCCGCCCTTACTTACTCCCTTGGTGTATGATTGCTTCATCAATTACTCGAGTCTATTCTGTGTTTTTTTTCTTTATCTTTTTTTCCACTATCTGTTTTTATTTACTCTGAATTTGATATGAATTTTGCAAAATTAATGTCGCGTGCAGGTACTGGCGTTGAGAAGACCTTTCATTCATAAAATCTTAGACTATGAAGATGAATTCTTCGCATTGCTTATGCTACTTCTGGAAACTCATAGTTTACGTACCACTGGTAACTTCCTGTTTTATTTACTTTATTGGAGATTTTGGATCATGAATTTTGTTAGGATTTATTGGATAAATCGAGATGAAACCATTGGGGTTTAGGCTTAAACTCGAGAGCATATAGATTTCATTAATTTCTTTCATAGAAGGACAAGACGGAGTCTATGGGGTCGAAATTTTGAATTTATCAATAATAAAACTAGCTAGTTTGGTTCTATCTGGCTACTATGCAAATCAATTGACTGCTATGAGTTGAATTGATTAAATAAAGAATTCATCACTATGTATTACTAAATATTTCGTGGTTCTAGTAATACCTCTGTCTGATAATTTGTGTTTCCTCAGATGCTTCTTTTGCAGAATCATTATATGGACTACGCAGAAGAGGAGTTAGGATAAGACTGAAGAAGAATTCTAAACTTACTGACCTTGGTGATGAAATTCATCACACTGGGTTAGAGAAGCGGAAAAAAGTTCTCTCAGTTGTATTTCTGGTAAACGATTCTTGAATACTTATTCACTTGAAAAATTGTATGAATGTAGAAATTTCTATGTTCTTTAACAAGGTTGTGCTGCTTTGTGGTGTTCAGTCTATGTCTAATCCATCAAAAAGTTTGGATGCCATTATTCACTCTGTCCCACATTGGCTAGTTATTTAGAATTTTTCACATTCAACCAACACTTCTGTTGATCAAAAATTGTTTTTGGTTTATTTAGTGTCAGGAAGGATAAATGAAGAGTAATGAACTTCAAAAAAAGACTACTCCATAGAGCATTTTTGCTTTTGCGGAACTAAAATGATGTGAAAGTTAGTTTCAAATATGACAAACTTATTGGATCATGGATAGTATTGATAGTATTCGATTTCTTGCTCTATATAAGTACATCTTACTTTGGTTAATGTTTCTTGATTTCTTTTTGAAGTTATCCCTACTTTTATCAACACAAAGATTAGAGTGAAGCCAATTTTCACTTCTTAATATAACATCGCTGCTTTTGTCCCATTAACCTCTTTTTCAAATTTCTCTTTTGTGTATTGTTATTGTTGTTGTAATTTTAGAATGTATATTTGATCATGTAAACTTATAGAGGTAGCTGCACATGTTCGATTTTTGTATATTGTGGTAGTTGTAATTTTATAATGTAAATTTGATTGTTTTGGAGAGCTAAATATGTCTCGTTTTGTAGTGAATCACTTGATTTATATTTTTGTTCAATTAATTGGGAAAATTGACAAGGATATTCGATCTGCTTGCTTTTATTTTTTTTCGATTGTCAACTATATTTTATGAAGTGTAGCAACTGTGTTTTCCAAGTTCATATTTCAAATACTTTCAACATTGCACAGTTCACGTGGCAGATAAAGGGTTTGGAGTTCTATTATTTGCAATCCATAAAGTTTAAGTCCATTACCATGTTATAGTTAATGTGGCAGTGAAAATAGATCTTCTGAGCGTGATTAAACCTGTGAGGTGCTAGGATTAACAATACAATTACGTATGGTCATATAATCTTATTTAAATGGTTTGCTTCTATTGCTGACCCTCTCCCTATCCAATTTTTAGAAGTTTGTTTAATGAGTCCATAGATATCAAAAGGAAAAATAAAGAAGGGATTGTGTACTTCCTCCAAAAAAGAACACCTGCATCCATAATTCTATGATGGGCACGTTAATCTTGATCTCATCTACTACGAAATTTTATCCCAAGTTTTCAGATTGTCCAGTCCCCCTCAAACAATGATGACAAATAACTTTAGAGAGGCTTGGAATGCTGAACAGTGAAAATAACAATAACAGCATAATCTTGAGTGTTTTGCCTCTCTATTGTCATATTAAAAGGATCTGTTTATCACAAATTACAGTTTCCAATTTATTTCATTCATCGCCAAATTATCGAGTCGTAATGCTATGATGTAATCTTGCAGGTCGTTTTGCCATATCTGAAGTCAAAAATGCGGTCTATCTACAATAAGGAAAGGGAAGCTACACTTCAGGCAAGTTTATGGGGAGTTAGTGATGAAAGATTAGATGATATTGACTACCTCGATGGAGGTGGTAATACCTTTGAGTTGAGAAGCAATTCTCATGTTGAAGCATCAACTAGAGACCGTTTGATCAAGAGATTGCAGAAGGCTATTGGTGCTTGCTACCCTTGGATACATGCTGGAAATGAAGGTGCATTTGGCATATATTTCCGACATAGATCTTTTCTTAAGAATTGTAAATTTTATTAGGATTTTTATCCATTATGGAGCAAGATGTGATTCACTTGACTTCTGTTAATTGGAATTTGTTTTGACATTACTTTGTTGGGAATAGCGATAGAGGAAGACAACTTTCGCATCAATGCTGTATATGCCCTTTGTGGAAGTATTACTTGAGAACTAGTATCTGTGCCTTTTTTTTTTCTTTTTTTCTTTTTTTTTTGGTGTAATCTGTTTGGGTAGATCAGTTACAGGGATAGTATTGAACAATTATAAGTTTCATAGTGAACTTCAGGAGAGAGTAAAATTTGGTTCTGGGGAACACTAGAGTTGGATTCTGGAGAAAAAATGTCATCAAGTTCTTGGAGGGATAAAGTGAAAAGTTTGATTTATTAAAATGGGGCACAATTTTTTAAGAGAAAAGGTAATAATGAGAAGTTGTGAACCGAAAATTTTCACAAAATTCTATCGAATATGGCATGGTATGGTTGTGAGCTTGTGATGTTCAATAATGACTTTGAGTTTGCTGTCTCAGTTTTTTTTGACAAGACAAGTTATTAATGTACGGACTGAAAATAAAAAAAGAAAACAGTTCTTTCCAACTGAGAACAATTAGTGAAAAAGGAACTCCTTCAAATTCCGTAGACTTAGTTGTAGATGCCCGTAACGGTACCTCCCTTTTCCATAAATGAACTATAATTTGCTCTTTTTAAAAAAGTTCTGCAGTTCCTTTCCATCCATATTACCTAAAATGGCTGATACTACACTCCAGATCAAACCTTATTCCTTGGATGAATACTCTATTCCATTTCTTCCTTCTCACGTTTTGTGTGAATTCTCACCTCCTGTTAAACAAGTATTTCCTACTGTTATGTTTCCTTTATGTACCTCTAGATCACCTCTGATATGTTCTGTCATCCTGTCTTTCAAAAGGACATTTACTCTTGTTTGAGCTCCTGGGACGCTTTCTCTATTTATGCATGTTATCAACCTATTGCAAAGCCGTTGTTTACACCAGCCAAAGAAACAAGTTTTAAACAGTTTTTCTACCAACAAAGTGTTTGACTAGTTTATAGTTCATGGCCTTTTCTGATTAGATTTTGTTCTCCTTTATTTAATTTTCTACTCAGCATTGTAGCTATAGTTTGACAAACCCATTTATTCGTTACAAAGAATCTAGTATACATGCCAAAAGTTTGCAAAAGGACATACCATGAAACTTCAGCTCCTAAATTCCACTACAAAAATCCAAAAAGGCTTCTCAATATTTGAAGTTATATATGTTGAATTCCTCAATGATTTTCGTGGTAAAAATTGTAAGTACCAGCGGTAATCTCTTTCGACATTTTGTTCATGAATCTATTGCTAACATCCATCTAACAAGCGCTAGTTTTGGTTGTGCAGGGTTATCGTTTGCTTATCAGCTGTTATATTTGTTGGATGCTACCGGATTCTACTGTGTAGGATTACATGCACTTGGTATTCATGTTTGTCGAGCTACAGGACAGGAGCTGGTATTTGTTTATAAATTTGTCACTGTTACGCATGGCTGGATAACTATACATGATGAGTCAGTTGAAAGATTTTTGAATTCGAAATTGCTTTTATGGTGCTATAAGTAATATGTGGAGATGAAAGATTGCTTGACTGAGTAACATGTGATACTTCTACCCTTTTCAGTCATGTGAACTACTGGGAGATCATTTTTTTTGCACCAGTAACCTCTTTGGTCAAATCTTTAAGTGCGTTGTCACCTTTGTAGTTACTTTTTGTCCTTTAATCATCTTCTCCTCCACCAATGTTATAGTTTGTCAAGTGTCTGATAAAACGGTTGATTTTTTGCGTGATTTTTGTTCTCACTTGACAATAGATACTAATTGGATTTTAAATGAGGATGCTTAAATTTAAATCCTCTGTTCCCTGCTGTTGGTTCAATAACATATTCTATGAGATTACTCAGAATACAAGCTGTCACTTGTAATATTAGAATTCAATTTTTGACTCTATGTGAATGTTTATATAAGTTGCCTGTCAGTTTTTAAACCATAATTTTCTCTCAATAGGCGTCAATGTAATCAGTAAGCTGTATATTAATAGATGCAACCTATTCATAAAAAGAATATTTGTCTTTTCAGTAAAGATTCAACCTGTACCAGGCGTTTGTGTTATCTCCACTGATACCATCCAATTCTTTTTGAGCCTTTCCTCTTCTGTTGTCAAGGTAGATGGATACTTCTTCTAGAATTTCCAAGATAAGAAGCCGTGAGCGTGAGAGACTTTGTGGGCCCCCTTGGCTAAAGGTACATGTTTATCTTTTTTATTTAGTATCTATATCATACTTGTCTGTACTTTCTCAAATGGTTAGAGTAGTTAATCGCGTTTGTAGAATATCAATAATTCCTATAGTACCTGCAATTGCTTGTTTAAAGTTTGTGCAATACCCATATACTTGCCAAGGTCGTGTCTGTATCAAATCGACCCATTAATGGGCAATGGCTCAAGAACAGTTTAATTAGCGAGGTGTCTTGGGTTTTTATAAGTTGCTTTAAATGGCCAACTCTTAATGGACATATAACGAGGATGGAGGTAAAAACGGTTTGACTTGACATCAAGTGATTGAGGACATCTACTTGTCCTCCCTTGAATTTCTTTGTTCTATTCACTCCTCCCAAAATAGAAAAATATTATAGTTGCTGTATTTTGTTATTTAGGTTCTTACCCTCAAAGAGTTATTTGTAAAATATCTCAGGCATTACAAGGTGGATTGCTCAGCTGTGCATATGCAGCTCTTGACTATGCTCAGAACGGTCTGATTGCAGCAGTGTTTTTCTTTAAAGTGAGTTTCCTTCAACCGAATGCAATGTTTACTCCCATGATATTATGTGTGGAGTTGTGATTGCTATGTATGTTGGGTTGGCATTTGCTTGCCTTTTGTAACTTGTTTAGTTCACGCCGTTAAGTTATTTGCACCTTAAGACCTAACTATGTGTTCTGCTTTTGCACGCGTGCCCTCAAAATGGCTGAATCTTATTACTTTTGTTTAGTGATTTTTGGATTTTCTTCACTTGGAAAGTTCTCATCTGCTTAGGCTTTTTCATATGATCTAACTAGAGGGAGAATAAGAAGAACCATTGAGACTGGAATGTTGTAATCTCACACCATCTCCTACTACTGTTTTCCCCATTTGGGTTTTTTCTTTTGATTTTGAGTATCCGTAATTATTTATCATGAGTTTGCAGATGATGGAGTGGTGGTACCAATCTGCGGAAGAAAGAATGTCTGCTCCGACTGTCTATCCACCTCCACCTCCTCCGCCACCGCCAAAGGTGATTTGTTTTACATATGTTTAAAATTTAGGGATCTTAGTCTTGGCAATAATTGACATGTTTGATTCTTATTCTTCAAGTTCATAATTTTACTCTTTAGGCTACTCGCAGAAGCTTTTATTCAGTAGAAGTTCCTTAGTTAATTTAAATGTAATCAACTTGATGAAGGAAAGTGAACTCACTCTTCTTTGTCCAAGTAATTTAGATCACCCTGCTATTTTTGAACCCTATTTGGTTTGCTGGGAAAGGAATTTGGTGATGTAATCAGATAGCACAAATCATATTCTTATTTTTGGTATTTTATTGGGAATAGTGGCACTATATAGTTGGAATCTAAATTTTCATGTTCTTTTAATTCCATGTCCTGAGAATGAAACATAGGAATATGAATGCTCCTGTCCTTGTCATTATCCACATGTGAGCGTGTACATAGATGCTTTTTTTTCTCGCTTTTGGGATCTAAACAAGTTCTTATTTTATTGATGCACATGTTCATATTTCTATATACATGTCAATGGCATCCACGATTTTTGGTTTTGAATATCTGAAACTATGATATGGGAAGAGTTAAAACTTGGGCCTTGGGGGTTTGGGGGGAAAGTTGTCACTAATGTTCAATTTCAAATTGGACTATCTCCCCCTTTTACCCCTAAAATTGAAAAGAGAAGGAAAATTAGTTACCTCGTATATTGCAGTACTTGTATTTGATTACTTGTAGCCCACATGGATCTGAGTTTCTTGCATGAATTCAATTCAGTTCCTGGCAGAATTTTGCCAGTTGATATGCTATGCTGCAATATTTACTCCTAAGTCTTGCAATGAGATTTATGTTTTATAGAAAACAATGCAAGGAGAACCAGCAATTGGTTTCAACATGGTTATGGAGAGTTTGAATGCTTGAGATAATATTCCATAAGTCAAAATGGGCTTCTAGTTATTGTTATATCTGACACCGTATGCGTGTAATGGTGGGAGATAAGGATAGTCAAAAGAAAGCTAGTAGTAGTCCCTCCTCTCCCCTTTACAAAAATTTATTAAGCATCATTGGAATAATGTTATATGTCCTTTCTCCACCAGCTTAGGAAAAAATCAATAAGAAACGTCAAATATTTGTTGGTATATTAAGTTCAAAGATTTCAAAATGATTTGTCCTGGTTGGGGCTGCTAGCCCTTTTATTAATGAGGTACTTTGCTTGTTTGTGAGTATAATCTTCAAAAATATTGAATGAAGAAATGGATATTGGTGGGATTTTTTGGAAATGTTATATGAATTTCATTAGGCACTTCTTTAGAATGGAGAACGAGGAAAGCTTTCCTGTGTTTTATTGTGAAAAAATTATTTCTACCCTTAATTTATGACACATTTCATTATGAAACAGGTTGCAAAGGACGGAATTCCACTGCCACCTGATAGAACACTATGCCCTTTGTGCTCTCAAAAGCGTGCAAATCCATCAGTAATGGCTATTTCAGGATTTGTTTTTTGCTATACTTGTATATTTAAGTATGTCAATCAGGTGAGATTCTCAAACTCTGTCATTAGTGTGCTACTGCTTTCAGCTTCCAGATAAATTTCGTAAGTAGGAGCTTTATTTGAGCCCTTGACAATAAATACCTATGGTGCTTTTGTCTACTAATTTTCTTCTTTGGATGGGCTTGAAGACGACTATCTCCCTCTAAAAGAATATGGATGCTTACTGAATTTCCTTTTTGAATAAGTGTGTAAAATTGCATTGTATATAGAAGTTATTTATGTTGTTTCTTCGGGGAGAGAACAAAATGGAGTTTTCTTACAACAATCCAGTTTATAAGTTCTGTATTATGTTTTTTTCACTTTCCCAAGGCAATTCATCTTGCTTCATTCTCTTTTCCGATCTGTTAGGTACAGTCGTTTGGTGAGGCTTGAGGTGAGAAACTAGACGATTATTCACAAATTTCCAGGAATTAGAAATATTGATGTTTGTGCGCTGAACTCCATTGTTTGTTGGATCTAACCAGTTGTTTATGTTACCTAAAAGATTGAGGGTTAATGCATGAGGTAATCTTAAGAAAATTAAGTTTTCCTTTCTAAATATGAGTTGATGCATTCAAATCCTTGAGGACATATTTCAATGCCTGTGAAAGAATAGACCCTAGTGATTTTCATCTTGATGCTTCTGACAGTTGTTAAATCTTGATTCTCTTCTCATTTTTATTTCAATACAGTGGTAGTTTTGCCTCCTCTTGTTCTGTAATTTTCATGTCCTATGTAATTATCTTCTGATTATAGAACCTTGACCAGTATCTTTCTTCTGTCTCTGTCCATCCACAGTACAAGCGTTGCCCGGTTACATTAATGCCTGCAACAGTGGACCAAATCAGGAGGCTTTTTCACGATATGTAAAACCTACTGTTTGACCGTGACTGGGATGCTTTGGCTCATTTGTCTGGAGTTTTTAGTATGATCAAACTCGAGTTCTGCCAGCCTTAGGTGCAAATTAAAGCACTGCATACAAAAGGATGGTGTTGAGAATGTTGATTTTAATTCTCTACTCTCTCCAATCACTCAAGCGAAATTAGTGTACTATCGATTTAGTTCTCACTCTAGACGGTTATACTTTGAAATTGATGAAATACTTAAAAACTTTTATCGCATGAAAAAAATGCACGAAATACCATAGTAAAATACTCTTTTCTCATGGATTTTGTTGAACTAACTTTCCTCTCTTATGATGAAATAGAGAAACCTTTTCTACTTTACAAATTCTATGAAGCCGTGGTTAATTGTTTGTTTTGTTTTTCTTTTGTGCCGAGTGATGCAATTTTGTCTGATATTGTTGTGACTTCTGAGTAGTGGTCTTTGTTGCAATGATCCTCGCAACCAGAACAAAGCGGATTATGAATTTGCACCTCATGCGTCTCTGTTCACGGTGATTTAACTTAATGAGAATTTCCAGTTGAGTTTCAAAAAACAAAAATGAAGTTTTATGAAGCCTTTTAGAGATTGCTGTTTGACCAGGTTGCAAGAAAATAAACATTGAAATTTAAATGAAATTAATTTTTGCAAGAATATCCACTGCCACTGCCACTGCCACTGCCACTGCAATTTCTAACCTTACATTTACTCACTCGGAATTCCTCTGCAACACGAGCTTCAGTCCACGTCGGTCACCCTCCATGTATGCTGCCAATACCTCCCTATTGTACCAATACCGGGAACATCATCCGACCCATGGCTCCAAGTTTGTTGAGAGGACAAAGATTCATTAAACTCTTTACAAGTGAGTGCCTCCAAAACTGGCCTATTTCCAAAGCTTTTCAAAGACTTGGACCTCTCAGAAGAATTACCAACAGAACTTGGACTATTTTCATTCTTGAATGATTTTTCAGATTCAACTAACCAGCTCGAAAGACTAGTTTCAACAGCAATCTCATTATCAGATTCTAGTTTAGGCTGCTGAATTGATTGCTTAAGATCTGGCTCCAAATTTATATTCTCCTTTTCTTCTTCTCGATTCAATAATGTAGTACTAGCTGTTTTCACCTTAACAAATTTCTTTTGGCCAAGATTTTCTACAGAATTCAATACAGAATTAGCAGGTTTTAATGGACTAATTACCTCCCTTTCCCCCATTTCAGCAGCAGAAAAATGTTTTCTTGAATCTATTGATAAAGAAAACAGTGATTCAGAGAACTCTTCTTCTTGTATGAACCCACAATCACCTATTCCTCCATCAACATTCCCTTTGAAATGATCTAAAGAATTGCATTCTTCCAAGTCCTCCTGTGCGCTTTTTCCATCACAACAAGTACTCTTGAGGCTATGGCATGCTTTCTGCTCATTAGTAGACACGACTGGGCAATACAATGAACAAGATTCAAACTTATTCAACATACCACTGTGGTTTGGAGGATATGACATAAGGCTTGATGCAGTCGAATCTGAATCGTAGTCTTTGCCTGTTTCTCTCTCTTTTTTAACTTTCTCGTTTCCCTTTTTCACCAAATTACTCTCAACAATGTTTGTTAGGACTTTATGGTTTGGAGGATATGATATAAGGCTTGACACAGTTGAATCTGAGCCGTCTTCTTCGCATTTCTCCTTCTCCCTTCCCACTTTCTCATTTTCATTTTTCACCAAATTACTCTCAAGAATGTTGGTCAGGCCATCCTTGTTCCAATCATTAAATGTAACTTTCTCACTGGCACTACTATTCAGCTCCTCTTCATTTATACCTCTGATTAAAGATGAGAAAATGAATCAAATAAATTAAAAAATATATATATAGCTGGCAAAATTTTAAGATAGGTTTTGCAAACAGTACTGTACTGCTATTTAGCTTATTTCTTTGGGTTTTGCTGTTCGGGCCCTGGACGAATAGGGGGGCGCATGCCTATTGGCTGGGGGTTTGGCGGACAGACCCCCAAGCCAATAGGGGGTGCCACTTGCGTCCCCTGGAGTGCCATTAGTTCAGTACTGTCGAGTTCATCGTATCAAACAAGCTACTAATGTACAAGAAAAATCAAGAAGGTTCAAAGCAAGTGATAACTTACACAGATTCTGAAATGGGATTTACAATCTCCCCTTCTTTTAGGGATTTAGCAGTTAAAAGCTTGACTGCTTCTTGAATTTCATGGCAGGGAGATAAAGACTGGATATATGAAAAAACAAAAAGAAAGAACTCTAAATATATGGTTCAATACGAACTGGATTTTCCATTATATTTACTAAGATTGAGTTCAGATTTTACCTGATTCTTGAGAGGAGTTTCACCACATGCCTGTATGGGTTTTTTATGCTTCCAAGTTCCAAAACAGGCAGCAAAACATCCCATCTTGAGCCACAACTGAGTTCCCAAAAGTGGGGGTTTTCACTTTTCCAAAAGTTAGTGCAATCCTGTTTAAAAGAGATGGAGGGTTGGGGTGGGATTTTGAAATGGAGAGCGTGTGATGAGTCGGAGACTTTTGAAGAAGTTGAAAAAAATATGACCGTTGGCTGTTGGTTTAGCACAGAATTTAATGAAATTGAGATAATCTTGCTATATGTGAATATTCCTGTTTGCTATGAGTTAAAATCTAATTTAATATCACGTTAAAGTCAATAATTAATTTTAATAATATATTTTATAAGATTTATAACTTTTCAACAGCAAATTTCATCAATTTTTATGAAAAAAAAATGGTTTTTGAAATGAATGAATGTGATGGTGTTAAATGTGAGTTGTCAACCAATAGTGTCAAACTATATTATACATATAGCATGATTCGACTTCCTTTCGTATAAAAGTTTGTTTGGTACAAGTTATTTTACATGTAAAAAATCGTTTTGTACATCTGTTATGAGTAGCTTTTTACATATAACTTTTGATAATAGAGCTTTTATTAAAAATTATTGATTATTTGATTCTGAAAATTACTTTAAATATTGAATTGACAGTTGATTTTGTTTAAACATGTAACGACCCGGGTCCCACTTAACGGGCTGTCCGGCCGTTAGATCGACGACGTACTGTCCCCACTGTATCAACATGAGGTCTTTTCAGCATGCTTTGTCCTCAAAAGCACGCTCCCCGAGAAAACTTCCCAGGGAGTCACCCATCATAGAATTGCTCCAAGCCAAGCACGCTTAACTGTGGAGTTTCTAACGATGGACTTCCGGAAAAGAAGGTGCACTTTGTTGATATGAGTAGTACCTATCAAATCTTTTAAACTTTTCTGGTATGGGTATTACAAAACATTTGAAAAATGTCTAGTGTATAGAAGTTTTCTTCATAGATTTTTTACAAGTACTGTTGTGGCAGCATCTGTATAGTTCTTTTTTTTTTTTTTTTTTTTGGGGCCAATTTTCAACCAGAAATTGCCCAGTTCCCTCCGCGTGAATTCTGTGAACAAGCCTGTAGCAAGGTTCTAAACATTTTATTTATTTAATTGGATTAGAAGTTAAAAAGTTGAATTAAAGGCCTGGTAGAGCAAAAACTCTCATATCAGGACCCACCTCATTAAAAAACCCCCCAAATGTTTAAACACCCCCCCCCCCCCCATCTCACATTTGCACTGCCAGGCCTTTTACAGGCCTGGCAGTGTAGCTCGGTCCTAAAAAGTTATTTTTTATATATTGACGTGTATTTTGTTTATTTTAGAGCTTCATTAAGTCCCTAATTGAACTCCATTTTAATTTTAATGTATTTTTTTTTCTTTTTAATCACATATTTTTTAATAAAATAATATTACAGGTAAATTCAAAATTTTTCCTTCCTTTTTTACCACATTCTTCAAAAAATTACTATTCAAAAATATATTTTTCCCTAAAAACTGATCCCTTGTTGGATAACCATATTTAAAAACTTTTTTTTCTACTTATTCATTTTTAACCACACATTCACACAATAAAATATTTTGCACGTAAACTCAAAAAATTTTCCTACTTTTTTAACCACACATTCTTCTAAAAATCACTATTCAAAATATTATTTTTTGGAAATAATGACCACCAAACGTGAACTATTTTTAATGGAGCACAACATGGGCTAAATATATTTTATACTTTTCTGTAAAAGCTCGATTCTAATTTTTTTTTTTTTTTTAGAGAAATTCAAAATTTGGGTGTTCCTGACCCTACTTTTGAAAGTTGATTTTTTTTTTTTTTTTTTTAAGTACTCTTTGACTTCAGTCAAGAAACAATAAAAAGGAGAAAAAAAATATCGACAAAATTATTAGGTTAGTCACTGGCGGATTTAGCATTAGGTTTCATTGTCACTCGGGGATTTTCGTACCTTGCTTAAAATGCAAATAATATATTTGCTAAGTTTAATATTTGGTAAACAATTCAATTATTTGCTGAACTTAAATTACGATTTACCTTTTTGTAAAGATATAATTTATACACTTTGAAGTTTTCTCATTTATCTATGATCTTACTCTGACATTAAGTAATGAAATTATTAATAGAATAGAATAGAAGTTATGTGTTTATATGATTTTCTTATTTGTTCCTCGTATTTACTGATTTGTTAAACTACGAACATTTCATATTTGGTTGTTCGATATCATATATTAATGTTATCTTATAATAAATTTTAAATCATCTTGATAAATGTCAGTTTTTATATTATTTTTTATTGTAATTTACATTTCACTTCGTGTGTCCCACCACGCCTAAAAAAATTGTGACTCCACCCATCGGGCTAGATGCCTTTAACCATCGTTTCAACCTGATGGGCTGAAAAGCACGAGATGATATCGTTCGTCAACTCACGTCACACTCTTAACAATAAAATAGCAATTAAATGGGATGGTAACTTCCGTCGACTCGCTTCACACTCTAACAATAAAATGTTAATGGGAGAAAAAAGTTAAGGAAAAGTTTGAAAGAGCTTATTTTTCTATGCATTATTTGCTCAAAAATCGATTGTAATACATGTACATAATGATTTACATATATGATGTGATGGGATATGATTGGACATAATTTCTTCAACCAAATACAAAAAAAAAACTACATCACTCTATTTTTTACATCTCATTTTTATGTAAAACATTGTTTAACTTTATTATGTACAAACACCATTATTTATTTATATATTGGGGATCATCCACGTCGACATCAAAAATAAAATTTTTTTTTTAAGTCAACGGTAGTTTTTTACTCCCAAATTCAGAAAGTTTTTTTTTTTTTTTTTTTTTTTTCCATTTTTTGGGATTTTGGTTGTGTTTGGATGTCAACTTTTGTAGTAAACAGAAAGTGTTTCTCGATCGTAGATCATGTTTTAATTTTCGGAGGTCCGACCTACCCCACATGCGCTTTCAGTTTGAGGTGGTTTGTTAGAGTGGTTGTTTGGATTTAAGTTTTTCAAACACCTTTTTTCATTGTGGAATAATCTTATTTATAGGCTTTATAGGAGCATTTTTATCATCTTATTGAGTTAAAATTATCTTATTATTATATTAGAAGTCATACTTAAATCCCATTTTCGAGGATTGTTGATGTTTGTGCTTTGTGGTATTTGACCAACAGTTCATCGTGTGCACATACGAGCATAGTGCACTGCAGAACTTACAATAAGTTTCTCGTCTAAGTTTGAGGGCAAATCGAGGCCTTTAGTCATGTTGATAATCGAGGCCTTCAATTATGTTTCTAGCCAATGTCAAAGTTCAACAAGTTTCGTTACTTAGGGGGGCCTCGATGGCCGAATCATCATTTCGCTCTCTTGTGCTTTGGTGGTTGAGGTGCAAATGTTCAAAGACACATGGGTATGCAATGGAGTCCTTTGTGATTGGCGTGAAATCCAGGTGGATCATAATTATTTCAACACGTAAGAATCCTCATTTGTTGACATGTAACATGAAGTAAAATATGTTGACATGTAAGGATATAAGATACACTTTATTGACCTTATTATTAAAAGTTATCTAATATGAGGACCATCCCCAATATATATATATATATATATATATATATATATATATATATATATATATATAGATATATATATATATATGTGTGTGTGTGTGTGTGTGTGTGTGTGTGTGATGTGCAAATACTCAACCATGGTTGAACACGATGTATTACTTTGACAATTACAATCTTTATTTTTAAATTATGTGTATATATATTTTTTTATCTAACTTGTATTTTTAATATAAAATTGATCTTTCACTCAAACAAATGAGTAACACTATACGTCATCATTGATACTTACAGCTTGTTTGACACTCATTATTTTTAAAGAATGTATTTTAGAATAATAGTTTGATAAAGAATGTGTGGTTAAAAAATAAGGAAAATTTTTGAATTTACGCATAATATTATTTTATTGAAGAATGTGTGATTGAAAAGAAAAAAGAGAAAAATTAATACATAGCATTGTTCCAAACGAAAATATTTTATTACAAAGAAATTGAAAATTCACTTGTCTCAAATTAAAAGTTATACACTACTCTATTTTGTCAAGTGACCTCGACTCTACTATGTAGCTTGCTGAATGTAAGGACCATTTTCCTCTTTATATTGCATGATTTTACATCTACGTGACAATTCATACTAACCACGATATAAAAAATTACCTACCATCTGCATACAGTAACTTTTGGTTCAAGACTAAGACCCATTGGAAACTGGTTTTCCATTCATGCCCTCATTTACAATGTGGCAACTTACAACATTGCCCCCGTAAGATGTGGTTAGTTACTAATGCAAATGCATTTGAGGTTAGATTGGGAAAAAAAAATATTGCCTTAAAATACAACTTACCATTCAAGTGATAAAACTACATGTCACTCTTTAAAGGCCCACTGTACTATTGAAAATATTGTTTTCCATGCAAAACAATGTGTGTCAATCAAACGCCAAGTTACGTCGCATCCATTTAGAATCCTCCACAAGTTGGATTAATGGACTACCCAATTTCGCATATTTTCATGGAGCTAATATAATATGTCGATGTCTCTAGGATATAAAAGTTATCGTTAATAGCTATTTTGCTAGCCAAAAAACCTAATCCTAGCAATTGGAAAAGTTGCACTATTGATCTTTATTGTTTAGAGCAGAAATAGATAGTTTTGAATAATTATTTTTAGGAGAATGTATAGAAAAAAAATTGGTATGTGTATAATATTTTATTGTGCGAATGTGTAGTTGAAAATCATTAAAGAGTGTCAAACATACACGTAATTAGAAAGTTAGTGATTAATCTTCATCAAAATGGTCACGTGACTCTTACGAAAGTATATCTTACTTAAATTTGTGAACGCTATTTTAATTCGAGAAGCAAAATGTAACTTGATAAGATTAGAACAAAATTGATTTTAGATAGTTTAGTGTATTGGAGATTGGTTAAGAAGCAAATTTGCTCATTTTTAATGGCTGAAAGCCTAGTTATTATTGAGACAATAAGTTGGGGTGAAGGATATGCAATTTGACTCTTCTTTCATTGAATGACTGAAGTCACTTTTTACTTTTTCTTTCACTTCTTTTTGGCATTTTCTCCAACTCTTTTAACTATAATAGTAAAAACTTAAAAGATGCGATGACCCAATTAATTATCTTTTGAATAGCGTTAAAATAATTGCATGAGGGGAGAGATACTTGAGATTTAAAACTAAATTAAATGTACTTTAAGTTACTTATAAGTTATAATTTTTAAAATTACTTTCTTTACATACAAAATTTCAACTACTTTCCATCAAGTCTTACTTTTCAAGCAAAACTACTTATATAATACATTAAATAAATTATGGTGCGCTTTGCACTTTATCTTGAACTAATTTAAAGAGTTTATTAATTTGGTCTTTAGTTGGAAAGAATTTTATAATTTGTTTTTGCTTTTACTCTTCTTAGTTTTAGTTACATCCCCTATTTACAAGAAATTTTCGAAGTATATAAATTATCAAATATTTAAAAATGATTCTATTGATGCAAACATTTTTTTAAGGGCCCTGCTATAGTTACCGGAGGGGAGGGGGGGGGGGGGGGGGGAGGGGCTGACAACTCCCCTGACCGGCCCCTCACAACAGTGGGGGGCCCACCTTTTTTTTAAACAGGTGGACCCCCCACTGCTATGAGGGGCCGATCAGGGGGGTTGTCACATTTATCATTCCCCTTTTTTTTATATATACATGTAGTAGGATCCAGTTAAAAGTTCAAATTATTAAAAAGATGATTGGATGACTTGACGCTTTCATGTGCGTGATCGCTAGGCCCGCCTTTCTTTATGTTGATTTCGGCTCGACATTCTTTTCTTGCGAAGATTTTGACGTGTGACACGTATTATTTTTAACTTGTTCTTGACCGAGTCATAATTACAATGAAAATATTTTATTTATTACTATTATCTTGAGTTTACTGAAATTTTAGTAATTGTCACATAATTCCATTACTCAATAGTCATATATACTTTAAAAAGAGAAGAAAAAAGAAAGTACTATCTGACGACATTGGATAACTCACAATCTGGCATAAATTGCTATTCAGGCGCGGAACAGTTAAACCGCTATTTAGTAAAATGAGTAGAAGAAGATATCTTTCTGTTGAAAATGATCATAATGACAACCAAATGAAAATAATTATACATAACCTTTACCATACTTGCACGTAATCTCTTAATCATAGGTTGTAGCCTATTTTCTGGTAGCTACCAGAATCATATTATCAAATTCCCACTTGTTCATCTGTTTTCATTTTTAATTATAATTAATTAAAAAAAGGGTTATGATGATAAAGAAATCAACATAAATTTTACAAGAAAGAAAAAACAGCTCAAAATGATGACGATGGGAGTTGTGTAGGACCACTGTATATTCCACCTGCACCAAATACAGACATACTCTTCTAGTAAGTATAGTAGTAATCACTTAACCGCACACAAAAATTGAAAATTCCCAGCAAAAGTCATATTTCTCTGTGATTGTGAACGAATGCTCAGATGATTTATCATCTCGAAAAGATTTATGGGTATCTTCCCAGTGCCCTCTCCCAAATTTTGATTCTGTTTCTTTTCTGGATTTTTGCTGGAAATAAGCAAGAGAAGGCGTGATACTCCTTTGGATATTTTCTGAAACACATTTCTTTTTATTTTTGGTTCTGCTGTGGATTGATTGCTTTTTTGGGTTCCTTTCTTTTCTTGTTTGTACTGAAATTATTCGATTAGAAAAGTAAAAATGAGTGTGATGTGTCTCTGTGCATGGTTTACCTCTTTCTCGAAACTCCTGTTTCTTGTTCATTTTCTTTTTCATCCGTGACTATAATTAACGAGGCTGCCATGACTGACTCTTCCGTCTTTCTCCGTTTCTATCTGCACTTTTTTATTCTTTATTTTTTTTTCACTTTTTTTTTTCTTGGTACTTATCTTCTTTAATCCTCTTATTTTGCAGCTTCAATCGTTTTTCTTGTATGTTCTTTTTCTACTTTTCTTGTTATCGTAGAGAACTCTGGGTATCTGATGGTGTTTCATTTTTATTGCAGGTATAACCGGGGCAGTTCAGTGATTTGTGATTATTGAAGTTTTTAATTTAGATTAAAACCCACCTAACAATTCAAGCTAATTAATCACAATTAATGTTAATTTGTTGTTGACGCATAAAATGGGAGATGTTATGGAGAAAAAGAAAAGTTGAAAGTAGGTTCATGTGATTGCAATTATAAGTTAGTTTGGCACATGACATTTTTTTGAAAGGTCTCCGTTTCTTGAAATTGAACACGTGATCATTTGAGGAAAAGAGATGGAGCCTTTGAATCCAAAATCTCTTGAGAGAGTTGTTTCACAGAGAGCTCTTCAGATGGGCAGTTCATTCCCCTGCCAATTATGTGTGGTGGGTTTTCTTTGTGGGGTTTGCCTTACCTCATTTTTTCTGGCTGCTCTTACTTCATTTGGTGCTTCTGCCTTTGTTGGTATTTCATTTTCAACATTTTCGACTGGAGCTCCCTCTTTGAATTCTAGCCCAGTAGCTATCAGTAAGCTCAATTTTCTGCTTATCTCCTCTGTTTTAAATTTTTTTTTTCGCTGTTATTATTGTTGTTGTTTAGTCTAAATTTTTTATTTTGGACTGAATTTTGGAGTATTATTTTGATTTGGATTATAGCATTGCACGTTACTTGTTATAGCATTTAGATGTTTTAGTATTTGAAATTCATGAGTTATTTGAGGTTGTCTAAATTCATCCCATGGGCTACAGTCAAAAGTACCAAGGATTGTTTCTTAAATGTGAATCTGAAGTAACTTAAAGTGGGAATCAATGCTTTGGACTTTAGACAATTTCATGATAATCAATTCACTTTATCCAATGGGCATCCTTTCTGTGCAAGTAACCCCAATTTGTCATTGACGTGAAGTTGATAGCCATTTTTGAAGTTGTGTTGGTTACTGATGTGGTCTAGAATGATGGCAACATTCGGCTTTCTATTATATGGTTATGAGAAGAAATTAGGAATTACAACATTGGAAAAGCAGTAAATCTTAGTAAGCACTGGTCCAGACACAAAGCATGAAAACTGACAATTTTGAAAATATGTGAACAAAAGATAATCATTATATAGAATTCTACTGTTTAGTCGCAAACATTAGAAAATAGAAATTTCTGCTTGCTACGGTGTATTTAGTTCGTTTACCGTTAGTCCTGAGAATCTCCCTTCTAGAGTATTTTGGGCTCCCTAAAACCTACAATCTAGCAGAAAGTTAATAATAGTTTTCTCCTTTGTGATTTTTAATTTAATTTTGTTGGGATATAAGAAACTGAGGCCACTCTGTTTCACAACTTTCAGATTTGACTACAAGTACTTCAATCACTGTTGGTTGGATTAACAAATAATACATTAATTTGTTATGTGTTAGATGTTACAGGTGGAGACATTAATGCGATACGAAGAGAAAGAGAAATAATTATGCATTCGCAGGGAAGTACTAGCCCTGGAATGGACGAGAAAGTGTCTTCACTATATTCAGCATGGAGTGATTTACTTAATAAATCAATAGATGAGAACGGTCAATTCTCCCAGTGGACCATTTTGAGAAAATCCAATGTACCAAAAGCCCATCACTTGGAGAACTGCAAGTTGAGTGCGGAAGTAAGCCGACGTCTTGATAGGCGACTTCGAAATGAGTCTTTCCCGCCTTGGACAATTTGGAAAGGACGGTTGGATGACTTCCCACTGCCTATAACTGATGAGCAGCTGAAGAACTACAGGGATCAGATGATATCTGAAGGATCTTATCCTCCCTGGGTAAGTATCATCATGTTTTCTAATTATCTTTTGAAGATTGACTTGACGAATCTCAGATAATTTGGTAGGGATATACCTTCTGAAGAAAGAGCAATCCATTGTTTGCTTGAATATGAATAGTAGCATGCAGCCTATGTTGTTTACGAAGAAATTGTTAATCAGTTAGCCAAAGAACTTCGTTCTGCATCATCGATTGTAGCAATTAAGATCTGATCGTGCCTTAAGAGTTGTTGGAAATGTGAGTCTCATGTGGAGGAGACATGGAGAAAGGGAGGGAGTGCGTGCTCCTCCCTATTGTATACTGGACGAAAGATAAAAAATATTTCCATGGAAATGTATGGGTGTGTGATCTACTGTGGATGTGAGACAGAGGGAGCTCAAGCAAATTGGGAGTTTGAGGCAAAAACTTATCTTTTCGAGAATAAGAAAGAAACATAATGAAGGCAGAAAACTAGGGGTTGAGTTGCCGCTGTAGTCAGATAAATATAATCACCAATTTAACTAGATAAAGTCATCCAAACTACATTAAGTTAGACCCTATTATTTCAACTAATGTTTACATTAATCCTGGCATTTGTTACTAATCCATGGATCTTTACAGATCACAGGATCTGACGAAGAAAACTACCCACTTACCAGGAAAGTACAACGTGATATATGGCTTCATCAGCATCCAGTAAACTGCAGTGATCCTAGTGTAAGGTTTCTAGTTGCTGACTGGGAGAGATTGCCTGGATTTGGTATTGGAGCACAAGTTGCCGCAATGTGTGGTCTTCTCGCTATTGCAATTAACGAGAAAAGGGTTCTTGTCACGGACTACTATAATAGAGCTGACCATGATGGCTGTAAAGGTAAAACCTGAGGAGTTAACTTATGTGATCGACAATTTCCAAAAGTTCTATAATACATTTTGTTTTTTGTGTTTAGGTTATCACTTGTTCACTACTGCACACCAGACATGTTCTTAATGTTTGTGAAGGTGCTAACCTTGTATAATTAGCATCATTTACTAATAAGAATTCCTAATGAGTTGTGACTTGTGCCTCCATTTTCTTCTATGAACATGCTCTTCCCAGTTATTTGTAGTCTTCCACACTGAGATGAAATTTAAAGTTGTCAATCCTAATATTAAGATAAGTTCCATAATCGCTCATTACCATGGCATAAAATTACATGATTACATTGATAATATTTGAGTTAGTCTTAAAATCGTGGATGATTCGCCATCTAGAACAAAATCGAATTCTTACTTTGTCAAACTACATTTTCATGGTTACAATACTTCACCTTATGAGAAATTTGCACGATTGATAAAAAAATTAGTCATTTTTCTACAGGTTCATCACGCTCTAGTTGGTCTTGTTATTTCTTTCCCGAAACCTCCCAGGAATGTAGGAAGCGTGCATTTGAGCTAATGCAAGAAAAAGAAGCCTGGGAACAGGGGATTATAACAAAGAAAGGCAATTATACTTCAAAAGAAATATGGGCTGGACGGATTCCTAGGTAAGACGTTATGCATATTATCAGACTCCTCTACCTCAATTTCTTCTAAACACAAAGTGTACCATCTAAAGAAGCGGAACATGTCATTTTTGTACTTCAGGATATGGGGAAATCCTTGGAGTATCATGCAGCCAACTACAGAGATAAATGGGAGTCTCATTGCTCATCATCGCAAAATGGACCGTCGGTGGTGGCGAGCACAGGTGTTTTTAATGTAGCAATAATCATGTGATGCCATCGTGTTTACTTTAAATGCATAAGTATTGAATGGATGTAGTATGAATGGGAATTCTATGAGTCATTTTTCAAGAATTTAGTATGAATGGGAATTCTACCTTATTAAATATAAAAATTTCAAGTCAATATGGTTTTTTGGATCTTTGCCTGATATAATTAACGTCTTTATCAGGCTGTGCGCTACCTGATGAGGTTTAATTCTGAATATACATGTCACTTACTAAACAAAGCACGACAAGCTGCATTTGGATGGGAAGCTGCAAAAATGGTTCTTATGTCATCTTCCAGAGATTTTAGAGAGGTTTGTAATTCTTAATCCACTGGTGTTCACTGAAATTTTAGTGGAATTTCATATTGGTCACTCTTCCCATGTTCATCATTCAACTTAAATTTGTTTCAAAATTCTATCTGAATTTAAGCATTTGTTATAATCAAGCTATTCCATCAATGTCTGATAGCTTGAACAGATGTGATAGTCTAATTTGAAATAACTTGACTGCCATTCAGTTTTCCAGGAATGGACGGAACCATTAGCTTAAAACTAAGTTTTAAGTATAACTTCTGTGTCCAACTTGAAATAAATTGAAGATTAGTGACCTGCATAAAATTTCGTTTCAGGTTTAGTGATCACCAGTGTATTTATCCCCATTTTGTGCCTTCCGTAATTTGGCAGGGTTTATTTTCGGTTTTCACAAGTGGCTTTGCCCTTTTCTGCAGGAATTAGAAGATAACAATGTATCTGAAATTGAAAAATTCGTGTGGTCAAGTCAGAAACCGTGGATTCCTCACCCTTTGTTAAGCATGCATGTGAGAATGGGAGATAAGTCGTGTGAAATGAAGGTGGTTGGATTCGATGAATATATGCATCTAGCTGAACGAATCAGGGAGCGCTTTCCTCATCTTAACAGCATCTGGCTATCTACTGAAATGCAGGTTATCTCAGTCCTAAATCCTTTGAATCTTGGAATAAATGGTCTAAGAATGTATGGCTAAGCTTAAAAAGTCTACTTATAAATAATAACAAGTTTTAAAATAGATAACTTTTTTGATTGGTAATGTTCTAAATAAGTTATTTATTTTGAGTATTTCACACTAAAGTAAGTTACAAAATATTTTTTTCTACTTGAGAGAGAAAAAACTAACATATCAAAATGTGTGGAAATAAGAAGTTATAAATTTTTTTTTTTTTTTTTAAGGTTAGTCAAATATTCTCCATGCTGTCATCTTACGGTAGTATTCTTTAATTTCAGGATGTAATTGATAAATCAAAATCTTACCCTCATTGGAAATTCTACTACACGAACGTGACACGCCAAGTGGGGAACACAAGCATGGCAACTTATGAAGCCAATCTAGGCCGGGAAACAAGCACAAATTATCCTCTTGTTAATTTCTTGATGGCTAGTGAATCTGATTACTTCATTGGAGCATTAGGTTCCACATGGTGTTATCTTATTGACGGTATGAGGAATACTGGAGGAAAAGTTATGTCCGGTTACTTGAGTGTCAACAAGGATCGATTTTGGTAGTGCCATTGCTAATTAGAAGCTTCTAGTTACTATGGCATCGTCCAATGTGAGGTTCATACGGTCGAGCCATGTAAAGACTGCCAGTCGTTGGAAACGCTTGAAATGTGAGACGAAGAAATGGAAGTGTCACTTTTGTAAATAAGATAATTTTAGATGTAAATCCTGAATTATGAAACTCTTGTATGTTATGAAAGATGAATTTATTTTTGCACCCCAAACAAGCTAAAACACTTTTTACATGTAAATTACATGCACTAACGTAAATACAAGTATATTATATATATTGTTCTGAATGTTGCGTATGAATTTTCTTCTAATGACTGCCAATGGAAAATAAACAGGCATGAATATACCTAGATAGATCTGCTTAAAAGCACCTCTTCATGAATATACCTTTGCCATAGGTTATCAAAGTGGCAGATTTTCCATTGTGTCTAGCCTCTTAACTCTTCTGCGATGAGTTTGGGTTGAATTGGATTCCTAGCCTCGGGTATAATGCAGGACGATTGCCCTCTCCACTTTTGGCCTCGGGCAAAAATTTGGCAGAGCTGTTTTGAGGCATTGGGCACGCTGAATGACTTGTACGGATTTTCTCGTGTAGAGGGTCTTTCTTTTCTTCCAGTGCAGCGAGGTTGAAATTGTATGATGTGAATTTTTTGAGGACTTCGCTACTTGTACAAAGGGATTTCCCCCTGTACAAGTCACATATGCAGTGTTGGCAACCAATGTTGTGCTGCCAACTCTGCATTTTTTGGACAGTATCCAATGCAGTGCTGCCAACACTGCATCTATTTATCCGGTACACAATTTCCCCGTCCGAGGAGAATAATCATTTTTAATGTGGGGCATACTATCTTTTGTGCCTTGTATGGCTCCACACTGAGTGGATATGCAACAATAGCCTCTCCAGTTCGAGCCTAATATTTATGTTAGGTTTGAAATTTGTAGTTGTTACTAACTTTTTCAGGCCGATGTGGCTACGCGCCAGGTGACGTACTTATAGTTGTTGCTAACTTTTTTGGGCTTATGTGACTCTAAGAAGGGTGAAGGTGTAAAAAATAATTATTAAAGAGAATCAATATAATAAAGCAATCGAATTATGCTTATTAAAAGCATTTCAACCTTTATACTAAAGTACAAAAGAGTTATTGTGATAGCAATAATAGTGAGTTTATGCTCTTGTTTGAGCCCCATTAAAGTGGGGCCGCATTGATTGATCTGTTGGTGAAGTGGGAGCAATTCCTTGTCTTCATTCGACATTTTGGGATTAAATTACTTATACGCATTGATTCAGAATCTTTATCTGTTAAAAATCTGACAATTGATTGAAAAAGGTGTTGGCAAGATCAATATACCAAAATATGCTAATTCGCGTGAGTGTAAACTACTGCATCAACATTTATGTAAATGTAGCATGGTCCGACTTTTAAGGGTAAACTGCAGGTTCATATTTTAGCATATCATTCTTACCCTCAACTACAACAAAGAAGGAGACTCAATTAGGGATGATATTAAACACCACATATATTAATATTTCTACGGACTAATATTATAAATATATACTATTGTAATATTTTAGTGTAGCATGTCATGTTGACATTGTCATTTTATTTATAAATTTGAGTTGTTAGGGAAATAATTAATTTTGAACACAGTTTAATCTCGTGTATGTCAAATTCATTCTTACTAAATGGCTGACATGTACGCATTTTCATAGACGATTGATAGTGATACTTGATTATCGCATCTCACTTTTGATATAACATTAAACTAATACATATAAATGGTTAAGTTATTAATCTTCAACATTAAATTGGCAACAACGGGGAAAATTTGTCTCATGCGTCTTTTTTTTTTTTTTTTTAAGTATGTTTAATTTTGTTTTGATTTAACGCGACAATTAATAAATTTGTCTCGTACATAAATTTTACATAATTCAAAATGAAAATAAATATAATTCTCATTAATATAACAAATATTATTCTTAATTAATTGTTGAATTGAGTGTTACAACATTTGTGAGATATTTAATATGTTGGATTAAAAATAACAAAATCAAATAATCAATTAGTTTTGCGGCATGTATAACGTGTTCTATTTTGATGCACCTCATTTAAAAGTTTACATTGTTACATTTATTTGTATTTTATCTTTAACATGTCTAATCTTGTTCAAATTGAATTAATTCTTATCAAATATCTGACTCAAGTTATCACATCTAAAACTTAAATTTTTAAGAGAGACGATATATATATTTATTTACACTTATTCTTCAATATATGGTACATTAAATTGAGAAGCTCCAGCAAATTTTGTCGACATAACTTTTTTAAAATATTTTAATTCTAATTTTAACATGTAACACGCAATATTTTTGAATCGGTTAATGATATTGTTTGACCCTTAAAAATGTTCCAACGAGATGGCCAACAGATCCCAAAGTCTCTCACATCCACACGAGTTAGATTCCTGCAACTTGGACAAACCGTTAGGCACACGTGGCCTTCTTCGGAAGGGGTGGAGTTGGCCGCACGCACTCCGACGATCAAGTCAATATGAGAAATAATTTTAACATGTAACACGCAATATTTTTTAATCGGTTAATGATATTGTTGACCCTTAAAAATGTTCCAACGAGGTGGCCAATAGATACCAAAATCTCTCACATCCACACAAGCTAGATTCCTGCACACTTGGACAAACCGTTAGGTACACATGGCCTTCTTCGGAAGGGGTGGAGTTGGCCGCGCGCACTCCGACGATCAAATCAATATGAGGAATAATTACGGTCGTGGGAAAGCTTAAAACATGAGCCTCTAATAAAAAAAAAGGGGGTCGGCTTTGGGAGATGAATCAGATAAATGTATGGCAAAGATATATCTTTTAAGAGTCTAAACTTGCATTACCTTTTAATGGCACTAAGTGTGAGTTTTTATATATGGGTGGGGGAATAGAGACTATTAGATGAGGATGCGCGTGACTCCATCCACTGGATTGACCTTTCCAATCATAGACGTCAATTAATCATAACCTTAAATACTAGTACCGCTTTGGGTAATCATACGACCTAGCTTGTGGCTTAGGCTTGAAGAAATAGGTCTGTGGCGACGGTGGTGACAGTAAGTTATCTTGTCATCTACGCATGACAGGATTTGTTCAAGATTCGTTACAGTCTCGCCCGTGACTGGCCATTGCCGCAGGGTTCGTGTGCAATGTGGTCGGCCTACCTCTTCTACACGGGGTCGTTAAACTTCTTAAAGAGGATCGTCTGTGTGGGACTGGTTCATCCCCATCAGTGTACTGAATGTGGATTCCCCGAACCGCTTGCCATGTAACCTAATGGGGGCTATGTGTGGGTCCTAGTTTCGCAAGGCATAACAGATATAAACACACACACACACATATATAATGAAACTTTACACTATCTTATTCTCATTTACAAATATTCTCGTTATAAGATTTATTGTCCATCTTCTTTTAACAAAATCTTAATTACTTATCCGGAAAATCCATTAATCGATGCTTAAAACTATATAAAACATAAATGATAAGTACAATGTTGTCGATATCTATAAATAATATGTTCCATGTTATGTCAATTTTATACCAGTGTAACAACGAACCTTCCTCCGGTTTAGAGCATGTTCGGAGCAAAGTAATAATTAATCTACGCAATCTTATAAGAGCCAACTGAAGGGGTACTGTGCTTTTTTCGTCCTCGAAATGACTTCGTACTGTATCTTTCTTTCTTTTTTTATTCAAAACGATATCATTTTGAAATCTTTAACCAAAAAAAAAAAAAAAGAAGAAGAAGACGAAGAAGAAGAAGAAGAAGAAGAATATTTCGTTTGCCATAAACCTAACATTGTTCCTTCTCACTCGATCACTCTAGGCACCGTTCTTTCATTTCTATTGAATCTTCCTCGCTCGCCGATAAGTGCTCGTGCTGTTATTGCTCTGTGAAACCTAATGTTCGAGCAAGGACTTTGATGTTCTTTAAAACTTAATCTTCTACCAGATGATCCATTTTCTGATGTGCAAGTATCTGCCTAGGGATTCCATTCATTATCTTTGTTTGGAAGGGGAAAACGGAACTTAAGCCTGCCTTTTGAATACATGTTGATAAGTTGATGTTGGAGTATCACCTCACAAATCGACAGCATGGAATTAAAGAGAGAGGAAGAAAAAGCAAAGTTAGCTGTTGCAGTTCAAAGTTAGTTGGAAGATTTAGTTAATTTAGTTTAAGTCAGTTAAAGTTAGTTAGTTAGTTTATGTTATTTTGTTATTCAATTTAGCTCAAGTCAGTTGTGATTTTCTAACAAAATAACAGAAATTAACTAACTTTAACTGACTTGAACTAAATTAACTAACTCTTCAAACTAACTTTAACTAACTTTGAACTACAACAGCTAATTTTGCTTTTTTTTACTCTCTTTAATTCCATGCTATCGATTTGTGAGGTGATACTCCAACAGTTGATGTGCACAGAAATGGTAACGCCCGAACCCAAACTCAAGAACCTGAGCTCATCTTCCTCCGACTATCCAAGGATTGAGGTCGAGCCTGATATTACGAGTACGATTTCCTTATCTGTATCTCACACCTAGAAACATTAATCTAACTTTGATTATAACTCACCATAATCTTTATCTCATCCAGACTACTTACCTATCATAGTACGGTTCAGAGATGGATCTAGAAATGAACTACAAGTCGGGTTAATATGTTAAAAAAAAAAAAAAAAAAATTACACGTAAAAAAAAAAATTCACTCTAAAAAACTAACTGGCAGAGAATTGGACCGGGCTACGGCCCGGCCCAATCCCCCCTAAATCTGTCCCTGGTTCAATTCAAACTTAAACATGACACTTTCAATGTAACACAAACACTTTGCGTGATAAGGATAACGATTACGGTGGTTTAATCCTTTTAGGACTCAACCACCAATATCTATAAATATATGACCAAAGTTCATTATTCAGGTACACATTAGATAATTTCCAACTTATAGTCTTATGCATAAATTTTCTAACTTAAGCGTAAACGCCGGAGAGACGACGAGGACCCACCTCAACTTAAGATCTGTTCGTGTGGTATTCAAGCATTCAGTTCGGGATCAAGCAAGTGCATATTTTTTGTAGCATTAAGCGTGATTTCCTTTTCATTCCATCGATTCTAGGGTTGTTTGGAATTTTTATTAATGTTTTTATTTTGTTCCTTCTCTCAAATTGCTCGGTCGGTTTCAAGTGTGTTACATCTAGGCCGCGAGTCTATTTTCTTCTTCTTCGTATTCTTCTGTGTGAGTCTATTCGCCTTCTTTGTTCGCATGTATTTTGGATCTCTCTATTTTTTGGAATATTTTTTTGAAGTCTTCGCTTAGTCTTTCACCAGTCATTTTGCTAAACAAAATATGGCAGCTTGCAAGTTCTATCACTTGGTTTTCCTAAATCATTATTAACTGTCCAATCCAACTTCCCGGCCCACAGAGAGAAAAATAAAAAGGTGGAAATATTCAGAATAAGACGCCCTGTTTGGACTCCATTTTATTCAAAATTGATTTTCTTCCTCTTCTTTTCAATCACATTCTCTAATAAAATAACATTACATGTAAATCCAAAAAATTTCCTTCTTTTTTAACTACACATTATTCAAAAAATTATTATTCCAAAATACATTTTTCCTCAAATTTTGATTTTAATGGTCCAAACAAGGGCAATTAATTGATCCTTCATTCTTCACAACACATTCGGAAAACTGCAGTGCTGTTCCTCGACTATTGACATGGTAACAAGTTGATTCTCAACCTTTAATTATAGTTTAATAACCAATCTCCAACGACAAAAAGTAATCACATCCCTTTAAACTCGTTGTGTGACTCCCATAGAAACGTGTCTCACTTCCAAATTTTAGACACGGGTCCAAGTTGACAAGTAAACTTAACGTTATAGCAGAGACTTAAAACATTAAAAACTGATAATGTAACTATAACAAAAGATCGTAAACCAATTTGCTCTATTTAAAAGGTTGGAAACAAACTAGTTACCCTGATAATATGTTTGAAGACCACTGAGGCAATTTTCCCTAATTCATTACCTAGAGACTTGTGGGTGCCAAAACAGAAAGTGACCCACGCATTAAAGCAAGCCTGAGTATGGACATCATCTAACCACTAACACGAGTTGACAATAGCGTAAATTTAAAATATAAAGAAAGCAATACCTCTAAAGACACAGCATTACTAAGCAAATTTAACAAGACACATAAGAAAAATAATTTGACGGCATCAAGCAGAAGAATCACTGTTATCACAACACTAATCCGTAAAGGAAACTGTACTAAAAATAGAAAAGAACATTGACTCTAAATAAAATAATTAATTATATTTTTTTTAGAACTACAAAAAGGAAAAGCCCTACTAGTCGTAAACTAACGTGATCTGTAACCAATTAGCAGCCAGCCATTTGGCCTGCTCTTGCCAAGCCTCAGTAATCTACTACAAATCAGTATGCATTGGAATTAACAATTCTTTAGCTTGGCAAGCATGCTATGCGCATATAACCTCAAAATTTCATTGACAGATTGATCCCCTTCGATCACTTCTCCCTCAAAATTACTCCTCTACTGCTAGATAAAAGCATGTTACAAAGAATCACTATGGACACCTGAAGACAATTAATAAGAGTTACGAGGATAGTGAGGAAAAGAATTCGAAGAACACAAGAAACCAAATAGGTAAGAAGCAATCAATTATTTAATACCTCATCTTGGTATTACAAACTGCATCTCAACGTATGTAAAGCAGTCATCATAAACGGAAAATGAGTCCTCATCAGATAGCTTTCGCTATGTTAAGAAAAGTGTGTGTGAGAGATTGGTCCTTCCAGCACTTTTTTAAATATAAAATGGTAGTGGAGATACGCATATGATCAAATTTTTTTGTTCAATAGAACTATAGAATAGCTCTGAGGAAAGGTATTATGAATACCTGGTATGAGTTTTCAAAAGTGCTTATTTCATTATTCCAATAAACGTGTATAGACTAATTTTTAATCGAAAAGGTGCACAGAGGTGGTCATAAAGGACAATTTCCTCGTATTTTCAAATATGCAACCACCAAAAAAGAGGGCAGTTGATGCCATGCTCATTTCTAAGGGGCAATGTTCTGCAGGACTTGCATTTAAGATGAAATCTACAGGACTAGCCTACTAGGAGGTGAAGCCAGTTCAGATGTTACTTGCAAAGATCAACAATGTAAATGTTGATGTTATTGGGGATGATAGAATATGATGGAAAGGTGAAAAGAATGAATTACTAGAGACTGCTGCAGGCAGGAGTGGATGCTTGCACCTTATTGCATTATGTGGAGAAAGAGAACCAAGTGTTATTTTAAGGCATAGAGAATTAAAAAAAAAATGACAAATTTTCTTTTCTTTTCAATATTCTGGAGCTCCTAATCTGTCCCACCATGTAAAGATTCTTGGATAGGTTTGTGAAATTTTCTTGCATTTAATTGAATTCTGGTTTAGTGGTTTACTTAAACATTCTTTCTGGTTCAGTATAAACTATAAACCATATCCATTCTTGGTTGTCAAGAATCATGGCTATGCAAATTAATAATGAAGAACACCTGATACTCTTTTCTTGTCTCCATTTTACCTCATCAAAATGACCGATGATTGTCCATATGGAGACCCATAAAGTCTGACTCTTGTTACTTTGGGCTCAAAACACAGTAATTATCAATCAAAATAAAGGGGTGGTGATGCACTAAATCCAGATTAAATCTTGATCATCAGAATGAAAATTAATAGACTGGAAAAGAACTCTATACGGGGTCAACAAGTATCTCACCATAAAGAACTCAAAAGGGAGCCTCAAGAGATTCGTCCCAGACATCTGCACTTCCATTTGAGGCATCTTCTGCATCTTCCTCCATTGATAGCCTAATATATTCTCTGTGCGCAAAGCGATCCCACTCAGTCAAATTTGGGTTCTCGCGTTCCTGTTCAGGAATTAAAAGTAGGGGGAAATAAATCATGCCAACCCTGCTAAGCATATTGAAAATCGCAGTCATCAAGCATGCACTAAAATAATGAAGCTGCAAGCATTACCTGGCGAATTAGAAATGGATCGCGAGTTTCAAAAGCCATGAACTTATTGAGGTTAAAAAGGATATTGAAAACACTGCCAGAGAGCTTGCTGCTCTTTAAGTCGTGCAACATAAAATAGCTATTGTCCTGAGTATGAAATAATTCTCGTCACAAGAAGTTATAACAAGTATAAGCCAATTAGAATTAAAGTACAGCGCGTGTCATCAAGGATGCATCAACTCAAAAATCTATATGATAAGAGTATGTTTGGGAAGTGTTAACAAACAATAGTGTTTATAAATAAATATAAATGAGTGGTGAAGAAGTGGATAGTACTAATGGGTTCTATGAAATATGTGGATAGAAAGTGATCTAACTTTTGGCAAGTGCCAAACATGAGTATAAACTGACATTTGACATCAAATAGGAAGTGTCTCCGAGAGCAACTTGTTCAGCCACAATGGTCACAAGATGCCAATACGATTCAGTTTTCAGAACCAGCACTCTTCAGAATTTTTGTATTAAGTTCTACCTAGGATGTCATAAAACTCACAAAGTTCCGGCTGATTACAACCCTATCATGGTCTACTTCGCTCAGTTAGTCAGTTTCTTCTAAGCTTAATTTTTCTTTTTGATAAGAAGTGGAACCTTATTAATCAAAGGACTGTATTTCCTATTCATGGAGTAGGACAAGGTATCCTCTATACACAAAATTAAAAATTAAGAAAAGATTACTTCTTTCCAATTAAAAACTAGTGAAAAGGACACCCTCCCGTAGACAAAGAGGCCCATAACATGACTAAGAATTTTGGCTTTTCCTATAACTCAAAAAAAAAAAAAAAAAACACTTCCAATTTTCCTTCAATAATCTCTACCATTTCTTTCATTCATATTAGCCAAAGAATGGATGAGACTACTGATTTCCACAATAACTGAAACAAATTGGCTTTTGCATCTTATGGTATGCATCCAAGCTAAACCTGCTTCCTGTAACAATCAACACCATAGTATCCTTGCTACTTTACAATGTAAAATGCATGATCAAAATATTCCAAATCATTTCATCAGATTATACACTATGAACCAATGAACGAAATCACAAGTATAGATCTTCCTATGAAAAACCAACCTAAAAACTTTAGAATGTAAAACAGAAAGTCATTGTATTCAGAATCCTTTCTTCAAATTACACACTGTGAACCTTTGAACTAAATAACATGTATTGATCTTCCCTTGCAAGCCATCTAATCAATCATTATAATAGTGCAAAGGTTATATGATTTCCAAATGCACTTAAAAGATTAAAAGATTGGGTAACAAGGCAAAACAACCTAAGCTTAGACATAAGACTTACAGGAAAATAATCCACTATTTCACCTAAACGGTGAGGCTACAGGAAAAATTCAAGAATAGCTAACCTAGAATTTTTCTGTTCCGCAAGTTTCTAGGAAGTTAGAAGTCTCAACTCATGCCTCCATTTGGAAGAAAACCAGCATACACAATAGGAATATACAGATCATACAATTAAAAGAACACTACCATCCCAAACATCTTCCAAAAAGGAAATCTTTTTACACCATAACGACCTCTTGTGTCATGAACCAGATAAATGATTATATAAACTTCCAGGAGTTTATAAACAAGCCTTTGAACGTTGTTTTGTAATCCCATCTTGGGCCAGACCATCTTCTAAGCATGACTCTTGAACAATTAAAAGGGCCCTGGCCCATGCAGTCACATGCTTTAAACACCAAGCTAGCACTTCATAATAATTTAGCAAAATAATGATACTACCAGAAAAGCATAACAAGCAATTGCTGTAGAAGAATTTAATTCAGAAAAAAAAAATTAAAAGAAAAGTTATATTGCTCCATGGAACTGCTAGTCAAGGCATCTAAAGCATGGTAAGACAAAAAGAACAAAGCAAGATACACAGATGAAAAGATTTAAGAAACAAAGTCCTTCGGAAATACACCTCTGGACTAATCATGTCAACCATCTGGCACAAAATATCCTCAAAAAGCACAGGCTCCTGGGCCATGCATTCCATTCTATGCAACTGCTCTTCATAAAAAAATTGCATTTCATTCCTCGTAATAACTCCATTTCCATCCAAATCTATGCACTTGAACCTGACAAAGATAATTAGTTTTACATTCATATAGAACAAAATAGAAGATACTGATCAAAATAAGCTAAATGGCTGAGAAGGATTCATCAATTAGTCTCGTTTGGATACAAATTTATAAATAGTTTATAAATTCAATTAAAATTAAACATGAAGTTCAACTACAAATTCATAACTACTACCCATTATTATCCAAACATTTCATGGGACCACTAATATTCCTCTTTATAAACCATTTATAAATTTTCCAAATGGAGGCTTAATCTATTGTTCCTAATTCTTACAATTAATCTTTTTTCTTCCTCTTTGCATGTACATAGTAATCAATCCAAATTTTTAAAATTCCCTGACACCATATTTTCAGGAACCAGAGTTTCAGACATTTAGTTCATTCATAATTTTATCAACTTCTACAGGATACTCAAACTGAGGGCAAGTAAAACCATATTATTTTTCCTTGGGTAATCTGTAACTCTTAAACTAGCCAATTTCAGAAAATGACTCCGTAGAACCACACCCTTTCAACCCCAAAAAATAAAGCTGTCCCAGCCATAAAAGATCATTGCCAGAAGTTACAATCCAGAAGCAGCCCATTTCCATTCACTCAAAGATCAAAACTGTTAAAAATAAATTCTCAAAACTCACATGTAACTTCATTCTCCTCTGTGGTTCAAAATAAATTCAAACTTAGCTGTCATCCATAATGAGCCTAAGGTTAAAATACCTCAGAATAGGAAAAATTCGAAAGTGCAAAAACCAAATTTGCATGGATACTGGTGACATCTTTTTATTTTGGTAAATAAAGGGTACAAATAGAAAAAAGGCTTAGCTTGATGTACTTATAATTAAGAGAGTGCACATACCAATACTCAAGACTAGGCTCAGATGATTTATCCTCCTCTGACAATATGAAGTAAACAAAATCTTCATATCCCATCTTTCCTTCAACCTTACTGGTGAACTTTCTGGGGACCTTAGACAATTTAAAATTTAATTACTTAAAGAAATCAAAGGAGCGTCGATTAACGAATAAATTAGTCATCAAAGCAATGTGGCTTTAATAGAAATAATAGCACATAAGAACCTGAGAAAATATTCTGTCAACAATCCTGTAGGTAAGTGCATGGTTACCATATCTGATGAGGTTTTCTTTATCGATCAGAAAATCATGATCCGTATCCAGCTCCCAGAATTTGCAATATATTACGTAAAAATGTTCGTAAGAGAAGTACCTGTAGCAAACGGGAAAAAGGGAAGGAATAATAATGAGGATGAATAGGAGATCACATAAGATAAAGTAATGATGCACAAGTTATATAAAAGAAGTTTCATATAGTATTTTTTTTTCCCGCAGCAGTTGCTTGGTAAATCAAAACCTCAAAGAAGTTATTAATGTTACTCTCACAAATACTGATCTCCCTTAGGTGAGAAAATTAATTTCCATGAACTTGTTGAAAACAATATTTAAATTATATAAATGTGTCCTTATCTAACATATTAAGCTTTTGGATCAAGTGATTCATCAGGACTCTACAAGCAAACACTCCCTTTCTGTTACACCATCTCGTGAAGAGTCTCACAGTACAGCTCAGTTCAGAAGTCTCCTATATAACTAATGCAGTCAAAACTTAATCCAATTATGCTATAAATCATTAGCAATTAAGAAATAGGTCATAAAATGTAAAACCAATGAAGGTTTCGTATATTTACCTCAATACTTTGTTGATATCTTCTTCTTCATCTGCATGTTGCATTGCAGCAACTAAGTTCGAACGTTTCAGCTCTCTGAGGGTAAGACGACCGTTACCCGATCTATTCACGTAGTAAAATATTCGATGTATTACAGTTTCAGCTGGCATTGCAATAAATTGAAATGTTAAAATTCAACCAAGCAATGTAGCGTCTCTTACTAAAAAAATATTGGCAAGACAAATGGAAAAATTAGGCCACATAAAGTTTGCAAAATATTAAATATTTTTTAACCATATCAAGCCATGTTAATTTTTAATGTACTTCTTCAAATTCTAAAATATTCTAGTGAGATTGTATCACTATGGTGAATGGAACCCATAGCCATGAGAACATTTTATCCTGACTAACCTATCAGAGAGTTTTGATTGTGATTCACATAATCCAAAAATATAAAATCTCCATCGAAAGAAGATTACTAAGATAAAAGAAAGTGCAAGTAACTTTATGATTTGAAATTATGTTCCAAAGTTAAAGAGTAGGCAAGAATGAATAGAGGTGTACATATTTTTGTTACAGAGCACCAAATATTTGATACACTTTCCTCTATTAGTCTTGTATTGAAAAATAATATCGTACCCCTACATATATTTTATGAAGAGAATTTTTTTTGGTCATAATAGCTATATTGAACGAACTTCTTCCTAAACTATCTTAGAAACGAAAGGACTTGTGCAATGGATATGTCAAAGGAAGGATTATAACCCTGGCTGGAGGAAGAGAACTATGGGAGTACAGAAATCTAGGAGAGTCATATCCATCATCTCCCCCCTCTATTAACTCTTGGTAATGATTCCTAGTTATGATCTTTACTTTATTGAAAGATAGTGTCACTACATGAAATTATTTCACAGGTTAAATCTCAGCTGGGGGCCTAATCATGTATCTACTCCACATGGCATATAACTGCATGAGGAATTTACATGACTAGGAATTTCAAAGAAAAGATGAAAAGCTGCCTCAAATTCAGGTGCCTCTTAACTTCTTTACTCGCTGTGGCAAAATAATTGTCAGCATAAAGAAAGATATATAAATGTGCGAGGATCAGGGTCCTCTACATTATATAAAAGAAAAGGAAGCAAGAAAAAAAAACTACAGCAGGTACAAGTTCCATGTAGTTCATGAATAAAATCAGCCAAACAGATGTAATAGGAGTAGCAAGCACAGCATTTCAAATTTACATTCTGTAACTAGGTAAACTAGTTTTCAAAGTTTACACTGTAACAACCAGGTATTATAATCTACTCATTGTTAATCAGGAAACAAAATGATCTCTCAGAAAACAATAAACCAATTCAAGTGCATACTAGCAATGGCTCTAACAGTGTTCCAATGTTTCGAAAAAAGTCATGAGCGACTATGATACACAAATGACATAATTTTAAAATGTGGTAACGGCAGCAGCAGTAATAGTAACTATAATATTTAAAATGTGGTAATGGCAGCAGCAGTAATAGTAACTATAATATCACACTTATATTAACAGGCACACAAAATCAAACATTCAAAAGAAAATAAACCAAAACTGATCGAGCTAGCCAGCAAGTGAAGTACAACATACCATATCTTTCTTGGAATTCAGGTGTGCTGTGTAAGAATTCCAAACCTGGATGAGTTTCCAAAAGTTCTCGAAGCACAGGTTTGAAGTCATCCTATTGTCAAGGTGATCAGAATTGCAAATGTAAGAAAGAAAAGAAAAGTAAACAATGACTTGATTAGAGTTTCTATCAGAAAAAATAACTGTCATTAGTCATATGACCTGAGTCAAGTATTTGAAATCTGGCTGCTTCAAGAGCATGTATATCTGGGTTGCTATATCTTTGGTCAACATATTGCCATTGATCCAATAATCAACAAATGCCTCCCTGTATGCACATTGATAGTTCGTATTAGTGTTAATGATAAGAAATTTCTGAGTTGTTTCTACTTTCTAGTAAAAGATTTTAATTCATTTTCATTCTATTACATAATACCCAATTTGAGCTCTTGTTTGGTCCCCATTATTTCCAAAATACATTTTTCCCTCTATTATTTAAAACCTCACATTCTAAAATAAAACAATATTACATGTAAACCCAAAACTTTTCCCCATTTTTTAACCGCATATTCTCCTTCAAAATACTATTTTAAAATGCATTTTCATCCAAAAAAAATGGGGGCTCAAAGAGGCACGGAGAATTTATTAATTCTATTTTATTATTTTATTCATATTTATGTGCAAGTAAGACTTTTAATTGTTCATTTGTTTTATTATGAATTTTTAAGAATGGCTTATTATGAGCATATTTTTGTATTTTTATATTCTTTTGAATTATTCTATTGGCCTATCCTGAGGCACATGCCTCAAAGCACCCCAAGTCTTATGTCTCACCTCGCAAAGGTAAAATGTCGGTATTCGATTAAACCTTTTTAAAAATTGATAACTGAAAGATGCTATGCAAAGTTATACCGTAAATGTAACAAGGAAGATAACTATCATATGTCAAACCTTATATCACAAAGAGAGGACTATGATTCTAACCTTACAAAATCAAATATGATCCTAACATAATCTTAGAAAATCTGTCAATTATCTAAAGGTTAGCCGCTGATGAAAAAAGTAGCATGCTAAACTAGGTCCCACATGAACTAAATCTAAAGATTCATGACCTTTCCGACTCATTCTCATTGATTTTGTAAAGAAGATAAGGAAGAGTCAATAACATATTTAGTGGAAGTTTTCGTATCTTCTGTTTAGAGCAAGATATTTAAGCTCCTAAGTAGCTTTAAAATCATATCTTTCAACCTTTAAACTGCAGGAAAACTGTTTTGAGTCCTTGTTACCTACTAGGTGAGAATGACTCATGTTGTTTCCACATTACCTTACCTAGGTTACGTTAAAATACATAGCCTTCTCAGTCTTCAAATTTTTCAGTTATGTTGTGTAAAATATTTCTTTTCATCCACAATTTCCAATATTCTGAACTCGTGACACATTATAAAAGAACTAAATACAGATCAAATTCGGATAAGAAGTCATATAGAAGGACTGTACTATCATTGAATTGAATAGACAAGCAGTCCCCAACATTTCCTCATCTTTGAGGCCAAGCTCCAATTGAACACATAATGAGGAATCAAATAAAGAAAAGAAAAGAAAGGCAGGAAAAAACACGAGCATTTGGATGGCTAATCTATAATATATTAAATATCACATCAAGTGAAAATCATTTTTTAGATGATTCTAGCCCCTATTATAATTCAATTATTTCAATAATGTCTTATTTTTCGTTTTTCAATATGTATTTAATTTATTTAATCATTTAATTACCATCAATATAAATGTACATTTGACAAATTTATTCCACCCATGTGCATTCATTAATGTATAAATTCTCTAATATAAATTCTCAATTAATTAACATTCACATGCATTTAATTAATATTCATCTTCATTTATAAATTTCAATGTTATTAATTCTAATTACAAGTTAATTAGAATTTCACATTCAAGAATGCATTTCATTATTTATGTCCATGCATGTTAATTAACATCCAATTTTACTTACTTGAAATAAAATATATTACATCAAGTGAGAACTATTTTTTGGACGATTTTAGTCCTATAATTTAATTATTTCAATATCTTACTATTCGTTTTTCAATAAATATTTAATTTATTTAATCATTTAGTTGCCATCAATGTACATGTACATTTGACGGATTCATTTCACATATTTGCTTTCATTAATGTATGAATTCCCTATTATTAATTCTCAATTAACTAACATTAACATTAAGATACAAATTCATTTAATTAATATCCACCTTCATTTATACATTTTAGTATTATTAATTCTAATTATAAGTTAACAAGAATTTGATATTCAAGAATGCATTTCATTATTCACGTCCATGTATGCTAATTAATATCTAGTTTTACTTAATTGAAAATTAAATAAATGATTTAACATTCATTGTCACGTATATATTTCCTGGTATTAATTCCAAAACCATGATACAATAACATTTTAGATAACATGCGAGATGACAGAAACGCCACGTGGCAGAATTTCATAGACTATTTAAAAAACAGTCAACACTGTATCCAATCATTTTTTGCCACAAATTTCACCCGTCAACCAAGGTGTTAAATTCCTCTAGCAAAACAGTATAATTCTTAATTCTAAATTAATTAACATTCACGCATATTCAACTATTATTTTTACATCACTTATAAAGTATTTCATAATAACGTGCAATGCACGTTCAACGTTGACTAGTTCCTCATAAAAGACTTGCTTATGAATTATTCTATTAGATAATTTCACTTGAAGATAGTTGGTTCTTTCGAGAGTCCCATTCTCAACCCCCCAACCCAATTCACCCACCGACCCCATGATTTCATTTCCCCTCTTCCTTGTTTAGAAGGACAATTTTTTTCTGAACTACTTTAAATGTAGGCAAAAACTAAACAACAAAAGTTTACAACTCATGCAAGGCTGAGATATATGGCTGCATTTTCGGCAACATCCATCACCAAGTAACAAGCTGCACTCCAAGTCGTTCATATACTATTCATCATGCCTAAAATCCTACCACAATATATTTACATTTTTCCAAAGATTACATAATGCAAATTTGATTCTTCAAAAGAGAGCATCTACCATGTATCATACCAGATAATCAAAGTTTGCACAATGTAATGAAAAGACGAGCAAATTCCAAGTACACCCAGAAAAACAAACTCAAGCTTAAACAAGATCAACTTGCCACAATGATAGGCTCATATCTATCTCACGCATTCTAGAAGGACCTAGAAGAAGAATAATCCACTAGTGGTTGGAAAACTCTTTTTTTTTTTTTTTTTTTATAGATAATCAGAAAATTTTATTAATCAAAGAAGAATACACATGAAGTATATTATTAGTTTAAACAAGAAAAAAAGATATGAAGTTAGACAACCCCTCTATAGGATTGCTAGTCACTACATTAAACCAAGTATACAAAGTCAGATAAAATAATTCTCTAAATTGCTCTGTGGTCCGTATTTGATTTTCAAAACATCGTTTATTCCTTACCCTCCACACATACGATACAATGCATCTCGAGATAAGATTTCATACTAGCTTGTTATCCTTATCACGAAGTTTCCTCCTCCATGTCCGCAACACGTCCTCTATACATCTAGGCAACACCTAATTTATATGTTGAGAAACCAGAATACTATTCCACAGCCAACGGACACCGCCATAGTGAATGAACAAGGGGTTATGCGTCTTCCCATCGCTCCTACACATATAGCACCATTCGGTAACATAAAAGCCTTTCTTCGGAGATTATCTATCGTTAATGTCTGTCCCCTCACAACCGTCCACAGTAAAAATGTTACCCGTAGGGGCAATTTGCAATGTCACACCATCATCGAGGGGAATAAACTCTCCACAGACCTCTTGAAAGGATGGCTATATTTCCTTTATTTCTGCCATTCATCTTGCAATCAATACAATTCTATAATTTCTACAATATTTCATTTGTTTCATTGAATATTCAGGTGGTTCCTATCAAATTGGTATTAGAGCACCCCATTCTGGGGCATATGGAAACCAAATTCAACAAGGAATTGGAGGAGAAATGGAGCTCGTTATTCAATCGATTTGATCAGATGATGATGCGACATATAGAAGAAGATCGAGCGAGGGATTCTGGATTCGATTCACACAATTGGCTAAAAAATCAATATTTTATATTTCTATGGAGAAAACACAAACCGGTAAGTGTCAGAGGCGAAGAAGATTTTCTCCGGAAATCAGTTATTGGAGGAGGAGAAAATAGAGGCTGCCACAGCGTGTTTTGGCGGCGAAGCATGGGATTGGTTTCAATGGCTAGATTGTCATCGACCCGTGCAAACATGGGAAGAATTGAAAGAGTGAATGATAATCAGATTCTGGCCATCCATGGGAGAGAACTCACGGGAGCATACCTTTGCTTATGAAATCCTACCTAAGTCGAATGAGGCGGCCGCAGAAATGGATGGGCAGGAAAGAGAAAGGAAGGAAAATGAGACGACGGAGAACTCACCTAAGCCGGCTATTTCTAAAGCCCCTTTGTGGGTGAATCTGACTCGAAACACTAGGAAACCGGAAATCTCACCCAAAACCAACAAAGTAGGAGAAAGTGCAGTTGGTCGGAGCCGCTGGGAGGAAACCATCGTCAGAACAAATCAGAAACTAATTGAAATCTTACCATCACCATTGCCGAAGGAGAAGAGATTGGAGATGGAAACGATCTCTACAATTTGGGTGAATCTGGAGAAGAGGAACGAATGGAAATTATTGGATTGGATGGATTTGGACTTTGGCTGGGAAGTGGGCCAGCATGAAGAAGACCGAAATGAGTAATTAAAACAGACTCAGTTATGTTTCGGCCCATCCAGAATCAAAACTAACTCTAGCAGCCCACATATTTTCCTCGCGCTGAAGTCTCTCTTTTATGGCCTAGTGGGTTGGGCTTTATCATGATGATGACCTGAGTAATCGAAGACAAAAATCAAGTGGGTATGGCAGCCCAAGACTCAAGTGCCAAATACACCATGCTAGCTACTCTTCCAAATCAGTGGGTTCAAAATGGACAAAAATCTTCCCTACCAAAATCATGATGGTGGAAGAGCAGACAATTGGCAACACCAACACTTCCTTGACTCCTACCTTGAGGACAAGGTGTATTTGGAAACCTGGGGTATTGATAGGCTCCTATCTATCTCATGCATTCTAGAAGGACCTAGAAGAAGAATAACCTACTAGTGGGTGGAAAACTAGTCCGTTAGAGAGTAAAAATAGGAGGGAAAAAACAATTACAAGTAGCTTATAAATAAAGAAGGGGGGGAAAGGATTGGGCATGCAAAATAGTGAGTGAAAACCGTATTGTGGAGAGTACAGCCCTCTCGAAAGGCTGATTGTATTTCCTTTACTTCTGTCATTCATCTTGCAATCAATACAGTTCTATAATTTCTACAATATTTCATCTGTTTCATTGAATAATCAGGTGGTTCCTATCACACAATTGTATAATAATAGTAGCATTCACAAATTTTTAGAGGATAGGTTGAGCACAGAATACGACTACACAAATTATGCAAATATCACCTCTATCGAGAATCAATAGATACTCCGTGGTGACAATAAAAATATCATAGAGAAAACATTATACTGACGGGGACATTTCAGGCATAAATTTTACGAGTACGAACTTTGTGCACCCGTAATTTCCTAATTTACGGTAGATGAAAACTTAGACAAGGGGCTAATTCTTAAATAACTTTGTCATGTGCAACTACATCTTTTCTTTTGGGGGGGTATTTACTTGGTACAGCACATCTATTTTCATTTGTACATCTGCATGTAAGGAAAGAACGCAAAATCTAAAAATTAAAATGGCGTGAAGCTTGATTAAGCAAGGGACAAAGTATATTAATAAGAATTAACATAAGGTTTACCTGGTCACAATGCCGGTGCAATTGACATCAATCTTTCTAAAAAGTGCAGTGGAGAAGAATGATGGGAGCTTGCAGATTTCCTTGGTAACCGGTTTAAATTCTGGCATCGCATGAAAATATAAGTAGCATGAAACAGCCTACTGATTCTCAAATAACTTATTTATATTGTTCTAAGTCTCATACTGATGAACCCATAATATAATAAAGAAATTTATTTATAGGTTTGGTGCAACTGTAATACAATGAGCAACTAAACCTTCAAGTATTGAATTAAGTTGAAACTCTCACCATGCATCTGAAGCCCATCTGCATGACCATAAAAAAACTGATTGATTCTGAACAAGCACCGCTCTTTCAATTCATTTGGCGGTGGACGACCATTTTGAAAAAAGAACTGTGTTCTCCATCAGTATAAGCAATTATTGATCTTAGAACCAAATTTAAACAAAAGCAGCACTCAAAAAGTGAAAAATCAAGAGCAAAATTGCCACTATATTTTCAAAAGATCACAATTCGAACCTGAGGAATAAGCTCTTTCACAGGTTCATTCACTAATTTCAGTGGAGAGCTAAAAGCAGATGGCCCTACCCTCTGCTTCATGAACCGAGGGGAACCAGACGAACTCCTTGGCGAAAGTGGTGGTGTACTGCCGGCAGGAAACATAGAAGGTAAAGAATTGCTTGTGACGGCATGTGTACTAGACGATGTCCCAGAGACATTCAAGGGACCACCTCCCTTCACATTATTAAGCAATGATTTTACCTATAATTTGCAGATAGTTGTAAATTAGGTCTTTTGTGTATTTCGTCTAAAATGAGAAAGAAAATCACATAATCTGGAAAAACTTGGAAGAAACAAACACTAAACTGGCCTCTCCTTTCAAATAGTGAAGGTCAAAGTATAATCTTACATTAGTTTATAACCTATATTAATTTCTAATACAATTTCACTGACTATGAGTAACGGGGATGTGCAAATGCAATAAAATGGAAGATAGGTTGATTTCCTACTTATTGGACCAAATATAAGTGGAGTGGAATAATCACAAGCTGGGGTTAATAATTTCAAATAATCTAGGTGGAAGACTTTAAAGGTGCCACCTGCATCGATCCAGCAATTGTATAATCAATAGATCTATATTACTAGATGAAAAGGTAGAATCATAAATCCAATTCAAGCATTGGCACATTATGAATTAAACCTACAACAAAGAGAAACAAGTGCATAATGAATCCACTAAAAGATAGATGTTACAAGAATATCATTTCTCTCCATGTTGTTTGTAATTTCCCTTGTACTCAGCGAACCACCTAAATGGCATTTCATACAACGTTTTAATCAAAGTACTTCCTCAAAAATTAACCTAATACAGCAGATATTTGACCAAAAAAGGTGCCATGTAAAGGAAAGCACAAAAATGAATGTCAAATCTGTAGTAAGCAGCTGATATATACTAATTTTACACAGTCAGCGGCCGACTGTAATATAAAATAACTACATAAAACAAAAAAAAACGTTACCAAAGAATTGGTTTCAGGAAGCGAAAGCCACTGATCAAAAAGTTTCTCAGCGATACAAGGATTGGCTTTGATTGCCAAAGGAGACACCTCCTGAAGCTGCAACAGTTCCGCATCAAGACTCGCTACATCCCCATTGAAATCCATGTCCATAACTTCCCTCAACTCCTTAAATTATAACAATAACTCAAATTTTTGAGATCTTTAAACGATTCTTGAATCATCAAACACGAAATAATGCCCACGACTTCGAATTTCGAAGATCTTCACAGATTCCGAACAGAAGAAGCACAAAAAATTCGAGATGTGTCCTAATAAATAATTTATATAAGCATGAAAACCCTAGAATTCGATTGAATCTAAGGTCGGAAAGAAGAGATAACTAAAGAGATCAGAAACTTTTGGAAGAGGGAGCGAGCGTCTCCTCTGTGTGTGAGAGAGGGAGGAGGAAAGTGTGAAATGAAACGATAACGACGGAGTGTGATTATACTGGGATGGTCTGCCTGAAACTCTGTCGGGACGATTGTGAATCTGTTGTATTTTGGCACTTGACTCGAACGTGACACTAATACAAGCGAAGGATCTTGACTGTGGTGTGTTGCTAGCAAGTTATTTCCGTTTAAAAATAAAAATGTATTTTTCTCTTTGTTATATTCGTTCATGCACTTACTCGCACTTACTCCAACGTGACACTAACACAATTGAAGGATCTTGAATGTGGTATTACTAGCAAGTTTTCTCCATTTTTAAAAAAGGAGTTAGAGTTAAACTTACGTCGCACGTTATTTTAAAATGTTCTGTGAAAATAATATTTGACTCTTCATTTACTCTTTTAATCTGAGCCCATGTTTGACTCACATTGAGGGTGTGTTTGAGCCACATTATTTTGGAATAATGTATTTTGGAATAATACATTGATGGAGAATATGTGGTTAAAAAAAAAGAAAAATTATTGATGTGATTTAAAATATTATTTTATTGAAAAATATGTGGTTGAAAATGAGTAGAATAATGAAAATGAAAATTTTAATGTAGCTCAAGCAGTGGCTAAAATTCTCATTCTCATCCTTTTACTCATTTTTAATCACATATTTTTCAATAAAATAATATTTTCCATTACATCAATAATTTTTTCTTCTTTTTCAACCACATATTTTCCATCAATTTATTATTCTAAAATACATTCTTTGGCTCAAACACATCATAAATATAAAAAAAAATGCAAGTCCATAAAAATAAATATTAATTATTATACATGTACGTAAATAGTGAAACATATATTTCGATGTGAGTATTAAAATTACAACTAAATACATAAATGAAAATGAATGACAAATATGATACATTAATTAACGTGAATGCTTATTAATTTAGAATTAATACCAAGGAAATGTTAAATCATTTATATTAAATGTATATAATTTAATTTTCAATTAAGTGAAATTGGATGCTAATTAGTATACATTGATGTGAATAATGAACTACATTCTTGAATTTGAAATTTTAATTAATATTAAGCCCTTTTTTGGCCCCCGTTAAATTTATAATACATTTTTCTCTTTCCTCTTTTTAACTATACATTCTCCAATAAAATAATATTACACATAAATCAAAAAAAATTCATTCTTTTTCAATCACATATTCTAAAAAAAATATTATTTAAAAAATTATAACATCAAATAATGGGGGTCAAACGGGGCTAAATAAGTCCCCGTTTGGTACACATTCTTTTAAAATGCATTATTTTAAAACTTATTTTCAACCACACATTTTTCAATAAAATAATATTTTTTATCACATCAATAACTTTACATAACTTTTTAACCACATATTTCCAATTATATCACTATTTAAAGTACGTTTTTTCCTTAATAATATTCATCAAACACACGTGTGAATGTTAATTAATTGAGAATTGATAATAAGGATATTGACGTAAATGTAAATGTGAAATTTTATTTAATATTAATTAAATGAATGTTAATTAATTGAGAATTAATTATAGTGTTTATTATAGTTTGTAAATTAAATACACATTGAAAAATGAAAAGTATATTATTGAAATAATTGAATTGTAGTAGGGTTATAATCGTCTAAAAAATGATTCTCACGTGATGTGATATTTAATATATTATAGATATAGTTTCTTCTTTCTTATTTTCAATCACATATTTTTCAATAAAATAATATTATACGTAAATTTAAAACGTTGCATTATTTTTTAATTACGCGTTCTCCAAAAAATATTACTTCAAAACACAGTTTATTTGAAAATCTATTTTTAATAGAGTCCAAACATGAGTTATGTGTCTATTATAGAGTAATTAGGGGGTGTTTGATACACATTATTGAGAAAATAATGCATTTTATTTAATATTAATTAAATGAATGTGAATATTAATTAATCGAGACTTAATTATAGTATTTATTATAGTTTGTAAATTAAATACACATTGGAAAATGAAAAGTATATTATTAAAATAATTGAATTGTAGTAGTGTTATAATCATCTAAAAAATGATTCTTACGTGATGTGATATTTAATATATTATAGATATAGTTTTTTCTTTCTTATTTTCAATCATATATTTTTCAATAAAATAATATTATACGTAAATTTAAAACGTTACCTTATTTTTTAACTACGCGTTTTCCAAAAAATACTACTTCAAAACACATTTTCCTTGAAAATATTTTTTTAATAGAGTCCAAACAAGAGTTATGTGTCTATTATAGAGTAATTGGGGGTGTTTGATACACATTATTGAGAAAAGAATGTGTTTTATGATGTGATGTGATGAAAAATATGTAGTTAAAAAATAAAAAATAAAAAATTTTGGATTTACTTGTAATATTAATTTATTGAAAAATTTGTTGTTGAAAATGAGTTTTGAAATAATGAATTTTTTCAAGAATGTGGATCAAACATGGGCTATGCCTTGACGGTGAGTTGTTTATCACAAAATGAATGGGTGGTAAAGAATGACGAGTCTTTTAAGTGTGTGGATAAAATGTGATTTGATTGAAAGTGTTTTTTAGTTAATGTAAGCATGGATATTTAAAAATAATGATATCTAGCACTGCACTGCGAGAAGTCGTACACATACTAACCAGTACTGTTTTTTCCCTTGTGGCAAATATCTTCAAGATCTTACCTTTGGAACTCACGATGGAGTACTTTTATTACCCTCAAATTTCACCTAGTTTGTTCTTGTATGATACGAACAATCTGGGCACCTTTTTTTTTTTTTTTCAATTTCAACGCACACAAATTACTTATCATATTTGTTAGTCAATCTCCAATTTCTGTTTTACTTCTGTATTTTATGCTGATTAAATAAAGGGAAGTATACATAAATCCTGCTTTTACTTATACACATTTCAAAATTAAGGTTTGATGTTTTAAATTTCAAAAATCAGGTTTCTATTTAAATTTATTTATGAATTACTTAATTAATTATATATTTTATTAATAAATATATAACGGTCACAGATCTATATAATTTGGTCACAATTCAAAAATTTTAAGGTCACAATTCAAAAAATTGATATGTCACAATTCATTCATCGGTCACAAATTAAAAATTTAAAAGTCACAATTGTTTTATCGGTCACAAATCATAAAAATTTAAAGTCACAATACTTAATTAGGTCACAATTTATCAATTTATTGGTCACAATTAATATTTTTTAGGTCACAAATTAATAATTTTTAGGTCACAATTAATAATTTTTGGTCACAGAGTATTTCTTAGTCACAATTTATTATTATTGGTCACACACCACCAAATTTATTGGTCACAATTTGTAACCACCACCAACAAATCACCACATTCGTCAACACCAACACCACCACTTCCCAACAACAAAATCCCCATTCCAATGCCGACATTTTCACCACCACACCTTCACCGCCACCGCCACGACACAGCATCACCATCAAAAAAACCACTGCACATCCACCTCCACCGCACCATACCACCACCGCGCACAACTCAGACCACCACCTCCCACGGCAATCAACCGCACCTAACCACACCCAACAGCACCAAACGCACACAGATCGCAGCCCCCAAACCGCAATCAACCGCACACCGCAAAATCATCCACAGAAAATAGATCCAAACTCCGGCAACCCAAACCCCGACGCTGTTGCAGTTCGCTGCTGCGAGATCTGAGAACGGCTTTTCTTCCCCAAGATCACGAATCTCCACCTGTAGGCGATCACCCCAACCGCCGCCTGCACCACACCACAACCAAAAAAACCCCAAATCCTAGTCAAGGCCCAGACATCTGGTGGTCGTGCGATTTGCTGGTGGTTGGAATTTTATACATCGCGCTGCTGCTGCTGCGAATAGCGTAGCAGCAGCGCGATTCGCAGCATCTGCTGCTGCTGCTACGATTCGCAGCAGATGGGGGAGGGGAGACGAGGAAGAGAAAGAGATGGGAGAGGAGAGGGGGTGGACAGGGAAGCGTCGGCGTCAGCGGTGGTGGCGGCGGCGGCGATGGGTAGGGAGGAGAGAACGTGATGGAGAGGAGAGAAGAAATGGGTAGGTTTGATTAGGTTTTTTAATTGTGATGATAAATATATAATTAATATTTAATAAAATATAAAAAATCTGATTTTTGAAAATTTAAATGTGTGATAGGATTTGTGAAAATAGAAATCTAAAAGCAGGTGTAGTTGTAATTTCCTCTTAAATCCCTTATGTAAATATGAATAATGCATTAGGAATATTATGTTGGAGTTAGCCGTTAGCACTAAATCCTTTTTGAATTCTACAAAAATTGTTTAAAAAAATGGGCAATCCATTGGAGGGAAATCAAACAAAAATAGACTGGAACAAGAAAATCAAGGAAATTGAAAATTCTAGATATATGTTTATGAGGAGAAAGAATGATACAGACGGGAGAAGAAGGGGAAAGAACCGATTTAATAGATACCTACAACGTCGTAAGAATTTCAGATGTCATCGTTTTCATATCCTCTACTACGAATTTCATACAACGTCATTTCGTTTTATAAACAGCACGGGAAAAAATGACATGTAAGTCAAAACAGTATAATGGAATTGGATACTATTGCAACTACAGTACCCAGAGACTACCCGTTTTATGTAGTGGAGATATATTATTCGTTTTTTTTTAAGGCACGAATAATTATTATTATGTGCAGGCAAGTTCTTTAAAACGAACATAGGAAAATTACAACTTATTACATCTTATTTATAACTCGCTTGAGACCAAATTTTTCCATCACTACAATATCACTATAGAGAGATTGGGGGTGTTTGACACCCATTTTTGTGAAAAAATGTGTTTTTGAATAGTGATTGATGGAAGAATGTGTGGTTAAAAAGTAAAGAGAATTTTTAAGTTTATGTGTAATATTATTTTATTGATAGAATGTGTGGTTGAAATGAAAAAAAAAAATGAGAATGAGAAAAAAATGGATGCCAAATGGGGGCTTATTGTATTAAAAACACACTTGCCATTATTGACAAAAAAAAACGTTAAAATTTGAAATGTTGTTTTTAACATTCCCTTGACGATTCATTGCAAAAACTTTTATGAGGTTAAAAATCCAAATGGCCATTGATATTTACATAATATTTTTCATGGATCATTAAACTTTAAAAGTTTTTCGAACGTCCATCGAACTTATCAAATAATAATTCTATTGGCCATCGATCCTTCAAAAGTTTTCGGATGGCCATCGGACTTATCAAATTGTTATCCCATTGAGTCATTGATTATTAAACTTTTAAACTTTTTGGATGATCACCGAATTTTCAATCATTGTTCTATCGGTCATTCAATAACTTACTTTTTAGAATATTCAATAGACTCGTTGACGTGGCAAATATAAATGTTGACATGGAGCATTATTGTCGTTAGTTGAAATCGGCCAAAAATGTGCTTTCGTGCGCTAAAAGCGTTCATAAAAAATGTGATTGAGCTTTACTTGTTTTCTTTTGTTTATAAATAACCTTTGCTTGTTTTCTTTTGTTTATCTGTATTTTCATTTAGACCCTGTTTGAACTTCATTTCTAAGAAACTCATTGTTTCTCAAATTCATTTTTAACCACACATTCTCCCAATAAAATAATTTTAAACGAAAAATTAAAAAAATCATGCTTTTCAATCACACATTTTTCAAAAAATCGTTTTTACAAAATTTATTCTCCCAGGAATGAAGCTCAAGCAAACTCTTAGATTATCTTTATTGCATTTTCCTGTTAATCATATTTTTTACAAACGTATTTTTGGCTAATTTGTCATCAACTTACGATAATAATATGCAATGTCAAAGTTCCCATTCGTCATATTAGTAAGTTGGTCGAATTTTTTAATAGTGAGTTATTGAGTGATGAATGGAAAAACTATTTGATAAGTTTGATGAATATTCGAAAAGCTTTAAAGTTAAACGGCATATGAGACTACAATTTGACAAGTTCGACGACTACATGAAAAACTTTTAAAATTTGATGGTCGATGAGACAATGATTTGACAAGTTCGGTGACCAATTGAAAAACTTTTAAAGTTTAATGGTCAATAGAAAACACCGTGTAAAGTTGAATAAGCAATAACCATTTGGATTTTTAACCCACTTTTATGTTAGTATTTCCTCAAAACTCCGTAATCCGCCAACAAAGCCCCATATGTTGGTCTCACCACATTCTTTGCAGGAGAGGCAATGTCACGATGCCTCTATGAGGCACAACAATGTATATGTTGGTTAATCGAGTTCTCACGATGGATGCTGAAATTGAACACAAACGAGGCGTTGGACACAATATTAGAAAACATGAAAAAGAGGTGGTGGACATGACATTAGAAAAGTATATTTTTAGAATACTATTTAATAATAAGAGCATGTTTGAATCCATTCAAATTAATTTTAAGCTAATCCTTTGCAGATTAGCTTCGTGTTGCTAAAATCTATTTTCGTTTGGTAGCTTTTAAGGTACTTTTGTGGAGAAGTCCAATTTCTCCTAGACAACTTTTTTGGGCTTTTGTAAAGAAATAAGGGAAAATTTCATAACTAAGAAATTTAGTTTTATCAATTTTAAATTTAAGAAACTAAGTTTAAAATTTCAAATTTAAGATTTGTTAAGGTTTAAAATTTCAAATCTCAGATTTTTTTTATAAATAAATTAATTAAACATATATTTTATTTATTAAATATATTAATGTCACAATTTCATATAATTTGATCACAAATTCCATATAATTGGTCACAAATAATAAACTTTATATTACAAATTATTTTATGGTCACAATTCAAAAATTTTATAAGTTACAATTTGTTCATCGGTCACAAAAAAATTGAAACGTCTCAAATTATTTTACCGTCACAAATCAGAAATTTATAGGTCATAAATTATTTTATGGTCACAATTTATTCACTGGTTACAAATAAAAAATTGAAACGTCGCAAATTATTTTACGGTCACAAATTATTTTACGGTCACAAATCAGAAATTTTATAAGTCACAAATTATTTCGAGATCACAAATTTAAAATTTTATACGTCATAATTTAATTCATTGGTCACGGATCAAAAAATTATAGATCACAGTTTATCGATATGTCACACACTTTCAATTTCAATTTTCTTGGTCACAAATTATTGAAATTTAGGGTCACAGATTAATAATGAGTCACAATGAATCAAAATGTCAGTTAAATACACCAAATACCCCACCTCGTCCCGATTCCCCACTAATATTTGGTCACAAATACTATTCCACTTCCGCCCTTGCCACAACACCACCCAAACCACCATCATCGCCCCCGTCACAACACCACCACAACCACCGCCACAATAACAACAAAAAACAACCACAACCATCGCCGCCTGCACCACAACACCAAAAAAACCACCACCATCGCCGTCTACCCCGCCACAACACTACCACGATGTCGATCACTGACAGGATAATAACAAAAAATGACCACCACCACACGGGCCACCATTATCTCATAGACCACCATTACCACCACACGGACCGCCAACACAGATCCACCACCACCGCCCACCACCGCATACCACCACCAGCACTATCTCCATTCACACCACACTCACAACTAAACACGAGACGGGGAGAATGGTTAAGAGACGAGAGGAAGAGTGGCAGCGTTACTACGCGGCTTGGCCCCTGAAGCGACCTGTGATGGCGAAGGTGGTGTCCAACTACTTTGTGCGGCTTCACTCCCACAACTTTGCATGGATACACAGCCTACACTATGGCGTCCTCAAGTCGCTTTACGGCCAATAGAGGGTGAGATGAGAGGCTTCGCGACGGAGAGAGGGTGAGATGTGATAATAGATAGAGAGCATCGATGGTGGTGCCGACGAGGTGGTGCCAGCGGTGGTAGCATCGGCGGGGTGGCAGCAACGAGGATAGAGAGAGATGGGAGAGAAAATGGGGTGACGGGGAGAGATAGAGGGTGGAGAGAAAATGAAATAATTTGGGTTTGAAATTGTGTAAGATTGATTTAACAAAACTTCCGAGATTTGAAATAGTAAAACTAGATCTCTGATTTATGAAATGAGATCGCTAAATGTATGGGTTCCTGTAATTTCCTCAAGAAAGAAACTTTTAAATGGCTCAAGATGATGATTATTTTAAAAAAAATGGAATTTTAAATAGTGATTTTTGAAGAATACGTGATGAAAAATAGATTTTTTTTTTAAATTTATGTCTAAAATATTTTCTTAAGTAAACGTGCAGTTGAAATTATGGCTGCACAAAAAAATTGTGAAACAGCAAATTGAACCAAAACCGTTATTTTGAAACCGTTGGTTCGGGTCCACGTGGACCCGTAATTTTTTTTTTCATTCAAATCGAACAAAACCGTTTCAAAATGATTTGGTTTAGATTTCAATTTTCAAAAATCGCATAAAATCGAATCGAACCGTTTTTTAATCTTTTAATTAAAAAAATATTTTTATTAACTTATAAATTTTAAACATTTTTCTTTTTAGAAAAAAATAACAATTTAGCAATACAGATTACAACCAACCCATTAAAATAATCATATAAAGTAAACTGAGTTCATCATTATTGGCCGATAGTTTTATAAGTCCATAACACAAGTCGTGACCCGATATCTAATCTAAACTAAAAATAATCTCAAATTATATGAAAAAAATCATTTATTTTCAACAATCCAAATCATAATACAAAAAAACTACGACAGCAAATCACGTCCACGACTTTAGAAGTTACCTAAATTCTCATTTCTCTAACATTTGACGCTTGCTTGCCACTGCTGAACAAAATGCGATTCTTTATTGCAAAATTGTTAGTCGTCTTTTGCTTATTAGTCTGCTAATTTCTACCCGAACCACCATTTCTCTCTTCTCTTTTGATAAATCTTAGATTCTCATTTAAGTCATTTTTCTTCTTTTATTTGTTGTTTTTTTTAAACTTATTATACACTTGTAAGTTGTGATTTAAATTTTTAAAAAATGATTATTTGTGTGTCTAGGTGATTAATGAACTTGTTTGTTGTTTAGAAAGAACGAAAGATAGAACGTATTGATTGTATGAAAATGTTAAAGTTCCCTAACTGGTACTATTACATTCTACTTCTGTAAAGTCGTTAGAGAATAAAACTTATCAATTTTCAATAAATTTAAATTCTATCATTCTTTATACATTTAAATATATCATATTTAGTCATTGTTTTTCATCTTACTAGTAGGACGAAATGAATTTCTGTTGGGAATTCATTTAATCATGCACAGCGGAAATAAAACAATTTTCAGTTCCCACCAAGGATCTGCAATGTGTTTAGATAGAAACTGTGATTAGAATTATACCTTGATGAATTCTGTAAAACCCTTTGTTGATTCACGAACTCCAATGATCACGATCTGCAATCCAAGCTGTCCAATTGTCCAGCCTCCAATGGTGATCCACACAGAGAACAAGAATGGTGGCTAGGGTTTCTTTTCTTGTACTAGCAAGAATAATAAAATCTCTACAGTTTTCAAACCATAGTATCATATTAATATAAGTCCAAGTGGGCTCGGGCGCTCGGCCCCTCTTGAAACTAAACCTGATCCGATACTTTATTAATCATATTAATTAAAACCCGGTCCATGAATTAATTAATCCAATTAATTAATTTGGGCATATTAATAAGCAATCCAATTAATTAATTACCCAACACTTGTTAATTAATTAATTGGTAAATCTCATTCTTCTGATTCTTTTTTATGTGTGACCCATTAGGTTCCCGATCACGATGTCTAACGTCTGAATTATTATTTTGATCTAATCAAAACATCGATAAATTAAAACACCCTTTTAACTTATCACTCATTCAGATTCGTCGTCTCAGATTGACATCTAGCAATGTGTCAATGCAATATATGTGATGGGAAATGTCATGTGATGTGACAAACCAAAACTTGTTCGTTTACCGTGAAATTATAATCCTTTCGTCAATATGATCCAATCAATTATGAGATATGGATATGTGTCAATCTCGATTATCGATCATATCTTTTATCCTACTGTTTAGTCAATGTAATCGAAAACTCCTTTTCGACTTATGAGTTCACCTTGGCCAAGGATTTCATAATCAACTTAACTGGATAAAATGTAGATCATATTCTCTTACTATCTAAGAGTGACGAATTCTCTATTGATCATTCACAACATTCATATGATTCTTGACATACCCGAATGATGCTGTATTAGCGACCCTTGACAGAGTAACATCCAACACCACCAAAGTATGACCGTCCTCATATAAGGTACTATAATGACCTCAAGTCAAATGACCAATTTCACTACCGAACGTTAGAGATTAACCACTAACACTCAGATAGTTATCCATGTGGAATCTCCCAGCGGGTCTCCAATGTTTTGTTCTATAACAAAGCATCCACGTGTTCATTCAAGTGTCACCACACTTTAGCTTGTGAGATCATCTACTTACTTCACAAGTAAGAATGCCACACGCGATGGTCTATCCGTAATAACGATATCCGTGTCTCGTTATCATTTCGACCATGGATAATTTAAGATTCAGTCATATTGTAATTTGTATCTCACAATCACAACTTCTTGTGATTAACAAATTGAAAAGATTTAAATCTACGGATTCTATTATTTAATATAATTTCAATAGAAAAGCAATATAAATAAATAATAGATCTTGCCATAATTAAATGCATTAAACATATGAAAAATGTCTATAACCTAAATCGATTGGGTTTAGGGCATAACACTTACAGTTTTAACCAAACTATTATAACAAAATGTGAGTTCATCTTTACCGACCATTATATGACAATATGAAAGACAAACAAGAAAAGGTAAAAAAGAAAGAAAGATATATTCGTTTTATTAATATCTTTTAACAACCAATTTTGAAAATAATTTATTCACTAGTTTAGTGGGAAAGATGAATATAATTTAATATATAACATTATTAATTCTCGTTTAAACTTATACCTTAACTTATTTTAAATATACTATTATAATATCGATGGGTAAATCGCGAATTAAAACCGAACCGACCCACACATTATGGTTTGGTTTGAAAAAATTTCAAATCGCATAAAATTGTTTGAGTTGAAAATATGGCAAAGATCGCCCAAATGGAAGCGCGTTACCCCGTTGAAATGAGTGACTAACTGGGATATATCTGTAAAGGGCACATTTGTATTTTCGCCACACTGCCCCTGCACACAGCACACATCACTCTGCGGTTTTACATCTCTCCCTCGCCGTCCCCAGTTCAGCGACCACGATGCATCAAGCCGGCTATCATCAGAATACTGCCCCCCCAGATATGGCTCAACTCCAAGCCACGATGCGATCTATCGAACTCGCCTGCAGTTCTATTCAGGTTCATTACACTTTTGAATTGCTTACATCTGTAAACGCCTTTACTGCTCGGTTGGCAGCATCAGCGGACAAATTACTATGTATAGTTTGCTTCATATTACAGAGTTTACAAATCATTAGTAGATTTTCCGCCTATCGAAGTGTAAAACTGACATATCGAGACTAATGATGGACTTATGTAATGTGTGGGTGAAATGAAATGAAAGATGTTTGATTTTGTCGTATTGGTGATAAAAACAGATTAATCATTTATGTATTTGACGAACTGAAAATGTCAATTTGCTGCGCTAGGAACCGGAATTCATGGTGGCAACTGAAACTAGATAGGCTATGTATTGTATCTTTAAAATCTTGCATATACTGTTGTGCATGTAAATCTAGTTTCAAAAACAATAATTCCACTCTCAACATCATAATTTCGGCTTCTTTGCTGTTTTTTCATATTTTGTTGAAGTTGTGCAATGTGCTCAGTTGTACTGTCTTATTAATTATGGATTCTCATCCTCTCCATTTGCTCTAAACTTTTTATGATGCATCCTCCAAGATGATTATATATAAAAATTATCTAAATTCTGTCAACTTTCTGTTCACTAATAGATCCAGTATACAAAAACTCTACTAATGAATCAGGTTGTGAACTGTTAGTGATACACATAATCAAAACTTTAAGAAATATTAGAGCATGAAGTCAAATGGTGAACTCTATTAGCTCCGAAACTTTTATCAAAAACCAAACTGCAAGAAATCATATATCATTTGATCTAAACGGTGAAATTTATTAAAGCTGTGTACTGGGCCATCCCTAGATTGCAAATGGTTTTGATATTTCTAGCATTGTCACAACTTTCCTTCATCATCAACAAATGGATGGCTGATTTTAGAAATGCAGCTAGAGAGGGTCATAATCTATATTATTTTGTATTTGAGCTCTAAGTTTTGAAGTGCTTCAGTCTTGAGTATGTTTCATTTTTTTGGGTGCATATATGGATGCAATGTTCTGCACTGAAACACATATACAGATGCATGCAAACCCGGCTGCTGCTGAGGCAACCATATTATCACTAAACCAGTCTCCTCAGCCATACCAGGCATGTCAATTCATTCTAGGTAATGCTTTATGAAATTATGCCTTTGATGTTTGCTATGTCCATGATTGATGGAGGAATATTTTAATAAGTGTGACTGGAGATGGCAATGTGAAGTAGCGGACAACATTAGAATTATTATTAGCTTCTAGATTCTGCCGTAGTTACTTGTTCTGAGTCTGCTGTTACCTGTTTGCTAGTTTAATTGTCAAATCAAATAAGTTACTTATTTTTAAGCTTCTGCTCTATGATTGAGAAAGAAGGAGGAATAAAGAGGAGAAAGGGAAGAAGAGGGAGAGAATAGAGAGAATTTGGGGGGGAGAATATCAATTTTTATTTATATCAAGTGTTTTTATTGCAATGCAAAAGACCACTTTATTTAGGGTTTCAAAGATCCTATTCCAAGTAGGGAATCTTTAATAAAGTCTATTAAATCAAAACACTAATTATGTTTCTTAAAATAAACATCAAAATTGGAAGCTAAATATAATAATATCTCTTCTAATATTCCATTAATGAGACCATGGGATTCAAACACGAGCTTGGCGAAAAGATTCAAGGTTCAACATACTCTTCTTTTTAACAATACATTTGAGATATCAATATGAAGCACTGGCTCTCGATTTGGCATGCTTCTTCAGAGGAGCCATTTTGATCCACCTATCCCTGCTTTTGGTTATTTTGATATTCTGAGTATCCATCATTTTAATTTAAGTCGTGATTTTATGAGACTCCAAGTTCAGGGACTTGAATATGGAACAATATACAGGAAGACTCAACCTCCATGTTTAAATGCCGGTTCCAGAAGTTTTGAAACTTCTGGTCAAAGATTAACTTAATGGTAAACTCAAGTATTACTTTCCAAAAGTTAATCACGGAGAGAAGATAAATTCTCTCTCCCTCACTTTCACGCACGTACACGTACATACACACGGATACGAGCATAAATAAAAGTGTTCACGAGTAGCTCGCGATATGGTCCTAGTGATGGATATTTGGCTGACTAGGACACATGGTGGTGTTCTCAGAACCTTTTATTTGGAGATACTTGAGAGAGTATCACTCTGCCGCAACAAATTGTAGTGGATAACCCATCTCTAAAGGTTGAAACCAGTCATTCAGTGAACATTATATTGCTGAAAAGAAACATTGCATTGTCTCGTTAATAAGATAGAACTCTGCTGATAGATTTTTGCCTGGAAGTGGCAGAGAACTCTCATTCAATGTATTCTGTCTAGCATTGCAATATTGTATATTTTAAGAATCAGAGAAAGGTGGCTGTTTCTAAGAAAAGCTAAAGAGGGAATTTCTGTGAGAAGGTCAAAAAAAATCCAGTAGTTTGAGATTAGTAAGAGTAGAGTCTAGGTCTGGGTCTGGGTAACCTAAAAATAAATTTTTTAGCTTCAACTAGAAAGTGGCTCTAGTCGATTTCCTTTACAACAGTTCTATTTGCGGGGAGGGTTGCAAAGAGAAAATATTGATTGAACCCAAATGGTTGAGATTCTAAAAAATGAACCCGAGGGCGAGAAAGAAAATCTAATTTTAGTAAGATGAATGGATCAATCGTGCTTCTTTCGCCTTCCTAGATTGTATAATGCCTTAATACTGAAAAAAGCTCCCCTCAATTCTGCTTGTTTGACTTTTGATTATACTTCCATTTTTCGTAATCTTCAATTTCATCCTGATCCAAGGGGCAAGGATTTTCAGTTTGTCCTCGTTGTTAGCCATCAGAAAATGCTTCTTTTGTTGATTTTAGAAGACGTCAATTTGAACTATGTAGCATTTCTGTTCTTAAGCCCATTATTTTTTGGTTTCATTCTGATGTTTCCTAGTAAGGCCGTGTCATATTGTAGCTCATCAATGTGCTGTATCAGAATTGGAAATATAGTTATAAATTTGCTGATACCGACTTCAAAGAGTTCAGCATGCAGCATTTGCTTGTTTTGCATGTCATCATTGTAAATTAATCTTGTTTTTTACATGGTATACTTGACTCTATTAGATGATTGGAGATAGAGGCTTACAAGTGTATAAATTGGATTTCTTAATTAGATATACGATTGTCGCTATATGATATCTTCCCCTCTGTTCACATGCTAGCACACAATATATAGATATCAACATGCATATAGTGCATCAGTTTCTCACATACTTTGATCTTCTGTACTTTAGTCATTCAGAAATACTAATCCGAGCCTGTCTTTGGTGGATTTTGTGTATTATATATTATAATTTCTTACTACTTCGCAAAAATGAAGTGCAATTCTTTTCTTACTATAATTGCTTTGAGCGTCCAGAAAATTCTGAGTTGGCAAATGCAAGATTTCTTGCTGCTGGAGCAATTAGGGATGCGGCTATAAGAGAATGGTCATTTCTCGAGACCGATTACAAGAAAAGCTTGATCCGGTACATTAACCACTCGTTTTGTTGAGTCACATCGAGGTTTCTTTTTCTTTTTCCTTGTGAATAGTCTTGTTTGGACTTTAAATTCTTGATATCTTGTTTGACAAGAAACAAAATTTCATTTAGCACATAATGAAATTAGATAAAAGAGAACAAGGAGTGCTGTACAAAATGATAAACAAGTACGGAAATAAATTCAAGAAATACGATGCTAAGTTCTCAATATTACACTGGAAGAATATTAAACTGCACGATAAAATATTAATCAGAATGTCAAGCAGTAAACTAAGCCTTATACCACAAATTTGGGGATGATAAAATATTACTGCCATTAGTAATTTAAATAATGCCCTGAAATAAGAAAGAAGAATAAATATATTGTTCTGCTAACGTTCTCCATCTTATTCGTTGAGTATTGCTTGTCTCTTGCAACTCCTAATTAATAAATGTCTTCAGAAAAGATAATTTATAGTTTGCCTTCTGCAATAGCAAATGTGGCAATAAGCAAGGATGGAGGTTTTACGGAATCTCCTATTTTTTGGTAGTTGTACAGATTATTGCTTAAATAAAAAATGGAGGTTTTACGGAATCTGCTATTTTTGGGTAGTTGTGTAGTTTATTTCTTAAATAAAAAATGAAGACTATCTAACTTTTTAATTAATTATACCACTGCGTGCAGCAGTAATTATTGTCTTTATCTACAAACATTAAATATTTGTTTCAGGTTTTGTTGGCTTTTTATAATGAAACACGCTGGTTCACATGAGGGTTATGTCCAAGCAAAAGTTGCATCTGTAGCTGCTCAATTGCTGAAACGGGGCTGGTAAGTTGCTCATCTTTTGAAATTCCAACCGTGCAATAAAAAATTGGGTGAATAAGAAATTTATGAGAGCAGGAACACGTCGGAAATGATTTTTCTAAAAACTGAATTTTATTGCAAAATAATCTGTAACAAAAGTGAAAAACTGTGGAAAACATTATTAAGCCCCTGTTTGGTGAGAATTAACACTATGTTTGACACCCATTTTATGGGAATGAAAATTTTTGGAATAGTGATTGATGGGAGAATGTGTGGTGAAAAAGTAATCAAAAGTTTTAGATTTGTGTGTAATATTATTTTATTGGAAGAATGTGTGGTTGAAATGAAAAAAGAGAAAAAAATGAGAATGAGAAAGAGAATAGAATGGGTGCCAAACAGGGGCTAAAATTAGATTTTTAGTAGATTTTGATAAAAGTTTTTGAAATGTGTGATTAAAAAGTTGTGGGACCATAAAATATGTGGTTAATATTGATTGTTTAACTTAGATTAAAATATGATTTAAATCAATAATAAACAGGGGCTAAAATTTAGTTTTAGAATTTTACAGTTTTTGTCAGTTTGTTGACTTGATGTCTGATTTGTGCTAATTTGCATAAGGGGGTGTGGTTTCTTAATAGGTTGTCTGTTTTTGCCTTTGTATACCACTGATCACTGCAATGTAAGAATAAATGGTACTTTCATTTCATTACCAGCCAGGCATTTTAAAATCTTCGGAATGTTGGGAATTTCTTAACAACTCTCTTGTGACATGTTGGAGACTTTAAAATCTATGCTACTAAAAAAATCTCAAAATTGATATTTTTAATCCAGTGAGATAAATGAATCTGGGTCCTTCTGTAATGCCCAAATTTTCATAAACTTTAGAGTGTTACCAAAAACTCACTTTTCTTTACGTTAAATACGGAATAATAAAAATTGTTTCTTTAAAATAAAACAACTGGAATATCCATAAATTTAAACTAAGCTCTTGTTTGAGCTCCATAATTTGAAAAAAAATATAATATCTTGGGTCTAACTTATTTGAGTCAACTTCTTTCATGAGTTAAAGACTTCTAATTAGATATAAGCTACAAAAAGAGTCCAATATTGATATACTAAAATCGCTCTATCAAAATTTAATTATTTGACCCAGAAAATATAAAAATTTAAAACGTATTTCAATATAGTCCTTTAACTTCCAAAATTATATTAAAAAGCATCTACAAGAAGTCAATTTAGCCCCTATATATATATATTTTTAAAACTCATTTTCCCCAAATCCCCAAACCCATTTTTAACAACACATTCTCCTAATAAAATAATTTTGTGCGTAGACCAAAACTTTTTTCTACTTTTTAATCCCATGTTTTCTCAAAAAAAAAAAAAAAAAAAAAACTCTTTTTAACAAAAAAAAGTGGGCTCAAACAAGGGCATAGTTTGCAATTACTATTGCACGTTTTCTTTTGGTGTGAGAGCATCGAAACCACCAATGGTACATTTAGACATTATTTGGATCAATAGATTTCTCTCAGATGTTGAGACTCATCAAATGTAACGCATTAGACATGAGTTTCTTTTCGGGAAAATGGAGATCACCAAAAGAACTTCCCAATTTGAGATAGAGATGCTCTCTACAATCACATCAATTTTTTAGGGATAGATGCATTGGCAGATTTTTTAATGGTGTATTGACTATTTAATCTTCTTTTTAGCCATTGCTAGAAAGGATCTTCTGATTAGTTTCATTTCTATTTTCTTTGTACAGGCTAGATTTTACAGCTGCTGATAAGGAGGCAATTTTCCTTGAGGTATCGATAGTCCTAAATGTCTTAGAGATCTTCCTAACTTTTAGTACTTACAAACTTGTTATGTGTTCTAGATCTGGGTATCTGCTCCTTTTTCAGTGCTGTTTTGGTATAGCCATCTATTTTCAAGTGTCCAAATTCCTACATCTGGAAAAGGAGATAAGAGGAAAAAATTAAATAAATCAAGTGAAAGCATTTCCTGATCATTGAGATTGTTCCAAGAGATTGACCATTCATCAAAGGTGACGGAAGCTGAAGATAGAAACATTATGAAGTGAGGAGAGATGTACAAGGAAATATGATTGAAAAAAGATCTAATCCTTTTGAAGAGTCCTCCAAGAAATGGGTATATATCAGTACCTACCTTTAGATGAATAAATGGAAGGAAAATATGTTGTAGTTTTGTAATATTTTCCTCGGGACTAGCATAAGTGACATAGAAGTAATCCCATCCCAGGTCCCACGCGTTTGACTATCATCCATATTTACTCTTGATTACCTGGTGCTAAAGAGAATTCAGATTGCAAAGGACAACATCACCCACTGCTAATTTAATTATCTGCCGTATTAGAAATCTAAGAGGCCAGAAATACTAATTGGATTCTTCTAGTTCTGCTGCTTCCCATGTGACTTCCAGCATGTAGCCTTGTCTTCCTTGGTTTCCATAGTTATCAGACCAAAGCTTGTCATTACCTATAGCTTTCTTTTCCCCTAAATTGGAGCTAAGTTTAGAGGTGGTTAATGCTGAATCTTTCTTTGTAGGACCTTGGTTTGCCTTCTATCAGTTCTTTGTGGCTTTCCTCTCCTTGGGTGTATATAGTTATCATCTAGGTTAAGGAACAGAACTCTTCCCACTTGTCCACATGCTTGATTGTACTTGGGCTTAGCCTATTAGGAATTGAAATACCCTATTCTTCTCCAACATATCCTCAAACTTCTTTTTAGGTGCCAGGGACTTTTATCTCCAAATCTTGATGTGGATCTAGTTCCATAAATATACCTTAAGGGAAAAATGTGTTGCACTCAAGGAGCCTTGCTTGGTGTAACAACTTGCCTCTTGAAAATTTCAGATGCAAACATCCTTTCAATAGGTTTTGAGAGTGCCTCCCAAATTTCTTAGTTGTTGAAAGAAGAAAGTAAGTTTTACTAAAATCTCTGGCTGCATATAATGGAGCAACGAGGACATTACTGTGGAGTTTTAGCCTTGCAACTGTCACACTCGGGAGCTTCCACGGCAGGTAGCTTAGCAGACCATGAGATGCATTTGATTGTCCTTTACTCATTAGCGAAATTTTCTGACTGCGGCAGCCAATTCGTATAGTTCTGTTCAGTCATTTTGGATGTGGAATGGTAAGCTGGTTGTTGGTGGCTGCTACATGGAGTTACTAGTTATTTCAGATATTCAAGAAGTAAATGGAAATCTCTGTTTGAAGAGAGTGCAAAACAAAATCATTGGCAATGAATGCCAAAAAAAAAATACTAGCAGCAGCGAAGGCTGCAAGAAAGGAACCAGTTGCATTGTAGCAACGAAGGCTGCTAAGAGAAAAACTTTCCTACACCTAAGAGGATCTGATACGATAAATTTTTTTTTTTTCAGAGAATAGGAATACATGCTTAGATACTGTACACAAGAATTTAACGAATCTCCTGAATAAGGAATCAAATTAAAAACTAATATTCTTGTGTCTAAATTCTAGACTAGTTGTGCATCCTAAGGAAATAAATATAGTAAAAAGAAACTAGTGAATAAGTGAAGTCAAATGTGCTACAAAAATATACTATTAATATATTCTTTCTAGAAATCTGCTGCTAGCATGCTAAATTTGTTATTTTTATGAATCCATCTCTCTCATATACAGGTGAAACAGGCTGTTACTGGCAGCCAGATTGTCGATGTACAGTATATGGGAATCAATTTTTTGGAATCGTTGGTACTTCTCTCGCCACTTGATATCCTTATAGGATTGTAGTCAAGTTGTTTTTGCTTTAACAATTCTTTCTTTAAGTTTGTTCTCATATGTAATACATATATAATCTTTTTCCAATTAGGTATCAGAATTTTCACCCTCTACATCTACTGCTATGGGCCTTCCTAGAGAATTTCATGAGCAGTGCCGAACATCATTAGAGCTGGACTATATAAAGGTTTTCCTTGCACACTCAGTCCTTTTTTCTAGCATTTGATGCAGCATATGACCTCAATAAAAATTTTCTCTTTCCATTTTCGAAAACTTCCACAAAAATCTTTCCCTTTTTAATACTTCACAGGAATTTTACTGTTGGGCACAAGATGCTGCTTTAAATGTCTCACATAGAATAATTGGATCTGACTCAGCCATTCCTGAAGCAAAAGTGTGTTCAGCAGCACTTCGTCTAATGCTTCAAATCCTGAATTGGGACTTTAAAGGAAAAAAAAATGCAGTTGAGAGTTATAAAAGAGGGCTAGATGTGTATTGTGGTGACATTAAGCCAGAGAGCAACTTTCTTGGAAGGTCTGAATGCATCTTGGTGCAGGTATGTTGTAAGAGTTACTACCCTTTGCATCGAACCTCTTGTTGTTTAGAAAGATTTTTTTATGATAGTGTTTGCAAGAATAGGCATGTCAACAGGCTAGCGTGGACCCTTGAGCAATCCTGTTATTGAGTTTGGAAGGGAGATGGTATACATGACTTGAGATTGATGCTTAATTTTTTATTTGTATACATTAAAACCATAATCTAACATCTATATCTTGCTTTACCGACCGACGATTCCTTGCCAACCTCTTTCTCGTTCTTTTCTCTCTAACCCCCCTCTCACACACACATGTGCTTATGGAGTTGAAGAGGGTGGCGACTAAGGTCAAGTGTACTATCTTTAGGGCTTCTTAGCAGGTGGATCCATGCATCAACGGTTGTGACGATATCTTTGCTCAGCCTCTTTTTTCTGCCACTTCACCCTCCCAATATCATTCTTTAAATAAAACCGTCAAAAGACCTCTGTAAATTTCAGATCTGAATAAAGAACATCATCCTTCCAAATCACGTAGGACCTAACTAAATGACATAAAAAGCCACCAGATCATAAATGAAGATCTTTGCAGAAACCTAACAGTGACAGTGAATGACATTTGTGGAACATCTTTTTCTATGTTATTTTTTTTTCCAATTCTTGACTTTTCTTTTGCTTCTCATTTTTAAAAATCAAATGAAAAAAGATATGATAATAAATGATATAATGCAAGATGACATGCATGTCCAATATTCTTATTCTGGTCATCGAATGCTTGTTAGGCTTAATGCTCACACTGGATCTAGCAGGTCTACCCATGGCTTACGAAAGTTTCAAGCCAGTCTTGGACTAGATATTAGGTTTTTCAATCCAGTTTTAACTAGACCTAGTATTTGATGGAAATTTTTGTAGCAAATATTTATTTTGTGAAAAAAATCAATAAGAAATCAAGCATTGAAATATCTTTTTTACTCATCGTGAATGTTGAACAGGTCATTCAATTTGGAATTTCTAAAATTTTAGAACATTTAATTGGTTGAATTTATTAGACATAATTTATAATTATAAACTAACCAAAAAATATTTATATAGCCCCCGTTTGACACCCATTTTTTTATCTCATTCTCATTCTCATTTTTCTACAGTACTCATTTCTAATCACACATTCTCCAAATAAAATAATATTACACATAAATCCAAAAATTCTTCTTACTTTTTAACCACATATTCTTTACATCAATCACTATTTAAAAACTCATTCTTAAAAAAAATGGGTGCCAAACACCCACATAATATAATTGAAGCATTGAGATCCCATCTAGGTTTAAGCTGGCTCAATAAAGCTCTAACTTGGTCAAGCCTAGCATGATTTAAAGAAACTCGATTGAAGATGGCTTCAGAGCAAGGTGAACAAAAAAGTCTCAAAGACGCTGATAGTGAGGCAGTTTTTGGAGGCGTACGCCTTAGATGTGTGAGGTACACACCTCAAGGCTTGTGAGGCAGCTCGAGACTAAACATAAAAATTCTGTTTGATTCATTTTGGAACATCCGCCCACTAAAACATTAAAAATTGCATTTTTCAAAAAATTTCATTTAAGGTCCTGAATTTAGATTGCATAGTTTATGTTAATGTTGGATTTTAAGTGCAAAACAATAGAGAAATCAACACAAGTATTTAACGTGGTTCGACGATGTGTCTACGTCCACAAGGAGCAAAGTGGAGATTTTATTCAATATGAATAATATGGTTACATCATTAGTATTAATACTAACCCGAGCCCAAGCCCAAGCCCAAGCCCATACAAAACTTTAGAGCCCGTACAAGAAAATGCACCTGTAACGTACATCGGTCATTTTGATCCAATAAACTTGTGTTCCACTCTATTTGAGCGAGTATACAACCGTTAACATTTTTCATTGATCTATTAGGTCCTGTTGTACGATCATTAACACTGATTATGGTACTTGTTTCTACTGTTCTGCTGCTTATAGCCTGGTTCGTTGTGGCGTGATGTGCTGATTTCAAGTGGTCAGGTTGGATGGATTTTGAACTTGTATGGTGCACTGCGACAGAAGTTTTCATGTGAAGGTTACTGGCTAGACTGCCCTCTTGCAGTTTCTGCTCGGAAACTTATTGTCCAATTTTGCTCCATAACAGGAACCATATTTCCTTCTGGTATAATTTTTACCTTCTATTAACGGTTAATATTTTTTTCGTCACATAGCTAAGATTGTGATTCACTTCTCTCTTTTAGTAAGGGTAATATCTTTTGATGGACTCGTGGGAACTATGCTTGTGCATTGACTTGTAACTTGTCATCTTTATGTCTATTTAGTTTTAGAATTATGACCATAATTTACTAAGTGTATAAAAAAGTTAATATCATGAGTGCTTTCAAGAGTGTAGACTAGTTTGATACTTGTCTATCATACACAGGCAAATGTAATTGTAGAAAGTGGCAAGACACACAATGTCTTTTCAAAACATTATTTATAGGTTTTTGTTGACATGGGTAAAAAGTTTCTTCCCTTCTCTAATAGATAAAGTTTAAGATAGTCACAATTGATATTGTGCACGACATAGATACTTGAAAAGGTCCTTAAATCAAGTTGTTATCGCCCGTCATGACAATTTTATCTTTTTGGTCAAGTACAATTATTTTCTTTAATAGCTTAGGCTTTTAAAGGAGATCAGTAATTTTTCACTTATGTACTCTTTCATTAGAAGCCTTTCTAATACCTGTGGGATAAATTGAAGATACTGTTGATTGTATTCATTGTGCACAAGTCAATACTAGAACCAATCAGTTGTGACCATTTCATCTCAGAAATTATTCCTCTGCAGTTATTTGCTTGTTCTGATTGAATGTAACGTGTACCTCCAAACTTAAGCTCGTGCTTTCCTTTCTTGTTACCATGTCTTATTACCAGAAAGGAGGTCTGCTTTTGAAATTTCTTTAAACTTATGTGCTGATTGAACCCCTTTTAGCATGTTATTATTTCCTTCTTTCCTTCTTTGCTTTTTTTTGTAGCGTTGTCCTCTCTCTCTCACCTTATGGTAAGTCAGGGACTATTAATTGCTACTATGTATTAACTACTAATTGTTTTGGAATATAGACGGTGGGTACATGCAAAGGCAGAGCCTTGTACAACTGTTATCTGGAATTATACAATGGATAGAACCACCCAATGCTGTTTTGAAAGCTATAGAATGTGGAAGAAGTGAAAGGTCAAATTATTTCCATCACTTCCTCTTGTTCCATGGGATCTTCATTATATTGATTTATTATTTGTCATTTCTTCAGTGAACTCCTTGATGGTTGCCGTGCACTGATGTCTATGGCAGCTGTGAGTACACCACTTGTGTTTGATCAACTCTTGAAATCTTTGAGGTCTGTCTTATCATGTCTGGATTTATCACAAATTTCTCAATTTCCAGCTGAAAATTATTATGTTGTATTTGTGCCTTGTACTGAAGTCGAACTTTTGACTTGACACTCAGGCCTTACGGCACTCTTACACTATTATCTGTGCTGATGTCTGAAGTCATCAAATGCCTTATGGAAAACCTCTCAGAAGAAGAGACGTGGAGCTGGGTAGCACGCGATATTTTACTGGACACTTGGACTGCACTTCTTACGGTATATACTATTGTTACCTTAGTACATGCTCTTCTATAGCTACAGCATGCTTTGGACCTTGTTGGTATGCCATCTGTAAATTTGTCTGTGTATTTTGAATTGTTAGTTACTCAGTGTTTTAGGGTTCGTTTAATTTGTTGTTTTCAAGTTTTCGGTTTTGCATAACATATAACATAAAATTCAAAATGTATTTTGACATTTTGAGAGTTTTCGCTGAAAACACTCAAAAACATGGGAAATGAATGTTGAGATAATTTTTTAAAATAAACTTCTAAAAAATAAAAATAAAAAAATGAAATTATAAATTTCTAAAAAAAATTTAAAATTGAAAAAAATAAAATTTAAAATTCTAAAAAAATAAAATTCTAAAGTTCTAAAAAAATGATAATTCTGAAAAATAAGATTCTAAAAAATTCTAGAAAAACTAAAATTGTAAAAAAAAAATAAAAATGTTCAAGCTCTTGTTGGTTATTTAAATAAAAATTCTGGAAATATATATTTAAATAAACACATAAAAATTGTCAATCCACGTCATTAGTTGTTTTTTTTATTTCCTTTATCCTGCGAATTTAATATATTATTTATTTTTATTTTACTTTTGTAGCGGAAAACATATTTTAAGATTCACCAACATTGAAATATATATATTATATGATAATATATAAGCATAAAATTGCTCTATTTACTAAATAATCAAATTTCATGAATTAAAATGTGATTAAACAATATCTTAATATTTCAAACCAAACGTGTTTTCCATTTTTCTGTTTTGAGAAATAGTTTTTCAGAATGACAAACCAAACGCTTTTTAGCAATTCAAAATAGACCTTCAAAATTGTAAATTGAAAATCAACTCAAAATTGAAATGCAAACCAAATGGGGCCTTTAGTTTTTGCATACAAGACTTCGTTTAGACAGAATTTTTAAGAAAAATGGGTGCTAGTTGAATCTTGTATATCGAAGGTTGGAATGCTTTCTCACAGGGTTTTGAAGGAATGTAAGTAAGTCCATGGAACTTCTCATAACTAGTTTATAAATTTTAGTAACCAAAAAAGGGACTAGATTCCACTTTTTAAGAGGCAAAGAATGGAGGAAATTCGAAGTAGATTTTCTCAAAGTCTTATTACAGGATTTGGAACCAATTTTTCCTTTCTAATTTCTATCTGGATCTGGGAAGCCTTTGATGAGCTTTTATGGTCTTGTTGATGTACAAACATGGTAAGCTAAAGGCAGATTTTTACGACAATGTGCGTGGCTATGATTTACCTCTATCTAGTTTAGTGGTGGTGACCGGTAGATAGTGGTTTTAGAGAGAATGAAACGACTCGACCTCTATGTCGTTTTTTGTAACGATTCAAGCCTCTATGTTCAAACTGTTATATCATATGTACTATCCGCTTTGGGTGAGTATCTGTCCACTGATCTCTTTACGGCTTTCTATTGCGTCCTTTAGGATTCAAATCTAAGACCTCTACCTAATGAGAGATTTAAGTTGAATCCTGGTTTCAATTGAGTACTAGGTGTTCTGCTCGTGGTTTTAGGGTGTATTCACATTTGGCGTATGCTAGCTCTGACAGAGATCTTTGGGGATGATTCCGTACTACAGTTCGATGGAGGAATTTTAGGGCACCCTTTCTTCTAGAGCTACTTGGTTAGCTACTGCACCTAGCACATTACCCCAAGGGTGCCCTAAAGTTCTTCCACTGAACTGTAGTACGAAATCATCCCCAAAGATCTCGGTCAGAGCAAGTATATGCCAAATGTGAATACCCCTTGAAGCCATGGGCAAACACTTGGTGCCCAACTGGTGCCAAGATTCAATTTAAGTCTCTCATTAGACAAATATTTTAGATTCGAATCTTGGGGGACGTGATAGATAGTCGTGAGGGGTAAGTGGGTAGATGTTCGTTCAAAGCGGACAATACATATGATATAACAATTTGGACATAGAGATCGAGTCATTACAAAAAAGATTCTCAGAGGATTTGAACCTAAGACCTCTAACTTAAGTTGGGTCCGGTACCAATTGGACAACTAAAACCGTGATGGGGAAAGTAGGTAAATGCCTACCCAAAGCTGACAATATGTATGATATAACAGCTTGAACATGGAGGTCGGGTCGTTACAGAGAAAGTTGTTGACGTTGTCTGTTGGTTTTGAGGAGTAGAGGTTGGTAGCTGGTGTCAGCTTAATTAATGTCCGTTGACTGTTTTTTCATGGTGGCAACTTAACACGTACCAATAAATTGGAGTTCATGTAGAAGATGATTTTTGCAATTATCTTTATTCTTTAGGTACTATGAATATGAAGTTTTATCTTCCCATAAAACAGTTTGATGTTATTAAATCATTCTGAAAGGTATAGGTTCACCATATTTGTTTATTTATTTATTTAGTGTTAATTGTATGTGTTTAATTTTTTATATTATCCCTGGGAGTTTTCTGCTGTATATGTAGCTCATTGTCTTCAATGAGAAATCATGCTATCATAGATATCCACATAAATTTATTTTATTGGTATTGCGGCAGTTGGATAGTAGCGGACATAATGATTTGCTTCCACCAGAAGGGATTAGTGCTGCAGCAAATCTCTTTGCAATTATAGTAGAGTCTGAGTTAAAGGGTAATTTATATGTGCTCATTTCCACATTTGTTTTATAATAATTTTTGGATCATATTGTTCTTACACATTACTTTGTTATAGCTGCTTCTGCATCAGCCTTCAGTGATGATAATGAATATGATTACCTCCATGCTTCTGTTTCTGGTACATGCCTAGCTAATTAATTGAATTTATTTTATTTTTTACTGCAATTGCTGTTATTAGCATTTTCATCCTTGCATCTCTGATCGTGCTCCATTTCTATTCTTTTTATAGCTATGGATGAAAGATTGAGCTCCTATGCTCTTATTGCTCGAGTAGCTAGTGGTGCCACAATCCCTTTCCTCACCACACTTTTCTCAGAGCGTATTACAAGGCTTCATCAGGTACATTACCACTGAATCTTTAAGGTAGCTCAGTAGTCAAAGCGATATCTTCTCATACACCCACTCACTACCATTTTGTCACTGCGTATAGTTGGTTTAAGGCTGTTACCATTAGTCCGATAGAAGGGTTGTCGAATTTTTTATCATTTCTATCTTGTTTAAACTGATAATGCACTCCTTGTGTATTATCTTTTGATTTTAATCTATAAAATTACGTGATTACTTATTAAAAAAAAAAATAAAAAAATTTCATGGGACTTCCCTGCTTGGTATTCTTTAATACATTTTTTGTCGATTTTTCTTCTGGTGTTATGGAAGAAGACAAATTTTAATAAGCTATATAGTGGATTGTACATAATGTAGAGGCCAGGATGTCCCCAATTATAAATAAATGAAATATTATCATTTGTTGGCAGTAATTGACATTCAATCACATTGCAGGTAGGAAATAATACCCCAAAAGAAGCTCTAGAACCTTTGGTTCACAAAGATTGCAGTAAAATTGCCTCATAATAAAGTGAAAAATATAGATGAGTCCTAACTTCCAATGCAAGGGCATGAATGAACTTTTCTTACCCATACCACCTTTCTTTTGAACATGAACATGACCATAAGGGACATTGGTACTTAAGAAATTTTGGCATTCCTCTCTATCTGAATACTCTTGTTTAGTTAAAGACTTTAGCCGGGTGTATTCCCTGGATGTGCAACTTTTGCTTCTTATCTTATACTACCTGTCTATTAAGGTCGCTTCTTTAATTAATTATTCTCCTACATTTTGTCTCCTTAACATGGTTATAATAAATGCACAACATTTTATCTTGTTCTTGTACATTTTATACCCTAATATTGCAATGATAATAGATGCACAAATAACAGCTTTCTATCACACTTGCTTCTCTCATAATTTCATATCAAATGTAGGGCAGAGGCACAACCGATCCAACGGAAACTTTGGAAGAACTTTACTCACTGTTACTGATAGCTGGGCACGTTTTGGCAGATGAAGGACAGGGTGAAATACCCTTGGTAATATGGTTTCTTTTTTCACTGCATTTTCTTATTGCTTGCTACCACGTTCTACATTTCTTATGATGATTTTTCTTCCTGGAGGGTACTCAGAGTCAGTCTCAGTAGATGCTTCAATCAAATAAGACTTCTTTGTGCACCTCTACTAATGTATTTTTGGTTTACATATAATTTGTTCTGCATCAGACATCCTGCTATCTGTATATATGTTATGGCTTTCTATAAACTTTAGCCTTTCTTTTATGAACTATTTAGCGAACAGTGCTAGTTCAGTGTTAACAATTGATCCAGTAGTGAAAGAAAACTTGCAGTTTATAACTTATGAAGAAGAGATTTTCAGCTTTCGATTCTTTAAATATTCTATATTTTTTTTAACCAGTGTAATCTGCATGCACTCTATCTGTTCTGGAATAGATTAATTGTTCTGGTTTCCTTGGTTGCAAAAGCTGATTCAGTCACTTCCTCTCCCATCTCCAGAGATATTTCATGTCTTCAAGTTATATCAGGCAATAGAAAGATGTGCTTTAGCTATATCTGGTTTCTCTTTAACTGTTCTGACTTTGTTGCACGAAGGGCTGGTTTTTGGTATATTTTTTATTCATTATTACATGAAATGTTTAGGTGCCGAAGGACATACAAGCTCAATTTACGGATGTTGTGGATGCAGACAAGCATCCAGTTGTTATTCTCTCTGGGTAAGTTGTCTACTGGTGCTTCTTTTTTCCCCTCTGAAAAAGGGTGGTTCCATTTAAATGGAATATCTCAAGCTGGCTTCATCCTTGTAATTTCTAACCGTTTGGAAGGCCTTAAATTTATTCTGATTTGGTCCAATACTTGAAAAGCCTGAATTGACATCCCTAATGTGTCAATATTGATTCATATTTCAATGAGTAATTGTTAGCTGTTACCCATTTCCAACAGGATGGAAAGGAATTTCTGCCGACTTATTATGCTCTTGATTAAGCTAGTTAATCATGCTAGTTTCTGTAATCTGTTACATATCTTATTAGAGGTTTGCTCTTTAAATAAAAAAACTTTTTGCTTTGTATGATGAATGACAATTTAACCTGCTAATTTCATATATGTGGCTGTCAATCTCTAATCTGAATTTAATTAACTCCCAAAAGCACATGTCAAATTTTAATTCATCGGATGCTTTCAGTCTCACTTATGTATTGTTATTTGATTGGATCTTGAATGAATCTTAGGTATCTTACGTTCTATTATTGGCCAATTAGAAATTTCATTCTCTTATATATAGGAACAAATGTAATACATAATGTGATCTTGTATATTTGTTGCCCATACATTAGAGGAAGGGGGAGGGGGAGATAGCTTCTGTGTTGTAAAGTTGATTTAAATTTTAAATTTATCGTTAAAGGAGCTGTATTTGAAATGAGGGTTTTTGGGGCCTGCTTTGTTTTCTCTTATAATTCTTATGATGGCATGAAATCATTTTTCGAAGTATTTTCGAACCTTGTTTTAGGACTGCAGCTAAACTGAGTGGGGTTAGTGTCTAGTTTGGCTGAATCTGAATGTATATGTATGAAATCTTCCCTACCTTGATTTGATCATGTGTCTTATATAGACGAAGCTTAATTTGGGTTAAAAACTGTGGCTTAATGTATGTTGGAATTTCCACTTGTTTCTTGGATCTAATAATTCTGGCGTTACTTCATTTATTTTTAAACCATTTAGTTACTTTGTGGTGAATTTGGACTGCCTCACAGTTGGACTTTTGTTCATTGAGCATTTAGGAACTTGAGTCACAATGCTTAAAGGTTGGTTGAGTTCTGTTGAAATTTAAAAGTGGCGGCTTGCCCAAAATTCCATAATAGTGGTGAAATTATTATTTGTTTCGTGTCAACTGCCTTTTCTAGACATCGTGAAAGTCTTTTTATACGCGGTTCAACTACTTCTAGCACACTTGAGGACCAAATCAATTTTTAAGACACGAGTCACGTTCTATTTTTATGGTCATGCATGTTGAAATGAAAGTCTACATATGCGAAGAAGCGACTTGAGTAAAGGGCCATAATACTGTGTTGGCCTCTCTGGTCTCTATTTGAGTAAAGGTTTATTATTGGTATCTCTTACAATAAAGCCTTACAGTATGTGCTGAATAATTGTCAGCGGTTTCCTTGGAAATTATTGTACATCATAATTCTCTCTTAGATGCTATAGATGTTAGCCATGTAGTGAGGATGTCTGGAAATGGAAGCAAAATTTTTGCACACATACAATTCTTGATGTTTACTGTGAACAGAAATGTTATGCAAATACTACAGCGTGAAAGTTCTGAAACTGTTGATTCTAAATTAGTTTTCATCTTAGAGTTGAATCTGATTTCCCTTATCATACGATCATACACTGCAAAGTTCAACAGAGATTTTGACGTCAGATACTGTCGACAACTTGCCACTAACCATCAGTCCACAACTACTCAATCTATTCATTCCCATAACCTTCTACTAGTTGCATTCCGCATAGGACTAATAACCAAAACAAACACAATTCATGACATATATATTGCACCTCTTGTATCAAACAATCAGTGACACTCGTTACAGTCCAGACGTCTTTCTGTTGACATCAGAAGTTGTTTGACAACTTCCCGCCAACCAGCAATCCTGAACTACACAATCCATTCATTTCTAATCTTCTACTAGGTACATGTCACATAGGACTACTAACCAGCACAATAAACATCTGCCTGTCTTATGATCAGGTCTCGGAGAAGATAAAGTCGGGATCATCCTCTGGCTATAATCTATCTCGTGAAGGGTAAATCTTGCATTCCATCTTTCTCCTCTTCCTTGAGTTTTTCCGATGTCTTGGGCAACTAGTGCAGGATCGGACAAGGCACTGCCCTGTTTTCTCTGCATAAGCATGCTTCATTGATCCCTTGTATGCCTTCTTCGCTTTGTGATTGTTGCAATTCCTTGTAAACATCCAGCAAGAGATTTTACATTCAATAATCACACTCGCTAACTCCTCCCCCCCCCCCTTCTTTTTAAGTTCCTTGAGTTCAAAATAGGCCCTCCAGCAGCTATAAGAATCATCCCGGTCAAGTGTTTAACAATAATCTTCGAGTTGGATTTCAGAGTTCTGAGTCAAATGGGTTTCTTTAACAGCTCAATTTGCTTCTGCTAAATGCTCGAGCTTTGGTATATAAGTGTTGTTTCTTGAAGAACAATAAATGGTGGGATCAAACCACTTCTTGAACTTGATCTTGAACAATGAACAACATCATTAATTTCAAAAAAAGTGCATAGAGATGAAGAATTTAAGGGCACTGTTTGAATCATTTTTTTCTTCTGTAATTGTGATTTTCAATTTCAAATTTCTCTCCATTTGGTGAAGCTTATTTTTGACGTGTTTTGTCAAAATTGTAGTTCAATCATTAGGTTTGCTGAGCAAAGTTTGGATCCAGAAATGAGAACATCATTTTTCAGTCCTAGACTTATGGAGGTACATATCATATTTTCTCCCATTTTTTAAATCTGTTTTAGTTATCTTCACTTTCACTATGCAATTGCATCCAAATTCCCTGGAATGCAGATTTTTCATCATTGAATGAATGTGTTGTGCCACTTAGCTCTTGGAACATGGTTTAATAGGAGTATGCTTCTTCAGATTGATTAGTCTGGAGAGAAGTTAAGGGCATGTTCTTTTTATCATTTTCAAGCTGTTTTCTATTTTCGATTTTCTAAAACAGTGAAAACGCGTTCTCTTTCCTATTTTCGAGAACGCGTTTTTGAAAACAAGTTAAAAATTTACAAAGAAAACTCAAAACGACAAATTGTTTTCAGTTATAATCAACCCAAAATTTTCAAAACGTGTTTTGGGTGTTTTCAGTTTTACGTCACCCCAACCATCACAAACGCCGCCTGCACCACACCGACGTCGCCGCCGCAACCACCACCATCGCCGCCTACACATCCACCACAAAAACCACCACCACAACCACCATCCACCACAAAAACCGCCACCACAAGAACCATCCACCACAGCCATGCACCCAATATTTTATACGACCCAAACTAAAATAGAAGTGAACCTAGAATTTATATCCAATTTTTATAAACAAAAAATGGTGGAAAAAACAAACCTGGTGCAAAGGAAAAAAGCTTTCACTGATATTTTTCCGGTGTCCTCATTTTCCTTGTACTCCTCCAAATTCTGATTCTGATCAAAATTAGGGGTCTTATAATCGAAATCTTCAGCATAAAACGTGGATGAAGATGGGAACACAGAAAGAGACCTGAAATTCAAGAATGGATTTCTGGGAAGTGCAGAAACTGAAGATCTAAGAGGTGGGTTTGGGCAAAAAATTGGATTAATCGATTTAGACGCAGCTATAATACGGTAAAAGAGAAGAGAAGCTCCCCATTTCCCCATTCACTGGAAAGTTTGTAGACTGAGTGAATTTGTTTGTTATTTCATTGTTGTGTGTGTGTATTTTGTGATCGCGTAGAGGGCTTCCCTTTTTGTTCGTCGTTTGTTTTTAGGTTTTTTGGGAGCCTCTCAGAGAGAGAGAGAGAGAGAGAGGGGAAGAAAGAGAATGGGTTTTTCAATTTTTGATTTTTGAAAACAATTTTTCAAAATGCCAAAAAGAACACATTTTCAACAATTTCAAAATGGACACTCAAAACCCAACCCAAAATGAATTCAAAACTCAAAACACAAAACTGAAACACAAAGATAACAACTCCTAATTCTTTTGGAATGTTGAAAGTTTCCAGAACGTGAAATAGTACTATAGATTTAATCGTGTTAGGAATATATATATATATATATATATATATATATATATATATATATATATATATATATATATTTGTCACTTGCTTTAATGTTTTGTTTTTGTTGCAAGTCTGAATTGTATATATCCCTTAAGCATCATACAAGGAGAACAATATTGTTTGAAAACATCAGTTTAATATTACACTATCTCACTTCATTTTCATACTATAATTAGACAACGAACTTTTATTTTATGGCTTCATCTATACTGGCCATCTCAGTGAAGAATCAGCGGTTTCACATTCTCCGTGGGAAGCCACTATAATTTGATGAGGAAAATCTATCATCGAGAAAACATACATCAACCTGAAAAAGAACAAACCAATAATCAAGCCAAGAAAAGTTACCGTACATCAACCAGAAAACATATAAACAAATTTCTACTATAGCAACTGCAGTAACAAACCCAAAAGCAGCCTCTAACCTTGCACAACTCATATTGACCTCACAACTTGTTGGGCTTGGTGAAGTTACCCCTTCACGATGGATTATATACCAATACATATACGGAAACTAACCTGAGATTTTAAATGCTGGATTTTTTCTTTTCATCAAAATATTGCTCGTGGCTGCATTTTTCAAACTCGTATATGAGCATTTGATATGCGCACGTATCTGAAATTGAATTGTAAAATTTTAAGCCTTCAACTATGGGGTGTATCTACGGGTAAGATCAAGTAATATTTTTGGTTCCCATCTTTTTATGGCAAAAAATGCTTATGTTTGTAAAGAGGGCAATATATCAGGCAAGTTCGCATACTCGTCGGAATGTCAAATGCCCCATATTGGTACTTAATGCATTAAGAGAAAGGAACTAGGTAGTTATGGGCCTTCATGTTCTGAATTTGGGAATAAAAATTCTTTATATTTATTATGTTTATTTTTATGCTTTGACAAAAGAGATTTTATAATGGTTGCTTTCATGTTTAACGTATATGACCTGATAATCTGTCAGGCAGTTATATGGTTCCTTGCAAGATGGTCTTCAACATACCTGATGCCACCTGAAGAAAATAAAGGAAATAAAAGTGGTGAAAATAATAATGATGCCCAAGTTCGTTTAGAACACTCCAAAAATGCACTGCTTAGTTTTTTTGGAGAGTATAATCAGGGGAAACTAGTGCTTGATATTATTATTCGAATCTCCTTGACTACACTTGTTTCATACCCAGGGGAGAAGGACCTGCAGGTATGTAATCTCTATTTATTTATCTGATGGACTACACTTGTTTACACCTCAATGCTGGGAAATATGTAATGCAATAGTAGAAAGAAGGTGAAGGACACACACCTGTTAATGTCAGCTTCTGTTTTTTATGACAGGGACTTACATGTTACCAGTTACTTCATGGACTAGTTCGACGAAAGAATGTTATCTCACATCTCGTTTCTTTGGTCAGTTGCATTTCTCTTCGTGCAAAAATTTTCATGAATTCTTTTGCATCCTTGGTATCACTTTCTTGTTCCATGTTTTTACTATAATTTGGTTTGGATTGAGAAGAACTTTTGGCCGGAGGATGGTATTTTCCCTTGGAAGAGAAGCCTTAACAGTCCGTTAGACATATTCTTCTTTGCGATTTGTCCCCCTGCAGGGTGGTGGGGGCAATTTGAAGGATGGAAGGCAGAATTTGTTGTTTCGAGGATGTTTACTTGATTAGGAGTTTGTAGTTGCTCGTTAAGTGTGGCCATGGTCTCATTTGCTCCGGTTCCGAAGAGATCTGAACCCAGCCGAGTCCTAATAGGTATCTTAAAATGGAACCGTTGGTTCCATAATCTAATTATGGAACTGAACTGCAACGGAACTACTGGTTCCAGTTTGGTTGGTTCTGTTCCATAATAGAGATGGAACCGATGTCTAACTCATGCAAATATCTCCAATGCAATTGATGCAAATGAACTATAAATACCTCCAATGCAATCGATTTAAATTAATGAAACATCTCAAAGGCAACAAATCAATTTTTTAAATCTAAAATAAGCATTAAAAAGTGAACTGAACAATTCAAACTAACTGCAAGATTGAAAGATTAAAATGTACTATTAACAAACATCACTGCTTAACCACTAAGCATTAACCAAATGAACAAACGAACATATTTCAAATTTATAAACACTAAAAACAAGGCCCATCTTGATACAAAATATTTTATAATAAAATTCATTCACCAGCTTACATGAATAACCAAAAAAAAATAATAATAATAATAACAATAAAACATGGTGAATTTACATTCCATCCATTTCTTGTAGAACTCCATCTCTCCAATGCAAACTCAAACTTGGGGTTACTCTAAAAAGTTTAGATGCTCCCCTTAACCAATTTTGCTTATAAATTGAACAAGAATGTGCCCTCCATTTGACTCTGAAGCAATTGTAGATACATGAATATAAAACACATTTATCGCAACCTCAAACAAAATTTCAATTATTTATCCATTGATCTTCCTCCAATTCAAAATATCGAATTTTGCATTAGCATAGTCATTGGGGATTCCATTTTATGCATCTATATCTCATCTTTTCCGGACAATTCCATTTGGCTAGTTTTCAACATCTCGTACCCAAAATCAAAATATTAAAGCCATTCCATTTATCATCAGAATTCTCTATCACTGACTTTGTCGATGTAATCACTACTGCCACTAGCTCCATGATTTGCCGATTAGATAATTAACTTGCCTATATATACATAGGCTTGTACACTTTTCAATCATCACTTTCAATACAATTCAAATATTTTTACAGACTTCAAGTTCTCTAAATTGATTCTGATTTCAAGAATTTCAATCTGCTTCCGCACAAACTACTTAATTAAATCTTGGAGCTTATAACGGAAGAATTAGAACATTGTAATTCACTAGATAGATACCTTGTATAATTTTAAAAGATATGGCATTTTTTTATCTCATCCTCCACATTCTGGTTGAAGAGAGAGGCAGATTTTCAAATGCTTAAATCTCTTTAATGGTCGGTCAGTCCTTGTCAAAACCCAATACTCAAATCGTAAAATGGTAAGATATTTGTGCGGATTGTATTAAAGGAACATAAAACAAATAGAGAAATTAGTTACCTTAGCAATATTCAAAGAGGAACTGTGTCACAGAGATTTCTTGCTCGTCGGACAGTGGCGTGGGCAGCAATGGGCTGTGGCATAAGAAAATTAGGGTTTTTTCCCCTAAGAATAACTGGAGGAGGATGATTTGGAACCATTCCTTTTCTTTTGCCATGTTCACTTTGTTCTGCTAAGTCTGATGCCAGAACATGCTTTAGTTTAATGGGTGTTATACTATGTGATCGGTGCATTGCACCAGCCACTATATAAAAAAAAAGGTTTTGTTACATGTACATCAGGGTTTACACCCTAGTGTACATAAGGCCCAAGTGGCATTTTATCATTTGCTAGTGGAAAAAACTGTATTTCCACCCACCAATGATGAAATGCCACTTGAGCATTATGTAGACCAGGGTTTATGTACATGTAGCATAATTCAAAAAAATTATTCAGGTAGACCAAGTTTTCAGTTCTATATATTAAAACCGAAGCAGAACCAGACCAGTTGGTCCAGTACTCTTGCCTGCCTCTACTGCTTGTTCTTTACCCTCCCTTCACTAGAGCTGATAATTATCAAAATTAAGATTTTTCTCTTACTCTTTATTTTCATATCTCGCCGTGTCTAAGACCATACTTAACCATGATTTTTATGCAGTTTACAACTGCATTACTTTCAGCTTTTGTATCCATTATTTACTTCAAAATAACATTGTTAGTTAATGATTGGCAACAGGCTTTTGTGAATCTTGATATGAAAAAGTATTACTGCAATTTTGACTGAGCGAAATTTGTTACATTGAGCATATCACGAAATTCCTGTATTTTGATTCTTAATAATTACTTCAGAACTCTATTAGAAATTTTCGACCTCTGATAACTTATTTTGTAGGACTCATGGCGTGACTTGGCAAATGTTTTTGCTAATGAACGGGGTTTGTTCTCATTAAATGCTGCTCACCAGGTAATTTATTCTAATTTTATCATGTTGTTTTGGTGATGGTATATATAAGGAATAGCTATTAGAGGAAGAAAATAGGTGCTCTAACTTATGTGTTCCTATATTTGATTCATGCATAGAATAAACCAAGGGACAACATCCAAAGGTTACAGTAGCTATTTTCCATTTGCATAAGGTTTTGTTAGAGGCAAAGCATGCACCTTTTCTCTGTTTTTATGTCTTCTTCCTTGACTTGCACCCATTTTTCATTCCATTAAAACAATGTTACTCTTTCCTTGTTCATTAAAACCTGTAACTGCATAGTTACATACAAGGCGTTGACGTTAGAGGAAGAAAATAGGTGCATCTTAACTTATGTATCCTTATATTTGACTCTTAAATGGAGGAAACTTAGAGATCCATTAATTATAGTAGTTATTTTCCATTATGGGATGAGCTTGTGGAAGTATATCAGGAAAGGATGGAGCGATTTTCGAAATAGATTGGCTTTTGTGGAGGGGAATGGGACAAATATCAGATTTTGGGACGATTGTTGGTGTGGAGATCAAATATTAAAAGTGCGGTTTCCTTCTTTACATCGCATTGCCTTGGAGCCTTCAGCCATGGCGAGTGATGCTATGGCTATATCTAATGGGAATCCTAGCTGGAACATTGCTTTCGGGAGGGGCTTATATGATTGGGAACTGGATGACTATGCATTGTTTTTGGCCTCTCTGTATGATGTGCACATTCAGGTGGGAGAGGAAGACTGTAGTAGGTGGAGGGCGGCACGGAATTGTTTGTTTTCTGTTTGTACTTATTTCAGATCCTTATTGGAACTTGTTGAGAGCTCATTCCCCTGGCAAAGGGTCTGACAAAGTAAATTACCTTAAAGGGTGGCTTTTTTACTGTGGACGGTGGTGAGGGGACATGTGTTAACGGCGGATAATCTTAGAAGAAAGGGCTATTGTATTACGAAGTGGTGCTATATGTGTAAGAGGGATGGTGAGACGATCGATCATTTATTCATTCATTGTGACGGTGTTCGTTGGACGTGGAATGATATTCTGACTTCGCAACATATGAGTTGGGTATTGCCAAGGCATATCAAGGAGGTGGTGTGGGCATGGAAGAGAAAGTTTCGAGATAAGAATAACAAGTTTGTTTGGGATCTCATTCCAGGATGCATCGTTTGGTGTGTGTGGAGAGAACGAAACGGCAGATGTTTTGAAGGCCAAATACGGACGACAGAGCAATTTAGGGAATTGTTTTATTTGACTTTGTGTAGTTGGTTTAAGGTTATAATCATTAGTCCGATAGAATGGTTGTCGAATTTTTTATCGTTTCTATCTTGTTTAAACTGATAATGCACTCTTTGTGTATTATCTTTTGATTTTATTTATAAAATTACGTGATTACCTATAAAAAAAATAAATCCATTATACTGTTGGCACATTTGCATGAGTTCATGTAGCAGCGAAGTATGCATCTTTCTTTGTTTTTCCTCCTCTTCCTTGACTCGATCCTGTTTCATTTCACTAAACAATGAGTTGAAGATGGAGTGTAAACAAATAGATTCTTATCTTAACAATTTAAACCCTATGAAGATGTGGTTTAACTGGTAGCAGAGCATGGAGAGGTGAGGCCCCAGGTTCACGTCTTATCGCCACCTAATCCTGAAAATTCAACATGTTAGGTCATGAAAAATGATTATGGTCTACAGATGAGGGGAATGTTGGAGATATAAATGAATTGACATTTGGAGGATGTTTGTGCATTCAGGGTTCTTCTATCTATACCAAGCACTACTGGTTCAACTACTGTGCTTTTAGCCTTTGGAACCAGGGGAACCCCATAGTCACTCACCCGGTCAAACTCTTCTTACATATATAAATGAATAAATAATCTCCTCTTCAAGTAACTGGATCTTTTAGATATGATGGTTTAACATCGTATCAAGCAAGCAATCATAATAAAATCAAATCTCACTCTCATCCATTTACAAAAACTGTTAATGTATCAGGCATCTTGTGATGAAAATGAGTATGTGAGGGAACAGTTACAAAATTTAAATAAATAAAGTCCTCTAAATGCTTGAGCTTTTAGATTAGGTGATTTAACATAATACAGATACCTTTTCATGTTCTCATTGAAAAGTGTAACTTTGTCTTCCATCTGTTTCAGCGTTCACTGGCTGAGACACTTGCTCTTTCAGCTTCTGGAATGAAAACATCTGAGGCATCAAATCAGTTAGTATATATTTGGGTTTCTTCTCCACCTGTATCTCATTCTGCAGATATTTTTATTGCAATACTACCTGATCACGATTTACAATTATTTATAGGTATATAAAAAGTTTGACGAACCATATGACAGCTAATTTGGCGGAGCTGTCATGCAAGAATGATCTCAAACATATTGCTCAACAGCCAGATATTCTTTTGTTGGTAAGGACAGTTTAAATATTATCCATTCAATCTGCAGATAGTCTAAAACAATATGGTTAATATCATATCATGACATGCCATAGGTTAGTTGCTTGTTGGAGAGGCTTCGTGGGGTTGCCAGTGCCTCAGAACCTCGGACTCAAAAGGCAATTTATGAAATGGGTTTCACTGTGATGAATCCTATCTTGATTTTTATTGAGGCATACAAACATGAGGTACTGAACTAAGAATAGACTTCTCTCTTTTTACAGCTATTCACTTCGGAAGCATGGTATAAAGTTTTTCTAAAATTCTTTCCTATCCTCATTAATTTTTGGCTAAAAGTTTTTTTGAGATTTCAATAATGTCTAAACTTGTGTTTCATGAGATGTCTCATAATTAAGCCTTATCTCATTAAGGTATCTAACGGTTCAATTTTGAAGCCATTCAATGCTTGCTTGATATCTAAGTGGTAACCTTTAGTAGTTGGTGGCTTGCTTATTGCAACAATTTTCCTTATTGCCAAGGCCAAGGTATGGGCTTGTGACAATTTCAATAAGGTGCTATATCTGCTGTTAAGCTTTACAAATTACCAAAGGATTCCAGTAACATTGTTGTTGATGACTATAGAATCTGGCACAATGGCATGTTCTTGGTCCTACAATTGGTGTCTAAGTTAATGCTATTACTACGGTTTCCAGTGGGGCCAATTGTTTGGCAGGAAATAGTTTGTGTGAATACGGCAATGCCCTCATGGTGCTGCCGGAATTATTCACCGAGTTTCTATCAAGACGTGGCACTTGGATTGCTGCGAAGAATAGAACTTTTTTGAGTTGAAACCATTTTTAATGACTACAACTTTTGGCAGTGTGGCAGCCTGGTAGGTAATGGTTCTTAATACTACTACTGGAAGTGATGTTTGCAAGCAAGAGAGCCAAGAATCAAGACTAAGAAGAGTCACAGACACTAATGTGCATATTTTTTACACTGGTGAAAGTAGGAAACAATGGCTTTGAAATTGCAGGAATCCAGGTGGAAATAAATTCAGTGAATGTTCTTGGCATCTCAACCAGGTTTAACAAAAACAAGTTTATGGGATTGATGAAAATTGTTGCAGTAGAAGTAGAGGCAAAAAAAAGTTGGGGAAAACATGCAATTGTCTAATCAAGAAATTTCAACTAGAGAAAACTGACAGGCTTATTTACTAAGATGATTAAAATCCTGTTAATCTAACTAAATTAGTGCTTTTGAGCAAAATACGGCCAATTATTTTCCATATTTTTACACTAGGTCTCATGTAAAAATTACAATTTAAGCTGCATTATATATGAAAATTCTCTGCTATTTAAGCAAAACTTAACTCTTGATTTAAAAATCAACTAAAATGTACTGTGTATGTGAAGAATTATCTACTGTAAAAACATGTATAATAAACACATTGAATACTCTTATTTATGGTTTTCCGCCTGTTAAAAATTTGATGCATTTCTCCTGTCCTTTGACAGTTTATTATGATTTAATTTATTGTCGTTAAATTTCTGCTTAATAATTTGTGGATATGTTGAACACTTTTTTTATTGTTTCTAAATTTTATGCTTATCTTGATTGTTGCTTGTGTATTTAATTTTTTTGGTGAAAATAATTGAACACCATTGGATTTATTTTTAATGTGTTTTATTTTTGCCTATATTAGTCAGCAGTTGTCTATCTTCTACTCAAATTTGTTGTCGATTGGGTCGATGGCCAAATAATCTACTTAGAGGCCCGTGAAACTGCTGCTGCTGTTGACTTTTGTACACGTCTTCTTCAGCTATACTCATCTCACAATATCGGCAAGGTATTCTTTTTGGCCCGACGTTAATTCTTTTGTAATCTAAACAATTTGGCTAGAAGAAGAATGGAAGTAGAAACATTACAATTCAATAAATATACAACTGCTAAAGAGTGTACGAGATATATTTGTTCAGTAAAAAACCTCTTTGAATTGTTTGAACCTACTTTTTGTTAGTTTGCTACAGATGGAGCAAAATGAAACTTATATTGGGCTGCAAAACGAACAGCAACAGTGTACTCTCTGGAAATTGTTTGAAGAATAAAATTTCTTCCTCTAGAATGTCATTGAAAATGTTATCCATCCAAAAACAGTTATGATAGATGTCTAACACCCTCTTTGAATGGATATGTACTGGGACTTCTTAATAAGGTTGCTGGTAAGAATGCCCAGTAAGGCTTCCAATAGGCTAATAGTGTAAACAGTGGATGCACTTAAGCTATTTTTAATCATAAATGAAATTTAGTGTGAATCATGTGTTAGATCAGTTTCCTATACACGTAACTGTGACTATATCAAAAAACATAGGATTGCAAATCCATCTTCAATGAAGCATGACAAGGATGACAGTCCACAGCTAATCTCTAATCCATGGGCTCTACATAAGTGCAGAACCATATGAAAATATATTAAGGAGGTTATAAATTGAAATTTTAACTACTACAAATTATTTTCATCTCTCTTAATTCCTTCCCACCATTTAATCCTTCAGATTTGTCTTGTAGGGATTTGAACTTTAGGAATCATCTCATTGCCTTTATTAATATCCCCATATTTCCTCTACAGTTCAATTTACAAATAAGACTAACAATGGCAGAAGAAAGAAAGCACTAAGCATAGACCAAGTTTTACCACGGTGTTGATGGCAGTGTCATGCAGTGCATACTGCTAATGTTGAATGATGGTTCTCATAAAAAATAGTTCGAAGTCTTGCATATTAATAACTCACTGTATTTCTTATTCATTGACTTGATTTTTCCTTTGGGTAGAATTGAGTTCCTTTCTCTTGTTCCTTAAAAGATGCCTAGAATCTTCCCTTTTAGAGTGATCTGTCTTGGATAGGTGCAATAGTTGGAGCAATACCAACTTCAATCTAAAGTTTTATAGAAAACAGTTCATCAGAGTGCAGATGTACATATACTGCCATTTGTGTGAGTACTTCTGAAAACAAGATATTAGAAGCAAATTATTCCAAGGATCCATTTTATTGAAGATTTAGAACCCATGAATATTAAACTTGTTTCAATAGTTATGAATTCTTGGCTTCTTACAGAGTTGAAATCGCAGTCAAATCCATCCTGCATTTTGTAATTCTTAATGATGGATGTCAAGCCTTTCCAAACATGAAGTGTCTAGAAATCCTTTTCAATGTTATCCAATTTTTGTATCATCTAGAGACTGGATTTTAAATACCTGGTCTAAATTATAAATTCAAATATGGTTTAAGAAAATATTACATTTAAAATGTGTTTAAACTAAACCCAGTTCTAAAATTATAATCTACACTAACCCACACATAATATTCATGTTCTGGTGGTGAACAAAGTACCAATAAGGGCATGGCTACAAGGAGGTGGCTTAGTCAACGTATTAGCTTAACAAATGGTTGGAGGGACTAGCCATGTCAACGTTTAAGGATAAGGATGCTGTTGCTAAACATGCAATTGAGCAATGTATGGACAGTAAAAGATGGAATACAATTGATACTCTTCTGACCAAATTGGAGTGCACATATTTTGGATTATTGTGGTACAGTGGCATGACTATTTATTTAAGTAATCTTGATCACTGTTTGTAAATGAATTATTAATAATCAAGTAGAAAGTTGACACTTGTGATTTCACTAGCCTTTATTTGTTTTGCTCATGTGACATGAGTTATATTTCGACTTTCAGATATCAGTTAGCCTTTCAAACAGCTTACTTAGTGAAGCAGATACAGAGAGATATAAGGATTTACGGGCCCTTCTACAACTTCTTGCAAATCTGTGTTCGAAGGATCTGGTAACTCTTTTCCTCATTCATATCACCATTAAGAAAATTCTTTTCTCCCAAGGGCACTGGATTTATCACGTTTGTAATATTCAGTGGCATGTATGGAATGTGAATAGCGGAAGTCCTAGGATAACTCTTCTCTTGGAAGACTGGGAACTATTATGAGACAACCATTCAAATGAATTCAAAGAAGCAGGAACCATTTGTGATAGTGTGCAACATTTTCATTTCAAGTTTTTATGAATGTCGTGTTTTAATATCAAGTACATCCAGGTCCCACTGCTGCTCAAAATCTATTACTTGCCTATTTCAAGAGCAAGAGGGCTTTCTCCGTTGCAATCTTTTATTCGACCTTCTAACTTTTATCTTCATTGAAGCTTTGTTGTTGAAGATTCTAGAAAAAAGATATTTTTATATCTCCCATGATGCCCCTATTTTTTTCTAAGAAAACACTAAAACATTATTTTGTTTGTGTAGAAAATTATGTTTGATTTTTATTCTCAAGTACAATTTATTTTTTTCATGAGTCAAAATTTAACTTTATCTGCATTGATACATACAAGCGATTGCTTATTTTTTCCATTTTTTAGAGAAAAAAGCATCTATAAATACGGAGCTCTTCTGTGTTATCATTTCTCAAATCTTCTCATGTATGAGGTTATAGTACAGTTGTTTCTAATTTCAGCAAGATTAAACATAATAGAAGGCTCTTAGATTCTTCTTTATGTTTTGATAGACCTTAGGCCGAAGAAGAACAGAGATGAGAATGGCGATGTTGAGAGGTGGTGGGGTGGAGTTGGCCTAGACAGAAATTTTGTTTTAAATTCGGTAGTGGGTGAAGGAAGAACATGGTTGTTGGGAGAGATTTCTGGGCTGTGAATGAAAGCTCCCTAATTTTATTTGATCTCACAGGTCAAGAGAAAGGAAACAATTTAAAAGGATTTACCTAGAATCTCAAACTAAGCGATCCGCAAGTTGAAGAGTCCACTTTACAAAAGAAATACAAGAAAGAGGACAAATTCAAGATAACATTTGACCTATTATCATGGGATAACATGAGAGACAAGAACGAGTGCTCCTCAAACTATTGACAAGTTAACAGAGGCAATCTGTGCCTTTTTTGGCTATGGATCATGTTCAAGATCAACTGTCTAGTTGCATTTTTTTTGCAGATTCTTGTCGTGTTAATGGATTTAATTTTTTGGCTGTCTTTGAATTACATATGATATGAAGCTTTCATGATTAAAATGAAAATGTACAGGTTGACTTTGCATCTGAACCCCTTGAGGCTTATGGTGTGAGCATTTCTCAGGTACACTCTTGTGGCACTCCCATCTGATGAGCAGTGTTTGTCTTGCATGTTTCCCACAGTTTATTCCTAAATTTCCTGATACATTCCTTATACAGGTTGTATTTATGGGTCTTCACATAGTAACCCCTCTAATTACTTTGGAGCTGCTGAAATATCCCAAACTTTGTCACAGTGTATAGAATTTTCTCTCTTTTTTGGTGTGTGATTTATAGAGGAGAAAACTTCAGAGCATTATGGGGAACTAATATTTTTCCTTGGACAGTATTTCTCACTACTATCACACATGCTGGAGATTTACCCTGAAGTAGTCGCTCAACTAAACGTTGAAGCCTTTGGTCATATAGCAGAAACTCTTGATTTTGGGCTTCATCATCAGGTAAATTCTGGCGCCGGATGTACGAGTCTGTAGTTAAATACTAGAGTTTATTCCCAGAAGGATCGGTTCATCCTGTTAATTTCGAAAACACAAAAAATTTTGTGCCATTAGAATTCCACTGCTAAATGTTACCAAGCTGGTTTCCTTCACCATATTTCTTTTCCTTGATTAGGATGGTGAAGTTGTTGACTTGTGTCTAAGGGCTCTGAAAGCACTTGCGTCCTACCATTACAAGGAAAAAGGAATGGGTAAAGTTGGTTTAGGTTCACATGCTACCATTTCTAAGGATCCTGGTGGAAAAGTTCAAGAAGGCGTACTGAGTCGGTTCCTTTGTTCATTGCTGCAACTTCTTCTTTTTGAGGACTACAGGTAAGTATTATTTAAATAAGCTATTTGTTCATACGAAATGTAGTGAATGTTTTTTGTATGCAATACTCTGTATTACTGGACATTATAACACAAGATTTTTACTACTTTAATACGGGTCCTCTCTTCAACTATGCAAATATGATATTGTTTACATTTAATGACCATATTGTTCTGGTTGTTTTGATGTCAGTAAACACATTATGATGGTTGTATTTCCTTGTGGTTTCAGCACGGATCTCGTAAGTTCTGCAGCAGATGCACTTTTCCCGTTGATACTGTGTGAACAAAATGTTTATCAGGTTTGTTGGTTTTCTCTACTGTCAATACACCTTGATTAAGTGTCTATAAATTTGGTAACTCTTTAAATTTACTAGCTTCAAAAAGGTTTGAGTAATAGTTAAGATATACCCCCTAAGCACTTCTAGCTGTCATATATCCTCAACATGCACAATCAAGGAACAGTCAGATTCGCATCTTTGTTTGTTAGATGCAGTAAGCTTATTCTCTAATCGTTGTGAAGATACTGAAAGAACTAGAATAACAACTTGGGTTTTTGGATCATACAAGTGCAATTTACTTGACATGGATTATTATGCAGCTGTTGTGGATTACTTTTACTGCATGTTTGGATCGCACTTCACACTACCTTGGACAAGATTTTAGCTGATTTTCTTTCTTAATATTGTTCAGTGTAATCCACTTACCAGACACGCCATAATTGTCATTCTCTTCTACCTTGTGCTAATGAATAAATATATGCGCTTCCTGCTCTACTAGAGATTATTGGAATCAAGTCGTGATGGATTTTGCATAGATTTCCATAACTTTGGTGAACTGGTTTTAGAAATACAAAACCTCAGCTAGAATGACACAATTTACCCGGATTATGCTTGGTTGATGATTGACATATTATCTGCTGATTTTCGTCTTTCCTTCCGTCTTCTTCGTCTTCCTGAGGTGGAATTGTTGTTGCAGAATTTAGTGAATGAATTGATAGAAAGGCAGACAAACCAATTGTTCCGATTACGGCTAACAAATGCTCTCCAGTCTCTCACAAATTCAAACAACCTTTCTACGACACTTGACCGCGTAAATTTCCAGAGATTCCGGAAGAATTTACACAGTTTCCTCATTGAAGTTCGTGGATTTCTTCGAACATTATGACACCTGCAGAATCTGTAGAATATGAGCAATCTGCTGAGTTTTTAAATTTTCGTTTTAAGGAACTCCAAGAGGGCCTTTGTTAGGTTGCGTTTGGAATGTAACTACCTCTGCGCTATGTGTTGTAAAGTTGATTTTGTGGTTCTATAGGCATTTGTGATTGCTGTTAATTTATTTTGTATATTCGATATTGTTATGGATAGTCTGAGAAGATTTGAATCATTAGAAAGTAGACAAAGAGTTGCTTGAATTGAACTTTGTATCTCCCTCACCCTACCCCCCAACAAATCCAATTATTCCCCCTTCTTTCGATCAAATATGTTCTCAGTTTCTTTTTTTCATTGAAAAGGTGAGCAAAGATGACTTATCAACTGATTTTTTGGTTAACTAGAATGTAAAATGACTTCAATACACATGCCTAGGATGTTGGGTATTCTGAATTCAGTTGGATATAATTGAGAAAGAGATGCATTTGATATGTCAATTATTTGTTTATGCTCAGTTCAATACGTAAAGCATGCCTAAGTACCTAAATTGCAATACGTTTCTTTGTTTCCGACCAAACCGGTCTGGCAGATACATAGCAATTCTTCCGTCCCCATCATGGTAATGCCATCTGTTATCAATTAATTTTACATAGATCAATGATGGGAATTTTGACGACTTTGCTATGTGAGAACTTTTGTCTCTATCAACGACCACTTGTAAGAAATTATCATATCATGGGCGAACTTTGACCGTTGTCAATTAGCATTTAAACATGACTTTACGATAAAATGGGAAAAGAACACGAGGCATGGTGAATAAAATGTAACAGATTCTGTTCAAGTCCATTTATCAATGACTTCATGTGTCATTAGAAGAAAATATTTAATTACCCTCATAGCCCTAGCAATAATATATAAATAGGCACAATTAGGAACAAAAAAAGATGTGAAAAATTGAAACAGTTCCTTTAACATAGCTATTTCTCTCATTGTCCGAGTAAGAAATTTATTAAGTTTTAGAAGGGAAAATTCTGGTTACGCGAAAGGAATTTGTTCATCTCAATTTTGAGGTTAACAAATTAATGTCATCTGTGGGAATGCTTGAACGAAAATAACCATGATCTTGGCCATCCTTGAGTAAAAAAGCTATCGTAAAAAAATTGTTCGAAAATGAGTCAACCTGAGATAAATCCAGTCGAAATACAAGCATTAGAGGCCAGAACGAAAGTTCTAAGCGAAAACCACAAGGATGACGACATTAATTCTAAGAGGGTCATAAGGAATCCTCTGAAAAATTGCCTACGAAACGTTGCCACCAACGCAGAAAGATTTTCACCAAAAATGGCTTCAAGTGAATTCCCACAACTGTTTGGCACCCATTTTTTTTCTCATTCTCATTCTCATTTTTTTTTCTTTCTTCATTTCAATCACACATTCTATCAATAAAATAATATTACACATAAACCTAAAAATTCTCCTTACTTTTTAACCACACATTCTTCCATCAATCACTATTCAAAAACACATTCTTTCTCAAAAAATGGGTGTCAAACACCTTAAATCAAATAATTTTTTCAAGGCTATATGGGACAGAGTTAACAATACAGTCAAATTCTGATTTATTTAAAATTCCAAATGCGAGACTTTGAATCAAAACATTTCATTCAAAATTAAATGATTCTCGACAAATAAATAAATCGTGTTAATCATCTTGCGGAGTACGTGAAAATGTCTAGTCCCATTAATTTTGGGAGAAGTTCTACACGTACAGAAATATAATTACAGAAACAATACAGACAACACACATGCAGGAGGTGGGTGGTTTATTTTTTTCAATATAAAATTGACATGGATGTTCTATTTATAAGCAAAAACCGGACGTGTTCTGTGCAGCAGCAGCAGCTTTCAAAGCTCTCACTTGCATTCGGAAACAAATTTGCATGTCCGTCGTCTAATACCTTATAACTCGCTCTAATCGTGCTCTCTAGTTTAGCCTCATCACGTCACCCCGACTCCGTCCCTTCCTCACGCATTGTCTTGTAGTTTTTATTTCTTATTTTCTTCGTCCAATACAATTAACTGATGTCCGTTTTGTCACTTATTTCAACGTAAAAAATCACATTATTCAAAATTCCTCGAAAGTTTTGCTAAGCAAACCAAATGTGACAAATGCAAGTAGGATAGTAAACTGAGAAGCATAAACTTGTGACGTTAACAACTTTCATTCCGAAGGATTGAAAACGAATGTCTCGTAACTGTGATATTGAAGTCTCTCGAAAGTCAAAGCTACTAAATGTAGCATGCAGATCCGCAATCTCTCGAAATCACACACTCATCGTCTAATGTTTAATGCTTTGATCGCTTGCACACCCAATCATATAATCGGCCCCGGTTTCTAGCTTCTTCCTGCCATTTCGAATCCATCAACCTTGTGCAATTAATTGTTCTCTACTTTTCTTAGTGTTGTGCTTTTATTCCTTTTACGAAGCATCAAGTGACTTTCATGTGATGATTTAATGTCACGTATGTTTTCCACCAAGTGGGGATCACATCATGCTATTGCTTGCATGATTTTGAAAGGTCTGAGACATACATGACATGTTTGGTCGGTTAAAGACCTGAATGCAAGACTCATCAAACATTGTCTACTCTAACTGAATGTTTTCTTTATAACTAGTCGTTGACACGTGCGTTGCACGAATTTTGTATTTGTTGTGTTTTTATTAGTGTAGAAATTGTAGATATTAAAAAAAATGTAGTTTAAGATTGTAAGGAAAATTGCACAATGGAAGTAAATTGAACCAACAGTTACAAAACACATCTCGCAACCAAGAAAGAAATTCTCATTGCATTCTTTGGGCTCAGAATAGTCACATAGATATTGTACCCTTCTGTACAAAGCAACAACCACAAAACACCCCAAAACCCTAATATAAACCACACCGGTTACTCAATGGCTCGAAGACAAACTTAAGGCCAAAACCGGACTGCCTCTCTCTCGCACAAACAACTACAAAGGCTACTAATCACACGTATTAAGGATTTAAACCACGAGTTAAAATCCACTCAAAATTCACAAAGAATAAAGAGAAAACACAGAGAACATGAAGAACACTCGAAGAGAAGAATCGCCAGAAGCTTTCCAAAGACGCGAGAGAGAGAGAGAGAGAGAGAGAGAGAGAGAGAGAGAGAGAGAGAGAGAGAGAGAGAGAGAGAGGAAAAATCTATTCACAAAGTGACGCTTCAGCAGGTATATAATGGTCCAGGTTATGGGCCAAACAATTAGCCCACTAGTCAACCCACAAGTCAACAGCCAGAGCAGCTCAAATGTGTCTAGAATTTGGGCCGGGGTTTATGGGCCAGTTGCCTTGAATTATCGGGCAATGGTCACTTATCTTTTCCAGCAATATGGGTCAAGCCCAATGGTTTCATCATTGCCCCATAGTTGAATATAAATGACAAAATTGGCATAAATATTCAACAAATATTTATTTGATTATTCAGAAGTCTTGGGAGCATATAATAGCTTCGCTAGTGCTCTATCTAACAAGGTGATTATTTCAAAAGTTGAAAAATACCAAACAACATTGAAATAAAAGAGAAATAACGATCTCAGTAAAATCTAATTCCCCAACATAAGTACGTGAAAAAAGGAATAAAAAAGTATTAAAGATGAAAAATTATACAGTTAAATATTAGAAAATTAAGCAAAAGAAGAACACGCAATATGGAATGAGCCAAAAAATTTTACGAGAAATAAGCTTTAGCGCATTAGAAAAAATAATTAACACACCTGTTAGCATTCTTCATCATATTTTGTGCCTCAGTCAGTTTAGTTTCTGCCACAATAGCCAACTCTATATGCACCTTATCAAATGAATTTTCAACTCATATAAGTTGATCAGATTAGAAACTATGCACATTATTAAAATAAAAAGGAAAACCTCAGAAGAAAGTACATTTTTAGCAAATTCGTCGAATATTTCAGACTATGTTCCACTTTTTTGGTATCTACAAAATCAGCTTTCTGCGCTTAAATATAATTTAGCAGATTAAGCAGCAATTTTAGCCTATAACTAAAAATCACTCCTTTTTTAGAATGAGAAAACCCATGTGATTGATGGTCATATGGCTACAAAGTAAGAATATCAATTTATAACTAAATTAGAATTTAAACAACAAACATGTAAAGCATAAATAAAATGAACGATTTTGAAAGCTGTCGTTAATAAAAAGTTGTTAACAACTTCTTTTGTTAAACTTAAAAAATTTAGTTATAAGTAAATTATCAACTTTTTGAACGATAAGTTAGAAAAAATAGCATATCTAAACTTATTTAGCACAAAAAGCTCTATAAACTTTAGCTAAGCATGCTTTTAATAAGCAATTAAGTCATTAGATACTCACCATAGTTATCATGTAAGTAAATCTTTTGAGACTTCAAGCGAGATGTTTAGGCTTCCACCTATAACACAAAGAGCGAATCAAACACCAAAAATATAAACATTAAAGAAGTGAATTACATGTGTTGTAAGAAATATGAATTTTTTTACAAACTGTAATAGTCTTAATTATATATATGCTCATAAGGCTATTCCAAAGGTAGACATTTGACATGTGAGCACGAAGGATAACTGATGTCATATGTTACCTTTCTGTGTGTAAATGTACTATGGAAGTCTCTTTAGCTGTGTTCTTTAGTACGAATCAAATGAGTGTAACAAATATTTTCAGCAATTTTTTGAACAAATATGGTTATCCATTAATAGCAGGATCAACGAAGATGTAGAAAGTATTCATTATAGCAACTGTCTACCGCAATGTTTCGTCTGTATATAGTCATCATGTCTGAAGAAACTGATTTTATTGGATATCCAAAAATGAAGCATTCTATATATTTGAGCAAAAAATTGCACAATTTGGCCTGAAGAAAAAGTTTTACGTTTGATTAAATTAGTATCATAAATATAAAATTAAAGTAAGCAGAAAATGAAATATTATATTAAATAGTAAATAGTTTAAATACTCACTCATTATTTGCACAAGTGAATATGTACTTGTACTTTCTTCTTTTATGCTTCTTTGCAACATCATCTAGCGAGTACACTCGTTTTCAAAGTCGAAATCTAGAATGCACATTCCTTCGAAACAAGGGTGCAACCGTCCTTGATAAGCCGTCTCAACAATTTTAACTTCAGGTCAAGATTCTAATAGAATAAATAAATGTGAATTAAACTTTGTTAACTGCATTATTCATATCTTGATGGGATTTTGTATTACAAAATGTTAATGATTTAGTGTCAGGAAGATGATTGACAAAGTGTAAGATTAAAGAATAGAAGAGTAAGTTATGTTAGAGTTTGTCAAAACAATGACAATACAAATAACATTTTTTTTAATGGTTAAATATATCTGTCTGAAAAATGAACCCATGGAATACAAATCTTAGAATCAGACCTTAGTACTCCAATGGTCATGCACAAATCTTTCCATCACACATATATGTTGACACAATCTTAAAGCTAAAAAATGGAGGAAAAAATAATTCAAGTGCTTGCATAATTACTAACTATGGAATAAAACTGCTAAAGTTTTACCGAGGCCATCGGAATACCACCCTATTGAGCAAACTTCAAAATTAGCAGAAAACTATTAGTTTGGAAATAATATATTTTTTCATAATTTATTTATTTGTTTATTATTGTTATGCAAATTGTTTGCCGCTTCGAAACGATGACCGACTTGCTCAGTCAGGTTGCAGGAGTCGAGGGGACAATGGGGGCTCGGGGGGCAATGCCCCCTATTTTCATGTATGTGTTGAAAAAATATAATTAATTTATAAGTAAATCTAACTTAAATTTCAACCAATTTTAATATAAATACAAACAGTACATAGCAAATTATTAATAAGTGAAATTGTATTTAGTTTGTGTAAAATGTAAGTAAATGTTATCGCCTAAATTTAATAACAAGAAAATGAAGAGTCAATTTGAAAAAAAAGGAAGACTTGTATCCAAAACCATCGAGAGTTGAAAAAAAAATTGTCCACGCACCACGGAGACATCAACTTGTTGTTCATGTCGGAATCCTGCTCTCTTTTAGTTCGAGAAAAAATGAGTTTTAAAAAATGGGGACCATAGTTTCATTCACAACTAGGTTTTGGCTTGATACTTCTTGTTCATGTCGGAATCCTGCTTAGGGTTAGAGGTCCTCAGATTTTAGCTCTCTTAAGCTTGGCAATTCGGTACACTCTAAATTCATACCAAAAACCCATCAAATGAAATGCAAAAGTGCAAACTGCAGCTAAACTAATCTTAGTGCTTGGTTTGAACCCAATGCTAGTGAAACTATGTTATTAGGAATGACAGTGTATAAGCATGCTTGGCTTAGCCCAAAAAGAAGTGAACATACTTTTTTTTAAGGCAAGGGTATAGTTTCCTGTGCTCATAAATTACTGATTTTTTAAAAAAATAACTCGTAAAAAAACGTCAAATATGTTTTACAAAAAAAGTTGCTAATAAGATTAGCCAAGCATGCTCTAAGAATTCCTTGAGTAGAATAGAATCTACCGATTAAAGAACATCAACTTTTATTTGCGAACTGCACTCGGTCAGAATCTGTTCATACATCTTTGTACATACTTGGAATGGTGTATTTTGTGCAGGAAGATACTATACTTTGATTGGTGGAGCAAACGAAGGAGAAGTCCGGAACAAACGTAAAGTGGTGGCTGATTCTTTCAAGGTGCTGGATATTTAAGGCCTCTAGCAAGAAATGGCAACTCGTATGTTGGATCCTACGTCCCACAGAGAATGCACTATGTTCTCCACACCGAGGTCGAAAGGGTTATTTCCAGTAATTAGAGAAGCAAAGGTATATTCTTCAAGGAAGCACGCGGATTGCTTGGCAAAGACATGCCATTATGCTTCAGTAAAAACCCCTTTACACCTGTTGTCATCGAACATATATACACAAAATTTATGAACTACATGGTCACAAAATGATTATATTTCTGTATTGTCAGTTCTCAGTTGTCTTAGTGTATGCCAGTATTGTCCATTTTTTTCTTCTGTAACTAGATACGACTATCTTTAAGAGTATAGAGATAGCTTGTGGGGGAGAATTTTGTTGAGCTTATACCTTTTCATTTCGTGTGTGCTCTCCAGGACATCGACTTTTGAGACAGCTTGTTATGTTAACTTTGTCAAAAAAAACTTTTGTTTGATGAGGTTTGCAAGAAGTATCTTGTTGGACGCTCATGTTTGAACATGATGTTCAATGATAAGAATAATCTCCACACTCTATGCTCCAAATAACACTTCTCCACTACTATATTTAGAAGTGGAAGATACTCTGAATTAGAATATGTTCTCAGGAATAGGGATAGTTTGCCCGCGTGTTACCTTTTGTACTAAGCCTCTGTTTGACAAGCTTTAAAATAATTTATTTTTTTTCAAACTCATTTTCAATCATATATTGTCACAAAAAAATATTTTTCACATAAATTCAAATTTTTTTTCTATTTTTTACTATGCATTCTTCAAAAAATCGTTATTCTAAAATTCATTTTCCTCAAAAATTTCATTACAATGATTGTCAAGCAAGGGCTAAAAAAGTTAACCTTTTACACTATAATTCCGAAAAAAAAAAAAAAAATTCAATAGAAGTTAAATGTTTGAGTAATTTTTAAAACTTCAAATATATTTTATTGTACTCAAAAGTGACTTTCTAAATAATTTTACTTTTTCTAAGCTCAAGTAGGCTGGGAAAAAAAGTTACTCAAAAGTAATTTTTAAAACTTCAAATATATTTTATTGTGCTCAAAAGTGACTTTCTAAATAATTTTACTTTTTCTAAAATTAACATGGAGCCTACTTTGTTAGGTTGAATTAAGCTACTTGTATGAGAGATAAAGCTTAGAACCCTTTGTTAATTTACTCATTTAACCTCAAAATTAGCTGGATTGAAAGAGGATCCCCACCATAAAAAATAGCTGCTTATTGAAGAATATCCCCATAAAAAATGGCTTAGGATTGAAAGTATCTGGGGTTGAATTTCTTCGCCTCATAAATAGTCTCATATTTATGATTTTATATTTATGAAAAATGGCTTCTGTCTAATATGATATTTTGGAAAAGAGTAATGTTATTCATCCCCAGTGAGGATGAAAACACAGTTTATGTGACTTTAAATGATAGGTTAAATGAAAGATGAAATTTAATGACTTATTTAATTTCACCTATCATTTAATGCTACATTAATGCCACGTAAACTGTGTTTTCATTTCCAGTGGAGATGAATAGCATTACTCTTTGGAAAAATAGGCGAAACATTACCATGATCAAATTTTGAACAGCATTACAAATTTGCAACACTAGTAGCAATAAAGCATTAAAATCTTTCATTTTTAATAAATATAAAATTCGGAGTTGGAAGATTGATGTTGCATATTGAAATAATTATTGTCCACCTAGGTTTTAAGTCCCAAAAGGGTCCGTCGCATGCCCATATATTACTAAACACTTGCACGTCGACCTCAGATCTCCCTAGTAAGAGGATGTCGATCCACAAGCACTTGGTAAATGAACATAGCCTTGAACAAATACCTCAACTTAGATATCATCAACACAAATGTCAGTGTTATAAAACAAAACGTGCATGTAATGAATTACACGGCAAATGTCACTAAAAAAACACATCCCAATGAGAATATTGGAATTTGGACTTAACTATGACCTTCTAAGATAACGATGAAAGAATGTTAACTCATAAAAATGATCAAGGTCCTAAAACTTGTCTATAAATATGACTATTTAAACAAATAAATGACGAGAGAAAAAAGTTGAAAAAAGAGTTAAGTGAAGAAGAACAATAGGAGTTTGAAAAGTCTAATAGACTATTTTTAAGATCCCTTCCTCCACTTTCAAAAATCGCTTTTGATCAAAGCAAAACTAGGAGTTAACACTTTCGAAAATCTTAACATTATCCAATTGAAGTATATTTTTCGACCATGCACTTTTTTCTCCATAAAACTAAAATAGAAACACACCATTCAAAAACGGGGCATGACCCTGCCAAAATTTTTATAGCTGTTGATTTTTTTAAAAAAATAATTTTAATTTTTATGTCAATAGACCAAGAATTTACGTAGTGGTACTGAACACAAGTTTAGGTGTCAACATGTCTTATTAAATGTGCCATAATTTCTTGTATTTAATTGAACCAGTAAATCAATGTCATTAGTGCATTCACCTAAACTGGTATTATATACTAGTAGTGCTAAATATCATTGCTTATAAATATTACTCCTTTCGTACTACAAATACATGCTTGCTTTCATTTTCACACTAATTAAAAAATTATAATCAATATAGTTGGAACAACAAATTTTACGTACATTTTTTAATATATTTTTACATCGGATAATAATTTAAATAGGAATAGTTCTCATTTGTTAATAACAAGACAAATTAAATATGATATATTAGAAAATTAAGAAATCAGCCATACTGTCAACAAGGAAAATAACTATACTGTCAACAAGGAAAATAACTATAATTGGAGACAAGCGAAAGAAAAAAAAAAAGTTTATTTTTAGAGTAATGCTATTTATAGTGAACATATCGACAGTCGTCCAATGTGATATATATATGTTGCAGTTTTTAATTGCCTCGTGTATTAAATAATAATTTGTCACATGTATGTCACGTTGGATAACTATCAATAATTTTCACTATGAATAACATTATTCTTATTTTTATGGAATGTAGAAGTACTTGTCAATAATTCCTTTTATATATAATTTAAATAATTTAAAACCACTTTGTAGACATGCTTTAATAAGAAATTCATACTTTAATCATTAAATTCGTGACCACGGGTGGATTAAATTTCCTTGTTAATTGAATCAGCATAGGTTTGAGAAATATAAAAAAAGATGAACCGCATCCTTAGCGGTCCCCACCTGCCCTACCCTGAACCTTGATGAATGAGGTAAATCACAGATTATGCCTTCAAAGTACAGAGTAGAAGACTACTTGTACACTTGCACTTACCCAAAAGTCAAATCCAAATTTTAGGATTCGAATCCTTGACGCGACAGTCTCAAACAAAATTGTAATTTTTCCACCTTCTTAATTTACCACTTGGAGATGTGCTAGGTGCAGGTTTGAGAAAGATAAGAATAAGTGAAATAGAGGTATAGATGGAAAGAAAAAAAAAAAAAAAGTTATAATCTTACCATGACAAAAACTCTCTCTCTCTCTCTCTCTCTCTCTCTCTCTCTCTCTATATGTCGACAAAGTTACTATAGAGAATTGTGTCAGCTTCTCCAAACGCCAAAAATCTTCTCTTTCCCTTTCTCTAATCGTCGGCATACCTAGAACCTTCTTTTCTTTCCTCCTCCTCCTTCTCTCTATCTCTCTAAAATCAGCTATATTTTATTTGATGGCTTCAGCCTCTCAAGCTAGCCTTCTCCTTCAAAAACAGCTCAAAGGTATTGATTGAGAATACCGATTTTTTTGCCCCTGAATTGTCTTTCGGAAATTGGGTTCATTATTATTATTATTTTTTTTCGGGAGTTTGTTTTGGGGGTAATAATCTGTGCTTTATCTTTTTTGCAGATCTATGCAAACACCCAGTGGATGGATTTTCAGCTGGTTTGCTGGATGAACAAAACCTATTTGAATGGAGCGTTACCATTATTGGGCCTCCTGATACTCTATAGTGAGTGTTTCTACTTGATATTTTGTTTAAAGATTGTATTTTTTAAAACTTATTTTTAATACTTTTTGCTCGTTGTCCTTATTTAAATTTGTGTTTGATTAATTACTGTTAGAATTTTTTCATATATGTACTAATTGCGATTTTAATTAGTGATTGTGTGGTTTTTCGACTTTGTAATTCAGGTTGTATAATTTGGTTTTACTTGTTCCTTGTTATTATATTGTTGGGGGGGGGGGGGGGGGGTGAGGCAAGGTTTTGCTGTAATTAGGACAGTGAATTTATGTGTAGGGAATTATGATTTCTTCATTGTGGCAGGCTAGTTATTATCAGCCACGAGAAATCAGCTGCGTGATCAGTTTGGATTCAATGTGAGCTTATTCGGTAAATAATGGAGCAACATTATATTTGTCTTTGGGTTTCTGGAATATGGAGTTTTTCCTCGAAATTAATTGTGATGCATCTTTTTTCAATCTTTCCAGCTGTAGGATATTATGTCTCTGACCTCTAGTGAATATCTCTGTGTTTGACTATGTTGTTCCGTAAATTTTGTTCAGAACATGGAGTCTGGGGACTTGTATATTATTTAGGTAAATATAATCAACATATGCCTAGGTGCCAATTCGTCAAAATAGACTTGAGCAGACACTGCTACCTTACTCGGTAATCTTACCGTGCGGTTAGACTTTCTGTAGCACGGACACTTCAACTAGAGTAGCGTTTTCGTGTCGGACACGTCTCCTCGGACATCAAACAGAGGCTTATACTTGTTATATTCGTACATATTTGTTATTTACTAGTAACTGTGAGTTTAAAATATATAATATTTCTAATAAAAAAGAAAAATGGTTCTGAGAAATGTCGGTATCCGACACGTGTTGGATACGGACAAGCTATCCTAGTTGAAGAGTCCGTGCTATGGAGAGTTAGACTGAATGGTGGACTCACCTATTTTGCGTATGCATGTTACTATCATAACACGCCATAAACGTAATCATATGTTGAGCCTGTCTTGCAGAGGTTTAAACTTGTTTTCGGGAGGTTGATAAGGTCAATAAGTCATTTAAGCTTTACGTCTTCCTTCCCAAGTAGAAAACTGATAACAAATAAAATAAATAATATATTAGAATCAGATGGATTTTTTTTCTTACACCCAATCGAATTGAAGTGTTAGATTTACGGTGAAGATGTCTTATTTGGGTGGCTTGATTTCAGTTAACAAGTCACAAAGCATTCGGGTAGATGGCTGGTGGTGAATTGGGGAGATAAGGCTGGATGGTTTAGAGTAGAGTAAATACAAATGTCAATACCATTTTAGATATATCAATGAGATTGCATATGTGTGACTGTGTGTGAGAGAGTTATTATCACTCAATTGGATTGAAATATAAATAAAGAATTTCATATGATTAATATGAAAGAAAAGAGTAGGCACGTTGACAAAATGGAACTGAAAGAATTATGCCATCTTGTTTCATATTTTCCGGTATGATTGGCCTTTGTTTTGATCTGACATGTATTTTTTTGCAATGGCTTAATGTTTCAAGTAATATTACATTCTTTGTTCTGATTGTTATTGCAATTTTCATATGCAGTGAAGGGGGTTTTTTCAATGCTATAATGAGCTTCCCCCAAAATTACCCAAACAGTCCTCCAACAGTGAGATTTACCTCTGAGATATGGCATCCCAATGGTTTGTACACTTTTTAACATTTAAGAATGTTCTCCTGCCTTGTTAATACTGTTATAACTTCTTTAGTGCATTTATTTGGAACTTTTCATGACATGCAGTTTACCAAGATGGGAAGGTTTGCATCTCAATTCTTCATCCCCCTGGTGATGATCCAAACGGTTATGAGCTTGCTAGTGAACGCTGGTCTCCTGTCCATACAGTAAGCTCTAATTACTTAGTTGCCTGTTTTATTTGTTACGGGATTGGATTTAAGTTTCTGCTTAATGGTAATCAAATTGCTACCAATATTTGATTTTATATTTAATTCTTAATTCATTGAGCTTTGTCTAATATGCACGTTCAGACAAAATTATTGGCCATCCCTTTGAAAATTCAAATTTTGTCGTGAAACATCTGAACTTTTCTTGATCAATTGGAAGCTAAACCATTTGAAGTTTCTTAATTGACTTCTTTAAGTGGAAATAGTTAAATTCATTGCGAGATAAAAAGCTCGAACCAGATAACTTTGCTGTTTCCTCTTGTTTCTTTTGATGCTTTCACATAGACGCATATGAGAGAATCTTGGAGATATAAATAGAGTTGAATGAAAACAGACATGGAAACTGTGAGCAAGAGGGCAATAACGGTCAAGGAAATCTTAAAATATTAGGAGTGGCTGCATAGTTATTTGCCAATGTCTTTACCAACCTTTAAGAGAGGAACACAGGAGGAACCATTTGAGCATTGTTATTTTTCTTTTTTGATTTTTCCAAATTCTGTCACCGATACTGTGGCAAAACTCCTGTTTTGTTTCTGTTGGGTATGAGTTTTGAAATAATGACGCAGTCTGTGATGCTCAGACTCGAGTGCGAGTATCGGATACGGGTACATATCTAGGAGTTGGATCCTTCTCATTTTAAAAATTAAGATATGAGGATACTGTTAAAAAGAATCCGAATTTTGAAAACGGGTACGTGGATACTTTTTACGAAATATTTTTTTTTTTAAAAAAATAACAGACCAATTATTTTATTTTATTGTAATATAAGTATTTCTAGTTTTATAATTAATAATACCGAATTTGTGATGTTTTAATTACTATATAAAAAGTTGACATTGAATAGAAATAAGAAAAAAAAAATGTATTATGCTAAGGAATTCAAATACAAGTATTGGACAATCATTTTGAATAAAATCAATTTAAATTTCCATTTGCTTGTACACAAATTAACTGATATTGGCTGTAATGAACTCGTAGTTTAGTTTGTTTATCAACTCTTTCAATAAAATTAATTTAAACAATTGTATTATAATTTGAAATTAATTTAAATTTAAATTCAAAATAAATTCTTTTCAAAAAAATTAAAGAAAAAATTCAATTTCAATAACTTGTATATTATTTAAAAATAATTGTACAAATAAATTTAAATTTAATACCAAATAAAAGATATAGCCCTAAATTATTTTAATTACAAAATAAAAAGTTCACACAAATAAAATATTAGAAATAAGAAATTTACTACAAAAATAAACTCAAATTAAATAGATTTGACTATACAATTTAGCCAAATAAAATAATTACAATTTTATCAACTCTATGTATTTGACTTCAAAGAGCCAATTCCAAAATCTGGTCTGCCCAGTTTAATCAATTAGGGCAGTCAATTCATCAACCTCTCGTCTTTCCCAACTTTCTCGTCTTCTCCAACTCCTTTTCTTTTTGGAGAGCCAGAAATCTATGAGCAAGACGCCTTCTCCCTTTTGCTGCCGTGTCCGAGTGCAAAACTAAGGATCCGATCCATAGCTCGTGTCATTATCCGTGTCATGTCGTGCCGACTCGGATACTTCTTCATTTTTGGAGAGTCCGAGCATCACATGGTACAGTATAGTGAGTGGTATTTGGGTCCCAAAGATTGTTGGTTTTAGGTATTTAGATTCAATTATTAAAAATGAGGACTTAGGATGATCTAATGTATATGATTAGAGCTGGTTGGATGAAATGAAGAAGTGTTCACTTGGAATTCTGTGAGATAAAATCTATTAGGTCGGACGGCTAGTGATACACAATTTTCATTAGACCAACTATGCTCTGTAGTATTTAAAGTCAGGCTGTAAAAGGACAAAATGTTTATAAGATAAAGTACCAAAAATGAAGTTGTTAGGTTGGACATGTGTCCGATAACAAATGAGAATATAGAATATATACTAACAACTCGAGGTGACGATTATTGAGGAAAAATAAGGAAATGATGACTTAGGTGAGGTGAGCAAGTCTTTTGAAAACACGAAGAAGTTTTTGTTCATAAGAGTAATGCAATTTCACTAGAATATGTTAGAAGAGGGAGGTAGGCTGAAATTAATGTGGTCTGATGTGGTTGCGAAAGTTTGATTGCAGTGGATGTTTGTTACATGTGGCTGCATGGATGTAACAATGGATCAAACTGAATGGGGAAAATAGAAATTATGTGGCCAATCCAAAATTAGTAGAATTAAAGCATTGTTGTATTGTGAAAATTGTTGCATGGTCAAATAAGATCAAAAAGTTTTATTTGGTTCCTTTTACCATGAGCCATGGCAAAACAAAGTCATGTATTTGCTGCCTTCATTCTACTTAAGCATCGTGTTAATCGGATAGATAAATGTAAATTTACACTCAAAAGGTATATAACTATTTATATTCAGATTATTGCCACAGTATCTTTCTCCTTGTTTCATACTGGATTTTTCTTGATGCTCAATATCTCTTAAAAGTTTACAATGACTTGTAATTTGAAGATTGCAGCCTGTGCAATTCTTGAATTATCTTGTTCTGTGTTGGGATGTTTCTTTTATAAAAAGCACTTCCTTTGATAGCTGTCTATATCAGCATTGTATTCAATAAACCACAGTGCTGGACAGGTTTGTCCCCACCCCCACTCCAACTAAAGAAGTTAATTCAGAGAATTTAATTTGCAGGTGGAAAGTATAGTTCTAAGCATTATTTCGATGCTTTCAGGCCCTAATGACGAGTCTCCTGCAAATGTGGAAGCTGCAGTAAGTGTCAATGCATCTGATTATTTTAATCGCTCAACTTAGTTCCCACTTCATTATGATGTGCTTATTTCTCTTAGAGCAATGCCAAGAAGCTCTTTATTAGCCTTGCATTTCTCTATTTTAGAGAGTCAACCTCTTTATTGAGGTGTCCAAAACACACTTTATCTATAAAAAATAAAATACAGAGTGCCCGTCTTCTAAACCTATTTTCCCCTGATCTGCGAAAATGTTCTAACTGCAGAAGTTGGATTGCTTCTTTTGGTTAGTTCTTTTTGTGGGTTTCCCAAAAGTTGATCACTGATTTCCCCCCTCCTTGATAATGCAGAAAGAATGGAGAGAGCAAAGGGATGAATTCAAGAAAAAAGTTAGTCGTTGTGTAAGACGATCACAAGAAATGTTGTAAACTTGTTCCTCAATGCTGCTTGAAGTTATTTTGCAAGAAAACAATGTTGAATTCAAGAAATGGTTTCCTTATGATTGCCCATTTGGTTTTTTTTGCACATTTTTTTGCTTCCTGTTTGCACTGCAGTTTCTGGTTTGCTGTACTTGAACTATGTAATCAATTATTGACATTCTTTAATCTTTACCTTTTCATCTAAGATATTGTTGCATGGACTAGTAGCTGATCTGAACCCAATTATCTGCGCTCTTGGTGAATTGCTGTCGACTAGTTTGTTTGGCATACAAAACCGTCTGGAAAAATGTTCATAGATTTGGCAGCACATCGCTAATATTGATTTTTGGTAAAACTGCGTGAATGTATTCGAGTTCACTTGTACCCAGTTCACGGGCTGTAAACCGAACTAAATTTGCATACCCTTGGCTTTGTTGAGTTTAGGAGAGAACTAAGGGCAGTGTTTTTCTTTTATGCATACAAGCGCAAGGAATAACTATCATGTTACATGTACATCAGTTTGACATCGTGTGAGATGACAAATTTTTGCACATTTATTTTAACAGAACTATTTTCAATCAATTGTCAGATTTTCTACACGTAAGACAATGATGTCAACAAGGAATGTATAAGAAGCATAATTCATGGAATGACAAGTTATTGATTTGAGGTTTTTCTAACTAGTCCTCTTGTGATGATAACTGTTAGTGTAGATGTTAAAATTACACGTGAAATTTAGTTGAATTTGAAAGTCTCCTAGCTTGAAGTCATGTGAAAGTTGTGTGGGATTTTAATATCTACGTTCACAATATTAATAATTTGGACATAAAGTCTCACTTTTGAATGCTGAAAATTCAGAACAACATCATGTAAAAAGTTGAATAGTCTAGGCTTAATTTTGCTCTGAAAAAGGAACCGAATAGTAGTTGTAGTGTTGGGTTTGGACCTGGTGCCTCACTATTTATTGGGCTTTAATTTTTGTTAGGCTGGTTTTTCACTTAGACTATTTGTGTAAGGGTTCTGATCATTAACTGCTAAAATCGTTCACTCCTCTTTTGTATTTTGCATCTATAGTATTTTTGCCCTGGTGGATTTCTCTCTCATTTACGAAAAGTATGGAATCTTGGGTGGATGCAGTATGAATAGTGGAAATTATGATCAAGGATTCCTTTATCAACCGCCATCTACTTCAGATCATGATTGGATCCGCATATGTTTGGTAAAGAGAATAATCTTCTCCTTTGAAAATAATCAAAAATGGAAAGTGTGTTAATCACACGACTTTGGTTCTTTGAATACCTTTGATCCAAACCCTTCGTCCGTTGGAATTGTGACCGTTCGATCTGTCATTTTGTAACTGAGTATATATACTGCCTCTCTCTCTCTCCCCCCTTCATATGGTGAAAAGTATTTTGTGTGTGAAATTGGTTTTAGGGTTTTTCTCGTATGGATCTTTCTTTGTATTCTTGTTCTTCTCTTTGTAAATTTGTTGAATTCTTTGTTCTGATTGTTTTTGGTAAACAATCAGTTGAGAGAAATTTGTATAGATTACTTGTTCTTTGTGTTGAAAGAGAGGCGAGAGAAATCTGAAGAAATCTCTGATTTTTTCGTACATTTGTACTATTTCTTGATGATTTCATAAAGGAATTGAGTGTAATCTACTTGTAGATGTTACAAAATTATCGCTATGAATACTTTGTGAATACGCGAGACCAACATTTAGTATAACAAATGTATAATGAATAAAACATTGTACTTACATTTGATGTTTTGATATGGAGATCTTGCCTTCAGCTGAGTAAAATAAAACATATATTACGGAAAATGGGAGTTCTTATCCGGATGACTTGTAGGGTAAGCAAGCTGCAGAATGGTATGATAGAGCTTCTGGAAGAGAACTCAATTTAACATGCCATGAATTTTTTTTTTTAATTTTCAATTATGTGAAGTAAAATTAGATATAGCTTAGAAAGAGATGTTACTTCTTCCATTGGGTTCTTTTTTTTTTTGATAATCCTGGATGTTCAGGCCAACTTACGCGCACCCCAACTAACTCCACGAGACCCGATAGGATGGGTTCTATTTTTTAAGTTAGTTACTTAATATTATTTTTTTTGACCATTTTTAGGCCATAGGCTTACATCTAAATCAAATATGTTGTGTCTAAGTTTTGGGTGTAAGCGTTCAATTTGAAATGATTTTGACATATTTTAAAACTAAATCATTTAAAATGGTTTGAGAAAAAACTTAAAACTTTAGCTAAACCTAAACCTAAACCTAAACCTAATCGAATACCAAACGGTTTAAGAAAAATTCAAATCTAAATCGAATGATTTGATTTAGTTTTAAACCGAATGTTTAGCATAAAAGGAACATTAAAACAACAAAAAATACGTGTCTATTATAACAAATAGACACATTCCTTTTATTTTTAAGACATTCGTATTTCGTGGAGGTTTGGTTTGGTTCGAAACTATAAACTGATGACTTTGAAACCCTGATTTCGATTTTGTTTGTTTGTTTACACCTCTACATATGATAACAGTTTAAGTTTTTTCAGACAAGAACTAAGAAGCTGATCGACCTAAATGGAAAGGAGCAAACTCTAATATAACTATAATCCATCAAATTGCAATCGTTTTGTAATCGAGTCCAATACAGCGCCCAACATATGAAACATAGCCCTTGGACCGACCATATTCTCAGATATTAATGGAAAATATATGAGAAAAAAACAGTTCTTTGAATTATATAAACAAATGAATAAATACACATCTAATTACTAACAACAAAATATTACAAAAATAAAAAAATAAGTGGCGGTTGATGAAGATGGGAGGATTCAAAATCAGAAAAAACAATCAACAGCAGGAGCCATTTTGCCTAACATAAGAAATTTGTTCTCGGATGGGGTCAGATTCAAATCCAAACAGAATACCCTCCTGCTATTCGATCTCTTCACAATAGGATGAGGACGTGGAAGAGACAAAGACAAGGCGGGTGACGGCGGCTGTTGGTTGTTTTCATTAACGGCAGCCGTTCTGTGCCGCCTCATGTGCCCTCCAAGAGCTTGCCCAATGGCGAATTCTATCCCACAAACAGGGCACTCATGCGTTTTGGGCTTCGCCGGATATGTCCTTGACTGGCCGGAATGTTGTTCTTCCATCAGTCTCTGCTTCTTGTGGCTGGCCCGGTGACCGCCGAGCGCCTGGAACGACTGGAACTGCCTGTTACATGTCTTGCACTCGAAAACACGAGCGGCGCCGGAGCTGTCAACGACTGAATCAAACGCGCCTCCACCTCCATTAGAGAGTAACATCAAAGAAATCGCCATGCTTTTCATGTTCTGATCAGCTTCTTCTTCTCTACTCCTCTTCATAGTCATTTGAAAGTCCAATACCATGAAATCTATATGTCTGAGAATGTGAGTGAAAGGTGGTATATGTATATATAGGTAATTGTTCACAACTTAGATTGAGAAGATGTGCTTTAATAGTTGTACACTTCGACTTTATTTAGTTGACCTTTCTTAACGACGAAATGTACTACATATTATTCTTACTGGGAAAGGATAAAATAGATAAAGTATCCGTCATTGATGACGGCTAAGGCAGCGAATTACTGAGTAGGCGAGCCACAGCGAGTCAAAACAATGAAAGTTTCAATTTTCTAGAATATATCTTGTTAGGCTGCTGAGTATGAACTCACGAGTGGGAATCGGATCCCGCAAGTAGAAATTCAGCATTACTCTTTACTTGTCACGTAAGCAACACTGAGTTAGGCGAGTTGGTGTGTGAATTGGTTAAGTTCCTATGTTGCTTCCTCGCAAGTATTATTAGACTATTAGTAAGATTTCATGTGCCGTGACGAGAGGCATTAATTACTTTAGAAATATTTATTTCTACTTTCACACTAGGGTTTTTTTTTTCTTTGCAATCACATTTTTTAAATAATATAGAAAATCCCTTAAGACAGTCCGATAAAATAAAGATTGGATTGTTCGTTCAAGATTTTACGTTTTGTCACGTCATTTATTTGTAATAACATGATTAAGGGTCCGTTTGTTTCTCATTTTTCACCAATAAAAATGAAAATTATGACCGTTATCCATCACATCAAGACATCAATTTTGAATTTCTATCTCTTGTATGGAACCCAATAACAACTATATTTTTCATTCTCATTCTATAATAATGAGAATCAAACGTGTTCTAAACAATTAAACTCGATTGAGAAAATCATAGTCTAAAATGTTGTGTTAAAAATGAAGATAAGATCGACATGTTCTAATTGGATTTGATAAGAAGTTTCTCAACTTAAATGTACAATCAAATTCAATTACTCTATTGACAAACATGCTTTCAATTGAATTATATCAACCTATCTTTAATTCTCTTTCGGGGTAATAACTACTTGACGTACGCAAAGCAACAACAACAAAAAAATTAAGAACTTTGTATACTAACACAAGCAATGAAATGTTAACTACGCATACATAGAATATATTTTATTTTCAACCCTATCTACGGTAGATTAACAATGGAAATATATAAAACTCGATGGATGTAAAATCTGACCGTCAAAATACAATATAAAATGTAGATGGACGAAATCTACTAATTACATGTTGAATTTTATTGTCTTTACTATTTCTTTCTTTAATTAGTCTCTATACAAATAAATTGATGAAAATATTTAATTTACACTAAAATTAATAAAGATAGTAGTAATATCTCTTATTATCAACCATATATGTAGATTAACAACGGAAACACAACAAACTCAAGACGCAGGGGCTCAGCCTGGAATGAAGGGTACGAGGGGCTATTGGGTTGGACAGTGAAAAAATGGGTTTTAACCGATTTTTTTTTTTTTTTACAGAAGCGAGCTTGGGCAAGGGTGGGCTACAACCCACCCCTATCTCCGCCACTGTCAAGACGGGACATAAAATATTCTCACTAATATACAAATAAAACATAAAAATCATAAAAACATACTACTAAATGTACGAGGCACAAAATTATCAAATACTTGAAATCGAATCCTCATTTTCTTTAATTCTTTCTTTATATATAGTGATATCTATCGATGCCATTTCTATTCACGACCCTTCTCAGTATGAAGTTGTACATTATGAACCTTTTAATCTATATCGTTCAAAGTTCCCTCACCAGTGTTTCAACACTTGGTAGAGTCACTATAATTAAATAAATAGATATAATTTTTAATTTAGTCAAAAACTAAAGATAACATTAACATGTCCTATTTTCAACCCTTGAAAATGTTCAGTAGTTCATATTTAATTTTTGTCAACTTCGAAGTGGTGATCAAACTGCTATATACCTAATAAAATTAGACTTCAATGTCTATCAGTTGAAATATAAACTGATCAGTATGATTAAATCAAAGCAATGAAACCGACCAGTTCTTGAAACTAAAGTTTGGGAGGCATTTTGGCCAAACTTTAATACATTTTTGGACCGTTATAAGGGTTAGTGGGACCCATTTGTGCAGTAGAGTCTGACGAAGCATAAAAACGAAAGAGCTTTGCTTGGGGTACATAGAGGGTAACATAGGGGTTGACATAATACTCACACGAGGAGGGTCCCACCTCATGTGAGTATTATGTGTACCATTATGTAGGAAAATTATGTACACTTATCATTTTCCAAAACGAAATTGCTATTACTTCTCTCATAATGAATTTTACGTGAAAGGGCAAATTGGTAATTTTACTGAATGTAGTATAAAAGGAATGGTTCCCTCTCCAACACAAACACTACATTACAGCCTGAATTTGTCTTAAAATGTGATAGAAAATATGCATCAGACAGACGCATAGTATGTTGTTACAAGGAATCGAATAGAAATTATAGTACTCAAAATTAGACCGTTGCAATCCATGACGAGTATAATTCACTAGAGGCCTGTTCGGTACAGCTTAACCCACTCGTCTAATAAAAGTCAACAATAACGGCTAGTTTTTCAATTTTAATCCAATTTTAATCTCTACCGAACACGCCCTAGGTCTGCAGAGGATATTTTGCTCTAGAAAGCTGTTACATCTGATTTCGTCAAGAACTTTCGTAGATAGTAGGCACCGTTTTAAATGGCTCATGAGACTAAAATCTTAAGCAAAAAACACAAAACCTTTTTTTTTTTTTTGTTGAATTACATTGCTTTAGGTTTTCTTGGGTTTCAATCAAGAGGAAGAACAATGCAACTCAAGTTTGTTGGAAGGCATTCTAATACTCAAGATTTGTCCTCTATATACTTCTTGTGTATTAGTTCCGGTGATGCATTTCATTCATATGCCTTGTTTTTAAAATTTGAATATGTTAGGCTGATTTTTCTGTCATTAGGGCGAAAACGTAAACCTTGTTTTGACTCTTTAATTCTTTTTTTTTTTTTTATGTTAATTGTGAACTTATATTGAGTAGTTATTATTGTGTATAACGCTTTTGATTAATGCTCGTTCACCATTCAAATGATTTGTAACTTCTATTATTTTTGAGAGATTGAATATTTTTGAGCCATTGATGATTGCAGATGGCTAAATTTGTAACTTACATTGAGCGATGTTGCTATGCTGTCACACCTTCCCTGACAACTACTAACAATATGGGAGTATTTTTTTGGAATTTTTTATTCACATAGGTTCCACTCCCATGTGAGTGTCGGTCAAGCGGTGGCAAATTCTTTATGGTAAAAGAGCTTAATTCTATATTAAGTAGTTATATACATATTTTTGAGGAATTAAACCCTGCTTATTGACACTCACATAGGAGTGGGATCCACGTGAATAAAAAAATTTCAAAAATGTGCTCCCCCACCTGGCAGCACAGCAGCATTGATTTTTGAGAGGTTTGTAACACCAATTACAACAAAGGTGATGCTATGTATTCCCTCAGTGGTTGTAAACCCGATTTAGGTGGTTCTAAATGATAGGTTAAATCAAAAGTGAAATTGAATGACTTATTTAATTTCATCTATCATTTAATGTCATTTAGTGTCACATTAACTCCACATAGACTGTGGTTGCAATTCCAGTGGGACTAAATAACATTACTCTATAACAAAACTTCTAACAGAGATTGAAAAACAACTGTGAACGTCTTTAACGTTTTCCTAAGCTTCGAATGACCATTCAAATACAAACTGAATTGTTTTCATAATCACCGGGATCAGATGTAATTCCTATTACTTCAGTAGAAACCGTACCTCACACTATTATTAGAAGTATACTGCGTGCATTGCATGTTCCAAGAGCTAGTAAAATAAAATATATGACTCGCTTAAACAAAGGAAACTACCATGAAATTGCATCTAAAGGATTTGGACTATGAGCAACTAACGGGCTTGCCCGAGGATGCTTGTAACAGATCCTCAGGGAGGAGACAAACACATGGCTGGCAGCAGCATGGACAGACGTGGTACAATCACTCACTGCTGCCGTTTTGTGCCTTGTCCAATGGCTAATTCCATCCCTTTTGGGCTTCACCAGAGATGTCCTTCAGTATATGAGAACATGAACATGAAGACACAAGATGATTTAATTATAAATATTTGTAGGACCCAACATATATGGAACAAGGAACTCTCTCAATCGATGAGCTTATTTCATGATAAAAACAATAATTTGGAATTAGTAACTTGAATGAGATGATGTGAAATTAAGTAGAAAAAGAAAGTGTTTGCCAATAATAATATGCAACAAAAGCTCCTTATTTGAATAGGAAACCATCAAAGACTGAGGTCCACTCGATTAGGTTTTCAAGACTCAAAATTTGACAAACATTGCACTCTTCGTAAATACATGAATCTATGCTCTATTTTACAACATTGGAAGGTGATATACACAAAAAAATGAAATATGCAACTCTCAATAGTAGCCAGGAACTACTTTTCCAAAGAGAAGAAACTTGTTTTCCAATGGAGTCAAGTTCAAATCCAAACAGAAAACCCTCCTGCTATTCGATCTCTTCACAATGGGATGAGGATGTGGAGGAGACAGTGACAAGGCGGGTGGAGGCGGCGGCTGTTGGTCGTTTTCATTGAAGGCCGCCGTTCTGTGCCTCCTCATGTGCCCTCCAAGAGCTTGTCCAATGGCGAATTCCATTCCACAAACAGGGCAATCGTGCGTTTTGAGCTTCGCGGGATATGTCGGCAATTCGCAGGAACCCATCTGTCTCGGCTTCTTGTGGCTGGCCCTGTGGCCGCCGAGCGCCTGGAAAGAAGGGAACTGCCTGTTACATGTCTTGCACTCGAAAACACGAGCAGCAGAGCTGTCAACGACTGAATCAAACGGGCCGCCTTGACCATTAGAGAGTAACATCAAGCAATTCGCCATGCTTTTCAAGTTCTTATCAGCTTCTTCTTCTTCTTCTCTACCTCTCTTCATCATCATTTCTAAATCCAAATCGTACGAAAACTTTCTTATAAGAATAAAAGATGAGTATATGTTATAGATTGGAATACGAAAAGGACTCAAAATGATATGTATATATATAGTTATGTAAGTACTGCTTACGCTTTGACTTTATTTAGTTGACCTTTCGTATTGACGCAACACACTGCATATTTCTTGCTGTGGAGGGACGTGGACGGACAGATAAGTATGGTGACCAGACCGCTTCCGCCGTTGATGACATAATCGTGACCGAAGTGCTTAGCAAATTACTGAGTTGGTGAGTCGTGAGTGGCGAGCCATAGCGAGTCAAACACAATTAATTTTAGAACAGATTTCTAGAACTTTTCTTACCTCCAAACCCCCAAGTATAATATAAACAGACGAATGCGACTCAGAACCACGTGTGGAGAAAAGCAGTACTTGTCCCTAGCCTATTACTCTTGTAGCAAGTTGATCCTCAGTTTTTACATTGTAAGAAAACTGGTACTTAATCTTTGGTAAAGTTGTATAATTAATCTATAATAACAAAAACTTTGCAAATCTGCATTAAATCATCACGTGAATCTTGATCCTAGCATGTCTAATTTTGTGATGCCAAATTTTGCTGATAGAATGTGTTGATGCCCAAAAATTTAAAGAGACGTTTTTACAAGTGTCAAGTGACAATTTAAAAAAGATTTAGATGATTTTGAAGTGTCCACATGAGTGTCAACTATCGACATTTAGCTTTAGTCACGAGACCTCCCCTTTCAGAGTAAAGGCTCCATGTGCAACGTTGACGACTTGGAGGGAATTAGACAGTGAGTAGAAAATAAATCAAACTAGCCGCAAAGATAGCTTTTGAAGGTCAAAAATTGAAAGAAGAAATCACGAACCGTAACCTTTCGATCTACTCGTGTTTCTAACGTCAGGGATCACCCAAGTAGAAAGTGGAGAAGAAACAAAGTAGATTGGCTTAGAAAACTTAAAACATAAATGGGATGTTGTTTTCATTATTGAGGATTGATCGTGATTTCTTTCTGATTTTAAGTGTTTTTTTACCGTTGAGGCTTGCAACGGTAAAAAATCGGTGAAATGGACTGAATGTTGTGTCAGAGCAAATTTCCAAATGAAGCCCACCATTACATTATGTGTCAGAAAATTTCAGGGCCATCACATAAAAGTGAGGGCAAAATAGTCATTCACCCATGTAGATTTATTTGACTAACCACAATCTGCTTACACGTGGTCAATCATAAACGGTTCCAAAATCGATTTTCATGAAGTGAAAATCTCGCCCAGACAGCACCTCAGTATAGGTTGAGAACTAATGGTGCACTTATCACAAAAAGCAATAAACTTGTCAAGCAAGCAACAGCGAGTTAAGCGAGATGGTGTGTGAATTGGTCGTTCTGTGTTGCTTCATCGCTTAGTATTCGTAAAAATTCGTGTGCGGTGACAAGTTGCTCTTAGAAATATTTATTTTATAGTTTCACACCTTCAATTCCCCACCCCAAAACTAAGTACTAGGAAAAAGGTGAGAATGAGTTGCACGAATTGAAAAAAAAATATATATATATATGTGTGTTTCTCCACTTTTGCAGTATGTTGGGGATTATAACTACACTTAGTGTTTAGAGGTTGCGGATCCAAGAAAAAATTTAAGACGGGCTAAAATTAAAAAATAAAAAATAAAAAATTTACTCATAAAATAATTATTTTTACTTAATTTTTTTTTAAAAAAAAGTGAACTGAACTGGGGTTCAGGCTGTAGCACAATCCAGTCCCCCCTAGATCCGCCAATGGTTTAATATGGATTAGTTTGGCACGAGCTGCCAATGAAACTTATGCAATCCACATTTTCATAATGCCTGAATTTTTTTAATTAATCTTCTAAGACTAACATCATGCACTCAATATTTTAAAGTCGCATAATAGGATTTCTTAAGATTGAAGAAATTTCTTTTAAATATTTAATATTATAATTATAATTTTTTTAAAATAATAAATCGAGATAAGATCAAGAAACGTAATTACTTGCACAATCTAGATTTGCCGAAATGTTTCTCAACTTAAAATGAAGAATCAAATTCAATTACTCCATTGACAAATATCTTTATAGAATAATAATAGAACTCTAGAAACTATATATTCAAGTCTCTTGACATCTAGATCAGAGACGGAGACTGCCCCCAACATTGTCCGCTGATTCACTATTTTTAGCCAAAAAAAATTTTTGACTCGTCCCTGCAAAATTTTGAAATTTTTTTGTCATTAATAAATATTGACTTAATAACTTACACTTTAAATTTCAGCCATACAAAAATTTTAGACTTAAACAAAATATCCAATAGTTACTTAAATAAATAAATAGTCCAGATCCAATAGATGTGTGTCAACTGGCATTGACAAGAAAATCAATGAGTTATAATCTTGTTGATAGATTAATTCGTCTTGTCTTGACTCTTCCAGTTTCAACAGCAACTACAGAATGTGCATTTTCATCTATGAGTATCATTAAGATAAGATTGCGTAATAGAATGGAAGATAGTTTTTTTTGTCCAGTACCATGCTTGTATATATAGAAAAGGAGATTGTTGATATTTTTCTATTAGATTCTCTTATTGACGAGTTTGAAGTAATGAGGACAAAGAGAGACCAATTTCAATTGTCCAAGCCATCTCTATCATCTGTTATATAGATAGACAGTTTACTTTTTATCTTTTTGATATCCATCTAACGTTCATGTTTTCAATTTGTATAGCGTTAGACACATAGATGGATATATTGTTTTTGTATCGACAAACAGATCGTCTTTTTGGTCAATCAATCTAACTTGCCTATTTTGGTACTCAAAATCATCGTTTTCAATCCTTTTCACCCCCTGTAAAATTGAAATCCTTGCTATGTCCTTGATCTAGATACTAGAAGAAGCTACATCTCTACAATTAAAATCAACACAGTTCCATCAGTTAGTAAGCAAAGGTGGCTAGTCAACCAATCTGATGTAATTCATCATTTAATAATCATATAATTAGTTCTGTTTAGATACATCAATACGAATTTTATATATACCACTTGATACAGGTTTCATATACATCTCTATCACTGAATTAGCTATAGAAGCATGTCCGAGAAGGATTTATGAACGGTTTAAATAATAATATATAGAAATGAGTAACCGATTATTTGATAGTACTAGAGGGCAGTTAAAAATACGTGAATAAAAAGTGTCTAATTTATAAACACGAGTCAAACACGTTATTGTATAAAATGACACTTGCTCAACAATTAATACGTAGAAGCGACAAAGAAAGTTATATTTATAGGGTCAGACTCGTAGAAATCTTCGAGCAAAATAACAATGCTAACCTCACATAGACCTACTAAACGTCTTGTTTAATCTTATCTTTTTAAGTTTATAATAGTTGTCATTGTACATGCCAGTCCATCGAAAACAACTAGGCATAAGTCATATCAAGCTAGAGTGTGAACGTATATATGTACATGCCAGTTCCATCGAAAACACTAGGCATAAGTCAAACTTTATACATTGTGATACTAGAGTCTTGTGCTTTTAAGAAATAGTAACTACTTCGTGGTACATGCCGCTTTTCTAGTTAAAAGATATGAGAGCATTCCTCTCGAAGTTGTGGGGGTCATTTTGTTCATATCTTTCAACGTGATGCTCTCAATTGTTTTTGTGTACTTCACTTGTGTTTGTAGGGTCATCTCCCTCCTAATTCGTAATTTTATTTTTATTTTTTGTAAAAAGTTTCAACATTTTTAACTATGACGAGAGTTGCAAATTTAAGAAGCTGTATGTTCTCTTTACTATTTTCAAGCCGTTTTCTATTTTCGATTTTTAAAAACAGTGAAAACACGTTCTCTTTCATATTTTCGAAAACGAGTTTTTGAAAACAAGTTAAAAATTTATAGAGAAAACCCAAAAAGACAAATTTATCGTTTTTGGTGTTTTCAGTTAATCAAGCCATAATTTTCAAAACGCGTTTTGGGTGTTTTCAAAACAATTTTTCAAAATGTCAAAAAGAACACATTTTCAACAATCTCAAAATGAACACACAAAACACAAAATCCAAAATAAATTCAAAACACAAAACTGAAACACAAAAAGAGTAACCCTTAAAATCTTTGAAATCATCATTTTTTTGAATTGTCACATGAAAGATCGATATAAATTCTCATATTTTTAATTCGATACAGTTTATTATTAAATAATTTTGCATAGCTTCCTCAAATCCGTAGAAGACGTGTTAGTAATTGTTATAGGATGACATCAATAATTAACCGCGTACGCGGGTGATTGTAACCGGTAGGTGAGGACAACTTGATATGATGGGATCGGAGTAAGGGTTACTTGATATGCACCCCTGTAAAGTACCAAGTCAGAGGCCGTCGACCACCATGGGGTGCTCTACGTTCTAATGATAAGATCGCCTACTACCATGGGGTGCTCTACGTTCTCATGATAGACCGCCTACCACCATGGGGGTACTCTACGTTCTCATGATAGACCGCCTACCACCAAGGGGTGCTCTACGTTTTCATGATAGACCGACTACCACCGTGGGGGGTGCTCTACGTTCTCATGATAGACCGCCTACCACCAAGGGGTGCTCTACGTTCTCATGATAGACCGCCTACCACCATGTGGAGTGATCTACGTTCTCATGATAGACTGCCTACCACCAAAGGGGGTGCTCTACGTTCCAATGATAGACCGCTTACTACCATGGGGTGCTCTACGTTCTCATGATAGACCGCCTACCACCAAGGGGTGCTCTACGTTCTCATGATAGACCACCTACCACCATGGGGTGCTCTACGTTCTCATGATGCCTACCACCATGGGGGTGCTCTACGTTCTCATGATAGACCGCCTACCACCAAGGGGTGCTCTACGTTCTCATGATAGACCACCTCTCACCTATGAGGCCCTCAATGCTCACCTAGGCCGTCTACCACTACGCGGCCGTCGACCCCCATGAGGCCTTCTACGTTCACACATGTAGCAACCACCATGCGGCCAATGCTATACTTAACCATACAAATAGCAATGAGCAAGACGGAAACCACCCAACGACGAATGTGGGGCATAATCAACTGAATGACGAGTGGAGGTTACCATCATAGAACGTGGGGAAAGTGGGAAGGTTTACGTAGGACACGTGGCACCAGCAACCGCCGAATGCGTAGCAACAGGTGCCTATAAATACCTCCAAGGTGAGAAATGTAGTTTTCTCTTGGAACTCGAACTTATTGAATGCTCATATACTCTCTGTTTACTCCCTAAAACCGACTACTAATTCTCACGCCAGATGTACAACGGGGGACAAATCCCCGACCTCATTTTGCAGGTAACATTCGTTGATTTGAGCAACCGGAACACCCCACATGTCGTCATCATCGTGGAGGTAAATTTTGTGATTATTTCATTGGCGCCGTCTGTGAGAATCCACTGAACAAAAAAGCTATGTCAAGAAGACGAACATGAAGTGAAACACGCTTGGTCGGAAACATGGCGGATGCGGAATCCGAGTCTGTTGCGAGGGATCATGATCCGCCACCACTACCGCAGTACGTAACGCAAGGCCAATTTAATGCTCTGGAGACACAATTGGTGGCCATGATGACCCTCTTGCAGAACCAAACACAGAAAATTGCAGTCCCACCGCAGAGTTCGTCGGAAGCCGTACGCGAGCAACCACCCCATGTGGCGCAGACGGTTACCCCGCCTGCTACTCAGCCAACAATGGGAGACATGGGGGCTTCCGATTTTGTGTTTCCACGGATTCCCCAACCCGTGACAGACTTGGAAAAGAAGATAGAGGAGATGATGACCCAGAAGATAGATGATGCCTTGACTAGGAGGAAGGACAGGCGTAGGCAAATGGTTCTGGAAGAGGACCCGTTCGCCCCAGAAATAATGGTCGTCCCTTTGCCGAGGGGCTTCAAACAGCCAATGATAGAAGCGTACGATGGAGTCACGGACCCGCTGGACCATTTGCGAACTTTCGTCGATTTAATGAGGCTCTATGCAGCCTCGTACGCGATGATGTGTAGGTCGTTCCCCCAACACTTAGGAGGGAAGCAAGAGGCGGGTAGCCACACCGGCGCCTGTGTCCGTAAGGAATTTTGATGAACTCTCCAGGAGCTTCGTGGCATACTTTATGAGTAGTAAGAGAAAACGAAAGACAGCCATTGGATTGATGCAGGTGGTACAGGAGAAGGAGGAATCTTTGCAAGAGTACTTGGCTAGGTTCAGCCGAGCAACCCTTGGTATAAGGGAACTTCAAATGTCTGCAGTAGTGACATCATTAATGAACGGGACGCGAAATCGAGCCTTCAAAATGTCGCTCTCCAAAAATCCACCGGAGTCAATGCATGACCTGTTGAAGAAGGGTGACAAGTATGTTGACGCCGAAGAAGCTGAGAAGATCACGAAAAATCTTAGAGAGGGATGGGAGACGGGGAGCCATAAGCGAAAGATAGGTGACGTGCAAAAATTGGGTGACAAGGACAAGCGGATGAATGAGCGTTTAAGTCGAGGGTACCCTCAGGACCAGTTGGTCAAGCAGAGACGAGCATGAAATTTGAGCAGCATGATGCCTACCTGCGAATATAGTCGCTAGGGGAGTTTTTATTTCTTCTTTCTGATGTAATGATCACATGTAAATATTGAAGCTATGATTTTCATGATGTAATGTCTGCTAAGGCACACTTGATTGAAAATTGTTTAGTGAAAATGTTATGTGGCGGCAGATGATGAGGATGCTATAGAAGGGCCAGCCTAGCTGAGACGTCCCGGTGCGCCTACCAAGTCCTCAAATCTTGGCAAATTAAATTCTGCAAGTAGTGTTGTCCATAACTGATTGAAATAAAGACTACAAGCGGTGAGCAAAAAGCCTAAAAATTGGCTAGCTCGAAATCGCTAGGGGATGGTGGTGAGCTCTCAAAACCTGAAATGATTAAGGCTCAAAATCACTAGACCTCGACCTCGATGATCCAAGGCAGCTTGACATATAGCGGTGAGCAAAAAAGCCTAAAAATTGGCTAGCTCGAAATCGCTAGGGGATGGTGGTGAGCTCTCAAAACCTGAAATGGTTAAGGCTCAAAATCACCTGACCTCGACCTCGACGATCCAAGACAGCTCGACACATAGCGGTGAGCAAAAAAGTCAAAAACTTGACTAGCGCAAAATCGGTAGGGGCTGGTGGTGAGCTCTCAAAACCAAAAATGGCTAAGGCTCAAAATCACGAACCCGGTGATCAACATCGCTCGACGCATAGCGGTGAGCAAAAAAGTCAAAAACTTGACTAGCTCAAAAATCGCTAGCAGCTGGTGGTGAGCTCTCAAAACAAAAAATGGTTAAGGCTCAAAATCACCAAGTCTGGTGATCAACATCGCTCGACGCATAGCAATGAGCAAAAAGTCAAAAACTTGACCAACTCAAAATCGTTAGGGGCTAGTGGTGAGCTTTCAAAACCAAAAATGGTTAAGCAGAAAACCAAAAATGGTTAAGTGACTTTTCTAACTCAAATGGGAAGTTATATAAGCTAGGACACTTTGGAATCTCAAGAAGTACCTCCTCGCCCGCGGCATCTCGCTCAATTTCTACATTTTGGTTTGAAGATTTAGCTGACCCAACATGACGTTTTGTGAAAATCGGTTGGAAATTTTGAAATTCAGCTGAATGAATCGAAATATTTGACTTTAAAGGGATCGGAGCGCGAGGCAGGACACCATCGACGAGTGACACATGACCAGCCATAGGGCTGGTCGACCGTCGACCAGCAGGGTTGATGGTCGACCAACTTTACAGTTGGTCGATGGTCGGCCTCCACCCATGGTCGACCGACCCACCCAAAGGTGGGTCGAACGACCCTCTCGCCCCCTCACCCTCGCTTTCGCCGGAAGATGAAGAAATGAAAGTTTTATAAATTATGAAACACGAAATGAAGGACGAAAAAGAGAGAAATTACTTTGAATGAGAATGAATGATGATGAAATAAGGTGAGAATAAAATCTTTCACCAACATGGAAGAAGCAAAGAGGCTACCCCCCGTCGATAACATCAACAAGGGGTAGAGGGGCTAATGATATAGGATGACATCAATAATTAACCGCGTACGAGGGTGATTGTAACCGGTAGGTGAGGACAACTTGATATGATGGGATCGAAGTAAGGGTTACTTGATATGCACCCCTGTAAAGTACCACGTCAGAGGCCGTCGACCACCATGGGGTGCTCTACGTTCTAATGATAAGATCGCCTACCACCATGGGGTGCTCTACGTTCTCATGATAGACCGCCTACCACCATGGGGGTGCTCTACGTTCTCATGATAGACCGCCTACCACCATGGGGGTGCTCTACGTTCTCATGATAGACCACCTCTCACCTATGAGTCCCTCAATGCTCACCTAGACCGTCTACCACTACGCGGCCGTCGACCCCCATGAGGCCTTCTACGTTCACACATGTAGCAACCACCATGCGGCCAATGCTATACTTAACCATACAAATAGCAATGAGCAAGACGGAAACCACCCAACGACGAACGTGGGGCATAATCAACTGAATGACGAGTGGAGGTTACCATCATAGAACGTGGGGAAAGTGGGAAGGTTTACGTAGGACACGTGGCACCAGCAACCGCCGAATGCGTAGCAACAGGTGCCTATAAATACCTCCAAGGTGAGAAAGGTAGTTTTCTCTTGGAACTCGAACTTATTGAATGCTCATATACTCTCTGTTTACTCCCTAAGATCGACTACTAATTCTCAGGCCGGAGGTACAACGGGGGACAAAGCCCCGACCTCATTTTGCAGGTAACATTCGTTGATTTGAGCAATCGGAACACCCCACACGTCATCATCATCGTGGAGGTAAATTTTGTGATTATTTCAGTAATGATTATTTATTACTTGGGTGAACAAACTAAAGTATAAGTCAACTTGCTCAGCTATATACATCGTGAATCTAGCTACCCAAACTGGGGCATTTGACCGGATTTAAAAAATAAGGGACACGTGTTAAATATTCATCGAACAGTTTGAAAAAAAAAAAAAAAAAGAGTCACACAAGTGCTAACACGCAGCCGTTGTCACCTAATCTTGTCAACTATCAATGTTTGAATAGCTTAATTGTACATTACAACTGAATTTGACAATTATTTTTTAAATATCTTCTCCCCTTAATCCATTTTAATTTTTAACTTTTAAAACAGAAGGAATCGTGTTCTCTGCCCCTTCAAACTTGAGTCTTGGAAGTTTCATGTTAAAATGTTTACTTTATTAAGAGTGGTTAGGTCAAGAGAATATTATTGTCACTTGAATATGTGAAATTTTATCTAAACATACTTCATCATGATGGATTATTTAAGAACACAAATCTTGAAATTCGACTACACATATCAAGTCTTTGTTTGAGCTTCATTATTTGAAAAAAAAAATTGATTTTGAAATAGTATTTTTTTTAAGAATGTGTGATTAAAAAGTAAGGAAAATTTTTAAATTTATGTGTAATATTATTTTATTGAAAGAATGTATATGATAAGAGGAAATAGAAAAATTAATTAACATTTAATGAGGGCCAAACATGAACGCTTTAGATAGGTCAAATTAATTTCTTGTTTCAAATTTTTGAGTTTTGATACCATATTTTTTAACTCCCATTTGGCCCCAATTATCTCATAGCCCAGTTTGGGCTCATTTTTATATAAACTCAGAGATGTTCTCTTTACCGTTTTCAAATTGTTTTTTATTTTCAATTTTTTAAAACAGTGAAAACGTGTTCTCTTTCCTATTTTCGAAAACGCGTATTTGAAAACAAGTTAAAAATTTACAAAAAAAAACCAAAAACGTATTTTCAGTTATAATCAAATCAAAATTTTCAAAACGCATTTTTGGTATTTTTCAATCACCGTTAACCAACACTGCACCACCACCTGAAAATTGCCACTGCTGCTGCCGCCCAACTACAACACCACCACTACAACCACCGTCAGCAAATACATATTGGAAGCCACTTTCCGGACACCTAGACCGTCGAATACCACCACCAACAACTTCGCCTCACTCCCCTCTATCACCTCCAATCATTCATCAGCCATGAAACAACAAGAATCAACAAAAATTAGAAGCCAAAAAACCATTTGGGCTCAACATGTTTCTGCCGGAAACTTCACATCTGGCGACGCCTAAGGTCGTGCGACACCACTAGTGCTTATCCTTAGGTGACTCCAACCATGTCTGCAATCCACCACAAACAACTCTGTAATGTTAGGATTTCATTCGAGAAGAACGACAGTCGCGATTCGAGTTTTGCAAATTCAGACACCGTCCGACCGTCCCACGATCGTGGACCACATGGGTTAGCCTCCTCTCCACCTGGTGCACCTTGTCCAACCATGAATCAATGCCAATTTTACCAGCGGTGGAGGAGATGAAGGTGGTGGCGGTGGGCTTCGTTAAGAAAGAGAGAGATGAGAGACAGAGAGGGGAGGGGAAATTGCGTTTTCATTTTTTTTTATTTTTGAAAACAATTTTTCAAAATATAAAAAAGAACACATTTTCAACAAGTTTAAAATGGACATTCAAAACGTAAAATCCAAAAATTACTTAAAACTCAAAACAAAATTGAAATACAAAGAGAATAATCCCTCATTTTTTCAACATTCATTTTCAACTACACATTTTCCTACAAAATAATTTTATATGTAAATTTAAAAAATCTTAATTTTTAACCACACATTTTTCAACTTTTTACTATTCTAAAATACGTTCTCTTGAAAAAATGGAGCCCAAATAAGGGCATATTCTTCTCTCTTATTTTCAATCGCACAATTTTTCATAAAATAATATTATATATAAACAGGGGTGGATGCAAACCTTAAAAATTAAGGGGCACAATCGAATTTGTAAAGAAGTTGGGAGAAATTTTACAATCGAAAATTTATATCCAAAAAAATCATGCCCTATGTAATTTTACATCCGAGAATTTACATTAGATACGACTTTTTCGGATATAAAATTTCCAAAATTTTTGATGTCATATTCCATATAAAATTTTCTAATAAAATGATGAAAATTATATTGAGAGATTTGTATCGCAAAAATAATAAATGTTAATGAAATAATTGAATTTTAAAAAAATATGAGTTAGACCTTTTTTTAAGACTCGAGTTTAACGTATTTTTAACCATTTTCGATATCTGTTTGGACTATTCGATATGCCCATAATATAGTTCCCGAAATAAGATTTGAGATGACATAAGCAATTTGTAGATTCGATTATCGTACAATCGTCGGATAATTTATAAAATTAGCATGTTATCAAAATTCAAATTTTTTGTGATTTTGCCCCTATTTGGTGGAGATTAAAATCAAATTTTTAGTAAATTTTGATGAAAGTTAAACAGTTATGAATTCCATGAAATATGTTATTAAAATTAATTGTTAACTTTGATTTAGATTAAAATTTAGATTTCAATCGATACCAAACACGATTTTATAAAATATAAAAAAAAAATCTTAAAAGTTGGGGTGGGGGGGGGGGGGACCATTCAAAATGTATCCTTCTTTTTCAACCACACATTCTCCAAAAAAATATTATTCCAAAAATTATAATTTCAAATAATAGGGACCAAATGGGTGCTTAGTCTCGAAGTACCATATTGAAATATTAGCATAGTGAAGAAGAGTAGGTCAAGACTTTATATATTGGTTAATTTTTCATAGTTCAAAATTTTTACCATCAATAATAGACTAGTCGATAGATAAGTATCTCTTAACTGAGTAGGACAATGCATGAACTGATGAACATCTCACATGTCTTCCTCTTTTATTCGGGTACAGCATTTAGCCCATATTTGATAGAAATTCAAATTCAAATTTTAATCTAAATCAAAGTCAACAATTAATATTAACCATACTCACAACTTTTCAACCACACATTTCTTCAAGTTTTATAAAAATCTTATTTTAATCCCCACTAAACATGGCTTAGCATGCTGAACTTAATATAATAATAGACAAATATTTCATAGATCTCTAATCCTAAGCATTCTCTAGAATTAGCAATCTGCATTAGCGTATCAAGCACAACCTAACTCAAATGCTATTATCCAACAAGCCCAACTTAACTTCGCTCCTAATGAATCGAGCCTAATAGCTTGGTTATTAAGTTTGCAAGACTGGAGGGATTCTTCTAGGCTTTAGCAGTCAAATATTTAACTGATATCTCAAAGCTAAATGTTGCAAAGGCCAACAAGTCCCAACGCCCTGAAGCCAAGGGCCAATAAACTTCTCCCCCCAAAGAGAAAAACAACTCAAAACAAATCGAGCACAATGCGTGCGACTTTTCTAGAAGGATCTCCAATGAAGATAACATCCCTTGATAAGGTTTTAATTAAGTGGTAAAAAAATTCGATGCCAAAATGCACAGACCAAAAAGTTTCATGGTATGTTCAGTAAGTGGACCATAGAGTATTAAAAAGAGAAAAAAAATTAAAATCTTATTCATTGCATATTCCAATCATGTCCAATGTTACGTACCAAACATATTGATGCAGGATCAATGGGAAGAAGAGGTAGAAGGAAGAAGAAGCAGAAAGACAGGGGAAGAAGAAAGGGAGCAAGAAGCCGTGAAGAAAAGGGGGGAAAGAAGATAAGGGGGAGGAAGAAGATAACGTGGCTGCAAGCCAATCTCAATTCATCATACTCATTGTCTGTCCAATAACAATGAAAATATCCAATAAAGAGTAAAACTTGACCTACTAGTGACGGGTTTGGGCTAACCCACTACTACAAACCTAAAAATAGAAAACAGAAATAATAAAGCCCAATAACAATAAAATAAATCACGATGATGATGTCCGCATCACATATCCTTAGAGTCTAACTAATCAAGATTTCAAATATTATTTTCTAGAGCAGTATTCATAAGTTCTCTCTTGTCGTGAGAAGAATCCACCATTACCATAAAAGAATATAAAACCAATGTCTCTTAGACAAGATAACCACAAGGCATTCAATATTCTTGAAGTTCCACATTTATTGTATGGTTGGTTGTGTTTTAGGTTCCTTTTTAGGCACTACTAGAAGCATCGCCTAAAAGGTGCTTTTATCAAGGCCAAACTCTTACTCATTTTCATCAATATACATATTCAAGACTGTGTGTGACTGATAAAGCCCCTATTTGAGCCACATTCTCTAAAAACTCTTTTTCCCAAAATTCATTTTCTCACAATAAAAATAATTTTACGCGTAAGCACAAAAATTTTCCCAACTTTTTAATCAAACATTCTTAAAATGATCACTATTACAAAATCTATTCCACCAAAAATGGGGCTCAAACATACCCAAAATATATCCTGCATAGTTAAGACAATATGATATCCAGCATGCTTAATAATCTGCAGAAGACACCAGCCTATTCACCAAACATTTAAAGCACAATGTTTGTGAAGATCATTGAATTCTCTGGACATCATCAATTGAAACCCATTCACGGTTTCTTCTACACCAACATAATTCCACAAAGGAAAACTGAAAAAGGTAAATAGATATAACAGATGTGGGTCTTAGCATATTTATAGGCTATGAGACAATCAAATAAACACAACACTTCTATGTCCACCAACAACAATAATATTATTTGCCCAACATTTAAATTGGGATCTCAACTTTGACGGTAAACAATAAAGTTAATTCTGTAATTTTATCCATTATACATATTATGCTATATTGCCAGGAAACTATTTTATTGTCATAGAAATAACACGGAAATTACAGACATTTTACTTCACGAGTGAAGCACAAAGGTAGTTAGGAAACAGAAGATATTTATACGTATTAAACAGTACGGTGCCATTTCCATCCTTCGACTTCCTTTTCTTGAAACTCTAATGGCAGTCTACTTAAAACAGAGGCAAAACCTTAATGGCTGAATCAACTTTTCTTCAAGAGGACTATCTTAAAATCTGTACACATTCTTGATCTTTGCAATGGAGAGAACAACAATTCAAATTCTCAAAGATGTTATCTTTATTTCTCTCGAATAAATATATTCCCATTCCAAAAATATAAGACAGCAGCATATATCTTTGACTTCTAAAGAAAAGATAAGAGTAATTTGCAACGGAACCGCAGGTTGCAAAGCTAAAAAGAAAATGCTGAATAGTAAAATAATAGGTCATAAACGTGTCTTTACCTTACATATAAGGCGTGTTCTTTGTACCAACAGATCTTTCATAAAGGGGAGTGAAATATGTAAAGGAAATGGTAATACATATTCACAATGATAAAGGAAAAGTTTATCGACTCTGTAACCAACTTTAGCCCACTACTTGCATGCGGAAGCAAGATAGATTACTTTGCACTCAAAAGAAAATGAGATACCAAGTGGCAAAAGGCAACTTCAGGTGATTCTGAAGTGATAATATATGGCATTTCGCTTATAGAAATTTCCTATATTGTTTTCACATTTACGTCCTTTAAAGTCACTCTCCATGAGCCAGAATCCCTAGGACACTAGCATAGCTTCCAAAGATTTAATTGTGCACTAGTAGCTAATATCCACATGGTGAATCGAAACTGCTGTCTTAACTTCTGCGTGTGAATGATCACGTGCTAATCCCAAATGCAAAACCAATCTAGAGAAGGGCTCTAAATATGGGATTTCTAGTTTCATTTTCCAGTTATGTTCTTCTTTAAATCCCATTTGATACCAGGTAAATGGGAAGTTGAAGAACAAGCTAGGAAGAATAATAGCTCAATGTCTTTAATCTTAATTCCACGTTGCTTTTAAATTGAATCTCCATTCATGTCTCCCACTAGAAAATATCAGGTAGAATACACATTATTAGTGGTTTATACAACCAAAAAAATCACCAATACTACATCCCTGTGTGCAGAATACTCCCATAGAATACGAAATCTACCAAATTCAAGACATGGTCATACTCAAGGACAGATACATCATCCATTCAGCTGTATGCACACATTATATACATACTCGTACACATTCACCTAATTACATACACAAAAACACACAACAAGAAGACCGAGTTCCAGTGAAATTGCAGTGTCGAAGTGAAGCATTTGAGAAATGCATTCTAATCAACAACATAATACTAAGTAAACTACAGCTAAAACATAAGGAAAATAGCTTGAACTTTCAAATTGTTGAATTAGTATATGGACAATCGTCCTGGCATAATTGAAGGAAATTTAGATAAACAACACGGAATGATCCCACTCACAGTAGCAGCCAGTGTTTAAGAGTGACTAAAATTTTGATTCTCGGCCACTTCTTCGGAACCTGCGTCCTGTTTAAGGTCTCCGAACTTCTGCTTGAAGGAATCTTGCCTCTGTAGCCACATCATATGGCCCTGAATTTTCACCGGAATCCAAAAAATCACTACAAAATACAAATAATTCATTTTCTATATATGTATGTCGTACGAGTACCTGGAGAGCAGCGGCCCAAGCTATGAGGAAAGAGGCAAGCCAGAATTTTTTGCTCTTAAGAATCTGCCGGGCTTCGAATTTCTTGGTTTCCATTGTCAGCGAATTACGGAAAACCCTAAAACCCTATCCCGAAAAGTTGCATCGAAGTTCTGAAAATTCAAGAAATAAATTGAAAACTTCAGGGGACATTATGCACCTCCCAGAATATTCAGGGGTAGAATCCCAATAATCTGAAGTTTAGAGGCTGATTTGAACATTTCAGAAACTTTAGGGATCAATTGGCGCCGAACATAAAGTCCAGGGACTAATTTGTACCAACAAGAAAGTTAAAAGGACCGATATGAAATAAATAGAAAGGCTAGGGACAAATTCGTAGAATTTTGAACATAGGGGGAAATTTGAATATTACAAGAACCAGGGGCATACTTTGAAAGTCCAGAAATTAGAGGGACTGGAATGCAGAAATCATAGAACACGGGGGCTGGTTCATAAAATATGGATAAAGTGTTTTTTGACTCTTGGTTTAGGTTTCTATTAAGCTGGGTATTATTCACAATTTCAAGAGCCAGGTAAAAGAGGGACCTCAAGTTTTGGTTACATAGTTTGTAACCCCTACAAGTTCATATTTTTGGTTACAAAATTTACAATTAATAAATGCATCACTCGTTCTCATATGTGAAACTCGTACACATTTGTTGGTCGTGCTTGTCGAATATAGTTTATCATAGTACAAGTTAAGTTTGTACAATTGTTAGGTCGTAAGAAAAGAAATGAGTAAAAAATTTAAAACCAATGATAATTGCAATTCATATTATTATCTCGACTTATAATTTGTTGCAGTAACAAATAGATTGAAAGTTCTTTAAGATAGACTACATCGTTCTTGTGATATGATAATATATCCTTATTCGTGCCATATTTATCTTATAATCATCTTGTGATGTAGATTGACACGGGCAGTTGTAATTAATTTTAATAGCATTGATTTATTTTATTTTAAGCACTTAAATTATCAATCTAATTAGGAGCAATTAGGGGCAAAATGGTCTTTCTATGTCTGCCTAAGAGAAATTTTGGAGGAAATTATTATCAAATCATTATCATGATTCATGTACAAGATGTTCTAATTAATATATGTTCAAGATAAATATACGATTAAACAAGACAAGGACATTAAGTACGATAATATGTAAGTTAATGCAAATAAAACGTCGTGAATTTACAAGAAACTGTAATGCCAATGTAGTCACCATTATTAGGGATAGCAATTTGCCCCGTCCAATTTGAGTCTTGTGGCACCCTACTTAGTCGGGGTGGCGGGATTTTTCAAGGCAAAAATTGTTGCTCATGGCAGCATGGGCTCGCCCCGCTTCAGTTGTCTAATTGTTTTAAAAAAAATCAAAATTTGTTTGAAATCATCCGAACCCCAATATTTTTATGCCCGAATCTATTGGTACAATTCCAAAGTTACTCATGTGCTCCTAGAATTTACAAGGAAACAATTTATAAGCAGGGCTACAACGTCCCATCTTGTCTTAAGTGAGGATTGAGACGATAAAATTCTCGACGTGACGACGGACGGGTCACCCTACTCCAACTTCTCCTGCCCCTATGGCCATTCCTATCCTTTATAGTTTTATTCCTAGAGTTTTACCATTTAAAATCTTTCTGTAACTTTGTCGATTCTTGATTGTTTTCTATTAATTTTAATGTTTTCTCGATATTTTGTTAAATCGATAAGAAAAGAATGAAATTATTTATTCTTGATGCTTGACCCGATAATGTTTGGTTTAAATTTAACAGCTATTTTATAAAACCTTGCAATAAAATATTTTCTTCTACTACTACGAGTCTATGATTGCTCTGTTTATACACTCGTGAAAGATTCTTCTCGGGTGTACAAACTACAGTGTACAATGTACAAGCAAAATAACTAAAGAAAGAGAGAAAATTTTTCCCTTGAATTACGTTGAGCCAAAAAGCTTATTCAATTGGGGCACTTTCGGTTTATACGCACGAGACAGGATCACGGTTTGTGTCCGTTCTTTACGAAAAAGGCCAAAATGTCACCATACCGCTTTGGGGACATGATTATGAACCTGTTTGAACTTCATTTTTTTAACAAAAAATGTATTTTGAAATAGTGATTGATGGATAATGTGTTTTTAAAAAATAAAAAAAAATTGGATTTACATTTAATATTATTTTATTAAATAATGTGTGGTTGAAAATGAGAAAGAAAAAAATAATTTAGAAAATAATGAGGACCAAACAACGACTATATTAAGTAAATAAACTGGGGAGACAAAAAAATGTTTGAAAAAGAATTGTCGCGGTTAATGTTACTTTCATTTTTTTTATCAAAGACAATAAATAATTCATATACTTCTATTTTCTTAATATATATCGTTTACCTGAATAAGACAGGAACATTGAACAACTAGAAGGCATGAAGATTTATTAAAAAAAAAATCAATCCACTTGTCATCACCTCTGTACACAATCTATCCACATCAATCTTAGAGCCTGTTTGGTAAAACTTTTCATTTTCTACAGTAAATCAATTCTCATTTTCAACCACACATTCTTCAATAAAATAATATTTTCCATCACATCAATACTTTTTTCTTCTTTTTCAACCACACATTTCCCATCATATCACTATTCAAAAATCAATTCTTCCCCCAAAAATCCCTACCAAACACACTCTTAGACTCTCAGTTGTATAATAAACTTTTCCGTTCAAGTTTTGTTCACTGCACGGTTACATTTGTCAAAAGAGAAATGCTACACAAAAAGGGCATATTGACAGGGATTTGGTGATCAACACACTTGGCGTTCAATCATTGGGAGATGGAATTTTTTTTCAAAAAACAGGCGAATCAGAAGTCGCCATGTCATGTCTGTCAATAATTTCTGTCACTTATCCCTGTCTGAGTAGCTTAATAGTTGTCAAAATAAATTAACCCGACTCTATAATCGGTCATGTAAGAGCATTCTTCAGAGCTGATCAAAAAGGAATTGTGTTAAAAAATAAAATCGTGCTACACGTACATCAATGTATACATTTTTGTCGACATTCATCCACGTGACACCATCATATCCTTCGATTTTTTCAACACCCTTTCACATCACTGTCCAGATTGTGCCATATAGAGCGAAAGTCATCTATAATATAAGTTAGAATGTACATCTAACTTAATTCTTAAAAAAATGAAGAAATATGCAAGGAAAATTGCAAGGCCTTACAGCCTAATGCATGTTGTGTTCACCAATCGTGTTTGATGCAGGGGTGACTGGACACAAACTACCTCAAAATTAGATCATGGTAGCTTGTGCTTGACTCTAGGATTGGGCACGAGTTGAATTCGGACCCAACCCGACAACCGAACCAATTTGATTGGGCAAAATTCCAACTCGAAATCAAACCGAAATATGAATAAATCGACTCAAATTAACCCAAACCTGCTTAGGTCGGTTTAAAAAGACTTTTTCCCTTAAAAGATATTTTTTTAACCCGACCTCTCTAATCGAGGTTTTCGAGTTGGTTCAAGCCACTCGAAAACTAAACCAACATTCCTTCAAATTGACCCGATTTGATTCGATTTGATAGTTTGAATTGATTATGCGAATAATTTGTCCAATCCTACTTGACTCTATCAAAAAAATGTCTACTCCAACTAATTAGTTTCGAGTCTAATCCCTACCAAATTCTTGATAAACATCCCAAGTGGGAATAAATTAAATGACACTGAAAAACGAAACTAATATAGCCCATTGTTTGACATAGATTAAAATCTAAATTTAATAATCAAAATTGACAATTAATTTTAATCACATGTTTTACGGATTCACAATTTTTTTATCGTATATTTCATCAACTTTTATCAAAATATACCAAAATTTTGATTTTAATCTCCAAGACATAATGCAGAAAAAAGAAAAGAAAAGAAAAAAAGTAATAACGCTACATTAGTAAAGAAACATTCAAACCAACATCAAGTCATCATTATGATTAGATTAGAGTTCTAACTATTGGGCTTGCTGTTGCAGTTTGGAGGAGAAGAATCCATAGGAAGTACCTGTGAAGAAGAGGTTGAAGGACGATACTGTTCTTCAAAACTATAATTTTGACCAAGTCCCTCTTCTTCCATGATTTTTCTGATATAAAGTTTATCTTCTGCATCCCTCAAGAACTTCAATTTTGGAGGTGGAGAAGACCTTAATTTATTAAATACTGCATCACTTTCCGATTCAAGAAATGGATTAAAACCACCCTTTTGATTATGGTTATCTGATGGTGATGATGATGATGGGGTTAAAGGAGGAGTAAAATATGGCGGAGAAGTAACAGGAGTCAAGAAGGGAGTTTCAGCAACGTCGTGAAGTAAATCGCTCAAACTTTTACTTCTTGATTGCTTTCTACTGATGTCAAAACTGGATCTTCCATTTTCAGATTCCAAATCTGACCTTGTTTCTTCTTCTATAGAGAAGAGATATCTTGGAATGCTATCTTCTGATCCAAATGCATGAATTTCTTGAGCCTGAGGTGTGTGAGAAATTGTCTCTGATAAACTTATTTCTCGAGCACCGGTTGTACTTGAAGAAGATGGTTTTTTGCAACAAAATTTGTAGAAAAATCCTGTTGCTCGTCTATTGTGATAGCCATCTTCATTACTTCTCTTGATAATCCTATTTTTCCACCATAGCAAGTAGTAAATCTCAAAAAGCAGAGCCAGCAAAAGACATCCAAAAACAAGACTCAGACCCAGCCCTACACCGCTCAAATATTTCATCCTTTTTATCTGTATATATTCTATGTAACTTCTGATGGCAAAACCATATCTTAAAAGTTTCTTCCCAACTTCCCACCAATTATGTTCGGTTTCTCAAAAATGACCAGTCCCTCGCTAAGCTGTCCTGAAGAATGCCTTTCTATTCTGGAGGCCAAAGACCTGGCCTGAGTCGGAAAGGGCTTAAGAACAGAAATTATTTTGTGCAATAAAAGAAAATCTGGATAATTGAAGACGAAATGCAAGTATCTGAGAGAATACTTTGGGTTGTAACCTGAAGATTCTTTTTACCAGAGGCTTTAGACTTCAAAATGATTGCCCCACAAAGGTAAATTAAACCAACTGCAATAGACAAAGCCCACAGAATGAATAAAAGGTCTGTTTGTTAGGTGTATTGGTCTTCATGGATATTAATGTGAACTATCAGAGCTCAACAAGGTATAGATTAATTACAAGTGATTAGCCAAATGTGGACAGTATATAGTCAAGTAGTATTTCAACATTAAATGGCATGTGAACCACTTTTACACTTGTCTGATATTGGTCTTTTAAAGTTCTTTCTATCTTAAATCTTAAAAAGCAATGTCATTCGTATCGATTTCAAACTGCGCAGGACAACTTATGACATGTTTAGTAAGTTCGATTGAATACTATAAATAGTATTAAAGAAAAAAGGTTTCAAATTTCGTTAGCTCTATTAAATAATCCTGTTTAATACCGCATAACATATGTGCTAAGAAATTGCAGGTGAGGGGATTGGCAAAAGGAGGATGCCCTTTGTGAAATTTTTATGGTTGGAAAGTCACATTCTTCGATAGATGCTCACATGGGATCAGATGGAAACGAAAGGTATGTTTCATTTGACAAACATATTAATCTCTTTTGTACTCCTGCTTTTTTCTTTTTCACCTTTTCTTGGGGGAGGGGAGTGCTAGTGGGGTTGTTGGAGGACAGGAGAATTCACTGAGGTAATGTATATTTGTTAAATTTGATGACCTCACTTCACTTAATCTAGCTATCTGATACAATTGATGGGATTCAAACCAGTTACTCGAACCCATCCGACACTATTAATTTTCTTCTTTTAACTGACTTAACAGGGATGGTCTTTGTTCGGGCTCATAATTAGAGTTTTGTTTTTGCTAAAACGAGCTATACATTTAAATTTAGCATATAAAACAATCAAAATGCTTCTGATAGGATAATCCCTAGCAGTGAAGTGGAGTGCAAGGTAGCTGAAAAGGAAATTAACTTAAAAAAGTATATGATTTGGCATACTTTCAAAGATTTTTTTCTACAATTATATTGGAATTTCTTTTTTTTCATTTTTACCAAATGATTACTAACAAAATCTATTAGTGGGGGGTGTTGTGGTGGTCACTGGGCTTTGCCAAATAATTGTCGTACGGAGATAGTTCATGTTTCGTACGCAGTAGTGACAACACACTATAAGATAATATGAGATTTATAACTTCCTTTCCAATTCCTTACTGTATTATTCAATTCAATGTTCTAAATGTTAGCATGATGTTATATGAATTGGAACATTTGCAAGTGTATATAACTTCCTCCAGTCTACATCAGGACCGTAGAAGCTCATGGCTTTAAGGAACTGATTATCTTATGTGCATTACACACAAAGAAAGGCCATTATTCTGGACCTTAATTATTTTTTTATCTTTCTAAAATGTGGGATTTGGATCCTACTAACTATTCTGCAAAGCAAACTGTCCAAATGTTTAATGTAGGCTCTCCAGACTGATGTATTTTTGGGGGAAGTCTCCATTTCTTATGATTTGATGATAAATTGTTATTGTCACGAAGATGAAGCACCAAAAACTACAGTTATTTCCCTGGATAAGTCTAGGGTTGCGCATCTCCACACATCAGAATAATGTTAAAATTTAGTTGTTATACCTCGTCTGGCACTTACATGGGATTATAATGTAGTCTATTGAAAACAGTCTAGTAGGAGAGTGTAAACGGTCTGATTTGGACACAAATTCGTTGAACAATTCTATTCCGTCTTCATAAGGAGTTGACTTGACATGCCAATATGTGTTTAAGGTACGTAACTGGGAACCTTAAGTTATAACATTCGGTTTCAATGTATTTAGGTCTCGAATTTTTGCTTAACATATATTTCTTCTTCACCGTGAAGGAAGCCTGTAAGAGGGTGATCAGTTCCGGAAGGAAATAAGCGTTGGCGACTTGAGTGAGCAAATTTGTGCAGAAGAATAATAGATTGTACCGCGAAGATAAAGACGAACATTATGGAGTGTTCGCATAAAATTATTAGTAACTTTTTAGGAGGAATGGTAACCACGAAATGTGTGGTTAATAAATGAGTTGTAGTTGTGAATGTGTGATTGAAATTAATGTACAGTATATGTTTGATGACTTAGTCCCCATATAGTCTTACCACTTTGTCGAGATTTGTATTTTAGTGTATTTATTATTAAAAAAATGTAATCAAGAATGGTGCAAAAATCAAGACAGGGAGGTGTTCATTCGAATTCTCTTTTAGGGCGAAATATAGAACAAAGAGTTTCTATTTATCTTTTAATTACCAGTTTAAATTGGTCTGGTGTTCGTAACTTTTTCTGCTCGGAATTCATGTAAATCCATGCTCGTGTTCGTCATTGCATACAATTACAATAAATCCTTTTCAACTTAAAAGGTGATAGATAAGAATTTACATGAAATTAAGAAAAAGGGGAGCTTAATCCTAAATCCGTTTATGAATTTCCAAAACGTCTCTCGATTATCATTTTAGCAGTCTCCATTTAAGCTAGCCTAATTCATTATACAATATCGACCCGTGCACTTTCCGTCCCCGAATTCGAATCCAGCAACTGCGAAAGCATCAACGGAGAAGGCAAAACAACGGTGCGACACATGGGGCAATTCGAATGCGAATAAAGCCACATGTCGATACACTGTACATGGAACGAGTGCTTACACTCCGGCAGTGTACGCAATTCTTCATCTTCTTCAAACTCCGACAAGCAAACTGCACACATATCGTCCACTCCGATCAAGCCAGTGTCCTGAAATTTGTGTGTTGGAAGGAGTTCGGCCACTGATGTCTCAATACTAAATTGCGGGTCGGGTTGTCCCGTGGTGGAGACGAAAGTTGGTCGTGGAGGTGGGTTTCGGCGGAAGCGCAGTAAGACATGGATGTTACCCGCCGTGATGCAATGGTATATGGTGACGAACACGGCGGCAGAAGCGGCTGCTATTAGGAAAATGATTAGTTTAAGAACAAGGCCGGAGTTTTCATCATCCGCCATTTGGTGGAAAGGTGAAGAGAATTGGTAGACTTGGGCATGGAAGAAGGGTTTGATCAGGCATACATAGAAGGGACGGAAATAGCAAGATATTTTTTGTTTCGTATGAACTTCGTCTTGGCATGTTCGTTCGAAACTAAAATCTTGTCTATGGTATGTGGATGTTACTATTTAAAAAACATGTCCGACACGATTCTCTATTTTCTTCCCACTTTGCTTGTGATCTCTAGGTCCATTTAGTTTTTATAGTTGTAGAAGAAAAATAAATTCGAGTCTTTAGAATACTACTTAGGTAGTGTGCCCTTTGTATTTTATTTTATTTTTCTATTTTTTCACATTATACATGCCGGGATTTTTTTCCCTTTTTGAAAAAAGAAAAATAAGTTAAATTCTTATGGAACGCTAAGTATTAGGATTCTTTCATCTTTGTGCTTTTTTTTTTTTTCTATGGGTCCTTTTTATTTTTTCCTTTTTTTTAAAAGAAAAATTAGTTAAATCTTGTGAAATGCATTTTTCTCTTCTCTGGGGTGGGCGTGATACCACTCTATTTATTTATTTATCTTTTTCCTCTATCATTCTAGTCCAACGTCAATGTGCTAAAATCGAACCAAACTGAAGTATCTTGTGTCATATTTTTTGGGTCCTTTACACATCATCGATCTTGTTATTTCTTGGTTCTTTTGAAAATCAACTTAAAATCATAACAATTTTGAACACAAAAATAGTAGGTCAAACATCACTATAAATGGTAGAAAAAAAAAAATTAGGCCAGCATATGATTGATTTAAAGATTCAAGAAAGCTAATCAAGCCATCTATCGTGTTAAAAAAGATCTCCCTTTCAAGAGGAGTTCAAAATCCCCTTTGCATATTCTCACTTCGTTTCATTTGTTGCACATTTTGCAGCGACAACTCATCACTTTAAGCAAAATGGCCGAAAAATTAAGGTTGTTGAGTTGAGTTAAAGACGAAATTAATTTTTTTTTTTTAAATTATTTGGAGAATATATGGTTAAAAATGAGTAGGGATGGTGATTTTTAAATAATTATTTCCTTCAATTTATAAGTAAGAATACTAATAATAATAATAATAAGTTTATCATCTTAGCCTTCGAATTAAGGGCTTTATAAAATTCCGTGTGCAAAATTCAAATGAACGTCTTGATTAAATTAAATCTCTTTTTGTATAATTAAGCTTCCGTTTGGAAAGAGGTTATAAACGATTGAATTTATAAATAAATAAAAATGAGTGGTGAATAGGGATAGGAACAAGACAAATATGGAGCGGGTCGACCATTCTAGTTCCCCGATCCGTCAGATATTTTTGTCACCTCGGGTATGAGGGCGAGACGAGATGGGGCCGTTTATCTCCTAGTTAATTTTTTTAGTTATTTTTTTATATCTTTAATTAGTGAATATTGTTACTTTTTTTCTCAATTTGTTAAGAATAATTCAATATTCGTTTTAAAAATGATGATAATTTTTTTATTTGTGTTTGATAAGAAACTTAAATTTGAAAACGGGGAGGTAGTGGGGAAGGGAATATGTTTCTTGTATCTGTCCGTACCCGCTTCGAGACAACGATCTCTCTCAGGGTGAGGCTCTGAGGTATCGGGTTGAACGGAATTTTTTGTCATTCCTAATAGTAAATAAATGGATAGTACATTTGAATTCATTGAAATGTGTGATTGGAAATTATGTTTTTCCATTTATAAATATTGATATAAATTACCTTTAAAAACTATTAATATTAATGTATCGGATAGAATATATTTATTTTAATTAAATTTTATCCAGTTAAAACACCCCCAACTTGTGAATATCCAGTTAATCGACAGCCTTAGTTTGAATGGTTCCCACATTTCTTGCGTCAACCAGCTGATCATCAAAGTAAACGCTCCATGTGTGAATTGCTTGCATTATACGCCCCGCCCTCCCCAACGGCATTGACTTGCTAGGTTATTATGAGGCTGAAGTCAACGAGCATGTTCTTATATGAGCCAATCTTTAGCAGACTACAGATACAAGAAAATCTGTTTCAGACAACTTATATTTTTCTTACAGGAAAAATAGCAGATTACTAGAGAATACAATTTTCATGGCTCCACCACCTTCAACTGTAGTTTCTCCATTTGTTTCTCTTATTGTAAGGATCCTTACATTTATTTGCCTTATCATTTCACTTATCCTCCTGACTACTGCCACTGGAACTGCTTCAAATTCTGATTACGGAGATGTCAAGATCAAGTTCAAAGACTTTAAGGCGTTCAGGTGAGTTTCACTACCACCAAAAAAAAAAAAGGATTCAAGCACGGATTTTTCATTCCTAAAACCAAGGTATCAGTTGCTTTTACTCTTTACCAACGGAATATGAGCAACCACAAATTTGTTGTTAATTTGAGGGTCGCTGATAGTTTACCAATGGATCACGTCATAGGTAAAGAGTAAACATTTTTGCCAACGAATTTTCCGTTGGTAAAGCGTGAACCTTTTACCAACGGAAATTCCGTTGGTAAAAATCTTGATAATTACCAACTGATTTTCTGTTAGTAAACGTCTATTATTACAATTTGTATAAATCAGCATTGTAAATAGCGACAGAGGTGTGAGGCGTGGTAAAAAAATTATTTATTTATTATTTATTATTGTTTAGTAATTATAAAATTTTTAACCTTTTGCCAACTGAATTAAAAGGTCCAAAATGTTGTTTAATCACTTATTAGACCACTAATTTATAGAGGTCATCTCCCAAAATTTTGTTGTGAACTTTCGATGTGGGATAAAAATTTCTTTTGTTTAATATTATTAAAATTGATTAATATCAACGGATTTCCCGTAGGTAATATGAATTAATCTTCACCTACGGAATTTTTATTGGTGAAGAGGCTGAAATCTTTTTTTGACAAAATTAATTGCCCTTCACTTACGGATATTCCGTAGGAAAATGTTTGATTTTTTTAATTATTAAAATTGATTAATATTAGCAATAACAATTTCGTTGATAATATGAACTACTCTTCACCCATGAAAAAATCGTAGGTGAAAGGTTGACACAATTTTTAGAAAAAGGTTAAATTACATCACCTTCGAAAATGTTGTTGGTAAATGATAAGCATATTAAACAACATTGGACACGGAATATCCGTTGGTGAAGAGATACCACTTTTACCAACAAAAATTATGTTGGTAATTTCCATAGTTACTAATACTTTTACCAACGGATAATCCATTTTTGATAACAAACGGATACGTTGATAATTATTCGTAGGTGAAAAGCTGATTTTTAGTAGTGAATGTTACAAAGTTTGGATTACTTATTCGTCGATATTCATATTTCTAATACGTCCCTTCACATGCAGATATCTTTGTGCTGCCACTGTCATTGGCCTTGTCTATACTCTTCTGCAAACTGCATTAACAGTTGTCCATTTAAGCACTGGAAACCGGTTTGGCGGTGATGGCTTGGTTTACATTGATTTTTATGGCGATAAGGTGTGGCCTTTCTTTCATATCTAATCCCGTGTCAGTAATACTATTGGAAGTGGGCATGCATTGCCTTAGAATTTAATTATAGTTCCCAACTTATATTATTGTCCAACTCTTTATTTTTTTTTTCAATTTTCATGATCGCAAGAATTTGTTTTTGGAAATTAGCTTACAAGATCTACATTCTTGTTAAACTAAAATCCTACGAGGTTAGCTAAAGTAAGATTATGGAAGAAAACTTGAGATTTTTTTTACTTTTTGACGAAATCGATGACTTTTTGTTGCCAATGTTCCAATATTCATGAGCGAATCAACGAGTTTGTCTTTAAATGTAGTCAAACATTAACGAAGAAAATTTGGTACTAATCTATAATTTTTTCTATCATGATTTGATTGCTTTGAGCAGGTTGTGTCCTTCATACTGGCAACAGGTGGAGCAGCAAGTTTTGGGATGACCCAAGATTTCAAAAACCTAATAGTTATCGAAGGATTGGATATCAGCCATTTTATTCGCACCACTGAAGCTGCAGCTAGCCTTTGTCTACTTGGATTCTTGTTTGTAGCCATATCGTCAATTTTCTCATCGTTTTCTCTTCCAAAGAGAGCATAATAGCTTTCTCACGGCTACAAGAAAGGTCTTGGGAGAATGGTTTAAAGGTTTCGCGTTCAGTAAAATCAAAACTTTTTAAGAATTTCTTTATTTTACTAGCAGTTTATCTTATGTATGGGTCACCGGTTGAATTGGAATGCAATTGCTCTTTCATATCACATCACAGGGGTTTGCATTTATTGTGGAAATTCCATTTTATCTACGATTAATACTTTCTCTAGAAAGGGTAAAAAAAAAAATCGTAAAATCTCTTAATTTACGATTAATTCATATTGAAATGTTTGCTTGTGATTAAATTTGTTCACCTTGGCTAAGCTCTTAATAAGATTTGTACATTTTCCTATTTTAGCAAGGCAGCAGCAGTGAGAGTACTATAACCATTCGATTCATAAATGTAGATTTCGGACCTATAAACGGGGATAATTCCAAAATGTTGAAATGTTTTGGATCATTTTCTCAAGAAAATCAATTGTTTGCCCCTTTTTTTTCACAAAATGGGGCCCACTATCACACAATTTCTTCAAATATGGCAGCTGCAACGGTCAAAATTATGATTTCTAGTGGAAACAAACAAGCCCTTAATAAGATTTGCACATTTTTCAATTTTAGCAAGGCACGCAGCAGCAGTGTGTACTAAAATTTATTGAGAGTACTCTAACCATTCAATTCATAAATGTAGATTTCAAACCTATAAACGGGGATAATCCCAATATTTGTAGAGAAAAAACAAAGTGTAAATTCATCCACATATGTGCAAGTTGAAAACCCATCATGATTTTCTTTACACGTTCAATTTCATCTCTTTAGCTCTGATGGAGGACTTGAACACACTGTCTCGACAATATTACTTTTTTAGGATGAGAAACACTAATGAAAATAATGTATATAAGTACATCTATAATGAAGGTCATCTCTCTTGTTAAGATCTAAGCGATGGCTTTAAATAAATTATCATATTTTCAAAATTACATGTTGGGGTTTTAAGGACTACTATCTTCTAGAATGGTCGTTTAGAAAGGACAAAATAGGGTTCGATTCCCTAATCTTTCTTCTACTGTAATTATGAGTTCTCAACCTTTAAAAGTGAGGTTTTGGATCCCAAATCTATTTAAAGCTGTGAATATGAGCCTTATGTGATTAAAACTATCAATACAAATGACAAATCTCGCATGACTTTCACATTAGCGATTGTAAATCCATCAAACCTTAACATTTCTGTCCAATTAAATTGAAAGTCGCGTGTAATTTCAATGCCCACACTAACAATTTTCATCACATTGGGACGTAATTCACATAATTACATTGAGGGCTAAGAATCTAACTTCTAAAGGTTGGAAATCCATAAACATATCACGTGAAAAATGTTGAATAACCCAGTCGTTATTTTTCCCTTTAAAAAGCGATGCATTTTGTCTCTATTTAGACATAAGAGCATAGAGTTACTGCTAGAAAAATTCAAAGTGTCATGTATCTACCAAGAAGGCAATTGTATGAATCATCGGTTCCCAGTTACGAACTTTATTGCAAGTGCCATGGTGAATTAACAACATCGTCCTTCCCACACGATTAGCACTTAGCATAGTTAAATTCTCTACTTATAGTGGAAATGGTACTTTCATATTCATGGCCTTCTTGAATAATTCTTTTTCTCCTCCATAACTTTTGAGGAAAAGTTTAAGCCCTCTCCTATTGTACCATATTATTCTTATTAAAATCTGCCTAGACTTTGATTGCTTTTTCAAATGTACAATTGAAGGCGTCAATATTCCTTCATTGCTTGACAGCCCAACTAAAGAACATGCTGACAACTAACAGTTTGAATAGTATACGGCACAAATATATTTCCCAATGATTTCTTTTTTTTTTTGGGTCAACCTGAAAATAAACGCTCCACTTGTACTTGAATTGCTTGCACCCTACATGTCCATTGACTTAGTCGATATTATGAGGCTGATGTCAACGTGTACAATCCAATCGGCACCTATATATACGTAACAAGAACACACTGAAGAATATCTGTATTTAGAGAATTATATCCAAATAAAATATACCGGAAAATTAGAAGGATTTTTCCATGGCTCCAACAGGACCAACACCTTCCAATGTAGTTTCACAGGAAAATTCGAATGATAATACCTCCAGGGGCGGATCCAGCATTTTCGTTCAGTTAGGGCGAAGATCGTTGACTGTTGACCGATGACCGCTGATCGATGACCATTGACCGATCAACGATCGTAATAGTCGAAAATAAAATTCAATACATTAGTAAATGCATAAAACGTAAAAAATATATATATATGAAAATATAATTCAATACAACTCAAAATACTAAAAAAAAATATAACCATAATTTGTAATTGTAAACTTAGACAACTGCATTCTACGGAGTTTCATATTTTGAAAACGTTGCAATATTGCCTCATTCTCAAGTTTTATAAAAATATCTTTTTCCACGTAAACTGTCAAATTGTCATTCAACCGGTCATCTCCCATTTTATTGCGCAAGTCACTCTTGATTAGATTCATAGCAAAAAATACCCTTTCAATAGTTGCAGTTGCCATAGGTAATATCAAAATCAATGTGATCAACCTATAAACCATGGGAAAATAACAGTAACTTCCAGTTTCAACCATCTTCTGAGCTACACAAGATATGCTATTGAGGTTAAAGAAAACTTCGCACATTCTCACAAACATAAGAAACTTGTCAAGTTGAGATCTAAGTAATAAAAGCTCTTCACTATTGAAGTTCGAATGATAGAATTGAGCAAGACGAAACAATTTAGCCTGACAAAAGCTGCAAATGAATTTCATGGACTTAAACACGAAATGCAATTAAAGAGCTTAGTAGTTGTTTATGAAAAACGATCATTCAACTCTTGCAAGATTGAATCTATCACATGACAATACAAATCAACATAAAAGTGATGATAATAAGTTGCCTGCTGAGCTACACGCCAAGGTCGACCTTCGCTACTACAATATTCTCCAAATTGGGCACTAAAATATGTCTATCAACACAAAACTCAATCACCCTACTCAACAAAGTATTTCAACCATTGTCTCTAAGGTTCTGCAATGCACACTTACACAAATTCAATAACTTCATAGCATTTTGAATATCTCCGATCCTTTTTCTGTAAGGTTTGTGAAAGGTCATATGTAATTGCAAGAATTTCAAATATAAAGTGGAGACTAAACATAAACTTAAAATCTTGCATAGTGTCCATGAGTCTTATGACCATTGATTTTTTATTTGAATTTAAGCCATCTTCTGATATATCCTCAAGAACATCTATGATAGCATTAAACATATTAATGAAACAAGTAATTGTCAGTAAATGTGAGCCCCATCTAGTATCACATGGGCGGGCCAAACTCATTTATTGAAATTGACCACTTCCACTAGAAAGTTCCCCAATATGAAGCTTCTCCAGAATATTAGAATGATAACTTGATCGAAGAGCATCTACACGCTTACATGATGCACCAACCAAATTCACAATAATAGCAAGCATGTTTAAAAAATCACCAAGCATAAAATTCCTACGTGCCACAGAAACAACTGACAACTGACGCTAGTGAGCAAAGCAATGAACATACATAGCATATGGGTTCTCTATTAGAATTAAAGCTTTCAAGCCATTGAACTCACCTGACATATTACTTGCTCCATCATAACCTTGACCTCGCAGGCTAAATATGCTCAATCCATGTGTAGAAAATATTGCATCAATGACATCCTTCAGTGATTGGGCACAACTATCAGTGATATGGGAGATGCCCAAAAAACGCTCCTTCACTTGATTACTTTTGTCAACAAATCTCAAAACAACTACCATTTGTTCTTTTAAGGAATAAACACGAACCTCATCAACCAAAATTGAAAAGAAAGAATCACCTATTTCATTGATAATAGCCCTTGTCGTCTCTACTACACAACAATTAACCAAATCCTTTTGGATGTTTGGTGAAATCATTTGGTCATTTCCAGGAGCATTACTAAATAGTACTTCTTTAACTTCCTGACAACGATCTCTATACCAGTTTAGTAGCTCAATTAGATTTCCTCTATTCAGAGATCATTTCGATTCATCATGACCACGAAATGACAATCCTTACATCGAGAGGAATCTAGTACAATCTAGCACGGCGGTTAATCTCGTCCTATAAATTTTTTGATGATTACTACTTTAGCTTGAAATAATATAGGATATACTCTGATTTTGATTCATCAAGTTGGTACACTTTGGCAAAAGCTTGATTATGAGTACTATCAAAGAAACTGACATAATCTTTCAATGTCTTTTTGTACTTCCAATCCCTAAGACCGATTTTAGTGAATATGTGTCCACCCCCTTCACCCCCTTTACCGGGTTTGAACAAGTAGCAATGCAAACAATACGTAGCATCATTTTCTATATTGTACTCCAACCAATAAAATTTAGAGAATCACTCTTTCCGAAAACACCTATTATCATTCCCTATCAGTCTTCTTGGAAAGTCATGTCCATATGGTTGACAATGACATTTCTCCAAGTATATCATCCTAACATCATCTCTGATATTATGATCGTATGATTCGATAAGGAGGCATTTTCCTGGATCAGATACAAGATCATCGACATTGAATTGAGACCAGAACTTCTTTGTGTTATTTAATAACTCTTGTACTCGACTAGAATTAGTGGCGGGACTAGATACACAACTAGAGAAAGAAGAACCGGGTATGGACTTTCGTTTCGATTGAAAAAATCGTTCTATAATCTACAAAATGCCCCAATTTATTTTTCAATTAAAATTGATTAAAAAACAGTGTATACATGGTTTAATTGAGCCAAACATATTCTCCATTAATTTTTTTTTTCACTTATCCTTAAGTTTCCTAAAAACCTAAATTTTCAAATCACAAATCACAATCACAAATCAAAATTATAAGTCATAACTCATAGTTTCAGACAATAATATATCATAAATTCTCATTTCTCATAATTCATAAATCACAAATTCACAAAAATTAAAAACTAAAAAAAAAACTAAAATCACGAATTCATCATTTATAGCATTATAACAACTAGCCAAGCCAACTAGCAATATTGATTTCAAGCAAGATTTTTGAGCAAATAGCCAAATACATTTTCCCCCAGGCCCCATTCAATCCCCTAAGCGGGGAGTAGCCACGAAGATGGAAGTCGACGGACAAAGCTCCACCGCAGCACTGCTCCAGGCTCCAACTGTCCATCGCTCCAAAGTCCACACTACCAGCCAGCGTGAAGGCTTGCGTCCACCACTGGTACCACCGTCCAGACCAGTCCAGGTGTGAGGCGTCGCCGTTACAATCACAGTTGCTTCGTGCCTTCACTCAAATCGCCCCTGTCGTCTCTCGTCTCCCTCATATGCCGTTGATTTTGTTGTGGGTTAATGGTAATGGACTTACAATTTAATGGGTAAAAGTGTTTGGGCTCAATCTTCATTACATTAGGCCTCATTTTTTTTTAAATAAAGGCCTAAACAATAAGGGGGGAATCACGAGTTTCTTCTTCATTTCATCTTCCCCGCGGTCGGACGGCGAGGCAGAGCTCCCAGCGGATCTAGCACTGGTGGCCACGGGGGCTGACCATCTGTTGGATTCGCCCCTGGTGACTCTCCTCTTTAAGAAACCGATAATTTATCTCTAAAGATAAATTTTCACAAGTATTTGCTGTCCTACCGCCTGTGACAATTATGAATTAAATATAAACAGTAATAACTAATTCGATTGTGTTACATGTACATAATAAATTTACATACTTATTTACATGAACATGATGGAATGAAATATGATTGGGTCGGGATTTTTTCAACCAAAAAAAAAAGAAAAAAAACTTATCCACTCTCTTTTGACACATCATTTGGATGTAAATCATTATGTAACTGGTTATGTACGAGTAGGATTACTAACTAATTTGATTAAAGTAATTGAATTTTGAAAATTATTGTTTTATCTTTATAGTAATGCCAGAGTGGAATATGGCGTTGTATGATTGGCAGTGATTAATCATCAATCACCGCATGCTCACAAAACATATAAAAACAAGATAATTTTGCAGCAGAGGTGCCCAACTTATTAAATTTGTGTAAATAGGTTCTTAATATTTTCTTTTCATGATAGGTTTGTTCTTAACTTTTTACATTGAGTAATGTTATATAATACTACTTGTGCTAACGGTCCGTTTACGTGCCATTAAAATGTTATAAATTAATAAATTATCTTAAATGTAAGAATATATGCAAGGGCGGACGAAGAACTTTAAAGTTAAGTGCCACAATCGAATTTGTAAAGAAGTTGTGAAAAATTTTACAATAAAAAATTTATGTTCAAAAAAATCATACCCCGTATAATTTTGCATCCGAAAATTTACATATGATATAACTTTTCGTATGTAAAATTTCGAAAATTTTTTATGTTATATTCCATATAAAATTTCCTAATAAAATGATGAAAATTATATTGACAAATTTGTATCGCAAAAGTAAAAAATGTTAATGAAATAATTGATTTTTTTTTAAATGCGAGTTAAACGTCTTTCTTTAAGACTCATGTTTAACGTATTTTTAACTATTTTCGATATCTATTTGGACTATTCGATATGCGCATTATGTAATTCTCGAAATAAGTTTTTGAGATGACATAAGTAATTTGTAGATTCGATTAGCGTACGATCGTCGGTGAATTTTTAAAATTAGCATATTATCGAAATTCAAATTTATTGTGATTTTGCCCATATTTGGTGGAGATTAAAATCAATTTTTAGTAAATTTTGATAAAAGTTAAAAAGTTATGATTTTCATGAAATATGTTATTAAAATTAATTGTTAACTTAGATTTCAATCGATACCAAACATGCTTTAAAATCAAAAATAAAAACAAAAAATTTCTCAAAAGTTGGGAGGACACGTGCCCCCAGAACCCCGCCGGGTCCGCAAGTGAATATATGTCACCTTTAAGATGACTTTTCGCTTAAAGATATCTAGATTGGTATTATATTACCAATAATGTTACATAACATGATGCTTTTACATTTTAGCACATTGGACCTTGATGCTTCTCCTCTCGATCATGAAGATAAGCATATTGGGTCAAGTGGTGAAATGTCCTAAAAAATTATATTTTGAATAATTTGTTCTTGTGCATGAGCGCCTTTCTTTTAGATTGATCAAGTATACAATTTGTATCCACGTCGACACTATAAAATCAGGATTATTATTATTATTATTATTATTATTATTATTATTATTATTATTATTATTATTATTATTATTAACGGAAAATAAAATAAACTACGAGCTCTCTCTCCCATCCACCTTCTGCCCCCATTTATATTATGCCTTCTTTGTAAGGGTGGGTAAAAAAATCTATTGGCATCCGATCTCTAAGGTCGTTAAATACAGTTTGTTATATGCATCAAGCTCATACTAATTTAAGCTCGGATATTTGAGATCAGCTCGTCTTAGCTATTGCTGATGTTCGAGAGGACATCAACGCCTGCCATTCCACCAATCACATGCCTTAACTTCATTTCCTAAGTAATTCATTAATTACTGTGGACCACGTATAAGGTTAACTCAAGATGACCTGATAAGTCGAGCTCATTAACCAATCCAAACGTGCCAATGATATACTTTTTCAGCTTGGTACTGTAGCCAATAAAACAAGAAAATGAAGAATGCATATGAATATTTCCATATAAAAAGAAAAATGAGAGTCTTGGGAAAGGAAAGGGGAGGGGAGGGGGAAAAAGGCTTTAAAAACTTCATATTTCAAATATCTTTTTGAAGAAAAAAGAGCAAACACTTATAGTTACAATAGTAATTTGCAAATCACTATCAAGAAAATTCTTATTCACATTTTAGGTTGACTTGAATATTGTTTATACAATTTTCTACGTCAACAAAGTCGATCAAATCAAATCAAGTCGGATCGATTTGAACCAAAAAATCTATTTGATTCGCTTAATTTTAAATTTTTAACCATTAAAAAGTCAGGTCAAGTTTGTTGCAGTTTAAGCAACCAACCCAACCAGCTAATATTTTTTTTTTTCATTTTAAAATTCATATTTTTAAACTTAAAAAATAAAATAATAAAAACATAAATATAATTCTTTCCCATATAATTTGTTTATCGTCTACACTTTTTCTACAAAAACTTTAAATTTCAAAAGAAAAAAAAAAGTAAGGAGAAAAACTGTTTATTATATATATATATATATATATATATATATATATATATATATATATATATATATATATGCAAAAAATAAAATAAAATAATAACTTGAACAAATGTTCAAACTAACTAATCGAACCAAACTAACCCAAATCGTTTTGATTTGGTTTGGTTCGATTTCAAAAGGTGAATCGGGTCGGTTTGGGTTGAAATTTTACCCAAATCAATCAAGTCGTTTCCAATTTTAGGTTAAGTTCAAAATCAATCCAACTTAAACCATTCCCAAGCCTACTTCTTGGTTAGGGTGAAGAAAATTGGAAGAATGGTAGAAAAGTGCAAACCAACACAGAATTGTGAAAATTTGGAGTTGACAGATGTCAATAGAGGGATAACCAAAGCCATATAAACACCTAGAGTAGGCAATTGGATGGGTGAAACCATAGACAAGGGGTAGGGAGTAGAGCTGGGCATGGGTTGAGTTGGGTTGGGCCTAACCAGCCCAACCCAACACAACGCAACAAATTTAGTATGATGAGTAGTTAAATCAAATCATCTCGTCCACGGGTTAAAATCCGATTCAAGTTAAATTGACCAAGCTTGAGTTGAATAGGAAAAATTTACAGCTCAAGTATTATCTATTCCAAAATTAAAAATCAGGTCCCAAAGTTTAAAATTGTAAAAATCAGGTTTTTCTTGAATTAATTAATTATATTTCAGAATTATTATATTAAATTAAACATTTAACTGTAATATAATAAAATTAACCCACCCCACCCCACCCCGCCTCCACCACCCCCATTGCTCCGGCTACTACTCCGGTGACCGGCGACCACTCCGGTGACTTTTTTGAGGTCACAGATCAAAAAATTTGTAGGTCACGGATTATTTTGAGGTCACAGATAAAAATTTTTGTAGATCGCAGATTATTTCGAGGTCACAGATTTAAAATTTTATAGGTCACAGATTATTTCGAGGTCACAGATCAAAAAAATTAAGGTCACAGATTCTTTTTTTAATTTACAAATTATCAATGTTAAAGTCACAGTTAAATAGTAAGGTCACAGACACCAAAAAGAACCACGATAGCTAGGTCACAGATACCAAAAAGAACCACGATAGCTAGGTCACAGACGCAAAAAAGAACCACATCGTCGTTGACCCGCCACAACAATAACAAAAGAGACAAACAGTGGGTCACATACATCGACACCACCTCAATCTCCTCGCCGCCACCAGATCCACCGCACAAAGGTTACAGACATCAGAAAAAGACACCAGGAAAAACCACCAAGGTCACAGACACCAAAAAAAACCACCAAGGTCACAGATACCAGAAAAAACCACCCCACCCCGATAGCTAAGTCTCAAACACTAGCTAGGTCACAGTTCACCAGAAAACTATCGTCACCCCGTCGCAACACCACCACAACCACCACCATAATAATAACAAAAAACAATCATTCCATTGCCGCCAGCACCACCACACCAAGAAAAACACCACCACCACCGCCGTCAACCCAGCCACAACACCACATAACCATTGCCACAACAATAACAAAAACGACCACCACCACCACCACAGATCCACCACCACCGACCGCCACACACACTGAAAAAAAAAACCTATTAAAAATTAACGACAGTCACATACAAAGATCCGCCCCACACACACTGCCGCCTCTCCGATTCCCTCAACTCCGAACACCTACCCAACTGCTTCTGTACAAATGGAGGCACACTCATTTTTTGAGCAGAATCGAACGCTGGCGCAGCTTTACAAATGAAGGCCCACTCATTTTTTGAGCAGAACCGAACGCTGGCAGACGCATCGCGTCATAGCGGCCGCGACAGCTGCCGGCAAGGCAGCGACGTCGATGTCGCGTGAATTTCTTTGGCGTTACAAAGAAGCGCGCGACGTTGCCACAAGCAGCGTCGATGCTGCTGTGAATTTCTTTGGAGACGGGGGTAGGGGGGAGAAGGGAGAAATGGCAGAGGATGGAAGAGACTAGAGAGAGAAAGGGTGGAGGAGAAAGGATTAGGGTTTGGGAATTTGATTTAAATTTTGGGGTTGGGGGTGAGAGTGGAGGATATATTGATTAATTTAATTATGAATATTAACTAAGAAATTAAAACCTGATTTTTGATTAAAAAAAGTATAAACCTGATTTTCATAAACATAAAACTAAACACCTGGTTTAGTCTAATTTTCCCTGAGTTGAATTGGGTTGGATTTATCTATTTGGAGTTGGACCTAATTCACGTTGGATCCAATTATTTCTTTGTTGGGACAATATTTTTGGGACCTTTTTGGATGAATTTGCCAAATTATTTACCCATTTAGAAAAGAGAGGCACACGTAAGCGTGAGAGATCTCAATCTGACTTTCATGGTTTTCGTTTCAAGGTAAATTAATTAATTTTTAATTTTTTTAAATTAATCGTGCCTAGATTGTATCAGGTTAGGTTTTATTTGGTAATCTGCGACCGATCCTATTGGACCTCGAATTTGATTTTCCAACCTAATTCCAACCCAATTAAACGTGAAAATTGACTCATATCAATCAATCTGGATCGGGAAAGTCAGTTTGATCAATTTTTACCTAGCCCTAATGGGAGAGTAGGAGTGGAGGGCATATGGGGACATATGTTCACTTTATTTTCCTTTTCTTCCCCTTTCCTTTGTTATCTATACTTTTAATAAAATCATTTGTTTTTACATATTTTACCTATAAAACTGGGTTCCATGTGCATTATACGTTCCTTCTAACAAAAAAAAAAACAAATAAAAATCGTCCACTATAAATCAAAGTGCTACAGATTTGATTTTGGGATAAATTTGCAGAGAAACAAAATTAGCAATCAACTTATTACAACAATCATAAATTAGGGACGTCCACTACAAATTTTCCTTAAAATATCGTGCCAATGAGTGGAAGGATAAGACATTATGACAGCACCAAGCACCGCCCCAAGAGTTCTTTAATTTTTGCCCATTAGCAACCAATTTAAAATGAGTATACGATGGCTCCAAACTAGTGTTTTAAAATGCGCCAAAGTGCGTCGTCTAGACGTGCCTAGGCGCAATGCTCGGTGAAAACACGTTGAATTCGTGATTTGAGCGTAAAAATGTGGTCAAAATTTTTTGTTGACCACCTAGGCACGATTAAGCCCGCCTTATGCGCCTGTTTGAAATCTCTTTTTTTGGGTAAATGTGTATATTTATTTTTATATAAAAAATTATTTTTTTAATATAAAAATCTATTTATTATACTTAAAATAATATTAAAAGTACGAAACGCATTATGACGTCTATTATCCTCATTCACACACTTAAACTTGTGATTCTTGATTCTCGACGTCGACGCATCGCAACACATTACGCCTTTTAGAACACCGCTCCAAACATGTAATTAATTTAAGAATAGACAACAAATAAATATTTATTTATTAATAATATAGAATTAATTAGAGTTAAGATAAGGTTAACTTTTATATGTTTATTTTTAAAGTGTTAATTAGATCCAGAAATTCTAATACAGGAATTTTATAACTTATCCATCTGTGCTGCTTATTATTACTTACAAAAATTTCATTCTTTGTGTTAAGATAGAGTTTGTAGAGTTAACTCAGTTATGGAATTCACATAATTATCTTGAATATCATGCTATTTTTCAATTATTTTAAATAAAGAAATCCATTTAGAATTATCTCAATATTGTCGGTTGGTATTCATAAAAAAATAAAATTGAATTATATTGAAAAAATATGACCAATGCCTATTCAAAAAATTGACCCCAAAGCTTTGGAACCCAAAAAATTGACCCCAACGAGTTTCACATACTCTTGGACAGGGTGTTAGATACATGTGGTCGTATCTTCGAAGGTGGAAAAGGCGCTCGCAAATACTTCGTCGCTGAAGCCAGTGGACAATGAAATATGTTTTTGAGTATGGAAGAGACAATGGACATAAGCAATGGAATTCAGTTTGAAAAGAGAATAACAAGTAATATATTATAGATACATGAAATTGCATTATCTTTAAAAGATAGTGTAGTCTTTTATATTAGAAAGGAAAAAGTGATATTTATTGGATGCTTGATAAGCAGTCTCATCTCAATAGTTCACGAGTTAGACTCAACAGTATCAATCTCAGCTATCATAAACCTTTGGTCATCTTAAATGGCCTAAAAAGTAGTTGTTACACCATAAATTATCCTATTGGGCTCGAACTTAGCCTATCCTACTGGCCCATTATCCAGCCGGCCCATTAGGTCCCCGAGCCCATTTACATTTCACTTCTCTATATATATGTGTGATAAATTTCAATTAAGGTATGATTTCTAACCCTATCCAAATTCCCCCTCCCATCTCTTGCACTTATTTTTTCTTTTGTTCGGCAGTTGACTTGACCGTCAGAGTGCAAACGGTCGTCGGACATTTTTCTCGGCCGCCGGCCTTTGCCTCCTAACAGTGTGTTCGGTGTGCAGGTGATGTCCACGTGGAGGGGACGTGGCAGGGATTATGTTCGACTCTTTTTTGAGGTCAACAGATTGGCGCCGTCTGTGGGAAATGGTACATTAACCATGTTATACTACTATCAAAAAGTGACCGGAAAAATATAGTTTTTCGGTTAGTTCTCTACTGAAAAATAGGAAAGACAGTAGCCAAAGTATGAAGGTCTACAAAAAAGGAATTTTCCGGCAGGGGTTGAAGAAACCCGGGTTAAAAAATCCACCATGAAAAATGGTTAGTCCGGCCACAAAACATGGCTACTGGAATCTGAAAATTTCTTCAAAAACGGCAGTTGCGGTTAAGTGTGGTTGAAGAAAGAGGTCATATTTTGCTCCCCATGTTTTGCCATAACCACAAATTCTTTGGAGCAAATCCAACACCAAACGAGATGCAAAGCCATACACACGGATAAAAAACAGAGCAAAATGGTGGCAAGCAAATCGAAATAATTTTATCTAGCATCTTCTATCTGGAAAAAATTCACAAAAAAGGGAATCTATTACTGCTTTGGGTTTCCAGCACAAAAAATTCAGCAACAAAGACAAAGATAGAGGCCATTTTAATTTTTGTGCTGGAGCATTTTTAAAAAATCTGCACAACTAGAGTAGAAAAGGGGGACTTCTTCTCTTCAATTTGGTTGTTCAAACGAAAGTTTCAGTAGTTCTCTGCGTTCCTCCTTCAGCCAAAATCTTGTCCATGAGCTGAAAACTAAGCCTTTCTATCTTGAATAAAGATAGCTGGACATAGAAGAGGTTCTTGTTCTTACATATTTTTCCAACAATGGCTTCATAAATCGGAATTTTGGTTAGTTCCTTAGCCAAAGAATGAGTTTCGGGAAGAAGCCATACTCTCTCAAAGCTTTTATTAGCCACATGAAACCTCTGGAAGCAAAGTGTTGAGGAAACCAGCATTGTCTCCGACTCCAACCAGGTAATCGCCGGCACCACAGGGAACTCCATTACACGGTTCTTGCTTTTGTCCATTATATCAACATTAAATTTTTGATTGAACAAGACATTGATAGTTACGTGTTAAGTGGTTCAATTCAGCCTTTCCAGATCCTTTTTGCTGGCAGAGAAATGTACTTTTGCAGGTTATATATGCTAGTCAATGTTGATCAGTGAGTTTGAAGATACCATTTTTGGGCTTCAAAGTAATATGGCATTGGGCTTGGAAGTCATGGGCCCAATAAATTCACAGTTGGTCGAAAATCTGAAGCCATTGGGGTATGGGCTTGGAGATATTAATGAGGCCAATCTAATTTGAGAAGACTCATGAGCTTTCTTCAAAAATAAAAAATTGGGCTAGTTTGGACCACACACTTCCTCCATTTTGACATTGGGTTCAAGTGGCAAGGTGTCCGTTCAAGGCAGCAAAATGATTCCAGTGACTGCATTTGCTTAAATCTCAGTTCTAAGCATTTTTCACAGGAGGGAGTTGATACATTGGTTGGCTTTCCAGTGACCACGATGGAGGTAACAGCAATGCAAGCATAATTTTAAGATTTTTCTTTTGTGTCCAGAACTAGCCGTGTTCTTCTTTATTGGATTTCTCTACCAAATTTGGGAAAATTGTTGCTTCTGGGAATCGCATTGAAGTTATCTACTCCATGTCCAGTATTCACGGCTATCGACATATCGTTTATATTACCAAATTCATTTGTGCCACGGAAATTATTTTTACAATGCACGCTAAGTATTCGATAAATTGCTTAGCTCGGATTTCTCATATTCAAAGCCCCTTCTTCTTATCACCTCTATTATTTGAGGCTTTATTAGCGGGATAATTATTCCTCGCTTCGCCAGATGCTCATTTCTGGCTTCGCGAGATGTTTATTCCTCGCCTCGCTAGATGCTCATTCCTGGCCTCGCGAGATGATTATTCCTCGCTTCGCCAGATGCTCATTCCTGGCTTCGCGAGATGTTTATTCCTCGCTTCGCCAGATGTTCATTCCTGACTTCGCGAGATGATTATTCATCGCTTCGCCAGAGGCTCATTCCTGGCCTCGCGAGTTGTTTATTTCTCGCCTCGCCAGATGCTTATTCCTGGCCTCGCGAGATGATTATTCCTCGCTTTGCCAGAGGCTCATTCCTGGCCTCGCGAGATGTTTATTCTTCGCTTCACCAGAGGCTTATTCTTGGCCTCGCGAGATGCTCATTCCTCGCTTCGCCAGATGCTCATTCCTGGCCTCGCGAGATGTTTATTCCTCGCTTCGCCAGATGTTCATTCCTGGCTTCGCGAGATGATTATTCCTCGCTTCGCCAGAGGCTCATTCCTAGCCTCGCGAGTTGTTTATTTCTCGCCTCGCCAGATGTTTATTCCTGGTCTCGCGAGATGTCGCTTCGCCAGAGGCTCATTCCTGGCTTCGTGAGATGTTTATTCCTCGCTTCGCCAGATGTTTATTCCTGGCCTCGCGAGATGTTTATTCCTCGCTTCGTCAGAGGCTCATTCCTGGCCTCGCGAGATGTTTATTCCTCGCTTCGCCAGAGGCTCATTCCTGGCCTCGCGAAATGTTTATTCCTCGCTTCGCCAGATGTTCATTCCTGGCTTCGCGAGATGATTATTCCTCGCTTCGCCAGAGGCTCATTCCTGGCCTTGCGAGATGTTTATTCCTCGCCTCGCCAGATGTTCATTCCTGGCTTCGCGAGATGTTTATTCCTCGCTTTGCCAGAGGCTCATTCCTGGCCTCGCGAGATGTTTATTCTTCGCTTCACCAGAGGCTTATTCTTGGCCTCGCGAGATGCTCATTCCTCGCTTCGCCAGATGCTCATTCCTGGCCTCGCGAGATGTTTATTCCTCGCTTCGCCAGATGCTCATTCCTGGCCTCGCGAGATGATTATTCCTCGCTTCGCCAGAGGCTCATTCCTAGCCTCGCGAGTTGTTTATTTCTCGCCTCGCCAGATGTTTATTCCTGGTCTCGCGAGATGTCGCTTCGCCAGAGGCTCATTCCTGGCTTCGTGAGATGTTTATTCCTCGCTTCGCCAGATGTTTATTCCTGGCCTCGCGAGATGTTTATTCCTCGCTTCGTCAGAGGCTCATTCCTGGCCTCGCGAGATGTTTATTCCTCGCTTCGCCAGATGTTTATTCCTGGCCTCGCGAGATGTTTATTCCTCGCTTCGCCAGAGGCTCATTCCTGGCTTCGCGAGATGTTTATTCCTCGCTTCGCCAGATGCTCATTCCTGGCCTCGCGAAATGTTTATTCCTCGCTTCGCCAGATGTTCATTCCTGGCTTCGCGAGATGATTATTCCTCGCTTCGCCAGAGGCTCATTCCTGGCCTCGCGAGTTGTTTATTTCTCGCCTCGCCAGATGTTTATTCCTGGTCTCGCGAGATGTCGCTTCGCCAGAGGCTCATTCCTGGCTTCGTGAGATGTTTATTCCTCGCTTTGCCAGAGGCTCATTCCTGGCCTCGCGAGATGTTTATTCTTCGCTTCACCAGAGGCTTATTCTTGGCCTCGCGAGATGCTCATTCCTCGCTTCGCCAGATGCTCATTCCTGGCCTCGCGAGATGTTTATTCCTCGCTTCGCCAGATGTTCATTCCTGGCTTCGCGAGATGATTATTCCTCGCTTCGCCAGAGGCTCATTCCTAGCCTCGCGAGTTGTTTATTTCTCGCCTCGCCAGATGTTTATTCCTGGTCTCGCGAGATGTCGCTTCGCCAGAGGCTCATTCCTGGCTTCGTGAGATGTTTATTCCTCGCTTCGCCAGATGTTTATTCCTGGCCTCGCGAGATGTTTATTCCTCGCTTCGTCAGAGGCTCATTCCTGGCCTCGCGAGATGTTTATTCCTCGCTTCGCCAGATGTTTATTCCTGGCCTCGCGAGATGTTTATTCCTCGCTTCGCCAGAGGCTCATTCCTGGCTTCGCGAGATGTTTATTCCTCGCTTCGCCAGATGCTCATTCCTGGCCTCGCGAAATGTTTATTCCTCGCTTCGCCAGATGTTCATTCCTGGCTTCGCGAGATGATTATTCCTCGCTTCGCCAGAGGCTCATTCCTGGCCTCGCGAGTTGTTTATTTCTCGCCTCGCCAGATGTTTATTCCTGGTCTCGCGAGATGTCGCTTCGAGCAGGCTCATTCCTGGCTTCGTGAGATGTTTATTCCTCGCTTCGCCAGATGTTTATTCCTGGCCTCGCGAGATGTTTATTCCTCGCTTCGCCAGAGGCTCATTCCTGGCTTCGCGAGATGTTTATTCCTCGCTTCGCCAGATGCTCATTCCTGGCTTCGCGAGATGTTTATTCCTCGCCTCGTCAGATGTTTATTCTTCGCTTCGCCAGAAGCTCATTCCTGGCCTCGCGAGATGTCGCTTTGCCAGATGTTTATTCCTGGCCTCGCGAGATGCTTATTCCTCGCTTCGCCAGATGCTTATTCCTGGCCTCGCGAGATGATTATTCCTCGCTTCGCCAGATGCTTATTCCTGGCCTCGCGAGATGTTTATTCCTCGCTTCGCCAGAGGCTCATTCCTGGCCTCGCGAGATGTCGCTTTGCCAGATGTTTATTCCTGGCCTCGCGAGATGATTATTCCTCGCTTCGCCAGATGTTTATTCCTGGTCTCATGAGATGATTATTCCTCGCTTCGCCAGATGTTCATTCCTGGCCTCGCGAGATGTCGCTTTGCGAGAGGCTCATTTTTGGCCTCGCGAGATGTCGCTTCGCCAGATGTTCATTCCTGGCTTCGCGAGATGTTTATTTCTCGCTTCGTCAGTTACTTATTCCTGATTTCGCGAGATGTTTATCCCTCGCTTCTCACTATCGTTGAGCCTAACTGTAAGACCTCGTCATTCCGAGGCCAGTTTATAAGACTCCGATAGGTTAAGACTTTATTAGCGGGATGTTTATTCCCCACTTCGCCAGATGCTTATCCCTGGTCGAAGACCATAAAGCTTCAAGTTGATATTGATTCTGTGCAAATTGAGAGAATTGAAGATATACCTTTCATAGATGAGAATGGCTCTGTTATCTTTGATGAAGATGGGAAGCCTCTTTTACATACTGATGGGACATGCTACATCTCTAAAAATCTAGCCATGCAGTGCTCGAAAGGTCCCTGCGGAGCTAAATATATGAAGGATGATGATTTTCTGAAGATTCGTGATTTTGAGGATGTATCATGTCAACAAAAAGGAACGAAGGTTAGGAACATGGAATCGCCTTTAGTGATGCAAGTTAGGTTGTTCTACAATAGTTGTGCTGCTAAGGGAACTCTTCTCGTAAATAAGAAGAAGAACATCATCTTGAAGTCCTCGTTCTTTGAATAAAGGAAGAGACGATATATTTTATGAGTACTCGCCCCTTGAATAAATGAAGATGCAATATTTTGAAGTCCTCATTCCTTGAAAGGGGAAGAGACAAACCGCCTCGTCAGATGTTTATTCATAGTCTCGCGAGATGGTTATTCCTCGTCTCTTACTATCGTCGAGCCTAACCGTAAGTCCTCTTCATTCCTAGGCCAGTTTGTAAGACTCCGATAGTTCGACTATTCGCGGGATGTCTATGCCCCGCTTCGCCAGTTGCTTATTCCTGACTTCGCGAGATGTTTATCCTTCGCTTCTCACTATCGTCGAGCTGAACCGTAAGTCCTCTTCATTTCGAGGCCAGTTTGTAAGACTCCGATAGTTCAACTATTCGCGGGATGTCTATCCCCCACTTCTTCAGTTGCTTATTCTTGGTTTTGCGAGATGTTTATCCCTCGTTTCTCACTATCGTCGAGCCGAATCGTAAGTCCTCTTCATTTCGAGGCCAGTTTATATCTGCAAAGGTGCATACGCCCCCACGGGCAGGGCCACCTCAAGGATGTCCACTTCATCAGGGGAGGTGCGGGTGCCACTTCTGGTGAAGGGGATCTACAGTGTTCTCACACTATGCCTTCCATTGCTGGATCACACACCATGGAAGATGCCCTTGCAAAGGTCAATACGCCCCCATGGGCAAGGCCACCTCAAGGATGTCCACTTCATCAGGGGAGGTGCGGGTGCCACTTCTGGTGAAGCGGATCTACAGTGTTCTCACACTATGCCTTCTATTGTTGGATCAGACACCATGGAAGATGCCCTTGCGAAGGTGCATACGCCCCCATGGGCGGGGCCACCTCAAGGATGTCCACTTCATCAGGGGAGGTGCGGGTGCCACTTCTGGTGAAGCGGATCAGCAGTGTTCTCATACTATGCCTTCCATTGCTGGATCAGACACCATGGAAGATGCCCTCGCAAAGGTGCATACGCGCCCACGGGCAAGGCCACCTCAAGGATGTCCACTTCATCAGGAGAGGTGCGGGTGCCACTTCTGGTGAAGCGGATCAGCAGTGTTCTCACACTTATTCTTTCTACTTGCTGGGCTAAGACTTCACTTCTGTACTTATCACTTCGTCCTTCGGTCGGGACTTTGCTTCTACAACATCGTTTCGCCTCGACTGCTTATGTTCAGAGTCTCGTCTCTGTAACTTATTTCAAAGTATCGCCTTGACTGCTTATCTTCAGAGTATTGCCTCTACTGCTTGTATTCAGAGTCTCACCCCTGCATGAGCTTTATTGCAGCTACTTATCTTCGGAGTGTCGAGTTGCCTATCTTTCAGTGGTTTATATCCCAACTCGACCCGTATATAAATATTCATACCGAGACTTGGGAGGACTGTTGTGATACTGATATCTTAGTATCATTACATTATTATTGCCACCATATGCATTATATTGTTACTGTCGAGTGCGTGTTTCACATCATTGCTAGCATGTCATGCCACTATTTTCAGTACAGTCATTGCGCATGCTACGTTATCTACATTGGCAATACTGTTATACTGAACTGTGCTAGCATACGACCTACTATGATACATGATAGACTCTCTGCATATTATATCTTGGAGAAATTTAATATGTCATTATTCACCTTATCGTCATGAGTAATTTGAGGGCAAATGGACCCCAAAGTTTATTTAGTATATGTGCTGTGGATATATCGTGTTATATTACAGGTTGGTTTAGTCCATATTACAGAGGAGATGCTGCCGAAATTTCGACAAATTATATGCAGTATTTACCTTTCGAGGTGATTCGTAAGCCCTCGCTTATTCAGGCTGACATGCATATTTTCGAGGCAGTTCGTAAGTCCTCGCCCATCGGAGCTACTTATATTTCTGAGGCAATCTGTAAGATTTCGACTACTTGATAATTTATATTTCAAGTCCGACTCGCACATGAATGTACAACTCAGACTTGGGGGACTGTTGTTACACCATAAATTATCCTATTGGGCTCGAACTTAGCCTATCCTACTGGCCCATTATCCAGCCGGCCCATTAGGTCCCCGAGCCCATTTACATTTCACTTCTCTATATATATGAGTGACCTATTTCATTTAAGGTATGATTTCTAACCCTATTCAAGTTCCCCTTCCCGCCTCTTGTACTTATATTTCCCTCGTTCGGCAGTTGATTTGACCGTCGGAGTGCGAACGGTCGCCGGACCTTTTTCTCGGTCGGCAGCCTTTTGCCTCCTAACGGGGTGTTTGATGTGCAGATGGTATCCACGTGGAGGGGACGTGACAGGGATTCTGTTCGACCATTTTTTGAGGTCAACAGTAGTCGTCCTACATCATAGGCATATCATAGAAAAGTGAATTATAGAGTTAACTAAGTACCTGTTTGGTGGCAATTTTAATTCAAATTTTAAGCAATTATTGGACCGTTAGCAGCCTTCATTGTTGACTTCCTTCACACAATTTAGGCAGCCGTGAGATCCACTAACGGTCAGAATTCTGTTTTTAATTTCATCCAGACAAGCCCTAAAAGTGTATGTTGCGGAACGATCAAATCTATTATTCGTACTAAAAATCTCTTGGTTGAAACATGTTGAAATTGCCTCGTGGTGCAAAAGTTTATGGAGCAAGATTTAGCAAACAACTGAATGGCTCCCGTGCATTGGTCTATTGTCAATTCATGTTTGGCCAACCTTTTTTTTTTTTTTTTTTGCAGCACATTTTTTTTAGGAAAAAATAATAATTAATCAAATCTTTTAAAATTGTGTTTCTATTTACACACATATTAGACTGAGTAAGGTTACAATTTAACTGGCTGCTGACTCACAAATTCTTTTAGTTTTGGTAAAGTTATAGATGGAATGATTAATTGGAGCAAAAATATGAATCAGGTGATCAAATTATGGACCAATTTGAAACGAACATGTAAGTCGGGTAACCCCAATGAAATTTTACCGTCCTTGGTTCCGCTTTCCATTTTGTCACTGTTCTTCCACTTCTCAAAGTTTGGGCGGTGGCCTCTACTCTCCCTCTCTACATCATGGCAAATGAAGGTTATACAAATTTGAGGCCCTCATTCTGCCAGATGGGATTACAGTGTTACTAAATTCTTATTCGTCGTTTTCATGAATCCATTAATATGCACTGAATGATGTATGGTCGGTTGTCTTATATTGATTGATGTTTGTCACTATGCCCCCACTGACTTCACAATTGTGTGTATATATACACTTGCATGGAACCCATCACAAAGCAGTGAAATCATCGCTAACAAAGAAGAGGGGGGCAAAAGTTTTCCTGTTTTAGTGTGAGAAAGGGAAGAAATGGAGAGCAAAGAGGAAGATGTACGAGTGGGAGCCAACAAATTCAACGAGAGGCAGCCGATTGGCACGGCGGCGCAAAGCCAAGACAAGGACTACAAGGAGCCACCACCGGCGCCGCTTTTCGAGCCCGGTGAGCTGTCCTCATGGTCGTTTTACAGAGCTGGCATAGCCGAGTTCATAGCCACTTTCCTGTTCCTGTATATTACAGTTTTGACAGTGATGGGAGTTAGCAAGTCTGATTCTAAGTGCTCTACTGTTGGAATCCAAGGAATTGCTTGGGCATTCGGCGGCATGATCTTTGCCCTTGTTTACTGCACCGCTGGAATTTCAGGCAAGTTCTTTACCTATAAATGACTCACATATTTGGCTTCTATATACTATGATCTTTTATCGTAACATCTCATACGAGTAATCAATCCGTCTAAAGCTCAAAGAGTGAGATAGATTTCAAGATTGGCGTTCTCAGTCGGGTTGCTCCTCTTGACGAGGTTGACGTTTTAGCATGGAATCGTCTCTCTCTCTCTCTTTAGTTTAGTCTTTGATAGTATAAAAATTAGCTTTAGGAATCAAAATAAAAAATTATCCAATTCAAAATTGAGTTTATTTTTCATTAATTTCTGTTCTGATGAACAATTCTAACATTACTAAAGTTTCCTCAGAGAAAATGGCATAATTTCTACTGGAAAAGAAAGTAAGTTGTAAGACCACTAATGATTAACGAACTTTTTGCTGTGCAGGGGGGCATATAAATCCGGCAGTGACTTTTGGGCTATTTTTGGCAAGGAAATTGTCATTGACTCGGGCTATATTCTACATGGTGATGCAGTGTCTAGGAGCCATATGTGGTGCTGGTGTGGTTAAGGGGTTCGGAAAGACCCTGTACATGACCAAGGGCGGAGGTGCTAATGTTGTAGCTCCCGGTTACACCAAAGGTGATGGCCTAGGTGCTGAAATTGTAGGTACCTTCGTGCTTGTTTACACCGTTTTCTCCGCCACTGATGCCAAACGTAGCGCCAGAGACTCTCACGTTCCTGTAAGCACTCCTCTCTTCTTTGTTCTGTAGAAATTGTTGGTTATGCTTGGTGAATGGTATGAATGATTAAACGTGATTAACCTTGAACAGGAATTTTCTTATGTTGTTGTAATCAAAGTATCTTTCTTTGTGTGAGATTTGAATAAAATGTCCCCAAAGGCATACTTTGTACTCGTAGAAATTGATCAATCAAAACAAAACATTATTGACACAAAAAAGTTTGATTGATTGGATTCCCTAACGCTGTAATTCAATGGTTTTCAGATATTAGCCCCCTTGCCCATTGGGTTTGCCGTGTTCTTGGTGCACTTGGCGACCATCCCTATTACGGGCACCGGTATTAACCCCGCCAGGAGTCTTGGTGCAGCAATCATCTACAACAAAGACCACGCATGGGACGATCATGTAAGCTAAAAATTCAACCATCTCTGAATTCAATATAATCAGTATTGTACTATTGAAATATTTGAGTTAAGGGCTCACCTGGACTATTATATCCTAACCACTACTACGTAGTGTTAACTTTGGCATGCATAAGGTGCATTATAAAATGTGACATATTTTGACGTTGTTAACTTACGACAACCCTCCATCTATCTGGGACAATGAACTAAAATATTTGCCGAATGGGATGATAAGATTGGATAAAGTTATCTTTTTCTGATAATATGCAGTGGATATTCTGGGTTGGACCATTCATTGGGGCAGCACTTGCAGCTCTCTACCATGTCGTTGTGATCAGAGCCATTCCATTCAAGAATAAGTGATGCCATTGTGACCACTGTTTCAAGCACATGAAGGATATTGAAGGCTGAATTATTTCTGCTGTATTTTCTATTTTCCTCTGTTTGGTTGTATGTATTTTATCAGTACTTGTGTATTCAGGTTGTGACATGTTCTTTGAAAAGGACTTCACTTTTGAAATTAGTCCAAACAGAGCATGCTCATGTCCTCATAAAAAGTAATGGGCCAGGCTTTGATCTGTAATTTGGCTGTGCAATGAGAAGTCTCAATAATCAAACCGACCAAACCGACCACATGTCCATTTGTTCTACTCATCCATGTTCTCTGTCTCACTCGTGCATACCGACATCAAAAAAGAGTTGAGATCAGCTGTCTCAAACTTATTGTTCATCCAATACATTTTATACGCTTCGACACATTACTTCTTCTATAATGAGAAGAGGTCAAATTATGATGATCTCTTTTTATTATTTGATCAAAAGAGGTAATATTTTCACGTTTTAAAAATGTTTTGAGGGGCGATTTAGAGGACAAGTTAAGAACAGTGTATCTAAACTCGAGAGAGTGGAAGAGTTGGGGGGTGGGCTCGTAATAAAATATCGAAGTGGTAAAATAAAAACTTTAGAGGCGAAAGTAACATTCCATTTTCAATTATAGAAAATTAGAAATAAATCTCAACTAATGGCAGATGTAATTTATGGAAAATGGGATAGCAGTACAAAAATACAATTTATATATTATTGAAAGAATATTCCAAGGGAATGAATAAAGTATAGATAAAAATATATATCATACTCAATAGCTGACAAATATATTTATATGGGTTGGGGACTAAACACCAATAGATACTAAGATGAAATGGTTAAATGGGCCAAGTGTCGTAACTAATCGAGAGGCTCTAGTAGCATGTGTAAAAGCTCTTAATTAATGACGTGATCTTGCTTATGAGGGTAATGTAATTATCCATGAGGCTAGCAAATGGAGATTGTCGCCACAAAAACGTTTTGAGGACGATTAGGTAGGTTTGAACTCTTGAACTACACGTACTCAATTATTAATAAAGAATATTAGATCAAAGATCCGATCCCTATTATCATTTCTTGTTACCTATCTATTACATATTTTGAAGTTTCGTTTTTAGCAGTAACAAAATCATATCAATTAAATTTGAAAGTGTTACATCACTTGTTGGAGATTTTTACGAATATCCTCATTTTCTATTTCATTTACTTATTTTTTTATATTTTAAATTACAGTTTAAATACTAAAATAAAATAAATATAAAAAATAAGGTTCTGGACGGGTTTTTGGAACCCGACGGGGCGGCGCAACGCGTGCATGATATTTTGTCATCCCTACAAGAAGTCTACAAGTCTTCTTCCAGCCTGAAATAGCGCTATTTATGTCAATTCCAGGCATTCGATATGGGCTACAAACTTTGGGCCATCAACAATAAAATCTGGCCCATAGCTATTATGAAATCCAGTTGAACAAAGAAAGGAACAAAACAAAGGCCAGTCCGTTTAGCTCCGATTGAAAACCGCGAGAAAAGAAGTTTATCGCCGATATTTTCCTTTCTGCTCAAGCAATCATTGCCGATTGAACATCAAATCCCACCTAAAAATCTTCTGTAAAATAAAAAATCAAAGCAATGGATGTCATAAAATCGCAGCAAATATCGGCACGTCCAATCGACAAGGTGGTGGTTCATCCGCTAGTGCTGCTGAGCATAGTCGACCACTACAACCGAGTTGCACGCGACACCAAGAAGCGCGTTGTTGGTGTTCTTCTCGGAACTTCCTTCAAGGGCACCGTTGACGTCACCAACAGCTATGCTGGTCAGTATTTCTCGCTGCCCCGTCTTCGGATCTGATAATTTCTGTCATATGTTGATTTTGAGCTTGTTCGTCGGATTTTTATGTATATTGTTGGTGTGGAATTTGAATTGTGCAGAGTTTTGAATTCGGTTAAGATTTTTTAGGAGTTTGGTGTTGCATTGGAATGGTTTCAAGTGAAATATTTGACTTTGGTTTGTATGGGGTGATTTGGCGTATGAATTTTTGATCTTTTGGGGCGAGGATTAGTTCGTAATTAAGTGGAAAGTAAATATATGTCTTCGGAAGTGGCAAAAATAGAAATTTGAGGTCCAAAGAACATCAATATGGATTTAGTTATTGAAATTCTTGGGTGTTACTTGGAAATGAGGAATTATTTTGGATTTTAAATTTTTAATGATTGTAAATGAATGAAACTAAAATAAAAAATGTGACAGTGAAACACACTGAATTGGTCAAGTGGTGGATTTAAATTCTTATTGTTTGCTTTTCTTATTGCTTCTATATTTAATGTAAGGCTTCGCTTGTCAACACTTAACACTGGGTCAGGAGTAGAATTAGGGTCAATTTTTCAAAATAGCCCTCTTTTAAAGGACAAAGTGAAAAAAAACTCATATTTTAACGGGTTTATCAAGCTTACCGTAGGTCGAGTTACTAAAGGCTTGTTTGGCCCCATTTCTTAAAACTCATTTTTTTTCTAAATTCGTTTTCAATCACACATTTCGTGGCATACACAGCTTCTGTCAAATTTTCAATCACGCATTTCATCAATCGTTAACAAAATATACTAACATTCTGATATTTAACAAAATCAAATAGGAATTAAGTATTGTCATGCAAGACTGCAACATTACACAAAGGGCATTGCTGAGGGTGTCACAACTAACTTTTCTGGTGTTTCTGGGACAGTCATCTAGGATATATTTCTCTCTGATTGACGCTCTATGACTCTACTACAGAAGGATGGTGTTTGATGTCAAGGATTGACCAATGTTGCAATGGATTTAGACTTAAAAAAGTTTTCAAAGTTGAATTGAAGGGTATTTTAGGATTATATAATATGCAGACACCCCTTCAAAGAGATATAAGTTATTTGTCCATTTTTCATTTTCTCTTCCCGTTTGGTCTTTCGAAGAAATTACCCTCTAGAATTATCATATTCCACCTCCAAACGACTCATATCCATGCCATGAAATTTAGGTAATTTCCATTTTTATTTTCCTGTGAAGTTTCCTTAATAAGTCTATTTCCATTACAGTGTATTTATTTTGCAAATTTTTTACAATTCCAAAACTTATTTTCAGTTCTGAGAACCTTTTTTAGAAGCATAAATGAAAAGATATTGTGTACGCATATCTTTGGCCAGGCCTCTGACCTAATAACTAGTATCGCCTCCCACCTAGCTCTATTGTTATGTTCTTCCTTTTTTCTGAAGCCTGTAGACCAGCTAAGAGACACTTTCATTGGGATCGCACCACTCGTGATTAGGAAATTCCTCTTGAATCGTTGGTAATATCTCTCCGGAGAATCTTTTGATTAGTAAGTCAAGGAACTCATACCATCAGTGCCTTCTTGTGAGTGAAATACATATATAGTTATGATTGTTTACCCTGAACCTAAGTGTATTTTTTACCAAACTTTGTCATAACATACATTCTTGCTATAAAACTGTTCACTAATGGAAATGACAGGAAAGCCGAAACTTGCTAGTGGGCATTGCATTCAAATGCATTACATTTTTTGAAATTAAAAAAAAAAAAAGTATGCTTAGAGAAGTCCTTTACAATACTGTGTGACTTCTGTTTTTAAATTAAGGAGAGTAGGCTTGGCGTTGTGGATACAATATGTTTTTGAGAAGCAGGACTATATCCCATTTTTGCCTTGGCATTATGTATCTTCTGAGTTTAGAAATCTCATTTGCACTTCATGTGTTGCATATGCTGTGACTTCACTTTTTGTATTTGGGTGATATGCATAGTGCCTTTCGAAGAAGAGGACAAAGACACAAGCATCTGGTTTCTTGACCACAACTACCATGAATCAATGTTTTCCATGTTCAGAAGAATAAATGGTATGTGATGCTCAATTATTGTAGTTTCGGTTTAAATATTTCCGGGAGTTTGTGGCACAATTTGATTCCAAAATTCTATCAGCCAAGGAGCACGTAATTGGTTGGTACAGCTCCGGTCCAAAACTGCGGGAGAATGACCTAAATATCCATGCACTTTTCCATGAGTAAGATCTTCTGTCCTTATACAGCAGAAATTTAACGTTTTCATTTCATTGGTAGATACTTTTTAACTTTTGATTCTAGTGTTGGGTAATTGCTGAGTTTGTCCTCTAGACTATTGATACAGCAGCAAAAGCAGACATGTTATCAATATGTGGTGAAAATGTCTTTTGCAGAAAAAGTTCTGCTCATTAGGAATTATTCATGTATTTGCAAATAAAAATTACTGCATTTGGTAGGAGTTGGGGTCTGAGGAAAAGATGAAGCTCATGGAAACTTACTAATGTTTCCCCATTGTATCGGTGTAAAAGGAATCTATTTTTATCCTAAACTACTTAATGACTTGTCTATCATATCTACTATAAAAACACGGTGACACGAAAACTTCTTATGTGTCGTATCTACTAGCTAGAGAAGGATACACTGTTTTGAATGGCTTGTCTTGTTATTAAGATATTGTCTGGAACCTTATTTAGCCTTTGTTTGGGCTCCATTTTAATGAGGTTTTGGGAAAAATGTATTTTGGAATAGTAATTTTTTTTTGGAGAATGTGTGGTTAAAAAGTAAGGAAAAGTTTTGGGTTTAATTGTAATATTATTTTTTGAAGAATGTGTGGTTGAAAATGAATTTTGGAAAAATGTATTTTTGGTTTAATGGAGCCCAGACAAGAGCTTAATTTTTACGAAACCGCTTTTGGTAGAGTGAAGACATTGATTGTGGAGAATTACGAGTTTCTTTCCAATTTTCATAGATTACTTTTACTTTCTGCAATGCTGAAAATCATTTCTTTACAATCTGAAAGCATTTATGGATGCCGTGGCATGAATTTTATACTGCTCACCTTTTCTAGTAGTCTCTACCCAATAAAGGGAAATCCTGAAATATGTTGCAGCAAGTGCTATAAGAAACTTCTGTGTAGTTCTTGCAAAATACTGGAATCCAAATCTATGGGATTATTTCTAAAGAAATTTAAGAATATGTTCTTTGAAATTCTTTTAAAAGTATCTGTAGAATGCTTGGTTTTTTCACAATATCATTGGAATCCTTTTATGCATCTTTTTTTATTTCTTCCCAGTATTGACCAAGTACCCGTTGAGATTTTTAATATTCCTATCAAGCTTATCGAAATTTTGAAAGAAATGTCGGGATTAGCATAAAAAATTGTTTTATTTCAATTTAGTTGGTTTTTGATGTCCCTGCTTATCCATTTCATCTGCTGTCTTTGACCTTCTGACACCCTTTTTCCTTGGCTTTTCTCACCACCTCTGGAATTTGTTCGTGCTCTCAAAAATGTCTAAGAAACCCTTCCTCCTCCACCTACTCTGGTTTCAGCTGCACTAAAGATATCCTTATGTTCTTACGATTTGTCCATCTTATAACAATTTTCTTTTGCATTTTCATTAACAATTTTTTGAGCATATTATACAATCTTTAATTTTCTTGCTTGTTTTGGAAAGTTTAAAAAGCTGCTATGATGTTTACGTCAAAGTAAATAATTTTAACTACAAATTTCACGGGACCACAACTTTTATCAACTTTTCAACCACACGTTTAATCAAACTTTAAAAAAATTGTTTAAACTTCTATCTAAAGCTTAGTCAAACAACCCTGCATTTCCTTTCAATTATCAACTTCTGTTTATGCTATTTCAGCTATGTCCCCACTCCTGTGTTGGTGATTATAGATGTCCAGCCAAAAGAGCTTGGAATACCTACTAAAGCCTATTATGCCGTCGAGGAGGTTAAAGAGGTACAACAAAAGTTTATTGTATATTTGTTTTACTGGGCTAGATATTTGCCTGATCAACTAAAATCTCAATTTTTTTATACTTGTTTTACTTGGTTATATATTTGCTTGCTCAACTAAAACCACAAATTTTTTTAAGAGGATATAAATAGAAAGATTGCAAAACTGCAAAGCTAGACATTTGGTAGAAACCATATGGAAATGTGTGAAATTCTGGTCTAATGCTTGGATGGACTTGCAGAATGCAACTCAGAAAAGCCAGAAGGTATTTGTGCACGTTCCTTCAGAAATTGCTGCTCATGAAGTTGAAGAAATAGGTATGCCCATCACATTCCAGATGTGCATTTCTTATATATATCTGTCGTTTTATATATTTAATCCAAAGAGGAATCCTTCTTGCCAACTGCTGGCATTTTCACTTCTATTAATATTATCATTTATTAGTTTTCCGTCTCTCTTCTCTATGAATCTTTATGCCATTCCCACTCATCCTTCCTGTGACAGGAGTTGAACACTTGCTGCGGGATGTGAAGGATACAACAATCAGTACACTCGCAACAGAGGTTTCTTTTCCACCTATCTCCTATTGTAATCATGATTCTCAAGATTTTTGATAAATAGTACTTGATTGAATTCTTTTTCTTTCCTCTTCTTTACCTGTTGATGTATAAATGAATGGGAATAAGAAACTTGGAGCTCTTTTTCCTGTCCAGGTGAGTGGAAAGCTTACAGCTTTGAAGGGATTGGATGCACGATTGAAAGAAATACGCTGTTATCTTGACCTTGTTATTGAAGGAAAACTTCCGTTGAACCACGAGATTCTATACCATCTACAGGTAACACTTGCTGTGTTGCATTACAATTTCAATTTACGAAATGCATCATCGATGCCCTAGCTACCTTTACAACTCCAACTTAGGAAATTATTAGTTAATATATCAGTTAATTTTTATGTTTTAAATATTCCAAAATGATTTGTGTTGATGCGTTTTTGGTTATCTATCTAGATATAATTCTTGAAATTTTGGCTAATGTTGCATACTAAGTTAACATACAGTAGGATATATGTTAAATGATTGCCTGAGGTGGATATGTAGTTGTAAGCTTCACACTTGAGCCTGGATTGACCATCTTGTTATGTGACTTAAAAAGGCCCTTTAGATTGGGAATTTTCATCCTATGGCAACTTGGTAGCTCTTGATTACGTATCTGTAATTAATGTTACATTCAACTACAGCAAAAGTATGGGGATGTGAAACAGAACATCTGAAACCCCCTTTCCTGGAGTCCGATGAGGCTTTATAGTAGTCCTCCACGCAATTTTGTTAAAAATATATCACTTCATTCTTTTCTATGATTCCTTAATGTTGGTGTGGATATCGCTCTATGCATGCACTTCCACAATTACAGATGATTTCCTATCTTATCTTTAAATGTGTCCCACTTCTACAGGATGTGTTCAATCTACTACCAAATCTCAACGTCTCTGAACTAATTAAATCTTTTGCGGGTAAAATAGCTAGTCTTCAATTATTTTTTGCTTGATTTTCCTGTTGAAAAGGGCATTGTGTATCTCAGGATTCTGAGGCTGTCTTTTAACGAATTTACTGATGTGCCTTTTTTCAGTGAAAACCAATGATATGATGTTGGTCATATATCTTTCATCCCTTATCCGCAGTGTGATTGCTCTCCATAACTTGATCAACAACAAGGTGAGATGTCCTCGAAATTTGCTCATAGCCTTTTCCATTTTTTGGTTGTCCAACATGTTAAAACAAACTACAGAAGCTGTAGAATCTTGATTTTAATACTGGAGACTCAGCAGTCTTTCTCTACCTCTATGGAATTGGTGGCCTCTACCAAATTAACACTTAACACGAGTTATTGGTATATTATCATTGAAGGAATACCGTTACTTGGTCCTAGGCGAAGAGAACTGATGTTAAAATGGCACCTGAACAGTATTGTGGGGTCGGATCAATCATAAATGGGTATGGATAAACTGAAAAATGATGAAAGTGAGAGTGATTAATTTACTTTGGTGCCTTGTAACCACATAAACCTGGCAGCCTACTTGGTTATATACATCTTATTATCCAAGCACCAGATCCTTTGTTGAGGGACTGTTATCTCATAATCAATCCTATTACACATTATATGATTAGAATTAAGCTAGATGGACACCAAGGATGACATCACCCAAGGTGGAAGGAACCTAAACAGTGATGAGATGAATGTGTTTAAAATCAATGGTGTAGATTGCTGCCACATGGAAGAGTATCAAACTTCTTATCAACCATGATATGATTAATCAAAGCAACAAGTGCACATTGTTTATGCTATTTTGTACATTGTAATTAGTTGTCCCTGCCTAGATTGGTTGCATAAATTTTATACGTTCTCGTCTTGATATTTTGGAAACATTTTTTCAGATGCTTAACAAAGAACACGAAAAGGCAGAAGACGCAAAGCCAGTTGCTGTGTCAACTGCTGCTGGAAGCTAAGCACTGAAATGTCCCATTGAGAGTTTGCTTTTTCGTGGAATTCAATGTGGTGGCAGAATTTGACATCGAATCCAGACTTCATATTTTGGGAATGTTGCAAATGAAGGCACTCTTATGGTTCAGGCTGAGTTTAGATTTTCTCAATAGTTTATGCCTTTGATCCCATGTGAACTTTTTAAATAGTCAGTCACCAAAAATGGAACATATATTATAGAGAACATGTCACTTTTTCTCCCCCATGTACTTGGATAGGAATTCGTGTTGTTTGTCTGAATTGGATTGGAACTTCAACAAGAGATACACCTGGTCCTGGATAGAGGGAAGGGCTTCAATTTAATTATGTTCATGTCATTTATGCTTTAATATTGCATGGATACTGCTTTGGACGATTCACCTTTCACATGTCAGCATATTGGAGTTGCCTGGGTCTTGTTTTCTCTTCCGGGATTCTCTTTGTTAGAGTTGATCTTTGCCTAGGCCAAATCTGTGGAATTTACACTCTTACTCTGCACTTCTCTTTATGAGTGTGGATCTTTGCTAGGGCTGGATCTGTGGATTTCACACTCGAACTCTGCTCGCACCATGAAGTAATGGAGTTGCTTGATCGACATGGATGTTCCTAAAGAATATAAATTAAAATTTCATCGATCCGTTTTGTTTAACAGAGTGAAAAACAAAGGATGCGTAGAAGCAGTAATTTGGTACAAACAAGTATAATGAAATTAATCAATTTTCTTCTTCATCGTCATCAGGCTGCAATGATTCCTCGAACTCAGAATCCTTAATTACCCCCATTCATAACGTGCACTAATGTATTCCCCAATTTCAAATCTATTAACCACCACACCAGCATTCCATCCAAATCCTTTAATATTGTACACATTAAATGCCGATATCGAATCATAAACAATCTCCTTGCCATGATGTAAATCGGCCGAATAAATCGTTCTCGGTACAGCTGAAAATCCGAATATTCGAGTCAGGATCGCATATGTATCTTTCGCCTTTTCACCAGCCAAACTCTCCGTTGGATTCAATATCAATTCGCGTCCAAATGCTCTTCCGAAGGTAAAAATACAGTGAATGCCAGATCTTTAGGTAACATTTTAATCACAATATCTCGAAAATTGCTTACTTTCTCGTCCACAAAATTCTTGTTTGATTTGCAGTTGCGCCATTTGACATGGAGATTTTTCCAACTGAAATTATCTGAATAATAATAACGAATGAAACTGAGATGATTATGCAGACAAACTTTACCAGATTCTTCAACTACATAAACCCCCCTTTTCTTCTCATTCTCTGACAAACTATCCTCAACTTGTTGCAATCTAATTATAACTTCACCCTTGGATTCATCATCACAAAATGGGGAGGAGGTCGAATTTAATTGATGAGGAAATTAGGATTTGGGGTCGAATCTCTAGTTATGTTATTAACTAAAATGTTTTTATCTAAATGTATATTTTAAAAAACAAGAAAAAGGAAAATATAGTTTAAATATAATATAAATTTTTTAAATAGAATGGAGGGGCAAAATTGGAAATGTATATTTACTTTTAGCTGACCTGAGGAATGTGTTATGAAAGTAAACTTCAAATCTTCAATGGTGATTTCTGAAATTTTTTTTTTCTTGAATAATGCTTTGAACAATCTAAATGAATAGCTTCTCTCTCTTTTTTTTTTTTTTTGTAACACAACATGTTACCTATTTTATTATTGTATTACACGTGTTTCACTACCATATTTTCAACGCCACCATTGCTATCACTTGTAATACAGTGTGTTACACACATTGTGTCGCATATTTCTACCGCAATTGTGTTCGTCAATACTATTTGTAATCTTCGGTGTTATATGCCTTAAATGAAGCTTTCTCCTTCGAAATCAAGTCACAATTTTCGCACTAAGTCACAGTTTTTAAAGACCTCTTTTTTTTCACAATCTTAAATTGTAAATTCTAACTTGAAACTATAAAACATATTATATGTGATATGCTGGACAAAAGAATGTCACTAATTTGTGACGGGCAAATAACCTTATAAGTCACAAATACACAACGTAATAGGTCATAGTCATATAACACGTTAAAAATGAAGCTTGCAAATTGTGGAGAGATATAATTAATGTATTGTGACCGAAAAATATGGTGATCGAGGTCGGTTACTGGAAACAATTGTTTAGTATTTTTGCTTCGCCAACAAATGGAAAACGATGAAAAAACTGCGGCGGCAAGAAGGAAAAATTAATTTGGAAGAAATCACGTTGAAAATTGTGGAAGAAATCAGACATGAGCCCATCTAGTGCGTTCACGAGGTTTCCAAACAATAGTTTAACAATAGCTCCAAGTACATAAAATTTTGACAAAATTGATACAGAAGCTGACGTAGCCAAACTTGAATTGCTTGTTTTTTTCCATCTTCCAATGTTGTCATGTTAAGTGTTGTCTGTTAAAATTTCCTGTCAAAAAAATCTATACTTATAGCACGATTGATAGTTTAATGGATCAAGTGGACACTCACCAGCCCTTTTGTTGGAGTGGGTCAATAGTAGAACAAAGCTATGAAAAATGGTTCCCAAGAAATGTTGAAAATCACTGTCATATGTTAAACCCTTCTTCATGTGAAAATCACTCACACCATTCTTAGTTAATCATGTAAATGGTTCGATTTGATTTCAAATGAATTTTAACTATCGAAATCAAAATAAAACTGTTTCAAAACGGCTTTGGTCGATTCAAAATTGAAATGTTAATGGAGATTAAAATTTAAAGCTAATAGTTTGTATATTATAATTTTGGGTAATACTATTCATCCCCACTGGAGTTGCAAACACAATTTAGGTGACTCTTAATTTCATCATTTAATGTCACATTAACGTCGCTTAAATTGTGTTTGTAACCTCACTGAAGATGAATAACATTACTCGGTTCGATTTGACGGTTAGTTTTTTCATTGATGATAGGACAGTCTTGGACAAACAAAACATTTATTTCTGGTGGATTTCAAGAAGCAAAAGAAATTCTATATTTCAAGTATTTATCGAAACATACTCCATGAACTCAGGGTCGGATTCTAACGCTGCCATCGTCTCTGCTGCCAAAACCACTTCTAAATCAACGCTTCCACCACCATTGCGACCTGGAAATGCAGAAATCTTGCCATCAAATTTGTTCGCCCGCCCGCTCCGAACCGCCATGGGTTTGCCCCACCCGAAATCATTTTCGTACATTGGAAACCTTGGAGAGCTTCCCATTGTGATCATCGCACCATCGAAATTCCCCAACGGGAAGCATCGTGGCTCCTGCTCCCACTTCGCGATGTGTTTTCTTACCATTGCGTTATCGTAGCTCAACACGTTTTTGTTCAATTGCTCGGCGCACCAACGCAAATCTTTAGCTAACACATCGCCGGCTGAAGCGTATGTCGGAATACTCTGAATCGCGTTGCCAAAGTATAGGGCCTCCAGCTTCGGCTCGAGCCTGTGCCGGCAATTCACTGCCATCCGGAACGTTGTCGTTTTGGAGGCTGGAAATTTTCTCGCTCGAGTGATGCCACGCCATAACAGGGCACATAGTGATTGAAATGATGAAATCTCGGCAGTTGGATTTTTGTTACTTGATTCCCTGGAAATGGTGTTTCTGAGCCAAGTTAACGGTGTCAACTTTCCGTCAGGAAATTTTATCGGGTCGTTACTCTGCTTGCCCGTCAATTCTACAATGTTTAATTCCGATTTCTGATTATTGGCTTTGGATTTCAGCTTCTGAATGGATTCTCTGCTAAAACTGAAAATTCTCTCTCTTAACTGTGCATCAACGGAGAAACTAACCTTGGGGCCGCCGGCAGGGAGTTTCAGCACCGCTGTAGAAATCAAAGCAGAGTCACGACAGAAGTCCGGCGTCCTTGCAATCCTTTCGTCGCCTCTACTTAACGCAGCAAAAGTGTTAAAGAAATTCCAGAAGGAAGTTCCATCTGTAACAGCGTGATTCACGTCGCAACCAATGAAAACACCATCGGCCAAATCCGTGACCTTTACAGCAAGAATAGGGCTGAAATGGCCTTCATAACTAACCTTTTGGTCAAAAGCAAAGAACCCATTAACTTCTTGAGGCACATCAAGGGAGCCCAAAATATCCCTCAAGTGAATGTGGGTCCCACTTGCTTGGATAAAATCTACTCCAGCGTCATTGCAGGTAATGTAAACATATCCCTCTGAGTCGGTGGTGAGTCGACCCGCAAGCGGCGGAAAATGAGTCAATGTCTGTGAGAGGGTTGTTTTGAGGAGAGCAACGAGTTCAGAAATTGGAAATGGGGGGCGAGTAAACAAAGCCCCTTTCTGAATGTAGTGACAAGATAGCATTGGAAGGTCTGAAACTGAAAGTTTGAGGTCACCCAAATTGGATTTTTGTGCTGGGAAAATTGTGCATTTGGAAACCAGAGTTAAAGAGTTCCAAGGCATTTTCAAATCTTGATTTGCTTTAGCAGTCTTTGTGAACTCTGCTTCCGCTTCTCACTTCAGAGAAGGAATAGAATTGAGAACTGAGAGTGAAGAGTGGAGGGATAGGGGTTGGTTTATATATGAGTGGAGTGTGGGGGTTGGGTTCATGCTTTTGCTGAGGTGGCGTTAGTTATTGCTGATGGAGGGTTTTTAATTAGAGTGGGTGGTGCTGACTGTTTGATTCTTACAATTTATGAGATAGTTGACCTCAAATTTATATCACTTTATTATTTTGCTAAAAATTAATGAAATATGAATAGATAAAAAGTTAATAAAAATTATAGTTCCATATATGACTGAAAATGAATATAAAAAATTCAAGTTTTAGAAAATAGAAACCAAACATAAACATAATTGGCCGGACAACTGTTCGACTATCACAAAAAGCCTATGAGTTAATGTTTAATTAAAAACAAGATTTTTAGGATTGATTCTCTAAAATAAAAGGAAAAAGCTATTTGTACACTTTAGTGTGCATTAACTTTGACACTCCTCTTACAAAAGTGTGTAGGACCCACGATTTTTTAAATTGTGGGTCCCACACCTTTGTGAGAGGAATGTCATGCGTGATGTACATCAAGCATGACTCAAAATAAAAAGAACGAGTCGAGTACCGTTACCTATCCTAATGACGTTTAACAATAATTTAGGTAATAATTATGTGTCGTTATATGTTAGATTTATTTAAAAGTAAGAAGATATAGTTATTTAATTGAATTTATCATATGACAGATGGGCATAGAAAACATTTCTTTTCTATTTTAATAATGTCTAATGTTTAATCCTTTATATCAAACATATAATCTATAATTTTAGCTATTCTCTTGCTAAATCATCTCCTATGAAATTTCAAATGTGAGAGCACTTAGAGCCAACATTTACCAAGAAGAGGTGTCAAATATTTTAGCAAGGACGTGGCCAAGAAACAACTATGACAGATGGGGCAAGTAGAATGCAGCTTGTACGTTGTATGGTCTGCCTCCGCCTAGACTTAGCAGTAAGCAGCAGCACACAAATCAAGAGTATTGTTGGAATTTCACGAGAGAGATGGATCATGGATGGTATCGTCTCCCATTTTGCAGCAATTAAATTCTTCAATTACTCAAAAAATTTAAATTAATTATTAATAATAAATGGTTACTATTAACCTCTAAATTTGATTAGACCTAGTTATCAACATATTTCAACTCCCTTTACGTCCATATGTATATTATCTGCACACTTGAACATCGCATTAGATTGCGTAAGATCGTAGCTCCGATGGATTGAGACTTTCGCATGTCCAAGAGTGGGACGGTGAAGGATATTGAGGTGTGGGATAGATATAATGGACGAAAATATTGGTGTTAGGTTTAGCTTACATGTGCACAAGAGTAAACTTACCAAAGTTTGGATTACCTTTAAATGAGAGAGAGAGAGAGAGAGAGAGAGAGCGAACGAGCCAAGTATTTATTGGTAGACGAGGCCTTCTTAATGCTTGACAGGTGACCTCATCATAACACATAATTTGTCATGTACAATTGTGTTAATCAATTGTCATCATAGGCATGCGGTCTCCATACCTGCAATGGAGAGGGAAGGGTTCCACGGTGCAGTAATTGCCCATAAAAAGGGCATCGCGCGTGCGCGTAGTGTCCTCAATCAACATGTGGTTGTGGAAGCTACGCTTCAACATGCCATAAGTGAAGGATTTTTCGGGGGACAGACGCCCAACCAATAGGGGACGCCACATGCACCCCTTGTTCGTCTAGGCCTACGTGGCCATTGACGAATAGCAAAACTCTAAGTAAAGGAGTTTTCCTAGAAAGACGGTGATTCTGTCACTTCAGTGGGTGCATGTGGTGTCCCCCACCTGTTAGTCCAGGGCCCACATGGCCTTGGACGAATAGCAAAACTCTAAGTGAAGGAGTTTTGTTAGAAAGACACGACCACGTGACCTTAGATGAATAGCAAAATTCTCCAGCACATGCGCCCCCTGTTGGTTGGGCATCCGTGCGGACAGGCTCCCCTCCAGACGTCCACCCAATAGGGGGGCGCCACATGCGCCAATGAGGCTAACGTCATCTCTTCTGCCATTCACCATGGAATTGCTCAATCAGCTACAATTTGCAAAGATCTGAAAATTAGCTGTAGAGGTGTAAGACAAAGCGGAGCGGGGCGGAGCGGGGCGGGGCGGGGCCGAGGGGAGGGGGGTCCCTGGCCCCCCCAAATTTTTGAATTTTTTTTAATAAATTTTTTAACTTCAAAATTTTTTTTTTTAATCTCCTAATCCAGCACATTCAGTTGTTTGTGAAGTTGTATTATTTATTAATTATGATTGAAAGAGTTTCCTCAATCCTCAGATTCAATGATGGAGAAGTATTTCAAAAGATTAGTAGTTTCTTTTATATGTTTCTTGATTTTTTTGTGAAGTTTTCGTACATTAATTTATGTTCATTTGTTTCATTTCTCCATCACAAAGTACCAACTTTCCTCATTTTAACAGATAATATTTCAAAAAAAAATTTCGGCCCCGCCCCTTCAACTCCGGGACCCCCTCTAGTTTGAAAGGCTGGCTCCGCCCCTGAGCGAAACCATCGGGGTCAAATTGAGCTTTATTAGATGCAATTTTTTTGTAGTAATTTCAAATTCTTTTTATATATTGCTATGTTTTCATGTATTTCATCAAATGATATCGAAAATAAGGCAAGTCCAAAAAAAAAGGGGGTCATCATCTACCTCGGAAGCCATTAGTCCGAAGTACAAAAAGAATTTGCTATTGTCAAAAAGGCGGTTTAAGTGGCGTAACATTTGGGAACGTCTATATATGTCAACAAATTTCAGCCATTTTCAATTTAAATAGAGAGTTTCAACACTGCATAAGGATAAGTTGTTTTGATTTCAGTTTAAAGATATTTTATGATTATTACGGTTTTATGATTTTAGCTAAAGATGATATTATGATTATTAGAGTTTTAGTTAGACACAAATTCTAAAAGAACGTAAAAATATATATTAGTAGATGAATTTGGAATAGAGACCGCATATTCATCTAAAAGAACGTAAAAAAACTTAACCCCTGTTTGAGCCCCTTATTCAAAAACTCAATTTTTTTTTCAAAATCATTTTTAAACACATATTTTTTCAACAAAATAATTTGTACGTAAACACGATATTTTTCTACTACTACTTTTTAACCATGTACTCTCCAAAAAAATCGCTATTACAAAATCCATTTTTGTGAAAAATGGGGCTCGAACAAGGGCTTATTTATGTTGTAGCAAAGCGTTCATCAATTAGCAATTGTATCTCGACCTTTCAAATTTGTTGCAACTTAACCCCCAATTGATGGTTTTTTGTCAACTAAATCACCACGCCAACCTTATAACCTCATCATCAATTAACTAAAAACTTAAATAAAAGAAAAAAATAAATAAAAATAAAAAATAAATAAACGAAACAATTGGTTATCCCATCCCGCCCCATTAAATGTCTCACGCTTAAGTGCAAATCAACACATTTTAACCCTTATTTGATTGGATTATTTAAGAATCACTTCTCCTACATTCATTTTCAACCATACATTTTTTAAAAAAAAAATCATTTTCCATATTTCTTCATAATTTTTTTTTTATCACACATTAACAAAAAAAAAAAACCTACACTTTTGTAACTTTTATTAGAAAATCGATATGGTGGAACCAAAAGAGGGACTAGGTACAAGCACCGAGGAAGGAGCGAAGAAGAGGAAGTGAGAGAGGGTGGCGCGAGGATGGAGAAGTAGGGGCGGCCGGTTGTCCATTTTTTTCAAATTATTTTATATTGCCGCCACCAAATTTTTAGTGCAATGCTTGTCAAGTTTGGGGTTAAAATGAAGGGAGAAGAGATTGTCGTAAAGAACGTGAAAATATAAAGACCAATTTAGTACAGCAATCATAGATTAAGAACATCTATGCAATTTTATAGAAATATCTCAACAGTAAAATAATACGCATACTTTGCCCATAAAAGAACAAGGAAATAAAAGAATCCTAACTACCTTCAAAGTTTGTTCACGACTCCCTGTTTCTCTCAAACTTCTTCTTCTTCTATTTGTTCATGATATATAATGGCAATGCATTGATTTCGAAAAAACCCCAAATCAATCAAGAACAAGAAAACGAAAGAGATTCTTTGTTTTATTGGATGGGTGTAATACTTGAAGAAGGAGAAGAACGGGAACCGACATTGACACCGCCAAACGCCGGCGCCTTATTATTGCCGCCAGTAAATTTTTCGACGGTGGAAGATAACACCGTTTACCGTTCGGGCTTCCCGCAGCCATCCAATTTTTCTTTTCTTCGTTCCCTCAAACTTCGTTCCATCATGTTAGACAATTTTTTTTAAATTATTGTTATGGTCATTATTATCATTATTATTTTATGTTCTTCAATTTGTGGGTTGGATTTTGAATTGAGCGTGGAAGTTATTATTAAGTTTTTATGGGCTTTGCAGATATTTGTGTCCTGAACCCTACCCAGAAGAGAACTGGCAATTTCTTCAATCCAATAAAGTTAAGCTCTACCAATTTGGAATTGATGGCACCAAGGTATGTGTGTTATGTATTTTTCCTCCATCCCTTTTTTTTTACACTTAAATTGTTAATTTACATATTTGGTGAACGCATTTTAAAACGTGATGGAAAATAGGTGGTTAAAAAAAAAATTGGATTTGCATGTAATATTAATTTATTGAAGATTGTGCGGTTAAAAATGAATATTGAAAGAATGCATTTTTTTAAGAACGTGGATCAACCAGGGGACAGATTATAAATTACAATCTATATTCTTGCATGTGTGGATTCAGTTGTAATGGACGCCACTAAAAATGGAAAGTAAAAGCTAAAATATTGTTCATTATATTATCCACGGCTAGTACTGCCTTATCGTAATGAATGAAGCCAATCAGTATGTTGATTGCTAAATTAGGCATTCGACGCCACCTTGTTCTGACTTTAAGACTTGTATGCTTTCAGGAGCCATCAGCCATTCCAAGGAGTACTATTACTGAAGCTTTAAAAGTTTTAATTGGTATATATTGATATTTTTTATATGTTTCCGAACACACATGGATATAAGTTCTTCACTAATTTCTGAATTATTTATTTATTTTTTCATTTTTTAGATGTGAGAAATCATCCAGTACTCATCCACTGCAGACGTGGAAAGGTATATTCTGCATTATTTTTCTTAAAATTATCGTTTTATAGTCTAGAATAATCAATCATCAGACTTTCTATGTGTTTGAAATTTGATTTATGCTTCATCATGTTTGTCATTAGGGTTTGCACCAGCTAGATAAATGAATATCTGTCTTTTAGCATACCTAGTTTGTGTTTCTTGGACTTCACTTATCAAACAAAAATGCAGGCCATAAAGATTCTAAAATCATTCGAACTGCAGAGAAAATTAATCGGATGAAAATGTTTTTTCTTTGAATGTATTATCTTTGGCATGTAACGAAAACTCTTAGCTGGTCGAACTGTTATTCATTGAAACTTTATATAATCAATGTTCAGCCTATTGATGACTAAGAATTGTTTGACTGATATATTGATCAAGTTTGATCTTGATCCTCAAATGATGGCATTTTGATGGCTCTGCTACTTGATTGTTCTTGAAATAGGGCCCAATTCGAGTGTGGATTGCATATTTAATTTGAGAGTGATCAATGTCCTGGCTTGACTGATATATAGCATCTGTGTAATTAGAGCATGGTTGGCTAAGCCTAAAAAGATAACTTATAAGTAAGCTTTCTAAGGTTAGAGGAATTTTTTTTATTAAAAAGGAGAAAAAAATATGAGCTATTCAAAAGTGGTTGGAAGCATAAGGTTAATTAAAAGTAATTTTTACTTTTTTTAAAGCTTCACAAACAGTTTACTGTCCATATTAAAATATAAAAAGTTGAATCATTGATCTTAACCTTGTGTGCTTTTTTATGGACTCGATAAGGTATTTCATCTTCTGAGTGGCCATATCCGCTCATATAGTGATCTCATGTTTTCAACTTGCAGCATCGGACTGGGTGTCTTGTGGGTTGCTTAAGGAAGTTGCAGAACTGGTGTTTGTCTTCAATTTTGGACGAGTACAAGAACTTTGCTGGCACAAAATCGAGGGAGACCGACTTGAGATTTCTTGAGATTTATGATATTTCATGTCTAAGGCATAGCCTACAGAGCCTCATCTACCAGTACCAGGGGTATGGTCTCCAGAAGAGACGCTTGCTTTACAGAGAAGATTGCGTACAGAAGCCGAGGATGAGTTCAGTGCAGTTAGCCTAATTGTAGCATAGAGTTTACATTTCACTCAAGTTGAAAAATTTGTTAGATTGGTTTCTACTGCTGTGCAAGAATCATTGCTTGGAATGGTTTATTCTTTTGTTATTTGACATAATGGGAAAATTGCTTCAAATTTTGATAGAAGGATAATGAACTACTTAAATAATGGGGTACTAGATGGTGCGGATTACTGTAAAATAGATAATGTATAGTGTGACTTGGGGCGTGTCGATAATGTTGGATGTGTGGAGTTGAATATAACGTACACTTTTCTTTAGATATTTTGCACATGTATTAGGCTATTCTAACATTTCCTCATGTATAAAGGGTTAGGGGAGCCTATTTTTTGTGTATTAGAGAAAACAAAGATATGTGAGCCGAAAAATACATTGTAATCTTGATCTTCGAATTAATGCAGTGTTACTGCAACATTGAATGGATGTGGCTCTCGCATTGAAAGTAAACCACTTTAATTTCGATGTTTTTGCTTTCGATATTCTTTGATTCATGTTGTGGTTGCTCTCGGTAATATACGTGAGTGATTAATTCGATATACTATAGGGAGAATTTCAGTTGGGGTCCCAAATCTTTTAATATCTCGCGGCCTATATTTAAACATTTCATTCTTGCACAAATAGTCCCAAACCTTTCATATCGATTGCATTTGGAGGACATATGGACAGGATCCGTCCATCTCTGCTTTGTAGAAAATTTAAAGGTTGTGGGTTCTTACTTTTGGCATCGATTATGTTTGAGATTGTGGTTTTTAAACTGGAGGCTCTATTTGTAACCGTTCAATAATTGTGAGCTGGCAATATAAATTTTCTTTCCAATATTTAGTTGAAATAGAACAAATAAAATATATCACCAAGTTAGATTTGATTCTATCCATAACATTTTTTTTAAATGGGAGTTGACATTTGAAATTATCTTTTCAATATCTACCAAAAATAAAATATGTTATTTGAAATTATCTTTTCAATGCCAACGAAAAATAAAAGAAATCATCAAATAGCATATGATATATAGAATAATAGTATCCAATAGATAGCATAACATAAACACCAAATTACTTACCTTTTTTTTTATAACCGTGAATGTCTATGTCAACTTGCAGGCACATCGACTAATCCCATGGGACCCTAAAGTTTACGGTAGGATACTCGCCTCAGTGGCTCTGAGGGAACTCGAACTGGTGACCATTGGGAAGTAAACCTAAAACCTCACCAATTGAGTACCAAATTTTAGAAGTGCTAAAAAGAACATATATTAACTTCTCTAAACATAACCTAACAATAATCTCAACTTTTCTTTCCATCTCATCGTTTCCTCTGCATCCCGTTGGATCATTGGATTATGATGAATAAAGTGTAAAAAATAAAAAAGACAATTAAAGTCAATTACCGACGATTTTGATTTAAAAATCAAAATTCGCTCGAAATCCGATCGATTCTCATTTTTCGAATTTGATTCCTAATTAATTCTGAAACTAGATTGAAATCGGTTCCGATCCAATTCGATCAAAATTTCCACCCCTAAATGATACCACCATTAAAATTTGTCGCGCTATTTATAGATCTTATCATTTAATTGATTTGTATAGTACTATTGTATTTATAATTAAAATTGGGATTTCACCGTGGACCGATTTTTGTATGAACTCTAATAAAGAAAATAAACATATAATTTCCTTTTGAACAATTCAAATTAGCCTTTTCAGGATTCAAGAAAGAAGAAGAATTTCGTGCTATTCTCTTCGAGCTGATGCAAAAACAGTCTTTCGAATTCAACCTAGGATATAAGTTATGTGGGCTAATTTACCCTATCAGATAGAGAGAGAAAACACGACTTTTATAGTGTAATCCTTATATCTCTAGCATTTTTAAATCCTCAGCTAATAGAAACATTTAAATCATAAAATGTCACGTGACACTAATGTGATGTCAGGTTGAAAAAGTAAATAATTCAAAAAAGTTCTTTATTCCAAACTGTCCAATCACGTGTCGACACGTGTTCCCTATATTTTTTTAACCTGTCATTGAGCTTGTTTTTGTAGCATAATTGGTGAGAGAAATAGTGCGTAGAGAGAGGTCAGATTGTGAGTGAATTGGGAAAGGCTACTGTGTAGTCCATTAAGTGGAATTATTATATTATTTAATTAATTAAGTGGCGTGCATCAAAATTGTATAAATTCAAATTTTGTTCAAAAAACTGGTCTTATAAACGGTCATTTTAGAGTTTATAGATTAGTTAAGAAAAACATGAATGCATATTGTATACTATAATTTAATGGCCCAAATTTAATGTACGTTTCAAGCCCCCGAAAACTCTGAACCTCGATTAAATTTCATCCGCACTGAACAATATTCCTGGCTCCACCCTTGAATATTTGCATATATTGTTGTTGCAATTTGTTATTTTACTTTTACATTCATTAGATATCACACGTTTGGAAATATGATTTAATGACAATATACTTCTTTCACTTAAAACCCCAATTGATTTAAACATGTTCTTTGTTGTTCATGTATTAAAAATTATTAGGTAAATCTTTTTTTTACCCGAAAAATTCTTGTTTCAGTTTATTCGTTGAGTTATATTTTTTTTGTGTTTATTCATCTTTAGTTTTTAGAAAACTCATGTATATGTCGTACCAATGTTTGACATAATAGAAACTTAGGACGTGAGGCAAGGCACACTCGAGCACCAATGATTGAAGCCAACAGTCCTTGGAGCGTCTGAGTTTTGCTCGAGTATCCTTAATTTTTGACCCACGGTAGAAAATGTCTGGTTCCGCCCCCTGTTTCTTTCACTTGAAAAACCCAACCGATTTGTTGTATTGGCAAACATGTTCGTTGTAGTTCGTGTATTAGAAATTTTTGGTTAAATCTTTTTTTTTTCGAAAATTTTTCGAGCTTATTTGTCGAGTTATATTTTTTTGTTTATTCATCTTTAGTTTTTAGAAAACTCATGCACATGTCATGCCGATATTTGACATAATAGAAACTTGGGGGGCTAGGCAAGACACACTCAAGCGCCAATGATTGAAGCCTACCGTCCTTGAAGTATCTGAGTTCTATTCGAGTTCTATTCGAGCATTCTTAATTTTTGATCCCTCATTAGAAAATGTTTGGATCCGCCCCTGTGGCCAGGAGAAAGGCAGCCACACCAAGCTGGAATGCTTCCACTAGAAAATCACCGCCCCTGATGTAAAATCCATGCAGATCAACCACGATGCCCGCCACCCAAAAATCCCCTTTGATGAGTCCCACCTCTCAAATCTTCACTCAGTTCATGTTGGCGACTCTTCCAAGCAACCGTTTGAAGTTGGGGCGTCTTGAATTGAAGATATAGAGAGGAAGGAGTGGCCCCGAAAATTTTTTTTTGGACACCTTATTAACAAAAAAAACCAAAAACATATAAAAGAAAGTACCAATATTTAATTTAGTAAAATCATACATTATTACAAGTGTTCCTTTCAAGTTCATACTTTGAAGACGGAAACAAAAAATGAAATTGGTAGTGTTTAAGATTTTTATTCAATTTGAGGACAAAATAATAATGATAAATACAAAAAGAACCAAAAAAAAAAAAAAAATTTATCAAAAATTTGGGGGGGTCCTGGCTCCGCCCCTGCTTCCAAGCTCAAGTGTCACGGGCAGCAGCTTCACTTCAGCCCCGTGACGCTATCGCAGCCGCTGCACTTCGGCTGCACCTTGTAAATATTTCATTTAATTGTAAAATAGTTGATAATTAGAAAATTTTAGTATGATTCCTCGGCCAAAAGACGTCTACTCCCGTCATTTGGGTTTTTGTTGCTAAGTCTATTATAGGGGGTATATGACTTTCAAACATCTTTCAAGCTTTTCTAGTGTTCGCCCCCTGCACTAGCCATTGTAATTTCCTGCTTTCAGTCTATTGTAATTTCAAGCTTTCTAGCAATCAATGATCAAGTTTATTTCAATGCATTTCAATCTCGTGTTGTAAGCTTTCTTTAAATTGTGATCAAATCTACTTTTGTCCCGAGACGGACCGAGAAAAGGCGGAAGGTAGTCTAGCGGAGCAGACTACTGTTGCACGGTGTCCCTTTCTGTGCTAAGAAGAAAGGTAACCCGTGAAACCAAGCCTGGCATTCGTGGTAGCCTCAAGAAGTGAATTTACATTCGCGGATGAGTTTGTTGATGTCATTCTTATTTCACAGGAGAAAAAGTTACGATGTTATTGGCATTGGTGATTGGTATACCATCGTCACTACTAAAGTCTTCGATACGGTTAATAATTTAGTAGACGCCGGTTGTTGCTGTAGTGCTTGTTCACTGCTTTTGTGGTGCTGTCCTGTTCCTTTTTTTTTTCTTTTTTTTTTTAAACTATGAATACAAGTCCATCTATAACCATGTGGATGTCGTAATTTCCCGTCTCGGTTTTTGGGTATTCGACTATTGTTTTGTTGCTCAATTTCAAACCGAAAGGCCTAGTAATATGTTCAGTGGCATGGAATTAGGGTCTCGAGATTGCGATTAGATATTATCATAGCTCTTTTACAAATTTCAAATTGGATGCCCAACTTACTAAATCTAAATTTGCACATTATATCCAATAATAAAGTTTCTAACAATATGGGCAATATTAAAAGGTCCAGCTTTAATAGTTCTTGACCACGTTCCTGTGATAAAGTATTTATGAGTGGAGGTTCATACCCACTCGCCCGGAGGAAGGGGTAATCCCTCGATATGTTAGTTCGGAATAAATTGGAAATGCTGCTGAGGGAATTACTGTTTCAAATCGAACTCTGTTGTGATCGCAGCGGTGATCAGTTATTGTCTATACTGTGTTTGCATGTACTATTGTTGTAATCAACTATGCTGTTTTCTTGCTATTGTGTAGCATTATCGTTTAAAGGAAAAGTTATTTATTTATAATGTTCTGAGCTTATTTGTTGATTGTCAAGAGCAGGTAATTGTGTTCTATTTAGCCTTAGAAGTGGGAGCTTTTGTTGTGGAGGCTTTCATTGTTGTTTATCATGAGAAGATTGTTCTTGATTCTAACTGTGATCAAAATTCCTTTCCCCATTATAATATTGGGGTCCAAATGTCTAAAAGTAGGGCTAATTTCATTGTATTCGTATGAATTTATGTTTCTTGGTTTGAATTCATATTCCTTTGTTTTGTTATATTGGAATTTAGATTAAATTTTAACTTAATTATGGTCAAAATGTCTAAAAAGGTATTTGTTTGGTCTTTATTATGAAACTCCCTTTCTAGAAGTGGCATGGTAATATACTTCGTTTAGAGCAGCACTATGGGTACAAAAAAAATCAACAGCAAATACACTTTGAAGGTTTTCATTGGAAGAACAAAAAATAAAGTTAATAGGGTGCTGATGTGTTCAAATTCTATCAAAAAAGCTTGTACCTGCAGGTATATTGCTTCGTTTATGCACGTGTCTTTGTGCTGTCTCATTTTAAAAAATTTGTTGTCCTAGCGTGTTCATTTTTATCTATTTGGAGGAGTTCCTTTAGCTGGGGGTCTTATTGCTTTGTTATACAATAAACTAAGAGTGCATTTGATTGTAAGGGTAGAAAATGGGTGGAAAGAAAATGATTTCTAGAGCTTGTTTGGTAGGGATTTTTGGGGGAAGAATTGATTTTTGAATAGTGATATGATGGGAAATGTGTGGTTGAAAAAGAAGAAAATATTATTGATGTGATGGAAAATATTATTTTATTGAAAAATGTGTGGTTGAAAATGAGAATTGATTTACTGTAGAAAATCAAAATCCATACCAAACAGGCTCCTAGGAAAAATAATTGTCTAAAAAATATTTTGCAGGGAATTGTTAATTAAGTGTATTTGATTGGTATAATTTCCACCCGGAAAATTTTTTAAATTTTGGATTTTTCTGGTCACGTTTGGCTTTATTTTACATAGAAACTATCCATTAAAATGAAATTTTTTTTTACAATTGGTTATGAAAATTGTTAACATTGCCAAAAAGTAAAAAAAAAAAATTTTGCTCGAAAACTATTTTTTCATCGAGGTTTAGTGTTCGTTTGGCTTCGTTTTATATGAAAATTGTCCATTAAAGTGAAATTTTTTTTTATACTTGGTTATGAAATTTATTAACATTGTCAAAAAATTAAAAAAAAACAAAAACCAAAAACCAAAAAAAAAAAAATTCCCATACCTTGGAAAATGGTGGGAAAGCATTTTCATCACATCTGAGGAAAGAAGGCGCGTGGGGGGATGGGGGGAAATTATTTTCTTGGCTAAATTTGTCCCATCAAACACACACTTTGCATGGAAAATGAAAAAAATTTCCTAGTTCTAGGCAAAATAATGACTATCAAACATGGCCCAAGTAAAAATGCTTTGTTTATGTTTATACTATTAGAAGCTTGTTTGTTGCCTTTGAGATTTATTTTAAGACATGGGAGTTTTTGTTATTGAGGTTTTCATGATTCTAACACGGATCAAATTTGTTTGCCAGTCACAATATTGGAATGAAAATGCCATAAATTGGTGCTTCTTTCATTGTCCTTCGTGGTTGAATTATGTCTCTTTGGTTTATTTTAAGGCTACTAGGAAAATTGGATGTAAACTCGACTTAATTGTGGTTACAATATTGCTGTTTTTGCATCCACACAATCCAGATGGAGTCTGCTTTATGTTTCTTTGTGTGGTTTTATGTTTGTTGGACTAAATTTCATTGCCTTGATTTTTATCTATTAGCCGAGGTTCTGGTGAAACATATCCCTTTCAAATTCGTAACATTTTAGCACCTAAAACATGGCTATGCGACGTCATGCTGAAATTTGTTATCTCTTGTGCTCGACAGACAACATCTGAGCTTCTATGTACCATGGTTGTGAAATCTGTTTCGTCTGCCATATTTTCCGTAAGAAGTGAATCAACAGGTTAGTTCACAGTATAAGAAACTTTCTGATGAACTTTGAAGTTATAGACAAACAATTTCATCAATTATCATTCAAAAAATTAAACAAAACATAAAGAGAATCAAGTTCCATAGCCAAATAACCTGAATTTGGATTGTACATGTCTATGCAAAAGACACAGCTATGCTAATCAGTAGAATCAATTTGATATGTAGATTGAAATCAGTACTATACTAAACTGTCCAGTTAATGAGTCTAAACTAACCAGCAAATTCTGAAGTAAATTTCATAGCAGATGTTTCATCTACATTGGGTTATGGAGCTGAAAATCATGCCTCCGATGATAATCTTTAGTGTTAGCGACTTGCAGTTGAAGGGCAGGACTTGAAAACATGGGATATTGCGAGTACTGAGGCATTGGATACAAGTTTGGGAAATAACAGCATCTCAGTGGCGGCTCAGCATTGGGAAAAGGAACATTGTCTAGCACCCCGAACCCTAAATCATGGGAAACCGGGATTTCACCGCCACTAATATCCATATAATTGCCCTGGATTTCATCGCCATTGCTATACGTATAATTTCCGTAAGTATCTTCAGCGTTACATATATAGTTGCTGCTACTGTTCGATGCACCATCATTCATTGGCATCATCATTAGCCCTGGATTAGTCATATTGAATGAGCCGTCGATAAGTTGTGGATCATAAGTAGGCATCAAAGATTGTTGCTGCTGATAATACAACTTACTTTGGTAGGCGTCTATATTTTCTTGAAGTGATTGAGCATCTATTTGATTCTGATTCAACAAATTAATTCGAGACTTGACATTCTCAATCTTAGCCTGCAGAAGACTACCAAAGTATTTCAGCTCATCGTATGTCAAGTTATCATACGTTGCATTCCAAACTGGGTACTTAGTTTCATTGTTCTTTTTGCGCGTTTTCACAAGCTCTTCTTGAACTTTCTTCACTTGATCCTTGAAAAAAAATGACAAATCGTAGGTTCTTTGTCTGCAGTCATCGTCTGATCTCTTCTTGTAGGAGCTGATCAAGTTTTCAATCTCTTCACGATTTTCGGGCCAAATTGTTGGCTCGACTGGTTCGTCACCTTCTGATGGCCCGTAGAGAATCATGCCTATTTTAACTCCACATAGCGTTGACAATTCATAAGCCTTCTTCTCCAAACCTTTCCTTCTCTTTTCAAAAGTTACACGGCGTGCCTTCTTGTTATTTCTCAGTTCCAGTGTTAGTTTTGCTCGACCCATCTTCATGAACAAAATCACAACAATCAGAATAAAATTTTTTAACTTTCGATACTGAATTATACGTGATTACAGAAATCGAGACAAATAACAGTAATATATATAAACCGATAAGCACAAATAAAAAAATTACTTATAGCCTTTCACATTTGGAGATATGCATAATAAACGCACCGTCCTCAGGAAATTGGAAAATCAATAATTTAAATTTAATTAATAATTCATCAAAACAACAGGAGCCTGAATTTTTATTTTTATTTTTTTTGCTTCTTAGAACACCAGAAATAATTCATCAAAAATTTGAATTTCAGAAAAAAAAAATGATGAAAAGTAACAGAACCCTTAATTAGTAATTGATAAAAAATAATAACAGAACTCTTGATTAATAATTGATCAAATATACTGCAAGAAACTATAAATTCTGATTAAAGAACAGAACTGCAATCAAGAATCTACCTTAAAAGTTTCTGGGCTTCAAGTCTCGGATCTGAAATAGCTTAATCTAAGTAATGAATGGGTTCTTATATAGAATACAGAGGGAGAAAGGGTGTCGAATTTATATGGAAACAAAATCCTGCAAAAATCGATGAAGATTTTCTTGATTACAAATTTTTGGAATATTACCATATGGGTTTCACTGAGATTTAATTCTTTCTTACCGACAAAGGCACTTAACGGCTAAAAAAATTTATGTATAAACGCCGAAGTCCAAACCCATAATTTTTTTGGTTTAATTTTCTACCATAATTCTTATAATGCTTTCATATTATGATCTTATATATGTATTTGTTTGTGCATTTTCATTTTAAGATGCATTTTGTGATTTAACATAATTTTGGTCAATACTACTCAAATTTGAAACGTGAATTAGATACTATGAAAAGAAACTAAAATCTTGTTAATTTTAATGTTAATACAATTTAATACTGCAGTATGACAAATATGAATTGAAGCCGAGAATTCATTTTTTGTATTCGTGTTTTGGAGAATGACTTGTGTGTTGATGATTTCGACAACTTCTTTTAAGTTGATGAGTACACTTCAATATTGTTGTTATGTTCTGTACTAAACTCGTTCGAAATATGAAATACAATCAAGGGCAAGGCCAACCCTAAGATATTTGAGGTTCTATGCAACAAATTATTACGAAACTCTTAAATATAATTTTCTATAAGTGTATTGATCTCTTTAGTATCATTCATGTTCTATTCAAATAGATTTTTTTATATTATTTTTGAAAAATAAAATGAGTCATTTTAAAATAAATAACTTATTTTTAACTTTCATAAAAATTAATTTTTTTAATTATAAGCTTACTAAAAAATTATGGGAGATTTAAAAAATAAAATAAAAAAATTAAACTCATTAAGGATATAAGTGTCCAAGTGTTTTGGACTCTTATTTAGTCCATCGTGATGGAATAAGGACCCAACTCAAAAAAGAAATGAATTTTTTTGTTGAATTTTTGGGCTTTTAATTTTTTTAGGCCCCTCAAGAATTGAGGTCCAAGGCAATGACCTAGATTGCCTTAGGCCGGTCCTGATCGAGGGTGTATTTTTTGATAAAGACGTATGGGAACAATACACAAATAAGGTATTTACTTTCATAAATTTCAAAAATCCAAAAATAAGTTTCAAATTTCAAAAATCAGATTTCTTTAAATTTTTATTTATGAAATAATAATTATTAAATCAATTTATTATTAATATTTAATTCTAAGATGATATAATTAACTCACCCCCACCTCCACCACAACTCTTCTCCGGTCACAACTCTTCTCCGACGATTGTTCAGGTGATCATTCTTGCGACGGTTTCGACGACTGATCCGATTACGGCGACTATTCTGATGACCGTTCCACCACCACTTTATTCCGACAACTGCTCCGATTTCGGCAAATGTTCCAACTCCGGTGAATACGTTAAGGTCACAGATCTATATTTTGAGGTCACAATTCAAAAATATTTAGGTCACAATTAAAAATTTTCATATGTCACAATTTGTTCGTCGGTCACAGATCACAAAATTATAAGTCACATTACTTATTTTATGTATATTTAGGTCACAATTTTTTAAATTATTGGTCACAAATTAATAATTTTTAGGTCACATATCATGTATTGGTCACATTTTATCTAATTCAATGTCACATATTGTTTATTAGTCGCCAACCAACCAAAATATTGGTCACAACACCCACAGCATTTGTGACCACCACCAAAATCATTTGTGACCACCGCTTCGCCATTCGCCACTGCCTCCACCAGCGGCACCACCACCCTCCCCCACACCACTATCACCACACCAAAACCACCATTGCCACATGCACAGCCAAAACAATGCAGAACACACAAACATCGCCGCCACCAACTTCAGATCCTCAATTTCGCAGTGCCCTATCCATCGCCAACACCAGAACACACCCAACTGCACATAGAACACACACAACCGCACACAGAACACAACCAACCGCACCCACCACCCAACCGCACCCAAAACAAATCTGCACCTAACCGCACCCAATCAGATCTGCTCCTCCCACGATCGTCGCACCTCCACCAATAACATATCTGCCACACCAAAAATCATCGCACCCACGCACAAACACCCAACCATTGCAATCGGCGCACGTACACACACCCGACCATCGCAACCGGAGTAAGTAGCGATGGCCGGGGTGGAGAGAGAGAGAAGATAGAGAGGCAGCTGATGAGTGGAAGAAGACGAGATAGAGTGAAAACGAGAGAGGGAGGTGAGTGGAAGAAGAGTCCACGTCGTGGCGGCGGCGGCGTTGAGACGGGGAGAAGAGATGAGGCGTCGGCGGCTACGGCGTTTGGTGAGAGAGAGAGGGTGAGGATGAGATGGAGAGGTAATTGGTTAATTGATTTTAGGGTTTGGAGTTAGATGGGGCGGGGGAGTATATATAAATTAATTTATTGTAAATAGAAATAAAAAATATTTTTAAATTATTAATTAAAACCTGAATTTTGTAATATGAAATTTAATTCAGGATTTTTGAAAATGGTAATCTAAAAGTAGGGGTGAGTGTAATTTTCTCAAGACATATTGCTCTCATTCATGACATATGATTCACTAGAATATAGAGATTCATGTCGATGATCATGGATTGAATAAAGCCTTGTTTCCTTGTATGTGAATTTGTTGCAGAGATAGTATAGATGTTCTCCTTCTGAATTCATCAGTGTCCCACCTACTCATCATGAATTGCCTTAATTACTGTAAAGTACTCGACGAAAAATAAGATATGCATTCAGTTTTTAAGTGACTATTGTTTCCATCATGAAAAGATAAAAGTGGAAAGACGAAGAGTCAAAGAATATAAATGGTAGACTCCGTAATTTATTAGTGTATTTTAATTTTTACACGCTTATCCTTACTATTAAACTTGATAAATAATTGTTAATTGAGGATATTTGTACCTAATTTAGTCTAAATATGATAATTAGAGTTAAAATTCTGAATCGGAAGCTTTTGAAACGAAAAAGAAGGTTTTTGAGTTAATATGAAGTTGATTCGGAGCAGTTGAATGTTAATCGGATTGGACGTGATTGATAAAAAACATTAAGATAACGGTCTGGAAATTTACAAGTTTCGGGAGTGAATTTTAATATTTAGAAAGTTCGAAGATTGATTTGTACACTTAAGGTTCTTGTAGAGAACCAATTTAGAATGATATGGAGGTTCGGGGACTAATATGGTACCTGTTGGAGGTAGTAGGATCAATTTGGATAAAAAGGATCAAAACAGGATGAAAAAGTCGAATAGGTACCAAAGCGATTGATAAAGAACTTGAGGCACGTGAAAGATTTTGGTAGATCGTGAAGACCCACGATAGTGCTCCAAATTGGAAAAAATATGTCAGAGATTACGAAGGTTGGCTTCAAAGATTTTTAGGCTGAAATTTGGATGTCTTCGTATGGAAACATTAATACATGGTTAGCTTCGTTCCAAAAATAAGTTGACAGTCCTTGAGGATCATAGGCAAAAGAAGAGGCACCTCAACTGGAATGGTACGAGTTGAATTTCTTAATATTTATAACAACACTATATCAATCCAATTAGTGACATATTCAATATTAGTTCTCACAATAATACTATGTTAATTCTTACAAATTAACATAGTCCAACTTTAAAATATACAAATAACAAGTTGTTTAATAAGATCAATTCGAGAATGCATACAAATTACCAAAAAGTAAATAATAACACTAAAACAACGATAATCCCATCTGATTGATTCGGTTGCTTCAAGCCTTCAAATTTATATAAAAAATGAAATATAAATTAGAAGTTATAAAAATAAAATATTTTTAAGTATTGATAGTATTTACCAACCATTTAAATTAATCATTCATTGCTTGACATATCACATCAAGAAACTCTAAAACCTTATTCTCCAATCAAGCAAACAGTTTTCAATAACTTTTCCACTATATCATCTTATGCAATTTTTATCAATAAATTGTGCTGTGACTACCATGTAATTGATTTTTTGAATTGATGTCCAAAGATCGTTTGATTTCCTACAAGTGTACGACATCGCAAACAAGTAATAAGTGATAACTAAAATATCATTCTCACGAGGGCCATGTATTCAATATAGGATCAATCTATTTTAACTCTAATAGAATAGCAAATTGTGTTTGAAGAGTTTATACTAAATTAACTAATTAAACTAATGATTCTAGTGAGCAATTTATGGACCATTTGTAAATTAAGATGAGATATTACTAAGACTTTAAATCCCCCTTATTAATCCATCTTTAATGCAAATCAATATTAAGACAATATGTATACATTATTGCTGATCAATGTTCCTAAATTAATTAAAAGTATCTTTCGATGTCAATTAAATATATTCACTCATGTGACCTTCTTATATCTCTATGAAATATGCGAACATGAAAGCATGTATTAAAAAAACTAGAACTTATATAAAAATTATACAAAGTATAACAGTATATCTTTATCCCCTATTGAGCTTTACAATGATTATTATAAATGTTATCTATTTTATTGTTTCTCTCGAAATCAATAAAATTCACTAATCAATCCAATTGGTGATCAATCAATTGAAAGTATTAAATACAATAACAACCATCCAAGAACTGATGCATATTGGATGTCAAAATATTTAATTTATATTAAAAACTTTATAATAAGGGTTCATCTACATCTTAGTAATTGATAATTTACCCTAGCATTGCCAAATTACTAGAAAACATGTTCAATTGGAAAAATATCACCCCGAATTTTTGATAAATTGAAAAGATAAAGAAGAGTCTTTAAATCTTGAATTTCTTCAACGGTTTCTTGATGAATCTCCACTTACGTCTTCTCTTATTTACCCAAAAATCAAGATTTAATCCTCAATTGTATGAATTCTTGCAATTGCTCTTCAATCATCTCACAAAATTATGAAATTCGTCCCCTCTTGACTGTAAGAATTGATGTATATTGGAGTAAAAGATATATATGAGAGGTGTCTGATATTGGATACCCATGTTTTTTGTTTATAGAGGTGAAATTAGGTCAATAATCGTGTAAGAAAGTGGGTTTCATGTAAAATTTTGAAAGAAAAAAAAAGCAGCCCAATTTTACCAGATTTGGCCTGGGCTGTTGCCCAAGCAAAGTTTTAAGCTTCTATTTTTGAAATTTGAAGCAGGCAGTCGCCCAGTTATACAAGCTTTCAAAATCTGCATTTTGGTCTCTGAATTCGATTCTTGATTCTTTTAAGTAATTTCGATCATTTAACTTTTAATTGCATCCAATTAAACCTTTAACATCTTCAATCTTCGTTTTTTGGTCCGAAATGATTATTAGATGTTTATATTTTAGTCCTCATACTTTGGATTTCATCATTTTTCGCCAATTTTCACTTTTTTCTTTCAATTTCTCTTCCATTCATCGAGTTTTACCTAGTAGATGAAATATACAATAAATTAGGTTATAATTGCTCAAAAGAACTATTAAATGTCTATATTTTTATGTCTAAATAATTGTATAAAATACACTTATCATCCAACGACTAATAGTTAAAGAAATCATTTTCCTATCATTAATAAATTTAATCTTCAACGACTCTTTTGTTTCATAGTAGAGATGAAGCATATCTCTAGCAATTATTCTAGAGAATAAATTTAATACTGCACCAGGGAATGCGAGGAAGTTATTGTCAAACTACACAGAGAGAAAATGAGATAGGAAAAATAATATTTTTGGACTCAATTAATTACTTGACAAATTTATTTTAAAAAAATTAAAATAATTTGGTTTGTATAATAAGAACAAATTTAAAAAAATTAGGAAGATTTTGTTCTTATTCGATTATTCAATTCTTGGTCTAGAATCGAGAATCAAATTAAACATGTCGATTCTCGATTCCGATACCTATTTGGATATTTTGACTTAAGACGAATCAAACTGAATTATTTGATTCGGTTCGGTTCAGGAGTTTTGTCTAATCCTACTAATAGTCAATAGCTTCATTAGAGAGGCTCAATAACCCAAGCGGATTTCCAACTTAGTATTGGTGATGAAGCACAATGACAAGAAGAGAGTATGTATACCTTATCCAATTTGAATAATCAAGCATTTCTCAATGACAGCTTCCACTTGCTGATGATCAACCAATTGGTTGATGCTACCACAGGACATGAGCTATTAAGTTTCATGGATGTATATTCCAACTACAACCATCTTTCCATGCACTCTCAACAATAGCAGGTTATCCAATTATGGATATCATAGATCCAGATCCACGTGACATTTAACGTAGTATTTCTCACAATATTATAACAAACATTCTCGTGGACATGTCATTCTTCATAACGTTGTATTTTATGTATTTTACGGAAATACAATACAGTTCTTTGCATCCCATTCTATGCAATTTGTTAATCATTCTCGATCCTTCGACCTTCGTACATGTAATATTTTCAGGACTTAAACGTGCTACATATTACTAAAAGTTTCGATCTGGTTATTGAGTTGAAATATATCGCTGATGGCAACACAAAAAATTCAAAATGGGCAAATGTCACATCAAATAAAAGTTTTTCAACCTTTTAAAAAGTGTCTTGTGAACGTACATGCACTCCATTGGAGTAGCAGTCCCAATACATCATCCAATCATGCTACTCGTAGAGTTGAGGGTTCACGGGGTGGGTTTTTTTTTTTCATTTTTTATTTCGATGGGTCCCACACATTGTGAGAGTTGATAAAATTTAGAAAAAGGCTGCTCTTGTACACACCCCCCTCACAAGTGTGGGGGCCACGATTATTTTATTATCGTGGCCCCCACCTATGTTGTGAGAGGGATGTGTAACTTGGTGTACACTATGGTGTACACCAAGCACTTCTCTAAAATTTATGTCAACCATTTCTCTGTACAAATGGTTTATTCCTATATCATCACCACAACTTGTTGAAAATTACTAAGCCCCCGTTTGGACGATATTCTTCGAAAATAAAAATTAATAATTCGACTGTTATACAGTGAGCAGGACCCACTTTGACAGCCATGTGTTGACTGTGTTATCTGCAGTCAAAAAATTTGGTGAAAAGATCATAATGCCCATAACTTGTTGCATTCAATTTTCATAAATTGGACAACTTTGACATTTCAAACTAAAAAAAGACGGATGTATTCATTTTTCAAATATTGCGTCCGGATCACTATTCACCTTACTATTGCAACATTTATATTTTTCATTAAAATGTTGGAAGTAAATGGTCAAAATTCATACGAAAGGGAATTTACTAACACTTTTAAAAAAAACATGTTCCTCGTGCTCATTTGTACCAACAATAAATTAAAAAATATTATTTTTTATTTTTGTAGAAATTATTATGATTTTATAATTTCAGAAATTCCAGAAAAGGGGACCCCAATCATCGTGCACCACGAGTGTGGTAAGTTCTAGCAAGTTTTGCTAAATGACAGCAACTCCATTATATCCTCAAAAAATGACACTCATCTATCAAGTTTCGAAAATACATTAAAGATACAAGGAAATATATTCTTGGTGTAGATTAAAATTAAATTTTTAATAAATTTAGATAAAAATTGATGAAATCTATATTTGAAGAATTAAGGATCCCATTAAAAATGTGATTAAAATTAATTGTTAATTTAAATTTAAATTTTAATTCAAAATTTTAGCTGAATCGAAGAAGGGCATAATGTTATTGACAAGTGCATTTTCATTATATACCAACGTTTGATAATGAATAACATTATTCATATTTGAATTTCTAATGGAAAAGTACCTTTGTATATCTTTAACTTACCTACAAATTATAAATAAGAGCAATAAAAATAGCGATAATTCACGTCGAGATTATTGTCAGTAATGGTAATTTTTTATAATTTTAAAATCATCATCGAACAATCGTGATATGCTATATTTGGCACTAATTAATTATTTTTGTCAATAAACTTTTACTTATATATTATTTTACAAATAAGAATATCAAGTCATAATTCATTACTAACCACAAAATTTAAATTAAAAGAAAATAAAAAACATATCACAATCATTCAATTATGTACACCAAATTATCACAGCAAAATAAGATGACAGTCCTTCCATCCATTATCTGCTAGGAAAACACTACTTGTACATAATTTGGATTACCTAAGGGTGTCTACCCTCTCACATCTGGTGGACCCCACATAAATTAATTTTTTTTTATTCATGTAGGGTTCACCCCATGTGAGAGGGTGGACACCCTTAAATAACTCAAATTATGTATATGTAGCATATCTCTATTTGCTATTGGCCAAACCCATCAATCCAAAAAAATAAAAGAGGGCAACAAGGTATAAGCGTCACCTTGACGTATAGTATTTTCCAAAAAATACTATTCAAAACTCTATTTCTTCTTTCAAAATGGACAACAAACAAACACAAAATAATTTCCAATAAGGTTGAAATAGAAAATGATAAGAGTGGGAACCTTTCCTCATTGTCATATATATAAATAAAAAACTATAATCATGTAATGTGAATGAATAATGTCACAACTACATTTGATAGTGGAGATCCCAAACCCCAATTTCTACAAATAGAAGCATGTCTTTGTTGACTGGTTTCCCAATTCAAAACTTGTTGGCTCTGGCTGCCTCCACTTCTACAAAGAGGCTCTGCATTTCTCCTGCTCCACTCAAAGTCCTCCTCATTAATCGATCCGCCCCCGCCGGAAGAAACCCTTTTGCCCTCCGTGTGTCGGGCTCCTATTCGTCTGTCGCTTCCCCCTCCACCGCCATGGGTGACGCTGCCGCTGATTCCGGTATGGATGCTGTTCAGAGACGCCTTATGTTCGAAGACGAGTGAGTGACAGATCCTCTACAGACCCTTGTTAATTAAACATAGATGCATGCAAATAGACACTCATTCGTAATCGTACATAAACATGTATTTATGTGCTGAAATTCAGGGGTTTTATTGATGGGGTTGTGATTCATGTGTTTTATGGATAATGATCATCTGGGTTTTTGGATGAAATGGAATTTCGGAACTTTGCTCTTCTTCTGTTTTTTGTTCATTAAAGATTTTTTTTTTTTTTTTTGAGTTTTTTTGTGGAAAAAAATCGACAGTTATTTTTTCAGATGTTGCAATCGTCCTTTCTTGAAATCATATTATTTCCTATTTTTTTGGAAATTTTTTGGCAAAAATTCTTATGTGGTTTTAGGTTCGGGCCTGATATGGTAAGAGTGGTTTTACTCTCTTTCTAGACACAGAGACACACCACAGGCATAGAGATAGATACAGACATTGCTCCCCCTTTAATTTTTTTTTTTTTTAAACATCAGATTGAAGATTTATAGATCTTCAGCTGTCATGTTAATTGATTACAGTTCTTTCACTTTTGATCACTCTGCAGGTGTATTTTGGTGGATGAGAATGATAATGTCGTCGGTCATGATACCAAATACAATTGTAAGTTGAGATTTTCATATTCAACAATAATTTATGCGATTATGTAGATTTGATCATATGAACTATTTATATCAGTTTCTGATATGAGATCTTACTTTATTCACTCTAATAAAAAATCAATTTTTAACCATGCCATTAGGATCCTATTTTGGTCTGATAACTCCTTTTATTAGATTCTGGAATTGGAATGCCCAGAATCAGGAACCGTATAATTTATTTTAGTAAGATATTGACCATACATGATTATCTATCTGTGTCTTAATCAATTCTTTTCATTGGATCATGATTGCCGACACTTTTGGTTCCTGGATTTGTTCAGTGGTAAGGGAAAAAAAAACAGTCAAATTCGAATTCCCACGTTTCCCCTCATATTAAATTGAAAAGAGAATCTAGAGCTTTCCCAATATAATTGAGCATAATGAAACTGGAGAGACAAACGACTTGTCAAATTTTTAAATTAAATTTCTCTAGCTTTTGTATGTCTCCCCAATTCTTTGCATTTTCCTCCAGATCAAAAGAAAAGGAAAAAACAGAGAAGGTTTTTGTTGTTGTTCTTTCCTTCACCGTCCTGAAATACAGTATCTAACAAAAGCCTTTGAAATATTTTATCAAAAGTCGTGCTTCAAACTTTATAACTTTTGCTTGCGTACTGGGTTATGCTAGCATTTGATATTGTATTAACATTGAGGGTTTGGTTTTGATTTTCTTTTTTAATTTTTTTTTAATGTTTCAAACTACCGATTAGTTGTAATTTCGGAGGAGACGTGGTTGAACAAATCCCAAGTTGACAGTTTTACATATGCATGATATTTAATTTTATTAGGCATAGAGGTGACCTAAAAGGTTTACACTAATAAATGAAGGATTCTTAGCCCTGTTTGGCCCCCATTTCTTAAAACTCATTTTTTTTTTCCAAAACTCATTTTTGACTACGCATTTAGTGGGACCTATAACGTTTTTCAACTTTTCAAGTACTCATTTTCACCAACTTTTATTGAAATCTACTAAAAATTTAGTTTTGTCCAAACCAAACAGGGGCTTAGTTTCTAAGGATAAAAAAGGGAAAATTATATGACATTAATAGCATGCGGTATTTTACAACATTCATTTAAAATAGTGTCAGATCTTCATCACTTGAACGTTTCAGATACTCCCCTGGATCTTATTTTTGTTTGCTCGTGGTCAGTAAAATAACATTATATGGTAAATGATATATTTTACTACAGATAAAGATAGGGGAATCAAATATCTATGAGTTGAAATATTTTCCTCTTCTTGATAGAAAACCCAAGAAAAGATTTGGACAGCGATGTTTGCAACACTTCTGATGTCATAAAATTCCTTATCTGTCATTGTAGATGATGTGGCCATTTGATATTAATAAATAGATGTACCCATGATCTAACAATAGTGCTTTTTATATGAGTAGCTCAGACATCTTGAGAATATGATGGAAATTGGGTTTTATCAGTGTCACTAATAGAATAGGTTAAATATTTGTACTCTTTGTTGACTTCCCAAATGGAGCTTCGGGTTAATATTGGATTCTGTCTCACATTTTCTTTCATGTTACTCAGTGTTATCACTGAGTCAAAGTTTTGTCATCGGTTATTCCTGAACTGACAGTTGACAGTGCTAGCCTTCTAGGCTACAGTTTTATTTTTCTATACTTTCTAAGTGACATTGTAACTGGATATTGTGTTTCCTTGAATTGTTTTCTTTTAGGCTTTTGTTGCCACAGGCTATGTGGGACCTCTACTTTCTTCTGGTTGCTGTAGATCAAATTTCTTTGAGTGCCAACTTGTCTACATCTCTAACATGCAGGTCACCTGATGGAGAAGATTGAGTCGGAAAATTTGTTGCACAGAGCTTTCAGTGTGTTTCTCTTTAACACAAAATATGAGCTGTTGCTTCAGGTATGTGCCATTCAGGAGTGTTGGATGCATTATGCTACTAGAAGCCTAATTGGATTTTAAAAGCTTATATTCTCCTTCAAGAATTATGCGATATGTGTCTCAATGATATATTATAATATTTTTAGGAAAATATATGGGTTTTAATATAAAAAAAAAATATTCTCAGACATATTTGGAAATATTATAAAACAGACTTCCTTTCATTTAAATTAAATATCCCAGACTGACTGGCAACAAAATTTAGTGCGAGGAAAACAAACTATTGCTGCATGTTTGCGAAGTGTTTATGAACGGTTTAAATTATAAATAGTTAGAACTTAGAAATGAGCTAGACATAAACGTACTATTATTTTGAACATGCGAGACAGTGTGTGTAAATGCAACTTATGAAAGAGATGCGTTTGACTTCTTTAGCCTTCTCACTACATCTTACTTTCTAAAACCTTGTCCAGTCTCGCGCTCTGTCTACCACATTCATCGATATTACTACCTTAAGTGGAGTCTGAAAAACCTTCTTTCTTCTTTCAATCCTTTTTCCTTTGCAGATAAACAATTCTTTAGCTTCCAGTTCGACATGCTTATCCTGAACCTCCAGTTCTTTGTTTCCAATTTCTTCAAGCCAAGAATAGATCATTTTCTTTCTCAGTTTGTTTTATATCAGAGCCACAAATATTGTGTAAGAATGGGAAATTAAGAATGTTAGAAGGTTGAAAGAAAAGTTGTTGCGACCTCTTATAAAATGCAACAACGAAGATTTAACACGTTATTTTGGCATGCGAACAGATTACAAATTTTTGATTACTTGAAAATATTCTTCCTGTTGAGATTTGGACCTTTGATTCCACCAATAACAAGCTCAGATAAACCAAAATCAACACCACATTAAGATCCAAACTCCAAAACCGAACCCAAACACCGGTTGCTTCAAACTTCCACAAAGGAATGAGTTGAGTGATCTTTTGGCAGCCCAAATAAGCCACAAAGGCTAAGAGAAGGGAAGGAGAGAATAACACAAAGTCAAGAGGAAGCACAAAGCAAGCTCACGGTCTCTCAAATTTCTCACGGCTCCAACATTCACACTCACTCTTAGGGCAAGACAAAACCGAGTCACTTATAACCCAACCAAAATGGGCAATTAGGTCAAACATTAAGTGGCAAATGGGCCTCCAACCAACGAAGCCATCCAAGGTGTTTGGGCTGGACCATGAGCAGCTCTAATTAATTAGGTTACTTCCAATGGCCCACTTATAGTGTCGGAGTGGTTCGTTCAATGTGGTGTCAACATTTCATTTCAATCATCGGCCGATGCCTATGAAATCTAATCCAACTAGAAAAACGGTTTAACATCATCGCTCGGATTTATTGGGTATCAAAACCCAACACTTCCAATTGTCCTGTAGGCACTTTGTTTAATTATTTCAACACAAAGATTATTATTGAATACTGATACTTATATAAAGTATGTGTCCATACGCATTTGATTATTGAATGTTATTATAAGCTCCATGAACACAATGATAAATGTTTGTATGTCTTTATGCTTGTGTCAGAATAGAAACATATTTACAGGTTAAATATGAAGTATGTGTATCTGTCATTATTCCAGACTGTTTTCATCACCATGTCTATTCTCTTTTTCTTTTGCTTCCTCTCAATTCGTCGAGCCTCTTTATCCTTGACAGATTTTTCAAATATAAACGTCTTATCTGGTGAAATATGCTGAGGGATTTTTTGACTGGCAACTTTAGAATGATAGTGTGGAATTCCCGAGAAACTGTAATAATCCATGCTGATGGTGTGGTAACACATTTGCTTCTGTTTGTTATTGTGCAGCAACGATCTGCAACAAAAGTCACCTTTCCTTTGGTGTGGACAAACACCTGCTGCAGCCACCCCCTTTACCGAGAGTCTGAGCTTATCCCCGAGAACGCACTTGGTTGTTTTTCTGTTCTGTTTCAATTGCAGAAATAATTGCCTATCCTTTTATTCACCATATTTGTATTTCAAATATAAGGGGTGAGGAATGCTGCCCAAAGGAAGCTCTTGGATGAACTGGGTATTCCTGCTGAAGACGTCCCGGTCGATCAGTTCACACCATTGGGCCGCATGTTGTACAAAGCGCCTTCTGATGGAAAGTGGGGAGAGCACGAACGTAATAATACATACTTTGATTTATATTGAGAGCTTGTTTGGTACAGCTCAAAATTGGATTAAAATTGAAAATATAGCCGTTATTGGGTCCCACTCGTTTAATAAAAGTCAATAATAACGGTTAGTTTTTCAATTTTAATTCGATTTTAATCTCTACTGAACACGTCCTGAAACTCTCTGTGATAGTAACCTTTTGTTGTCACGGACGCTTTAATTATTTGTAAGGCTATTTAGGACAATTGGTGTTAAAGCACTAGCCTAAATGACACTAATGTGGCATTAAATGGGAGGTATAATTAAATGAATCACTTAATTCTACCTTTCATTGAACCTATCACTTAACGTCGTCTAGACTAGTGTTTTAGCACCAATGGTGTTATATAACATTATTCCTTTAATTATTGATCTTCATATCTTAAAAACAAACCGTGCATGTTTTGTAAGATGGATTAAAGAAAAAAAAAATTAAAATCTTGTTTCTTGTCGACATGCCAAGCATTCAATTAGTGTGCATTTAATTGTCAATATTTTCCATGAAAAATGTGTTTTTTTAACTCAATTTTCTACATTTGTGCTATTTGAATAACAATTTTTTCACGAAAAATATTTTCGTACTTTTGGTCACGTGACCATATTTTCTTTAGGGAGATGTGGTTTTTATTTTTCAGGTAATTTACTCTCTCTTTCTCTCTATCGTGTATTCCTCCCTATCATTTATCCACTAATAAAAAATGGACATGTATAATATTTTCTAGGTTGAAAGATAAATCAATCAAACACATTTAATTAATAATTTTTATACAAATAAGTTTTAGGAAATTGAATTGCTTAAAATTTATTTTATTCTATACAAATTTCATGCTTGCAATTAAACGCACGCTAATTGTTTTCTCGTTGTCTCTACTTGTGCTTACTCACGTGGTCTTGTTTGATCCACCTTGTTTTTTTCTTTAGTTGATTACCTTCTCTTCATTGTTCGGGATGTTAATGTCAACCCGAATCCTGATGAGGTAGCTGATATCAAGTACGTGAATAAGGAAGAGTTGAAAGAGCTGTTGAGAAAAGCAGATGCTGGTGAGGGTGGTATTAAGCTGTCCCCATGGTTCAGACTAGTTGTTGACAACTTCCTGTTCAAGTGGTGGGATCATGTGGAGAAGGGGACTCTGAGCGAAGCAGCTGATATGAAAACCATTCACAAGTTGACTTAGAAATGCAGATGGTTAAGGTTATGTTATTTCATGGCAGATTTTCATTTTCTTGAAAAATAAATGACTTGTTTGAGAAGAGGTCCTTGAAACCAATAAGTTGATTATGCTAGTTTCATGAGGATTGTTCTTATGAATTTGCTTAGCTTGTGATATAGACTATAGTATTCGATTTGGATTTTAAATTATAACTCAGTAGAGAAATGCAATGTTCGTTGAATTTATTCTGTTCTTCTTTCTGTGACATGGATTGAAAATTTGGAATATATCAGTGGTACTCTCAGGAAATAGCTAAAGAATGACTGCTAACTGGTTAATCAGTTGTTCTGTCATGTTTGAAATGAAGCCTATAAATGAGTACACAGAGACAGGTTAAGCTCGCCATGAACATGTTGACACAAGGTTTTTCAAAAAACAAAAAAATATATTGTAGGATACATATGCAAGGTTTAAGTCCATCGGTTAAAGATTTTTCATTTCAAAATATGCATCGTATAGTTGATCATGAATTCTTTTAAATAATACCAAGAATTTACCCAACGATTGAAAAGTATAACTCGAACATAAAGCCAAAATATGAGGCATCCACGGAATGAATTTATTTAAATCGCACTTTTTAATTCATTATTGTGACTTCATCGTTTAGCGATTTTATAACTGAAAGATATATCATAAAATACATACGTTGTGAGTACTTCAAAAAAAAGTATCAAGAAGATTTTCTAATATTCAAGAATTGTAATCCAAAATTAAATTTAAACTGTCTTGGTAAAATGGAATGCAAATTTTCTTTGTTATGTTGGAGGTTGGAGGTGGGGTGTTTTGGCTGGAGTCACCATGCCCCACTATTTAAATTTAAACAAAATTGATGGCATATCACTCAACCCACCTCTTCATATTACCAAAAAAGTTGACACAATGCCGCCTAATGTTTGCTTATTTTGTAGAATATCTCTCTGACATTTCATTTTGGTGCAAAATTTCCCCAAATCATCCGAACATAGCGAAATTCCCATGCCGCCTAACGTCTATATCTGATAAGATAAGCGTTAAAAACATTAAAAAAAAAATCAAAATTAATAAGATCTCTAAGGCTATTTCAGTCTCTTCAAATCTAAGGTTCCATTTGTTTAAAATACGAACTGAGAGAAAAAATAAACAGATGATTATGGCATTAAAGTCCCAAGCATCGACCAAGAAATTCCAACGCAACAATCATTTTTCACAGTTTTGTTCACTGAAGAAGTTAGATGCATGTCATTCTGTTATATTATGCTATTGTGCAATTTGTGCACTGCTGATCTGGATGTTTTTGCTGGGGTTTTCTTTCTGGGTTTTCCGTGGTAAATCCTAGTTTTGTCCTCTCAGTCGTTGGCCTGTAAAGGTGGTGGAATGGAGTGGGTTTGGGACCCAGGTGGGTCAGAGGCTGCGTCGCAGTCGTGCTTTTCGCGGTGAGTTTTTGTTGGATCTGTCGAGGGTTTGGGCACCCTCGATCAGTTCAGATCTCGTTCATCTGGTGAAGGTTTTGGGCCCGAACCTAGTTTCTCCTTTTGGTTCTTGGTGTTTTCTTTTCTTGTTCAGTTGTTTTGGTGGTCTTTTTCTGTTTGTTGCGGTGTGATTGGTGGTGTAAATTTGTGGTGCGTTGGTTGGTGTGGCGGTTTCATTTGGTTGCTCGTCGGTTTCTGCTCTTTCGGGTGTCTACAGTACTGGGCAGCCCCTATCCTTGGAGGGGGCATGCGTTTTCGCGAGATCTACTCCCAGCCAGATACCAGTTTGGTCAGCTTCCCTGTGGGTTTCTGGGGCGTGTTGGTCCCTGTTTTGGCTTGGTTGTGTTGTTCGCCGGTGCTCTCTCCGGTCTCTTTGGTTCTCCTATCACCGTTTGGTGAAGTGCGTGACGAGTCTTGATGATTTTTGAAGTTCTTGAGTCTGGAGGTTTTGGTCTTTGTTGAGGTTTTTGGAGCATTTTTCGGCTTTCCTGTCTTGGGTCAGGTGTCGTGCCATGTTGGCTCTGTGTGCTGCTCCTGTGTTGTCGATTCGCTTCATCACTGGCCATGATTTTGGTTTGCAGTTTGGGCAATGTCGCTGGCCAAGGTTCTGGCTCCGGGTTTCATGTGTTTTGGCTGCGGGAGACATGTTTGGGGTTAGAGCTTCGATGGTGTCTTGGTTCCGCCCAGATTTGGCTTCCATTGCTTTGATGTCTTGCCTACTGCCGGTTGAGGTCGTGGTCTGTGCGTGGGTGGGTGGTTGGTTTTGGTGTTTCATTCTGTTTGTAGTCTGCTTTTTTTTTTTTAATCTTTTTTGTGTTGTGTTTGTTTTTTGTTTTGGTATCTTGCATAGGATGCACTTAATCTCTCTTAGGAGAACATAGTGTTGGAGGTTTTTCCTCCATGTATCCATCATTTGTAGTGGTTTGAATATATGGTTCCTCGTTGAATTAAAAAAAAAAAAAAAAAAAATCCTTCCCCACTATTGTATAACTTCTTCATGTCATGAAATTCTGCGGATGGAAAACCTTTCAAGAAGGGATTAATGGATTTCACTCGTATCACGAGTACGTTGAAGTCAACAGAATCAAAAATGAAAAGCAGGTTCGACAAGTGTTTCAACTACTTATATAATAGTTTCACGCTGCATACCGGATTTACATACTAAATACCGAATTTACAACTTAAATGCCGTATATGCAGAATGGATAACTGATATGCAGTTTGAGTACTGTATATGGAGCAGGCTTAAAACACTGTATTTACACATATCGTTTTTCGTATTATAACATATTAAATTATATATATAACAAATCCAATGATTTGATAATGAGTAAGAAATAACAAGCAAAAAACTAATAATAATAAAACGGTAATGAATTTTCAGATGAAATTCGTGTGTAGAAAACTGAAAAAAATCAAGATATATATAGACTTGGAACTTGTATCTCCTAAGGGGCCAATTTTACTCCTTACGGTCCGACATTCGTGTACGCAGATCACGTCCGCACACAAGTTCAAAGTCCGAAACCCATTTCGGTCCATAATTTGCACCCCCTTTTCGGCGCACGTGGAGAGAGTTTTTACGTTACACATGATTACACCATTCTAAAGTGTAATCCTTTATATAGTGGTTTTAGTTTTCATCCACTTCTTATGCGAGACAAACATATTTTTTAGTTTCCCATCAACATAAACTCCTTTTAAGTGGCACACTTTGAGCTTCAATTTCTCATTCACCCGAGCATCAATTTTGACAAGTAAATATATGATTTCGATGTACTCAAGAAAGAGAACACAAATCAACCTTGATTTTTCAAAATAACCAAACGGGTCCCACTCAAAAATCATGCCAAAGTCAGCTATATACTCATTTTTTTCAACGAAACACTTGGAGCATTTTACTCATTTCAATGGCAATTTTACTTTACTGTGTCAAGATTTTGCTGGAACAGAATTAGAAACTCGACAAATTCAGCACACAGCTAGAAATAAAACCTTTGAACACAAACTTTTTACATCTACTCGTCAAATCCTTTAAAACACACAGATTCAGAATCTCCGGCACCTTCCTCGAAACTCGCTCCTGTCTCTTCCCTGGTTATTATAGTGCTGGAAGCCGATGAACCAATAGGTTCGGGCATCAGAAGCAGTGCTGCCTTTCTTTTGTTTCTGCTTCGCTGCCACCTTTTCACCGACTCCGACACCTCCCTTTCCATTCGTACTCCCACTCGTGGCTCTGTCGACACTTCCATGGATGAATTTTGCTCACCAGCATTGCCAAAAGGAATAGCCATAACGGGAAGGACGAGGGGCTTAAAAAAAACAAGAAGCAGCATTACAAGCAAGATGTATATATATAAAGAAGTCCAAACGTAAAATGTCCATTTCCATCTGTAAACCAGTTCTTTTGGCCAAGGAAGCTGAGAATTCAGGACAATCTCAGAATCATAAAACTGTGGAAGGAACAACGTTCCGGCCCGAGGAATCAAAGTTATTCTGATTTTTTCTGTTCTTGGATAACCTTCCTTGTGCTTCAATATAGGAATCGAAATCCTTTGAGTTTCAGTTACAATCCCTAATAACAAGGGGATGCCCATAAAAAATGTCCTGATGAGACGAATCGGCCGGCTTCTGAAGTGTAACATGCAAGGACGACTTGATTTTACCATGACATCTCCTTTGGTTGATATTAATTCAGCAGTTAACTAAAAGAACAAGTATTTGTGTTAGGAGCAATAATGCCTCTTAAGCCCAAGGATTAAGGGTCAATCAAATGTATGTTCCTCACTATACAGCTCTGAGATTAATTGAAAGATGAAGCAAAAAAGTAAGAACTTAAGAAATGAATACACACGCACCTGAAATATTCCAATATCTCTATTGTAATCAGATTCCGGCATCAAAAGAACCATGGACACATAAAAAGTGTGCCCAACCGGCACTCCGCCTACACCACCACCGCCTTCTCCTCTGGTGGCGCCACAACCAAAATGGAAGACAGCGGTTGGGTGTATATCAGTATAATCAAAATGCAAAGTTTCCCTAATAGAAACAGGTTCTTCCACCCATAATCTCACCACCCCCACACCCAATACTAAAGCCACAACCATCACTATCATCAGCACCATGCACACATATGCAGCACCAAGAAACCCCATAGCCATCTTCCTCAGTAGGAGGAGGCCGCTGTGCCCGACGATGGATGGGACTCCGGCAGCCGCTTGCACGGCAGATTCGACTGTTTCTTTCTCCTCTTTCGCCCGGTGGAAGGAGTCATGAATCAGGGATATCAAAGAGATAAAGGGTGACACAAGGGCTATTACACAGTTGGAAATTATCTCTGCTTGAAGTGATATGAGATTTGTTAACAAAAGGGATGGCTCCATGCTTGCTTCTCCCTGTGTGTGTGTGAGGGAGGCAGTGATAAATTGAGTGCCTTATGAGCACCACCTGTAATTGCATGTCTTCAAGAATAGACAGGTGTACTAAGACTAGAGTCTTGAAATCGGCAAAGCCTACTACATGTTCGGGTAAGCTTAAACTAAAAATGGACAAAAAAAATAAAAATAAATTAAAAATAACAATTAATTTAACCAAATATTTCACGATATTCGTAACTTTTCAACAAAATATTTTATTATTTTTTTTATCAAAATCTACTAAAATTTTAATTTTTAACTAGAACAAGGAATTAACATACAAAATATATAACAAGCATATTTAGAGTTGTGCTGCATGTATATAATGATTTACATATTCATGATATGGTAATATAATGATTGAGTCAGAATTTTTTCAACAAAATAAAAAAAAACTTCATTACTCTCTTTTTGATATCTCATCTATAAACTATCGTTTAACTTCTTATGTACAAGTAACATTATTCGTATTTGACATGTTGATCCAAGCAAAATTAGATAGACCACCATAAGAATATCTCATATGTCCATCATTCTAAAATCAATCATGCTATGTGTATATCATCTTTTCTATTGTACCATATAGCAAAACATCATTGTTTTAAAATTTGTCCGATCATATTCCTAATCAAGATTTATTGTCTCGAATTTGTTATTCGATTTTCTCTTATGTTCTCTTCTTATTATATGTGAAGATGGTAACATATTTTTTGATATCACACCGTATTACACTTTAGCATCTCTCGAGTTATAAAAAACATATTGGAATGATGGTCATGGAGACGAGACTTAGGAAATTCGACCTCGACTCATAGAAATTTGCTCAAAACAAAATGGGGTTGGGTTTTGTGACATTTCTTTTTTACACTAATAAGTAAAACACAAATATGTCGCAATTAATTAATTTATTTTTGTTAACTATCTCTTCATCCTACTTGGATAGGAAAGAGAGTAGCTTTGTTCTAGAGTGTAGTTAGTTTTTGTGTGTAACAACATACGAAATTTAGGAGGTTTATATGACGTGTGGCTTTCTTGATTTCGCGCATGAACTTATATTTTGTTCATCAATTTCCGCCAAATTTTCCCGGGGAACCATACCCATTGCAAAATGCTCGGTAACGAAACAAATATAAGCACGCCACCATGCATGCATACACACAATCTCTCTCCATATCTCTCTCTAAAACTCTCCCAGTCCCTGAGAAGCAACAGCCCTCCTCCATTCAAGAAATGGATGTTGAAACGCAAAAAACGCAGTGGGAATTTTAATTTTGAAATAGAGTTTGAGATTCCATTTGGGGTCGGAATAATTTTTTGTGGGTTGAATAAATTTGATTGAGAAAGTGGGTTTGTTTATTTGGTTTATTGATTTTTTGGTTAAGAGATAACACAGTATCAATCAAAATCTTGAAAACCCTTTTGAGGGTTTTTAATTGATTGATACTGTGTTTTTCAGACAGTAATGTAGAGAGACAGACTCAGATTTTTTTCAAGCTTTTATTTTTTGATTATCAGAAAAATCGAAGGGTTTGAAAATGGCGGAAATTGAAGGCCCATTTGTCAAACAGGACCAATTCGATTCGAAACCATTGCTTGATGGTAATAATCAAGAAATTAGGAGGTTAAAGTTGGAGAAAAATCAAGAAATTGATGGGGGTGTGATTAATAGCTTTAATTCAAATCAGTTAAATGAATTTTCTATTCCTGATGATAGGAATAATAAAGGCAGCATTGCTGAGAGAAGGGCTGCAAAATATGGTTTTAAAGCTTCGAAAATCGACGTATCCCGATCCAGCAGTGCCACCACCGGAGTGGTGGGGCCTCCAGTGGTCCGGGCACCGTGTTTCACCATACCTCCTGGTATTAGCCCGGCTGCTTTGCTCGACTCTCCTGTCATGCTCCCAAATGCTCAGGTTTAAAATTCTCCATGCCATTGTGATTTCCTTTTATTCGCAATATGTTGAAAGTACTTATGCTGTACATAAGAATGTTGAATTTTTGGAATTGCAAAAAAAAAAAATTAAACAAATTGATTGTGTATAATGAAGAACACTACACATTGTTTGGATCGATAAGGAATCACGATACATCTAAAAAAATTCAAATTTACATTATATAAGAGAAGGAAAACAAGGAAAAAAAATGTAAATAATAATGAAATATGTTGAATCTACTTGAACACATGAAAAAAAGGCCATTCAGGATTCTGATTCCTAAATAAATCTTTTGAACTCTTTATTTCTGTCTTCTTACATTTGTTATTCATATTAGATGAAACAAGGAAAATAAATAATCTCCATCACCCTAAAAAACACTATGAGAAAAAACTATTATAGATGAACAAATATGTCGATTGGAAAGAAAATCGGTTGGTAAGTATGTTAATGACGGACTCCAAGCCATTAGTAAATTTTATCTATGGCTGAAATATGGTTTCGTTGGCAATTTTTGTAAAATCTTGGGGTCGTTTATCCATCTTTTAAATGTTTATTATTTATTATGGACCATGTTGCTGGAAGTCTGGATAATTGTTTTAGCAAATTATTTAAAATACTAAATAATAAAAAATAATAAAAATGTATAAAATAACTTAACAAGGCCACACAACCCCAATTCTTATGACTTGATTGGAGTCGAGAAACTTAGTCAACATTTTTTCCAGGTGAATAAACTTTCTTGTCCTCGAGTCATCTTTTTACGTAAAATGGATCGAGAAGCCTTGTTCAGAATTTTTAAGGCAAAGTTTTCTACTTGATACCGAGTACCTTTTACTCACTGAGATCAAGTTCACTGTACTTTCTTATCCTTCACTTGACTCCTAATATCTATACATGAGTGGGTTAAGTTATCTTGTTCAACATATTTTCTAGCAAAATGTAACATATTTTTTGGGACCAATCTCATTCAACCTTTAGCACTTCTAACCTATACAGGTTCAAGTTTCTGTATTTAGTATATTTTATTAAGTGTTGAAGACGAGATTTAAATGATAGACATGGGCTCTCTCTAACATCTTAAACTTTATCAACCGATTCAATGTGATAGTAAAGCACGCACAGATACTAAGTTCAAATTTCACCATTACCTATTCAATGAAGTTGTGCACATGCTAGGTTTTGATAGAAAGATGTGAACTCCACCTACACGTGAGGGAGCATGTTGAAAATAAAATTTAAGTGATATATGTGTGGTTATCTCTAATGACTTAATCTTATAGAAGTGGTTCAATATTAAATATACAGAATATCTTGATCTCGGGTATTTCTACCTGATTGGAGTTAATTTATTCCAGGTGAATATGCCTATCTATGTTTATCATCTCAATTCGATTGGGTTTGAGTTGCCTTATTGAAAATTTTTCCCACATGAACAATCTACTTTACCTTTAGTACTTCTAACTAACTATGATTTGACTTACCTTGTTCAATTGTGTACTTGTAAACAAACTTACTTGATCCCTAATACCTCTGCCCAACTGCACTCGAGTTGGATTTTTAATCATATGTCCCAACAACCCCACCTAACCAATCCCTGTACCTCTACTCAATTAGTTCGACTTGCCTTGTTCAACATATAACAAGCCTATTAGCCTTTTTTTTCCCTCTTTGCTAATCTATAGCAGACAAAATGCAGTTCCATAGTACTTCCTGTTCCAAGCCAGATAGAGAAGATTCTTTACCCTTGTAAGTTGTAAGGTTGAACCAATTTTGTTTCTGTCAATATTTATTGCCTGTCCGTTTCAAAAGGAAACATTACACTAGAATACCCATGAAAATCTGTCAATTCAAAATTAAATTTTACTCAATTAATAATAAGTTAAATATTGCTCGAGAGGTAAATATAATGTTGGAAAAAGAAGTTAAGATGAAAGGATGCTTGTTTGAAAGTTCTATGTTCATTATTTTTATTACTTAGGGGGTGTATGACACATAGAAAAATGTGTTTTTGAATAGTGATTGATGGAAGAATGTGTGATTAAAAAGTAAGGAGAATTTTTAGGTTTATGTGTAGTATTATTTTATTGATAGAATGTGTGGTTGAAATGAAGAAATAGAAAAAGAATGAGAAAAAAATGGGTGCCAAACGGGGGCTTAATAACATAAAACCATGTTGAACGTGCTTTCATTATCCTTTACAGTGGATGGTTTGCCTTGTTTCTTGACCATTTTTCTTCTTTTCCTTCTGCAGGCACAACTTTCTCCTACTACTGGAACTTTCCATTTTCCTTCATGCAATCTTGAGAGCTTATTAAAGTTCAACATTAAATCCAAGGCTCAGAGTGAACTCGATTTGGTGTCAAATAAGTTGACAACAGGAAATAAGGTAATCTGTTAGCAAAAGTCATCTATATACTTCCTGCATAAACTCGATGGAAAATAGATACAAAAAAATTGAGATGAAGGCATTTGTCACTAAAAAAATGGTCTTTTGTTGTTCGTTAAATGTTTCCAACAATGTTGATGTCACCAGCCCTTCAATAAATGGGGAAGTTGTTTTAGCCTCCGTTTGGAAAGAACTTATAAATGGTTTAATTTATAAATAGATATAAATTTCACATATGGATAAGTGAAAAATACTTGTTTGTTAGTTGGAATGTGTGATTGAAAATGAAGTTTGAACATTTATAAAAGATTTATAAATTTTGCCAATCGGAACGGCTATTTTTTTTTTCACACAATCTACGATTTTTTGCTTTCTGGTGAAGGATTTCATTAGTGTAATAATATTAAATTATCAACTGCATCTGTTTCACTGCTTTTAATATTTGCTTAAACTTTTAAGAGATGGCCTAAAAGTTGGAATGTGTGAAAAATACTTGTTTGTCAGTGAAATGTGTGATTGAAAATGAAGTTTGAACATTTATAAAAGATTTATAAATTTTGCCAATCGGAACGGCTATTTTTTTTTTCACACAATCTACGATTTTTTGCTTTCTGGTGAAGGATTTCATTAGTGTAATAATATTAAATTATCAACTGCATCTGTTTCACTGCTTTTAATATTTGCTTAAACTTTTAAGAGATGGCCTAAAAGTTCTTCGCCCTATGCAGCCCCCTGGAAATTTTGAAAATCCCTCACATTTGCTAGATGCTGCTAAAGGGGACTGTTCTGCAGATGCAGCTGCTGAAACTGAAATGTCGCGAAATAAATTCGTGGATGCTGATTGTCCTAGTTCACAGTCGAACATTACTAACACAGAAAGCGATAATAAAGAAAGTGGCCCCAATCGTAATCTTGAAAAGGATCCAAAAGCAGCATACTTTTCTAAGGAAGTATCCAGGAATTCCGAGGATGGATACAACTGGAGGAAATATGGACAGAAACATGTGAAAGGAAGTGAATTTCCTAGGAGCTATTTTAAATGTACTAATACAAATTGTCCTGTGAAGAAAAAGGTTGAGCGCTCACATGATGGCCAAATTACAGAAATTGTGTATAAGGGTTCTCATAATCACCCAAAACCTCAACCCTTTAGGCAATGCGACTTACAAGAGACTAGTGAAGGCAATGGATCATATTTGAGAGCTGAAGGTAGAACAGCTTGGAGAAACGTCGTGCCAGGGTGTAGGGATATGCGGTATGGATCAGATTGGAGGGCTGATGGTTTGAACAGGACGTCTTCCACATCATTTCTACGTGATTTTTCTTATCCACCATCGTTATCAAAATCAATGAACTTATTTGAACCAGTAGGAACTCCAGAATTCTCATCTACATTTGCCAGTGAAGATGTTGATATTGATGAAGATGAGGCCACTCTAGATAGCACGTCGTTAAATGATGACGATGATGATAATGATGAATTTGAGCCTAAAAGGAGGTAATAAATGCTTGTCTTCACGTTTTTTAAAATATTTTTGCTTGCTATATGGTAATCGGATACAAAATTAGCAATTACCTTTCGTTTCAGGAAGAAACACGGATTCCCAATTGAAACCACTATATCATCAAGGTCGACTCGTGAACCGCGAGTAGTTGTCCAGATAGAAAGTGATATCGATATTCTTGATGATGGGTATCGATGGAGGAAGTATGGTCAAAAGGTTGTTAAAGGAAATCCAAACCCGAGGTATGTACTAAGATAACATAAATCATTCATAATTAGTCAAACTTTATTTTCAACCACGCATTACAATGGATCCACAAGTACTATTTACTTATCAAGTACTCTTCCTTATATTTATAAATTGAACCTTTTACAAATTCTTTCCAAAAGGAGGCTTAAAGACGATTCCAAGACTTGTTTTCTTCACTTTGGTTGTAAGTAATTTATGGCAGATGACGTGAAAACACCTAGTGTAACAGAAAACAAGAAACATAATAATCAAAAGGCAATAATTTTACGGTCTTGAATTTTTGTATTTTGTAGGAGCTACTACAAATGCACTAGTCCTGGATGCTCCGTGAGAAAACATGTAGAACGAGCTGCTGATAATTTAAAATCTGTAATCACAACGTATGAGGGGAAGCACAACCATGAAGTGCCTTCATCCAAAACCGGAAGCCTTGTAATATCTAATGTTGCAAATTTACCATCTGCTGTCACCAACAGTACCCAGTCTGCCTCATCGTCACTGCCTCAGAATCCAGGCATGTCAAAAGCTGGAATGCAGGTTCAAGATCTCCCCTTATACTTGGAAAGGAAGGCAATCTTAAGTAATGAATACACGAGCTCCAATTTTCTTGGAAATTTTGTCAGTGATGTGAGCTTTGGAGCTTCTTCAATTTACCAATTCGCATCTGCTCCATTGAATTCCGTACCTTATGGATCTGTTCTGATGAGCTCCAATGACATGGATACGTACCATTCTTCGAATATTTATCCTATTGTGCCAGATTATGTTCCAATGCCATTGCCAATGAATCATCTTCCTGGATCAGGAAATGTCCATCTGGGCAATTTTCATTTTGGCAATCATATGGTGCCAAATGGTGCAAATATTCAGTCTTCAATTCAAGGGCAGCCAATCAGAGAGTGCCACACGATGATTCTGAAGCCGAAAGAGGAGCAAAAGGATAATAATGATTTATATGAAGCTTGCCTATCCATTCCCGATCATGCAAACGCAACATCATCGACAAGTTTTTCTAGGGCCATAGAAAATTTCCCATCTTGACCAACAATTTTCTCTTGGCCCTTCCAAACCAAGTTTAGAGTGGTGGGTACTCTCCAGTGATTGTCAAAGGCACCATTCTCGTGCAATTTGGTGATTAAAGTGTCTTTTGCTTCGTATTCTTCCTCATAATGCATAGAACTGTGTAAATATTCTTTTTGAAACTTCGCATTTTTGCTATTCTGCAGTGTGAAGTAAATTAATGAATTTGTAGTTTTATGCTGTCTCTCGGTGCCTGCACACGCATACATATACAAACAAATATGGAGATGAAGTCCAACATTAGACTTAATTGCCATTTGATATGCATAGGCTGGTTGTACATAGCGGTGTCATTTGGGCAGGTCGGACTGATTTGTGGCACCATTTAACTGTGGCTTGTCTTGGTCCTATATGGTCGAAGTGGGATATAGAGCCTGACACTGGATGTTTCATGGGCCGTGCTGCATGGGGTGCGACAGCTCTACTCAGTTTTAATACCTATAGTCATACTATAATATAGAGAAGATGGTTTCAAGTTCTTGTTTCAGGTGTGTAAGCTAATGTGGTTCATCAAAAAGAAGTTGATACCATTTTTCTGTCACACTTATAATAGGTGTGTAAGATAATGTGCAAAATGCATTACAGTCAAGGTTTATGATTTTATCTAATTACATAGGACACAAGAAAATGATAGTTTGTAATCGAGAAATGTGATTGTTTCTCTCAATTGTACACCGACTATGGATGTTGAAATCTACGGTGAACCTCAACGTCAACTTCATTGGTGGTGAATCATCATAGGATCCTGGTATCCTTTCTCTTCATTCTTCTCATAAAGTTCTTTAGTGAAAGAGGGGTAGTGATAGTTTGTGCTCTAACGATAAGAGGAAAATAGGAAAATGCTTAAAATTGGATATTCCGGCTATACCTGTGTTGTCCATCATCTATTTCTTGATCCCTCTTCCACCTTATTGGAGACGCAACTTCAGCACCTCGATACACCTAGAAGGTCTTTGATCTCGCTTATGATGGGCAACCGATTCTCCCTACATGGTAGGTCAATAAATGGACCTTTTGTTCTGGTGAGAGTAACAATTCGCGTGTTGGCTCAGCTATGAACCTCCCCAGAGCTACGCCCGCATCCATCCTCTCAAGGAGGTGAAAATGCTTGTCGTGGTACATCAAGAATTGCCTCATGGCGGCATTCTCATCGAAGCAGGTTGTAGATTAAGAGCTTATTTGGTGGGGATTTTTGGGGGAATAATTAACTTTTGAATAGTTATATGATGGGAAATGTGTGGTTGAAAAAGAAGAAAAAATTATTGATATGATGAAAAATATTATTTTATTGAAAAATATGTGGTTGAAAATGAGAATTGATTTGAGAATCAATTCTCAAATAAAAAACAAACACCCTATAATAATCGTGTTTGCCAAAGTTTAAGTTAATTTGATTCGACGATTCTCCATGATTTATCTCCGTCGAGACTGATTTTGATTTCCGACTTTCTTCAGGTTTTAAATATTTGTTAGACCTACATCCGCTTATACTTCTTGGCTTTTTATGTACCTCACGTGTTTTCTTCTCGTGATTTTAATAAGATTCCCCACAGACGTGCCAAACCTAATTTGTATGCTAAAATAATTAGGCTCTTGATGGATTATGTAATATGATGTGATAGAAAAAGATTGAATAAAAAAAAATTGATTATGTTTTAAACTGGAAAATGATAAAGTGTTATATGACATTATATAATCCATTATGTAAATCTTGATATACACATAGCAAGATTTAAATAATTATTATCCGCTTGGATATCACGTTAGCCACAAAGGGCTCCACCATGTGCCCACATGTCATGGATGGATATTCATACCCGATCGACGATGCGCATCGAATCCAAAAATATGCTTCAACTGTCAAAGCTCCTTTAAGCAAAGGACTGCAGAACCCAATCACTTGGATAAAAATATAATTGGAGGCCTCGACTGAGAATAAGGTTAAGAGCTTCAAGATAGCCGAGTATAGACTAAATCGTAGTATGAAATTTGACACAATAAACTTAGATTTCAGTGCGCTAAAATCACGTGTACACAAATTGATTGTTTGATAAGTGTCACAAAACACAAACCTCGACAAACATGGAAAAATGGGACCAAATCATGACCTCGAACGTAATGATGAATGTAGGCCACTCACAAAAATGATCAAAATATCTTAAATAGGACCAATTTACAATGTTAAAGGGGTTGAAAATCACATATAAGAACTTTCACTCTAAAAAGGAGCCTCGGGTAGAAATTTTCAGAAATTTAAACATTTTTCGATCAAGAAGCGCTTATGCGGCTAAAACAATGTCGAAATTTCTATCTTCCACCTTTTTATCCATACAATTGGCTTCTAAACAAACCAAAACTCCCCCAAAAGAAGAAAAATCCTATCGAAATTCAGGCAGAAACTCGATTATTGGCTTTAAAATATTATCGTGTTTTTGAAATCAGCTATTATTAGTATTGTTGTCTTCAATTGTCTGGCCATCAATTGAAGGAATATGTGACTTTTTCATTTCAGAGAGGTTGAAAATAAGTTTAATAAATCGTAGTAATCATCATAAAGTTTTGTACGAATGTAAACATATTTCTAATTTTCTAATGTGTGCAACGTTGAATGGAATACTCTAGTTTTCCACGAATCTTTGTATCATTCAAGATATACGTGCTCGTGTGGACATGATTTTTTTTAATCAATTATCTCTACACTCATTTTTAACCACACATTCTAAATAATTAACCACCCAATTTTAAAAAAAATCACTCGTCAAATAATCATTTCCACACGAGCATACATAATGAACATATCTAAATGTTGATTTAGTTTTGTTCGTGTGAGATTAATAAGTATCAAATTAATGCAAATATTGTCAATTACAAGAAATGAAGTTAAAGTGAATACAAGAGGTGGATTCCAATCAATTTCTAAGGGTCCGTTCGGTAGGGATTAAAATCAGATTAAAATTGAAAAAATAACTGTTATTGTTGACTTTTATTAGACGAGTGGGACCTAATAACGGCTATATTTTCAATTTTAATTGGATTTTAATCCCTACCGAACAAGGCCTAAGTCTCCTAAGTAACTTGAGCTTTTTCTAAACCCTTTTAAATTTCTTTTAATTATTTTCTTTAGATCATCTTGAATATTACTTTAAAACCTTTAAAATCAAAACTCCGACTTTTCCGTTAGAACTTGATATATTTAACCAGATTAACAACGTGAAATTATCTTCAACTTATAATTATATTATTCATTTCTATACTGTATATATTAATATCAAATAATTTTGATTTTTTCAATCATGCACTTAAGAATTCATAACATACATGAATGTTTGACGAAGTATATAATCACTCATTAGTTGGTCAAACTCCACATATTTGACTCGTAACATTTAACAACTTTGATCATACATGAGGTACAGTGAATGGGTCGATGTTGGGTTGACAGTAAATGAAAAAATGTAAATCGCACTTTACGGAGGAACGAGCAAATGCGACTTAATGTCGGAAGGATAGAGCAGATTAATAAAACGGGAGGCGAGGTTCAGATCTCCCAGATGCCCAAACACTAGCACCGCTCATACCGCGCGCATCCAACACTGGTTGAAGAAAACTTTCGGTAAATTGACCTTTTTATCTTTTGTTTTCCATTAATTTTTTCGATATTTCCTGATATGAGGAGTTTCATTCTGGATCTGAAAGTTCACGACTTAATTCAATATCTGTAGCGTAAGCATTAGACCCAACAAATTTGGACGAATATTTAGATACCCACTTTGATATAACGTTTCTTGAATTGGATCATGTACTCGTTCATCACTTTGTCTGGGTTCTTTTGGGTGGGGGTTGTGGAGCATGTAAATTGGCACGGATCTGTTAATGTGATTGATAAATTTTTCAATGACTGTAGTTCAATTTAATGTACAAGTCAAGGAGGCGTAAACCAGTCTGATCTTTTAGCCTTCCAATGATTTTTCTAATTTTTTTGGTTTTTGAATACTAATTTTGTGTTGCTGGTGACCAAGCTCCTAAATATAAGGATTTAAAAATGAATTCGGCCGGAATTCTTCCCAAGTGCTCCGAAATATTAATTTTAGTGAGTAATAACTGGGAAAATCACATTACATTTCTAAAGATTATACGATCTGATAAAGGACATTTGAGTGATAAGTTTCAATTTTTTCAAGGTCTCAAATTTTGTTTCTTCATTTTCTGTGTATTACATTTGATAATCATAACATAACAATTCAGGAGTCAACATTTTCAATCATTTGAATCTTATTGGTATAATTTTTAATTCTATTACATGTCATATCAAATCAATCTGTGATGAGAAATTATTACTGGGGGAGGAAGTAAGTAGATGGAGCATCATATGTTTCAGTCAATTTTCTCCTATGTAATTCTTTTACTTTTGTAAATTTTGCTATTGAGCATTGATAAAATAGCTGAGTTTTTGGCGTGTCTAGATAACGAATGCAAAATGGAGAAATCATGCTCTTTGCTGGTACACTTTGACAAGGGCACACCGGCACTTGCCAATGAGATCAAGGAGGCACTTGAAGGGAACGATGTTCCCGCTAAAATTGATGCCATGAAAAATGCAATCATGCTTTTGCTGAATGGTGAAACTCTACCTCAGCTCTTCATTACCATCGTTAGATATGTGTTACCCTCTGAGGATCATACCATTCAGAAACTTCTTTTGCTTTATTTGGAGCTCATTGACAAGACTGACGGCAAAGGTCGTGTGTTGCCTGAAATGATCTTGATCTGTCAAAATTTGAGAAATAATCTTCAGCACCCAAATGAATACATCCGTGGTGTTACATTGAGGTTTCTTTGCCGGCTGAAAGAGGTGGAGATCATCGAGCCATTAATCCCCTCCATTATCTCAAACTTGGAGCATAGGCACCCTCATATTAGGAGAAATGCAATTCTTGCTGTGATGACAATTTACAAACTCCCACAAGGCGAGCAGCTCTTGGTTGATGCACCAGAGACAGTTGAAAGGTTTCTATCATCAGAGCAGGATGCATCAGCTAAAAGAAATGCCTTTCTGATGCTTTTCAATTGTGCGCAGGATCGTGCAATTAATTATCTTTTGACCAATGTTGACAGAGTGTCTGACTGGGGGGAATTAATGCAGATGGTCGTCTTGGAGTTGATCCGGAAAGTTTGTAGGACAAACAAAGCAGAAAAAGGGAAGTATATTAAGATCATTATATCACTACTGAATGCTCCTTCAGCTGCTGTTGTCTATGAATGTGCAGGAACCCTTGTTTCTTTGTCTTCTGCTCCTACTGCTATTAGAGCTGCAGCCAATACATATTGCCAGCTTCTACTCTCTCAGAGTGACAACAATGTTAAGCTCATTGTGCTTGATCGCCTAAATGAACTCAAGCTTTCTCACAGGGATATTATGGTTGACATGATCATGGATGTTTTGAGGGCACTGTCAAGCCCCAACCTTGACATTCGCAGGAAAACACTAGATATTGTTCTTGAACTTATTACCCCCCGAAATGTCAATGAGGTGGTTCTTAATTTGAAAAAGGAAGTCATGAAAACTCAAAGTGGGGAGCTTGAGAAGAATGGAGAGTATAGACAGATGCTCATTCAAGCCATCCATTCTTGTGCTATAAAGTTCCCTGAAGTGGCCAGCACAGTGGTCCATTTATTGATGGATTTCTTGGGAGACAACAATGTAGCCTCTGCTATGGATGTTGCCATTTTTGTGAGAGAGATTATAGAAACCAACCCAAAATTAAGGGTTTCCATTGTCACCAGGCTTCTGGATACTTTTTATCAGATCCGAGCAGCTAGAGTTTGTTCCTGTGCTCTTTGGATCATAGGAGAGTATTGTCTATCTCTATCTGAAGTTGAGAGTGGCATTGCAACCATAAAGCAGTGCCTTGGAGACCTACCCTTTTTTTCGATTTCCGAAGAAGAGGAAGTTACTGACTCTACAAAGAAATCCCAGCAGGCGAACTCCATTACTGTTTCATCTAAAAGGCCAGCTATCCTTGCAGATGGGACATACGCAACTCAAAGTGCTGCCTCTGAAACTACTTTCTCCCCTCAAACTGTAGTTCAGGGATCTCTGAGTACTGGAAATTTGAGGTCCCTTCTTCTCACTGGTGATTTTTTCCTCGGGGCAGTTGTTGTGTGCACATTGACAAAGTTGATACTAAGATTGGAAGAGGTTCAACCATCCAGGCTTGATGTGAACAAAGCATCAACAGATGTGTTACTGATCATGGTCTCAATGCTACAGCTGGGACAATCTTCAGTTCTCCCTCATCCAATTGATAATGATTCTTATGACAGAATTGTTCTTTGCATAAGATTGCTGTGTAACACGGGGGATGCTGTCAGGAAAATCTGGTTAAAGTCTTGCCATGAGAGTTTTGTTAAAATGCTTTCAGATAAACAGCTACGTGAAACTGAGGAAATTAAAGCAAAGGCTCAGATTTCTCATTCCCAGCCTGATGACCTTATTGATTTCTACCATTTGAAGAGCAGGAAGGTAAGAATACTCGTTTTGTGACCCTTGTGCATGCAATGAATATTAAAGATCTCTTATTTGTAGTTTATATAGAAAAATGGCTTTGGAGTTGAGTTTGCAGATGCTATTAGAACATAGCTGGCCTTTTCAAGAGAGTTATGATTTGTATGTCATTCTCCTTGATTAACTGTGCCTGTCTGCATGGGTTATTTATGCAGAGGTATGGAGAAAATTAAACTGAACAATTTTTCCTTTTGGGTTTCCGTGCACACGTCAGTCAGTCTGTGTGCAATTGTATTCTGTAGCTTTGCTCCTAGTTGGGAATCTCACACAAAATCGATGGTCGATTCAACAAATTTTATCCATTGTTTCGTAGATTTGCCACATTAAGCCCTTGTTTGATGGGGATAAAAATTAGATTTTTAGTAGATTTTGATAGAAGTTAATTAAATGTGTGGTTGAAAAGTTGTGGGACTTTGATTTAGATTAAAATTAAAATTTTAGTTCCTACCAAACAGGGGCTAAATGTTAGGTAGGAAAATTTCCAGTAGTTACCCGAGACTGTCCATGCAAAATTTTTAATTATGTCCTCACATGGTTGTCTTCTCTCCAGGGCATGAGCCAGCTGGAGTTGGAAGATGAGGTCCAAGATGATTTGAAACGTGCTACTGGGGAATTCAGTAAGGATGCAGATGACGCAAATAAGCTAAATCGCATTATTCAACTCACAGGATTTAGTGACCCAGTCTATGCTGAAGCATATGTGACGGTTCATCAATATGATATTGTCCTAGATGTTACAGTTATCAATAGAACTAAAGAGACCCTCCAGAATTTGTGTTTGGAGCTGGCTACAATGGGTGACCTTAAACTTGTTGAGCGTCCACAGAACTATACTCTGGCACCTCAATCAAGCAAGCAAATAAAAGCAAATATTAAGGTTTCCTCTACTGAGACCGGAGTCATTTTTGGCAACATTGTCTATGAGACTTCCAATGTGCTCGAGAGGACTGTTATCGTCCTCAATGATATCCATATCGATATCATGGACTACATTTCTCCTGCTGTGTGCAGTGATGCTGCTTTTAGAACCATGTGGGCAGAATTTGAATGGGAAAACAAGGTATCATTATCCTTCATGTTACTGTTATATTCATTTCTGCATTTTCTTTTCAGTTACCTGATATTTTCCCTTGATTTTCCCATCTTTTTGGTGGTGTTATTGTTTTGTGCTGATCAGCTTCTAAAGTGTTTATTATCCACGTCTTTACTGAAAGATTTGTAGTTTCTCTAATGTGAATTGTTTTGGGTGTAATTTAGTTTGTATTATTTAAATTAATACAAATAATTTGCTGGTTTGTAACTTTGCTGTTTATTTACTACCAAACAGCCTTTCCTTTTCTCTACAAGATTTTCAAACAAAGCTGCAAATATGATGTTCAAGTCTGAAATTAGAACATCTCAAACAATCGTTTTATGGAGCAGTCGTAGTGCCTTTTTATACAATACCTATTGGGTACCTGGTCTTACAGCATTAGGAAGTTATTTATTTTGAGAACATGCTCAATCATGATAATGTGTTCGGTTCGTTTCTGTGTAAAGTTTCACTAAAAGGCCAAAACAGGGTCCTATTTCCCTAAATTGACCTTAGTAGAATGTGCTAATGCAATATTCTTATGCCAGTTTATATCGTTTGTGTTTCTTAATCCTTTAAAATTGAAAGCATTTTCCGTTAGATTGCCGATGTATTTAGCTTGCTCCACACATATAGTTTCTTTTTCCATTCAAACAAGTTGTTCTTGTTTAGGGAATGTTGCTCATCTTGTTACTAATTGCTTTTCTTTTCTTCCCTTTTTCCCTTCCTTTCTTTTGGCAGGTTGCTGTCAACACTACAATAACAGATGAGAAAGAATTTCTTGACCATATAATCAAATCCACTAACATGAAATGCCTAACTGCACCGTAAGTATTTATATATTTACCTCTGTGTTGTAATTTTGCGGCCATGGACGAGGTTTAGTCACATGCATGATAATCTTATACATTTGTTTTTTAGAAAAAAAAAAAAAACTAATCATATATATGCCGAGATGCTATTTTCCAATATTAGAGTGGGACTTGGAGTTGGTTTTCCATAGCTTTATTGGTGTTTTACTATTTTTCTTTGCTGGATCTGAAAGGGTCTTCCCAATTGAGAATGCATTGTAAATTCACTGTATATAGTTTGTTTACTGTCCCTGCCTTTTTCAGTAATACGATAATTCCTTTTAGTTTAGATATTAATATTTTATAGGACTCCATGGTTGTGTGTGTAATAGTACAGAATGCAGAGTATCACTAGGCCAAAAATTATTTCAGCTTCCTAGTGCTTGAATCTCACAGAAATGGAAATTTTCGAAGTCTAACAATTTGAAATTGAGTTTTTGAAGAACAAAGAAACCTGTTGATGATAATCCAAATTAAGATTATCACATGGCAAGAAAATGATCCTAGACAAGCCCTTTCTTTGAAAGCATGTCAAATCTTATAGTATAACAAGTGTAACACATAACTTTATTAAAAGCTTGTTTGGCACAGATTTTTTTCAAGTGAAAAATGATTTTTTTGGAGAATGTTTGGTTGAAATGTGGGGAAAAGTTGTGGTTCCCGTAGAATGTGTGGTTGAAAATGATTTTGGAGAAAATGAATTTAGAAAATCTGTGCCAAACAAGCATTAAATATAGCCTTTATTTGGCCCCTATTTCCTCGAACTTATTTTTCCTCGAACTCATTTTCAACCATGCATTGCAGGGGACCACAACTTTATCAACTTTTCAATCATGCATTTCGTCAATTTTTATCGCAATATACTAAAATTCTTATTTTTAGCTAAACCAAACATGGGCATAATGTGCTGGTCTAGCATCTGAGTGTGAGGTTTTCACCATCCTAGGGAAGCATGCGCGAAATAAGGAATAGATAGGCTGGATTTTTAGTTCTAAGAGGCAAGAAGTCATGACCAATCAAGTTATCAAGGATAAAATCTGGTCTTTCACCTTTCTTTGTGTGATCTTTTTGTTATAGTGGGACAAATCTCTTCGGTTAAGGACCTAATGTAACTGCTAAGAAATGTTAAGTCAAGAGTTTGCTGAGCTTCTTGTGGATTAGTGTCACTACCCTTTTCCGCATCATTCGCTAAAACAGCGATTATAGAATATTCTGTCCTCTCTCTTACTCCAATTGTGATGTATCAATGGCAAGTCTGCATCTTTTTATTTTTCTTTGTAACCTGTTCAAATACTTAAGCTGCAACATTTATTCCTTTTGTTTTACTTATTGTGTGCTGAGGGTGGTAAGATGTGTATTGTTTGCCTTATATTCTGCTTCCACAATTACCTTTAGGTCTGCTTTGGATGGTGAATGCGGGTTCTTGGCTGCAAATTTGTATGCGAAGAGTGTGTTTGGAGAAGATGCTTTGTTGAATATTAGCATTGAGAAACAGACAGATGGCAAACTGAATGGATTTATTAGGATAAGGAGCAAGACCCAGGGAATTGCTCTCAGCCTTGGTGACAAGATCACTCTCAAGCAGAAAGGAGGAAGCTAATCTTGCTTTTTGGTAAATGCCGGTCAGCTTTTCGATTTATATTCTGACATTGATTATTAAGTCATTTTTAAGTATATTTTTTTATTTTTGTTTCCATACATATTTAATTTAAGTTACTTTTTCCTTCATTTCAAGTAAAAAAAGTTACATGGTAACTCTTGTGTTTAAACTCGTTTACTTGATATGTAAACTTTTTAAGCTTAGCCAAACATGCTCTATTGCTTTGGTTAGCTTGTCATATGGCAAAAGGGGTAAATTCACCCACAGGTTTCTTTTTCCTTATAAGAACCCGGGGGGGGGGGGGCTCTTATTTTCTCATTAAAATCCTTTGCATTTCAAGATTTTGAACTATATATTTCAAGCGAGTTGGTATATTGTATATTATTTCCTAATGTTCTCTCATTTATTTAGTTTCCTCAAATTTTAATCCATTACAATCTGTAGGTTTTGCATGTGAATTACCTGTAGGAAAACTTGCTCGGAAGAAGATGGGGGGATAATTGAGAAACCTCGCAGCTTTCATTTTCACATCATTAAATTAGCTAGAGATTACGTAAAGTGGGGCTGGTTGAACTACAATTGACAGATGTACCTTTTGTAGAGGATTGAAGAAAAACTAGCGGCGTGATTTTGTTCAAATTATTGAATTTTTTTGTCAAAAAATGACTGCAATCGTTAATATCGTTACAACTTCTGAGCTGTTGATTGAAGTTTTATTCATGTGTAGTCATTGCTTTGCAGGAAAATGGACTCTATTTCTAGGTCTCTGAGTATTATAACTGTTTTCTTGGCCTTTTAAGTTTTACCCATTTTTTTTTTTTTGGACATCAATCCTAGAAAGGAAAATGTGGTTTTGCTAGTAATTTCTTGTGTTACATGACATATTTAAAAGCATTGGACGGCCTGCCATTGTTCGGCTCAACATGGCCTAAGATGAACGTGTCTTGAAGGCAACATATTTGAAGAGACGGGCTGTCTTTGAACTTTATGTGCGAATATTTAATTGAGATATTATGATTTTATAATTGAAATTAATGAAATATATGCCATTAGTTGCTAGGAAATAACTTCACATTTGCATGTTTCTAGCTATATAAAGTACACGTCGAGACAATGATTTTTAAATTTATGGAAGTTTGTAAATTATAGAGACCATTGTACAATAGCATTATGTACTGGGTAAAGCTACTTTGCGAGATAGATGCCTTGACATAATGGTTGTTGGTAATGTATGATTTGATGAAAAAGGTGATTGTGTTTTAAACAGTTCGATAATAAAATGTCACGTGTAATTATGTCCCTGACACTGTAGCATGATTTGTATGTTGTAGACCATATTTGAGACCCTTAGCATTAGAATTGGACCCTGAGCCAAAAATGGTATGGTCCTTGGGCCTAGGCACAATTTTTTGAGTCAGTTAAAACCTGACCAACACAAAAAAAAGAAAATTATGAAATATTTTTTTTTTTCTCAAACATTTAAATGAACAAACTAGTCAAAATAATTTAATGGGTTATTGGCGCAAAACGTCCCTACCTTTGCCGGTTTGTGTGCAAAACGTCCCTACCTTTCGTTTTTTGGTGCAGAACGTTCCTACCTTTACATTTTCTTGTCCAAAACGTCATTTTCGCCTCTTTTTGACCATTTTACCCTTCTATTAAAACAAAAAAAAAACACAAAATAAAAGAAAAATAAATAATAAATTGCAATTATGGATTCAAACTTTTAAAAATGTGTAAATTAGTCACAAAAATGAATTAAAGCAACCCAAACCACTGGATTTGAACACCATTGGAAAGCCCTTATCACAACCATCAATTACCACCAAAAATCCAACCAAAACAACCAACCAAATTGAAGAAATCAGCCAAAAAAGTTTGAACCTTTTTAAAAGTTCAAACCCATAATTAAGCATTTAAGCAGCAAATTATGGAGTTTGGGTTGGGTTGATTCATTTAAAAATTTGAACCACAATTAATCTGCAAATTAGCTCCAGTTTAGAAGAGGTGGAGGCTGGGAGGCGAGGCTTGTCAGGGTTGTTGACGTGAGATGAGTGGGAAGCGGGATTAGGGCGGAGGGCGTAGAGAAGGGGCTCGATACGAAGGCGGCGCTTTCGTCGTCAATGTTCAGCCGCAGCTTCCTTGGCGAAGGAGAAGCTGTGGGGGCGGTATGGAGTGGATGGAGTAGGAGAAGGAGGAAGGTCGTGACTGAGAGGTCCGATGGCAGTGGTAAAGCCAGAGTTGGGAGATTGGAAGCCATTGGTAGTTGTGTGTTTGGAATCAAAGTTAGGGTTAAGGACCTCGACGGCGGCGACGGCTGTGGTGGTGGCGGAGGAAATGGGTTTTTGGAGAGGACTGGTGGTGGAGGATTGGCGGAGTGAACGGGATGAGGAAGCTTCCGTTGTTATATGTGGAGAATTCATATGTCGTTTTACACATTTACAGGTCTGGAATCACGATTTCTTCTGGGAGTCGATGAAATCAGGTGGTGGAGGAAAACCATCTGGAGAACTTTTAGATTTAATCAACAGGGACTCTGGTTCTTTTGAAGAATTCAAGACAGCTGCAGCAACACAATTTGGCTCTGGTTGGGCGTGGCTCGTGTGTAAACCACCGGATTTTTTCAATTTTGTTGGTTGTTTTGGTTGGATTTTTGGTGGTAATTGATGGTTGTGATAAGGGCTTTTCAAAGGTGTTCAAATCCGGTGATTTGGGTTGCTTTAATTCATTTTTGTGACTAATTTGCACATTTTTAAAAGTTTGAATCCATAATTGCAATTTATTATTATTATTTTTTTTTGTGTTTTTTTTGTTTTAATAGAAGGGTAAAATGGTCAAAAAGAGACGAAAAGGACGTTTTGGGCAAGAAAATGTAAAGGTAGGGACGTTCTGCACCAAAAAACGAAAGGTAGGGACGTTTTGCACACAAACCGACAAAGGTAGGGACGTTTTGCGCCAATAACCCTAATTTAATTATTGTATCTAATGAAAATTATTTTTAAACTCTTTATTTTAACATTTTTAAAGTCTTAAAATTAATTTTAAGTTTAAACTTAAAAAGAAGGCAGATCTGATTTCTATACCTTCTGTCACACGCTGTGACAGTCACGTCACTACAGCTATCACAACTTAGAGAAGGAAGAAGGAAAATTAGCCTTCTTTGTCGTCCAAACCCGTTCGGTTTGATACCACTACTCGAGTCCTAAGTTGAAGTCAAAGCGCTCGGAATCTACTTTCTGAAAACATAAAGCCCCCATACAAGCTCGGAGCTAGTTTACGAGATATTTTGAAACTAGCCCCCATTGATCAATGCTAACCCTGTTCAAGGCTAAAACTTTTGAAACAACTTATTTGTGTGAATAAAATGAAATTAGACCCATTTTTCAAATTTATGTGAAAAAAACTTCTTTTATATGAAAATCATAAATACCATTATTAAGAATGGATAGATCTTCCTAGTCTCTTCTTATCCTTTGCATTACTTCTTGCCACTTGCGCGAAGTGAATTGTCCTCGCTTTAATTGTATTGTGGGGCACAATTCTTAAGCGGATAAGAAGAAATTATTTAAGAAAGATGTGAGTTTGATTCCATTTCCTTCCAATTCAGCCATGAGATTTTATGTTGGGAGCGTAAGCTTGTGCAGATTAGTTCCAAAATTACTATTGAAGTAGACAAGACGAAGACTCTTCAAAATCTCCCTTCAAAACAAGCATCTAAGTAGAGGGTTTAGGCTTTGGATGAAACGGAACATCGAACTCTAAGTAGAGGGTTTAGCAATTAGCACAATTTGAACACCTCCATCTAGACTCCTTCGTGAGTATAGTTATAGATCAACAATGAGGATGGAGTGTGTGTGAGTGTGTGTGTGTGTGTATATATATATATATATGTTTTTTTTTTTTTTTTTAAATTTTAATTTCACCCTCCCTTCAAATGATATTTGAACTCAAGTCACTAACACGATAAAGCTTCACTCTTACAATTTGAACTAGATCTTGATTATAAGAGCATTTTCAATGAAAAATGCTATTCACAGTCTATGTGGATGTAAATGATTGGTTAAATGATAGGTGAAATTAAATGACTTATTTAATTTCACCTATCATTTAATACCACATAAACTGAGGATGCATCCCCAGTGAGGATGAATAGCATTTCTCATTTTCAATACAACAATGTGAATTATTGTACATGTGACAAGCTAAACAAAAATGGAGTGAAGAGCTTCTTCATTGGAGATTTGGATTGCACTAATTATAGAGTTTGTTTGGGAGGGATTAAAATCAGATTAAAATTAAAAATATATCCGTTGTTGTTGACTTTTATTAGACGAGTGAAATCCAATAACGGCCATATTTTCAATTTTAATTGAATTTTAATCCCTCCCGAATGGGGCCATAGGTAACATATACTATAGAGGGGATGCACCAATGTAGAAAAAAACATGAGATAATTTATAAAATATTAATAGACACATCCTTTAATGAAAAAAAAATTATAAAAATGTTGGGTCCTTATTTCCACAATGACAATTGAAAAAGGACCTTTAGAGGAAAGTTCCGATTCTAGTATATATATTACTCGTATTCCTTCGAAGTGAAGTCTCAACCCGTTTCACGAACAGCTCTCTCTCTCTCTCTCTCTCTCTCTCTCTTCGAGTAGCATCAACTCACAGGGTCTATCGAGACTCTGCTTTCTCTCATATTCACCTCGATCTTGGTTTATGAGGTAAGTTCTACTGCACATCCATCTATTTTTATTTTTTTAAATGATCATTTTACTGTTTATAAATTAATTTGGCAATTTTTTTTCAGATCTGGTGTTTTTTCTTTTTAAGACGGCTGATTCATGTTTTATAGAACTCTTGAAATGTTTTGATTTCTTACTGTAGATCTAAATACGTACCTTTCGTCATATTGTGTTCGTTTTTTGGAAAATAATTCTCTTGTTGAGATCTGAACTGAAAATAATAGATATTTTTATTTTATTTTGATATTTATCGTGACCGGAATGCATATTAATTCTTTATTTTTGTTTTCTTGCAGCTCGAAGGAGAAACCTACTCTCGGGTAAGTGTTAAACTGTCATATGAAAGTATTTAGCCATAGTTACCGCCAATTTGAGTAAAAGAATCAAGCGCGTGACCTTGATATTAATTTTCTTATGTTTATAAATTAAAATTTAATTTGTGATTTTGGATTCGTTTCATGTTTCTTGTTAATTTTAATGGGTTTGTGTCAAGGTAATTGCGTAATGCAAATTTTAATTTTATGTAAATCATCTTGTGGCTATCGTAGGACATTAGTTTTTATTTCTATTTAATTTTGATTTTTCTTGGATTTCATATTTTTTTATTTTGATTTTCTGTTATATTGTCCAAAATAATTTGGATGTAATTACAGTGGTACGCGGATCAAGACCCGCAAACGGAACATTGCTGCACCTCTGGACCCTGCATCATTTTCCGATGCAGTGGTCCAGATTTATTTGGATAATGCTGGTGATCTGGTAATTTTCCGTCACTTTGTTTTACAGAAGTGTTTTTTTCTCCCATCTTTGACCCTCTTTTAATTGGGTGCATGCATCCACTATCAGTCGGGTGGGTGCAGGATATGCTAAGAGATAACTTGTGGAAATGTGGTGTTGTGCAGGAACTTGTTGCTAGGAGCCTTGAGTCTTCGGACCTTAATTTCTCTAGATACGGCGACACTTTTTTTGAGGTAAGCATATACTTTTTGTTTTGTTCAGTTTCATAATTTGATAGCTTGGAATGACTAGCATACTTTTTCGTTGTTATTTAGCATTTATTATTTTTCCTCTCACATGATAAGCAAAAACAAAGAGAGTACTGTATTTCATTCTATATATGCGCGGAAAGTTAGCTTGTCATGGACAGAAATGAAGTTGGTTTTGCACACGGTGGATAGAAATATTGTTGATGCTTGCTTGTATATGACTCTTAAGTTGAATAAAAATACCATAATATGTGGCCAAAAGTTCTCAAAGAATTGGCCAACTCCCTCCTATCTGGAGCAGAAATTCCAGATTTGGCTAGCTGCCTTCCAAAATTTGTTCCGGATAGCAAAATTGCTTGATAAACAGTAGAACGTCAATTTTTTCGATGAATTGTTTCCTTGATGCATCAAATTCTTGAGCATTTTGGTTCTCCACGAGCAAAATCTCCTGTTGTTCTTGCTTAAAATTACGTTTTGAATTATTTTTTGTTTCTATGTTGTATATATTTTGTAATGCATATTGCTGGATGATATGCCGCATGTGGCGACTTTTTTGACTTCTATATTTCTAGAAAATATTGTTTTAGCAATGGTGTAAGAAACATGATAATGACCCTTACTGTTGTTTCAAAACGACAATAATGTACCTTCATGATATTTGATCTGTCGGATCTGTATTAGTGCATTCTTGTTCTTGCCTTTTTTTTTTTCACGTGAGCCTGTGTAATTTTTGTAATGTTGAAATGCTGGACATTCTTGGTCTCAAGGCCACTTTGCACTGTAAATTCTGATAGACATATATGTTTGTTTTATTGGTTATGCTGTCCAGTGTATGCAAAAAACGAATGTTAATTTTGTGCTGATTATAATGTGTATTGTCTTATTTATTTCGTGAGAATGCCTTGTTTTTCTGCTGTAGATTGAACTAATTTATTGAATGATAACAGGTCGTCTTCAGGGGAGCTCGTACACAACCCGGCACAATTAAACTTGATGAGGGGGAGTGTCATCCTTACTCTATAATTGACTGTGAGCCTAAACGTGAAGTCATTTTGCCATCTGTAATGTATATACAGAAGATCTTACGTAGAAAGCCATTTCTTATAAAGAATCTTGAAAATGTTATGCAAAGATTCTTGCAGTCCTTGGAACTTTTTGAGGAAAATGAAAGAAAGAAGCTTGCAATTTTCACTGCCCTTGCGTTTTCCCAGAAATTATCTGGTCTTCCTCCAGAGACTGTGTTCCATCCACTGCACAAAGATAACCTAATTGCAAAGGGGCTAGTTCTCTCATTCATCACTGATTTTTTCAAGGAATATCTGGTTGATAATAGCCTTGATGATTTGATTTCAATCCTGAAACGAGGTAAAATGGAGGACAATCTTCTAGATTTCTTTCCTTCTTTAAAGAGGACACCTGAAGCTTTCTCCGAGCATTTCACGTAAGCATTTATTTTCCTGAATTGACATTGGTTGCAGTTAATGGAACTTTCTTTATGAATCAGCTATAGGAAACGTTGAAGTCATTGTATGCACCGAAGCCACCTTCGCATTTAGCTCCTAAATTCATTCAAAAGAATGAAAAAAATTAATTTTTTTTTTCCTTTTTTTCTGTCAGTATGCTTGGAATACAAGTAGCATTTTTATCAGAGGTTGATTTTGGCATCATTTTATATGGCAGCATTGATCCTTGACACTGTTACAAACAATATTCCACTGATCCACTATAATGAAGTATAAAGTAAAACAGCCTAGTGTTTTCATTTTCTTGTTTGAGTAAATCAATGTATATGTTGGCCTCTACCACTATTTTTTGTAATTCATTTTGTTTCACATTACTTGAGAGTATTATTGTTAGTCATGGTTTTATCTCAGCATTAGGATTTATGGTGCCATATGCTTACTCAATTGGTTGAAATTTGAAATCTATTCTCATATGCTCAAAATATACGGTATTAGCTGTAATGTAAAACAATTGAGCTTATATTACTTGAGAGTATTATTTTTATTTTATTTTATTTTTTTGTCCTTTGAAGCTGAATCTAATTATCTTCAATTATCTTATGTCTCAGCAAGGCGGGACTTCTATCCTTGGTTGAATATAATCAGAAGAAAATATTTCAGGTGACGCTTAAGGAAATGAAATCTGCACTAACAAGTCAGATGGCAGAGGAAGCTGATATATCTGATGTCATAGAAACTGTGAAGCAACATGTGAAAGATGCTAAATTCCCTGATGTTGAGGTTGTGCGGATTTTGTGGGATATCATGATGGATGCTGTGCAGTGGTCTGGAAAGAACCAGCAACAGAATGCTAATGCAGCTCTTCGCCAGGTGTGGTTTGGGAGTTGTACATACACAATTATGGATTTTGACACATCTTTCAATACTTGAAATTATTTTCAATATTTATCAGTCATAAATATTAATTCTTGGTTGTCAGTGACTCAGTGCTATGCTCGATAGCAAATTTTTTTAAATGGAACCTTGGGGTCCAGTTATAGTACCTGAAATTTCAAAACTTCTAGTATGTTGAAACTAAAAAACAGTGATTAACTGAACCTGATCTTTAGAATTGTTTGAAGGTGTTGATGGGACCTTTTTCTTTTTAATTTTCTTTCGTTTGATCGTCTGGGTTGAGGGTTACCGTTGAAAGCAGTGTTGCTTTGATGACTATTAATTTGTAGTACCTATACTTACTCATATCATCATTTCTCAAATGGTGAACATTATGAATATCTCGATCTTTCTTTATGGTCGCTGATGAAGTATTTTTTGGTTTAAACATATTAGAGTAGGTAAATCACTGTTGAAGAACTGGTTGATTAAAATATTGTAAATTTCTTTTTTAAATTAGGTAAAAACATGGTCAAAATTGTTGAATGCCTTCTGCACCACTGGAAAGCTCGAGCTGGAACTTATGTACAAAATTCAGGTCCAGTGCTATGAGGATGCCAAACTGATGAAGCTATTTCCTGAAATCATAAGATCACTTTATGACCAGGATGTGTTGGCAGAAGACACTATTCTTCACTGGTTCCGTAAAGGAACAAACCCTAAGGGCAGGTATGCAAGCTGTTATACTATTGTGCTAATTGTACCCATTTGATCTTGAATATGATTTTTATGTTGAAGTGATGATGCTATTTATCTGGCAAAGCCACCAATTCTACTATTTTGTGGTAATTTCTTTGGCGCAACTGGAAATCCTTCAAAGATATTTAGGGTGTGTTTGATTGGCTTTATTTTCCATGGAAAATATCATTTTTCTATCCAAGTTTTACTTTTGGGGTGTTTGATTGACATTTTTTTCCATGGAAAATATTTTTCAAAAGTTGGTCACGTGACTATATTTTACTTGAAACAAAAAAAAAAATAACATTTTCTTTAGGGAGGGATAGTTTTATGTTTCAGGCAATTCACACACACTCTCTCTCACTCTCTCTCTCTCACCTACCCACCAATAAAATAAAAGATGGACACGTATAACATTTTTTAGATTGAAAATTAAACCAAACATATGTAATTAATAATTTTCATGCAAATAAGTTCTAGGCAATTCATTACCTAGAACTTATATTTTTCATGCAAGTTCTATGCTTGTAATCAAGCACATCCTTAGTTCTTTTCTACATCCTTTTCCTTCCCTTTTACGGGAAGTAAATAGTATACTGCTAATAGAATCAGGTTGATCTCTGGCAGCTGCTAATTCTTACTTTTAGCTATAGTATGACACAAATGATTCTATGCTGAAGATATAAAGTGAATAGTTGGTGGATGAAGATCATATAGAAAAGTCCATATTTCATTTTTCTTCTTTAAATGGAAGGAATGCCATTTTTTAGTGATCTTTAACAGATTTTCTCTATTTCTCTTTATCCTCTGCACTAACACTTCCACCCCCAGCCAAAAATATAAAAGAAATGAAAATTTGAAATTTAAAAATAAAGACAAACGAAAAACGAAAGAAGAAAATTGAAATCCCACCCAAAATGGCTCTATCCTTTCCTTTTTCAATGAAAGAACATTCAGTTGATACATTTCGTTAAGTTGCAGTAAGTTCAACGTGCTTTGAATTGATGGGTAATGCTGATCTTAATTTCTGGTTTTCAGCTCATGAGAATGCAAGTGTCTATTTGAATCATAAATAGGCTAAACAGCAGAAGTGATGAAATTAGAACTCATCAGCTGCTGTCACCTTTTCTTTGTACTTCTGCATACCTGCCACTCTTTATGATTATTGTTATTGATTTTATTATTATTTTTTTTCTTTTTGTTGCTTCTGCAGGCAAACCTTTGTGAAGGGATTAGAGCCCTTTGTGAAATGGCTGGAGGAAGCCGAGGAAGAGGATTAAATTTCTGTTGACATTTTGAGCTATGACCGTTTGCTGTTACTTTCTTGGATATGGCATCATTGAATATCGCCACTGGTTGTAAGAAGGCTAAACACATCTATGATATGAATGATTTGTTATGGTTAAAATTGATGAATTCTTGCAATGGTAATACGTTCCCTCCTTCCCTCCCTTGTAGTAAATGACCGAAGTTTGAATTAATCATGTCAAGTAAAACAACTGTTCATTTCGTTGGCACACCGTCAATACCCAGTGCACTTTTGTTGATTTGTGCTCGAGTTTCTATGCCTTTCACAAATGTATGGAAAGTACCTATATTTTCTGGGTGTTGCTCCTTAAACGTGCTTTTGGGCATTTACTTGTACAAGGTCTAATGTGCATTAGAGAAGCATGATAAATTGTTTTCTGTTGTGCACATAGTATGTTCAAAATTTGCATGTAAAATAGATTGTGGAAATGGTATCATAAATTCTTTTGCATAGAGAATTAAGCTTGGTGCACGCCCCCGTGTGTGTCAAAAATTGGCCATTGTTTGGAAAAAGTATGTCAACTCGCATGGGTGTCAAATTAGGTGGTCAACCTAGATGTACATGTAGCACGATTCTTGCATAAATGGATTTGAAAATGGAGATGGATATGATCCATTGGTTGGTTTATTCAAATGTGATTTCATTTTATTGCCATATTGATATATTGGGTATGGGGAGCTAGATAAAGTTCCTTTTAACATGTAGGAAAAATCATTGGTAGGTAGGCTTTTATGCCTATCTCAACAACGTGATTCCGTCGATAAATAAAATCCCGACATTTTCGTGTCGCACCTCCCAAAAATTGAATTGTATTTCAAAACATGACTTTTAGATGGTTTTACTTCGTTTACTTGAAAAGTTGTTATCAAATTCAATAAAAACTTTGTGAATTAATGGAGCTTCAATGAATCTCCATTAATTCTACTAGCATGTTAACAATTGATGGACTTTTAAATTCGTCAAAAATATTTATATATTGCATGTTAGTGTTAGGATGTAAAACTTGTGAATTTATGCGAAAAGGACACAACATAGATCAAAAGGGGACAACGTTTTCAAAGAACCAAAAGGCTTACCATACAAACCGACAATAAAAGGTTTTTTATTTTTTGCAAATACTTTTAGTAAGTAAAAAGTCCAAAGTATCCTAATCAAGCTAGTAAATGACACACGATTCTAAGAATATAAAAATAAGTACAAAACTAAGATAAATATTCTAACATTCTCCCAAAGTCACAATGCAACAATAAAAAGCAACAAGAGTTTGTCGACTAAAAAATAAAACATTGAATGGATGCAACTTCGTACAAACTTCAGAAAGTTGCACCGAGGAAGACACGAAATGTAAAATATTTGTGCAATCCTAAATGTGGTGGCGAATGAGATGACAATCTGATGCAGGGGAAGTTTATAGGAAAGACAAAAATCTCACAAAAAAGAATTTCAATCAAGAGAAATTCAAGAAAAACTTTATTTCATTCAAAATTGAGCTGCCTCAAAAGGCTTACAACGTTTAAATAGCGAAACCCTAATAAAATTCGGAAAGAAATTACATAATAATAAAAAATATTATTTTTTCCAAAAATGGAAAAAATTGAGATAATCACGGATCTTGATTCTCCTAATCATTAGGATCGTCCCCCAACAAACGGAAATCAAATCCGAGTTTATTTGACTAAGATATTGCCAAAACAAAAATTACCATAAACGGCAAAAACGCATAATTGAGGGCCTAAACGATGGAATTTGCTCAAAATTTGACGTGCTGGCCCTGAGTTGTGATCATTGGGCAGTTTCCACTCAAATTAAACTAGCAATTCGTCAAAAACGAACAAACCCGAAATTAAATTGAGTTATTATTTTACCTTCATCATTTTCCACGGGTTGAGAAAAATTCGCCCTCGAATTTGATGGGGTAGAAACCTCATCATCATCAGAATTATCACCTCGAAATGACGGCTCTGGCGGTAATCCATCTGGGAGCTCTTCCGGGAAGTCCTCATGAAATTCCTCTAGCAATGACTGAATCCTGCGAGTGACCTCCTGCTCACTGTCGATTGACTTTTCCACCAGCACATACACTATCCCATATCCTTCCATATTTGTCTCGAACTTCACTCTGGTCAGTAAATTGGCGTCATCCCCAACTGCTTTTATTGAGCCCTTATCTGGAAGCAACACACTTTTCTTTTCCCCAACAGTACACGTCGACTGGAAGAGATTAGTACGCAACCAGTCAGTGTTATGTTTCAGGGAAGTCAGAAAACTCCGCCTCACCACCAATGACTGACCCATATCACTAATCACAAACTCCTCCTTCTCTACTGCTTCTTCTACACTTTCACTGTCAAATATAGGCGAACCGTAATAATCAAACTCTCCCTCCTCTGTTACTTCTTCAGTGTCTTCATTGTCAAATATAGGCGGACATTCATAATCAAACTCTTCCTCTTCTGTTGATTCTTCAGTGTCTTCATTGTCAAATACAGGCGGACATTCATAATCAAACTCTTCATCATCTATTGCTTCTTCAATGTCTTCATTGTCAAATACAGACGGACCTTCATAATCAAACTCTTCCTCCTCTGTTTCTTCTTCAATGTCTTCAATCGTGACATTCTGAATATTATGATCACGGTGTTGGACTTCCTCAATCGGAACCTGCCCACGACGACCACGACCCCTAGGTGCATGTTGCTGCGGCATAAGTGCAGCAACTCCACTTGTTAACGCAGCTGTGCGATTTTATCACGTCTATGTATTTCCTCTACTAGGGCTTCGCGGGCTTCTTGACGTCTCCTTGAAGGCATGATGAAGGAACGACTTCGGATCTGATACCAACTGATGCAGGGGAAGTTTACAGGAAAGACAAAAATCTCACAAAAAAAAGAATTTCAATCAAAAGAAATTCAAGAAAAACTTTATTTCATTCAAAACTGAGCTGTCTCAAAAGGCTTACAACGTTTAAATAACGAAACCCTACTAAAATTCGGAAAGAAATTACATAATAATAAAAAATATTATTTTTTCCAAAAATGGAAAAAATTGAGATAATCACGGATCTTGATTCTCCTAATCATTAGGATCGTCCCCCAACAAACGGAAATCAAATCCGAGTTTATTTGACTAAGATATTGCCAAAACAAGAATTACCATAAACGGCAAAAACGTATAATTGAGGATCTAAACGATGGAATTTGCCCAAAATTTGACGTGCTTCAGTGCCAAAGGTCCTGAGTTGTGATCATTGGCTCGTTTCCACTCAAATTAGACTAGCAATTCGTAAAAAACGAACAAACCCGAAATTAAATTAAGTTATTATTTTGCCTTCATCACAATCAATTTTAATGTGCTTGGTCTGATCATGAAACACGAAATTGTTAGTCTAGTAACACGATACTCGACTTCGTAGAAGAGCAAAAAAAGACATACTGTTTTTAACTTTTTCAAGAGATAAGAGAATCGTTCAAAAATATACAGAAGCTAATGGTGGATTTAAGGTTTGTCGGATCATTAGTCCAATCAACATCAGAGTATGCAAGTAACTGAAGATAAAATCGATAAAAATAAAAGATCAGGAAAGGAAGTACCACGAAGATAACTACAAATAGGAACAATAGCAACCCAATGATATAGGAGATGCAACAAACTGACTAACAATATGAATATTAAAAATAGTATTTGAACGAGTAAAAGTAAGATATATCAAGCAATCACCAATAGTACTATATAAAATAGAATTAGTCAAAGGTGTACCATAGGATAAGCACCAGTAAGATGAGCACGCTCAATGTTGTTTGTGGCATACTTATATTTAGGTAGAATATTACCCTTTGAAGAATAAGCAATCTCTATGCCAAGGAAGTAACATAATCCCAAATCCTTCATTTCAAGTTGACGAGCTCATATCATCAACTTACAAAGAAAAAGAAAGAATGATACGACCTATCGAGGTATATCATACAAAGCAAAATCATGATGACCGAAAGAAAAACCAAGAAAGGCAGTAACAAGCAGAAAACTCCTCAAACCAGACGCGATGTGCCTATTTAAGACCATAATATGCATTCTTAAGATTGCAAACTTCTCAATGGTTATGGGAAACACAAGGAGGGGTACCATAGAAACTTCCTCTGAAGATTCCCATTCATGAAAACATTCTTAACCTCCATACGGCAGATATTCTACCGATGAACTGAGGTAGCTGCAAAAAGTGTAGGAACAATAGTCATATTTGCTAAGGTTCCTCATAATTTATACCATACTGTTGAGTAAGTTCTTTAGCAACTAAAGTGGCTTTGTAGCACTCAACTGAGCCATCATATTTGATTTTGATAAATGCGATTCAGTGATTGTGCAGATTCGATTCATATGATTTCTGATCAAGGCGGTCTGATTTTAATCTAGTGGTGTCGAATGGTGATAGTTATGATAGGGAAAATGATAAATCTACTTTATCAGAAGGATTTAACAAAAGGCTTGACATAATTGCATGTTACAGTAGATAATTGAATGGAAACACTGACAGTGTTTTAAACTGTCCAATGATAAAATGTCAAGTGACATTATATCAAATTTTATGTCAACCTTGATATTCAAGTAGCATGATATCATGGTGAGATTGGGAAAGCATCAACCAGTTTAGTCCAACTAACGGAAAATGCATTCTCACAAATATTTATCAACACGACCAAAAAAATGTCACGACAAAGGAGAGAAGGGAGAGTTGGATTCTGCAAAAATTCCAATTCTACCTACATTAGAGAGGAAAAGGATTATTCTCAGGCAATCTATTATAGCCGGGCCGGACCACCTCTCCGGTCCAGAATAAACATCCGAAGCCCCTAATTTTTCGAGAAATAAAGAAAAAACATATGTAGGAAAACAGGAATTACAAAATAAATCTAAACAAGATTTTTGGCTTTCACTTTCTACCCTTTGTATCTCCTGCAGCATTTTCCTCTTCGTCGGGAGGCACATATCTTGGCAAGGTCAATAATGTGTTCACACGGGCGACTCCTTCGAGAGCGGACCACTCTTTTCCAACCTCCACGTTTGTTTCTTCAAGGTCGGAGACTTCCTCCTCCTTTGCTTCTGAAGCCTCAACTTGTTCCCTTTCCTCCTCCTTTGCTTCTGAAGCCTCAACTTGTTCCCTAGTTCTGACAGTACCAGAGCTGTTAAATCCGGGTGGATAAAGAGAATAATCTTTCTTGTAGAAATCATCCTCTGCAGTAACCTTTTTCTTGGATTTTGCAGATGAAATAGTTGATTCCTTTGAGTTTGAATCAAGAAAGAGGCAAACCACTGCACAGTCGTCAACCTTAGAAGTTGGATACTTGAGCTTCCAACCCCGAACTGCCGACTCTACTAGCACGCGGGCTGCATATGAACGCGTGGGAGAAGAACCCACAATGTCGACCACTTCTTTGTTTGTTAGCACATCCCAAATCTGAAATTAAAATAAAATTACACCAACCCCCGAACAAATGTCAAGAAACTGAATACAGTCCATCAATATAAACCTTGAGTTCCATACCCCATCTGTTGCCAAAACTATAAACTCATCCTTATCAGTAATATGTTTATAGCAAATTTCAGGCACTGAGATAAGACCGAAATCCTTGAGACAGAAATCTCCAAATGCACGAGACATTGCAAGGCCAGGAGAGTCGTTATTTGGCAGCCACACTCTTGCAACCTCAGGTTCATCCTGAAGGGCAAAAACTCGTCCTTTACATTTGTGAATCCTCTCTGCTTCCACTATAAGATCATTATGGAATGAGTTAAGAAAGAGATGATTCTTGTATCTCATACTAAATGGATCATTTTAGTTTGACAGGATCCCACATCAGAATTTATTTACTCACATCACATAAATTTAGTTGAGCAAAATCAATATTGGCAACAAATGCCGAATATCACTCCTGGAGAGCTAGTTTTAAGATATATATGATTACTGTTAATACCTGGATATTTGTATTCATATTCCAATAGCCACACTAACATGCAGAATATGTGAAACAACAATAAGATATTTGCAAAACAACTACCAAAGAACGAATTTAATACAAAAAAGGGGGAGAGAGAGAGAGAGAGAAATGGACAAAAGAAGAGAAGTAGATCACACAACGTTTATGTGGCAGGTCTTTGCCATACTGCAGAAGTGCAAAATGTAAAAGATTTCCAAATAACTACTTACAAGTTACAGCTGGCAAAAAACACAATAAAATTGGATTTACTTCAAAGTTGATCAAGTCTTCGTGTGCCAATGTCAAATATTTGCAAATAATTAATTGAGGTACTATTGTTTTCTGTTCCATTATAAATAAATTAGAGAAGATAGTAATTTATACTCAGAAGGCTAAAGATCTACTATAAAAAAATAGTAACATTTACCTAGTGGGATAGAACCAGAAGATCTAACAATCTAGTAATGTTCCTACTTCATATACTTGTGAATATAAATCAGTCAATGTGTCGACATGGAAGATTAGGTTTAAGATCATTTTCTTTTGGGGGGGAGGGAGGGAGGGAGAGAGAGAGTACCGACATGGAAGATTAGGTTTAAGATCCACAGTCAACTGGACTGCAGTAAGAAAATTATTTTGATCTCTTGTACCCAATACAGCTCTGGAGTCCCCAATATATCCAATCACAAGATCCTGACCCTGCAAAAGATAATCAAGACATTCTTAAGTCATAACAACTCTTACCACAATATCCCATCCGCATCAGTATTGCACTTATCGTATACCTGCTTCACCAGAGTCACTGCCGTAGTCCCACTGCAGAAGCAATCAGTATTTGCATACATTCTCAGTTCCGTGTCCATAACCTTATAAGCCTTCAGGAAAGATTCCTTCAATGTCTGAAAAATCTCAGGATGCTTTCCCGTTTCATCGCAATCTATAGAAGCTCTAGCTTCCTCGTTAGCAGATACGAAGGATGTACCTTCTGAGCACATACTACCCTTGGTATTCAAACTGATCCCTCGAAGAACCTCATCACTCTTTATATTAACTTCCCAATGTGCACTTAGCTTCCGAGGAAGAGAATCTCTAACCCGCTTGGCAACCATATGACCGTAAGGGCCGTGGCCATCAAAAACACCACAAAAGACTGTGTCCATTCTAGAACCAAAATTCTGGATATCCAATTTCACAAACTGTCAGTAAACAAAAATCTCTCGAAAGCAACTTGAGAAGGAAAATAAAATAAATGAATTGATATACATACTTGATGTTAATCTGATAAAACTATCACCAAGTTTCTTGACATTTATAAAGTTCAGTAAATAGATTATAAGAAGAAACTGTTTGTGATAAAGAAATAGAGTAATCACTTTCTTAGGCTCTAGAAGGCTTGATCAAGAAACAGAAGACACCAAGTGGAAATCTGATTAGAGTTCAAATAATTTCTTCCCCCCCCCCCCCCCCCCCCTATAAATTCTCTTCTCTAGAAAACAATCGTTTATACATCAGGTTATTGCAAACCTAACTATTCGATATACGCTGGTTCATGAATTTTAACACTCAGGTATAATATAGTAGAATTAGTGTATAATATACAAATATACAAGTCTAAAAGGTTCATATTCAATATAATGTGTCAGTCTAGAGTACATTGTGGATATTATATTCCCATCCTCAAATAACTACTAGGAAAGGCAGATATAACTAAAATTAAAAAGAATAGCTTGCATTTTGAAATAACACATAGACAGAGATGAAATTACAAATTAAATTAAGGACAATAAATTCATTTTCTAACATTGTCCATGGAAAACTGTAATATCAGTAAGGAATTGTTAAAAATATATAAGACGAGAAAAAGGTCTCGTCTTTGGGAGCCTTGAATTATACGAAGGTGTGTAAAAATATATGTTGAGCAAATAGACACCCAAGTTGCCAAAGTGAAATAGATACAAAAAAATACATTTTCCACCAATAAAAAAGCATGGATTAACGAAGAAATAAAAAAACTAAACTCTTACAGAAAATAAATAAATGCATCACACTACATAGTAATGATCTGAGAAAGAAATTGGAAACAGAGCAATAGTTCGAAATTCATGAAATGTGAAGAATCGCGAGAGGGAAAAACACACACACACACAACAAATAGTATTATTCAATTTGCAAACTACTAATGTGCAGGCTGCAGAAATTAAAACCAAAGCAATACTTTGAACATATATACAATCACGATAACAACTAATATAATCTAATACACTACAATCATGTTAACTTTTTTCTCAGTCACTCATTTTATTCAAACTATCGCGATAAAGGAGGAGGAGGTAACCTCCCAAACAATCATGGCATCTTGATTTGTTCCTTTCTTGCCTTGTTTGGTAAAGAGTGAGGCAATTTCACTTGATCCATTCAAGAACATACGCCCGGGGGTCCTATGTAGCTGTTCCTCCCTCTTATAGTCAAAGGACGAATTTCGAGAATCAAGCCTCTTCTTCGAGCCCTTCCTCTTCCGTAACCCCACAGGAGAACCAGGTTGGGGGCTCCTGCTATCTGCGGACAAGCAGGACCCCATTCTTAGGGCCCTGATTACGTTCAGTATGCACTCCAGACCAGCTACACAGTCACAATCCCGATTTTCCGTATTTAGATCCGTAACAGAAATCCCTTTTAAAAATCCATCCAAGATCTTTAGATTCACACTCTCAAACTCTCCACTCAATTCAGATGAATTACCCCTTCACCCAGAGTTCAAATTCCAACAAGAAAATTCACATCATATTCCTTCTAGGAAGCTTTGATTATTAAAAGGAAATGAATTTCAACAACTCACTCAATTTTACCACTAAACCTTCTAATTTATTGGACAAATTCACCTTTTTAATACACTAGAATACAAGAATAAGCTTCCAACCCAAAAAGAAATAAATTTTACACTTACCCTTAAATGGCCCTGAACGCACAATAGCTATTACTTAAATACAACTAATACCTTACCCTCTTTCATTTTCGTTTTATAATAATAATAATTATAACGGAATGCAAAAGGCTAAAAAGGGTAGCACTTCAATATCCATTAACTGTAGAAGACATTTCAATTGCTTGAAAGCCCACAAATTCAGGTAGATTAATCAGAGAGCTCAAGATTATTCAAGAATTCCAAAAAAATCCCTTGCATTCCTGCCAAGAGAAGACAAAATTTTCAATTAATTCCATGAAACGAAAAAAAAAAAGTGAATTTGAATAACAATAGATCAAACCCATAAAAGCCATTTATCGATTGACACAATTTTCATGTATTGATGGAAAAATTGAACTCTGGAATTAAAAGTACTGCAACAAATGGTCGAGATCAAAGGAGAGAAAAGTGGGTCCTTTGAAACAGAACCTGAATCGAGAGACAAATAGCTAAAAAGGAAGAGAGAGAGAAATTATCTCCATTGAACTTGCAATTCCAATTTAAGTAACGCACTAAATTGCAATCCCAATGAATGCTAGTAGCATTTAGGAGGCTTGGCGTGTGTGAAACATCTTTGACCGTGTTTGTCATTTTCAACGTTAATTTTTATATATGTCACGACGGCATCTAATTCGTCCTTTTAATTCCTTTTTTTTTTTTTTTCTTTTTTTCATCCTTCAATATATCCTCGTCATTTGTTGTCTGTAAAATTTTCTATATTTGTAGCATGATTATCAAATTTTTTTGGAAGAAAGTATTGTTAAAAGATTAAACTGGTTGTACATGATCAATGACAGGAGCTATTTTTAGGTGCTAAAATGACGGTTTTTAATCGGCAGCTTTTTTTTTTATTTTTTTTAATTGCCAATGAAATTTTTAAAAAAGTATTGTTAAAAGGATTAAACGGTTGCACAAGGTCAATAACATGGGCTATTTTCAGGTGCTAAAATGATAGTTTTTTATTGACAACTTTTTTTTTTCAACTGTCAATGAAATTTTATCTAGTATATATCTGTATAAAACCTTGTTATTGACCATGTTTTTGTAACAAATATGTTTTCAAAACTTAAAAGTAGAAATAGTTATGAATTCACGAACAAAATTATTTTATAAAAATAATGTATAATTGAAAATAAATTTAAAGAAAATATGAGTTTTGAAAAATTTATACCACAATCGCTTATCTGTATAAAATTACTGGATTGTATATATATCAATTTCTAATAAATGAAAAAGATAATTGTATTCACGACTCCAAACATTTCAAATTGCTGTAGATTTTACGATCAGCTACCATTTTTAGCAATATTAATCTCAAACCTTTCAATCTTGTACGGCGAAATGACATTTGGACGATTTTCATAGAGATGTCAGTCAGTTGATCAAAATTCAACGATTTGACCATATTTTAATGAATTTAAAAATGACACTGATAAATTTATATTTTTCCACCAAAAAAAAAAACTCTCCGTCCCTACCCACCCACAACCGCTAGCGTTGAACCAAATAACGTGCAAAGGAGTAACGAGCCGGTGTGTAAGAGCTAATCGCCGCCTTATCCATTAAAGACGTCTCGCTTCCTCAATTTTGCAAACAGTAGAGTCAAATTTTTATGTCCAATACTTTAACAATCCTTCTACCGTCGCCGCCACCAAGTTCCTCCTATGACTTATCTTGAGTAAAAAATCTTCGAACTTTTTCTTTTGTATCCCCTCACCCTTCGACTACTCTTAGGTGAATCAAATTTGAAATAAAATTATCCACGACCCCACCTTCTTTTTCTTCTTATTCAGGTTTGGAAACCAGGGTAGAAACCAAATCGTTTAACACTTCCGTCAATGTTGCTCCTGACTATAGGCGGGGTAGGCAATCGCCTAAGGCCCTCGCTTTGGTGAGGGCCCCAAAAAAATACTATATAGATTATATTTATAAATAATAAAGAATTTTTTTTCAAAAAAAGTTTTATATTCTTCAAAGCGTAAAGGAAATTTTTAATACATTTGTAACTTTCAATTTTGTTTTTTTTTTTTTTTCTCATTTTTAGGGTGACTTTCATTTTCTCTCTTTTCTTTTCTTCTCTTTCATTTTTCTTTTTGCTGTTTCTTTTGTTTGTTAGTGACCTTTCAATTTTTATTTTATTTTACTTTACTTTCTTTACTTGTTTAATCATCTTCAATTTCTCATCTCCAAATTCAATTTTTTGCAATTCTATAGCTTACATTTACATTCTTTGAAAGTAATATTGATAGTATTATGTGCATAATATAAGCTATTTCTATAATGTAAATGTCCAACACTTAAGTCACTATACAAACATATTGACAAATTCAGTAGGAAATGTTAAAATATAAGATTTCAAAATCTATAAATAAAAGTCGTTTTAAAACCCTTGATGGAAACATGCGATAACCCCAATGTATTTAGAGATGCCAAGAGTTTATTTTATGACGTTATGAATTTTGAGTTTATGTGACATGGTTGTTTGGTACAAGTACATAGTCTGTTATTAATAAAGTAAGTAAAATATTGTAAAGTGAGAAAGTGTGTATTGATTTTGATATTAGTCACTTGAAAGCACTTATTTTATTTTTTGAAATATATAGATAAATTTAATTTGAATATAACAAGATTACTTCTCGAATGGAAATTGAGCTCACTTCTCATGAAAAAAGTTATTATTCATATGAAGAAGCGCTTTAATGAAAATATCAATGATATGATAATGCATTCGGTTGAAGAATCTTGTAGAGTTGATTATTTTTTATATGTAGTTGGTCGAGCAATTTTTTTACTTAAATTAAGGTTCGACCAATTTCAAAAATATAAAAATAAATTTGAGTTTCGATTTGATTTGATTTGATTTAAAAAGTTTTCAAATTGCAAATGATAATTGTTTGAAGCATTGGTGTGATAAGATTGAAGATTTTTTGAAACACAAGAAGGTTTCCGATATCGACGGGTAGGAGTTAATTTTCGAGCTGCAATTGTTTGAATTTTTTTGTCAAAAAGGCTGCATCTGCCAATATGAGTTTCTAAAAGTTAAAATTGATAAAATCCTACATCCGATCAACAACGAGAAATGTTGAATGGATCATCTATGGTGTCCATTTAAAAGAAGTTATAAAACAATTTGATTTTAATAGTATAATTGTTGATTTTCTATGAAAATTTCAAGAAGAATAAATTTAATTTAGATATTTGAAAGTTGTATATTATTATGAAATCATAGCTTTGAATATTATTATTAATAAAAATTGCAATTGGTGAACAGCTACTTTAACGATAAAGTTTATTTGGAGAGAAGTCAAGGGACGACAGGAAGTTATTTGGCTTCCTTGCAAATATTTGAGACTAATTTGACTAACCATCAGTCTTGTTTTTAATTATTGTATATATATTTTTTAAATATTTATATTTATAAGAGCATCTTATGTATTATAGAGAATATAGGCGGAGCCAAGAATACTATTCAGTACAGACACAATTTATCAACGTCGAACTTTGAATTTTGGGCTTTGGATTTAATAATGATTAAAAAATAAAATAATATTACGACAATACTAAGACTTTGTTTGATCCTCATTTTTTTCAAAATATTATTTTCAACCAAACATTTTTTAATAAAATAATAATACACACAACCAAAAAAATTTCCTCCATTTTTAACCACATATTCTCCATCAATCTACTATTCCAAAATTCATTCTGCACAAAAAAATGGACTCAAACATGCCCTAAAAAAATGACATAATTTATAAATTACACTTATTCCTTACGAGCTTTTATATTTTGATATCGTTGTACAATGATTTCGTTATCAATCTTCAAAAATATATTGTACAATGACTTCACTACGTAGAAGACAAGAGTGAGAGGTTGAGGTTAGGCGCCAATCACCGAGCGGAGAGGCGGAGAGAACAAGGGAAATTTTTTTTTTTTTTCTACGTGTTTTTCCTTTGCGTGGTTGCGTGTATGATTCAGAAATTTGTGGGGTGTTTTTTCTCTCGGATTGTCCATAGTCCAAAGCTTAAAAGCTTAAAAAAAGGGGAACAATACATTTCTCAGACATTTACTTTACACCATTCAAATTTCAAAAAGCAGATTTTTTAAATTTTTATTTATCAAAAAATGGAATCAAGTTATTATTAAATATTTAATTCTAATATAACATAAATACCCCACCCCCTCCACCACTCCTACCGCTCCAGTGACTATTCCGACTACTGTTTCGTTTACAACTCTTCTCCGATAACTATTCCGACGATCGCTCCGATTCCGGATGCTATTCTGATTCCGGCAAGTGTTCCAACTCCGACGAATATATTAAGGTCAGAAATCTATGCAATTTGGTCACAGTTCAGAAAATTTTAGGTCACAATTCAAAATTTTCACACAAATTAAAAATTTAAAAGTCACAATTTGTTCATCGGTCACAAATCACAAAATTTATAAGTCACATTATTTATTTTATGGTCATAAACATCACATTAATTGAACATAGATTATATTTAGGTCACAATTTATCAAATTATTAGTCACAAGTTAAATATTTTTTAGTCACACGGCACGTATTGGTCACAATTTATCTAATTCATTGGTCACACAACAACAAAAAAATTGGTCACAATCAACCAAATCATTTGTGACCACCACTTCGTCACTGCATCCACCAGCGGCAGCGGCACCACCATTGTCGCCGCCCAATACCAACATCAACATCTCAAAACGAACACTAGACCCTCCTAGCACCACTATCACCACCTCAAAAACCACCACCGCCACATGTACCACCAACACGCACGCACAGCATATCCACTAAGAACAGATATGCGCCGCCACCACCGCCGCACCTACACCCACCCACAACCACAACCGTCACCTACCCATGCACGCACACCCGACCATTGCAACCGGTGCACGCGCACATGCACATGCACACGCACACCCAACCATTGCAACACTGCAACCATCGCAACACCGCAACCACCGCACCACTTACAAAATTTAAAAAAAGAAAAATAAACGACAGAGATGCTTTTGCGAACGGTAACGTCGCTGTTTACAGCAGCGTCGACCGGTGATAAATCCAGACATAAAAGAGACGAGATGGGAGAGTGAAGACGATAGAGGGAGATGACGGGAAGAAGAAAAGACGACGTGGAGGCGGTGGAGTTGAGAGACAGGAGAAGAGACGAGAGTGGAGAGGGGATGGGTTCAAATGATTTTAGGGTTGGTTGGGTTAGATAGGGTAGGGGTGTATATAAATTAATTTATATTGTATATAGATATAAAAATAAAAATAAAAAAATGTTTTTCATTTAATAATTAAAACCTGATTTATGCAATATGAAACTTGATTCAAAATTTATGAAATTGGTAATCTATATCCAGGTCTAGATGTAATTTCCTCAAAAAGAAATTATCGGTAATTGGGCTTGCACTAGCCCTTAATGGTCTCCACCCTTGATAGAGAGCATCTCTAAATTTAATGAGTCAAAATTTTTATACACTCCAACCTGATCTTTATTTTAACTTTTCATTTTGCTTATCTCAAAAAATATTTATTAATTTCTATTCATATTTTATTTAAAATATTTTTTTATATATCAATTGACCGATTAATTTAAATGTGATTCGAAACACATTTCATCGAAAAAAACACATTTCAATGCATAAAAATCCTGGAACACACATTTCATCGAAAAATACGATCAACATAATAATAATAATAATAATAATAATAATAATAATAATAATAATAATAATAATAATAATAATAATAATAATAATATGGGTATTTCAAAATGATAATTTGATGCATATAATAATAATACCCTCAATGGTGAAAACTATGTGCTATTGGTGACATGCACCATACATATGTGATTGGTTTTATTTCCAATTGATTATAATAAATTTCCTAATGGAAAGTCTACATAAATCCTGGTTTTACTTATACACATTTCAAAATTAAGGTTTGATGTTTTAAATTTCAAAAATCAGGTTTTTATTTAAATTTATTTATTAATTACTGAATTAATTATATGTTTTATTAATAAATATATAACGGTCACAGATTTATATAATTTGGTCACAATTCAAAATTTTAAGGTTACAATTCAAAAATTTGATAGGTCACAATTCATTCATCGGTCACAAATTAAAAATTTAAAAGTCACAATTGTTTCATCGGTCACAAATCATAAAATTTTTAAGTCACACATCTTATTTTATAGTCATAAACAACGAATTATAGGTCACAAATAACTTTTATTGGTCACAAATTAATAAATTTGTGGGTCACAAAGTATTTATCGGTCACAATTCATTCTTTATTGGTCACACACCACCCAATTTAATGGTCACAATCAACAAATCCTCTGTGACCACCACCAACACGTCGCAAACACCCAAACAACCACCACCGCCACAAACGCCGCCATCGCCGCAACCACCGCCGACCGCCAACAACTGAACCCAATCAGTTATGCTCATCCCAAAACCGCCGCACCTCCACCAAACCCAGATCTGCCGCACCTCCACCAAACCCAGATATGCCGCACCCACACACCAAACCCAGATCTGCCGCACCCAGGCACAAACATCCGACCATCATACCGGCGCAAGTACACACACCCCCAGCCACCGCTCATCCCAACACCGAATCCCCACCAGACACGGTCGAACGTGCCCAACCAGCCACCGCTCATCCCAACACCGAATCCCCACCAGATACGGCCGAACGTGCCCAACCAGATCACGAATCTCCACCTGCAGGCGATCGATTGCGAGGAACTGGAGATTCAGATCTGTTTTCCATCTCCGCCTCCTATTCGCCGGATAGAAGAGATTAGTGTGAGAGAGAGAGAGAGAGAGAGAGAGAGAAGAACAGCCGTCGCCGGAGAAGGAAAAGAGAGAACGGCCGTTGGGAGGAGGCGGCGGCGTTGGAGGAGGCGGTGGCGTTGGGAGTCGGGAGAGACGGGAGATGAGAGAGCTGAGGGTAGATTGGTTGAAATAATTTTAGGTTTTGGTTGGGTTAAAATGATTTTATTCATTTATTGTATATAGATATAAAATTAAAAATAAAAAATGTTTTTAAAAATATTAATTAAAACCTGATTTTTGAAATGTTAAACTTGAAACCTTATTTATGAAATTGAAAATCTAAAAACAGGTGTAGGTGTAATTTCCTCTTTTCTAATATCCTTCTCCAATCGAAGATAAAATGTCGAAAACAATTTTTTTGGTTTATACAATGGTTTGTCTATCCATGTGAGACGAGTGAGTTTACAAGTAAAGGAACATCTTAATGCTTTATTCCATTTCATGTTAAAGTTTCGTAAAATTTCCATGGAAGGCAATCAAAAATATGAATAAATAAATAAATAAATAAGACTTATTTTTCAGTATTTTGTAGAGAATTACCTTCTTTTGTCATGTTTTTATGGTGGTCGATAAAAGGTTAGATTTTTTTTTTTTTAATCATTTTTTTTCCTTTTAATGGAATAAATGTTACGAGTCCTTTCAAACTACAACACGTTCAATTTCTATAAAATAATAGAATCTATGTCATATTAAAGATGTCGGTGATTATCGGAGTTTATGGAATCCTATCTTATAATCTTGGCCAATAGAATTAATTAATTGAATTGTGAGAAGGTTTATGTTATATGTCATGAGGATGAATATAATGTATTTTTAAAATTTTGAAATTTTAATATGGATAGATCAAGAGTGTGATATATATATATATATATATATATATATATAAATGGTGTGTATATATATTGCCTTTGTTTGGTTCCCATTGTTTCTAAAATACATTTTTTTTTCTTTCTTATTTTCGGCCATATATTCTTTAACAAAATAATATTACATGTAAATATATAATTTCCTTATTTTTTGATCACACATTTTTCATCAAAAAACTATTAAAAATACATTTTGGACAAAAAAGAACCTAAATGTGCTCATTGTTTAGATCAATGAATTTAATAGGCACAAAATTGGAATGTAATATGGATGAAATAGTACTCCCCAATATGCCCGTGTTTAACTCCATTAAAATTATAATTCATTTTTTCTCTATTTTCTAATCAATCACACATTTCTCAATAAAATAATATTATACGAAAATCCAAAATATTTTATTTTTTTCTTTTTTAACTACACATTCTTAAAAAAATATTATTCCAAACATTAAAATAACAAATAATGGTGTCGAAACGGGGGTTATATGTGGTGCTAATGATAATTTAAATGAAATGTGAAATTAAATAAATCATTTAATTTTACTTATCATTTAGTACTACATCGAGGCCACCCAAACTTGAGTTGTAATTCCAATGAGGCTAAATAGCATTGCTATTTTCGATAACATTAAATAAAATTTCTTAATTCGTGTGAAAAACAAAATCAGTCTATGTAAATGAGATGTATGGAGTATTTTTTAAAAAATTTAATAGGATATATATAAAGTGAAATGGATATATAATAATAATTGATGTAAATAGCAGCTCTCTTTATTAAATGCAATCATTGTACATTAAGAATAGACAATGAGTTTGACTTTTTAAATTTAGAAAGCCAAATTCGCTCTTTATTTTAACAAAATAAAATAGAGAAACTCTTAAAAAAAAAAGTTTAAGCACTTACTCTCTAAAATAAAGATTATTTTATATCTAAAGAACCTAAAAAAAAATGCTCTAGAGCTCCCAAAATCTCGTGGCCAGCCCTGTCCCCTTTGTAGACGACCGCTCTTCAACACACCGTCTCTCTTCATTTTCAGAGAAAATCAGATCTTGAATTTCTGTTAACTATTAACGTTTTGTGAGAAACTTTATGTTGGAATCGTACCCTGGTTCTCTCTTATTTGATGCTCCCAGCATTTTGTGGGAAAAAGGTGTTTGTAAAACACGTTTCTATTATTGAAACGTTTTGATTTATGCTTGACACGTGTTTTGTTCTTTACCGTTGGATGGAAATTGGATCATTTACTTGGGCTTGATGGCTCTTGGCTTCTCAGACGGTTCATTTGGCTTTTGGATACATCTGGGGCTCTTGAGTGTTGGAGAGAGAAAGAGAGGAAATAGGCTAAGGTTCTCTGCCTTTGGTTTGATTCACTTAAAATCTTTGTTGTGAGTGATAAAGTAACTTTTGTTGTGTAATACTCTGAGTGAATGTTATAAGGATTTGTGTGATTTCTCTATTGTGGTTTTCTGGTGTTGTTCGAAGGGTTATTTTGAGATTCTTGGTAAATCTTATGTAGATCTATTGCTGTATTTTGAGAGATAAGTTTCTTGTGTTCATTTCTTTGAACATTTGTAACTTTCGTTGCCATTTTGGGCTGTTTTAATGCAACTTAGCATAATCATTTTCTTGAATGCTCAATGGAGGATGTAGGTGTTAGAAATGGTCACCGAACCCCGGCCGAAATAATTCTTTGGTGTTCATTTTAATTTTCTACCGTTTATTTTCAGTTGATTCAATTATTATTGTTTCTCATATTGTGTGTGGTCTTGGCTTTACACTTCAGATAAAACCATCCCCCCCTACCTACCCACCTCAAGAGCGGTGGAGGATGTGAGGTTGCCATGGCCAACGTCATCGCGTGGTGATCTGAATTCTTTGATTACATCAATTGGGTCGAGGTTCTATTGCAGTTCGATGCAGTGAAATTTGTTCCCGAGTCACATTCATTCGATTACACCAATTCCCTATCACTGCAAAAGTTAGTGAAAATTTTGTATTGGTGTCATCTAATGACATCATGATTAAAAAATGGCATTTTGGTCTGTTGCTCCCCTCTAATTATGACGCTGCAACAATATGGTGGTGAAGGTGAGGTGAGGTGATGGTGATGGTGATGGTGATGGTGAGGTGGGTTAGAATGGGGGGTGTTGGATGGGGGGAAAGAAGATGAAGTGTTTTTTATTTATTTACTTTTTATGTGTGTAAATGTAAATTGTCGTATTATCATTTTCAATAGTTAAAATATGTTTAGAACGTGACTTTAAATCAATTAACGAATTTTAAGACAGAAATCATTCAGAAGTCCTTCCATCGCATAGAATTGAAAGGTTGAGATCGACATTACTTTAAATTAAGAGCTCATTAGCGAAAGATCTCGGACTTTGCTCAACTCACCTAACTAAAAATAAGCTCAACTAGTCTCTGAGCTCGATTGAATGCATGCTCGAATTGACTTATGGAGTCGATAAACGGCCTAGGTCCATTGACGCTCCTTGTCCAAACCTAATTATTATTTTTAAATATCTTGTACCGCGTTTTTAAAACGATTAAATTCGTATCCTTCTTTTCAATCCTCGTTACTATTAATAATACAATTAATAATCACTATTCAACTTGACCATTCACAATTCATCATCACTTGTTTACTTTCAACCCTTCTACTATTTTACAATAATGTCCCTATTGATATTTTCATCCATACGCTTTGTTTCAAAATGATTATTTTCATATATAATATGAGACTGTTTCTTAACTTTGAAATTTATTAATTTCAAGTTATTTAATCATTATGTCCTAATTAATTTATATGGATAATAATGAAGGCGAGAAACCTAAGATAACTCCACGTGGAATCCTTGGGTAAGTGGTGACCACGCCAATTGCTTATTTATCCTTATTTTCTATCATAATTCAAAACATTATGGCCCGTTTGGCATAGCTTTTACTTTTACTTTCTATAAAAGAGATTTTGGAGAAGGCTATTTAAATTTTTATTTGGAAACTAATTTTTAAAAGATATTCCTATTTCAGAAGTGCTTTTAAAGAAAATTATATTGAATCGATTTTCTCTCTAAAAAATTTTTTAATTAAAAGAAATATTTTTATAAAATTAATCAAACGAGTATGAGAGTGGATTAATTTCAAAAGCTCTTTTTCACTTTTCAACGTAATGCCAAACGGCATACATTATTGTAAAGCTTCTCCTTCATTTTTCTCCAACGTCAAATTCCAACCACAGTACTGACTCCTCATTCTCGTCTCTCCTTGTTGTAGAATTCAGACCACGGATCTTTCTTTTTCCTTTTCCCTTTACCCCTCTTCTTTCTGTTTTTTTTTTTCTCTTCTTTTTTTTGCAAATTTTTTCTTCTTCTTACGTTTTGAGTTGGTGTTAGCGTTTCTGAATACTATTATATTATTAATTTTGAAAGAACCCATATAGAAAGATTCAAACTTTCCAATTTTTTACTCAAAGGGCCCAAATACCATAGTGACGGATTCTTTCTAAATCTTAAAAAATTTACCGTTATATGATTTCTTTCATGGTAGTAATTCAACGATTTGGGCTCTCTTGATCTCTCCCATAATCTGATTCCATTGTTCTTGATCTGTCCATCATCTGCTGTGTATTATAATCTCAAGAAGATACATTATTATCCATAAGAATATGATGTATGGAAGCACCCACAGCAAGATAGACTTGGCAATTGAATACCAAGCGCAGATACCCGTACTTAGGCCAAGCATTCGTGCAAGACGGGCAAATATAACGGTCAAGTTTCAAGATCTGTATGGTTTCACAGTGGAAGGCAATGTGGATGATGTCAATGTTTTGAATGAGGTGAGAGAAAAGGTGAGGGAACAAGGCAGGGTATGGTGGTCATTAGAGGCTAGCAAAGGTGTAAATTGGTATTTGCAGACTCAATCCACCTCAACCCTCAAAACTTCCCTCAAATTTTCTGTCTTGGTCAATGCTATAACGCTTAAGAGGTTAATTAGGAAGGGTATCCCACCAAGCTTGAGGCCTAAGGTCTGGTTTTCCTTATCGGGGGCTGCCAAGAAGAAGTCCACCGTTCCTGAGAGCTATTACAATGACTTGACAGGTGCAGTCGAGGATAAGGTCACCCCGGCCACGAAACAGATTGATCATGTGAGAATCTATTTTTCATCGAAATCATTGTGAATTATTAATCGATCATTGGAATTGGATAATTGTTTGGCTTTTCATTCTTGTGCAACAATGGCTATATGATATTGTTGATCTGAATACATTTGGGGCCTTGACTACTCCATTAGAAGTTTAGCAAAAGAGTGTGTCACATGATTACGATTTTAGTAATTTTGATCCAATGGTTTAGAATTCAAATAAAATTGTTCAGTTATGCATTTGCATGGTTTTTTGGGGGCATCACTACAACATTGCTCATGGCTCGCTCTGTTATTTGTGATCATGCTTTCATTAGTTTTTCTATCAATTATGTACATTAGAATAAATTAAACATTCAAAAAGATTATGTTATATTCCGAGTAGGTGCAGGGAACCCCCTTTCTCCTGCCCAAAATTGCTGAACTTCTCATAACGTGGAATAATATGGATGGATTATGTAGGAATCCCTTCCTGTAGTAGTTAACATTCCGAGCAAGGGGGAAAGATGAATGCCATGATTAGTGGAAATCAGTAATTGCAGTTAAAATGGTGAATTATCAAGACAATGCCATGATCTAAGATGATATGATAAAGTTGTTTAACATTATGTTGCGCATTCAAAGTCTTACTTCCATGATGACTTTTTTAACAACTAATAGTGGATAGTTATCAGGAAAAAAAATGGAAAATGTGGACTTTGTGAATTTAGGTTTTAACAGGATTCTTTAACTTTAGATCAATGAATCATGTTTAACATATATAGGGAAAAACAAGTTTGAAGTGCAAGTTTTTAAGAAAACTTTAAATAGTATTTACTACCAAATTGTTTCTTTTCTATTGGAAATACTGCGGGTTCCATTGGAAATTTTGTAGTTCTAAAACTACCAAATTTTTTTTTGTTTCCTATCATCTGAAAACAGAAATGTGTTGTAAGACTTTGAACAATAATACTTGTAACATTGTCTTCCTTATAAATCAATCTGTATCCTATGTTGGTCTGATGGAGAAAATTTAACTCTGTTAGTTTCCTTCTGAGAGGTCTGTGTGGGGGGTGGGGATCGGGGGCATGTGCATGTGCATGTGCATGGAGCAAGGGTGACTTTTTTTATGCATTTAATGCTTTGGTAATTGATATTCCTAACTATTTAGTGTTGAGGGTGCTAGCTGTCCTCAACGTCAAGGTTCTCTCCAGGGAAAAAGAAGTAAAAATGAAATCATCCATTTACTTTCTTTTTCTTTTTCTTTTTCAATGCATATATTCATCTGTTTACATAAATAATTTCTGAAACATAATTCGCCCCTTCATGTTTTTATGTTGGTTAATATTTGGCACTTGAGTTGGCTGACTTGACTCAATCTTATTAATGAAAATTGTGATATAATCTAACTCACTGCTACATCCAACATTCAGTTTTTCAAGAACGGTAGATATTGAAATTACCAAAATTGAGGGGACATTCTCATATTAAATTTCAAAGGAAATAATCCCTGTGTATTGGCATGCATGCATATGTGTACCACGTGCATAATTTTCTTATTTCCATTAGCAGAAGACGTCTTCCATTTGTAAGCCATGTTTATAAATGTTAACTATTGGTTCAATTATGTTTATTGACTTCTTTTCTTGTTTGCCAATGGAATTTCGGTGTTCATTTTCATTTTATTTTGCAAGTCCTACACACAAAAAGTCAGCTTTCACATTGAGACCTTGATAGACAGCCTCTTCAAGTACAATGATGTTCTGTATCAGATCCAAATAAAACTCATCCATAAATGGACTCTAAATTTTTTACGGGGAATAGAAGTCAGGATGGTTGCCATATGTTGCTGTGGATTTTGTGAAAAAGGTTAATGTAGTACATAGGTCAGACTAATTAACAGAGAATCGTTTGCCATTGTTAAGGGATGGTATAGAGATATCAGACTCCAATTTGTTATGTTAAATTAGGGAATGAAAATGACAAATTAAAACTAAATGAAGTTATCACGAAAGGAATAGCCGCTTGCAATTCAAGAAAGAGATGACCCCAGACCTAGCAGAAAGTAGCCAACTCCTATTTATTTGGACAAAATTGACTGAATTGTCTCTAAAGTTTTGATGATCATGGTGTTAGAAAAAATTGTGAGTCGCTTAGCTGCTTAGATGATGTAATTGCAATTTCAACGATCACAGTGTTAGAAAAATTGGTGTACGTCACTAATCTATAGCAAAACATCTAGCTGGTTTAGAGGATGTAATTGCAAACAAGCTACTAGATTTTTGCGATTGACGAATGACAACAAAAGTAGTGGGAAGTTTGTCTATTTTACTTATATCACGATCTTTCCATCCTAGATGCATTATTTGTTTATTTAGTTATCTTTGGGTTACTACACGTTCTAAATCACATGTACTAACAATGCACTAATGCAGGACCTACCACGAACTTTCCCTGGTCACCCATGGTTGGACACTCCCGAAGGTCATGCTGCTCTTAGGCGTGTTCTCGTTGGTTATTCATTCCGCGATTCTGATGTTGGTTATTGTCAGGTGGATTCTCTTTTCACATTAATTATATATAATAGTATTTTCTATAACCGAATAGTTCTTTTTAACTTTTGAGTATTTTTGGCTGGATGGAACTTAAATGAATTGTGGTGTAGGGTTTAAATTATGTTGCAGCACTGTTATTGCTAGTGATGAAAACAGAAGAAGATGCTTTTTGGATGCTCGCTGTTCTCTTAGAAGACGTGTTAGTTAATGATTGTTATACTTATAACTTATCTGGATGCCATGTTGATCAAAGAGTGTTTAAAGATCTGCTGACCAAAAAGTGTCCAAGGTCTTCTCTCTTTTCTCTTGTTTGATGCTGATATGTTTTTATATTTTCAAACTTTTTGTGGTATTTTAAAGTTGAAGAATATACAGGATTGCTGCTCATTTGGAAGCTTTGGAGTTTGATGTTTCTCTTGTTTGCACTGAGTGGTTTTTATGTCTATTCTCTAAAAGCTTGCCATCAGAGGTTAGACTCCCTTTCACTTTGTTCTCTCATACATTAAATGTATAAACACCTCATTACTAACAATTTTATGTCCGTTAATTGAAGACAACCCTGCGGGTATGGGATGTTCTTTTCTATGAAGGGGCCAAGGTTCTGTTTAATGTAGCATTAGCAATTTTCAAGGTGACAGACTTGTTTTCCTTTTTGTTTTTTCATTCTGATTCCAGTTGAGTAACGGAAAGTGAAGACTTTCTTATGAATGCAGATGAATGAAGAAGAGTTGCTTATGACACATCATGTTGGTGATGTGATTAATATCATACACAGAACTACTCATCATCTTTTCGATCCTGATGAATTATTAACAGTAACTACCACTCTCCATACTTGCTTATATTCCTCATGTCAAAGGAATCAGTCTGTTGTCTAGTTACTATATCTATCATTTTTTGTCCCCTTGTGGTATAGAAGGGCCAAGGGGGATTGATGACAGTGAACAGTGTTGGTGATCTTCAGATATAATTACAATATTTATTCCAAGTATTAGCTCATTATTGCTTGTTATTTACGCCTTCTTAAGTTCACACCCTACTCGTATTCTTCCCCGGTGTGAAGGGTAATGAATGATAGAAAGTAAGGAAAAGTCTTTAGAAGAGTACGTATGTGATGGCATAATAGCATTTTTACCGTTTGAACATAGTTAACAGATATTTTTGATACCAGGGTGAATCAGCCATTGTCCCAAATAAAGTGTAAAATTGCATCTATTCTCTTCATCTAGTGATTTTTCTTGCTTTATGTTCTTCTTGGCGAAAGAAAAGTTGTGATGTTAGTCGGCTAGTATTCACTTTCAAGTAATGAGGTGTAACAGTAATTTGTTTCACAAATGTGTGGTAGGTTGCCTTCGATAAGATTGGGTTTATGACAACTACGACCATATCAAAGGAACGGAAAAAGCAGGAATCAGCAGTGCTGGCAGAGCTCGATCAGAGATTAAGACGGCTAAATTCTGTAAATGTGGATGACAAACAACAGGTTTGAGATTTGAGGGCATTTGTTGTTTCAAATTCATAGTTGGTGTAAGTATGAATTGCAAATTTTGAGTTATTAGATGTTAACTTATATGGTAACACTCGAAATATTATACTCGAGGAGGGTATTTGTGTTATATTCAACCGCGTAACTAATGAGTTACGTGAAAATGTATTTCTTGACTTGTTTAGGAAACCTTAAGGATTCAGTTGCGTTTTTTAAGTTAATCGTCTTTCATTATCAAAGTTTCGCGTATGCCTTTCGTCCCCCATCCTACGGGGATTTGTAGGATGTAGCGTTGGATTAAAATATCCTCATTTATTACTTCCTCTTTTATTTATTTATTAAATTTTGAAATTGAAAAGTTAAATATTTAAAATTGAAAACATTAAATGAATAAAATAAAATAAAAATAAGGGTCAAAGCGAGCATCATGTTCCCGACTCCTGCCTCGATTCCTTGACCAAAAGTTGGCTGACGTTACAACTTTTAAAAATCTCTCAATGGTATTGTCTAATTATTTCAGGTTTTTTTTTTAATACCTTAAACCAACGTGCATTTTAATTTATTTTATTACTAGGTGCAAGCAACGTGCAATGCACGTTTACCTAATTTATATTTAATAGTTTTGTTTAATAATTAATTTGTTATTAATAAATATATAATTTTTTTGATTAATTAAATAATCAATGATGTAATGTTTATGTAATTGTTAAATAATTATATGTGTGATTTTGATGTTATGATGTAAGTTGGTGAGATCGAAGAAAATAAGCAAAAATTGACAAATTTGGAGAAATGACTAAATTGTAAGGGATCCAAAGTTCGGGGATTAAAATGTAAATACTTAAAAGTTGTGCCAAACCTCACGATGAAAATTTGAGAGTGCTCGGAGTCAATTGAATAAAGAAAGACGTCAATGGAATCAAATTTAGTCAAAAGATGATCACAAATCAATTTTCAACCGAAAAGTTATGCTCCGATATTTTAGTGTCATATTGACACCTATTTTTGGCATAGAAAGTGATCAAATTGGAGAATGATGTCTGAATTAAAGTTGTAACCAGATGAATTAGCTTTCCAACGCATTTTGAATCGCCTCAATCGGATATCGGAATACAAAGTTATGATAAAAACACTGAAAGAAGGTGCAGCTACCTATTTAAAATAAGAAATTCCGTTACATAATCCGTTAAAATAATAAATTCGGTTAGTTTTTCCGTTAAAAACAAAAAATTTCGTTACATAGCCACGTTTAATATATAGAAGATGTATTGTTTAAAATCTGTTAATTACTGCACTTTCGAGCTACAAATTTTATTGTCCATCTTTATTATTATTCTCCATTAAATGGATTGTCTAATATTGGTGTACCTATAACCTATTTATTTATTATGAGGACTTCAATTTATATAAGTGGAAATTACCCAAAATCAGAATTTTAAAGATTTAATTTCAAAAATCAGATATAAAATTTATACAAAAATCATATATTAATTCAAATCTTTAATACTACTACTCAAACCCTAAAAATCCCAAATCATTACCCACATCTTCTCTCTTTGGCGGCTCCGACGTCAACAAGTAAAAAAAAAGGCTGCTCCGACTCCCGCAACCAACCAGTGAGTTGCACACGTTCGGCGCAACAGTGACTCGCAGCAGCGACAATAGCAACCTTGCACACGATCGTCGCAGGGCGCCACGATGTTCGTACAGCTCGAAGTGGAACATGTGTTGCCACTGCTCTCCATTTCCTCTCCCTTCTTCCCTTCTCCATCTTCTTTCTTCCGCGACGTGTGGGGCTGTGTAAATGGTGGTGTGCTGTGGGTGGTGCAATGTGCGGTGGTGGTATGTTGTGGACGTGGCGATAGATCTGTGGTGAGGTGGTGGTTGGATGTGGTGTAAATGGAGATAGAGAAAATGGTTGTGGGGTGGCAGTGTGCTGTGGGGTGGTTCGGTGTGGATAGTGATATGTGGTGGTGGTGGTGGTGGATCTGTGTTGCGGTGCTGGATGGGCAGTGGTGGTCGTAGTGATGTTGGTATTTTTTAGATGATGGTTTGCGGTCGAAAGGTGGTGGTTCCAGGGATGAGGTTTCAATTGCCATGCTGTTGGTGGCAATTGTGAGACGACAATCACAAGTGTTGGTGGTGCTCACAGATTATTTGGTTATGTAACCTATAAACAATATTCGACTAATGAAAAAAATAAATTGTTACTAAAAAATAATGTACGATCTAAAAACTTGTTAATTTGTGATCTATAATTTGATAATTAGTAATTGTTTAATAAGTTATGACTTATAATTTTGTGATTTGTGACCTATAAATAAATTGTGACGTTTCAATTTTTGATTTGTGACTGATGATCAAATTATGACATATAAAATTTTTAAATTTATAAAATTTGTGATTTGTGACCAATGAATAATATATGACTTCTTAATTTCATAAATCTGTAACCGATGAAAAAATTGTGACCTATAAAAATTTTTATTATGATCGATAAATAATTTGTGACTAATTAATTTATAAATTGTAAACAAATTATATAGGGATTGTGACATTAATATATTTAATTCATAAAACATATGTTATTTTTATTAATTTTAAAAAATCTGACATTTGAAATTTTAAACCTCGTGTTCTTAAATTTGAAATGGATGAAATTTAACATCTTATTTCTGAATTTTTCCCTATATAATAATAATATAAACATGCTTCACGTACAGAAAGCATTTTCACAGAAAACCCACATAACACTCACACGGGGTCTCGTACATTATTGTTATTATTATTATTTTATTACATGGTGAGGCCCACTCATTGTGAATACTCTGGTGAATTTCTGTGAAAGCAAATGGATTTTTCCATAATAATAACACTGGCCAGTCAGATTTCAATGGAGCTGGATTGCATGTGGAAACAATCCTTCTGGGCCCAACCAGGCTGGATAGTTGCTTCTGCAATTCTAACTACAGCACGAAAGTTCCAACAGTGATGCTAGTTAGAAACATGTAATCATTGTCAATTTAAAGCTGAACGTTTATCTCGTAAATGTAGATCATCTAAATTAGTTAACCTGATATTTATTCCTTTTTAACCGAATATCTTTCTTTATTCAAAGCTGAAAACAAGAGAAAAATTAGAGCAGTTCATATAATAGTAAAAAATAAAATTGACTTTCACCCATGTTCAAATGTGCATTTTTGTGGAAAAGAGCTTCATCTTGTCAAGTGTGAATAAAATTATCCCTAAGGTTGTACGGAAAATGACACAGCATCTACATGCGAACAGAGCCAAACCCCCTTTTGATAAAAAAAAGTTTAAAGATCCTCGGAGGTGAGAAAAACTCGTATAACTAGGATTAAACATAGCACATAGCGCAATGTTAGCTAACAAAAGCTGGTTTAGTGAGGGATAATCATACGAGGACAGCTTTGACTTTTCAAAATCCTTAACAAACGGGTCCTAATTATATCATGAAGATCTTGGAAAAGTTCCAAATGAACTTCTCATGTGTAAGCAATTCGTTTACCCACAGATATTTTGCCGATCTCAGTGCCATATCTAATTTATCAAGGACGATCAATTTATCAAATACAAATCTTCCATGACCATGGTTTCAAGATCTTTAGCAAGTTTTCTATCCGGCATTCTCGTTTCTTTTTCCTTTTTTTTTTTTACCTGCTCCAACACACTTCATATATCTAACATTCATTAACTCCGGCGGTGAGTTTATATTTGGAACCCCATTTTACTGGGACTACATCAGAAAAGTCAAAAATCTTACTGGCCATCAGAAAAGCGGCTCCAGTGACTTCACATATCAAAGAAGCTCATCAGAAAATTGTTTCACTGGCCAGTCAGATTTCAAAGGGGCTGGATTGCATGAGGAACCAATCCTACTGGGCCAAATCATGGCTGGAGCAAGCATTAGCTGCTTCTGCAATTCTAACTACAGCAGGAAAGTTCCCACAGTGATGCTGGTTAGAAACATGTAATCATTGTCAATTATAGTCAATCCTTCAGCTACCAGATCTCTTTCAAGTTATAAACATCTCCTCAGCATTTTCAAATAATGACATTCCCATCTTTCCCATCATTGGATTTGGACCATTACAACAAGTACTAACTGTTCAATTATGTTTGAAAAGCTGATCCAGTTTCGAGCAATCTATCTCAGATTCTTTTGACATCATCTTCAAGTTTTCAAACAATGGGAAGATGGATCTGCCCTATTGAAAGCACCTAACTGGAGGAACTGGAACATGGGAGACTTATCCCTACTATTCGAACTTTGAATAGAATAGTTGAAATGTATATATTTACTTTAGTATGACTGTATAAGTTAGGCCATGACTATAATCACCACACTCAAAGTTAATTGGGTGTTATCCATGTGGGGGGAAGGGTAATATTGGCCTCGACTGCATGACACGACACAAGTATCTTGCATTCTTAAGGTACAGAAGGTTTTTAATAACATTAACCAACTTTTCCAGAAAACATTCTATTAAAATGTTCAGCCGAAAAGTAGCATCTGATATATCCAAGCAAGGCAATATGATAGAAGAAATTAACAAAGAAAGGATATTTCTACAGGATTTCAAATTACTATCTTTGATAGTCATGTCCAGTCAATAGCAAATACAAAAGCAACAAAATTCACAATCTTGAACGATTTTACATTTGGGACAGCCTCATTAATCAGGGAATCTATAAACTGAAACTTATATACTTTATATTTAAAATGTATAATTCTCCACAAGATAGATTTTCACGGCCATGAATGTGTAACCATATTACCAATTAATTGATGTAGCTTCTCACGGGAAGATTCTGTTATTGGCAATTCCAATGTAACCTGTAAGAATTAAAAACAAAACATAATTAGAACCTAAAAAATTTACTCAACTAAAGACAAATTCCCCTAACATGATTTCTTCTTGTACAAAATTGACTTGGGGAGTTCAGCATAAAGAGTTTGTAGGATTGATAGCACGCTGCCATCTTATAACAGAATATACGTGATCCTTTTTACTAAATTTTGGTGCAACAGAAACGGACATAATAAAACTGACGACATCAAGCTGTTGAAAAAGGTAAATTTACTGGATGGGATTCGTTGTTTTAGTTTTTAATGTACATATAAAGTGGGCAGGACTTTGTTTCAGCAGTTTGAGAAGGGCAAGTATCTGATAAGTGTGCAAACTATATGCATCTAACTCACAAGCATATAAAACCCCAACCGTCAAGTCCTCTTAGAATGATAGATACGTCTTGTTGGGGATTAACTGCAGGCATTGACCTATAAATAAGCATTTTGCTAGCACTTAAAAACTTCTATTCATTGTGATGTGAAAGGTGATGTAAGCTCACCTCTTTGAAGACCTCACTGTAAGAAATCTTCTTAAAGCCCTACAGAAGCATATATAGCGTATAGTTAAACTGTAATAAATCATGTGGAACTAAGAGGCATGCATGTTCTTTATGCCAAAAAGGAAAAATCGGAATACATTTATACATATATAGCAAAATGGCATGAACCTGTTTTAATTAGATTAAATAAATGTTTTTCTTGCATATTTGCGTTGGTAAACCTACGTTCCTATGTGCATGTCTGACTGTGAGTATGTAAGTCTTCTGCATCCCTACATGTATCTATTATATCCACATGAGACGTTAAATAAAAATTCATGTGCATGAGAGAGAGAGAGAGAGGCCCACCAATTTGTAGAATAGATTAAGAGAAGCTTTGTTTGATTCACCAATTTTGGCATGAAAAGCATGGATGTTGAAATTCTCAACTGCAAATACTATCATCATCAGAACTGACTCCTGCGCAAGTCCTTTGCCACGACTATGCAAGCCAAGTGTCACAAAAAGTGAGCAAGGAATTCGTTATGAGCAATGACTAACAAAGTACAAAAGAACAGCATTAACTGTGAGAAAAAGGAAAAAGAAAAGATGGAAAACATGTCCACATACATTATAGAGTACCGCTATAGTTTTTAGAGCTATACCACTAAGAATAATGAGAATTATAAACTCTTTGGTTAGTGTTTTGAGATATGACAAGAGAAGTCATCATAAAGCAGCAAGACGACCAAGTTATAATGCTACATCGCAAAAGAAATACTTGAACTGCATTTATTCAACATATTCAAGAGATGATTAGATGTACTGTAAACTCATGGTGAGAAATGATGTTCAAGAGATACTAAAGAGCGTTTCACCATGATTACTTCATAGATAAGTAGCATGGAGATGATTCTACTAGCAGAAGTTATAGTGATAAAGGTGAAACCGATAAACCGTCCCGAGATAAAGAATGGAGTGTGGCTGTGTTGAGTTGACTCCAAATTCATTCTGTTCTAATTGTTGTTGATAGGTTGGCCTATAAATCTGGCACAACTTCCTGGAAATTCCAGCAGTCGAACTTTCTAGAAAATCTTAATTCATTTTGGTTCATAAATGTTTATTATCACATTTCTATTGATTTGAGAAATTAAATCGGGATGAGGTAAAATGTAACAATAGAGATCAGAAGATGCAATCACTGTTATGCTAATCTACAGATTACTGTTTTATTTCTATTTCTGAGAGTACAATTTAGCGAGTGAAATGAATTTTAGCTGCACCATTCCTATGAATTCCATCCTAATAATTGAAGCCAATGGATATTTCTAAAAGAATTTAAATAAGTTCAGAGTTCTTTTAGGTATTTAAAAGTGATATTCCTAACTTTCAGGATAATGAATAATGGCAGAAAAGAAGGAACTTTTCACACTTTGCTTATATGGACCTAGATAAAAGTAAAAAAATGAAAGCTGAGCAATTTTTATTAAAATGAAAAAGGAAGAAGTGCTACAACAGAGAAAAAGAATTGGAAAATTATATTTGGAAGATTTACCTTTTCAGTTCAGCAATCATTATTTCAATCTCTGCCATTTGGGGGTCATCCACGTCATTCATATATATATTCACATCACCAACCATGGCTGAAACGGAAAATTACAAACAAGAATGGCACAGTATAAGGGTAGCAGAACCAAAAGCAGAAAATCTTTCTCTTCGACCATTTATTATCAATTTTTAGATATTTCGAAACATGGTAATAAGCCAAATTACACGTCTTTATCCCAAAGGCATTACAGCTTGAACAATGAAGAAATATACTCTCATTCCAGTGCTTCTGTCATTTGCGTAAAAATTATTGTCCTTTTCTTGTATAAAATGCAATATAAAAAATCAGTAACTACAAACATCCCCTCTGATCCAAAGCAGAATTCAAATGTTTTCAGCAGCCTTCAAGCTATGACTACCCATGAAGCCTTCCGTTAATACTACCCCCCCCCCCCTCCCACCACCACCCCCCCACACACACCACAAAAAAAAAAAAAAAAAAAGCCCCACAACATAAAGGATATTATATTTTAGATTTAAAAAAAAAAAAAAGAATACGAAGAATAAATAACATTCAAAACTCGAAAACATTAAAGTAGAAGAACTGCCTCAAATTGAACAATTATAACCCATGGTAATCATATATTGCACCATGATATGCCAGGATTAGATGACACTATTTGTGAATTCAGATTAAAAAATAATAATGACCTTCAACATGGGGATCTCCAGGAATGAAGTCTCCAACAACCAATTCTTTGTCCAGTACTATAAAAGTCTGCTCTGCAAAAACAGAAGTCAAATCCAAAAAATCATCGTCATTCTTTTCTCTGATTTCGCATGAAAAAGGTAAAGACGACCTATAAGTTAAATCGAAACCCTCAAAATTTCATTAAGCAATGATAATTTTATTATGCATACTGAGGGGGTCTTGCGTCCAGGAGACTTGCATGTCAAATTCTTGTTCGAGTGTGAGGGATTCGGAAGCGGTGGCTTCGAGGATGGCAGGATCTTGCATCCAATCGTGGTATTTAGGCACGTGCTCTCTCATGTAAGGCACCAGTATCACCTTTTCGCCTTCCACGCTCGCCTTCATCCTATCTTTCTCTGTACCTACGTAAGATTTGCACCTCAAAATTCACACTACACACTCAATCCACTGGAATTAGCAGTTTTGGTAAAGCCATCAATTGATCTAAACCCCAAAATGAGTTGAGAAATTTTCTTTGAGGCTTTAAATCAAACACTTGAGAGGCATAGTAATTGCAGATAGTTCTTACTTTGATTTTTGACCTCACAATAGTATCACTTAGCGAGTCAAAATCAGATAATCACTTCAGTGACGCTAGATGATAGGGTAAATAAAATGTGAAATTAAATGAGTAATTCTACTTATTATTTAGGCTATGTTTGATAGCCAAGGAATTCCACGGAAGTAGGAAAACGTTTTTCATTTTCTCCAAATTGTGGTGTTTGATAGCACAAATTTTCCTAGGAAAACATTTTTCACATTTTTAAAGTCTGAATCGTTTGATCTTGTAAAAAGCTTGATTTTGTTTTCCCACCTATTTGGTGGGAAAATATTTTCCACCTTTTTTTTTTTATTGTTTGCAATGGGAACAAATTCTAGATACAATGGTTAAAAAAAATTTCACTTTTATTGAAAACTTCCATGTAAAACAAAGTCAAACGAAAAATATTCGGTATGGTAAAAAAAAAAAATTTCAAATTTTTTTTTCAAAATTTTTTTTTTTACAATTGGAACAAATTTTAGACCCAATGGTAGATAAAATTATTACTTTAATGGACAAATTCCATAAAAAAAGAAGCCAAATGGATACCAAACTTTCAACATTTTCCATGAAAAATTATACCAATCAAACACAATTAATTACAATTCATAGTAAAACATTTTCTAGGAAAATCAATTCCCTGTAAAACATTTTCTTTCCACCCATTTTCCACCCTTACAATCAAACGGACCCTTAATGTTACATCAATTCCACTTAGATTAGGATTGCAACAAATAGCATTACTCTATTTAAAAATGTCGCTTGAATAATCTGTGTGATATGACATGTCGTTAGTTGTCACGCAAGAAAATCATCTAGAGAAAACAACTTTGAGCCACTATTTGGTTCAACTAAAAAGTTCGATTGAAATCTAAGTCTAAATCAACAATTAATTTTAGTCATATATTTCACGAGATCCAAACTTTGTAAGCATACATTCCGTTAACTTTTATCAAAATCTACTAAAAATTTTATTTTTATCTAAATCGAACAAGGGCTAAAAGTACAATGACTATTTGAAAACATTTTGAAGTTTAGTGCCGGTTGGAAAACAAGATTACATGTATGCTCCATTTGATACACCATATTTTTCATTTTCCAACTTTTGTAATGTTTGATAAGCAAAATTTTTTCAGGGAAATGTTTTCCAACTTCCCAAATTTTCCACCTTTTTGAGGAAAACAAATTCTTGATGTTTTGGTTGGTAAATATTTTCGAGGTTTTTTTTTTTTATTTATTTGCAATTGAAAAAAATTCTAGACAAGATGCTAAAAAAATTTATCACTTTTATTAACAATTTTCATGCAAAATAAAGTCAAACAAATGGTATTTGGTATGGTAATTTTTTTTTCCAAATTTCTTTTTTTTTTTGCAGTTGGAACAAATTCTAGATCCAATCACTTTAACAGACAATTTTCATAAAAAAAAAAAAAAAAATCAAACAGACACCAAACTTTCAACATTTTCCATGAAAAATTATATCAATCAAACACATTAATTATAATTCACAATAAAACAATTTCTAAGTAAATTAATTCCCTGTAAAACATTTTCTTTTCACCAATTTTCCACATTTGCAATCAAACGGACCGTATTAAAAACCTCAACCTAGAACATCCAAATAAATTATGACAATCAGAATTGAGACCACTTACTCAGTTGGACCCTAAAAGGTAATCAATCCCACAAAGTTATTCAAACCAAAATTAACCGCTGAAACAAAAAAATATTAATAATAATAATAATATTAATTCAAATGAACTTAAAACAATAATGCAAATTATATCTTTGTAGAATCACTTAATTACAGCATAACAAAAGATTTAAAACCTCTAAAAAAGGTTTAATAACCTGTCTTTTCTTTTCTTTTTCCTTTTTTTTTTCATTTTTTCTGTATCGCCGCTCTGCAGAAATGCATGATACATTGTTTTTTCTTTACTATATGCTGCGATATAATTTTACATCTCACTCAAAAGACAAAAATGAAACACCAATGATGGTGAATGACTCAAGAAATCCTTGAGACTTCTATCTCTAAACTTCATCCTTCAAACAGGTATTTGCACTCTAGTTAGGCTCTAGCAAAGATACACAATTCATTAACTTTTCAACTCAAAATGAAAAGTCAAGTATGCAAAATTCACACTTCAGCTGCTACATAAACTTTGATCTACTGTAACATCCTCCTAGCCAGCAATATCTGTATAAAGCCAAAAAATAAGAATGTCATAAGTTGACAAATAACGGTCAGAAAAATTTACAAAATCAAAATTTCGACGAGATGACCAATATATTTTGATTCAACCGTTAACATCTTGACAAAGGGAATGCATCAAACATTGTAATAACTATGTCAAAACTTTAGAGGTAATTTTTTTAAAAAAACAACACGTATAGAAACCTCTTAGATTAAAAGAGATAAATAAAAGGAGAGTAAATTGGATTCCTTTTTAGAAATAAGCATAAAAACATGCTGTATTATTCAGTGTCCCAAACAGCTTTTTGAGGTAAACCCAGTGGGGGTGGGGGAAATATGAAACCGCATTTAGAGGTTGCAATCTTCCATCAATAAGTATTCAGTATGTGGGTTGGGGGAGATACAAAACGTCTTAATTTGCGCCTTCACCTTTAGAAAAAAAATGTCATGGATAAATGACTTCCTACAGCTTGCTCTCGAGTAAATTACACATATAAGACAAATCATGTGTGTGTTTAAAAATTTACACTGCATGCACTCTTGGCAGAATAGCAATATGAGACTAATGGTCCTTAAGATTCCAATACCACGAACACATTTGTCCTTTTTATGTCCTTAATCATAATCAATGAAAAACAAGCTAAGCCCGGGAATGCATAAGATAAATGGTTCATTTTGACGAAATCAATATAGACTCTATTCCACGAGCAATCTTTCACAAAAACAATCAATAGTTCGAACCCTCTATTTCATGATTGCTCTTCCCGTATAAAGTTAAACTGACAATCTGAACACTAGATACGGGAAAGAGCAATCATGAAACAAAGCTAAGATCATATAAAATTTAGAGCGGACAATTAACCAAGTAATGTCCCATCTATTAATTATTTGTTCCACGGCCCAAAGGCTAAGGTTTTATGCTTCTTTGAATGTGCAGAATTGTTCACTGATAAACAATTTAGAGAAGGATTCATATGATCTTAGTTTTGTTTTTATGAGATGTTCCAATCATTGGGATTGCATTTTGTCAGTTCCAATGATAAGATCTTAGAGGAAAGTTTTATTATTGGAAAAGGTGTCAGACATAGATAAGCAGAGGGGAAAAATTAACCCAGAGCAGACAATTGAAACAAAACACATCCATACAAATGTTTTTATAGCTCCTTCCAAAATCAAAGAAAGCAATCTAGTGGAATATCCTGCAACCATGGCCAACAAATACATTTTCCATCTGTAAGATAGTTGCTGAAAAGTAACTCCTAATAACTGCCATCAAGATAAGAATTTGGCAGATATGGAAAGCTAGATGCTAGAATGGAGTGGTTGAAAAAATGTGAAGGCAATATTGCTCTAAGTTAAGAATGCATACAAGATGCTTGGACACTTTATTAATAAGGGCCTACTCTTATTCATACTTGTACACCTCCTCGAAAAATGGTTAGAGGAGGTGTTGATCCAACGGCCAGGAGGAAACTCTAGACTGTCCTCACTCCCTGACATAAATATCTACACAAAATAGAAAAGATGTTCACAATCAAGAATGCATATAAATAATGGATCGAGCATCTCAAATTGTTCTAAAATAATTTAAAACCTTGGGGATTCTTCTATAAACCAATGGCGAACCACTTAAGAATGCATACAAATTGCTTTATAAATAAGGCTCTACTCCTATTCATACTTGTAAACCTCTTGAATGGGTGTTTTGAGGAGGCGGTCGAGATCAGGGACGGAGCCAAGGGTGGACTAAAATTTTTTTGGCTGGGTAAATTATGAAATATATAAATTTTCATATAATTCTGTTTTAAGTATAGTTTTAATTTTTTCCATCTAGAAAAAGGAATTGGGCTTGGGCTACCTCTGGGCTAACCTCCCATCCCCTATCTACGCCCCTTGTGGAGATCCACTCTTCAGGAGGAAAGTTTTAGAATGTTTATTGCCTCCTGTCACAAATCACAAGTATCTCCATAAAATAGAAAAAAAAATTTAATTACAATGGAGAAGTGCAGATACATTCCGGCTCAAGTGCCTCAAATTGTTCTCAAATAATTTAAAACCTTGAGGATTTTCTATGAACATCTGGCAGCCCATAGAAAGCAGCAAAAAATTGGGTGCATAGCATTTTTCCTCTTTCTAAGTTGGCTATGATCTCATTGCCAATTACTGCTTGATCTCCTCCCCCCAACTGCCACAACTTCTGTGTTCTCTTCCATTTGATTAAGAATTGAGTGTTTGACAAGATTTCTAAGCATATACCACTCCACCTACCAAGATCTCTTCAACTCCTTTATCAAAGGATAAAATTCAGATGTATATTGTGTGAGAAAGATGGGGAGGCATGTGTCATGCTGCTACAAGGAATAGTGGTGAGACCTCAAAACTAAGCAAAATTCTCAAATAGCTGTCAGTTGTTTGTTTTACATTTCTCGTTCTAGTTGTGGATAAGTGGTCTTGTGTGATTCTATTTCAACAATATCTTATTTGCTACTTTATTGATCCACTTTATGTTTCTAGTTGCAAAACAAACTTTGAATTTGATTGAAATGTTTTGGTATTAATTTTTGGATAATTTGAGGTTAATTAGGATAGAATGTATAGTTTTTATACTCATTTAATTTTTTTAATCATTTTATAGGTATATGTTGGGGTTTATGCCTTGAATTAGTGCCTTGATACATGACTACCTGTAGACACTACGGAGAAATGGTATGTGTCTATATGGTTGGTATGCAAGTTTTCACCTGATGCTGTGTCCTTAATAATCGATAATAGCTATTACTCATTACCCCTAACCTTCTAATTTCAGCACATAGATAAACATTAACTTCTTCATGAATAGCCCATTCTGTATATTATCAACTGTTCATTATCACAAAGTGGCCAACTAGTGGCATGAAAACAATTTATTCTAATATTTAACACTTCAATTACGACTAGGTCACAGCAATCATAACCCCTCAAGTTTTCTTCATAAACTCAGTCCTAGTTATCTATCACTGTCCATACATTATACACTGAAGCAAATCATAATGTGTTGGAAAATATAACTTGGTACTGGCAGCACCAATCTGGCCTTACATATTACACTTTCTTCAGCAATTACATTTTGCTTTTTCTTCAATCTTCTACCAACTACAAAACTTGACTGTAAATATGAGTTTTCCTTAAATGCACACACATTTTTGTTCATGTCCTCACTCTCCATCACGCTCATCTGCATCTCCCCTGCCACCATGTTCTAATAATAAAGATTGTTAAATAAATTTGTACATATAACTAACTTTCAGATGAAACACTCAACAAAGCATTAAAATGCATTTACGACTATAATTTGTCATGAGTCATAACAACCAACACCCCCAGCAAACAAGTAAATCGATTAAAGGAAATATATAGTTAATTAATTAAGCCCCCGTTTGAGCCCCATTTTTTCTCATTCCATTACATTAATTTTTTCTCTCTCTTCATCTCAACCACACATTCTCAAATAAAATAATATTATACACAAATCTAAAATTTTTCCACCACACATTTTCCCATCAATCACTATTCTACAAATTTTCAACCCCAAAAAATGGGGGCCAAACAGGCTCTAAACAACATACTTGTTTGAAAGGTAAACAAACAGCTTACCTCTATCAATCTGTTTCTTGGTGCCACCATCACTGCCAATATAACCAGGAGAAATTTTAGATGCAACAGCAGAAGGCCCATTTCCAAATCCGTAACCAAATGAACCAGATCCCTCTTGCTCAGAATTTGTGAAATGCCACGTAGGATCTAAATAACCCAAACTGCTATCATACAGATCAGCAAGAGCCCCATCATAGCTGTCAGTTGATGCAGCATATGATAAGGTTGGGGCCCTACTCGTTGAAATATTTCTTCCATAGCCTCTCCCTGCCAAACCATAAGTGTTATCACCACCTCCATAACCAAAATTTCCAATTTGGCTTGGAACGTTCTGTCCACCTTGTGGTGGAAATGAATTAGTACCCCAAACCCCACTGTTGCCAAAAGTTCCTCCCCCAATGTTCCCACTCCCAGATTCCACATAATTACTAGACCCAGCAGAGTTTGTTCCATAATTAACCCTTCCATTACCCCATAAATTTCGGGTACCCGTACCTGCACCTGAACTGAAAAAAGAGGAATCTCCTCCATTCCCACCATCAATCCGAACAGAATTGCCAAATCTATTTGAGCTTGAATTAACATAATAAGGGTTTAGTGACCGCCCATAGTTGAGAGAATTATTAAAATTTGCACTTCCTCCATAAGCTGGGCCTAACCCAGGTTCATAATTGAGGCCCAGAGCATAGTCAGGAGCAAATGGAGTGAAATTGCTTCTCCCACCAGCAATTGGACTGAACCTGCTGTCCATCCTAACTCCATATCCTCCCATTGTACTTGGAGAGTAGCCCTGAGGATAGCCACTAAGGAAGCTATTGATCCTACCTACACCATAGTTATATCCACCAAGAGGGCTTCGGCTAGGACTTGGCGATAACTCTTTGGGGACTGCAAGCTTGACCTCAACCATTTTACCATTCAGCTCGTGAAATGTCTTGAGCAGGACTTTGTTTATTGCATCCTCCGAATCATAAGTAATGAATCCAAACCCTCTAGGCCTTTGAGTGTTGTGATCATACATCACCACGACATCTGTGATTGTACCAAACTGCTCAAAATACTTCTTAAAGTCACCCTCTGTAACTGTGGATGCTAAACCTCCGACAAATATCTTCTTTGTTTGCCCTGATCCAGGAGAATCCTGAATGCGACTACTGTTCCTACTCCCTGTGCTCTGATCATCCCTAGGAACAGCCTTCTTTGCCTCGACCTAAAAAAAAAAAGAATCTTAATAATGATAAATAAGTTTAAAGTATGAAATTTAACAATGAGTTTTTGAACTAAATTTTCAACTTGAACATAAAGAAGGAAAAACTTTCAGTTGCAAAATCTATAATAACAGAAATAAATAGTGAAAACAAGGAAAGAA